>JALAZF010000002.1:15845000-18345000 GCA_022829125.1 Lathyrus tuberosus | reverse complement strand
GGTGAAATAGTCAATGGCCACTAGAACGAAACGATGACTATTAGAGGCTTTCGGCTCAATAGCTCCAATTATATCGATGCCCTACATAGAAAAAGGCCAAGGGGATGACATAACATTCAACAATGTTGGAGGCACATGCATCTTATCAGCATAGATCTAGCATTTGTGACACTTTCTGGCGTATTGGATGCAGTAAGCTTCCATAGTCAACCAATAATAACCGACCCTCAAGATTTTCTTAATCATGACATGCCCACTGGCATGAGTACCAAAGGCTTCTTCATGAATGTCGTGAATCAACAGGTCTGCTTCTCTTTTGTCAACACATCTTAGCAAGACCATGTCGTGATTCCTCTTGTAAAGTACATCATTGCTGAGGAAGAACTTGTATGATAATCTTCGCAAAGTTTTCTTGTCAAGACTGGAAGCATTGGCATGATACTCTTGAGTCTTCAAATAATTCAGGATGTCGTGAAACCATGGTTTCCCATCTACTTCTTCTTAAATTGACTGGTAATAAGTTGGTTCAGTTTTGCGCTCGATGCTGATGAGCGGTGCTTCATTAACAAAGTTAACTCTCCACATTGAAGCTAACATGGCTAGGGCATCAGCTATGTGATTTTGTGAGAGAGGAACATGACGGAAAGTAATTTCGACAAAGTATTTGATCATTTCCACAATGTAAGCGCGGTACGGGATCAGTTTCTCATCTTTAGTATCCCATTCACCCTTGACTTGATAAATAACTAAAGCAGAATCACCAAAAACTTCTAGGATCTTAATTATGAGATCAATTGCAGCTTCCAAACCCAAGATGCAAGCTTCATATTCAGCAATATTGTTTGTGCACCCGAAGTCTAACCTTACTGTGAAAGGAGTGTAACCACCATTAGAATTTATAAACACAACACCCACACCATGTCCTTTGTAGTTGGAGGATCCATCAAACATCATTTTCCATCTAGAACCGGGTTCAGGACCTTCATCAGGGCCTGGTTCTTCACAATCTTTTACCACCATGATATCTTCATCAAGAAAATCAAATTTGAGAGGCTCATAGTCTTCGACAGGAAGATCTGCAAGGTACTCTAATAAAACACTTCCCTTGATAGCCTTCTGAGTGACATATTGGATATCGTATTCTGACAACAGCATGTGCCAACGGGCAAGTCTTCCTGTTTGAGCGGGCTTCTCAAAGATTTACTTTATTGGATCCATTTTGGAGATCAACAAAGTAGTGTGACATATCAAATACTGCCTTAAACGTCTGGCGGCCCATGCTAAAGCACAACAGGTTTTCTCAAGCAGTGAATAACGACTTTCGCATTCGGTGAACTTTTTGCTTAAGTAATAGATGGCATGCTCCTTGTGACCAGTTTCATCATGTTGGCCCAAGACGCAACCCATGGATCCCTCTAACACAGTCATGTACATGAAGAGAGGTCTTCCAGGAACAAGAGGAATCAAGATCGGTGGTTCTTGCAGATAATTCTTGAGTTTATCAAAGGCTTGTTGACAATCAGAATTCCACTCTACAGTCTGATCTTTGTGGAGCAACTTGAAGATTGGTTCACAAGTGGGAGTCATGTTGGAGATGAATCTGGAGATGTAGTTCAAACGGCCCAGAAAATCTCTTATTTGAGACTCAGTCTGTGGAGCTGGCATTTCTTGAATAGCTCGTACTTTGTCAGGGTCTACTTCAATTCCTCTTTGACTGATTATAAAACCAAGTAGTTTTCCTGATCTGACTCTGAAAGTGCATTTAGCGGGGTTCAACTTTAGCTGATATTTTCAGAGTCTTTTGAATAACTTCAGAAGATGGTTTAAATGGTCCTCCTCACTTTGAGATTTAGCAATCATATCGTCCACATACACTTTAATTTCTTTATGGATCATGTCATGGAATAAGGTTACCATGGCCCTCTGATAAGTTGCCCATGCGTTTTTCAAACTGAAGGGCATGAATTTGTAGCAATAGGTTCCCCATGGGGTGATGAATGTAGTTTTATCCATATCGGTCGGATCCATTCTGATTTGATTGTAGCGTGAGAAACCATCCATAAATGAGAAAACTGCAAATTGAGCTGTATTATCCACAAGAGTGTCGATATGCGGTAGAGGGAAATTGTCCTTAGGACTGGCTTTGTTGAGATCTCTGTAATCCACGCACATTCGCACTTTACCATTCTTCTTCATTACCGGCACAATGTTGGATACCCATTCAGGATACTTTGATACTGCCAAGAAACCTGCATCTAGTTGTCGTTTAACCTCATCTCTGATCTTGAGAGCCATGTCGAGTCAACTTCTTTGAAGCTTTTGTTTCACTGGAGGACACTCAGGTTTGAGCGGTAGCTTGTGAACTACTATGTCCGTATCCAAGCCAGACATATCTGGATAAGACCATGCAAACACATCCATATATTCTTCAAAAAGCAGTACTAACCGTCGTCTGATTTCTGTCCCAAGCATTGCCCCAACCTTGACCTCTTTCTTCTCTTCTTTGGCACCAAGATTGATGACGTCAACTTGTTCCTCATGTGGTTGAAGATCCGTGTACTCATACTCACACATTTCTGCCAAATCATTAGGGACCTCATAATCCTCCTCATCCTCAGCTTGATAGATAGGCGAATCAAAGTTAATAGTGCGAGTAGGGTCATTGAATACAATAGGTTTGGGATTTATTCTGCATGATGGAGGGACTTATTTTATTAAAATGCACAAAATTAAATGCAAGAAGAAAATGTTTTTGAAAAGATTGTCATTTTCCTTTAGAAGCAAAAACAGTGAAATAAAGACAAAAGAACTTAACAAAACAACACTTTCATTGATTAATAAGAATTAAAAGCAGTGGCCCATACAAAATAATCCACTAGCCTCGGGCAAGGCTAGGGAAATGAAAACAACAAGAAAAGCAAACAAATTACTCTGCCATAGCGTACAAAACAGGGATCTTAATAGCCTCCCAATTGCTCAATGCGGCGTCACACTGAAAAACCAAGTGGTTGATGTCTTCGCCTTCAGCATCTTCAATTATGTCATGGACTTGATGTCCTCCACTGACAAACACTTCCTGAATCATCTTCAATCATCTTGTTGTAGCAGCAGCTTTTTCCCCAAGAGTTGGTTTGTAACCCAACCCTTGGTACTTCTTTCTTTCTTGAATCTCGATGATTTTGCCCCAGCCTTCTGGCACACCTTCTTGTAGGGCAGATTGGATACTCTTATAAGAAGCAAAAGATGGATTATTCGAGGCCTCTGGCTCTTCATTGTCAAGCATAACAGCATTAGCTATCTCAAGAGCTTGGAAAGAAGTTTCCAAAGCGTCTTCATCAGCTTCAATGTATCGGAAAGAGGACAGGTTACTGACCATTAGATCTTCTTCACCATGGATAATGACCAACTTCTCTTCGGCTACAAATTTCATCTTTTGATGTAAATTTGATGTTACGGTACCGGCCTCATGGATCCAAGGCCTTCCCAACAGACAGCTGTAAGCAGGATTGATATTCAAGACTTGGAAAACAACATTAAAAACATGGGGACCAATCAGAATAGGTAATTCAAATCTCTCCCATTACTGATCTTCTCTAGCCATCAAAAGCTTTGACAATGAGTGAAGTAGGCTTCATTACATCTCCTTGATAGGTTAACTTTTCCAGAGTTCTCTTCGGCAGCACATTCAAAGATGAACCAGTATCTACATGTACTCTGGCTAAAGTATCCTCTTGGAACTTTATGGATACATGCAAGGAAAGATTATGGTTTCGGCCTCCTCGAGGCAACTCTTTGTCATTGAAACTGAGCGTATTGTAGGCTGTGATGTTAGCAACGATGTGGTCAAATTGTCCAGCAGTAATATCTTGGGCTACATGTGCTTGGGCCAGAATTTTCTACAAGGCTGCTCTGTGGACAGGTGAATTCATTAGCAGAGAAGAGATTGAAATCTTGGACAGAGTCTGATGAAGCTGATCTACCACCTTGTAATCACTTCTCTTAATAATCCTTAGGAACTCATCATCTTCTTCCTTAGCAATTACCTCCTTTCCTTTGTCCTTAGGGGGTACGAGAACAACAGTCTCCTTGGGTACAATTTCTTTGAATAAAGGAGTGTAAACTCTACAGCTACGGGTCATTTTTCCAGTTCCAACTATATTGGTCACCTCTTCAGCAGCGGTTCCCACCTCATTCCTTTGAACCACTTCTTCAGCAGCGGTTCCCACCTCATTCCTTGGAACCACTTCTTCACGTCTTTTGTTACCCATAATATTCTCGTAAATCCATGGCACGACTTTTGAACCTCTGAACCGGAATGGAGTAGGTTGTCGGATGTTGCTTGGCTTTTAATGATTAACAGTGGAAGCAACAACAGACTCAGAATTGTTGAAGATCGGTACTGGCTTGTTAAACACAGGAATCAGAGAACCAGACTTTGGTATGTTGAACACAGGCACTTGCTCTCTCGATTTTGGCAAGTTGAACACAAGCTCAATTACTTCAACTTCATCATTCTTCTCTTTGCTGAACACTTGCAGAAATCCCTCGTCAATCAACCTCTGAACATCATCTCGGACCAATTGGCAACCCTTGACACTGATATTACATTCTTCACAATCACCATGACAGATAATTACCAATCCAGCTTTGAATAGTTTAGCGTGAAAGACCTTGATAAAAGTTTTGATCCTTGATGCATCCAATACTAACACCTCACGTTCTCATCCTCAATAGCATTGGTAGTTCCATGTGTGGGTAAAGGATTGCTTTTCACGTTCGACTGATTATCTGCAAAGGATAGGATTTTCTTTTCCATCAAATTCTTTACCACACGCTTCAATGCAAGGCACCCTTCAAGGTCATGACCGACTCCCCCTTGGTGAACGCACACTTAACATTATGATTATAAAATGGAAAAGATTTCTCTGTAGGTGAACCCAGAGGTCTTGTAACAATCAGTCCTTGTTTCATTAATGAAGGATATAGCTCAGTGTAAGACATTGGTATCGGCGAAAATATGATCGTTCCCCCTTGTCTTCTGTAAGAAGCATTTTGCTGTGGAGATTGTTGTCTCTATAGTTGATAATTTTGGGTTTTTGGCAATTGCTGATAAGCTGGCTGTTGATAGGCCGGTGCCTGCTGTGCTGCTTGATGATTAAAGGTAGGTGTTACAGCGACTATATAGGGTTGTGAAGCATACTGCATCGGGTAGATCGGCTGTTGAGTAAAGTTTGGAACCGACTGTTAGTGGTACATTGGTTGTTTCCACCTTGGGTTCTTTTTCTTCCCTGCCATGATGGCATTAGTCTGTCCTTCTTTCTTTTTTTGGAATTGGCTAGGAGCTTTCTTGGTATTGGTATTGGTTTAACAGCTTGAGGAACTGACTACCTTTCCGCTTTTCAGCCCAGCTTCTACTTTTACGCCTACAACGACAATATCAACAAAATTAGTACTGACGTTAGCAATCATCCTCTCATAGAAATCCAGCTTCACCGTATCCACAAACCAATCAGCTAATTCTTTTTCAAATAAAGGTGGCTCTACCTGTGAAGCCAGATCTCTCCATCTCTTTGCATACTCCTTAAAAGACTCGATATTATTTTGTGACATACTCAAAAGTTGTCTGCGATCGGGTGCCAAATCCATGTTATATTTGTAATGCTTTACAAAAGCATCAGATACATCTTGAAAACAACGGACTCTAGATTGGTCTAAAGTTAAATACCATTTTGCAGCAGCCCCTTTCAAACTATCTTGGAAGCAGTAGATCATCAGCTTATCATTATCCATAAATGCAGCCATTCGTCGGTAATACATGACCAAATGTCACTTAGGGCAGGTCGCACCTGAGTATAGGTCGAAATTGGGTAGTTTGAACTTGGGTGGAATTACCAAGCCTGAAACTAAGCACATGTCTTTAGCATCAGTACTAAATACATTGCTCTCTTCCATTGCTTTCATTTTTCTCTGAAACGTCTCTATACTTTCCTTTAGCCTTTCATGTCGATCGTCTCCCTCTTCTGACATATCAATGTAATCATAAACCGGAGGTGGGTTCTGAAAAACTGGGTGCACCTGAGTTTTCACTGCTGCTGGTGCGAAGGTAGGAATAGCTTGATGAGCTTCATTAACCAAAGGAACAGTTTGCTGAGTAGATGTGACGGATGGAGCAGGTATGAAATCAAAAGGCATGCCCAAAGTGGGGTTCTTAGTAGGAATAACAGGGGGTTCCACCGCTGTAGTGATAATCTCAGAGACCACAGTGGCTTGTGTGTCCATCTTTGCTCTCATGATGTTAATAGCTTCTAGAATATGCCCCATTCCTCCTCGGAGCTCATTCAATTCATTGTTGACTCTGTCCATTTCACAGTACTGTTCTGACATCCTTTGACGAGCTTGGGCTCGTGTGTTGTAGCTGTGTTGGGAATTCAGTGTGACGATTCTGAAGAGAATTACGACGACATGAGATAAAGACAAAGAAGAAAATGCACATGTTATGACATGATGCACATGAAAATGCAAATGCAAGCTAAACTATCAAGAAACCAAACAATTTTTCAAACAATATAGGCACAGGATGTTCATCAAAATAAGCTTCTTCATTAGGAATTCTTGCAAAAGTTACATCAGAAGTAGTTCATCTTCATAATTCAGAAATACATAAGTGGAAATGGAAAATACAACGACAACGAAAGGAAACTAAGGATTGGATCCACTGGTAGACGGTCCCCCCTCTCCATTGATCTTTCTCATGAGCTTGTTGATTCGCTCCTTGATCTTTGCTCTCTCAAGAGCCAATTCTCCTAATGCATTCTTCAACTTCTGATTCTTCTTTGTGGGTGACTCATGACGGGGAAAAGGCTTCCTCATCACAAGAGTTATTTCACGAGACCACTCCAAGTAGGCCTCAGTGATAGTGTAATCAGCGGTCCACCTTTGTCTGTTGATTTAGTGCCAGGCGCGCTTAATTCTGATTTTGAACTCGAAACCTTCCTCTTCCTCGAGATAAAGCATCTCTAGGTCCTCGTAATCAGAAATTCCCTCCTTGGGATGGCCTAGTTGGCGGCAAGCAAGTACAGGATTGTAATTAATACACCCATTCCTTCCCATGAGAGGTATGTTTGGGAAGTCCCCACAACTATGGATCATAAGGATTCCTTCATCGGTTGGGTCGTACCATTCAATGTCAGTGTGTTTCAATTCCATCAGCTTCTTAGACCAAATTGTACTATCTTTAACTTCCCAAAAGGCAGGAGTCTTCGGTAAGTACGAAATAAACCACTTATAGAAGAGGGCAACACAGCAGACAACGGGTCCTCCTTTTCGCATATATCTTGTGTGAATAACATGATAAGTGTCTGCCAACAGTGTAGGAACTAGGTTATTGATCATGAATATTTGGATAGCTTGAACATCGACGAAGTACTTGGCATTAGGAAACAAGAACAACCCGTAGACAAGTAAAGCAAAGGTTGATTCAAAGAGTGCAGAATTTCCCCTATCCTTAATGTAAAGAGCCTTCTCAAGTAAGAATTGAGCAAGTAATCCGCGACGTCCTCCTTTGTTGGTCAAGTGAGCTCGAACCTCGGACAATCTGATCCTTGTTCCCTTGATAATGTCTTTGGCAGTGAGTTCCCTTATGATTCCAGAGAATGGAGGAGAGTCTTTGATAGGGATGCCTATCAGAGCGGAGTATTCTTCGAAGGATGGCAATAATTGATAGTCTGGGAATACGAAGCAATGGTACACAGGATAATAAAGTTGGGCTAGAGTCTCTAGCGATCCTTCGGTCACTTGGAGTTTCCGCAATGATAGGATTCCCCCATATCTGTCAGTGAAAGCCGGTGGGTCTTCAATCATATCTCCCAACTCCAACAGTTGCTCCAACTTGGGAACCTCGAAATTATACGACCAAGTTCATCTTCTAGCAGCATCCATTTATACAAAATCTGCAAAACAAGGTTAGTTTCTTGATAGCTTAGCAAAGAATGCAAGATGTAATGCAAATGCGATTGGTTTTAAGGAACTCGAGAAAGACAAATTTCAAAATAAGCTTTATTTCATTAGATATTGAGAAGAGTTACAACTTTTCATAGTACATTTCAAAAAGATCAAAAGGCTCAAAATACAGAGAGATAAGAACAACAGCTAGGCCTAGAAAAAGGACCCCATCTAGGAGTTCTCCACTTCATGCCTCCTCTTTTGTTTCTTCAACTTTTCATTCTCCAAGATCAACTTGTCAACAATCCCTTTCCAAGAACAAGATGTCGGAGGAATGTTGGCATACTCATGAGCGCTAGAAGTAGGTTACGCGCTAGAGAAAAATAAATTCTCTTGCGCCATAGGTACGCCTATCACACGCCTTTCCAGCCATTCAATCAGATCATCTTTCTCTTTCGACTTCTTCTTTAGCTCTTCTTGCTCAATACATACAGTATGATACTTCCTTTCCCATGTGTCTCTTTCAAGCTTCATCCTTGCTAGAGTCTCTTGATACTCCTCCATGAACTCAATGGGAATAAAAGATGGAGATACAACAGTGGGCTGAGGAGGTCTCTTGGGAAGATAAGGCATCTTAAGGTCACGAGCTCGGGATCGAACCCATTGGAGGAAAGGTTCCAAAGCCACACAATTTCTTTTTCCTAGATCATCCTTAGTACTCTTGTGGAGTGTATCCCAAGCATGCCAAACTCTGTTTTTGGTTTCATCACTGGTCGTCTCATTGAGATAAAAGAAACTGGATACATGAATACTCTTAGGCTTCTCCTTCATTGGAAAACCAAATTGTTGTCTAGCAAGGACGGGGTTATAGCTAATTCCACCTCGGATACCAAGGAGTGGTACATTAGGAATGAACCGCAACTGTCAATGATTACTCCTTTGTGTCTTACCCCAAATTTTGACCACTAAGATTTCCCATCATTGTGCAAATCATCATCACAATATGGATGGACCATCATCTCTCATTAGTCTCCCCAAAGATGGGTGAGCATCCACTACAATCAAACTTAGGGTTTCAAGCCCTCTCAGAGTTGTTAGACAAATGATTAATCAAGAATTGACATGATCTTCAACTTGGCTAACCTCTTAAACATCCACAATGGATCAAGAGGACTCCCACAGCAAGAATCAAGCACAAGGTTGCAGCATTCTAAGTAGATTAAGCCTCAAGATCGCCAGTGTCACCAAATTAGGGTTTTGGTCGACCAGGGCCTCCAGATGGAAATTTTCCTTTGGGCATGAGCCAATGCTTCAAAGCATAACCTAAGATACTTCATGAGACATCATAAACCCAATCAGCAAGTCAATTTAGCCTCAGGGGATACATTCATAAAAAATTAGGAATTAGGGTTTCTTGACCTAATTCACCCCTAAGTTGACGTCTGGGACAAAACATGAGCCAAGACCTCAAGAGAGGATTTTAGGGTCTCTAACACACTACATTGATCCATTTGCAACAATGGATTGATCCAAGAAGCTTGATCAACAAGTTTCAAATTCATCAAAACCACAATTAGGGTTTCGCGGGAAAAGTCAACTGTACATTTGACTTTTGACCCAAGGAGGCTCCCAAACCTTGGCACATGATTCAATACACCCTATAACACCTATGAAACATATCCATCAAGTTTGATTTAGGTCAAGGACTTGATTTCATAGAGGATCACACAGTTTGGAATTCATCTGACAAAAAGTCAACTGTGCACAGAAGTCAACTTTGACTTTTTGAGATTTTTCACAATTATGGTTCTTTGACCCTAAAATGATGTTAATGTGTGATTGGAATCATCATTCATCAAGAAAAAATCAAGAAAAGTGGGATAACTTGTAAAAGGGGTAACCATAAATAACTTAGGAGTTTTCTAAGTTATGGAACAAAGTGGCTAGGGCACCAACTTCCAAGGATCATAACTTCAGATCCAAGCAACCATTTAGGCTGATTCAAAGATGGATTTGTAGCTCTCATGGCATACGTTAAAAGTGTCAACTACACCCCATTCCAATTCCTCTTGGATTTCAAGTTATGGAATGGCCAAAATCACAAAAAGTGAAAATGTCACTTTTTTCCAACACTTAGTGAAATTTTCACTATGTCAGAATCTGCCTTCACTTTTTTCCAAATGTAGGGGCATTTTTCACTCGGATCCAAAAGGTATCAAAACAATCTATGATCACACATATGTTATATCATATGAGAGCTCTCCAAAATGGCGAAGAACTCCATGAAACTCCACTTAAGCCATGAGATATAACCATGCCAATATGCCTTGCTGCAAACTGTCATGGCAAGGCAGATTTGTGCATTTTGCTCGATTTTCCAAATTTGTGTAAATGACAAACACGTCTATCCATCTGAACACCTCAGTGAGGGACCAAGGAGGGACAAACACTGATCCATAAGCCTCCCAAGTCTTTGGAACCAAAAGTAGCATGCCAAACCTAGAAATCCCTAAAGAGGGGACAAGACTCTAATTTTGGTTTGAAGCATTTAATGGATGCACAAAGGTGGCATGGACTGAGCCTCTTCCAACTGAATTCAGTCAAGACATATCCAAGAACTAGGGAACAAGCAACCTGTGCTCTAACCTCTAGTCAATGACTAGAGGAGACTTGAGATTCCAAAATGCAACCATTGGCCAAACCTCTGCTACAGTTGCCATTCACTATTTCTTGCAAAACAAACTTGCTCTACTATAAATAGAGCTCATTTGTGCTCAGTTTGAGTACACCAACGCCATCAAACAAATGCTTTCCTCAAAATCACCTTCTCACTTCCAAATTTGCCTTCCAAAGCAAGTCACTATCGGGTTTTGAGATTGAGAGCAGTTCCAACCAAACCAATCACACACACACCTCATAAACATCATATAGAAGTGATCCAAACACTCACAAGTGACCTGTAACACCAAAATCACAAAGTCCCATCTCAAAACCTCAAAATAGGGCTTTTTTACATTTTTCAAGCCATGTCTTGATTCAATCACTTTCAAAACCAGATAAAGCCTCAAACACACTCCAAATATCATCCTTGAACTGTCCCAAATGGTTCCACACATCTGGAACATCATTCGAGAGAGTTGCTATTTTGGCCACTTTTGCCCCTTTTGCAAGAAAGGGCCAATTTCCATTCCTGAGGTTTCCAGCTAATTTCAGTCATCCTAAAAGCTTCTAAGGGATCATTTGAGAGTGTTCAAAGCATCAAAACATTTTTGGAACAAAGCACTTGACAGATAGCCCAAAAAGCTCCAAGGGAGGTACACATCACAACTTGAAATATTTAAAATATGCCTTGCTTTGAGGTCAACTGATCATGCATCTCTTATACATGTTATATGTGTTGTGTTTGAACCAATTCATCATGTAATTCATGGTTGTACCAACAGGTAGCACAGAAAATGCACATTATGGCCTATTTCAAAACTACTATCGGGTTTTGAGGAGGATTGATTTTGTGGAAAACTCATCACCACCATTGGATTCCTTGTGAAATTCTAGGCCAGATGCATATAAATTTTGTCTCCATCCATGGAGAAATGAAGAAGTTATGACCTTCACGTTTCTGACCAAAAACCTTGCCTTTCCTTGCCTTGGCCAGGCCAAGAACAAGGCAAGCCTTGTATATTAATGACTGGGGTTTGATACACGGATGTATCACCACCCCAATGGTAAGGCGCGCATGCTGCACACAAGAGGTCTGGGGTTCGAATCCCCCTCGCCCAGACCCCTTTTTAATTTTTTTTTGACTTTTTATTGTTTTTCATATTATTTTTAATGATTTGAAAAATTAATAACTCCCTCAAATTTAGTTATTTTTGATTGGTTCGTTTTGCAAAAAATCACAAAAATGTTGAAATGTTTTATTCCACAAAAAAATCAAATTTATATTAATTATTTAATATAATTAGTATTTTTGTGAATAAATTCATTTTTAATTGTTTTTAAACATTTAAAAGTGAATATTCATTTTGAAAATCATAACCAAATGAGTTCTAAATCATCTTGTGATTAAAACCTCATTTTTCAAACCTTAAACAAAAATCACAAGTGGTTTATTCAAACTTATTTGGTATTTTTATCATTTTTATTGATTTTCTTTAAATATTTACTTTTTAAGGAAAATAAAATTAGGGTTTCTTTAATTTTAACCCTCACAAATATTTTTAAAACACTTGGGCCTCTAATAGAGTGTAAGACCCAACCCCTTTGGAAACAAAACATTTTTGGGCCTCAGTCATTGTATAAGACCCACTGCGTTTTCAAAAATCTCGGCGCGATCGCCCTTTTCAAAAATATAACCCTGGGCTTCTCCTTGAGCTGTAAGCCACATCACGGATACAAAAACACTTGGGCCTCTAATAGAGTGTAAGACCCAACCCCCTTGTACATAAGAACCTTGTGGGCCTCACATAAGTCCCTCTGTACAGTTTTTGAAACAACGGTGCGATCATCGTTAAAACTTGGGCCTCTCCTTGAGCTGTAAGCCCCAACAATCTTTTCAAAGCACTTTCTCCTTTGATTTTGAATATAATATTATTATCAAAGCTTTCTTTGTTTAACAACTAATAAAACAGCATGGAAGCTCTACAACGGGTAAGTGTTTATCCGCTTTCATTTATCGCTTTCATATGTATATAAACTGTATTGTGGGGCTGCTTCACCGGAAGTCTTCTTTCACATCCTTTTATATACCTGTCACATATCCACTGTGTAATACTAATATAGTTATTTAGAGTTTTCCCCGGCAACTACGATAAGAACTAGGTAAAGCCTATTGGCCACTCTTAAATACAAACAAAACTAGATCCCCATAGGATTTCCAGATACAGTCTTCCCTCCTCTTGGGGTTAAACAATATGGAAACTTGAAAGGCAGCATTTTCGGTGAACCCTTTCTCAGACTGTCACTTTTAGAAATTGTCAAAGAAACTCTAACTCCCCAGAGATGATCTTTTCTCTGTGAATGGCATCTCTTGAGTTTCTTCCAAATTCTCGAACTTTCCTGGCTTGATCTATTCTCGGTGAATAGCATGTCTTGAACTTATCTTGGTTTGGGGACCCACGAGCTTCCTAAAAGCATCCCTGCCTCCTCTTGGGCGTTGTACAAGGACCCTTCGGCTTCTTAGAAGTTCTAATGCCTTCTCTTGGGCTTAATACAAGGACCCTGACGACCTCTTAAAGGTATAAGATAGAACTTAGTCATCCTTTGCTAGAGCAGTCTTTCCAGCGTCAAAACTCCGACCGTTGTAGGGTTGATACCCATCCCTTAATGCCTGCGCCTCTTCTTGGGCATTATACAAAAGATAAAACTCTAGACTTGGACAGTCTAAACCTCTTGAATCTCAAAGACATTCTCAAGTTCCTTTCAAACATAGGAAGAAACCCCGGTCTCTCCCATGAGAGTTCCCCACACTTGGAACCGCTTCAGGATCTCCAGAATCCACAGCGGTAAGGCAGCCTCCTCTTGGGCTTTGTACAAATGATTCTCCCTAGCAGAGCTAACCTTTTCAGACTCTCTTGTTGGGTCAATCCCTTTTTTAGCCTCCGTCTTGGGCTTTGTACAAGACATATAAATCGCTCTCTTGTTTAGTATAAAAGACTCTCTTGTCGAGTCAACCTCCTTTTAGCCTCTATCTCGGGCTTCGTACGTGATAGAAAAACACTCTCTTGTTGAGTATAAAAGACTCTCTTGTTGAGTCAATCCATTTTTAGCCTCCGTCTTGGGCTTTGTACAAGACATATAAAACACTCTCTGGTTGAGTATAAAAGACTCTCTTGTTGAGTCAATCCACTTTTAGCCTCCATCTTGGGCTTTGTACAAGTCATATAAAACACTCTCTTGTTGAGTATAAAAGACTCTCTTGTTGAGTCAAGCCTTTTAGCCCTATCTCAGGCTTCATACGAGACACTAAATCACTCTCTTGTTGAGTACAAAAGACTCTCTTGTTTAGTCAAACCTTTCTAGCCTCCGTCTTAGGCTTCATATAAGACAGATAAAAGACTCTCTTGTTGAGTCAACCCTTTTAGCCTCTATCTCGGGCTTCGTACGAGCACCCTCTCGTTGGGTAAATTGCCTCCTCTTAGGCTTTGTATAAGGAAACCTCGGTTGAGGCAATCAACCTTTTAGCATCAAACCTGTGTCTTGCTCACAGTATACAAACATCAACAACTCCTCTTTAGAGATGACAAATTCTCTCTCATCCAAAACCCTTTTAGCTTCACATCCTGGGCTTTGAACAAGGTACAAATCACGTTTAGCTTCATCTCTTGGGCTTTGAACAAGACACCAAAACAACCTTTTTCCTCCCATAGAATAGGAGGAACTACGATCGATCTGATTTCCCTGTTTCGTTAAACGGGAATACGTAGGCATAAGATTGAAAAATCTTAGCGAGCATACTAATCAAAAACCCAAAATTCAGTATCTCCATCAAGTCAACCCAAAAGCATCAAATCTAAACGCATTACTAAAAACCTCATAAATAGTCCAGACACTGTGTTCTTAACAAAATAACCGAAGAGGGGCCCACATCTTAATAGCATCTGTAAACTAACAGTCAGCTGTTTAAACTCAGTTTGCAAGTAGGGTTAATTGGAGACATCTATTTCCCTTCCTTAATCAGCTTAACAGGATAAAAAATGAATCGAACTGTAGTACCCGAGCGATAGTGCTTCAAGACCACAAAAATCGCGCTACAGAAAAAATGGCGCCCACCGTGGGGCCCTCTTCTCTTTCTTACAATCTTCGGTAGAAACCTTAAGTTCACAATCTTAGGTAGAAAACCCTGAGTTCACAAAGTTTCACAGAAATGGCGACTCTGCTGGGGAGTCATTGTCTGTATAGGATCATAAGACTAGAGGTCTAGGATGATTACGACAAATATATATACTGCTCTTCCTAATTGATATCTGTGTTTATTTTTCTGCTAATGGGAATGTGTGTGATGCCGCATGTCGAAAGATTGAGTATACACATAAGATAGGTGATGGCAATACGGGTAATCTTACGGGGAGTGAATCCTAGTTAAGAGTCCCTGGTCGACCATCAAACTCAGTGGAGACTCCCTTTGCAGATACATTGCCTATATGACTTCGGTTGTTGAAAGTAGTGTGGTCGACTGGGTTATCTGAGAAGCTGAGATTTTTAGCAGACTGAAACCATTTTGTAGTGTGGAAGCTATCACAAATAGTTATCACGCGATACTACCCTCATTTGAGATCACTCTAGGATACATCAGCTCGCAGGCGATCCGCTTGCTGTTGTTATCCCAAGAGGGATCAATGATCTTGCGGACAGGTACAAAAAATCGCCAGTATAAACCTTTGGGGGGGGGGGGGGGGGGTAGAGCCTTGACTTCATGACACCGACCCTTTGACCCCATGTTTTTTCTATGTTTTTGTGTGCTGTATTCATACATTCATTTAAAAAACATTCAAAAAAGAAAATCTTCTCTTCTAGTCTCTCTTTTTCAAATTAAATTGAGACAATGATTGCAAATGTCAGATAAAGAGATTGCGTTATGGATTTCGGTAGAAGAAAGACTCATAAGTATACCTTCAAGGTTCCAAAGTTAGAGGATTTGAGAGGGTTGGCGAGGATGATCACCAACCCTGAGGCTTTCAGAGCCAAATATGGAGGACTGCTATCTCTGTTAAGGGTCCATGTAATTGAGGGAATCCTGTCCACACTAATTTAGTTCTACGATCTGGTCTATCACTGTTTCACATTCCCGGATTATCAGCTAGCACCAACACTGGAGAAGTATTCTCACCTGACTGATTTACATATCACTGATCAAGCTCCCTTTTCTGGACTGGAAGAAATTCCAAAAGATCAAACCATTGCAAGAGCAATTTATTTGGACGAGTCAGAAGTCAGGACTCACATGACCACTAAGGGTGGCATCCAAGGTTTGCTAGCCTAATTCTTGATAAAGAAAGCCTTGTACTTTGTCAGTATAGGGAACGTGGCCGCTTTCGAGAGCATCTTTGTTTTGCTCACCTACGGGTTATTTTTGTTTCCCAACATCGATAACTTTGTAGATACCAATGCCATTAAGATATGTCTGATTGGCAATCCCGTACCAACCTTACTCACAGATGCGTATCATTCGGTACACTTAAGGAATTTATACAGCAGAGGAATGATCACGTGTTGTGTACCCTTGCTTTACAAATGGTTCATTTCCCATTTGCCTAAGTCTGCTGCATTTTGGGATCAAAAGAATACTTTACATTGGTCGCAGAGAATCATGTCTCTTACTAACTCTGACATCTATTGGTACAATCAAATCTACGACGGGATCAGAATCATTGACTGTTGTGTAAATTTCCTAAATGTACCCCTTATAGGAACTAAGGGAGGAATCAACTATCATCCGGTGTTAGTCCATCGTCAATTTAGATACCCGATGAGGCATGTCCCGCGTAATGCTCATCTGGAAGGTCTTTTATTTAAGGAAGGAGAAAACGACAGGGCACTAAAGACAGAAATAGTGCATGCCTGGAAACAGGTTCATAGGAAAGGAAGAGAGTCTCTAGGGAAACCGAACTGTGTCTCGGTGGAGCCTTATCTCCACTAGGTACAAACTAGAGCTCTCAATCTGAGGATGCCTTACCCTCGTCAGGAAGTTATTCTGTTAAGGGACTCTGTCCTTTATTTCATGTTCGACACGGAAAAACTTCAAGTTACTCTCAACAAAGTTCAGTAGGAGAGGAGGTCTTGGAGGAACAAGTACCGTATTCTCAATGTAGAGTGTAGGAAACTACAACAGCTATTGAAAGATTAGGATGCTCTGATTGAGATTTTAGAGCAACATGCTGTAGAGAATCAAGAACACCAAAGGAATTTGCTCGTTCCTTTCACTTGGCAAAGGGATGACAACCCGACAACGGCTGAAGAACCCCAGTTAAAGAAAAGGAAAGCACCAGAACCAGCACCTGAGCTCTCTTCAGAGTGGGCTCAGGATCCATTAGTTTAGACATTTCCTTTTTCAGCACTTTGTAATCTACTGTATTTACATTTCCCCAATCTTTGAATTTAATAAAACGGGGTTTCCCCACTGTATGATATTTGCAATCCAAATTGTTGATGTTTCTTTTGATTAAACCAAAAATAATTAATAAAATCATTGCATATCATTCATCATTCTCGCATAAACGCATTCTTCTTCCCTACGAATCTCACGTCTGTGTCTCGATTCTAGAGTCAAATTGTCTCATTCGTACAATACTCGGCCCAATTGACAAAAGAAAATGGATGATCTTGAGGAGAAGAACAGAGAGTTGAGGGAAGAAATTGACACTCTGAAAGAAGATCTGAGAAAGCTTCATAACAGCATGCAAGCTCTAGCAGAAGCTCAGATGCAACAATAACAGACTGTGATCTCAGAGACCACGTCAACGGCCGTAGTGGAGAAGTATGATCCTAGGTACAAAATGCCGAAAGATCCTCCCTGGGGCATGCCACTCAACTATATCCTGGAAGGATATATCCCGCCGATCATGGAAGATTTGGAAGATGCAGCAGGAACCGCTGGGACTGAAGGTTACAAACTTCGGGAAAGCAAAGATGCCAGGGGCATGACCACAACTCCTGAAGGTTACAAACTTCGGGAGACACCAAGAGTCTCTGCCGTAATGACTATACCACCACCCGTGGTACACACTGTCCCGGAAGGACAGATTCCACAGATACTGTCTGGTGGAAACGAAAGTATGTTCGACAAAATGAATGAGTTCCAGAAACAATTCTTGGAGATGCAGAAAAAACTGCAGCCCATTCGTGGTCAGGATCTATTTGGAAAAGATGCCGCAAACCTTTGCTTGGTCCCTAATATGAAATTTCTGCACAAGTTCCAGGTACCCGATTTTGAAAAATGCAAGGGTAACTCTTGCCCTCAAAATCATTTGGTGATGTACGCTCGGCGAATGTCATCCCAGACAAAGAACAAGGAGCTACTGATTCACTACTTCCAGGATAGTTTTACCGATGCCGCGCTCAAATGGTACATGGGTTTAAACCGCACTAAGATCGCTACTTTCAGAGATCTTGGTGCTGCCTTTGTTCAATAATATAAGTATAACCTGGACATGGCACCAAACAGAGATCAACTCAGATCGATGTCACAGAAGGACAAGGAAACTTTTAAGGAGTACGCTCAGAGATGGCGTGAAATTTCCGCCTAGATTTGTCCACCTCTCGAGGAAAAAGAGATGACAAAGATCTTCTTAAAGACCTTGAGCTCATTTTACTACGACAAAATGGTCGCCAGTGCACCCAGTGACTTCACCGAGATGGTGGGCATGGGAGTTCGTCTTGAGGATGTCGTCCGAGAAGGACGTCTGGTTAAAGACGCTGGACCATCAAGTAATACAAAATGATACGGTAGTGCTCTCCATAAGAAAAAAGAGCAAGATATTGGGAATATCTCTCTCGGAAAGCAAAGGCGACGTTACCAACCAGTAGCAGCTATAATTCCTGCTATCAACCCTGCACCTGTTCCTACGTATCAACCTCAGGTTGCTCAGAGCTAACCTAATCAACAACAATATTAGCAAAGGACACAACCTCTTCAGCAGGCTCGTCCTCCGTACAATAACAACCGTACAACGCGACCACTAGGGTTCGACCCTATACCGATGTTGTATGCAGAACTGTTTCCATTACTACTGGTCAAGGGGCACGTCCAAACCAAGTCTCCTCTTACAGTACTGGAAAATCTGCCTTTTTGGTTCAAAGCGGATCAGACTTGTCCTTACCATTAAGGAGGACCAGGGCATAACATAGAAAATTGTCTCAGTTTCAAATCTGATGTGCAAAAGCTTGTCAGGAGCGGGGTCTTATCTTTCAAAGATATGAATCCAAATGTTCTCACGAACCCGCTGCCTCAACACGAGAAAGCTGCTGTAAATTTGATAGAAGGAGAGTCTAATAATAGCTATCAAATTCATGATGTACTCTTATTGAGGACCAATCTAGTCAAGATGCATTGTAGACAGAGTGAATACGGCCATGTGCCACCTCATAACTATCACCAGTGTAATATCTTCTCTAAGAACAATCAAGGATGTTCTGTGGTGCAATCAGCTCTACAGGAAGAATTGGATCTCGGATGGATCCAAGAGCATGACTTATACGAATTCCAACATCATTTAGAGCCATGACATCCATGCGATGAATGCCAACCTGGTGGCAATGCACTCAAGACAAAGCCAACATCATAATCTGCTACGACACGATTACGATTCTTGCTGATTTGCTCGATAAACAATTAGGGATGCTCTTTTGTACAAGAGGCCCCCAGCGTCAAATGGATCTTGGGTGGATTTAGGACTACCATGATAAAAATATTTATCAGATCAACATGACTTAGATCTTCGATATTCGCTTGATGAATATCAGCTTGGTAGAATTACACGCTAAGCAAGTCCAGCTCGGTTTTCTAACTTCGTATAATTATCAGAACTGTAAAGGATGTTGTGAGAGTGACCATGGATGTGCTCTCGTTCAAAGAACTTTACAACACTTGTTAAACCACTGGTGGCTTCCGATCTATATGGACGAAGACACGCAACAAGTCAGTGTGGTTAATGGGAACCCAACTAGGCATCAAATTCAGGATGCTCGATCAATGGAAACAGATCTAGTAAGGTTACACTGTATTCAAAGTGGACGTGGCCAGGTGCCACCACATAACTATGAACGCTGTAGAGTTTGCTCGGAAAATAACCAAGGATGTTACCTAGTGCGAGCAGCCCTTTAAGGTTAGTTGGACTGCAAAGAGATTCAACAATATCCAGTTTTGGGGTCCAATAAATGGACGCCAGACTACTTCGCTAATCAAATCAAGGATGTGGTTGTAATATCTGATCGCAAAAGGACCAAGGATGTCTGTGCCATCATCCGTCTACTGGACGAATCTAAGGCTCTTAGCCAAGAACTGATTGAAGTTACTTATGATATTCAGAAAAATCAGAAGGCTCCTGTAGTTATCTATCTACCGGGACCATTACTGTATGAATCAGCTAAGGTGATCCCTTACAAATACGGAGCAACAATAATTGAGAATGGAAAGGAAATTCCATTACCCTCTGTCGTGAATATTGTAGACATCAGTCGAGTAACACGGAGCAGTCGAATCTTCAACCGAGGAGTTAGAGAACCTAACAAAGAAAAGGAACCTCAAATAGAAGTTCCTAATCCACCAGTCGGTCCATCCAGTGATCCCGACCTTTCAAAGAACAGTGATGAGATGTTGAAGCTCATCCAAAGGAGTGAATACAACATTGTTGATCAGCTGTTACGAACTCCTTCAAAAATCTCTGTGTTATCACTTTTACTCTGTTTCGAAGCTCACAGGGAGGCTCTACAGAAAGTCTTAGAGCAAGCCTTTGTGGAACAAGATGTGTCAATAAGACAGTTCGACAACATCATCTCTAACATCACTTCCTGCAACAACTTAGGGTTCAGTGATGAGGATTTGCCAGAGGAGGGCAAAAGTCACAACATGGCGCTCAATATCACCGTCAACTGCTAGGACGATGCTTTAGCCAACGTACTAGTAGACACAGGATCGACCATCAACGTTATGCCAAAGTCCAATTTAATGCGACTATCATTCAAAGGATCCCCGTTGAGGGGCAGTGAGCTCATCGTCAAAGCCTTTGACAGATCTCGGAAAGCAGTTATCGGTGAAGTCGACCTTCCCATAACTATCGGTCCTCACACTTTCCTAATCACTTTCCAGGTCATAGACGTTCGGGCATCGTACAGCTGTTTATTAGGAAGGCCTTGGATACACCAGGTTGGGGCAGTCACTTCGACACTGCACCATAAGCTAAAGTTCGTCAAGAACGATCAACTCGTCACAGTCTGTGGAGAACAAGCCTTGATTGTGAGTAACCTTTCATTATCTACTTGTGTAGAACCAGAGGAGGTTGTTGGAACTCAAATCCAAGCACTTTCGGTGAGCAACGACAACCAGTCAGAGAAAGGAACCTCTATTTCCTCATACAGAGATGCTCTCCAAGTGATCAAAAGTAACAATACAAAGGGATGGGGACAACTTGTCATTCCTACTGATAACAAAACAAAGAAGGGTCTTGGTTTTTCTTTAACCTGTACCCAGACTACTACTAACGATGAGAGTCTTCATCCCATTCAGGACTTCTTCCACGGTGAAGGTTTCCTTCACCTAGTGCCTCAAGCAGTCCATACCATCAACGAGGGAGATCCCTCCGATATGGATGAAGAGTGGAAATCCTATCTTAACGAGGACGTTTATATGTCTCAGGAAGAGGTGCCTACGCCATTTTGCTATCCCACACAGAGTCCGAGATTTATACCCAGGTCAGATGTCAGAACAATATACGGAGATTGTGATCCTGAAGGATGCCGTGCTCCGCCAAATTCATTAGAGGAAAGCACTCTTATGAGAGACAACTTTGACCACGACTATTATGGCTCAATGGATGGCCTGCCTATCTGGTAGCCGTACCCAGGAGACTTGGGGCAAGAAAATCAACCGAATAATGAAAACCAGCTGAGCATTATTGAAAAGAATACCTGCGTCCCCACCATGTCATGGGATCATTACTCAGGGCATTCAGAAAACATCTAGTACGACAATGAATTGGCAAAGCTTGTCGGACTAGAATTCATTAACTATTCTTTTCCTGAGGTCAACGTCATCGAAAGGGATGACTCCTCCAGTTCCACAGAACTGTGGGACACCTTAGGATAACCAAGTGGAAAATACGACTATATGGTCAAGTAGACTGCTTCTGAAAGCTCTCGTATCAGGCACGAAGACATCCAGCCAACTGGATGAGGAGATTTACCTGAGAACACAAATACTATGCAAAATGCAACAGAGGAATTCTCCCACGACAACTCTTCCTGGGAGACAGATTCCAATGATCCTGCTCCACTAGAAATCAGCATTATTTCTGAAGACAAATCAAGGAAGGTACCAGACTTTGTGATTCACCGAGGAGTTCGTCGCCAATGGGTTGCTGTCGATATTCCGAAAATCGTTCATAAGTCTAAGTAATTATCGTCTTTATCTTAACCTTTCACCCTGCCCAGGTGAAACAGATGTTTTGATAGGGCTCACTTTCTGTAAATATCCCTCTTCGCTTCGCCCAAAGCGACAGAGTTTTGTTTTATAGGGCTGTAGTTTCAAGAATCAACTTATTCATAAATAAAATAACGTTGTTTTGTAATTTCCGCATTAATTGTTGTTTTCTCTTTTCACGTTTTTTCAGAAAATGGTAATCCTAAAAAACAATTCAAATAATAAAAACAAGCAGTTTTCAGAAAAACACTGCATACACTCTTGCATTTCTCTCTATCTCTTCTTAAAAAACAAATCATCACGTCATGCAGATTGCTTGTTTTAAACCCCGTTGAAACATACGATCCGATGCCTTCTCCCAACTTTGAATTCCCGGTATTTGGGGCTGAAGAAGAAGTTGACAACAAAATTCCTGAAGAGATCTCGCGATTACTCAAACAAGAGGAAAGGTCTATTGAACCTCACAAAGAGCCGTTGGAAACGGTCAACTTGGGCTCAGAGGAAGAGAGAAAAGAGGTCAGGATTGGGGCACTGCTCATTCCAACTTCCTAAGATAGTTTGACAAAGCTTCTCAAAGAATTTCCCGATGTATTTGCTTGGTCCTACCAGGACATGCCAGGGTTAGATACTAGCATCGTGGAACATCATTTACCGTTACGGTCAGAATTTCCGCCAGTAAAATAGAGGTTGAGAAGAACTCACCCGAACATGGCCATCAAAATCAAAGAGGACGTACAGAAACTGATTGACACGGGTTTCCTTGCCACGTCAGAATATCCTCAATGGTTAGCCAACATTGTACCCATTCCGAAAAAGGATGGAAAGGTCAGAATGTGTGTCGATTACAGAGATCTAAACAAGGCTAGTCTGAAGGATGACTTTCCTTTACCACACATTGACATGCTGGTAGACAGTACAGCAAAGTTCAAAGTTTTCCCCTCCATGGATGGATTCTCGGGCTATAATCAAATCAAAATGGTGCCGAAAGACATGGAGAAAACTTCATTCATTTCCCCATGGGGTACCTTTTGTTACAAGGTAATGCCGTTCGGTTTGAAGAACGCCGGGGCAACCTATCAAAGGGACATGACTACTCTGTTTCATGACATGATACACAAGGAAATCGAGGTATATGTCGATGATATGATTGCAAAATCAAAAACAGAGGGGGAGCATGTGACCCACCTGTTAAAACTATTCGAGCGTCTGAGAAAGTACAAACTCCGCTTGAATCCCAACAACTGCACATTCGATGTCCGTTCAGGGAAACTCTTAGGGTTCATCGTCAGCCAGAAAGGAATTGAGGTTGATCTTGACAAGGTCAAAGCCATTCAAGAAATTCCTTCTCCAAAGACAGAAAAACAAGTCAAGGGATTCATGGGAAGTTTGAATTATATTTCCAGATTCATATTCCTTATGAACGCGACATGCGCGCCATTTTTCAAATTACTAAAAAAGAACCAGGACTGCATTTGGACAAAAGACTGCCAAATCGCTTTCGACAGTATCAGAGAATACCTGTTGAACCCACCGACTCTATCACCTCCAGTGGAAGGAAGACCACTAATCATCTACTTAACAGTCCTAGAGGACTCAATCGGTTGTGTACTTGGCCAACAAGACGAAACCAAAAGGAAGGAGTCTGCCATCTACTATCTGAGCAAGAAATTCACCGACTGCGAGACTCTGTACACTATGCTTGAGAAAACTTGCTGTGCTCTGGCTTGGACAGCCAAACGTATTCACCAGTATATGATTCGTCACACTACTTGGTTGGTCTCCGAAATGGATCCAATCAAGTATGTATTTGAAAAATCGGCTCTCACGGGAAGAATTGCCCATTGGCAGATGTTGTTATCCGAATACGACATCGAGTACCACGCTCAAAAAGTCGTCAAAGGAAGTATTTTAGCCGATCATTTGGCTCATCAACCGATTGACGACCAGGAATCAGTCGGGTTCGACTTCCCAGACGAAGATGTCATGTATTTGAAAATGAAAGATTGCGATGAACCGCTACCCAGTGAAGGGCCAGAACCAGGTTCCCAATGGGGACTAATCTTTGATGGAGCAGTCAATCATTACGGAAATGGAATTGGGGAAATCATTGTCACCCCTCAGGGTACCCATATTCCGTTTACCGCCCGACTAACATTCAAGTGCACAAACAACGAGGCAGAATACGAAGCTTACATCATGGGTCTCGAAGAAGCGATCGACTTAAGGATCAAGAACTTGGATGTATATGGCGACTCAGTCCTGGTTATCAATCAGATCAAAGGAGATTGGAACACATACCAATTAGGGTTGATTCCTTACAAAGATTACGCAAGAAGGTTGTTACCCTTCTTCAACAGAATCGAGTTTCATCATATCCCTCGTGAAGAGAATCACATGGCTGATGCATTAGCCACCCTCTCTTCCATGATTAGTGTAGGTCAATGGAACGACTTACCTAAGATTGACATAAAATTCCTTGAACGGCCCGCTTACATTTTCATGATTGAAGCAGTCATAGACGACAAACCTTGGTACCACGACATCAAATGCTTCCTTCAGAAATAAGAATACCCACCTAGGGCATGGGAAAAGATAGAAAGACCCTCAGAAGATTGGCAGGCAGCTTCTTCCTGAGCGGTGATACACTCTATAAGAGAAACTTCGACATGGTCTTGCTTCGATATGTAGACAGACCAGAAGCAGACCTGCTAATGAAATAAATTCATGAAGGATCCTTTGGTACTCATGCCAACGGACACACAATGGCGAGAAAAATTTTGAGAGCGGGGTACTACTGGTTGACCATGGAATCCGACTGCTACAAGTACATGAGGAGGTGTCACAAGTGTCAGATATACTCCGACAAAATCCATGTACCGCCAACGCATCTCAAAGTTCTCTCTTCCCCATGGCCTTTTTCGATATGGTGAATCGACATGATTGGCATGATTGAACCTAAGGCTTTGAACGGACATTGGTTCATCCTGGTAGCCATTGACTACTTTACCAAATAGGTCAAAGCAGCACCATACACCAATGTAACCCGATAAGTCGTGGTCCGCTTTAACAAAAACAATCTCATATACCGTTATGGTGTTCCAAGCCAGATCATTACGGATAATGGATCCAACTTGAACAATAAGATGATGAAAGAGTTGTGCGCTAAGTTCAAGATCAAACACCATAACTCATCTCCCTACCGACCCAAGATGAACGGAGCGGTAGAAGCAGCTAACAAGAACATCAAGAAGATCGTTCAAAAGATGGTCGTAACCTATAAAGACTGGCATGAGACGCTACCCTTTGCTTTTCACGGTTATCGCACATCTGTCCGCACTTCAACAGGGGCAACCCCTTTCTCTCTAGTATATGGCATGGAGGTGGTCCTTCCCATAGAAGTAGAGATCCCAACAATCCGGGTATTGATGGAAGCTAAGTTAAAAGAAGCTGAATGGTGTCAAAGTCGACACGACAAACTGAATCTGATTGAAAAAAAGCGAATAACGGCACTATGCCACGGCCAGTTGTATCAACAGAGAATGAAGAAGGCGTTTGAAAAAAAGGTCCGACCTCGCATCTTCAGGAAAGGAGACCTTTTGCTCAAGAAGATACAATCATTCCTCACTGATTCTCGGGGCAAGTGGACTCCGAATTATGATGGCCCCTATGTGGTCAAGAAAACTTTCTCAGGCGGCGCCTTGAGACTTGCAACCATGGATGGAGAGGAATTTTCCTACCCCACAAATGTTGATGTAGTCAAGAAATACTTTGCCTAAATAAAAAAATAAAAAAAACGTCTCGGTGGATTGAAAACCTGAAAGGGCGGTCCAGGCAAAAATTAGAGACATAATAAAAAATCATCCAGGTGGATTGGAAATTTCAAAGTACAATCCAGGCAAAAGTTAGGAATAATGGCAAGTAACTATGCCCAACAAAGGGCCAAATCCCCCAACTGCAGTAATGCCATCAGTCAGGAAAACTCCAGTCAAGGTCATCTTCGACAAAAGCTCAAGATGTCCAGAATTCAAAGTTGGTAGAAGGATAGTGTCGCTCCCGGGATTTTCATCCTAGTACAAACGCGAAAGTGGCACAGAAACAGAGTCGCCAGCAATGTGTATTTATCCCAAGAGAGAGAAAAGAAACACTGCATAAACCTGAGGAAAGGAAAGAGCATGGTCTTGCGACCAAGAGAATTGGGTTCGGGAGTTGGTTACGCGAGAGGAAGGTATTAGCACCCCCTCACGTCCATCGTACTCGATGGGATCCACGCTTGCTTGTCTCAATCAAAGGGTGATAGAAAAGGATACTGGAAAAGGAACTGGAAAAGGAATGGAAAGAGAAAGAAAGAGAAACAAATGTAGGGAAAATAAAAGAAGTGCTCGAATGGGCCCTACCCCACTGCCTACGTATCTCATCGGGAACATGAGAATCAGAGCGACGTAGTTCCCCTCACTAGGGATGGGTTGCTCGTGTTTTTTTATGGAACGGCTGACGTTCTAACTCAGGTGTTGCAGGCTCGCTGGTCCGAGTGCGTTACCATCTTGCAAGAGAACAAGTAGAAGCGCGTTCGTACGCTGAGAGTGAATGAGGTGAGAAAAGAATTCCCGAAGGAAAGACGTTATTGTTTGTTTTTGTATTTTAAGAGTTTTTTCATTGGTTTGCATATGATAGTGTATCTAAATCTTACTTATTGGAATGTATCATCCTCACATTCCAAGATGGAATGAGTAAGAAAATACACTAAGTATGAAGAAGACCCTCACACTTAGTTCCAATTAATAAGGTTCAAACACACTAGCATACTTGTATTTATTAAGTGTTTTTGTTGATTATGAAATGAAGAAGTGTTTTTCTTTATTTGTACCTTCAACAAGTATTGCATTTAAGTCCCTCATACAAGATCAAATGTTTAACACATTGATCCAAGATGGGCTATATGCTACACATTCTAAGATAGTAAGAGAAGACCCCTTATAATCTTTTCTTTATATGAAAGGCCTATATGCAATAAATGCTTACCTTTATTAGATATTTTGAATTTTCTTTGAGATGAGAAAAGAGACTCAAAAGGAAGAAAAACGGAAGTTAGTTGTTAGTGTGCTCGCCGAGATATCACATCTCGTGCCTACGTATCCGCAATCTAAAAAGAAAGAGGAATCAGAGCATCCGTAGTTCACGGTACTACGGGTGAACAGGAAACAGGATCTCGATCGCATAGGTGCGAGAGAACAAAGGGGAAAGACACACATAAAGTCTAAGGGGAAACTCGGTCCTACAAGTTAACATGCATCAATGGTCCTAAGGTCAGGATCAGGAGGGAAGCTATCTAATGTTATCAGGCATGGATTGCTATCCTAATGTCTCTCCTACCTCCGACTTAATAAAAAATTAAGTGGAGCGAGGAATCCTAAGGGATCATGTCATCAGACAAGTAAACACAGGATAAGTCAATCGCAAAATGAACTAAGAGCAAGCGAAAGAATAAACAGTGTCAATAAGCAGTCATGCAAAACAATCAAAGTAAAAAGGGGAAGCTTTAGCCAAGGGGTCATATCAACCGAGGCAAACAAGCTAGCTGTGGGAAGTAAGCGTACTCGCCCAATGGTATCAAGAGCCATGGAGAGCAGAGTAAGAAAGAGAAAGATGTGAATCAGATCACATAAGCATCAACATCGATCAATGCGAGCTATAGACAAGGAGTGGGGGTTTGATTACTAAACCCTTCTTCCACTTGACAGACTCGATAACAAAAGTAAGCTATGTTCAAAGCTTCAATCATGCAATGAGAGCTAAGAACGACTCAACTAGAATAACGGGGGTCGATTGCGAACCTTAACTTCCGTCAATTGCCTCTTTAGAGGTCTTCAGCACAATATCAAACAAGCACAATCATGGCCTCACTCGAGGGCTTTCCATACAATCCTACTTATCATGGCATCGTCTATCCCTACTTCTCATGGCATTCGAAAGCATTAAAGAGAAGTGAAGAGATAAGAGGTCTTACCAAATGGATATGAATCCGTAGCAAAGCAACGAAAGCAAGTCACGAAAGCACCTATAAACAAATGGCGAACCAAGTTAGAAACAAGTTTTTATTCACAAAATGAAATGGTCGAGCCACCTTTGGAATGTCTCCTTTATGTACCTTGCACATGTGAACCAAAGACATTAGTAATAACAAGAGAGTGTATGTACATCATGAAACCTAAGTCTAATGGCTATGTACATTTGAGTCACACTAGTCAAAGTGAAAGACCTAAAAGGATTATGAAATTACAAGTCAAGTTACAACTATGCTACAAGACCAACCAACAAAAGCAATCACTTAAGGGTTACAATCATAGGAAAAGGACTTGAAAGTAAACCAAAACCATAATTGAACTCATGTTAGAAGTGCGCACATCTCTTATAAACATCCACCAATGGCTAAAGTAACACAAGTTTAAGTCCTTAAGACGAAACATGGCAATGAGCCATAAACAGCAGCAACAACAGCGCTCCTGCACCTGCATAGCTGTAAAAACTAGCAACAAGTAAAAACAGTCTATAACAGCTACTATTTACAAAACAGAATGGGTGTAAGAAATTCTAGACAGAATTGCGACATTTAACAGCACACTTTGTGCACAGCAGCTGTGTATGTGGCAGCAACTTCTACATTTTACTAATCAAATGTAAAACACTACAAAACAAACCCAAAGGTTAGTCCAAATTAAAATGGAAATAACCAAAGTGAGCAACTAAGATCAAAAGGAAATGTCAATAAGAAGTAATTGAAATCAATGCTAAAATGTAAACAACAATTAGTCAAAATCTATGTAAAAACCATCAACAAAGCTAACAAATGAAACTACTAAAGATTAGTTGATATTAGCATTAAAATCAAAACATAGTCAAAGTTGAAAGCTTAGGTTAATTTCTATTTCAAAAAAAAAAAAAAACAAAATTAAAGCTTTAATCTAGAATTGACTCAAGTTTAGTTCCTAATAGCTAACCAAATGCTAAAGAATAATTCTAAAGTTAAACACTAACTCTAAAGAATTTTACTGAAGATTATGAATTAATCAAAAACAAAGATCAATCTAAACTATAGTTAGATGCCAATTTGCAAAAATAACATCTAATTAAAAAAGCAAAATTCGTAGTCAACAATTATCAACAATCTAAACTAATATACAAAACCATTATTAGGAATTAAAGCTAAGTGGCTACAGTAAAGGGGTGTGAGAGGTGGACATGGGTGAGGAGAGCAAAAAAAAAACCAATGACAACATGGGCCTAGACCTGGTCCGCTGCATTGTGGGTTTCAAGTTTCTTCTCTAAACCTAAAAGGCATCAGCTGAATACTCACGCCGTCGATCCCCTTCCTACTTCTCTTTTTCTTTCAACCTGCTTCAATTTGTTTCAGTCTCCTTCCTTCAATGCTCAAGATCAACACATTGCCTGAAAGGAAGTCCACCGCATTGTGACTTCTCCGTTTTCATCTCGGCCGACCATGCTCCTTCAACAAGTCACTCACCTTTCTCTCTCCACTCAATAATCCACCGCCGGTAACATACTTGCCACCCTCGTCTCCACTCAACCGGAAATCGTTAAACCTCCTCCTTGTTTCACAACAACAAGCCATCGCACACGAAACCCTCTGTTCTCATCTCCTTCGACACCGCCGAAAACCTTCCTCCGTCCCGGCTCAAATCGTTCGTATCACGTCGAAACTAAAAAAAAAATCATCTCAGCCGCTAGCAATGATCTAACACTCGCACACTATGACTCGGATCCGATTCATCAACCCTAGTTCATAACCATCAAACAATTCAACATAAATTGCGGTTCAAATCGACGTTACCGTGTTGATACGCTAACGGATGAGGATTCATAGATTTGATGCAATCTTCGCGATTATTGTTGCGATTTGCTCCGGTACAGAGTTGATGATGAAGGCGATGTCAATCGAAGGTGCGACATGGATGCGCTCTGCTACGACTCCCTTGAGGTAGCCGTTCTTGAATCCGGCCATGCTTTTCACTTCGCCTTCATCCCCTTCTTCGATTCTTTGAGTGTAGTCTTTCTGAATGTTGTTGTTGATGCAAGAATTGGAAATGTGTGAATTGTTGAATCGTTGTTGACTTTGTTATGATTTGAATTTCTGTGATGTTGCGTACGAATTGCTTTTGCGAGATCGCGAATTCTTGAATGCTGAATTGTTTATGCTTTTTGCAGGTTCTTCGTTGAGGAAGATTGATGAAGGTCTTTGGAAGAAACGGAAGATGATTATTGGAGCTTATCGGTGATGATGATGTTACGTGAAGCTAATGAATATGTGCGGCGTCGTGGCGGGAAGCTCAAGGAAAGTTGCGGTGTTGCTATGGATTAAGAGCAAGGAGTTTGAAAATGATAATGGTGATTCTGGGAGTTGATGATTGAAGATGGAGGTGAAGAGATCCAGAGAAGAAGATTGAAGGTGATGGATGAAAATAGAGGATTCAGAGAGAATGCAGGTGGAGAATGGAAGAAGATCGATGATGAACATGAATCCGAGAAGAGAGAGTTCTGAATTTCTGTTAGATTTTTCTCTCATCCATTTTCTGTTAGAGAGTTTTTTTTTGTTAGCAGTTAGAGATTCTGTTAGAAGTTTGTTGAAGAAAATGTTAGTTCTGCTAGAAAAATGGAGTTGTCAAATTCTGATATGAGAAACTTTGTTTTATATTTTCTGCGGTAAGCTTTTGTACCATCACCTACCATCAATGAATTGTGTATTTTTATTTTGCTAAAAGCTGACGTGGACTTGGTTTGCGAGAATGCGAAGGACATCACTGCTTGTGGTTTTGACATAAAAAACATTCATCTTCTCTGATTTTGATTTTTTGTTGGCGGTGCCTTCTATAGGAACATGGTAGAGATTGCAAAGCGTGTGACTTATAACCAGGCAGTTGGTAATTTTGGGCTCACTTGTGTGGATATTATTTTGGGTTAGAAATGGTATTTGAAAAAAATGGGTTCTTTTAGACTTTAAAACGGATAATGAAACTCTTTTTGGGTAATTGTTTTGGGACTAGATTTGTAGTTTGAAATTTGGATCTTTGGCTAATGGATGTGGAATAAAGTTTGGTAATGGACAAAACAATGAATCCGTATTGGGTGTAAAGAATAAAATGGATATTAAACTTGGATAATTGGAATTGGTTTAAGAAAATGGGTATTTGGTTTGAATTAAAAAGAGTTTAAAATGGATTTATTTGAGAAATGGAATTGAAATCAAATGGTTAAAAGGTTGATGGATATAGAATACGGGCAAAAAGAAATAGAAATGGATAAGAAGAAAGTGATATGGATAATGACATAGCAATGGTTTTCGACTAAAATCGATATGGATATTTGTAATGGAAAATTGGTTAACAAATGGATATTATGGAAGTTACTAAAAATGGATAGAAAATGGACAAAGAAAAATGGAATTGAATAATGGGCTTATGGTAGAAATTTGAATCCCAAGTAGCCTGCACGACTAATCTCTAATTCCAATCATACTCTCAATCCACACCAAACTCACATCTTCAATGAATTCCCACAAATCAATCAGTAAGCTCAATCAACCATGACCAATGATTTGCAATTCAATCCACATATATCCTGTCTTTATAACCAAGAATCTCAATACAAGAACAATTCCCCGAGAACAACTTGAAAATGAAGACAAGTCATGAAGCAGAAAGAACATGATCGACCGGAGGTCCTTGATGCTCACTGATAATATTCTGAAAGCTCAAACCAAAGGATGATGCCTTGATCACATGTCCTATGCTGAATGCAATGCTTTATTTTTCTATGTTAAAGATGCAATGCAAGGCTGATGAAATGGATATGACATGATATATGATAATGCTATGCTATGACGACAAAAATGGAGAGCAAATTTTGGGGTATTACAGCTGCCCCTATTCAAACGCTGTAGACCTGAATGCCTGAAAGCGATTGCTTTCAGACTTTCAAGGTATATAGTGATTGAATACAAAATATAACCAAAAATTAGCTCTGGGTGACGAAGAAGAAAAAGAATATAAACCCAACGACACTGTTGGATTGAATCTTCAAATAAATGTCGTCGGAGAGATCTGTCTTTTGAACGACGCCAGGCGACTACTGGCTTGCCATACTGTTGATGGACTTTAAAAAATGTCTTTTTAAACGACGCCAGATGACTACTGGCTTGCCATACTGTTGGTAGACTTTAAAAAATGTCTTTTTAAACGACGCCAGACGACTACTGGCTTGCCATACTGTTGATGGACTTTAAAAACTGTCTTTTTGAACGACGCCAGACGACTACTGGCTTGCCACACTGCTGGTGGACTTTAATAATGTCTTTTGTATGAAGCCAGACGACTACTGGCTTGCCACACTGCTGGTGGACTTTAGCTGCTCTGCCATTCTAAACAATGGACTTTTACCAGTTCGTGCTGGATTTTTGCCAATCTGTCGTTGGACTTCAATGATTACCAAACAGGTTTTGGAATCTCAAAATTGCCATCCTCAGATGGACTTTTGCAGTTTTGCCAAATTAAACTTGGACTTTGATGCTTACCAAACCGGCTTTGGAAGCTTTGCCAAATGATCATCCCACCTGCTGGAACAACCACCGGCAATATTACCCCACATGCTGGAATAATATGAACAAACTGTATATAATGATCATCCCACTGGCTGAAACAACCATCTGCCATACTATCCCACTGGCTGGAATAATATGAATAAACTGTATATAATGATCATCCCACTGGCTGGAACAACCATCTGCCGTACTATCCCACCTGCTGGAATAATATGAACAAACTGTATATAATGATCATCCCACTGGCTGGAACAACCATTTGCCATACTATCCCACCTGCTGGAATAATATGAACAAACTGTATATAATGATCATCCCACTGGCTGGAACAACCATCTGCCGTACTATCCCACCTGCTGGAATAATATGAACAAACTGTATATAATGATCATCCCACTGGCTGGAACAACCATCTGCCATACTATCCCACCTGCTGGAATAATATGAACAAACTGTATATAATGATCATCCCACTGGCTGGAACAACCATCTGCCATACTATCCCACTGGCTGGAATAATATGAATAAACTGTATATAATGATCATCCCACTGGCTGGAACAACCATCTGCCGTACTATCCCACCTGCTGGAATAATATGAACAAACTGTATATAATGATCATCCCACTGGCTGGAACAACCATTTGCCATACTATCCCACCTGCTGGAATAATATGAACAAACTGTATATAATGATCATCCCACTGGCTGGAACAACCATCTGCCGTACTATCCCACCTGCTGGAATAATATGAACAAACTGTATATAATGATCATCCCACTGGCTGGAACAACCATCTGCCATACTATCCCACCTGCTGGAATAATATGAACAAACTGTATATAATGATCATCCCACTGGCTGGAACAACCATCTGCCATACTATCTCACCTGCTGGAATAATATGAACAAACTGTATATAATGATCATCCCACTGGCTGGAACAACCATCTGCCATACTATCCCACCTGCTGGAATAATATGAACAAACTGTATATAATGATCATCCCACTGGCTGGAACAACCATCTGCCATACTATCCCACCTGCTGGAATAATATGAACAAACTGTATGTAACGATCATCCCACCTGCTGGAACAACCATCTACCATACTATCCCACCTGCTGGAATAATATGAACAAACTGTATATAATGATCATCCCACTGGCTGGAACAACCATCTGTCATACTATTCCACCTGCTGGAATAATATGAACAAACTGTATATAATGATCATCCCACTGGCTGGAACAACCATCTGCCATACTATCCCACCTGCTGGAATAATATGAACAAACTGTATATAATGATCATCCCACTGGCTGGAACAACCATCTGCCATACTATCCCACCTGCTGGAATAATATGAACAAACTGTATATAATGATCATCCCACTGGCTGGAACAACCATCTGCCATACTATCCCACCGGCTGGAATAATATGAACAAACTGTATATGTGCCAAAAATAAATTGGACTTTGAGTTGTAAATGAGCAATGCTAAGAATTACACCACCGGCTGGGTAATATCATACGCTGTCAGTTTGCTGAAGAAGAAGTTCCCTCGATCTATTTAAACCTTGCTGGGGATATCTCTGTCAAAGTGTTTAACTCTGTGAGGATTTTGCTGGGGAGAGAACAATTCAGCTGGGACTTATTCTTTGGCAAATTTCACATGCTGAAACCTGCAGGAAATATGCCCCGTTGACACTACCACTTGCTGGTAAATCCTGCTGAGAATAAACTCCACAGGGGATGTTCAAATCCTGGTTAGAAGACATTACGTTGCAACATGCTGAGAAAGAGTCCCTAAAGATCTGCTGGGGAAATCTAAAGCAATTCCACGGTAGTCTGCTGAGGAACAAAACCATCAATCTTAGGATAAGTGTCACAATGCCCCGTGTTAGGCGAACTTCCCGTTTGACGATTCCGTTGGGGATAATGAGTTTCTCATCAACTCTGCTGGAGAAAACTACTTTAAAGCGTCTCGTGCTGGGGATGCCTTTTGAGAGGATTTTACAGAAGACCAAGCGTCTTCAAACTCTACTGGGGATATTAGATCTGGAACATCCTCTGCCGGGGAACTTCAATATGCCCCATGCTTGGGAGGATCAACAACTCCGCTGGGGATTATTCTTTGACACATTTCACATGCTGAAACCTGTAGGAAATATGACACTACCACTTGCTGGTACACGCCACAAGGAATGTTACTGCGAGAAGCTTCATCTCTTAAGAGGATTTTATAGAAAACCAAGCGTTTTCAAACTCTTAGATGAACATCCTGTCTTGAACTACCCTTCACATCGTCTGCGAGGTATCGGAGGATTTGCACTCGTTGTGGACATGGAGTGCTCACTGCATTAATAACCGTTATCAACACAGAAGAATTCAATCTTCGACAACCGTTGCCGTCACAAAATCCGGTGGGAAATCTTGAATGAGAGAATCGACTTAATAAGATACAACAATATCAAGTCATAGCAAATATCTGTTGATTATGCCGAGAGATAACTTTCGTGCTGCTTGGATCGATTGCACTCATTACCTGCAACAGAAAAAGTATATGCACATGCCCCAGGATATTGCGTGGGGATAAGTGATTACTCCTCTAGGAGAAATTGGCCCATGCTCTTGAAAAGGCTTCAATCTTGCTTTTGAGCCTAGTACGAGGCTGCTACTTGCAAGCAAAAGGAGATGCGCGTATGCCCCGTGCCAGACATGACTTCTGAAAATGAGAAAATCCAACTCTGAACCACCACTTGTTGGGGAGAAAGGTTTGTATGCAATCTCTTGCTGGGAACCACAAATGCCTTAGGTTGGAATGCCCTTTTGTTTCAAACCTTTTGGCTGATTGACTGCATATGCGTGAACAACAGTTTTTCTTCTTCACTTGCCCCAGACCAACATGGTCCACCAGAAGAAATTGTCTCAAGAGGATTTTACAGAAGGCTTGACATCCAAAACGCCTTAATGTCTTCAAACTTTTGGAGAGATTCGCCGGATATCGAAGTAACTGCCCCGGAATGCATGGATTACAGAGAAGAAGTCATCTCAAGAGGATTTTACAGAAGACTTGGAATGCTCAATGATTCAGTGTCTTCAAACTCTTGGAGAGATTCGTCGGATCTCGAAGTAACGGCCTCCGACTGTATGGTCTACAAAGAAATTCGCCTCGAGAAGATTCATGAACAATCTCATATCCCCGTGAGATATTCTGCCCCAATACTCTGAACCCTGGATAGGCTGATCAGCCGTCTAGTTGGACTAACTTCTCGTGCTCTTGGGATGGCCTGCCCCAGTATGAACCTTGAAGTGGTTTCACCCTGACTACTGATCTTCGAAGAAAGACCCAGAATTCATGCCTTTAGAGAGATTTGAATCTCGAAGTGATTGCCCCAGTTTAACTGAACTCTGAAGAGATTTCTCAACATGATTGGCTCAGACTGGCTACACCTTAAAGAGATGATTCGACGTGATTGCCCCAAATCGACTACGTCTTATCACACCTTGTTGGAAAAGACCCCACTCAACAAAGTTTCCTGAGGAAGTACCACTGGATATGGCTGCCCTTCGGGAGTTTCAGAATTCTCAACTCGGCAAGATTAAGCTTCTGGACTAAATTTCCACATGTAAACTTCTTTTGATATCAAACAAATGTATGCAAGCAGAAAATGTTTTATTCTGAGAATGAAAATTCTAATGCAACACACATGTTAATCTTGAAGTCTTACTGAAAAAGATGTCGCAAACCCTTTTTTGTGAGCGAATCACGGGTTAGAATACGACATTAATTTTTTGAATGAAAGAATGCAATGCACATGCAACACCAACAAAGATCTTTTAGCACAACTCACAGGAGTCAGGAACGCTATCTCTTGGCAGTATGCTTTCGAACTAACCCTATTTCAATTAGGACTTTTGAGGGTTGTATCATGGCCTGGTTCACGGTTTTGAGAAAAAAGGATTTATGGCTCAAAGTTTATTGGTACCCACCCACTCTTCGTGATGTTCTTCAGTCCTACATTCAGCTAATTTGCACAAGCGTCCGCCTCTCAAAAAGATTTTGTGATCTTTAAGGAACCCATGAACTGATGGTTTGAGATCCAATGAGGTTTTGGAGTAACAGTCACCCCTTTTGTCTTTTATTTGTAGTCACACGACTTTGTTCTTGCTCGAGGATTTTCTTTTGTAATCCTTTTGTTTTTCGCTTTCGCATTTTTTTTTTTTTTTTTTTTTGCTTATCCCTAACTTTTGCCTGGACAGATTCTTTTGAATCTTTGATTTCGGAGTCCAGCGGGATGCCCTAACTTTTGCCTAAGTTGCTTGTTTTCAAGTTTCAACTTAGCGGGCTTTTTCTTTTTCTTTTTCTTTTTTTTTCGCGGAACAAATCGTGTGACACTAGCTTATCTTGACTTTGTTGCACGGTTTGTGGCTGCCTCACTCTTTGATTGTTGATGGATAACCATTGTGGTTTCACATCTTTTGACCTCTTGGCGGTGGAATAGAAGGTAATGGATCCTCAGATGCACAATCCTTTTGGGATTTGAACGCTCGGTCAAATCAACTGACGCCTACCCTGCCCCTGGGTTTAATGTGAGGATTTTTTCATACGAAAGAAACTCCTACTTCAAGGTTCAAAGGGGTTAACGAGGGTCTATCTCCCTTATATCTTCAGTGTTTGGGGAGTTGAAACAATGCCTGTACATCCTCAACAGGGTTTTATCCAAGAGCACACAATTAGAGATTTTTGCGTTTTTAAATCATCATCCTCCTTCAAGAGTTTAAGCACGACAATTGGTATTGTAATGCACATATACAAACTTATGAGTGAATACAAATGGATTACTTCAGGAAAAACATGCGCGCTTTATTAGGATTAACATAAAAAGAAAGACAAATTTCATGCATGCATACAAATATCAAGACAAACATAAAAAGCTACACATGAGAATGCAGTAAAGAAGCTAAATGATTGCCCTTGTTGAGGAGGCTTGACTCCGTCTGGACTTGTTGCTCTTGACGACATACTCGCAATCTGAGTGCTCACTCGGGAAGCTTCAGTTGATGTGCAAACCATCGGCCGTGAATGTAATGACCCCATCCTCGATTAAATCTTGCACATTATGGTGAAAGGCTTGACACCTCTCAATAGTATGTCCAGGGCCACCTGAATAAAAGTCACACCGGCCATTAGCATCATATCCATCTGGGAGCTTTAGTTGATTAACCTCCTCCTTCAGCATTTTCTGGTCTTGAATCAAGGCTTGTATGTCCCCCATAAACTGTCCCATTTGGTTTTTTTGCATTTCCCTCAACTCTGTTTGAACTTGATCCATGGTCAACTTCCAGCTTCTTTGAAAAGTTAAATCCGAAATTCTGAAGAAGACCAGATCAGGATGAGAATAACCAGCTTCAAACACCTGCTATGCAAATGAGTATGAGAATGCAATGCCGAATGCCATGTTCGAATATTTCCAAGGGATTGTTATGCTTTGATTCGAAATTTTTTTTTTTAGAAAAACATAAGAAATGGATGTAAATGCCCAGTGGCAAGTCTCAAAGTTAATATCCCTTGGAAATACGAGAACATGTATGCGCAAATGATGATGCAGATGCAACAAACATGGGATCAAAGCTTCCATATAATCTGGATAACTGCTGTGTAGACGGCTGAATAAGCTCATAAGTCTGCTCTGAAGAAAATACCGGAATACCGGAATATCCAAATAATCAGAATGCCAGGATGCCGGGATATCGGCATAATCGGAATACCAGAAGGCCAGAATATCGGCATAATCAGAGCACCGACCTGATCAGAATACCGGGATGGTCAGAATAATCATGATGCCATAATACCAGGCTGATGAGTCCACACTGATGAGAGAACCAGAATACCAAGTAGGATGAAAGTCAAGGTTACCTGCAAACCTGTAAACAACCCGCCCCTCTCACATGTGGGTACTAGGATGTTCAGTATCCCGGGCTCTCAGGTCGAGAAATGATGATACGTTCACCATTTCTGGTTTGGTATCATCATCAATCGAGGAGGCCTCAACTGATTCTCCAAAACGAAAGGTCCTCAGCTTCTGGCACTGAGGTCGAGAAGCAATAGTACATTCATCCCTCGGGGTACAATACTATCGCCAATCGAGGAATGCCTCCACTGATTCTCTTTAAAAAAGGATATCCTATGCAAGTTCCAAAGTGGGCCCTGGGGTGCGAGTGGGTTTGCCACAGAATGTGGTCTGCCACCGTCACCACTAAAGAGAGATGTTTCCACTAAGGTCCTCATGATCGGTCACTAGAGTCGACAGCTCTCTAGACCGACATCTTGGAATACGCAAGATGCGTACGCCATGATGGGTCCCAAGATAGCCTCGTCTAGTTGTGAATTTTGTAATTACCCAACGTACACAGATGGCACGTAGGTCCCACTACTCTCTACTCTAAATCTAAGTGTATACTCAAGCCTGTGTACTGGGCTCATCCCTCAGAAATCCCATCCCGCCAAGCAGACAGAACAGTGCAACACAGTATAATATATGAAATGTAAATGCTAACGTGCTGTAAATATGGTACAAGTAATAAAATACAGTAAACAAAAAATACAAGATAACAGTAAACACTCAATGACAGAAAAGCAAACAAGCGCTAGGATTGACTCGCTTAGGATGGACCAGCAATAGGTCAACCTGTCCCCAGCAGAGTCGCCAGCTGTCGCTCCCGGGATTTTCATCCTAGTACAAACGCGAAAGTGGCACGGAAACAGAGTCGCCAGCAATGTGTATTTATCCCAAGAGAGAGAAAGGAAACACTACATAAACCTGAGGAAAGGAAAGAGCATGGTCTTGCGACCAAGAGAATTGGGTTCGGGAGTCGGTTACGCGAGAGGAAGGTATTAGCACCCCCTTACGTCCATCGTACTCGATGGGATCCACGCTTGCTTGTCTCAATCAAAGGGTGATAGAAAAGGATACTGGAAAAGGAACTGGAAAAGGAATGGAAAGAGAAAGAAAGAGAATCAAATGTAGGGAAAATAAAAGAAGTGCTCGAATGGGCCCTACCCCACTACCTACGTATCTCATCGGGAACATGAGAATCAGAGCGACGTAGTTCCCCTCACTAGGGATGGGTTGCTCGTGTTTTTTTATGGAACGGCTGACGTTCTAGCTCAGGTGTTGCAGGCTCACTGGTCCGAGTGCGTTACCATCTTGCAAGAGAACGAGTAGAAGCGCGTTCGTATGCTGAGAGTGAATGAGGTGAGAAAAGAATTCCTGAAGGAAAGACGTTATTGTTTGTTTTTGTATTTTAAGAGTTTTTTCATTGGTTTGCATATGATAGTGTATCTAAATCTTACTTATTGGAATGTATCATCCTCACATTCCAAGATGGAATGAGTAAGAAAATACACTAAGTATGAAGAAGACCCTCACACTTAGTTCCAATTAATAAGGTTCAAACACACTAGCATACTTGTATTTATTAAGTGCTTTTGTTGATTATGAAATGAAGAAGTGTTTTTCTTTATTTGTACCTTCAACAAGTATTGCATTTAAGTCCCTCATACAAGATCAAATGTTTAACACATTGACCCAAGATGGGCTATATGCTACACATTCTAAGATAGTAAGAGAAGACCCCTTATAATCTTTTCTTTATATGAAAGGCCTATATGCAATAAATGCCTACCTTTATTAGATATTTTGAATTTTCTTTGAGATGAGAAAAGAGACTCAAAAGGAAGAAAAACGGAAGTTAGTTGTTAGTGTGCTCGCCGAGATATCGCATCTCGTGCCTACGTATCCGCAATCTGAAAAGAAAGAGGAATCAGAGCATCCGTAGTTCACGGTACTACGGGTGAACAGGAAACAGGATCTCGATCGCATAGGTGCGAGAGAACAAAGGGGAAAGACACACATAAAGTCTAAGGGGAAACTCGGTCCTACAAGTTAACATGCATCAATGGTCCTAAGGTCAGGATCAGGAGGGAAGCTATCTAATGTTATCAGGCATGGATTGCTATCCTAATGTCTCTCCTACCTCCGACTTAATCAAAAATTAAGTGGAGCGAGGAATCCTAAGGGATCATGTCATCAGACAAGTAAACACAGGATAAGTCAATCGCAAAATGAACTAAAAGCAAGCAAAAGAATAAACAGTGTCAATAAGCAGTCATGTCAAACAATCAAAGTAAAAAGGGGAACCTTTAGCCAAGGGGTCATATCAACCGAGGCAAACAAGCTAGCTGTGGGAAGTAAGCGTACTCACCCAATGGTATCAAGAGCCATGGAGAGCAGAGTAAGAAAGAGGAAGATGTGAATCAGATCACATAAGCATCAACATCGATCAATGCGAGCTATAGACAAGGAGTGGGGGTTTGATTACTAAACCCTTCTTCCACTTGACAGACTCGATAACAAGAGTAAGTTATGTTCAAAGCTTCAATCATGCAATGAGAGCTAAGAACGACTCAACTAGAATAACGGGGGTCGATTGCGAACCATAACTTCCGTCAATTGCCTCTTTAGAGGTCTTCAGCACAATATCAAACAAGCACAATCATGGCCTCACTCGAGGGCTTTCCATACAATCCTACTTATCATGGCATCGTCTATCCCTACTTCTCATGGCATTCGAAAGCATTAAAGAGAAGTGAAGAGATAAGAGGTCTTACCAAATGGATATGAATCCGTAGCAAAGCAACGAAAGCGCAACGAAAGCAAGTCACGAAAGCACCTATAAACAAATGGCGAACCAAGTTAGAAACAAGTTTTTATTCACAAAATGAAATGGTTGAGCCACCTTTGGAATGTCTCCTTTATGTACCTTGCACATGTGAACCAAAGACATTTGTAATAACAAGAGAGTGTATGTACAACATGAAACCTAAGTCTAATGGCTATGTACATTTGAGTCACACTAGTCAAAGTGAAAGACCTAAAAGGATTATGAAATTACAAGTCAAGTTACAACTATGCTACAAGAGCAACCAACAAAAGAAATCACTTAAGGGTTACAAGCATAGGCAAAGGACTTGAAAGTAAACCAAAACCATAATTGAACTTATGTTAGAAGTGCGCACATCTCTTATAAACATCCACCAATGGCTAAAGTAACACAAGTTTAAGTCCTTAAGACGAAACATGGCAATGAGCCATAAACAGCAGCAACAACAGCGCTCCTGCACCTGCATAGCTGTAAAAACTAGCAACAAGTAAAAACAGTCTATAACAGCTACTATTTATAAAACAGAATGGGTGTAAGAAATTCTAGACAGAATTGCGACATTTAACAGCACACTTTGTGCACAGCAGCTGTGTATGTGGCAGCAACTTCTACATTTTACTAATCAAATGTAAAACACTACAAAACAAACCCAAAGGTTAGTCCAAATTCAAATGGAAATAACCAAAGTGAGCAACTAAGATCAAAAGGAAATGTCAATAAGAAGTAATTGAAATCAATGCTAAAATGTAAACAACAATTAGTCAAAATCTATGTAAAAACCATCAACAAAGCTAACAAATGAAACTACTAAAGATTAGTTGATATTAGCATTAAAATCAAAACATAGTCAAAGTTGAAAGCTTAGGTTAATTTCTATTTCAAAAAAAAAAAACAAAATTAAAGCTTTAATCTAGAATTGACTCAAGTTTAGTTCCTAATAGCTAACCAAATGCTAAAGAATAATTCTAAAGTTAAACACTAACTCTAAAGAATTTTACTGAAGATTATGAATTAATCAAAAACCAAAGATCAATCTAAACTATAGTTAGATGCCAATTTGCAAAAATAACATCTAATTAAAAAAGCAAAATTCGTAGTCAACAATTATCAACAATCTAAACTAATATACAAAACCATTATTAGGAATTAAAGCTAAGTGGCTACAGTAAAGGGGTGTGAGAGGTGGACATGGGTGAGGAGAGCAAAAAAAAAAACCAATGACAACATGGGCCTAGACCCGGTCCGCTGCATTGTGGGTTTCAAGTTTCTTCTCTAAACCTAAAAGGCATCAGCTGCATACTCACGCCGTCGATCCCCTTCCTACTTCTCTTCTTCTTTCAACCTGCTTCAATTTGTTTCAGTCTCCTTCCCTCAATGCTCAAGATCAACACATTGCCTGAAAGGAAGTCCACCGCATTGTGACTTCTCTGTTTTCATCTCGGCCGGCCATGCTCCTTCAACAAGTCACTCACCATTCTCTCTCCACTCAATAATCCACCGCCGGTAACATACTTGCCACCCTCGTCTCCACTCAACCGGAAATCGTTCAACCTCCTCCTTGTTTCACAACAATAAGCCGTCGCACACGAAACCCTCTGTTCTCATCTCCTTCGACACTGGCGAAAACCTTCCTCCGTCCCGGCTCAAATCGTTCGTATCACGTCGAAACTAAAAAAAATCATCTCAGCCGCTAGCAATGATCTAACACTCGCACACTATGACTCGGATCCGATTCATCAACCCTAGTTCATAACCATCAAACAATTCAACATAAATTGCGGTTCAAATCGACATTACCGTGTTGATACGCTGACGGATGAGGATTCGTAGATTTGATGCAATCTTCGCGGTTGTTGTTGTGATTTGCTCCGGTACAGAGTTGATGATGAAGACGATGTCAATCGAAGGTGCGACATGTATGCGCTCTTCTACGACTCCCTTGAGGTAAGCGTTCTTGAATCCGGCCACGCTTTTCACTTAGCCTTCATCTCCTTCTTCAATTCTTTGAGTGTAGTATTTCTGAATGTTGTTGTTGATGCAAGAATTGGAAATGTGTGAATTGTTGAATCGCTGTTGACTTTGTTATGATTTGACTTTCTGTGAAGTTGCGTACGAATTGCTTTTGCGAGATCGCGAATTCTTGAATGCTGAATTGTTTATGCTTTTTGCAGGTTCTTCGTTGAGGAAGATTGATGAAGGTCTTTGGAAGAAACGGAAGATGATTATTGGAGCTTATCGGTGATGATGATGTTACGTGAAGCTAGTGAATATGTGCGGCGTCGTGGCGGGAAGCTCAAGGAAAGTTGCGGTGTTACTATGGATTAAGAGCAAGGAGTTTGAAAATGATAATGGTGATTCTGGGAGTTGATGATTGAAGATGGAGGTGAAGAGATCCAGAGAAGAAGATTGAAGGTGATGGATGAAAATTGAGGATTCAGAGAGAATGCAGGTGGAGAATGGAAGAAGATCGATGATGAACATGAATCCGAGAAGAGAGAGTTCTGAATTTCTGTTAGATTTTTCTCTCATCCATTTTCTGTTAGAGAGTTTTTTTTTGTTAGAAGTTAGAGATTCTGTTAGAAGTTTGTTGAAGAAAATGTTAGTTCTGCTAGAAAAATGGAGTTGTCAAATTCTGATATAAGAAACTCTGTTATATATTTTCTGCAGTAAGCTTTTGTACCATCACCTACCATCAATGAATTGTGTATTTTTCTTTTGCTAAAAGCTGACGTGGACTTGGTTTGCGAGAATGCGAAGGACATCACTGCTTGTGGTTTTGCCATAAAAAACATTCATCTTCTCTGATTTTGATTTTTTGTTGGCGGTGCCTTCTATAGGAACATGGTAGAGATTGCAAAGCGTGTGACTTATAACCAGGCAGTTGGTAATTTTGGGCTCACTTGTGTGGATATTATTTTGGGTTAGAAATGGTATTCGGAAAAAATGGGTTCTTTTAGACTTTAAAACGGATAATGAAACTCTTTTTGGGTAATTGTTTTGGGACTAGATTTGTAGTTTGAAATTTGGATCTTTGGCTAATGGATGTGGAATAAAGTTTGGTAATGGACAAAACAATGAATCCGTATTGGGTGTAAAGAATAAAATGGATATTAAACTTGGATAATTGGAATTGGTTTAAGAAAATGGGTATTTGGTTTGAATTAAAAAGAGTTTAAAATGGATTTATTTGAGAAATGGAATTGAAATCAAATGGATAAAATGGTTGATGGATATAGAATACGGGCAAAAAGAAATAGAAATGGATAAGAAGAAAGTGATATGGATAATGATATAGCAATGGATTTTGACTAAAATCGATATGGATATTTGTAATGGAAAATTGGTTAACGAATGGATATTATGGAAGTTACTAAAAATGGATAGAAAATGGACAAAGAAAAATGGAAATGAATAATGGGCTTATGGTAGAAATTTGAATCCCAAGTAGCCCGCACGACTAATCTCTAATTCCAATCATACTCTCAATCCACACCAAACTCACATCTTCAATGAATTCCCACAATTCAATCAGTAAGCTCAATCAACCATGACCAATGATTTGCAATTCAATCCACATATATCCTATCTTTATAACCAAGAATCTCAATACAAGAACAATTCCCCGAGAACAACTTGAAAATGAAGACAAGTCATGAAGCAGAAAGAACATGATCGACCGGAGGTCCTTGATGTTCACTGATAATATTCTGAAAGCTCAAACCAAAGGATGATGCCTTGATCACATGTCCTATGCTGAATGCAATGCTTTATTTTTCTATGTTAAAGATGCAATGCAAGGCTGATGAAATGGATATGACATGATATATGATAATGCTATGCTATGAAGACAAAAAGGGAGAGCAAATTTTGGGGTATTACAGATAGCGGTCGTTATGTTTCAATGTAGCCCTTTTCTCTTAAATTACCATTTTCTATCTTTGTAAATACTCCATGGAATCACGCGCTTGGCTGATTTCCATCCTATCAATAAAATTTGAGCCCTTGTGCTTTTGTTTGCAATTCTTATTTGTTTTAGCTTTACAAAATGACGTTTTAACATGATTAACGATTCTTGAAACGAAACAAAAATGAATTTTTACTTGTCAAATTTTTCTTCTTTTAAAATAAAGATGTCAATTTCTTTCGACTGTTGAACATCGAAAGAACATCGATAGTTTCTCTGAAGGTGATCGAGCTTCAAAGTGCAGAATCAAAGTACTTCTTCTAAACCAGTACGCCTGAATGAAGGATCAGCTGTGTCAGATGCGAATGTTCCATCTGACACCCTCCAGAAGAGTTCTTACATCCTAAGCCCGACCAACGGTTGTTCCCTGCAGGGACTACTTCTCCTTAGCAAGGCAGAATTGCTATCGTGAACCAGTGATAATTTTCATCTCCCACTGTGGCCGAGTATCCAGTCATGTTCATCTACTAGTCTGTATGTCGCGTCAGTTTTATCAGCATAAACATACATACATCATGCATTATTGATTTACATTCACATTCATATTGCATCACTATCTATTTAGTCGGTCTTATCCCCTAGTGATAACGGTCCTTTTAATCGAGTTGTCAGTCCTTTCCTCGTCAGGAAGTGTTGTGTCCGAACTATCTCTCTCCTCCAGTTTATTTCTGGAATGAAGTTGGTCCTTGACCACTTTGATAACTTGAACCTCTGAAAGATTAGAGAACTTTCGACAAACATCACTCTTCGCCATTGAAGATGATATCCTCGCTTTCCCGGATTAAGGAAAATCCCCAGAGAAAGCCTCTTAATCAGAGATTCGATAATACAACAGTTTTTCTCCAAAAAATCCCCTGACAAAAAGGTCATCAGCGCCTCAAAATTAGATCACATCATGTGGCATTTCTCCAAGAAGATCTCATAGAAAAGTATGTTATAGTATCCCCAAACAGAAAGCAGTCTCTCAAGAGACTCGTTTTCCCCGCATTAGGGTCGACAAATGGCATCTCCAACAGAGAAGTTTGTACACTCTACAACTCAGAGGACTGGGTTCCCCAGCAAGTCTGACATCAAAAGTTTTCACATCACATGGCATCTCCCCAGGAAAATTCGGCGAGAAGTTTGAGGAAAACCGCTACGCATAACGTCCCTTGTCAAGAAAGTTTATTGACAAAAGAATCTGAGACCAGTTCCTTGGTAGGAAACCAGGATCGAGGGGAAGTTTATTTTAGAAACTTAGACCAGTTCCTTGGTAGGAAACCAGGATCGAGGGGAAGTTACATCAGAAACTTATACCAGTTCCTTGGTAGGAAACCAGGATCGAGGGGAAGTTTATTTCAGAAACTTAGACCAGTTCCTTGGCTGAAGACCAGGATCGATGAGAAGTTTACCTTTTCTAAGCATCGTTGCTTAGCAAAAGAAGAAGGATGTGTGAACTACCATTCTTAATCACCATCAAAATTTCGGGTATTCCGATATTTAATCCTCTTGCACCCCGAATGCCCGAATACCTTTGCCATTCACACCTTCGGGTCCAAGAAGATTAAATAGGGGCATCTGTCATACCCCAAATTTTGACCACTAAGATTTCCCATCATTATGCAAATCATCATCACAATATGGATGGACCATCATGTCTCATTAGTCTCCCCAAAGATGGGTGAGCATCCACTACAATCAAACTTAGGGTTTCAAGCCCTCTCAGAGTTCTTAGAAAAAGGATCAATCAAGAATTGACATGATCTTCAACTTGTCCAACCTCTCAAAGATCCAAAATGGATCAAGAGGACTCCCACAACAAGAATCGAACACAAGGTTGCAGTATTCTAAGTGGATTAAGCCTCAAGATCGCCAGTGTCACCAAATTAGGGTTTTGGTCGACCAGGGCCTCCAGGTGGAATTTTTCCTTTGGGAATGAGCCAATGCTTCAAAGCATAACCTAAGATACTTCATGGGACATCATAAACCCAATCATCAAGTAAATTTAGCCTCAGGGGATGCATTCATAAAAAATCAGGAATTAGGGTTTCTTGACCTAATTCACCCCTAAGTTGACTTCTGGGACAAAGCATGAGCCAAGACCTCAAGAGAGGATTTGAGGGTCACTAACACACTACATTGATCCATTTGCAACAATGGATTGATCCAAGAAGCTTGATCAACAAGTTTCAAATTCATCAGAACCACAATTAGGGTTTCGCGGGAAAAGTCAACTGTACATTTGACTTTTGACCCAGGCAGGCTCCCAAACCTTGGGACATGATTCAATACACCCTATAACACCTATGAAACATATCCATCAAGTTTGATTTAGGTTAAGGACTTGATTTCATATAGGATCGCACAGTTTGGAATTCATCTGACAAAAAGTCAACTGTGCACAAAAGTCAACTTTGACTTTTTGAGATTTTTCACAATTATGGTTCTTTGACCCTAAAATGATGTTAATGTGTGATTGGAATCATCATTCATCAAGAAAAATCAAGAAAACTGGGATAACTTGTAAAAGGGGTAACCATAAATAACTTAGAAAATTTCTAAGTTATGGAACAAAGTGGCTAGGGTACCAACTTCCAAGGATCATAACTTGAGATCCAAGCAACCATTTTGGTTGATCCAAAGATGGATTTCTAGCTCTCATGGTATACTTTAAAAGTGTCAACTACACCTCATTCCAATTCCTCATGGATTTCAAGTTATGGAATGGCCAAAATCACAAAAAGTGAAAATGTCACTTTTTTCCAACACTTAGTGAAATTTTCACTATGTCAGAATCTGCCTTCACTTTTTTCCAAATGTAGGGGCATTTTTCACTCGGATCCAAAAGGTATCAAAACAATCTATGATCACACATATGTTATATCATATGAGAGCTCTCCAAAATGGCGAAGAACTCCATGAAACTCCACTTAAGCCATGAGATATGACCATGCCAATATGCCTTGCTGCAAACTGTCATGGCAAGGCAGATTTGTGCATTTTGCTCGATTTTCCAAATTTGTGTAAATGACAAACACGTCTATCCATCTGAACACCTCAGTGAGGGACCAAGGAGGGACAAACACTGATCCATAAGCCTCCCAAGTCTTTGGAACCAAAAGTAGCATGCCAAACCTAGAAATCCCTAAAGAGGGGACAAGACTCCAATTTTAGTTTGGAGCATTTAATGGATGTACCAAGGTGGCATGGACTAAGCCTCTTCCAACTGAATTCAGTCAAGACATATCCAAGAACTAGGGAACCAGCAGCCTGTGCTTTAACCTCTATTCAATGGCTAGAGGAGACTTGAGATTCCAAAATGCAACCATTGGCCAAACCTCTGCTGCAGTTTCCATTCACTATTGCTTGCAAAACAAATTTGCTCTACTATAAATAGAGCTCATTTGTGCTCAGTTTGAGTACACCAAAGCCATCAAACAGATGCTTTCCTCAAAATCACCTTCTCACTTCCAAATTTGCCTTCCAAAGCAAGTCACTATCGGGTTTTGAGTTTGAGAGTAGTTCCAACCAAACCAATCACACACACACCTCATAAACATCATATAGAAGTGATCCAAACACTCACAAGTGACCTGTAACACCAAAATCATAAAGTCCCCTCTCATAACCTCAAAATAGGGCCTTTTTTCATTTTTCAAGCCATGTCTTGATTCAGTCACTTTCAAAACCAGATAAAGCCTCAAACACACTCCAAATATCTTCCTTGAACTGTCCCAAATGGTTCCACACATCTGGAACACCATTTGAGAGAGTTGCTATTTTGGCCACTTTTGCCCCTTTTGCAAAAAAGGGCCAATTTCCATTCCTGAGGTTTCCAGCTAATTCCAGTCATCCTAAAAGCTTCTAAGGGATCATTTGAGAGTGTTCAAAGCATCAAAGCATTTCTAGAACAAAGCACTTGGCAGATAGCCCAAAAACCTCCAAGGGAGGTAAGCATCACAACTTGAACTCTTTAAAATATGCCTTGCTTTGAGGTCCACTGATCATGCATCTCTTATACATGTTATATGTGTTGTGTTTGAACCAATTCATCATGTAATTCATGGCTGTACCAAGAGGTAGCACAGAAAATTCACATTATGGCCTATTTCAAAACCACTATCGGGTTTTGAGGAGGATTGATTTTCTCGAAAAACCATCACAACCATTGGATTCCTTGTGAAATTCTAGGCCAGATGCGTATAAATTTTGTCTCCATCCATGGAGAAATGAAGAAGTTATGACCTTCACGTTTCTGACCAAAAACCTTGCCTTGCCTTCCCTTGGCCAGGCCAAGAACAAGGCAAGCCTTGTATATTTATGGCTGGGGTTTGATACACGGATGTATCACCACCCCAATGGTAAAGCACGCATGTTGCACACAAGAGGTCTGGGGTTCGAATCCCCCTTGGCCCGGACCCCTTTTTAATGTTTTTTTTCACTTTTTATTGTTTTTCATATTATTTTTAATGATTTGAAAAATCAATAATTCCCTCAATTTTAATTATTTTTGATTGGTTATTTTTGAAAAAAATCACAAAAATGTTGAAATATTTTATTCCACAAAAATATCAAATTTATATTAATTATTTAATATAATTAGTATTTTTGTGAATAAATTCATTTTTAATTGTTTTTAAACATTTAAAAGTGAATATTCATTTTGAAAATAAAAACCAAATGAGTTCTAAATCATCTTGTGATTAAAACCTCATTTTTCAAACCTTAAACAAAAATCACAAGTGGTTTATTCAAACTTATTTGGTATTTTTATCATTTTTATTGATTTTCTTTAAATATTTACTTTTTAAGGAAAACAAAATTAGGGTTTCTTTGATTATCACCCTCACAAATCTTTTTAAAACACTTGGGCCTCTAATAGAGTGTAAGACCCAACCCCTTTGGAAATAAAACATTTTTGGGCCTCAGTCATTGTATAAGACCCACTGCGTTTTCAAAAATCTCGACGCGATCGCCCTTTTCAAAAATATAACCCTAGGCCTCTCCTTGAGCTGTAAGCCCTATCACGGATACAAAAGCACTTGGGCCTCTAATAGAGTGTAAGACCCAACCCCCTTGAACATAAGAACCTTGTGGGTCTCACATAAGTCCCTCTGTATAATTTTCGAAACAACGGTACGATCATCGTTAAAACTTGGGCCTCTCCTTGAGCTATAAGCCCCAACAATCTTTTCAAAGCATATAATATTGTTATCAAAGCTTTCTTTGTTAAACAACTAACAAAGCAGCATGGAAGCTCTACAACGGGTAAGTGTTTATCCGCTTTCATTTATCGCTTTCATATGTATATAAACTGTATTGTGGGGTTGCTTCACTGTAAGTCTTCTTTCACATCCTTTTATATACTTGTCACATATCCACTGTGTAATACTAATATAGTTATTTAGAGTTTTCCCCGGTAACTACGTCCAGAACTAGGTAAATCCTATTGGTCACTCTTAAATACAAACAAAACTAGATCCCCATAGGATTTCCAGATACAGTCTTCCCTCCTCTTAGGGTTAAACAATATGAAAACTTGAAAGGCAGCATTCTCGGTGAACCCTTTCTCAGACTGTCACTCTTAGAAATTGTCAAAGAAACTCTAACTCCCTAGAGATGATCTTTTCTCCATGAATGGCATCTCTTGAGTTTCTTCCAAATTCTCGAACTTCCCTGGCTTGATCTATTCTCGGTGAATAGCATGTCTTGAACTTATCTTGGTTTGGGGACCCACGGTCTTCCTAAAAGTATCCCCGCCTCCTCTAGGGCGTTGTACAAGGACCCTTCGGCTTCTTAGAAGTTCTAATGCCTTCTCTTGGGCTTAATACAAGGACCCTGACGACCTCTTAAAGGTATAAGACAGAACTTAGTCATCCTTTGCTAGAGCAGTCTTTCCAGCGTCAAAACTCTGACCGTTGTAGGGTTGATACCCATCCCTTAATGCCCGTGCCTCCTCTTGGGTATTATACAAAAGATAAAACTCTAGACTTGGACAGTCTAAACCTCTTGAGTCTCAAAGACATTCTCAAGTTCCTTTCCAACATAGGAAGAAACCCCGGTCTCTCCCATGAGAGTTCCCCACACTTGGACCCGCTTCAGGATCTCCAGAATCCACAGCGGTAAGGCAGCCTCCTCTTGGGCTTTGTACAAATGATTCTCCCTAGCAGAGCTAACCTTTTCAGACTCTCTTGTTGAGTCAATCCCTTTTTTAGCCTCCGTCTTGGGCTTTGTACAAGACATATAAATCGCTCTCTTGTTGAGTATAAAAGACTCTCTTGTTGAGTCAACCTCCTTTTAGCCTCCATCTCGGGCTTCGTACGTGATAGAAAAACACTCTCTTATTGAGTATAAAAGACTCTATTGTTGAGTCAATCCACATTTAGCCTCAGTCTTGGGCTTTGTACAAGACATATAAAACACTCTCTTGTTGAGTATAAAAGACTCTCTTGTTGAGTCAATCCACTTTTAGCCTCCGTCTTAGGCTTTGTACAAGTCATATAAAACACTCTCTTGTTGAGTATAAAAGACTCTCTTGTTGAGTCAACCCTTTTAGCCTCTATCTCGGGCTTCGTACGAGACACTAAATCACTCTCTTGTTGAGTATAAAAGACTCGCTTGTTGAGTCAAACCTTTTTAGCCTCCGTCTTAGGCTTCATATAAGACAGATAAAAAACTCTCTTGTTGAGTCAACCCTTTTAGCCTCTATCTCGGGCTTCGTACGAGAACCCTCTCGTTGGGTCAATTGCCTCCTCTTAGGCTTTGTATAAGGAAACGTCGGTTGAGGCAATCAACCTTTTAGCATCAAACCCGTGCCTTGCTCACAGCATACAAACATCAACAACTCCTCTTTAGAGATGACAAATTCTCTCTCATCCAAAACCCTTTTAGCTTCACATCTTGGGCTTTGAACAAGGTACAAATCACCTTTAGCTTCATGTCTTGGGCTTTGAACAAGACACCAAAACAACCTTTTTCCTCCCATAGAATAGGAGGAACTACGATCGCTCTGATTTCCCTGTTTCATTAAACGGGAACACGTAGGCATAAGATTGAAAAATATTAGCGATCATACTAATCAAAAACCCAAAATCCAGTATCTCCGTCAAGTCAACCCAAAAGCATCAAATCTAAACGCATTACCAAAAACCTCACAAATAGTCCAGACACTGTGTTCTTAACAAAATAACCGAAGAGGGGCCCACATCTTAATAGGATCTGTAAACTAACAGTCAGTTGTTTAAACTCAATTTGCAAGCAGGGTTAATTGGAGACATCTATTTCCCTTCCTTAATCAGCTTAACAGGATAAAAAATGAATCGAACTGTAGTACCCGAGCAATAGTGCTTCAAGACCACAAAAATTGCGCTACACTTTGTCATAAATGGGATCATACCAAAAGATGTCATTGTGGGTAAGAGAAATGATTCTTTGAGACCAACATAGTTTGTCAGGGTTATCTCTGAATTGAGATGTTTGAGGCAAATGCGTTATGTACCACTGGTAAAGCAAAGGTGCACAACATGAGATAGTACCCTTCCCTTGGAGAGTCCTATGATGGATGGAGTGATAAATGTCACCAAGTAGGATAGGTACAGGATTTCCACTGATAAAGATCCGTATGGCATTGATATTAACAAAATCCTCAATGTTGACGAACAGAAACAGACCGTAGACAAGTAAAGCAAAGGTCGCTTGAAAGGCCGCTACACTGTTCATATTGGCGAAGTGATAGGCTTTTTCAAACAAGAACTTAGATGGTAGGCCCTTGATACCATCTTTGATAGTGAGGTGAGGCTTCACTTCTAACATTTCCAAGTGGATACGATCAGCAATCTCTTTTGGTGTAGGAATCTTCTCCTGACCGCTGAAGGGTTTTTGTTTTTTCACAGGTAAGCCAAACCAATGAGAATATTCTTTCAAGGTTGGAACAAGTTGGTAATCAGGGAAAGTGAAACAATGGTAGAGAGGATCATAAAATTGTGCCAACGTGTCAAGAATATCCTCCTCCATCTTAGTTCTGAGAAGGCAAATCAATCTCCCATAACGTTTTCTGAAATCTTCATGGCAAGTCACCAAGGTTGCTAACCAAATTCGGCTTCTTGAAATTGTACTTTTTAGTGTTTCTCTTCTCAATATCCATGATACCTATGATTTACAAAGGAAAAGATGACTGAGTTCCTTAAGACCAACAATGCATGCAATGAGATGTATGCAATACACAAAACACGGGCAAATATATGCACAAACAATACAGCACGCAAGTCCTAGGTTTAGGGGTCTCAAGAGTGGAGCCATGATATACCCATCCCAATAGGTGTGTTCTATAGGTTCATCAATTGTAGAACAGGGTTCTAAAAGTTCTTAGAGTCTACGTAAATCCTTTGGATATTATCGGCCTACGTGACTACTCACGCGGGTTAATAATATTCTCAAGATAAACTCGTCTGAGTGTAGTATTGCGTGACAACTACTTGGGACTACTCCCTCATAGCCACCGCACTACATCCTAAAATACCAAGTGGGGTGAAGGTAACTACGGTCCTCAGAATCACCGGCTCTCAAATCGGGAAGAGTGACATCAATGCGACTACTCATATCAGACATCAACAATCCCAAAGGGCCTCAACTGAGCATGGTCATTATATGCCATAAATTGTTAGGACTACTCCCAACAACCGACTATTAATTACACCACAATCCTATCATATGTGCTCTCAAGTCCGGGTTAGGACTTATCTCACCACTCAATAGTAGCAACCCTGCCAAACAGAAGAATCCAAACAAATATACAAGTATATACAGATATGTAAAACATGTAATAACACAAATAAAACAAGGTGGGTTTAACCCTCAAGCCCATCCCCAGTGAAGTCGCCATTTCTGTTGCGGTGAGAATCAGATAACAAGCTATTAATTAACTTGCATCGCATTTCTTTGAATTCACCACCGAGCTTTGATTTATCCAAAGGAAAGGGTAAAGATTGAAAGAAAAACCTTTTGCGCCATGTGAAGACACAGCTAAGAGACCGGGGATCGGGGGTTGGTTATACTAAGGGAAGGTATTAGCACCCTAAGTATCTGTAGTACTCTATAGGAACCTCTTGTTTATGTTTGTGTTATGTTTGCTTGCTAAGGATTCTAAGGGTAAGGTAAAGACCTAGGGTATGTACACTAAATTTGCTCGCCAAGACGTTGTATCTTGTGCCTACGTATCTGACTAAAGAATCAGAGCAACCGTAGTTCACCTAACTAACGGTGAAGGAGGAACCATTGGCTATGGCCAAAGTTCCAAGGGGAATGAGTATGAGCTCATATAGAGTTTAAGAAACTCTCTAAGTCTAAGTTGTGATGGGGAAAGTGAATACTCAAGATGATGAGAATCACATAGAGTTTAAGAACTCTATCCTAGTTCTAAGTTGAGGTGTAAATGGCTCTTAGGAGGCCAAGGAAGAAGAGAGTAATATGATGATAGTACTCAAGTAGAGTTGAGGAACTCTAGGAGGAGAAGGGCTAAGGATGATCCGAAATGGCTCTAAGGAGGCTAAGGAGTAATGAGCTGTCTATGACGATGAAGTCAATAAAGAGACTTTCCTTTGGAATAAAGGGAAACAACTTACAAAAGTCGAATGAACAAATGATTTCAAAGGTTCGAAAATAATAAATATTAACCAAAATGAAATCCAAGGATAAACATGGCAAACATGGATAAAGCAAAGATAACATTTAGGCCAAGGAATAATTTTCAAACAAAATATCTCACATGCTGCAAAAAATACTCCAGAGGAAATCTTTAAAAGTTTTCAAGAATCGGTTGATGATTTTCACAAAAAAGTTTAGGAGTTAAACATAAAGCGATGCATTCTTTTTTTTTTAAAGTTTTTTAGAAATAACATGAAAATAATACTATAAGAAGTAAAAACTAAATTAAAACACACAAGGTGGCAGTCGCCACAAAAAGGCATGGCAAGTGCCCCCTTTGGTGGCCAGTTCCACAAAACTTAGTGGCAGGCGCCATAGTTATGGCTAGTGCCATAATAAGGTGGCAGGCGCCACACATGGTCATGGCAGGCGCCATGATATGCCTTGTGAAGTAGTGGCAGGCGCCACACTTTGTATGTGGCTAGTGCCACATTCATCTATGGAAGACGCCACAATCTCTCCCCTTTTTATCTTTTTTCATTTTGTTTTGTTTTATTCTTTTAAATAACAACTATAAAATAAAATCACAATAAAATCATGCATAACATTAATTCAGAAATCAATTACTAACATGATAATAAAATATGATAATATGAAGCAAATGATTACGATACCATAAAAAACGAAATGAAACGGAAATGAAACAGAGATGTGAATGTTACCTAGTGGAGACGGTCCACTGCCTCTTCACAAATACGTATTCGGAAAAACCAACGAACTTTTTCTTCCTCACAATACCAGTTACTGAAGGTGGTGGAAAATGAAAACTCGAACCAAAAAAATTCTTGCAACAATATTAAGAGTAAGTGGGGGGAAAAATAATGAGAGTATTCACTATTTTTTGGGTGAATATGGTGTACTTGATACTGAAGAGGAACGTCCAATTTATAGGAGAAAGTGAGGAGCTTGCAGCATGGCCAAGGATACACTTTTTTCAAATCTTCGTGCAAGTGTAAGTGGTTTGAAAAGTCTTCAGCTGATCAGAAATAGGTTCAGAGTAGGTTGTACTGATGAGACGTAGAACCATGCTTCTACTGAAAAGGCAAGGTGGCAAACGCCACATTATTTTCATGGCAAGTGCCACAAATTAATGTGGCAGGCACCATGCCTTATATGGCAAGTGCCATAAAGAATCATGGCAGACGCCATGCCTCTTGGTGGTGGGAGCCATGTATCTCATGGCCAGTGCCACCAAAGTGTGTGCCATGAGATACTTTTCCCTTTTTTTTCTTTTCATTCCTTTTCTTTTTTTTCTTTTTTTCTTCAAATAAAAATTCAAAAATGCCTTGTGATTTCTCGTGCCCTCAATCAATGGTCGAGCATATTGAAATGAGACATGACTCAGATACTTCATTTTGGTCCAATAACATCAGAATCGAAGGCTCGATTTCTTCGGTCAAAACCCTAATTTCTTCAGGAATTCCACTGGATGATCTTTGAGGATCTTGCTTCTTCAATCTCTTCCAAGGTCCATAGATGGCCTCTAAGGATGTCCAATATTATGTAGAATCATGTTCCAAAGCTTGGAAACATGTCTGGATCAAAATCAAAGGCAATGGTTGACTGGTGCTGATAAAACCCTAGTTTGAGTCATGGTGAATCTTGTGGCTCAAGGCACTTGTAATAGGAACCAAACACACTTGATTTCTTCCTGAATGAGATCTCTTGAAAGTATGTGAGCTCAAACGGTTGATGAACGATTTGAGATACCGCCTGATAACAACAAGGTTCTTTAATGATTCTTCAGGTTAAAACCCTAATTCCACAACTCTTGACCAGATTATCTCCTCTTGATTCCTCTTGATCAAATCTCATTAAGATCATAGCACATGATTTGAGGACTTCATAACTAACCTCTAATACCAAATGGTTGCACCTTGGAGCCTCAGTTTCTCTTCTTGAACGGATGACTTCTCATGAGAATCTCACCCAAACTGGTGAACACTTGTGATAACTGTATGGAGCCAAAGAACGTCTTAGGAGACCTTGATACATGTGAGAGTCTGGCTCATTGACTTTTGTTCTGTTTCCTGTGCAAATCCTGGTTCACAAAAGAAATACTAGCAAGATACGGTGGTTAGTTAACAATGCACAGATGATTGATCCCTACATGTAAGTGCAAGATGTTATGACATTTAAGGGGCAAAATTGGGGTACAAAAACTGTCTAATCCCATGTACCATTTGAGTGTAGCTCCAGTTAGACTATCCTGAAAGTAGTGAATTAGCAGCTACTGATTGTCTGTTTGCGTGGACATCTTTCGTGCATACATAACCAAATGAATTCAAGGGCAAGAATTCCCCTTGTATTTTTCAAAGTCAGGTACTTGGAATTTAAGCGGTATTTTGAGATTTGGAACCAGGCATAGGTTAGTTGCTTTCTTTCCAAATAAGTCTTTCCCTTTGAGAGCTTTAATCTCTTTCTGCATGTTCGAGAACCTATATTGGAATTCATCCCATCTTTCACCTACTCCCATAGTTTCACTTGGAGGAGCATGGAAGATTTGTTCTTCAATGTAGGGAATAATATGCATCACGGGAGGTGGTACTTTCTTGATTACTGAGACTTTTGAAGCTTCAGGAGCCGGAGGTTTGTAACCCTCCGGTACAAAGTTGAAAGGCATGCCCCAAGGAAAGCCGGGAGGCATGGAATATTGTGGCATGACAATAGATGTGACGGGTGTAGAGATAATTTATGAGATGACAATCATTAGAATTGAAGTTGACGGTGGATTTTGAGCAGTCGTCAAGGATTCTACCATGTTACTGAGCCTTTCTATATTGTCCTTTAGAGCAGTGGCTTTATCTCTAAGTTCTTTGTTTTCTTGCTCAAGTCCGTCCATCTTCTTCTGATGACTGGCCCGAGTATTATATGAATGAGACAGTTTGGCTTAAAAGTGAGAACATGTGTAAGTTTCTTGTAATGCAAAATGTTTGAATGATGTATGATGTGCAAAATGCAAATGATTTTGTTTACAAGGAGCTTTTAACAATTATGTCGTAATTATCATAAAAATGATAACACTTTAGATAACTGTAAAAGATCTTATTTTATTTAATGTATTCAAAGGATTGCAACCACGAAAGTACAACTTCAAAAAGATCTAGAACAAAAATGACAAGGCTAAGCATATGAGTCCTAGGGAAATCTTGTTGATGAAGATCCATCCCCATGTTGTTGCTTCTTCTTCTGTCTCTTCAGTTGTGTATTTTCTACTCTAAGTTGATCGACGGTCTTTTTCCAAGCGCCTGAGGTAGGAGGAATATGACCAGAGAAAAATAAATTTTCTTGTTCTTCTTGTCTCTCCACAACATGTTGCTCCAAGATTTCAATTAAGTCGTCTTTTTCTTTCAGTTGCCTTTTTAACTCTCTTCTTTCAGTTCTTGCAGTATGGAATTTATCTTCATAAGTGTCTCTTTCTAGTTTCATTCGGGTTAAGAGCTCTTAATATTCTTCCCTTTTCTCAATAGGGATGGTAGAGGATAAATCAATGAAAGGTTGTGAAGGTTTCTCAAAAGGGTAAGGCTACTTGAGCTTACAAGCCCTGGAATTGACCCACTGAGTGTAGGGTTTGAAAGCAACACAGTCTTTATTTTCCAGTTGATCCTTGCCCTTTTTATGAATAGTGTACCAAGCCTTTATAACTGCTTTTCTCAAATCTGGATTTCCACCATCATTGACGTAGAAAAAACCTGACACCAAAAGACTGCTAGGTCTGTCTTTCACGGGGTACCCAAACTATCGTCTTGCAAGAGCGGGGTTGTAGTTGATCCCTCCATGTATACCAAGAAGGGGTATATTGGGGAATTCTCCACAACTGTCGATGATAACTCCTTTGTCATAAGCTGGGTCATACCAATTCATATTAGTATGAGTGAGAGACATAAGTCTTTGAGACTATCTGAGTTTGTCAGGATTTTTAATAAAGAGGCTGGTTCTTGGCAAGTGTGACTTGAACCATCTGTACAACAAAGGTGCACAACACAAGATTGTTCCACTACCCTTCATAGTCATGTGATGAATTGAATGGTAAGTGTTGCCAAGTAAAGTTGGTACTGGGTTACCACTCAAAAATATCTGGATGACATTAAAATCAACATAGTGGCTGATATTTGGAAATAGTACAAGACCATAGATGAGTAGTGCAAAGATAGCTTCAGAAGCACTCATACTATTAGCTTTAGCCAGCTCTGTAGCTTTTTCTATCAGGAATTTGGAAGTTAAACCTTTGATTCCTCCTTTGGAAGTGAAGTTGTCTTTCACATCTGAAGTCTCCAAATGAAGGGCTTTTGCAATAACTGAGTACTTAGGAATTTCCTCTGAGCAATTGAAAGGAATCTTGTTTAGTATTGGAAAACCAATCCAATATGAATACTCCTCCAAAGTGGGTGTAAGTTGATAATCTGGAAATGTGAAACAGTTGTAGAGAGGATCATATAATTGTACAAGGGTGTCAAGAATTCCTTCTTTAACATTAGTCTTTAGAATACCTAAAAGTCCTCCATAACTTCTTTTGAAATTCTCTAGACAAGAGATCATACGACCTATCTTTCTCAATTATGTTGTATCAGGATCCTTGAAGTTGTACTTCTTGGTATTTCTTTTCCCAAAATCCATCTTAAAATCCTATGATATTTTCCATAAAGGTTTTAAGTTCCTTGAAAAATATTTGGTAAAAAATGATATTTGAATGAATGTATGAATGTATGGTTGCACACATATATAAAATAACAAACATGGGTTCAGGGGTTCGACGTTACGAGCATGGAGTCATGGGTCTAACCAAACTAAGAGAATATGTACTATAGGTTCATTGTACCTGTAGAACATGTTCTAATATGGTTCCCAGAGTCATAAGTCCATCTTTCGGATATTATCGAGAAACCGACTACTCGGAAATCAATAATATTCTCAAGAGAAACTCATCTGAGTGTAGTATTGTGTATCAACTATCTCGGGTCTACACCTGGATAATCACCGCACTACATCCTAAAAAATCCAAGTGGGGTAAAGGAATACTAAAGGTCCTCAGCTTTTCAGGCTCCTAGGCCGGAAAAAGTAATGGCATTACGACTACTCGCAAATGACATCAGTAATTCCAAAGGGGCCTCCACTGAGTGTGATTATATCATATGTCACTCATGCATAGGATTAATCCAGACATGTAAATTTTGATTATATCAACATCCTATCTTATGTATGTACTTTCAAATCCGAGTTAGGATTTGTCTCACTCATAGAGATCCACCCAAACAAACATGATGAATACAACAACAAGCAGATGATATAAACATTAAAAACCACAAATATATACAAGATAGGCTTAACCCTTAAAGGGGGGATGAAATTCCTAGGATCTGTCACACCCCAAATTTTAACCACCAAGATTTCAAATCATTGTGAAGATCATTACCACAATATGGATGTACCATCATGCCTCATCAATCTCCTCAAAGATGGGTGAGCATTCACCATAATCAAGAATTAGGGTTTTGAGCCCTCTCAGAGCACTTAGACAAAGGATCAATCAAGAAATGACATGATCTTCAACTTGTCTAACCTCTCAAACACCCATAAGACATCAAGAGGACTTCCACATCAATAATCAAGCACAAAGTTGCAACATTCCAAGAGGATCAAGCCTCGAGATCGCCAGTGTCACCAAATTAGGGTTTTGGTCGACCAAGGCCTCTAGATGATAGTTTTCATCTGGGAAATAGCCAATGCTTCAAAGCACAACCCAAGATGCTCCAAGAGACCTCATGAACCCAATCATCAAGTCAATTTAGCCTCAGGGGATGCATTCATAAAAAAAAATCAGAAATTAGGGTTTCTTGACATAATTCACTCCTAAGTTGACTTTTGATGCAATACATGAGCCAAGACCTCAAGACATGATTTGAAGGCCTCAAATACACTACATTGATCCATTTGCAACAATGGATTGACCCAAGAAGCTTGGTTCACAAGTTTCAATTTTATCTGGACCACAATTAGGGTTTTGAAGGAAAAGTCAACTGTACCTTTGACTTTTGACCAAGACATGCTCCCAAACCTTGGGATATGATTCAATACACCCTATAACACCTATGGAATCCATCCATTAGGTATGAATTAGGTCAAAAACTTGATTGCACAAAGGATCGCACAATTTGGATTTCATTTGACAAAAAGTCAACTGTGACAAAATCAAGTTTGACTTTTTGGATTTTTTTCACAAATATGGTTCCCCTAAGTCAAAAACAATGTTAATGTATGGTATTGATCATCATTCATTAAGAAAAATCAACAAAAGTGAGGTTTCTTGCAAAAGGGGCAACCATGAGAAACCAAAATTTTTCAAAGTTATGGAACAAAAATGATTTTGTACCAACTTTGCAAGGTCATAACTCCTAAACCACAAGGCCTTTTTCTCCCATTCAAAGCTCAAATGAAAGTTCATATGACATACTTTAAAAGTGTCAACTACAAGAGATTCCAAATCCTCGTGGATTTTGAGTTATGGATTGATCAAAATCACAAAACATGAAAATGACCACTTTTCCAACACTTAGTGAAATTTTCAATAAGTCAGAATCTGCCTTACTTTTTCTAAAATGTAAGGACATTTTTCACCTTGATCCAAGTTAAACCAAGTCCCTTGGTGAACATCAAAGTTGAAGCATGCCATGAGGGCTTTCTAACAAGTACCAGATCATCTCCAAATTCAATTTGAGTAGGGAGATACAACCCTTGGAACATGGCATCATGGACTGATTTTTACAAGGCAGATTTGTGCATTTTGCTCGAGTTACCTAATTTGGACAAATCCAAGCCTTGTCATCCATTTGGACACATCAGATGATAACATCCAAGATAAAAGATCTGATCCACAAGCCTCCCAAGTCCAAGGAACTACATGTAGCCACAAGTGCCCTAAAAAGGCTAAAAAGCTCAAAGACTCCAATTTTGTTTCCAAGCATTCAATGGATGCATCAAGGTGGCATGGACTGAGACATTGCTAACTGGATGAGTCAAGATTCAACTCTGAATCAAAGGACCACAAGCATGTACCCTAATCTCAAGTTAATGGCTATAGGAGACTAATGATGCCTTTATGCTACAATTGGCCAAGGGACTGTCCAAGTTGCCATTCACTATTACTTACAAAACAAACTTGCTCTACTATAAATAGAGCTCATTTGTGGTCAGTTTGAATACACCAAAGAAATACAACACTTGTTTTCCTCAAAATCTCTCTCATTAGACCAAAATGCCTTCTTTTACAAGTCACCTCTGAGTTTTAGAGTTAGAGAGCAATTCCACAATAGCTCATGATCCAAACACATCCAATGTATCATATATAAGTTGTTTAAACACTCACCCTTGGTCTGAAACACTAAAATCAGAAAGTCAACCTCCAAAACCTCAAATCTTGACTGTTTTACATTTTGCAAGCCATGTCTTGATCCAGTTACTTTCAAAACTAAACCAAGTCTCAAACACACTCCAAATATCATCCTTAAACTGTCCCAATTGGTTTCCCTCATTTGGAACACCATTTGAGAGAGTTACTATCTTGGTCACTTTTGCCCCTTTTGCAAGAAAGAGCCAATTCTTGTTCCTGAGGATTCCAGCTGGTTTTGATCGTCCTAAAAGCTTCTAAGGAATCAATCAAGAGTGTTCAAAGCATTGAATTACTTATGGCACAAGGAACTTGATAGATAGCACAAGAAGCTTCAAGAGGTAAGTGCATCACAACTTGAACTCTCTAAATCATGCATTGCATTGAGGTCCATTGATCATGGACATCTCATACATATCATATATCTTATGTTTGAACCAATTTACCATGTTATTGCTGCCTGTATGATGAGATAGCATAAAACATGCAAATCTAGGCCTATTTTGAAATCACTATCGGATTTTAAAATAGGGACATTTTCTGAAAATTCCAAAGGCACCATTGGATTCCTCATGAAATTCTAGGCAGGATGCACCTAAATTTTGTCCCAATCCATGGAGAAATGAGGAAGTTATAGCCTTCATGCAAGAGGCCTAAAATCAGGCATTGCCTTGGGCAAGGGCCATGCCATGGCACCTTGGCCAGGCCTAAAAACAAGGCATCCCATATATATTCATGGGGTGGTTTTGATACACTGATGTATCACCACCCCAGTGGTAGCGCGCATGTGTGTTTGGATGGAAGGTCGTGGGTTCAACACCCACCCAGACCATTTTGCCATTTCTCATATTTTTTGCTATTTTTTACATTTTTATGGTTTTTATTAATTAATTCCAAAATTAATTTATCTCTCAATTTTAATTATTTTCGATTGGTTCTTTTTTGAAAATTCCCAAAAATGTTAAAATATTTTATTCTACAAAAATTTCACAAAAATATTATTTATTTCATATATTTGGTATTTTTGTAAAGACTTATGTTTTTATTTGTTTTTAAACATTTAAAAACATTTCTTTCTCTGGATTTTGTAAATTCAAATTATTTTCAAATCATTCTATGAATGAAACATGATTTTTCAAACATTACTCCAAGATCACAACTTGTTTTTCACACATGTTTGATAATTTTGATAATTTTAATTGAATTTTTATTTAATTAAAATATATTTTAAAATCAAATTAGGGTTTTGATTATTTTCACCCTCACAAATCTTTTTAAAAACACTTTGGGCCTCTAATAGAGTGTAAGACCCAACCCCTTTGTACAGGAAACCATTTTGGGCCTCAGTCATTGTATAAGTCCAGATACGATTTTAAAAATCTCGGCGCGATCGTCGCCTTTTAAACAAAAACAATATGGGCCTCCCCTTGTGTTGTAAGTCCTATCTTTCTTTTTTAAAATACACTTTGGGCCTCTAATAGAGTGTAAGACCCAACCCACTTTTGTACATAAATAATTTTGGGCCTCAGTCATTGTATAAGTCCCAGTATAGTTTTCAAAAATGACGGTGCAATCACTGTCTTTCCATGGGTCTCTCCTTGAGTTGTAAGCCCCATCCCTCGTATAAAAATAAAACCTTTGGGCCTCTTGATAGAGTGTAAGTTCCATCCCTTTCTGAATGAAACCTTTTTGGGCCTCAGTCATTGTATAAGTCCCAGTACAGTTCTCAGATCAACGGTACGATTACTGTTTTTCATCTGGGCCTCTCCTTGAGTATATGCCCCAATATTCTTTTCAAAAACAACATTCCCTTTTGATTTAGGTTCAAATTCATAGTTGTTATAAAAACTTTCTTTAATTTCTTGAATAACTAACCATACAACTGTTACAATGGAAGCTTGCTCACCTGTAAGTTTTATCAGCTTTCTTTTACATACTTGCACATATCTATTTATTTGTTTGTGCTGGAAGCTTGCTCACCTGTAAGTCCTCCTACCCTCTTTTACATACAGTATATATTTCATTTGTATATATATGCCTGTATATTATTTGCTTAGAGTTTTCCCCAACAATTAGGTCTAGGATTAGATAAAGCTAGCGGTCACTCTTTCAACACAGTCAAAACTAGTTCCCCATAGGAATTCCAGATACAATCTTGCCTCCTATTGGGCTTATACAATATGGAACAAAGAGAAAGGCATTATTCTCGGTGAAACTTTTCTCAGACTGTCACTATTAGAAAATTGTCAAAGAAATTCATTTCCCCCATAGAGGATTAATTCCCGGTGAAACCTCTCTTGAATCTCTTCAAACCCTAGAACTGTTCACTAAAGAAAAGATTATTGCCGGTGAAACTTTTCTTGAACTTTATTTAAGTTTGGACCCACAGGCTTCCTAAAAGCATCCCAGCCTCCTCTTGGGCTTTGTACAAGGACCCTCCGACTTCTTAGAAGTTCTCATGCCTTCTCTTGGGCTTAATACAAGGACCCTGAAGACCTCTTAAAGATATAGGACAGAACTTAGTCATCCTTTGTTAGAGCAGTCTTTCCAAAGGGTCAAAACCTTACACTAATTTAAGGGTTGATTCTCATCCCTTAAAGCACCAGCCTCCTCTTGGGCATCATACAAAGATAAACTCTTCCATACCAGTAGACTTGGACAGTCTAATCTCCTCTTGGATCTCAAAGACATTTTTAAGTTCCCTACAAACTCAAGAGAAACCCTGGTCATTTAATCAATCTCCAGTAGAGTTAAAACCCTCACATGATCTAAAACTCAGTCTTTCATCCTAAATCTCCCCAGTTAGGGTCAGCTTATCATTAGGGTAACACTATCCCAAATCAGAACCTCAAGGCATCTGATACCTCAACTCTTCTGTAAACCCTCAGCGAGAGTTGATCCCCCGACTTGGACCTGCCTCTAGATCTCAATAATCCTCAGCAGAAGGCAGCCTCCTTTTAGGCTTTGTATAATGATTTTCCTCAGTAGAGTTAGCCTAAAAAACACTCTCTTGTTGAGTCAATCTTTTTCAGCCTCAATCTTGGGCTTTGTACAGGACAGATAAAAACACTCTCTTGTTGAGTTAATCTCATTCACCCTCAATCTTGGGCTTTGTACAAGACAGAAAAAAGCACTCTCTTGTTGAGTCAATCCTCTTTTCAGCCTCAATCCTGGGCTTTGTATAAGACAGATTAAAACACTCTTTTGTTGAGTTAGTCTCTTTCAACCTCAATCTTGGGCTTTGTACAAGACACCCATAAATATCTTCAGGTGAGTCAGTCAAATATCTTTTAGCCTCAATCTTGGGCTTTGTACAAGACATATAAAATTTCCCTAAGTAGAGTCAATCCTTTTTTCAGCCTCAATCTTCGGCTTTGTACAAGACAAATCATACTCTCTAGCAGAGTCAATCTTTTTTTTTACCCTCAATCTTAGGCTTTGTACAAGACATATATGGAACCTCCCCAGTTGGAGTCAATTCTTTTAGCGTCAATTTTGGGCTCTGTACAAGACAGATAAAACCTCTCACCAGTGGAGTCAAAAAATCCTTTTTTAGCCTCAACATTGGGCTTTGTACAAGACAGACAAAATATTTCCCCGGTAAAGTCAACTTTTAACCTCCACTTAGGCTTTGTACAATGATATCCCCAAAAGAGTCAATTCTCTTTTAGCCTCAATCTTGGGCTTTGTACAAGACAAATAAACACTCTCTTGTTGAATCAGTCTTTTCCAGCCTCCTCTTAGGCTTTGACCTCCCCAGTAGAGTCAATCAATCTCTTAGCTTCAACCTTGGGCTTTGATCAAGGCACACAATAAAACCAACATCCCCTCAGAGGAAATCAAAAAACTCTCTATAGGAAAACATTTCTCTGCACAATCACACATCAAAACAGATATTCAAAACAAACCTTAATCCCAGATAACTACTGTAAGTGGCACACTTGTTGATTCAAAAATCCAAGCTGTCGTCCATCTTTTATCCTGGTAAATCCTCTCTTTCGTCTAATTGCTGTAAGTGGTAAGCCTCTGGATAATTTACATCCACACCATTGTCCCTCTCTTAGCCTGAAAAATTCCTAAGGAAAAATGGCATTGCTCAACATTGAGTTAAAGTTTTCTCCTTCAGGACAAATCCCTCATAAAGGAAATTATGGCATTGTTGGATTCACATATCCCAGTTAAAGTAATTCTCCTTTATAATCAGTCACCCAACAGTTGTGATAAACAGACGAGATGTCTCCCTTTAGAGATAACAAATTCTCTCCCAGTCAAATCTTTTAGCTTCAATCTTGGGCTTTGAACAAGACACAAATACTCATTTAGCTTCAATCTTGGGCTTTGAACAAGACACCAAAACATCTTTTTTCCTCCCATAGAATAGGAGGAACTACGATTGCTCTGATTTCCCTGTTTATCTTTAACGGGAATACCTAGGTATAAGATTGCGAAATCTTAGCGAGCACACCAATAAAAAAAACTTTAGGTCCAGTACCTTCACACACCAATAAAAAAAAACTTTAGGTCCAATACTTTTTGTAGTGCGATAACTATCGAAAATAGTTGATACGCGATGCTACACTCAAAAGAGATTACCCTAGGATGCTACAGCTCGCTCGGGTGAACCAGCTTGCTGTTGATATCCCTAGGGGGGTCAATGATTTTGGGAACCTTTTACCTGTTCTACAGGTACAAAAATTGACCAGAATACAACCTTTGGGGATGGGTAGAGCCATGACTCCATGCTCGTGACGTTGAACCCTTGAACCCATATTTTTTCAATGTTTTTGTGTGCTGCATTCATTTAAAAAACTCTTAAACAAAGAAAAATTTTCTCTTTTCTCTGCTCTTATTTTTCAAAAATAAACTAAAACAATAATTGCAAATATCAGAGAGAAATATTGCATTATGGATTTCGGTAGAAGAAAGACGCACAAGTACACCTTCAAGGCTCCGAAACTAGAGGATTTAAGAAAGCTGGCAAGAATGATTACCAACCCTGATGGTTTCAGAGCTAAGCACGGAGGGCTGTTATCTGTGTTAAGGGTCCACGTAGTTGAAGGAATCCTGTCCATGTTAATTCAGTTTTACGATCCGGTTTATCACTGTTTCACATTCCCAGATTATCAACTTGCACCAACACTGGAGGAGTACTCTCACTTGACTGATTTACCCATCACTAACCAAGCTCCCTTTTTTGGACTAGAAGAAATTCCAAAGGAACAAACCATTGCAAGAGCAATCTATTTGGACGAGTCAGAAGTCAGGACTCGCATGACCAATAAGGAAGGAATCCACGGTTTACCAGCTAAATTTATGACGGAGAAAGCTCTATACTTTGCTAGTGTAAGAAACATAATTTCTTTTGAAGATATCTTTGTTCTGCTCACATATGGGTTATTTCTTTTTCCCAACATCGATAACTTCGTCGATACCAACACTATTAAGATATTTCTGATTGGAAATCCTGTACCAACCCTGCTCGCAAATGCTTATCATTCTGTACACTTAAGGAATTTGTACAACGGAGGAATAATCACATGCTGTGTACCCTTGCTTTACAAATGGTTCACTTCCCATTTACCCAAGTCTGCTGCTTTTTGGGACCGTAAGAGTACTCTAAGTTGGTCACAGAGAATCATGTCTCTTACCAACTCTGACATAGATTGGTATAATAGGATTTATGAGGGAATAAAGATCATTGACAGATGAGAAAATTTCCCTAATGTACCCCTTATAGGAACTAAAGGAGGAATCAACTATCATCCAATTTTAGTTCGTTGTCAACTCGGATACCCGATGAAAAATAACCCGCATAATGTTCATCTGAAAGGTCTTTTCTTCAAGGAAGGAGAAAATGACAGGGCACTAAAGAAGGAAATAGTGCATGCATGGAAACACATTCACAGGAAAGGAAGGGAGTCTCTAGGAAGACCAGACTGTATCTCCATGGAACCTTATCTCCACTGGTTGCAAACTAGAGCCCTCAAGCTGAGGATGCCTTACCCTCATCAAGAAGTTCTTCCGTTAAAGTAATCTGTCCTTTATTTTATGTCTGATACGGAAAAACTCTAGGTTGCTCTCAACAAGGTTCAACGGGAGAAAATCTCTTGGAAAAACAAGTACCGAATTCCCAATGTGGAATGTACTAAGATTCAGGAACTGCTAAAGGAAAAGGATGCTCTGATTAAGATACTAGAGCATCAAGTTGTAGAAAATCAAGAAGACCGGAGAAATTTGCTCGCTCCTTTCACTTGGCAAAGGACTGACAACCCGAAAATGGCTAAAGAGCCCCGGTCAAAGAAAAGGAAAATACCAGAACCAGCATCTGAGTTCTCTTCAGAGAGGACTCGGGATCCATAAGTTTAGACATTTCCTTTTACGACACTTTGTAAAATACTGTATTTTCCCTCTATACAATCTTTCAAATTCAATAAAAAAGGGGTCTCCCCACTGTATGATATTTGCAATCTATTTGTTGAGGTTTCTTTTTGATTAAAAAAACAAAAATATATGTCACGATTTTCACATAACGCGTTCTTCTTATCTTCGAGTCTCACGTATATGTCACGATTCTAGAGTCAAACTGTCTCACTCATATAATACTCAGGCCAATCGACAAAAGAAAGTGGACGATCTTGAGGAAGAGAACAGAGAGCTGAGAAAAGAAATCGACGCTCTGAAGGAAGATCTGAAAAAACTTCACAGTGACATGCAATCCCTGGCAGCAGCTCAGAGGCAAAAACAAAGGACTGTGATCTCGGAGATCATATCTACGCCTATAATGGAGATACATGAGAAAGATCCTCGTTACAACATGCCTAAGGGTCATCCCTAGGGCATGCCTTTCAACTTTATACCTGAAGGATACATCCCGCCGGTCACTGAAGACGCATAAACTGTAGCAGGAAACGCTGGGCCTGAAGGTTACAAACTTCGGGAAAGCAAAGACGCGAGGGTTATGACAGTAACTCCTGAAGGTTACAAACTTCGGGGCATGGAAGCACCAAGAGTCACTTCCGTAATGACTATACCACAACCAGTGGTACACACTGTCCCGGAATGACAGATTCCACAAGCAATTTCTAGTGGAAACGAAGACATGTATGAAAGAATGAATGAGTTCCAAGAGCAATTCCTGGAAATACAGATGGAGCTGCATGCCATTCGCGGTCAGGATTTATTCGGAAAGGATGCCTCAGACCTTTGTCTGGTCCCTAATGTGAAAATCTAGCACAAATTCAAGGTGCCTGACTTTGAAAAATACAAGGGAAACTCTTGCCCTCAAAGTCATTTGGTGACGTACGCTCGAAAGATGTTAACTCAGACAGAGAATCAACAGCTACCGATCCATTACTTCCAAGACAGTTTAACCGGTGCCACACTCAAATGGTACATGGGTTTAAACCGCACCAAGATCAACACTTTCAGAGATCTCAGCGCTGCCTTCGTTCAGCAATATAAGTATAATGATCGCGACTTTATGAGTCGAATGGGGGTTACTGCAAGTATACAGTTGTATCGCGTAGTTTTAAAAGATTATCGATCCCACAGAGACTAGAAATCGAACGCACCGTTATCTATCATTACTATGTTTATCTAAGGCTAATCAGAATTTGGTTTTTAGTTCAAACGGGAAATTAAAGGGAAATTAAAATTTGGGAATACTAGTTATGAATAAGTTATCGGTATATAATTCGGTAACCTACGTGGAATTAATTAAACCTAAGCTTATAAAGATTTATCACCCTATTCATCTGTAGGAAAAACCGGTTTAAAAGCCCTCAACTCACACTCCCGTGGTTATTGCTTCGGACTATACTTCTAAGTCAATACGTCTGCTCTCGCTAGCCCATACGAGGTTAAAAATACTTTTTGAAAACTAATTAAGCCTAATTAACTTTAAAGCACTTCCGCTGTTTTTAAAACTAATGCCCGATTTCAGCTATCTGGGTAAAGCCTCACACTCCCGTGGTCTCGACTTTAACCTATGTTACTTTTCTACTCTCGTAATAAAAGTTGGGTTTTAAATTAAGAAATCGAAGCCAGAAGAAGGGTTGATTATTGATTTTAGCTTAGAGAAAATTAATTCGTTTTAGTTACTTCATTACATACCGATAAGATCAGTTTAGCTCGACATAATTAGGAAATTAAACGCAAAGGCAAGGAAATAAATAAACACAGACATAATTAAGAAAGAAAATAAACAATGCTTTGAATTAAATAACGGAAACCTGGAATTCAGTAATAACAGCAACAGCAATCCCTCCACAAGCCGGTTGGTTCTTGCTTTAATGAAATAAATTTGCAAAGGTTTGAAGGCAATGAAACAAAGAACTAAAACTAAGTTGTAATAGTTCCTCAGTGTGAGAAACTATTACTTTTGTTCGATAATGGTTAACAAGGAAATGGAAAATGCAAAGTAAAAAATGAAATTAAAGCTCTGGAAACAATTTAGCAGCAAGACAGTATACTTGATAAGAGAATTTGGCCACCCTTTTGTTCTTCGTAACTGCTTGTATTTATAGGCTCAGTTGAGGTACAAGTGCCTTTTCAAACAGATAATCACACAAGGTCAAAGACGCGCCTGCAAGAAAATATCAAGTGAAAACAAATCAGATAATTAGAAATATGACTCCTAAAATTCCCAAATTAAACATTAAAGTTCCTCAACCAGAGGCAAACAACATCTCAAAAGTCCCTGCAAAAAATCAAGATATTAGTCATTCAAATGGTTAGGTGGAGCTCAGGTGGGAATTAGGGTTCAGTGTGCCAAAGGGAAGGACCTAAACGCAATATGAGATAAAATTAAAAATGAAAGAAAAATATTTTTAAGAACTTTAGAATGTTAATGAATGAATTCAAAAGGAACAGATAAAAAATATTTTACGGATGCAGAGAAATAAAATAAAGAAATTAATGTATGCATGAGATGTATAATGTAAAAAGAACTTGATTTAAACAATTAATTTAAATGATAAAAATAAAATTAAATTAAAAAATGAAATTTGTAAAAATTTTATAAAATGATAAACATAATGTATGAATTTTATGAGAATTTTAAAATGCAATTTACTATTTTTAAATAATTAAAATATGAAATAATAATTGAAAATAAAATAAAATAAGAAACGGGCTGGGGGGTGTGATCAGTAAAAAACTACGTTGGAAATGTGGTTGGGCCAAAGGGTGGGGGGTGCGCATAGCAACCCAGCCCACCAAACTATCAGAAAACAAAAAATAAAAAATGTGACCACCGTGCGCCTCCCATGTGCAAGGCACGTGCTTCATTAATTCGCTGTCACCATCCTAGCCGTCTGATCAAAAGTCAAACGTAAACAAAGGTCTTGATTGGCAGACGCACGGTAGTTACGGTGAGGTAATAACATGCAACCATTAAATTAAAAATTAGAAAAAAGAAAATGAAATAAAACGTGGCAATGCATTGACCGCTGGATCGACCAGATCGACGGTGGAAAGGTCGTCTTCTCCACTTGGACCCTTCACCGGCCGGAACTTCACAGATCGCCGGAGCCCTAGCTCCGGCCACCTGCCACCACCACCTGTAACCTACAAGGTACCCCAAAAAAACCAAACCGCATACCACTTTGTCCAGATTTTTATGAGGATCATGAATATCCTATTATCTTTCACAAAAGATTAACGTACAAAGAGATTCGAAAGAAAGAAAAAGTGGGTCCAAAACTTTAAATCAACACAACAAGCAGTACGCACGTTCAAAATCAAAACCAAATATACAAGGATGATCAGAAGGCATAACACGTCATTATGCATATCAAAAAGAAAGGTTTCGTGATCATGAAAAAAACGACAAACCTGAGATGGCACGGCCCTTATCCCTGCTTTTAGCTTCAAGCGACGGTTGGTTTTTGTCCTAGGAATCCCAAGGGTTAAGTTTGTGGAAGAATTTTGCAATGAGACCTTCTGAGTCGTGAGTTTAGATGAAAAATCCTCTTTTAGGGTTTTCTTGAGAACTCCTCCAACTTCACGTGCATGAACCCTAACCAGTGCATCTTTAGGTTTAAATAAGCTAGCGTTTTCAGTTGAATACGAATTGGGCCTGGGTAATTCCATGTTTAATGATTTTTTAATTATTTTGGAATTTTGCATTATGTTGAATAAGTGAAAAATACATTCCTTCCATGCCCTTGAATTCATGATGGATCACTAGTATCTGAGTTGCTAATCACACCACTTTTAACTTGGGCCTTGAGAACAAATGGTTTATGAGTTTTAGACATTTTGGGAATTTTGAATAATGGAGAATAAGTGAATAATAACCCATGAAACCACTTGATTAAAAAGCCAAAAATGTTCCTTAGGTATTGTTTATGGATATTAGAAAGTGACATGAAACAATGGAATTGATCATAGGTCATCATGCCCAAAGTTGTGAAAATGGCATTATGAGAAACCCTAAAAACCACTTTGCCTTCTTTTGATCATAACTGGAGCTTCACAAACGATATTGGGACCCACTAGTACTTGTTGGAAAGAGGAGAAAAAGACCTTCAACTTTCATGTTGGAGAAAAATTCATTTGAAGCTTTCTTGATGGTAAAAAGTCAAGTTGAATGCAGTGCAGGAACTTGCCAAAAATGGAAACTTTTCATTATAGGTCACTTTCCAAAATTAGAAATTTTGCACCAACTCCTGATTCCTGATAAATATGTATGAAACTTGACCCCTGGAGACCATATGAGGATATGAGATCTTAAAATCCCTGAAGAGAACCTCAAAATTTCATAGTTGACTTTTCTCCTTTCACTGTTGACTTTTCCCCAAATTCAACTGATTTTCAATCCATTGGCTAATTGAACTTCTCCTTGACCAAGCTGATGGACAACCTCCCATCCCTAGGTACTTAGGGACCCAAGGAGTACCATGGAACCAAGTCTTGCCCAAAAAATCAGAAATAAACTGACTTTATAGCAAACCCTAGTTGTGGTACCCTCAGTCTAGGAGGAAATAACACAGTCTCCAAATCCAAATTCCTCTGAATATGAGGTGTATCCTTTCCAACAAAGATAAGATATGCCATTTGGTGATGATAAAAACCCAAGGAGCTTGCCCATTGGAGTAATAAACCCAAGAATTTCAAAACCGTAATTCATGCACTGGTTAGGAGAGTGATTCCACTTGAGATCCCTTGCAACCTGTGAACTCTTGATGAGGTAGTAGACCAGATAGGACTTTACCCTGACCCCATGCTAATGATATGCATACATGATAATGCAAAAATGAAATGAAACATAAGCCAGTTAGTACTAAAGTCAGGAGGGCAAATTTTGGGATGCAACAGCTGTCCCTATTCAATCAACTTGGTCCTGAAGGTATGATAGCAACGACTCTCAGACATTCCAGGGTACACGGGGATTGAATACCGAAAAGAGCCCCGGAAATTTGCTTATGGTAAGAATAACGAGAAAGAGTGTGCTGAAAAATAAGAAATATGACCTCAACCATACCCATAAGGAAAAAACACAAATACGACCTCAATCGTACCCAAAAGACGAATACAACCTCAATTGCACCCAAAAAGGAAGACTGACCTCGATCACCCTACCCACAGAGAAAAAACGAATACGACCTCAATCGCACCCACAAAACGAACACAACCTCAATTGCACCCACAAGGGAAGACTGACCTCGATCACTCTACCCACAAAGAAAATACGAATACGACCTCAATCGCACCCCTAAAACGAATACAACCTCAATTGCACCCACAAAGGAAGACTGACCTCGACCACTCTACCCACAAAGAAAAAATGAATACGACCTCAATCGCACCCACAAAACGAACACAACCTCAATTGCACCCACAAAGGAAGACTGACCTCGATCACTCTACCCACAAAGAAAAAACAAATACGACCTCAATCGCACCCACAAAACGAATACAACCTCAATTATACCCGCGAAGGAAGACTGACCTCAATCACTCTACCCACAAAGAAAATACGAATACGACCTCGATCGCATCCACAAAACGAATACAACCTCAATTATACCCGCAAAGGAAGACTGACCTCAATCACTCTACCCACAAAGAAAATACGAATACGACCTCGATCGCATCCACAAAACGAATACAACCTCAATTGTACCCACAAAGGAAGACTGACCTCAATCACTCTACCCACAAAGAAAATACGAATACGACCTCGATCGTATCCACAAAATGAATACAACCTCAATTATACCCGCAAAGGAAGACTGACCTCAATCACTCCACCCACAAAGAAAATACGAATACGACCTCGATCGCATCCACAAAACGAATACAACCTCAATTATACCCGCAAAGGAAGACTGACCTCAATCACTCTACCCACAAAGAAAATACGAATACGACCTCGGTCGTATCCATAAAACGAATACAACCTCAATTATACCCGCTAAGGAAGACTGACCTCAATCACTCCACCCACAAAGAAAATACGAATACGACCTCGGTCGCATCCACAAAACAAATACAACCTCAATTGTACCCACAAAGGAAGACTGACCTCAATCACTCCACCCACAAAGAAAATACGAATACGACCTCGATCGCACCCACGAAACGAATACAACCTCAATTGTACCCACAAAGGAAGACTGACCTCAATCACTCCACCCACAAAGAAAATACGAATACGATCTCGATCGCATCCACGAAACGAATACAACCTCAATTGTACCCACAAAGGATAACCAACATAAAATGGACTTCACTGGGGATAACGTGAAACAATACTCGCAAAAGAAAAAGGCCAAAATGAGGCAAACACAGACAAACTTCTAACAGACTCCTGATCCACAGATAAGATGACTCCGTTGGGGGAGGTGAAGTCTAAATAAAAGACTCTGCCGGGGAGCACAAGTATGAGGAACGCATCCCTCCAAAATCTCCTGAGTTATGCCATCTCTGTTGAGAAAGAGAACTGGCAAGGAAAGTATCAAACCTGGCTTATGCTTTGGAATGCAAATGTTTGAAATTTTGCCGTAATGCTCCACACGAAGTGGAAATGCTACGCGTTTTGAGGATGCAATGCTTATGATATGTAAAAAGGGTCCCTCCAGCAAAATAAATGCCGGGGAGAAAAGATCAATTCGGCCGTGGATGACAAAAATAAATTGTCCTCTGAATCCAGGAACTCTGCTGAGAAGGGTCATACTGATCGACTCTTTGGATCAACAACTTCTGCTGGGGATGAAACTCCAAGAGAACAACCGGGGGTTATACCTGTCTTTCACCAAAGGTAACATCCAAAACCTGAGATTTCTCCTCTGCTGGGGAGTTGAGAATGAACGTCCATAACGGAATCGGAGGTCTGTTACTGAGGATTACTAATAACTAATTGGGCTCAGAACCCGCTGGGGGATGCCAGCCCATAATACCATCCTGCTTGGGGATACTGCTGATCTTAGCCGGCTGATGGGGAGAATGACTTTACTCCTTTCTTGCTGGGGATTAGAATATGACATTGTCGATGAGAGCACACTTCCTGACTGGGGGAAGTGAACACCCTGATTCTGTGGGGAAATAACGTCTTGATCCGGAAAAAATGCTTCCCACGTCTCCTGCTGGGGGAAGTCTGCTCTGCTGAGGAAAGTGTAATCTCGATACTGGGGAGAGCAACCCTGTTGTCCTGCAAGTCAAATAACAACAAAATAGAATATGCCAAAACCTGGCTATCACCGTTAACGCCTAAGTAATTTCTACTGCTTTTCGTTACGCTTCGCAAAGCTCAAAGTTTCATATGCAATGTTTATCAAAAATATCGGACGTTTTTGCAAACAAAACAGTAAAAGTAAAAGTAAAACAAACAATGGAAAGCTCTTTGAGTGAAATGAATATTTTATTGAAGAGTGGCCTGTAAATAGGCATTTACAATAGGAAGCAATTCCTAAAAAGAGGTAATTGCGCAAAAGAAAAAAGAGAAAATACACATGTCGGCAATGTGGGGAACAGATATCCACCATGATTTGACTCAGCTATGACCCATATGTCTTGCTTATCCACAAATGTCTTGACCTTTGAAGAGATTAACTGTACTGATTCCTTTCTTTTAGAGCTTCCAGGTATCGAGAATGTTCACAGATCGAACACAGACCGTAGCCTTTCGCTTATAAATCCCTAACTTTTGCCTGGATCGCCCTTTCCGGGTTTTCAATCCACCGGGATACCCATTTTTGCCAAAGTCGCCTTTTCAGGTTTTCAACTTTACGGGTTTACACATTTCTTTTTACATTTTATCCCTAACTTTTGCCCGAACCTTTTCCTTTTTATGGTTTGCCGGGATGCCCCTTTTTGCCTGGACTTTCTTTTTATGTCCAGCCGGTCTCTTTTATGCGAAGTATTTTTTGACTACGTCTGCGTTCACAGGGGATGTAAAATCTTCGCCATCCATAGTTGAAAGTAGTAGGGCTCCACCAGAGAAAACCTTTCTGACTACATACGGCCCTTCATAGTTTGGAGTCTATTTGCCCCTGTGATCTGTCTGAGGAGGAAGGATCCTTTTCAAAAGCAATTCGCCTGTCTAAAAATTCCGAGGGCGCACTTTCTGATCAAAGGCGTGCTTCATCCTGCTCTGATACAAATGACCATGTGCGATGGCTGCCAATCTCTTTTCTTCAATGAGGTTCAATTGATCCAACCTGGAGCGTACCCATTCAGCTTCATCAAGCTTCACATCTGCCAGAACTCTCAAAGATGGAATCTCGACCTCTAAGGGTAAAACTGCTTCCATACCGTATACCAACGAGAAAGGGGTTGCCCCAATTGACGTACGCACTGAAGTACGGTAGCCATGTAGGGCGTAAGGTAACATCTCATGCCAGTCTTTATATGTTACCACCATCTTCTGCACAATCTTCTTGATATTCTTATTTGCCGCCTCAACAGCCCCATTCATCTTCGGACGATACGGAGAGGAATTATGATGCTCAATCTTGAAACTCTGACATAGTTCCTTCATCATCTTATTATTCAAGTTCGAGCCATTATCAGTAATGATTCTCTCCGGGACCCCATAACGACAGATGATGTCCTTCTTTATAAACCGGGTTACCACTTGCTTGGTGACGTTGGCGTACGAGGCTGCCTCCACCCACTTTGTGAAATAGTCAATGGCAACCAAAATGAAACGATGCCCATTGGAAGCAGTAGGCTCAATCTTTCCAATCATATCTATACCCCACATTGCAAACGGCCAAGGAGATGACAACACATTTAGAGGCGTAGGCGGCACGTGCATCTTATCTGCATAAATCTGGCATTTATGACACTTCCGAGCGTACTTGAAACAATCTGACTCCATAGTCATCCAATAATATCCTGCTCTCAACAACTTTCTAGCCATGGTATATCCACTGGAATGAGTACCAAAAGAACCCTCGTGAACTTCCTCCATCAATGAGCCTGCCTCATGTTCATCAACACAACGTAGCAAGACCATATCGAAGTTCCTCTTATATAACACATCATCCTTGTTCAGAAAGAAATTTCCTGCCAACCTCCTCAGAGTCTTCTTATCTTTGGTGGAGGAACCCTCTGGATACTCCTGTCTCTTCAGAAAAACCTTAATATCATGATACCACGGTTTACCATCAGACACATCTTCAATTGCAAACACAAAAGCCAGTCTGTCCAGACGCATGATTCTAATCGACGGAGTTTCATTCCAACGGTTCACCTTATACATGGATGCCAATGTCGCCAACGCATCGGCCATCTGATTCTCAGCTCTGGGCACATGATGAAAATCCACCCTATCAAAGAAAGGTAACAACCTTCTGACATAGTTGTTATAAGGTACCAAATTCTCCTGACGAGTCTCCCATTCTCCTGTAATCTGATTAACCACCAACGCGGAATCACCATAGACATCGAGGTTCTTAATTCTCAACTCAATTGCTTCTTCTAACCCCATGATGCATGCTTCATACTCCGCCTCGTTGTTGGTACACACAAATGCTAACTGGGCAGTGAAAGGTATATGAGAACCCTTCGGAGTCGTAATGATTGCCCCAATTGCATTGCCATACGAGTTGACAGCCCCATCAAAAATCATCCTCCACTGTGATCCAATCTCAGGTCCTTCGTCAGGCAGAGGCTCTTCACAATCCTTCATTTTCAGAAACATAACATGCTCGTCTGGAAACTCAAACTTTATAGGCTGATAATCCTCAACTGGTTGATCAGCAAGATATTCTGACAGAACGCTTCTCTTGATGGCCTTCTGAGAAACATACTGAATATCGTACTCTGTCAAAACCATCTACCAACGGGTTATCCTTCCAGAAAGTGCTTGCTTCTCGAACACGTACTTAATCGGATCCATCTTCGAAATCAACAAGGTTGTGTGATTTAACATATACTGCCTTTGGCGCTTGGCTGCCCAAGCGAGTGCACAACATGTCTTTTCTAGCATAGAGTATCTCGATTCGCAATCAGTGAACTTCTTACTCAGGTAGTAAATGGCGTGCTCTTTCTTACCTGTCTCATCGTGTTGACCGAGCACACAACCCATCGAATTCTCAAGAACCGTAAGGTACATAATCAACGGTCTCCCAGACACCGGTGGCATAAGGACTCGAGGTTCCTGCAAATACGTCTTTATTCTTTCAAACGCCTCTCGACAATTTTTATTCCACCTGACCTCTTGGTCCTTTCTTAACAACTTGAAAATTGGTTCACATGTAGCCGTCAGATGAGAGATGAACCTGGCAATGTAATTCAACCTCCCCAAGAAACCAAGAACCTCTTTCTCTGTTCTTGGCTCAGGCATCTCCTGTATGGCTCTTATCTTTGCAGGATCAACCTCTATGCCTCTTTCACTAACAATGAATCCCAACAATTTACCAGACCTCACGCCGAAAGTGCACTTGTTCGGATTCAATCTCAACCTGAACTTCCTCAACCTTTCGAACAACTTCTGGAGGTTTACCAAGTGTTCTTCCTCTGTCTGTGACTTCACAATCATGTCATCAACATAGACTTCGATCTCCTTGTGAATCATATCATGAAAGAGAGTCACCATCGCCCGCTGATAGGTTGCCCCAGCATTCTTCAATCCAAAGGGCATTACCTTGTAGCAAAACGTTCCCCACGGTGTTATGAAAGTAGTCTTCTCCATGTCCTCTGGGGCCATTTTGATTTGGTTATACCCAGAGAAGCCATCCATGAAGGAAAACACAGAATATTGAGCGGTATTATCTACTAACACATCAATGTGGGGGAGCGGGAAATCATCCTTCGGGCTCGCCCTATTCAAATCTCGGTAATCAACACACATCCTGACCTTTCCATCCTTCTTAGGTACAGGTACAATATTAGCAACCCACGGAGGATAATTTATCACGGCAAGAAACCCGGCGTCCAACTGTTTTTGAACCTCTTCTTTGATCTTGACAGACATCTCTGGTTTAGTTCTCCTCAGCTTCTGCTTGACTGGAGCACAACCCTCTTTAAGCGGTAACCGGTGTGAAACAATGTCCGTGTCAAGCCCAGGCATGTCTTGGTAAGACCAGGCGAAGATATCCACATACTCTCGAAGTAACTTAACCAATCTTCCCTTAACAGTGTCTTCCAGGGCAGCCCCAACCTTTACTTCTCGTTTAACATCCTCGGTTCCCAGATTAACAGTCTCAACCTCCTCCTTATGAGGTAGAATAACCCTTTCCTCTTGTTTTAGTAACCTGGCTAATTCTTCTGGTAAGTCACAGTCTTCGTCAGTCTCTTCTTCAGCCTGATAAATGGGATTGTCGAAGTCATATCGAGCCATAGCTAAGTCATGGGTGGAATCTGAACAAAGGAACCTGCATGATGGATGTTTTATGTTTATTATGAGTGCAACAAACAAGAAAACACATTGCCATTTTGATGTGGGTTAATATGCAAAAAGTAAAAATAGAAAGACAAGGATCAAAATATTTGAATGAAAAAACATCCTTTATTGATGATAAAGATAGCAAATAAAACATCCAAGCCCTACAAATAAATATCACTACGCCTTGGGCAGAGCGCAGGACTCAACATAATAGAAAACAAAAGTAAATTACTCCGGGCGCGTCACTTGGATAACTTTCTCGGAGGACCAGTTGCCTAGGCTCTGACCAGGAATGCAGGGACGGATCCATTCATCCATGTCACAATCACTATCTCCTTCATCCTCAATAGCATTGACTCTGTCGAAGAAAACACCGGCACTGGTGAAACGGACTGGACCATAGAACTTGGGAGGCTCTTCAGAACGTCTAGGTGGCCTGTAACCCAGTCCATGAGTATCTTGCTTCCTTTGAACATCAATAACACTGCCCCACTTCTGAGAACTACCAACTTCAACTATAGCACGTGCCTCTTTGAAAGAGGACATTGGAACTTCCTGTTGTATGACGACTTCAGGTTGGACAACCGCCCCAGGTTGAGTAACTGCCTTTGGGGGTTCCTGGGGAATCTTCATAGCTTCAAAGGCTTGGCACAAAGTTTCCTGTATCTCACCATCTACCTCTACATACTTGAAGGTCGATAGGTGACTCACCATGATATATTCTTCACCACAAACAGTCACAACGTGGCCATCCACCATATACTTCAACTTTTGGTGCAGCGTAGAAGTTACTTCCCCAGTACCGTGGATCCAAGGGCGACCCAACAAACAACTATATGCAGGCTGAATATCCATTATGTAGAAGGTGGTATTGAAAACCTCAGGATCCACCTTGATCGACAGAACTAACTCTCCAAACACTGATCTCTTGGAGCCATCAAAAGCACGTACCACCAAGTCACTTGGTGTACAAATCAACCCACGAGTATCCAACTTCATCAGAGCCTTCTTCGGTAGCACATTCAAAGATGACCCAGTATCAACTAACATATGCGACATTAAAGAACCACGGCATTCCACTGAAATATGCAGAGCGTTGTTGTGATTCCTCCCAGCCGGAGTCAGATCTAAATTGGTGAAACCCAAACCGTTACCAGCATTCACATGAGCCACAACCCCTTCTAACTGATTGACAGATATCTCCTGCGGTACATAAGCCATATTCATAATCTTCAGCAATGCATTTCGGTGTGCCTCGGAGCACAACAGTAAGGATAGGATGGAAATCTTCGATGGAGTTTGGTGGAGTTGGTCAACAATTTTGTAATCACTTTTTCTGATCAACCTCATAAACTCTTCTACGTCTTCTGAGAAAGTATCCCCACCTGGCTTTGTTGTAGAGTTATTAGCTTCCTGCCTCTGTACAGACTCATCCATCATCTGCTTACCTTTGTCTTGTCTTGAACTGCTAGCTTGATTCTCGGAGGGAATAGAGACTCTACCACTCCTAGTGATAGCCCCTGCTTCAACAAGATTTTCCACCCCTGTATTCACAGCTGATGTCTTTTCCAATTCCAGCTTCTTACAATTAACGAACACCTCGGCCCCATAATTCCATGGGATGGCCTTGGTACTCTCATACGGAACTGGTCCAGGAACAGTGATAGTGACCGGCGCTGGTCTCGCCGGTGCTGATATAGTTATTGTCTTGAATGGAATTGTTATCGTGGCAACATCAATCTCTCTGTCAGTAACAATACTCTGCTTACAGCCCCTGTCAAACTGCAATACCCCTTCGCTGATCATTTTCTGAATACCTGCTTTCAATAAATCACAACCGCCTGGCTGCGACACACATTTTACACAACCTTCATCACAACCGGGAAATACTCCTCCCTTCAACAGTCTTTCCTTCACCATACCCAAGGGAGTTTGGATTTCGTTCACATCTGAAATCAAACTCAAGTCTTCACAGTCTTCAATAATAGCATTGACCTTCGGCCCACTGTGATTCGGCATCGGATTCTGATTCACATTTGGGACGTCATTGAAGAAATTGATGGCTTTGGAATCCAGTAGATCTTGAACCTGATGCTTAAAAGCTTTACAGTTCTCAATATAATGTCCGGGTGCCCCAGAGTGGAACTCACAGTGGGCGTTGGCGTCATAGCCGGGAGGTGGATTACCAGTAGGTGGAGCCAATGTTCTCTTCTGGATTAACTGTAGCTGTAGCAAGTACTGAAATAATTGAGCGTATGGGAGAGGCGGAGTGTCAAAATGCCTATCCCGCCTAGTCAGAGGCTGAGACCGGCGAGGAGCCTGATTTTGTTGCTGAGTCACTGCAGGCTGCTGAGGTGCTGCTGGGATGGTTACAGAAGCCACCTGCTGATTGTAGTTCTGACGAGGTCCCTCTCTACCACGATATGATGACACAGAGTTTGTATCTCCCTCCTTCTTCTTATAACCATTGGCATAAGGCTTCTTGCTTCCTCCAGATAAGGACCCATCACTGCCTGATATCTTCCCCGTCTTGATTCTGCTTTCTACCATCTCTCCTACCAAGATCAAATCAGCAAACTTTCCAGACATACACGGTACCAACTTTTCTAAGTAATGACCCTGCAAGGTGGTCATAAACATAGTTATCATTTCACGCTCTAACATGGGAGGCTGAACCCTCGCCGCCAGTTCACGCCACCTCTGGGCGTACTACTTGAAGCTCTCATTGTTCTTCTGTGACAGATTCTGCAACTGTGTTCTGTTAGGAGCCATATCAGTGTTATATTGGTAATGTCTGATAAATTCCCCTGCCAGATCTCTCCAACTACGCACATCCTTCCTTTCCAGTTGCATGTACCACTCCAGGGATGCCACAGATAGGCTATCCTGGAAGCAATGCATCATCAGCTTTTCATTCTTCGCATATGCAGCCATCTTGCTTGCATACGCCCAGATGTGGGTCCTCGGACAAGTCATACCATTATGCTTCTCGAAAGTGGGAGTCTGAAACTTGTGCGGAATAACAACGCCTGGAACCAGCCCCAAATCCTCTAGATCCATTCCCACAGAATCCTGATTCACAACACCCCTTAGCTGTTCCTCAATCAACCGGATCCTCTGATCCTGATCAGTCAGGGGACCAGTATCCCCACCTGGAAAAGAAAATACATCATCCTGACCATCATCATACTGACGACCCTAAATTGCGCCAGCACTAGTACCACCTCCCCCAACATTTTCAGCTCTGCCCGGAGGAATCACAACACTAGAAACAGGAACACCTCCACCAGTAGGACCATTCTGACCATCACCAGTAACACCAGTCTGAAGTCCTCCATGAAGGACACCATCATTATCAACCCTCGCAATCAGTGGCTGAACGAGAGTTCTCAACTGTTCTTGTCCCTGAGCAACCCCTTGCATCAACTCCATGAATTGGTTCATGCGAGTCCGCATCTCAATGATCTCATTCTGTAGCTGATCCATGAGTCTCTTTCGATTTTGCTTAGTAGGATACCGGTGAATACGCTGATCTTCAATTCTGAGATGAGAACAAGATAAGAATACCGGAGATAAACACCTATCATGCAAAATGATTATGCAAAATGATTATGAATATGCAAATGCAAATGGACGCATTTGAAAATTCACAAGGCGATCCACACCTTGATTCCGATTTAATAACAAGATATAATGGAACCTCTGCTCATATATTAAGAAAACCGGAGAAAAGCCAAATGTCAACAATCACAAATTTGAGATAACAAGTCTGAATATAAAAACCATAGGTCCCAACCAACAAGCCTGGTGGTGATCCAAATACAATAAAAGAAGACAGAAAACTAAGGCATATCATCAAAGTCCACAAGTGTCAACCCCCCCAATCCATTATGCTTTCTGCACCAGTCTTGAATCTCCTTGAACAGCTTTCTGGTATCGGGATGCTTTGGCCTCTGAATTAGCCCTTGAATGAGAAGGTCTCTCCTGTGTATGATCCCATCCAAGTATCGGCAATGTAACTCCCAAGCGTCTTCTCCCGAAGCACCATCCATGCTAGGACCCTCATGTCTAGGTTTCTTTACTTCAGCTTGGACTTTCAGTTCTTCCATGGAGGCTATGGCTTCCTTGAGTCGACCTTCGACTACTTGTCTCTTGAATATCCCTGATAAGATTTCGGCGTCTTTCTTCTTGAGCGTCGACTTCAACTGATCAATCTTAGCTATGTAGTCGTCTTCCTTTCTCTTATTCTCAGCCATGGCAGTTTCTTGGTGATCATTGAACCTGTGAATCTTTAACAAAGCCTTGCCTAATTCCTCCTCCTTGGACCTGAGGACGCTACTGATACCATCCAAAGCTTGTTTCATTCTTTCTCTGGATGCGACCATGTCAGCAAGCTCTTTTTCTGCTTTAGCAAGGAGCTCTGTCTTTAACTTGGGGGTATGAACAGCTTCACCCCGCTCATGCTTCCACTGATAAATCTCTCTCTTTAGCTCACTATTCTCTTCCCGCAACCTTTCCTTTTCAGCCCATAATGTGTTATACTTCTCCAACTCAACGGTGGTAGGAGGCTCGATCACCAAAGGATACAAAGGTGGTTCCACCGGGAATGGAAGAAGCTCCTCTTCTGCTCTCTTCTTAATCCACTCTTTATAGGAAGGGAAAGCTCGATTGTTACTTTTCCCGAATGGAATCTTACCCTTCTTAGTCACCTGTTTCCAAGCATTCACAACTTTCCTTATCAACCCTTGATCCTCGATACCATTGAAGAACAAAGATTCCCGGACATCTCGCTCTTCGGGTGGATTCTTCAAAGGATAGCCAAATTGTCTGATAGCTAAGGAGGGATTATAGTTAATTCCACCTTTCCTCCCTATCAAGGGAACATTAGGGAATTCTCCGCATTTGCAAATAATCTCCATTCCTAGCAAGTCACGATTAATCCAAGCAATGTTGTCAGCAGTCAAGCCCATAACCCTCTTTGACCATTTCAGAGAATCTTTCTTATCAACGAAAGCGCCAGATTCAGGGAGACGACTCAAAAACCAAGTAGCTAAAAGCGGTGCACAGCAACTTACAGTTTTCCCACGCCTATTCTCATTCTTATAGTGAACTGAATGGTACACATCACCTAGTAAGGTAGGTATGGGATTCTTCGAAATAAAGATTCCGACGGCATGCATATCCACCAGATCAGGAATATTCGGAAACAAAACAATCCCATAGATACACATAGCTAGGATAGCTTGGAAAGCAGTCCAGTTCTTCTCTTTGACATGTATGCAGGCTTGACCAAATAAGAACTTCAACAAGAAACCCTTAACCCCTTGTTTTTCTTCAACATTACTGTTCAGGACGGATTCACTAATATAAAGAGCCACAGCCATTTCTTTCATGCCGGGGTGTTCCTTAGAAAAGAAAACTATATCATGACTGATAGGAATTCCCAAAATAAATGAGAATTCCTCCAACGTTGGAGCCAAGATGTAGTCCGGGAAAGTGAAGCAACGCAGAGACGGGTCGTAAAACTGAAGAAGTGTGTGAATGGCATCCTTCTCATACTGGGAGATACTATAGACAAATTTCAGAAGTCTTCCATACCTTCCACTGAACTCTGTACAAACTCCGGAACCAGCCATATTCATCAATTTGTGAATTAGTGTCAAAGTCGGCTTTAGGAATGAATAGGCGACAGTCTTCTTTCTCTGAACATCCATACTGAAGTAACCTCAGAAAACCGGAATCAAGAGTAAGATGCAAGCCCTGAAAAATGTCAAACACGTCAGAATGCAAGAAAAATGATATGCTCATGCAAACATGGGGTCAAGGCACACTGCTGGATGTGCTGTGCTGTTAGCTAAACGAGAAACCAGAAAACCATAACTCTGAACCACTGAGGTACCCAAATAATCAGACATTGATGAGAAATCCAGAAAACCGGGTAGGTTGAAAGTCTCAATTACCTGCAAACCTGCAAACGCCCATCCCCTCTCACATGTGGGTACTAGGATGTTCAGTATCCTCGGGCTCTCAGGTTGAGAAATGATGATATGTTCACCATTTCTGGTTTGGCATTATCATCAATTGAGGAGGCCTCAACTGATTCTCCAAAGCGGAAGGTCTTCAGCTTTGGCACTGAGGTCGAGAAACAATAGTACATTCATCCCTCGGGGTACAGTACTAAAGTCAATCGAGGAGTGCCTCCACTGATTCTCTTCAAAACTTAGGGGCCATCCTATGTGAGTTCCAAAGCGGGCCCTCGGGTGCGAATGGGTTTGCCACAGGATGTGGTCTGCCACTGTCACCACTAAAGAGGGATGTTTCCACTAAGGTCCTCAATGATCGGTCACCAGAGTCGACAGCTCTCTAGATCAACACCCCAACATGCGCAAGACACACACGTTAGAATGCATCCCAAGATAGCCTCATCTGGTTGTGAATTTCGTGAACACACAAATGTACCAAGCGGGCACGTAGGTCTCACTACTTTCCACTCTAGTCCTAGGGTATTCTCAAGCCTTGGTATTGGGCTTATCTCTCAGACCCACCCAACCTGCAAAACAAAGACAGCCAGCACAGCACAGCAGCATGACAGTAATAAAAAATGAAATGCAGAAAATGCGGTAAAAATAAAATACAACACATAAAGCAAATCAAGACAAAATACCCAAAGAGAATAAAGACAAGCAAGCGTTGGGATTGACTCGCTTAGGGATGGACCAGCATAGGTCAACCAGAGTCCCCAGCAGAGTTGCCAGCTGTCGCTCCCAGGATTTTCATCCAGGTACAAACGCGAGAGTGGCACGAAAAAAACAGATTCGCCGGCCATGTAAATTTATCCCAAGAGAGGGAAAGGGAACACCGCATAAACCCGAGGAAGAGGGAAAGGAATGGTCATCGCAACCATAACCTGGGTTCGGGAGTCGGTTACGCGAGGGGAAGGTGCTAGCACCCCACGCGTCCATCGTACTCGATGGGATCCACGCTTGTTGTCTATTCTAAGGGTGAGTCATACTATCATCTAGGGCTGTATAAAATGGAGAGGGAAAGACTAAGACAGACTCGGTAGGACATCGACGTCCTAGGCCTACGTACCCCCCTTGTGCAATGGGGAATTCAGAGTCAACGTAGTTCGGATCAAGTTCTTTTTGTGTTTTTTATGAGCGACGTTAAGTTCGCGTCCGGCAGTTAGGGTCGATGCCTGTTTGCGACTCAGAAGGAAAGTAATGTGCCCTTTTTGAAAATAGCCTTTAAGTTGAGGGTCCCGAAGGACAAAAAAGTTTGAAGTTGGTTTGTGTTTTTTTAGGACAGAAGTGGCTTAAGTTAGTTCCTAAGTTGCATTGCACCAAAGTCTAGGGCACAGGGGTGAATGCTTAACGCATCGTCCCAAGACAGGACGCTCGCTAAGCACTCTAGAAAGATGAGAGGAAGCCCCTCATTTCTCATTCCCCATTCTTAAGGCTCGTGTGCAGTACGCCTTATTATTATTAAGTGTTTTAAAGAAATTTGAGATGAGAAGAGAGAAGACACAAGGGTGACTCTAAAGGGGGACTATAGATCCTAAAGTCATCATGCATGGGTGACCTACAGTTAGTGAGGTTTGAATACAACCCTAATCCTAAAGGAAGAAGATGAGGGAAGGAAAAAGTAAGGGTGACCATGGATACTTATCCATACCCTTAAAGAACTTACCCTAGACCATGCATAAAAGATTAGCACAGAATAGACATAAGTAAGAGAGATGAGGTTAAAGAAAATCAAGCAAAGGCAAACAACAATGATAATAATCCAAACATGAACTCAAAGAAACAAAGGACAGCCCTAAAGCAAATGGCACAAGTGCCTTTTCAAACAGATAATCACACAAGGTCAAAGACGCGCCTGCAAGAAAATCTCAAGTGAAAACAAATCAGATAATTAGAAAAATGACTCCTAAAATTCCCAAATTAAACATTAAAGTTCCTCAACCAGAGGCAAACAACATCTCAAAAGTCCCTGCAAAAAATCAAGATATTAGTCATTCAAATGGTTAGGTGGAGCTCAGGTGGGAATTAGGGTTCAGTGTGCCAAAGGGAAGGACCTAAATGCAATATGAGATAAAATTAAAAATGAAAGAAAAATATTTTTAAGCACTTTAGAATGTTAATGAATGAATACAAAAGGAACGGATAAAAAATATTTTACGGATGCAGAGAAATAAAATAAAGAAATTAATGTATGCATGAGATATATAATGTAAAAAGAACTTGATTTAAACAATTAATTTAAATGATAAAAATAAAATAAAATTAAAAAATGAAATTTGTAAAAATTTTATAAAATGATAAACATAATGCATGAATTTTATGAGAATTTTAAAATGCAATTTACTATTTTTAAATAATTAAAATATGAAATAATAATTGAAAATAAAATAAAATAAGAAACGGGCTGGGGGGTGTGATCAGTAAAAAACTACGTTGGAAATGTGGTTGGGCCAAAGGGTGGGGGGTGCGCATAGCAACCCAGCCCACCAAACTATCAGAAAACAAAAATAAAAAATGTGACCACCGTGCGCCTCCCATGTGCAAGGCACATGCTTCATTAATTCGCTGTCACCATCCTAGCCGTCTGATCAAAAGTCAAACGTAAACAAAGGTCTTGATTGGCAGACGCACGGTAGTTACGGTGAGGTAATAACATGCAACCATTAAATTAAAAATCAGAAAAAAGAAAATGAAATAAAACGTGGCAATGCATTGACCGCTGGATCGACCAGATCGACGGTGGAAAGGTCGTCTTCTCCACTTGGACCCTTCACCGGCCGGAACTTCACAGATCGCCGGAGCCCTAGCTCCGGCCGCCTGCCACCACCACCTGCAACCTACAAGGTACCCCAAAAAAACCAAACCGTATACCACTTTGTCCAGATTTTTATGAGGATCATGAATATCCTATTATCTTTCACAAAAGATTAACGTACAAAGAGATTCGAAAGAAAGAAAAAGTGGGTCCAAAACTTTAAATCAACACAACAAGCAGTACGCACGTTCAAAATCAAAACCAAATATACCAGGATGATCAGCAGGCATAACACGTCATTATGCATATCAAAAAGAAAGGTTTCGTGATCATGAAAAAAATGACAAACCTGAGATGGCACGGCCCTTATCCCTGCTTTTAGCTTCAAGCGACGGTTGGTTTTTGTCCTAGGGATCCCAAGGGTTAAGTTTGTGGAAGAATTTTGCAATGAGACCTTCTGAGTCGTGAGTTTAGATGAAAAATCCTCTTTTAGGGTTTTCTTGAGAACTCCTCCAACTTCACGTGCATGAACCCTAACCAGTGCATCTTTAGGTTTAAATAAGCTAGGGTTTTCAGTTGAATACGAATTGGGCCTGGGTAATTCCATGTTTAATGATTTTTGAATTATTTTGGAATTTTGCATTATGTTAAATAAGTGAAAAATACATTCCTTCCATGCCCTTGAATTCATGATGGATCACTTGTATCTGAGTTGCTAATCACACCACTTTTAACTTGGGCCTTGAGAACAAATGGTTTATGAGTTTTAGACATTTTGGGAATTTTGAATAATGGAGAATAAGTGAATAATAACCCATGAAACCACTTGATTAAAAAGCCAAAAATGCTCCTTAGGGATTGTTTATGGATATTAGAAAGTGACATGAAACAATGGAATTGATCATAGGTCATCATGCCCAAAGTTGTGAAAATGGCATTATGAGAAACCCTAAAAACCACTTTGCCTTCTTTTGATCATAACTGGAGCTTCACAAATGATATGGGGACCCACTAGTACTTGTTGGAAAGAGGAGAAAAAGACCTTCAACTTTTATGTTGGAGAAAAATTAATTTGAAGCTTTCTTGATGGTGAAAACTCAAGTTGAATGCAGTGCAGGAACTTGCCAAAAATGGAAACTTTTCATTATAGGTCACTTTCCAAAATTAGAAATTTTGCACCAACTCCTGATTCCTGATAAATATGTATGAAACTTGACCCCTGGAGACCATATGAGGATATGAGATCTTAAAATCCCTGAAGAGAACCTCAAAATTTCATAGTTGACTTTTCTCCTTTCACTGTTGACTTTTCCCCAAATTCAACTGATTTTCAATCCATTAGCTAATTGAACTTCTCCTTAACCAAGATGATGGACAACCTCCCATCCCTAGGTACTTAGGGACCCAAGGAGTACCATGGAGCCAAGTCTTGCCCAAAAAATCAGAAATAAACTGACTTTATAGCAAACCCTAGTTGTGGTACCCTCAGTCTAGGAGGAAATAACACAGTCTCCAAATCCAAATTCCTCTGAATATGAGGTGTATCCTTTCCAACAAAGATAAGATATGCCATTTGGTGATGATAAAAACCCAAGGAGCTTGCCCATTGGAGTAATAAACCCAGGAATTTCAAAACCCTAATTCATGCACTGGTTAGGAGAGTGATTCCACTTGAGATCCCTTGCAACCTGTGAACTCTTGATGAGGTAGTAGACCAGATATGACTTTACCCTGACCCCATGCTAATGATATGCATACATGATAATGCAAAAATGAAATGAAACATAAGCCAGTTAGTACTAAAGTCAGGAGGGCAAATTTTGGGGTGCATTCATCGGTTCCCCACGTGGTTTGTGATATAGACGGTGTTGACTGCTAATATAAACTACTAAGGGTTACTTTAGGACTGAACCCAAGGTATCGTATAATAAGTATCGAAACTGATTTCGCATACGCAAGAGGTCTAAGGCGTCAAGACGGTATCGATTTTGTTAGCACTTTCCCAGCTTCCTAACATAGTTTAAAGCTTGGTATGTCACAGATGTGCATTAATCGTAAGAATTTTTCGTTATGGGAGAATAAAGTGAGGAAATCGGATTACTACGAAAATATTCATATATTACTTTGATAAGGAAAAAGAAAGTACAAGGAAGGGAAATAAACGGAAATAAATCTAACTCTCCCACACTATATCGGACATTGTCCTCAATGTTGCGATATAAAGGGGATTAACAAGGAAAACTAAAAAGAGAAACAAAAATAGAAAAACAAAATAAAATTAAGGTGGACCACGTCCTCTGCCTCTGGAGCGTCCTCTTCCATGCTGCGCTACGTGATCAGGAATGCCTACGTGATGGATGTACTCGTGTAAGCTCTGCACTCGCACTGTCAATGCACCCATCTCCTCGATGACACCATCAAGCCTTTGACCTTGGTCAACTTGCCCTTGCTGGATTTGACGCATAAGTGTCATCATTTCATTCTGTTGCTGGGTTTATTGCCATATAGCCCTCAGGATTTCGTCGTTAGTAACCGGGTCTTGGTCGGGGCGGCGATGACGTCTGGAGGTCGAAGGAGCATCATTGGCCGGCGGTGGTTGGTTTTCATAGGCGTTGTCCATTTCTTGCTCCATCTCATCAACAGGTCCCTGTGCTTGATCATCTGGAGCAGGCGCATTTTGCTCAGGAGCATTAAGATCAAAAAGCCAATTGGCCATATTCTGAGGGTCAATGCGACTCCTGCAAGGCATGATGATACTTCTTACAGTTTTGGGGCGGACCATAGGATAGTATTTCCCATCTCGTCGTAACTTGATGAGCTGAGAGTTTATGCAATAATCTATATCAAGGAAGACTGGAGGCAAGGATGGTAGTCTAGCAAGGTCGTTTTCCAAATTCAAACTGAGTGCAATAGAGGTGACAATCCCTCCAAAGTAGAAGGGTTTGGAGCCTCTAGCACAGTTTGATTGTATGTGTGCTAGTAAAAATGGTGCGGCATTGATTAGCTCCGGATGAAAAATACAATGAAGGAAAAACAACTCTTTAGAATTCACCTTATGGTTACTATCTCGTGCAAAGATGGTGCTTCCAAGTGCGCGGTGGACGTATCTGACGGCTGGGTTGTGGATGTATGTTACGTTAAGGCTATCCCAACTGTCGACCATTGTTCTCGTTAACTGATTCCATAGTTGGAAAGCTGCTTGGAAGAAAGTTTCCTGTGGTACTCGGCGATGGACATTCTCGCCATGTTTGAAACCAAGCATCTCGACAAGACGATCTTGTTCGATTGAGTACTCTGTACCAAACATGCGAAACTTTGCTACTCCGGATAATTGGTTCGTTTCTCCCGGAGGGGTAATGTAAGTAAAGGAGCTGAGGAACTCTAAAGTGAGGTCTTCGTAAGTGGGTCGGCTCTGAGTGCAAAGCTGCCAAAGACCAGCATTCTGTAATATCCATTGAATTCCCTCAAGCATTCCAAGTTCTTCTAAGCATGTAACGTCAATGTAGCGGGTCGGTTGAACGGAACGGCGATAGAAATCGATGTACAGAGCTCTTTGGGGTTCTCCTACTTCTCCATCTCGGAAATTCAATGTGGACAAATCTTGAATTTGACGTGCCATTGTTGGGTTAAAGAGGATTTTGGAAAGAAAGTAGGTTGTGGAATTCGAGGGTTTGTGAAAAGCAGTGGCGTATGGTGTGATCATATAGTGCAATGGTAAGTTGAATGGTTACGGAAATGATTAATGTGGGTCAAATGTGTGTATGTGGAATGGTTGTGGAAGTGCAGAAGGTCGTAGTCGGCTAGGGTTTGAATGAGAGAAAGAAGAGGGAATGAGTGAAACAATTCTGTTTTAACGCAGAATCTGTTTCAACGCAGAATCTGTTTCAAACCCGCGTGACGGTCGTCACAGGGTCGTCACGATCTTGACGTTCACAAAATCTGGGTGGTTAATGTGTTTTATGACAGACACAATTCCAAATACAATAATTCAATAACAGGTCATGGGGAGCATATGGAAATAGTAGTATATTGCATACACAGAGACAAGTAACATTACAACATACATTAAAATAGAAAAAGAAAAACAGGAACGAAATTGAAATCACAAAAATTTAATAGCAGCAGCAAATGAAATTATTCCTTAAAACCAAAATGGTGCTAGTTAAATTACTAGCAATGTATCAAAACTGTATGAAATCAAATTATTCCCGACATGAAAAATGAAAACTGAAATAATGTAAAATTATTCTAAAGTAAAATGCATAAAAAGTCTTGAAAATAAGGTGCTTCATAAATCTAGCCAAGGCGTTTCTTCAAAGATGCGATGGCTTGATTTAAATGATCAAATTGTTCAACGGTCATGTCCATAAGTCCAACAATATTTTGACGCACAATGTTAAGCTCATCCTTTACTGAAGTGATTTCTTTATGATATTCATCCATAGTCTTTAAAATAGAATTCAGATTAGAAGCATAGTTAGTGGCATCAGCTATGGGAATGTCAATGTTCTCTTGGAATTCCATATAGTCAAGATCATGGTAATGAGGGGGTGTTTTTGGGTCGATCTCAGGTTCAGGAAAGGTTTCTTCTGGTTCAGGCACGGGTTCATCAAGGTTATATAGCCAATTATGTTGATCGTGCACACTTGTGCGTTCATGATTTGGAAGTGTAAAGTGTGGTACGACAACATTGTTAATTAAAAGCTGGAAATGGTTTGGACCTTGGTCCCTAATCATAGCCCTATTGAAGCAAAAGGTTATATGCATGGGTCTAAATTCTCCAAAGGGGTTAATCTTAGAAAGTCGGGTTCTAAATCCCATAGCATCAGCTATCTTTGTAACTAGGCTACCTATCAAAATTGGACTGTTATCATTATTAATAATTTTGCAAAAGTTATTCAGCATAAAAGTGAGTCCATTAACCTCTCTAGGCTGAGAAGCACAAAACATAATAAAAAGCTCATTCCTCGAAACAGTGTTATCATTCTCAGGTTTACCAAATAAGGTATAGGCCAGGATCATATGAAAGTAACGGAAAGCGGGGTTATGTATTTCTGTTGAAAGCATAGGGTCCATGTCAAAATCAGGTTTCCCTGAAATTCTACCCCAAAAATCACTCAGCTCTCCAACCAACACTAAGTCTTCTTGAACCACAGAGAAAACATGGGGTCCTCCAGGAAATCCTAAAAGATCCGACAGTTCCTTTATGGTGAACTGGCAACTGTATCCAAATAATCTAAAGGTAATTCTTCCTCTGGTTAAACCTTTTCCACAGTGAGGGTTATAACTTAAAGAGCTCAGGAATTCTAAAGTCAACCTACGGTAGCACTTATGTTTCTTATTGGCAAAACCCTCCCATCCTAACTGGCTAAACAGAAAGTCTACGCTCTCACCTACACCTAAGGCGGTCATGGTGGGTCTGTGGGCGAATTTTGTCAAGGCAAAAGGTCTAAGAGACAAAGCCTCGTAGCGATGCCACTGTGCTCCATCTCTGAATTCTAATGGCATGTTATCCTCATTTGCCATTAGTTAGTACTTTTTGCAAAAATGTAAGCAGAAGAGGAGAACAGAGAGAGTAGAGAGACTTTATAATCCTGTAGTTTTTTCAATTTTAAGATCAGCACAATATTTTCAAATTAAATTTAAAACGATATAAATGAAACTGAAAATTTGCAAAATAAAAACAAAACTTATAAAACATAAAGAAATAACAAATACAAAACATGAAAATGAAAATCATGGGTTGCCTCCCATTAAGCGCTGTTTTTAACGTCAAAAGCATGACGAATTCAATTTGATGTTTAGTTAGGGGGTTCGGTGGGCAACTCTAAAAGTCTTAGGCAGTTCAAATAATCTCTATTTTCAATGCTGTGATAGTGTTTTAGACGTTGTCCATTGACTAAAAATGGATTACTATTCCTCCTCTTTATTTCTACCGCTCCACTTTGTAGAATTTTTGTAATCTCGAAAGGACCGGACCATCTAGACCTTAATTTCCCAGGAAAGAGTTTTAATCTTGAGTTAAATAGGAGTACAACGTCTCCCACACTAAATTCTTTTCTAGATAAGCGCTTATCATGCCATCTTTTAGTTTGTTCTTTATATATTTTAACATTTTCTTAAGCGTCTAATCTTAACTCTTCTAGTTCATGCAGATCTAGGATACGTTTTTCACCTGCGGAATCATACCTTAAGTTCAATGTTTTAATAGCCCAATAGGCTTTATGTTCTAATTCCACTGGTTGATGGCAAGATTTACCATAGACAAGCTTGAAAGGTGTAGTTCCGATTGGTGTTTTGTAGGCCGTCCTATATGCCCATAAAGCTTCGTTGAGTTTTGATGACCAGTCTTTCCTAGAGGTGGCTACGATCTTTTCTAGAATTTGTTTTATTTCTCGATTCGAGACCTCAACCTGTCCACTTGTTTGTGGATGATATGGTGTTGCTACACGGTGTCTTACTCCATACTTTGATAGTAATTTGTCAAATATTTTTGATATGAAATGAGAGCCACCGTCACTTATGACAAGTCTCGGCACACCAAATCTGGGAAAGATTGTGTTTTTAAAGAGCTTTATAACTACTCGTGCGTCATTTGTAGGAGAAGCTATTGCCTCAATCCATTTTGAAACATAATCGACAGCTACGAGTATATATTTATTTCCAAAGGATGACAGAAAGGGTCCCATAAAGTCGATCCCCCATACATCAAAGACTTCTACTTCTAATATACCTTTTTGAGGCATCTCATCGCGTCTTGATATGTTACCCGTGCGTTGGCACCGGTCGCATTTTAGTATTGCAATGTCGACATCCTTCCAAAGGTTGGGCCAGAATAGGCCGGATTGCAAGATCTTAGCACATGTCTTTGAGGTACTAGCATGTCCGCCATAAGGAGCAGAATGACATTGAGAGATGATGTTTTCTATTTCTTCTTCTAGGACGCAACGACGGAAGATACCGTCGGCCCTCTCTTAAACAGCAAAGGTTCATCCCAATAGTAATGTTTTAGATCATGAAAGAATTTTTTCTTTTGTTGATAAGATAAGTCTGGTGGAAGTACTCCAGCTGCTAAGTAGTTGACTATGTCAGCATACCATGGCAGGGTTGTATGTATGTTAATTTCTTCCACGACTTCTTCCATCTTTGGGCCATTCAACTGTAGAGTAGACATATTACTTTCTAGTTGGGCTATGAGTCGTTCATATAGGAAATCCTCATTAATGGGTACTGGCTCTGGTTTAATGCCCTCTAATCGAGATAAGTGGTCTGCTACTACGTTTTCGGTTCCTTTCTTATCTTTGATCTCTAAATCAAATTCTTGTAAAAGTAGGATCCACCTTAGCAGTCTAGGTTTTGCATCCTTTTTGTTAAGTAAATATCTAATAGCAGCGTGGTCTGTGTAAATGATGATCTTAGCTCCCACTAGGTAGGAACGGAATTTGTCAAGGGCGAAGATCACGGCTAAAAGTTCTTTTTCTGTGGTAGCGTAGTTCATTTGGGCGGAATCTAAGGTTCTGCTTGCATAGTAAATGGCATGAAGTTTTCTATCCCTCCTCTATCCTAAAACTGCACCTACAGCATAATCACTTGCATCACACATGATTTCGAAAGGTAATCTCCAATCTGGTGGTTGCATGATAGGTGTGGTAATAAGAGCTGTTTTCAGCTGTTCAAACGCTTTTAGGCATTTATCATCAAAGATAAATTCAGCGCCTTTCATTAATAGACCGGTAAGAGGTTTAGTGATTTTCGAGAAATCCTTTATGAATCGTAGGTAGAAACTGGCGTGTCCTAAGAAACTTCGTATTTCTCGTACGGTTTTTGGAGGTTGAAGATCTTTTATAATTTCTATCTTGGCTTTATCAACTTCAATTCCTCTATTGGACACAACGTGTCCAAGTACAATTCCTTCATTTACCATAAAATGGCATTTCTCCCAGTTTAATACGAGATTAACTTTTACGCATCTTTCCAATACCATTTCTAGGTTCGATAGACATCCTTCGAAACTCTGCCCACATACAGAAAAGTCATCCATAAACACTTCCATAATGTCATATATAAAGTCAGCAAAGATTGACATCATGCATCTTTGGAATGTGGCAGGTGCGTTACATAGTCCAAACGGCATTCTCCAATAAGCAAATGTACCATAGGGACATGTGAAGGTCGTCTTTTCTTGGTCATCAGGATGAATAGGAATTTGAAAGAATCCTGAATAACCGTCTAAATAGCAAAAGTATGAGTGTTTAGCCAATCTTTCCAACATTTGGTCAATGAAAGGCAATGGGAAATGGTCTTTACGAGTGGCTTTATTTAACTTCCTATAGTCGATGCACATTCTACTTCCAGTTACAACCCTTTTTGTTATAGATTCACCCTTTTCGTTCTTAACAGCTGTAACACCTCCCTTCTTTGGAACGACATGTACTGGGCTAACCCATTGACTGTCTGATATCGGGTATATACTTCATGCTTCTAAAAGTTTTTTCACTTCGTCCTTGACTACAGTACTCAAGATCGGGTTAATCCTTCTCTGATGTTCCCTAGAGGATTTACAGTCTTCCTCCAGCATAATGAGGTGCATACAAATATAAGGGCTTATTCCTTTAAGTTTAGCGATGTTATAGCCTAACGCAGTTGGGTACTTTCTTAAGACATCTAATAGTTTCTTCGTTTCGGTCTGTCCTAAGTCTGCATTGACTATTACAGGTCGTTTGAGAGCTTCGTCTAGGAATTCATACCTTAAATTTTTGGGTAATGTTTTCAGTTCTAGGGCTGGGTTTTTCAGGCAAGGTAGATGATCTGGTGTAAGTGCTAAGCATTCACTTAGGCTATCATCTTGATAAGGTTCGCGCCAGTTATCATCTTCGAAAATCGGAGGTATTGGAATTTTTAGAATATCGGAATATATGGTCGGTTCCATCTCTATTTCTCTTACGCACTCATCTATGACATCTAGTAAATAACATGTGTCGTCTATGGCTGGAGCTTGCAAGAATTGTGTCAAAATAAATTCAACCTTCTCTTCACCAACTTCAAAAGTTAGTCTGCCTCTCTTTACATCTATAATTGCTCCAGCAGTAGCTAGGAATGGCCTTCCTAATATGATAGGAGTAGTAGAGTCTTCTGTAATATCCATGATTATGAAATCAGTAGGGATATAGAATTGTCCTATACGAACTGGAACATTTTCTAGTATACCAACTGGGTATTTGACAGAGCGGTCAACTAATTGAACAGACATCTTAGTTGGTCTTAATTCTCCCATATCAAGCTTCTTGCAAATGGATAAGGGCATAACACTAATACTGGCTCCTAAGTCGCATAGAGCTTTGTCTATGACGAACTTCCCAATTACACAAGGTATTGAGAAACTACCTGGGTCTTTTAGCTTAGGAGGCATTTTGTTTTGAATTATTGCGCTACACTCAGCAGTAAGTGTAACTGTTTCGTTTTCCTCAATCTTTTTCTTATTGGATAGGATTTCTTTTAGGAACTTAGCATATGAGGGCATCTGGGTGATGGCTTCTGTAAAAGGTATCGTGATGTTTAATTGTTTCATAAGTTCAACAAATTTCTTAAATTGCCCTGCAGTTTTAGAACTTTTCAATCTTTGAGGATACGGAATAAGTGGTTTATAAGGTGGTGAAGGCACATAAGGTTTTTCTTTATTTACAGCCTCTTGGTCATTATCTTCCTTTTCCTTGGGTTCATTCTCCTTCTCAGTTGTTTGGTCGTTAGCAGACTTTTGGTACATGGCTGGATTTTGAAGTCTTGGGTCAATGGGTCCATCTAATTCTTTTCCACTTCTCAGTATAACAGCATTTGCATGTCCTTTGGGATTAGGTTGTGGTTGTCCAGGAAATGTTCCAGCAGGAGCAATACTAGGTGCTTGTTGTTGAGCCACTTGGGAAATTTGTGTTTCAAGCATTTTGTTGTGAGTGGCCAAAGCGTCTACTTTGTTTGCTAACTGCTTAATCTGTTCACTAATGTGTACGTTTTGATTCAGGAACTCTTTGTTTGTCTGTGCCTGGGTAGTTATGAAGTTTTCTATCATCAGTTCAAGGATAGACTTCCTAGGAACATTTTGAGCAGCTGTTGCAGCCTTTTGATAACCTGGTGGTGCAGCAGGTGCTTGACCAGGTGCATACAATGCATTGTTGTTTTTGTAAGAGAAGTTGGGTAGATTCTTCCAACCAGGATTGTAGGTATTTCCATAAGGGTTTGCTTGAGCATAATTCACTTGATCTGTAGAGGCTCCTGCTAAAACTTGGCATTCAGGGGCAGCGTGTCCAGCTGTTCCACATAATTCGCAGTTTGGCGCTACAGCAGGCACGGTGGCTGTGGGTGTCATGGTCAAGTTGTCTATCTTTTGAGCGATTGCATCTACCTTAGCACGGACGTGATCTAGGCTAGCAACTTCGTACATTCCTCCTTTTGGTTGGGATTTCTCTACTTGCGTTCTTTCACCTCCCCATTGGTAGTGATTCTGAGCCATACTCTCGATGAGTTGTTGGGCTTCATCATAGGGTTTATCCATGAGTGTACCACCAGCGGCGGCATCTATTGTCAATCTTGTGTTATACAAGAGACCATTGTAAAACGTGTGGATAATTAACCAATCCTCAAGATCATGATGCGGGCATATCCTCCTCATATCTTTGTATCTTTCCCAAGCATCATATAAAGACTCGTTGTCTTTTTGTCTGAAGCTGTTGATTTGGGCTCTCAGCATAGCTGTTTTGCTCGGCAGAAAATATCGTGCTAGAAAGACCTTCTTTAAACTTCCCAAGAAGTAATAGAATTTGATGGCAAGGATTGCAACCAAGCCCAAGCTCTATCTCTTAATGAGAAAGGGAAAAGACGTAGTCTTGTGGCGTCTGCGGTTACACCATTCGCTTTCACTGTGTCTGCGTACTGCACAAACTTGGTTAGATGTTCGTTTGGATCTTCTGTTGGGTTTCCAGAGAATTGATTTTGTTGCACAGCAGATAACAGCGAGGGTTTCAACTCAAAATCGTTTCGGTTGATAGCTGGAGCGACAATGCTGTTGTGAGGTTCTTGTTGAGATGCGGCAGCATAATATTTAAGAGGTCGGTTCTGTGGTAAGTCGGCCATTTCTGTTTCTGATTCGGAATATGATTCAGATTCAAGTTCAGGATCTGATTGAGATTCAGGTTCTGATAAAGGAAAAGGGATATCGTGAGCTAAGAAGTATTCTTGGATACGTCTTTTTACGGTAAGAAGACGTTCAGGTTTGTCTGTTGGTTGTACGAGGTCTTCGCCAGAAGAGCGAGTACTTGGCATACAATCAACAGAAAGGGAATTTTGGTTTTTTGCCTTAGTCTATACGACGTAACAAAGGAATTACGATGTCGACTTAATTAGTCCCCGGCAACGGCGCCAAAAACTTGATCGCAACTTTATGATTCGAATGGGGGTTACTGCAAGTATACAGTTGTATCGCGTAGTTTTAAAAGATTATCGATCCCACAGAGACTAGAAATCGAATGCTCCGTTATCTATCGTTACTATGTTTATCTAAGGCTAATCAGAATTTGGTTTTTAGTTCAAACGGGAAATTAAAGGGAAATTAAAATTTGGGAATACTAGTTATGAATAAGTTATCGGTATATAATTTGGTAACCTACGTGGAATTAATTAAACCTAAGCTTATAAAGATATATCACCCTATTCATCTGTAGGAAAAACCGGTTTAAAAGCCCTCAACTCACACTCCCGTGTTATTGCTTCGGACTATACTTCTAAGTCAATACGTCTGCTCTCGCTAGCCCGTATGAGGTTAAAAATACTTTTTGAAAACTAATTAAGCCTAATTAACTTTAAAGCGCTTCCGTTGTTTTTAAAACTAATGCCCGATTTCAGCTATCCGGGTAAAGCCTCACACTCCCGTGGTCTCAACTTTAACCTATGTTACTTTTCTACTCTCGTAATAAAAGTTGGGTTTTAAATTAAGAAATCGAAGCCAGAAGAAGGGTTGATTATTGATTTTAGCTTAGAGAAAATTAATTCATTTTAGTTACTTCATTACATACCGATAAGATCGGTTTAGCTCGACATAATTAGGTAATTAAACGCAAAGGCAAGGAAATAAATAAACACAGACATAATTAAGAAAGAAAATAAACAATTCTTTGAATTAAATAACGGAAATCTGGAATTCAGTAATAACAGCAACAACAATCCCTCCACAAGCCGTTAGGTTCTTGCTTGAATGAAATAAATTTGCAAAGGTTTGAAGGCAATGAAACAAAGAACTAAAACTAAGTTGTAATAGTTCCTCAGTGTGAGAAACTATTACTTTTATTCGGTAATGGTTAACAAGGAAATGGAAAATGCAAAGTAAAAAATGAAATTAAAGCTCTGGAAACAATTTAGCAGCAAGACAATATACTTGATAAGAGAATTTGGCCACCCTTTTGTTCTTCGTAACTGCTTGTATTTATAGGCTCAGTTGAGGTAGAAGTTGGAGAGAATTCAGCCACTCACACTGACGGTTACACCACTTTGGACCTAGAAAACTTTGGAGGAAAATGACATCGTGTGAAACTGCTCTCTGAGAATTCGTAGTCAAGTCTCTGCTCCAACGTGTAAATTAAGCGCATGACGATCGTGGTACAATGTTACGGTCGTGGTGCATTTTGAAGCTGCCACGGTTGTGGCGCACCCATGACGGTCATGATATCAGCAAATTTCTGGTTTCTTCAATTTTTCTTCTCTTTTCTACTCTTTTCTTGCATGTTTTGGTTCTTTTCCACACTTAGCATACTTTAACTTGTAAAATGTGATTACCTGCAAAAACACTTAAATAATCTCGAGAAAATCGGATATTAGATGAAAAACGGAATAAGAAACTAACATAAATCGAAGTAAAAATATGATATAAATTCGTGTTATCATATAACCTGGACATAGCACCAGACAGAGATCAACTCAGAGCAATGTCGCAAAAAGACAAGGAAACTTTTAAGGAATATTCTTAGAGATGGCGTGAAATTGTCGCCCAGATCGGTCCCCCTCTTGAGGAAAAAAAGATGACCACGATCTTTTTGAAAACCTTAAGCTCATTATATTACGACCAAATGGTTGCCAGTGCGCCCAACGACTTCACTGAAATGGTGAACATGGGAGTACGCTTTGAAGAAGCAGTCCGAGAAGGATGACTGGTCAAAGATGCAGAGCCATCAAGCAGTACCAAAAGATACGGTAGTGCTTTCCCAAAGAAAAAAGAGCAAGATATTGGTAATATCTCTCTCGAAAAGCAAAGGCGAAGGTATCAACCAGTAGCAGCGGTAATTCCCGCTATTAACCCTGCGCCGGCTCCAACGTATCAACCTCAGGTTGCTCAGGAAGACCTTGGATACACGAAGCTGGGGCAGTCACTTCGACACTTCACCAGAAGCTGAAGTTCGTCAAAAATGACAAGTTAGTCACAGTATGCGGAGAACAGGCCTTAATAGTGAGCAAATTATCATCATTCTCCTGTGTAGAACCCGAGGAGTTCGTTGGAACTCAGTTTCAAGCACTCTCGATAAGCAATGAGAATCGATCACAAAGAGGGACATCGATTTCCTCATACAAAGATGCTCTCAAAGTGATCAAAAGTAACGACGTAAAGGGATGGGGACAGGTTGTCATTCCTACTAATAAAAATACAAAGAAAGGTCTTGGTTTTTCTTCAGCCTGTACTTAGACTGCCAAAAAAGATGAAAGTTTACATCCCATTCAGGACTTCTTCCATAGTAGAGGCTTCCTCCACCCAGTGTCTCAAGAAGTACACAACATCAATGAGGGTGACTCCTCCGATACAGATGAAGAGTGGAAGTCCTATCTCAACGAGGACAGTTATATGTCTTAGGGAGAAACGCATACGCCATTTTGCTATCCCACGTAGAGTCCGAGATATATACCAAGATCATATGTCAAGATGATGTACAGATAATGTGATCCGGAAGGATGTCGTGCTCCGCCCAACTCATTAGAGGAGGACACTCCGATGAAAGACAACTTCGACTATGACTATTTTAATCCCCTGGATGACTTGCCTATCTGGCAGCCGTACCCAGAAGACTTGGGGCAAAAGAGTTATCCCAACAATGCATATCAGCTGAGCATCATTGAAAAGAATACCTGCATCCCCACTGAGTCATGGGATCATTACTCAGGACATCCTGAAGATATCCAGCACAACGATGAATCTACAAAGATTGCGGGACAAAATTTCATCAACTATGCTTTTCCTGAGGTCAACGTCATCGAGAAGGACGACTCCTCTACCCCAACAGAAGTATGGGACACTTTGGGACAGCCGAGTGGCAAGTACGACTTCTTGGTCAAGTACACCGCTCTTGAAAGCTCTCGCATCAAATACGAGGACATCTAGTCAACTGGATGAGGAGATCCTCTTGAGAGTGAAAACACTAAGGAAGCTACAACAGAAGAGTTTGTTTACAACAACTCTGCTTGGGAGGAAGAACGTATCAGACTTTGTGATTCACCGAGGAGTTCGTCGCTAATGGGTTACTGTCGATGTCCCGAAAGTCGTCCATAAGTCTAAGTAATTTCCATCTTTGTCTTAACCTTAACCCTGCCTAAGTGAAACAGATGTTTTTATAGGGCCCACCTTTCTGTAAATGTCCCTCTTCGCTTCGCACAAAGCGACCGAGTTTTGTTTTATAGGGCTGTATTTCAAGAATTAACAAAATCATAAATAAATAACGTCGTTCTGTCATTTCCGCATTTATTGTTGTTTTCACTTTTCGTTTTTCAGAAAATGGTAATCCTAAAACAACCCAAAATAAAAACGAGCATTTTTCAGAAAATATACTGTACACACTTTTGCATTCTCTCTATCTCTTCTAAAAAACAAATCATCACGTCATGCAGATTGCTTGTTTTAAACCCCGTTGAAACATATGATCCAATGCCTTCCCCGGTATTTCAAGCTGAAGAAGAAGAGGACGCAGAAATTCCAGAAGAGATCTCCCGATTACTCAGACAAGAGGAAAGGTCTATTGAGCCTCACAAAGAGCCGTTGGAAACGGTCAATTTGGGATCAGAGGAAGAAAAGAATGAAGTTAAGATTGGGGCACTGCTCAGTCCGACTGTCAAAGAAAGCTTGATAAAACTTCTCAAAGAGTTTCCAGATGTGTTTGCTTGGTCCTACCAGGACATGCCAGGGTTGGATACCAGCATCGTGGAACATCATTTACCGTTGAAATCAGAATGTCCTTTGGTGAAACAAAGGCTAAGACAGACTCACCCGGATATAGCTATCAAGATCAAGGAGGAAGTGCAGATACAGATCGACGCAGGTTTCCTCACCACCTCAGAATATCCTCAATGGCTAGCTAACATAGTGCCAGTTCCGAAAAAGGATGGAAAAGTCAGAATGTGTGTAGACTACAGGGATCTGAACAAAGCAAGTCCAAAGGACGACTTCCCCCTGCCACACACTGACATGCTGGTAGACAGTACAACAAAGTTCAAAGTCTTCTTCTTCATGGATGGATTCTCGGGCAATAATCAAATCAAAATGGCGCCGGAAGATATGGAGAAAACTTCATTCATCACCCTATGGGGCACCTTTTGTTACAAGGTAATGTTGTTCGATTTGAAGAACGTCAGGGCAACCTATCAAATGGCCATGACTACTCTGTTTCACGACATGATGCACAAAGAAATCAAAGTGTATGTCGATGACATGATTGCCAAATCTAAAACAGAAGAGGAACATGTGACCCACTTGTCGAAACTATTCGAACGTCTGAGAAAGTATAAACTTTGCTTGAATCCCAATAAATGTACGTTCGGTGTTCGCTCAGGAAAACTTTTAGGGTTCATCGTCAGCCAGAAAGGAATCGAGGTAAATCCTGACAAGGTCAAGGCCATTCAAGAAATGCCTTCACCAAAGACTGAAAAATAGATTAGAGTATCTGTTGAATCCACCAATTCTATCTCCTCCAGTGGAGGGAAGACCACTGATCATCTACCTAACAGTCTTGGAAGACTCTATGGGTTGTGTATTTGGCCAACAAGACGAAACCTAAAGAAAAGAGTCTGTCATCTACTACTTAAGCAAGAAATTTACCAACTGTGAAACTTGGTACACTATGCTCGAGAAAACTTGTTGTGCTCTGGCTTGGGCAGCCAAATGTCTTTTCCAGTATATGATTTGTCACACTACTTGGTTAATTTCAGAAATGGATCCGATCAAGTACGTCTTTGAAAAGCCTGCTCTCACGGGAAGGATTGCTCGGTGGCAGATGCTATTATTAAAATACGACATCGAGTACCACGCTCAGAAAGCCGTCAAAGGAAGTATTTTAGTTGATCATTTGGCTCATCAACCGATTGACAATTAAGAATCAGTCGGATTTGACTTCCCAGACGAAGATGTCATGTACTTAAAAATGAAAGATTGCGATGAACCTTTACCCAGTGAAGGGCCAGAACCAGGTTCCCAATGGGGACTAATTTTTTACAGAGTTGTCAATAATTACGGAAACGGAATTGGGGCAATTATCGTAACACCTCTGGGTACCCATATTCCTTTCACCGCCCGACTGACTTTCAAATGCATAAACAACGAGGCCGAATACGAAGCTTGTATCATGGGTCTCGAAGAAGCTTTTGATTTAAGGATTAAGAACTTGGATGTTTATGGAGACTCAGTCCTGGTTATCAATCAGATCAAAGGAGATTGGAGCACATATCAATCGGGATTGATTCCTTACAAAGATTACGCGAAAAGGTTGTTTTCATTCTTCAACAGAATCGAGTTTCATCATATCCCTCGTGAAGAGAATCACATGGCTGATGCACTAGCCACTCTATCCTCCATGATTAGTGTAGGTCAATGGAACGACATACCTAAGATCGACATAATGTGCCTTGAAAGGCCTGCGTACATCTTCACAATTGAAGCAGTCACAAATGACAAACCTTGGTATCACGATATCAAATGCTTCCTTCATTGACAAGAGTACCCGCCTGAGGTATCAAGAAAAGACAGGAAGACCCTCAAAAGGCAAAATGGAAGTTTCTTCCTAAGCGGTGATGCGCTCTATAAGAGAAACTTTGACATGGTCTTGCTCCGATGCGTAGACAGACCAGAAGCAAACATGTTGATGAAAGAAATTCACGAAGGATCCTTTGGCACTCATGCCAGCGGACACACAATGACGAGAAAAATTCTGAGAGCATGATACTATTGGTTGACCATGGAATCCGATTGCTATAAATATATGAGGAAGTGTCACAAGGGTCAGATATACGTAGAAAAAATCCATGTACTGCCAACGCATCTCAAAGTTCTTTCTTCTCCATGGCATTTTTCTATATGGGGAATCGACATGATTGGCATGATCGAACCCAAGGCTTAAAACGGACATTGGTTCATCCTGGTGGCCATTGATTGCATCACCAAATGGGTCGACGCATCATCATACGCATATGTAACCCGACAAGTGATGGTCCGATTTATCAAGAACAATATCATCTATCGTTATGGTGTTCCTAGCCAGATCATTACTGATAATGGATCTAACTTGAGCAACAAGATGATGAAAGAGTTATGCGTTGAGTTCAAGATTGAACACCATAACTCATCTCCCTATCGACCTAAGATGAACGGAGCGGTAGAAGCGGCTAACAAGAACATCAAGAGGATTGTTTAAAAGATGGTTGCAACCTACAAAGATTGGCACAAGATGCTACCCTTTGCTCTTCACGGTTATCGCACATATGTCCGCACTTCAACAGGGGCAACCTCTTTCTCTCTAGTATATGGCATGGAGGCAGTGCTCCTTATAGAAGTAGAGATCCCATCAATTTGGGTATTGATGGAATCTAAGCTAACAGAAGCAGAATGGTGTCAAAGCAGGCACGATGAACTGAACCTAATCGAAGAAAAGAGAATGACGGCTCTGTGCCATGGTCAGTTATATCAGCAAAGAATGAAGAAGGCGTTCGGCAAAAAGGTTCGACCCCGTGTCTTCAGGAAAGGAGACCTTGTGCTAAAAAAGATTCAATCATTCCTCACTGATTCCCAGGACAAATGGACTCCGAATTTTGACGGGCCCTATGTGGTCAAGAAAGCCTTCTCAGGCGGTGCCTTGAGACTCGCAACCATGGACGGAGAAGAGTTTGCCTACCCCACGAATGTTGACGTAGTCAAGAAATACTTCGCCTAAATAAATAAAATAAAATAAAAAACGTCTCGGTGGATTGAAAACTCGAAAGGGAGGTCCAAGAAAAATTTAGAGACATAATCAAAAAAATCATCCCGATGGATTGGAAATCTCAAAGACAATCCAGACAAAAGTTAGGGATTAATGGCAAGTAACTACGTCTGATCAGTTCAACTCCTCAGCAGTCACGCCATCCATCAGGAAAACTCCAGTCAAGGTCATCTTCGACAGAAGCTCGGGATGTCCAGAATTCAAAGTTGGTAGAAGGATAACGGTCATTATGTTTCAATGCAGCCCTTTTCCCTTAAATTACCATTTTCTAAACTTTGTAAATACTATATGGGATCACGCGCTTGGCCGATTTCCATTTTATTAATAAAATTTGAGCCCTAGTGCTTTTGTTTGCAATTCTCATTTGTTTTAGCTTTACAGAATGACATTTTAACATGATCAACGATTCTTGAAATAAAACAAAAAAATGAATTTACTTGTCAAAATTTTTCTGCTTTTAAAATAAAGATGGCAATTCCTTTTGACTTTGAACATAAAAGAAAAGAACATCGATAGTTTCTCCGAAGGTGATTGAACCTCAGAGTCCAGAATCAAAGTACTCCTTCTAAACTAGTGCACCTGATGAAGGATCAACTGTGTCAGATGCAAATGTTCCATCTGATATCCACGGCAGAGTTTGTACCTCTTAAGACTGATTGACAATTCTTCCTCCCCACAGGGTCTACCTCTCCCAAGCAAGACAGGATTGCTATTTTGAACCAGTGATACTTTTCATCCCTCGCAGTGGCCAAGTATCCAGTCGTGTTCATCTATTAGTCGGTATGTCGTGTCAGTTTTGTCAGCATAAACATACATACATCATGCATAATTGATTCACATTCATAATCCTATTGCGTTACTATCATTCTGGTCAGTCTTACCCCTAAGTGGTAAAGTCATCTTATCAATCGAGTTGTCAGTTCTTTCCTCGTCAGGAAATGTTTTGTCTGAACAATCTCTCTCCCCCAGTTTATTTTTGGATTGGAGACGGTCCTCGACCACTTTGGTAACTTGAACCTCTGAAAGGCAAGAAAACATTCGACCGACACCTTTGAAACATCACTCTTCACCATTAAAGATGATATTTTCGCTTTCCCGGATTAAGGAAAATCCCCAGAGAAAGCCTCTCAACCGAAGACTCTCAGCAACACATTGGTTTTTTTTCTCTCAAGAAAGTCAATGTTAATGAAGTCTTCAGCACCTCAAAATTGGATTGCATCACATGGCATTTCTCCGAGAATATCTCGAAAAAAAGTATGATGTAATATCCCCAAGCAGAAAGCGGTCACTCAAGAGAGTCATTTTTCCCCAGTAGGTCAACAAATGGCATCTCCAACAGAGACGTTTATACACCTCTACAACTCGGACAAATGGGTATCCCCAACAAGTCTAACCTTCAATCTTTTCCATCAAATGGTGTCTCCCAATACTAAAACTCGGCGAGAAGTTTGATGAAAACCGCTATACATAGCGTCCCTTGTCAAGGAAGGAACTGGACAAGAAGAAACTGAGACCAGTTCCATGGCTGAAAACTCGGATCGAGGGGAAGTTTATTTCAGAAACTGAGACCAGTTCTGTGGCTGAATACTCGGCTCGAGGGGAAGTTTATTTCAGTAACTGAGACCAGTTCCTTAGCTGAAGACCAGGATCGAGGGGAAGTTTATTTCAGAAACTTAGTCCAGTTCCGTGGCTGAAGACCAGGATCGAGGGGAAGTTTCACACTTTTTAAGCATCGTTGGTTAGCAAAAGAAGATGGATGAGAAAACTGCCATTCATAACTACAGTCAAAATTTCGGGTATTCCGATATTTAATCCTCTTGCACCTTGAATGTCCGAATATCTTCGCCATTCACACCTTCGGGTCCAAGAAGATTAAAAAGGGGCATCTGTCATACCCCAAATTTGACCACCAAGATTTCCCATCATTATGAAGATCATTACCACAATATGGATGTACCATCATGCCTCATCAATCTCCTCAAAGATAAGTGAGCATTCACCATAATCAAGAGGTAGGGTTTTGAGCCCTCTCAGAGCACTTAGGCAAAAGATCAATCAAGAAATGACATGATCTTCAACTTGTCTAATCTCTTAAACACCCATAAGAGATCAAGAGGACTCCCACATCAAGAATCAAGCACAAAGTTGCAACATTCCAAGAGGATCAAGCCTTGAGATCGCCAGTGTCACCAAATTAGGGTTTTGGTCGACCAAGGCCTCCAGATGAAAGTTTTCATCTGGGCATGAGCTAATGCTTCAAAGCACAACCCAAGATGCTCCAAGGGACCTGTAGCTCCCGGGAATTTCATCCAGGTACAAACGTGAAAGTGGCGCGAAAATAGAGTCGCCAGCAATGTGTATTTATCCCAAGAGAGGGAAAGGAAACACTGCGTAAACCTGAGGGAAGGGAAAGAGCATGGTCTCGCGACCAAGAGAAACGGGTAAGTGAGTCGGTTACGCGAGGGGAAGGTGTTAGAACCCCACGCGTCCATCGTACTCGATGGGATCCACGCTTGTTGTCTCGATCAAAGGGTGTCATCATCTGGAGCTCCATTGCTACTGGAAAGAAGAAAGAACGGGAACGGAAGAGAACGAAGAAACGGGGAAGAAAAGAAAAAGAAATGACTCGGTAGGACATCGTCGGAGTCCTAGGCCTACGTATTCCCTCGTGCAATGGGAAAGTCAAAGTCAACGTAGTTCGGACACGAACTAAGGTGGGAGGTTGCTCGCCAAGACATCGCCGTCTTGTGCCTACGTATCCTCAATCTAACCAGAAGGAGGAAATCAGAGCAGTCGTAGTTCGACCTAACAAGGTCTTAGTGTTTTTTATGAACTACGTTAAGTTCGCGTCCGGCAGTTAGAGTTGATGCCTGTTTGCAACGAGACGAAAAATAACGTGCTCTTTTCTGAAAAAAGGTTTGAAACTTAACGATCCCGAAGGATAAAAAGGTTTGAGTTTGTTTTGTGTTTTTTAGACAAGAAGTGGATTGAAGTTAGTTTGTAACTTGCATTGCACCCAAGTCTACAACATAGGAACGAATACGTCGTGTATCGTCCCCAATAGGACGTACGCTAAGTACACTAGAAGAATGAAGGGAGACCCCCCATTATTCACTTCCCATATATAAGGCTCATGCGCAATACACATTAACCTTTATTAAGTGTTTTAGAAAAGTTATGAGATGAGAAGAGAAGACTCAAGTTGAAAAGAAAACACTAAGAGGAATTCTCTCCTAATGTTGTCATGCAAAAGATGGCCCTAAGGTCAAGGTTTAAGAACAACCTAAGTTTAAAGAAAAGAGAGGGATAGCACTACCTAATGCTTATCCTACCTCACCTTAATCAAAAATTAAGGATGAGCTAGGATCCCAAAGGGTGTGAGAAAGTTGTACACAAAGCATTATATCATGCTATTCACAAAAGGAAAAGACAAGTAAGATAGATGAGAGATGAAAGAAGAGATGAACATGGATAACCATCCACATGTTCAAGCACCTTACCTCTTCCCCTACATAAAAGGTTAGTACCAAATGATTACAAGTATTGAATACAAGCGAAAGAAAGTGAACCAAACAATGCTAGTTACTTAAAGAAGACAACTTAAGAAGCAAGCAAGTGTTAAACCAGAAGGGAAGGGTCCTAAGGGTTAAGGATGCTAAGGTTAGTAGGTACATGCCAAGGTATCCTACTAAAGAAATCATGCCAAATGAAAGCACATAAAGTCAAACTATGTACTAAAAGTTCATACGAATGCAAGTTAAGCAATAACTATGCAAGATGAAAGCAAATGAATCATGAACATGAATGAATGCATATGTAAACATCAAAGTAAGAAGTGGATGACATTTATTAATGAATTTAGATGTCATTAAAATATCATGCAAAGTATAAATGCAAGCATGGAAAAGGATTAAGAAAAAAGAAGAAGTGAGAACAAACATCATTTAAGTACAACAATGAAGCATACTTGTAATGCAAGTAAAGAATGAAGATGCAAGATGAACAAACATGGAAATGAATGCAAGTCAGTAGCACATGACATTTAAGATGACATTTAGAATTCAATAATGATCATATAAAGTCCATACAAGTCTCATGTTAAAGCACATTGAAGGTTATAAGTAAGCATGTTCAAGTTAGGTCAAACAAGTTTTAACAAGCATGCAAAAGTTTATGAACTTAAGAGACATGTGAGGTGATGTTGGAATTCATGCAATATGATTGAAAATGAGAAAAAACAGAAGTTAAATCATGTTTAAATGAATGTACAAGATCATGCAAGTGTTGATGCAAACAATTGACCAAAGAAGAACAAGTAAGGTTGCACAAGTTCACAAAACATTTTAAGTTCAAATAAGTGCATACAAGTCATGTAAAGATGAACTATGAATGACCTATAATGCAAGTTGGATTACCTATAATATGCCTAGCAAATGATGTCAAAACATCCCAACAATCATCCCAAGGAAACACGTTCAAAGCATACCAAAACCCTAGCATAATTCCTCTAACAAACACACATGCAAAGGTGCATTTATGCAATCCATAAAGTCATGTTAGAAGGATGAGAAAATTGGAATATTCAAGTCACTTGAAGTTCAAATAGTGTGCAAACATGTATCAAAAGGATGGATCATAATCAATTACCAAACATGTTCAAAGATGCTTCACAATTTCATACAAGTCACATAAAAAAAGTTCTCAAAGACAAAATCCAAAAGTCAATGAAAAATGACCTAAAAAATCTATGAAAAATGGTATGAGATACATCAATATATCATAGAGGCATGTATCAACTATCATGTAAAAATTCAGTTCAAAACTATGTCAAACAAATCCAAAACGAAACAAATATCATGAATGGAAGTTCATACAAAAGAAATTAAATGGAAATTCATGGAAAAACAGAAAAATAATCCAAAATCAGAAATAAAAATATGCAAAAATTATTTAAATGTCTAAGAATGTATCATTAATTTATTTGGAATTTTTATCATGCTAGAAGTATTTTTAATAAAATGATTTGAAACATGTATGAAAAGAAAATTAAAAAACAAAAGGGAATAGCCAGGGGGTGCACATATAGTAAATATTCAGTTAAAATAGCATTGGGCTTGACACAAGGGGGTGCGCATATCATTATCAGCCCAGTCCAATAACACGTGCTCAGAGAAGGTTCATACCATGGATATTAGTCAATGTCTTGACTCATCCCGATCCATCAGATCAAGTCAACTATGATGATCAGTCAAAGTACAACAATCACACGCATCACAATGAGAGCACATGATAAGCAAGGGTGAGGCACACACATAGCATCACACAATTCAAACATAAACAGAAAATGAAGCACGTGCTTCACACCCTCCCTCATTTATTCGCTGGCACGCTTAGGAGCGTTGGATCAAAAGGATCACACGGTCATATTTTAATCTGAGAAGCAAGTTATGGTTCATGTGACCTTGAGTTTTCAGGTGGCATAAGAAGACTCCGGTCGTCTTCTCCGGCGAGCAACCACCATGCTCAGCCTCCAACCACCACAGAAATCCACAAACCACACATCAAAATGATCCTCATGATACGTAGGTGCCAAATCCAGCCTCAAAAATCACAAACAATTCACGCATAGAGAGAATCGAAGAGAAAAAATTTGCCCTAGAAATTTCAACTAAGCACCTAAGGTGCCTATCAACTAGCCGGATGTTCACATGTTCCTATTGAGCTTCAAAACAGCCAAAAATAAGTCTAAATCAACTTAAAATTCAAGAGAGGAATGGAGAGAAACCTGTGTTGTTTATGCACCTTTGAGCATAAGAAAAACCAGAGAGGAGATTCCTTATGCACTTGAGCTTGAGATTGAGCCAAATAAAGGCTTAATCAGTTGATGAAGTTGAAGTGAATCAATGTGCAAATCTTGTAGCTTCAGATCCTTGCTTCTACACACTTCTTAGATGCAGATTGATGAAGAAACAAGCTCCAAAATGTTAAGGAGAATGATGAATATGAAGCTGCGTGTGAGGGAAGCTTCAGAGAGAGAGAGATATAACTCAGAGGATGTGAAGAATGAATGAAGTTTTTGTTCAATTCAGTTAGATCTTTCCTTTTATATGTGAAGTTAAGGGTTAACCAACTGTGGTTAACAGTTAGAAGCTTGGTTAAATGAGTTGAGGGTGAGTCAAGTTGGTTATGGCTCGAGTTGTATTATTTTGTTATGGTGAGGGGAAGATCATGGAGTGTTATGGTGAGGTCATGATGAATGGAGATGATGTACTGAATTGGTAGCAACAATTCATCCAACTTCTTGTACAAGCCTCCTTCTTTTTGTTTGAACATGAAAGGTAAAGGGTACATGTGCCTGGTATGGATGTAAGAGCATGTTTGTCTTGAAAAGGCAATGTAATGTGTGAGGTACATGATGTTAGCATGCGCATGATGACAAGAAAAACAAAGTTTTGACTGAACAACTTGCTTGGCATGGAAGAAAGACAGTTGCTATGTTGTTGACTTTGGAGCATTGAATCTCCGTGGCCATGGGATGAAATGGTGAGTTTTTGAGGTCTTTGGAAAGAGGGAATGGAGTACAACAAGGTTGATGTGGAAAACAAATGCAATTGAAGCTTCTAACATACTCAAAAATGATCATGAAGATGTGTGTACATAACTGCATAGGCAAGTCACCCTGACCTGCCTCGACCAGCTCATGTGCATGGGGGATAGATCAATTAGGGGTCTCCACTTTGAACCAATATATTTCTCCAATGATTGATCAGATGAAAAATCTTTCAACACCAAAGTTAAAGAGGAGATGGAGATGAACAAAAGCCATGTTGAACAATTTTTGAATTGAAGCCTCCATCGTGAGATATTTTCTCTTGAACTTGGACATGACATGCACATAAGGTGTTTGTTGAAATTACTGCGTGCTGACCGGTCATGACTTGCCAACTTGCCTTGATTTGTCTCAACTTTAATCCATCATATCTCTCTCAATTTTAATCCAATGAGGATGTTCTTGGTATGGTTTTGAAGCTTGGAATGTGAACTTTTGATAGGCCTCCCTAATTTTTTAATTTGGTGCTTGGAATATGGAGAAAGAATGCCCTAAAGTTAGTTGCTCACCTTGCCAAAACTTACCAAAAATGGAAACCCTAATTTCTATTTTAGGAAACTTTTCACATTTCTTGATTTCTTGTGAATCTCTTGACATTTCTTGATCAAACCTTCACCAATGATCATAATGAACTTGAGGAACATGAATTTGACCTCAAAAAGTCAGGAGTTGACTTTTTCCTCTGCACAGTTGACTTTTCCCCAATTCTCATGATTCTCAACCAATTTATCAATTGAAGATCTTCTGAAATGAACCAATGGGCAATACTTCATCCTTGGACAATTGAGAGCATATGGAAAACCTTGAAATAAAACTTTGGCTCAAAAAACCATTTGCACTGACTTTTCCCCAAAACCCTAATTTTGCACTGGTTAAGAGAATGTGATCCACTTGAGATTTTTGTAAAACTTGAATCAATTAAGATCTCTTGAGGCTCAAGGCTCCTTGGATTGGACTTAGATGCCTTGATCCCATGCTAAGAGCCAATGATATGCAAAGATGATAATACAAGAATGCAATGAAACATAAGCCAGCTAATGCTAAAACAAGAGGGCAAATTTTAAGGTGTTACAACTGCCCCTATTCAAACTTCTTGGATCCGAGGGTATGATAGCAACGACTTTCAGACAATCAGGATACTCGGGGTTTGAATACCAAAATAACCTGGAAATTTGCAACCTTTGAGGGTAATGCAATATAGTGATTACGAGGGCGGCCGAAGGCGAACTCGAAAAGGTATACCGGACGAAGGCGGGTTAACAAACAACAATAGTACGAGGTCGGCCGAAGGCGAACACGAAAAGGAAATACCAGCCGAAGGTGGAATTTCAAATAAAGGTAGACCGACCGAAGGCATGCTAACAAACAGAATAACACGAGGACAGCAGAAGGCAAACTCGAAAAGAAACACCGGCCGAAGGCGAGCAAATCAACGAAAGTGAAACGAGAACGGCCGAAGGCGATCTCAAAAATGAAAGACCAGCCGAAGGTGGACTTTCAAAGAAAGACTATGCCGAAGGTAGACTTTCAAAGAAAGACTAAGCCGAAGGTAGACTTTCAAACAAAGGGTACGAGGACGGCCGAAGGCGAACTCAAAAAGGAAGACCAAGCCGAAGGTGGACTCTCAAAGAAAGACTATGGCGAAGGTAGACTCTCAAACAAAGGATACGAGGACGGCCAAAGGCAAACTCAAAAAGAAAGGCCAAGCCGAAGGTGGACTTTCAAACCCAACAATACGAGACCAAGCCAAAGGTGGACTCGAAAAGAAAGACCGAGCCGAAGGTGGACTTTCAAAGAAACTAAGCCGAAGGTAGACTTTCAAACAAAGGATACGAGAATGGCCGAAGGCGAACTCGAAAAGAAAGGCCAAGCCGAAGGTTGACTTTCAAAGAAAGACTAGGCCGAAGGTATACTTTCAAACCCATAATACGAGACCAAGCCAAAGGTGGACTCGAAAAGAAAGGCCAAGCTGAAGGTGGACTTTCAAACAAAGGGTACGAGGATGGCCGAAGGTGAACTCGAAAAGGAAGACCAAGCCGAAGGTTGACTTTCAAAGAAAAACTAGGCCGAAGGTAGACTTTCAAACCCATAATACGAGACCAAGCCAAAGGTGGACTCGAAAAGAAAGACCGACAAGAAGGTGGACTTTCAAAGAAAGACTATGCCGAAGGCAGGCTTTCAAACAAAGGATACGAGGACGGCCGAAGGCGAACTCAAAAAGGAAGACCAAGCCGAAGGTGGACTCTCAAAGAAAGACTATGCCGAAGGTAGACTCTCAAAGAAAGACTACGCCGAAGGTAGACTCTCAAACAAAGGATACGAGGACGGCCAAAGGCGAACTCGAAAAGAAAGGCCAAGCCGAAGATGGAATTTCAAACCCGACAATACGAGACCAAGCCAAGGGCGGACTCGAAAAAGAAAGACTGAGCCGAAGGTGGATTTTCAAGGAAAGACTATGCCGAAGGTAGACTCTCAAACAAAGGATACGAGGACGGCCAAAGGCGAACTCGAAAAGAAAGGCCAAGCCGAAGGTGGACTTTCAAAGAAAGACTATGCCGAAGGTAGACTCTCAAACAAAGGATACGAGGACAACCGAAGGCAAACTCGAAAAGAAAGACCAAGCCGAAGGTGGACTCTCAAAGAAAGACTATGCCGAAGGTAGAATTTCAAACAAAGGATACGAGGATGACCAAAGGCGAACTCGAAAAGAAAGACCAAGCTAAAGGTGGACTCTCAAAGAAAGACTATACCGAAGGTAGACTTTCAAACAAAGGATACGAGGACGGCCGAAGGCGAACTCGAAAAGAAAGGCCAAGCCGAAGGTGGGCTTTCAAAGAAAGACTATGCCGAAGATAGACTTTCAAAAAATGCCAAGCAGAATCAAAAGATCTACAAAGATGACTCTGCTGGGGAAAAGAGAAATCTAAACAGACAACCCTGTAGGGGAGTATAGGAAGGAACAACAATAAGAAAGACGAATTCACTGGTTGCAGTGTAATGTCAAACAATATCTCCTGCGTTACATCTCTTTCTGCTGGGGAAAGAAACTGGTAACAGATATCAAACCTGGCTTATGCTTCGAATGCATATGTTTGAATTTTTCTATGGTGTAATGCTCCATACTAAATGGAAATGCTACGCGTTTAGGAGGATACCATGCAAAAATGCTTATGCAATGTAAAAGAGGCGCTCTAGCAAAATAAATGATGAAGACGAAGGCAGACCCACGAGGATGACAAACTAAATTGTCCTCTGAATTAAAAGACCCTACTAAGGAAGATTTCACTGAACGACTTCCTGATCACCAACTCTGCTGGAGATGAAGACTCCGAGAGAAATTACACTCTGTTGGAGATGGATAAAGATGAATATTGAAGATGGAACCCAAGAAATTTCTCTCCGCTGGAGATCACCCACTGCTTCTACCGAAGACAGAACTCAAACACGGATCTAAAGGATGCCAATGACAATTGGATTTAAGACCTGCCGGGGATGTCAACCGTTGTTGAATAAACCACTGTGAAGATCACCACTAAACTCTGCCTGGGGCTAGTCAATAATACCGAACCTGCTTGGGGATACTACTGAACTTAACCTGCTGCTGAGAGACATCTGCACCTTTACCCTGCTGGGGAATATCAGCCACTATTAGCAAACCTGCTTGGTGATTGACGACATCAACTCTGCTAGGGGATACCATCAAGCTTACTCATCTGTTGGGGATCAGACCATACCGTTGCTGATGAGAAAACACTTCCTGACTGGCTGAGGAAAATGGGTGCCAAGACTCTGTGGGGAAAATTAACATCTTTGTCCAAAGAAGATATTCCATCAGTCTCTTGTCGGGGATGCAAAAGTATCAACTTCTGGCTGCTTGTTAAGAGTAATCAACCACAACTCTAACTGGGGAAATAATCCCCTGTACCCTGGCTGGGGAGAGCAACTACCCGCTGAGGAGGATGAATTTCACTGCTGAGGAGAGTAGCTATACTGGGGAGAAACGTCAACAAAACCTGCCAAGGGATATCATTGAGTTAAACCTGTTGTTGGAGGAAAGATTCTACCCTGCTGGGGATTAGAGCATGTCGTTGCTGACGGAACTACCCTTCCTGATCTGCTGAGGAAAGTGATTACCAGGCTCTGTGGGGAAAATAAAGTCTTTTCAAAGACATCTAACACACCTCCTGCTGGAGATACAACTACATTCACCTCGGAGCAATCCACTTTAAACTGCTTGCTGGGGAGAATGAGTTCTGATGAGGATGATGAACTTTCAGTGCTGGGGAGAGTAACGATACTGGGGAAAAACAAACTTGTTACCCAGCCTGGCCTGTCTCTATGGTCATAAACGGCCCTTTGAACTCTCCTCTTGCCCCAGACCATCAGGTCTAAAGGAAGAAATCATCTCAAGAGGATTTTATAGAAGTCCGGGCATTCACACTGCCCCAGGGTCTTCAAACTCTTGGAAATATTTATCAGATCTCGACGTAACTGCCCCAGACTTCATAATCCATGAAGTAAATTACCTCGAAAGGATTTGTAATAACTAGCAATATTCTGGCCCAGTATATTGAACTTTGAAGAGGTACTTTCAATTGACCGTCTTCAGGCGTGGACAACTACTCGTGCTTTTGAGGTGGCCTACCCCAGTACGAGCCTTGAAGTGAATTTTCCCCTAACCGACTGGTCTTCGAGAGATTTGTCGAATTTTGGCGTGATTGCCCCCTTTTAGCTGCTTCAGGGAAAATTTTCAATGTGACTGTTCAAGATTGACTGTATCTTATCACCATTTACCTGGAACGTCTGGGCTACGCACATCCTCTTAGCCCCATACCCCTTGACATGACTGTCCTTCGGAGTTTTCACCATCTCAACTTGGCGTGGTCGAGCTTCTCGACTGACGTTCATTGTGTAAGCTTCTTTGATGTCAAACACATGTAAGCGGAAAATGTTTATTGTGAGAATGACAATTCTAATGCAACACTCGTGTTAATCTTGAAGTTTTTGAAAATGCGTCGCCAAGCTTTGTGAACGAATCATTAGCTGGGATGCGACATTGATTTTTGAATGGAAAAACAATACGCACATGCAATACCAACAAAAATCTTATTAGCACAACTCATAGGAGTCAGGAACGCTATCTTGTTGAAGTGCACTTTCGGAATAAACCCTGCTTCAATTAGGACTTTTAAGGGTTGTAATGTGGCTTGGTTCACGGTTTTTGAGAAAAAAGGATTTAAGGCTCAAAATTTAACGGTGCCCACCCACTCTTCGTGATGTTCTCCTGTCCTATATTCAGCTAATCTGACACAAGCGCTCATCTCTCAAAAGATTTTGTGATCTTTAAGGAACCCATGCAATTGATGGTTTGAGACCAGATGAGGTTTTGGAGCAACAGTCACCCCTTTTTGTATGTTGTGTCTGTAATCACACGAATTTGTTCTTGTTTGAGGATATTTCTTTTGTAATCCTTTTCGTTTTTCACTTTTCATTCTTTTGCCTTTTTTGTTTCCCTGATTTTTGCCTGGACTGACTCTTTTGAGTTCTTTGATTTTGAAGTCCAGCGGGATGCCCTAACTTTTTCCTAAGTCGCTTGTTTTCAAATTTCGACTTAGCGGGCTTTCTTTCTTTTCTTTTTCTTTTGATTCTTCTTTTTTAAACAAATCGTGTGACACCGTTTTGTCTGACTTGCTTGAAAGGGTTGTGACTGCCTCACTCCTTGATTGTTAATGGATAACCATTGTGGTTTCACACCTTTTGACCTCTTGAAGGCAATGGATCCTCAGATGCAGACTCCTTTCAAGATTTAAACACTTGGTCAAATTAACTGACACCTACCCTGCCCCAGGTTAAGATTGAGGGTTTTTTCGTTTTTAGAAATAAAATCCTACTTCAAGGCTCAACAGGGTTGACGAGGGTCTATCTCCCTTATATCTCCAATGTTTAGGGATTTGAAGGAATTCCTGTACATCATCAACAGGGTTTTATCCAAAAGCACACAACCAAAGATTTTGCATTTTTCACCTCATCATCCTCCCTCAAGAGTTCTAGATAAGAAAGTTGGTATTGCAATTCATATAAACATGATATGAGTGCATAAAAGTAAATTACTTCAAGAACAACACATTCATTGCATTAAAATCAACATTCAAAACACAAACAACTTTTTTCATGCAAACACTATTCAAACAAACAAATGAAAGCTACATATGAAAATGCAGTAAAAAATCCGAAGACTGCCATTATTGAGGAGACTTGACTCCGCTGGACTTATTGTTTCTGATGATGCTCTTACAATTTGGATGCTCATTCCAGAAAGGAGACTTCAATTCAAATACAGACCGTCAGGCGTGATCGTGATGACCTTTGAGTCGATTAAGTCTTGCACCTTGTGTTGCAGAGCTTTTGCAGTTTTCAATCAAATGGCCAGGTTCCCCTGAATGGAACTCGCATCTTGCACTTGCGTCCCAACCTGGTGGTATCTTTGTTGGACATGGTGTGAGAGTCCTTAATTGAACCAACTGATACTTGAGTAGATCAGGCAATAACTGAGCGTATAGCATGGGAAGAACATCAAACTATCTTTCAAGCTTCTTCTGCCTTTGTTGTCCCTTTCTAGAGCAGTTCTCTTGTTGACACTGATTCGAGCGCACAATTCTTTCCAGGCACTTTTCTCTTCAGACTTGGTCGAGGCGTAGGCAGCAGTTGCGGACATGGGGATTCTAAGACCAAGGACTGCAAGAAATGCCCCTGACTTAATGTAGCTTTGGGAGAAGCAACAGGGATATCCACTTCTTTTTCAACAGCTGGAGTAGGACCACCTTGATAGCTGACGCCGCCCGGCGTGAATTTAATTACCTTCGAATTGATCAGATCCTGGACAGCATGCTGAAAGGCCTTACAATTTTCCACATTGTGCCCCGGCGCACTAGAGTGGAAGTCACAATTGGCTCTTGCGTCATAACCCGGTGGGGGATTACTAGTAAGAGGAGCTAGAGTTCTTTTTTGTACCAGTTGCAACTGAAGAAAATGTTGTAACAGCTGAGAATATAGCACTGGTGGAGTCTCAAAGTGCTAGTTCATCTTTGGTCTATCTTGACACCGACGAGGAGCACTTCCCCATTGTGGAGATACAACCGGGATGGTCACAGTGGCAATTTCCTCACTCTTTGGGAGGGACCCCTTGAACAATGGAGGAGAGACAATTCCAGCTGCAGCTTCAGGCATGTGAGTATTATTTTTGTTTAGCACACCTCTCACGACCTCCATAACCAGATTCATCTGAGTCTTCAGTTGGTTGACCTCTTCCTTCAACACTTTTTGGTCTTGAATCAAAACTTGCATGCTCCCCATAAATTGCCCCATCTGGCTTCGCACTTCCCTCAATTCCGCTTGAATTGGCTCCATGGTCAACTTCTGACTGGCTTGAAAATTTAAGTCTCCAATTCTAAAGAAGACCAGATCAGGACAAGAATAACCAGCCTCGAACACCTGTTATGCAAATGAGTATGGAAATGTAATGCAAATGCCATGTTCGAATATTTCCAAGGAATCATTCTGCTTTGATTCAAGTTTTTTCTCATACAAACCACAAGAAAAAGATGGAAATGCTCAACAGCGGGTCTTAAAGTTAATATCCCTTGGAAATACAAGAACATGTATGCAAAAATGATGATGCAGATGCAACAGACATGGGATCAAGGCTTCCGTAAAGCTCTGTACTGCTGTGCTGCTGAATGGATAAGACCCAGAATATTAGAAACCCAGAAATCCAAAGTAACGGCTCATTCAAAATACCAGAATACCAGGATGATAAGTTTGCATTGATAAGAAATCCAGAATACCAGGTAGGTTGAAGGTTACGGTTACCTGCAGACCTGCAAACACCCATCCCCTCTCACATGTGGGTTCTAGAAAACTGAGGATCCTCAATATCACGGACTCTCAGGTCGAGAAATGATGATACGTTCACCATTTCTGGTTTGGCATCATCATCAATCGAGGAGGCCTCAATTAATTCTCCTAAAAAAGGATATCCTATAGCAAGTTCCCAGCATTGGGTCCTCGGATCGAGAAGTGTAATGGGTTTGCCATTTCTGGTCTGCCATTATCACATCTTGGGAGGAGTGCCACAACTAAGTCCTCAGGAATGGATACCAGAGTCGACAGTTCCTCAAGAGAATAACTACTGGCTTGTATCAACATATAGTAGCAGATATCTCCCGATAGAACCTCGTCTGGCTGTAGGTCTCGTGAACACCCGACGTGGCCAACACCATGGGAGCGTCCCGCCTGCCCACGCTAACACCTATGTGTATGCTCAAGCCTGGGTAGTGGGCTTATCTCTCAGAAATCCCAACCTGCCAAACAGAAAATCCAGTACAGCACAACACGTCCAGTATAATAATGAAATGCAATAAATGCGGTAAAAATAGTAATACAGTAATACAATAATATACAGCAAAATAAAACACCACAGTAAACACCCAATGAAAATAAAATGACAAGCGCTAGGATTGACTCGCTTAGGGAATGGACCAGCAAGAGGCCAACTTGTCATCCCCAGCAAAGTCGCCAGCTGTCGCTCCCGGGATTTTCATCCAGGTACAAATGCGAAAATGGCGCGAAAACAGAGTCACCAGCAATGTGCATTTATCCCAAGAGAGGGAAAGGAAACACTGCGTAATCCGGAGGGAAGGGAAAGAGCATGGTCTCGCGACCAAGAGAAACGGGTAAGGGAGTCAGTTACGCGAGGGGAAGGAGTTAGCACCTCACGCGTCCATCGTACTCGATGTGATCCACGCTTGTTGTCTCGATCAAAGGGTGTCGTTATCTGGAGCTCCACTGCTACTGGAAAGAAGAAGGAACGGGAACGGAAGAGAACGAAGAAACGGGGAAGAAAAGAAAAAGAAGTGACTCGGTAGGACATCGTCAGAGTCCTAGGCCTACGTATTCCCTTGTGCAATGGGAAAGTCAAAGTCAACGTAGTTCGGACACGAACTAAGGTGGGAGGTTGCTCGCCAAGACATCGTCGTATTGTGCCTACGTATCCTCAATCTAACCAGAAGCAGGAAATCAGAGCAGTCGTAGTTCGACCTAACAAGGTCTTAGTGTTTTTTATGAGCTACGTTAAGTTCGCGTCCGGCATTTAGGGTCGATGCCTGTTTGCGACAAGACGGAAAATAACGTGCTCTTTTCTAAAAAAGGTTTGAAACTTAACGATCCCGAAGGATAAAAAGGTTTGAGTTTGTTTTGTGTTTTTTATACATGAAGTGGATTGAAGTTAGTTTGTAACTTGCATTGCACCCAAGTCTACAACATAGGAGCGAATACATCGCGTATCGCCCCCAATAGGACGTACACTAAGTACCCTAGAAGAATGAAGGGAGACCCCCCATTATTCACTTCCCATATATAAGGCTCATGCGCAATGTCGCGATGAGAATCGAATATCAAGCTATTGGATTAACTTGAATCACAAATTTTAAAGTTCACCACCGGTCTTTGATTTATCCAAAGGAAAGGGTAAAGAACGAAAACCCTAAGAGATCTAAGGTTCGGGGGTTGGTTACGTCTAGGGAAGGTATTAGCATCCTAAACGTCTCTAGTACTCTACAGGAACCTCTTGTTATTATTTATGTTATTTATTGCTCGCTAAAGGTATCTGTTAAGGTAAAGACCTAGGGGTTAGTATCTAAGTATACTCGCCAAGACATCGCATCTTGTGCCTACGTATCCTGATGGGAGTGGAATCAGAGTATTCGTAGTTCCCCTTAAACTATGAATTAATTATACATTGAGATCAGAAACACTCTCAAATTTTGGTCACAAATCTAGAATTAAGATCTAAGTAATGAACTCAAAATAAAAAATTCAATATCAAAATTAATCTTTAAATTGGTAGAAATTAAGCAAAAATTAAAAATAAACTATTATAAAAAAATACCACATAAAAAAACATGAGAAAAGATAATTTGGGTCTTCTTATAGATGCCCATTTAAACAAGGAATGGGTCAGTATTTTAAAAAAAAAAGAACCATGGGCAATCCGAATGATCAAGCCCACCCAAGCATTGAAGGTAAAGAGTATCAGCATTACTCCATTGTGTTTCAAACTTCAAGCTCTCACAATATCCTAACAGCGGCTCCTAACTCACCATGAATGAACATGAACAAACTTCTCATTTCTAGATTCACACGCAAAATGATGAACACAGACCCTCTTCCTTAATTCTGAAACTTAAACTTGCTATCACAACCAACCATCCATGACTAAAATCACATCTGGAACCCTAAATTACGAATTGAACACGCGATTGGGAGTTGGGGTGGTGCGGAACAGGTTCAGAAACATAATCTAAGCAAAATTTCATAAAAAACATACCAACAATGATCTTTGGCGTGATGAATCTTTTCCCAGGCGATGATGACTTACGGTATGGATTTTTCGCTCTCCTTCTTCCTTTCGGCGTGTGCCATTGATGTTGTTACTCTACTTTGTTTCTGCCTTTTTTGATTCTGTCCTGACAATGAGTGCAATAGGAAATTCGACGGTGGCGGCATGGCAGTTTCGGCGGAGGCTGGGCATCGGAGGTGATTGGCTCTTCTGACAGCGCGATGAAGGTGTTATATGCGATTGTAAGATGATGTTCGTGGTGGTGTCGTAGAACCAGAACATTTCACAATGAATACATGAGGTATGTGTCCTGTTCAGAATTCTGTGAACATGTGACTACTGTTATCTCCTCTTTCAATTTCCAACAGCGAAGGTGTTTCGGTGGCCAGGAGCTCGCCGGTGGATCGCGGCTGGAGCGAGATGAAGTATCGGAGTGGAAGTGATTCGAGTGGTACACGATTTTGATAGCAGGTTTGTAATACTTCTCTCTTCGACGCCTTCTTCTGCGTATGTGTTGCTTTTTTTCTTTCTGTAATACCTCTGACTCCAACTTCTGTGTGTTTGTGGTTTTGGAGGACTTCGGCAGAGACGTCAGAGAAGGATCAACCGTGCGGACTGAAACATTGGTGGTGAGTTTGGTTTTGAATTTTGCGGTGTGTTCACAGGTGATTTGAGGATGGTGTTGTATCAAGACAAACACACGTGAGGGAGCAAGTGAGAGGCTATTTTTTTAGAAACTTTTTCTGGTTTAACAGTAGCAAGATGTGCATTGTGTATCTTTTTTTTTGTGTCTGTTTCTACTACCCCCTCCATCTTTATATAGGCAGCTGCAAATACATTCCCAAAATTCTGAATTTAAAAGTACAAGATAAATTGTCTGCTCTTGTTTCTGATTCTTTCCTTTTTCGCCTCAGCATGTCAACACGGTTTCGGAAACTTGATTATGAGCTGATTTCTGACCTTGATCATGTTTGATGATATTTCCTTTTCATGCTTGACTCAGAATTGTTTTGGAAAAGAAATTCAATCTGCCTTGTGTGTGTTTGATTGTGTTTCGATTATGTCGGCATCATGAATGCACTTCCATTTGTGGGTGATTATGTTTGATGAGCCCATTTAATTCTCTTGTCGGTTCTGATTTTGGAAATGTGGGGAATGAACTTTCCATGTCTGTACTTAATTTGCTCAGGTTTAATTTTACATTCTTGACCATATCCCTCCTTTATTTTTTCGCTGCAGCGTGAATACACTGAATGGAGCATGGTGACTTTCTATGAATTCCTTTAACAAGCTTCTTTTGTGGACTCCTTTTGAATACTCATTAATTCAGCCATTTTGAACTTTGGAATATGTGAAATTCACTTTTGTACTTTGTAAAGGACTTCGTCTTTTTATGGAATTACTTTAAATAGATGTTGAATGCTTGATTACCCATTACAAACTTTCCCCACGGATAAATCCATAACAGTGACTCTAGACTTTATTTTCATCACTGAACACATCTTGCAGCATTTACCCAATTAAAACGCTAGGTATCTATGTAATGAAAATAACATGAACTTGTTCCTTTGAATTGATGCTCACGATAAAGGGTTCATAGTTCTTGTTTAAACGGTATCGTTATGGTTTCCGAGACACAATGAAGTTGAGATAGCAACGTTTCCATTCTTGCAAACACGCTGTAAAATCAATTGCAATCTTAAGCAGAAGTATTAGAATCCTTTAATTTTGAATTAGCTTGAATAACTCTGTACTTCTCACTAATATTTGCACTCTAAATGAACTTGCAACAAGAATTAGATATTCACAACTTGAATTTTTAAGTCAACTTGAATTACAAGTTTTGAAATTAATTAGCTCATTTCCTGAAAATACTATCATGACAACCATTCTTTCGAATTTGGATTTTTGGATGGTAACTATATCATGATCATGCTATCAAGCCAACGTTTTGCTGATCTTGAAACCATGACACCTCTTGTCAATGCCCAAACCTCTTCAAAGAACGATACTTCCCCAAACCACCTCATATTGCAACCAGGCCTGAAACTTCAGAGAAATTCCGAGGCAAATAACCAGTAGAAAACCTTAGGACCTTTTGAACCAGAATCCAACAGTCTCGTCTTGAAGTATTTAACTGAGAAAACAAAAAATCATCCCCGCCTAAAATTAAAATTCCTGCACAAACCCGTTAGTTATAAAGCATGCAAATATGCAAAATGATGCAAAAAGTCGTGGAATCTTACGGTCAAAAATTAGGGTATGACAGATGCCCCTATTTAAGTTTCTTCTATACGGAGATATGGAGATTGAAATCTTCATCTCAACGAGATAGGAGACACTTAAATACAAACATGCACGATTTTTGACCCTAAGATACCACACGATGCATATGATATGATATGAAATGATCTGAAATGAATGCAAGACAGAGATCCTGAGGGGAATGATGCCCCAGGGGGAAAGTGTTATAGTCATGTTAGAAATGAATTGAAACAAAGCAAAGTATCTGGAAAACATCATCCAAGAATGGAATTGGATGGCAAAAAAAAGCACCAAACATCCAATAATGGCTTTGGATGAAAGGTAAATTCACAATATCTAAGAAGGCAACAGATGAGAATGAGACAAAATAATGTAATCCGAGAAGGCATCGGACACAAAGAAACCAGTCATCCAATAATGGCTTTGAACGAAAGGTACACTCACAATATCTGATAATGGCTTCAGATGAAAGTGAGCAAGGACTACATTCAAGAATGGCATTGAATGCAAAGAAACCAATCATCCAATAATGGCTTTGAATGAAAGGTACAATCACAATACCTAATAATGGCTTTAGATGAATGTGAACAAAGACTCGATCTGGAAGAACATCAGAAAGAGGGTCCCATATGGAACATCATCCGATGGTAAAGAAACCAGACATCCAATAATGGCTTTGAATGAAAGGTACAATCACAATATCTAATAATAGCTTTAGATGAATATGAACAAAGACTCGATCTGGAAGAACATCAGAAAGAGGGTCCCACCCGGAAAAGCATCAGATGGTAAAAAGCATTGTCGTTTCGGAAAAGCATCAGAATAACCAAGCAAAATATCTGGAAAAACATCAGATAAGTTCTGGAAGAACTTCAGAACAAAAGATTCAATCTGGAAAAACATCAAAAAGAGAGACACGTCCGGAAAAGCATCAGATGGTAAAAGGCAATGAAATTCCGGAAAAACATCAGAATAACAAAGCGAAATATCTGGAAAAACATCAGATAAGTTCTGGAAAAACATCAGAACAAAAGACTCAATCTGGAAAAACATCAGAAAGAGAGACGCATCCGGAAAAGCATCAGATGGTAAAAAGCAATGAAATTCCGGAAAAACATCAGAATAACAAAGCGAAATATCTGGAAAAACATCAGATAAGTTCTGGAAAATAATCAGAACAAAAGACTCAATCTGGAAAAACATCAGAAAGAGAGACACATCCGAAAAAGCATCAGATGGTAAAAGGCAATGAAATTCTGGAAAAACATCAGAATAACAAAGCGAAATATCTGGAAAAACATCAGATAAGTTCTGGAAAAACATCAGAACAAAAGACTCGATCTGGTAAAACATCAGAGGAGACAAATATATATGACATCCAAGAACGACATTGGAGAAAAGACAAGCGAAGACATCCAAGAATAGCATCGGATACAAAAGAGGAACAAACATATCCGGAAAAACAATCGGATAAGAAATGTCATTTCTAGAAGACTGTCAGATAGACACGACAATATCTGTTTGGTAGGTTCCACGTAAGTTGGACTTTGACCACAAGGTAAGACGTGGATAACAACATGACCTCAGGAGGAATGCAAATGAGGATGAAACACTCATGCTATGCATATGGTATAAATTATGTAGATGGTTTATGATCGAATGCAAATGCAGGTGCAGATGCTGACGACACAGCACGACTCTTGAGTGGAGAAGACAAAACTGGAATACTGATTCCTTAACACAGAGATCATTGTCATTCTGCTTTGGAACTAAAGATGCTACTGAGCACAAATCTGCCACACTGGTAAACTGTATTAAGTTGACGATCCTTGTAGGAAGGATGGAAAGCTGCCTGAGGATTCTTAAAGTAAACTGCCCCAGATTGGTTGTCTGTTGTAGATGAACTGATAATTGCTTCAGCTTGGATTTATGCTGAAAATGCTGAATTACTGTGCATTTGGAAAACTTGCCCCAGTATGAGTCTTGAAAAAGTCTTCTGGATAAACACATTCTGGGAAGGACTTGCCCCAGAACAACAAATCTTGAACTGATTCTTCAACGGGATTTGGGAAGAACTTGCCCCTGATTGGATCACCGACCAAGTTTCTCAAATGTTTGAAAATTCCTTAAGAGGAAAGCCAGTTTGCAAACAAAAGTGTTCATACAAACATAGTAAATGCAAAGTTCATGCAACTTTTGAAATAAAAATCATTTTTGGAAAGAGGTAAAACAATAGGGTCACTGGTCAGAACACGGTGATTCAAGACGTTTAAAAGTGAAAGATAAAGCAAAAAGGCGTGATGCCAAAAAAATGATCTGCAAAGATCTTTAGGAGTCAGTTTACCCAACCTCGTTGTAGTATGCTTTCAAAATAACCTTGCTTCAATTAGGTCTTTTGAGGGTTATAACGTGGCCTGTTCACGGTTTAAGAAACAAAGGATAAAGGCTCAAAGTTTATTTGTACCACCCAATCTTCGTGATGATCTCCAGTCCTACACTCAGTTAACTCAGACTTTGCACTCAGGTTCCCATAGGTTAGGGATTACATTGATGATAGTGATGATGGTTCAGAAGTTAAGGGACTTTTGAGGTGACAGTCACTACTTCCTTATAACTCTTGGTTGTTTGTTTTTCATTGAGGATTTCATGGTAAGGATTTAAAGATTTCTCCTTTTTATTATCCCTAACTTTTTCCTGAACTGTTTCACGTGAATCTTACAGTCAGCGGGATGCCCCAGTTTTTTGTCTGCCTAAGTCTCCTTCACAGGTTTCGACTTAGCGGGCTTTTTCCTATTTTTGATTTTTTTATCTCTTTTTTTTTTGAAAGAAAGTGACTGCTTGGCTTAATGATTACGGCGAACCATCATCGACTTTTGACTTGAAAGACATCTTCGACACTTGCTTGTTGCGTGCGAAGGAAAAATTGAGAATGCAACCTTTTTGTTGAGAGATGTCTTGCATGAAACTCTTGTATTTGAATGCACAATTCAGTTAACTGAGAACTACCCTGCCCCAGGTTAAGATTGTGGGTTTTTAAAAGAAAAGAAACTCCTACTTCAAGGCTCAAATGGGTTGACGAGGGTTTATCTTCCTTATTTCTCCAGTGTTTGGGAATTGAAACAATGCCTTACATCCTCAGCAAAGTTTTGATTTGAAAGCATACCAACAACAATTATGGGTATTTACGTTTTCATCATCCTCCCTCAAATCTTTGCATAATCGAAAAGAAAGAGGAAAAGAGATCATTTTTTTTTTGGATAAAGCGTAAAGATGTAAATAACAAAAGCAAATGAAATTGAATCCAAAAGTTGCAATGCTCATTTTATTAATTATGAAAGTACAAACATAAGTCGAAAGCAAACAGCTAATACAAATAAGGAAAATGCAAACAATAAGAAACATGGTCTAGTGACTAATCAGAAGCAAAGATGAGCTGTCCAATCTGAAACACTGGCTTTTTCGGAAGATAGTCTGCTGAAGTCGACTGAAGCTTCATTTGTTGTGATCTGGCAGCATTGTGATCATAGAGAGGATTCTCAAATGGAGGTCGAGTAGTCTAGGAAACAGCATAAACCACGGGTCTAGGCTCGGAGAAAACTGGAGCTTGAAACACTGGTCTTGAAGTCTGACCAATCATAGCAGCAGATGCAAGAGGTGGAGAGTAGTTGTGAGGTAAACCAAACTCTAGTCAAGTGGAAGGTGGCACCTGAATAGGTTGAGGATCAGCAGTTGAAACTTCTTGAATGACAGTCCTTTGAGGTGGTTCTCCTCTAGCAATCAAGACTTGGAGCATTTCAGTGAGCTTTGCCATGCTTGACTTAAGGTCGTCGATCTCCATTCACATCTCAGCATTGTGTGCTTCTTGCTCTGCCATTATGTATCTGTAGTTAGCTCTAGTCTGGTATCGATGTCGAGGAATCAGCTTGACGACTCACAGGAAACACTGGAAGATAGAGACAGCTGGGAATGAGTTGCTGGACAAACGGACGCATGCAAAGATGCAAATGATATGCCATGTGATGCAATGGTTTCAAGGAACTCAAAAGTAGGTTGCAAACATTTCGGAAAAAAGGTTTCATTTTATAATCCATGATTTTTTTATTGATTTTGCAATTAAAAGAACAATTGAGTTTCTTGAAACCGAATGGTTATTCATGAATGCATGAATGGATAAACACAAGGAAAGCACACAGGCAAAGAGCCCTAGGTTTGAAAGGTCACAGCATGGAGCCATGGTCTACCCTTCCCAAGGTATGTACTAGAGGTTTATTTGTACCTGCCGAACGGGTTCTACAAAGTTTCCAGAGTCTACAATCCATCTTTCGGATATTATCGATTTTCCAGATCACTTGGTAGTCAATAATATCCTCAAGAGAACCTCGTCTGAGTGTAGTATCGCGTAGCGACTATTGCAGAAATAGACTCCCGCATAGTCCCCGCACTACGTCCTAATAGGCCAAGTTGGGTTAAAGGTAACTACGGTCCCCAGTCCCGAGGGCCTTTAGATCGAAACCATATCGTCTTCACGAATGAACTCGTTGGACAAATATTTTATTCGAGAGGGCCTAGACTGAGTGGTGAAGTCTCAATTTACTTTTTTAGGAATCGACTCCCTCAAAGTATCATTGAAGTCTCACCGTTTTCCTATCTTAATTTCACTCTAGTCCGGGTGTAGGACTTTGTCTCACCACACAGATAGTACCCTGCACACAGAAAAACCAAGCAAAACATGTATATATACAGATATAAAGATATATAGGCAAACAAGTAAATAAATAACATAAATATAAACAAGTTAGGGGAAACCCTCGAAAAATCCCCAGTGAAGTCGCCAATTCTGTCGCGGTGAGAATCAGATATCAAGCTATTGGATTAACTTGAATCACAAATTTTAAAGTTCACCACCGGTCTTTGATTTATCCAAAGGAAAGGGTAAAGAACGAAAACCCTAAGAGATCTAAGGTTCGGGGGTTGGTTACGTCTAGGGAAGGTATTAGCATCCTAAACGTCTGTAGTACTCTACAGGAACCTCTTGTTATTATTTATGTTATTTATTGCTCGCTAAAGGTATCTGCTAAGGTAAAGACCTAGGGGTTAGTATCTAAGTATACTCGCCAAGACATCGCATCTTGTGCCTACGTATCCTGACGGGAGTGGAATCAGAGTATTCGTAGTTCCCCTTAAACTATGAATTAATTATACATTGGGATCAGAAACACTCTCAAATTTTGGTCACAAATCTAGAATTAAGATCTAAGTAATGAACTCAAAATAAAAAATTCAATATCAAAATTAATCTTTAAATTGGTAGAAATTAAGCAAAAATTAAAAATAAACTATTATAAAAAAATACCACATAAAAAAACATGAGAAAAGATAATTTGGGTCTTCTTATAGATGCCCATTTAAACAAGGAATGGGTCAGTATTTTAAAAAAAAAAGAATCATGGGTAATCCGAATGATCAAGCCCACCCAAGCATTGAAGGTAAAGAGTATCAGCATTACTCCATTGTGTTTCAAACTTCAAGCTCTCACAATAACCTAACAGCGGCTCCTAACTCACCATGAATGAACATGAACAAACCTCTCATTTCTAGATTCACACGAAAAATGATGAACACAGACCCTCTTCCTTAATTCTGAAACTTAAACTTGCTATCACAACCAACCATCCATGACTAAAATCACATCTGGAACCCTAAATTACGAATTGAACACGCGATTGGGAGTTGGGGTGGTGCGGAACAGGTTCAGAAACATAATCTAAGCAAGATTTCGTAAAAAATATACCAACAATGATCTTTGGCATGATGAATCTTTTCCCAGGCGATGATGACTTATGGTATGGATTCTTCGCTCTCCTTCTTCCTTTCCGCGCGTGCCATTGATGTTGTTACTCTACTTTGTTTCTGCCCTTTTTGATTCTGTCCTGACAATGAGTGCAATAGGAGATTCGACAGTGGCGGCATGGAAGTTTCGGGGGAGGCTGGGCATCGGAGGTGATTGGCTCTTCTGACAGCGCGACGAAGGTGTTATATGCGGTTGTAAGATGATGTTCGTGGTGGTGTCGTAGAACCAGAACATTTCACAATGAATACATGAGGTATGTGTCCTGTTCAGAATTCTGTGAACATGTGACTACTGTTATATCCTCTTTCAATTTCCAGCAGCGAAGGTGTTTCGGTGGCCAGGAGCTCGCCGGTGGATCGCGGCTGGAGCGAGATGAAGTATCGGAGTGGAAGTGATTCGAGTGGTACACGATTTTGATTGCAGGTTTGTAATACTTCTCTCATCGACGCCTTCTTCTGCGTTGTCGCTCCCGGGATTTTCATCCAAGTACATACGCGAAAGTGGCACCGAAACAGAGTCGCCAGCAATGTGTATTTATCCCAAGAGAGGGAAAGGAAACACTGCGTAAACCTGAGAGAAAGAAAGAGCATGGTCTTGTGACCAAGAGAAATGGGTAAGGGAGACGGTTACGCGAGAGGAAGGTATTAGCACCCCCTCGTGTCCATCGTACCCGATGGGATCCACGCTTGCTTGTCTCGATCAAAGGGTGTAAGAAAAGGATACTGGAAAAGGAATAGGAAAAGGAAAGAAGTGAGAATGAAAAACAAATGTAGGGAAAATAAAAGAAGTGCTCGCATGGGCCCTACCCCACTGCCTACGTATCTCATTGGGAACATGAGAATCAGAGCGACGTAGTTCCCCTCACTAGGGAAAGTTGTTTGTGTTTTTTAGTGAAATACGTCAACGTTCGCGTCCTGGCAGTTTAGGTGTTGCAGCTCACTGTAGGGAGACTTAGGCGTTACCTGTTTGCGGTAGAACGAAAATGACGCATCCTTAAGGAATGAGTGAATGAGATGAGGAGAGAAATCCCGGAGGAAAGACGTTATCGTTTGTTTTTGTCTTTTAAGAGTTTTTTCATTTGTTTGCATATGATAGTGTATCCAAATCTTAGCCATTGGAATGTGTACATTCTCACATTCCAAGATGGAATGAGTAAGAAAGCACACTAAGGGTGAAGAAGACCCTCACACTTAGTTCCAATTATTAAGATTCAAACACACTAGCATACTTGTATTTATTAAGTGTTTTTGTTGATTATGAAATGAAGAAGTGTTTTTTATTTGTACCTTCAACAAGTATTGCATTTAAGTCCCTCATACAAGATCAAATGTTTAACACATTGACCCAAGATGGGCTATATGCTACACATTCTAAGATTACAAGAGAAGACCCCTGTGTAATCTTTTCTTTATATGAAAGGCCTAAATGCAATAAATGCCTACCTTTATTAAGTACTTTTTACATTTGTTATAAGATGAGAAGAAGAAAGACTCAAAATAAGAAAACGGAAGTTAGTTGTTAGTGTGCTCGCCGAGATATCGCATCTCGTGCCTACGTATCCGCAATCTGAAAAGAAAGAGGAATCAGAGCAACCGTAGTTCACGGTACTACGGGTGAACAGGAAACAGGATCTCGATCACATAGGTGCGAGAGAACAAAGGGGAAAGACACACATAAAGTCTAAGGGGGAAACTCGGTCCTACAAGTTAACATGCAAAGATTGATCCTATAGTTGAGGTAAGAAAGGGAATTCTACCTAATGTTAGCATACATGGATTTCTATCCTACCTCCGACTTAATCCAAAATTAAGTGGAGCGAGGAATCCTAAGGGGTCATGTCATCAGACAAGTAAACACAGGATAAATCAATCACGAAATGAATTAAAAGCAGACGGAAGAATAACCAATGTTAGTCCTATGTTATGTTTTCTAACCTATCTAACTTGGACAAGTTAGAATAGGTATCCTAATGAGGAAGCAATAGCTAAAACAAACAATACAATGATATCAAATATCAAAGTAGATCAATAAAACAGATGTGAATGAGATCACATAAGCGTCAACATCGGTCGATGTGAGCTAATGACAAAGCGTGGGGGTTGGTTGCGAACCCTATCTTCCACTTGACCGACTCGATAACAGAAGCAGGTAATGTTCAAAGCTTCAATCATGTAATGAGAGCTAAGAACGACTCGACTAGAATAACGAGGGTCGATTGCGAACCCTAACTTCCGTCAATTGCCTTCTTGGAGGTCTTGCCAAGGGGAATGGGAATGGGATGCCTCATAGAGGTCTTCAGGCACAATATTAAACAATCACAAACAGAGCCTCCTTTGAGGACTTTCATCATTGCCGGCCAAGTGGCACGGACTCCCAATCCTACTTCTCATGGCATAAAAAGGAAAAATACGGAATTAGTAGAAGAAAAGAGAAGTGATACCGAACGGATATCAATCCGTAGCAACGTAAGCAAACCATAAACAAACCGACAAGCTTCTAGTAACCTAGCATAAATGAACAAAAGTGTAAGAAAGTGGAATGGATCCGTGAAAGGCATGGAACCAAATGCTCTTAAAAAACAATAAAACAAGACAATAGAGCATAAACAGCAGCAACAATAGCGCTCCAGCACCTGCATAGCTGTAAAAAAATAGCAACAAGTAAAAACAGTCTATAACAGCTACTATTTCCATAACAGAATGGGTGTATATGCAGCCAGCCAGGATATCAACATTTTACAGCACCCTTTGTGCACAGCAGCTGTGTATACTACAGCAACTTCTATGTTTAATGTGAAACACTACAAAATAAACTCAAAGATTAGTCAAAGTTCAAATGGAAATAACCAAAGTGAGCAACTAAGATCAAAAGGAAATGTCAATAAGAAGTGATTGAAATCAATACTAAAGTGTAAGCAACTCTTACTCAAAAACCATGTAAAGCATATTAAAGGCTATTAACAAAGTTAACTAATGAGGCTATTATGAAAATACTAGTCAATGTTAGCATCTAGAATCTAAGCATAGCCAATGTTAGAAATTAGTTTCTAATCCTAAAACAATTAGTGAGCACTTAAGCCAAAAACAATTAATGCCATTAAGCAAAAAAAATGAGTAATGCAATTAAGGAAAAACAACGATTAGTAAGCCATTAAGCTAAAAAAACAATTAGTGTCATTAAACTAAAAGCAAATAGTGTGATTAAGCAAAAATCAATTAGTTCAATTAAGCAAAACAATTAGTAAACACTTAGGCAAAAACAATTAATAAGCAGTTAAGCTAAAAAAACGATTATGGAACAATTGAGTTAAACAATAAGCAGTTAACCACAACTTCTTCTCCACAATGCCGGCGACATTGCCCCTGTTCACGTCGCCGTGTTCCTCTGCCACCTTGTCTAGTTTCTCAACTTTCCCCTGTCTCCTCTAATTTCACGGCCGTTATCTCCATGGCTAACCATCTTCTCTGTAACTTAACGACCTTGCCAATTCGTTGCCGCATTCCTTCTCGATCGCCCTTCAAAACCCTTTCTCAATCGGTTCGCTTCAATCTCAATTAACCTGGAAACAGATTTCAGGTACGATTTCACCTTTTCTTGTAGTTGCCTCGAATTCGATTCTTCTCTTCTCCGCGGTGTTGTCGTGATGTAGTTGAGATTTTTTTGATTCACGACGTCCTTATCAATTCTCGACGCTGTAAACCTATTGAAGCATTCCGTCGAACCTCCTTGTATAAATTACGGTTTTGAATCGGTTGAACTTTGTGTGAGTTCGTTGTTCTTAATCCAATCGTTGCTCGCTGAATTTGTGCGTGATTCAATTTGCAGGTGTTGGCGGCGTTCTTGAATTTTGCAGGTTTAAGATCAATCGAAACCGTGATGATGATGCTGATTGTTATCGAATTGACGGAGGTAAAGATAGATTGGAGGTTGAAGATGATTAAGATGATGCCGATTGAAGATGATGAAGGTTGCAGAGAATTGATGGTGATGTAGGTTGAAGATCGATCAGAGTTTTCTGCAGGTTTGGAATTGTGTTATTGCAAAGGATGATTATCGGTGAAAATGAAGGTTGAGGATTGGAGGTTGGAGGTTTTTTCTGTTAGATTCGGTTAGGGTGTTAGGAGTTAGTTTTTTTGTTGTGAATTCTGTTATAAATTGGTTGTGTGAATTTTCTCATTTCTTTTTGACAGGTTGTGAATTGGTGATGATGGAGTTTTTCAGCTGTGGATTGAAGAAGATGAAGACCTCAGAAGGTGGAGATGGAATTGACGATGGAAGAAGGAAAAAATGAGGGAGAAAGAGTTTGAATGCAGAGCCTCTTGAAAGAAGTTTCTCCGTGAAAGTTTGTTGGAGATGGTTGAGAAAATCTGTTAGATTTGGTTGAGAAAATCTGTTAGAGTTGGTTCTAATGGGGAACTGGTGAAAAAATGGTTAGAGGATTTCTGTTAACTGTTATGAAAGAAATTGTTAGGAGGTTAGTTAAGAAAAAAGATGGTTAGGGAGGAAAATGGTTTTGTGTATTTCTGTTGTGGCAGTGAGTTGGTGAATGCTGCTGCGTTTTGTAATTTGTATTCTGCTGTGAGCCTCGTTGTGTAATGAACTTCTTGTCAATTTCCGGTGATTTTCTGTTAAAACAAAAGGCTGGAACGATTATTATCAGTAAATTCATTTTTCTTCTTTTTCTGTTGGACAGTTGGGAAATTGGTTGTAAATATGAATGGATTTAATGGATAAAATTGGACATTTGAAATGGGTTTGGATATTGGTTTATGACTAAGTTTGGAATAGAATTTGAATTTAGGAAATTTGGGTATGGATTTTTGTGATTTGAAATGGTTATGAAAATGGGTTTTAAGTATTGGATAATTGCACAATGGATTTAATTGAATTAGAATGGATGTAAATTCTAAAATGGACATCAAAATGGGTTTAAAGTGGATTAGAAAAATGGTTTAATGGCATTTAAAAATGTGGATGGATAAGAAAAGATGATTTTAACGTGGTTTGGAAATGTGGTTAAGATAATGGATTAATGGATATTTATTCTTTTGATTGTTGGATATTAGGAATGTGTAATGGATTTGCAAACTAGTTATGGATGTCAAAAGTGGATTATGGTTTATGATATGGGGTGGATTATAGTTTAGAAAAATGGATATTGGAATGAAATGGATATGGACCAAAAAGTGGTTTTAGAAAATATGGATTAGATGGTTCCCGGCTGAAATGGATAGAAAAGATGGATAATGAAATATGAATTCCAAAAGATCCGTATGACCAGTCTTAACATGTTTAATTCTCCCCAAATTCCAAATCCAAAGCAAACTCGCATTCTTAACCGATCTCCAACTTCAATCAATAAACTTTGCCAACCATGCATACCAAGACGCATTTGTCAGGCAACCTTAACCACCGTCTCCAATTGATGAATATCAACCAAGTGACACAGAAGATAAGGAACCATGATCCCACGCCTCAGGAACACATGCAAATGAATGAATATGAGTTATAACCTAATGGATATGCAGGTGAACGCGAAGCAAAAGCCAGAAAAAGGTAGGACAAATTTTGGGGTGCTACAGCTGCCCCTATTCAATCAGCTTGGACCTGAAAGGATGATAGCAACTGCTTTCAGACATTCAAGGTACAAGGTGATTGAATACAAACAGAACCGCAAAATTTGCCCACTGTGGAGAAGAAGAAAAGGGATATAAGCCTAACCAAATGAATTCTGCTTGTAGAAAACTCTGATGGGAAGAATTAAACTGGAGGGATGTCTTTTGTACAACGCCAGACGACTACTGGCTCACCACGCTGCTGGTGGACTTTAATAACGTCTTTTGTACAATGCCAGACGACTACTGGCTTGCCATACTATGGATGGACTTTCAACAATGTCTTTTTGAACGACGCCAGGCGACTACTGGCTTGCCATACTGTCAATGGACTTTCAATAATGTCTTTTTGAACGACGCCAGACGACTACTGGCTTGCCATACTGTCGATGGACTTTCAACAATGTCTTTTTGAACGACGCCAGACGACTACTGGCTTGCCATACTGTCGATGGACTTTCAACAATGTCTTTTTGAACGACGCCAGATGACTACTGGCTTGCCATACTGTCGATGAACTTTTAACAATGTCTTTTTTGAACGAAGCCAGACGACTACTGGCTTGCCATAATGTCGATGGACTTTTGACCGGAGGTTTGTAGAATCAACGGACCTATAAAGATGACTCCGCTGGGGATAAGAGGGTAGACCATCAACTCTGAGGTTGAGGAAAAGGTAGACATCAAATATGAGGTTGAGAAACCATAACTTCAACTCTAAGGTTAGAAGAAAGATATACGTCAACTCTGAGATTGGTAAAAGGGTATACATCAATTTTGAAACCGGAGATAAAACCCTTGACTTCAACTCTGAGGTTGGGGGAATAAAAGCATTTTCATCAACTCTGAGGTCGAGAAAAGGTATACAACAACTTTGAAGCTGGGGAAGAAAAGGATATTCATCAACTCGGAGGTCGAGAAAAAGGTATACGACAACTTTGAAGTTGGAGAAGAGATATACGACAACTCTGAGGTTGGTAAAAAAGGCTTCAACTCTAAGGTTGGAGAAGGAATGTACGATAACTTTGAAGTTGGTATAAAGAAGGCTTCAACTCTGAGGTTGGGGAAAACTGCCTTGATTGAGGGTTGACCTGGGCTTTCGCACAAGGTACCAAATCTGGCTTATGCTTTAATGCATGTCTGAATTTTTCTTTCTATGGCGTAATGCTCCACATGAAATGGAAATGCTACGCGTTTTGAGGATGCAATGCAATGATGATTACTATATGCAAGAATGAGAGGACACTCCACCGGGGAATGCGCAGAACAGGCCAAGCAAACTTCGCTGAGGAAGGGATCACCAATATATGACCTCCTGTAGGGAGATAACCAACAATAATCACAGGTGATGCAAACTCTGTCGGGGAACCGCAAGCTGAATTGCAAACTCTGTTGGGAAGATGCCAATAAAGATTGGACTTTGAACCGCTGAGAATGCCAATGACTATTGGACTTTGACTTGCAGGAAAATACCAAACCTGACTTTTGAGGAAGAGAGTACTCTGACTTCTCACCGTCTTCAAACTGCTTGAAGATGTTTCATCGTCTTACCCTACTGAGAATGAGGAATCCACCTGCACCGCTGGGGATAAGGAATCTTCATAAAGAACCCCTTTCATTTTGAGGACGATTCTCCGCTTGGGGAAGAATATCAATTCTAACACCTTGCTGGAAAAGATACCTTCTGGCTCCTTGCTGGGGAAGAGACTTAGTACTTCAAGTTTCTGCTGATCGACTGCATGCCGATTGTCAAGAGCGAACAACGGTTCCTTTATAACTTGCCCCAGACCACAGGGTCTAATAGAAAGAAATCATCTTAAAAGGATTTTACAGAAGACTGGGCGTTCACACTGCCCCAGGGTCTTCAAACTCTTGGAGAGATTCATCGGATCTCGACATAACTGCCCCCGACTGTATGATCTTTGAAGGAATTTGCCTCGAGAGGACTTATGAACAATCTCGTGAGATATTCTGCCCCAGCATTCTGAACCCTGGATAGGCTGACCAGTCATCTGGATGGACTACTTTCTCATGCTCTTGGGATAGCCTGCCCCAGTATGAACCTTGAAGTGGTTTTGCCCCTGACTACTGATTTTCAAAGGAAGACCCCGAATACCTGCCTTTAGAGAGATTCGGATCTCGAAGTAATTGCCCCAGTTTGGCTGAACTTTGAAGAGATTTCTCGACATGATTGGCTCAGATTGGCTACACCTTAAAGAGATGATTTGACGTGATCGGCTCAGATCGACTACGTCTTAGCACAACTTGTTGGGAAGGCTCTTGCTCAACAAAGTTTCTTGGGGAAGTACCACTGGATGTGGCTGTCCTTCAGGAGTTTCAGGATTCTCAACTCGGCAAGATTAAGCTTCTGGACCTAATTTCCATATGTAAACTTCTTTTGATGTCAAACAAATGTATGCAAGCAGAAACTATTTTATTCTGAGAATGAAAATTCTAATGCAACACACATGTTAATATTGAAGTTTTACTGAAAAGATGTCGCAAACCCTTTGTGAGCGGATCACGGGTTAGGATGCGACATTAATTTTTGAATGAAAGAATGCAATGCACATGCAACACTAATAAAGGTCTTTTAGCACAACTCATCGGAGTCAGGAACGCTATCTCTTGGTAGTATGCCTTTGAAATAACCCTGTTTCAATTAGTACTTTTGAGGGTTGTATCATGGCCTGGTTCATGGTTTTGAGAAAAAAAGATTTAAGGCTCAAATCTTATCGGTGTCCACCCACTCTTCGTGATGTTCTCCAGTCCCACATTCAGTTAATTTGCACAAGCGCTCATCTCTCAAAAAGATTTTGTGATCTTTAAGGAACCCATGCATCTGATGGTTTGAGACCCAATGAGGCTTTGGAGTGACAGCCATCCCTTTTGTCTTTTGTTCGTAGTCACACGAATTTGTTCTTTCTTTTGAGGATTTTCTTTTATAATCCTTTTGTTTTTCGCTTTCCCATTCTTTTGCCTTTTTTTCCCTAATTTTTGCCTGGACAGATTCTTTTGAATCTTTGATTTCGTAGTCTAGCGGGATGCCCTAACTTTTTCCTAAGTTGCTTGTTTTCAAGTTTCAACTTAGCGGGCTTTTTCATTTTTCTTTTATTCCTCTTCTCTTTTTTTTTTTGAACACGTCGTGTGACACTAGCTTGTCTTGACTTTGTTGAAAGGGTTGCGACTGCCTCAACTCTTTGATTGTTGATGGATAACCATTGTGGTTTCACATCTCTTGACCTCTTGATGGTGGAATAGAAGGTAATGGATCCTCAGATGCACACTCCTTTTGAAATTTGAACGCTTGGTCAAATTAACTGACGCCTACCCTGCCCCTGGGTTAAATGTGAGGGTTTTTTCGTATGAAAAGAAACTCCTACTTCAAGGCTCAAAGGGGTTAACGAGGGTCTATCTCCCTTATATCTCCAGTGTTTGGGGATTTGAATCAATGCCTGTACATCCTCAACAGGGTTTTATCCAAAAGCACACAATTAGAAATTTTTGCGTTTTCAACTCATCATCCTCCTTCAAGAGTTTAAGCACGACAGTTGGTATTGCAATGCACATATACAAACTTATGAGTGAATACGAATGGATTACTTCAGGAAAAACATGCGTATTGTATTATGATTGCCACTCCAAAAACAAACAAGCTCTTACATGCAAACAATGTTTAAACAAACAAATAAAAGCTACATATGTAAATGCGGTAAAGAAGCTAAATGATGGTCCTTGTTGAGGAGGCTTGACTCCGTCTGGACTTGTTGCTTTTGACGACATACTCGCAATTTGAGTGCTCACTCGGGAAGCTTCAGTTGATGTACAAACCATTGGCAGTGAAAATAATGATCCTAGCATCAATCAGATCTTGCACTTTATGCCTGAACACCTTACAATCTTCAATGGCATGCCCCTGTGTCCCTGAGTGGAACTCACATCTAGCATTAGCATTAGGTCCCAGAGGATGCTTGATGTGTGGAGATTCCCCAGCAATCAATTCAATTAGCTGAAACTTGAGCAAGTGTCGAAGCAACTGAGCATATGGCATCGGAATCGGATCAAACTTCTTCTCAGTCTTCTTTTGCTTAAGACCCCCAAGAAACAGTTGGTGATGAAAAAGCTCTGATGGTGGAGAGGATTCACAAGGCAATCCATGGTCTAGAGGAGACCCCAAAGAGGTAGGAGGAGTGAGAACCTCTGCTGCAGAAGCGAACACCTGATTGCTTTTCCTTTCTTAACACTTCATTCAGAATTTCCATAACCCGGCCCATCTGAGTCTTTATCCGGTTGACTTCTTCTCTCAGCAGTTCCCAACCTCGGGACAACGCCTGAATGTCCACCATAAAATGCCCCCAGTTGGGCCTTCCCTCAGTCACCTCCGCTCGGAGTTGTTCCATATCTGAACCTTGATTGTGGTAACTTGAGTAGTTGGAAGAAGTCATGTTGGCCGCTTCTGCAGAGAATACCCAGTCAGAATGAGAAGTCCGCTCCAGAACACATGTTATACATATGAGTATGAGAATGCCATGCAAAATGCCATGTCCGAATATTTCCAGGGGATCATTATGCTTTGATTCGAAAATTTTTTTTTAGAAAAACATAAGAAATGGATGGAAATGCTCAGTGGCAAGTCTCAAAGTTAGTATCCCTTGGAAATACAAGAACATGTATGCGAAAATGATGATGCAAATGCAACATGCATGGGATCAAAGCTTCCATATAATCTGGGTAACTGCTATGCTGATGGCTGAATAAGCTCATAGGTCTGTTCTGAAGAAAACACCAGATTATCCGAATACCAGGATGCCGGGATATTGGCATAATCAGAATACCATAAGGCCAAAGTATCAGCATAATCAGAATACCAGAATAAGCAGAACACCGGCGTGATCAGAATATGGGAATGCCAGAATATCGGCATAATCAGGGTGCCGAAATAATCGGAATACCATAATACCAGGCTGATGAGTCCACACTGATAAGAGAACCAGAATACCTGGTAGGATGAAAGTCAAGGTTACCTGCAAACCTGTAAACAACCCGTCCCTCTCACATGTGGGTACTAGGATGTTCAGTATCCCGGGCTCTCAGGTCGAGAAATGATGATACGTTCACCATTTCTGGTTTGGCATCATCATTAATCGAGGAGGCCTCAACTGATTCTCCAAAACGAAAGGTCCTCAGCTTTTGGCACTGAGGTCGAGAAGCAATAGTACATTCATCCCTCGGGGTACAGTACTATTGCCAATCGAGGAGTGCCTCCACTGATTCACTTTCAAAAAGGATATCCTATGCAAGTTCCGAAGTGGGCCCTCGAGTGCGAGTGGGTTTGCCACCGAATGTGGTTTGCCACTGTCACCACTAAAGAGAGATGTTTCCACTAAGGTCCTCAAGATCGGTCACTAGAGTCGAAAGCTCTCTAGATCGACATCCTGGAATACGCAAGATGCGTACGCCATGATGGGTCCCAAGATAGCCTCGTCTAGCTGTGAATTTCGTGATTACCCAACGTACACAGATGGCACGTAAGTCCCACTACTCTCCAATCTAAATCTAAGTGTATACTCGAGCCTGTGTACTGAGCTCATCTCTCAGAAATCCCATCCCACCAAACAGACAGAACAGTGCAGTCCAACACAGTATAATATATGAAATGTAAATGCTAACATGCTGTAAATAGGGTACAAGTAATAAAATACAGTAAACAACAAATACAAGATAACAGTAAACACCCAATGAAAGAAAAGCAAACAAGCACTAGGATTGACTCGCTTAGGATGGACCAGCAATAGGTCAACCACATCCCCACCAGAGTCGCCAGTTGTCGCTCCCGGAATTTTCATCCAAGTACAAACGCGAAAGTGGCACCGAAACAGAGTCGCCAGCAATGTGTATTTATCCCAAGAGAGGGAAAGGAAACACTGCGTAAACCTTAGAGAAAGAAAGAGCATGGTCTTGCGACCAAGAGAAATGGGTAAGGGAGTCGGTTACGCGAGAGGAAGGTATTAGCACCCCCTCGCGTCCATCGTACCCGATGGGATCCACGCTTGCTTGTCTCGATCAAAGGGTGTAAGAAAAGGACACTTGAAAAGGAACTGGAAAAGGAATGGGAAAAGGAAAGAAGAGAGAATGAAAAACAAATGTAGGGAAAATAAAAGAAGTGCTCGCATGGGCCCTACCCCACTGCCTACGTATCTCATCGGGAACATGAGAATCAGAGCGACGTAGTTCCCCTCACTAGGGAAAGTTGTTTGTGTTTTTTAGTGGAATACGTCAACATTCACGTCCTGGCAGTTTAGGTGTTGCAGCTAGCTGTAGGGAGACTTAGGCGTTACCTGTTTGCGGTAGAACGGAAATGACGCATCCTTAAGGAATGAGTGAATGAGATGAGGAGAGAAATCCCGGAGGAAAGACTTTATCATTTGTTTTTGTCTTTTAAGAGTTTTTTCATTTGTTTGCATATGATAGTGTATCCAAATCTTAGCCATTGGAATGTGTACATTCTCACATTCCAAGATGGAATGAGTAAGAAAGCACACTAAGGGTGAAGAAGACCCTCACACTTAGTTCCAATTATTAAGATTCAAACACACTAGCATACTTGTATTTATTAAGTGTTTTTGTTGATTATGAAATGAAGAAGTGTTTTTTATTTGTACCTTCAACAAGTATTGCATTTAAGTCCCTCATACAAGATCAAATGTTTAACACATTGACCCAAGATGGGCTATATGCTACACATTCTAAGATTACAAGAGAAGACCCCTTTGTAATCTTTTCTTTATATGAAAGGCCAAAATGCAATAAATGCCTACCTTTATTAAGTATTTTTTACTTTTGTTATAAGATGAGAAGAAGAAAAACTCAAAATAAGAAAACGAAAGTTAGTTGTTAGCGTGCTCGCCGAGATATCGCATCTCGTGCCTACGTATCCGCAATCTGAAAAGAAAGAGGAATCAGAGCATCCGTAGTTCACGGTACTACGGGTGAACAGGAAACAGGATCTCGATCACATAGGTGCAAGAGAACAAAGGGGAAAGACACACATAAAGTCTAAGGGGGAAACTCGGTCCTACAAGTTAACATGCAAAGATTGATCCTATAGTTGAGGTAAGAAAGGGAATTCTACCTAATGTTAGCATACATGGATTGCTATCCAAATGTCTCTCCTACCTCCGACTTAATCCAAAATTAAGTGGAGCGAGGAATCCTAAGGGATCATGTCATCAGACAAGTAAACATAGGATAAATCAATCACGAAATGAATTAAAAGCAGACGGAAGAATAACCAATGTTAGTCCTATGTTATGTTTTCTAACCTATCTAACTTGGACAAGTTAGAATAGGTATCCTAATGAGGAAGCAAAAGCTAAAACAAACAATACAATGATATCAAATATCAAAGTAGATCAATAAAACAGATGTGAATGAGATCACATAAGCGTCAACATCGGTCGATGTGAGCTAATGACAAAGCGTGGGGGTTGGTTGCGAACCCTATCTTCCACTTGACCGACTCGATAACAGAAGCAGGTAATGTTCAAAGCTTCAATCATGTAATGAGAGCTAAGAACGACTCGACTAGAATAACGAGGGTCGATTGCGAACCCTAACTTCCGTCAATTGCCTTCTTGGAGGTCTTGCCAAGGGGAATGGGAATGGGATGCCTCATAGAGGTCTTCAGGCACAATATTAAACAATCACAAACAGAGCCTCCTTTGAGGACTTTCATCATTGCCGGCCAAGTGGCACGGACTCCCAATCCTACTTCTCATGGCATAAAAAGGAAAAATGCGGAATTAGTAGAAGAAAAGAGAAGTGATACCGAACGGATATCAATCCGTAGCAACGCAAGCAAACCATAAGCAAACCGACAAGCTTCTAGTAACCTAGCATAAATGAACAAAAGTGTAAGAAAGTGGAATGGATCCGTGAAAGGCATGGAACCAAATGCTCTTAAAAAACAATAAAACAAGACAATAGAGCATAAACAGCAGCAACAATAGCGCTCCAGCACCTGCATAGCTGTAAAAAAATAGCAACAAGTAAAAACAGTCTATAACAGCTACTATTTCCATAACAGAATGGGTGTATATGCAGCCAGCCAGGATATCAACATTCTACAGCACCCTTTGTGCACAGCAGCTGTGTATACTACAACAACTTCTATGTTTAATGTGAAACACTACAAAATAAACTCAAAGATTAGTCAAAGTTCAAATGGAAATAACCAAAGTGAGCAACTAAGATCAAAAGGAAATGTCAATAAGAAGTGATTGAAATCAATACTAAAGTGTAAGCAACTCTTACTCAAAAACCATGTAAAGCATATTAAAGGCTATTAACAAAGTTAACTAATGAGGCTATTATGAAAATACTAGTCAATGTTAGCATCTAGAATCTAAGCATAGCCAATGTTAGAAATTAGTTTCTAATCCTAAAACAATTAGTGAGCACTTAAGCCAAAAACAATTAATGCCATTAAGCAAAAAAAATGAGTAATGCAATTAAGGAAAAACAACGATTAGTAAGCCATTAAGCTAAAAAAACAATCAGTGTCATTAAACTAAAAGCAAATAGTGTGATTAAGCAAAAATCAATTAGTTCAATTAAGCAAAACAATTAGTAAACACTTAGGCAAAAACAATTAATAAGCAGTTAAGCTAAAAAAACGATTATGGAACAATTGAGTTAAATAATAAGCAGTTAACCACAACTTCATCTCCACAATGCCGGCGACATTGCCCCTATTCACGTTGCCGTGTTCCTCTCCCACCTTGTCTAGTTTCTCAACTTTCCCCCGTCTCCTCTAATTTCACGGCAGTTATCTCCATGGCTAACCATCTTCTCTGTAACTTAACGGCCTTGCCAATTCGTTGCCGCATTCCTTCTCGATCTCCCTTCAAAACCCTTTCTCAATCGGTTCGCTTCAATCTCAATTAACCTGGAAACAGATTTCAGGTACGATTTCACCTTTTCTTGTAGTTGCCCCGAATTCGATTCTTCTCTTCTCCGCGGTGTTGTCGTGATGTAGTTGAGATTTTTTTGATTCACGAAGTCCTTATCGATTCTCGACGCTTCAAACCTATCGAAGCATTCCGTCGAACCTCCTTGTATAAATTGCGGTTTTGAATCGGTTGAACTTTGTGTGAGTTCGTTGTTCTTAATCCAATCGCTGCTCGCTGAATTTGTGCGTGATTCAATTTGCAGGTGTTGGCGGCGTTCTTGAATTTTGCAGGTCGAAGATCAATCGAAACCGTGATGATGATGCCGATTGTTATCGAATTGACGGAGGTAAAGATAGATTGGAGGTTGAAGATGATTAAGATGATGCCGATTGAAGATGATGAATGTTGCAGAGAATTGATGGTGATGTAGGTTGAAGATCGATCAGAGTTTTCTGCAGGTTTGGAATTGTGTTATTGCAAAGGATGATTATCGGTGAAAATGAAGGTTGAGGATTGGAGGTTGGAGGTTTTTTCTGTTAGATTCGGTTAGGGTGTTAGGAGTTAGTTTTTTTGTTGTGAATTCTGTTATAAATTGGTTGTGTGAATTTTCTCATTTCTTTTTGACAGGTTGTGAATTGGTGATGATGGAGTTTTTAAGCTGTGGATTGAAGAAGATGAAGACCTCAGAAGGTGGAAATGGAATTGACGATGGAAGAAGGAAAAAATGAAGGAGAGAGAGTTTGAATGCAGAGCCTCTTGAAAGAAGTTTCTCTGTGAAAGTTTGTTGGAGATGGTTGAGAAAATCTGTTAGATTTGGTTGAGAAAATCTGTTAGAGTTGGTTCTAATGGGGAACTGGTGAAAAACTGGTTAGAGGATTTATGTTAACTGTTATGAAAGAAATTGTTAGGAGGTTAGTTAAGAAAAAAGATGGTTAGGGAGGAAAATGGTTTTGTGTATTTCTGTTGTGGCGGTGAGTTGGTGAATGCTGCTGCGTTTTGTAATTTGTATTCTGCTGTGAGCCTCGTTGTGTAATGAACTTCTTGTCAATTTCCGGTGATTTTCTGTTAAAATAAAAGGCTGGAACGATTATTATCAGTAAATTCCTTTTTCTTCTTTTTCTGTTGGACAGTTGGAAAATTGGTTGTAAATATGAATGGATTTAATGGATAAAATTGGACATTTGAAATGGGTTTGGATATTGGTTTATGACTAAGTTTGGAATAGAATTTGAATTTAGGAAATTTGGGTATGGATTTTTGTGATTTGAAATGGTAATGAAAATGGGTTTTAAGTATTGGATAATTGGACAATGGATTTAATTGGATTAGAATGGATGTAAATTCTAAAATGGACATCAAAATGGGTTTAAAGTGGATTAGAAAAATGGTTTAATGGCATTTAAAAATGTGGATGGATAAGAAAAGATGATTTTAACGTGGTTTGGAAATGTGGTTAAGATAATGGATTAATGGATATTTATTCTTTTGATTGTTGGATATTAGGAATGTGTAATGGATTTGCAAACTAGTTATGGATGTCAAAAGTGGATTATGGTTTATGATATGGGGTGGATTATAGTTTAGAAAAATGGATATTGGAATGAAATGGATATGGACCAAAAAGTGGTTTTGGAAAATATGGATTAGATGGTTCCCGGTTGAAATGGATAGAAAAGATGGATAATGAAATATGAATTCCAAAAGATCCGCATAACCAGTCTTAACATGTTTAATTTTCCCCAAATTCCAAATCCAAAGCAAACTCGCATTCTCAACCGATCTCCAACTTCAATCAATAAACTTTGCCAACCATGAATACCAAGACGCATTTGTCAGGCAACCTTAACCACCGTCTCCAATTGATGAATATCAACCAAGTGACACGGAAGATAAGGAACCATGATCCCATGCCTCAGGAACACATGCAAATGAATGAATATGAGTTATAACCTAATGGATATGCAGATGAACGCGAAGCAAAAGCCAGAAAAAGGTAGGGCAAATTTTGGGGTGCTACATGCGTATGTGTTGCTTTTCTTCTTTCTGTAATACCTCTGACTCCAACTTCTGTGTGTTTGTGGTTTTGGAGGACTTCAGCGGAGACGTCAGAGAAGGATCGAACGTGCGGACTAAAACATTGGTGGTGAGTTTGGTTTTGAATTTTGCGGTGTGTTCACAGGTGATTTGAGGATGGTGTTGTATCAAGACAAACACACGTGAGGGAGCAAGTGAGAGGCTATTTTTTTAGAAAATTTTTTTGGTTTAACAGTAGCAAGATGTGCATTGTGTATCTTTTTTTTTTGTGTCTGTTTCTACTGCCCCCTCCATCTTTATATAGGCAGCTGTAAATACATTCCCAAAATTCTGAATTTAAAAGTACAAGATAAATTGTCTGCTCTTGTTTCTGATTCTTTCCTTTTTCGCCTCAGCATGTCAACACGGTTTTGGAAACTTGATTATGACATGATTTCTTACCTTGATCATGTTTGATGATATTTCCTTTTCATGCTTGACTCAAAATTGTTTTGGAAAAGAAATTCAATCTGCCTTGTGTGTGTTTGATTGTGTTTCGATTATGTCGGCATCATGAATGCACTTCCATTTTTGGGTGATTATGTTTGATGAGCCCATTTGATTCTCTTGTCGATTCTGATTTTGGAAATGTGGGGAATGAACTTTCCATGTCTGCACTTAATTTGCTCAGGTTTAATTTTACATTCTTGACCATATCCCTCCTTTATTTTTTCGCTGCAGCGTGAATACACTGAATGGAGCATGGTGACTTTCTATAAATTCCTTTAACAAGCTTCTTTTGTGGACTCCTTTTGAATACTCATTAATTCAGCCATTTTGAACTTTGGAATATGTGAACTTCACTTTTGTACTTTGTAAAGGACTTCGTCTTTTTATGGAATTACTTTAAATAGATGTTGAATGCTTGATTACCCATCACAAACTTTCCCCACGGATAAATCCAAAACAGTGACTCTAGACTTTATTTTCATCACTGAACACATCTTGCAGCATTTACCCAATTAAAACGCTAGGTATCTATGTAATGAAAATAACATGAACTTGTTCCTTTGAATTGATGCTCACGATAAAGGGTTCATAGTTCTTGTTCAAACGGTATCGTTATGGTTTCCGAGACACAATGAAGTTGAGATAGCAACGTTTCCATTCTTGCAAACACGCTGTAAAATCAATTGCAATCTTAAGCAGAAGTATTAGAATCTTTTAATTTTGAATTAGCTTGAATAACTCTGTACTTCTCACTAATATTTGCACTCTAAATGAACTTGCAACAAGAATTAGATATTCACAACTTGAATTTTTAAGTCAACTTGAATTACAAGTTTTGAAATTAATTAGCTCATTTCCTGAAAATACTATCATGACAACCATTCTTTCGAATTTGGATTTTTGGATGGTAACTATATCATGATCATGCTATCAAGCCAACGTTTTGCTGATCTTGAAACCATGAAAACTCTTGTCAATGGCCAAACCTCTTCAAAGAACGATACTTCCCCAAACCACCTCATATTGCAACCAGGCCTGAAACTTCCGAGAAATTCCGAGGCAAATAACCAGTAGAAAACCTTAGGACCTTTTGAACCAGAATCCAACAGTCTTGTCTTGAAGTATTTAACTGAGAAAACGAAAAATCATCCCCACCTGAAATTAAAATTCCTGCACAAACCCGTTAGTGATAAAGCATGCAAATATGCAAAATGATGCAAAAAGTCGTAGAATCTTACGGTCAAAAATTAGGGTATGACACGCAATACCCGTTAACATTTATTAAGTGTTTTAGAAAAGTTATGAGATGAGAAGAGAAGAGTCAAGTTGAAAAGAAAACACTAAGGGGAATTCTCTCCTAATGTTGTCATGCAAAAGATGGCCTTAAGGTCAAGGTTTAAGAACAACCTAAGTCTAAAGAAGAGAGAGGGATAGCACTACCTAATGCTTATCCTACCTCACCTTAATAAAAAATTAAGGATGAGCTAGGATCCCAAAGGGTGTGAGAAAATTGTACATAAAGCATTATATCATGCAATTCACAAAAGGAAAAGACAAGTAAGATAGATGAGAGATGAAAGAAGAGATGAACATGGATAACCATCCACATGTTCAAGCACCTTACCTCTGCCCCTACATAAAAGGTTAGTACCAAATGATTACAAGTATTGAATACAAGTAAAAGAAAGTGAACCAAACAATGCTAGTTGCTTAAAGAAGACAACTTAAGAAGCAGGCAAGTGTTAAACCAAAAGGGAATGATCCTAAGGGTTAAGGATGCTAAGGTCAGTAGGTACATGCCAAGGTATCTTACTAAAGTAAGCATGCCAAATGAAAGCACATAATGTCAAACTATGTACTAAAAGTTCATACGAATGCAAGTTAAGCAATAACTATGCAAGATGAAAGCAAATGAATCATGAACATGAATGAATGCATATGTAAACATCAAAGTCAGAAGTGGATGACATTTATTAATGAATTGAGATGTCATTAAGATAGCATGAAAAGCATAAATTCAAGCATTGAAAAGGATTAAGCAAAAAGAAGAAGTGAGAACAAACATCATTTAAGTTCAACAATGAAGCATACTTATAATGCAAGTAAAGAATGAAGATGCAAGATGAACAAACATGGAAATTAATGCAAGTCAGTAGCACATGACATTTTAGATGACATTTAGAAGTTAAGAATGATCATATAAACTCCATACAAGTCTCATGTTAAAGCACATTGAAGGTTAGAAGTAAGCATGTTCAAGTTAGGTCAAACAAGTTCTAACAAGCATGCAAAAGTTTATGAACTTAAGAGACATGTGAGGTGATGTTGGAATTCATGGAATATGATTGAAAAGGAGCACAAACAGAAGTGAAATCATGTTTAAATGAATGTACAAGATCATGCAAGTGTTGATGCAAATAATTGACCAAAGAAGAACAAGTAAGGATGCACAAGTTCACAAAACATTTTAAGTTCAAATAAGTGCATACAAATCATGTAAAGAAGAACTATCAATGACATATAATGCAAGATGGATGACCTATAATATGCCTAGAAAATGATGTCAAAACATCTCAACAATCATCCCAAGGAAACATGTTCAAAGCATACCAAAACCCTAGCATAATTCCTCTAACAAACACACATGCAAAGGTGCATTTATGCAATCCATAAAGTAATGTTAGAAGGATGAGAAAATTGGAATATGCATGTCGCTTGAAGTGAAAATAGTGTGAAAACATGTATCAAAAGGATGGATCAAAATCAATTACCAAACATGTTCAAAGATGCTTCACAATTTCATACAAGTCACATAAACAAAGTGATCAAAGACAACATCCAAAAGTCAATGAAAAATGACCTAAAAAATCTATGAAAAATGGTATGAGATACATCAATATATCATAGAGGCATGTATCAACTATCATGTGAAAATTCAGTACAAAATTATGTCAAACAAATCCAAAATGAAACAAATATCATGAATGGAAGTTCATACAAAAGAAATTAAATGGAAATTCATGGAAAAATAGTAAAATAATCCAAAATCATAAATAAAAATATGTAAAAATTATTTAAATGTCTAAGAATGTATCAGGAATTTATTTGGAATTTTTATCATGTTAGAAGTATTTTTAATAAAATTATTTGAAACATGTATGAAAAGAAAATAAAAAAAACAAAAGGGAATAGCCAGGGGGTGCACAGATAGCAAACATTCAGTTAAAATAGCATTGGGCTTGACACAAGGGGGTGTGCATATCATTATCAGCCCAGTCCAATAACACGTGCTCCGAGGAGGTCCATACCATGGATATTAGTCAATGTCTTGACTCATCCTGAGCCATCAGATCAAGTCAACTATGATGATCAGTCAAAGTACAACAATCACACGCATCACAATGAGAGCACATGATAAGCAAGGGTGAAGCACACACATAGCATCACAAAATTCAAACATAAACAGAAAATGAAGCACGTGCTTCACACCCTCCCTCATTTATTCGCTGGCACGCTTAGGAGCGTTGGATCAAAAGGATCACACGGTCACGTTTTAATCTGAGAAGCAAGCTAGGGTTCATGTGACCTTGAGTTTTGAGGTGGCCGGAGAAGACTTCGGTCGTCTTCTCCAGCGAGCAACCACCATGCTCAGCCTCCAACCACCACAGAAATCCACAAGCCACACATCAAAATGATCCTCATGCTACGTAGGTGCCAAATCCAGCCTCAAAAATCACAAATAATTCACGCACAGAGAGAATCGAAGAGAAATAATTTGCCCTAGAAAATTAAACTAAGCACCTAAGGTGCCTATCAACTAGCCGGATGTTCACATGTTCCTATTGAGCTTCAAAACAGCCAAAAACAAGTCTAAATCAACTTAAAATTCAAGAAAGGAATGGAGAGAAACCTGTGTTATTGATGAACCTTTGAGCACAAGAAAAACCTGAGAGGAGATTCCTTATGCACTTGAGCTTGAGACTGAGCCAAATAAAGGCTTAATCAGTTGATGAAGTTGAAGTGAATCAATGTGCAAATATTGTAGCTTCAGATCCTTGCTTCTACACACTTCTTAGATGCAGATTGATGAAGAAACAAGCTCCAAAATGTTGAGGAGAATGATGAATATGAAGCTGCGTGTGAGGGAAGCTTCAGAGAGAGAGAGAATGAAAACTCAGAGGATGTGAACAATGAATGAAGTTTTTGTTCAATTCAGTTAGATCTTTCCTTTTATATGTGAAGTTAAAGGTTAACCAATTGTGGTTAACAATTAGAAGCTTGGTTAAAGGAGTTCAGGGTGAGTCAAGTTGGTTAAGGCTCGAGTTGTATTGTTTTGTTATAGTGAGGGGAAGATCATGGAGTGTTATGGTGAGGTCATGATGAGTGGAGATGATGTACTGAATTGGTAGCAGCAATTCATCCAACTTCTTGTGCAAGCCTCCTTCTTTTTGTTTGAACATAAAAGGTAAAGGGTACATGTGCCTGGTATGGGTGTAAGAGCATGTTTTTCTTGAAAAGGCAATGTAATGTGTGAGGTACATGATGTTAGCATGCGCATGATGACAAGAAAAACAAAGTTTTGACAGAATAACTTGCTTGGCATGGAAGAAAGACAGTTGGTATATTGTTGACTTTGGAGCATTGAATCTCCATGACCATGGGATGAAATGGTGAGTTTTTGAGGTCTTTGCAAAGAGGGAATGGAGTACAACAAGGTTGATGTGGAAAATAAATGCAATTGAAGCCTCTAACATACTCAAAAATGATCATGAAGATGTGTGTACATAACTGCATAGGCATGTCACCCTGACCTGCCTCGACCAGCTCATGTGCATGGGGGATAGATCAGTTAGGGGTCTCCACTTTGAACCAATATATCTCTCTAATAATTAATCAGCTGAAAAATCTTTCAACACCAAAGTTGAAGAGGAGATGGAGAGGAACAAAAGCCATGTTGAACAATTTTTGAATTGAAGCCTCCATCAATGAGATATTTGCTCTTGAACTTGGACATGACATGCACATAAGGTGTTTGTTGAAATTACGGCGTGCTGACCGGTCACGACTAGCCAACTTGCCTTGATTTGTCTCAACTTTAATCCATCATATCTCTCTCAATTTTAATCCAATGAGGATGTTCTTGGTATGGTTTGAAGCTTGGAATGTGAACTTTTGATAGGCCTCCCTAACTTTTCAATTTGGTGCTTGGAACATGGAGAAAGAATGCCCTAAAGTTGGGTGCTCACCTTGCCAAAACTTACCAAAAATGGAAACCCTAATTTCTATTTTAGGAAACTTTTCACATTTCTTGATTTCTTGTGAATCTCTTGACATTTCTTGATCAAACCTTCACCAATGATCATAATGAACTTGAGGAACATGAATTTGACCTCAAAAAGTCAGGAGTTGACTTTTTCCTCTGCACAGTTGACTTTTCCCCAATTCTCATGATTCTCAACCAATTTATCAATTGAAGATCTTCTGAAATGAACCAATGGGCAATACTTTATCCTTGGACAATTGAGAGCATATGGAAAACCTTGAAATAAAACTTTGGCTCAAAAAACCATTTGCACTGACTTTTCCCCAAAACCCTAATTTTGCACTGGTTAAGAAAATGTGATCCACTTGAGATTTCTTGTCAAACTTGAATCAATTAAGATCTCTTGAGGCTCAAGGCTCCTTGGATTGGACTTAGATGCCTTGATACCATGCTAAGAGCCAATGATATGCAAAGATGATAATACAAGAATGCAATGAAACATAAGCCAGCTAATACTAAAACAAGATGACAAATTTTGAGGTGTTACAGGACCTCATGAACCCAATCATCAAGTCAATTTAGCCTCAGGGGATGCATTCACAAAAAAATCAGGAATTAGGGTTTCTTGACCTAATTCACCCCTAAGTTGAATTTTGATTCAATACATAAGCCAAGACCTCAAGACATGAGTTGAGGGCCTCAAATACACTACATTGATCCATTTACAACAATGGATTGACCCAAGAAGCTTGGTTCACAAGTTTCAATTTCATCTGGACCACAATTAGGGTTTTGAAGGAAAAGTCAACTGTACCTTTGACTTTTGACCAAGACATGCTCCTAAACCTTGGGACATAATTCAATACACCCTATAACACCTATGAAATCCATCCATTAGGTTTGAATTAGGTCAAGAACTTGATTGCGAAAAGGATCCCACAGTTTGGATTTCATCTAACAAAAAGTCAACTGTGCACAAAATCAAGTTTGACTTTTTGGAATTTTTCACAAATATGGTTACACTAAGTCAAAAACAATGTTAATGTATTGTATTGTTCATCATTCATTAAGAAAAATCAAGAAAAGTGAGGTTTCTTGCAAAAGGGGCAACCATGAGAAACCAAAATTTTTCCAAGTTAGGGAACAAAAGTGATTTTATACCAACTTTGCAAGGTCATAACTCCTAAACCACAAGGCCTTTTTCTCTTATTCAAAGCTCAAATGAAAGTCCATCTGGCATACTTTAAAAGTTTCAACTACAAGAGATTCCAAATCCTCATGGATTGATCAAAATCACAAAAACATGAAAATGACCACTTTTCCAACACTTAGTGAAATTTTCAATAAGTCAGAATCTGCCTTACTTTTTCTAAAATGTAGGGACATTTTTCACCTTGATCCACGTTAAACCAGGTCCCTTGGTGAACATCAAAGTTGAAGTATGACATGTGGACTTTCCAACAAGTACCAGATCATCTCCAAATTCAATTTGAGTAAGGAGATACAACCCTTTGAACATGGCATCATGGACTGATTTTTACAAGGCAGATTTGTGCATTTTGCTCGAGTTAGCTAATTTAGACAACTCTAAGCCTTGTTATCCATTTGGACACATCAGAGGAAAGCATCCAAGAGAAAAGATCTGATCCCAAGCCTCCCAAGTCCAAGGAACTACATGTAGCCATAAGTGTCCTAAAAAGGCTAAAAAGCTCAAAGACTCCAATTTTGTTTCCAAGCATTCAATGGATGCATCAAGGTGGCATGGGCTAAGACATTGCTAACTGAATGAGTCAAGATTCAGCTCCGAACCTCAAGTCAATGGATATAGGAGACTAAAGATGCCTTTATGCTACAATTGGCCAAGGGACTGTCCAAGTTGCCATTCACTATTGCTTGTAAAGCAAACTTGCTCTACTATAAATAGAGCTCATTTGTGGTCAGTTTGAGTACACCAAAGCACTACAACACTTGCTTTCCTTAAAATATCTCTCATTAGGCCAAAATGCCTTCTTTTGCAAGTCACCTCTTAGTTTTTGAGTTAGAGAGCAATTCCACCACAACTCATAATCCAAACACATCCAATGTATCATATATAAGTTATTTAAACACTCACCCTTGGTCTGAAACACTAAAATCAGAAAGTCAACCTCCAAAACCTTAAATCTTGATTGTTTTACATTTTGCAAGCCATGTCTTGATCCAGTTACTTTCAAAACCAAACCAAGCCTCAAACACACTCTAACTATCATCCTCAAATTGTCCCAATTGGTTTCCCGCATCTGGAACACCATTTGAGAGAGTTACTATCTTGGTCACTTTTGTCCCTTTTGCAAGAAAGAGCCAATTCTTGTTCCTGAGGATTCCAGCTGGTTTTGATCATCCTAAAAGCTTCTAAGGGATCAATCAAGAGTATTCAAAGCATTGAATTACTTCTCGCACAAGGAACTTGATAGATAGCACAAGAAGCTTCAAGAGGTAAGTGCATCACAACTTGAACTCTCTAAATCATGCATTGTTTTGAGGTTCATTGATCATAGACATCTCATACATATCATATATGTTGCGTTTGAACCAATTTACCATGCTATTGCTTCCTGTATGATGAGATACCATAGAACATGCAAATCTAGGCCTATTTTGAAATCACTATCAGATTTTAAAATAGGGACATATTCTAAAAATTCCAAAGGCACCATTGGATTAATTCCCCCAGAGAGGATTAATTCCCGGTGAAACCTCTCTTGAATATCTTCAAACCCTAAAACTGTTCACTAAAGAAAAGATTATTCCCGGTGAAACTTTTCTTGAACTTTCCTTAAGTTTGGACCCACAGGCTTCCAAAAAGCATCACAGCCTCCTCTTGGGCTTTGTGCAAGGACCCTCCGGCTTCTTAGAAGTTCTCATGCCTTCTCTTGGGCTTAATACAAGGACCCTGAAGACCTCTTAAAGATATAAAACAGAATTTAGTCATCCTTTGTTAGAGCAGTCTTTCCAAAGATTCAAAACCTCAGACCAATTTAAGGGTTGATTCTCATCCCTTAAAGCACCACCCTCCTCTTGGGCATCGTACAAAGATAAACTTTTCCATACCAGTAGACTTGGGCAGTCTAATCTCCTATTGGATCTCAAAGACATTCTCAAGTTCCCTACAAACACAGGAGAAACCCTGGTCATTTAATTAATCTCCAGTAGAGTTAAAACCCTCACAGGATCTAAAACTCAGTCTTTCATCCTAAATTTCCCCAGCTAGGGTCAGCTTATCATCAGGGTAACATTATCCCAAATCAGAACCTCAAGGCATCTGGTACCTCAAAGCTCTTCTGTAAACCCTCAGCAAGAGTTGATGCCCCGACTTGGACCTTTCTCTGGATCTCAATAATCCTCAACAGAAGACAGCCTCCTCTTAGGATTTGTATAATGATTTTCCTCAGCAGAGTTAGCCTAAAAAATACTCTCTTGTTGAGTCAATTTCTTTCAGCCTTAATCTTGGGCTTTGTACAAGACATATAAAAACACTCTCTTGTTGAGTCAATCTCTTTCAGCCTCAATCTTGGGCTTCGTACAAGACAGAAAAAAAGCACTCTCTTGTTGAGTCAATCCTCTTTTCAGCCTCGATCCTTGGCTTTGTACAAGATAGATAAAAACACTCTCTTGTTGGGTCAGTCTCTTTCAGCCTCAATCTTGGGCTTTGTACAAGACACCCATAAATATCTTCAGCTGAGTCAATTAAATATCTTTTAGCCTCAATCTTGGGCTTTGTACAAGACATATAAAATTTCCCTAAGCAGAGTCAATCCTCTTTTCAGCCTCAATCTTGGGCTTTGTACAAGACAAATCATACTCTCTAGCAGAGTCAATCTTTTTTTTTTAGCCTCAATCTTGGACTTTGTACAAGACACATATGGAACCTCCCCAGTTGGAGTCAATTCTTTTAGCCTCAATCTTGGGCTTTGTACAAGACAGATAAAACCTCTCACCAGTGGAGTCAAAAAATCATTTTTTTTGCCTCAACCTTGGGCTTTGTACAAGACAGACAAAATATTTCCCCGAAAAAGTCAACTTTTAGCCTTCTCTTAGGCTTTGTAGAATGATATCCCTAAAAGAGTCAATTCTCTTTTAGCCCTAATCTTGGGCTTTGTACAAGACAGATAAACACTCTCTTGTTGAGTCAGTCTTTTCCAGCCTCCTCTTAGGCTTTGACCTCCCTAGTAGAGTCAATCAATCTCTTAGCTTCAACCTTGGGCTTTGATCAAGGCACACAATAAAACCAATATCCCCTCAGAGGATATCAAAAAACTCTCTATAGGAAGACATTTTTCTGTACAATCACACGTCAAAATAGAGATTCAAAACAAACCTTAATCCCAGATAACTACTGTAAGTGGCACACTTGTTAATTCAAAAATCCAAGTTGTCGTCCATCTTTTATCTTGGTAAATCCTCTGTTTCATCTAATTGATGTAAGTGGCAAGCCTCTGGATTATTTACATCCACGCCACTATCCCTCTCTTAGCCTGAAAAATTCCTAAGGAAAAATGGCATTGCTCAACACCAAATCCCTCATAAAGGAAATTATGGCATTGCTGGATTCACATATCCCAGTTAAAGTAATTCTCCTTTATAATCAGTCACCCAACTGTTGTGATAAACAGACTAGATGTCTCCCTTTAGAGATAACAAATTCTCTCTCAGTCAAATCTTTTACCTTCAATCTTGAGCTTTGAACAAGACACAAATACACATTTAGCTTCAATCTTGGGCTTTGAACAAGACGCCAAAACATCTTTTTTACCTCCCATAGAATAGGAGGAACTACGATTGCTTTGATTTCCCTGTTTATCTTTAACGGGAATACGTAGGCATAAGATTGCGAAATCTTAGCGAACACACCAATAAAAAAAACTTTAGGTCCAGTACCTTCACATACCAATAAAAAAAACTTTAGGTCCAGTACCTTCACACACCAATCAAAAACTTCAGGTCTAGTACCTCACCAAAAACATCGGAAAAAAACCGAAATCAACAAAAACTCTCTCTCTCTCTCTCTCTCTCAAACACTCCCAAAGGAGAAACTTTCCCAACTCACAACAGATAAACACCAGTAAGTAGAAAGCAGTAAGGAAATTTGCTAACAACCTGTGGATAACCACATATAGGATGGATAATTGACAACTCCCCATTGTATAACCTGACCCCGAACTCCCTAATCTCTTTAAGTATTTGTTCAGTTAAACATTTACGTGCAAGGTTATTTTTAGATAGCTTCTCTTTCCTTTCCAGCTTCATAGGATAAATAAGAAATCAGAAAGTAGCACCCCACTCTTACCATTGCGGTGAGGAGAAACCCATGGCGATAAGGTGGTCGCGTCACCGACAAAAATCGCACGCAACAGGATCCCCAGTGAAGTCGCCATTTTTCTGTACCAGCGCGATTTTCATTTTGCTCGAAGGTCGCTTTTTTACATGTGAACTTTTAATTTATCCCAAAAGGAGGGAAGGGGAAAAAATCTGAATAAACCCGTGAGTGTGCAAAGTGTAAAATAATGCAATAAGAGATCGGGAATCGGGGTTGGTTATACTAAGGGAAGGTACTAGTACCCTAAGTATCTATAGTATCCTATAGGAACCTCTTGTGTATATTTTCGTTACTGTTGATTTGAGTCATTTGTTGTATGTTGGGGATTTGTTGGTTGCTTTGAGTGAGTGATAAGAGTGGGAAATGTTTTTGTTGTTTTTGTAGGGTATGTTGAAGTAAACTAAAACAAAGGTATAGGAACCTAAAGGTTTTACTTATTATTGTGATCGCTAAGATCTCACAATCTTATGCCTACGTATTCTCAAAAGGAAGTTGAGAAATCAGAGCGCTCCTAGTTCCACCTACTAATGGGTGGAATTGGGTTTATTGGGTTTGAGAAGAGACAAGTTGTCATCTTAAGGGAGATATCTCACCTATTCACCATAAACAGAAGGAAGATAATAATGGAAGAAGCTTTAAACTTGGATGTAGAAAATCCAGAGTAATGCCACATTCTTCCTTTAAAGGAAATCTTTGCATAATAAGATAAAGACCTTAACTTGGATATAGAATCAACAAGTGTGACACTTACATCACTTAAATGAAAGAAGTGTTTTGTACCATAATAAGAGAAGGACTCCAGCTTGGATTTTGAATCAATAAGTGTGCCACTTACATCACCTAGAATCGAAAAAAGTTTGAAATGTTTGATTTATGTTGTGGAGAATAAAAGAGACATCTCTTCCATAGAGATTCATGTCTTATCTCTGAGGAGTGTTGAATTTGAAACCAAAGGTTTGCTAGGGTTTGACTTGAAGTTTGAGATTTGAAGGTTTGAAGCCACAAGGGGCTATGGTTGACTTTAGGACTTCAAAAGGGAACTCTCAGCTCTTTATTGAAGAGTTGAGTCTGAAGTCAAACTTCCTTGTATAAATCCCAAGAGGAGGATAAGTTGATTGTGAAGTCTCCTTTTATAAAGCCCAAGAAGAGGCTAAGTCTCCTTGTATAAAGCCCAAGAGGAGGCTAAGTCTCCTTGTATAAAGCCCAAGAGGAGGTTAAGTTGATTGTTGGAACTTTAACAAGGGAAACCTAATGTTTTAACTAAGTTGTAGTTTGAAGAGGATCCTAAAGTTTGAACTGAGTCTAAACTAGAGATGAGTATTGAAATGCCACAGTTATGTAAATGTTGTAAATGTCAAGAGAAACTTAACAAAACAAGTTTTATTAAGCTTTTTGAACAAGTGTAGTCATCAAGGATGACATGAGCATGGTATGACTAAGCATGTTATATCAACATGTGAAAGTGTATCAGACAAGGAGATATGTTCATCATGGTAAGAGTTTATGAAGGAAATACTTGAATATGTGAGCAAAGGTTTAATTCATGGAAGCAATCACAAAGAGATTTAAGTAAGCATATATTCACATATGAATCGAGGGTCTGATGAATGTGGTAAAGGGTAATCAAAACCCTAATGATTATAAGCATATGAACAAAGCATTCAAACATGGTTGAATCAAGGGCTTTGGGAAATACAAACTTAAGTGGAAGCCCTAACTATGTATCAAAGTATTTTGAAATATTGGTCAAAGTGAAAACCCTAGTTAAACATTTAATCGGAGTATTTTTTTAGAGGAGAATTATGTACTCATGGTATGAAAGACAAGACAACATGTTAGGTACATCAAACAAGGCTTGAACAAACTGTATCATGACCCTAAGGACATATGTGGACAATTAAGTTAAGGAAAAAATCAAAGAAATCATGGAAGGGTATGAAAAACACTTTAAAAAGTAATGGTTTTCAACCTAAGAAAATGGCAAAAATAAATATTATTTTTGGGATTTTCAAATGGATTCTCAAAATATACAAGATAAATGAGAAGTGTGAAAAGAATTGGCTCAAAAAGATTAAATTTGATCATTGAAATATTTGAATGAATTTGTGAAAAAAAAATGAAGAAAATAGGTGATAGAAAATAAGGATGGCCCTCGCAAGATTTGAACTCGCGCCCTTGGGGAGGAGAGTTTAAAACATTACCATCTAAGCCATGTTCGTGTGCTGATAGAGAATGGAAAATGAATATATATATATATATATATATATATATATATATATATATATATATATATATATATATATATATATATATATATATATATATATATATATATATATATAATTCTTTTGAAAATGGTTTAAAAAATAAAATCAAAAGGTCTGGGCGAGGGGGATTCGAACCCCAGACCTAAGGGTAACACAAAGCCTTAAACACACGTCTTCAACCACTGGGGTGGTAATACATCCGTTGATTTTTTTTCATCAAAATAAATATATTATAAAAATTCATTTTATTTTGAAATATGGCGCAATGGCCATCACCTTCATCAGCTTCATCTTCTCCAAGTGCTATCTCTCAGAATACACATCCAAATGGCACGATGTAAAAATAAAACTTGATAAAATTTGACAAGGAATTGAATGGTCCTATTCAATTTCATTTATTTTGAGTGTATCCAAAGAAATTAATTTGAAAACCATATGAACCCTAACTGGATAATTTGATATGAAATCCCAAATAATCATGATACACGACAATTAATTGAGGGAAAATAATCATGACATAATGATAGACATGTATGTAACTCAAATAATAAAAATTGATGCATGAATCATAGAGTTCAGTTTAGAGGAAACTTACCTTGCAAGTGAGAATTGAATTCTCTGTTGGAGGTGTTACAAAACTGATTCGATGATTCAGACAGCTTCCTTGAGCCTCAAGGATGATGTTACAATGTTTGAATTGGTTTGAAAGCCTATGAAACTCTTAGCTCGAATTTATCTGCGGCTTATGGTGTATTATGAAGAAAATGACACGTGACTTGATGATTTTGAGGTTACAGTTAGTGTTGAGTGTTTGGATCACTTACACATGATGTATGTGAAGTGTTTGGATGCTTGGTTTGATTGGAAATGACCTTGAACTGAGAAATCAAGTTTTCACTGATTGAGAACTTTGAATTTTGCAAGAGGGAATATTTATGAGAAAACAAGCATTGGTAATGTTTTGGTGTGTCCTAGAATGTTCAGAATGGCCTCTATATATAGGAGGAATGCATAAGATATTTTGAGTTTGAAAGGATTGTGATGCATGCTATTATCCACTAAGTGATGTCATGTAGCTATTACTTGAATGCCAAGGTACATAGCTTACATTCTCACATGGCTATGACTTCTGATCCTTTGAGCTTTGTTCCACAAGGCTTCATCTCATCTTTTGATGTTCCAATCAAGTTCTAACAATTTGGAGGGTTTTTGCTCAAAATCACTATTCCACTTTAATGCTAGATGACAAAACCTCACTTCATGCTTTTGGAATGATTTATTTCACATGCTAAGTGATGAAACTTTGAAAATTCAGCTGTGATTTGTAGAGAACATGCTTGTATGATCATTTTGGAGTTGATCTTGTGAAGATTTTAGGCATGCAAGACTTATCCAAATCGTGTGGCACAAACATGTTACAAATGTATCTTGCAATTTCAGCTTGATCAAGCCTTATTGCAACATCCATAACTTCTTTCTCAAGTAAAGAATTTTGATGCTCTTGATCATTTTGGAAAGCTGAGATATCATACTTCAACTTTGATGTTCAAAGTTTGTTTTGAATCATTGTGGATCATAGTGAAAAATAGTCCTAAAGTTGGCTTAAACACAAAACAGATTTTGTCCAAAATTTCACTAAGTGTTTTAAGTTCAAAATCATGGAACCTCCAACTTTATGGCCTTATATCTTAAAATATATGCATTTTTTGGGAATCCACCCTCAAGGACAAAGTTGTAGTATGTAACAATCTCTTAAATTTGATCTTTGGATCAAAGAAAATGGTTACTTGGTTTGGAAGTTATGGCCTTGGAAAGTAGGGCAAAAATCACTGAACTTTATAACTTAGAAAAAATTCAACTTCTCCAATGTTGCCCTTTTTACAGGTAACCTCATATTTCTCAATTTTTCTTGATCAATCATGATACAAATAACATATTAACATCATTATTTACTTGAAGAGACTATGTTTCACCAAAAACTCCAAAAGTCAAACTTGATTTTGACCACAGTTGACTTTTGTATCAGATGAACTTAAACTTTGTGATCTTTAATGAAATCAATCCCTTGGGCTAATTGAATCATTATGGATGGACTCCATAGGTGTTTTTGAGTGTCTTGAGTCATGTCCCAAGGTTTGAGATCAGGTCTTGGTCAAAAGTCAAAGGTACAAATGACTTTTTATTAGAAACCCTAGTTTAGGGACTTAGATGAATTTAACTTCTTGCATTGCTTATGAATCAAGTTCTTTGGGTTAATCCAATCATATTAAGGGATTATTATGAGGAATTTGAAGTCCTTGAAACATATTTGGAGGTTTGGGATCATGCCTTGCTTCAAAAGTCAACTCAAGGACTGAATTAGGTCAAAACCCTAATTATGGTGCACTGAGGATCTTGAGACTTGATGAGCTTGTCATGATGCTATCTTGCACTTGATTTTTGATGGATGAAAACTCTTGAACTTTATGGATGAAAAAGGGACTTGTGGTGTTGAATATGATGACCATCCTCTGATAAGTCATTTGCTTGAGCCCTTGGGGAATCACCTAACCTGTAAAGTAAACAAACACACACATCTTGTATTTGTAATGGATTAGTGATGCATAAAGACACACACACACACACAAAGATATATATATATATATATGTTATGATGAATGTCATGCAAATGATGTAAGTGAGGTGGCTTCTTAGGGGTAAAACATTAGGGTATGGCTCTTTTATATCATCGTGTCGAACTCGATGTATGACTTCGTTTGCATCTTAATTCCTATTAACCATTACCACCCTTGGTTTCATCTCCCTTGGCACTGGCTATTCGACCCTGGGGGTTCGACTCTAACTCCCTGATTTGCCACATCTGCACGGGGTGCATTTCGCTGGGCTTGGTTAATGTTAGGATCCTCCTCAAGGATTGCTCCTTGGTTTTCTACCACCCATTCCCTTTGAAGTTGTCGAGGTGCTTGCGAAACCCCAAAGAAATTCGTAATTCGCGTCATCTGCACTGCCATCTGTTGGCTTGTTTGGGTGGTGTTTTGAATCAAGGGGTTGAATATTGTGCCCATCTGTTGGGCAAGCATATGGACCATGTCATGGTTACTTTCGCCCATTTGCTTCCTTAAGACTGTTGCAGAGTTTGTAGTAAAATTGGGCATTTGTTGGGAAGAAAATCCCACCCCTGGGGGTTGGTTGATTCGACCCATATTGTTAACAGCCGATCCAGACCCTTGCAAAGGCGAAAACATGTTCACAAATGGGTCAGCGAATGTTGACGTCGCATTGTGAAAAATTTCCATCATCGAAGTTGGCATGCCGTATGGCTGTTCGTGAACATTCAAAGGCATTGTAAATCCAGACACATAAGGCATGAATGTACCAGTTCCCACTGGAGGAGGGGTCACTGATTGACCCTGCATCCTCACAGGATATAAAATTGGTCCTTTGTGAGTGCTCGACGGTATGGTCGTCGTACTCGCCGTAGATGGAATTGCTTCGGACACAGATGTTGCGGTCGTAGTCTCCCCTGTCGAAAGAGGGGGTTGTTCTCCAGTGTTATTTGGCAGATTTTCCATCCTTCTTACGTATCTCCTTCTTGGTATTGCTTCGTTATTAGTGAATGTTTTACCACTTCTTAATCTCATGCAACGAAGTTAGAGAAACCACAAATGAAGAACTTTTAAATATTTTCATAAATTAAGTAAAAGCACTGGTCCCACTGGGCGTGCCAATTTGTGTATCGTCGAAATTGGTAAACAAGCGCTAGTCTTCCAAATTCTATATTTTTGGTTACTCGCAGGATCAACTAGATTGATCCTAGGACATGTAGTTTTGTTTTCTTCAAGTTTTATCACTTATGAACATTTCGACACTGTTCCTTTCATTGAAAGTAATGTTAAAGTTTGTAAAGAAATGCAGAAATGTAAATAGCAATGTAAATAACTTCAAAGTAAATTTACAACAAATGTAAATAAAAAAATCATAAATGATTTTTTATAAAAAGTGTAAAAATGGTGATCACATGTACATTGCAATCAAGGACTCGTTTCTCAAAAACACAAATACTTTGAGTAATATTTGACTTTTTTTATACAAAATGGAACACAAGAATCCTAATCACTAAGATTCCTATTTATAATAAATAAAAAATAATGGTAACAAACGATCTCTTCTCCAGAAGATGACACGTTCTCGATTGCTTGGACTTCACTACTTACAGCTTTCCACGTGTCTTCTCTTGAAACAGATAAGGCTAAAAAATGGTTATTAGCCTTATTTTGAATTACGCTCGTCAAACACAACTCCAAATGAACATCTTCATCGAACTTAAGTTAGAACTCAAGAATATTTCTAAGTCCCAGACCAAAATCTCCCTCTATGTAAAGAGTCTTCTTCGACTATGCCTTCACAAGCATTTGTCAAAATCAATATATTCTTTTCCACAATATCTCCTTTAGCTCTACTGGCTTATTTCAAATAATCCTGAGCGTCGAAATTCTAGCTAACAGTATGTCTTATAATTATATTTTTATTTGGACTTGTAACACTCCTACTGCCATCATTACCTCCTCCTACTAGAGATTTTTTAGTCTTCTGCCGAGGACACCTTTTATGTACCCTAAGTCTTATTTAGATAGCGGGTTTTCCACCCACATACTTCACTAACTTTTTCTATAAATACAACTGGTTCCATCTATCTCCACGCTTACGAGTTCACGAATTTCTCCCACTAAAATCCCTTTCCCCTCAAGATATTTTCTCTTCCATCCTAATTCAGGTAATATGTTTGATTTCTCTTCCTTTTTATACTTTGCTTTACGCTTTCGATGGTTCAGATTCGTGAGTGTGATGACTGGGGGAGCTTACCTTCAAAAACTATCTCCAAGAGGCATGCATTGTGGCAATAGTGTGTGGAAACGTCCATACATGCTACAGGAAAAGTAGATTGGGAGTTTGTGGAGAAAGAAGTGCACGACATTTTATTTGATAGTGCTTCTAATAATAGAGAGACTAATTTGATGTCCTCTTGCTTACGATCAGTTGAGATTATCATAAAGATTCCATTAGGCTCTTTTAATGACGAGATTTTTAGTTACGACTCACTTTGCCTCAAAGTTGCTTGGGTGAAGAAATTATGGAATGGTTTGGAACTATCTAGTGATTAAACTAATGTCATTTTGGAACCGTGCATCCGAGAAGCGAAGGTTTGTATGTGGGAACCACTCGACGTGCCTGATGACTAATTTTACTTCTACCCCGACATTACTGACAACTTTGACGTGGGTTTCCCTTTTACCATTTTCCAATCTAAATTTCTGAAAACCCTTAATGTTGCCCCTTCTCAACTTCATCCCAACAATTTATCTTTTTTCCCGAGTGTGTGAGGTTGTTTGTTGGGGTCTTAATATCATGCTCACCATGGGAATCACAATTTCTTTCTATGAACCTAAAGGCGTGTATAAAGGAGGTTGGGTTTTTGTGAATGCTACGCATGAGAAAGCCATCCTTTCCCTTAGACTTCAAACTATAAAAGAAGGAAGGAAAATTCCTCTGGGTTATGGGTGGTGCTCATTTCCTGGAAGTCATATATGAGGAAGATATGATGTATCAATTTCCTATTTATTAGATCGGTACCCCTTAGATATTATGGGCTATGACCCATACAAGCTGAGTGCCACTAAAAGAGAGGCATTTGATATTCTAGATCAATTCAAGGTTATGTGGGTGCATAATTTTTTTAAGTGCGAAGGCGACCTGAATAGATTGGTCAATTACCTTGGTATAATAAATTTCATGATGTCCTATTTGTTTTTTCTTTATTCGACAGTTGAATCAATTTTTATTGCATGTGTAGAGAAGATGAATAATGTTACGGTGGCCGAAAAGAAGGTACTAATGAATCACGCCAAAGCGCTTTGAGGAGTAGTGCAACTTGTGCATCAGAGTGATCCAACCGTGCTTCAAAATTGGGACACCAAAATTAGAAAAAATGTGTAGGAGGGAACCATGGTAAATGTCATTTCTATTACGACCTAACCCATTCCTGGAACCTCTAAGTCCCCTCCAGCGAATAAGAACAATGGGGTGCCGGTAAATCCGTTGTTGGTGACGTGAGTCCGACCTCCCTTGATCAGCACGCATGTGGCTTACTTGGGGAAATGGAGGGAAAACATGTGGCTTCTATTCCAGCTGCACTAATAAATCCAAGTTTTTGAATCATTTTTTACAGCCGGGGTTTCATATTCGACCACATTCATGCTACCGAAGATGTCGAGTGAAACGCTGCAAGCGCACGACTTTGTCGAAGTAATATAAAAAGTTATTGAACCTCAGAGACCAATTATCTTAATACCAAATTCTACTTTACCGATGTGAAGCTAAAGTTGTTAAAAATTAGGGTTTGTGAATGATTTTTTTTTTATAAATAAAATAATTAAAACAAGAAAATTTTACAACTCTGATCCACACTTCTAATTCTCTTGTAAATCCTAATTTGTTACAAGAATAAAGTTAAGTTCGTAGAAAATGGGAAAAAGTAGACAACACCCACTTTCGTCGGCGTGTTGTCTTGATCTGATTAATTACGCTACCATTTTTGGTCGGCATATAGTATTTGTTCAAAGTCCGTTTCCAGAGCAGCCAAAAATAAAATTACATTCTCTGTTGGAATCTTTGGGACATTTTCGTCCCCTCAATCCAACAGTTTGATGTTTCTAATTCTAATATTGCGTTACACGTTTTCAGGGTATAGGCAATATATATGGTATTATTGTTTTAGCAGCGGAATTCAATATATTTATGATAAAAAACCTAAAAATGAATTTTCCTAAATTTTCATAAAAAAATTATTTAGGTATCTACATGAGGGTTATGATGAGGCAATCCTCATTGCCCTAATATAAATAACAATCGGATAAACAAACAAAGCATTCATGGACAAAGCATACTCGCTCAATAGAACTAAATAACATTAACAAAATATAAATAAAACTTGGATTGAAGATAAACAAGACTTGAATAATGAAAAGCTCTAATGGAAAGGATAATACAGTAGTTGCCTCAAAGTAAATTGCAGAAAAAATGAGTGTAAAGTAAAAATAGAAACTAGAGCCTAACCTTTCCTTTGCTCTTCCATTTTACGAGTTTACATAGGCTAATGCCAAAAGTTCATGTTCAATTAGCATTAAAATGGTTAAATAAATAAGAAAACAGAATTCCAAAAGGCAAGAGAAAATGAAATGTCTTTTAGCCGCCCTCATGTTATGGCCTATAGGAGCTACTACAAGTACCCATAGCAGGCCTCTAATTTTTGTATGGTGGAAGGATGATGGGCTACTACGGCCCGTAGCAGCTGCTACGGCCACCCGTAATAGCTCCCTGGATTTTGTACTGAGGAAATCCTAAATTTTGCAGCTTTGCCACATTTTTCCTTCCTTGACTTCTACTTTCCTCTAGATAGTCCTTTTCGCCTAAAATATGGAGAGTACACAAATATACACCTAAAAGTGCATGATAACATATATCAACTTCATAATAAATACACACAAAGCAAAATAAAAACATAGTAAAAGGCCACTGATCAAATCCTCCCATACTTGAATCATTCATTGTTCTTAAGCAATTTTGGTTGTATCAAAAGAATTTAAACAAGCAAAGGTTTTCAAAGAACATTTCAAAATATACACTTATGAGTTTCTATGTTCTAATTAGCTATGAGTTGATTCTTTTGATACTCACTTGATCCTAAAGGTCTTGTGAGAACACAAACTAGAGTCTCCCTCAAAAACACCAATTCCACCATGGATTTGTCTATAAGTCTCCGCGTCCTATTTTCTTTTCATATCAAATACATAAAGCAGTCATGTTAAGGTATTTTAAACATATATATTATGAAACACCGGTAGGATTGGACAGAGGAAGTATTATTCACAATAATTTGATCAAGCTAACGTTTTGGGGGGAAACCTCTTTAGGGTGTACCCAACTTACTTCAATTAGCCATTCTTTATTTAACACACACACACACAAAAAACACACACACACACACACATGCACATGCACATGCACATTTTCATAAATTTTTTCTTTCATGTTTACGGCATTAGGGATCAGCCAACATTGGGTTGAATAATCGGGTGAGGGTTACACAACTTAGTAGGTGAAATTGTCTTTTACTACCCATATTTAAATTTTTTTCCTTCTTTTTCATATTCATTTTTCTAAGCCAACCAACACACAATGAACACTATAAATTTTAATTCCAGACCGAATTATGTAAATTAATTAGAAAGTACTTACAAGTAATTAGAGACTACAAGTTAAATTGTGTTGAATTGATATTTGATTAAGAGGCTCTTGGTGACTGATTTATCAAACTTTCTCAGGATCCTTAACCTTAAGCCTCTCTTCCCATAGACTCAATATACTTTCAAATACACATACTATCTAGACTCTAATTTTTTTTTCAAATTTTTTCCAGAGGTACAAATGGATTTTTCACAGCAACCTGACAAACACACAACAATAATATAATTAAAATAAAAATAAATTAGAAATTCCCCCTCATAATTACACTAGACATTGTCCCTAATGTTAATAGTGAAAGAAAAGGGAGAGAGAAAACTCACATTGTCCCCACTTCTAATTAGCCTTTGTTGATGTATATCGTCTGGTAAGAGGTGGTGGTGCTCATTGTGTAACCTTCTTTTTATTCCTTCAAAAATAAAAACATAAGCAAAAAAGTTAAACCACACAATTTCGTGGTTTCCTCCCACGCAGTGCTTCTTTAAGGTCATTAGCTTGACCTTTAGACCCTCATGTGCAAGAGGGTGTTTCCTTCAAGTTTAAGTTTTTAACATTGTGCCTAGAAACTATAGAGGTCTATTTAAACCTATCCATCCAGTTCACACACTCTTTACCCATTTATTTTTTTCTTTTGTATGGGGGATCATATTTAAGATCTATGGAATTGGTTTTTATTTAAATTTTAGGGCAGCCTCATGTGCTAGCACTTATGATTTTTGGGCAGATTTTTCATAAGCCTTAGCTTTCTCATTTTCACCTTCCTACTTTTTGGTAATGTCCTCTTTGACATCTTGATCAGTCATATTAAGACTAAAGCAAGAGTCTGAGACAAAAGGATTTTTCATTAGTTGGTCCAACACAAATTCAATATTTTCCTATCCTACTTCAAAGGTCAACCTTCCTTATTTTACATAAATAATGGTTCCATCAGTATCTAGAAAAGGTCTACCTAGAATGATGTGGACATGAGAATCCTCCTCTATTTTCATGATTAAAATGTCTATAGGTATATAAAGTTTCCTGATTATCATACCCCAATTTTGAACTTGAATCGCCGATAAATACAGTTATCATAACATCTGCATCAACTACATAGCATAGCATGCATTCCATCCCGCACAATGCCCAAAATGTTCATCGGAATAAACCTGTCAAATTTACAGCCGAATCGGTCAAGCTAAAAGTCAACTGTGCGTAAAATCAGTGGACAAAACATCTCAAAATTAAACTTGCAGACGTCATTGATATTAATCTACGTTTCGTGTTGTTTAACCTGGCGTGCTCGTTTTAATTTTTCGACTACTTTTCGTTCGCATTTTGATCAGTCTGAGCCTTTTAACCAGTAAAATTTTATTTTAAAATTTGGCCAAACGTTTTATTTTTCCGAGTCTTTTATTTCACGCTGATCATTTTGGTGCATTCATTTTATTTTTTTGAGCACTTCGATATCAGTCTGAATATTCATTTTTGACTGGTTTTATTTTTATTTTTAAATAAAAATAATTTTAATTTACTCAGATTTTTTATTTGTTTAATTTATCACTTTTTCTTTTTTAATAATATAAATTTTGTTTTTTTTTTTCCTTTTTAGAAACACTTGCCCACTAAGTTTAAAAAAAAAACTTGTTTTGTGTTTGAATCTCATTTGAAGTAACATGGCATTGCATTGAGAGGGGCCAGATAATACATCACCATCACCTCTCATAAAACCCCACCACCATATACTCATTATCATGACACTACCAACAAAAGGGATACTTCCTCACTATAAAACAACATCAGGACCCCTCATAAGAAGGCACTCTCACGCCACATATACATATCTACCACATCAAATTTCCATTCATTGATTTTTTCTCCTGATATATATCTTTTTCATCATCACTAATAACAAGAAGAAGACCTCATTTCAACATATAAACCAAAACCTTCCTCTCCATTTCAAACTATACCAACAATCCTTCACCTCCTTTGCAACCTCACGTCGGCTACCACACAAACAGCACCTTTATTTTCCTCTTCCAAATTACAAAAACCATACTCCACATTCCCAACAACAAAACATGTCCACCACACCACAATAAACCTTGCTCAACCACTGAACACCCTCACGAAACCACCAGCATACCATTTTTCTTCCCCCATCAACCATCTTATACCTTCAAACAAAACTCATTAAACCTCCAATTCTTCACTTCTCACAAACCACAAACCACACATAAACAAAAAGAGCATAAGCTGCATAGGCATAAAAAAAAATGGAATAGCAAAATGGAAAGGAAAGAGTAGGAACTCCCAAGAAAAAACAACTTAGCAGAGGAAAGTGAAAAGAGGCTCCCTCTTCATCTTTACGTTGGGAACCAATGAACTCACGAATTCTTTATTCAAACTCTATGAACATCATCTAACTTCAACTAATTTCTCTTCTATCTCACTCAAGAACAACACCCCAACCGAACCTCACTATTTCCGCCACCACTATCACCAACGCAAAATCGAAATCACAAACTCATTACACACAGCCAGCCACAACAAAAATCTGAAAAATAAAAAGGAGGGAATCGAAGAGAGGTCCAACCATAATCATCACACGCCTCACAAATCTGACCCAAATTCCATCGGCCGCACAATATGCTTCATCCAACTAAACCACACAAGTCACAACTGCGAACAAACATCCGTTGTGATTCCCGTCGCCGTCCAAATTCTCAGCTCCGCTCTAGGTTTAATGCGGCGGTAGCATTGAAAGCATGTTTTCTCAGGATCGTTGTCGTTTGAGACGAAATGAATTGGTGATGAGGAAGGAAAATGTGATTCTAGCTCAGTCACGTGTGGGGTACTATGTCCTTTTACTGTCATTATTAATTTTTTACTTTTATTTTTTTCGTTTATTATGAGTATTGATTTGGGCCTTAAGCCCGTGAAATGGTTTTCCCTTTTTTGTTTTTATTTTATTTTATTTATTTTAAATATATTTTCTATATTCATTATTTGTTTAATGTTTAAATTTTAAATTAGATTTAGCTTTAGTTGTGAGTCTTGGGCCTTTTGGTCCCTTGATTTTTACACACACCATGTTCTATTCTATTTTTATTTCTTGATCAATTAATTAATTCTTTTAGTAGATTATTTTTTTATTACCTCTTTTTGTTAAGCGGTTGATTTATTATTTTTTTAATCGATTTTAATTCGATAACTCTTTTACTTATGCAATTTCTCTGCCAACCTGTGCCCATTTCATACATGTAAATAATCAATTTCGATTCCGCTAACATTTCACCATTTTTTCAATTATTCAAATTATTTTCAAAAACCACTTTCATTTTTCAATTTTAAACATTTCACATATCCTTTTCATCATCAATTCAAACCATTTCAAAATTAACTTCAAATTATTTTTAAAACCTTTTATCAATTCCAATTTCAATTTTAAATTCAAAAATCCTTTCAAAACCATTTCATGGTTTGTTTTCAATCTTTTCCTAAAAAACACAAAAGAAGGGGACTGTTGGAACTAGCATTCTAGCAGAAACCTCAAATGATCGGTCCCGAGACTCGCGTATTGGGATAACCATTCATTCACTCTTTCATTCCTTAGAATACTTAATACCTACTTGGACAAATATGGGCCGTTAAGATCTGGCATCTTGGAATAACTCTTTGAGCTATTGATTATCATCAAGTGTTCGTTGTCCGTCAAATTCTTTTCATAACAACATGAAAGATGAGGATCGTTGGAATCTAGTATTCTAGCAGAACCCTCGAATGATCGGTATCGAGTCTCGCACTTTGGGATAGTCGTTTGTTCATTCTTTCGTTTCTTAAAACACTTAATATTAACTTGGACAAACAAGGGCCGTTAAGATCTAATATCTTGACGTAACTCTTTGAGCAATTGATTATCATCAAGCATTCATTATCCATCAAACAATTTTCAAAATAACTTTGAACGAAGAGGACTGTTGGAATCTAGCATTCTAGTAGAACCCTCGAATGACCGGTCTCAAGTCTTGCACTTTGGGATAGTCATTTGTTCATTCTTTCATTTCTTAAAACACTTAATATCAACTTGGACAAATGAGGTCTGTTGAGATCTAGCATCTTGACATAACTCTTAGAGCAATTGATTATCATCAAAAGTTCATTGTCCGTCAAATAATTTTCATGACAACTTGAATGAAAAAGGGCCGTTAGGATCTAGCATTATGACGTAACTCTTTGAACGTTTGATTCCCATCAAATGTTCGTCATTCACCTAAAATACATCCAACCAATCAAACTATTTTTCTCGCCGCCGTGCGAATAATCCTAAAAATGTTTTCATAAACATGAGATATTGTGTCTTGAGACGACGCAAAACATTGCTTTGTCCACAAACTACTTGAGTTTAGATAAGAGGCATTTCCTACGAATGTTGATTTGTAAATCCATTATGTTGTGACGTAAACTTTCGCTCCTCGTCTGTTTTGGGTAAAGCAATGTTTTTTGTCAAATGTGACTAAATATATTTTGCTAAAATCGACCAACAAACAAACTCCTTTTACCTAGAACTATGGACACTCTGATTTCTCATTTATCAATGAGAATACGTAGGCACAAGGGCCCCAATCCTTGGCGAGCAACCTTTTTTCTTTTTTTCAACGTAGTCTTGAACTACGAATGCTCTGCTTTCCTCATTGCACTATGAGGATATGTAGGCACGAGACTGCGAAGTCTTGTCGAGCCCCCTAGTAATAAAACCCTTAGGTCCCCTCTCTCTTTAATAAAATCCAAAAATATAACATTTATTTTCTCTCTCTTTTCAATTCCTAATAATTAGAAGATTAGAAACTAACATAATACCTTCCCTTTGCGTAACCAACTCCCGAATGCAGATATTGGTTGCGATGACCATATCCTTTCCTTTATTTTTAAGGGTTTTACTCGATATTTTCCCTTTCCCTCTATGGGAATAAATAAAGTTCGGTGGCGACTCTGTTAAGTCCATCATGCGGGCGTGCGATTGCGCTTCGTGAGGTCGTTCTCATTTTTTCGAGGTACGACAGATGAGAATCTACTGGGGACTTTCCCATCCCTAAGAGAGTCAAGCCTAGTTTAGTTAGGTTTTCATATGTGTGTTTAGCTTTGTTTGTTTCTCTTTCTTCTTTGATTATATGTTTTATTGCTCTTGCTTTTTCATATATATATATATATATATATATATATATATATATATATATATATATTTGTATATCCATGTGTGGGTTTTAGGGATATGACATCATGATAAAAGCTCTACACCCGAGATTTGGAAAAAGAAGAGAGAAAACATAGGTTAGATTTGGATGTTGTGTAATGTTAGTCACCAAGGGCCATTCCTTGCGTGCCTATCATGAAGACTCCTCAATAGTAGACATATTCATAGATCTCGTTATAAGACAGCTAGCTTGTTGCATGAGGTTGATTCATGAAGGGTCCATGACTCTAGGATCCCCATTAGAACAAATTTCTACTTTGGTGGTTGCGTAAAGTTAGACTTCAAGGACCTCTCCTTGTTGCAACCAACATGAAAACCCCGCCCAGAAGAGACCTTTTCGTCACTCTTGTCATAAAGCGGCTAGCCTGTTGCATGACGTTGATACGACTAAGGTCCATGACTCTGGGAACCTTATCCATCAACCTAAAAACTATCTTGTGAGCGGTTTATGGGTAGAAAGCATATAACTGTCCCCTATAGGGATTTTCTCGTCTTATCCTAGATCCTAATCATACCTGCATTGCTTTTACTTTGCATACAAATACAAAAAAGAAATCAATTCATGCATCCGCATTCATTAGCATGCATATCATTTTTCAAAAAATACAAAAAAAATCATTCGTTCACATACATTGCATTTTCATTTGTCAGCATGCATTGCATTCCATTCACACAAAAAAACTCATCCTCATCCTTTTTCTATAACCTGCAGCTGATTTCCTGACACCTACATCAGACTTGAAGCAGTTCTCAAAAGATCATGGACCATGGAAAACAAAACCAGACTGTGTTAAGGGGAGATTTTAATTTGGTAAAGAGCCAGCTGAACCAACTCATGAAGGCTATGACAACTTTGGCAAGGAGAGAGGACAACGTTCAATGGGGTGTCATCACTGAAAATGTTATTCAACCTCAAGTAAGTGGCCCTGCTCAACTTCAGCCTATACAGATCCCAGTTGAGTCCCTCGTTATTCAAGAGCATCACATTGTTCAAGATGGACATTCCTCACCTCATGATGCTATTGAGTATCAAAGCTTTGCGTACTTAGAGCCAAATTCCCAAAGACCTAGTCATACCTCCAATGTTTAAGACACCATATTTTCAGAAGTACAAAGGGGATAGCTGCCCGAAGCACCATTTGGTGATGTTTTGTCGAAAAATGACCGCCTATGCTCTCGACAATAAGCTGATGATTTACTATTTTCAAGACATAATGAGTGGGGCATCGTTGAATTGGTACATGGAATTAGAAAGAAACCATATTCAGTCATGGTCGGACCTAGCTAACGCTTTCTTGAAGCAATACCATTACAATTTCGATGAGGCTCCCGGTCACTTCCAATTGAAAGACCTATCTCAGGAGAGTAAGGATTCGTTCAAAGAGTAAGTTCAAAGGTGGAGAGATTTTGCTGCTCGCGTTCAACCACCGCTCACAAAAAAATAGTTAGTTGACATTTTTATGGATACCTTACAGGGCCCATACTTTGAAAAGATGGTAGGCAGTGCATCAGCAAGTTTCTCCGACCTGGTGAAAGTTGGAGAATGTATTGAGAGTGGTCTTAAAAATGGAAGAATCCAAGGTGCATCGAGTATCCAAAGCATTGAGAGTGAATCCCTTAGCGATTCCCAAGGGGAGGAGGAGGATGAGATTGATTCAATGATGGAAGCTCCACAAGCTCCACCTCTAGTACTCTACTATCAGCATCCATATGTAGCAATTGTTCAAAGTCAACAACCTGTTAGGTCTCCATATCTGATGTCATTCCCTCCATATGGTCAATATCCTCCTGTAAATTGAGGTCTTATTCAGCATCAACAATAGATATTACAACAGGAGCCATACCAACGGTAACACACTCCTCATCGACGACGTTACTACACTAAAAAGCCAAAGAGGCATTTTGATCATTTTCCAATGCCATACAGTCGCATATTACCATATTTAATCAATATTTGATTGGTAGAGCCGAAGGAACTGGATCCAGTGCCTCTTCCGTACCCACCATACTTTGATCCCAATGTCTGATGTGGCTTCCATGCCGGTGCACCAGGACATTCAGCTGTGGATTGCAAACAACTCAAGAATAGGGTACAAGATTTGATTGAGTCCAATTTGATTTCAGTTACGCCTCAAGGCCTTCATATAAATCTTTTACCTAGTCAGGCGGATCCATAAGTCCATACTATGGAAGAAATTATCAAGAATGGATGTGAAGATGATTATTATACTGGTCTCTGTGAGCATGGAGACCTCAAACTCTGAAGGCTTAACCCAAAAGTGAATCAAAACAAGGAAGCTCGCTCTCTAATGCTGGAAATCATTTGGTTGTTTCAGCATTTCCTTTTGTAATTTCTTTACATGTTGTTTGTTATTTGCTTTTAAGCAATATTGTTTTCTTTAAATGGTAATATTAATGAAGTGATCGTGCATTTTATGAATCAATCCATTCGTATTCACTCGTTTTCTTTCTTTTTTATATACAAAAAACAAAAATATATTTCTCCTGTTCACTTGTCTTTTCAAGCTGTTTGTTTTAACAATGATTGGAAGGAGAATGATGAAAACCAGATACATGAAATTGTTGTTAGTATGCTTTCAATTAAGAACTTTACTGATGATGTAAGGCATTATTTCAAATCCCAAAACACTGAAGAGATAAGGAGTTAATCCCTAGTCAACCACTTTGAGCCTAGAAGTTGGTGTTTCTTTCGGAATTAAAACCTTTAATTTTAACCAGGGGCATGGTAGTTTGTTAAGATAATTTGACTATGCATTCATCCGTCAAGAGAATCCATCCATATGTACACCTTCCATAGAGGATCAACCACATGTTATCCTTTGCACACTCCACAAAGTGTCAGAGAAGTTGTGAAAATCCAATAGAAATTATAGTGGTTGTTACTCATCCGCCCATGACATGGCAATCGCTAACATTTTAGCAAAATCATAAGATGAAAAAATGAAGAAAAAAATCCCGCTAAGTCGAATACCACAAAAAATGACTTAGGCAAAAATTAGGGCATCCCGGTGGACCAAAAGATTTAAAAAGGTGGTCTAGGAAAAATTAGGGATAAAAAAAAGGAGGTCATCAAAATCCTCAAAAAAACAATAATAAGATAAGGTGACTGTCAGTTCAAGGAAATTCATCTTGAATCTTTATCTTTACCATCATACCTTTAAACCCTATTGGAAGTAGAATGCGTGTGTCAATTAACTGAACGTAGGAATGGAGTTCATCAAGAAGAAGGGGTGGGTTAAAATTAATTTTTGAGCCTTATACCCTTTTGTTTCAAAAATTGTGAACAGGGCCACGTTACAACTCGTAAAAGACCTAATTGAGACAGCGTTTGTTTTGAAAGCATACTGCAACAAGGTTGTGCTAACCTGACTCCATAATATTTTTGCTAATTGTTTGTATCGATCACATAATCTTTCATCCCGTGAATGGCTAAATCCACTTTGTGTCCTGATTATTGACCAATTCACTATATATTACCATCATTTCATTAAGGATTGATTTCAGAATTTGCATTTGCATTGCATTAAAATTACCTTTTTTGAATGAATAATTTTATCTGCAAATAAGCATTCAACATCTGAGAGAGTTTCGACAATATGCAGTCAGTTGAGAAACTTGATCATGTGAAAGAAGTCCAATCAAGGATAAATCACTGGAAGAATCAATCAATCTGAACCAATCACCACAAAAGTCGGTTAATCAAAGGACAAAACTCATCAAGACTTATAGTGGGGCAATCCACCTCAAGAGCACAGTGAACCCACTCTCCAAAGGTCAGTCAATCAAAAGCAAACCATACCGAGAATTACTTAATCAGGGGCAGACCTCTTCAAAGTTTAGAATATTAGGCCAAGCCATCTCGAGGTCATCTCATGGCAAGCTGCTTCCAATCTCCTTTTGAAGGGAGCAAGATCGAGTAGGATGGGGCAATATGAGCCATGGAGGGGTGAGTCCTCTCCATGCCCTTAAGCTTCTCAAGCAAATCCTGTAAGGCATCAGCAACTATTAAGTTCAGAAAGGGTATCGAGAAATCATGCTAGCATAACCCGTCATCCTCCAAAAGGATCCCCTTGGCCAATATAACTGTCATGCATGTTAAATTTTCATCTGAACGCATCTAGCACATGATACTTGGTTGGGTCCTTGATGTTGAATAATCAAAACATCCATAGGCAACCTTTGTAAAACTCGTAGTCTGTATACAAATTCCAATCATGCATAGCCCGAAAAGTGAATTTCATGCTCATTTTGCATTAACCCAGATCTTGTCATTGATTATTGTCTTCTGTTTTAAAGTCCAGTTGTTACTGGCATTCTCTTTTAAAGTCTAGTTGTTACTGGCATTCCATTTTAAAGTCCAGTTGTTGCTGTCATTCAGTTTTAAAGACCAGCTATTGTTGGCATTCTGTTTAAAAGTCCAATTGTTGTTGGCACATACAGAGAGTTTGATTACCCTGTTTGTTTTTCCTGATGGTTCCTAGAAGGTCATGTATGAATCTTTATCTCAAGGAATTTCCAGAAGCTTGGATGTTATTCTTGTGGAAAACTCCAATGATATTTGTTTTGATCGATTTCTTCATAAAGAGTCGTCAAAGTATTGTTTTGTGTGGACGATCTTCTAATAAGAAGGCTCCAAAATTGTCAGTTGTATTATAAATGTTGTCAGGTCATGTCTGAACCTGTTGATAAATCTAATTTGAATTTTCTCCAATGTCCTTTTTCACCAGCACCTTTTCTGATTTTACTCCCCAAGCAAATGTCTTGTTTAGAACTTTTCCTTCGCAGAGTTTTCCCTAGTAAATTTTTCTCCTGAAGGAGTACTTTCTAGGACGTTGTCATAACCGACTATTAATGCCTGTCAACCCCTGAGTTGATGTTTCTTTGATTTTCTCGACCCCTGAGTCGATGTTGTTTTAATATTTCCTCAACCTCCGAGTTGATTTTTTTCTACCCCTAAATCAATGTCTTTGTCTTTATGTTTTGACCTCTGAGTCGATGTTGACTTTGTTTCTCAACCCCTGAGTTGATGTTTCCTTGATTTTCTCGACCCTTGAGTTGATGTTGTTTTAATATTTCCTCAACCTCCGAGTTGATTTGTTTTCGACCCTTGAGTCGATGTCTTTGTCTTTATGTTTTGACCTCTGAGTCGATGTTGTCTTTGTTTCTCAACCCTTAAGTTGATGTTTCCTTGATTTTCTCGACCCCTCAGTCGATGTTGTTTTAATATTTACTCAACCTCCCAGTTGATTTGTTTTCGACCCCTGAGTCGATGTCTTTGTCTTTATATTTCGACCTCTGAGTCGATGTTTTGTTTCTCAACCCCCGAGTTGATGTGTTTTCGACTCCTGAGTTAATTCCTTTATCTTTATTCTCCCAACCACTGAGTTGTCAATGGGATGTCCTTATTTTTCTTGACCCCATAGTCGATGTTATTATCTTTTAAAATATCTCCGGCTCGGAGTTGGTATCTATTTTAGCTTGATGTCTCTTCAACCCCCGAGTTGTCTTGTTGTTTTAATTTGTTCTCGACCCCCGAGTCGATATTATATTTATTTTCTCCAATCCCTGAGTTGATATATTTGTCATCCCCGGTGAGTCTTCGCCCTTTGTCATTATCATTTCTTGTGGAACGCCGCTACAATATGTCTCCATCGTTCCCCACATGGCCGTCCATCATTCATCATAAAAAAAATTCATGCTAGGGTTCATTTCATACATCATGTCCCAAGCAAAAAAAAAAGAGTCCTTCATTCATTTCATATCATATCATATCATTTCATCTGCATTTTGGGACAAAATTCGGGTGTTTTTTAAAATTTAACTATCTCCCACTGCGATCACACGAAGATTAACTATCTTCATATTCTCCAGTTGAAGATACTTAAATAGGTGCAATTGTCATACCCCAATTTTGACCCAAAATCGCCGATCGATACAGATATCATAGCATCTGCATAATCTACATAGCATAACATGCATTCCATCCTGCACAATGCCCAAAATGTTCATCAGAATAAACCTGTCGAATTTACAATCGAATCGGTCAAACTAATAGTCAACTGTGCGTAAAATCAGTGGACAAAACATCTCAAAATTGAACTTGCAGACGTCATTTATATTAACTTTGTTTTGTTTACTTTAACCTGGCGTGCTCGTTTTAATTTTTCGACTGCTTTTCGGTCACATTTTGATCAGTCTGAGCCTTTTAACCGGGGAAATTTATTTTGAATTTTGACCAAACGTTGTATTTTTCCTAATCGTTTATCTCGCGCTGATCATTTTGGTGCATTCATTTTTTTTCAAACTTTGATACGAGTTTGATTATTCATTTTTAACTGGTTTTATTTTTATTTTTAAATAAAAATAATTTTAATTTACTCATATTTTTTATTTAATTAATTTATCAGTTTTTCTTTTTTAATAATATAAATTTTGTTTTTTCCTTTTTAGAAACACTTGCTCACTAAGTTTAAAAAAAGCTTGTTTTGTTTTTTAGTCTCATTTGAAGTAACATGTCATTGCATCAGAGGGGCTAGACGATACATCACCATCACTTCTCATAAAACCCCACCACCATATACTCAATATCATGACACTGCCAACAAAAGAGATACTTCTTCACTATAAAACAACATCAAGACCCCTCATAAGAAGGGACTCCCACGCCACATATACATACTACCACATCAAATTTCCATTCATTGATATTTTCTCCTAAAAAAATAAAAACTTACAGAGGTGCATACATATCCACACCAAAATCCCTCCTCATATATATCATTTTCATCATCACTAATAACATGAAGAAGACCTCATTTTCAACATATAAACCAAAACCTTCCTCTCCATTTCAAACTAAACCAACAATCCTTCACCTCCTTTGCAACCTCACGTCGGCTACCACACAAACCGCACCTTCATTTTATTCCTCCAAATTACACAAACCATACTCCACATTGCCAACAACAAAACATGTTCACGACACCACAATAAACCTTGCTCAACCACTAAACACCCTCACGAAACCACCAGCCTACAACTGTTCTTCCCCCATCAACCATCTTAAACCTTCAAACAAAACTCCTCAAACCTCCAAATCTTCACTTCTCACAAACCACGAACCACACATAAATAAAAATACCACAAGTTGCACAAGCATAGAAAAAGAAAATGAAAAGGAATGAGTAGGAACTCCTAAGAAAAACAATATAGCAAAGGAAAGTGAAAAGATGCCCCCTCTTCATCTTTACGTTGGGAACCAATAAACTCCCGTATTCTTCATTCAACTACCATGAACATCATCTAACTTCAACTAATCTCTCTTCCATCTCACTCAAGAACAACACCCCAACCGAACCTCATAATTTTCGCCGTCACTATCACCAACGCAAAACCGAAATTGCAAACTCCTTACACACAGCCAGCCACCACAAAAACTGGAAAAAAAAAGAGGGATCCAAAGAGAGGTCCAGCCAGAATCATCACACGCCTCGCAAATCTGACCCAAATTCCATCGGTCGCGCAATATGCTTCATCCAACTAAACTGCACAAGTCACAACTGTGAACAAACCTCTGCTGTGATTCGCGTCACCATCCAAATTCTCAGCTCCAGTTCAGGTTTGATGCGGGCGGTAGCGTTGAAACTGTGTTTGCTCAGGATCGTTATCGTTGTCGTTGTCGTTACCCATCACAAAAAGTTGGGTAAACTACCTTCAACCAATCCACTAATGCCATATCATTTGATTATACTTAATTATTTATTTAATGATTTAAATTTTATAAATTTCCAATGCAATGTAACCTAATTTACTCTATGGGTAACTCTACCTAACTTTTTGAAGTGGGTAGATAAGAATTCACCTGGAAAATATGGTTCTAGCTCAGTCATGTGTGGGGTACTATGTCCTTTTACAGGTTTGTCCTTTTCCTTTCTGTGTTTATTTTATTTTATTTATTTTAAACATATTTTCTTTATTCATTATTTGTTTAATGTTTAGATTTTAAATTAGATTTAGCTTTATTTGTGAGTTTTGGGCCTTTCGGTCCCTTGATTTTTACACACCCTATGTTAACACTTACAACCACATCATGTTCTATTGTATTTTTATTTCTTGATCAATTAATTTATTCTTTTAGTAGATTATTTTTTATTACCTCCTTTTGTTAAGTGGTTGATTTATTATTTTTGTTAATCAATTTTATTTCGATAATTCTTTTACTAATGCAATTTCTCTATCAACCCGTGCCCATTTCATACATGTAAATAATCAATTTCGATTCCGCTAACATTTCACCATTTTTTAATTAATTTAAAATTATTTTCGAAAACCACTTTCATTTTTCATTTTTCATTTTTAAACATTTCATAAATCCTTTTCATCATCAAATCAAACCATTTCAAAATTAACTTCAAATTATTTTAAAAACCTTTTGTCAATTCCAATTTCAATTTCAAATTCAAAAATCCTTTCAAAACCATTTCATGGTTCGTTTTCCATCTTTTCCTAAAAAAATGAAAGAAGAGGACTGTTGGAATCTAGCATTCTAATAGAAACATCTAATGATCGGTCCCGAGCCTCGCGCATTGGGATAACAAAAAAAAAAAGAAATATTCTAGTCTAAATAATGATAAACCAAAACCTCAATATAAAATAAAATTGGTCCCCAACAACGGTGCCAAAAACTTAACATGCCGCAAGCGCACAACTATGCCGAAGAAATATAAATAGTTGTTGAACTTCAAAGACCAATCATCTCAATATCAAATTCTACTTTATCGGTGTAAATCTAAAGTGATAGAAAATCAGGATTTATGAATGATTTTTTTGGTAAATAAAATAATTGAAACAAGAAGAGTTTAGGACTCCGATTCATGCATCTAATACTCTTGCAAACCCTAATTTTTTACTAGAATAAAGTTAAGTTCGTATAAAATTAGAAAAAGTACACAACACTCACTTTCGTCAGCGTGTTGGCATGCCCTGATCAATCACACTACCCACTTTATTCAACATAGAGTATTTGTTCAGTATGTTTTCATAGCAACCAAAAATAAAATTACATTCTCTGTTGGAATCTTTGAGACACTTTTTCAGCTTCAATCCAATAGTTCGTTGTTTCTAATTACGAAATCACGCTACACCCTTTAGTGTATTGGCAATATCTATGGTATTCCTACTTTTGCAACGAAATTGAATATATTCAAGATAAAAAACATTGAAACTATTGTATCTAAATTATCATAATAAATAATTTAGGAATCTACATGAGAGTTATAATGAGGCAATCCTTAGTGCCCTAACCTCCTAATCGACTACTCATACATAACAATGGGATAAGCAAACAAAGCATTCATGGAAAAAGCATAAATGATCACTAGAATAAAATAAAAATTATAAATTATAAATAAAACCTGGATTGAAGATAAACAACACTTGATTAATGAAAAGATCCAAATGGAAATGAAAATACAGTAGTTTCTTTAAAGTAAATTGCATAAAAATGAGATTAAAGTAAAACTAGAAACTAGGGCCTAAGGTCTCATTTGCTCTTCCAATCTATAAGTTTATATAGGCCAGTCCGTTATTACAAGCCATAAATTTCATGTTTAATTATAATTAAGATGGTTCAATGAATAAGAAAAATACTAAAACTCCAAAAGGCAAGAGAAATGAGTAAGAGAAAACGAAATGTCTTTCATCCGTCCTCTTGCTATGGCCCATAGCAGGTCCTAGGGGCACCCGTAGCACGCCTATGATTTTTGTATGGTGGAAGAATGATGGGCTATTATGGCCCATAGCAGCTGGTATGATCACCCATAGTAGCTTGACACACCGCAAGTGCACGATAGTGCGATGTAGTAAAAGATTATCGAACCATAAGGACCATGTAAGTTAGGAGTGTTCCTAAGAGGGGGTGAATTAGGACATAGAAAAATTATCTGGTTTTTATGAATCTTTGCTCTATCTTTTCTGGTTAGGTTAGGCAATGAAAATAGTAAAGAACACCAAGAGTTATCCTGATTCAGAAACATATTCTGACTCGGAGGTGGATGAATACTGGATAACTTATAAGAGCTATATAAGATGGATTGAAGAATAGGTTTAGATGTTCTAGATTTGTTTTTTTTACCATTGTATCTGGGTGTGTTTGGTTTTGTAAAGGCTCTTTAGCCTACTTGAACTTTGTACTATTAAAACAGATCTAATGCTTGTAGATATTTGGATGTTGTTATGGTTTTTCTACTCATATTTCTAGTTGTGTATGTGATAACATACTAACCTATGCATGAATAACTTCTAGATGCTATTTGAAGAACTAACCCTTTCCCAAATTTTGGTAAAAAAATGGAGTTGTGGTGTTACTAAGAGCTGAAGTAACATAGGTTTTGTTTAGTACAAAGAATCTCTGGTAAGTGTTAATGATGTGCTCCATGTTGTAAAATAGAGCAAGACATCTAGCCCTTGTATCTGTGAAAATAGATCTCTGTTAGTTGTATTCCTTGCATATTCTGATATCAACTACAAACTGATTGTGTGTGAAAGATTGCATGTTGATATATGTTAGTTATTAGTATTGTATGCTACTAACTAGATTCATGCATGACTAAGTCTGTGAATGATTGCATGATTATATATTTGGTTTGTAGCAACTGAATGGATTTTGTGTAAGCATTTGAATGTTGATGCTTCTGACTTTCCGTTGCTAAGCATAACTCTGATAGTATGGAAGATGGCTGCTGTTTTTGATTGTATGCTATGATAGTTCAGTAGGTCTACTGGTTATCACTTGAAAGAAGTTCTATTTATCTTGAAGAGTTGTTTTTCCAAAATTTTCTAAATGGGGGGGGGGGGGGGGGGGGGGGGGGGAGAGATTGTAGTTCCTAGTGAATTGGCTCTTCGGATTGGTTTTATTTAGCAAAACAATAACATGGAGAAATTTCCAAGTGTTCATTTTTTGTCTAGCTTTCTTAAGCTGTAAAAAGGACACATGTTGGGAGCAATGCTCCAACATGTTGGTAAGACATATGAACCTTGCTCAACAGGAGCTAGAATGTTAAGTTTTGGATGAATCTTTTGGAAAAGATTCAGTTCTATTTTATTGCTTTTATTAGCAATATGTTTAAGTGATTTTTTGACAGCTGGATGAAGATTAATTCGGATTTAAATGAAGACTTAAATTTAAATTTAAATTGAAACAAATGGTATCTTGTTTGAGATATTCAAGAAACAAATCACATATCCAACAGATTCTGCATTAATTCTCGACGAAATCAAAGATATTATCCAAGGAGAAAACCCCATAATTATTATGCTATATAAGGAACTAAAACCTACATTGGAAACCAAGCAATACATTGAAGATTTAGAGTTCTAGGGTTCATTTTTTAGTCCTTGTTATTGTTGTATGTACACCTCTATGTTTCAGTAACTTAGCATAGAAAGTTTGTCTAGGGTTGAGTGGTAGCATTCAATATTTATTATTGAGTTGTAATCTTCAATCACAGGTTGTGTGATTGAGAAGAAAGTGAGTAGGTTCTCCTATTTAGGGGAGGCTCTAATTATAAAGTCAATGGGTAGTGTTAGGAAGAGGCATTAAACAACATAGGGTTTGTTGTTGCTTGTAAGACTAATTGTACTAAGCTACTAATAATGAATTTCCTTTCTTGGGTTGTGACTCAGCTCCCTAGACGTAAGTGTGGTTTCACCGAATTGGTTAAGCAACTATCGTGTTATTTACGACTTTTCTGCTCTATCATCTAGTATTAGTTATTATGTTGTTTCTGGTTTAACTTGTCGAACCTGTTGTTGGAGCAACGCTTTCAACATCTGCCCCTTGAGGAACAAATTTTCACTTTATTCTTATAAATATATAAATCATGGTTTTCTTTCACTTTCAACGCCCACCTGTATCCCAAATGCTTTCTATGAGGAAGCAAAGATGTTTGTGTCCAAGTTTAATTGGCTATAAGGGCATCATATTCAAGCAACATACTTAAAACCAATAAAGATGAGCCAAAGCTTGCTTCACAAAAGTAGGCTCGAAATGAGAGAGAAATATTTTTGGTTTAGAATGGCCCGTCTTAGCTCTAGTCAACATATGATGGGCATTGAGTTGTTGAATTGAGTGTATATTTGAGTTTTGTATTAAAGGGACAATGACTCAGTTGAAGAAGTCTGAACTATGGCTTGCTCGGTGATCTTAGTAGTATGATTGATAGAAGAAGATGTTATAGAAACACTAGACTGACTTGCATTATCATTACTGGTAGGGTTTTGGGGTGAGAGGATAGGCTCAGACTGAGGCATAAGACTAGGAGAGGATTGAGCACTAGGGATAGGGACTGGTGACAGGCTGTCTTGAAAACTAGGTAAGGATATATTATCCTCAGGGGAACTTTAAAGTCCAGTATTTATGTGAGGTAGGGACACTTGAGGAAAATGTAGAGACTCGGTAGACACAAGGGTAGGAAACAATGTGTTTGAAAATAAAGTATTGAAAGGAAATGAATTTTTATGAAATGCTACATCCTTTGAAATAAATACATTGCCAAATTTGTTTTGGAATTTGTAGCCTATGTGTTGAGATGATACATCCAAATAGACGCACTCTTGACTCCTGAATCAAGTTTGTGTTTATTATTGGGGCAAGTAAGAAGAAAGCAAGCACAACTAAATACTTTGATTGACTCAAAACTAGGTAACTTGAGATACAAGGCATGATAGGGAGAGTGAAATTTCGGAAGACTTGTAGAGGGAATTCTATTTATAACATGAGTTGTTGTAGATAAACTATGATCCCAGAAGTGAAATAGAATAAATGCATGATCAAGTAAAGTTAAGCCCATTTTCATTATATGTGTATGTTTCCTTTCCACATATCCATCTTGATCTGAAGTGTGTGGACATGTGATTCTATAATTGATGCCTAGCTCTATCAATAAATTGGTCAAGGGTTAAACCCCATAATTAGATTGAATGGCTTTGATGGTGGAATGAAATTGAACTTGAACAAACGTGAGGAAGAGCTTGAAGGTATGCATGGCTTTTGACTTGTTATTCAAGAAATATATCCAATTATATTTAGTATGAGCATCCACAACGGCAATGTAGTATGAAAAATCAGAGATTGATGTATGTGGTATAGGTCCTCGCAGGTTTGTGTAAACAACATCAAAAGGGGCATTATATGTATTTAATGAAAGAGGACAATAAAATCTATGTGACTTACCTAAATAACATGACTTACATTATAATGCTTAAGGGCAAGTTTTATAACTGATAAATGGAAATGCCCTAGTCTATAACTCCATAGAAAAGAATTATTCAATTTAGGTACATTAGAAACAACAACACAACAGATATAATTGACATTAGTATGAGAGGAAAGTAAATAAGATTGCTGATGTCAAGATGGGATTGAAGGCTTGAATAGTGGTTGTGGAAAGCAATACAATCCACTTGAATCAAGGAAGCCTTGAAGAAGAGGAACTCTCGAATCCTGAGAAATGATATAGCATTTGTCAGCCTAGAATTGAAACATAGCATGATTATCTTTACATAGTTTGGAGACAAATAATAAGTTTCCTATAATGCAAGAAACAAGTAAAATATTATTTAACTTAAGTGAAGAAGATGATTTTTCAAAGGAAGACACAAGAAATCAGGATTGCTTATGGATCATTTGGTGAAATCTTAGAAATTCATGGTTTCATCATTAGCTACACTGTCTCAACTATTATTCTCATAGGATTCCTTAGACTGCAAGAAATTAGGATTAGAAGTTAAATGGTGGGAAGCACCTGAATCTGCAAACCATGCCTGACTCTCAAGTTCCTTATGAAGAGAATAGTCACTAGTATAAGCCATTAGAGCAACATCTTGGGATTTAAAGGTAGATGCTACATGATTGTAAAGAGAAACATCTGGAGTATTAGCTAACTTTGACTAATTTGGTGTAGACTGTGGTATCTTGTTTTGTAGGTGTAATGCTTTTAAACAAAGACATAAACTTTTGATGATGACAACTAATGATAAGTCAAGCATGAATGATTAAACGGATAAAGATGCAAACCTATCTTTAAGGTTTGATAAACTTGAATATCTAATGATGGCAAACAAATAATGCAACTAAAGCCTCATCTCAAGCCACTCAACCAAGTGTCAACATAGAGAGTAATATCCGACAAAGGCTTAAAGCAATATAAGGTGATCTCCTAACTTAGTAATGGTGTTCTCTTATTTTAGTAATGAGTGAATGATTATAGGGAAAAAGGACTTTATCGTAAAAGTATAAAGCTAAAGCACACACACATACTAAGCCATTTTCAAATACTTTACCAAAAGAAAATACTTTTTAAAACATCTGGAAGTTGTATCAGATAAATTGGGAGCAGTGAAAATAGATACATGCAATTCTTTTAACTTAGGTAATTGATTAGAACATTTGTCTAATCGATTAGAAATGTTAAAGCTAAAGGTCCAAGCTATCTTGAAGGCACCTTGTTTTTGTGCAAAGGCTAGAAATCTTAAACTTCCTTTTTGAGAACTTACAAACAATTATTTACATCTTTTATTCGATTAGACATAGGTGTTAATAAATTATATTATTACGAAATGCGTTTAATGAAATTTTATTTTTGAGCCAACCTCAGGCCTATAAATAGAGGTTCCATTTTTCATTTCAAATGATCCAGAATTGTGTTTTGACACTTTCATCTCTCTCTCTCTCTCTCTCTCTCTCTCTCTCTCTCTCAAAATTTCTTTAACTATCTCTCACTATGTTTTTAGCCTAAGTGCTTTTGTGAGGAAAGTCTTTTTGTGAGTGAGATTTTTGTAATTCTAGAATGGATAAAATTGTAAAATTCACAAAGGAAACCTTTTGTGTATACCTTGGTTGAATACTGTCTAATTAGGGATTTGATTGGGTTAAAGCTAAACCCGTAAAAAGCTTATGTTACGGATTGGGTATTTCAGTCCTAGTTTAGGTTAGAGATCAGCCCGGTGAAAAATCTCCTTGATTCTTGGTCAGCCCGATGTTAAAACTAAGATAGGTTGAAGCTCAACCCAATACTTAAAAGCTTCATAGGTTCTAGATCAGCCCATTGTTATTCTCACAGGTTTTTAGTTAGCCTAGTTGAAACCAAGGTATTGGTGTCAAAGGTTATGGAACTTGAAGACTAACCGCTCTAAGGTCCGTGTTTGTGAAAAGAAGACTAACCGCTTCAATCCACCGTTTGGGAAGGAAAATTTTCCCCTTCACACTTAAGATAAGTATGAAAAAAAAAAGATGCAAACACATACATCCATTGTCTTGTATATTGTGATTGAAGATCAATCAACATTTCCTTGTATAAGGGGGTTCGTGAGTTTTTCCTACTAAAAACTCTCAAAGTATTATTGGAAACTTTCAAGATCAATTCTCTGGGAGAGGAGTATGTCCTTTCGTTTTTTACTGAACCTCTATAATTCTTGGTATTCCTCTTTGCCCTTAACTTCCTTTATTTCCGCAATTTATTTTCCGCATTTTATTTTTCTGCTGCTAAGTTCTTAAAATGTTTTTTAAAACTCTGATTTTATTTTCCTAAGTTTTTTCAAAACCAAGTTTTTTAATCCATACTATTCACCCCCTCTTTTGTGTGAAGTCTCAAGTAGAACAAGTGGCATCAGAGTCTAACTCATGTTTAAGGACTAATCGTCTCAGGAGGAACATGACTTTTGACAAGAGATTTTTTAAACACCACCATTTTTTTTTTAAAACTACAAGATTCTTTACTTTTCCAACTTAGGTTTAGAATTTGTTTTCAAAACCTAAACTATGAGTTAAGGGAAACTATTGTTCAGAGGTCCATTTATCCTTACTCATTAAATGAATGGTGAAATAGTAAATAAACCCAATTTTCTTTGGACCAAGAGGATAAGAGAAAATTTGAAATATTTTTCACAAAAAGATTTATGTTTTTTAAATATTTTTTTACTATGTTCGTCTTTACAAACCTGCCAAGGAAATGTGGGATGCTTTTAAACATATACATGGAGATTCTCCATGTATCAAACAAGAGAAGATGAACACACAGGGCAAATAAGATAATCATGGATGATCTTTGAATATACAAGTATCAGGAAGTTTGCTGGAAACAATATTACTAACTAATATCTTAGAATCAAGAATTCAAAATTTAATCCAATCAATAGATGGGAGCCTTCATGATTTTCAGGAAAATTCAAGAATAAAAAAAACTGTAGAGAAGATGAGCGGACAAATTCAGCTACTTGAAGATGAGGGAATCCAAACTTTAAAATCATCATCCTCATCTTACTCCTATCATACAACTCTTGTACAATCCTTCGAAATAACACACTCAGTAGTTGAACGATCTTTGGAAGATTCAACATCAAATGAAGGATCCTCTTGTTCAAAGAATGACAAAAAAGATGAAGAAATTTCTTCAATACTATGGTGAAGAGGAGCAGAAACATCAACCTCGAGGAGAAATGTAAAATAATAATCTTTCGAAGAAGATGATAAAACGTGCTTAAAGGCACCCTACGAGGAAGACACTGTTACAGGTATCAAAACTTCCTATATAGAGTTATTTAAAATGAGTAATCACTTAGTAAAATATGAAGAGAGTGCACCCTAGGTCTTAAGGAATCCTAACGATACCTTAAGAATGTCATCAAACTACTTCAAAAATAAAGATAACTAAGCTTAGAAAATGCAATCACTATAATAAAAGAAGTAGCTAACCTACAAGAAACCTAAGGAAAATTCGCCCAAGGTTAAAAGATGTTTCACCTATTTTTTATCTAGTCAAAGATTATCTTTAAAAATAAATAGTATAAATGTTAAGAACAGAAACTAGAAGGAAACATCACATATATGTTTAAATACAGTGAGAGAATAGATTGTTTAGAATTTTTCTCTTTTAAATGAAAGGATCTAAAGTTAACCACTTTAAATCTTCTGTGACTATTGCACCTAGACCCAAGAAGAAGTTGGGAACAAAGAAGAAACCTTAGTGTTTTGCAGGTAGGCTTTGCTACTCGGAATTATTGACATTCATCAATGAAAGCAGCGCAAAGCAACATTATACCTTCAAAGTATACATTTGATAACGTCTTTGATAATGAAGATGAACGGTGATGGAAAATGCTAACAGTTGTGATCAAAGCATTCCTTTGAGAGAAATCTCAAAGTATATGATCTGTAGTGATCAATTTGAGTAAATATGTATGTAATGGACCTATTTATATTTTCGCTTTACCAACTCTCGCATCAGACTATGTGTAAAGGAGGATACACTATTTGGTCTTTTCCCTCATGGGATTGTTTGTCATAAATTTTTTATAAAAGAGTTAAAATTATTTTAAGGTTGAAATAATCAGGGAAATCTGATTAAAACCTAAAATTAAAATTTATTATTTTTTACTCATTCAATTTTAAATGCTTCTAACCCATAAAGATGAGTTACCTTAAGTGTTTTTATAGATAAGGGGTGCAAACAATGACAAAGGGTGGTACTAAAACAAGAAAAATCAACATAAGGCCTAAGTTGCACCAAGAAGGTAAAAGTACGCAAGCCCAATCGATTATCACAAATTGGTAATAAATTAGAAAAGAATGAAATAATTAAATTCAGATCAAATCCAAACTTAACGTGTGCCTCAAGAAAATCAAATCTTAGCATTTATGAAGATATCACAAAATCCACAAATGTTGGAAAATATAATCGATTAGGAGACTCAAAAAAGGAGAATTTGGATTTGATTTTTGAGCACCATAATCAAAATTTAAAGCTTGCTTAGTCTACACGCTCAAATCCTTAGAAAAGTACTCCATAAAAGGTATCATATACTCACACTCTTTAAATCACATACTTTGTATTCAACATATTCAATGAGATTATTCTTGCAAAAACATCATGAATCCCATTAGATTAAGTTCCACCTCCAACTCTTTCAACACTTTGTCAATCAAACCATTATGTAAGTTCATACCTTAGCCCTAGAAGATTTCAAGGAATTCAAGTTCTTCAAGAATTTGTAAGAATTCAACCTTTCCACCTTTCTTTGTACGCCTTCAAAACAGACCTACACCATTCTTGTGAAGATGTTCTTTTCAAACCTTCATCTCACTGATGGAATACTTCAAAGCGAATTGAGAAAACATATGATAAATCTCTCGCTGAAAGAATTTTGATTTTTTCTAAAACATTCTCATGAAGATACATTGAGCTTGGAGACAAAGCCAACAAATACAAACATGTCACTACTGCATCCTCCCTTATAAAAGAACCACCATCACACATACCTTACTCATTCAGTGCTAGATACATCCACCCTGAAACTCGGATGACTCACTATGTAATGAATGATATCCTTTTTCCTAGACAAGACAACTTTGGTCTCTTAACCCAAGTAGATGTAGAAATAATATGGTTGATAGAAAACAAAGTCAAGGTAAATTGGGCACAACAAGTAATTGAATACATGTTAGAAATCAAGACAAAAGGAAGACACCTTCCATATGGAAATTTAGTCATAAAAATACCAGAAGAAACAAGATACAACTTCAAAGATGAAGAGTTTAAAGAAAAAAACATTACTACAAATACACCTTTGGTAACATAATATTATTATGGTTATGCCTTCCACCATTGTAATATTGCAAACTGAAAGCGCCTAATACTTATTTATTTTTTTGAAATTTATTTAATCACGGTTGGTATAAACAACCGTGGTGATAAAGTGAGTGGTACAACGTTTGAAACCTGGCAACTACATTTTTTCCATTTTTCCTATTACAAAAAGTGTGTGTCACTTAATTTCATAAATAAATAAATAATTGAAAATTATTTAATCACAGTTTTAATATTCAACCGTTGTAATATGATATGTATAACCTTTGTTCTTCCCAAAAGAGAGAAACGCTCTTCCGAAAAGACAAAAACGACTATAATGATGATTGAAATTTTTCTTCATTTCTCAAGATGGTCACAAGTCATTCAAGAATATCAACCATTGGAAGTAATCATTGCAAGGATTACATCATCAGATGTTTAATCTTTAACCTCTTCTATAAATGCACAGTTTCATATAATGAATTTCCACTTCTTCAAACTATTCTTCTTAACTTCCTATAACAACATGAGTTCTCCATCTGAGAATGCTAGCAGATATATGCCAACTGAAGTCACCACAGTCCAACAACATCAGCAGTCAACTGAGGAGGTCAAGCCATCTGGATCGACTGCTGTCAGGGATACACTGAGGGTGAGGAAGGCCAAGAAGAAGAAGAAGAAAAAGGCGTCGAGGAAGATTTTTTACTATGATTCTGATGAGGGTAGTGATGAGGAGCGAGTCAGAGATTATGAAGATTTCTTTAGTGCTAGGGGATATTGTTCCGATCTTGAAAAAATTATGTTTTATATACTCTTCCCTTTTGGGCCTTTTAATGAACTAATTTATTAGTATTGTTTTATATACTATTGCCTTTATATATTATTTCCTCTTTACAAAAAAAATAGTACAAGCCAACAAAAATAACAATAACAATAACAACAGTAATGAAGAATAACAATAACAACAATTAATAACTCTCTCACCATTGTGTTTATAAATAAATAAAAAATTGAAAGTTATTTAACCACGACTCTACAATACAACCATTGTAAATTTTTAAAATTGCATCACAGTTTTTCTTTCTAACCGTGATGGAAAGTTATATTTTTTAGTATATAAGCAAAAATATATATCGCTCAGCACATAACAGTTGTTTCTCTCAAAAGAAAATCCTAATATATTTCACTCTTCTCTCTCATAACATAACCCTAACATCCATGTCACTCTTTAAACATACTTCAACCTTCAGATTCGTATTCACCAATCGCTAACTTGAGGTTCGTTCATTAAACTTATGCTTCGATCTTGTTTACGTTTCTTCTTAAAAATGGGTTCTCATTTTTTCATTTGGTGAATGTTCTCATTTTTTTCATATCCGTCTTCAACACCTTAACAAAGCGCATACTTTGGCTATGATACACATGGTTTGTGTAGCTATGAAGAAAAATACAAGAAGTATGAAGCTATTGTGTAAACTTCATTCACCTTGTACTTCTTCTTCATAGGTTCATAAACTAGATGAACTTCATAATTTGTTCCAGATCCACAATTAGTTTAAAAAAAAGTGTGTTCTTGAAACATTACACAATATCTTGTGTTGTTGTATGTTGTTGTTGTTGATTAATGTTCTCAGAACTTCAAAATTTGTTGTTGTTTTTGTTTATTATATCTTGCGTTCTTGAACCTTTTTTATTTATTTTTTTGTATGTTGTCGTGTTGTTGATAAATGTTGTTGTATGTTGTTATTGTTGATTAATGTTTTCAAAACAAGAACAAAACATTGATAAGTCACAAGAAAGAAGCTTCTTGTGACTTAGCAATGTTTTGTTCTTTAAATTCTTATATGCTATGTAGATGAAGTTGAATTTATTATATGCTATGTAAATTGTTTGTTTCACTAACCTTTCACTGAAAATACAGTTCATTTAAATTAACATAGAAACTTATAATCTGAAAATTAAGTTGCATTTGAAAACAAACTTATATCAATTAAAGTTTTTCGAATTGCATTTGTCTCATCATTCATCTCCCGCTCTTTAACATATAGGATGTGGTTCAATGACCTGATTCCTTCATCACATCCATATCTTCTTTTATAGTGTAATTTGAATAACAACAATTTATTGATATTATTAAAATTAAACTAGAATAGAAGGAATTGATGTCATGAAGGACTTAGACCATTGAACCATATTACATATGTTAAAGAGCAAGAAATGAATGATGAGATGCATGTAATTTGGAAAACAGTGGTTTGTGTAAGTTGGTTTTCAAGAATAATTTAATTTTCAGATTATATACTTCTTCATCAATTTGAATGGTTGTATGTTGTTGTGAGGTTTATTGAAAAATAAGCAATTTACATATTTTATAATAAACCTGGTTACTTTCAACAAAGGTTATTTATTTTAACCATGATTAAATCTTATTTTCATAAATTTATATACCACAGCGTTTAATACTAGTAACCGTTGTGGTAGGTAACGCGCGTCGTGCCTTACTATCACGGTCTCGCGATCGTGGTGGAAAGCACCAGACATACAATCACCCCCACCTCACAATGGATGGTCAGGCGTTATGGTATCCCTTTTTCCAACTGTTGACGTATGGCTTTTCTGTAGTAGTGAAAAAACCTAATAGGATGCTTTGTCCTATCATTAATTCATTTTGAACTAAAGGATTGAAGGATTACTAAAAAAGTGCCATCAAATAAAAAAAGAAAAGCCAAAATCCAAGAAATACCCACAGAGATCAAGAGCTCAAACAACTCCCCTCAAAAACTCACAACTAAAGACCTTCTGAAAATCGTGAATGGAAAAATAATGTAATCAATGACAAAATATACTTCATAGTACACCACTTGATTCCTATCCAAACCAAACTACCACATCACCTATTCCACTATGATGATCTTGATGCAGAATATTCTCACTTAGATTTATTAGTTGTTTTTTTTGTTCAAAAAATCTCAATTCAACAATTTCCTTCTTGTATCTTTGAATTTTCCTCTCTTCAATTTCCATTCTTGTAATTTAAATTCCTTAGTAATAATATAAATATTTTTTACTTTTCCCTAAATTACCCTTGTTTAGACATTTACTTTTACCAATGCAGCTTTACCCGCCTTTTTTATTTTCACAAAGGGGGGGAAGTATACTCTTAAGGAGAGTAGGGTATACTTTCTATCTAACTCAGGGGAAGTTATCACTTAATATATATATATATATATATATATATATATATATATATATATATATGCGTGTGTGTGTGTGTGTGTGTATATATATATATATATATATATGTGTGTGTGTGTGTGTGTGTGTGTGTGTGTGAATCATTCCTATTACCATTTTCCCTGAGAGATATGTTGTAATCATAAGAAATAGGGAGAATGTAGAACATTGTTTTGCAAGTGGTATGCTTTTAAACAAAGACATCAACTTTTGATGATGACAACTAATGATATGTCAAGCATGAAAGATTAAATGGAAAAAGATGTAAATATATATTTATGGTTTGATAAACTTGACTATCCGATGATAGAAAACAAGGAATGCAACTAAAGACTCATCTCAAGCCACTCAAGCATGTGCCAACATAAATAATGTCCGATAATGGCTTAAAGCATTATATGGTGATCTCCTAACTTAGTAATGGTGATCTCTTATTTTAGTAATGAGTGAATGATTGTAAGGTAAAAGAACTTTATCGTAAGAGTATGAGGCTAAAGCACACACACTCACACACGCGCTAAACCCTTTTCAAATACTTTACCAAAAGAAAATACTTTTAAAAATATTTGGAAGTTGTGTCAGGTGAATTGGAAGCAGTCAAAATAGGTACATGCAATTTCTTTGACTTAGATAATCGATTAGAGCATTTATCCAATCGATTAGAAATGTTCAACAACTAGAAATCTTAAACTTCATTTTTGAGGACTTACAAACGATTATTTACATCTTTTAATCGATTAGACAAAGGTGTTAATCAATTACAATGTTACAAAATGCATTTAATGAATTTTACTTTTTAAGCCAACCTTAGGCCTATAAATAGAGGTTCCATTTTTTATTTTAAATCATTCAGAATTATGTTTTGACACTTTCATATCTCACGTTCTCTCTTTAAATATTTCTTTAACATTCTCTCACTATGTTTTTATCCTAAGTGCTTTTGTGAGAAAAGCCTTTTTGTGGGTGAGATTACTTTTGTAATTCTAGAATGGTTAGAATTGTAAAATTCACCAAGGGAACCTTTTGTGTATGCCTTGATTGAATACTGTCAAAATAGGGATTTGATTGGGTTAAAGCTAAACTCGTAAAAAGCTTATATTTGGGACTGGGTATTTCATTCATAGTTTAGGTTGGAGATCAGCCCGGTGTAAAATATCATAGATTCTTGGTCAGCCTGATGTTAAAACCAATATAGGTTAAAGCTCGGCCCGGTACTTAAAAGCTTCACAGGTTCGAGGTCGGGTTTTTAATTGTCATAGGTTTTGGGTTAGCCCAGTTAAAACCAAGGTATTTAGCTCAAATGTTGTGGAACTTGAAGAATAACTGCTCCAAGGTCCTTGTTTATGGAAATAATACTAACCGCTTCAATCCACCATTTGGGAAGGAACATTGGCCCCTTCACTCTCAAGCCCACTATGAAGAAAAGATGCAAACTCCCATATCCATCGTCTTGTATATTATGATTGAAGATCAATCACCATTTTCTTGTATAAAGGGGTTCGTAAGTCTTTCCTGCTAAAAGCTCTCAAAGTATTATTGAAAACTCTCAAGATCAATTTTTGGGGAGAGGAGTAGGTCCTTTTGTTTTTTAATGAACCTTTATAGTTCTTGGTGTTTCTCTTTTCCCTTAACTCCCTTTCCTCAATTTATTTTCCTCATTTTATTTTTCTGCTACTAAGTTTTTAAAATGTGTTTTAAAACTCTGATTTATTTTCCAAAGTGTTAGTTCTATTATTGGCAGCAATTCTGGTAAAACAATGTGTTTGTTCAAGATGTCATGTATGATGTCTTAACATGTGCTTCTAACATTCTGTTTGTGGTGAGTTGTTTGGTGTTGCAGCTTTTGTGCATGATGTCAAGACTGATGTCTTAACATCTGTTGACAGAACATCATGTCAAGACTAATATGTGTTTTAGGGTTGCGTGTTAATTGTTATGTTTTGAGAGATTCTGTTTGTGAGATTGCAGGCGAAATTCTTGGAGAAGATTTATTCAGATGCAATCGTTTGTTTCTATATTTAGGGCGAAAAGAATTGAAGATAAAATCTGTTTTTATTGTGCATCAAATTTGTGTTGTTCACAGAGCCCAAGCCCAAGAATTTGTTTCTATTTAAACACTACAAGAAAAAAGGAGATTTACGACACTTGAGTTGCGACAGTTATCACAAAACCGTCCTTATTCTTGGATTGCGACGGTTGTCACGACAGTTAGGGTCAACTTTCGTATATTTTTGTGACAGTTATCTCAAAACCGTCCTTATTCCTGGACTGCGACGGTTGTCACGACAGTTAAAGACTGGACTGCGACGGTTCTCGCGACAGTTATCACAAAACCGTCCTTATTATGTTTCTTACTTAACTTTTTTTTTATAAAATAATTTTTTTGATTGAGCTCACCTTCTTCCTCACTGGCCTCACAAACAACCCTCACAAACTCACCATGTTCCTTATAGAAATTTCTTCTCTCACAATCTTCCTCAACAAAATCACATTCTTCCCTCACCTTTTTCTTCCCCAGAGCTTAAAAAACCTAAAAAACAATCAAAACCCTAAAATTTGATCCTACCCAAAAATAAAAAACCCTAAAGTATCGCCAGTCATCGAAGAATCTCCGCTGAGAACCGCTACGAAATCCAAAATCAATATAAGAAACACTGTTAATAGATGCAAAATTCAAGGTCTTTTGGGAACAATTTTCAAGAATTTTTATATTTTATCTTTTACAATAATTGATAAATGTCCCCTTAAATCCTTATGGAAACAATTTAAAATTGTTACAATATTCCTAACAAAACGATACATTTTTCAAATGTTACATAAATTTAAAAAAAAAAAAAGCGACAATTTTCTCTCAAAGTATCGTAAAATTTATTTCACACACACACACACACACACACACACACATATATATATATATATATATATATATATGCTAAAATAAAGTTATTAAAAAAAATTAAAAAGCATTTAATATAAACAAAAATCAGCCAAAGAATAAAGAAACAGGATTAATTTATTTTGAAATTAAATTATTAAAAAAATCAAAGACATTCATTCAGTATTATTTCCAAGCAGTTTAGAGTGAAATTAGGGAAAAGTAAACGATGCAGTGTGAAACCTAATCCAAACGGCCCTCAACCTTATCAAAAGAAGCAACACTCTTGTTGCTGCTTCGGGAAACGATTCACGCACATGGTGCTATTGTGGAAAACGATTCACGTCGTGGTATTGTCGCCGCTTGTGTTATTGTGCATCGTTGCTCATTTAGATGTGTGGCGCTCGACATATTGTCGTCGTCGTGGTATTGCTGCCGTCTACATTCGTTCATATTGTTAAGTTGCTCGTATTCCCGCCTACGTGGTGTTGCTCGAGCTAGTCATTGATATCTTACATTACAATGTTGAATCTATGGAAGATTGGAAAATGAGGCTCATATTTTGACCCATTCCCAAGTTTTCATTTTTCATTGGTGTTTTTCTTTTTTAATTCTTTTACCTTTTTTTTTTTTTAATTTTGTTCATATTTCTAGTCGTTGATGTTGTTTATCTGTTGTTGTTTAGGCTTTGCCTATTACCAAAGCCACACCTATATGCGAGCAGCTTTTGCAGTTATTTCCAACAACAGTGAGTTTTCTTGTTGAATTTTGTGAACTTTTGATTATGTTTTATAATGAAATGCTTTTGTAAGTGTTTATACTGAACTACTATTAAGGAACTAGTTTTTAACTATGTTTATTTTGATTTGTAACCAGGCCAAGTTTTGGAAGCAGTATGTGGATACACACATGGCTGTAAATAACGATGATGCTATCAAGAAGATTTTTAGTCACTCTTTGTTGAATTTCTCTATGGTATGTTGTTCTCTTATTCTGGTTATGACAAGGGTTGATATATTAGTTTCTTTTACTCCCTTTTCAATATGTTGTTTGAAAGTTTTGATTATCCCTTGAATCAATAATTTAGAGTGTAGACTATTTACTGATAACTACACCATTAGTTTAATCATAGATCTTGAAAGATACATGGCTTGGTTTTTTGTTGTTGCTAGGTAATATAAAATTCTTGTGCTTTAGTTGTTTCTTTCATTTTCTTGGAAGCAATTGTGTTGTTTCTTGTTTATTGCACAACCAAACATGTAAACAATGTTGTTATTTGAATCTTTCACCTTGTTTCTTATCCTTGTTTATAGGCGGTTTTACATTCATTTCATAAGAAAGGTCAATGACAAGAAGGGCACAGAGGGTCAAGAAGAGACCATAAAAGGCTTTGAATTTATGCTCAACTATGTTGGTAAGTTATTTCTCAGTGTCCTGTTAGTTTTGTATTTCAACTTTCCTTGGATTATTATAGCACCTATTTAGGAGATAATGATGGAAACTCATCTAAGTAGTTTGGTCACGTGAGAAGAATTCTAATAGAAGCTCTCGTAAGAGGAAGATATATTGGGGACTCATCGAGAAAAGTGAATAAAAAGACCAAAGATTGTGTGTTTATATGCATGTATATATTTATGTATGTTTATTGAATTATTGATACATCTTTCTAATGATGTGCTAACTGCTAATTGGAGCAGACATAACATACGGCCCTGTGTGGAAAAAGTACATATCCTTTCTAAAATCATTGCCGGTTAGTTAATGTTCTGTTTTCTACAATTCATGTTGCATAATTTGGTAACACTTTTCAACTTTTTTGGGTCAATTTCAGTTGCAGCCTGTACATTAACAAGAAGAATCATATCCGATGCAAACTTTATATTTTAAGGAAATATCATCTTATCTTAAAATATTGGGCACAGTTAATGTCACTGAAGTTAGTCATAGAGGTTCTAGTAATAATGATATTCTGGAAGAACCTGTTAGCATCACCGACCTTGAAACATTTACACTAAGTTATAAAATATTTTTTTCTACAAGTTTTTTAGAAAGTCTGGTTTTTATTAGTTGCCTCATTTATATGGTTTGTCTTTGGTTCTCATATTAGGTGCATTGGCCATTGTCTATAGTATTATCACGTAAAGCCATCAAGGTATCAATGAAGATGATAATAAGGACAATGACGCATGTGACGAATTTTAAGAGGACGACTAAAGTGATGGGGATAAAATAGGTGATGAAGAGGATGATAGAGGTGACGATGAGTTCGACAAATTTAAATGAGTTAATGTTGTTATTCTTTGGTTGCTCCTCAATCTATTGTCTGTTATAGAAATAATGTAAAATTGTTAAGTTTTCACATAAAGTTGTTGTGATTGTTAAGTTTTCACATAAATTGTTGTCATAATTTAATTTATATATGTTATTATTGCATAATTACATCATTGATCACTTTAATTTAATCTCATTTTATGTTTATAGTGAAACAACTATCACTAATACGTTCTTGATTCTAACTCTGTACAGGGTGAAATTGGCCATTACTAGTGGAACACTAGATCTTACTAAAGGTATATAAAAAGTGATTCAAGTTCTTTTAACTTATAAAGTGAATTGTTATGAGGAGATTAATTATCATATGATAATATTAATATATTATTCTGTCTTTGTTCTGATATAGATGTTTTTCTACATTGCAATGCAGATTGGTGAATCCTTCATGTCACCAATGAAGTCAACTTTTTTTAGGTGTTACTTCCAAATTAAACTAATGTGTTTTCTTCTGTTAGAAGATCACAAAAAAAGGTTGAGGTTTTTTTCTCCCACAACTTATTTATTGTTCTGCTCAATTTAATTGCAACTTGTGAGGATATGATCAGTGCAATTGTTTTTTTTTATGGTGTTCAGAATTATAGAGTTGCATGGCTTTTAATCCAAAATTTGTCCTTACAACTTTGTGTGAGGATATGAAAAGGGATATGATAGTATTTGTCCTTACAATTTTATAAGGAAATTTTTATTTTTCACTTGTTGCTATTGGACAACTTTGTAACAGTGATATTTACTTGTTTCTATTTGTGTTGCTATTGGACACTTAAAAATGAACCATTGATAGTTTCAATATAAAAACTTCAATTGTTTTTTAGTTTCCATCAAATTTGCAATTGTTGTAATGTGAAAAACTCAACTGATTCTTGTTGTTTATGGTCATAGGTGTGATAGACAACGATGTTAGGCGGCAGTGTATGGTGTAGTTCGTTGATGACCAGATGTGCGTGTACCGATAGCAAGATAACATGTTTAGGATACAGAGGTATTTACACTATAATGGATTACATTTCTTGTTTTAAGATTAAGCTTAACTTTAATTTGATTATTACATGTATTATTTTTTTATATATTATTTCAGATTGACAAAGAGAAAGTGGAGAAGATTGGCCATTGATAAAAATTTCATTAAGAATTTATATATTTAGTCAATTTTACATTAATAGTTTACTTGATTTATAATTCAATTTTGATTTAGTCAATTTTACATTAATAGTCTACAGTTTGTATTGGCCATTAATATATTTAATTTTGATATTATTGATTTAGGATTCAAATTGTATCCTAGATGACTAAGATTGTGGCATTTTGAATTTGATTTGGTGTATTTATCATTTTAGAATTCAATTTTTTATATTATCAATGTTAAAAGTTATTAAAAATTCATGAAATTTGTGTTTTGAAAAATTAAATATTTATAAAAAATTTTGTATATTTTGTTGGGCCTTTATCTGCCCCATTCTATTCATATTAATACTAACAATTTTTTTTTAATTTTAAAAATAAATTACCTGCGGATTTACCTGTGGAAAGGAAATTTCCTACGGATTTACCTACAGATGTACCTGTGGAACAGAAATTTGCGACGGTTGGAACTGTCGTAATCAACAATAAAAAACAAAAATCAAATGGAAAGTTACGACAATGTAACCATCGCAATATGCAGATTACATCAGTTCCTTACCCGTCGTGAGAGTTAACGACGGTTGGTGTGACGGTTTTGATAACCGTCGCGATACGGCCTCGCGACACACGTTTCTACGACGGTGTAGCAACCGTCGTGATTTGAAAATTACGGCGGTTTTAACCGTCGTAATCTGCCAAATTAACCGTCGTAATCTGCCAATTTTCTTGTAGTGAAAGACGTATCAACCCTACCTGGAAGATACGAAGACAAGAGATTGTGTGTTGAGTGTCAAGTATTAGGGTTTGTGTTTTCGTCTGTTATTTGTAAGCCATTCATTCATCTATTTTGATGATTGAATTGGACTGATTTAGTTGAGTTGTAATTTGTCCACTCAAAGCTTTTAAGCACGAGTATATTGTTCTTGGTTGAAGCTTTTAAGCAAGATCAAGGTATTGTCGTTGAAGTGTGTCTTCTACTTTCTTTATTGTATGTTGTTATCACTGCTGTGATTGAGGAGGAGTGAGAGGTGTCTCATATCTGAGAGTGTCTTAGATAGAAGTGTCATTGGGTAGTGATTAAGTGAGTAGATTGTCAACTGGTGTGTTGGCTGTAGAGTCTATGAATTGATACTACTAATAGTGGACTTCCTTCCTGGCTTGGTAGCCCCCAGACGTAGGTTGTTAGACCGAACTGGGTGAACAATTCTCTGTGTTTATTTATTGCTTTTAAGAGCTGTTCTTTTACTGTCTTGTTCATACAACAGATATTGATGTTGTGACATCTCATTTAACATCACATATCTGATACCAGAATTTCAATTGGTATCAGAGCAGGTCATCCTACTTTGTATCTGGGTGAGATCTAGGGCTGTTACTTTCTGGTGCAATGGACAAGGAGAGTGGTGGATTTGTGAATAGACCCTCTATTCTAGATGGATCAAATTATGACTATTGGAAACCTCGCATGGTTGCCTTTTTGAAATCTTTAGACAGCGGGGCTTGGAAGGCTGTTCTGACATAATGGGAACATCCTATCATTGTGGGAAAAGATGGTGTGTCAAAGCTGAAACCTGAGGAGGAGTGGACTAAGGAAGAAGATGAACTCGCTCTTGGGAATTCTAAGGCCTTGAATGCTTTATTTAATGGTATTGACAGGAACATTTTTAGGCTGGTTAACACATGTGAAGTGGCTAAGGAGGCTTGGGATATCCTGAAAATAACTCATGAAGGAACTTCCAAGGTCAAGATGTCAAGACTTCAGCTGCTAACAATAAAGTTTAAAAGTTTGAGGATGAAAGATGAAGAGACATTCATGATTTTCACATGAATATACTTGAACTGTCAAATGCTTCTAGTGCCCTAGGAGAGAGGATGTCTGATGAGAAGCTAGTAAGAAAAATTCTCAGATCTCTTCCCAAGAGATTTGATATGAAGGTGACTGCTATAGAGGAAGCTCAAGACATCAGCCAGATGAGGGTAGATGAATTAATTGGTTCACTTCAGACATTTGAATTAGGGTTGAATGACAGATCTAAAAAGAAGGTCAAAAGCATAGCCTTGGTGTCTAGTACAGAAGATGATGAGAAAGAGTGTGGTCCTGAAACTCAGGAAGAGCTATCCAATACCATTGTTCTGCTGGGATGACAGTTTAATAGGGTTTTGAAAAGAATGGATAGGAGCTATAAACCTAATGTCAAGAACATCACATCTGACATCAACAGGTCAGGTGACACTACAAGAAAAACGGCAAATTACGACGGTTAATTTTGGTAGATTACGGTGGTTACAACCGACGCAGATTGTAAGTCACGACGGTTCCTCTTCTGTCGTAGAAACATGTGTCGCGAGGCTGTTTTACGACGGTTTGTAAAACTGTCGCTCCAACTGTCGTAACATGTTGCGACAGTATTATTACGACGGTTGTAACCGCCATAAATTTATAACATATATATATATTTCATTGAAAATAACGACGGTTGTAACCGCCATAATTATATAATATATTTCATTTAAAATAGTGACGGTTTAGAACCGCTGTAATTTTATTAATTTAAAAAAAAATTAAATTAAAAAAATTAAAAATGATAATTTTATTACAATATTAAATTCAAACAATGAAAAATTATAATAGGAGCATGTTGCTGTTTTGCTCATTTAATGATTATAATTAATATCATTATCATTTTTTTATAGTAATCAAGTATCATCACCTAAAAATAGTTTGAAAATCATGTGATAATAATAATTCATATAAATTTGTTATGCCTATTATGTATAAAAAATATTCTACAAATATATCAAAAATGAAGGGAAAGAACAATCTAATTACTCAACAGTTACATCAAACACTCTTGCACAATTATCAGCTCCACAAGAAGCAAGTTGCAAACTCTTGTTATCTTCCTCGGTTTTTCTCCATGCCAGACGGTTTACGGTAGAGGCATGGCATATAAAAGGATCAACGCGAACAAGAAGAGCAGCGGCGGAACCCGATGTAGTGTCTTGTCTGTTATAGGACAGATTCCACAATTCAGGTAGAGTCATAAGCTGCCTTACTGATGATGATTCCTTCTCTATGCCCCCAGATTTTCACTGTCTTGTCGCGTGAACCTGTTGCAAATTCATGGTCGTGTGGGTTCCATGAATATGACCAGATAATCCGCTTGTGTCCTTCCTGCCTTGCAAGAAGACTATAACTAATTTCACAGGTTCCTAGAAACATAATTGAGTGATTAGTATTTCATTGAGTTGCAGTAGTTTAATAGAAACATGCAGCTTTTTGTAGTTCTAAACGCTTAAAATGAATAAAAAAGAGAGATAATATAGTAATGCTGATAAGGTGCAAATTCATATGCTTGCATCCTGAGAAGAATGATGAAAACTATCTACCTGTTCTTGTGATTGTAAAAATGGAGAACTGACGATCCCTTGAGACAGTCAAAAGAAAATTATCATCGTGTGAGAATTCCATCTGTGTTACGGTTAAACTGTGAGATTGCAAGCGACCAACTACTTTCCATGAACCGACCTGCCAAAGCCATACCTCTGCCACAGCAGTAGATTGGGCCTGTAATGCATAAATTAATCATTTAATAATTGCCAAATTATGGAGAAATTCTGGCAATAGAGCTAGTCATATGATGAGATTTGTAAGACAATGAATTTCATACAAGTGCTTAATCTTCTATTTAAGTTAACAGTGCATACCTTACATGACGAAGCAACAAGCTCGCCCTTATGATTGCAGCATAAAGAAAATAGCTCATTTCCATGGCCATAGAGTTTATGTGATACAGGCTAGAGTGTGTGCCACGCTAGTTGATCTTCAATTGGACGTTCGGTAAACACAGTTGGAACTGCGTCAGGCACAGTTTCAAAAGTGTCGATACCATCAATCCCATCTTTATCAGGGGTCTCATGTACAGCTGCAATGTAGAATAATTCTCAAAGTTACAAACTTTTAAGAGACAAATACACAACATAATTGTTTAAAAAGTTAATCAAATTTTAACATAGGAAAATAAAACACGGGATTTAGTTTGCTAGTCTTTCCATGACTATGATATTCTAACAATGTGTCGCATCCTTTTGATGACTTAAAAGGATATGCTGTTGTATCTTGTACTTCACAGTAGTCCATAACAAGAAAAATCTCATAACAAATTGCATAACTCAATTCAATAACAGAATACCAGCATTGAGAGAAAAATAAAAACGCAGGAAATTAAATGACAGCAGGACATAGAGAAAAAAGTCCATAACAGAATTTTTTGGCAAAAAATGAGTTACAAGCAGCAGTTCTTCACATTGCAAAACTAACAGTTTTTTCACAAACTTCTAACAGAATAACAAAACCAAAAACCTCTAACAACTTCATAACAGCAAAATTCTAACCAATTCATCATAACAATTATAACAGAATTCCTAAAAAAATTGCTAGCAGAGTATAACAGAAAGAATTCCTAACATAAATCACAAAGTATAGGACCTTCTATATATGATGATAAGCTTGTTTCTTCATTCTTGTATATGCCATTCTGGACTAAGCAACATAACAGAACTTCAAAATACTTCACACTTCAAGACCTAAGACTAACTTTGCACTAATTTCAAAGCTAACCATACAAATTCAGAAATCACAACGAAGACGCTTTTGTCTTTGACAACAACATCATACTCAGCTTCTTTCTCCTTCTCCTAAGAAAACAAAACACCTCAACCTCTTAGTTTATTCATCTCAATAATTGGAAGCTATGAAAATCCTTAGTACCCTTCATAAACAAAACTATTTTGTATGAAGTAACAACTTTATCCAACGTGGTCTTCAATTCAGGAGTCAACGCTGAAATAAAATAACAAAATACTAATAACAATTACTATCAATTCCTAATATACCTACTAATTTGTCATTGTCAAAAGTTGGCATAAGTTCAAATATCAATGGAAGTAGAGAGTAGAAATCCCACATTGGAAAATAACTAGACATATTAAGCCAAGGATAGAAGCAGAAGGTAAAAGCATAAAAAAGTTGTGCACCTGCGGGCTAAGACATCATTTAGAGCATCATCGTCCAAAACAGGGGCATCTTCTTCTTTCTTACACTCACGCAGAAGGGATTCCAAGTATTCCCTTCGATCTTCAGCACCATAATAAATATAGACAAGAAAATTCAGAGTTGATTTTAAATCTTTGAAATAAATTAAAGGTGAAATACGACACAACATTACCAACCTTGTATTATTATCAAAAAAAATCCAGCAGTAATGCTCTGATTGGCAACACCAAGTTTGTGCTCAGCTGAAGCTCTAACTTGTTTTTCGACAGTTTGTACCTTGTTAAATTGTAAGCAGAAGATACTTTAGCATGTGTTATAATATGACACTACATTTACAATATTGATAAAGATGACAGGATTTGGATAAATACAATTGTTCCCAGTGAAATTGAGAAGCACGAATATGTGACCTCTCTTAACCTCACCTCCTTTTACAAAAACCACTCAACCAGCTACTCCTAATACGGTTATAAGCCTAATATAAACAATAACAAAACAGAAAACTCACATAATCCATAAGAGGAACTATTTTATATGGAGTTTATTTTTCAAAATATTGGAAATTGAGATGACCCAATCAACCATCCAGATTCCAGAGACTCTTTTGCTCAAATACTCCCTCTTCTAATGAAGTCCATAGCTTATCAAACTCGCTCTCAGATTTGTGTAGGGTTTACGATTTAGGGTTCGTAAATTTGAAGAAGCAGATTCAAACAAATTCAAACAAAATAATAACGAGTGTCAATAATAAGAAAAGCTAATTTAGAGTCCTTACATTCGATTTCAAGTAGCGAAGAATCTTGAATCTATGCGAGATGTGGGTGGTGCTCACGTGTTTGTTCATAGTGTTGCTCGCAGACGGTGGCATGCAGAGGGTGGTCGATGGTGCTCACAAGGTTGGGCTTAATCTCTATGTCGATGCTTACACGAAGATTGTAGTAGTAGTGGTAGTTTGTGGGCAAAATCTCTCATTTGAAACGGATAATGGATTAGAAAAATAAATTGTAGAGGTCTTATTAAGAAAACAAATATCGGCTGAAATTTCTAGACATGATGCTAATGCTTCTAAAAAAATACTTTTGTTAACCAAAAACTGAAAAAAGGGCTATCTTAACATATACATGAAAGAGTGAATTATGTAACCAAAAACAAATAAGAACATAAATTTAATCTCAGAAATCCATCCTCATAAGTATCAAAGGGTGAATTAATTAACCAATACATAGATATCAAGCCACAAATATGAATTAATTAATACCAAACAACAAAGAACATAAATTTCAAAATTTGAACTCACAAATCCATCCTCAGAGATATCAATGAGCTGGTAGTCAGTACAATTCACATGGGGAACCTAACCAGAAAACAATTCCAATAACAAATCAGAAAACAGTTACATAAAAATCAAAACAAATAAACGAATATCAATGAATTCATACGTCACAATTATGAGAAGAAGGCACAATATCTTCAAGTTTCTTCCCGGTGAAAATATCAATAGCTACAAAATGACACTTCGCGTGACCGTGCTTCCCAGTCTTAGATGTGGAAACTTCCACAACCTATCCACAACAAAAACAATCAAATCAATAAATAGATTAATCAGAAAAACCAGATCTAAAAGCAGAATCAAAAACAGTTATCAATTGAAGAGTTAAAAGAGTAAATTTACTTTGCAGGGACGATTCTTGATAACGATGTGACCACTCTTACGGATGGGGCCGCCTGCTAGGGGTAGGTTTTGGAGGCACCGGCACCGGCCTTGGATTCAAATTTACTCTTAGTGTTTTTTTTTTAGAAAAATAGGGTTTTGGTTTAGGTGAAAAAATTGAATTTTTTTTTGGGAGTACTCTTACCTTAAGTAAATTAAAAAATAGTTATGAATTAGGGAAACAAATTTTTCCTTTTCATTTAGCACTAAATAAAAAAATTATTTTATAAAATAAAAAGTTAAGTAAAAACATAATAAAGATGATTTTTTAATAACTATCGTGACAACCGTCGCAGTCCAGTCCCTAACTGTCGTGATAACTGTCGCAGTTCAGAAATAAGGACGGTTTTGTGATAACTGTCGTAAAAAATCTGCGACAATTGACCCTAACTGTCGTGACAACCGTCGCAATTCAGGAATAAGGACGGTTTTATGATAACTATCGCAACTCAAGTGTCGTAAATCTCCTTTTTTCTTGTAGTGTGATCAGATGAAGAAAACAAGAACTGGGGAGAAGCCTAATTATGACAAAGGAATCCAATGTCATGGCTGTGAGGGTTATGGTCATATCAGAGCTGAATGCCCTACATATCTTAAGAAGCAAAAAAAGGGCTTATCTGTGTCCTGGTCTGATACTGAAAGTGAGGAAGATGAAGAGACTGCCAAGCATGTTAGGGTATTGACTGGAAGGTATATATCTGATGATGATTCTAGGGATGAAGAGAACACATTTGATGAGCTTACCGATTCTTATAGAGAGCTATGCATTAAAAGTGAAGAAGCTTGTCAAGAAGGGGAGAGGCAGAAGAAGATGATTGCTCAACTCAAGGCTGAAAAGACAGAGCATTTGGAAACCATTGCCAAACTGGAAGATGATGTATTTGTCTTGAACTCTAAACTTGAATCTATGTTCAAGTCTGTCAGAATGCTGAATAGTGGAACTGATGCTCTAGACAAGATTCTTAATGTTGGAAGAACTGCAGGAGACAAAAGTGGGTTGGGGTTCAACAGTGGATCTGCTTCAAATGATGTTATTCCTAGTTCCAAGCCAGTGATGTTGAAACATCCTGACAGGACTCCCTCTAGGAAGAAATTCAGGCGCTGGAGATGCCATCATTGTGGGAGCTTTGGACACATAAAGGCTTTCTGTTATAAGCTGCATGGGTATCCTAAGAGTACTCCTAATTGTGCACCCAGAAAGTTCATTCATAAAGGTAATCAAGTCATCAAGAAAAAGGAGCTATGGGTCTCCAAAACTGATGCTGTCAGCTTGATAGCTCATACTTCTCTTAGAGTCACTGCTAAAGATGACTGGTACTTTGATAGTGGTTGTTCAAGACACATGACAGGAGTGAAGAATTTGCTGGTGGATGTTAAACTTCATTCTTCTGGCCATGTGACCTTTGGTGATGGTGTCAAAGGAGAAATCAAGGGTGTGGGAAAGCTGAATTGTGAAGGTACACCAAGACTTGATGATGTACTGCTAGTCAAGGGGTTGACAGTAAATTTGATCAGTATTAGTCAACTATGTGATCAAGGACTCATTGTTAGTTTTACAAAAACTGAGTACATTGTCACAAATGAAAAAGGTGAAGTTATCATGAAGGGTGCTAGGTCTAAGGACAACTGTTACCTATGGGTGTCACAAGACTCAAGTTCCTCCACATGTTTTCTTGCAAAAAAAGATGAAGTCAAAGTATGGCATCAAAAGTTGGGACATCTACATCTGAAGGGAATGAAGAGAATCATATCTACAGAAGCCGTAAGATGAATCTCATAGCTCAAAATTGAAGAAGGAAGAGTGTGTGGAGACTGTCAGATAGGGAAGCAGACCAAGATGTCACATCAAAAGCTTCAACATCCCACTACTTCTAAAGTGTTGTAACTTCTTCATATGGACTTAATGGGGCCTATGCAGGTGGAAAGTCTAGTTAGGAAGAAATATGATTATGTTGTTGTGGATGATTATTCCAGGTACACTTGGGTGAATTTTATCAAAGATAAAACAGAAGTGTTTGATGTATTTAAAGATCTCTGTCAAAGACTCCAAAGAGAAAAGGAGAGCAATGTCATCAGAATAAGAAGTGATCATGGGAAAGAGTTTGAAAATAGCAAGTTTGCTGAATATTGTTCTACTGAAGGCATCAGTCATGAGTTTTCTTCACCTATTACTCCTCAGTAAAATGGGGTTGTTGAAAGGAAGTATAGAACCATTCAAGAATCTGCTAGAGCAATGATTCATGCCAAAAAGCTTGCTTACCATTTCTGGGCTGAAGCTATGAATACTGCCTGCTACATTCACAACAGAGTTACTTTGAGAAGAGGTACTTCAGCTACCTTGTATGAGTTGTGGAAGGGAAGAAAACCAAGTGTGAAGTACTTTCATGTCTTTGGAAGTAAATGTTATATTCTGTCAGATCGTGAACAGAGGAGGAAAATGGATCCTAAAAGTGATGAGGGAATCTTTTTGGGATACTCTACAAACAGCAGAGCTTATAGGGTATTCAACTCCAGAACCAGAGTCATGATGGAATCTATAAACGTGGTTGTTGATGACTATGGAATGAAGGAAGTTGCTGATGTCCTGGATGATGTTGGAACATTTGTTGATGATGTATCAACAGAAACTGAAGACAGAAGTGTAATTCCCAGTCCTACTACTGCTGAACCTGAACCAGAGCAGCCTAACAAGGAACCATCCATCAGAGTGAAAAAGGACCACCCAAAAGAGCTTATTATAGGTGATCTAAACTTAGGAGTTACCACTAGGTCAAGGGAAGTTGTGTCAAATTCTTGCTTTGTATCCAAAATTGAGCCCAAAAATGTTAAAGAAGCCTTGAAAGATGAATTTTGGATTAATGCCATGCAAGAAAAGCTGGGACAATTCAAGAGGAATGAAGTGTGGGATCTTGTACCAAGGCCTGATGGAATAAATGTGATCAGCACCAAGTGGGTTTACAAGAATAAATCTGATGAACAAGGAGTGGTCACCAGAAATAAGGCTAGACTGGTTGCCCAAGGTTACACTCAGGTAGAAGGAATTGATTTTGATGAGACTTTTGCTCCTGTGGCCAGACTGGAATCTATAAGGTTACTCTTAGGTGTGGCTTGTAATGTCAAATTCAATTTATTCCAGATGGATGTAAAGAGTGCCTTCTTGAATGGGTACTTAAATGAAGAAGTTTATGTAGATCAACCCAAGGGGTTTATTGATCCAACATTTCCTAACCATGTCTACAAACTAAGGAAAGCTCTTTATGGATTAAAGCAAGCACCTAGAGCTTGGTATGACAGGGTTACTGAATTCTTGTCTCTGAATGGCTACAAAAAAGGAGGAATTGACAAGACATTGTTTATCAAAGAGGAAGGAGCAAAACTATTGATAGCTCAAATATATGTTGATGACATAGTGTTTGGTGGGATGTCAGAAGCAATGGTTCAACATTTTGTGAAACAGATGCAGTCTGAGTTTAAGATGAGTCTTGTTGGTGAACTCAGCTATTTTCTGGGTCTGCAAGTTAGACAAATGGAAGACTTCATATTTATCTCTCAGAGCAAGTATGCAAAGAACATAGTCAAGAAGTTTGGTCTGGAGAATGCTAATCACAAAAGGACCCCTGCTCCTACCCACCTGAAGTTGTCCAAGGATGAACATGGAGTGAGTGTGGATCAAAGCCTATACAGAAGCATGATTGGAAGCCTACTGTATCTCACAGCTAGCAGACCTGATATCTCCTTTGCTGTAGGAGTTTGTGCCAGATATCAAGCTGAACCTAAAGTTAGCCACATGAATCAAGTGAAGAGAATTCTGAAATATGTGAATGGTACTAGTGACTATGGCATACTATACAGTCATGGCTCAGGCACTGAACTGAGTGGATATTGTGATGCTGGTCGGGCAGGGAGTGTTGATGATAGAAAAAGTACTTCTGGAGGATGCTTCTTCTTAGGAAACAATCTTATCTCGTGGTTTAGCAAAAAGCAGAACTGTGTGTCTCTCTCTACTGCCGATGCTGAGTATATAGCAGCAGGAAGTAGTTGTTCACAACTGGTTTGGATGAAGCAAATGTTAACTGAATACAATGTCAAGCAAGATGTCATGACATTATACTGTGATACTCTGAGTGCAATCAATATCTCCAAGAACCCAATTCAACATAGCAAGACTAAGCATATTGACATCCGTCATCATTTTATAAGAGATCTGGTTGAAGATAAAGTGGTTGCTTTGGAACATGTTGCTACTGAAATGCAATTAGCTGATATTTTTACTAAGGCCTTAGATGCAAATCAATTTGAAAATTTAAGAAGCAAATTAGGGGTTTGCATATATGAGGATTAGTAGATTTTTTGTGTGCAGGAAGGTGGTTTTTGGTGCAGGAGTCTTATGTGGTGAAACTGACAAAATAAGAATGGTTGGAAACATACAAGAACATTTTTATTGCTAGAAATACTCAATATTACAATATTTGTGAAACTACAAGCAAGGAGTTTTCATCTTTGGATTCAGCTATTCATTCCAACCACCTGAGTTAATGAAATTAACCCATTCTTCATCTACTTCATCCTCAGAATCATGTAGTTGCACTTGAGCATTCTTGTTGGTCGTCATCCTTGTTTATGTTTTTCTTCCTGTCCTTGTTGCCCCTATAGAGGATCCACCTGCTGTCTTTTCCTTGGACTTCATCTCCTTTGGTGTTGTGATCTTGTTCTTCTGGTCTTGCTTCAACTGACCCTTGTGTGGTTCAACTGTCTTGGTGGACTGACTCATGTGTCTTTCTCAAGTATTGCCTGTCGTAAGAAGCAATTTGATGTAGTTTTTATATTTCAAATGGCAACCCTTGTTTGTATCGCCTGGTCAGTCAAAATTGTTTGGTGTCTGTGCACCTCTCTCTATTGAGTAATGTGTCACTCTTTCCAAGCTGTGTTATAACTATTTTTTTGGTACTTAACCATGTTTGACCAGGTGTCAGAACATTGGGCTTGATGTTCTTTTGGCCAATTGTGGCTAAAAAGGGGGAGAGTAGTTGGCTTTGATGTTGTGGCTTAGTAGTTGGCTTTGCTGTTGCCGTAGTTCTGTGTGTGATGTTTTGATGTTAGTTGTTGGTTGAAATAGTTGGGTTTCTGGCTGTTGCTGGTCCCTTGGCTTGAAGGGGAGTTTGAATTTTGATTGGTGTGCAGCTACTGAATGTTAGATGTGTTATGGTGTGTTTCTGCTGCAGGTATCTCTGATGTGTGCTGATATGTGTTTTAGTTTTAGCCAAAATTAGCCAAAGGGGGAGATTGTTAGTTCTGTTATTGACAACAATTTTGGTAAAACAATGTGTTTGTTCAAGATGTCATGTATGATGTCTTAACATGTGCTTCTAACATTCTGCTTGTGGTGTGTTGTTTGGTATTGCAGCTTTTGTGCATGATGCCAAGACTGATGTCTTAACATCTGTTGACAGAACATCATGTCAAGACTGATATGTGTTTTAGGGCTGCGTGTTAATTGTTATGTTTTGAGAGATTCTGTTTGTGAGATTGCAGGCGAAATTCTTGGAGAATATTTATTCAGATGCAATCGTTTGTTTCTATATTTAGGGCGAAAAGATTTGAAGATAAAATCTATTTTTATTGTGCATCAAATCTGTGTTGTTCACAGAGCCTAAGCCCAAGAATTTGTTTCTATTTAAAGACGTATCAACCCTACTTGGAAGCTACGAAGATAAGAGATTGTGTACTGAGTGTCAAGTATTAGGGTTGGTGTTTTACTCTGTTATTTGTGAGCCATTCATTCATCTATTTTGATGATTGAATTGGACTGATTTAGTTGAGTTGTAATTTGTCCACTCAAAGCTTTTAAGCACGAGTGTATTGTTCTTGGTTGAAGCTTTTAAGCAAGATCAAGGTATTGTCGTTGAAGTGTGTCTTCTACTTTCTTTATTGTATGTTGTTATCACTGTTGTGATTGAGGGGGAGTGAGAGATGTCTCATATCTGAGAGTGTCTTAGATAGAAGTGTAATTAGGTAGTGATTAAGTGAGTAGATTGTCAACTGGTGTGTTAGCTGTAGAGTCTATGAATTGATACTACTAATAGTGGACTTCCTTCCTGGCTTGGTAGCCCCCAGACGTAGGTTGTTAGACCGAACTGGGTGAACAATTCTCTGTGTTTATTTATTGCTTTTAAGAGCTGTTCTTTTAGTGTCCTGTTCATACAACAGATATTGATGTTGTGACATCTCATTTAACATCGCATATCTGATACCAAAATTTCACAAAGTTTTTTCAAAATCAAGTTTTTTAATCCACACAATTCACCCCACTCTTGTGTGTGAAGTCTCAAGTCCAACATAAACGACTCATCAAACCTATGCCAGTAATCAATGACCATATTTTCTACATAGGTGACATGTAGGTCTTGCCCCTGATGAGAAGCAACCTCTACCATGCCCACAAACTTGACCTCTAGTGAGCGCTAAATTATCAGGCACGCCAATTTTCTGACCATTTAGGTGCGCTATATTAGCAATAGTAGTTGTCATAGCAAGTTACATCCTAAACTTGTCAAGCTGCGCTTCTTGGAAATACAGTAGAGCCTCAACGTCATACACATTTGGTGGCTTAACCATGCCACACATTTGCATACAAAAGAGTTTTACTCTTCCGATAATCCATCAAGAATTAAATCAACTTGATCTTACTCAGAGACAACATCACCAACATCCAATAATGAGTTTGCAATAGCTTTAACACATAGCAAAAAATCAGTAACAAAGCAATCACCTTTCTTGATGGATTTCAACTCAACTCGAAGTTGTAGAAAATGAGCTTTCATGTGAGCATTGAAGTATTTATGGATTCTATCCCAACTTCAAAAGCATGCTTGTAGGAAAACACACGAAGTAAAATCAATATAGAGATGGTAGGAAAAATCCAAATGAATATAGTTTGATCTTGCACTATCCATACCTCATATTCATCTGAAAGTTCACCTTGAAGCCGATCAAGCTTTGTTTTGTTTTAATTTAGAACTTGTGGATTCACCACAAACTTGTGCACTTTTTATACAAGAATAAAACCCTCAAATTGTTGATTTCAAAGTAATTAGTTGTTCTCTTGTAATTTGATGGAGAGTTTGAGACGAAAGTGATGTGAAGAGAACAATGAATCAGCACCAAGAACTGAAAATTTTGGCATCTCAATTCTCGGAGACGTGGTTGGAGTAACCTCTAATGAATCATCCATGGAGGAGAAAGGAGATACAATTGAGAAGAGAGAGAAACCGTAACAGAAAAACAGTTAGGTAGTTAGAGAAATTAGAAAGCAGAAGCAATCGTTGGCGAATGATACCATATTAAAATGTTATTGAAAACTTCATTTTAGATTGTGTACTTGAGTTAAGTTATACATGATAAGAGGTATGAGTATATATAGTAGTACATATCCAACTAACGTTTAAATGATCTGCACTATGCTACTTATTACTTCATGCATGCCTAAGTTACATGATGCTCTACATAGGACTATAACATGCATGGCATCATATTTTTCATGCTTTCATCATGTATATCATGCATCATTTGTTTCTTCTTATAATATTAAATAAATAAATTAACATCTCAATTTATTATTTCTCATGACTTGGAGAGTTAACCGGCAAGTGAGTTGAGTGAACTAATCGTCAGACCTGGTGATCACATGAGATATTTGCTAAACCAATTGGGTGAATTGTAATGACAGAAAATAAAATAGTTGAGTAGTCACCATAAAGTTAATAGATGACATGATATGTCAAACTACACCATGCAGAGATAATCTTGAAAGGATAAATTTATCAAACGAGATCGCCAATAAGAATGGGAAGCTGGACAGGTGCAAGTGTTTACTTTAATTATTTATTTTTATTATTGGATAAGGCAAGTTAATATCTCTGCCACTTAATTTCTTTAAGAAATCCATAAATTGTATGTCTAAATAATGTGGCGTGATCTTTTAATCTGTGTGGGAAGAGATTTTTGAGGAGGTGCCCCTTTATCTTTGATAAGGTGTATAAATTTTGTAGGATGTATGCGAAAGACAGATGAAATCCTTAGGCTGTTGAAAATGTAGGACTTCCACCGGAAGATCCTTGTTGCCCTATAAGGTGAATACACCGAGTCAAACTTCTCTAAAAAAGATCATGCTATAGTGAAATATGATACCAAGTTTTCCTTGGTACACTTGTATTCTTTGGTCAACTATTTCAACACTAGTTCCGAGTCCCCTCTGAGCACGACTCTCTTTGCCCCCGAGTCAAGTAGAATCTTAAGGCCTGCTATCAATGCTTTGTATTCAATCTCATTGTTAGAACAATGATCTTTAATTCTAAATTTGAACTTGGTTGAGATTCCTTTGGGTGAGACTATCAAGACTCCAATCCCAGTTCCCTCTCTATGACTTGAACCGTCGAAGTACAAGTCCCAAGGTTTTAAACCTACGCAATTTTGCATCATTTCGACAAATGCATGATCGACTATAATGCCAGCCACGATTTTCCCTTTTATGGCTTTTAGAGGTGCATGTGTTAGGGAATATTTGATTAAGGTTAAGGCCCACTTCCCAATTTGACTATTCACAATTTGTTTAGAAAGCATGTGCTTGATAATGTCGAAATGCGAGTAAATGTATACATCAACTAGATTTATATAATGTTTTAATTTGATACAAGAAAAATACAAGCATAAACAAAAATTTTCTATTTCACTATATCTAGTTTCTGCATCGTTCAGGACCCTACTCAAATACTCCCTCCGTCTCATAAAAAGTGTCTCATTTGCACTTTTTCTTTGTCTCAAAATAATTGTCCATTTACATTACCAATGTTGTAATTATTATTATTTTTCCACTACTATACCCATATTCATTAAATTTCACTTTATTCAACTACTTTATCAACTACATTTAATAGGGGTATTTCAGTAAATGGCATTAACTTTTTCACTACAACCAACACATCTAATCATTTTCTTAAGAACTGCGCATTACTCAAATAGGACACTTTTTATGAGACGGAGGGAGTAGTAAATGACCCTTTCGATGTCATTCTCGTCCTCTTGAGCCCACATGTTATCCATTGTAAACTCCAATGCAAATATGTATAGTTTCATTGGCTTCCCTTTCGTATGAGGCATCAGGATTGGAGGCCTTATTAGGTAGGCCTTTATCTCATCGAATGCTTTTTGATGCTCCAACCCTCATCTGAACTTCTCTTCGCCTTTTAGACAGAGTAGTTGCGAGAACGCTTGGGTTTTGCCATTTAGGTAGGAAATAATCCTTCTTAGGAAATTGATTTTTCCTAGCAACGATTTCAAATTCTTTTTGGTCGAGGGGGGCTTCGTCTCTAGTATTTACTTATTTTTATTTTGATTTATTTCAATCCCTTTCTTATGAACTATAAATCCATGAAAGTCTCATGCACTAACAAAAAAGGCACATTTCAGAGGATTCATTTTTAGACCATATTTCCTCATCCTTTCAAAGGACTGTCAAAGGTGGTCAATGTGATCATCTTTGGATGAGTATTTGATGACAATGTCATCTATATAGACCTACATGAAAGTCTCTATGAAGTCGTGAAAAATAAGGTTCATTGCACTTTGATATGTTGCGCCGACATTTTTCAACCCAAAAGGCATTACGACCTATTCGTAAGTTCCCAAGTTGCCTAGGCACATAAAAGATATCTTTGGTACATCCTTTCAACAATGAATATCTGATTATACCCATAGTAGCCATCTAACATACTTAAATATTCATGTCCTGCTGGCGAGTTGACAAACATTTCTGCCACAAGCATGGAATATTCATCTTTATGGATAACTTTGTTCAAATCTCTGAAATATATGCATACCCTTAAAGTCCCATCCTTTTTAATAACATGAACCATATTAGCAAGCCATTCAATATACCTGGTTGTTCTGTTGAATTTTCTTCTTAATAGTCTTTCAATTTCTTCTTTTATCTTCGACGTGACAGCTGGAGCGAACCTCCTTAGCAATGTCTTCACCGGTTTCTTTCCCAACTTAATAGACAACTTTAACTCCACTAATTCTTGACTAAGACCTGGCATTTTTTCAAAGTCCCATGTGAAGAAATCTTTGAAATTTTTCAATAGTTGTATCAGCTGGTTCTTCAAACTTGGACCTATCTTGGCGTTAATGTATGTAGGCCTCTTGATCGATCCGTCCCCTAGGTCAATTTCTTCCACAGAATCCTGTGTTTGGATTTTTTTAGTCAAAATCATTGGGTCTTTTTCAAAGCCCAAAGGCAAATCATCATAGATGCAACTGAGCCTCTGGTCGAGCGTGTGATCTACAACTCTCACCAAGTTGGCTTCGCCAGCTAATGCATGGTGTAACTTAGCCTATTAGGACATCTTCTCTTGTTTGTTAGCCAGGTAGGCCATAACTCGAGTTCATGCATCCAACTCGGTTATATCTTTGGCTCTTTTGGCCAATTCATCTTGTAACTTGGCCTCTTGGGCTATTTTTTCCTGATTTTAGGCCACATAGCTCGTGATTCTAGTATAAGCACTCAACTCAGTCATAGTAAGCATTGTTTTTGAAAAACCATGTCGGAGCCATGTCATCATCTTCTAATGGTTGGTCCTTCTAGACTTCTCGTTCCCATAGGAAACCATGAGTTGTATGGAGTCTTACTGAGTGGAACACGTTCTCTTGAGGCCTGAACCCCTGGTTCTTTGGTGGGAATGGCGTTATGTTTTCCAGGTTCTTGTCAAAAGTATTCCTACTAACATGATTTACTTTTTCCATGTAGTAGCTCTGGTCTTCCTCCACGTTCTCTACAATGTCGTATCCCTCCATATTGATATCCTTTAATGGAGAGATGAGGGGACAACACCAATACGATGTATCCATTCCCTTCCTAGCAGTAAATTACAATTAGCTTTCGATGGGACGACCATGAACATGGTAGGCTGAACTGTGGTTCCAACAGGCAAGTCCACCTGGATTTCCCCAAGGGAGTGGCCAGTCTTACCTTCAAAATGGGAAAGAACCATATTATGAGGCCTTAGGCCTGTGTCAAATTTCCTTATCTTTCTCAATAGGGAGTATGGCATTAGGTTAAATGGTGCACCACTTTCAACCAGGACTTTGTTGACACCATAATTGTCAACTTTTGCTTTGATGAATAGTGGTTTGAAATGGGTCTTCATACTTAGATCTAGTTTCTAAAAAACGGAATTATGCTCTACGACGCAACAGTTTTTCATCACATAATAACATATTGGCTTATGCTTAGCCATTTCCTCTACAAAAAAACTCCTCTTCTGCATTCGCCACCACGTCATATTAAATTGGAAACACCGAAACCGCATTACAAAGGATGCCGAAGTCGCCCTATGATTCTAAGAAATTATCGGCTTTCATCTCCTAATCATTGTTCTTACCTTCTTCCTTATCAGTGGACAAAGGTGAATCTACTCTCTCCTTCTCTGACCTCTTCGCCAGTTCGACCTTAGTTTCGATAGATGAAGGTGGGTTCACCTTTTCCTTTACTAGCCTTCTCGACACTTTGACCTTAGACTCAACAGGTGAGGATGGGGGGAGGCTCTTTCTTAAAGTGGCATTTTGGCCACTTTGTTGCCGAAATCTGGGTCTTGGTTGCTACCAGAATCTTGCATCTCTAGAAAAAATTATTTTGGCATTTATACATGCGTCGTTGTGTTCGAGTCATGGGGGTTTTCCCCTTATAACTAGGATTGTAAGGATGGTTCTAGGTGACCTGAGGGCTATATAGGCATTTCCAAGTCATGTTCAGAGTCAGCATCTCTCCATTCTTTTGGTTTGTGTCTGCTTTGTTGTAGGGGTATATCCACTTCTCTACCGGTGCCTTCAATTGAGACACATAGGTTTTGGGTTGAACTTCTTCGTGACCTGTGGCCATATTTTGTGTCCTGTAGGGGACACCTCTTTTGTTGAAATCATAATTCGGCCTCGACTAGGGCCATTTGCCACCTAGAAGGTTGGGGTTTTGTCTTTTCAAGGCCTTTAGTAGCCTTTCTATCAAACAAAGTGAAACATCTATGGCACAATATCACTTCTGAAGCTTTCACTTTGCATATGTTGAGGAATACAACAAGCTCCTCCTCAGTAGTGGGGTAGGCCGCCTTGACCTTCTCAACGTAGTTCGATTTAAAGACCTCCATATCCATACCAGAGCTCTCAATAGCCTCGAACATTAAGCACTCGAGTGACTCAAGATAGTTTGCATCCTTGATTTGCAGAGGGTCAAAATCCCCTTGCATTAGGGATTTAGCATTATCAGCAAACTTTAGCCTTCCCTAGTTCAGCGCTTGTTACACCAAATCCTTGAAAAGGACACTATGAGAGGTTTTATGACCCAGAAAGTTATGAAACTTACAAAAACCTCGTTTCTTACATTGCTCTAAAGGTGTTTTTTTTTGTCTCTTAGGGAATATGATTTGGCCATCAACAACTAAAAGGTCAAAAATCTTACTGAACTTAGTTATGTCGAAGGTGTACATTTTGGTGACAAACTTGTCATATTTTGGTTTGACCATATTCTTCCCATCTGATGGTTTTAATAACTTACAAACGTAGGGAGGTCCTGGCTAAAGTTCTACCATATTTACGTCATTCTCTTTGACCTTATTGTATTCTATATCATAACCATGGTCTCTTTCATTTGCCTCTATATAGGAAACCTTCTATTTTTATGGAATTTGCTCGTTCTAGCTTTCTTAGCCTTTAGACGTTCGACTTGTCGAACTCTGTCAGCCAAATGAGCCATATCTCTCCAATATTGGGTATCTAGTTTCTTTCTAATAGAATAATCCAGAGCCCCAACAGCCATTTCGACCAACTCATGCTCAGGCACTTGAGTATAATACCTTGCCTTTAATAGCCTGAACCTATTTAGGTAATCTTCAATTGACTCAGGCATCACGCGTCTTACGCTAGCCAATTATTTGAGACTAATTTGTGATTGTCCAATATAAAACTCTTCATGGAACACTCTCTCTAACTAATTAGTTATGTATGGAATGGGGGAGGAGTATCTTGAACCATGTAAAAGCATTCTTTGTTAGAGAATTTTAAAAAAAATCATTTTCAAATTTTCATTATTTGCTATATCTCCTGCTCTAGTTTGGTATTAAGAGATAGGTTTAATAGTCAACTCACTTGTGTCTCCTGCAAACTTAATGAACTTAGGGACTTTCCATCCCATGGGAAATTCTTTTTGCAGAACATATTCAGTCAAAGGAGACATGAAATTTGGCATATGTAATCCTACATTAAGGCTATTTTGAGAAAGGATGTTTTTGAATATGTGGGCTAAATTATTTTCCCCCTTAGGATATCTTGTCTAACGTTTCTAACCACCTCTTCTACATCTTGGTTCCTACCCACCATAACTATCCATGGGTTAACTTGACATATTCGTTCTTCTCTTCCCACAAGTACAAGGGGTCTGACAGGTTTAAATCCTTTTTGCTGTTGTTTCCCTTGATTAAAAGGGGCAACCCCATTGTCAGGTATCCCTACTAGCCTGGCTGGCACAATTTGAGGAATTGGTTGCGCTCGGGCTTATGGGGCGCCAAAAAACTGGCTATCCAACCCATTTGATTTGCCAATAGTTAGTAACTCTGGTTAGTATTTTGAATTAGGGGGTTGAACATTGTACCAATTTGTTGAGTAAGCATATTAACCATCTCGTGGTTACTTTCATTCATTTGTTGTCAGAGCGGACATGTTCGAGAGAGCAAATGTAGTCCTTCCATATTGTGTTGCTCGACCAGGTTGCTAATGGTAGACCCCGACGCCACATATGTATTTAAAGGAGACGCTATTGTTATGTTATTATCTGCATATGTCGAAGCATAGCTCTGTAATCCTACCATCATTGCAATTTGCATACCATAGGGGAAATCCCTCAACACGAGTGGAATATTGAAACTTGGCATATAAGAAGATATAGGGTCTTCTAAAGGAGAGGAAGTAGGCCACAAGCAATGACACCACTACTCTCGTCATCGATGTTGCACTCGCTACTAGGTTGAGGATAGGTTCACTAGTCCCTATGGGATTCATATTTTCTGTAGTTCGAATTGTCGTTGCGACAGGTTTCTCAGTACCTAGAGCATTATCTTGGGGAAGTGACGTATTCTTAGGACGGACCATTTCGACTAAATTTTTACCAATCCTCAAGCACATATAAATCTAGATGTAGAAAACATTATTCATAATGCAAGGAAAAATCACAACAGAACAATAAAAAATGCAAACACTTTTCTAAAGAAATCACTCAAAACATTGCAAAAATAGGTCCCACTGGTCATACCAATGTATCAATTCATGTTACATTTTATGAATCTATACTTGAACCATTAGAAGTAGAAGTGATTGATTCTGCAGGTATCTTGAAAAGACAAGTCTAGAGGAAAATGATAAAGAAACGGAAAAAAATTCAAAGTCTAAACCAAGTTATAGATGAAGAACCAGTTCCAAATCAAATCACAGATACTCCACCAGATAATCAAAATCTTCCAAAAGAATAGAGAACAACAAGAGACCATCCCATTTAGAAACTTATTAGAGATATATGTGAGGGAGCCACCACTCGACGATCCCTTAATAAGGTATGTAACTTTGTGGCTTTTTTTCACAAATTGAGCCTAAAGGAATCGACAAATTCATTATTCATAAACATTGGTCTCTTCTAATTCAATAATATTCAAATCAATTTGGATGAATTAATGTTTGGGAACTCGTTCCTAAAGCTTGAGCTAATCTAGTGATTGGAACCTAATGGATCTTTTGCAGCAAGTTGGACGAAGATGGAAATGTCTTAAGAAATAAAGTCAGACTTATTGTGAAGGGTTACAATCAACATGAAGGAATGGATTTCAATGAAACATGTGCTTATGTGTCTAGATTAGAGTCCATAAGGATGTTACTAGCTTTTCCCGCATCATGAATTACAAATTATTTCAAAGGATGGGAAAAGCGCTTTTCTAAATTCCTATATCCAAGAGGATGTATATGCTCATTAACTCAACTTTTCTTGATCATGTTTTTCATGATTAATAAAGTGTTGTATAGACTGAAACATTCTCCTTGAGTCCGGTATGATCGTCTAAACAAATTTCATCTTGAAAACAAGTTCCAAATAGGACAAGCAGAAAAAACTCTTTTTATCTAGAAAACCTAATATGACACTTATTAGTTCAAATTCACGTTGATGATAACATATTTGGTGCTACAAATCCTTTTGCAAGGAGTTTTCTACAATGATGCAAAATATGTTTGAAATGTAAATGATGGGGAAGCTTTGATACTTCCAAGGACTTCAAATTCATTAAAAAAAACTTTCATAAATCAAGCTAAATACTATAAAAAATTGCTAAATAAGTTTGAAATGGAGAAGTCCAAAGTAATAGCAACCCCAATGTCAACATCATGCAACCTTGACAAGGACGAAAATGTAAAACTAGTTGAAGAAATAAAATATTGAGGTATGATAGGCTCTCTTCTCTATCTCACTGTATCTCATTCTGATATCATGTTTGGTGTATGTCTCTATGCTCGCTTTCAAAAATCTGCGAAAGAATCACATCTTAGTGCAGTCAAACACATCAGGAGATATCTTACTAACACATAACAAATGGGTCTATGGTACCCCAAAGGAGGAGATTGTGACTTAGTTAGGTACATCGATTCTAATTTCACTGGGTACATACTGGATTGGAAAAGTACCATCGGTATGTGTCACTTACTTGAGAGCCCACTTCTCTCGTGGCATAGCAAGAAATAAGCAAGTGTCGAGATATCCACAAATGAGGTAGAATATGTTGTTACCGGTAGTTGTTGCTCACATATTATTTGGATGAGGCAACAACTCAGTGATTATGGTGTTAATCTTGGAGTTATCCCGATAATATGCAACAACACTAGAACCATAAACCTTTCTAAAAACTAGACTCTTCACTCTTTGGACAAACACATTGAGGTTAGGCACAACTTTATTAGGGACCATGTTGAAAAAGGAGAATGCATACTTGAATTTGTAACCACGTCTAATCAACTCACATATATTTATACAAAACCTCTTCCTATAGAAAATTTCTCTTTCATAAGAACTCAACTAGGAATTCTAAGTAAATCATGCATGAATAAGTATGGACATGTGTATCATCTACTTCTTCTTCTTCTTCCTTTTCTCTACAAGATAATTTGTGATCTATGTGCTTTGATTCTTTTCTCGCATTTTTTATTATGACAAAGGGGGAGAAGCATACTCTCAGGGGGAGTAGGGTATACTCTCTACTTATGTGAAGGGGAGTTTAACAACTCCAATTATATATATATATATATATATATATATATATATATATATATATATATATATATATATATATATATATATATATATATCTTTTCTATCACCACCTCCTTGAAAGAAGTGTTGTCATCATTAGAAAAGGGGAGAATGTGAATCTATGTTCTTGCAGGTTTAAAGTTGATGGACTTTCTGAGAACCCTTCTAAAGTTATGATGACGACAACACCAATTATTGTTGAACTCAATGGTAATAGATTTATAACTCTCTAATGACGGTAACCAAACTTGAAGACATATAAATCCTCATCAAGTAGGATATTCAAGATTCCATAAAGTGATTATATAATCAATGAATCTAACAAAGGATACTAAAATCCTTAGAGTTGTGAAAGAGAGGAAGTATGAAAGCTCGTCTGCCTTGTTTGTCTAAGTTACTAGAGGTTTTTTGAAGGTAGGAGAGAAATTACTAAGATACTAAGGTAGCTCTCTCTCACACACCCACCCAACCCCATCCCCCTTCCCCACACACACGCACTTAAAATCACTTTTGAACCTCTTTTTTAACTAGCAAAACTCTTACACATATTTTCAAGCCCAAGCGTGTTGATTAGGAATCTATCAGATTCATTTTAAAGCATTTTTTGAAATACCCAATCGATTGGGTACTTAAACTAATTGATTAGAAGAATCCAAATCAATTATATAATTGATTATGACAATGAATTAATTATTGGCAACAACTCTCTATCCAAACATTCCAAAATGGGCAATTATAATTGATTATTTAGGTCATCCAATCGATTGTGATTAGGACCCAATCGACCAGTCCATTAAAACAACTTGAAAGGAAGAAATTGTATTGGTGTTGTGTTATTGCTATTACTCTCAAGCGGGCGATAGCCTTGTGTAATGTTCCATATACCTTTGAGTGCTCTAACTGTTGTCAGTTGGGACCTATAGAGTAACCAGTGGACTCTGAAGAGATCAATTATTATTAAAATAAAAGGACCATTATTAATAAGTACAAGAAGGGACATTTTGATAACATTAATAATGGGTCAATTGCTCTAGTAGAGTAATTATTTAAGTGTAGTATAACTTAAGATATTTTCTACTAATCTTATTCATTCTTGTCCACACAAATTATCCTTTGTTTGTAGACCACATATTCCTACCAACTCTTTTCTCTTGATGTGCCTATAAGTACCAATCCATTACAAACTTATCAGAAAAAGAAAAAGAAGAAAGAAGAACATATAGACAAGAAGAGTAACTCGTGGGAGAGAAGAAGAAGAGGAAACTTGGACAAATTAAGAACTTGGAATCATCACAAATATCATCTCTATTTCATCAATCTCATCATTATCTTCTTTAATCATGTGAGTTCTAGTTAGAACCTTATGATTTTAGGGATTTAGGTTTTACTAGAACCAAAGGATAGTTGATGAGTATTCTATCTTAACTATGAGCTTTACCATGAACTTGTATTGCTTATGTCCTTCATGATTTTGTTGTGTTACACATGTTGAATATGGTTATTGTTTTCTTTTATTATGAACATCATGAAGGATTTTTTAAATGAGTTGTTTTGATTCTGAACAACCCCATGAAAAATGATTCTACATGTTCTTCATGTGTTGGCTGCATCCTTGTGATTTAATGATGTAATTGCTGATGGGATTATGAGAATCATGAACTTGAGGAAACAAGAATATATATGTTATATGGTGTTTCCATGATGTGTGTTAGTCATCATGTTAGTAGATCGGGTTGTTAGGAATGAAAAAACATTTATGCAGGTTGAGAAGGGAAGTTCCAGATAGGTATTATTGAGAAATAAAGGGGAACAGTTTTAAGAATGTCCTTGATAGGATCAATGGATCAAAAGTTAATTTTTTATGTGAAAACAGTGTTATAGGTTGATTCATAAGGGTTTAGGTTGACCTATATAAGTTTTTCCTTCAGTATAGGTCGACACATAACTGTTTAGGTCGACGCCCACGCCTCAATGTTGAAGCTTGTAGCCACTGTCCTTGTGTCGCCTCTTATAGGCAGACCTAAGACCTTAATAGGCCGACCTAAGAGCATAATAGACTGACCTAAGACCTTTATAGGTTGACACATAACTTGCGTAGGTTGACCTATTGACCTAATTCCTTGAAAAATGCTTGATTCTTATTTTCCCCATAACTCGAGAACCGTGACTCGGAATGAGGCACAATCAAAAGCGTTGGAAATATATTTCAATGGTTATTGTAAGATGGATTTTCCTATGGTTATTGTGACATGTTATGCTAATATGTGTGTTTCATGTATGAAATTTTTTTATGCTAATGTAAATGTTATGAATTAGTTAGAAATGTTTATGAATCATAGTATGTTATGTGTTTTATGTATAACATTAGGATGTGAATGCATTGAATTGGAAAGTATATGTATGTGGTTATATGTTTGCATTGAATGAGAAATAACTTGTTTAAAACCTTATGAAGATGAGTGAGGAAAAATAGGTTTATAACTAGGTAAATGGACTACAAAGATAACTTATGTTACGAATATGACTTATATAACATTAGACGGTGAGGTTTATTCGATATGATACTTAGGTGAGTATCATGGATGGATTACCGCCATAGTTGAGAGTAAGATGCTTTGTATAGAACATGTGTTGTTGATGTGTGATTAAGGTGAATGTGATCACCTTGTGATTTTCGAATACAATCATATTGTGTTATATCTAGTCACGTAGTCGGAAACAACCCCTTGATTCTGTCGTCCCAAGTTACGCTGCTTTTATAGAGTAAGAATTGGGATGTACGCACCAATACTTGAATGACCTGGGTTTGAATCCCAAAGGCAGTGGATCCCAGAGTGGGGTGAGTCCCATATGGGTAAAAAGCTTGAAAAGGGTTTGGAGTACCATAGGAAGCGACGATTCTTGAGGTGGATGTTATCCCTTAGAATTTGAAATCCATGCGTATGTCAAAGTATGAGATAAGTATCTGTGACCCAAGTCGATAACCCTAGACAGAGGGCATACCAGGGAAAGATACCTATGATACAAGGATCCGTGACCCAAGTCGATAACCCTAGATGTAGGGCTTTCCTGGGAAAAATAAATTGATTTGGTTTCTGATTAGTGATTGTTTGAGTTGATGAACTCAAGTGGCATGTTTCCATACATCGCGTGTTTTTTGTACTCAAGTCTTTTCCCCCTTGTGACTTAAGTTAGGTTTTGATTATAACCTTGTAGAGCTGAGTGGACCTATAAGATAGGGTACTCACTGAGATTATTATCACACCCCAATATTGTTGTTGCTTTTTCAGGTTTTGTTTTGTAGGTTTTATTACAAGGGGAGTTGTGCATTGATGTTCAAGGGATGCTGATTATTGTGATCTTCTACGGTGGAGTTGTGTACAATCAAGACATTGTATATAATTCTTAGATTTTATTCTTAGGCTTTATTGTATAACATGTCTCTTTAATATTTTTTTAGTTTTGAACATGTATATATAATGATGCCATTAGGCTCTTATGTTGTGTCACTACCAAATAATAACACTTGTATGATAGTATCCTAGATATATATTATACAGGATGTTACAGTTAGTATCAGAGCTGGTCGATTCTCGAACTAGCCTTGAAACATCATAAGTAAATCTATTCCTACCTCATATGCGTGTTTAGCCAAAATGATTCTTAATATCACTGTATGTAGTATTGGGCCTGATCAACCTAGTTCTATGTACGTGATAGGTAAGATCATCATTGAGCAACCACGGGGACTCCAAAGTATTGGTGGAACTCGTGCTTTAAGGGTAGGCTCAAAGCCAGAGTTAGTAAGTAAAGAGAACCAGTTAGTTCCGTTGAAGTTTCAGTAAGAGTAGTGATTCAAGTAATGTGAATTTAGGAGTACTGTATGGTTCAAGCAATCCTGCTGTGCTGGTGGAGTTAAGAAGTTGAGGATTCCTATCAAATGAATTATTGGAGTTTTGAGAAATAGGTGAATCGGCTAGTATAACAACATTGACTCTCTGGTATGGAATAAGTGTTTCAGCTTCTAAGGTCTTTAAGGCATATTGGAAGAATGAGAGTATTTCAAGGAGTATGTTTAGAATAGTATCTTCCAAGTGGTTGAGAGCTTGAGAGATAAGGGCGTTCAACACCTTTGTGAGAGTCTAAGTTAGTGGTGAAGTGTAATATAAGACTCGAGGACGCAACTGCCTATTCCAAGTGAAATAGGTATACACCAAATGAAGAGTAGAAGATAAATCAAATATATTCAGTCTTAGGAAGGAGACCGAGTTCAGGATACTTCATCAGAAGTTCAGTGTTAGTAAGAGACCATTATGGAATATTGAGTTACCTAAGGATCAGTTATAAGAGATTTTGTCAAAGAGAGAACAAGCATTATTTAGCAACAAAAGTTCTATTGAGATGAGTTGTGGAAGATGTGTGTTGAGGAAGAGAACAAGTAATTGGGATTCAAGGAAATTCTAGTAGAAGGGTTCTATTATTGGAGTTAAGGGGATTACCTTAGAAAAGAAGTAGACATAGAGTTTAGGAGCAGTGTAAACCTTGCGTAACAACTATACCATAATGTAACACACTTCAGATAAGGAGACTATGGAATCATAAGGAATTTATTAAGGCTAACATAAGAGTGTGTAGTTGGCGATCGTTCGCATACAAGAACTTTTAGAGGATGGAGTGTAGTGGAGAAAGCTAAACCTTGGTATTAAGAGAAGTGTGTGATAATAGCATTATGGTCACAAGTGTGTGTAATTGATTCCTTGTATTGAGATGGATGCGAAGTAACACACTCTTTGTTGAGTAGTGAGTCTTGAGTTCTGAGAAGTTGAATCGGTTGTAAACAATGGGAGACAAGCCAAGCTTGGGTACAGGAACTAAGTGTAGAACTTGAAACAAGCTATATCATATGAACTTATGAGGAAACAACGAGGATTTTCCACAGCAAGTCATCTAAATAAGTAATCCGGGTATGATGAAGCGTGTAGCGGGTATTGGTTTGGAGGGGAATTACAATCATAAGTGTGTGGTAATGTTAAGATTCATCACAAGTGCATCTTGTTTGAGTTGCAAGAGTATGAGTGGCTTATTGGAAGTCTGATTGTTATTTATCTTTTTGAACAGTGTTTGGTTTGTTGATCACGGAGTATGATCTTCACACCTTGTTAGAACTGAGGGTAGCCTAAATCTCATTGGTGTATTGTTGTGGATGTACGAGGATAGAGATGCAAGTTAATGCAAGCCAGATTGATAGCTTTGAAATTGGAATTTCTGAAGAGGTACTGCTTAGTTAACCATCTATGTAGATGTTAAAGAAGTTTGACTTTTGGGGGAAACCACCTAGTGGATCATACTTTGTGTGAGTAAGTGTTGGGAGTATCACTATTATGACTAATGAGAACCATAAGGATTGAAGTTGAAAGAGACTTACTAAGTGGTGATCTTGTAGTGACCAATTCATTATTTTCGTACATGTATTAGTAAGGTGGAATTGGCTAATCATTGGATGGTTTCTCAGATTCATGGCCTCAGATGTGGACCCCAGGAGAGTAGTACTGGTTATATACAATGATACCATACCGTATTGGAAGGACTTGTGAGTTATACTTATAGGAAAGAGCGGGAATCAGATATTCCTGAAGATAAACATGTAACCCAGACTGTATATTAGTAAGAACATGAGCTAAGATTATGGAAAATGGATCAGGATGATTGAGGTGAATGAATTTAGATAGGAAGTGCAATGTTATCTCCAAATTCATGTGAAGTGTTGTGTGTAACCCTACGAGTAGTATAGACACTCGTGGATACGATCTAGATTACTTAAGTTCTTTGAAAGTGGTGTCTTGTTGTTGATGTGAAGTTCCTTGCTGGTGTTGTTTTGTAATTGGTCGAGATCATGTGTCGGCAAAAACCTTGAATGGATCATAACCCTAAGAGGGGATTTGATGTGGAATGTAGTAACCAGAACCATGTATTGTTTAACTAATTTGGATTAGCTACTTTGACTACATGAAGAAACTGGATGTTGTACATTTTTTTGGTTGTGGTCGTATAACTCCTGCTTATCTATCTCCTGAAGAGTGTTGGCTCTATTCTAAACTTTTTGAGCCAGTAAGGAAGTTATTCTATTAATGGATGTCGGTAAGGTTCTAGTACTGTTTTGGGTGATGGGCACTCTAAAGGATAGACGTGATCTTCTATGAAGACTATTAACTAACCACTAGTAGCTAGGAATCCCAGGTGCTCCACTATTGGAAATCAGAATAGCACAGTGGAAGGTGATGGATGCAAGAAGTCAATAAAGTTTATGGGTGTAGCGCGTGATTTTTGTCGGTGACACGACCACCTTATCGCATAAATTTGGGTTTTCTCCTCAATGAAGAGGAGGGAGGTGCTACATTCTGATTTCTTATTTATCCCATGAAGCTGGAATGGAAATGGAGGCTATCTAAAACTAACCTTGCAAGTGAATGTTTAACTAAACAAATGCTTAAAGATATTGGGGAGTCCGGGGTCAGGTTATACAATGGGGAGTTGTCAATTACACATCCTATATGTGGTTATCCACAGGATGTTAGCTTTAGGTTTCGCTTTGTACTTGATGGTGTTTATCCGTTAATGGGTTAGGAAAGTTTCTTGGGAAAGTATGAGAGAGTGAGTGAGTTGATGTTGATGTTTGAGTTTTTCCCGATGTTTTTGGTAAGGTACTGGACCTAATGTTTGATTAATGTATGCTCGCTAAGATTTCACAATCTTATGCCTACGTATTCCCGTTTAAACGAAACAGGGAAATCAGAGCAATCGTAGTTCCTCCTATTCTAAGGGAGGAAAAAGATGTTTTGGTGTCTTGTTCAAAGCCCAAGATTGAAGCTAAAAGGTTGAGTATTTGTGTCTTGTTCAAAGCCCAAGATTGAAGCTAAAAGGTTTGACTGAGAAAGAACTTGCCATTTCTATATGGAGACCTTTGGTCTATTTATCACAACTGTTAGGTGACTGTTTATAAGGAGGATTACTTTAACTTGGATATATGAATCCAGAAATGCTATAATTTCCTTTATAAGGGATGTTGATTTTTGTGTGCCTTGATCAAAGCCCAAGGTTGAAGCTAAGAGGTTGATTGACTCCACTAGGGAAGTCCTTATACAAAGCCTAAGAGGAGGCTGGAAAGAGACTGACTCTTCGGGGATATCATTGTACAAAGCCTAAGAGGAGGCTTAAAGTTTGACTTTTCTAGGGAAAATGCTCTGTCTGTCTCGTACAAAGCCTAAGATTGAGGCTAAAAGGGTACTGACTCTGGGGGAGAGAAATCTTTATCTGTCTTGTACAAAGCCCAAGATTTGAGGCTAAAATGAGACTGACTCGACTGAGGATATTTTAAGTATCTCGTACAAAGCCCAAGATAGAAGCTGAAATGAGTTTGACTCTATGGGAGAGTATCATCTGTCTTGCACAAAACCCAAGATTGAGGCTGAAAAGAGGAGTGACTCTGCTTAGGGAATTATTTCTCAAAGCCTAAAAGAAGGCTGGGAGGAATTAACTCCGTTGGGGTATATATTTGTCCCAAGCTTAAGAGAAGGTTATGAGATTTATGTCTTGTACAAAGCCCAAGATTAAGGCTAAAAGGGTTTAACTCAACAAGATAGTGCTTTTATCTGTCCTGTATAAAGCCCAGGATTGTGGCTGAACAAGCTGGAGAAATCATTATACCAAACCTAAGAGGAGGATGACTTCTGCTAGGGGAAGTCCTTATACCGAGCCTACAAGGAGGCTGGAAAAGATTGACTCAACAAGAGAGTGTTTTTATCTGTCCTGTACAAAGCCCAGGATTAAGGCTAAAAAGGTTTGACTCAACAAGAGAGTCTGAAAAGGTAATTGACTTAACAAGAGAGTCTTGAAGGTTTTGACTCAACAAGAGAGTCTTGAAAGTTTTGACTCAACAAGAGAGTATGAAAAGATTAGCTCCGCTGGGGAGAATCATTGTACAAAGCCCAAGAGAAGGTTATCTTTGCTGAGAAAAGATCATTATACAAACCCTAAGAGGAGGCTATCTTCTGTTGGGAATTATTGAAATCCTGAGGCAGGTTTAAATGGGGAATCAACTCTTGCTGAGGGTTACAGAAGAGTTGAGATATCAGATTCCTTGAGGTTCTGATTTGGGATAGTGTTATACTGATGACAAACTGACCCTGGTTGGGGGTTTTTTTAGGAGAGAGACTGGGTTTTTAGAACCCATGGGTTTTAACTCCTTTGGAGATTGATCCAGAATGACTGGGGTTTCTTCCTATGTTTGTAGGGAACTTGAGAATATCTTTGAGACGCGAGGTTAGACTGTCCAAGTCTATTGGTGTGGGAGAGTTTATCTTTGTATGATGCCCAAGAGGAGGCAGGTGTTTTAAGGGATGAGAATCAACCCTAAATTGGTCTGAGAACTGACACGGGAAAGACTGCTCTAGCAAAGGATGACTAAGTTCTATCTTATACCTTTAAGAGGTCTTCAGGGTCCTTGTATTAAGCCCAAGAGAAGGCATGAGAACTTCTAAGAATCCGGAGGCGGGGATGCTTTTAGGAAGCCTGTGGGTCGAAACTTAAGAATAGTTCAAGAAAAGTTTCACCGAGAATAATCTTTTCTTTAGTGAACAGTTCTAGGGTTTGAAGAAATTCGAGAGAAGTTTCACCAGGAATTAATCCTCTCTGGGGAAACTGAATTTCTTTGACAAATTCTAATAGTGACAGTCTGAGAAAAGGTTCACCGAGAATACTGCCTTTCTCTTTGTTCCATATTGTTTAAGCCCAAGAGAAGGCAAGACTATATCTGGAAATCCTATGGGAATCTAGTTTTGATTGTATTTAAAGAGTGACCAAACTGGCTTTACCTAGTTCTAGACCTAGTTGTCGGGGAAACTCTAAATAACTATACTAGTATATATACAATTGATATATGACAAGTATTTAAAAGGGTATGAAAGAAGGACTTGCAGAGGAGCAGCTTCCCACAATACAGTTATATATATTAAAGCATGTAAATGAAAGCTGATAAAACTTACAGGCGAGCAAGCTTCCATGCTGTATAGTTAGTTGTTGAGAGAAATTAAAGAAAGTTTTGATAACAACTGTATATTTGAATCTAAATCAAAAGAGAAGTTGTTTGAGAAAAGATTGTTGGGGCTTATACTCAACGAGAGGCCCAAGATTTAACAGTGATCGCACCGTTGTTTTGAAGATCGTACCGGGACTTATACAACGACTGAGACCCAAAAAGGTTCATTTATAAAAGGGTTGGGTCTTACACTCTATCAGAGGCCCAAAGATTTATTTTTTTACAAGTGATGGGGCTTACAACTCATGGAGAGGCCCAGATGATTTGATTTTGAACTAGCGATCGCGCCGAGATTCTTTTAAAATACAGTGGGACTTATACAATGTCTGAGGCCCAAAATGGTTTTGGTAAAAAAGCAATCGCGCCGAGATTATTTTAAAACTCATTTGGTTTTGATTTCCAAGATGAAAATTCATTTTTGAAATGTTTAAAACAATAAAAATGAATTTATTTGCAAAAATATCAACTATATTAAATAAATAATATAAATTTGATTTTTTTGTGGAATAAAATATTTTAACATTTTTGTGATTTTTTGCAAAAAGAACCAATAAAATATAATTAAAATTGAGAGAGAAATTAATTTTTCAAATCATTTAAGAAAATAATATGAAAATATAAAAAATGGAAAAAAGTGATAAAAAAAGGGTCTGGGGCGAGGGGGATTCGAACCCCAAACCTCCAAGCCACACACATGAGCGCGCAACCACTGGGGCGGTGATACATCCGTGTATCAAAACCACCCCATAAATATATAAGGGGTGTCTTGTTTTAGGCCTGGGCAAGGTAAGGCAAGGCAAGGCAAGGCCAGCTTTTGGGCCATTTACGTGAAGCCTCTAACTTTCTCATTTCTCCATGGATTGGGACAAAATTTATATGCATCTGGCCTAGAATTTCCCAAGGAATCCAATGGTGGTCATGGTTTTTTCAAATGAGGTCCCTATTTTAAAACCCGATAGTGGTTTTGAAATAGGCCTATATTTGTATTTTCTATGCTACCTCATGGTACAGGCAAGAATTACATGATGAATTGGTTCAAACACAACATATACAACATGTATGAGATGTTTATGATCAGTGGACTTCAAAGCAATGCATAATTTAGAAAGTTCAAGTGATGATGCACTTACCTCTTGGAGCTTTTTGGGCTATCTACCAAGTTCCTTGTGCCAGAAGTAATTTGATGCTTTGGACACTCTCAATTGATCCCTTAGAAGCTTTTAGAATGGTTAGAACCAGCTGGAATCCTCAGGAACAAGTATGAGCTCTTTCTTGCAAAAAGGGCAAAAGTGCCAATATGACAACTCTCTCAAATGGTGTTCCAGATGAGGGGAACCATTTGGGATAGTTCAAGGATGATATTTGGAGTGTGTTTGAGGTTTTATCTGGTTTTGAAATTGACTGAATCAAGACATGGCTTGAAAAATGCAAAAAAGTCTAATTTTGAGGTTTTGGAAGTGGACTTTGTGATTTTGGTGTTACAGGTCACATTTGAGAGTTTGAACAGCTTAGATACAACATATTAGAGGTGTTTGGATCATGAGCTATGATGGAATTGCTCTCTAACTCAAAAACTCATAGGTACCTTGCAAAAGAAGCCATTTTGGCCTAGAGAAAGGGATTTTGAGGAAAGCAAGTGTTGTAGTGCTTTGGTGTACTCAAACTGAGCACAAATGAGCTCTATTTATAGTAGAGCAAGTTTTTTTTTGCAAGTAATAGTGAATGGCAACTGCAGCATGCCTTTTGCCAATGTTATGCAAAAGGAATCTCAAGTCTCCTCTAGCCATTGACTTGAGATTAGGGCACATGCTTTGTAGCTTTGGTTCAGAGATAAGTCTTGACTGAATTCAGTTGGAATAGGCTCAGTTCATGCCACCTTGGTGTATCCATTGAATGCTTGGAAACAAAATTGGAGTCTTGGCATCTTTGTAGCCTTTTTAGGGATGACAAGCTTAATGTGGATTCTTGGACTTGTGAGGCTTGGAGATCAGATCATCCCCCTTGGATTTGATCCTTAGATGTGTCCAAATTGATGACAAGGCTTGGAATTATCAGATTTGGACAAATCAAGCAAATGTGCACAATTCTGCCTTGTAAAACCAGTTCATGATGCCATGTTTCAAGGGATGTATCTCCTTGCTCAAATTGAATTTGGAGATGATCTGGTACTTGTTGGAAAGCTCCTATAGCATACTTTAACTTTTATGTCACCCCTAGACCTGGTTTGACTTGGATCAAGGTGAAAAATGTCCCTACATTTTGGAAAAAGTAAGGCAGATTTTGACTTAGTGAAAATTTCTCTGTGTTGGAAAAATGTCATTTTCATGTTTTTAGCCATTTTGATCATTCCATAACTAAAACTCCATGAAGAATTGGAATGAGATGTAGTTGACACTTTTGAAGTATGTAATGAGAGCTACAAATCCAGCTTTGGACCATCCAAAATGGTTGCTTGGATCTCAAGTTATGGTCATTGGAAGTTGGTACCCTAGCCATTTTGTTCCATAACTTAGTAAAATTCTAAGTTTTTTATGGTTACCCCTTTTACAAGTTAACTAATTTTCTTTGGTTTTTCTTGATGAATGATGATTCAAATCACATATTAACATTGTTTTAGGGTTAAAGAACCTTTGGTTGACCAAAAATTCAAAAATTCAAACTTTGGATTTTTGTACAGTTAACTTTTTATCTGATGAAATCCAAACTATGTGATCCTTTATGAAATCAATTCCTTGACCTAAATCAAACCTAATGGATGGATTCCATAGGTGTTATAGGGTGTAATGAATCATGTCCCAAGGTTTCGGAGCATGTCCTGGTCAAAAGTCAAAGGCACAGTTGACTTTTTTCCTCGAAACCCTAATTGTGGTCCAGATGAAATTGAAACTTGTGAATCAAGCTTCCTGGGTCAATGCATTGTTGCAAATTAGTTAATGTAGTATATTGGAGGCCCTCAAATCATGTCTTGAGGTATTGGCTCATGCTTTGTCCCAAAAGTCAACTTAGGGGTGAATTAGGTCAAGGAACCCAAATTCCTGATTTTTGGTAAATGCGTCCCCTGGGGTTAAATTGACTTAATGATTGGGTCCATGAGGTCCCTTGGAGTATCTTAGGTTGTGCTTTGAAGCATTGGCTCATGCCCAAGTGAAAATTTTCATCTGGAGGTCTCAGGCGACCAAAACCCTAATTTGGTGACACAGGCGATCTTGAGGCTTAATCCACTTGGAATGTTGCAACCTTGTGCTTGATTCTTGATGTGGGAGTCCTCTTGATCCCTTATAGGTGTTTGAGAGGCTAGAAAAGTTGAATATCAAGTCATTTCTTTATTGATCCTGTGTCTAAGTGCTCTGAGAGGGCCCAAGACCCTAACCTTTGATTGTAAAGAATGCCTAACAATCCCTGGAGATTGATGAGGCATGGAAGTACATCCATATTGTGATGATGATTTGCACAATGATGGGAAATCCTGGTGGTCAAAATTTGGGGTATGACAGATGCCCCTATTTAATCTTCTTGGACCCAAAGGTGTGAATGGCGAAGGTATTCAGGCATTCGGGGTGCAAGAGGATTAAATATCGGAATACCCTAAATTTTGATGGTGGTTATGAATGGCAGCTTGCTCATCTATCTTCTTTTGCTAAGCAATGATGCTTAGAAAAGGGTAAACTTCCCCTCGATCCTGGTTTTCAGCCACGGAACTGGTCTAAGTTTTCTTTTGTCTATAAACTTCCCCTCGATCCTGGTTTTTAGCCCCGGAACTGGTCTCAGTTTCTTTTGTCAATAAACTTTTTAACAAGGGACGTTATTTGTAGTAGTTTTCCTTAAACTTCTCGCCGAATTTTCTTGGGGAGATGCCATTTGATGGGAAAAAGTTTTGATGTCAGACTTGCTGGGGAACCCATTCGTTTGAGCTATAGAGGTGTGCAAACGTCTCCGTTGGAGATGCCATTTGTTGACTCTACTGGGGTAAACAAGTCTCTTGAGAGACTGCTTCCTGCTTGGGGATATTACATCATACTTTTCTTCGAGATCTTCTCGGAGAAATGCCATGTGATGTGATCCAATTTTAAGGTGCTGATGACTTCATTATCATTGACTCTCTTGGGAAGAAAAATCAATGTGTTGCTGAGAGTCTTTAATTGTGAGGCTTTCTCTGGGTATTTTCCTTAATCCGGGAAAGCGAAAATATCATCTTCAATGGTGAAGAGTGACGTTTGTCGAATGCCTTCTTTCTTTTCAGAGGTTCAAGTTATCAAAGTGGTCGAGGACCGTCTCCATCCCAGAAATAAACTGGGGAGAGATTGCTTAGATGATTCGCTTCCTGACGAGGAAAGAACTGACAACTCGATTGACAAGAGGACTTTACCACTTAGAGTTAAGACTGACTAGAGTGATAGTGATGCAATATGAATATGAAGGAAAATCAATAATGCATGATGTATGTATGTTTATGCTGACAAAACTGACATGACATACAGACTAATAGATGAGCACGACTGGATACTCGGCTACTGCAGGGGACAAAGAAATACCGTTCGGTCTAAGATAGCAATTCTGCCTTGCTTAGGAGAGATAGTCCATGTGGGGAAAACGTTGGTCAGGCTTAGGAGATAAGAACTCTGCCGAGGATATCAGATGGGAAAATCATATTTGATATAGTTGATCCTTCGTTCAGGCGTACTAGTTTAGAAGGAGTACTTTGATTCTGCACTTTGAAGCTTAATCGCCTTTGGAGAAGCAATCGATGTTCTTTTGATGTTCAACAGTCAAAAGAATTGCCATCTTTATTTTAAAAGCAGAAAAATTTGACAAGTAAATTCATTTTTGTTTTATTTCAAGAATCGTTAATCATGTTAAAATGTCGTTCTGTAAAGCTAAAACAAATAAGAATTGCAAACAAAAGCACTAAGGCTCAAATTTTATTGATAGGATGGAAATCAGCCAAACGCGTGATTCCACAGAGTATTTACAAAGTTAGAAAATGGTAATTTAAGGGAAAAGGGCTACATCAAAACATAACGACCATTATCCTTCTACCAACTTTGAATTCTGGACATCCTGAGCTTCTGTCGAAGATGACCTTGACTGGAGTTCTCCTGATGGATGGCATGACTGCTGCTGGGGGATTTGCCCCTTTGCTGTAAGTAGTTACTTGCCATTAATCCCTAATTTTTGCCTTGATGGTACTTTGAGATTTCCAATCCATCGGGATCATTTTTTATTATGTCTCTAATTTTTGCCTGGACCGCCCTTTCGGGTTTTCAGTCCACCGGGACATTTTTTTTTATTTAGGCGAAGTATTTCTTGACTACGTCAACATTTGTGGGGTAGGTAAATTCCTCTCAATCCATGGTTGTGAGTCTCAAAGCGCCTCCTAAGAAAGCTTTCTTGATCACATAGGGGCCATTATAATTTGGAGTCCATTTGCCCCGAGAATCAGTGAGAAGTGATTGTATCTTTTTGAGCACAAGGTCTCCTTTCCTGAAGACACGGGGTCGGACCTTTTTGTCAAACGCCTTCTTCATTCTTTGATGATACAATTGACTGTGGCATAGTTCCGTTAATCGCTTTTCTTCGATTAGGTTCAGTTCGTCGTGTCGACTTTGACACCATTCAGCTTTTGTTAGCTTAGTTTCCATCAATACCCGGATTGATGGGATCTCTACTTCTATGGGGAGAACTGCTTCCATGCCATATACTAGAGAGAAATGGGTTGCCCCTGTTGAAGTACGGATAGATGTGCGATAACCATGAAGAGCAAAGGGTAGCATCTCGTGCCAGTCTTTGTAGGTTACAACCATTTTTTGAACGATCTTCTTGATGTTCTTGTTAGCCGCTTCTACCGCTCCATTCATCTTAGGCCGGTATGGAGATGAGTTATGGTGTTCGATCTTGAACTCAACGTACAACTCATTCATCATCCTATTATTCAAGATAGACCCATTATTAGTAATGATCTGGCTTGGAACACCATAACGGCATATGAGATTGTTTTTGATAAATCGGACCACTACTTGTTGGGTCACATTGGCGTATGACGCTGCTTCGACCCACTTGGTGAAATAGTCAATGGCTACTAAGATGAACCGATGTCCGTTTGAAGCTTTGGGTTCGATCATGCCAATCATGTCGATTCCCCATATAGAAAAAGGCCATGGGGAAGAAAGAACTTTGAGATGTGTTGGTGGTACATGGATTTTATCTGAGTATATCTGACACTTGTGACATCTCCTTATGTACTTGTAGCAGTCGGATTCCATGGTCAACCAGTAGTACCCTGCTCTCAGAATTTTTCTCGCCATTGTGTGTCTGTTGGCATGAGTGCCAAAGGATCCTTCGTGAATTTCTTTTATCAATATGTTTTCTTCTGGTCTGTCTACGCATCGGAGCAAGACCATGTCAAAGTTTCTCTTATAGAGTATATCACCGCTCATGAAGAAACTGCCTGCTAGCCTTCTGAGAGTCTTTCTGTCCTTTCTGGATGCCCCAGGTGGGTACTCCTATTTTTGAAGGAAGCATTTGATATCGTGATACCAAGGTTTTTCGTCTATGACTGCTTCAATCGCGAAGATGTAAGCGGGCTGTTCTAGGCGCATTATGTCAATCTTAGGTATGTCGTTCCATTGACCTACACTAATCATGGAAGAGAGAGTGGCTAATGCATCAGCCATGTGATTCTTTTCACGAGGGATGTGATTAAATTCGATTTTGTTGAAGAATGGTAACAACCTTCTCGTGTAATCTTTGTAAGGAATCAGTCCTGATTGGTATGTGTTCCAATCACCTTTGATCAGATTGATAACCAGGGCTGAGTCTCCATACACATCCAAGTTCTTGATTCTCAAGTCAATCGCTTCTTCGAGACCCATGATACAAGCTTCGTATTCAGCCTCGTTGTCTGTACACTTGAATGTCAGTCTGGCAGTGAAAGGAATGTGGGTACCCCTAGGTGTTATGATGATTTCCCCAATTCCAATTCCATAATGATTGACAGCTCCGTCAAAGATAAGTCCCCATTAGGAACCTGGTTCCGGCCCTTCACTGGGTAGCGGTTCATCGCAGTCTTTCATTTTCAAGTACATGACATCTTCGTCTAGGAAGTCAAATCTGATTGATTCCTGATCGTCAATCGGTTGATGAGCCAAATGATTGGCTAAAATACTTCCTTTGAAGGCTTTCTGAGCATGGTACTCAATGTCATATTCTGATAGCAACATCTGCCAACGGGTTATTCTTCCCGTGAGAGCAGGTTTTTCAAAGACATACTTGATTGGATCCATTTCGGAGATTAATCAAGTAGTGTGACGAATCATATACTGGCGAAGACGTTTGGCTGCCCAAGGTAGAGCGCATCAAGTTTTCTCAAGCATAGTGTACCGAGTCTCACATTTGGTGAATCTCTTGCTCAAATAGTAGATGGCAGACTCTTTCCTTTTTGTTTCGTCTTATTGGCCAAGTACATAACCCATTGAGTCTTCCAAGACTGTTAGGTATATGACTAGTGGTCTTCCCTCCATTGGAGGTGATAGGATAGGTGGATTCAAAAGATACTCCTTGATACTGTCGAATGCAGTTTGGCAGTCTTCTGTCCATACGCGGTCCTGATTCTTTTTAAGTAATTTGAAGATTGGCGCGCATGTCGCGGTCATGAGGAATATGAATCGGGAGATGTAATTCAAACGTACCAAGAATCCCCTGACTTGTTTTTCAGTCTTTGGAGAAGGCATTTCTTGAATGGCCTTGACCTTGTCAGGATCAAACTCAATTCCTTTCTGGCTGACAATGAACCCTAAAAGTTTCCCTGAACGGACACTGAATGTGCACTTGTTCGGATTCAAGCGGAGTTTGTACTTTCTCAAACGCTCGAATAGTTTTGACAGGTGGGTTACGTGCTCCTCTTCTGCTTTAGCTTTGGCAATCATATCATCGACATACACTTCTATTTCTTTGTGTATCATGTCGTGAAAAAGAGTAGTCATGACCCTTTGATAGGTTGCCCCGACGTTCTTCAGACCGAACGACATTACCTTATAACAAAAAGTGCCCCATGGGGTGATGAATGAAGTTTTCTCCATGTCTTTCGGCGCCATTTTGATTTTATTATAGCCCGATAATCCATCCATGAATGAGAATACTTTGAACTTTGTTGTACTGTCTACCAGCATGTCAATGTACGGTAAGGGAAAGTCATCCTTTAGACTGGCTTTGTCCAGATCCCTATAGTCTACACACATTCTAACCTTTCCGTCCTTTTTTGGAACTGGTACTATGTTGGTTAACCATTGAGGATATTCTGATGTGGCGAGGAAACCCGCGTCAATCTGTTTCTGTACTTCCTCTTTGATTTTGATGGCCATGTCCGGTTTAGTCCATCTAAGTCTTTGTTTTACTAGCGGACATTCTGATCTTAAAGGTAGATGATGTTCCACAATGTTGATGTCCAACCCTGGCATATCCTGATAGGACCAAGCGAATACATCAGGAAATTCTTTGAGAAGCTTTATCAAACTTTCTTTGACAGTTAGATTGAGCAGTGCCCCAATCTTGACTTCTTTTCTCTCTTCTTCTGAACCCAAGTTGACCATTTCCAACAGCTCTTTGCGGGGTTTAATGGATCTTTCCTCTTGTCTGAGTAATCGAGAGATCTCTTCTGGAATTTCTTCGTCATTTTCTTCTTCAGCCTCAAATACCGAGAATTCAAATTTGGGAGAAGGCATTGGATCGTATGTTTCAATTGGGTTTAAAACAAGCAATCTGCATGACGTGATGATTGTTTTTAGAAGAGATAGAGAGAATGCAAGAGTGTGTGCAGTGTATTTTCTGAAAACTGCTTGTTTTTATTATTTGAGTTGTTTTTACGATTACCAATTTCTGAAAAAGCGAAAAGAGAAAATAGCAATAAATGCGGAAATTACAGAACGATGTTATTTTATTTATGATCTTGTCGATTCTTGAAACTACAGCCCTATAAAACAAAACTCAGTCGCTTTGGGTGAAGCGAAGAGAGACATTTACAGAAAGTGAGCCTTATCAAAACATCCGTTTCACCTGGGCAGAGTGAAAGGTTAAGACAAAGACGACAATTACTTAGACTTATGAACGACTTTCGGAACATTGACAGCAACCCATTGGCTGCGAACTCCTCAGTGAATCAAAAAGTCTGGTACCTTCCTTCTTGGCTTGTCTTCAGAAATAACGCTGATTTCTGGTGGAGTAGGATCGTTGGAATCTGTCTTCCATGCAGAGTTGTCGTAGGAGGATTCTTCAGTTGTATCTTGCATACTGTTTGCACTCTCAGGTGGATCTCCCCATCCAGTTGGCTGGATGTCTTCGAGCCTGATACGAGAGCTTTCAGGAGTGGTGTACTTGACCAGGAAGTCGTACTTGCCACTCGGTTGCCCTATGGTGTCCCACACTTCTTTGGAACTGGAGGAGTCATCCCTTTCGATGATGTTGACCTCGGAAAAAGTGTAGTTAAGGAACTCTTGTCCTCCAATCTTGACAAATTCATCGTCGTGCTGGATATTTTCTGAATGCCCTGAGTAATGATCCCATGATTCGGTGGGGACGCATGTATTCTTTTCAATGATGCTCAGCTGATATGTATCGTTGGGCTGACTCTTTTGCCCCAAGTCTCCCGGTATAGGGTCACTGTAGTATATTGGAGGCCCTCAAATCATGTCTTGAGGTCTTGGCTCATGCCCTGTCCCAAAAGTCAACTTAGGGGTGAATTAGGTCAAGGAACCCAAATTCCTGATTTTTGGTAAATTCATCACCTGGGGTTAAATTGACTTGATGATTGGGTCCATGAGGTCCCTTGGAGTATCTTGGGTTGTGCTTTGAAGCATTGGCTCATGCCCAGGTGAAAATTTCATCTGGAGGTCTCAGGCGACCAAAACCCTAATTTGGTGACACAGGCGATCTTGAGGCTTGATCCACTTGGAATGTTGTAACCTTCTGCTTGATTCTTGATGTGGGAGTCCTCTTGATCCCTTATAGGTGATTGAGAGGCTAGACAAGTTGAAGATCATGTCATTTCTTGATTGATCATGTGTCTAAGTGCTCTGAGAGGGCCCAAAACCCTAATCTTTGATTGTAAAAAATGCCTAACAATCCCTGAGGATATTGATGAGGCATGGAAGTACATCCATATTGTGATGATGATTTGCACAATGATGGGAAATCCTGGTGGTCAAAATTTGGGGTATGACAATGGGGATCAGAGAGATAGCTATTCAAAAGAAGTTAAGTAAGACAATCTTGTACTAAGGGTGTTATCTTATTGGAATAGTACAAGAGAAGTGAAGCAGTATGAGTAGACTTTTGCAGTATATAGTACCAGGCCAATTGAAGTTGATGAAAATATCAATAGATGGATTATAAAGTTGTCTTAATTTTTGAAGGACTTATAAGAGAAAAGTAGTCAATGTTGCGCGTAGTCAAGGATTCAGCAAATTATCTCATGAAGATTTGTTGAATGTTGATTATCCAAATCAAGATAAGACGTCGTGGTTATGTTTTGTGTGACTTAGTACAAAAGGGAGTTGTAGATTCCGGAAGGATATTGACTAAGTGATTTAGAGCAGAGTATCAGATGAATTAAGTGGGAAGAAGGTTAAAAGTTAATCCAATATTGGAATGCGAATAGGGTTTAAACCATGAAGTGAGAGTTCACAAAAGAAGGAAGTTTTTTCAGGGAAGTTAAAATGGGAAAATGAATACGCCAGAGGTTGGAAATCGAAGTAAAGTCAAGGGTTGACCTAAGACGGTGATGCAAGAAGTGATTATTTATTGAGTGGAGGAAATTCGGGGGGAAATTTAAAATAACGGGGGAGAATGTAATATCCCATATACCTTTGAGTGCTCTAAGTGTTGTCATTTGGGGCCAATAGAGTAACCAGTGGACTTTGAAGGGATCAATTATTATTAAAAGAAAAGGACCATTGTTAATAACTACAAGAAAGGACATTTTTAAAACATTAATAATGGGTCAATTGCTCTATTAGAGTAATTATTTAAGTGTAGTATCACTTAAGATATTTTCTACTAATCCTATTCATTCTTGTCCACAAAAATTCTCCTTTGTTTGTAGACCACATATCCCTACCAACTCTTGTCTCTTGATGTGCCTCTAAGTGCCAATCCATTAAAAACTTATCAGAAAAGGAAAAAGAAGAAAGAAGAACATAGAGAGAAGAAGAGGAAAATTGGAGAAATCAAGAGCTTGGAATCATCATCAATTTCATCTTTATTTCATCAATCTCATCATCATATTCTTGAATCATGTGAGTTCTAGTTAGAACCTTATGATATTAGGGATTAGGGTTTTACTAAAACCATAGGATAGTTGATGAGTATTATATCTTAACTATGAGTTGTACAATGAACTTGTCTTGCTTATGTCGTTCATGATTTTGTTGTGTTACACATGTTGAATGTGGTTATTGTTGTTTTGATTATTAAGATCATGAAGGATTTGTGTAATGAGTTGTTTTGATTGTGAACCACCCCAAGAAAAATTATGCCTAAGGCATGAGAAGATACAAAAAGAGTAACAATAAAAGGACAAAGAGAAGCCACCATTCATCCCAAAATTCTACACATGTAGAAAGAAAGGGCACATCAGACCAAATTGTCCCTTACCTAAAAATAAAAATAAAAAATATAAGAAACCTCAAAAAGGGCAAGAAAGCTTTGAAGGTGTGAGAAAAACACAAGAAATGGGGGGTTTGAATTAGGTTTTCCACTTTGAAAGCTTTTTATGAAACTCAAACAAATATCATAAATAAAATAACAATAGAAAGACACATGATATATCCTGGGTCACTTGAAAACTATCAAGCTAATCCAGTCCACCCGCCAAGGTGATTTTTCCTTATACACAAGGACTTAATCCACTATAACCAAACTGATTACAATCGCACGAGCCAACTACTGGTGACTAACAACCTCTAAGACACACTAGTCCTAGACTTCTTAAGAATTCTGACCCAACTGGTCTCTTAAGGAATACAATGCACAAGCCAACTGCAAGTGACTAACACCACTAAGACACACTGTCTTAGTCTCCCTAAAAATTCTGACCCAACTGGTCCTTTAGGGAACGCAAACAACTGTCTGCTACAAGGTTTGTTTACAATAATGATGCTTCTACACAAGCAGGGTAAACATACATTTTAAGCTCAATCTAACTTAGAGAGAATCTACAGTAATACCATTCTTCTTCTTTGTATTGTGGTGCTTTATTGTTCACTCATAAGTTTCTTCATTTCTTGAGTTCTTTATTCATATACATCAGTGTTTCTGATACTTCTTCTTTTACACTGAGTATTACATCGTTTGTTGCTCACTTCATTCAATCATGCTTGCACGCATGCATCTGCTCTCTTACGCTCATGTTCATCAACATCAGATTCGTTGAATGATCAAGTCTATATATAGCCAGAAAAAGATCTGTTGAAGGGCAGATCATTAATATCAGAGTAGTGTACTTGCAACTTGAAATAATGTCGTTATGCTAGGTTGAAAAATTGTACACTGAAATTGTCCTTTGTACCCCCAAATTAGGGTAGTGGAAAAGAACTTGATTTATCTGTACTATGTACTATTTTCCCACGAAAACGTTTCATCTTCTTCTATTCATCAGAGGCTTCTGAATTGATTTGATTGAAGCATGATCAGAAGAATGAATCATTGGGTCTTTGGAGTCTTGAGTCTTCAGAATTGTTCAGCCGAACGTTGTCTTCAGAGTCTTCAACACTTCTAGTTCAGAACCCTTGGTTATCAGAATACTTAACTCTTCAGAGTCTTCAGAACCTTGTTCAGTAGAACCTTGTCTTCAGAATCTTTAGCACTTAGTCTTCAGAACCTTAAATCTTCAGAATCCTTAAGTCTTCAGAGTGTTCAAAACTTCGTTCAACAGAACCTTGTCTTTAGAATCTTCAGCACTTAGTCTTCAGAAGTTAACGACCTCAGAAGCTATGCAGGCTTCAGAAATAGAACATCAGAGTCACGCTCAGAAATTAGAATCCAAGAGATGTTACAACAGCAACATAGTTTCTTCTCAGAATCTTTCTGACGCACTGTAGATTAGAACCAATCTCGCTTCTTCACACAGAAGTGGCCATAGAGAATATCAGAGTGACGTAGCACATGGTCTTTATCAGAGTTAGAACCTATTTGTTAAAACTATCAGAATAACAAATGTTAGAGCACAATAATTGTTCTTACACAAATACTTCATTGTTATCATCAAAACACAGAACAAGATGCGGAACCAAATCTTGTTCTTACAATCTCCCCCTTTTTGATGATGACAAAACCATGTATTTTGATAGAACAATTTATACAGGGTAATCACCATAACCAACAAATTCAGAGTTTAAGCTCTCAGCTCCCCCTGAATCTGTTAATCTCAAAATTTCATTTATGCTTGTTCAGAGTCTCCCCTTGATCCCAAGACTCATAAAATAAAATTTGAGTTCTTCAGAACATGACAATAGAGAAGTAATACATCCTTACAACAACTCATCAGAGTCTGACTAGAACACTAGGTCTTCATCTCAGAACCTGGTTATTATCAGACCTTTGATGAAAAATCAAAACTTGATGTTGAATCTGATTGAATGATGTTGTGCATCTCGTATCAGAACTTCTTATCAGATCTTGATGGAGAATCACAACTTCTTAAGTATCAGAGTTTGATTGGAAGTGACTTCTCTTTTGTCCATCTTTTCTTAGATTCACCAATCTTATCAGATTCAGAGCCTGACTAATTTTATCAGAATATCATCTGTTGCAGAGCGTGTCTTCTGATTCAGAGAATTGACTTGACTTATTTTCAAGGAGATTTCTGCTTCTGACGCCTTGAATTTGAATTTCATACTTTCAGAAAGTTCACAACTTCTGATCACTGTGATACCAAACAAGATTTCTTGACTTTCAGACAGTTCACAACTTCTGAACAGTATTGGAACATCTATTTGATCAAACCAGATTTCTTGACTTTCAGAAAGTTCACAACTTCTGAACAGTATTGGAACATTTGTTTGAATAAACAAGATTTCTTGACTTTCAGAAAGTTCACAACTTCCTAACAGTATTGGAACATCTGTTTGAATAATCATATTTTCAAAGTGTACAACTTCATATTTTGAAATTATCCATAAGATTTTCCATCTTCAGAGATTAAGATCTTTATATTCAACCTGTCTAGAATGCTAAGTGAACTTTTTCAGAGTTCCTTAATTGAAACATCAAACAAATGGTTAGTTGCTAAAGCATTATATAAGCATTATGTAATGTTTGAGTTCAAGATTCTGAGAATGAGTACTATCAAAATCATTTTACTTTCTCCCCCTTTTTGTCATAATCAAAAAGATAATGCAATAACCGTGCAATATTATGATAAATATGTGAGAAAGAAATTTCTAAGATAGACCATAGCACTCAAAAACAAAGACAGTGTCATTAATAATGGATTGAAGTACATTGACACAGCTTGAACACAGAACAATCTAGAAATAAGACAGATAACACAAAAATACGACATGCTACAGATTAACCATCAAAGACTTCACAATGTTTCTTTAACAGACCATTTTCTAGACCTTCTGACTGGACCAGTTCAACAATTCCTTCTTTAAAGAAGATTTCAGATAGAACTCTTCCAAAGGGTATGTAAGGCTTGATGAAATCGCCATTTCTGGAGTCAGTAATGGATTTTAGCAGGAAGTTGAAGATAGTATGGGGTAGATTAATTCGCATCTGAGCCATCAGGAGAAAAATGAAGACCTGATCAACATGAAATAGGATATTTTTGTTTTCTTCCCGAGGACAAAAATTAGTCAGCAAAAGCTTAAACCAAGCTTTGGGAATGGGAAGAAGATTTTCAGGATTGAGAGGTTCATATTTTGATGATGTGTTGTGAAGAGAGGCTAGTTCCTCAGAGATAAGATACATAGACTTAACATGTTCAACAGTAAAACCAATGTTCTCACAGCCAATTGCTAGAGCAATGGTAAAGGGAGTGATGTTTATGGGGACACCAAAATCACGAGAAGAAATTGAGCGACTGTCATAATTGATGTAGGCATGTTTCCAAAAATCTTTTACAATATTTAAGTAGACTGGTTTATCCAGAATCATGAAGTATTTTGCCCATTCTTGATAGTGCATGATTGAGGTGATACTTCTAGCAATTTATCTATTACCAAGATGCAGAAGATTGATTTGTTCTTCTGATATGACCTCAAGAATGTTCTCATCTCCTTGGAAAGTAATTAGAGACATGATAAGAAGATTTAGACAATGAGGGTAATTTTGAACTAGTAAGCTCAAATACTTCAGATCTTGAGATGAGGGATGAAGTATATATATATATATATATATATATATATATATATATATATATATATATATATATATATATATATATATATATATATATATATATATATATATATCTGTGTGTGTGTGTGTGTGAGACATGACTGAGAAAATGACATAGGTCAAGAGGCGTATCACGCATAAGAAATGCCAAGGGCAATGGCAGAGTAAGAGACAAGAATATCAAGGAATAGGAAAGGAGTGTAGCAGTCTCTTAAAACTGAATATCCAAAAAGTTCACAAATAAGGATACAATATTTAAGTTCTAACAGGAGTCAATAAATGTATACTTATAAGTGGCAGTTGAGAACTGACGCATAGTAAAGACAGAAGAGAGTATAGCTTATTTTCAAGAAAATCTTAACTCACATATGTCTTATCATTTATGACTTCACAGCCATGGGGGAATGCATAAATATTTTTAACCTATTCTCAAGAGGGTCACGTTACTCATGTGTCCAACAATTGTTATCATTATCATTCACACATTATCAAGATTTTAACTAAATCATTTTGATTTGAAAGAATTTAGATAAGTTAAATCTAGTCATCTTCTTCCTTTTTATGGTAATCATTATGGAATGCAGTAAGACAAGATAAAGAAAATAAAGAAAAGTACTTCATTGAGAAACCAACAAAACGCTGAAGCGCAGTACAAAACCAGAATCATAAGACAAAGAAATAAACAACGACAAGAATAATGGATAGGAGTAGTAATGACAGACGAAGTAAAGACCAAGCATCAAGCAACCCAAAAGACCAAAAGAACCACCCACCAACTAGCTATCAGAAATACTCCACCTCATCAACCCTTTCATACCTCTCTTCAACTGTAGCATCTTCTGGTCCAAGTATTCTGACTAAAGTGAGGATTTCAACCCTGTAGAATAACTCAGACATAATTCTTCCATAAGGTATGAAGGACTTATGTTGATTTCTGGAGATTTCAACACAGTTCTTCAGATGATTGAAGATGGTTTGTGGAAGATTCACCTGGACATTGTACATCATGAAATAGATAAACAACCTATCATCATGAGTCAAGGTACTTTTGGTCATTCCTCTAGGGCGAAAGTTTGTTAGCAGTAGTTTAAACCACAACTTTCCATCAGGGAGGAGTCCTTCAGGATCATAGGGTTCATACTTGTCTCAAGACACATCATGAATCCCAATGAGATCTCCAACAAAGGAATAGTTCAGATGGAATTCATCAACAGTCACTCCTGATTGAACACAGTGAATGGCTTGGGCGATGGAAGTAGGTGTTACTATGACCGGAACACCGAAAACGGAAGACCAGATAGAGTTGTTGTCTTCACCAATCTTCGCGTATTTCCAAAACTCTTTTACCATCACTGGATAAATGGGTCCATGCAAACTTGCAAAGTATCCTGACCATCCTTAGATTTGCATGTAGGTTGAAATGCAAATGCCTGTATCTTTCAGTCTGGGAAGACATGGTTGTTTCTCATTAATGACCTCAAGGGTTTCTTCATTACCGGTGAAGGTTTTGATAGACATGGTGAGAGCAAAAGGATAGAAGTTAAAAGCAAGTAGAATGGATGAGAAATTATAAGGAGAGGTGTGGTATTTAAAGAGAGCAAAGAGTAATGACCATAAATTGTAATAAAGACTAGATGAATTGAGACGAGATATTCATCATTTCCAATACAAGGAATACAAACAAGAGTAGGGAATGATGAAGAAGTCTATCAGTCTCCAAAAGATCACAAATCAGTATACTTTATTCATATTATGACATCAGTCAATAAATACAAATAAATGTTTACTCGAAAGTGAGAGGGCATAGTCTGACACAGAATAAAGGAGGAAAGACATGTGTTAAGTTCCAAGAAGTCTTTGTCTTACATGCATATTTATGAATGCCTAAGGAGGAATGAAGACGTAAAGATTTACACACTTATCAAATAACTTTTCAAATCCAATGTTAAACATGATATTAATGCGTAATAGATAATAATTATTGAAACCCTAGTCACAAAATCACAACGCTCGAGGTGACTAATGGACACGCTTTGATATCCCCAGAGTCTGGAAAACTAAAAGTTTCCATCTGATCAGAGACACTTATGACAAAGCATCTTCTGATGACTAAGGTTTAAAAACAAATGCTTCTAAGTTTAAATTAAAATCTGATATCTTTAGACTCTGACTAAACACGTTTGATTCTGATGAATTCTTACTCTGGACAGTAGTCCATTTTCAGATGCTTTAGAATAAGTAGAAATCTATCTTCGGCCAAGGGTTTGGTAAAGATATCAGCTCATTGATGGTCGGTATATATTTTAGACATAAAATTCCCTTCTGAATATAGTCTCTAATAAAATGATCTCTATGTGCTTAGTCCTAGAACTTAAAATTAGATTCTTACTTAAACAGATAACAGCAGTATTATCATAAAGGATAGAAATGTTACTCTCATTTATCAGATGATCTTCTGGCTGATTCTTCACCCATAGCATCTGCGTAAGGCATAGAGACATGGATATGTACTCTGTTTATGTTGTTGAGAGAGCACTTGTTGATTTCCTCTAGCTTGATCATGATATCAGATTTTTCCCTTTCCAGAATACATGTTGGATGCATTTGAGTCTTTAGCTGGTGTACAGTCCATCATGTTGAATTCCTTCAGAAGTTCTTTTGCATACTTGCTCTGATGAATGTACGTTCCTTCTGATCTTTGATCAATTTGAATTTCGAGAAAGAATCTGAATTCTTCCATCAGATTCATTTAGAATTCAGCCTTTCTCATCTAGCTTGTTTCTGAACACCCATTTAGTTCTAATGACTTGAACACCTTTAGGTTTCTGAACAAGATCCCAGACGTCATTTCTGGTGAATTGATTCAGTTCTTCTTGCATGTCCAGAATCCACTCATTTTCTCTTGAAGCTATATCAACTATTGTTGACTCAATCATAGACACTAGACCCAGAAGAGTTTCTTCGGATTTTCTGAAGGATGAACATTCTCTGGCTAGATCAGCTTTATCTTCCGGAATCAATTCTTTAGAATGAGAAGTCTTTAATCTATTCTTCTTTTGATGAGATGAGCTGTTCTCAGCTTCTGGTAAAGTTGTATTTGAATCTGGAGAATTTGCATCTTTGTCTTCTTCTCTTGAATCTTCTGCTTCTTAGATTTTGATGACGTGATCTTCAGATCTACAACCTTTCAACTAGCTTTGACTTTTCAGAGTCAAGCTTATCATTGAGTCTGACATGAATTGATTCGTCTACAATTCTTGTTTCTGTGTTATGGATTTTGTAGCCTTTAGAGCATTCAGAATATCCTAACAATAAACTCTTTGAGCAACGAACCCAGAGCCAATGATTTCTTCTTTCTGGTTTCCTCAGAAACTGACGAAGCCTCCAGACTTTGAAACATATGCCTTCTTCTCGTCACGAGTTGCGAGCAACTACTGTTCAGTTACCATGACTAGTGTTTCAACTGAGTTGCTAAGGATATTTTTGAGCAAGAGTCTGAGTCCGAGTCTGAGTCTGATTCAGGTTCTGATGATATTTAGTCTTCTGTTTCTCCAAAAATTTCATCTTCAGTTGTTGCTACTAACACAACATTTGCTTTATTCTTCATCAGATTCTTCTTCTTCAGAATCAGATCCCTCCCAAATTATCATTAGACCTTTCTTCGCTTTGGAGAAGTTCTTCTTAGGCTTCTTTGTCCTTCTTGACTTTTTCACACTCATTTTTGTAATAACCTGGCTCATTACACTCGTAGCAGATAACCTCCTTTCCAGAGTTATGCTTCTTCTGTCCAGATGATGACTCAGAGTGGCCCTTGTTTCTTCTAGATCTTCTGAAGTTGCCTTGACTATGCTTCCAGAGTTTGTTGATTCTTCTGAAGATTAATGACAACTCATCTTCTAATTCTTTCTCAGCTTGATAAGCCTTTGCCTTTCCAGGTTCAGACTTAAGAATGATGGATTTAATCTTCTTCTTCCTCCAGCTCTATCTCATGATTTCTCAAGGAACTAACACGTTCATCAAGACTTATGTTGTTGAGATCTTTTGATAGCTTTAGAGCTGTTGCCATAAGTATCCATTTCTTAGGAGGACTTCTGATGATCTTTTTCATATGTCCAGCAGTTGAGTAGCCTTTGTCCAGAACTTTGAGTTCTGTGATTAGCATTTGAAACTTTGAAGACATGGTCTCAACTATCTCATTATCCTCCATACTGAATGGCTCATAGTTTTGGATTAAGGCAAGCGCCTTTTGTCTTCTTAACTTGAGAATTTCCTTCATTAGTCATCCTAAGAGAATCAAGAATAGATTTGGCATCATCTTCTCATACTTAGTATAAGAGATAGCATTTAGCAATATGATTCTTGCCTTATAATGACTTTGTATTCTTTCTTCTGTTGGTTAGTTATATCACTTCTGGATATATTAGCACATGTAGCATCAACTGGGTGATTGTAGCCATTGGCTACCAAATCCCAAAGATCTACATCAAAACTAAGAAAGAGGCTTTATATTTTGTCTTTCCAGTGGTCAAACTTTTCACCATCAAAGAGTGGTGGTTTGGCACTGTAATGATATTCCCCTTTAGTAGTGGTATTAACAGTAACTGCCATGTTATCTCACATAAATACTAGATCGGTACTAAACACTATTAAGTGCTGATAAGACGTTTATCACAATCAGAACCAGAGCTCTGATACCAATTGAAGGTGTGAGAAAAACACAAGAAAGAGGGGGTTTGAATTGGGTTTTTCACTTTGAAAGCTTTTTATGAAACTCAAACAAAGATCATAAGTAAACTAACAATAGAAAGACACACGATATATCCTGGTTCACTTGAAAACTATCAAGCTAATCCAGTCCACCCGCCAATGTGATTTTGCCTTATACACAAGGACTTAATCCACTATAACCAAACTGATTACAATCACACGAGCCAACTGCTGGTGACTAACAACCTCTATGACACACTAGTCCTAGACTTCTTAATAATTCTGACCCAACTAGTCTCTTAAGGAATACAACGCACAAGCCAACTGCAAGTGACTAACACCACTAAGACACACTGTCTTAGTCTCCCTAAAAATTCTGACCCAACTGGTCCTTTAGGGAACTCAAACAACTGTCTGCTACAAGGTTTGTTTACAATAATGATGCTTCTACACAAGCAGGGTAAACATACATTTTAAGCTCAATTTAACTTAGAGATAATCTACAGTAATAATATTCTTCTTCTTTGTATTGTTGTGCTTTACTGTTCACTCATAAGTTTCTTCATTTTTTAAGTTCTTTCTTCATATACATCAGTGTTTCTGATACTTCTTCTTTTACACTGAGTATTACATCGTTTGTTGCTCACTTCAATCAATCATGCTTGCACGCATGCATCTGCTCTCTTACGCTTATGTTCATCAACATCAGATTCGTTGAATGATTAAGTCTATATATAGCCAGAAAAAGATGCGTTGAAGGGCAGATCAGTAATATCAGAGAAGTGTATTGGCGACTTGAAATAATGTCTTTATGCTGGGTTGAAAAATCATACACTAAAATTGTCCTTTGTACCACCAAATCAGGGTAGTGGAAAAGAACGTGCTTTATGCGTACTATGTACTATTTTCCCACGCAAATGTTTCATCTTCTTCTATTCATTAGAAGCTTCTGAATTAATTTGATTGAAGCATGATCAGAAAAATGAATCATTGGGTCTTTGGAGTCTTGAGTCTTCAAAGTCTTCAGAACTTGTTTAGCCGAACCTTGTCTTCAGAGTCTTCCGCACTTCTAGTTCAGAACCATTGATTATCAGAATACTTAAGTCTTCAGAGTCTTCAAAACCTCGTTCAGCAGAACCTTGTCTTCAAAATCTTTAGCACTTAGTCTTCATAACCTTTAATCTTCAGAATCCTTAAGTCTTCAGAATCTTCAGAACTTCGTTCAACAGAACCTTGTCTTCAGAATCTTCAGCACTTAGTCTTCAGAAGTTAACGACCTCAGAAGCTATACAAGCTTCAGAAATAGAACATCAGAGTCATGCTTAGAAATTAGAATCCAAGAGATGTTACAACAGCAACATAGTGTCTTCTCAGAATCTTTCTGACGCACTGTAGATTAGAACCAATCTCGCTTCTTCACACAGAAGTGACCATAGAGAATATCAGAGTGACGTAGTTGTCATACCCCAAATTTTGACCACTAATATTTCCCATCATTGTGCAAATCATCATCACAATATGGAGGAACCATCATACTTCATCATTCTCCCCAAAGATGGGTGAGCATCCACTACAATCAAAATTAGGGTTTCTAGCCCTCTCAGAGCCTTAGGCAAAGGATCAATCAAGGAATGACATGATCTTCAACTTGTCTAACCTCTCAAACATTCACAATGGATCAAGAGGACTCCCACTTCAAGGATTAAGTACAAGGTTGCTCCCTTCTAGGTGGATCAAGCTTCAAGATCGCCAGTGTCACCAAATTAGGGTTTTGGTCGACCAGGGCCTCCAGATGGAAATTTTTCATCTGGCCACAAGCCAATGATCCAAAACCTAACCTAATATACTCCATGTAACCTCATGGACCCAATCATCAAGTCAATTTTGCCTCAGGGGTTGCATTCATAAAAAATCAGGAATTAGGGTTTCTTGACCTAATTCACCCCTAAGTTGACTTTTAGGGCAAATCAAGAGCCGAGACCTCAAGAGAGGGTTTGAGGGTCTCTAATATACCATATTGATCCATTTGGGACAATGGATTAATCCAAGAAGCTTGAGCAACAAGTCTCAATTTCATTTGCACCACAATTAGGGTTTTAAGGAAAAAGTCAACTATAACGTTGACTTTTGACCAGGACATGCTCCGAAACCCTAGGACATGCCTCAATATACCCCATGACACCCATGGAACATGTCCATCAAGTTTTATTTAGGTCAAGGAAATGATTTCCTAAGGAATTGCACAGTTTAGAATTCATCTGATAAAAAGTCAACTGTGCACAAAAGTCAACTTTGACTTTTTGAGATTTTTCACCAAAATGGATTTTTAACCCTAAAATGATGTTAATGTATGATTTGAATCATCATTCATCAAGAAAAATCAAGAAAAGTTGGATAACTTGTAAAAGGGGTAACCATAAAAACTTAGAAAATTTTCTAAGTTAAAAATAAAGTGACAAGGGTACCAACTTTGGAGGATCATAACTCCTAAACCACAAAGCCATTTTTCCTCATCCAAAGATGGATTTGTAGCCCTCATTACCCTCTACAAAAACTTCAACTAGACCTAAGTCCAATTCATTAAGGATTTTGAGTTATGGAGTTATCAAAATGGCTGAAAAATGAAAATGTCACTTTTTCCAACACTTAGTGAAATTTTCACTAAGTCCAAATCTGTCTTCATTTTTTTCCAAATGTAGGGGGATTTTTCACTTGGATTCAAAAGAGATCAAAACCAAACATGTTCAAACAGTTGTTGTATCATGTAAGGGCTTTCCAAAATGGCCAAGAACATTGCCAAATTCCATTTAAGTCATGAGATATGACATTGGAAAGTTGCCTTGCTGAAATCTGCCAAGGCAAGGTAGAATTTGCAACTTTGCTCGATTTGCCAAAATCAACCAAATTCAAATGCTCATGTCCACTTGGACACATCTGAGGATTGAATCTAAAGGGGACAATCACTGAGCCAAGCCTCCAAAGTCCATGGAACAAGAAATAGCATGTTGAACCTAGAATGGCCAAAATAGGGACAAGACTCCAAATTTGGATTGAAGCATTCAATGAAAGCATCAAGGTGGCATGGACTGAGCCCTTCTCATTTGAAATCAGTCAAGACTTATCCAAGACCAAGGGGACCAAAGCTCTGTGCCTAACCTCTAGTCAATGGCTAGAGGAGACTTGGATTTTCATTTGCCAACATTGGCCAAACCTACTTAGCAGTTGCCATTCACTATTCCTTGCAAAACAAACTTGCTCTACTATAAATAGAGCTCAATTGTGATCAGTTTGAGTACACCAAAGCCATCTAACAGATGCTTTCCTCAAAATCTCTTTCTCTTGGCAAAAATGCCTTTCTTAGCAAGGTAGATATCGGGTTTTGAGCTAGAGGACAATTCCACTCAAACCAATCACTCACACACCTCACATACATCATATAGAAGTGATCCAAACACTCACATAACATCTGGAACACAGATTTCACAAAATCACCAGCCAATTGCTCAAGTTCTTGACAGTTTTGCAATTGAGGTGCCATCTTCAACTCCAAATCATTTCAATCCATTCCAAGCACTCAGACACATCACTTGGCACCTAGGGAAGCTATCCACATCATTGGAACCTAGCTGTAACACCTCCAACACAAAACACGATCACCAGCTGCAAGTGGTAAGCATGAGCTCTTCTAACTCTATGATCCATGCAATTTTTGCTGCACAATAATTTGGCCATATGTTCATAATCATGCATGAAATGTTTCCCCTCAATTAATTGCATTGTTTGAATCGTGTATAAAAAATCCTAGCCTTCATGCAGAAATTAGGGTTCTTGAGGATTTTTAATGATTTCTTGTTATATGTTTAATTTAAATGAAATTAATTGACATAGACATGATCGTGAGGTTGAGACGAGCATAATGATATGTGGATTGCATGTTATAATCAAGTATTCAGTGAGATTGGAGAGAAAATGCAAATCTGGCCAAGCCCAGAACACGCGCGTGTTCTTGGCGCCATTTTTAGAAATTTGAATATTTAAATATTTTGAGTTGATTCTTTTTATAATAATTCACAAAAATGCTAAAATATTTTATTTTATCAAAAAATCCCAAAAATATTATTTATTTCATATAATTGATATTTTTGCAAAGAATTAATATTTTAATAGTTTTTGACATTTTAAATATTTTTTCCACATTGATTTTGCAACTTTTAATGCTTTCTAATTATTTTGTAGGTCAATACTTAATTTTTGAAGCATTAAACCAAGATCACAATTTGTTTTTCATATGTTAAACAATTTTGATCATTTTAATTGAATTTTTATTCAATTAAATACATTTTTGAAAACAAATTAGGGTTTTTGGATTAATTCAACCCTCATAAATCATTTTCAAAACACTTGGGCCTCTAATAGAGTGTAAGACCCAATATTTTTTTGACCAAATCATTTTTGGGCCTCAGTGTATTGTATAAGTCCTGATACCGTCAAAAACAAACGGCGCGATCGTTGCCTTTTGAAAAATAACCTTGGGCCTCTCCTTGAGCTATAAGACCCATTCAAACCTCGGCGCAATCGCCATTTTTAAACGAAAAAATCAATTGGGCCTACCCTCGTGTTATAAGCCCCACTCTTTTTCTTTAAACCTTTTGGGCCTCTTGAGAGAGTGTAAGACCCATTCCCTTTGTACAGAAAACCTTTCTTGGGCCTCAGTCACTCGTATAAGTCCCTCTATACAAATTCAACAGTGCGCTCACTGATAAAACCTTGGGCCTCTCCTTGAGCTGTAAGCCCCAAATCTTTCTTTTTCAAAGCACTTTCTCCTTTGATTTTGAAATATACTGTTGTTTTCAATCTTTCTTTGTTGAACAACTAACCAAACAACATGGAAGCTCTACAACCGGGTAAGTGTTTATCCGCTTTCATTTACCGCTTTCATATACATATAACTGTATTGTGGGGCTGTTTCACTGTAAGTCTTCTTTCATAAACTCATATCAACTGTGTAATAATAGTATAGATATTTAGAGTTTCCCCGACAACTACGTCTAGCATTAAGCCCGTTGATCACTCTTAGAAATAGTCTAAACTAGATCCCCATATAATTACCAGACACAGTCTTCCCTCCTCTTGGGGTTAAACAATATGGAGATATGAAAGGCAGCATTCTCTGTGAACCCTTTCATAGACTGTCACTCGTAGAAGTTGTCAAAGAAACTCTATTCCCCAGAGATGATCTTTTCTCCGTGAATGGCATCTCTTGAGTTTCTTCCAAATTCTAGGACTTTCCGTGCTTGATCTGTTCTCGGTGAATGGCATGTCTTGAACTTCTCGGGGTTTGGGGACCCACAGGCTTCTTAAAAGCACTTGTTAAGAAACTCTACTCCCCAGAGATGATCTTTTCTCCGTGAATGGCATCTCTTGAGTTTCTTCCAAATTCTCGAACTTTCCTGACTTGATCTATTCCTTGTGAATAGCTTGCCTTGAATTTCTCAGGGTTTGGGGACCCATCGGCTTCTTAAAAGCATTGGCCTCCTCTTGGGCATCGTACAAGGACCCACAGGCTTCCTAAAAGCAACCCCGCCTCCTCTTGGGCTTAGTACAAGGACCCTACGGCTTCTTAGAAGTATTCACAGCCTCCTCTTAGGCTTCGTTTAATGATTTCTTCCTCCGGAATGATAGCCTCCTCTTGGGCTTCATACAAGGACCTGTCGGCTTCTTAAAAGTCTCCAGCCTCCTCTTGGGCTTCGTACAAATTGTCCCGACGACCTCCTAGAGGTATAGGAACAGAACTTAATCATCTGCATAGAACAGTCCTTTCAAGAGTCTACTACTGTTTCTCAAAGCATAGTACCAAAGATGAAACTCTAGACTAGGACAGTCTAACTTCCTTGAGTCTCAAAGACATTCTCAAGTGACCCCTTCGTTAAATAGGAAGGAAACTTGCAGACTCAGACAGTCTCAATACCCTTCGGATTTCCCGCTTCCTTAAAGAACAGGCATAACCCGGATCCTTGAATCAAATCCTTGAGTACAGTGTTGCTCATATAAGAACTGATTTTCTCTTTCAAAATCAGTATACTGGACCTGTCACTTAACTGAACAGTCACCATAGCCTCCTCTTGGGCTTTGTACAATGATCCTCCCCAGCGGAGTCAAACAACGTTTAGCCTCTCTCTCGGGCTTTGTACGAGACACATAAGAGACTCCCTCATTGAGTCAATGACCCCTTTCGCCTCCATCTCGGGCTTTATACGAGATACAAAAAGGTTCTTATTGAGCCAAACAAATTTCAGCTTCCATCTCGGGCTTCCTACGAGATACAAAAACTCTCTTGTTGAGTCAAATAGCCTCCATCTCGGGCTTTATACGAGATACCAAAAGATTCCCTCGTTGAGTCAAAACCTTTTAGCCTCTCTCTCAGGCTTTGTACGAGACACATAATAGCCTCCTCTTAGGCTTTGTATAAGAAAACCACTGGTTAATCCAATTAACCATTTAGCATCAAAGCTGTGCCTCGTTCACAGTACACAAACTTCAACAACTCTTTTCCCTTCATCTAATAGCTGTAAGCGGCAAGCCTCTGGATCATCTACATCCATGCCACTGTCCCTCTTTTAGCATGAGAAATTCCTAAGGAAAGATGGCATTTCTCTACACTGAGTTAAAGTCTTCCCCTTCAGGTTAAAAACCCCCTATAAAGGAAATCATGGCATTGCCGGATTCGCATATCCCGGTTAAAGTAATTCTCCTTTATAACCAGTCACCCAACAGTTATGACAGACAAACCCTTCTTTAGAGGTGACAAATTCTCTCTAAAGTCAACACCCTTTTGGCTTCATATCTTGGGCTTTGAACAAGATACAAATAGACTTTTCAGCTTCACATCTTGGGCTTTGATCAAGATACCAACTACCTTTTCGCTTCACGTCTTGGGCTTTGAACAAGACACCAAAACAACCATTTCCTCCCATGGAATAGGAGGAACTACGAACGCTCTGATTTCCCTATTTTGGATAAACGGGAATACGTAGGCATAAGATTGAAAGAAAAATCTTAGCGAGCACACTAAACAAAAAAAACCCAAATCCCATATCTCCATCAATCAAAAACAGTAATTCAAAAACATCAGTCCTAACATCCTAATCCTTGTTCCCCGCCAGAAACCCTCTGTCAAAATGAAAAGAAAGAAACCGTATTGGCGAAAATACAAATAACCAGTACAATGGCCCCCCACATTGATAGCATTCGTAACTTAACAGACCGCTGTTTAAACTCAGTATGCAAAGCAGGGTTAATTGGAGACATCTATTTCCCTTCCTTATTCAGCTCATAATAGGATAAAAAATGAATCGACCTGTAGCAAACTCAAACTGCAGAGAGCGACCAGCACTTAAGAACCGCGTCCAAAATCACTCGCTACAGTAGCAGATGGTCTTTATCAGAGTTAGAACCTGTTTGTTAAAACTATCAGAATAATAAATGTTAGAGCACAATAATTGTTCTCACATAAATACTTCATTGTTATCATCAAAACACAGAGACAAGATGCAGAACCAAATCTTGTTCTTACAAGCTTATGTTGCATGGGAAGAACACAATATGAAATCCTTAAATGATGAAGAAGAAGCCAATATTTGTCTCGTGGCAAATCATCAAGCTGATGAGGTAACCTCTTACTTATCTTATCATGATCCTTTTCACATTCATAAGAAACTAACAAAAGAAATAAGAAAACTTGAACAAATTATCTCCACATCCAAGGATACTATTTATTCTCTTAAACTGAAACATAAAAATCTTGAAAGGTAAATATAAATACTTAGAGAAAGACAAAATAATCCAAATCAAAACTCTTGCACTTCAAAAGAAGAGGATGAACCTGACAAGTGCAATGAATGTAATACTTTAAAAAATGAAATTTGTGATCTTAAAAAAATAGTTATGAAGTTCACTAAGGGAAGAGATAACTTGAATCTTTTGTTAGGAAATCAAAGATCTTTTTACGACAAAGTCGGTCTTGGCTATGAACCCAATAACAATACTAAGAACTTTAGTAACATTTGTAATGCTAAAATACCTATCATTGTAAAACTTTCAAATACAACTACTGGAACAAAGAAGGACATATTGTTATGTTCTGTTTAATCAAGAAAGGTCATGAGATCAAAGAAGGACATCCTCCTTCATATTTTTACAAAAAACATTATGAACAGAAAGCTAAAAATTTAACTTCTCCTTTAAATGCTTATGTCTCTAATATAAAAACAAATGAAAATAATGTTTATGAAACTATCAATAAAGGACCCATGATTATATGATGATGTGGGTACCAAAATTTAAGACCTAACTATTTTTGAAAGAATGCTCTATAGTCTCGAACGCTAAATGATATATTAATAGTGAATAATCAAAGCATATGACTAGTGACAAAACCTATTATGTTTTGTCTCTTATGGTGATAATAATTAGGGGGAAATTCTAGGTTCTTGCACTATTGGTAAGTCCCCCAGACTAACGATTGGGGAAGTTCTCCTGGTTAAGGGCATAAGCATAATTTACTTAGTAAAAGTCAATTATGTGACAAAGGAAACAATATAAATTTTGAATCATCTGGTTGAAGGGTTATAAAATATAAATCAAATGAAACTCTATTTAGGAGTTCAAGAAATGGAAATACCTGCACAATGAATTTAAATAAAATTCCTTCAAATGATGTATTTCTCCTGAGTAATAAGAATGAATCTTGGTTATTGCGTAAGAGAATAACTCACATACACATTGATTATTTAAGTAAGTTGGTCCACAAAGATCTTGCAGACTGTTTTCCATATTTACATTTTGAAAAGAACAATTTATGCCATGCATGCCAAAAAGGCAAGCAAGTAAGGACATATTTTAAGCTAAAAAAATTGTTTCTATTGATTGTTCCTCACAAATACTTTACTTGGACCATTTTGCGCCATCCAAAACCATAAGTCTAGGTGAAAATGTATACGCTTTTGTAATTGTGGGTGACTACATCGCTATAACTTGACATTATTTTTATCTCATAAAAGAGATGTGTTTCCTACCTTTTGAAAACTAGCCAAGGTTATCCAGAAAGAAAAAGTAGTAAGCATTGCATCCATTAGAAGTGACCACGGTAGAGAATTCCAAAATGAAGAATTCAAACAATTCTTCAACGAAAGTGGTATTCGGTACACCTTTTCCACTTCACAAACTCCTCAACAAAATGGGATATTAGAAAGGAAAAATAGATCTCTAGCATAGCTTGCAAGGACAGTGCTAAATGAGACTAACATTCCTAAATATTTATGGGTCGACGCAGTAACCATTGTCGGCTATGTAATTATTCATATATTGATAAGACTAATTATAAAGAGGAAGCCTTGAAAACTGTATAAAGGAAGAAGTTCGAATATCTCTCACTTACATTTTTTGGATGAAAATTCTTTATTCTTAACAATGGGAAGGATAACCTAGAAATTTTATATGCAAAAGTTGATGAAGGCATATTAATAGGATATTCCACTTCTAGCAAAAAATTTAGAGTATTTAACAAAAGAAGTCTAACAACAAAAGAATCAGTTCATGTTAAATTTGATGAATCTAACCCTAAACCATTAGAAGTGGAAGTGATCAATTGTGTAGGTATCTTGGAAAAGACGAATATGGAGGAAAATGATCAAGAAATGGATCAAAGTCAAAGTTAAAATCAAGTTATAGATGAAATGAAAAAACATTTCAGGATTAAATCACAGCTACTTCACTAGATCATCAAAATCTTCCTAAATAATGTAAAACAACAAAAGACCATCCCATTTAGAACATTATTGGAGATATCTATGAGGGAGTCACCACTCGTCAATCCCTTAATAAGGTATGTAACTTTATAGCTTTTGCTTCATAAATTGAGCCAAAAGGAATCGACAAAGCCATCATTGATGAACATTGGTATCTTCGCAGGCAAGAAGAGTTAAATCAATTTGAACAAAACAATATATGGGAACTCGTTCCTAAAGTTTCAGTTAATATAGTGATTGGCACCTGATGGGTCTTTCGCAATAAGCTGGACAAGGATGTTAATGTCTTAATCAATAAAGCCAAGCTTGTTGGGAATTGTTACAATCAATAAAAAGGAATAGATTTTGATGAAACCAATGCTTTTGGGGCTAGATTAGAATCCATAAGGATGTTACTATCTTTTTCCTGCATCATGAATTTTAAATTACTTCAAATGACTGTGAAAAATGCTTTTCTAAATGCCTACATCAAAGAGGAGGTATATGTTGATCAACCTCTAGGTTTTATCAACTAGACCTTTCCTGATCATGGTTTCGAATTTTAAGAAAGTGTTGTATGGATTGAAACAAGCTCCTAGAGCTTGGTACGGTCGTCTAAGCAAATTATTGCTTGAAAACAAGTTCCAAAGAGGACAAGTTGATAAAACTCTTTTAACCAAGAAAACGAAACGTGACATTTAATTTGTTCAAATTTATGTCGATGATATCATATTCGATGCTACAAATCCTTGTGCAAGGAATTTTATGAAATGGTGCAAAATAAGTTTGAAATTTCAATGATGGGGGAGATACGATAATTCCTTGGACTTCAAACCCATCAAACTAAAGAAGAAAAATTCATAAATCAAGCTAAATACTATAAAGAATTGCTAAAGAGGTTTTACATGGAGAAGTCCAAAGTAATAACAACCCCGATGTCAACATCATGAAACCTCAGCAAGGACAAAAATGGAAACCAGTTAAAGAATGAAAATATCGAGGTATGATAAGCTCTCTTATCTTTCTCACTACATCTCATCGTGATACCATGTTTTGTGTATGTCTTTGTGCTCGCTTTCAAGCATCCTCAAAAGAATCACATCTTAGTGTGGTCAAATAAATCAAGAGATATCTCATTGGAACATGACAAATGGGTATATGGTACCCTAGATCAGCGGATCATGACTTAGTTAGGTACACTAATTCTAATGTTTATTGGTGCAGATTGAATAGGAAAAGTACCAGTGGTACATGTTACTTACTTGGGAACTTATTTCTCTCCTTGCATAGTAAGAAACAAGCAAGTTTCATGTTATCCATAGTTGAGGAAAAATATGTTGCTACGGGTAAGTATTGCTCACAGATTATCTAGATAAAATAACAACTCAGTGATTATGGTGTAAATCTTGTAGTTGTTCCAATAAGATGCAATGAAACTAGCGCCATAAACCTCACTAAAAAACTTATTCTTAACTCTCGGTCCAAACACATTGAGTAGAGTATAATTTGTACTCAAGTAAGGGGGATTTTAACCTCTCCAATTCTATCACTTCTTCCTTTAGAGATGCGTAGTCATCATTAAAAAGTGGGAGATTGTGGATTTATGTGCTTGCAGGTTTAAAGATGATGATCCTTCCAAGAGCCCTTATAAAGTTAAGTTGAGGACAACACCAATGATTGTTGAAGTCGGTGGTAGTACCTTTCCAACTCTCTAATGATGGTAACCAAACTTGAAGAAATTTTAAGCCTCATCAAATAGAATAATCAAGGTTCCATTAAAGTGCTTATATAATTGATGTATTTGGAAAAGAATCTTGAAAGCCTCATATTTGTGATAGAGAGGAAGTCAGAAAGCTTGCCAGGTTGTATTTGTCTGAGTGACCAAAGTGTTTCTGAAAGTAGGAAAGTAACTCATAAGATACTAAGGCAACTCAGACACACACACACACATACACACCAAATATATTTTAACCTTTTTTTAACCATCAAAACTCTTAGAAAAATTTTCAAGCCTAAGCCAGTTGATTAGGAATTTGCTATTTCTATTTTAAGCATTTTTTGAGCTACATAATCGATTGGAAGAAGCCAAATCGATTATGACATTGAATTAATGATTGTAAACGACTCTCTTTATCCGAACTTTCCAAAATAGGAAATTATCATTAATTACTTAGGCCATCGAATCGATTGGGATAAATAACCTACTAGGACATTAAAATTTCCCATGGATTGTTTCCCATAAGAGGGCTAGGGTTTGCCTTGAATGAAGTTGAAAACTTCAAGGGGAATCCTAATGTTTTATTGAAATTGAGAACTTCAAAGGGGATCCCTAGGGTTTGTACTAGGTTGTAGTTTGAATCCTGGAGTTTGAACTAGGTCTAAACTAAGGATGAGTATAGTTGTATGAATGCAAGTGTTATCAATGTAAATATCAAAAGAAACTTAACAGGACAAAATTAATTAAGCATTTAAACAACATGTAATCATCAAGGATGAAATGAACATGGTATTAACCAAGCAGGGTATATCAACATGTGAATGAACATTAGTCAAGTAGATATGTTCATTTTGGTGAGAGTAGGCTTAAGCAAGGAGTAAATATCCCATAGGGCTAGAGAAAAGTAGGCTTGCTAGGCGCACCGCCCATCCTCACCCAGCACACCTACTTTTTTCTAGGTTAAGAAATGTCAGCACACCCTACGACTAGCCCTAGCAACCCTAGCTTGCTATGTGCACCGCCTATCTTTTCTTATCGCACAAACCATTCCTTCACCATAAAGGTACTTAGCCAGAAAGTATTCTCTCGCTTGTGTTCTCCCAGTGAGCACGTGAATATGGCCTAGCAAGCCTTGCTTGTAGAAAGCTGGTTTTGACAAGGTTTTGTGTGTTTCTTGGTGGTTGTTCAGTCATTTTCACCTATTTTTGATAAATATGCAAGTAGAAAGTACAAACAGGTGTTTTTAGCATTTTTCATAGATAAATCGAGGTTTTTTGTATTGATTGTTTGAAAAATAAGTCAATAAATGCCTATGTATTTTACTTAATTTTGGCACTTATCAATTATCTCGCCATAGCCGTTATATAAGTGGGTTATGTACATGTTCGGTCCATTTCCATTAGCCCCATGCTAGCTAAAATTGATGTTGGTCAGGTGGATTATTTCACTAACTGGGTGGAAACAGAAGCAATAGCTAAACTAATGGCTGAAAGAGTAATGAGTTTTTATTGGAGGAATATCATCTGTCGTTTTGTCATACCCAATACCATTGTCTCCGACAATGGGACCCAGTTCTCCAGCTCAATCGTGATATAGTTATTTACAAACTTAGGAATCCATGCAAAATTTATATTGGTCGAGCATATTGGACAAATGACTTCAAGCATAAGATGCGGTGAATTATAGTATTCAAAATTCACCATTAAAGTTAAGTTTTTGTTACTTAAGAAATGAATTATGTTAGTATTCTTTAAGATAATAGTAAAGTGAACAATAGAAAATAAAAACGGTAAAGTAAATTGTATAAATAATGAGATAATAGTTTGGAGAGTTTACGCAAGTAATTTATCCAGGTTCGGCCGAACGTTGGCTTACCCCTATCCCCAAGAGATCTTCTTGAAATTTTGACTGTGATGTTAGACGATATGCTTAGATCTAGAGGGGGTGAATAGATCACAAGTTTTACAACCAAAAACTTTTGGCAAAAATCTGTTTTCAAAATATGGTGCAACGGAAAAACGACCTGGATCGAATCGTCTAACCGAACCTACTTTCGAAAAAGCAATATACGTAACGTAAAGAAAACGGAATGATAATGAACGTAAATGTTCAACAATGATCAAGCTAAAAATCAATTAAATGCAATGCTAATTGTAACTCGTATATCCAATGAACCAAAACACAATGAAAATGCGCACAAACAATTTATCGAACACTTGGTGTGCAATCGAAAGCAATTGGAAATTTAATTTGTTTTGTTGATGTTAAAAGCCAATTACAATCAAAGTGATTATGATTATATCAACAACAACACTTTTAAAAGATAATAGAAAATAATTTCCAATTGAATTGATCAAACAACGATGAACTCAATAAATTGCGAAATCAACAATAAAAGTAATAAAGAGATAAAAAAAGAGAGACCAAGATTTGTTTAGGAAGTTCCCTAATCGGCCTCGCTATGGGTACATCTGCCCTCAATTCAAAATCGAATTGAGATATTGTTATTAACATTTTCTTTGCAAAATCGTTTATACAAGAGATGAAGAATGCAAACCCCAAAAACCCTATTGTTTTGTGTTGATTCTTCCACCTTCAACCCTTGATCAAAAATTGATGAAGTGACCAAGAATGTGGCTACAATCCTCAAATTATCCTAAGCACACAACTTGTTGAAACCCAAGATTCTCGAACAAAATTCACCATCTCGCGCTATTCCCTTGCAAGGAATCCACCGTGTCCCAAGGCCTTCAGTCACAGAACTCTATAAAGTGAAAATCGATTTCTTGCTTGGAAGTTTTACAGAAGCAATTTTTTTATTCTAACAGCTTCCTTGACCTTCAAGGAATGTGTTGCAATGGTTAGAATGAATTGAAACCTTCTAGAACCCCTTGGCCAAATCAATCTCCAGCCTTGAAGTAAATGATATATGACTTGATGATTCTGGTGTTACAGAAATAAGGTGAGTGTTTAGATCACTTCTATATGATGTATATGAAGTGTTTTGATCACTGGTTTGTTGGAGATTGCTTGGAGTTAAAGTTCCAAGTTTTCACTCTCTTTGGGACTTTGAATTTTGGAAGGAAGAAGATTGCTTAGAAAACAAGTCTCGGCTATGTTTTGGTGTGTTTTGAATGATGCAAAATGGTCTCTATTTATAGAGAAATAAATCAGATATTTGGAGAGGTGTTTGGTTTAGGATCACTCCATTATCCAATGAATCATACTATGTGCCATGACTTGGATGCCTAGGTACACATAGCCTATTCTTCACATGGCTATAATTCTGATCTTTTGAGATTGAACCTTCCATATTGCATCTCATCCCTTGGTGTTTTGATTATTCTTTGAAAGATTGGGAGGTTTTTGATCAATTTCACTATTTCACTTTAATGCTAGAGGACAAAACCTCACTTCATGGTTTTGAAACGATTTTTATCACATGCCAAGGATAGAATCTTGAAAAATCTATTATGCGCTTGCAGAGAAAATGGTGTATGATCATTTTGGTGTTGATCTTGTGAAGATATTAGGTCTGCAAGGTCATCCAAATCGTGTAACAACAAAATCTGTAGCAAACCTGTCTTGCAAAACACTTGCAACAAAGCCTATTGGGAAATTCATAACTTCTTATGAAGTAAGGTAAATGAATGTTCTTGGACATTTTGGAAAGCTGAGATAACATAATTCAACTTGGATGTTCAAGGTTTGTCTTGAATCAATGTGGATTATGGAGAAAAATGGCCCTAAAGTTTGCTCCAACATAAGACAGATTTTGTCTAAAATTTCTCTAAGTGTCTAAGTTCAAAAAGTATTGAACCTCCAACTTCATGGCATTATATCTCTCAATCTATGCATTTTTGGGAATTCATCCTCAAGGAAAAAGTTGTAATATGTAATAAGCTCTTAAATTTTATCTTTGGAGCAAAGAAAATGGTTACTTGGATTGGAGGTTATGGCCTTGGCAAGTTGGACAAAAATCATTGAATTTCATAACTTAGAAAAAAAATCAAATTCTTCAATGTTGCCCTTTTTTTTACAAGTAACCTCATATTTCTTGATTTTTCTTGATTGATCATGATCCAAACCACACATTATCATTATTCTTGACTTGAGGAACCCATGTTTGACCAAAAAATTCAAAAGTCAAACTTGACTTTGATCAGTGGTTGACTTTTCATTAGGTGAACTTGAACTTTGTGATCCTCAATGAAATCAAACCCTTGGGCTAATTGAACATCATGGATGGGCTCCAAAGGTGGTTTTGAGCGTCTTGAATCATGTCTCAAGGCTTGAGATCATGTCCTGGTCAAAAGTCAAAGGTGTAGTTGACTTTTCATTAGAAACCCTAGTTTGTGGACCAGATGAATTTGAATTCTTGTATTACTTATGAATCAAGCTCCTTGGATCAATCCAATCATATGAATGGACTAATATGAGGAATGTGAGGTCCTTGAAACATATCTTGAGGTGTTGGATCATGCCCTGCTTCAAAAGTCAAACCAGGGACTGAATTAGGTAAAAACTTTAATTTGGGTATATCTGAGGATTTGAGCCTTGTTGATCTTGATTCAATGCAACTTTGCACTTGATCATTGATGAATGAAATATCTTTATCTTCATGAATAAGGAACTTGAGATGTTGAATATGATGCCTATCCTTTGACAATTTATATGCTTGAGCCCTTGGGGGACCACCTAACTTGTAAAGCAGACAAACACACACATCTTGTAATTGATATGGGTTAGTGATGCATAAAGACACACACACACACACACATATGTAACGATGAGTGTTATGCAAATGATGCAAATTAGGTGGCATCTTAGGGGTAAAAAATTAGGGTATGACACATATCCTTGCTTAATCCTGATTTCCTCTTATTATCTCAACTTGGTCGTTGCTCAACAAGTACTTCATGGTCAAATATAGCGTCTATAAGACCGCCTCCAAAGTATTGAAGGACAACATGTTGGTGTAAGCCCTAGAGGCCAATAGTTTTATTAGAACTTGGTACATGTATTGAATTATTTATTAATAAAAGGAATTCCTTTATTATGTTTCTAAAATAATAAAGTCCTTAGAATATCTAGTCCATTTAATGAAACATTAAGTGTGACTTAATCATAAGATCCCATTAAACATAAGGACAATATTCATACAGTATTTGTAGTCGAGCTTTATTGTGAAATGGGATAACATTAAAGAATTGAGACTATTATATGGATAGAGTGATGATTACATCTCATGGATCATGGATAAAGATGTAACATGTCTTCACATAGGTATGAATATTTGGAGTAATATTTATACTGGGTTGACCCTCTATGAGAATACTACACATAATTTTATGCAAAGTGTCATAAGTTATTTTCATGGTGATAATGGTGTATACCCCCTTCAATCTGAAACCACTATGGACCTTAGATATGAAGTCAAGTACTTTATTGTTGATCAAACATTATCCGTAACTGAATGACCATAAAGACAATTGATGGGTACTCCATAAATCATGCTGAGGGAGATGTGTGACCTAGGTGGAATTTTCCCATCCTGCCTAACAAGTTAAATGTATAAAGGCCCAATATTTAACTAGACAACTGTGAAAGGGTCTATGCCTTGTGTTCAATATATATATGAGGGCAAAAGGGTGATTGTACTTACAAGCATTATCATGAAAAGATTTTTTCAAATTACATGACATTTTTGTGACTTGGGTAGCAGTGATTTGTTGTTATATACCACTCATTGTTTATTATATTGAATGTGTCATTTAATATAATTTCCAACATCACGAGAACCTATAGGGCCACACACATAAGTACAGATTGATTTGAGATAAAATAGATAAGGAACACTGTAAGGTATGGTGTACTTAAGAGAATTATGGACCAACGTAAGGTATCGTGCACTTAAGTAAATTGTAGAACACCGTAAGGTACGATCCATATAAGTGGATAATGAAACACAGTAAGGTATCGTGGGATTAAGTGAAATATAGTACACCATAAGGTACAATCCACTTAAGTGGGATTTTTTCAGCTTGTAGCCCACACAAGTGGTTATGTAAATAGAACCTTTGTGCAGAAGCTTTCACATTTGATGAAATTTGGTTATGGAACCTTAACCGTAATCTCTCTCTCTCTCTCACTCACTCACTCACTCACTCACTCACTCAAAGTCTTTATTTAAAGAAGCTAGCACTGAGATTGAAGATACTATGTTCGTGTGGATTGAGTATAGGTGTTATTCTTTATTCAAATCTCATGATCATTCATCCAATTCTGCATCAAAGGTGTTAACCACGACAAGAGGTAATCGTTCTATCATTGATCATGCATCATTCATAAATATCAACTAAAGGGGAATTTTTGTTTTCCGATGCACTTTGTATCATAATTTCCTTTCACGATCTATCTATAATGATGTTGTAAGGTAAAGGAGCATTTATCACCATGTACCTTACTTTTATTGTCTTTGCACTCCCGTCCGTTCCAAAAGTGGTTTTTATGGTGACATAACCCAAGACTTGCACTTGTCCGTGTGAGAAGCCTACTAATGATCCTTTGAATGGTTAAAGGAGTTTCAGGTCCAACTTCAATCCTTCGAAAGCATCCCAATAAAGGATATTCGTCGAACTGTTGGGATCAATCAATAATTTTTTCACATTCTAATCGTTGATTTGGAGATTAATCATGATTGGATCACCTTCATGTGGAATTATACCCTAAGTGTCTTTATGAGAGAAACCATCGGCCAAGATCAAGGCTTTTTACTTGGTGGGAGAAGCACTTGCATCATGCATCACCAGTCAGACATACTTCATTTTAGATGAGCTAGATTCACTATTGCTTGCAAATCCTCTAGTTATTATATTCAACATATGGTGTGTTCTACTTTGTCATTCTCTTCCTACATGCTTCAAGCCTTCTTAGTTTGAGAGGTTTTTCCCCAGGTTTCTTGTTATAGAGATGTCCTTCTATATATGTTATGACTGTTATCCTATACATATTTATGAAGATGGGCTCTTTGTATTAGTTTCTCAGTCTCCTGTTTCAAGCGGTGATAGTCATCAATGTGGTGACCTCACACTTTGTGGTATTTACACCATTTATTGGTATCCATCCATATCACATTCTCATTGGGCGGGTTCGACTCAGGAAGGATCTTTGTTTGATAGACCTCTTGCAAAATTATGTCTCGCTTTGTGTTCAATGGGCTGAAATATTCATATGGCCCATAATTAGTCTTGAATGATGCTTTCTCATGCGATATGTTTTATCCATGTGTTTTCTTTTCCCGTCAATTTTTTATTTTCACACACCCTTCTATTTCACATCATTCTTCCTCTTCTCACCTTTAATGTAATAGTCTTCCTGTGCTATTATCTTCTCTATTGTAGTCGTCGGCTCCTGGACTAAGGACTCGTTGAATTTCCTTGCTTTGAGGATGTTCTAAAAATCCCCTATAAACATCTCTTGATTAGAGTGGGAGACCTTAGTTTTTTTCTCATTAAAGCGAGCCAGGTACTCTCACAATGGCTCGTTCTGTCCTTGGAGGACATTGAAAAGGCTTGTGGTTGACGCTACTATGTGTTTACTGGTGAAGAACTGATGTTTCATTTTCCTAGACAAATCTTAGTAGCTAGTTACTGAGAACATGTGAAGGCTAATGTATCAGCGTAAGGCGACATCCTTTAACGTGCCTGTCATCAATTTTCATTTCAGCAAACCAGTATCTCCAATGATGGCAATATGAGCGTTGTCTATTATGATATGCTCATTAGGGTCACTTTTTTCATCAAAAGTGGCCAACAGGGGTGACATGTAATTATTTGGGACTTATTATTCCATATTTCCATTATCTGCGATTGTGGATCGATCAGATCTTCCAAGTCTTCATCCTTCGATTGAAGTTGATGTTGATTTTGCTGTAAGGCGTGTACGCTACCTTACAATAGTTTATTTTGGTGGTGCAGGTCCTCCACGACGGTGAGTAATTCTTCCATGGCAGCCCACGAGATTGATAGTTTGAAATTTTGTTGTGTGGTTCAGGCAAGTTTTGTTAGAGCCCCACGACGAGCGCAAAATGTTTACACAAAAAACACTAATTGGATCCTCTAATGATGGTCAAAAATAGCCATAATAAGTGACTCCTCTGATGATGTGTTCCATTTATATACTCGTTCCCTTCTCGCGATTTAGGACCAAGGCTTAAGTGCCATTTAAGCAGTATAGTAAGTATTCATAGCCATAAAGCAGTGATCATTGCGCGAGGGAACATGTCTGATCCTTTTGGGAAATGCTCATAAATGCATGTCCGTGGTTTTTTCGCCCACAAGCGATCTATGAGCAATGTCCAACTTAGTTATAACCCACTCGTCAAAAAAAAGCTTTTAAGTCAAGTAAGTCTACCAATTTAAATAAGTATAAATAAATTTATTATTATATTATATTGTATTTTGTACTTTAAATTAAAAATTAAAAAATCTTAATTATATTAATTTTTTTTTTAAAAATAAACTAGAAGAACCTTATGGACATTACCATAAATTATTTCCTAAGTACTTAAAAATAAATAGTCTTACAAAACTTATATTATTAGATAAGTTAAGATAAATCAATGCAAACAAACATTCAATTTTATTATTCTTATTAGTAAATTTAAACATTAGTTAAATTTATAAATTACATATATTCAAATTGGCCTTAAAAATAAAATTTTAACAACCTACTACCTTTGTCCTAAATTATAAGTCACGTTGCAAAAAATATTTGTCATAAATTACAAGTCATTTTAGAATTCCAATAAAACATTAATGATTTTTTTTAATATACCCTCTATCATTTATTATTCTTTCTTCTTTCTATTCTTTTAATTCGTTTTCAATGTAATTAATGAAGAGCATTTATGTAAAGTTATAGATCATTTCACTTTTCCATACAACAATCATTAGATTTCTTAATTCATGTGAAATATACAAACCAACTTATAATTTAGGACGGAAGGAGTAGATACCAAACTCAAAATTGATTGTTTAGTAGGTTAGACTTTGATTTTTGCAAAGGCTACATCCAACTTGTTCCCCGCCCTAACCCTTACTATTAGTCCTTTCAAACTTGTCAATGTTTAGTTCAATAAAAGATAAATATTTTATTTTTATTTTTATCTTTAATAATAATGATGATGATGATAATGATGATGATAATAATGATAATGATGATGATAATAATAATAATAATAATAATAATAATATTAATAATATTAATAAGAGATTAATTGGAATACACTGTCAGTGTAAAACTACTTTACACTGTCATCCAATTAGAATGAGTTATTTTGATAAATGAAAAATCCAATTAGAATGAGTTATTTTGACAAATGAAAAGAGAGAAATATGGAAGAAGAAGTAGTTATTAAAATAATTTATTTATAATTTAATTTTTTTATTTTTAATTCCATAAATATGTGTCAAAATAACTCATTCTAATTGGATGACAGTATTTTTACTCTGATAGTGTATTCCAATTAATCTCTAATAATAATAATAATAATAATAATTATAATAATTATTATAATAATAATAATAATAATAATAATAATAATAATAATAATAATAATAATAATAATAATAATAATAATAATAATAATAATAATAATAATAATAATAATAATAATAATAATAATAATAATAATAATAATAATAATAATAATAATAATAATAATAATAATAATAATAATAATAATAATAATAATAATAATAATAATAATAATAATAATAATAATAATAATAATAATAATAATAATAATAATAATAATAATAATAATAATAATAATAATAATAATAATAATAATAATAATAATAATAATAATAATAATAATAATAATAATAATAATAATAATAATAATAATAATAATAATAATAATAATAATAATAATAATAATAATAATAATAATAATAATAATAATAATAATAATAATAATAATAATAATAATAATAATAATAATAATAATAATAATAATAATAATAATAATAATAATAATAATAATAATAATAATAATAATAATAATAATAATAATAATAATAATAATAATAATAATAATAATAATAATAATAATAATAATAATAATAATAATAATAATAATAATAATAATAATAATAATAATAATAATAATAATAATAATAATAATAATAATAATAATAATAATAATAATAATAATAATAATAATAATAATAATAATAATAATAATAATAATAATAATAATAATAATAATAATAATAATAATAATAATAATAATAATAATAATAATAATAATAATAATAATAATAATAATAATAATAATAATAATAATAATAATAATAATAATAATAATAATAATAATAATAATAATAATAATAATAATAATAATAATAATAATAATAATAATAATAATAATAATAATAATAATAATAATAATAATAATAATAATAATAATAATAATAATAATAATAATAATAATAATAATAATAATAATAATAATAATAATAATAATAATAATAATAATAATAATAATAATAATAATAATAATAATAATAATAATAATAATAATAATAATAATAATAATAATAATAATAATAATAATAATAATAATAATAATAATAATAATAATAATAATAATAATAATAATAATAATAATAATAATAATAATAATAATAATAATAATAATAATAATAATAATAATAATAATAATAATAATAATAATAATAATAATAATAATAATAATAATAATAATAATAATAATAATAATAATAATAATAATAATAATAATAATAATAATAATAATAATAATAATAATAATAATAATAATAATAATAATAATAATAATAATAATAATAATAATAATAATAATAATAATAATAATAATAATAATAATAATAATAATAATAATAATAATAATAATAATAATAATAATAATAATAATAATAATAATAATAATAATAATAATAATAATAATAATAATAATAATAATAATAATAATAATAATAATAATAATAATAATAATAATAATAATAATAATAATAATAATAATAATAATAATAATAATAATAATAATAATAATAATAATAATAATAATAATAATAATAATAATAATAATAATAATAATAATAATAATAATAATAATAATAATAATAATAATAATAATAATAATAATAATAATAATAATAATAATAATAATAATAATAATAATAATAATAATAATAATAATAATAATAATAATAATAATAATAATAATAATAATAATAATAATAATAATAATAATAATAATAATAATAATAATAATAATAATAATAATAATAATAATAATAATAATAATAATAATAATAATAATAATAATAATAATAATAATAATAATAATAATAATAATAATAATAATAATAATAATAATAATAATAATAATAATAATAATAATAATAATAATAATAATAATAATAATAATAATAATAATAATAATAATAATAATAATAATAATAATAATAATAATAATAATAATAATAATAATAAGTTTTCCTTGTATTTCTTTCAATATATTGTTGAGTTTTGTTGATAAGGGTGTCCTTATATTGATTAGTCAGTTTGTGGTGCATTTTTACTTTCTATTTTTAAACCAAAAGAAACAGTATTATACCTTCTATATTAATATAAAAATTTATTCTGTTCTGACAGATCATACGTTCAGCTCTGGCACTTAGGACCACGTATGTATGGTCAATGTCACCTTTTAATTTGATTCATGCATTTTCCATATCAATTTTTAAGAGAAGTATGTACCACTTCATTTATAAACAAGCAAAGGAAATGACCTAATGTCTAGAACTAGATATTGGAAAGTGAAAGTATGCCAAACATCATTATTTTGTGTGGGCAAAAATATATCAATCGATCAATCTTAGATATATATACTTCTAAAATAAAGAGAATAATATTTTTGTTAAATTATTTTATTAATGAATTTATTATTATTATTATTATTATTATTATTATTATTATTATTATTACTTTATTATTATTATTAATATAAAGAGAAATATATCAATTTAAAACTGATCTAAATAGTCTTAATTAATTAAATGATAAAAATTTAAAAACTATATTAATTAGTATTGTATTTAAAATGAAATATATAAATAAATTTTAGGATATTTTGCTTTTGAAAATTAAATGAATATGTTGGTAAACACATTATTTAAAAGTAATAGCTGAATTTAGTTTTATACAAAAGAAAGTTTAACTAAAAACTTGATGTTATAGTCTAACTAGTAGGAAACCTGTGCGTCCGCACGGGTTCTGGTGTGGATTGCGCATACGTCACCAGTTCGGTTATGAAATATAAAAAAAAACCAAAAATAATTAAATGTAGTTCTAAATTCAAAAGCAATTAAAATGATTTACCAAATAAATGATGTATTTTTTCCTGTATATAAATATTATTTTTTTTACACTATTTATAAATATATTTGAATCAATGGTAAAGTTGTTCGCATTTATAAAAAGATTTAAATTAAAATATTATTCTTGTTTTGACATAATTTATAAATATATTTGAATCAAAAGTAAAGTTTTTTCCGTTTATAAAAAAAGTTTATAAGAATAATATTAAATTTAAGTTGAAATAGTAATAAATGTAGAAGATGAAATGTAAATCAAAATATAAAAAATAAGATGATTTCAAAATAAGACAAATATTTTATAAAAGAGAATACAGTTTTAGAATATCAACTCAATATTATATAATAGATTCCGTAAATTATTTTCAATATTATACAATAGTGTTTTTTTTCCGTATATAAAATGTTTGAATCAACAATGTAATTTTTTCCGTATATAAATATTTGATTTGTTTTGATATTATTTTATAAAAAAAAATTTATAAGACCAAGGAGTTGGTGAGTAAGGATTTGGATCTGTTATTGTGAGAAGGGGAAGACAGAAGAAGGAAGAAGAAGAGACAGAGAAAGAGTGAGAGAAAGGACGATAGAGAGAGAGAGAGTAAAAAAAATCAAATGAAAATAATAAGTTTTGTTTTGACATAATTTATAATAATATTCTAATCAATAGTAAAGTTTTTCCGGGGATTGGGTCTTACACTCTATTAGAGGTCCAAAGATTAAAGATGGGTCGTATAGCTCAAGGAGAAGCCCAAAGATTTTTGCTAAAAAGACAACGATCGTGCCGAACTTTTTGACGGTATCGGGACTTATACAATACACTGAGGCCCAAAATGGTTTTCATTTAGGAAAGGATGCGACTTACACTCTCTCAAGAGGCCCAAAGAGTTATTTAAAGAAAAGAAATGGGACTTACAACACGAGGGTAGGCCGAGATGGTTCTCGTTTTGAAATGGCGGTTGCGCCGAGATTTTTAAAATCGCAATGGGTCTTATACAATAACTGAGGCCCAAATTATTTTGGTTCCAAAAATGATTGGGTCTTACACTCTATTAGAGACCCAAAGAGTTTGAAAAATGATTTGTTTAGGGTGATTAAGATCAAAACCCTAAATTAATTTCAAAATGCATTTTAATTAAATAAGAATTTAATTAAAATGATCAAAATTGTCAAACATGTTGTGAAAAACAAGTTGTGATCTTGTATTAATGTTTGAAAAATCATGTTTATATCCACAAAATGATTGGAAACCAATTAAATTTGGAAAATCAAGGAGGAAAAAATATTTTAAATGTTAAAAAACAAATAAAAGATTAATTCTTTGCAAAAATAACAAGTATATGAAATAAATAATATTTTTGGGATTTTTGGTAAAATAAAATATTTTAACATTTTAGTGAATTATTAAAAAAAGATTCAACTCAAAATCATTAAAGCTTAGAGATAAATTAATTTTTGAATCAATTAAACAAAATCACAAAATTCAAATATTCAAATATTCAAAAAAAATGGCGCCAAGAACACACCAAGAACACGCGCCACCCCTCTGTTTCTGCAGATTTGCATTTTCTCACCAATCTCACTGAATACTTGATGAAATCACACAATCCACATATCAATCTACTCGTTTTAACCTCACGATCTGTCTATGGTCTTTAATTTCAATTATTTTAAGCATGGAATAAGAAATCAAGACAAAACCTCAAGAACCCTAAATTCTGCATGAAGGCTGAGAATTTTGATACACGATTCAAACAAAGCAATTGATTGAGGGGAAACCCTCCATACATGATTATGAACATATGGCAAAATTATTATGCGAGGAAATATGCATGAATCATGAGATGACCAAGTTTAGGCTTACTTGAAGGTCGTGATAGCAAGAGCAAAGTGATTTTTGAGTTGGAGGTGTTACAGATGAGTTGTGATGATCTGAACAGCTTCTCTACACTATATGGAGTGTGTTTAAGTGCCTGGACTTGATTGGAAATGGCTGGATCACTTCATGGCATCTCAACTGCAACTTGCTTAAAACCTTGAGCAATTGGCTGGTGATTCTGAGAAATCAGTGTTCCACTTGTGGTTTAAGTGTTTGGATCACTTCTATATGATGTTTATGAGGTGTGTGTGTGTGATTGGTTTGGTTGGAAAGGCTCTCAAACTCAAAACCCGATAGTGACTTGTTTTGGAAGGCAATTTTGGAGTGAAAGAAGAGATTTTGAGGAAAGCATCAGTTTGATGGGTTTGGTGTACTTAAACTGAGCACAAATGAGCTCTATTTATAGTAGAGCATGTTTGTTTTGGCTGCAATAGTGAATGGCAATTGCTGCAGAGGTTTGGCAAATGTTGATCAATAGGAATCCAAGTCTCCTCTAGCCATTGACTAGAGGTTAGAGCACAGGCCTTTGGTTCCCTAGTTCAGAGATCATCCTTGACTCATTAAGTTGGAATTGTCTCAGTTCATTCCACCTTGGTGCATCCATTGAATGCTCCAAAACAAAATTGGAGTTTTGTCCCCTCTTTAGGGTTTTTTAGGTTTGGCATGTTACTTTTAGTTCCAAAGACTTGGGAGGCTTATGGATTAGTGTTTGTCCCTCCTTGGTCTCTCCCTGAGGTGTTCAGATGGATAAACTTGTTTGTCATTTGTACAAATTGCTCAAATCGAGCAAAATGCACAAATCTGCCTAGTTATGACAGTTGCAGCAAGGCATATTGCCACTGTCATAACTCTTAGCTCAAATGGAATTTCATGGGGTTCTTGGTCATTTTGGAAAGCTCTCATATGATACAACATATGTGTGATCATAGTTTGTCTTGACACTTTTTGGATCCAAGTGAAAAATTCCCTTACATTTTGGAAAAAGGGAAATAGATTCTGACTTAGTGAAAATTTCACTAAGTGTTGGAAAAAGTGACATTTCATGTTTTAAGCCATTTTGATCCAACCATAACTCAAAATCCATGATGAATTGAAATGAGGTGTAGTTGACACTTTTAAAGTATGCCATGAGAGCTACAAATCCATCTTTGGATCAGCCCAAATGGTTGCTTGGATCTCAAGTTATGATCCTTGGAAGTTGGTACCCTAGCCACATTGTTCCATAACTTAGAAAATTTCTAAGTTTTTTATGGTGACCCCTTTTACAAGTTATCCCACTTTTCTTGATTTTTCTTGATGAATGATGATTCCAATCACACATTAACATCATTTTAGGGTTAGGGAACCATAATTGATCAAAAAATCAAAAAGTCAAACTTTGACTTTTGGGCATAGTTGACTTTTTATCAAATGAATTCCAAACTGTGCGATCCTCTATGAAATCAAGTCCTTGACCTAAATCAAACATGATGGATTGATTTCATAGGTGTTATAGGGTCTATTGAATCATGTCCCAAGGTTTGGGAGCATGTCCTGGTCAAAAGTCAAAGGTACAGTTGACTTTTCTCGCGATACCCTAATTGTGGTCCTGATGAACTTGAAACTTGTGAATCAAGCTTCTTGGATCAATCCATTGTTGTAAATGGATCAATGTAGTGTATTAGGGACCCTCAAATTATGTCTTGAGGTTTTGGCTCATGCTTTGTCCCAAAATTCAACTTAGGGGTGAATTAGGTCAAGAAACCCTAATTCCTGGTTTTTATTGTATGCATCCCTTGAGGCAAAATTGACTTGATGATTGGGTTCATGATGTCCCTTAGAGCATCTTAGGTTGTGCTTTGAAGCATTGGCTCATGCCCAGAGGAAAAATTCCATCTGAAGGCCTTGGTCGACCAAAACCCTAATTTGGTGACCCGGGCGATCTTAAGACTTGATCCACCTAGAATGCTGCAACATTGTGCTTGATTCTTGAAGTGGGAGTCCTCTTGATCCTTTGTGGATGTTTGAGAGGTTTAGACAAGTTGAGGATCATGTCATTTCTTGATTGATCCTTTGCCTAAAAGCTCTGAGAGGGCTTGAAAACCTAAGTCTGATTGCAGTGAGTGCTCAACAACCCTTGAGGAGATTGATGAGGCACAAAGGTACATCCATATTGTGCTGATGATTTGCACAATGATGGGAAATCTTAGTGGTCAAAATTTGGGGTATGACAGATGCCCATATTTAATCTTCTTGGACCCGAAGGTGTGAATGGCGAAGGTATTCGGGCATTCGAGGTACGAGATGATTAAATATCGGAATACCCGAAATTTTGATGGTGGTTAGGAATGGTAGTTCACGCATCCTTCTTCTTTTGCTAAGCAATGATGCTTAGAAAAGGTAAACTTCCCCTCGATCCTGGTTTCCTACCAAGGAACTGGTCTTAGTTTCTGAAATGAACTTCCCCTCGATCCTGGTTTCCTACCAAGGAATTGGTCTTAGTTGCTGAAATAAACTTCCCATCGATCCTGATTTCCTACCAAGGAACTGGTCTTAGTTTCTTAAATAAACTTCCCCTCGATCCTGGTTTCCTACCAAGGAACTGATCTTACTTTCTGAAATAAACTTCCCCTCGATCCCGGTTTTCTACCAAGGAACTGGTCTCAGTTTCTTTTGTCAATAAGCTTTCTTGACAAGGGGCACTATTCGTAGCGGCTTTCCTTAAACTTCTCGCCGAATTTTCCTGGGGAGATGCCATTTGATGGAAAAATATTTGATGTCAGAGTTGCTGGGGAACCCAGTCATCTGAGTTGTAGAGGTGTACAAACTTCTTTGTTGGAGATGTCATTCGTTGACTCTACTGGGAGAAAATGAGTCTCTTGAGAGACTACTTTCGCTTGAGGGGATTGCATCATACTTTTCTCGGGATCTTCTCGGAGAAATTCCATATGATGTGATCCAATTTTGAGGTGCCGAGGACCTTTTCGTCAGCGAATTTTTTGGAGAAAAACTGCTGTACTGCCGACTCTCTGATTAAGAGGCTTTCTATGGGGATTTTCCTTAATCTGGGAAAGCGAAGATATCATCTTCAAGGGTGAAGAGTGACATTTGTCGAAGGTCTTCTTGTGTTTTAGAGGTTCAAGTTATCAAAGTGGTCAAGGGACAAACTTCAATCCAAAAATAAACTGGAGGAGAGGTTGTTCAGACGCGACGTTTCCTGACAAGGAAAGAACTGACAACGCGACTGAGAGGACTTTTATCACTTGGGAACAAGACCGACTAGAGTGATAGTGATGCAATATGAACATGAATGTAAATCAATAATGCATGATGTAGGCATGCTTATGTGTAATGAGCGATTTTGGACGCGGTTCTTAAGAGCTGGTCGCTCTCTGCGGTTTGAGCTTAAAACTACAGGTCGATTCATTTTTTATCCTATTAAAGCTGATGAAGGAAGGGAAATAGATGTCTCCAATTAACCCTGCTTTGCATACTGAGTTTAAACAGCGGTCTGTTAGGTTACGAATGCTATCAATGTGGGGGGCCTTTCTTGTGCTATTTAACAGAATGACAAGTTTCTGGCGGGGAACAAGGATTAGGATGTTAGGACTGATGCTTTTGAATTACTGCTTTTGATATGGGATTTTGGGTTTTTGTTTAGTGTGCTCGCTAAAATTTTTCTTTCAATCTTATGCTTACGTATTCCCGTTTACCGAAACAGGGAAATCAGAGCGTTCGTAGTTCCTCCTATTCTATGGGAGGAAATGATTGTTTTTGGTGTCTTGTTCAAAGCCCAAGACGTGAAGCGAAAGGTAGTTTGTATCTTGTTCAAAGCCCAAGATGTGAAGCTAAAAGGGTTTGACTTTAGAGAGAATTTGTCATCTCTAAAGAAGGGTAAAGGAGAATTACTTTAACCGGGATACGCGGATCCTAGCAATGCCATAATTTCCTAAGAAGGGGTTTTAACCTGAAGGAGAAGACTTTAACTCAGTGTAGAGCAATGCCATCTTTCCTTAGGAATTTCTCATGCTAAAAGAGGGACAGTGGCATGGATGTAGATGATCCAGAGGCTTGCCGCTTACAGCGATTAGATGAAAGGGAAGGAGTTGTTGATGTTTGTGTACTATGAACGAGGCACAACTTTGATGCTAAAAGGTTAATTGGATCAACCAGTGGTTTTCTTATATAAAGCCTAAGGAGGCTAATATGTGTCTCGTACAAAGCCCAAGAGAGAGGCTAAAAGGGTTGACTCAACAGGGGAATCTTTTATACACAACAAGATAGTGTTTTTGTATCTCGTACAAAGCCCGAGATGGAGGCTACAAGTTTTGTTTGGCTCAATAAGAACCTTTTTTTTTGTATCTCGTACAAAGCCCGAGAGAGAGGCTAAAAAGTTTGTTTGACCCAACGATGGAGTCTGTTGTGTCTCATACAAAGCCTGAGAGAGAGGCTAAAAGTTGTTTGACTCAACGAGGGAGTCTTTGTATCTCGTACGAAGCCCGAGATGGAGGCGAAAAAGGTTTGCTCCGCTGGGGAATCATTTGTACAAAGCCCAAGAGGAGGCTATGGTGACTGTTTCAGTTGAGTGACAGGTCCAGTATACTGATTTTGAAAGAGAAAATCAGTTCTTATATGAGCAACACTGTACTCAAGGATTTGATTCAAGGATTCGGGTTATTCTTGTTCTTTAAGGAAGCAGGAAATCCGAAGGGTATTGAGACTGTCCGAGTCTGCAGGTTTCCTTCCTATTTAACGAAGGGGTCACTTGAGAATATCTTTGAGACTCAAGGAGATTAGACTGTCCGTGTCTAGAGTTCCATCTTTGTACTATGTTTTGAGAAACAGTAGTAGACTCTTTGAAAGGACTGTTCTATGAAGATGACTAGGTTCTATTCCTATACCTCTAGGAGGTCGTCGGGACAATTTGTACGAAGCCCAAGAGGAGGCTGGAAACTTTTAAGAAGCCGACGGGTCCTTGTACTAAGCCCAAGAGGAGGCTATCATTCCCGGAGGAAGAGATCATTATACAAAGCCTAAGAGGAGGCTGTGAATACTTCTAAGAAGCCGTAGGGTCCTTGTACTAAGCCCAAGAGGAGGCGGGGTTGCTTTTAGGAAGCCTGTGGGTCCTTGTACGATGCCCAAGAGGAGGCCGATACTTTTAAGAAGCCCGTGGGTCCCTAAACCCCAAGAAATTCAAGGCAATGCTATTCACCGAGAATAGATCAAAGTCAGGAAAGTTCGAGAATTTGGAAGAAACTCAAAGATGCCATTTCACGGAGAATACATTCATCTCTGGGAGTAGAGTTTCTTGACAATTCCTAATGAGGACAGCCGAAGAGAAGACTGTATCTGGTGATCCTATTGGGGATCTAGTTGTCTATTTCTATGAATAAACGAAGCGGCGTCACCTAGTTCTAGACGTAGTTGCCGGGGAAACTCGAAATATCTATACTATTATTACACAGTTGATATGAGTTTATGAAAGAAGACTTATAGTGAAACAGCCCCACAATACAGTTATATGTATATGAAAGCAGTAAATGAAAGCGATAACCACTTACTCGGTTGTAGAGCTTCCATGCTGTTTGATTAGTTGTTCAACAAAGAAAGATTGAAAACGACAGTATATTCAAAATCAAAGGAGAAAGTGCTTTGAAAAAGAAAGATTTGGGGCTTACAGCTCAAGGAGAGGCCCAGGGTTTTATCAGTGAGCGCACTGTTGAATTTGTACAGAGGGACTTATACAAGTGACTGAGGCCCAAAAAGGTATTCTGTACAAAGGGATGGGTCTTACACTCTTTCAAGAGGCCCAAAGAGTTTTAAAGAAAAAGAATGGGGCTTATAACACGAGGGTAGGCCCAATTGATTATTCGTTTTAAAATGGTGATCGCGCCGAGGTTTTCTTTTAACACGGAGAGACTTATACAATAAGTGAGGCCCAAAATGTTTTGGTTAAAAGGGGATTGGGTCTTACACTCTATTAGAGGCCCAAAATGTTTTGAATGGGTCTTATAGCTCAAGGAGAGGCCCAATTGATTCTTTGAATAGGTGACGATCGCGCCGTTTGTTTTTGACGGTATCGGGACTTATACAATATACTGAGGCCCAAAATGTTTTGGTCAAGAAAGGATTGGGTCTTACACTCTATTAGAGGCCCAAAAAGTTTTGAAAATGATTTATGAGGGTTGAATTAATCCAAAAACCCTAATTTGTTTTCAAAAATGTATTTAATTGAATAAAAATTCAATTAAAATGATCAAAATTGTTTAACATGTGAAAAACAAATTGTGATTTTGGATTAATGCTTCAAAAATTAAGTATTGACCTACAAAATAATTAGAAAGCATTAAAAGTTGCAAAATCAATGTAGAACAAATATTTAATATGTCAAAAACAATTAAAATATTAATTCTTTGCAAAAATATCAATTATATGAAATAAATAATATTTTTGGGATTTTTTGATAAAATAAAATATTTTAACATTTTTGTGAATTATTAAAAAAAGAATCAACTCAAAATCATTAAAACTCAGATAGAAATTAATTTTTGAATCAATTAAATAAAATCACAAAATTCAAATATTTGAATTATTCAAAAATGGCGCCAAGAACACACCAAGAACACGCGCGTGTTCTGGGTTTGGCTGATTTACATTTTCTCCTCAATCTCACTGAATACTTGATTATATCATGCAATCCATATATCATTATGATCGTCTCAACCTCACGATCATGTCCATAACACTTAATTTCATTTAAATTAAACATATAACAAGAAATCATGAAAAATCCTCAAGAACCCTAATTTCTGCATGAAGGCTAGGATTTTTGATACACGATTCAAACAATGCAATTAATTGAGGGAAAACATTCCATGCATGATTATGAACATATGGCCAAATTATTGTGTGAGGAAATATGCATAGATTGAGAGATGACCAAGTATATGCTTACCTCTAAGCCGTGACAGCAAGTGCAATGTGATTTTTGATTTGGAGGTGTTACAGATGAGTGGTGATGATCTGAACAGCTTCCCTACACCCTATGGAGTGTGTTTGAATGGTTGGACTTGATTGAAATTGGCTGGATCAATTTGTGGTACCTCAGCTGCAACTTGATTGAAAATTTGAGCAACCAGCTGGTGATTTTGTGAAATTGGTGTTTCAGAAGTGATCTAAGTGTTTGATCAGCTCATATGTGATGTATGTGAGGTGTGTGAGTGATTGGTTTGATTGGAATTGCTCTCAAACTCAAAACCCGATAGCTACCTTGCTAAGAAAGGCATTTTTGCCAAGAGAAAGAGATTTTGAGGAAAGCATATGTTAGATGGCTTTGGTGTACTCAAACTTATCACAATCGAGCTCTATTTATAGTAGAGCAAGTTTGTTTTGCAAGGAATAGTGAATGGCAGCTGGTAAGTAGGTTTGGCCAATGTTGGCAAATGAAAATCCAAGTCTCCTCTAGCCATTGACTAGAGGTTAGGGCACAGAGCTTTGGTCCCCTTGGTTTTGGATAAGTCTTGACTGATTTCAGATGAGAATGGCTCAGTCCATGCCACCTTGATGCTTCCATTGAATGCTTCAATCCAAATTTGGAGTCTTGTCCCTATTTTGGCCATTCTAGGTTCAACATGCTATTTCTTGTTCCATAGACTTTGGAGGCCTGGCTCAGTGATTGTCCCCTTTAGATTCAATCCTCAGATGTGTCCAAGTGGATAGGAGCATTTGAATTTGGCTGATTTTGGCAAATCGAGCCAAAATGCAAAATCTGCCTTGCCTTTGACAGATTTCAGCAAGGCAACTTGACAATGTCATATCTCATGGTGTAAGTTGAATTTGGCAATGTTCTTGGCCATTTTGGAAAGCCTTTACTTGATACAACAACTGTTTGAACAAGTTTGGTTTTGATCTCTTTTGATTCCAAGTGAAAAATCCCTCTACATTTGGCAAAAAGTGAAGCAAAATCTGACTTAGTGAAATTTTCACTCAGTGTTGGAACAAAGTGTGATTTCTTGATTTTGATCACTCCATAACTCAAAATCCTTAATGAATTGAACTTAGGTCTAGTTGAAGTTTTTGTAAAGGGTAATGAGGGCTACAAATCCATATTTGGATACGAAAAAATGTCCATGTGGTTTAGGAGTTATGATCCTCCAAAGTTAGTGTATTAGTGGTACTTTTTCCATAACTTAGAAAAATTTCTAAGTTTTATGGTTACCCCTTTTACAAGTTATCCCACTTTCTTTGATTTTTCTTGATGAATGATGATTCAAATCATACATTAACATCATTTTAGGGTTAAAAATCCATTTTGGTGAAAAATCTCAAAAAGTCAAAGTTGACTTTTGTGCACAGTTGACGTTTTATCAGATGAATTCCAAACTGTGCAATTCTTCATGAAATCATGTCCTTGACCTAAATCAAACTTGATGGACATGTTCCAAGGGTGTCATAGGGTATATTGAGGCATGTCCTAGGGTTTGGGAGCATGTCCTGGTCAAAAGTCAAAGTTACAGTTGACTTTTTCCTTAAAACCCTAATTGTGGTGCAGATGAAATTGAGACTTGTTGCTCAAGCTTCTTGGATTAATCCATTGTTACAAATGGATCAATATAGCTCATTAGAGACCCTCAAGCCCTCTCTTGAGGTCTTGGCTCTTGATTTGTCCCAAAAGTCAACTTAGGGGTGAATTAGGTAAAGAAACCCTAATTCCTGATTTTTGATGTATGCATCCCCTGAGGTCAAATTGACTTGATGATTGGGTCCATGAGGTTCCATGGAGTACATTAGGTTGTGTTTTGGATCTTTTGCTTATGCCCAGATGAAACTTCCCATCTAGAGGCCCTGGTCGACCAAAACCCTAATTTGGTGATACTGGCGATCTTGAGACTTGATCCACCTAGAAGGGAGCAACCTTGTGCTTAATCCTTGAACTGGGAGTCCCTTTTGATCCATTGTGGATGTTTGAGAGGTTAGACAAATTAAAGATCATGTCATTCCTTGATTGATCCTTTGCCTAAGGCTCTGAGAGGGCTTAAAACCCTAATTTTGATTGTAGTGAATGCTCAACAACCCTTGAGGCATTTGGTTCATCCATATTGTGATGATGATTTGCACAATGATGGGAAATCTTAGTGGTCAAAATTTGGGGTATGACATTATGCTGACAAAACTAACATGACATACAGACTAATAGCTGAACACGACTGGATATTCGGCCACCGCGGGGGACGAAGAGGTACCACTGGGTTCAAAATAGCAATTCTGCCTTGCTTAGGAGAGATAGTCCATGCGGGGAAAACCGTTGGTCGGGCTTAGGAGATAAGAACTCTGTCGGGGGTGTCAGAGGAAACACGGTCTCTGACACAGTTGATCCTTCATTCAGATGTACTGGTTTAGAAGGAGTACTTTGATTCTGCACTTTGAAGCTCAATTGCTTCTGGAGAAGTGGTCAGTGTTCTTTCGATGTTCAACTGTCAAAAGAAAATGCCATGTTTATTTTAAAAGCAGAAAAAGTTTGACAAGTAAATTCATTTTTTTGTTTTATTTCAAGAATAGTTGATCATGTTAAAATGTCGTTCTGTAAAGCTAAAACAAATAAGAATTGCAAACAAAAGCACTAGGGCTCAAATTTTATTGATAGGACAGAAATCAGCCAAGCGCGTGATTCCGTGGAGTATTTAGAAAGTTAGAAAATGGTAATTTAAGGGAAAAGAGCTGCATTGAAACATAATGACCGCTATCCTTCTACCAACTTTGAATTCTGGACATCCAGAGCTTCCATCGAAGATGACCTTGACTAGAGTTTTTCTGGCTGGTGGTGTAACTGCTGCTGAGGGACTTGCCCATTTGCTGAACATAGTTACTTGCCACTATCCCTAATTTTTGCCTGGGTTGTACTTTGAGATTTCCAATCCACCGGGATGATTTTTGAACATGTCTCTAATTTTTGCCTGGACCGCCCTTTCGGGTTTTCAATCCACCAAGACGATTTTTTTATTTATTTAGGCGAAGTATTTCTTGACTACGTCAACATTTGTGGGGTAGGAAAATTCCTCTCCATCCATGGTTGCGAGTCTCAAGGCACCGCCTGAGAAAGCTTTCTTGACCACATAGGGGCCATCATAGTTCGGGGTCCATTTGCCCCGGGAACCAGTGAGGAATGATTGTATCTTTTAAAGCACAAGGTCTCCTTTCCTGAAGACGCGAGGTCGGACCTTTTTGTCGAACGCCTTCTTCATTCTTTGTTGATATAACTGACCGTGGCACAGAGCCGTTATTCGCTTCTCTTCGATCAGATTCAGCTCATCGTGTCGACTTTAAGACCATTCAACCTCTGTTAGCTTAGCTTCCATCAATACCCAGATTGATGGGATCTCTACTTCTATGGGAAGCACTGCTTCCATGCCATATACTAGAGAGAAAGGGGTTGCCCCTGTTGAAGTGCGGACAGATGTCCGATAACCATGAAGAGAAAAGGGTAGCATTTCGTTCCAGTCTTTGTAGGTTACAATCATCTTTTGAACGATCTTCTTGATGTTCTTGTTAGGCGCTTCTACCGCTCCGTTCATCTTGGGTCGGTAGGGAGATGAGTTATGGTGTTCGATCTTGAACTCAGCACACAACTCCTTCATCATCTTGTTGTTCAAGTTGGATCCATTATCCGTAATAATCTGGCTTGGAACACCATAACGGAAAATGATATTATTTCTGATAAATCGGACTACCACTTGTCGGGTTACATTGGCGTACGACGTTGCTTCGACCCACTTGGTGAAGTAGTCAATGGCTACTAGAATGAACTGATGTCCGTTTGAAGCTTTGGGTAGATCATGCCAATCATGTCGATTGGGAGGAGAGAAATTTGAGATGCGTTGGCGGTACATGGATTCTGTCTGAGTATATTTGACACTTGTGACACTTCCTCATGTACTTGTAGCAATCGGATTCCATTGTCAACCAATAGTAACCTGCTCTTAGAATTTTTCTCGCCACTGTGTGTCTGTTGGCATGAGTGCCAAAGGATCCTTCGTGAATTTCCTTCACCAGCATGTCTGCTTCTGGTCTGTCTACGCATCGGAGCAGGACCATGTCAAAGTTTCTCTTATAGAGTGTATCACCGCTCAGGAAGAAGCTGCCTGCCAACCTTCTGAGGGTCTTTCTATCTTTTCTGGACGCCCCAAGTGGGTACTCCTGTTTCTGAAGGAAGCATTTGATATCGTGATACCAAGGTTTGTCGTCTATGACTGCTTCGATCGTGAAAATGTAAGAGGGCCTTTCTAGGCGCATTATGTCAATCTTAGGTATGTCATTCCATTGACCTACACTAATCATGGAAGAGAGAGTGGCTAATGCATCAGCCATGTGATTCTCTTCACAAGGGATATGATGAAACTCGACTCGGTTGAAGAATGGTAACAACCTTCTCGTATAGTATTTGTAAGGAATCAACCCTGATTGGTATGTGTTCTAATCTCTTTTGATCTGATTGATAACCAGGGCTGAATCGCCATATACATCCAATTTTTTGATCCTTAAGTAGATCGCTTCTTTGAGACCCATGATACAAGCTTCGTATTCGGCCTCATTGTTTGCACTTGAATGTCAGTCGGGCGGTGAAAGGAATGTGGGTACCCTGAGGTGTTATGATGATTGCCCCAATTCCGTTTCCATAATGATTGACAGCTCCGTCAAAGATTAGTCCCCATTGGGAACCTGGTTCTGACCCTTCACTGGGTAACGGTTCATCGCAATCTTTCATCTTTAGATACATAACATCTTCATCTAGCAAGTCAAATCCGACTGATTCTTGATCATTAATCGGTTGATGAGTCAAATGATCGGCTAAAACACTTCCTTTAATGGCTTTCTGAGCATGGTACTCGATGTCGTATTCTGATAACAACATCTGCCAACGGGCAATCCTTCCCGTGAGCGCAGGCTTTTCAAAGATGTACTTGATTGAATCCATTTCGGATATTAACCAAGTAGTGTGATGAATCATATACTGGCGGAGACGTTTGGCTGCCCAAGCCAGAGCACAACAAGTTTTCTCAAGCATAGCGTACCGAGTCTCACAGTCGGTGAATTTCTTGCTCAAATAATAGATGGCAGACTCTTTCCTTTTTGTTTCGTCTTGTTGGCCAAGTACACAACCCATGGAGTCTTCCAAGACTGTTAGGTAGATGATCAGTGGTCTTCCTTCCACTGGAGGTGATAGAATCGGTGGGTTCGACAGGTATTTCTTGATTCTGTCGAAGGCGGTTTGGAAATCTTCTGTCCAAACGCAGTCCTGATTCTTTTTTAGTAGTTTGAAAATCGGCGCGCATGTCACGGTCATGAGGAATATAAATCTGGAAATGTATTTCAAACGTCCCAGGAATCCTCTAACTTGTTTTTCAGTCCTCGGAGAAGGCATTTCTTGAATGGCCTTGACCTTGTCAGGATCAACTTCAACTCCCTTTTGGCTGACGATGAACCCTAAGAGTTTCCCTGAACGGACACCGAAGGTGCACTTATTGGGATTCAAGTGGAGTTTATACTTTCTCAACCGCTCGAATAGCTTTGACAGATGGGTCACATGCTCCTCTTCCATCTTAGATTTGGCAATCATGTTATTAACGTATACCTCAATTTCTTTGTGTATCATGCCATGGAACAGAGTAGTCATGGCCCTTTGATAGGTTGCCCCGGCGTTATTCAAACCGAACGACATTACTTTGTAACAAAAGGTACCCCATGGGGTGATGAAGGAAGTTTTCTCCATGTCTTTCAGCGCCATTTTGATTTGATTATAGCCCGAGAATCCATCCATGAAGGAGAAGACTTTGAACTTTGTTGTACTGTCTACCAGCATGTCAATGTATGGTAAAGGAAAGTCGTCCTTTGGACTTGCTTTGTTTAGATCTCTGTAGTCTACACACATTCTGACTTTTCCGTCCTTTTTCGGAACTGGTACGATGTTGGCTAACCATTGAGGATATTCTGATGTGGCGAGGAAACCTGCGTCAATCTGTTTCTGTACTTCCTCTTTGATTTTGATGGCCGTGTCTGGGTGAGTCCGTCTCAACCTCTGTTTTACTGGTGGACACTCTGATCTTAATGGTAGATGATGTTCCACGATGCTGGTATCCAACCCTGACATTTCCTGATAGGGCCAAGCGAATACATCGGGAAACTCCTTGAGAAGCTTTATCAAACCTTCTTTGACAGTTGGACTGAGCAGCGCCCCAATCCTGATTTCTTTTCTCTCTTCTTCTAAAACCAAGTTGACCGTTTCCAATGACTCTTTTTGAGGTTCAATGGACCTTTCCTCTTGTATGAGTAATCGGGAGATCTCCTCTGGAATTTCTTTGTCATCTTCTTCTTCAGCCTCAAATACCGGGAATTCAAAGTTGGGAGAAGGCATCGGATCATACATTTCAATGGGGTTTAAAACAAGCAATCTGCATGATGAGATGATTGTTTTTTTAGAAGAGATAGAGAGAATGCAAGAGTATGTGCAGTGTATTTTTTGAAAAATGTTTGTTTTTATTATTTTGCTATTTTTTAGGATTACCATTTTCTAAAAAAGTGAAAAGAGAAAACATCAATGAATGCGGAAATTACAGAACGACATTATTTTATTTATGAACTAGTCGATTCTTAAAACTACAACCCTATAAAACAAAATTTGTCGCTTTGGGCTAAGTGAAGAGGGATATTTACAGAAAGTGTGCCCTATCAAAACATCTGTTTCACCTGGGCAGGGTGAAAGGTTAAGATAAAGATGACAATTACTTTGACTTATGAACGATCTTCGGAACATCGACTGCAACCCATTGGCGTTGAACTCGTCGGTGAATAACAAAGTCTGGTACCTTCTTTCTTGATTTGCCTTCAGAAATAACGCTGATTTCTGGTGGAGTAGGATCATTGGAATCTTTCTCCCAGGCAGAGTTGTCGTAGGAGGATTCCTCAGTTGTATTTTGTATACTATTCGTGCTCTCGGGTAAATCTCCCCATCCAGTTGGCTGGATGTCTTCGAGCCTGATATGAGAGCTTTCGGGAGCGGTGTATTTGACCATGAAGTCGTATTTGCCACTCGGTTGCCCCAAGGTGTCCCACACCTCTTTGGAACTGGAGGAGTCATCCCTTTCGATGACGTTGACCTCGGGAAAAGCATAGTTAATGAATTCTAGTCCTGCAAACTTTGCAAATTCATCGTCGTGCTGGATATTTTCTGAATGCCCTGGGTGTTGATCCCAAGACATGGTGGGGACGCATGTATTCTTTTCAATGATGCTTAACTGATAATCACAGTTCGGCTGATTCTCTTGCCCCAAGTCTCCTGGGTAAGGCTGCCACATCGGCAGGCCATCCATCGGGCCATAATAGTCATGGTCAAAGTTGTCTTTCATCAGAGTGTCCTCCTCTAATGAGTTTGGTGGAGCACGACATCCTTCTGGATCACAATCTCCGTATATCATTTTGACATCTGACCTTGGTATAAATCTCGGACTCTGTGCGGGATAGCAAAATGGCATAGACACCTCTTCCTGAGACATATAACCGGTCTCGTTAAGATAGGACTTCCATTCTTCATCTATATAGGAGGAATCTCCCTCGTTGATGGTATGTACTTCTTGAGACACTGGGTGAAGGAAACCTCCACTATGGAAGAAGTTCTGAATGGGATGAAGACTTTCATCTTTAGTAGCAATCTGGGTACAGGTTGCAGAAAAACCAAGACCCTCCTTTGTTTTATTATTAGTAGGAATGACAAGTTGTCCCCATCCCTTTGCATTGTTACTTTTGATCACCTCGAGAGCATCTTTGTACGAGGATATTGATGTTCCCTTCTCTAATTGATTCTCACTGCTTACCGAAAGTGCCTGGAACTGAGTTCCAATAACCTCCTCGGGTTCTTCACAAGTGGACAATGATAGGTTACTCATGATCAAGGCTTGTTCTCTACAGACCGTGACGAGTTGGTAATTCTTGACGAACTTCAGCTTCCGGTGAAGTGTCGAAGTGACTGCCTCATCTTGGTGTATCCAAGGTCTTCCCAACAAACAGTTGTATGTTGCTCGGATGTCCATAACCTGGAAAGTGACTAGGAAAGTGTTAGGACCGATAGTTATGGGAAGGTCGACTTCGTCGATAACCATTTTTTGGGATCCGTCAAATGCTTTGACGACGACCTCACTGCCTCTCATCGGAGGTCCTTTGAATGATAGTCGCATTAGAGTGGATTTCGGCATAACATTCAGAGCCGATATGGTGTCTACCAGTACGCTGGCTAAAGCATCGTCCTGGCAGTTGATTGTGATATTGAGCGCCATGTTGTGACTTTTGCCTTCTTCTGGCAATTCCTCATCGCTAAACCCCAAGTTGTTGCAGGAGGTGATGTTAGAGATGATACTGTCGAATTGCCTTATCGACACATCCTGTTCCACAAAGGCCTTCTCTAAGACTTTCTATAGAGCCTCTCTGTGGGCTTCTGAACTGATTAAAAGAGATAACACATAGATCTTTGAAGGATTTTGTAACAACTAGTCAACAATGTTGTATTAACTCCTTTGGATGAGCTTCAACATCTCATCATTGTTCTTTGAAAGGTCGGGATCACTGGATTGACCAACTGGTGGATTAGGATCTTCTGTTTGAGGTTCCTTTTCTTTGTTAGGTTCTCCAACTCCTCTGTTGAAGATTCGACCGCTCCGTGTTACTCGACTGATGTCTGCAATATTCACGACGGAGGGTAATGGAATTTCCTTTCCATTCTCACTTGTTGTTGCACCGTATTTGTAAGGGATAGCTTTATCAGACTTGTACGACACTGGTCCCGGTAGATAGATAACTACAGGAGCCTTTTGATTTCTTTGACAGTCGTAAGTAACTTCAATCAATTCCTAGTTAAGAACCTTCGATTTGTCAAGTAGAGGGATGGTGGTACAAACATCTTTGGTCCTTTCGCAATCAGAGATCACGACAACATCCTTAATCTGATCAGCAAAATAGTCTGGCGTCCAGTTGATTGATCCAGAACTTCGAAATGGTTGAATCTCCATGGGAGCCAACTGACTTTGAAGGGCTGCTCGCACGAGGTAACATCCTTGATTATTTTCCAAGCAGACGCTACAACGTTCGTAGTTGTGTGGTGGCACCTGGCCACGTCCGCTTTGAATGCAGTGCAACCTTACTAGGTCTACTTCCATAGATCGGACATCCTGACTTTGATGTCTAGTAGGGTTCCCGTTTGTCACACTGATTTGTTGCGTGTCTTCGTCCAGATAGATCGGAAGCCACCAATGGTTTAACAAGTGTTGTAAAGTTCTTTGAACGAGAGCGCACCCTTGGTTACTCTCACAACATACTTTACAGCTCAGATAATCATGTGAAGTGAGAAAACCGAGTTGGACTTGCTTGGCGTGTAACTCCACCAAGCTGGTATTCATCAAACGAATATCTAAGATTTGAATCATGTTGATCTGATAAGGATTTTTATCATGGTAGTCCTGGATCCACCCAAGATCCACCTGACGCTGGAGGGCCTCTTGTACAAAAGAGCATCCCTGTTTGTTTACCGAGCAAATCAGACAGGAATTGTAATTGTGCCCCGGCAGATTATGATATTGGCTTTGCCTTGAGTGCATTGCCACCAAGCTGACATTCATCGCACGGATGTCGTGGTTCTGAATGATGTTGGAATTTGTATACGTCATATTAACTCCACGAACTCAGTGCTCTTGGATCCATCCGAGATCCAATTGTTCCTGTAGAGTTGATTGCACTACCGAACATCCTTGATTGTTTTTAGAGCAGATATCACACTGGTGATAATTATGAGGTTGCACATGGCCGTATCCACTTTGTCTACAATGCATCTTGACCAAGTTGGCCCTCAATAAGAGTACATCATGAATTTGATAGCTGTTGTTAGACTCTCCCTCTATCAAATTTACCGCAGCTTTCTCGTGTTGAGGCAGCGGGTTCGAGAGAACATTTGGATCCGTATCTTTGAAAGATAAGACCCCGCTCCTAACAAGATTTTGCACATCGTATTTGAAACTGAGACAATTTTCTATGTTATGCCCTGGTCCTCCTTGATGGTAAGGGCAAGTCTGATCCACTTTGAACCAAAAAGGCGGATTTTCCGGTACTGTAAAAGGAGACCTGGTTTGGACGTGTCCCTTGACCAGTAAGAGTGGAAACAATTCTGTGTACAACATCGGTATAGGGTCGAACCCTGGCGGTCGCGTTGTACGGTTGTTGTTATATGGAGGACGAGCCTGCTGAAGAGACTATTGTGTCCTTTGCTGATATTGCTGTTGATTAGGTTGGCTCTGAGCAACCTGAGGTTGATACGTAGGAACAGGCGCAAGGTTGATAGCAGGAATTACAACTGCTACTGGTTGGTACCGTCGCCTTTGCTTTCCGAGAGAGATATTCCCAATATCCTGCTCTTTTTTCTTATGGAGAACACTACCGTATTATTTGGTACTGCTTGATGATCCAACGTCTTTAACTAAACGTCCTTCTCGGACTGCTTCCTCAAGACGAACTCGCATGCCTACCATCTCGGTAAAGTCACTGGGCGCAATGGCGACCATTCGGTCATAGTAGAATGAGCTCAAGGTCTTTAAGAAGATCTTTGTCATCTCTTTTTCCTCAAGAGGTGGACAAATCTGGGCGGCGATTTCACGCCATCTCTGAGCGTACTCCTTGAAGGTTTCCTTGTCCTTCTGCGACATGGCTCTGAGTTGATCTCTGTATGGTGCCATGTCCAGGTTATACTTATATTGTTGAACGAAGGCAGCGCCAAGATCTCTGAAAGTGCCGATCTTAGTACGGTTTAAACCCATGTACCATTTGAGTGCGGAAGCAGTTAAAATATCCTGAAAATAGTGAATCAGTAGCACCTGGTTCTTTGTCTGAGTTGACATTTTCCGAGCGTACATCACCAAATGGCTTTGAGGGCAAGAGTTACCCTTGTATTTTTCAAATTCAAGCACTTTGAACTTGTGCGGAACTTTCACATTGGGGACCAAACAAAGGTCTGCGGCATCCTTTCCAAATAAATCCTAACCGTGGAGGGCTTGCAGCTCTTTCTGCATCTCCAGGAACTTTTCTTGGAACTCATTCATTCTGTCGAACATACTTTCATTTCCACCATAAGGTATCTATGGAATCTGTCCTTCTGGGACAGTGTGTACCACGGGTGGTGGTATAGTCATCATGGCAGCGACTCTAGGTCCCTCCCTCTCCCGAAGTTTGTAACCTTCAGGAGTTGCCGTCATGCCCCTGGCATTTTCTCTTTCCCGAAGTTTGTAACCTTCAGGCCTAGCGGTTCCTGCTGCAATTTCCAGATCTTCAGTGATCGGCGGAATATATCCTTCCGGGATATAGTTGAGTGGCATGCCCCAGGAACGAACTTTTGGCATTTTATACCTAGGATCATACTTCTCCACTATGGGCGTTGATGTGATCTCCGATATCACAGTCCTTTGTTGTTGCATCTGAGCTTCTGCTAGAGCTTGCATGTCGTTATGAAGCTTCCTCAGATCCTCTTTCAGAGTGTCGATCTCTTCCCTTAACTCTCTATTCTCTTCCTCGAGATCATCCATCTTTTTCTATCGATTGACCCGAGTATTGTACGAATGAGACAGTTTGACTCTAGAATCGAGACGCAAACGTGAGATTCGTAGGTAAGAAGAATGCGTTATGTAAGAATGATGAATGATATGCAATGATTATATTAATTGTATATATTTTTTTGTTTATTCAAAGTAAACTTCGACAATTGAATTGCAAATATCAAACAGTGGGGAAACCCCGTTTTATTGAATTCAAAGATTGCGGAATGGAAATATAGTAATTTACATAGTGCTACAAAAGGAAATCTAAACTTATGGGTCCTGAGTCCTCTCCGAAGTGAGCTCAGGTGCTGGTTCTAGTACTTTCCTTTTCTTTGACTTGGGCTCTTGAGTCATTGTCGGGTTGTCATTCCTTTGCCAAGTGAAAGGAGCAAGCAAATTCCTTTGGTCCTCTTGATTTTCTACAGCATGTTGCTCTAAAATCTCGATCAGATCATCTTTATCTTTCAATAGTTGTTGTATTTTCTTACACTCCACATTGAGAATAGGGTACTTGTTCTTCCAATACCACTTCTCCTGTTGAACTTTGTTGAGAGTAACCTGAAGCTTTTCTGTATCGGACATAAAATAAAGGACAGAGTCCCTTAATGGAAGAAATTCTTGACGAGGGTAAGGCATCCTCAGCTTGAGAGCTCTAGTTTGTACCCAGTGGAGATAAGGTTCCACAGAGACACAATCTGGTTTTCCTAGAGACTCTCGTCCTTTCCTATGAACGTGTTTCCTGGCATGCACTATTTCTGTCTTTAGTTCCCTGTCATTTTCTCCTTCCTTGAAGAAAAGACCTTCCAGATGAGCATTACGCGGGACATGCCTCATCGGGTATCCGAATTGACGACGAACTAAAATGGGATGATAATTGATTCCTCCTTTAGTTCCTATAAGGGGTACATTAGGGAAGTTTCCACAATGGTCAATGATCCTGATCCCGTCATAGATTCGATTGTACCAATCGATGTCAGAGTCGGTGAGAGACATGATTCTCTGTGACCAACGTAAAGTATTCTTTTGATCCCAAAATGCAGCAGACTTGGGTAAGTGGGAAACGAACCATTTGTATAGCAGGGGTACACAACATGTGATCATTCCTCCGCTATACAAATTCCTTAAGTGTACAGAATGATAAGCAACTGCGAGCAAGGTCGGTACAGGGTTTCCAATCAGAAAAATCTTAATGGCGTTGATATCAACGAAGTTATCAATGTTGGGAAACAAAAATAACCCGTAGGTAAGCAAAACAAAGATGCTTTCGAAAGCGGCCACGTTCCCTATACTAGCAAAGTACAGAGCTTTCTTGATTAAGAACTGGGCTGGCAAACCCTGGATACCACCCTTAATGATCATGTGAGTCCTGACTTCTGACTCATCCAAATAGATTGCTCTTGCAATGGTTTGATCCTTTGGAATCTCTTCCAGTCCAGAAAAGGGAGCCTGATCAGTAATGTGCAAATCAGTCAGGTGAGAGTACTCCTCTAGTGCTGGTGCTAGATGATAATCCGAGAATGTGAAACAGTGATAGACCGGATCGTAGAACTGGATTAGTGTGGACATGATTCCTTCAATTATATGGACCCTTAACAGAGACAGTAGTCCTCCATACTTGGCTCTGAAAGCCTCAGGGTTGGTTATCATCCTCGCCAGACCTCTTAAATCCTCTAGTTTTGGAACCTTGAAGGTATACTTGTGAGTTTTCCTTCTACCGAAATCCATTAGCGCAATCTCTTCATCTGACAATTGCAATCATTGTCTTAGTTTAATTTGAAAAAGAGAGACTAGAAGAGAAGATTTTTCTTTGTCTTAATGTTTTTTAAATGAATGTATGAATGCAGCACACAAAAACATAGAAAAAACATGGGGTCAAAGGGCCGGTGTCATGAAGTCAAGGCTCTACCCATCCCCAAAGGTTTATACTGGTGATTTTTTGTACCTGTCCTCAAAATCACTGACCCCTCTTGGGATAACAACAACAAGCGGATTGCCAGCAAGCTGTAGTATCTTAGAGTAGTCTCAAATGAGGGTAGTATCGCGTGACAACTATTTCCGATAGCTTCCGCACTACAAAATGGTTTTAGTCTACTAAAATCCTCAGCTTCTCGGATAACCCAATGGAACAATTTGCTTTCAATAACCGGAGTCGTATAGGCATTGAATCTGCAAAGGGCATCTCCACTGATTTGATGGTCGACCGGGACCTCTTATCTGGGATTCACTCCCCGTAAGATTACCCGTATAATGCCATCACTTATCTTAGGTGTATACTCAATCTTTCCAGATGCGGCATCACACACATTCCCATTAGCAGAACAGTAAACATAGATATAAATTAGGAAAAGCAGTATATATATTTGTCCTAACATCCTAGACCTCTAGTCTTATGATCTTATACAAACAATGACTCCCCAACAGAGTCGCCATTTCTGTGACACTTTGTGAATTTAAAGCTTTCTACCTAAGGCTGTAAGAAAGAATGCCTCCCACTGTGGTCGCCATTTTTATGTAGCGCAATTTTTGTGGTTTCGAATAACTATCGCTTTGGTACTACAGTTCGATTCATTTTTTATCCTGTGAAGCTGATTAAGGAAGGGAAATAGATGTCTCTAATTAACCCTGCTTGCATACTGAGGTTAAATAGTCAAAACTATCGGTTTACAGATGCTATCAAAAGGGGGTCTGTCTTTAGGTTATTTCGTTTAAGAACACAGTGTCTGGGATGTACAGGAGGATTTTGGTAAGGTACTAGGTTTGATGCTTTTGATGGATGTATGAAGGTACGGGATTTTAGGTTTTTGATTAGCATGCTCGCTAAGATTTTGCAATCTTATGCCGACGTATTCCCGTTTAACGAAATAGGGAAATCAGAGCGATCATAGTTCCTCATATTCTATGGGAGGAAAGACATGTTTTGGTGTCTTGTTCAAAGCCCAAGACATGAAGCTAAAGGTGATTTGTATCTTGTTCAAAGCCCAAGATGTGAAGCTAAAAGGTTTGACTGAGAGAGAACTTGTAATCTCTAAAGAGGAATTGTTGATGTTTGTGTGCTGTGAGCAAGGCACAAATTTGATGCTAAAAGGTTGATTGTCTCAACCGGGGTTTTCTTTATACAAAGCCTAAGAGGAGGCGGGAAGTTTGACTTTTTCGGGGAAAATGTTCTTTCTGTCTTGTACAAAGCCCAAGATTGAGGCTAAAAGGGATTTTGATTCCGTTGAGGAGAATGTATCTTGTATAAAGCCCAAGATGGAGGCTGAAAGGGTTTGACTCAACAAGAGAGTGCTTTTATCTGTCCTGTATAAGGCCCAAGATGGAGGCTAAAAAAGTTTAACTCAACAATATAGTTCGAAGATTGTTTGACTCAACAAGAGAGTCTGAAGGTTGATTGACTCAACAAGAGAGTCTTTTATACTCAACAAGAGAGTGATTTGTTGTCTCGTACGAAGCCCGAGATTGAGGCTAAAAGGAGATTGACTCAACAAGAGAGTCTTTTATACTCAACAAGAGAGTGTTTTTTTTGTCTCGTACGAAGCCCGAGAGTGAGGCTAAAAGGGATTGACTCAACAAGAGAGTCTTTTATACTCAACAAGAGAGTGTTTTTCTGTCTCGTACGAAGCCCGAGAGTGAGGCTAAAAGGGATTGACTCAACAAGAGAGTCTTTTATACTCAACGAGAGAGTGTTTTTCTATGTTTGAAAGAAATTTGAGAATGTCTTTGAGACTCAAGAAGGTTTAGACTGTCCAAGTCTAGAGTTTTATCTTTTGTACTATGCCCAAAAGGAGGCACAGACATTAAGGGATGAGTATCAACCCTAAAATGGCCGGAGTTTTGATGCTGGAAAGACTGCTCTAGCAAAGGATGACTAAGTTCTGTGTTATACCTTTAAGAGGTCATCAGGATCCTTGTATTAAGCCCAAGAGAAGGCATGAGAACTTCTAAGAAGCCGAAGGGTCCTTGTACAATGCCCAAGGAGAGGCGGGATGCTTTTAGGAAGCCTGTGGGTCCCCAAACCAAGAGAAGTTCAAGAAATACAATTCACAGAGAAGAGATTATTCCAGGAAAGTTCGAGAATTTGGAAGAAACTCAAGAGATGCCATTCACGGAGAAAAGATCATCTCTGGGGAGTTAGAGTTTCTTTGACAATTTCTAAGGGTGACAGTCTGAGAAAAGGTTCACCGAGAATACTGCCTTTATCTTTGTTCCATATTGTTTAACCCCGAGAGAAGGGAAGGCTGTATCTGGAAATCCTATGGGGATCTAGTTTTGTTTGTATTTATGAGTGGCCAACAAGGCTTTACCTAGTGCTAGACGTAGTTGTCGGGGAAAACTCTAAATAACTATACTAGTATTACAAAGTGGATATGTGACAAGTATATAAAAGGGTGTGAAAGAAGACTTACAGTGAAATAGCCCCACAATACAGTTATATATATGAAAGCGGATAAACACTTACCCGTTGTAGAGCTTCCATGCTGTTTGGTTAGTTGTTCAACAAAGAAATTAAAGAAAGTTTTGATGACAACATGTATTTTAATTCAAAATCAAAAGAGAAAGTGCTTTGAAAAGATTATTGGAGCTTACAACTCAAGGAGAGGCCCAAGTTTTAACGATGATCGCACAGTTGTTTTGAAAACTATACAGAGGGACTTATACAATATGTGAGGCCCAAAAAGTTTTTATGTACAAGGGGATGGGTCTTACAGCTCTATTAGAGGCCCAAAGATTTATTTTAAATAAAGAAATGGGACTTACAACACGAGGGTAGGCCTAGATGGTTTGATTTTTGAACTGGCGATTGCGCCAAGATTTTTCTTTTAACGCAGCGGAACTTATACAATATCTGAGGCCCAAAATGGTTTTGGTTAAAAGGGGATTGGGTCTTACACTCTATTAGAGGCCCAAAGATTAAAGATGGGACTTATAGCTCAAGGAGAAGCCCAAAGATTTTTGTTAAAAAGGCAACGATCGTGCCGAACTTTTTGACGGTATCGGGACTTATATAATACAATGAGGCCCAAAATGGGTTTCATTTATGAAAGGATGGGACTTACACTCTCTCAAGAGGCCCAAAGAGTTATTTAAAGAAAAGAAATGGGACTTACAACACGAGGGTAGGCCCAGATGGTTCTCGTTTTGAAATGGCGGTTGCGCCGAGATTTTTGAAATTGCAATGGGTCTTATACAATAACTGAGGCCCAAATTATTTTGGTTTAAAAAAGGATTGGGTCTTACACTCTATTAGAGGCCCAAAGAGTTTGAAAAATGATTTGTTTAGGGTGATTAAGATCAAAACCCTAAATTAATTTCAAAATGCATTTTAATTAAATAAGAATTTAATTAAAATGATCAAAATTATCAAACATGTTGTGAAAAACAAGTTATGATCTTGGATTAATGTTTTAAAAATCATGTTTATATCAACAAAATGATTGGAAACCAATTAAATTTGGAAAATCAAGGAGGAAAAAATATTTTAAATGTTAAAAAACAAATAAAAGATTAATTCTGGAATGGCTCTCAAACTCAAAACCCGATTGTGACTTGCTTTGGAAGGCAATTTTGGAGTGAAAGAAGAGATTTTGAGGAAAGCATCAGTTTGATGGCTTTGGTGTACTTAAACTGAGCACTAATGAGCTCTATTTATAGTAGAGCAAGTTTGTTTTGGCTGCAATAGTGAATGACAACTGCTATAGAGGTTTGGAAAATGTTAATCAATAGGAATCCAAGTCTCCTCTAGCTATTGACTAGAGGTTAGAGCACAGGCCTTTGGTTCCCTAGTTTAGAGATTATCCTTGACTCATTCAGTTGAGAATGGCTTAGTTCATGCCACCTTGGTGCATCCATTGAATGCTCCAAAACAAAATTGAAGTCTTGTCCCCTCTTTAGGGTTTTTTAGGTTTGGCATGCTATTTTTAGTTCCAAAGACTTCGGAGGCTTATGGATTAGTGTTTGTCCCTCCCTGGTCTCTCCCTGAGGTGTTCAGATTGATAAAATTGTTTTTCATTTGCACAAATTTCTCAAATCGAGTAAAAAACACAAATCTGCCTAGTTATGACAGTTGCAGCAAGGCATATTGCCATTGTCATAACTCTTAGCTCAAATGGAATTTCATGGGGTTCTTGGCCATTTTGGAAAGCTCTCATACGATACAACATATGTGTGATCATAGTTTTTCTTGACACTTTTTGGATCCAAGTGAAAAATGCCCTTACATTTTGGAAAAAGGGAAAAAGATTCTGACTTAGTGAAAATTTCACTAAGTGTTGGAAAAAGTGACATTTCATGTTTTCAGCCATTTTGATCCAACCATAACTCAAAATCCATGATGAATTGGAATGAAGTGTAGTTGACACTTTTAAAGTATGCCATGAGAGCTACAAATCCATCTTTGGATCAACCCAAATGGTTGCTTGGATCTCAAGTTATGATCCTTGGAAGTTGGTGCCCTAGCCAATTTGTTCCATAACTTAGAAAATATCTAAGTTTTTTATGGTTACCCCTTTTACAAGTTATCCCACTTTTCTTGATTTTTCTTGATGAATGATGATTTCAATCACACATTAACATCATTTTAGGGTTAGGGAACTGTAGCGAGCGATTTTGGACGCGATTCTTAAGCGCTGTCGCTCTTTGGGGTTTACTACAGGTCGATTCATTTTTATCCTATTGTGAGCTGACTAAGGAAGGGAAATAGATGTCTCCAATTAACCCTGCTTGTATACTGAGTTTAAACAGCGGTCTGTTAGGTTACGAATGCTATATGGTAATGGGGCCTTTCTTTCTTCTTACTTTATTAAGGTGGAAAATTGGGACTATTCATGCGGAATTTGTCAGATTGGGTGGAGATAGGGGACTTTAGGTTTTTTGATTAGTGTGCTCACTAAGATTTTTCTTTCAATCTTATGCCTACGTATTCCCGTTTACCGAAACAGGGAAATCAAAGCGATCGTAGTTCCTCCTATTCTATGGGAGGAAAAGGTGTTTTGGTGTCTTGTTCAAAGCCCAAGACGTGAAGCGAAAGGTGATCTATATCTTGTTCAAAGACCAAGATGTGAAGCTGAAGGTGGTTTGTATCTTGTTCAAAGCCCAAGATATGAAGCGGAAGGGTCTATTTGTATCTTGTTCGAAGCCCAAGATGTGAAGCTAAAAGGTGTTGTCTTTAGAGAGAATTTGTCATCTCTAAAGAGGATTTGTTTGTCACAACTGTTTATAAAGGAGAATTACTTTAACCGGGATATGTGAATCCGTCAATGCCATAATTTCCTTTATAGTGGGGTTCCAACCTGAAGAAGAAGACTTTAACTCAGTGTAGAGCAATGTTATCTTTCCTTAGGAAATTTTCATGCTAAAAGAGGGAAAGTGGCATGGATGTAAATAATCCAGAGGCTTGCTGCTTACAGCGATTAGATGAAGGGGAAGGAGTTGTTGATGTTTGTGTACTATGAACGAGGCACAACTTTGATGCTAAAAGGTTGATTGACTCAACCGGGGTTTTCCTTATACAAAGCCTAAGAGGAGGCTATTGGCCCAACAAGAGGGAGTTTTTGTGTGTCTCGTACGAAGTCCGAGAGAGAGGCTAAAAGGGTTGACTCAAAAGGAGAATCTTTTATACTCAACAAGAGAGTGTTTTTGTATCTCGTACAAAGCCTGGGATGGAGGCTAAAGATGGTGACTCACCAAGAGAGTGCTTTATACTCAACAAGAGAGTGATTTTAACTCTCGTACGAAGCCCGAGATGGAGGCTAAAAGGTGATTGACTCAACAAGAGAGTCTTTTATACTCAACAAAAGAGTGTTTTTGTATCTCGTACGAAGCCCGAGATGGAGGCTAAAGATGGTGACTCACGAAGAGAATCTTTTATACTCAACAAGAGAGTAATTTTGTATCTCGTACGAAGCCCGAGATGGAGGCTAAAAGGTGATTGACTCAACAAGAGAGTTTTTTATACTCAACAAGAGAGTGTTTTAGTATCTCGTACGAAGCCCGAGATGGAGGCTAAAAGTTTTGACTCAACAAGAGAGTCTTTGTATCTCGTACGAAGCCCGAGATGGAGGCTACAAGGTTTGACTCAACAAGAGAGTCTTTGTATCTCGTACGAAGCCCGAGATGGAGGCTAAAAGGGTACTATTTCAGTTGAGTGACAGGTCCAGTATGTTGGTTAAGAGAAAATCAGTTCTTAAATGAGTAATGTTGCACTCATGGATTTGATCTGAGGATCGGGATTATTTCCTGTTCTTTAAGGAAACGGGGAATCCAAAGGGTATTTGAGAATGTCCAAGTCTGCGGGTGTCTTCCTATTTTTGAAAGGGACTTAAGAATGTCTTTGAGACTCAAGGAAATTACACTGTCCAAGTCTAGAGTTTTATCTTTTGTACTATGCTTAAAGAAACAGTAGTAGTATGTTCACGGTAGAAAGATCTAGACTCTTTGAAAAACTGTTCTATTAAGATGACTAATTTCTGTTCCTATACCTCTAGGAGGTCGTCGGGACAATTTGTATGAAGCCCAAGAGGAGGCTGGAAACTTTTAAGAAGCCGAGGGACAATTTGTACGAAGCCCAAGAGGAGGCTATCATTCCCGGAGGAAGAAATCATTTATACGAAGCCTAAGAGGAGGCTGTGAATACTTCTAAGAAGCCGACGGGTCCTTGTACAATGCCGAAGAGGAGGCGGGGATGCTTTTAAGAAGCCTGTGGGTCCCCAAACCCTGTGAAGTTCAAGACAGGTTATTCACAAAGAATAGATCAAGCCAGGAAAGTTCGAGAATTTGGAAGAAACTCAAGGGATGCAATTCACGGAGAAGAGATCATCTCTGGGGAGTAGAGTTTCTTGACAATTCCTAAGGAGGGCAGCCGAAGAGAAGACTGTATCTGGTGCTCCTATAGGGGATCTAGTATTGTCTATTTTTAAGAATGATCGAAACGGCTTTACCTAGTGCTAGACATAGTTGCCGGGGAAACTCTAAATATCTATACTATTATTACACAGTCGATATGAGTTTATGAAAGAAGACTTACAGCGAAACAGCCCCACAATACAGTTATATGTATATGAAAGCGGTAAATGAAAGCATATAAACACTTACTCGGTTGTAGAGCTTCCATGTTGTTTGGTTAGTTGTTCAACAAAGAAAGATTGAAAACAACAGTATATTTCAAAATCAAAGGAGAAAGTGCTTTGAAAGGAAAAATTGGGGCTTACAGCTCAAGGAGAGGCCCAAGTGAGTTTTGCCAGTGATTGCACTGTGATATGAGTTTGTACAGTGGGACTTATACAAGTGACTGAGGCCCAAAAAGTTTTCTGTACAAGGGGAATGGGTCTTACACTCTCTCAAGAGGCCCAAAAAAATGATTTAGAGAAAAGAAGCGGGTCTTACTACTCAAGGGTAGGCCCAGATGATTTTGAAAAGGGCGACGATCGCGCCGAGGTTTTGGAAACACCGTGGGACTTATACAAGTGATTAAGGCCCAAAATTTTGGTATTTACAAAGGAATTGGGTCTTACACTCTATTAGAGGCCCAAAGGTTTAAAAAATGAAAAGAAATGGGACTTATAGCTCAAGGAGAAGCCCAATGGTTTTTTTTGTTAAAAGGCGACGATCGCGCCGAACTTTGTAAATGTACAGAGGGACTTATACAATGTATGAGGCCCAAAATATTTTATTTACAAAAGGGGTGGGACTTACACTCTATTAAAGGCTCAAAATATTTTAGGAAAAGAAATGGGGCTTACAACACGAGGGGAGGCCTAGATGATTTTCAGTTTGAAAATGGCGATCGCGCCGAGATTTTTAACGTATCGGGACTTATATAATAACTGAGGCCCAAAATATTTTTGTACATAAAGGGTTGGGTCTTACACTCTATTAGAGGCCCAAGTGTTTTTTGAAAAAAAGATATTTTAGGGTGAAAATCAAAGAAACCCCAATTTCATTTTTTAAAGGCATTTTTCAAAGAAAAATCAAGTAAAAAATGATAAAAATATCAAATAAAATCATTAATCATGTTATAAACAATGATTAAGGTTTATGCAAAAGTATTTTATGCACATGAATATTTAAAATCATTTTGGTTTTAAAAATCAAGAAAAAGAAATCATTTTAAAAGCATTTAAAACAATTTAAAACAATATTTTTGAATATATTAAAAATATATCAAATAATAATTATTTTTTTGTGATTTTTTGTGGATTAAAATATTATGGAGTATGAATAAGAAGTGTGTAAAACAGAATTGGAAAATGATAATTTTTGCTATGTAAAAGAATTGGTTGAGTTTTGAAGATAAACTAAGAAAAAGAGGAAAGATGTCACAACATCACATTCGACATCTTTCATGAGTTTTGAAGATAAGAGAAAAAGGGAAGATGTCACAACATCACATTCGACATCTTAAAAAAACCAGAACTGCACCTTGGTTTTCAACATTTTTGCTATCAAACTTCAAACATTCATAACTCAATTTTCAACGAAATTAAAATCCGTAAGAACCTATCTTGACCGATTTTTCGCAAGGAATCCAATGGTATTACTCATGCATACTGAAACTGAATGTACAGAACACACAAAGTAAAAAACCAGAACTGCATGTTTAGTTCTAGGCGTATTTTCTCGTCAAACTTCCAACACGCATAACTCTCTCAATTTTTAAGGAAATTCAAATCCGTAAGAACCTATCTTGACCAATTTTTCGCAAGGAATCCAATGGTATCACTCATACATACTGAAACTAAATGTACAGAACACACAAAGTAAAAAACCAGAACTGCATGTTTAGTTCTAGACGTATTTTCTCGTCAAACTTCCAACACGCATAACTCTCTCAATTTTTAACGAAATTCAAATCCGTAAGAACCTATCTTGACCAATTTTTCACAAGGAATCCAATGGTATCACTCATACATACTGAAACTTAATGTACATCACACACAAGGCAAAAAACCAGATCTGCACCTTAAGTTTAAAACAACATAAACTCCACATATAAACATGTTAAAGTGCAAACAGTAGGAGGATCATAATATACATATTAAGGACTACATTTTTGCTTCAAGAATTGTTCAATATGATGCATGTATGTTGACATCAAAGGAAAGCATGATTCAAAGAATTCAAGTTGTGAATTTTACCTCTTTTTTGAAGATTTTGTGCAACCTACCAAGTGCTTTGTTCCAGAAATGATTTGATGCTTTAGACACCCTCAAATGACCTCTTAAAAGCGTTTAGGATGGTTGGAATCAGCTGGAAACCTCTAGAGCAAGTTTGAGCACTTTCTTGCAAAATGGACAAAAGTGGCCAAAATGCCAACTCTCTCAAATGGTGTTCCAGATGTGTGGAACCATTTGGGACAGTTCAAGGATGATATTTGGAGTGTGTTTGAGGTTTTATCTGGTTTAGAAAGTGACTGAATCAAGACATGGCTTGAAAAATGCAAAAAAGTCCAATTTTGAGGTTTTGAGAGGTGACTTTGTGTTGTTGGTGTTATAGTTTACTTGTGAGAGTTTGGATCACCTACATATGATGTTTATGAGGTGTTAGGATCATGAGTTGTGATGGAAATGCTCTCTAACTCAAAAACTCTGAATTTCCTTACTAAAGAAGGCATTTTGGAGTGAAAGAGAGAATTTAAGGAAAACATCTGTTTGATGGTTTTGGTGTACTCAAGCTGAGGACAAATGAGCTCTATTTATAGTAGAGCAAGTTTGTTTTGCAAGCAATAGTGAATGGTGGCTGCAGCAGAGGTTTGGCAAATGTTGGCCAATGAAAATCCAAGTCTCCTCTAGCCATTGACTAGAGGTTAGGGCACAGGCTGCTGGTTCCCTAGTTGTTGGAGGAATCTTGACTAAATTCAGTTAGAGGAAGCTCAGTTCATGCCACCTCTAAGCATCCATTAAATGCTCCAAACCAAAATTGGAGTCTTGTCCCTCTTTTAGGATTTTTTAGGTTTGGCATGCTACTTGTGGAATCTTGGACTTGAGAGGCTTATGGATCAGATCATCCCCCTTGGATTTGATCCTCAGATGTGTCCAGAATAATGACAAGGCTTGGAAATTTGTGTGGCACAAGAAATGTGCAAATCTGTCTTGAAACATGTCTTAAAAATCAGCTGCAGCAAGCCTTGTTGTAAAATCCATAACTTCTTGCTCAAGAATGATAAATGGTTTTTTCAGGACTCTATGGAAAGCTGAGATGACATACTTCAACTTTGATGTTTGACCCTAGACTTGGTTCAACTTGGATCATGGAGAAAAACATCCTTGAAGTTGGGACATTCTTGCTGGAAAAATATTAATGATGTCCTATGAAATGTTGGAACATATGGCATTGAGAACATTAATAATTCCAAACTTTAATCACTTGTATCTTTTAATCCACTATGATATTTTGAGTTGAAGTGAATTGCATCTTTGATGCTTGTCTTGCATGGTGACAAAGCTTAAAAATTGTGTGGCACAAGAAAAAGTCCACAAAATATGTCCTGAAAAAACAGCTGCAGCACTCGAGTGTGATAAATGGACGTTCTACAACTTTCTGGAAAGCCGAGATGATGTACTTCAACTTTGATGTTCAACGTTTGTGAAGATAAGACTTGTAAAGTTGTCAAAATTGACCTTGAACTTTTGTGATCAAACCTGTCCTAAAAGCTGTCATGAAAATTCTGTTTTATCAATGCCTTTTGCAGAGACCATAACTTTCTGCTCGAGAATGATAAATTAGCTTTCTAGGACTTTCTGGAAAGGTGAGATGACGTACTTCAACTTTGATGTTCATGGTTTGTCTTGAATCAACTTGGATCATGGAGAAAAACATCCTTGAAGTTGGGACATTCTTGCTGGAAAAATATTAATGATGTCCTATGAAATGTTGGAACATCTGACATTAAGAATTCCCAACTTTGATCACCTATATCTTTCAATCCTTATGATATTTTGAATTGATTCCTTCTACAATGTTGAAGTGTCAAATACCCTCTTTAAAAGTAGCCCTTACGCAAAATCAATGGATGCTTGGATCAATAGTTACAACCTTGAAAAGTTGTGCACTTGAACATGATTTTAACTTAGAAAAAATTTCTAAGTTTCTTTCAATTTGATCAATTTTGCAATTTTGCATGATTTCTTGATCAAATTAAATCATCCATCATATTTTCTTGAGTAATGGCTTGTGAAGGTCAAAGTTGACCAAAAGTCAAACTTTGACTTTCTGCGTCAGTTGACTTTGTATTAGATGAACTTGAGGCTTGATCCACTTGAGATGTTGCACTCTTGTGCCTAATTATTGATGTGGGAGTCCTCTTGATCCATTGTGGATGTTTGAGAGGTTAGACAAGTTAAAGATCATGTCATTCCTTGATTGATCCTTTGTCTAAAGCTCAGAGAGGGCTTGAAACCCTAGTTTGATTGTAGTGAACGCTCACCCATCTTTGGGGAGACTAATGAGGTACAAAGGTACATCCATATTGTGCTGATGATTTGCACAATGATGGGAAATCGTAGTGCTCAAAATTTGGGGTATGACAGATGCCCCTATTTAATCTTCTTGGACCCGAAGGTGTGAATGGCGAAGGTATTCGAGCATTCAGAGTGCAAGAGGATTAAATATCGGAATACTCGAAATTTTGATGGTGGCTATGAATGGTAGCTTACGCATTCATCTTCTTGTGCTAAGCAATGATGCTTAGAAAAGGTAAACTTCCCCTCGATCCTGGTTTCCTACCAAGGAACTGGTCTTAGTTTTTTTTGTCAACTTCCCCTCGATCCTGGTTTCCTACCAAGGAACTGGTCTCAGTTTCTGATGTCAACTTCCCCTCGATCCTGGTTTCCTACCAAGGAACTGGTCTCAGTTTCTTTTGTAAACTTCCCCTCGATCCTGGTTTCCTACCAAGGAACTGGTCTCAGTTTCTGAAATAAACTTCCCCTCGATCCTAGTTTCCTACCAAGGAACTGGTCTTAGTTTCTTAAGTAAACTTTCCCTCGATCCTGGTTTCTTACCAAGGAACTAGTCTCAGTTTCTTTTGTCAATAAACTTTCTTGACAAGGAACGCTATTTGTAGCGATTTTCCTTCAAACTTCTCGCCGAATTTTCCTGGGGAGATGCCATTTTAGTGGAAAAAGTTTTGATGTCATACTTGCTGGGGGACCCATTCATCTGAATTGTAGAGGTGCATAAACTTCTCTGTTTGGAGACGCCATTTGTTGACTCTATCTGGGGAAACCGAGTTTCTTGAGAGACTGCTTCCGCTTGGGGTCTTACATCATACTTTTCTCGGGATCTTCCCGGAGAAATTCCATATGATGGGATCCAATTTTGAGGTGCCGATGACCTTTTCATCAGTGGTTTTTTGGAGAAAAACTGCCGTACAGCCGAATCTCCGATTACGAGGCTTTCTATGGGGATTTTCCTTAATCCGGGAAAGCAAGGATATGATCTTCAATGGAGAAGAGTGATGTTTGTTGAATGTTTTCTTGTTTCTCAGAGGTTTAAGTTATCAAAGTGGTCAAGGACCGTCTCTAATCCAGAGAAAAACGGGAGAGGGATTACTTAGATGATTCACTTGCTAATGAGGAAAGATCTGACAACTCGATTGAGAGGACTTTTATCACTAGGGGACAAGACCGACTAGAGTGATAGTGATGCAATATGAATATGAATGTAGATCAATAATGCATGATGTATGTATGTATATGCTGACAAAACTGACGCAACATACAGACTAAAGGATGAACACGACTGGATACTCGGCCACAGTGGGGCATGTAGAAATATCTCTGGTTCAAGATAACAATTCTGCCTTGCTTAGGAGAAACGGTCCCTGTTGGGAACGACGCTGGTCGGGCTTAGGAGATAAGAACTCGGCCGAGGGCATCAGATGGGAAAGCCGCATCTGATACAGTTGATCCTTCGTTCAGGCGTACTGGTCTAGAAGGAGTACTTTGATTCCACACTTTGAGGTTCGAACACCTTTGGAGAAGCGACCGATGTTCTTCTGATGTTCAACAGTCAAAAGAAATTGCCATCTTTATTTTAAAAGCAGAAAATTTTTGACAAGTAAATTCATTTTTGTTTTATTTTCAAGAATCGTTAATCATGTTAAAAACATCATTCTGTATAGCTAAAACAAGTAAGAATCACAAACAAAAGCACAAGGGCTCAAATTTTATTGATAGGATGGAAATCAGCCAAACGCGTGATTCCAAAGAGTATATACAAAGTTAGAAAATGGTAATTTACAGGGAAAAGGGCTACGTTGAAACATAACGACCACTATCCTTCTACCAACTTTGAATTTGAGACATCCTGAGCTTCTGTCGAAGATGACCTTGACTGGAGTCTCTGATGGACGACATGACTGCTAAAGCGCTGAACTGATCAGACTTAGTTACTTGCCATTAATCCCTAACTTTTTCCTGGATCGTACTTGGAGATTTCCAATCCACCGGGATGATTTTTGATTATGTCTCTAACTTTTTCCTGGACCGCCCTTTCGGGTTTTCAATCCACCGAGACGTTTATTTTTTATTTTTTTTAGTTTAGGTGAAGTATTTCTTGACTACATCAATATTCGTGGGGTAGGCAAATTCCTCTCTATCCATGGTTGCAAGTCTCAAGGTGCCGCCTGAGAACGCTTTCTTGACCACGTAGGGGCCGTCATAATTCGGAGTCCACTTGCCCCGAGAATCAGTGAGAAAAGATTGTATCTTCTTGAGCATAAGGTCTCCTCTTCTGAAGACGCGAGGTCGAACCTTTTTGTCGAACGCCTTCTTCATTCTCTGCTGATACAACTGACCGTGGCATAGAGTCGTTATTTGCTTCTCTTCGATCAGATTCAGTTCGTCGTGTCGACTTTGACACCATTCAGCTTCGGTAAGCCTGGCTTCCATCAATACCCAGATTGATGGGATCTCTACTTCTATGGGGAGCACTGCTTCCATGCCATATACTAGAGAGAAAGGGGTTGCCCCATGGGGTGATAAATGAAGTTTTCTCCATGTCTTTCAGTGCCATTTTGATTTGATTATATCCCAAGAATCCATCTATGAAGGAGAAAAGTTTGAACTTTGTTGTACTGTCTACCAGCATGTCAATGTGTGGTAAAGGAAAGTCGTCCTTTGGACTAGCCTTGTTTAGATCTCTGTAATCTACACACATTCTGACCTTTCCGTCCTTTTTCAGAACGGGTACGATATTGGCTAACCATTGAGGATATTCAGATGTAGCGAGGAAACTCGCGTCGATCTGTTTCTGTACCTCCTCTTTGATTTTGATGGCCATGTCCGGATGAGTCCGTATCAACCTCTGCTTTACTGGCGGACATTCTGACCTTAACAGTAAATGATGCTCCATGATGCTGGTATCCAACCCTAGCATATCCTTATAGGACCAAGCAAATACATCGGGGAATTCTTTGAGAAGCTTTATCAAACTCTCTTTGGCAGTTGGACTGAGCAACGCTCCAATCCTGATTTCTTTTCTCTCTTTTTCCGAACCTAAGTTTACCGTTTCCAACGGCTCTTTGTGAGGTTCAATGGACCTTTCCTCCTGTCTGAGTAATCGGGAGATCTCTTCTGGTATTTCGTCGTTAACTTCTTCTTCAGCCCCAAATACCGGGTGTAACGCCCCAGTTTTAGTTAGTTTTATTTAATCGAGTCTATTTAATTATTTTGAGTATTATATTATTTTTATTCATGACTTTGGTGTGATAATATGTTATTTTACATTGTGATTATATTTTATCGCATTTTGGGAACATTAGCGAGATAATTGAGAGTAGGGGCAATTGAGTCATTTTTGCATTATTTTTACTAAGTTAGTAAAAGAGAGAAAAGGGAGAGAATTAGAAAAGAAGAAAAATAGGAAGAAAGAAAGGAGAAGAAGGAAAAAGAAGAGAAGAGAAAAAGAGGAAAAAGCTAGGTTGGATCAAATCAACTTCTAGGAATCGATTTAATCGGGTAAGGGTGTGAAATTCGATTATCTTATACATGTGTATGATTATGTATGCGTTTGTTTGTTGTTTTGTGGGATTGTATGAAAAATATAACAAAACCCATTTTTGTTGAAAGTGTTAGAATTTGATTAAATGTGTTGGAAATTATGTTTTTAGTGTTCATTCTTGTTGGTATATGATAGATACATGTTGTTATGCATTGTATTGGTAATTTTCTGAGTGTAGGTGAAAATTTGGATGATTTTGGGGTGGAAAACGCAGAAACTCGTTCTGCAGAATTTTTCTGGTTTTACCCAGGTCATACGCGTATGGGGCATGTTCATACGCGTATGGGCCTAGGCGTTACGCGTAACATTGGCCTGTGTTTGGGTCATTACGCGTATGAGAATGGTGATACGCGTATGGTGATGGGCATACGCGTATGGGGTTCAAAATGGGAATTTTGGGAAGAAAATGGTTATGCCCATACACGTATGGCCTTGGGCAATACGCGTATGGCATGGCGAGGATTTTGGGCAATATGCGTATGGCTCAGGGCAATACACGTATGGCCAGGAGAATGGTATTTTTCAAAATGTCGTTTCCGTTTTAGTCCGTAACTTTTGTTCTAATTATCCGATTTTTACATTCTTGGTATCATTGGAAAGCTATTGAGTTATACTATATGATTATGATGATTTGGGATTTGTTAGCCAATTTAATTATGTCATGAAATGTGAAAAGTGTCATTTTGTCGACTTTTACCGTTTTAATGGTGTGTAAATGATGTGTATTATGCTATATGCTGTTGATTGGGATGTCGTATGATTTATGTGCCGTTGTGATGATGCTTTGTGGCCGAAAGGCAAATAAATGTAATGTGTTGTATTTGATTATATATGCATGTTTATGGTTGCATATATGTGTGAAAATGCATTGGTTGTCATGAGTCCTTGTATGCCAAGCATCATGATATGCATTGTTGTCGCGTCCTGAGTGACGGCGGTTCCGGAGGGAATCAGCTATAACATCGTGAGCCTCGAAAATATGAGGTATGAATAGCCTGAGGACCTAAAGCGATGGTTATAGACGATCGTGTGCCCGCCTGTGGGGTGTGAGCGATCCATAAACACCGTGTGCCCGTGTGTGTGGTGTGAACGGTGGGTGAACATCGTAGGCCCGACGGGGAGTTACAGTGATGTAACGAGCGATGGTTCCAGCAGAGTTCCTGAGTGAACTAGTGATGAGAAATATTTGGAGTCGGTACTGCATGGCATTTGCATAGAGTCGTTGTGTCAGTCTCTGTGCATTTGCATAAATCATGGTCTGATTATGTGACTATGTGTGGAATTGTGAATTGATGTGCATTCGTGTTAAATGCCTTGAATTATGAATGATATGTTTTGTGTATAAACATATGCATGATGTGTGAATATGGGATTATGTGAATATAATCTGTATAATGCTTTATGTGTTGGCATGTGGCATTTGTGGTGAGAATACCTGATATGTGTATTTTTATGCTGATATATATAATTATATGCATTTATATTGTGGTTGTTTTTCTCACCCTTCTGCTATTTTATAATGCTCTATGAGGCATTGCAGATTAGAGTTGCTGGAGGTCTTTTTGTGAAGCTTATGTCTTCATTCTTTTGTCGGTCGGCTCTGATATGTGACACCGGGTAGTTAGGGAGGCCGTTAGTGATTATTGTGTATTATGTATATATATCTTTTGGCTTGTGCATGTATAACTTGATGTATGACCAACCTTTCATGTGATATATATATATGATATTCAGTTTTTAGATTTTCCGCTTTTATTCTAAATTCTGAATTGTGGGTGAAAGGAACTGAGTTCCTCTGTATGTATGCTACCCCACTGTTGCATATCTTTATGGGCAGGTGTTGTATGTTATGTTTGGTTCCAAATTGATGTGATCCTCCCGGTCTGTGCCATGTTTTTAAATATACTCTGACGAAATTTTTAATTTTTCTTTTACTACTTTACATGTTTTGGGGGTATAGATTAGGGGCGTCACATTAAGTGGTATCAGAGCCAGTCTGTGTCAGTTTGTGTCAGTCCTTGTTGGTTTTTGTGGTTCGGTGAGCTGTTTGTTTAACCATAGTTGCTGTTATTGGAAATGAACAGAATATGGCTCGGGCTGTGCAGGGTGTACTGAATGTTACGGGTAATGATGAGTTCGGGAAGAACGAACCGCCTATCTTCAAGGGAAGATATGATCCTGATGGTGCACAATTTTGGCTTGAGGAGGTTGAAAGAATCTTCCATGTGATGGATTGTGCTGAAGAGAATAAGGTGAGACTGGGTACTCACATGCTGGAGAAAGAAGCAGCTGATTGGTGGGTTAGTTTGCGCCAAGTGTTGGAAGTGGATGATGAAGAGGTTACTTGGGAATTGTTTAGCCGAGAGTTTCGGAGGAAGTACTATCCTGAAGGCGTGAAGGAAAGGAAAGAGATTGAGTTCTTGGAGTTGAAACAAGGTAATATGTCTGTTGTGGATTACACTGCAAAGTTTGTGGAACTTGTGCAGTTCTATCCTCATTATGCTGAAGCGACTGCTGAGTTTTCTAAGTGTGTGAAGTATGAGAACGGATTGCGTCCGGAGATTAAACAGGCAATCGGTTATCAGAGAATTAGAAGGTTTTCTGATTTGGTGGACAGTTGTAGGATTTACGAAGAGCATTGTAAGGCGCGTGCTACTCCTTATAAGAGTGTGGATGACAGGAAAGGGAAACAACAGTCTCGTGGTGGTCCTTATGTCACACCAGCTGATAAGGATAAGCAAAGGGAGAATTTTGAGAAAAAGGCAATTGGAGGAGGAATGTCTAGTCCTCCGAGGTGTTATATTAAGTGTTACAAGTGTGGGGAAGTAGGACATCGTCAGCTCGAATGTAAGAAAGATGTGAGTAGGTGTTCTACTTGTGGAGGCTTAGGACATGTAGCAGCTGAGTGCAAGAGAAAGAATGTGGTTAAGTGTTTCAATTGTGGTGAAACAGGTCATATTAGCACGGGATGTACGAAATCGAAGAAAGCTCAGACTGGTAGGAAGGTTGTTGCATTGGCAGGAGATGAGACTACTAGTGTGGATCGTTTGACTAGAGATACTTGTTTTATTAATAGTACGCCTTTATTTGCTATTATTGATACTGGAGCAACTCATTCATTTATTTCGTCTGAGTGCGCGAAGCATTTGAATATTGTGTTGTCTTCGATGGATGGTAAGATGGTTATCGATACTTCTGCATAGGGATCGATAATTACTTCTTTGGTTTGTTTAAATTGTTCTTTGACCACTTATGGTAAAGGATTTGTGATGGATTAGGTGTTTACAGTTGGAGAGGTTAGAATGATATAAGTGAGGGAGAAGCTGGTACTTCTCCATGTTGTTTCAGGTGTAGAGCGCTGGCTCAGTGTGTTAGGGATGGTAAGATTATAAGTGTGGTTTCTGGTTCAAGAAGGGATGCAGAAGTAAGGTTTACGTCAACTAAGGATTTGTGCCTTAGGTAGTTTTGTGTATAGGAGGTAAGGAATGCTATTATAGTTTGGTGGAGACGGTTTATGCCTCATCATGGTTGTCGGATGTCTATTGACAAATTGAGGAACTGATCACCCTTAATCTCTTGTTGATAGCAGACGGGAATTATGTTGGATGGAATGGACGTGTCTTTCCGGCTTTGATAGTGGTGCGGAATGGATTACTAGAAATGTAAGGAGATGGTTACCGATTGTGTTGATGAGTTGATGAGAATTCTTATATCAGAAGATGAGACGGATTAGAGGTTTGTGTATGTGGATTAAGTTGGAATGTCTCTGAGGGATAATGATTGGGTATTACTAAGGGTTGGTAAGGAATAAGATGATAGCAGGAGGATGCGTGTTAACCAGTGAGTAGTATAGGAACTTGCAGATGTGTTTTGCATAGCTTGAGTTTTGAATTGTGACAATTGAGAATAAGTGTTCACTTTTAGGATTAGGTAATTGGAATGGTTTGGTTGAGTTTGATTAGAATTACAATTGTTGGAATGTTTGATAAGAGTGGTGATTTGTTTAAGTTGTGGCTTGTGTTCTTCAACATTTGGGGAGTCAGGGAAGGATCAGTACTATTGTGGAATTAGTTGTAGTTGTGTTATGTTGGATTATAGGAAGTATTATCTTTATGATTCTAGATTCGAAGTGTTTGGTAATTACAAGAATATTGAGTACTGGTTTGGTCTGAAGGAATAGGGACAACGAGAATGGTTAGAATTCGTGATGAGCTATGAATTGGGCTTGGATTATCCTTTAGGGAAAAATTATTGTCGTGACTGAGGAGTTAAGTCAAAAAATTTCTATGTATGTCTATTTTTGACGGTCCGAGGATTAGAATTGTTTGAGAAGTTCAGAGGCAAGTGCCTGGAATGTGAGATAACACAGAGGAGTGAGAGGCTGGAAATAGTAAAAGTGAACAGTGGTTTTGGTGATTATGCGAAAGAGTTAGACTTTGGGCGTGAGATTGGTAGTTTTGATGGTTACGAGTCATTAGAATGCGGAGCGGAAGTGTGATGTGGCACATTTCTTATATGCGTCTGTGACTTGTAAGAGTTCTTAGGTGGAACATTGGAAATCTGTAGGGATATTGAGACCATTGGAAGTTTCAGAATGGAAGTGTTAGGTGAAAGGTTTGAATGGTATTCATGGGATATTAAGTAGATGGATGTTTTGGTTATATGTTCGATTGGTAAATCGTAGCATTGTGTGACAAGGTGGTTGGATTCTGGTTTTGTTGATGTTGTTGAGACCTTGTGGTGTCGTGGAACTTTATGTTCTTGTTTGTGTTGTTGCCTCGGTTCCATTGTGATGGTTCGAGTGCGAGTAGCTAATTCCTGTGTGAGGAATTAGAGTTGGGTTACCTACAGTGATGGTAACGATTCTGTTGTGTTTCGGTTCAAGGGTGAACTTATGAGTTTGTGCTTGTGTGTTCTTTGAGTAGTAAGTTGGTCGTCAAGTGCATTGTATGGGCTTTGCAGCTTGTCGTAATTGTTGTCATCGTTGTCATGTCGTTGTTGTATTTGCTGCTAGCAAGGTGTTTGTCAGTTGTGTTATTCGTAGTGTGTTTTTGGTTGGTCTAATGTTTGTTGGTCGGATGCAAGGATCGTATCCGGAGTTGCTAGTATCGATTATATTTTCGAGGACGAAAATTTCTAAGTGGGGGAGAGTTGTAACGCCCCAGTTTTAGTTAGTTTTATCTAATCAAGTCTATTTAATTATTTTGAGTATTATATTATTTTTTTTCATGACTTTGGTGTGATAATATGTTATTTTACATTGTGATTATATTTTATTGCGTTTTGGGAACATTTGCGAGATAATTGAGAGTAGGGGCAATTGAGTCATTTTTGCATTATTTTTACTAAGTTAGTAAAAGAGAGAAAAGGGAGAGAATTAGAAAAGAAGAAAAATAGGAAGAAAGAAAGGAGAAGAAGGAAAAAGAAGAGAAGAGAAAAAGAGAGAAAAAGAGGAAAAAGCTAGGTTGGATCAAATCAACTTCTAGGAATCGATTTAATCGGGTAAGGGTGTGAAATTCGATTATCTTATACATGTGTATGATTATGTATGCATTTGTTTGTTGTTTTGTGGGATTGTATGAAAAATATAACAAAACCCATTTTTGTTGAAAGTGTTAGAATTTGATTAAATGTGTTGGAAATTATGTTTTTAGTGTTCATTCTTGTTGGTATATGATAGATACATGTTGCTATGCATTGTATTGGTAATTTTCTGAGTGTAGGTGAAAAATTGGATGATTTTGGGGTGGAAAACGCAGAAACTCGTTCTGCAGAATTTTTCTGGTTTTGCCCAGGTCATACGCGTATGGGGCATGTTCATACGCGTATGGGCCTAGGCGTCACGCGTAACATTGGCCTGTGTTTGGGTCATTACGCGTATGAGAATGGTGATACGCGTATGGTGATGGGCATACGCGTATGGGGTTCAAAATGGGAATTTTGGGAAGAAAATGGTTCTGCCCATACGCGTATGGCCTTGGGCAATACGTGTATGGCATGACGAGGATTTTGGGCAATACGCGTATGGCCAGGAGAATGGTAAAATTTGATTTTTCAAAATGTCGTTTCCGTTTTAGTCCGTAACTTTTGTTCCGATTATCCGATTTTTACATTCTTGGTATCATTGGGAAGCTATTGAGTTGTACTATATGATTATGATGATTTGGGATTTGTTAGCCGATTTAATTATGTCAGGAAATGTGAATAGTGTCGTTTTGTCGACTTTTACCGTTTTAATGGTGTGTAAATGATGTGTATTATGCTATATGCTGTTGATTGGCATGTCGTATGATTTATGTGCCGTTGTGATGATGCTTTGTGGCCGAAAGGTAAATAAATGCAATGTGTTGTATTTGATTATATATGCATGTTTATGGTTGCATATATGTGTGAAAATGCATTGGTTGTCATGAGTCCTTGTATGCCAAGCATCATGATATGCATTGTTGTCGCGTCCTGAGTGACGGCGGTTCCGGAGGGAATCAGCTATAACATCGTGAGCCTCGAAAATATGAGGTATGAATAGCCTGAGGACCTAAAGTGATGGTTATAGACGATCGTGTGCCCGCCTGTGGGGTGTGAGCGATCCATAAACACCGTGTGCCCGTGTGTGTGGTGTGAGCGGTGGGTGAACATCGTAGGCCCGACGGGGAGTTCCAGTGATGTAACGAGCGATGGTTCCAGCAGAGTTCCTGAGTGAACTAGTGATGAGAAATATTTGGAGTCGGTACCGCATGGCATTTGCATAGAGTCGTTGTGTCAGTCTCTGTGCATTTGCATAAATCATGGTCTGATTATGTGACTATGTGTGGAATTGTGAATTGATGTGCATTCGTGTTAAATGCCTTGAATTATGAATGATATGTTTTGTGTATAAACATATGCATGATGTGTGAATATGGGATTATGTGAATATAATCTGTATAATGCTTTATGTGTTGGCATGTGGCATTTGTGGTGAGAATACCTGATATGTGTATTTTTATGCTGATATATATAATTATATGCATTTATATTGTGGTTGTTTTTCTCACCCTTCTGCTATTTTATAATGCTCTATGAGGCATTGCAGATTAGAGTTGCTGGAGGTCTTTTTGTGAAGCTTATGTCTTCATTCTTTTGTCGGTCGGCTCTGATATGTGACACCGGGTAGTTAGGGAGGCCGTTAGTGATTATTGTGTATTATGTATATATATCTTTTGGCTTGTGCAGGTATAACTTGATGTATGGCCAACTTTTCAAGTGATATATATATGATATTCAGTTTTTAGATTTTCCGCTTTTATTCTAAATTCTGAATTGTGGGTGAAAGGAACTGAGTTCCTCTGTATGTATGCTACCCCACTGTTGCATATCTTTATGGGCAGGTGTTGTATGTTATGTTTGGTTCCAAATTGATGTGATCCTCCCGGTCTGTGCCGTGTTTTCAAATATACTCTGACGAAATTTTTAATTTTTCTTTTACTACTTTACATGTTTTGGGGGTATAGATTGGGGGCGTCACACCGGGAACTCAAAGTCGGGAGAAGGCATCGGATTGTATGTTTCAACGGGGTTTAAAACAAGCAATCTTTATGACGTGATGATTTGTGTTTAGAAGAGATAGAGAAAATGCAAGTGTGTGCAGTGTGTTTTTTTACTGCTTGTTTTTATTATTGAGTTATTTTTTAGGATTACCATTTTCTGAGAAAAGCAAAAAGAGAAAACAGCAATTAATGCGGAAATTACAGAAAGACGTTATTTTATTAATGAACAAGTCGATTCTTGAAACTACAACCCTATAAAACAAAACTCTGTCGCTTTGGGCAAAGCGAAGAGGGAAATTACAGAAAGCGGGCCCTATCAAAACATCCGTTTCACCTGGGCAGGGTGAAAGGTTAAAGATGATAATTATTTTGACTTATGAACAATCTTCAGAACATCGACAGCAACCCACTGGCGGCGAACTCCTTGGTGAATCACAAAGTCTGGCACCTTCCTTGATTTGTCTTCAGAAATAACGCTGATTTCTGGTGGAGCAGGATCATTGGAATCTGTCTCCCAGGCAGAGTTGTCGTAGGAGAATTCCTCTGTTGCATTTTGCATAGCATTTGTACTCTCAGGTAGATCTCCCCATCCAGTTGGCTGGATGTCTTCGAGCCTGATGCGAGAGCTTTCGGGAGCAGTGTACTTGACCATATAGTCGTATTTTCCACTTGGTTGTCCCAAGGTGTCCCATACTTCTTTGGAACTGGAGGAGTCATCCTTCTCGATGACGTTGACCTCGGGGAAAGCATAGTTGATGAACTCTAGTCCTGAAAACATTGCAAATTCATCGTCGTGCTGGATATTTTCTAAATAACCTGAGTGTTGATCCCATGACATGGTGGGGACACATGTATTCTGTTCAATGATACTCAGCTGATTTTCATTGTTCGGCTGATTTTCTTGCCCCAAGTTTCCTGGGTAAGGCTGCCAGATAGGCAGACCATCCATCGGGCCATAGTAGTTAGTGTCAAAGTTGTCCTTCATCAGAGTGTCCTCCTCTAATGAGTTTGGCGGAGCACGACATCCTTCCGGATCGCAATTTCTGTATATCGTTTCAACCTCTGACCTTGGTATATACCTCGGACTCTGCGTGGGAAAGCAGAATGGGGTATGCATTTTGTCCATATAGATTGGAAGCCACCAGTGGTTCAACAAGTGCTGAAGTGTTTCCTAGACAAGGGTACAGCCCAGACCGTTTTCGTAACCCACTTTACAGCTCTGATAATCATGTAATACCAGGAACCCGAGCCGAACCTGCTTAGCATGTAACTCCACCAGGCTGGTATTCATCAAGCGAATATCAAAGATTTGAATCATGTTGATCTGATAGGGATTCCTATCATGGTAGTCCTGGATCAATCCAAGATCCATTTGACGCTGGAGGGCCTCTTGTATGAAAGAGCATCCCTATTTATTTACCGAGCAAGTCAGACAAGAACTGTAATCGTGCCGCGACAGATTATGATACTGGCTTTGCCTTGAGTGCATTGCCACCAGGTTGACATTCATTGCACGGACGTCGTGGTTTTGAATGACGTTGGAATTCGTATAAACCATGTTAACTCCACGAACTCGGTGCTCTTGGATCCATCAGAGATCCATCTGTTCCTGTAGAGCTGATTGCACCACAAAACACCCTCGATTGCTTTTAGAGCAGATATCACACTGGTGATAACTATGAGATGGCACATGGCCATATCCACTCTGTCTACAATGTATCTTGACCAGGTTGGTCCTTAATAAGAGTACATCGTGAATTTGATAGATGTTGTTAGACTCTCCCTCTATCAGGTTGACTGCAGCTTTCTCGTGTTGAGGCAGCGGGTTCGTGAGAACATTGGGATTTGTATCTTTGAAAGATAAGAGCCCGCTCCTAACAAGCTTTTGCACGTCACATTTGAAACTAAGACAGTTCTCTATGTTATGCCTTGGACCTCCTTGATGATAAGGGCAAGTCTGATCTGCTTTGAACCAAAAAGGTGGATTTTCCGGTACTGTAAGAGGAGCCTTGGTCTGGACGTGCCCTTTAGCCAGTAGTAACGGAAATAGTTATGCGTATGATACGGGTATAGGATCAAATCCTGGTGGCCGCGTTGTACGGTGTCGCTCCCGAAAGATTCGCATCCAACGGTACAAACGCGAGAGTGGCGCAAAAGACACAGAGTCGCCAGCAAAGTGTATTTATCCCAAGAGAGGGAAAGGAAACACCGCATAAACCTAAAGAGAAAGGAGAAAGCATGGTCTTGTGACCAAGAGAACCGGGTAAGGGAGTCTGTTACGCGAAGGGAAGGTGTTAGCACCCCACACGTCCATCGTACTCGATGGGATCCACGCTTGTTGTCACGATCAAAGGGTGTCGTCGTCTGGAGCTCCACTGCTATTGGAAAGGAGAAGGAATGGGAACGGAAAGGAACGAGGAAACGAAGAAGAAGAGAAAAAAAAGTGACTCGATAGGACGTCCTCGGAGTCCTAGGCCTACGTATTCCCTCAGGAACAGGAAAATCAGAGTCAACGTAGTTCGGACACGAACTAAGGGGGGAGGTTGCTCGCCAAGACATCGCCGTCTTGTGCCTACGTATCCTCGATCGGACGAGAAATAGGAAATCAGAGCAGTCGTAGTTCGACCTACGGGTCGGTGAAAAGGTCTCTATTGCACTGGGGCGAGAGAAAAAGGTTTGAGTCAATAAGTCTCGATCACACGGAGGCGAGAGACAACAGAGAGGGAAGTTAGTTGTTAGTGTGCTCGCCAAGGATATGAATCCTCGTGCCTACGTATCTCATTTGGAAATGAGAATCAGAGCATCCGTAGTTCGCGACTACGGAAAAGGGATCTCGATCACACTGAGGCGAGAGAAAAAGGGGAGACGCACGGAAGGTCTAAGGGAACTGAATCCTACAAGTAATCATGCAAAGCGGCCCTAAGGTCAGGATTAGGAGGGACGCCTACCTAATGTTATCATGCTTGGATTAAGAGCCTAATGTCTATCCTACTCCGAGCTTAATCAGAAATTAAGTAGGACTAGGAGCCTTAAGGGAGCATGTGAAATCAACAAGTAAACACGAAGCACCGCAATCTCAAAGAGAAAAAAAAAACAAAAAGCAGTCAAGTATTTAATCAGGAATCAAACGAAAATTAACCAAGATAAGTATTAATCAAGAATATCCACAAAAATTAAAATGTTAATTAAAAAAAATCAAGGTTAAAAGTTAGTAAAAGGGTTAACCTAAATTAATTCAAGTTAATTCTAATTAAAAAGAAACTAATCCTAAAATAAATATTAAAATCTAAATGAAATTTCTAATTAAAATCTAATTAATCCAAGATTAATTTTAAACCAAAATTAAAACCTAAACTAAATAAACTCTAAACTAAATAAAAGAAGTTTAAACGTTTAATTATCAAAAAAACTAAAAGATCTAAAATTAAAACCTAATTAACAGGGGTGCAACAGAAAATAAAGGGTGCACCCAATCACCAGGCGCACGGGCCTGCCAGCCTAAGGCCCAAGAGTTCTGAAACTCAGGGGTGCGCAAGTGAAACAGGGGCGTGAGAGGGAAAGTCGTGTGGGCTTAGGTCCGGCCCGTATTGATGTTAGAAGAAAAAAAAAGAACCCTAATATGCTTCAGAAACAAAACACTTAGCAACCTCCTCTTCTTCAACAATGTGCCGCTCCCCTATTCTCGTCACCTTCACCGCAAATCACCGACAAAAGACTCCGGCGACACAAATCTCCTTCAATCGTCTTACTACTTCTTCTTCAGTCTTCACCGTCTCCCGAACTCTCTGTCGCGACCATCTTCATGTTCCTCACCACTTTCCCATTCGCCACCGCCCTCTCCTTCTTACCGGAACTCTTTCATCACTCTCATTCTCCATCATCAATGTTCCTCTTCTTCCCCCTTTCAGAATCAACACCGGTGAACAATATCTCCACCACTCTTCAAAGTTATCAAACACGGTTCGCAAATTACAAGCAACAAAGTTACCACAGATCAAGATGAAGTACCAAACGATTTCAAACATAAAGCTCGGAACTAAAGTCACAGTAGTTGCAATGGAACTCAAACCATGGAGTTTGGCTACCTATAAGACAAGCTACATTGTAATTTCAAGTAACGAGCAAAGAGTTAGAACTTTGACCGACCTACGAAGCCGTGATTTGCTTCGGTTACGTGCTGAAGAAAAATGAGGAAATACGCCGTAATTTATCGCTTCTTTACTTCTTGCTTAAATCTTCATATTCTTCTCCTACTCCCCTGCTTCTGATCTGTACATCATCTTCTTCTCGCTTCTTTTCTGGTGTTGTTGTTCTGAGGTTGGAAATTGATCAGGCTGTTGTGATTTTCTGCAAGCTGTTGATGCAGGTTTTGTTTATGGTCGTGGTGACGAAGTTGTTGACAAGGGAGGCATGATGTTGATTTGTGTGAGAAGAACAGGTGAAATAGGTTAGATGTATTGAGTAATGAGGCTGGAGAAAGAGGAGGAGCTTGCTTCAGTTTGTGAAAAGTTACGACATGGTTTGGTGTTTTCAAGCCGAGGTCGTGAGAAAAGGTTAATGGAAGGTTTTATATCAAATGAAGGGAGGGCTAATTTGGTGATAAAAAGTTCACAAATGAGTTTTTTTTATATGACAGTTTTGGTTGCTCTTTTCTTCCCTCAAACCCAATGTGAATTCTCCTTTTATAGTGGTCTTCGAGCGTATTTGTAGCAGTTCTTTTGTGGTACAGGTTTTGTTGCTGGAATGTCCTGATTTGTAGCAGGTTGTGTTGGTTGGTCTGGTGTGGGAGTGGAGAGTGGTACGGTTGCCGTTTTTGTGGCAGGGTGGTGGATTTATTGTTGTGTGGAAGTGAGGCCTTTTGTTTTGTCTATTGTGAGTAGTGTAGCAGGGTACGGTTTATGGCAACAATGATGTTGGTTTGTGCGTGAAGCAAAGCAACATGAGGACCTTTTCTATTATTATTTTTTGTAAATGGGTTTTGTACCATGTCTTGTTAATGAAATGGGCCTATGTAAAAAATATGGATTGAGAAATGAAAATGGATTTTGAAAGTGAATGTGGATTTAGAAAGTGGATAAAATGGTTATTAAAAAGTGGATAACAAAAATGGAAATGGATATGGATCGTGGATAGAAAATGGATAAAAAAAAGGAAATTGGAAAGAATTAGATGTTAATGGATATTTAGATGACAAAAATAATGGTTTTTTAGAATTGGATTTGAAATGGGTTATTAAAAAGTGGATAACAAAAATGGAAATGGATATGGATCGTGGATAGAAAATGGATAACAAATGAATCCAAAATCAATCACAAACTTTTCACAAGCCTCTGATAAAATGGTCACAGCTACCACTGAGCAATCTTAACACATGACAAAACATCTGAATCAAACATCCTCTGAATCTCTGATCAAATGAATCCACTCCTCCACTAAAGAATCTCAACCGATAAACAGTCCACAAGCTCAACGTTGAACAAGAACCCTAACTATCCTTGAGACGTACACCCTGATTCACACCAATGAAACCCTAACCCAATACTTCTGATGAATCCTCTGAATGAGGAAAACCTCGAATCTTGGTAAACCTCTAAATAAGAAGTCGCTCATGATAATATGAATTCAACCCTGACTGAGGATGAGAATACGAGAATCCCGAGCTCGCACATAATACCTTGATCCCATGTCTTAGAAGACCAATGCAATGCACAAATAATAATGCAAAATGAGTTGAAACACAAGCCAGTTAGAGGTTAGAAAAAAGAGTGGGCAAATTTTGGGGTGTTGCAGCTGCCCCTATTCAATCGACTTAAACCTGAAGGGATGATAGCAACGACTTTCAAACATTCAAGGTAGAATGTGATTGAATACAAAAAGAACCCGGAAATTTGCAACCTATGGGGATCAAAGGTAAGCGCTTGCCAACCGAAAGTGGACTTAGACACAGTAGATACCAACCAATAGTTAGGATAAAAGAAGGGTACCAACCAATAGTTGGGATAACCAAGAAACGATACCAGCCAATAGTTGGGATAACCAAGAAACGATACCAACCAATAGTTGGGATAAAAGAAGGGTACCAACCAATAGTTGGGATAACTAAGAAACGATACCAACCAATAGTTGGGATTAAAGAAGGGTACCAACCAATAGTTGGGATAACCAAGAAACGATACCAACCAATAGTTGGGATTAAAGAAGGGTACCAACCAATAGTTGGGATAACCAAGAAACGATACCAACCAATAGTTGGGATTAAAGAAGGGTACCAACCAATAGTTGGGATAACCAGGACGGCCGAAGGCAAACTCGAAAAGATGGACTTTCAAACCCGAAATAAGTAGAATCAACAGATCTACAAAGATGACTCCGCTGGGGAATGGAAGTAAATAATAACACTGAGGTTGAGGACAAGGTAGACATCAACTCTGAGGTTGGAGATAAGATATACGACAACTTTGAAGTTGGTAAAAGAGGCGTCAACTCGGAGGCTGGAAGAAAGGAGGTACTATAACTCTGAGGTTGGAGAAAGGCGTCAACTCTGAGGTTGGGGAGGAAATGGATTGTTCATCAACTCTGAGGTCGGAGATGAAAGGCGTCAATTCTAAGATTGGGCAGACAGACATACGACAACTCTGAGGTTGGAAAGGGAATAAACGACAACTCTGAGGCTGGTAAAAGGGAAAGGATATTTCATTAACTCTGAGGTCAAGGAAAGAGCCACGACAACTTTGAAGTTGGTAAAGGAGGGCGTCAACTCTGAGGTTGGGGAAGAAAGAGATGTACGACAACTCTGAGGTTGGGGAAAGGCGACAACTCTGAGGTTGGACAAAATAAGCGTCAACTCTGAGGTTGGGATCACTGTTTTGATTGAGGGTTGATTTGGGCTTTCACACAAGGTACCAAATCTGGCTTATGCTCCGCATGCATATGTTTGAATTTTCTTTCTATGGCATAATGCTCCATACGAAATGGAAATGCTACGCGTTTGAGGATGCAATGCAATGATGATTACTACATGCAAGAATGAGAGGACACTCCACCATGGAATGCACAGGATAAAACAAGTAGACTTCACTGAGGAAGGGATCACCAATACCTGATCTCCCGTGGGGAGATAACCAACTGTACCACCAATAACTACTGGTGATGCAAACTCTGTCGGGGAACCGCAAGCTGAATTGCGAACTCTGTCGGGGAGATGCCAACGAAGATTGAACTTTGAAATGCTGAGAATGCCAATAACCATTGGACTTTGACTTGCGGGAAATACCAGATCTGACTTTTGAGGAAGAGAATACTCTGACTTCTCACCGTCTTCAAACTGCTTGAGAGTATTCCATCGTCTTACCCTGCTGAGAATGAGGAATCCACCTACAATGCTGGGGATAAGAAATCTTCATAAAGAACCCTTTTTCGACTTGAGGACGACCCTCTGCTTGGGGAAAGATATCAATTCCAACACCTCGCTGGAAGGATACCTTCTGGCCTTTGCTGGGGGAGAGACTTAGTACTTCAAGTTTCTTCTGATCACTGCATACCGATCATCAAGAGTGAACAACGGTTCTTTCCTGACTTGACCCAAACCACAGGGTCTAATGGGAGAACTCATCTCAAGAGGATTTCACAGAAGACCGGGCGTTCACACTGCCCCACGGTCTTCAAACTCTTGGAGAGATTTATCAGATCTCGACGTAACTGCCCCAGACTGTATGATCTTAAAAGGAATTTGCCTCGAGAGGACTTAAAATGACTTGAAATACTCTGCTTCAGTATCTTGAACCTTGAAGAGGTGCTTCTGATTAACTGTCTTCTGGAGAGGATAACTTCTCATGCTCCGGAGGTGGCTTGCCTCAATATGAGCCTTGAAGTGATTTTGCCCCTGATCTTTGAATAAATGCCCCCCAGAATAACTGAACTTCAGAGAGATTTCTCGACTTGACTGCCCCAGATTGCCTACATCTTAACACGACTTACTGGGGAGAGCCCACTCTACACTGAGTCTCTTGGCAGCATGCCCCTTTGATATGACTGTCCTTCAGAATTTTCCAGCATTCCAACTCGGCAGGATCAAGCTTCTCGACTGACGTTCATTGTGTAAGCTGCATTGATGCTTAGGCACATGTATGCAAGCAGAACAAGTTTATTATGAGAATGATAATTCTAATGCAACAAACATGTTAACCTTGAAGTTTTTATTGAAAATATGTCGGCAAACCCTGTGAATGAGTCACTAGTTACAACATTTATTTTTGAATGGAAAATAATACGCACATGCAATACCAACAAAAATATTTTATTAGCACGACTCATGGGAGTCAGGAACGCCATCTCGTTGAAGTACGCCTTCGGAATAAACCATGTTTCAATTAGGACTTTTGAGGGTTGTATCGTGGCCTGGTTCACGGTTTTGAGAAAAAAAGATTTAAGGCTAAAAATTTGTTTGTACCCACCCATTCTCCTTGATGTTCTCCAGTTCCATGTTCAGTTAATTTGGCACAAGCGCTCATCTCCCAAAAGGAGTCTGTGACGACCGACAGTTAAGGAACCCACGAGGTTTTTGAAATGACAGTCACCCCTTTTGTCTTCAGTGTTTCGGTCACACCACTTGTTCCTTATTTTTTTTCTGATTTTGCCTGGACTGATTCTTTTTGAATATTTCGATCTTGAAGTCCAGCGGGATGCCCTAACTTTTGCCTAAATCACTTGTTTTCAAGCTTTGACTTAGCGGGCTATCTCTTTTTTTTTTTTAACAAATCGTGTGACACCGTTTGTCTTACTTGCCTGAAAGGGCTGTGACTGCCTCACTATTTGATTGTCGGTGGATAACCATTGTGGTTCCACGTCCCTCGATCTCCTGGTGTGTGAGGGAAGAGAGGGAATGGATCCTCAGATGCTCACTCCTTTCGAAATTTGAACGCTTGGTTAAATTACTAACAACTACCCTGCCCCTGGGTTAGATGTGAGGGTTTTTCTTATGAAAAGAAACTCCTACTTCGAGGCTCAAAGGGGTTGACGAGGGTCTATCTCCCTTATATCTTCGGTGTTTGGGAATTTGAAGCAATGCCTGTACATCCTCAACAGGGTTTTATCCAAAAGCATACAACCAAAGACTTTGCGCTTTCACTTCATCATCCTCCCTCAAGAGTTTAAAACAAGAAAGTTGGTATTGCAGTGCATATAAACATTATATGAGTGAAAAAATGAATTACTTCAAGAAAAAAACAAATTCATTGCATTAAAACATCATTCAGAACACGAACAAGTTTTTTAGGCATACAATGCTTTAACAAGAAATGAAAAACTACAAATGAAAATGCAGTAAAGAAACTGAAGATCGCCATCGCTGAGGAGGCTTGATTCTATCTGGACGTCCTTGCAAACTGAGTGCTCACTTGAGACAGGAGGCTTCAATTGATGTACATATCATCCTCAGTGAATGCAATGATCTCTGAGTCCACCAGGTCTTGAACCTTGTGCTTAAACACGTTGCAATTTTCAATGGAATGACCCGGTGTGTCTGAGTGATACTCGCATCTAACATCCAGATCATAATCAGGAGGAATGGGGTCAGGGACAGGCTTGGCATCCCTTAGTTCAACCAGAGAACTCTCAAGTAGACAGGAAAGAACATCACTGTGAGGAATAGGGAGTGGATCGAACCTTCTCGCAAGCCTTCGTGATCTTTGTTGTCTCTGTAGCTGAGGAGCATAAGGTCGCTGATACTGAACAGGCTGTTGAACAACAGGAGGAATATACACAGCACTAGCTTCTCCTTCCTTTCCCTTGGAGGACCCAACATAAGGTTTCTTTGCATCTTCAGCAGCAATTCGAATCTTTCCCGTTTTGATGCCATTTTCGACTCTTTCTCCTGCCAATACAAGACCTGAAAATCCAGCTGACAAACATTCGATCAATTTCTCATAATAATGCCCTTGAAGCGTATCCATGAGCTCTCGCTCTAACATCGGAGGTTGAACTCGAGAAGCCAATTCACGCCACCTCTGAGCGTACTCTTTGAAGCTTTCATTGCTCTTTTGAGACACACTCTGTAGTTGTGTACGATTGGGAGCCATGTCGGTGTTGTATTGATAGTGTTTGATAAAAGCCCCTGCTAGCTCTCTCCAACTACGAACGTCTTTCCTCTCTAGCTGCATATACCATTCCAGGGATGCCCCAAATAGGCTATCCTGAAAGCAATGCATCATTAACTTCTCATTCTTTGCATGAGTAGCCATTTTACTTGCGTACGCCCTCACGTGAGTCCTTGGGCAAGTCATACCGTTGTACTTTTCAAAAGAAGGCATCTGAAACTTGTGTGGGATAATGACGCCTAGAACCAGCCCCAGATCATCCAAATCCAAACCCAGGGTATTTTGGTCCACAACCTCCTTCAACTGCTCTTCAATCAGTCGGATCCTTTCATCATTAACAACAGGGATACCAGCATCCATGCTTCGCACAGAGAAAACATCGTCTTGTTGGACATCATAGTAATGGTCATGACCTGCACGAATAGTGCTTCTTCCTCCTACCAAAGAAGGAATTGGCACTCCACCTTGAGCTCCATTACGAACAACATTTCCATTACCACCTCCGCCGGGAGGAATAACATGACCGCCATGTGGCACACCGTTCTCGTCTACTCTTGCCACAAGAGGTTGCACCAGGGTTCTGAGCTCTTGTTGCCCTTGTGCGACTCCTTGCATCATCTCCATGAATTGGTCAATACGTGCCTGCATGGCAGCCATTTCCGCTTGCATTTGCTCCATGAGTCTTTTGAGTGGCTTGAGCAGTTAAGTCTGAAATTCTGAAGAAAACCAGATCAGGACAAGAATAACCAAGCCTCGAACACCTGTCATGCATATGAGTATGGAAATGCAATGCAAATACCATGTTCAAATATTTCCACGGAATCATTCTGTTTTGAGTCAAGTTTTTCACAAAAAAAGCCACAAGAAATAGATGGAAATGCTCAACAGCGGGTCTCAAAGTTAATATTCCTTGGAAATACAAGAACATGTATGCGAAAATGATGATGCAGATGCAACAGACATGGGATCAAGGCTTCCACAAAGCTCTGTACTGCTGTGCTGCTGAATGGATAAGTTCAAAGGTCTGCTCTGAAGAGAATACCAGAATATCCGAATGATCAGCATACTAGAATAACCAGAATACCAGGCCGATAAGTTCACATTGATAAGAGAACCAGAATACCAGGTAGGTTGAAGGTCACGGTTACCTGCAAACCTGTAAACAACCCGCCCTTCTCACGTGTGGGTACTAGGATGTTCAGTATCCCGGGCTCTCAGGTCGAGAAATGATGATACGTTTACCATTTCTGGTTTGGCATCATCATCAAAAGAGGAGGCCTTAACTGATTCTCCAAAAAAGAAAACATCCTATGGCAAGTCTTCAGTTTCGGCACTGAGGTCGAGAAGTAATAGTACATTCATCCCTCGGGGTACAGTACTATCGCCAATCGAGGAGTGCTTCCACTGATTCCTTTCCAAAAGGAAACCCTATAGCAAGTTCCCAGCATTGGGTCCTCGGATCGAGAATGCGCAATGGGTTTGCCACAAAACGTGGTCTGCCACTGTCACAACTCGGGAGGAGTGCCGCAACTGAGTCCTCGGGAAACGGTCGCCAGAGTCGACAGTTTTCCAGATTATATTCCATCATCTGCCCCAAATGGACAGGACAGAATATTACCAAGAAAACCTCGTCTGGATGTGGAGTTTTCATGTATACTTCGTCTGGCCAAATGCCAAACAAGTCACACTACTTTCCATGCTAATCATAGGTATATGCTCAAGCCTTGGTATTGGGCTTCTCTATCATGAATCCAGCCCACACTACAAATAGAAAAACCAGCAGCAGAACAGCACAACAATATCCAGTATGACAGTAATGAAATGCAATGCAATAAAGCTGTAAATACAGTAAATAAAATAGCAAGTACAGTAGTATACAACAAAGTAAAGCACCACAAAAACACCCAAAGAAAATAAACAGACAAGCGCTAGGATCGACTCGCTAAATGGGAAGGACCAGCAAGAGGTCAAGTTGATATCCCTAGCAGAGTCGTCAGCTGTCGCTCCCGAAAGATTCGCATCCAACGGTACAAACGCGAGAGTGGCGTAAAAGACACAGAGTCGCCAGCAAAGTGTATTTATCCCAAGAGAGGGAAAGGAAACATCGCATAAACCTGAAGAGAAAGGAGAGAGCATGGTCTTGCGACCAAGAGAACCGGGTAAGGGAGTCGGTTACGCGAAGGGAAGGTGTTAGCACCCCACACGTCCATCGTACTCGATGGGATCCACGCTTGTTGTCACGATCAAAGGGTGTCGTCGTCTGGAGCTCCACTGCTACTGGAAAGGAGAAGGAGCGGGAACGGAAAGGAACGAGGAAACGAAGAAGAAGAGAAAAAGAAGTGACTCGATAGGACGTCCTCGGAGTCCTAGGCCTACGTATTCCCTCGGGAACGGGAAAATAAGAGTCAACGTAGTTCGGACACGAACTAAGGGGGGAGGTTGCTCGCCAAGACATCACTGTCTTGTGCCTACGTATCCTCGATCGGACGAGAAAGAGGAAATCAGAGAAGTCGTAGTTCGACCTACGGGTCGGTGAAAAGGTCTCTATTGCACTGGGGCGAGAGAAAAAGGTTTGAGTCAATAAGTCTCGATCACACGGAGGCGAGAGACAACAGAGAGGGAAGTTAGTTGTTAGTGTGCTCGCCAAGGATATGAATCCTCGTGCCTACGTATCTCATTTGGAAATGAGAATCAGAGCATCCGTAGTTCGCGACTACGGAAAAGGGATCTCGATCACACTGAGGCGAGAGAAAAGGGGGAGACGCACGGAAGGTCTAAGGGAACTGAATCCTACAAGTAATCATGCAAAGCGGCCCTAAGGTCAGGATTAGGAGGGACGCCTACCTAATGTTATCATGCTTGGATTAAGAGCCTAATGTCTATCCTACTCCGAGCTTAATCAGAAATTAAGTCGGACCAGGAGCCTTAAGGGAGCATGTGAAATCAACAAGTAAACACGAAGCACCGCAATCACAAAGAGAAAAAAAAACAAAAAGCAGTCAAGTATTTAATCAGGAATCAAACTAAAATTAACCAAGATAAGTATTAATCAAGAATATCCACAAAAATTAAAATGTTAATTAAAAAAAATCAAGGTTAAAAGTTAGTAAAAGGGTTAACCTAAATTAATTCAAGTTAATTCTAATTAAAAAGAAACTAATCCTAAAATTAATATTAAAATCTAAATGAAATTTCTAATTAAAATCTAATTAATCCAAGATTAATTTTAAACCAAAATTAAAACCTAAACTAAATAAACTCTAAACTAAATAAAAGAAGTTTAAACGTTTAATTATCAAAAAAACTAAAAGATCTAAAATTAAAACCTAATTAACAGGGGTGCAACAGAAAATAAAGGGTGCACCCAATCACCAGGCGCACGGGCCTGCTAGGCTAAGGCCCAAGAGTTCTGAAACTCAGGGGTGCGCAAGTGAAACAGGGGGGTGAGAGGGAAAGTCGTGTGGGCTTAGGTCCGGTCCGTATTAATGTTAGAAGAAAAAAAAAAGAACCCTAATATGCTTCAGAAACAAAACACTTAGCAACCTCCTCTTCTTCAACAATGTGCCGCTCCCCTATTCTCGTCACCTTCACCGCAACTCACCGACAAAAGACTTCGGCGACACAAATCTCCTTCAATCTTCTTACTACTTCTTCTTCAGTCTTCACCGTCTCCCGAACTCTCTGTCACGGCCATCTTCATGTTCCTCACCACTTTCCCATTCGCCACCGCCCTCTCCTTCTTACCGGAACTCTTTCATCACTCTCATTCTCCATCATCAATGTTCCTCTTCTTCCCCCTTTCAGAATCAACACCGGCGAACAATATCTCCACCACTCTTCAAAGTTATCCAACACGGTTCGCAAATTACAAGCAACAAAGTTACCACAGATCAAGATCAAGTACCAAACGATTTCAAACATAAAGCTCGGAACTAAAGTCACAGTAGTTGCAATGGAACTCAAACCATGGAGTTTGGCTACCTATAAGACAAGCTACATTGTAATTTCAAGAAATGAGCAAAGAGTTAGAACTTTGACCGACCTACGAAGCCGTGATTTGCTTCGGTTACGCGCTGAAGAAAAATGAGGAAATACGCCGTAATTTATCGCTTCTTTACTTCTTGCTTAAATCTTCATATTCTTCTCCTACTCCCCTGCTTCTGATCTGTACATCATCTTCTTCTCGCTTCTTTTCTGGTGTTGTTGTTCTGAGGTTGGAAATTGATCAGGCTGTTGTGATTTTCTGCAAGCTGTTGATGCAGGTTTTGTTTATGGTCGTGGTGACGAAGTTGTTGACAAGGGAGGCATGATGTTGATTTGTGTGAGAAGAACAGGTGAAATAGGTTAGATGTATTGAGTAATGAGGCTGGAGAAAGAGGAGGAGCTTGCTTCAGTTTGTGAAAAGTTACGACATGGTTTGGTGTTTTCAAGCTGAGGTCGTGAGAAAAGGTTAATGGAAGGTTTTATATCAAATGAAGGGAGGGCTAATTTGGTGATAAAAAGTTCACAAATGAGTTTTTTTTATATGACAGTTTTGGTTGCTCTTTTCTTCCCTCAAAACCAATGTGAATTCTCCTTTTATAGTGGTCTTCGAGCGTATTTGTAGCAGTTCTTTTGTGGTACAGGTTTTGTTGCTGGAATGTCCTGATTTGTAGCAGGTTGTGTTGGTTGGTCTGGTGTGAGAGTGGAGAGTGGTACGGTTGCCGTTTTTGTGGCAGGGTGGTGGATTTATTGTTGTGTGGAAGTGAGGCCTTTTGTTTTGTCTATTGTGAGTAGTGTAGTAGGGTACGGTTTGTGGCAACAATGATGTTGGTTTGTGCGTGAAGCAAAGCAACATGAGGACCTTTTCTATTATTATTTTTTGTAAATGGGTTTTGTACCATGTCTTGTTAATGAAATGGGCCTATGTAAAAAATATGGATTGAGAAATGAAAATGGATTTTGAAAGTGAATGTGGATTTAGAAAGTGGTTTAAAATGGTTATTAAAAAGTGGATAACAAAAATGGAAATGGATATGGATCATGGATAGAAAATGGATAAAAAAAAGGAAATTGGAAAGAATTAGATGTTAATGGATATTTAGATGACAAAAATAATGGTTTTTTAGAATTGGATTTGAAATGGGTTATTAAAAAGTGGATAACAAAAATGGAAATGGATATGGATCGTGGATAGAAAATGGATAACCAAATGAATCCAAAATCAATCACAAACTTTTCACAAGCCTCTGATAAAATGGTCACAGCTACCACTGAGCAATCTTAACACAAGACAAAACATCTGAATCAAACATCCTTTGAATCTCTGATCAAATGAATCCACACCTCCACTAAAGAATCTCAACCGATAAACAGTCCACAAGCTCAACCTTGAACAAGAACCCTAACTATCCTTGAGACTTGCACCCTGATTCACACCAATGAAACCCTAACCCAATACTTCTGATGAATCCTCTGAATGAGGAAAACCTCGGATCTTGTTAAACCTCTGAATAAGAAGTCACTCATGATAATATGAATTCAACCCTGACTGAGGATGAGAATACGAGAATCCCGAGCTCGCACATAATACCTTGATCCCATGTCTTAGAAGACCAATGCAATGCACAAATAATAATGCAAAATGAGTTGAAACACAAGCCAGTTAGAGGTTAGAAGAAAGAGTGGGCAAATTTTGGGGTGTTACATACGGTTGTTATTGTATGGAGGACGAGCCTGCTGAAGAGGCTGTTGTGTCCTTTGCTGATTAGGTTGGTTCTACGCAACCTGAGGTTGATACGTAGAAACAGGCGCAGGGTTGATAGCAGGAGTTACACCTGCTACTGGTTGATACCATCGCCTTTGCTTTCCGAGAGAGATATTCCCAATATCCTGCTCTTTTTTCTTAGGGAGAGCACTACCGTATCGTTTTGCACTACTTGATGATCCAGTGTCTTTAACTAAACGTCCTTCCCGGACGGCTTCCTCAAGACGAACCCCCATGCCCACCATCTCGGTGAAGTCACTGGGCGCACAGGAAACCATTCTGTCGTAGTGAAATAAGCTCAAGGTCTTTAAGAAGATCTTTGTCATCTCTTTTTCCTCGAGAGGTGGAGAGATCTGAGCGGCAATTTCACGACATCTCTGAGCGTACTCCTTAAAGGTTTCCTTGTCCTTTTGTGACATTGATCTGAGTTGATCTCTGGCTGGTGCCATGTCCAAATTATATTTGTACTGTTGGACGAAGGCAGCACCAAGATCTCTGAATGTGCCGATCGTAGCGCGGTTTAAACCCATGTACCATTTTAATGCGGCATCGGTTAAACTATCCTGGAAGTAGTGAATCAGTAGATCCAGATTCTCTGTCTGAGCCGACATTCGCCGAGCGTACATCACCAAGTGACTTTGAGGGAAAGAGTTACCCTTGTATTTTTCAAAGTCGGGCACCTGGAATTTGTGCGGAACTTTCACATTGGGGACAAAGCAGAGGTCCGCGGCGTCCTTTCCAAATAGATCCTGACCGCGAATAGCTTACAATTCCTTTTGCATTTCTAGGAACTGTTCCTGGAACTCGTTCATTCTTTCGAACATGCTTTCGTTTCCACCAGAAGGTATCTGCGAAATCTGTCCTTCCGGGACAGTGTGTACCATGGGTTGTAGTACAGTCATTACGGCCGAGACTCTCGGTGCCTCCCGAAGTTTGTAACCTTCAGGAGTTGCTGTCATGCCCCTGGTATCTTCGCTTTCCCGAAGTTTGTAACCTTTAGGCCCAGCGGTTCCTGCAGTGATTTCCTGATCTTCAGTGATCGGTGGAACATATCCTTCCGGGGTATAGTTAACAGGCATGCCCCAGGGACGATCTTTCGGCATTTGATACCTAGGATCATACTTCTTCACTATGGGCATTGAGGTGATCTCTGAGATCACAGTTCTTTGTATCCGAGGTTCTGCCATGGCTTGCATGTAGTTACAAAGCTTTCTCATATCCTCTCTTAGAGCGTCGATCTCTTCTTTCAACTCTCTGTTCTCTTCCTCGAGATCATTCATGTTTTTCTGACGATTGGCCCGAGTGTTGTACAAATGAGACAGTTTGACTCTAGAACCGAGACACAAACATGAGATTCGTAGGTAAGAAGAATACGTGACGTGAGAATGATGAATGCAATGATTATATTAATTAATTTTTGGTTTAATCAAAATAAACTTCGACAATTAGATTGCAAATATCAAACAGTGGGGACACCCCCCGTTTTATTGAATTCAAAGGATTACGGAAATGGAAATACAGTAAATTACAAGGTGTGGAAACAGAAACCTAAGCTAATGGGTCCCGAGTCCTCTCTGAGGAGAACTCGGGTGCTGATTCTGGTACTTTCCTTTTCTTGGATGGGGCTCTTGAGCCGTTGTCGGGTTGTTATTCCTTTGCCAGGTGAAAGGAGCGAGCAAATTCCTTTGGTCATCCTGATTATCCACAGCATGTTGCTCCAAAATCTCGATCAGAGCATCCTTATCTTTCAGTAGTTGTTGTATTTTGATACATTCCACATTGAGGGTGCGGTACTTGTTCTTCCAAGACCTCCTCTCCCGCTGAACTTTGTTGAGAGTAACCTGGAGTTTTTCCGTTTCAGTCATGAAGTACATGACATACTCCCTTGGTGGAAGAACTCCGTGACGAGGATAAGGCATCTTTAGCTTGAGAGCTCTGGTTTGTACCCAGTGGAGATAAGGCTCCACTGAGACACAATCCGGTTTTCCTAGAGACTCCCGTCCTTTCTTATGAACATGTTTCCAAGCGTGCACTATTTCCATCTTTAGTGCTCTGTCATTTTCTCCTTCCTTGAAGAAAAGACCTTCCAGATGAGCATTCTGTGGGACATGCCTCATCGGGTATCCAAATTGACGACAAACCAATACTGGATGGTAGTTCCTCCCTTAGTTCCTATAAGGGGTACGTTGGGGAAGTTTCCACAACGATCAATTATCCTGATCCTGTCATAAATCCTATTACACCAATCTATGTCAGAGTTGGTGAGAGACATAATTTTCTGCGAACAGCGTAAGGCACTCTTATGATCCCAAAAAGCAGCAGACTTAGGCAAATGGGAGATAAACCATTTGTATAGCAGGGGCACACAACACGTGATCTCTCCTCCGCTGTATAAATTCCCTAAGTGTACAGAATGATTTGCGTCTGCGAGTAAAGTCGGTACAGGGTTTCCAATGAGAAAAACCTTAATGGCGTTGATATCGACGAAGTTATTAATGTTGGGAAACAAAAATAACCCGTAGGTGAGTAAAACAAAGATGCTTTCAAAAGCAGTCATGTTCCCTATACTAGCGAAATACAGGGCCTTCTTTGTTAAGAACTGGGCTGGCAAACCTTGTATGCCACCCTTAGTGGTCATGTGAGTCCTGACCTCTGACTCATCCAAATAAATTGCTCTTGCAATGATTTGATCCTTTGGAATTTCTTCCAGTCCAGAAAATAGAGCTTGATCAGTAATGTGTAGACCAGTCAGGAGAGAGTACTCCTCCAGCGTTGGTGCTAGCTGGTAATCCGAGAATGTGAAACAGTGATAGACCGGATCGTAAAACTGAACGAGTGAATCCATGATTCCTTCAATCACATGGATTCTTAACAGAGGTAGCAGACCTCTGTACTTGGCTCTGAAAGCCTCAGGGTTAGTGATCATCCTCGCTAACCTTCTCAAATCCTCAAGTTTTGGAACCTTGAAGGTGTACTTATGAGTTCTCCTTCTACCGAAATACATGAGCGCAATATTTTTCTCTGACATTTGCAATCATTGTCTCAGTTTAATTTGAAAAAGAGAGACTAGAAGAGAAATTTTTTCTTTGTTTTAATGTTTTTTTAGATGAATGCATGAATGCAGCACCCAAAAACATAGAAAAAACATGGGGTCAATGGGTCGTTGTCATGAAGTCAAGGCTCTAGCCATCCCCCAAAGGTTTATACTAGTGATTTTTGTACCTGTCTCTCAAAATCATCAGTTCTTGTCGAGAAAACACCAGTGGGCCGGGAACCGTGCTAGGTGATGTTTTTTCGAAGAACCTTCAAAAGAGGGTGGTATCACGTGACAACCATTTCCGATAGCTTCCGCACCACTAAAGGGGTTTTTTCTAGGTGTATACTCAATCTTTCCACATGTGACATCACACGCATTCCCATTAGCAGAAAAATAAACACATATATCAATTAGGAAAGGCAGTATATATATTTGTCCTAATGTCCTAGACTTTTAAGGGCTATGAATCCTATGTTCCTGATAGAAAATGGCTCCCCGGCGGAGTCGCCATTCTGTGGTACCTTCCCAATTTAAAGGTTTTTGACCTAAGATCCTAGTGAAGTCAACAAAAGTCTCATTCCCAGTGAAATTCCAAGTGAAGTCACCATGACTTGTCCAAGGTAATTGTAAGAAAAAACGTGAACGGCCCCACGGTGGGCGCCACTTTTCTGTGGTGGCCACCGCCATGAAAAAGATTTGTCCAAGGTTTTCAACTTAAATATTAAGAAAGAACGAGAGGCCCCACGGTGGGCGCCACTTTTCTGTAGCGAGTGATTTTGGACGCGGTTCTTAAGCGATGTCGCTCTTTGGGGTTTACTACAGGTCGATTCATTTTTTATCCTATTGTGAGCTGACTAAGGAAGGGAAATAGATGTCTCCAATTAACCCTGCTTGCATACTGAGTTTAAACAGCGGTCTGTTAGGTTACGGATGCTATATGGTAATGCGACCTTTCTTTCTTCTTACTTTATTAAGGTGGGAAATTGGGATTATTCATGGGGAATTTATCAGATTGGGTGGAGATAGGGGACTTTAGATTTTTTTATTAGTGTGCTTGCTAAGATTTTTCGTTCAATCTTATGCCTACGTATTCCCGTTTACCGAAACAGGGAAATCAAAGCGATCGTCGTTCCTCCTATTCTATGGGAGGAAAAGGTGTTTTGGTGTCTTGTTCAAAGCCCAAGACGTGAAGCGAAAGATGATCTATATCTTGTTCAAAGCCCAAGATGTGAAGCTGAAGGTGGTTTGTATCTTGTTCAAAGCCCAAGATGTGAAGCTGAAGGGTCTATTTGTATCTTGTTCGAAACCCAAGATGTGAAGCTAAAAGTTGTTGTCTTTAGAAAGAATTTGTCATCTCTAAAGAGGGTCTGTTTGTCACAACTGTTTATAAAGGAGAATTACTTTAACCGGGATATGTGAATCCGGCAATACCATAATTTCCTTTATAGGGGGGTTCCAACCTGAAGGAGAAGGATTTAACTCAGTGTAGAGCAATGCTATCTTTCCTTAGGAATTTTTCATGCTAAAAGAGGGACAGTGGCATGGATGTAAATAATCCAGAGGCTTGCCGCTTACAGCGATTAGATGAAGGGGAAGGAGTTGTTGATGTTTGTGTACTGTGAACGAGGCACAACTTTAATGCTAAAAGGTTGATTGACTCAACCGGGGTTTTCCTTATACAAAGCCTAAGAGGAGGCTATTGGCCCAACAAGAGGGAGTTTTTGTGTGTCTCGTACGAAGCCCGAGAGAGAGGCTAAAAGGGTTGACTCAACAGGAGAATCTTTTATACTCAATGAGAGAGTGTTTTTGTATCTCGTACGAAGCCCAGGATGGAGGCTAAAGATGGTAACTCACCAAGAGAGTGCTTTATACTCAATAAGAGAGTGATTTTATATCTCGCACGAAGCCCGAGATGGAGGCTAAAAGGTGATTGACTCAACAAGAGAGTCTTTTATACTCAACAAGAGAGTGTTTTTGTATCTCGTACGAAGCCCGAGATGGAGGCTAAAGATGGTGACTCACTAAGAGAATCTTTTATACTCAACAAGAGAGTGATTTTGTATCTCGTACGAAGCCCGAGATGGAGGCTAAAAGGTGATTGACTCAACAAGAGAGTCTTTTATACTCAACAAGAGAGTGTTTTAGTATCTCGTACGAAGCCCGAGATGGAGGCTAAAATTTTTGACTCAACAAGAGAGTCTTTGTATCTCGTACGAAGCCCGAGATGGAGGCTACAAGGTTTGACGCAACAAGAGAGTCTTTGTATCTCGTACGAAGCCCGAGATGGAGGCTAAAAGGGTACTGTTTCAGGTGATTGACAGGTCTAGTATGTTGGTTAAGAGAAAATCAGTTCTTATATGAGTAATGTTGCACTCATGGATTTGATCTGAGGATCGGGATTATTTCCTATTCTTTAAGGAAACGAGGAATCCAAAGGGTATTTGAGATTGTCCAAGTCTGCGGGTGTCTTCCTATTTTTGAAAGGGACTTGAGAATGTCTTTGAGACTCAAGGAAATTAGACTGTCCAAGTCTAGAGTTTTATCTTTTGTATTATGCTTAAAGAAATAGTAGTAGTACGTTCATGGTAGAAAGATCTAGACTCTTTGAAAGACTGTTCTATTAAGATGACTAATTTCTGTTCCTATACCTCTAGGAGGTTGTCGAGACAATTTGTATGAAGCCCAAGAGGAGGCTGGAAACTTTTAAGAAGCCGAGGGACAATTTGTACGAAGCCCAAGAGGAGGCTATCATTCTCGGAGGAAGAAATCATTTATACGAAGCCTAAGAGGAGGCTGTGAATACTTCTAAGAAGCCGACGGGTCCTTGTACAACACCCAAGAGGAGGCGGGGATTCTTTTAAGAAGCCTGTGGGTCCCCAAACCCCGTGAAGTTCAAGACAGGCTATTCACAAAGAATAGATCAAGCCAGGAAAGTTCGAGAATTTGGAAGAAACTCAAGGGATGCAATTCACGGAGAAGAGATCATCTCTGGGGAGTAGAGTTTCTTGACAATTCCTAAGGAGGACAGCCGAAGAGAAGACTGTATCTGGTGCTCCTATAGGGGATCTAGTATTGTCTATTTTTAAGAATGATCAAAACGACTTTACCTAGTGCTAGACGTAGTTGCCGGGGAAACTCTAAATATCTATACTATTATTACACCGTCGATATGAGTTTATGAAAGAAGACTTACAGCGAAACAGCACCACAATACAGTTATATGTATATGAAAGCGGTAAATGAAAGCATATAAACACTTACTCGGTTGTAGAGCTTCCATGCTGTTTGGTTAGTTGTTCAACAAAGAAAGATTGAAAACAACAATATATTTCAAAATCAAAGGAGAAAGTGCTTTGAAAGGAAAAATTGGGGCTTACAGCTCAAGGAGAGGCCCAAGTGAGTTTTGCTAGTGATTGCACTGTGATATGAGTTTGTACAGTGGGACTTATACAAGTGACTGAGGCCCAAAATGTTTTCTGTACAAGGGGAATGGGTCTTACACTCTCTCAAGAGGCCCAAAAAAATGATTTAGATAAAAGAAGCGGGTCTTACTGTCATACCCCAAATTTTGACCACTAAGATTTCCCATCATTGTGCAAATCATCATCACAATATGGATGAACCATCATGCCTCATCAAATGCCTCAAGGGTTGTTGAGCATTCACTACAATCAAGATTAGGGTTTTAAGCCCTCTCAGGGCCTTAGACAAAGGATCAATCAAAGATTGACTTGATCTTCAACTTGTCTAGCCTCTAACATATCCACAATGGATCAAAAGGACTCCAACTTCAAGGATTAAGCACAAGGCTGCTCCCTTCTAGGTGGATTAAGTCTCAAGATCGACAGTGTCACTAAATTAGGGTTTTGGTCGACCAGGGCCTCCAGATGGAAATTTTTCATCTGGGCACAAGCCAATGCTTCAAAACATAACCTAATATACTCCATGGAACCTCATGGACCCAAGCATCAAGTCAATTTTGCCTAAGGGGATGCATTCTTCAAAAATCAGGAATTAGGGTTTCTTAACCTAATTCACCCCTAAGTTGACTTTTGGGACAAATCATGAGCCAAGACCTCAAGACATGATTTGAGGGTCTTTAATATACCATATTGATCCATTTGCAAGAATGGATTAATCCAAGAAGCTTGAGCAACAAGTTTCAATTTCATCTGCACCACAATTAGGGTTTCGCGAGGAAAGTCAACTGTAACTTTGACTTTTGACCAGGAAATGCTCCCAAACCCTAAGACATGATTCAATATATCCTATGACACCCATGGAACATGTCCATCAAGTTTGATTTAGGTCAAGGACATGATTTCCTGAAGAATTGCACAGTTTGGAATTCATCTGATAAAAAGTCAACTGTGCACAAAAGTCAACTTTGACTTTTTGAGATTTTTCTCCAAAATGGATTTTTAACCCTAAAATGATGTTAATGTGTGATTAGAATCATCATTCATCAAGAAAAATCAAAGAAAGTAGGATAACTTGTAAAAGGGGTAACCATAAAAACTTAGAAAAATTTCTAAGTTATGGAAAAAGTGACACTAATGTGCCAACTTTGGAGGACCATAACTCCTAAACCACAAGGCCATTGTTCCTCATTCAAAGCTTGATTTGTAGATATCATTTCCCTCTACAAAAGCTTCATACTGACCTATGTCCAAATTCCTCATGGATTTTGAGTTATGGAGTGATCAAAATCAAGAAAAGTCACTTTGTTCCAACACTTAGTGAAATTGTGAAAATTTCACTAAGTCAGATTTTGCCTTACTTTTTTTCCAAATGTAGGGGGATTTTTCACTTGGATTCAAAAGAGATCAAAACCAAACATGTTCAAACAATTGTTGTATCATGTAAGGGCTTTCCAAAATGACCAAGAACATTACCAAATTCAACTTGAGCCATGAGATATGACATTGGCAAGTTGCCTTGCTGAAATCTGCCAAGGCAAGGCAGATTTTTACACTTTTGGTCGATTTGCCAAAATCAGCCAAATCCAAATGCTCCTATCCACTTGGACACCTCTGAGGATTGAATCTAAAGGGGACAATCACTGAGCCAGGCCTCCAAAGTCTTTGGAACAAGAAATAGCATGTTGAACCTAGAATTGCCTAAAATAGGGACAAGACTCCAATTTTGAACTGAGCCATTCTCAACTGAATTCAGTCAAAACTTATCCAAGACCAAGGGGACCAGCAGCCTGTGCCCTAACCTCTAGTCAATGGCTAGAGGAGACTTGGATTTTCATTTGCCAACATTGGCCAAACCTACTCGGCAGTTGCCGTTCACTATTCCTTGCAAAACAAACTTGCTCTACTATAAATAGAGCTCAATTGTGATCAGTTTGAGTACACCAAAGCCATCAAATAGATGCTTTCCTCAAAATCTCTTATTTCACTCCAATTTTGCCTTCCAAGGCAAGTCACTATCGGGTTTTGAGTTTGAGAGCTTTTCCAATCAAACCAATCACTCACACACCTCACATACATCATATAGAAGTGATCCAAACAGTCACATAACATCTGGAACACCAATTTCACAAAATCACTAGCCAATTGCTCAAGTTCTTGACAGTTTGGCAGTTGAGGTACCATCTTCAGCTCCAAACCATTTTAATCCATTCCAAGCATCCAGATACACTCCATGGCACCTAGGGAAGCTATCCAGATCATTGGAACCTAGCTGTAACACCTCCAACACAAAACACGATCACCAGTTGCAAGAGGTAAGCATGAGCTCTTCTAACTCTATGATCCATGCAATTTTTGTTGCACAATAATTTGGCCATATGTTCATAATCATGCATGGAATGTTTCCCCTCAATTAATTGCATTATTTGAATCGTGTATCAAAAATCCCAGCCTTCATGCAGAATCTAGGGTTCTTGAGGATTTTTCGTGATTTCTTGTTTTATGCTTAATTTAAATGAAATTAATTGCCATAGACATGATCGTGAGGTTAAAACGAGTTAATTGGTATGTGGATTACATGATATGATCAAGTATTCAGTGAGATTGAAGAGAAAATGCAAATCTGGGCAAACCCAGAACACGTGCGTGTTCTTGGTGTGTTCTTGGCGCCATTTTTTGAAAATTCAAATATTTGAATTTTGTGATTTTATTTAATTGATTCAAAAATTAATTTCTCTCTGAGTTTTAATGATTTTGAGTTGATTCTTTTTTTAATAATTCACAAAAAATGTTAAAATATTTTATTTTCCCAAAAAATCCCAAAAATATTATTTATTTTATATAATTGATATTTTTGCAAATAATTAATGTTTTAATTGTTTTTGACATTTAAAATATTTTTTCCACCTTGATTTTGCAACTTTTAATGCCTTCTAATTATTTTGTAGGTCAATACTTAATTTTTGAAGCATTAATCCAAGATCACAATTTGTTTTTCATATGTTAAACAATTTTGATCATTTTAATTGAATTTTTATTCAATTAAAACACATTTTGAAAACAAATTAGGGTTTTTGGATTAATTTAACCCTCATAAATCATTTTCAAAACACTTTGGGCCTCTAATAGAGTGTAAGACCCAATCCTTTTTTTGACCAAATCATTTTTGGGCCTCAGTGTATTGTATAAGTCCCGATATCGTCAAAAACAAACGGTGCGATCGTCGCCTTTTTAAAAAAAAAACCTTCCGGGCCTCTCCTCGAGCTATAAGACCCATTCAAAACTTTTTGGCCTCTAATAGAGTGTAAGACCCAATCCCCTTTTAACCAAAACCTTTTGGGCCTCACTTATTGTATAAGTCCCTCTGCGTTAAAAGGAAACCTCGGCGCGATCGCCATTTCAAACGAAAAGTCAACTGGGCCTACCCTCGTGTTATAAGCCACACTCTTTTTATTTAAACCTTTTGGGCCTCTTGAGAGAGTGTAAGACCCACCCCTTTGTACAGAAAACTTTTTGGGCCTCAGTCACTTGTATAAGTCCCTCTGTACAAATTCAAACAGTGCGCTCACTGATAAAACCCTGGGCCTCTCCTTGAGCCGTAAGCCCCAAATCTTTCTTTTTCAAAGCACTTTCTCCTTTGATTTTGAAATATACTATTGTTTTCAATCTTTCTTTGTTGAACAACTAACCAAACAGCATGGAAGCTCTACAACCGAGTAAGTGTTTATACGTTTTCATTTACCGCTTTCATATACATATAACTGTATTGTGGGGTTGTTTTGCTGTAAGTCTTCTTTCATAAACTCATATCAACTGTGTAATAATAGTATAGATATTTAGAGTTTCCCCGGCAACTACGTCTAGTACTAGGTGAAGTCGTTTCGTTTATGCGTAGAAATAGACACCTAGATCCCCAATAGGATCACCAGATACAGTCTTCTCTTCGGCTGTCCTCATTAGGAATTGTCAAGAAATTCTACTCCCAGAGATGGATGTATTCTCCGTGAATGGCATCTTTGAGTTTCTTCCAAATTCTCGGACTTTCCTGGCTTGATCTATTCCTTGTGAATAGCCTGTCTTGAATTTCTCGGGGTTTGGTGATCCACGGGCTTCCTAAAAGCATCGGCCTCCTCTTGGGCATCGTACAAGGACCCCCAGGCTTCCTAAAAGCAACCCCGCCTCCTCTTGGGCTTAGTACAAGGACCTCTCGGCTTCTTAGAAGTATTCACAGCCTCCTCTTAGGCTTCGTATAATGATCTCTTCCTCCGGGAATGATAGCCTCCTCTTGGGCTTCGTACAAGGACCCGTCGGCTTCTTAAAAGCTTCCAGCCTCCTCTTGGGCTTCGTACAAATTGTCCCGACGACCTCCTAGAGGTATAGGAACAGAACTTAGTCATCTGCATAGAACAGTCCTTTCAAAGAGTCTACTACTGTTTCTCAAAGCATAGTACAAAAGATAAAACTCCAGACTTGGACAATCTAATATCCTTGAGTCTCAAAGACATTCTCAAGTGACCCCTTCGTTAAATAGGAAGAAAACCCGTAGACTCGGACAGTCTCAATACCCTTCGGATTTCCCACTTCCTTAAAGAACAGGAATAACCCGGATCCTCGAATCAAATCCTTGAGTACAGTGATGCTCATATAAGAAATGATTTTCTCTTTCAAAATTAGTATATTAGACCTGTCACTCAACTGAAACAGTTACAATAGCCTCCTATTGGGCTTTGTACAATGATTCTCCCCAGCGGAGTCAAACAACGTTTAGCCTCTCTCTCGGGCTTTGTACGAGACACATAAGAGACTCCCTCGTCGAGTCAATCACCCCTTTCGCCTCCATCTCGGGCTTTATACGAGATACAAAAAGGTTCTTATTGAGCCAAACAAATTATAGCCTCCATCTCGGGCTTTATACGAGATACCAAAAGACTCTATCGTCGAGTCAAAAACCTTTTAGCCTCTCTCTCGGGCTTTGTAAGAGACACATAATAGCCTCCTCTTAGGCTTTGTATAAGAAAACCATTGGTTGATCCAATCAACCTTTTAGCCTCAAACCTGTGCCTCGTTCACATCACACAAACATCAACAACTCCTTCCCCTTCATCTAATTGCTGTAAGCGGCAAGCCTCTGGATCATCTACATCCATGCCACTGTCCCTCTTTTAGCATGAGAAATTCCTAAGGAAAGATAGCATTGCTCTACACTGAGTTAAAGTCTTCTCCTTCAGGTTAAAAAACCCATATAAAGGAAATTATGGCATTGCCGGATTCACACATCCCGGTTAAAGTAATCCTCCTTTATAACCAGTCACCCAATAGTTGTGACAAACAGACCCTCTTTAGAGATGACAAATTCTCTCTAAAGACAAACCCTTTTAGCTTCATATCTTGGGCTTTGAACAAGATACAAACTACCTTTCGCTTCACGTCTTGGGCTTTGAACAAGACACCAAAACAACCATTTCCTCCCATAGAATAGGAGGAACTACGAACGTTCTGATTTCCCTGTTTCGGTAAACGGGAATACATAGGCATAAGATCGAAAGAAAAGATCTTAGCGAGCACACTAAACAAAAACCCTAAATCCCATAATCTCATCAAAAAGCATCAGTCCTAAGATCCTAATCCTTGTTCCCCGCCAAAAACCTGTCATTCTGTAAAAATATCACAAGAAAGGCCCCACCACATTGATCGCATCCGTAACCTAACAGACCGCTGTTTAAACTCAGTATACAAGCAGGGTTAATTGGAGACATCTATTTCCCTTCCTTCACCAGCTTTAATAGGATAAAAAATGAATCGACCTGTAGTAAACTAACCCAGAGAGCGACAACGCTTAAGAACCGCGTCCAAAATCGCTCGCTACACTTACTACTCGAGGGTAGGCCCAAATGATTTTGAAAAGGGCGACGATCGCGCCGAGGTTTTGGAAACACCGTGGAACTTATACAAGTGATTGAGGCCCAAAATTTTGGTATTTATAAAGGAATTGGGTCTTACACTCTATTAGAGGCCCAAAGGTTTATAAATGAAAAGAAATGGGACTTATAGCTCAAGGAGAAGCCCAATGGTCTTTTTTGTTAAAAGGCGATGATCGCGCCGAACTTTGTAAATGTACAGAGGGACTTATACAATGTCTGAGGCCCAAAATATTTTATTTACAAAAGGGGTGGGACTTACACTCTATTAGAGGCTCAAAATATTTTAGGAAAAGAAATGGGGCTTACAACACGAGGGGAGGCCCAGATGTTTTTCAGTTTGAAAATGGCGATCGCGCCGAGATTTTTAACGTATTGGGACTTATACAATAACTGAGACCCAAAATATTTTTGTACAAAAAGGGGTGGGTCTTACACTCTATTAGAGGCCCAAGTGTTTTTTGAAAAAAAGATATTTTAGGGTGAAAATCAAAGAAACCCCAATTTCATTTTTTAAAGGCATTTTTCAAAGAAAAATCAAGTAAAAAATGTTAAAAATATCAAATAAAATCATTAATCATGTTATAAACAATGATTAAGGTTTATGAAAAAGTATTTTATCCACATGAATATTTAAAATCATTTTGGTTTTAAAAATCAAGAAAAAGAAATCATTTTAAAAGCATTTAAAACAATTTAAAACAATATTTTTGAATATATTAAAAATATATCAAATAATTATATTTTTTTTGTGATTTTTTGTGGATTAAAATATTATGGAGTATGAATAAGAAGTGTGTAAAACAGAATTGGAAAATGATAATTTTTGCTATGTAAAAGAATTGGTTGAGTTTTGAAGATAAACTAAGAAAAAGAGGAAAGATGTCACAGCATCACATTCGACATCTTTCATGAGTTTTGAAGATAAGAGAAAAAGGGAAGATGTCACAACATCACATTCGACATCTTAAAAAAACCAGAACTGCACCTTGGTTTTCAACATTTTTGCTATCAAACTTCAAACATTCATAACTCTCTCAATTTTCAACGAAATTAAAATCCGTAAGAACCTATCTTGACCGATTTTTCGCAAGGAATCCAATGGTATTACTCATGCACACTAAAACTGAATGTACAGAACACACAAAATAAAAAACCAGAACTGCATGTTTAGTTCTAGACGTATTTTCTCGTCAAACTTCCAACACGCATAACTCTCTCAATTTTTAACGAAATTCAAATCCGTAAGAACCTATCTTGACCAATTTTTTGCAAGGAATCCAATTGTATCACTCATACATACTGAAACTGAATGTACATAACACACAAAGTAAAAAACTAGAACTGCATGTTTAGTTCTAGACGTATTTTCTCGTCAAACTTCCAACACGCATAACTCTCTCAATTTTTAACGAAATTCAAATCCGTAAGAACCAATCTTGACCAATTTTTCATAAGGAATCCAATGGTATCACTCATACATACTGAAAATTAATGTACAGCACACACAAGGCAAAAAACCATATCTGCACCTTAGGTTTAAAACAACATAAACTCCACATATAAACATGTTAAAGTGAAAACAGTAGGAGGATCATAATATACACATTAAGGACTACATTTTTGCTTCAAGAATTGTTCAATATGATGCATGTATGTGGACATCAAAGGAAAGCATGATTCAAAGAATTCAAGTTGTGAATTTTACCTCTTTTTTGGAGATTTTGCAACCTACCAAGTGCTTTGTTCCAGAAATGATTTGATGCTTTGGACACCCTCAAATGACCTCTTAGAAGCTTTTAGGATGGTTGGAATCAGCTGGAAACCTCTAGAGTAAGTTTGAGCACTTTCTTGCAAAATGGGCAAAAGTGGCCAAAATGCCAACTCTCTCAAATGGTGTTCCAGATGTGTGGCACCATTTGGGACAGTTCAAGGATGATATTTGGAGTGTGTTTGAGGTTTTATCTGGTTTGGAAAGTGACTGAATCAAGACATGGCTTGAAAAATGTAAAAAAGTCCAATTTTGAGGTTTTGAGAGGTGACTTTGTGTTGTTGGTGTTATAGGTCACTTGTGAGAGTTTGGATCACATACATATGATGTTTATGAGGTGTTAGGATCATGAGTTGTGATGGAAATGCTCTCTAACTCAAAAACTCAGAATTTCCTTACTAAAGAAGGCATTTTGGAGTGAAAGAGATAATTTGAGGAAAACGTCTGTTTGATGGCTTTGGTGTACTCAAACTGAGCACAAATGAGCTCTATATATAGTAGAGCAAGTTTGTTTTGCAAGAAATAGTGAATGGTGGCTGCAGCAGAGGTTTGGTAAATGTTGGCCAATGAAAATCCAAGTCTCCTCTAGCCATTGACTAGAGGTTAGGGCACGGACTGCTGGTTCCCTGGTTGTTGGAGGAATCTTGACTGAATTCAGTTAGAGGAAGCTCAGTTCATGCCACCTCTAAGCATCCATTAAATGCTCCAAACCAAAATTGGAGTCTTGTCCCTCTTTTAGGGTTTTTTAGGTTTGGCATGCTACTTGTGGAATCTTGGACTTGGGAGGCTTATGGATGAGATCATCCCCCTTGGATTTGATCCTCAGAAGTGTCCAAAATAATGACAAGGCTTGGAAATTCGCGTGGCACAAGAAATATGTAAATCTGTCCTGAAACATGTCTTAAAAATCAGCTGCAGCAAGCCTTGTTGTAAAATCCATAACTTCTTGCTCAAGAATGATAAATGGTTGTTCAAGGACTCTATGGAAAGCTGAGATGGCATACTTCAACTTTGATGTTTGACCCTAGACTTGGTTCAACTTGGATCATGGAGAAAAACATCCTTGAAGTTGGGACATTCTTGCTGGAAAAATATTAATGATGTCCTATGAAATGTTGGAACATCTGACATTAAGAACATTAATAATTCCAAACTTTAATCACTTGTATCTTTTAATTCACTATGATATTTTGAGTTAAAGTGAATTGCATCTTTGATGCCTGTCTTGCATGGTGACAAAGCTTAAAAATTGTGTGGCACAAGAAAAAGTGCACAAAATATGTCCTGAAAAAATAGCTGCAGCAAGCCTTCTTGTAATGTCCATAACTTCCTGCTCGAGTATGATAAATGGACGTTCTATAACTTTCTGGAAATCTGAGATGACGTACTTCAACTTTGATGCTCAAGGTTTGTGAAGATAAGACTTGTAAAGTTGTCAAAATATACCTTGAACTTGTGTGATCAAATCTGTCCTAAAAGCTGTCATGAAAATTCTGTTTTATCAATGCCTTTTGCAGAGACCATAACTTTCTGCTCGAGAATGATAAATTAGCTTTCTAGGACTTTTTGGAAAGGTGAGATGACATACTTCAACTTTGATGTTAAAGGTTTGGATTGAATCAACTTGGATCATGGAGAAAAACATCCTTGAAGTTGGGACATTCTTGCTGGAAAAATATTAATGATGTCCTATGAAATGTTGGAACATCTGACATTAAGAATTCCCAACTTTGATCACCTATATCTTTCAATCCTTATGATATTTTGAGTTGATTCCTTCTACAATGTTGAAGTATCAAATACCCTCTTTAAAAGTAGCCCTTACGCAAAATCAATGGATGCTTGGATCAATAGTTACAACCTTGAAAAGTGTTGCACTTGAACATGATTTTAACTTAGAAAAAATTTCCAAGTTTCTTTCAATTTGATCAATTTTGCAATTTTGCATGATTTCTTGATCAAATTAAATCATCCATCATATTTTCTTGAGTAATGGCTTGTGAAGGTCAAAGTTGACCAAAAGTCAAACTTTGACTTTCTGCGTCAGTTGACTTTGTATTAGATGAACTTGAGGCTTGATAAACTTGAGATGTTGCACTCTTGTACCTAATTCTTGATGTGGGAGTCCTCTTGATCCATTGTGGATGTTTGAGAGGTTATACAAGTTGAAGATTATGTCATTCCTTGATTGATCCTTTGTCTAAAGCTCAGAGAGGGCTTAAAACCCTAGTTTGATTGTAGTGAACGCTCACCCATCTTTGGGGAGACTAATGAGGTACAAAGGTACATCCATATTATGCTGATGATTTGCACAATGATGGGAAATCTTAGTGGTCAAAATTTGGGGTATGACAGGAACCATAATTGATCAAAAAATCAAAAAGTCAAACTTTGACTTTTGGGCACAGTTGACTTTTTATCAAATGAATTCCAAACTGTGCGATCCTCTATGAAATCAAGTCCTTGAACTAAATCAAACTTGATGGATTGATTTCATAGGTGTTATAGGGTGTATTGAATCATTTCCCAAGGTTTGGGAGCATGTTCTGGTCAAAAGTCAAAGGTACAGTTGACTTTTCTCGCAAAACCCTAATTGTGGTCCTGATGAACTTGAAACTTATGAATCAAGCTTCTTGGATCAATCCATTGTTGTAAATGGATAAATGTAGTGTATTAGGGACCCTCAAATTATGTCTTGAGGTTTTGGCTCATGCTTTGTCCAAAAAGTCAACTTAGGGGTGAATTAGGTCAAGAAACCCTAATTCCTGGTTTTTATTGTATGCATCCCCTGAGGTAAAATTGACTTGATGATTGGGTTCATGATGTCCCTTGGAGCATCTTAGGTTGTGCTTTGAAGCATTGCCTCATGCCCAGAGGAAAAATTCCATCTGGAGGCCTTGGTCGACCAAAACCCTAATTTGATGACCCGGGCGATCTTAAGGCTTGATCCACCTGGAATGCTGCAACATTGTGCTTGATTCTTGAAGTGGGAGTCCTCTTGATCCTTTGTGGATGTTTGAGAGGTTTAGAAAAGTTGAGTATCATGTCATTTCTTGATTGATCCTTTGCCTAAAAGCTCTAGGAGGGCTTGAAACCCTAAGTTTGATTGCACTGTGTGCTCAACAACCCTTGAGGAGATTGATGAGGCACAAAGGTACATCCATATTGTACTGATGATTTGCACAATGATGGGAAATCTTAGTGGTCAAAATTTGGGGTATGACAGGTACATGAGGGTAAGGTAAGTTTTTGATCGAAATTGGATTCACTATTTCCTTCCCTTTTTTCACTCTTCTTTTATTTTCTTCAATCTTTTCTTTATCCAGGTTATCTTTTTCAACTTCTTCCTTATCATTATTTTCAACTACAACATCATCAACTTTCTCTTCCTCCTCAACCTCCTCAATTATCACATAATCATTTTTCTCATTTTTTTCTCCTTCTCCCAACTCTCTCCCACTTCGAGTAATAATTGCTTTACAATGCTCCTTTGGGTTGTTTTGAGTATTGGCGGAAAAAGAAGGTCCAGTTTGTTGTTCGGCCACTTGTTTTGCAAGTTGCCCAACTTGATTCTCTAGATTCTTGATCGATGCTTCATTTGACTTTTGATTTGCCATGGACATTTGAATAAATTGGTTAAGAGTTTCTTCAAGCTTGGAACTCCCACCTTGAGGTTGATAAGGATTTTGTCGATTTTATTGATATCCTTGATTTTGATAAAAATTTCCTCTTGGTTGTTGATTTTTGTACCCTTGTTGATAAGGTTGTTGTTGCCTTTGATAACCTTGCTACTGATTTGGATTGTTCATGTAATTCACTTCTTCTTCAATTTGAGGACAAGGAGAAGGACAATAGCCTGTTGGATGATCACCTTTACATAACTCACAAACCGATACTTGCACCTTTTTGTTAGGAAGTTCATGCATCTCTTTGATCTGTTGAGGTAGCTTGGACATTTGTTGTGTTAACAACTCAACCTATTGAGATAGTAATTTGTTTTGGGCAAGTATTGCATCATTCGTCCCCAACTCGAGCACTCTATCTTTCTTTTGGTAAGAGCCACGATTATGGTTCCCCTGATGGTCATTTAAAGCCATCTTGTCAATTATGGCAATGGCTTCTTCGGCACTTTTTCTCATTAAGGATCCACCCGTGGTGGCATCCAACAATGTTTTCTGCACTAATTGAAGACCATTTCGGAAAATATGAATTTGAGAAAGCTCATTGAAACCATGCCCTTTACACTTTCTTAACATGGATTTGAATCTCTCCCAAGCTTCGTTGAGAGATTCATTTCCACCCTGAGTGAAAACTGCAATTGCTATCTTAGCCTCCATGAAATGATTGTGTGGAAAAAATTATTCCAAAAACTTTTCCTCAAGTACATTCTAGTCTGTCATGATTGCCGTAGATTTATCAAAATACCATTCCTTAGCCTTCCCAATGAGGGAATGCGGGAATAGTCTCTTAAACAATGATTCTTCTTCAACTTCGGGTGCACCAGTTGCTCCTGCAATCTCATAGAACTTAGTCAAGTGTGTAAAAGTATCCTCGTGATCCACACCAGTAAAAGGATTCTGATATAGAAGCGAGATGATACCAGTTTTCATTTCTGAATGCCGACCATTCTGAGCATTGTGTGCAAATTGTGTTGTATGTCTCGGACTATTAGTACAAGGTCTAAAAGCAGTGGTGGTGGTGGTGGTGGTTCAGTCATAGTTGGCGGTAACTGTGGTATTTGCGTCGAAGTTGAACTTTCGCCTCGCTCTCGTCTTTCTTTGGCAAGTTGCCTCCTCCGCCTTGTTCTGCTATTGACTTTACGCGCGATTCTTTCGATTTCAGGATCAAAAAGAAGTTGGTCCGCGGGTAACTTCCCTCGCATAAAACAAAGTCTGCACATTAAACCAAACAAATCAACAAGCACAAGAAAAAGTTAACAAGTTCAAAACTCAATAACTATTGCAATGCTCGCAATATAACAACAATCCCTGGCAACGACGCCAATTTGTTGTAAAGTATTTAGGGGGTGTTTTATCGTATCCACAGAGATTGTGTATATTTCCGCCGTTCGTTAGTTAAAAAGGGTTTCAAACTTTAATAGTAACAAAGGTTTTGGGTACTTTTCAATCGGATCGTTTGCATTCGAATTTTAGAAATCAACAGTAAAAAGATTGGTTTTAAAGATTTGTAAAAACATGCCAAGATTAGTAGCCGGTAATCCGTTTCGTACGTATATCCTCAAAAAAGCATGTGAACTTGCTAACGATAAATAAACTCACATGCCCTCTCAACAAGTTTCTCTCGAACACTTGTTGTGGGATTTATCATATTGATCCTTTGTTGATCTCTCACACAAACTATCAATATGATAACATTTAAGAACAATATTTATGAACATCAACATTCAAAACTATCTCTAGCCTCATGAATATTGATGGATTGAAACTTAGGACAAGTTTTAACACATATCTCTCAATCATGAATCAAAACAAAATATAAACCATATAAACAAAGTTTTTCTCTATATTTATCATTAACAAAGTTCACAAACTTAATACAAGATCAATACATACAAAATGATGGATTACCTCCACTAATCTTGACACTAGAGTTGCTTAGCTACCCATTGTCATGGTAGCTTGATCAACAAGTAATGTTGCAAAGCTTTTGGAGCATCAATCTTCAAAGATTCAAGGATTGAAGCATAAATGCTTTGAAACTAAGAAAAAGAGCAACAATGGAATTTTTCTCTTCAAACAAGGTTCTAGGTTACAAAAAAGGATAATGAAAAGTGATGATCTCCCAAAAAATATCTACCAAATGTGCCTATATACATTTTCAGCCCAGAAAGCAGCGTCGGGCGGTCCTTTATAGCGTCGGGTGATGGCCATAAATGAGTCCACGTGACAGCTACAGTGTCAGTTGGAGCTCAAAAAATATCTTCAAGGGTCGGGCGAAGCAATCAGAGCGTCGGGCGAAGCCTGAAGAGGCGTAGCAAGGAACAATTCTGGAATTTGACAAAGTGGAGGGATGCTGCGCCTTAGCAGCGCCGGGCGGTGTAGCCTTCCTGCGCCTTGGCAGGTCAGGGCGGTGCAGGGGCCTAATTTGCGACACGCAGCTTTCCAAATTTTAGCGTTTCCATGCGAATCGAGCTGCGATCTTTTCACCTAAAATTCAACAAAAATACAGAAACAAATCAAAATACCTAATATTCATAAAATTGCAAGAATCGCTTAATTAATAAGTCGTTTCCCGATAAAAACGATTAAAAGAGCTTAAAGGCATCAAAATAAATTATAAAAATAAACACTTCTTGACACCTAACACCAATACACCAGTCTCAAGCAGAGTTAAAAACTTCTAAGGTTTTTCAAACTCACCTTTAAACTGCCCTGACACCCAACAAGGGTTAACTTTCACTTTAAACATCCCAGTCAGGGTCAATTTACCATCAACAAATCCCCAATAAAATCAGAGCCTCATGACATCTGGTATTTCAATTTTTCCCTGATTCCCAACAAGAGTAAATTCCTTTTGGATTCCCCAATACAAATTTAGACCTTCCTCTGGATTTCAATGATCCTCAGCAAAAAGTCAGCCTCCTCTTAGACTTCATATAAGATATCCCCCCAATCAGCCTCAATCTTGGCTTTGTACAAGACAGATAAAACCCTCCTTAATGGAGTCAGTTTCCTTCAGCTTCGACCTTAGGCTTTGATCAAGGCACACAAAAATCAACATCCCCTCAGATGAGACGATGAGCCCACTCTGTAGGAGGATATGCCCTCTATACATCACATATCAAACAGTCAAAACCTTTGTTCAGATAATTGTTGTAAGTGGCACACTTGTTGATTCAAAATCCAAGCTAGAGTCCTTCTTTTATCCTAGCTAAAATTTATCTTTCATCTGACTGTTGTAAGTGGCAAGCCTCTGGATTCCATACATCCAAGCCAATGTCCCTCTCTTAGCATGAAAGATTCATAAAGGAAAAAGTGGCATTGCTCTACACTGAGTTAAAGCTTCTTCCTTCATGACATCTCTCTTATAAAGGAAATTATGGCATTGCTGGATTCCACATATTCCAGTTAAAGTAATTTCCCTTATAATCAATTTATCAACATTTGTGATGAATAGGTGAGATTTCTCCCTTTAGAGATGGAAAATTCTCTCTTAGTCAACCTTTAGCTTCAATCTTGGGATTTGAACAAGACACAAATACTCCTATAGCTTCAATCTCGGGCTTTGAACAAGACACCAAACATTTTTCCTCCCATAGAATAGGAGGAACTACGATTGCTCTGATTTCCCAAATCTCTTTACGAGAATACGTAGGCATAAGATTTTGAAATCTTAGCGAGCACACAAATAAAAAATCTTAGGTCCAGGTACCTTCCCAAAAACAACATAAAACCCGAAAACAACAAAAACATTCTCTCAACACTCCCAAAGGAGAAACTTTCCTAATCCACAGCAAGATAAACACAAGAAAGAATTTCAAAATAGCAGAAATACATGCAAAAGAAGGTTCCTATAGATTACTATAGATACTCTTGGTGTTAATAGCTTCCCTTTGTATAACCAGACCCCGATCCCTGAACTCTTAGCACTTGTTAAAGAAAATATTTGCGTGCAGGGTTAGTTTAAGATATCTTCCCCTTCCTTTCAAGCTTCATAGGATAAATACAGAAATAAAAAAGTAGCACCAAATAATGCGGTAGGTGGTCGCGTCACCAAAAAAACCGACGGCTACAGGGGGAATGGCACTTTTTTACGAAACAAGTTATATGTCATATTCAAAGGTCAAAGTTTCATTACAAAGTCATAGAATTTCATTACAAAGAAATCAAAATCACAAACTACATACAAAAGTTCCATTTTTCACTTAGGGTTGTCTTTTGGTCTATTAGTTGACCAAAGTAAAACTGACTACCTAAGTCTACTTTGGTCTTCATCATCATTGATCCTCCATATAAGCTTCTAGGTGCTTCAAAGTTATCCAAAACTCCTTATGTTCTTGATGCCATTCCAAAACTCCTTAAATCACCATAATGCCAAAGCTTCATGGTCATGTCATGCCAAGAGTTGTCCAATCTACCAAATTCACAACCAGTCTTGTAGCAAGGAGAATGAATTAGCATCATACAAAATCTCAACATTTGAACCAAGTCATGCCACAAAACATGATCATAATACGCATTACAAAAATCAAGCAATGTACACATACATAAACTTGCTCTCATAGCTATACATAAACATCATCAAATACTCATAAGCCATGATCATCAAGACAATGTCCATAAACCAACTTTCTCAAACCAACTTGTCACAAGACCAATACATTCCATAACAATTCAAAGCACTCACCATCATAAGTCTACATTTCTTTTGTTTTTTCCATTAGTCTAACTATCACAATTAACAATCACTATCAGTTAGCAAAATCACACATTCATATAACAGTTCCCCTAACTAATTTCCATTCAAACTATTTTTCAATACTAACATTAAACTGATAACAATTAACAAATCCAACTAACATTTCACTAACCAATTTGCATAATAGTAACCAATTAGCATAACAGTTCAGTTAAGCATTCAAATTAACATCAACAATAACAAATTCACTAACACAAGTTTACTAACACAATTAACTAAGTTTTTCTAACTATCACACATTAACAAACATTCTTTTCAAAATTTCTTCAAACTCCTTCTAACTCTAATACATACTCTAATTGTTGTGACATAGGTGGTTTTACTAATTCCTAACTATTTTAACCTAATTGTTTCTACTAATCCATGGCATCTCTTAACTCTAATCCTAACTAATTAACACAACAACAATCACAGTTCAAGTTACATCCCATAACAGCTAACCTATTCCACATTCTAAACTAACTAACTCCTAAAGTCTAGCTCAATTTAACTAACTTAGCAGACTAACCTAACTAACTGATTTCAAACTCACTAATTTTCCCTAATCATCACTAATAAGTTTAACATAACTAAATGGGTTGAGGCAAATGTCGTAGCATGAATCACGACAAAAAAGATTCGTCGTTTTTATTAGAGAAACATCATATTCCTATTTGGCCTTCCCAGAGTTATTGTGTCTGACAGCGGTGCACAATTTGCTAGTACACAAGTTGTTGAGTTCTGTAAGGATCTAGGAATACATAATAGATTCATCTCAGTTGAACACCCACAGGCGAACGATCAAGTAGAAGCAGTGAATAAAATTATTCTATCCAGAATGCAAAAGAAGTTGGATGAGGCTAAGGGACTATGGGCAGAATACTTACGTAACACTCGTAATATCCCCATGTAATTTAAATAAAAATCAGAGTAAAATAAAATGCAAACATTATTTAGGATGCCACAAATCAACAACACCTACCCATACATTAATATATGTAACACATGCAACCTTTAAAAATTATTAATAGTAATAATAGTAAATCATGTCTGAAAATCGACTTTATTAAAGCAGTGGAAAATCAACATCAAATAATTATTCAGGACATAATCATGTTTTCAAAATAAACATAAATAACCACAACTCAAGAGATATCCAAAAATCTCCAACCAACATAAAAGACATGAAACGTTCCATAACCCCGGTGTTACACATCAGAGCAGGCGCCGACACTAAAATAAAACGGAAGACTTCATCTTCCACTCACATTAACTCTTATTTGCACCCCAAAATTTGCCCTCTCATTTCTAACCATAATTGGCTTTCGCTTCGTATTCTTTTGCACTTTCATTAGGTCATAACAATCAATCATACATTGCATTGAGTGCTTGAGACATGGGATCACATTGTTTTTATGGTTAAGGACTTCCTTTTATTTCAAGTTTTTAAGCAGCAAACATCAGAGGCTCCAGCATTTTTTTTGCTCGGTGATTTGGTACCAGACCATTCTTTTTCCAGTTGGGTATCTTGAGTGCAAGAGGGAATTCACAGCTTATTTCAGTCATTCTTCAGGTGCAATATCAAGTTACAAGCCTCAGAGGAAGAGCCATGCTCAGAACAAGTGGCAACCGTTGATTTTCCAAGTTTCCCTCCTTTTGGCGCCAAAATTCAAATTTTTGAATGTGTTAATCAATTAACCATATTGCAGGCAAAAGTGGTTAATCGATTAACATGTGTGATTTTTGTCCGGGAATTTCAGTTTTCAGCACTGTAGCAGCTGCAAGTTCATTTTGATCACTTGGGTTAACATTTGCATCAGTTGAAGGATCTAGAATGCTTCTAAATTGTGGTTTATTTCCAAATTAATTTCACTTTCCCTCCATAATTCAAATAATTCCACTCCTAATTCCAAACCAAAAAAGCCAACCCTCATTCAAACCCACACTCTAAACCTAGAGCTTATTTAAATGAATTTGCTCCAAACCTCAAAAAAACTTCATTCACAATTTCATTTCTTTCTCAATTCTCTACAATTCTCTCTCACTTTTCTCTCATTTTCTCTCATTCCAAAACCCTCACCAAAGCTCCATAACCAAAAAGATTCATAAATTGTACATTGCAATTTGTGAATTCTTGAGATAAACCTCCATTACATCATCTTCCATTGTTCAATTCTGAAATTGAGGCTTATTTGGATCTTGATCAAGTTTTGGAATCACTTCTTGAAGAGCTTTTGGATTATTTTTGGATAATTGCTTTGATCTTCAACTTTTCTTGCTAAAGCTTCTTGGGTCTCTGGATTTCTTGGTTTAATTCATCACATTCTATTTTACAATAATTACCAAAGCAAGTCTCGGCTTTGTAGGTTGGTATTTCTTAGATCTAGCTTTGATTTTGCTTAATTTGCATTTTCACAATGTAGATCTTGGGATTTTTGGTGATGATTAATCCATTGATTGCTTTGATTATTGATCTTGATGTTTGATGGATTCAATTGGTATTTAATTGTTGTTATTTGATGTAATTTTCATGATCAATTGCATGCTCTAACATGTGGAGATTAAGTGATTAAGCTGCTGAAAAGTGCCTTTTATGCTGGATTTTATGTTGCTGTCTGTTACAGTGTTAACAGATTACCCAGATTACAGGAAAAAGTGGTTAACAGATTAACCAGAGTTGCTGCGTGTATTTTTGCTGTTTTGAAGGTGTTAATCGATTAACCAACTTAAATGCAAAAGTGGTTAATCAATTAACACTGTTGTTGAAGTTGTTTTTTGTGTTTTTTCAAGATTGTTTTGATTCCTTTCCACTTCTAAACCTCATGGATTTGTATGATACATATTTGTGGAATTTTCTTGTGCTATTTCACTTCATTTGGCAGCATGTATGAGATTCTTTGACACGCGACGCATTGCTTTCATAATGCATATTCATGTTTACTTGTGTGCATTCTTGATGCATTCTTCATGTTGCTTAATCATTTGCATATTGATGTTTGCTTGCACTTGATGCTTATTTTGCTTGATTCATGATACATGCTCATTTTTGCTTACTCGATTCCATGAATGCATATTCGTTTGAGATGATTAATTGTTGATGAATATCCATGTTATTCTTGTTGAATGCTTAATTGTGCAATGTTGTTGAAACTTGCTCATGCTTAATTGTTGATACATGTTCATCAATTAATCTCACTTGATACGTGTTCGTACTTGATCCTTGCAATTCATGTGCATTTGTTTAAATGTGGAGGCATGCTTTCGTTCATTTCTTTTTTACGCATGTTTATGTTTAGTTGTTGGACATGTTCATTTTTTATTGCTTAATCTTTGATCCATGCTTAACTTGATATTGTGATGTTACATGTTCATCTATGTTTGATGCCTATTTGATGCATTGCATGCTGCTGATTACACTGCTGATGTGTTAAATATGCGCTATAAGATGTATTCATTCTATTTTGTTGCATTTTACAGCTGTTCTGTTCTGAAAAAATGCATGTTGTTAAATGTTGTGTTATGTTGTTGCTGGATCTTATCGCTATTCTGAGCTGAAGCACTGTTGTTGTTGCTATTTTTGGTTTATTTTCTTTGTTTTTGCTTGCTTTTGCATGTTCCCTTAAGGCCTCCTAGTCCAACTTAATTTTTAATTAAGCTTGGAGTAGGATAGACATTAGATGTTAATCCATGCATGATAACATTAAGTTAGCTCCCTTTCAACCTCGACCTTAGGTTCATCCTTGCGTGCTAACATTAGGATAGTGATTCCTTTCGCATCCTAACCATAGGGCCATCGTTGCATGATAACACGTAGGATTGAGTTCCCCTTAGACCTTTCGTGCATCTTTATCTTCTCTCCATTAAATTAATTCAAAAGACGTAATAAATAAGATGAGTATTATGCGTCACGAGCCTTAAGTACATGGGAAATGATGAGTAGGAGTCTCTCCTTACTTCTTTTAGAGTGCTTAGCATACATTCTGTTTGGGGGCGATCTTACAAAGCATTCTCTCCTATGTCATAGACTTTAGTGCAATACGCATCTCAAACAATGTCAATTCATTTGTTTAAAAAAATATTTGAACAAATGCAAATCATTTTGTCCTTCGGGATTTTCCGTCAAACCTTTTTTGAAAGGGCGTGCTACTTCCGTTCTACCATAAACAGACATCGACCCTAACTGCTGGAACGCGAACTTAGCATCGCTCATAAAAGAAACTTAACCACTCGTAGTCCCAAGAACTACGGAGTCTCTGATTTCTCATACTTGTAGAGAATACGTAGGCACAAGAAGGTGAAGTCTTGGCGAGCAACCTTCCCCCATCCACCCGTAGTCCTCCGAACTACATTGACTCTGACTTTCCCATTGCACGAGGGAATACGTAGGCATAGGACGACGAAGTTCTACCGAGTCTCCTTTTGTTTTTTTCTTTTTCGTTCCTGTTAGCAAGCAGGCTTTAGACAAACACACCTTTTTATTAAAACAACAAGAGTGGATCCCGTTGAGTACAACAGACGCGAGGGGGTGCTAATACCTTCCTCTCGCGTAATCGACTCCTGAACCCAGAATTTGGTTGCGAGACCATGTTCTTTCCTTTTTGAGGTTTCTTCGGTCGTTTCCTTTTCCCCGTCGGGATAAATAAAGTTTGGTGGCGACTCTGTTTTCCACCGGTTATTTTTTTGCGTTGCGACACTGCTCTACTGCGAGTTATCTGCACAATGCCCATATATAGCAACATTCAAACAGAAGGGGTGAGATATCATAAATATATAAAAGAAAGCATGATAATAAGCAAGCATCAAATTATTACCTGCATAATCACCCATTCCACAACATACATCCACACAATCAACACAACCACTATTTAAACACAACAACATATGCAACCAAGATGCAATGCAATGAGACTCTCAACTCGACTTAATGCATGTGGTACCATTAGGTTCACTTCAGAACCTGATTCATATTTCAGAATCACCATTCCTGTCGGAATTTCACGTCGCTCAAACCCCATCGGGCACACAATCGCTCACACCCCATCGGGTACATGATCCCTTTAACAACAACACGATTCTACAATTGGAATCTGGATTAGACGCTCACACCCCACTGGGAAAACGACTTATCTCGCAACTCGACCTCATGAGTGCATGCAACATATTATACATGCAACAACAACAAGTACAACGACCAACACCTCCATAGTCAATGTACTCCGCCAATACTGGCCACCATGCACCAACACAATATGCTATAACAGTCCAGCAACATCAACACACAACATAACAAGCAACAACAAATGCATATACGATTATGTCACACCACCACATAAGCATTACAATGCATTTCACACCGCTACACAACAATTATTTAGTTTTTGGTACAAAAACCATTTTTAGAATAAAGATCGTTGCGCCAGCTTCCTAACGCTTCGAACGACACTTGAATCAGACACCCGGAACTAAAGATGATTTTTCAAAGATTTTTAAAAAATAGTCCTAGTGTAATCGGTTACCCCATATGAGGTAACCGGTTACACCCCCTGCAACCAGTCACGCACGCAAATTACACACGGTGTAACCGGTTACCACCTTTCAGGTAACCGATTACACCCTTCCCAAAAGGCCCAAAAACGCAGTTTTAAGTAGTGTAGTTTGTTACGCCCTTTCTAGTAACCGATTAAACTGTTGACAAAAGCACTTTTCTGCAACTTTTCAAAACCAAAATCACTTTTAAGCCAACCCAAAACCCCATTTTTCTTGTCATTCGATTAACACATATTTTTACCCCAAAAATCACTTTTCTAAACATCAAAACTTCAACTATTTTCCCAAAAACACTAATAACTTTGAGTTGCGACTCTGACTCGCAACAACATCAACCACACAACAACGACATCATACAATTCAATCAATTATATGATTCCAACAACAATAATTACAACAATTAGTCATTCCAACATTAGTCACAACATCAACATACCACATATAATTCATCAAGCAATTCAATCAATCCAACAATTACAAGTTTGTAACAATGATCATGGTATTGAGAGAAGAAAAACACAACCTAAGCACATACATAATCTACCCACCATCATCATGTTAACCCTTAAATAATTAGAACCTCACCCTTACCTTAGAGTTCTTGCAAGTTCCTCAACAATGGTGATTCTCCTCTTTCTCCTAGAGCCTTAGCCTCCTCTTCACTTTTCCTCCCAAAAGACGTATTTGACAATTCTATTCCTCCACTTCTCTTATTTCTTATTATTACATCATTATTATTATTAATCTCATCTAATTAAAATAATAAATAATAATAATAATAATAATAATAATTATTACTATTATTTAATCTAAATAATATTTACCTTATATTATTTAAATAAATAATTACTAACTAATACTACCTCCGTTCCTTTTTATAAGAGACAAGTTACTTTTTAGGTTCATTGAATCATTAATGTATTTGGTCTATAAACTGGCCAAATACATTGATTATTCAATGAACCTAAAAAGTGAGTTGTCTCTTATAAAAAGGAACGGATGTAGTATTACTAATTAGTTTTACTCTCCACACCACCTATCTCTACACATTTACTCACACATCCCCCACACCTTAATGTCTCTTCTTAAGGCCACTACCCCACACTAAGGTAGTTCAAATACACCAATAGCACAACAAAATCACAAACATCACAATTAAATTACGGAAAAAATAAATAAAATAAGTCGGGCATTACAACTTACATGAAATTTTATGGTCTTATCATTACTACGCCGCATTCGACTACACGAGAAACTCCCTTCAGGATGGTCTATGGCGCGGATGCAATGATCCCAGTTGAGATCCATACCCCGACATGAAGGCATTCAGTCTTTGATGAAAGCACCGACTCGAAAAGTTTGAGTAACTCGGCTGACTTGATGGATGAAATCAGGGAGATAACTCACGTTAGAGAATTCACGGCAAAGCAAAGAATTGCACAGATGTTCAATATCAAAGTGAGACAGAGGGGTTTTCACAAGGGAGACTTGGTAGTTAAGAATAAATAATCCCACAAAAAGGGGCAAGTTAGGCCCGAACTGGGAGGGTACCTATCGCGTTCGTCAGAAGATAGGAAATGGGGCTTACAAATTAGAAAGCTTGGATGGTGAAGAGATACCTAGGACTTGGAATATAACTAGTCTTAAGCTTTATCTCAGTTAAATCATGTAACGAATGTAATAAATAAAATTTTAGGAGTATACTCTTTTCCCTTGCAAGGGTAAGGGTTTTTAATGAGGCTCGTATTTAAACATCTATTTCATGTAAAATAGAAAAGTCGGTCCTAGGATGTAATTCTACCAAGTTAATTTACCTCTGGTATAATCGGCTTCATCCGAACTATGCGCACTTGATGCCTTTGGCCAAAGTCCAAGTTAATTTACCTCTGGCATAATCGGCTTCGTCCGGTCTATGCGCACTTTATGCCTCTAGTCAAAGTCCAAGTTAATTTACCTCTGGCATAATCAACTTCGTCTGGGCTATGCGTACTTGATGCCTCTGGCCAAAGTCCAAGTTAATTTACCTCAGGCATAATCGGCTTTGTTCGGGCTATGCGCATTTGAGGCCTCTGGCCAAAGTCCAAGTTAATTTATCTCTGGCATAATCGCCTTTCTCCGGGCTATGCATACTTGATGCCTCTGGCCAAAGTCCAAGTTAATTTACCTCTGGCATAATCGGTTTTGTCCGGACCGTGTTAATATACCTCTGGTCAAAATCCAAGTGTACTTAATGTCTTTGGTAAAATCGGTCTTGTCTAGGTTACTCTGGTAAACCTCGGACCGAAACTCAAGCAGTTACGATACCATATTCTCAGTCTAATTGGAAGCTAAGACACGGGTTCCCGGTATAAATTGGTAATAATAAAATAACATCTTTCGGTAAACATCAGTAACTCATACAACGAAATAACACCTTTCGGTAAGCATCGGTAACCCATACAACAAAATAACATCTTTCGGTAAGCATTGGTAACCCATACAACAAAATAACATCAGCATAACTTTAAAAGGTTCGCCTTGAGGGCTCAAACATTCGATAAAGATATTGAATAAAAATACATAACAACAATAAAGTAGAAATAATCATACCTTGAATCTGGTAAGAGAGGTGAGAGTCGATGGAAGCACTTGAGAAGAGGATCGTTTAGAATAATGTCTCAAAACACCAAACTGGGTTTTTTATAAATAAAGAGTAACAGTTAGAAGAATTGGAAGAGAGATGTAATGATGAAGGTGGGAATTTCCATAAAGCTATCATGAAGAGGAAAGTGAAAAGTTTGACATCATTAAAAGCGGACATAAGCACGAGATAGGGAAAGAAAGTTCAAGGATTATTTGTCCGAGCACTTCGTTTCTTATGAACCTAGTGCCTAGGGGGCTTATGCACATCCCGAAAATTATGTTTACTGACCGATGTATGAACCCGGTAAATTTAGTTGACTAGCCAAAGTATAAGTTCAAAAAAGCCGATTTTAAGTCTTAGAAAGACTCTGAGGCCGAGTTGGAAAAATAGCTGAGCAAGGGAAGATCATCAAGTCGGAATGCCATATTTCTACCTACGAGTCGGATTCCAGATAAAGGTATCCATATAAACAGGGCGGAGCCAACTACATATAAACCGAGCTCTTTCTCGCTCACACTAGTTGGGTCCGATGACATGGCTAGGATGCCAGGTGAAGGCTTGCAAGAAACAATTATGGGATGATGCATTATGATAGAAGAGTTACAACTATTGAATATATAGGCGTTACACTGTCATTACAGGTGACTACGGACGTTATTGGGGGATATTTATGAGGAATATGAAGAGTAGAAATAGAGGGAAGTAGAGACCTATAAATAGGAGAGAATTTGGAAGGAATGAGGTAGGCAATATACACAGAACAGACACTTAAAAACCATTCATATAAGGCTCTCTTCGGACGAATAGCGAAGAAGTCAACCTTTTAGTGTTTTAGCAAGAACAGATTGGACCAGGGGTGCTCATGCTTGATTTGAGTTACTGAAGAGGATATATGATGATGAGATCCTTGATGCACAACAAGCTCATGGTGATGCTGGACAGGTGGCGGTACACAAGACTCGTGCTTTGAGGGCATACTTTCTTTTTTTGGTTGGCACTTGCTTTTTTGTGGACATGAGTGCCACTTATACTGACGTTGCATACCTCCGGCACTTCTTGTATCTCACTCGGATCCATGAGTACAACTGGAGGGCGACTTGCGTTACCTACCTTTATTCGAAGTTGAGAGAGATGTTGTCAGGCACACACAGTAGTAGTCTGTTATTATTTTATTGTAGTACTATACTCTCTCTACTTTATTTTTACGGTTTTATTACATTTTGGTTCTCGATTGTAGGATATTTTTTACATATATGGCTATATCATTTTCGACACAACCACTATTAGCCTCTTATTATTTTGTACATCTATTGTTTTATTAGAGATCATGCTTCATACTTCATCTGAAAACAAATACACAACATATAACAAAAAACATCTGTTCTGATACACTTCGGAGATGTATCTCCGAAAAATTACCAAAGATGCATCTCCGAAACAATTCAAATGTATGTAAATGGCTACCGAGTGAAATGTTTTGAATATTTAAAATTATTCAAGAAATATATCTCCGGAACATGCTTACGTTTATTCAGAAATATGTGCGTCCGAAGATGTATCTCCAAAATCAAATGATATATATGCAAATTCATATGGTGCATTAGAAACATCTAAAATGCAATAAAAAAAATTCACTTATAATAAAAGATTACATTTGTGTTTGATGGAACTTTTGAATGTTCGCGAATGTGACAATAATTATAGTAAAAAACTCTAAAAGGGAAATGCAGTCTTGATTTTTAACAAATTTTAACCATAATAATAAGAGAAAGCGAGAAGAGAAGAGTGAATATTAATTTGTGAAAATAAAAAACATATAACAATGGAGGAGTTTTTGTCATACCAATATATATATTTGGTTGTAAAGTAAAACTTTTTTCAATGTTATTTTCAATTACATTACAGTGAGCTCAAAATAGAACATTCAAAGACCAAGACAACACAAGCAAATACAAGACAGATTAATCTACAACATGTGTTCAAATCAAATAGAGATGCTATATGGAACACCTTTTCCTGTTACACCAGGTTCTGAAGTTGGCTTCAAAAGTTCATAAGGTAAAATCCCAGCACCATTTCTATTCCTCAAATTCTTATCAGCATTCCTCTCATCAATTATACCTTCAAGCTCCATTAACTTCCCTTTAAACTTTTCAAAAGCAGCCTTAACCATTGGTTCCTCTTCCCAAGCCGGCTCAATCGTTTGTCCAAGATATTCCTCGTCCGGGGAATGAGTAGACAAAATATCCAACACTGTCATCACTGTCATAGCTTGAATTTGCGAAGGAAAACACTTCAACAATGTCACTTCTGGTTTATCATAGAAAAGTTCCAGTTCTTGATCAGACGGGTCTTCTGTAGGCATGTTGATTCTCGCAATGGCCGGTCTATTGGGAAAATATCCCGCGTAAGTATACTGACCAAAATTCATCGCAGCGTGATGTCCTGATGTTATCCAAACAATGGTCGTCAGTATGTCAATAAGATCGTCATTTGTTTTCAAATTAGGCCACCAAGGTTCATCTTTTTTGGAAGTAATAATCTGTATATTGGATGCATTGCACTTAGTTGCCTGTTTGTTGCAATGATGTATGGTTCTGTACAACAATGAGTTCTCAACCAGTGACTAACAAGTTGGTGAAAGCCAGCATCATGAGCAAGGACATGAGTTTTGGCAAGTCTCCAAAGCCAAACGTCAGTTGAGTGCCAAGAAGGTGTGAACACTTGCCTCCACTGTGGCTTTCCATTCATCGGCGGCCGAGCTAGCTCAATTGCTAGTGGTCTTAATGCACCATCATGCGTCAGGAAGAACAATGTCCTTGATCCATACAATGTTGTACCTTCAAGTTTCCTAACTTCCTCTACTAATGGCAAGAAAAAATCATAGTAGTCGAGGATGAACAACTTTTTCTGTTTTATGGCCTGTATTGGGTTTGTTAACATTGCAAAATTTTATTTAGCATGGTTATGTAAAAATACAACCACGATCCTAAAACTCAGAACATACCTCTTCAACGGTAAGGAATCCTCCGATTTGTTGCTCAATTATTACAGTAGTTATTGCTGATTCCGCCGGACCATAAACATTAGGGTCAAGTTTGCTTTTCAATGGCCATTCCTACATGACATTTTTTTTTTGTGTCCCTAATTATCAATTTCTATTACCTTTAGTGTATTTTCAAAAAATAACTTGTGCTAGTAGTTTACCGTAACCAATTGTATGCAACAAGGGTTAAGACCGGCTATAGTCTGTCTTCCAAATTCTTCATCCCTAAACCAAAAGAATCTGTCCTCTGCCATATCAAACCAAGTTATTATAACTAACTAGCATAAATAACTTTCATATATTCTCATGAATACAAATCACGTCTTACTGTCCATTGTGGCAGGAGTCTCAAAACGAATAAACGTAGCAGCATTGACAAGCCTGACCAGCCGCAGCAATACAGTCCTGAGAAGTCCTTTCTCCTTTTGAGGAGGCAAACTAAATCCTTCATTGAAAAGGTCATCTATGGATGAGAAAAGAGGGAATCCAAGATTCTTGTCAATTACAGATGTTCTCAAACCCGAGAAAAGAGGTTTGAAAACAGATTCTAAGGTATTTGCTGAAATTACGAGTTGTTTTACATCAGAGAAGCATTCGTCTCTAGGCACGTAGACATTGCTACTTCTTTTCTCAGACAATGGATCTGTTCATGCAAAAATATATATAATCAACCATCAGAATATACAATAAGGAGAGTTTTAACACTGCTGCATTTTAAAACTGTTAACTTTTAGTTACACATACCAGTATTACAACGAGGTCTTCCGGTTCTACAGCGCCTAGGATATGGATGTTCACTGCCACCGAGAACAGGTCTCTTGTGTTTGGGATCACTGTCAGGATCTCCGAGGTCATTATACACGTCGTAATCATATACTCGATCAAAGCGTTGGCGTTCGCCTTGACCATTGCCTCGTAAACTTATTAGTTCCCCTTCTCTTAACATTTTCAATCCTTCTGGTGTTTCAGATGGCAAATATGACTGTTCAAAATTTAATTAAGTATCATTTAGAACTAAACATAGGCGACAAAATTAATTAAGGATTATTTAGTACTAAACATTTTGGTACCTTGTTTGAGAAAAACACTCTCTTAGTAGGGTTGTCGAACTTGGAATGAACCCAAGATTCACAGGAAAATTTAACAGGACCAGTGAGAAAGCCATCAAGAACAATTTCTCTCATGAATATTTCCTTTTGATGTTCATTTTCCACAAGAATAGCACCAATCTCTCCAAAATTTGCTGGTACTTCAAATTCAGCTTCATATTTAACCTCTTGTGTTGATCGATTCGTCAAACGAACATAACCTTTGATCCTTTTCTTCTCTAACTTTGTCTCTTTTTGAAACAAAACAAAGGACAAAATTACAATAAATGTTAATGGATGGTTAAAGACAAAGTAGGTGATATGTGCCCTCAAGAGAAGTATTCAGCTAAACTTCTTACTATTTCTTACCAGACAAGGCATGTGAGATACTTAAAACAAAATTTGGACGAATGCGTAAACACTGCAAATGGCAGATCGTAAATACAAAAGGATGGGGATGTAATGGATCAATGTTTATCTGATATTCTAGCACTTGCAACTAGAGATAAAGTCTTTCTATAAGTCTCGGATGCAACACTGTATTTTATATTATGAATAATCAAGGGATGGAGAAGCTGCTACACTGCATACTTAAGGGAGGAGAGATATTCGTGGATGACATGATAGTCAAGGTCGGAGAGGTGCATCTAGTCATCTTACTTCTGTGCTTGATCTCGTGCGCCAATACAACATGAGACTGAACTCAGAGAAGTGCACATTTGGGGTCAATGTCGATAAATTCCTAGGATTCTACCTCAAAAAGAGAGATATTGAAGCTAACCCATAAAAGTGTGACGCCATCATCAAAATGATTCATGAGAGAATAATGAAGCTGAACGGGGTGCTCATCACCCTCCACAGGTTCATTTCCAGATCTATCCAACACACCCTTCCATTCTACAAACACCTTAGAAGGAAATACAATTTGATTGGACACCAGAAAGCGAACAAAGCATCGGTCCTATCCAAGCCTATGGTCGGGGAGACGTTCATATTCTTGGCAGTATCATCAGAAGCGGTGAGTGTCGTCATTGTGGGAGAGGTTGACATCAACTAGAATACATTACATTTCATTTCCAAGGCGTTGGCATGTCCTAAAACATGTTACTAAAACATTTCCCTTGCCCTGGTCGTAGCTTCAAGGAAATTGTGATGTAACTTTATAGCACATTAAATGGTGGTCCATACTAACCAACTATTGAAATTTCAGAATTCGGTATCTCTTTCGAAACCAGGGAAGCCCTCAGAGCCTAGGGGTGTTTGTTTTAAGGTTGTAAAAAATATTTTCGGAAATATGGTCATGGGAATACATCATTCCCATGTTTGATTCAATTTTTAAAAAATTATTTCAAGACCTATTTTATTTTTAGGAATTTTATTTACACATAATTATTTTATTTTTATTCAAAGATTTAAAAGGTGGAAATCCAACATTACCATAGGAATAAAGTTCAACTAACTACAACCTCCACTACTACTCACATTTATTTATTTTATTTTTTTATAATTTTTAAATTAAATAAATATTATAAGCATTTATAAGAAATTTAGTTTTTACCAAATACTTGGATTGGAATATTATTCTAAGTAATAATAATGATGAAAATAAGATTCCAAAGAATGTTATTTCTTAACTTAAAACAAACACAATATTCACTTATCATGAAGTGCATAGAAGAATTATCAAAATGTAAAGGAAGTAGAGCCGACCTCATCCTCGAGAGCGACAAAGGACTCATAGTAGAAGTATCTATACTCTTTGAGTTTTCCAACACAAACAATGAAGCTGAATATAAAGCCTTAATCATATGAATCACTTTAGCTTTAGAAACGGGAGAAGTCAAGTTATAAACAAACTCTCATTTAGTGGTCTCCCAGGGGAAAGGGGAGACACAAGCCAATGATCCAATACTGTATAAATACATAGTCATGGCCACATACTAATTATGCTCATTCAAGGCATATGATATTGCACATGTGCCAAGAGAAAAAATATAATGGCATATGTTCTATTAAAGCTGACAAGCACAAGAGTGTCTGGCATCAACCATTCTTTCACCAAATAAACACTTGAGTAACTTAATCTCCCTACAATAGTCATTGTGGCCATTGTAAAAATATGGACAATAGAACTGTCATGGATCGACTTGATCATAACATATATTGAGAATGAAACCTTGCCAAGAGACCTCGCTGAAGCTAGTCTTGTTAAAAGAAGAGCATGCACATATTTAATTATAGGCAGAAAGTTGTAAAAGAGAGGAACTTTCACCCCTCTTTTGAAGTTTTTAGCTCACGACAAATTCGTATACATCCTCAAAAAAGTTTATGGGCGTATATTTGAACAACATTTAGGATGATGAGCACTAGATAAGAAAGTCCTCATAGTAGGATATTATTAGCATTATATGGTCTGGGATGTCAAAAATATATAGTCTGAACATGTGTTTATAAGTGGGGATAGTCCTCACTCTACCAACCGATTTTGTAGGGTTGAGTTAGGTCCAACCACACTTTCTTAATATAGTATCAAGAGTCTTGTTTAAGATCCGCTTTATAGATATGAACAGTGGCAAGATAGACGATCTTGATTCATCGGAAGATAAAAAACCACACTAAACAGCTTAAATGAAGTCTCGAAATTGTAATTGCACTTAAGTACACTAAAGCAGGCCTAGACTCATTGCCTCCATACTCTATATGCATGGGTGTACATAGAAGTCTCCCTCGAGACAACATTTCATCAATCGCATGAAATGCATTAAGTACTCATGTTACCCATGCCTAGTAGTCCCATTCAAAACCATTGCAGAGCTCTATCTTCCCGGGACACATCTTCAATAGATGACCTCCGTCAACGAGTACCTATTCTTGGACCAACCTCATTAATTTATGCATTAACACTCCTTGCTTCAAATATGATATCAAGGAATTTTGGGACATTGTTTCGAGTAGGCCAGGGGCCCAATCTATAGGCTCAATCTAACAAGAGAGTGATAGTTACTACCATATATATGTTGACTTTCATGTCTAGACACCACATAAGAGCATGACCTGTTGTCCATCTTAAGCGTTGATAGCTATCCAAGGATCTCTCGCACTCCATGCTAGACTACTCGGGAACAATTATACTTATGTCATCTATATTAGCATAACTTTGAGTCACACTTAGGTTTTCTTTACACACACTTACAAATTTTCATCTCATTCAAACACTCACTTAAGCGTTAGAGTGTTAATTTTTTGTAGGTATTTTCTTTGATCACAAAAAATATAACCATCGTAACATAAGTTTCAATGCATTGATTATCTTTAACATTTCATTTATTCTATGTTCCGAGTTTGAATAGTAACAAACGACATTTATTTATTGAATATTTGGATTCATGGAGAGTTTAATATTATCACATTATATCACGGTAATTTTAACAAAATTTCATCAAAATCATAATATCACAATAGTTATGTCAATCAAGTTTAGTAGGAATTTTAACACATACTGATTTAAAGACTTAATATATATATTTTTTATATTTATAAAATTAATAAGGTTTGTTTGATATAGTTTTATAAAACTTTTTTTTGTTTTTTTAATTTTAAAATAATAAAATTTAACAAAAGAATTTTTTGAAAACTGTTCTTTATTTATAATTTTGAAAACTAAAAAATCAAAATATATTTTAGAGCTATTTTCTTTTTCATATTTCAAATTAAGAAGAGGAAAAAAATGGTATAATTTTTATTAATAAAAATTTATTATATTGTACATCTTTAAAATGTAATTTTTTATATGAATTATATTATTTTATGATTACAAACATGTTAAAAAAGTATATCAATCCGTAAATAATATTTTAATATATTTGTTGCTTCATATTTATATTATACAATTTTATTCATTTTGATCAAGGTTGGCAGAATTGAATTTTTACTTTGACTCGTTTTGATTAGGTAAAATCAAAATATAAAATCGTAAAATTGACCTCATATTAAAATAATATTATATATATATATAGAGAGAGAGAGAGAGAGAGAGAGAGAGAGAGAGAGAGATAGAGAGAGAGAGAGAGAGAGAGAAACTTTATGCTCTAACTATGTAGTTTAATGCAAAAAATTAATATATGTGTTTATATATACATATCCAGCAACATGTAAGAATTATTGTAAGTGAAAAAGATAAGGTTTAAAACAAAGAAGAAAGCTTTGGTCCAGCGTCGTACAAGTGATGTGACGTTAGGGTTAAAAAGTTTTTAATTTTTATTGTTATGGTAAATGAAAAGTCTAATGTCAATGAAAAAATAAGTTATTTAAAGTGAATAAAATAATAAAGTGGGAGAAATTTTATTGGGCTAGCCTTTTTAAATTTTCAAGTAAAAAAATTAAATTCAAGTCAAAGAGTAAAATCCAAAAATTTTACACGTTTTTACAGATTTTAGAGAGATTTAAATTGCGTAAAATCGTTCAAATATACGATTTTATTTAAAAACGATTTAACACCAAATGCTGATCTAAAAACATAAAATCTAAGTGTTTAGGTTTTAAATCGTGATTTTAACAACCTTGATTTTGATAATGAAAGAAAATCCTTTTATTTTCATTTTTTACTATTATTTTTTTTATATATATTATTCAACTTGAATATTTTTTTAAAGAAAAAGATTTTACATTTACAAACTTAAAAAAATAAGAGAAATGTTACTTAGATTAAAAAATTAATAAAATAATCAATACTGCATAAATTTATAGTTAAAATAATGGTTAAAAAATTCAAACTATAAATTGTTACTTCTCGCTAGGGGTGGCAAAACGGGTTAGGTCCGTTGGGTCGGTTTGTTTGACCTGCTATTTTTGGTGTGCTAGGCTGAGGTTTTCGACTCGGTACTTTAAGTTGATCTGTCCAGCCTAACCCGCTTGAAAAAGCGGGTCGGGTGGATTTTGCCCGAGTGCTTTTTGTTAATTTTTTTTTTATTTTTTTTACTTAGAATTAAAACAACTTTAACTACAAAACAACGTTCTTCTCTTAGGATTATGTTGATTGAATTGTATTGTAAATTATTATACAAACAAATTGAATTATAATTGTAACGTTCTTTCAATAACTTTCTAATACATGTGTTGATTGGAAAAATTTGAAATAAAAGAACAATTGTATAACATGCTAAATTATTAAGTTGTCAAACATTAGCTCACATGTTTTCTTTATAAATAGATGTTGATTTTAAGAAAAGAAAAGATTTGATTAGTGTATACGTGTGACATATTTAAGAGTTAACTATTAGGGAATAAGTCAATATAAGAGTCTAGATGATGTAAACAATGAGAAAGTCAGGTGTTGATATTTTATGCATTACTATTTTATGCACTTTGATGTTTTATGCTGTGTAATTATTGTCATGTTTGTCTTTTGTAAATTCTTAATTGAGTTCTTTTAGTAGTTAGTTTTTAAATAGGATTAGAATTATATGTATTGTTTATTTATTTATTTATGTTTATACGTTTTTTTTATTGTATTTGAGTTTTTATTTTGTAATTGGTTTTTATTTATTTTATTTTTTGAACTGTTTGGACTTAAGACATGTTAAAATTCTATTATGTGTTGTTAAATAGATCTTTTGTCAACCTCTTAAGTAATAAATAAAATTTTTTAAAATTATGCAGTAAATCAAATTGTAAAATAAAAAATAAAAACTTAGCGGGTCAACCCGTCAACTCGTCAATTCGTTAGTAAATATGACGGATTTAACTTTTGAGCTCGGACACCTAAGTTGTTCCGCCCCGCTCCGCTTTGCTTTTGAACGGGTTTTAAATGGGACGGATCTAAATGAAGCGGGCCGCCCACTTTACCACTCCTACTTGTCGCATGTTAAAAATTATGTTTGCGGAAATTTCTAAAATTGTGAACAATTATGTGTATTTATAATATGTATAATAATTATCAAACTCATTTTTATTTAGATTTTGTAATAATATTTGATGACTATTTATATTATATTATGAATATAAATATAAAGATAATTAATAAAAAGCGGAGTATATGTTTATAGAATAATTCAAATATCTTGACAATTTTTTTTTTAGTATCCATTCCAAATATATAAATATAATTGATTTGAAAATACAAAAAAAAATTAAAAACATATAATAAACTTCACTTCTAAATTTAATATAAGAAATATTTTGATAAATAAAAATAAAATATATTAAAATAACATTATAATAAAAAACAAAAATATAAATATAACAAGTTTCTTTTTAAAAAAAAACTAAAATATATTTTGCAAATAAATCACCCAAACAAGTTTTTTTTTTTCATTTTTTATTTGTAAAACAGTTTTCAAAAATAAGATTATCAAATATGTTTTATTTAATTTTTTTCTTCAAAACAGTTTGTTGAAATTAATTTATAAAATAATTTTTAAAAATTAAAAACCAAAACTTTTTCAAACAAACTAAGTTTCTTTTTTTATTCTCAACCTAAAATTGACTTTTTTAACTTTACAAAATTTTCTTCCACCCAATTTTAATATTTAGAATTTTCCTCCATTTTTAATTTCTGTTTTAGTTTTAGTCCTCCTATTTTTAAATCTAGAATTTTGGTCATCTATTTTCCTTTTTAGCTTTAGTTTTGGTCCTATATTTTAAATTTTGTTTTACATTTTAGTCTCCTTTGTAATTTTGAACTAATTTAAAAAGGGAACCAAAAATTTAAAAAAATGAAAATAAGAGGACCAAAACAAAAAAAAAATGAAAATGGAGGGACAAAAATTTTGCATTTTAAAATAGGGGGATTAAAACTAAAAAAAAATTGAAAATACAGTGACAAAAAATCCAGATTTTAAAATAGGAGAATCAAAACTCTAAAAAAATAAAAATAAAATGACCAAAATTACAATTAAGGCAAATAAAAATTATCCAATCATCCTAAAGCTTTTAAATAATATTTTTTTTAAGTAGTATTTAAATTTTAAAATGACTTACTTGGATCTAGCTCAGAGCTAACAAGCTCCAACAGAATTGATTTTCCCATCAACTCAGTTATTTCATCAAGACCACTTTGTAAACCCACTTTTGACAAAACTCCTCCAGTTGCAGGTTGAACAGTTACTGTAGCTTTTACTTCTACTGATTTTCTTTCTATTGCTTCTTCTCTCACAGCCACAGCTTTGATTTTCTTGTACTCATTCTTAAACTTCTTCTGTTTCTTTTGGTTTGTCAACAATGACCTTGACAAACCAACCTGAAAATATCTATGGTTACTACTGCCAATGCCATGGAGGCTTGGTTTTTGCAAGATCAGACAGTTAGGCCTCCAGTATATTTGTTGCATAAACATGTTTAATGGAATCTATGAGACAATATGGGGTGGAAATATATTCTCCCATATGAGACATATTTATATTACAATGAAACTAGGTAAAATTATATGTATATATATTTTATAAAATGTCAAATATAATAATGTTTATCACGTTTATAATTTGTTTTATAATGTTTTTTTTTTTTGGCAACACACAATAGATTTTAAAAGGAGGGCCCCCGAGTCAAAACTTTCCAGAAGAAGTGCCAACAAATTTTAAAAAGGACAATGATGCAAGCACACCTTTATTTTGTACATCTATGTGATATCTCGTTAATTAGGTTACTTAATTCAATTTACCAGATAATTAATTTAATTTATATATGACTAGTAGAGTATCAGACTATCATAAGATACTCTTTTATGATTTTTATTTTTATTTTTATAAAGAGATTTGTCTTATTTGTCGCAAGATGTGTTTGGATATATTTAAGAAACACGCGATTCATTGTAGGGAATATTCAGGCTAAATACCAACATGACATTGTTAGAGATGTCTAATTGGATATATTTCGGACAGTCGGAGTATCTATGAAAAAAGGGCCGCATGTGAATTTCTTGATTGATCCACTGTTTACTTGGAAATTTGGTAAAAAAACAAGTTTTTTTTAATACTTAAGAAATTAAACTTGAAAATATCCCGAAACATATTTGTGTGAATTATAACCTTTGAACATCATGTTATTGTTGAAATCGAAACACAATATTTAAAAGACTTTAATTTGAAACTTGACTAAACTTGGAATGTAAAAGGTTTTGAAAACAAAATAACTGAAATCAAATTGTAAACTAAAAATGAAATGACAGAAATCGAAATGTAACTCTAATTGCAGAAAGACTTGAATGTAAAATGCTTGAAGTTGTTAAATATGGAACGCATACGTACATTTTCTCACTCGTTTCTCAATTACACAGATATTTTAAGTATATAGAAATTTGAGTACAATTGTGAACTCTTACAACATAGGCAAGCGTCTCCTTATATACTAGTCTAAAATAACTACCTACAACGGTAGACTAAACATATCACGACACATTTTACTTTCATGTAGTCGTTGTCTTCGACAAACCTCCACGTGTCTTCGAGTAACCACCTGATATAATCCAATTCCCGCTCTTTCAATTAGGAAAAATAATCGACTAAAACACTTAGAAATTTTACTAAGTCCAAAAACTTTACACACTCCTTGACCTTCAGCTACACATTTCGACCAACATTATGATATATGCCTTTTGACGTGCCCAAATCAAATCAACTCATGGTTCTAATTTGCCATGTTCGAATTCAACTTTTCACCATGGCATACTTATTTGTCTTACTTGCCATTTATATCTAGGTCAAAAATCCAAGGTAACAAATTGTCGCCCAAAATGCAATGTTTCGATTTGAATCAAAAAAAGAAACGTAGCATTTTTTAGCATATTTTCGACACTGCTTCCACTTCTATGCTGACGACAATGACATCATTACCCCTTTTACTGCGCATTGTCATTTTTCATAAAATATGTTCAGAATCTCATCATCACTTCTATTTTCTAGAAAGACATGAATGTGCATGTCTTTGCTTAACTGTTCCACACACATCAATGTTCCCACTCCGTAACACACGAAATCGCTTTAAAATCTCCACACAGATGCCATGTGTCTGACCTTAAGCATGCAACAAAAATGCTATAAATACACAGCTTCACCTCTCTTTTCATCTTCTTCATTTTAGCCATTTTTGTAACCTTCTTGCTAGAGCTGTCAAAATGGGCTAGCCCACATGGGCCGGCCCACCAGGCCCGAAAAATCATAGGGCTTGGGCCTTAAAATTAGAGCCCATATTTTTCAGGGCCTTTTTAGCCCAACCCTAAAAAGCCCGCTACCCTTTAGGACTAGCCCATATGGGTCGTGGGTAGCCCATTAGGCCCATATCACTATAAATTTTAAAAAATTATACTAATACTTATATTATCTTACTCCAAAATAACACATTGATTTTTCTCACCTCACTAAATTTGATATATATTCGATTCAATATTTCTCTTTTAAATATTATACATTAATATAATCAACACTCTTTTCTCGTATTCTATTAGTTTCCCTTATGTTAAATATTCGAGTATTATTTTATACAATTTAGACATGTATTGTATTTAAAAAAATATTATAGTATTGATAAAAGATAATATAGTGCTTAAAAATGTATTATAAAAATGTATTATGTTTAAAATAATATAATTTTTAATTTTATTTATAATAAATATTATGACATTTTTATTTTAATTTTTTATTTAAAAAAACCCATTTAGGGCCAGGTAGCCCGAAGCCCATCTAGGGCCGGGCTCGGGTAGTAATTTTCGAGCCCATATTAGAAATGAGCTTTTTTGGCCCAGCCCTGAAAAGCCCGAGCCCATTAGGGCTGGCCCGTTTAGGGCCGGATAACCCATTTTGACAGTTCTACTTCTTGCGTTGAGAAAAACCCTTCACTTTCTTCAAAACTTCCACTTCCAGCAATGGCATCAACTAAGACCTCAACTTCAAGGTTTAATACTGGGAAGAATCCATTGGCTTTCACGATCCCAACTGAGGAAGATGAATAAGGAAGAGATTTTGTTCCTGAATCCCCATTGTCAAAAGAAAAAAAAACTCCAACTAGGCAAACCAGGTACTCATTCCCTTCTCTCTATCTAATAAACTCTTCGCCTACTTGGGGCCATTTCCGATAGCAAAGTCAAATGCTGGGAAAGTCAAGAAATTTTTTTCCAGGCTACCCATTCACCATGCCTTCAGCATTCGAAGAACGCTCCCACGATTTGTCCTTCGAGGACAAACCTGCACGTGTGTTTCGATCTGCACCACCAACTTAAAGCAAGGAATACTTGGCTTGGATCGACAAAGTTCAACCTCAAAGGAAAAAAAATGGCAAGATATATGCATCTACGACATGATCAAAATCTCTAAAATTGGCCCTAGATAAAACCCGACCATGTTATTGGTGTCGATCTTCTTCTGGGAAGGTTCGACCAAAACTTTCCTGCTCCCTTGTGGCATGTTAACACCGGCCTTATTTGATGTAGCTGCTATCACAGAGCTAAACCCCTTGGGATAAACATTTATTGTGACTTTAGAAACCAATAACGAATTCACTATCAAACGATTCAGTTTCAAGAATTTCATCATTGACAACCACGAAAAGAAAACCACTGAAGTCTCCGACCAAGAGCACATATCCTTCTTAACCACTTTGGCTTTCTTACTACGTTTTGTGCTCTAGCTCTTTACAAGTAGCTAAGAAATTCGTACCTTTAGCCATCCAACTCCGCGAAGGTCGAAAGATTTCCCTAAGCAAACTCTTCTTAGACAACCTCTACCAGTTACTTGGAAAGGCTTCTTACAAATTAAAACACCTCCCCGAGACCAACAAATTGTACTTGCTCTCTAGTCTATTATGGCTTCTACATATCTGGCTTAATGCCACATTTGAACCAGAACTCCATATAACCGACTCTCCGGTCCTGATGGCATAAAACGACTGTAGAGCCACCGAAGGCACAATGTTCTCTTTTACTACTCCTCAGGAAACTCCTTCACAAATCACACTCATGAAATACATCAATTTATTCCTTAAGTCGACCATTTTTTCCTCGACAATGGCTCCGTTTGTGGATCAATGCGTTGGCTTATCCTGGTTTAGGAACATATTTCTTAGGGTTTCTTCCTCAGCAACTACCATGTCAAACTCCATCTAGGCAGCTTTTCTGACTCCCACACTCTTATCTACAAGAATCGAGACTGGGGCTCCTGGGTATGGCTTCGTTGGCTACCAACCCAACTTAGTAGCCAGGAAATTTGGCGTTAGCCAATTACTTCCACGTTCATTTTAAACTTGGGAAGATGATATTTGCTGGTCGGAAAGGAGATTCAGCATTGAAGACTACAAAGCTTGCACTGAATTTGCTCGCAACCAAGTTCATGAACTCCTCACTTTCCAATTTCAACAATCCTTTTACATGACAATCGAATACCACAACTAGTGGACACAGTATTCCGATGGCCACTTTTCAGAAGAAAACTTCTGAAAGAGATTATCTGGTACCTTCTCTGACGTATCAGAGGATCCAGAACAACCAGGTATATGTTTACTATTGTCTTTGAATTATTTACACTTTTCTCTCTTTCTTACACTTCGATTGCAGGTGAACTTGAAGCGCAAGATGACACTAATATTGAAGGACATTCCAACGTTGGTGAAACAAAGAAGACTGAAGAACCCAAAAAAAACGTAAATCTTCCCTTCTCTGATTTTTCCCTATCGTCGAAATAATTATAACAATTTATCTTTTAGAATTGAAAGCGTGACCCTAACTCTCAAATTAAACTTAAGAAGAAGAATAAGCCCACAACCACTTCGGCTTAGGTATACCATTAGTTTCCAATCCTTCAATGATCTTTCAATAATTAATCCCTCTAACTCGACTTGAACTTTTCCAGACTGCTCCAAACCCCACGGAGACTCCGGTTGAAAATGAAAGTTGATAAGATAATGAGGAAACTCTCATCTTCTCGAGGTCAAAACCTAAGGCTTCTCTCAAGCCAAGCATAAGACAAAAAAAGAAAGGAACTCCTTAGAAATCAAAATCCACGAAAGACACCACCACTTCGACCGTTGGCCCTTCCAATAAGAACATAGGAAAAGAGGAATATACAGAAAAGAAAGAAGAAAAGAACCAAGAGAAATATCAATATCTTCCCCCATCTGAAAATCAAGGGCCAAACGAAACTCAAGGTAAATTGGTCGAAAAACTAGAAAAAGCTGGCGCTGAGGTACTTCTCAATTCACCTCATACTTCTTTTTTTTTTGTACCTTTTACTTCAGGCATCGACTTACTAGTTTTCTTTCAGGAAATAACAGAAACAAACAAGAATGATGCAGAAAATCCACCAGGTATCCCTCGTTAAATTCTTTCTGAAACATTCTCTCACATCCATTGGTCTGATTTCCTTGATTCCATCATTTCATTTGTTTATCTAGACACCCAACCAATCAAGAAAACAATAGATGCTTCTTCACAACCACAACCTGAAGTGAATATTAACGTCGAACCACCCTCTCTGCAACGCATCGAGGAATTAGACGACACCACTGCTTCCGTCCAAGACATCATGGCTCAAGATGACCCACAACCTAACAGCCCAACAAAAACTAATGAAAAGCAAGTCATTCCCAACATCGAAACTGCCCCATCCACTGAGAAGGATCAACCTGCCAACAAAGAAGCAGAGCAAATCCAAGCTATTGTTCATGACTCGGTGTCGAACACTTATTTGAGCTAAGAAGAAATACTTGCTCTCAAAAGGAAAAAACCAACTGAATCTCTCAAGAGACTCTAAAAGCTTTGCAAGCTGTCGACAAGCTCTAGGTCAAGCCATTCCTTTGATGCTTCGTCAGTTGATACCAACAATGACTCAGTCAACCTCCTAATCCAACAATTGAAAGCCAATAAATTTAAGGTCGGCCTTCTCAATGCTATTGAAGGAGATGCTCGACTTGGGGCTGATATTCAATTGTTGTTGAACGAACTCAACAAACAACGGGTGTCCGACTACATGGTTCAATTTCTCTTTGAGTTTGAAGCATATTTCTATCAAGTTTGTAAAGACATTGATCTCAAATGGACAAAGAACACCCGACTTTAGAAAGTGAAAGTCGGCATGACTGTGTCCTGGGACGCAAGAAGTACATCTGAGTAAGAGGTTGATAGACTCGAGACCAAGCTTCAAGAATACATTGACAAGAAGGCTTAACTTGATAATCAAATTGCCCAGGACAGAGCTAAGATTCTCGAGTTGAACAAAGAGATTGACAACCTGGAAAAAGATAAAGCTAAGCTTGCATGGGAAACATCACTCCCTACTAGAGAGATGATCGATGAAAAGGCCACAAAAGGCGTGGAACATGCTGAAGCTACTCTTAATTTAGGGCTCGAAATTAACTCTTTGGAAGAAACCCATGATCGTCTGGCTGCAAGACTCGACTTCTCTAAGACTAAGCTTGAAAATTTTAAGTCACGATTTCTTATTTAAGTTGTACTCCTTTGTTTTTCATGCTTTCAATATTATGTAATGACAATGCCATTTTGGCACCCTGATCTAATACTATTTTGGCGCTTTTGTTTTTCTATTGCATATTATTCCTTAGTAATTCGAATTTCTTGTAGCATAGGCTTATACCTCTTAAGGTATTTACCATTTACTCTTAAAATTCATTTATCAGCTGTTAATTCCTCGATTTCATAATCATTTTTCGAAAATGCTTGAATAATCCGAAATAGACCTTCCCAATTAAGGGACCACTTGCCCAGAGCTTTGTCTTTTCGATCCATAGATAATATGACCTTCAAAATGTAATCTCCAATCGAAAAGGCTTTTATCTTAACCTTCTTATTATAGGCCTTGGCAACTCGTTCCTTTTGGCTTATCAAGACATCCAACACGGCCAATCTTTCCTCATCCAAATCATCCATCTATCCAACATCATATTCCAATAATGGTCAGATGGTATCTCATCCTGCCTTTAAATTCGAACCGATTGCAAATAGATTTAGACAAGCAATACAACTTTGTGTCCATAGGTCATCCGAAATGGAGTTGTATTCATTGCCTCTTTAGAAGAGCTATTCATTGCCTCTTTAGAAGAGCTTCGACATACCCATAAAACCTGATCCAACATTTTATGCCAATTCTATAGTTTCTTCCCAACATGCTTCTTAATCAAACCAATAACAACCTTATTGGCTGCTTCGACCTGACCATTTGTTTAAGCATAGTAAGGCGTCAAAGTTAATAATTTAATCCCCATTTTAGAGGAAAATTCCTGCATCTTTCGACCACTGAATACCGACCTTTGGCTCGTCGTAATAGTCTAAGGAATCCCAAACTTATAGACGACATGTCTTTGGATAAATTCTATTAAACATCTTGGTCAGCATTGACTAAAGGAACCACTTTGTAAAATAATCAATGCCAACTAAAATATATTTCTAACTTTTAGAGGATGTCGGTAGAATTTCCTCAATCATATCTAAAGCCCATCCTTTGAATGGTCATGTCTTCACAACCGCATGCATTTCGCTTGTAGGGACATGTTGAATGCCTGAGTGAACTTGGCACTCTTAACAACCCTTAGAAAAGTTGATATAATCTTTAATCATTATAGGCCAATAGACACCTTGGCGGCATAGAAACCATCTCATCTTGTGCCCTACTTGATGAGCACCACATGCCCCACTATGGACATTCGACACATCCAAATATGCCTCTCCTTCACCAAGGCATTTGAGTAACACACCTTAAGGTGTTTTCTTGAATAATTCATTCCCTATAGTCATGTAGCTTAAAGAACTGTATTTGATTTTTTGATCAATTGACTCAATCGGATTCTCTAAGTAACAGACTATTGGCTTTCTCCAATCAGTATCAACCATATTTTCAATAGCAAAGATCTCAAAGTTTTCTGGACCTACTGAACCTAACTTAGTCATTTCTAAATCTGACGGGGACAATGTCGTCGACTTCACTCTTCCTCAAACTTCAATCAAGTCTTCTAGTTTATCTTTAGACACTTTGTACCCTTAGGCAATCTGTGCCAACTCGTTCGCCTCTTGATTCTCTAATCAAGGGACATGTCAAATATCTACAAAGTCAAAACACTTGATCAGTCGACTCACTGTAACAAAGTACGTAATTAAGTTATCCTTAATACATATTTAGTCTTTTGTTACTTGATTCACCGCCAACTCAGAGTCTTCTCTTATCTCGACTTGTTTTCCCCAACTCTAACAAGATATCAAGCCCGACTATCAAAGCCTCATACTTGGACTCGTTATTTGAGCAAGAGCCATTGATTTTATATTTGAACTTGGTCAGATTCTTATTTGGAGTAATGATCAAGATCCCAATGCCAGTTTCATTCTTATGACTGGAACCATCGAAGTATAACTTCCAAGGTTCTAGATCCAAGTAGTTTAAAGGTGTTTTGACTATCGAGTGGTCCATGATAAAGTCGGCGACCACCTGCCCTTTCATGTCTTTTAAAGGAACGTATGTTAGGTGGTATTCTGTTAAGGCAAGTAAGATTAGTTAGACAACATATGCTTGATAATATCGAAATGAGAAAATACATACACATCAAAGGGCTTTATGTAATGCTTCAATTTCATACAGGAAAAGTACAAACAAAGGCACATCTTTTCTATAAGACTGTACCTAGTTTATGCATCGTTCAAGACTCGACTGAGGTAATATATGACCCTTTTGATGCCATTATCATTCTCATGTGCTAACATACTTCCTATAGTTAAGTCTGAAGCAATAATGTACAACCTTATGCACCTATTTCTAACTAGAGGGGAAAAAATCGGGGGATTCACTAAATACTCCTTTATTTTGTCAAACATCCTTTGATGCTCTGGCTTCCACGCAAACTCTTCCTTCTTTAGACTGAGTAGCGGCGAGAATACTCGAATCTTGCCACTAAGGTTTGAAATGAACCTCCTTAGAAAGTTAATATTTCCTAAGATAGATTGAAGCTCTTTCTTTGCCGAAGGAGGCTTGGTTTCCATGATAGACTTTATTTTATTTTGGTTTATCTCTATTCCTTTTTTATTGACCATGAAACCAAGAAAGTCCCCTGAATGCACACAAAAAGCACACTTAAGAGGTTTCATTCTTAGTATGTATTTTCTCATTCTTTCGAATGAGTGTCGAAGGTGGTTAAGATGACCCTTTCTTGACTCCGAGTTAATGACTATATCATCAATATATATTTACATAAAATTTTCAATATAGCCATGAAAGATAGAATTCATCACCCTCTGGTAGGTTTCCCCAGCATTCTTTAAGCCAAATGGCATCACTACCCATTCGTAGGTGCCTAAAGCTCTTGGACATCAAAATGTCGTCTTCGGCACATCTTCATCTATAATGAAAATTTTGTTATAACCAGAGTAACCATCCAACATACTAAGATACTCAAAACCTACTGCTGAGTGGACCAACATCTCAGCAATACGTATTGGGTATTCGTGTTTTGGGTTCGCAACATTCAGATCTCTGAAATTGATGCAAACCTTTAACGTTCTGTTTTTATTAATTACTTAAACGAAATTCGTAAGCCATTCGACATACCTTGTTGTTCTTATGAACTTGCTTCTTAGGAGTCTTTCGATCTCCTCCTTTATCTTGAACATGACATCTAGTGCAAACTGTATAGGTGTCTGCTTGACTGGCTTCTTCCCAGACTTTGTTAGTAGTATCAAATCCACCAATTCTCTACTCAAACCTAGCATTTAGTTATAATCCCAAGCAAAGAAATCTCTAAATTCTTGAATTAAATTAATTACCTCTAACCTTATATTCGGATCGATGCTAGTCTCATCGCCCAATTCTCATACTTTATTGACACTGCTGTGGAGTTTGACACTGATGTAAGTCGGCATTTTGCTAGTCTCATCGCCTAAATCTCATACTTTATTGACGACATCTTCTTCTCCATGCTCACCGTACTAGTTTGTTGTGAATTGATGTCGTAAAAAACAAACCAAAATATGTTAAAGAGTGAGTTTCTTGAACAAACACAAGAAACCCTATAAGTTTTAAGAAAGGGAGAGAATAAGGAAGAAGAAGAATAAGATTTGGTTATAACTATTTTACTATTCACTTTCTAAATAAGGGTTCAAAGATTACAAGTGAATAACAACAATTAACCTCTCTCAACAACCTGAGACAACTAGTCTATTTTTGGATTACTAAGCTAACTTAGGCTACAAGCTAACTTAACAATTGAGCTTTAAGTAAGGCCCAATTCGACATGCTTTAAAACAAAACATATTTTCATAAAATGCTTGAACACCAGGGTTCAATCCAAATTCCATGAAGCTACCCTTGTCAAAACCAGAGTTCAATCCAAATACCACAACTTGTTATTAATTAGTACTGCTACAAAATATACATTTTATAACAATGATTTCACCTCACCTAATAAAAAATTGATGTATAATTCTTAGACACGCCATGTTTTTGTTCAGACTAAAAAAAATCTATTATGTTGGTTGTATCAAATAACCAAAGGGTAAACAAATTCATAGTAAATGCTTTGAATCCTATCAACTGTAGTTTATGTTTTAATTTCATTAAGAGTGGTGTCTTCCTTCATATTTTATTTTTAATCCAAAATAAGCCACGTTCCACCTAGGTTATGTTTTTCAACGAGGATAACTTAACTTGTAGCTTTCAGTTTCACATGCCTAAAATAACACACTAAAACTATACACACATGACACTAAGGAAGAGCCATAAACAACGAGAGCCCTAAACACATATCATCCTTTAACTTGTAAAAAAATCAAGGAAATACGAAGATGACATCTGTTTAAGGCTCTCGTTCGATACTTGCCATAATGAAAGACCGAAATCATTTCTTTCACTTATTCTTCACATTTATAGTACGTCAAACATCACTACTTATGATACATTAATGTTGTTGTTGTTGTTGAAACTCTAAACTCTAGAGGTTTAATGTTGTTGTTTAAACTGAGATTGAATATTATATGTTGTTGTTTTTGTTGAGACAAATATGTTATAGGTTTATTGTTGATGTTAATATAGTTTTGTTGAGAGATTGTTTTTTTTATTGTTGTTGTTTAATGTTATTATTATTTAGATTGAGATTGAATGTTAATGCTGTTGTGTTTATTTAATGTTGTTTTTGAGTTATTGTTGTTTTTGTTTAATTGTTCTGCGTAGCAAAGTTTTGAAAGCTATATATTGTTGTTTAGTTATTGTTATATAGTTTGAGATTAAGATGCTTAGTTTTTCTACTTAGAAAAGTTTTGAAAGCTATATGTTGTTGTTATTGAGTTTGAGATTGAGATTATATTTATGTGATTCTTTATGCAGCTCTCATCTTGTTCTGTCGTACATGTCAAAAAGACATTTAAGTGATAAGAAATATAGTTGAGTTTATTATGTCTACTATCGATTGTTTATTTCATTAACCCTTGTTTGAACATATAACTTATTAAATTGATTTTGAAAATATTAATATGAAAAATTATGTTTTATTTGAAAATCATATTACACTAATTAATTTTTTTCCGAGCATTTTGTAACTCATCATTCATCTCATGTTTTTTAATAGTTAAAATCTCTCTCAATGCTTCTCGTCTTTGATTAACTTTCTTCTAGTCTTTGATTAACCTATTATGCTTTGAACAATGAATTAGTGGAGAATGAAGTCTTGAATGAAGAACTTGAAACATTGAATAAGATTCAAACCATTAAAGAATGACAGATGAATAATGAGTTATATCACTATGCCAAAAAAGAGTTCATGCAACACCCTCTCTACCGCGCTTTTTTATAAAATGTTGATAAAAAATAAAATAGGACATTAGACAGCGCTTTTGATAATAAGCGTTGACATAAAGTATCCACATAGGCAGCACTTTGTAATATAAGTGTCGCTGAATGTTAAATAAAAAATAATAATTTTGAAAAAATTATATATTAGACAACGCTTTTACTTTAGACAGTGCTTATTAATAAATAAAAGTGATGCCTTAAGTAGTACATTAGGCATCGTTAATTAATAAATAAAAGTGTTGTCTTAACTAGTACATTAGGCAGCGTTTATTAACAAATAAAAGTGTTGCCTTTAATAATATATTAGGCAGCGCCGTAAATAAACAAAAAGCGTTGTCTAATATACACATAGAAACTTTAAAATTTTAACTAATTAAAATTTTTGAAAAATTCAACTTTAGGCAGCGCTTATTAACAAATAAAAGAGTTGTCCTACGTAGTATATTAGGCAATGTTTATTAATAAATAAAAGTGTTATCTTAAGTAGTACATTAGGCAACACTTATTAATAAATAAAAGTGTTGTCTAATGTACACATAAAATTTAAAAATTTTAACTAAATAAAATTTCAGAAAAATCAACATTAGACAACGCTTATTAAAAAATAAAAGTGTTGCCTTAAGTAGTACATTAGACAGCACCCGTAAATAAACAAAAAGTGTTGTCTAAAGTGAACATAAATTAAAATTTCCGAAAAAAAATCAACATATGTGGGAATCAAGCCATTGAAACTTCGATTATTAAACAGTTTCTTTACCAGCTCGACCACTTGGCTTCTAATGTAATATATGCATTAATATATATATATATATATATATATATATATATATGGTTCAAATAATGTTTTCGTCCCTGTAAGTTGGCGAGGTTTTGGTTTTCGTCCCTGAATCTTTTTTTTTAGTCCCTATATTTCACATTCGTGTTCGTTTTAGTCCTTAAAACCAAAATCCGCAGGAAAACCCGCAGAAAACCTTCGGATTTTCCTGCGGATTTTGGTTTTAAGGACTAAAACAAACACAAATGTGAAATATAGGGACTAAAACCGAAAAAAAAAGATTCAGGGATGAAAACCAAAAACTCGCTAATTTACAGGGACGAAAATACTATTTAAACTTATATATATATATATATATATATATATATATATATATATATATATATATATATATATATATATATATAAGGTGGGGATCAAATTACTCCTAGAGTAAATTTTTTTAACTTACCCTAAATCATAGCCTTTGAATTGAATATAATTTAATGGGTAGTCAAGTAAAAGGATAATTTAACCATTAAATTATATTCAATTCAAAGGCTATGATTTGAATAAGTTAAAAAAACTTACTATTGGAGTAAGTTGATTCTCTCTCTCTCTCTCTCTCTCTCTCTCTCTCTCTCTCTCTCTCTCTCTCTCTCTCTTTCTCTCTCTCTCTCTCTCTATATATATATATATTTTGTAATACCCCGTATTATCTAAATGCTCAATTGGATATCAGATGAGATTAGATGAGTATCTATGTGCTCTATCTTTGGTAAATTGGATTAATGGAATCCTCTAAGTACCTTAATTATTATCAATTGGGATCAATAGAGCAACTAGTGAACTCTGAAGAGATCAATTATTTTAATTCAAGAAAGGATATTAAGGTAACTCTAATAATTGATCAATTAGTGTTAGACGATAAAATATCAATTGGAGATATTTTACTCTATTGGATTATATTTTATATATATATATATATATATATATATTTGTTAGAAGAGAAAAAGAAAAGAGATAGTAAGAAGAAGAAGAAAGAAAGAGAAAGGAAGAGAAGAGAAATAGGAAAGAAGAAAGGAAGAACTTGGGAAGAAGAAGAAGCTCATGGATCATCATCATCCTCTTCAACCTCCTCTTCGATTACCAGGTGGGTTCTAGTTAGACACTCTAAGTTCTAGAATTAAGGATTTAGAACTTAGGTTATATTTGAGAGAAAATGATTAAACGGATAAATCAATGAAATCTAACGGATGAAATGCGATATAAATTGTGTAGTGTAGTCGTATTATGCATGTGATCATTTGATAATACTTGCTTTGATGTTTGGGAATGATCTGGTATGGAATGGATGGGTTTTTGGAGCCATGGAACCCTAAACACGCAGCTGGGAAATTCTAAGTTTCGCATGGTTCGCCTAGCAAACCTGGCGAAAGGGGAAAGCGAATGGTTTGTCGAGGGTTCGTATAGCGAACCCAAAAGCGAACGGAAGGCGAATGTTCGCCCAGAGCTCACTTTGTGAACTTTATGCTTTTTTTTCTCTGCCATGCTTCGCTGGGGGGTTCGCCTTGCGAATACAGTAGCGAACGTGACAATTTTCCATCTTGTTTCCTTCATAACTTTTGATCCGTAACTGGGATTGGCGCCCGGTCGGAAGAGTTGGAAAGCTATTTCAATGCTCTTTGTGATGGTGAGGTAGAAACATGGTTATATGTCATGGATTGATATGGTACAGTTAAATATTGTGATGAATGTGAAAAGTGTGGTTTATGTTTCCACCGGAAATGCATGAATCGGGAATCCGATTGATATGGGACTTGAAGCCTTGGAAAGAGAATCCAATGTGCTATTAAATGGTATGTGAGACCATGATTTAACCAAGGATGCTTGGTAAAGGATAGTAGTGGCTTGTATGCCTTAAAAAAATGTGTGTGAACTACTATGTGGTTATGTTTGACATATTATGCTATCATGTGTGTTTTATGATTGATATTATAATATGTTTGTCTAATATTGTTGTTAAGTATGAATGAGAGAATATGCATGTTAAAATGAATTAGGAAGAGTGAGGAAACTTTACTCCAAAACAAATGGCATAGTTAAGATTGTTATAATTCTAGGTTGTGAATAGAATTGTGATAGAAACTCTGGATGACGACGCTCGTGCATTCATTGGCGAGTTCTGGCCTGGAGTAGATAACCTAGATGGCAAGGCTCGGGCACTGATGTAGGAAGGTACATCCGTGACGAGATTGGTCTAGGAGAGAGTGAGACACTAGTATGGAACATGTGGAAACCTTTGTGTTTTATGAGAAAAGGCAACTGTGGCCTTAAGGCTAATGTGGCCTTGTGATTGTCGAATATAATCACGTTGTGTATATGATCATGTAATAGTAAACATTTCTCTTGAGTTGCAGTTTCATGAGTCTCGAGCTCGTCTGAAACGTATGCATGGTACTTCGCAGGTTTGATTCTCGCGTGTAGTACGAATGAAACCTATGCTATGGGTAAAGAGACTTGTGACGGTGTACAGGCCGTGTGAAGTGACGAATTAAGGTGATAATATGTCCCTTAGTTACGAATCCATTTTGTATGCCAAGTAAATTACAAGGATCCATGACTCGGGTCGACTTCTAGACTTAGAAGCGGACGGGAAAAAGGGATGCCTTGGTAAGGTTATCGATTAGTGATATTTTGAGTTGGTGAACTCATGAACATGTTTCCATATAGTGTGAGATTGTGAACTCAATGTCATTTCCCTTCCCCTTGACTTGAGTTAGGATTTGGCTAGAACTCTGTAGAGCCGAGAGAATCCATAAGATAGGGAACTCACTGAGATTTGATGTATCTCACCCCACTATTGTTGATTATTTTCAGGAGGTATTTGCAGGTTTGATTTACAAGTGGAGCTATGCTTGGATGTTTCAAGAGAAGCTTGGCTTTAGTATTTTTGTTGTGTTTTTGTTGTATACAATTGAGGATATTATATATTGATCTTAGATTTTTGTTTTGGCTAGTTTCCGTATCTTGTACCATAGATTGTATTATGTTTTAGAAATGGCCAAGTATGTGAATTATGCCATTAGGCACTTATGATGGTGTGAGTACCAAATAAAACACTTGTATGGTATTATTCTAGATATATATTATACAGGGCGTTACATTCAGTATCAGAGCAGGTCGTGTCCTCGACCTAGCCTTGAAACATCATAAGTAAATCTATTCCTGCCTCTTAAGTGTGTCTTGCCATCATGAACCTTAATATCATACTATGTAGTGTTGGGCCTGATCAACCTAATACTATGTATGTGATAGGTAGAATCATGGTTGAGCGACCACGAGGACTCCGAAGTGTTGTCGAAACTTGTGATGTGAGGGTAGACTCAAGCCAAGAGTTAGTAGTGAGGAGTTTTGGTCAGCTCAGTTGAGATTTTAGTAGAAGTTGTGATTTGGGTAGCATGGAAATGAAGAGTGGTGTGTTGTTCAAGCAAATCCTTGGGACGAGTAGAGTCTGAAAGTTAAGGATCTCTATCGGACGATTGGTTAAGATATTGAGGAATATGTGAAATCACTAGTAGAGCTGGATTAACCACTAGTATAGACAAGATTTCAAGTAATCTCATTCCGTGAAAAAGAAAGTTGTTTTGTGGAACGTGTGATGTAAGGTCCGGAAGTGAGATAATTATTGGTGTTTTGTTCTAAGGTTGCTATGGTATCTTAAATGGATGAGAGTACCTTAAAGAATGTGTTCGGAACAATATCTTCCATCTGGTTAAAAGCTGAGAGTTAAGGAAGTTCGGCTTTATGGGAACCTAAAGTAGTAGTCGAGAAGTGTGAGGAGGAACACAAAGATGTGTTTACATGCTTCAAGTGAAACAAGTAGGTGTCGGACGAATGGTACGAGATATGTTACGGGTATTCAGTTATGGAGAGAGAGATTGGGTTCAGGAAAATACATTAAGATTTCTTTTTTTGGTGAGAGACCAATTTGGGATTGTTAAATTACCTAAGGAACCGTATAAGGTGTTGTATCAGAGAAAGTTTAAACTTTATACCGGAAGGGTTTTGTAAATAGTTGATGAGAATTGTCGGTTACGAATCTTCCATTAATTAATTTGGTGTAAGTGTGATGTGCAATGGATAGTGCAGAGTAAGAAATCCCGGTTAATGTGTGCGAAGTGATGGAAAGGTTCTTCAAGAGGATGCATTGCCCCAATTTATTTTCAAGTATAGAGAAACTTCTGTATTTGTGAATAATCGAAATATTCGGAATCTACCTTTTGTTGGACTAAGAACGTTGTAGTGTTTTAGTTCTCACCAAGAAATTCAAGTGAGGGAACAAGGTTGTGTGCTGACATGCTATGTCCATCGCTTTTGTGGTATTGTGTAATGGTTGTGTGTTGGGTTTTGCTTATGGACGAATCAAGTATGAGTGGTAGCTTAAACCTTAGAATGTCATCATTATTGACTTCCTGCTAGTGTAGTTGTTTGAACAGGAAAAATGAACTATCCCGCCGAAGTTCTGTAGTGTGACCGCGTCAGAATTTGGAATTTTGCCTTATCTCATGGTTGGAGTGTGTCATCTGCATGTTTTAACTTTGTTCGGTATTACCTTGAGTGGATCATGGTTAGTGAATGTTACACAAGTTAAGGAGCCACAAGTTGAGAATGATAATGTGGGTTAGAACTGAAGGTGCGAGAAAGACACAAGAAAGGGAGGTTTGAATTATGTATTTACTCTTTTAACAACTTTTCACTTCTTGTCGTTAAAGCACTTAGGATAACATCAGAGTTCGTTGAGAAACTCTGACTAGCGAAGTTACATTCAAACTTGCAATGCATGGAGGCACCATTTCCACTGTGAATTTGGAAAATGAGATCGTTGAAGATGGTTCTTTCCTAGTAATCTTCAAGGGTGTCACCACTTTCGTTACACTTGATTGCTTGAGCAATGATGGATGGATTAATCAACACATGGATACTGGAGATGGTTGATTGAATGATGTGTTAGTTATGCATATTTGAAAACACATTAGCATTTTCCCAGAACTCTTTAACACAATCTGTGTAAATGATACCCAGTAGCATATCAAGGTAACCTTCCCAATTCTAACATTGTAATTCAGAAGATGTTCTTATAAAGCCGAGTTCTTTGAGAGAACTGCGGTGTATAGAGAATTCATTCAGGACTCTTAACTCAGAAATTTCACACTTAGTAGGTGTTGGATGAGAGGTGGACATTCTAGAGGGAATACTACAGAGAGGCACTGACTGAGATGGTTTAGAATGATGGATAGAAGAGTGAATAAGGTGCCTTAAGTAGGCAGCGAATAGAGATAGTCAAATAAATGCTTGTGACTCCAAACATCAGGTTAGTCATTTCTTAGATATTTTAAGCTAGATAAGACTAGGTTAAGGGATTAATACTGGCACTAAGTCCAACAGTTTATCATTCTTGGAAGGACCAAGAGATCACGCATAGACTCCTCTAATTAATTCTTGTCAAGAGTCAAGGATTCGCAAGAAAAATGCATATGTGAGATTAGTATCATAGGGACACGTTTTCTTCTTTAGTGAATATTTATCTTATATGTATAATAAGTGCACATATGTAGGTGTAGGCATAAAGGCTTTGAAAATAACACATACTTCATTAACTTAATTAATAATTACACAATATGAGCATGTGAACTTAATAAACCATTACACACTAATAACTTAGCCTAATTGAGACATGTAATCTTCTAATTTTATGAGAACCAACTGTTGCCGAAGGTTTCACCAAACTTCCTATCCAGAGCAGTATCTGGACCACATCGAACTCTGCAGATCTTTTGCATGATTCCTGCTCTGAAAAATACTTTTGATAGGACTATTCCATAAGGAATGAATGATTGGTTCATGGTTCTTGACATGATGATTGACTCTTTAAGATGGTCAAAGATTACTTGGGAAAGGTCTATATGAATTGGCTTAAGAAGACACATGATGGGGAGCTTATCATCATGATACAGAAAGTCCTTGTTTGTATTGCGAGGTTTAATGTTTGTCAAGATGAACTTAACCTACCTCTAGCAATAGGAAAAAGATTTCAGGTTTCGTAGGTTCAAAGGCAGATCCTTCATCAAACATATAGTGCATTTCAGCATCGGAGGTGCATAGAATGGATGCATGGTTGAGAGTTGCACCTCCTAGTGGACAATCAATGGCTTCAGATATTTTTGTGGCATTGATGGTGACTAGGAGACTATAAATGTCAGAGGAGATGGTTAGACCATTACTGCTGTAATACCCCGTATTTTTACTAATTTGGACTTTAGAGTCTTTTTGGACATTTAGTAGTATTATTTCTAATACTAAGTTTGTTACTTATTTTCCTTCCACTTTCCAACATATAAAAAGAAAAGGATAGTAAGAAAGGAAAGAAAGAGAAAAGAAGGAAAAGAAGAGGAAAGAAAGAAGAAAGGAGAAAAAGAGGAGAAAAAGGGTTTTGGAAGAAAATCCAAGAGAAATCATCATCCATTGATCCAAACTTCATCTAATCTTCATCATCATCTATTCAAGGTGGGTTCTAGAATAGATACCTTAGTTTTAGAAATTCATGAGTTTTAGAGTTAGGTTGAAATTGTGAGAAAATGAGTAATTGTGCTAAAATCATGAATCTAATGGATGAAATGCAATATAAATGTTGTTCAATACTTGTTGTTATGATTATACTGTGTTTTGATTGTTATGTTAAGGGTTGGATGTGTTTTAGATGGTGAAACTATGGTTTTTGGATGAAGAACAGCGCTGTTGGGAAGTTGGGTTTTCCAGGCTTCGCCTAGTGAACCTGGGGTGAGTCCCTGCGAACAAACTTTCGAGGGTTCGCCTAGCGAACCCGGCAGCAAAGGTTAGCGAAGGTTCGCCAACTACGTTCACCTAGCGAACTTTGTGCCTTTTTAGTGCTGGTTGGTTCTGCCTTGCTTCGCTGAGATGTTCGCGAAGCGAAGGGCGAGGCGAATGTTCGCCCGGGAGTTCGCGAAGCGAACTTTAGGTCTGTTTTTGTTCTGTTTGTTCATTCGCCGGGAGCTTCTCCTAGCGAAGGCTGGAGCGAATGCTCGCTGGGAAGTTCGCCTAGCGAACATGACAGATCCTCCCACTTGTTTCTTTCATAACTTTTGACTCGTTTATCTGATTTAAGAGTTCTTTATATCAATGTAAAGCCGAGGAAATATTCTATGCAATGGAGATGAAGTGTGTCGATTTCACCGACTGAGTAAATAATCGAGAAAGTTCCAAAAGTGATATATTTATGTTTTAATTGTTATATATTATTCTACTATGCAATTATGACATGTCTTGCCTATCCTATTATTGTTTAACATGATTGTAAGTGAATATGCATGCAAATATGAAAACGATATAGGAAGAGTGAGGAAACCTCAAACTTGAACTATAGGAGAATCTAGTAAGGAACTAGAAATTGTAGACAACTCTAGATGGCGATGCTCGGGCACGTGTTGTTGGAAGATACATCCTTGCCGAGTATTGGCCTAGTTGAGAGTGAACACTAGTATAGAACACGTGGTTAACCTTTGTGGTTATGAAAAGGCAAGAGAGGCCTTAAGGCGGTGTAGTCTTGTGATTGTCGAATACAATCGTATTGTTGTTGTGATCATGTAATCGTAACCGGAATATTTTGAGTGTAGTTTCATGGGTCTCGAGCTCCTCTGAAACGGGTACACAATTACTTGGTAGGTTTGATTCCCTACATGTAGTACGATTGGAGCCTATGCTATGGGTAGAGACTTGTGATGGTTAACAGGCCAAGAGAAGTGATGGTTCACGGTTAACAGGCCGTTAATCCTGAATCCAATTCGTATGCCAAGTAACTACAAGTATCTATGACTCAGGTCGCCTTCTAGACGTAGAATCAGATGGGAAGATGAGATGTCTTGGTATGGTTATCGATTAGTGATGTGGTGAGTTAATGAACTCATGTCATGTTTCCATATAGTGTGAGAATTATAAATGTGAACTCAAGAGTCCTTTCCCCTTTTCCCCGGACTTGAGTTAGGATTATTAGAACCTTGTTAATCCGAGAGAATCCATAAGATAAGGAACTCACTGAGATTTGATGTATCTCACCCCACGTTGTTGATGTATTTCTGGTGCTTCAGGTTCAGAGAAGGGTAAGGATAAGGTCGTGTGATATTTTCCTTGTTTGTTGATGGCTAGCTTCCGTAGAGGAGTTTATTTTAAGATCATTGTTTATCTAATTCTTAGTTTTTATCTTTTGAACATCTTGTGTATAATATGCCTTAGGTTTTTAGACCTTTGTACTTTAGGGCATTTATTTGTATACAATGTGTTAACTAGGAGCTTATGTGTTTCAGTACCAAACACTTGGATCTATATATAATATTTATGCTTTGATGTATGAGTTTTATATATGGGTGTTATAGTTGGTATCAGAGCAGGTCGTATCCTCGACCTAGCCATGAAATAGTATAAGTATTTCTTTCCGTTTCATATACGTTGTGTCGCCATTGGTCTTAAGTGTTATATTTATGGCATTGAGCCTGATCAACTTAATGCTATTTGTATGACCTTTAGGAACATGGCTGAAGGACGTAAAAACACTCGTGGTAGACCCCACACCACTCCTGAAGGGACGAATCCGCCGAGCGGCGATGACAATGCTCCTCTGTATCAGTTTATGCAACAGATGCAACAGCAACAGAATCTATTCATGCAGCAAATGGTGCAACAAATGAATGGAGGTTTGCACCCTACGGTGGTTGCTCCAGAAGCTGAAGGTAGGAAATTCCAGGATTTTATCCGCATGAATCCCCCAGAATTTCATGGTGGATTAGATCCCGTGAAGGCTCACGAATGGATTTCTGGTATGGAGAGGATTTTCTTGATAGTCCAATGCAGCTAAGAGAACAAGGTGTTGTTCGCTTCTCATTCACTGAAGGGTCCCGCTATGAGATGGTGGGAGAGCGCTTCGGCTTTGATGGCTATTCAGGAAGTGCCTAAGGTTTGGGAACAGTTCAAAGTTATCTTCATGGAGAAGTATTTTTCGAGCTCATTGAGGACTCAGAAAGAATTTGAAATCCAACAATTAAGACAAGGTAGTATGACTGTGGCCAGTTATACTGAGAAGTTTGAGGACATGGCTGCTTATTCTAGGCAGGCTATGTATGCTCCCGATGAAAGGTGGAAAATAGACCAGTTTCTGTTTGGACTAAAAGCTGAAATATCTCATAGTGTATCGCAGAGAGAGTTCACTACATATACTGAAGTTTTAAGGCAATGCTATGTGGTCGAGCATAGTTTGAAGAAAGTCCAAGCTGAAGGTGTTGCGAGTAGAGTGAATCAAGGGGATCGCGGAAGATCCAACCAACAATTCAGGCCTAGGCAACAATCCTTCAAAGGGAAACAAGTTCAAGATTCAAGGGCGAGTACACCTCCTGTGTGTCGCACTTGTGGCAAGAATCATTCTGGAAGGTGCGGTTTTGAAGGGATAAAGTGTTTCCAATGTCAGAAGGTGGGTCATCTGAAAGGAGATTGTCCTCAGAATAGGACTCAGACACAAGGAAGGGTTTATACCTTAGATGCAAGGAAGAAGAAGAGTGACAATTCCTTAATTGCTGGTACGTGCTTCGTTAACGGATTTCCTTGTTTTGTTCTTTTTGATTGCGAAGCTACACACTCTTTTGTATCGATGCAATGTATGAAGCGACTTGGGTTGCGGTCCGTTCCTTTGTCTCCTCCTATGGTGGTCACTACCACCATGGATGAAATAGTTGAGACACCGTTGATGTGTGAAAACTGTGTTTTGTCTGTGGACGGTAGAGTTTTTCAGATTGATCTTATTTGTCTACCGCTTAAGAAAGTTGATGTCGTTTTGGGAATGGGTTGGCTTTCTGCTAATTCGGTGTTTATTGGGTGTGAAGAAAAGCTCATCATCATTCCATCTATTGATGCTACCCCGAAAGATGTCTTAACAACTATTCTAGAAGGTACGGTTGGAATGATAAATTTCTTGTTCGAAGAAGAGAAATCTGTTCTTTTGGTTCTCACTAAGGAAGGGAGTAGCGACCTTCAAGTTATGGATATTCCGGTAGTTTGTGAGTTTCCCGAAGTTTTCCCCGAAGATGTCACTTCTCTTCCTCCGGAGAGGGAAGTGGAATTTTCTATTGACCTGGTACCGGGAACGGCTTCTATATCCGTTTCTCTGTATCGGATGGCACCGATTGAATTGAGAGAACTGAAGGAACAATTGGAAGAACTTATGGCTAAGCATTTTGTTAGACCTAGTGTCTCACCGTGGGGAGCTCCAGTTTTGTTAGTAAAGAAGAAAGACGGCGGGATGCGATTGTGTATTGACTATCGTCAGCTGAATAAAGTCACCATTAAGAACAAGTATCCCTTGCCAAGGATAGACGACCTATTAGATCAATTGAAAGGAGCCAGTGTGTTCTCGAAGATTGATTTGAGATCGGGTTATCACCAAATCCGAGTGAAGAGTTCTGATGTACCTAAGACTGCATTTAGGACTCGTTATGGCCATTACGAATTCTTAGTGATGCCTTTCGGTGTGACTAATGCTCCAGCTATTTTTATGGATTATATGAATCGGTTATTTCAAGCTTACTTGGATCAATTTGTTGTGATCTTCATTGATGACATTCTTATCTATTCCCGTACTCCGCAAGAGCACGAAGGACATTTGAGAATCGTCTTATCGATCTTACAAGAGAGCAACTTTTTGCTAAGTTAAGTAAGTGCGAGTTCTGGATGTTTGAAGTTAGTATTCTTGGTCACGTTATATCACAGGGTGGTGTAGCGGTGGATCCGTCGAAGGTTGAAGCTGTGATTAATTGGGAGAGACCGAAGAATGTATCGGAAATTAGAAGTTTCTTGGGTCTTGCAGGTTACTGCAGAAGGTTTATCAAAGGCTTTTCGCAATTAGCATTACCAATGGCTAAGCTTACTCGGAAGGATTTCCCCTTTGAGTGGGATTCGGCGTGTGAACAAAGTTTTAGGAGTTTGAAAGAAAGATTGACTACAGCTCCCGTTCTGATTATTCCCGATCCTAGCAAGTCGTATGAGGTATTTTGTGATGCGTCTAAGATGGGATTAGGAGGAGTTTTAATGCAAGAAAGTCACGTGGTGGCTTATGCTTCTCGACAATTGAAAATTCACGAGAAGAATTATCCAACCCACGATTTGGAATTAGCGGCGGTGGTGTTTACTTTGAAAGTGTGGCGTCACTATTTATATGGAGTACATTTTGAAATGTTTAGTGACCACAAGAGTTTAAAGTACCTCTTTGACCAGAAAGAGTTGAATATGCGTCAAAGGATGTGGATGGAATATTTAAAGGATTATGATCTAGAGCTAAAATACCACCCGGGTAAAGCGAACAAAGTGGCCGATGCCTTAAGTAGGAAAGTTTTGAGAAAGGCCGAATTGATGATGTTAGAATATTTGTTGTTGAAAAGTTTAGAGATTTAAATCTTCAATTTGTGTGGACTCCTAATGGAGTGATTATGGGGAATTTGAATGTCAATTCTACGTTAAGAGTTAAAATTCAACAAGGACAATTATTGGATGAGAAGTTGCAAGAGATGCTAAGTCAACCGGGTTTTGTGCACGCTAGCGATGGAATGATTATGTTTAACCAAATAATTTGTGTTCCGAACGATGCGACTTTGAAAAGAAGGATTTTTGAAGAAGCGCATAAAGGTGCTTTTACTATACATCCGGGTTCTTCAAAGATGTATCAAGATTTAAAGACGGACTATTGGTGGTCCGGTATGAAAAGAGATATTGCGGTCTTCGTGTCGGAATGTGCGGTATGCTAACAAGTTAAGATTGAACATCAAAGACCGGGTGGATTATTGAAACCATTAGAAATCCCAGTTTGGAAATATGATAGTATTTCTATGGATTTTGCAGTAGGTTTACCCCGTACGCAAGGTGGTTATGATTCGATTTGGGTGATTGTGGATCGACTAACGAAATCTGCGCATTTCTTAGCCGTGAAGACTACTTTCAAGGCAAGTCATCTTGCGAGGTTGTTTATTGCAGAAATTGTAAAATTGCACGGTATTCCCTCTAATATTATGTCGGATAGGGACCCGAAGTTTACTTCAAGGTTTTGAAAGTTTTTCAACAAGCTATGGGTACGGAGTTGCGGTTGAGCACGTCTAATCACCCTCAGACGGATGGTCAAACTGAACGAACAATACAAACAATGGAGGATATGTTGAGAGCTTGTGTACTAGAAAGTAAGGGTAATTGGAAAGAACTACTACCATTGATTAAGTTCTCTTATAACAATAGTTACCATGCGAGCATCAGAATGGCTCCTTATGAAGCTTTGTATGGAAGAAAGTGTAGGACACCTTTGTGTTGGGCAGAAGTTGGGGAAGATAGAATCTTAGGATCCAAAATCATCCAAGAGACTACGGAAAAGATTCGAACGATCCGCGAGAAAATTAAGCAAGCACAAGATCGACAAAAGAGTTATGCGGACAATCGAAGGAGACCTTTAGAATTTGAAGAAGGTGACCATGTATTTTTGAAAGTTACTCCGAGATTAAGACTGAAAGGACCATTTAAGTCACAGAAGTTAAGTCCGAGATATGTGGGACCGTATCAAGTTTTAGAGAGGATTGCTGAAGTAGCTTACAGATTAGCCTTACCGCCTTCTCTGTCGGAAATGCATGATGTTTTTCATGTATCTCTACTTCGGAGGTTTGTTCTAGATCCTCTTCAGCCGATTCTACCTGATACTATTGAAATAGAAGCAGACTTAACGTTTGAACCTCAACTGAGCCGCATTGTGGGAAGAGAAACGAAAATATTAAGGAACAAAGACATTTCTCTCGTTAAGGTGCAGTGGGATGTAACACATCCGGGTGATGCAACTTGGGAACTTGAATCGAAAATGCGAGATGCTTACCCTCATCTGTTCAGGTAATCTTCCAATTCGAGGGCGAATTTCCATTTAAGGCGGGGAGGATGTAATACCCCGTATTTTTACTAATTTGGACTTTAGAGACTTTTTGGACATTTAGTAGTATTATTTCTAATACTAAGTTTGTTACTTATTTTCCTTCCACTTTCCAACATATAAAAAGAAAAAGATAGTAAGCAAGGAAAGAAAGAGAAAAGAAGGAAAAGAAGAGGAAAGAAAGAAGAAAGGAGAAAAAGAGGAGAAAAAGGGTTTTGGAAGAGAATCCAAGAGAAATCATCATCCATTGATCCAAACTTCATCCAATCTTCATCATCATCTATTCAAGGTGGGTTCTAGAATAGATACCTTAGTTGTAGAAATTCATGAGTTTTAGAGTTAGGTTGAAATTGTGAGAAAATGAGTAATTGTGCTAAAATCATGAATCTAATGGATGAAATGCAATATAAATGTTGTCCAATACTTGTTGTTATGATTATACTGTGTTTTGATTGTTATGTTAAGGGTTGGATGGGTTTTAGATGGTGAAACTATGGTTTTTGGATGAAGAACAGCGCTGTTGGGAAGTTGGGTTTTCCAGGCTTCGCCTAGCGAATCTGGGGCGAGTCCCAGCGAACAAACTTTCGAGGGTTCACCTAGCGAACCCGGCAACGAAGGTTAGCGAAGGTTCGCCAACTACGTTCGCCTAGCGAACTTTGTGCCTTTTTATTGCTGGTTGGACCTGCCTTGCTTCGCTGAGATGTTCGCGAAGCGAAGGGCGAGGCGAATGTTCTCCAGGGAGTTCGCAAAGCGAACTTTAGGTCTGTGTTTGTTCTGTTTGATCATTCGTCGGGAGCTTCGCCTAGCGAAGGCTGGAGCGAATGCTCGCTGGGAAGTTCGCCTAGCGAACATGACAGATCCTCCCACTTGTTTCTTTCATAACTTTTGACTCGTTTATCCGATTTAAGAGTTCTTTATATTGATGTAAAGCCGAGGAAATATTCTATGCAATGGAGATGAAATGTGACGATTTCACCGACCGAGTAAATAATCGAGAAAGTTCTAAAAGTGATATATTTATGTTTTAATTGTTATATATTATTCTACTATGCAATTATGACATGTCTTGCCTATCCTATTATTGTTTAACATGATTGTATGTGAATATGCATGCAAATATGAAAACGATATAGGAAGAGTGAGGAAACCTCAAACTTGAACTATAGGAGAATCTAGTAAGGAACTAGAAATTGTAGACAACTCTAGATGGCGATGCTCGGGCACGTGTTGTTGGAAGATACATCCTTGCCGAGTATTGGCCTAGTTGAGAGTGAACACTACTATGGAATATGTGGTTAACCTTTGTGGTTGTGAAAAGGCAAGAGAGGCCTTAAGGCGGTGTAGTCTTGTGATTGTCGAATACAATCGTATTGTTGTTGTGATCATGTAATCGTAACCGGAATATTTTGAGTGTAGTTTCATGGGTCTCGAGCTCCTCTGAAACGGGTACACAATTACTTGGTAGGTTTGATTCCCTACGTGTAGTAGGATTGGAGCCTATGCTATGGGTAGAGACTTGTGATGGTTAACAGGCCATGAGAAGTGACGATTCACGGTTAACAGGCTGTTGATCCCGAATCCAATTTGTATGCCAAGTAACTATAAGTATCTATGACTCGAGTCGCCTTCTAGACGTAGAAACGGACGGGAAGATGAGATGTCTTGGTATGGTTATCGATTAGTGATGTGGTGAGTTAATGAACTCATGTCATGTTTCTATATAGTGTGAGAATTATAAATGTGAACTCAAGAGTCCTTTCCCCTTTTCCCCGGATTGAGTTAGGATTATTAGAACCTTGTTAATCCGAGAGAATCCATATGATAGGGAACTCACTGAGATTTGATGTATCTCACCCCACGTTGTTGATGTATTTCAGGTGCTTCAGGTTCCGAGAAGGGTAAGGATAAGGTCGTGTGATCTTTTCCTTGTTTGTTGATGGCAAGCTTCCATAGCGGAGTTTATTTTAAGATCATTGTTGATCTAGTTCTTAGTTTTTATCTTTTGAACATCTTGTGTATAATATGCCTTAGGTTTTTAGACCTTTGTACTTTAGGGCATTTATTTGTATACAATGTGTTAACTAGGAGCTTATGTGTTTCAGTACCAAACACTTGGATCTATATATAATATTTATGCTTTGATGTATGAGTTTTATATATGGGTGTCACAACTGCTGACAGAGGCATTGATCCAAAAGGATTTTAAAAGGTTAGGATAAATTGAAACTCTTAGCATATGTATGTATCCATTCCAATTTTGAAAGTGAATACCAAGATGAAAATCATGATCAGTATCCATTGGATTTGGTCATTTTTCAATGATGATTTCAAGGAGATCATCATTGCCATAAAAGGTTCTTGGAGTAATTTTATATTTTGTTTAGGGTGAAAGGAAGGTTGGGAATATGAGATAGTATAGAATACTTTTTGGAATGACTTTAAATAGATGGATGGAGGAGTTTGAACTGAATGGGTCAATAACTAAGAATGACATAGGAAGACTGGAAATCTTAGATAAAGACAGATAAGTAGTCTGTTGTTCTAGGGAAGATCGAAGAGATATACATGCATTTATTCTTAGCGAGAGTTAGGTGGATGTAGTAACTGCATTATGAAGTCAGTAATTCTAAGCGAAGACAAAAAAGACACGCCTTTTAGTTTCAAGGTTTTTATTTATTAATCAACGCATAGCCCAGAATGCAGGCAAAAAGGATTTTTCACTATTTTCTATATTAAAAGAGAATCCCGACCTGTCAGAATATGACCATGCCTGGTTTAGATGCTATTGCCTGGGTAATGAGCTATTTTGGTTATGGTAGCACGTTTCCCTATTTCATAGCTGAGAAGATGTCACTCAAAATGCGCATATCAAGGAAATTTGGATGGCTGAGATTTTCTTAATTAGAAATTTGGACAGATTAAAGAATCTAAAAAGTGTCATTCAATTTAATTGAACATCATGGTTTCTTAGACTAACTAGGTTGGGTGGAGTGACTTTATGAGAGAGAGAGAGAGAGAGTTAGGTCTAGAATAGGAGTAATAGTTGGAGTGTACTTATGGGTTATATGATATGGTCAAGCAGATATGATGAGGAGAACCTTACATATGTGACTGTTTTAACTATTTCAGAAGGCATAGGCAGAAAAAAAATTTCTTAAAAAAATTTATAATTACTTCTCACAAAACTTAACACAACATAACAAAAAAAAATTTGATAAAGTGATTCTAGTTGTTATCATGAAAATCAGTCATAAATGAAGGAAGGATGATACCTGAGATCTTTACAAACTTATCTGACTGCATTCCATTTTGACTCCGATCTTTCTTTCTGAGTAATCTAGAATCTTTCTGAGTAAACTGCTGTGGGTTCTTGGATTCTTCAAGATTCACTTGCATTCTGGTTTCAAGAAGACAATGTCCAATTCTTCATGAATCTTTTAACCTCTAGATCATTTAAGATTCAGATGTTGAATCAATTATAAGAGTTTGAATTCTTCAGATCTTCTGACTTCAACAGACTTCACTCTGAAGTTCAAAATCATAGAACAAAAATCTTTCTTCTTATCATGAAGAAGTTCTGAATGAGTTTTTATATGAGAAAGTCAAGGGTGGACCTAATCCATTTCTTGAAAACATCTCAAAAACTCATAGAGAATTAATCTTCTGCAAACAAGACTTCTTGTATTCTGATGATTCATCTTTGAGCATATACGTGGTTCATCCACATGTATTTTCCAAGATAAGCATTCAACAGATACAACTTCTTATATGATGAATCTATCTTATAAGCTGATTCTTAAATCTTCAACAAGGCTTTAAGTGAGGAAGGTTTAGTAGTTGGACAATTGAAAAACTTTCAGAATCAGTGATTTACTCAAGTACTCAGATTGATTACAATTTTGTACACAATCATCTTCTGAACTGTTACAAAAATTGTAAGTGGATTTCAATCTCACCCATAGTATTTCTATGCACCGCATCTGGATCTTTTTCTAACACTGTTAAGTGTTTTGATATCCATCAATAACAGAACCGGAGCTCTGATACCAATTGAAGGTGCGAGAAAGACACAAGAAAGGGGGGTTTGAATTGTGTATTTACTCTTTTAACAACTTTTCACTTCTTGTCGTTAAAGCACTTAGGATAACATCAGAGTTCATTGAGAAACTCTGACTAGCGAAGTTACATTTATACTTGCAATGCATGAAGCATGAGAACCAACTAGAGTCTGAACATAATCTACATTTCTCAAAACTTGCAGTGCGGAAGCTTATCAGAGTTAAGCTGCAAGGTTCTGACTTGCTGATGTAGGGTTCTAATACTCAATATAGAAAGATAAACAATGACATTAGGCATAAGAGTAAAAAAGACACGATATATCCTGGTTCACCACAAAGGCTAATCCAGTCCACCCTCCTCAGGTGATTTCGCCTTGAACACAAGGTCTTAATCAACTATAATCAATATTGATTACAGATGCACGGGCAACAGCCGGTGACTAACCACTTGCTCAGCCGCACTGTGACTAACATGCAATGAACCATTCAGGGATTCAACTTAATGAATATAACAAACATTGACCTGCAGGTTCCAATCTCGCCAGATCTACTGTTAGGCTTTCACAGCTAGACGTTCAGGGATTCATCGCAATGAATATAACGCTACTGACCCTATTTCAGGATTTTCCCACAATGACATCTCGCCATTGTCTTCTCGAGTATCCGATCACACTGACCACTCAAGGAATCCTAATTCACCAAGAATTAGTTATATAGGAGATTACAAGAATGCTTCTTAACAAGCATATTACTCCTAAGTTTAAGTACAAAGAACACACAAGTGTTCAAGCAAGATATGAGCAGCAGCTCCTTGCTATTCTAAGAAAATACACAGATGTAAAATGATTTGACAGTTTTTGACATCTTGTAGATCTTCTTCTTCTTCGTCTTCTTAGGTGAGCAAGCTTTGAGCAACAACTCCTTGCTTCAGATCTTCAATGTAGCGCTGACGAGAAGGTGGTTGATGACTTGACTGATTTTCAATGTTGTCTTCTTCATCAACAGCTTCTGTACCAGTTCATTGTTGTTATGTTGAATGATGATCTTTGAGCTTCAACAACAATGGCCATGCGTAAATGGTGATAGCTTTGGATATTCTAAGTGTTACAACGAGAACTCATCGTTGTTGCTATCTTTACACAATGACTTGATCAATTCACCTTTTGATGGAGTGAATCGATACCTTCAGAAGCGAATACTCTTTCCTTTAAATAGCCCAGTAGAAATATAGCCGTTTAAAAACTGTTGGCTTTTGGAAAAGAGATGTTGTGTAATAATTAGCTGTACTGACACGTCTCCTTTTTGCTGTGGGAGAAGTGATGGGATATATCTTTCTTGGGCACTGTGTACAGTTACTCACAACGGTAACATTTGACTTCCAAACTTCAGGGGCTTTTGATGGTAAATTGATGAAGGATGAGTAGAGTCTTCTTAACAGGATATCTGATACGTCAAGTCTTCAGTCATTTGAAGAAGTCCATTAGGAATCAGTCTTTAGAACTTCAACACTTCCCTTTAAGAACATTATCCTTTACTTCTTCAAGTCTTCCCAAACTTCAGAACTCGTCCATTAGGAATCTGTCTTCAGATTCTTCAACACTTGACCTTTGGAATTGTAATCTTCATAACACATAAGTCTTCAGAGTCTTTCTGCACTTGGTCTTCAGAGCCTTTCGCCTTCAGAACTTCAAGTCATGAGAGTCTTCAGCACTTTGGTTCTCTTCTTCAGAAGCTTCGCAATCTTCAGAATCTCGACCACTTTCAGAGAGCATCCACAAGAGCATTGCAACACTAATATCAACATCCTTGGATCTGACTGATCACAATCAGATACATAAGCGTTCTTGCTTCTTGCGACTTGCGTCACACATAGTAACTTCGCATATTATCAATTATGCTCATCTGGCTGGTGCTTTGTAGGATCTGATAACTTTTATGAATATGATCTGCACACAACACACGTTAGAACATAAAATGGTTCTTTCACAAATACGTATTGTTATCATCAAAACATAGATCGACTTGTAGAGACAACTCTTGCTCTCACAAGAACAAACTGGATTGATGGTTTTGGGTTGGTGGTGATTTGTAGGATCTGATAACTTTTATGAATATGATCTGCACAGAACACACGTTAGAACATAAAATGGTTCTTTCACAAATACGTATTGTTATCATCAAAACATAGATCGACTTGTAGAGACAACTCTTGCTCTCACAAGAACAAACTGGATTGATGGTTTTGGTATGGCTTTGAATTAAAAGGAATTGGTTTTCAGTTTCTGCAGCAGTGTTAACCGATTGACACGTGCAAGGATGGTATTTTGTGTTAAATTTGGAGGAGTTAACCAATTAGCCTCAGACGGGTAATCGATTAACATGTGTGTAAATTGTGAAATCCCTTAGGAACCATCATCTGCATTTTGTCATCTCATGTTACTCCGATTGGAGAGTGTTGTGTGAATGGAACACGGGATTGCAATTAAATGAAGGGTGGATATGTGTTTTGAAAATCGGAACTTATGAAAGGTGTTGCGTAGTCGACCATTGGGTTAGATGACAAAGGAGTTGACTTTGGGGAAATAATCTTGTGAACTGTGTTGCGTATGAGAAGTCTTAGATGTATTACCGTTGCGAGTCTTAAGGACGAAGTTAGAGAATACTAACGAAGTATTAATCTCGTAAGGATTACTTCGGTATTTTTGATTAGAGAGTTAGTAGGGTATGAATGGTTGATCAGAGTTTAGCATTTGTTATTTTCTGCTAGTTCATGGTGTTGGATTTAGGCTCCGTGAGAGGGGTACCAGTTGTGTGCAGTTGAGTTTTAACCAGAGAAGGAAATTTGAAAGTTATCTTTCCAAGTACGAGTAAGAATTGGACGTTCCGAAGTTAAGTATGTAACTTGGATCGTTTATGGGACATAACGATTAAGAAAAGTGGATTCAATTGAGAAGCATGGCATGGCCTTCGAAAGTGTAGGTGTTTGTGGAGTGTTATATATGTATTTGTGAGTAGTAAGGAAACTCACAGTTGTGCCTTGAATGATTTAAGTTTTGACAAGTGGTGACTCGCATATGATTGAAGTTCTGTGTTGGTGCTATGAAATATTGATCGAGATCTAGAATGAACAAGGAACCTTGAGTGAGTCAGAAACCGTAAGAAGAATCGATTTGGAATGTAGTAACAAGAACCGAAGGTTGTTAAACTATTTTGGATGTATTATTTGAGTTAGAGTGGATTTTAGAGTTGTATATGTTATGTTTGTAGCAGTGTAACTTCTGTGTCTTTATCGTCTGGGAAGTTTTGGACCGATGTTATAATATTGTGTGTTGGCAAAGAAATTATTCTACCATAAGACATTAGTAAGTCTCTTGTGTCGTTGGTTTGTAAGGACCCCAATGGATAAGCGTGTTCTTCGCAGACTGTTAGCTACCCGGTAGTGCTTGAGAATCCGTGGTATTTCACTGTTAGAATTTTGGATTGCCCAGTAGAAGGTAACATATGAAAGTGTTCAGTCAGAATAATAGGAACTTGAAGATTATTGCTTGTAAGTATGGAAATAAGGATATCCTTTTTTGAGTGTGTTACCTTTGGCGTGACACGAAAGAAAGGAAATATCGCATTGAATGAGTACAGTGTATAGCATCAGACTTGATGGAACTGGTAAAGAAGTCGTTGACTAGTTATGAAGTGGTTTGAATGTTAATGGGATTTACGAAAGAATAGTTATCAGTAATTGCATGAAGATAACAAATCACTAAATTAGATCGCGAAGATGTGTTGAGTGTTGTTGTCCTAATTTGATATATGGTGCTACGGTTTTGTTGTGACTCAGTAGAGGAATATAGAATGGTACATTCTTTCCGAAGGTAGAATGCGACCAAGTGTCTTAGTATGAAACAACAGATGAATTAAGGAAAAGCAAGTTGAAAGTTAAACCAATATTATTGGAACAAGAGTATAACTAAGGACATGAAGTTTGTTAATTTGTAAAAATAAGGATTTTGGTCGGTGAAGTCAAGTTGGAATTGGAATACGTCAGAATTGTTAACAGAAGTAAAGTTAAGTATGGATCTAAGACAATTATACAAGTTGCGGTTATTATAGAGTAGAGGAAATTCGGGGGCGAATTTCAATTTAAAGGGGGGGGGGGGGGGGGAGAGTGTAATACCCCGTATTATCTAAATGCTCAATTTGATATCAGATAAGATCAGATGAGTATCTATGTGCTCTATCTTTGGTAAATTGGATTAATGGAATCCTCTAAGTACCTTAATTATTATCAATTGGGATCAATAGAGCAACTGGTGAACTCTGAAGAGATCAATTATTTTAATTGAAGAGAGGATATTAAGGTAACTCTAATAATTGATCAATTGGTGTTAGACTATAAAATATCAATTGGAGATATTTTACTCTATTGGATTATATTATATAATAAGTTAATCAATAGCTTACACTCACGATTTATATATATATATATATATATATATATATATATATATGTAGCGGTAAAAATCGTGAGTGTAAGCTATTGATTAACTTAACTCATAAAGCAAGAGTCGCCACTGCACTTTTATTTTATCCACGAAGGGAAAGGAAAAAGAGCGAACAAAACCTAAAGAGTTCTAAAACAACAAGAACAAACAGAGAATGGGTAAGGGGGGTTGGTTACCCAATGGGAAGGTGTTAGCACCCAAAACGTCTATAGTACTCTATAGGAGCCCTTTGAAATATCTACCGCTTTTTGGTCTGAAAGTGGTTTGCTTGAAAGAGATTGAGGAGATGAGAAGAGAAACATTTTTTAAGACTTTTGTGTTTGAAGAGACTTATCACCTGATGCCTACGTACCCACGATGTGCAATGTAGGATCAACACCCCGTAGTTCGTGGTACAAAGAACAAAAATTTGTTTGTTTTGGTTGATTTTAAGTGTAAAGACAAGTCGTCATTTCCAAACGAATAATTCCGCTTAAAGAAATGAATCATGTCTAAACTTATGAAAAAGTTTAAAAAGAAAAAGTGCACAAAGCACAAAAAGAGTTTGATGAGTTTTTATATTTTTTTATGTTTTCATGAAATGGTCATAATATGGTTAAATGGATTGACATTTATTAAAGAAAAGCAAGTTTTAAAAGTCACTTGACAAAAGTCAAGGTTTTATTATGAAAGAAGTGATAGTTTGAAATCAAGAAGGTTTTGAAAAGAGAGAGAGTTTTGAAAATTGAAGAATGGGTGGAGAAGAAGTGACTATCCTAAAGCATAAAGTAAAAGCTAGGGAAAAGAAGGATCTAACCGAAATGGAGCCACTTCAAAGTAATATTAAAAGAATTCCATCCTTAAGCAAAACGGCTAAATAAAGGCAAGTCTTCAATCAATACTCCAAGCAAAGGGATAATAAGTCCTAAATCTAGGTCCATAAGTCCAATATTACTTCAAAAAGAGGTCCATGAAGAGATCACTCCAAAGCATAGGATAGTAACCAATAGTCCAAGATTAGGAGAATTAAGTTTTTTATGGTTTATGCCTTAATTAATGTTTTTGAGTCCAAATGGACAAAGAAAAAAAAGGCATAAGCATAAACATGTGTCCAACGGACAAAGTGAAAATTGCGGAAACATAAACAAGTGTCCAACGGACAAAGGAAAAATCGCAGAAACATAAACATGTGTCCAACGGACAAAGGAAAAATTCCGGAAGCATAAACATGATATGAAATGAAGCATAAAAATAAAAGAGATAGGGAGCGAGAAGGAAACATAAACAAAATTAATACAAAATATTGTTAGTAAGTTAGTGATTAATTGTTAGTGTTAGTGATCAATAACAATTGAATAATTGCACTTAGGTCAAGGTTGATGAAACTCATTAGAGGATTGATAAGACCAAAGCCTCCTAACAACAAGTTTCATGAGTTTTGAACCATAAGACAAGTAATCAACCATCTTGATAGTTTTCCGATACGGGACAAATATTGCGCTATGTTAAGCAATCCCCGAGTAATTTACGGAGTAATTACCCTACAATGAGGTCGGTCAATAGCTCTTTGTGATAATGTATGCTAGATGAATGATATATAGATCGTCATCCGAAAGCAATACCGCACGAAAAGAAAAGTGGTAATGATCTAGTCTTGATCGAAATTCAACAACGAAATTTCAAGATCTTTTAGACTTTCATCGATCAAAATAAAAGAGAATTAGATGAAGAGGAAGCCAAATTAAACCACACAATTATGTGATCTAAGGCTAAGAATAAAGGAAGAGGGAAGAAAAAGGCAAAAGTACCAAAACAGTCCCAAAACAGAACCGAAATAGCATTCTGGACAGTGGTTAATCGGTTAACACATTTGGTTAATCGGTTAACCAATGCAGATTTTGAATTTCTGCGTAAAACAGGATGTTAATCGGTTAACCAGTTTACACTGTGTTTGGTTAATCGGTTAACACTGTACCAAAAGCAAAAAAATGTGCAAAATTCAGCATGATCTTCTTTCAAAACATTTTTCAAACACCTTATGATCATGAATTGAATTTGCACGAATTTTAAAGTAAAAATAGACAGAGAAACCTGCAATCAAACAACAATATACGATCCAAAGGATCAACAACAAGCAACACCAAGGATCTACATCTTGAATGATGAATATGAAGCTTTAACAATGGTGGAAAGTGAATTACCACTCCAAATCCGAAAATCCTTCCAAATTGCAGCAAGATCTACACTCTGAAGCCTTGATCTATGAACAAAAACAAGAATGGATGAAGGTTTGGCTCTAAATTAGTAAGAATCAATGTGAATTCTTACTAACTTATGAAAGAAGAAATTGAGCTTTTGGTGAATTTTGGTAGTTGGGGAGAGAATTTGCAAGAGACTTTTTGGCTATCAAAAGCTTGTGAAATGAGTGAAATGAAGCCTCTATTTATAGAGTTTAGGCTTGGGAATTTGGTGGTTCGGAATTAGGCTTGGGTGATCAAAATTAGGATTGAAATTCAAATTTGGAGGGAAATTAAAAGGGTGGTGATTAGTGGAGGTGTATGATAAGAATTAATATTGATGATGTAGGGAATAAAACTGAGATGGAATATTCCAAAATGATGAAAATTGGTGCCAATTGCTGAAAATTTGAATTTGCTGCCATTTTTTTTTTCAAAATTCGCACGCGTTAACCGATTAACCAAATGTGTTAATCGATTAACACAGTGAAAATTTAGGGAATTTGGCTTTCTGATGTGCTGTCTTGACTCCGGCTCGATTTTTCTTGCTTGTCAAAGAAGGCATGGAAATAAACACATGAACCTCAGAATCTCTTGAATAAAAATCAATTAAATCTTGGAGACTCTTGATCAGATGAATTTTTGAATTGTTTGCAGATTAATTTTGACTTTATTCAGGTGAAATCCATGCCAGCTGCGGGACTGATTTTTTTTTGTATTTTTAACCTGTTCTTCCCCTGAAAATGTTTGTGAAAGAAAACAAAACATTTTTGGATTTTAATTAATGGTTAGTAAACATAAACAATTAAACAATAAAAACAAACTAACAAACACACACACACACAAAGATCCCTGCAAGGCACAATCCTATAGAAGAGGGAACCAATGTGTGATCTTGTTTGTGGCATGAATGCACAAGAAAAGCAAAGAATCTTAGGGGTAAAAATTAGGGTATTACAATATATATATATATATATATATATATATATATATATATATATATATATATATATATATATATTTGTTAGAAGAGATAAAGAAAAGAGATAGTAAGAAGAAGAAGAAGTAAAGAGAAAGGAAAAGAAGAGAAAGAGGAAAGAAGAGAGGAAGAACTTGGGAAGAAGAATAAGCTCATGGATCATCATCATCTTCTTCAACCTCCTCTTCGATTACCAGGTGGGTTCTAGTTAGACACTCTAAGTTCTAGAATTAAGGATTTAGAACTTAGGTTAGATTTGAGAGAAAATGATTAAACGGATAAATCAAAGAAATCTAACGGATGAAATGCGATATAAATTGTGTAGTGTAGTCGTATTATGCATGTGAACATTTGATAATACTTGCTTTGATGTTTGGGAATGATCTGGTATGAAAAGGATGGGTTTTTGGAGCTCATGGAACCCTAAACACGCAGCTGGGAAATTCTGAGTTTCGCATGGTTCGCCTAGCGAACCTGGCGAAGGGGAAAGCGAATGGTTAGTTGAGGATTCGCCTAGCGAACCCCAAAGCAAACGGAAGGTGAATGTTCGCCCAGAGCTTGCTTTGCGAAATTTATGCTTTTTTTCTCTGCCAAGATTCGCTGGGGGGTTCGCCTTGCGAATACAGTAGCGAACGTGACAAATTTTCCATCTTGTTTCCTTCATAACTTTTGATCCGTAACTCGGATTGACGCCCGGTCAGAAGCGTTGGAAATCTATTTCAATGCTCTTTGTGATGGTGAGGTAGAAACATGGTTATATGTCATGGATTGGTATGGTAGATTTAAATATTATGATGAATGTGAAAAGTGTGGTTTATGTTTCCACCGGAAATACATGAATCGGGATTCCGATTGATATGGGACTTGAAGTCGTGGAAAGAGAATCCAATGTGCTATTAAATGGTATGTGAGATTGTGATTTAACCAAGGATGCTTGGTAGAGGATTGTAGTGGCTTGTATGCCTTAAAAAATGTGTGTGAACTACTATGTGGTTATGTTTGACATATTATGCTATCATGTGTGTTTTATGATTGATATTGTAATATGCTTGTCTAATATTGTTGTTAAGTATGAATGAGAGAATATGCATGTTAAAATGAATTAGGAAGAGTGAGGAAACTTTACCCCAAAACAAATGGCATAGTTAAGATTGTTATAATTCTAGGTTGTGAATAGAATTGTGATAGAAACTCTGGATGGCGATGCTCGTGCATTCATTGGCGAGTTCTGGCCTGGAGTAGATAACCTAGATGGCAAGGCTCGGGCACCTGATGTAGGAAGGTACACCCGTGACGAGATTGGTCTAGGAGAGAGTGAGACACTAGTATGGAACATGTGGAAACCTTTGTGTTTTATGAGAAAAGGCGAATGTGGCCTTAAGGCTAATGTGGCCTTGTGATTGTCGAATACAATCACGTTGTGTATATGATCATGTAATCGTAACCATTTCTCTTGAGTTGCAGTTTCATGAGTCTCGAGCTCCTGTGAAACGTATGCATGGTACTTGGCAGGTTTGATTCTCGCGTGTAGTACGAATGGAGCCTATGCTATGGGTAAAGAGACTTGTGACAGTGTACGAGCCGTGTGAAGTGACGAATTAAGGTGATAATATGTCCCTTAATTCCGAATCCATTTCGTATGCCAAGTAAATTACAAGGATCCATGACTCAGGTCAACTTCTAGATGTAGAAGCGGGCGAGAAAAGGGGATGCCTTGGTAAGGTTATCGATTAGTGATATTTTGAGTTGGTGAACTCATGAACATGTTTCCATATAGTGTGAGATTGTGAACTCAATGTCATTTCCCTTCCCCTTGACTTAATTAGGATTTGGCTAGAACCCTGTAGAGCCGAGAGAATCCATAAGATAGGGAACTCACTGAGATTTGATGTATCTCACCCCACTATTGTTGATTATTTTCAGGAGGTATTTGCAGGTTTGATTTACAAGTGGAGCTATGCTTGGATGTTTCAAGAGAAGCTTGGCTTTAGTATTTTCGCTGTGTATTTGTTGTATACAATTGAGGATATTGCATATTGATCTTAGATTTTTGTTTTGGATAGTTTCCGTATCTTGTACCATAGATTGCATTATGTATTAGAAATGGTCAAGTATGTGAATTATGCCATTAGGCACTTATGATGGTGTCAGTACCAAATAAAACACTTGTATGGTATTATTCTAGATATATATTATACAGGGCGTTACATATATATATATATATATATATATATATATATTCTAAATTTCTAAAAAATCTGCTATAATAGGGGATTAATCCCTTTCTCTTAGGGATATTCATAAACTTCTCAACCACTCAACTAATAGACATTTCATGCTAATTTTTCTCTTATTCAATTGTTAATAATTATTTTAAAAATAAACTTTAAAGAAATACGAAATTATTTTTCTTTCTACTCAATTATTTTTCTTATTTTTTATTCCATTCTTTCCATTATTATTAGGGTTTATCACTTCTTCTCTTTAATTTTGTAGATTTTATGTTTCTTTTTTTTTATTATTATTTAAGGTTTGTAAAATTTTTTAATTCTTTTTTTTTTTGTGCTTGCAATGATTTTTTTTTCTTTTTCTGTGATTGCAATAAAATATTTTTAATTTGATTCTTTACGGTTTAATTTTTAATTTTGTGGGTTTTTAGTGAAGTTTATATTTGGTTACAAATTACCATATTGAGTCTAGAAATCAATTTTTAATAATTATTTAGATTAAACCATGTCAGCAAAGTATAATTATTTTATAATTATATCTATATAAAGTCAAAGTAAGAATTATATGGAATAATTGAAACGTGCAGGGCAATGATTGCAATATGTGATATTGTATGATTGACTATTAAATTGATTGTTTTGGATCAAATTCAATAACTAAATTTCATTTTCTCCAATTTAAAAGAATGGGTGTTGAAAGTATTGTGGCATTTCTTCATTTTGAGACAAACGATTGGTTATAGTGATTCGCTTAATTGTAAGATACCTTTAGTGATAAGAAATTTTAATTTGATGCTTGTTTGTTTGTCAATGAAAATGTTTCAGTATAAACAAAACAGTGAAACACTATCAAATAAGAGCTCGAGTAGCAAAGACTAAATCAAACAATATTACAGGGATCAGAGTACATAGCGAGTATCATATTCTAAAAATGGTATGGGTTTATAATTTAGTTATTAGTTTGATAGTTAACGATTTTTTTTATCTAATTATTAACTCAATCATATTTTGTTATATTATGCAGTACTTTGATGACTTCAATTGTTTTATTACTTGAAAGAAAAATTGAATGAAATTAAGGAGGATTGGAGTGAATACAAATGTGTCAAACAATAGTTACTTAGAGAAGTTTGTAAGTTATCAATTGTGATCCTAGAAGTTAGTGATTAATTAATAGTTTTTCTAAAAAAAAAATGATACTGATATAATATGTGAGTGTCATTTTGGCTTATTTTCAAAAGGCTTATCCAACAACTTCAAGTGCAATCATTGAAAATATGCATTTTGGTGAACCAAAATTTTAAATATATATATATATATATATATATATATATATATATATATATATGATACACACTAGTTTCAAAATTTCTTTATCACATATGATGATTTGTCACTAAAATGATGATTGAAATATAATAAATATGATATATATGACATAAGTTGATTGGTCACATAAATGTGTTATAAATGAAAGATTTGAAAGAAGACATTATTGAAGTGATTACATACCATATTATCAAAAAATAAGGAATTATACTTCAATATATCATGGAGATTATATGATTTTGAATAGATATAGGGTATCATTTTTCTCCATATATGTAAGTTTAAATTTGTATGAGAGAGATTATGAAATTTATGCAAATTCAAGTTTGTTCACTTGTAGTTATTATTGATCACAATACAATATTGATCTATGATTATGAGAATTGTAGAATTTATGATATTTAAATTGAAGAGAAATATTTGATATTTTAACTAAAAATGACTTACGCCAACGTTTTTATAGGAAAGTGTTGCCTAAAGAGGACTTACGCTAGCGTTTTTATACAGAAAGTGTAGTCTAAAGTATACTTAATCCAATGCTTTTAATAGAAAACGCTGCCTAAAGTGCACCTAAGTCAGCGCTTTTAAGATAAAGTGCTTCCTAAAGTGCACTTAAGCAAGCGCTTTTAACAAAAAGAGATGCTAGAAGTGCACTTAAGTCAGCGCTTTTTAACAAGTAGCGCTTCCTAAAGTGAACTTAAGCCAATAGTTTTAACTAAAGGCGTTGTGTAAAGTGCACTTAAGCCAACGCTTTTACATTAAAAAAAACATTGTCTATACCTTTAGCTGCGCTAGAATAGACAACGCTTAAAAGAGCTGCCTAAGGTAAAAAAAAGTGCTACCTAAGGTCTTATTTAGAATAGTGTTGGATGCTAAAAAATCATTGATTAGTGTACGTTGTTCTTCAAATATAACATAGTTATTCATGTAATTATTTTGTAATCAAATTTGAAAAGTTATATGTTCAATTAACATTTGGTGAAATAAGCAATCCACATTAGATATAATAAACTCAATTGTGTTTTGCCCGTCAGTTGAATGACAAAACTGAGGGGAAAAGAGTTTTCACAATTTAAAAATTCCAAAAAGTTATCGCTGGGGATCAAACTCATGACCATTAACCTTTCTCGTTGGTGGAGTTACAACCAAGAGGTAAAGTGGCATACTTTTAATGACGCTCTTTGTTGCCTCACATATGAAACTGAGGTAACACCTCATATCCAACTAAGGCTAAATATGTTTTCCATAGTAGTTAAGGGTTAGTAATGGCAGATGAGTAAGATGTGGGTTCTTTTATAGTTGAAATGTTTAACTTAAAATTTATATGTTTTTGAGATAAATATTTATAAGAGATAAGTAATGTATTAATTATATGTTTATCAGGAACAAAGCTACAAGGTTGAAAACAAGTAATGTGTATGGTAAGAAAGGTAAGAGTGTATAATCATTTGATGTAGATTAGATTCACTAATCTTCCTCAAGGTATGGTTCCCCTGTATGATACAATTAGATGAGGTTAAAGTTAAATTGAAATTGAGATAATGAGTGAGTTTAGAAACATAAATTAGGTAAGTGTAAAAATAGGGAATGTATAAAACGCCATTAAGGTAAAATTATTATTAAAATGAATAGATAAAAAAAACTTATTGTGATGGTGGATCCGTTAGGAAGCCTAATGTTAATAGGTTTGATTTTAGTAATGGGTGAACAGATATTTGGAATGGCACACATGATCTATGGCCCAAATATCTAAAATCCAATTATTTATACTAAAATTGTTTAGATTATTAAAAGAATGATATGTATCTGATGAATTTTTGAATGCTGAATTGAGGTGGTGAATGTTTGTTGCAAATGAATTTGGGCTTTATTGATGAATGGCTAGAAACGCCTTATATTGGTATGGAGTGAACCCAGTGTGATCGGTAATATCTTCGCATGGAGTTATGACTGAAGGTTATTCGGAACTAGCAACAGTGAAAAGGTGAGAAGTGTTTAGCTTATTCAAGTGGGGGTGGGGGCTCATACTTATTAAAACACACCATAAGTGTGTATCATGGTTTGTTGCAGTAGGTACAAATCAAAATGAGACTAAAGTTTTCAATTTCTTTCATGAGCTTCTTGGCAGTGGTAAAGTATTGAGTAATATTTTGATCACATTGTTTTTTAGCGCATATTTCTTCTTGGAGGTTTAAGATTCAGAAAATATCATCGTAATGATAATTTCTTGAAGATCATCCCATATTTCTTTGCTAGTGTCCATCCAAAGAATAATTTAAATGACCTCATAATCAATTGAGTTTGTAATCCAAGTCATAATCATGGTGTTACATCAATACCAGGTGATAGATTTACGGTTTAAGTATTCATGCTGAATTAGGATTCCATCTATAAAACCTAATTTATTTTTGGAGCGGAGAACAACTTTAACGTATCTATACCATGAATAGAAGTTTATGCTATTGAAAGAAGAGGAAACAATGGATAATCAAGGATTATCACTAGTTTGCATATAGAATGGATTAAGCATATTTGACTGATAACAACAATTAGGGTTTTTAGATAGATCGACGTTGTTACTAGGTTGATTAGGGAGAGACGAATCAACCAGTTGAGGGTGGTGAATCAGTGGGAGATGTTCCAATGATGAAAGCCATGAAAATAGAGACGAATAAGCAAGAACTTTTCAAGAATGTAAAGAAAATCTAGGAAATAATAGACAAAGAATTCGAGAGAGAGAGAGAGAGAGTGTGTGTGTGTGTCTGTGAGAGAGAGAGAGAGAGTGTGTGTGTGTGTGTGTGTGTGTATGTGTGTGTGTGTGTGTGAGAGAGAGAGAGAGAGAGAGAGAGAGAGAGATAGAGAGAGAACGTGTGTGTATGAGAGAGAGAGAGAGAGAATTTTGGTGAAAAAGAAATAAAGTGAAAGAGATAATGAGATAACAAAACGTGTTTTAGTGAATGAAAATAGCGGTGCGATAATGATAAAGTCTCAGCAAACAATGAAAAATAGACACGTGAGGCAAAGAATCTAAAAAAAGGATAAAGAAAAATCTCTACAACTAATAGAAATGATATATGATGATGGGAAGATGATGAGAGATATCCAAGAAATCTTTAGTTTGATACCATGTTGACACATGGCAACCGATTACCTAAAAACACTAAGAAAAAGAAAATGGCAGATTACCTTGCGATAACATTTTGACATTTTAAAATGGTCCATTACTACATTTCACCATGGTTACGGATTTTAATCGAGGTGATATATACAACTGAATTTATTATATCTTTTGTGGGATTCTTGTTTCACCAACCCCTCATTGAACATATAACCTTTCAAATTGATTTAGAAAATAATAATCTGATAAGTTAAGTTATATTTAAAGAAGAAATTACAGTGATCAATAATTTTCTATCTTCTTGCAACTCATTATCCATCTCTCGCTCTTTAACAATTTAAATTTGGTTAAATGCTTCTAGTTCTTCAATCGACACTTCCTTCTCTACTAGTTCATTCTGCAAAGCATCAAATTTGTTGAGAAATTCCAATTCATGTTCATCGATATAATAAACTCAATTGTTTCTTCTATCACTCTATTGTGCTCTAGACATGTTAGGCTGAACGAAATGAATGTTGCACATGAAATCATTCAGGAAAATTTATTTTGCATCATCTAGATATCAATAACAAAATAACAACAACAACACTAACATATATAACATCCTCAACAATAAAAACAACAACATATAACATTCAAAACATTTCTAAGTCACAAATATAAAACAACAATAACAACAACAACATATAACATTCAAAACATTGCTAAGTCACAACAAAACAACAACAACAACTATAACATTTTCAACAATAACATTTAACATTCAAAATATTGCTAAGTCGCAACAACAAAACAGCAAAACAACAACATCAACAACAACAAAAACAACAAAACTTTGCTAAGTTTATTATAAAGACAACAATATATAACATTCTCATCATAACAACATATAACATTCAAAACTTTGCTAAGTCACAATAACTAAACAACAACAACAACAACAACAACAACACAAAAACAACAATCTCAAACTAAATAAAATAACAACAACATTAACAATAAACTTATTAGGTGCTTATCTCAACAAAAACAATAACATATAACATTAAATCTCAATCTAAAAAACAACAAAAACATTAACCTCTAGTGTTTAAGGTTTCTACAACAACAACATTGGAAATGTTTCACGTACCAAAAATGTGAAAAAGAAGTCAAATAAATGAGGTTTGTCTTTCCTACTTGTAAGTATTATTTGAGTTCCTCCTTTGAGTTCTTTCTTTGTACTCATTGTTTTGCCCGGCCCGAGTTGGAGAAGATATGGATGAAGTTTGATCTTGTTGGTTAAAGAACTAGTTAGATGAGAAATGTAGGTGATAAAATGGAGATGATAAGATGGTTAACGAATTGGAGATGACACATTTTTAGGGAACTTGTCGTTAATGAAAATGATAAACTTTGTTAGGGCTCAATGTGCTTTTCGTAAAGGCTGAATGTGGTTTTCGTTGAGCAAGATAGAACTGAAGAGACCTGAAAAGATAAACTTATAAAACAAACCATTTCACTACGGTTGGCAATCACTATTGTGGTTAAAATATATTTATTTATTTTTATTTGATCAAACACTATTACGGAAAACACATATCACAATGGTTGGAAAAGGGATATCACCGTGCTGGTCCAACCATTGAGAGGTAAGTTGTGATTGTATGTATGATGATTTCCACCATGGTCGTGCAACCGTGATTGTATCCATGTAGTGCGCTACCTACCACAACGGTTACTTTAAATAACCGTTGTGATATTATTTAATGCAACATATTTAATCACGGTTGTTCTAAATAACAATTGTGATATATAGACCTGAGTTTATTATAAATTATGTGGAATGCTTATTTTACCAATGCTCACTAAACATATAACCTTCCAATCTGCACTAGAACATTATAATATGATAAATTAAATTATATTAGAAGAATAAGTTCATTTTCAATGATAGACAAGAGTTCTTCAAGTCCTTATCTGTATTTTGTTCTTCGACAGTAAGAACTTGGTTTAATGATCCTAGTTCTTCAATTGCCTCTGTCTTCACCTCTTATTGTTTTTGCAAAATATTATTTACTTTGCAAACAAAATTAGAGGTGGAGAGAGGGGTGGTTGAAGATCTACAATCATTAAACCAAGTTCTAACCATCAAAGAACAACATGCAGTCAACAGTGTGAAGAATACTTGTCAAGAGTTATATGTGTACTTATTTTCTAATACAATTTTATCTATCATGTCATAATGTTCTAATATAGTTTGGAAAGTTATATATTCGGTAAGGGATTGAAAAAACACTCAAACCACATAATATATAATAAACTCATCTTTTAAACAAGCATTAATAATAACATTCATCAACATCAAACCATAAACCACAAAAACGATACAATAAACATATCAAGTCATAAAATGCTTCAGAAACATACCATAAATGTACCATAAAGGCGTGTTGTCAATGAAATAAGGATGAAGATAGATTTAGACCTGCAAACTTGTGTATATCTTGAATGGATGTCATTATGAATCTTTGACACAAGTTTGTAAGGCTAAAGTTATCTTCGTCCTCTTTATTGAAAGAAGTATCCATACCTACAAGTCAAAACAAGAAGGAAGTTCAAACATCATGAAACAAGCTATTGAAACAGATTTTGAAGAAAAAAAACTATAGAGAAAACGAACTTGTAAATACCCATTGGCTAAGATTTGTTGTTATGATTTCGTTTTGGGGTTTCCATATGAGAGAGATGAGTGAGAGAGTTGGTAGGGTTTTGTTTTGAGAGAGACGAGAGAAAGAGTTGTTAGAGTTTTGTTTTGAGAGAGATGGCTGTTATTGTAACGCCCCTTGTAGTATAGGGTAGAAACCTTAAGAATAGACTCTAAGGTATTGTATGGGTGTATGAGCATTTGTGTAGAGATGAGTGGTGTGGAGAGTAAAACTGATTAGTAATACAAGTTTATAATTATTTAATTAAATAATAGAAGGTGAATATTATTAGAATTAAATTATTATTATTATTTAATTAGTTAGGAATTATTAATAATAATATAAAATAATAATAAGAGGAGTGGGAGAGGAGAATAGTCAGTACGTGTTTTTGGAGAAAAAGTTGAGAAGAGAGTTAGGGCAAGGAAGAGCTAGGAGAAGAGGCATCCAATGTTGAGGAAGAGGAAATTGTTACAAGAACTCTATGGTAAGTGTGAGATTATAACTAGCTAAGGGTTAGTATGATGATATTGTGGGTAGACTCTTTCATGTAGGTCTTGTGTTGTTTTTCCCTTTATTCTTGTTTCTGATTGAATGTTGTTGTTGAATTGGTTGATTATGAGGAATATTGTGTGTTGTTGTTAGAATCATAGAAGATGATGAAATTGATGCAATTGTTGTTGTTGTTATTGTTAATTCGTTTAATCGATGGTTGATTGTTGTTCTGGTTGTGTCGTTGTGTGAAATTACGAATCAGATTCAGAACGATTGTTTTGAGTGTTTTCGGGGAAAGAAATCAGGGTTTTTGTGTTGACGAAAACTGGTTTTTAAGTAGAACAATGGATTACACGTTTTGTATGAAAAGTGGGATTTTGGGATGGGTTAAAAAACACTTTTTGTATTGATAAGAAGCAGAAAAGTGATTTTTCCGCAGGGGTAATCGGTTACCTGATATAGGGTAACCAGTTACACTGTTGCATAACAACGTTTTTGGGCAAACTGTGAGGGGGTAACCGGCTACCCTAATTTAGGTAATCCGTTACACTGTGTTAATTTTACGTTGTTGGCTGGTTTCCAAGGGTGTAACCGGTTACCTCATTTGGGATAACAATTACACTGGGACTAATTTTTGAAAAATATTTAAAAATTTATAACTTTCATTCTGGGAGTCCGATTCGAGTGTCGTTCGAAGCGTCGGGAAGCTGGAGTGACAATCTTTAATCTAAAACTAGTTTCAGTAGCAGAAGTTGAATGCTTTTTCTGTTTGTTGATGTTGAACACGTTATTATCATTTTATTATGGTGTAAGATGATTTCAAATGCCTTGTGGATGTTTTCCATGTTGTATGTCGTTGTTGCTGGACTATATGGCATGTTGTTGTTGTTGGCCTATAGTGGCATGTTGCATTGTTTAGATGGTCGTTGTTGTTGATGTTGTTGTTGTTGTCATGCATTTCATGGTTGCATAATATATAAGATAAGTCGTGTGCCTATGTGGGGTGTGAGCGTCTTATCAGGATTTTAATTACGGAATTGTATCATTGTTGTTGTTGTTGTTGTTATTGAGGTGATCATGTGCCCATGTGGGGTGTGAGAGATCACGGTGATTCCTGTGCCCATGTAGGGTGTGAGTGATCACGGAAGTCGTGTGTCCATATGGGGTGTGAGGGACATTATGGAAATTTCGACGGGAATTGTGATCCTATAATAGGGATCGAGTTCTTAAATAAGAACCGATGGTACCACATGCATTGAGTCTGGTTGTGAGTCTCATTGCATCGCATATTGGTTGCATCTGTTGTTGTGTTGAATATTGTAGTTGTATGTTGGATGTTGTTGTTGTATGTTGGATGTTGTTGTTGTGTTGGATGGTTGTCGTGTTGGTTGTGTGGAATAGGTGATGTGCATGAAATAATCTAATACTTGCAGTAGAGGAGTTGAAGTAAGTAGAAGATGAAGTAAGTGGAAGATAACTTGCCTCTTTCTGCCTCTCTTCGTTGGAAGATTCGCCACCGTTCACTAGGCGAACGTTCGCTTGTGACTTCGCCCGGATTCGCCTAGCGAACCCTGCTGTAGCTTCTTGATTCTATGGCAGCTTGCGTCAACTCCTTGTGTCTTACATTCTTGATCATTTCATGCCTATTTCTGCACACTAGCACATAAATTACAAGCACCACTAGTATATTCCAATGTTTGAAAAACTACAACAAATCACCACTAAAATCACAAGTTAGACATAGAAAGTAATGAAAAATGCCAAGTATTGAATGCAACTATGTAGTATGATTGACATCTAACAAACTCTCCCCAACTAACTCTTTGTTTGTCCTTAAGCAAAATATACCTCTCAAGAGGATTTGCTCGAGTATAAAACTCAACCAAGACAAGATAAGCGGCTCAAATAAACAATAATTACAACAAGGCAACAACTACACAATCCTAGAATTGACAATGTAAAAGAACTTGACTCTTAAACAACTTTCAAACAATGTTTCAAGAGACAACTAAATAATCATGCTCATGCCATTCTAACACTCCTCTTAGAAAAAGGATTGAAGGAAAACGCGCATACAAGCACTGGACAATTTCACTCAAATGACAAATGATGCAAATACTAAGCAATTCATACAATATCTAAATGATCACAAAAGAAATCATGGAAGCACAAGATCACTAAGGGCTTCAAGGTTGTAGCTTGGTCGGGTTAACAATAAAGGGACATTTCTAACGGCCATTGAATCGAAATTGCCGATGCAAAAGAACATTCACTCTACAAAGTATTCACAACACCTCAACTTTATTCACCAATTTTTTTTATCACACCTTCTCAAACTTCCTTGCACAATTATTGGATCTATTATTCTCATTCAAGCAAACATTCTTTTTCTCTTTTGTACACACATATTCACCTACTCTTTTCTTTTCATGCTTGCTTAAATGTTTTCACAAGTTTGAGTAATTCACCAATCTTCCTTTTTCATTCTCCCCAACTTATTTTCGACTCAACCATACGTGAATGTTCCTTGCTTTTTAAGGCAAGGGAATCAATTAAAACAAAAGTTTCAAGGTTCAAGAAGAAAAATTTTTAGAAGCTCTCAAAAATTCAATGATGACCTTGATTTTTAAAATATGTACAGCACAAAGTTCATCACCGAAAGAGATCTAACAAATTTAGGCACAAAGGGGCTAACAAATTCTCGCTACTCACGGGTAAATTACAGTTTAGAAATGGTTGTGCTCAAAATCAACAAGTGCCTTGATCATTTCTAATACTTCCACAAAATCACACAAATCACAATATGAAGCATGAATTAAAAGTATAAAACAAAATCTATCAACAATCCAAAGCATATAGTATAACCAAGAGGTTTCTCACTTTTGTGATTTTTGGACCTAAATGTCATAAGCAATCAATAAAGTTATAACAAGAAACACAATTTTCATTTGTACAAAGACACAAATTCTAACACATTCTAAATTCTATAACTAGGTAACTATGTACTTTGCCGATAATATCATGCTTAAATTATGTTCATCGCCATCCAACTTGGAAGAATCTTCTTTTAAGATCAAGAATCACCAACCTAAACTTCCCCAAGTTCCATCAACAAAAGAAGGAAACATTAAATATTCACAAGCATACCAACATAAAACAATAAAAAACATATTAACATTCAAAGAGTTGAACATTCGTAAACTGAAGAATTCAACTCTTAACACAAAAGCATACCAACAACTTAAGTGTTGAGCATTCGTAAACTAAAGAACTCAACACTTAATACACTAATTAAAATAGAAATAATAGTAAAAGTAAATCACGTCAAAATTTTTTTTTACTGAAAAATAACAAACATTACTTAAAATAATAAAAATGTACTGGTGTGAAAACACCTACAATGTCAAAAGTACCACAGCGGTACAAGTACATCCATATCCAAAATAATCCACAAAGTGGATAAAGTACATCACTACTAAACTGAAATAAAACAAAATACATAAAACATGATAAAACTTCACTTTGTAGCACAAAGGAAGTACAAAAGTCTGAAATCAACAAAATTAGTCCTCATCGGACACCTTAATCTCCTCCTCCTCCTCAGAACCGCCAGCAGAACCAGTCGCCTCATCATCATCAACACCAACAACATCCTCACCAACCTCATCATCCTCAGCAACATCATCTTCACCACCTCTGAAAACTGGCCTGCCCTCAGGCCTTCCACCATATGCTAGGAACTACTCCCTAGACATCATCGAGTGCTCAGTGGCAGGGTCGCGAATCTGCAACTGGAGTACCTGCATAGAATCATGAAGGTCAGTCATGGCGCGCTATGAAGCCGCCATCCAATCCCAGTTGTATTGACAAATTTCCTGCTGAAAAGGATAAAAGGCTGGTGATGCCGATCCAGAAACTCCACCATCCCCTGTGCTAGCATCAGTACCAGCACCAAAAGATTCTCCAATTTCCCCTCTGGGCCTACAAAACTTATCCACATATCGATCATCTATAGCCGATGGAATCGTGACCTGCCTGCGTGCGGGTATATCAACTCCAGCATGAGCACACAACGACATTATGAGACACGAAAAAGCAAGCGGGGCATTCTTGCGAGTCGCAGTACCTCCAAGACCACTTAGAACAATGGCCTTCATCTTATCCTCAATAATGCAGGCAACGTCAATCTCTACATTCGTCTGAATGATATGGATAAGATAGGCCAATGGTATAGGGATGGTGCTATGATGTGACCTTGGCGCGATGTTGGTAAGCACAAAAAGCAAGATGAGTTGGACCAACGGTTGCATATCCACCCTTCGGTATCTAATCGCAACCCCGGATGAATTATGCTCTACATCTTTACCCGGAAGGAGTAAATCACGGGTCATCTGCGGAATGTCACGATGAAGATGGAGATCTCTATGATAAGCATCCAACTGAGTACCTACCAACGGCAACGAATCACCCAGAACTGTGTTAATAGTCCTCCTATCGAATCTCACAACAGTCCCCCTCACAAGAGAGGTCCAGGTAAAACGCTCCCCATCATCGGGAAATGCATTTGCGTAAAACTCCCGGACAATCTCTGCATTATAACCATCTAAAGGTGTTATTAAGCGACCCCACTTCTTTCCCACAAAAAGTGCATCCACCGTTCGGTAACTTCCACGGTCGCTTAGAATGAACCTCTTCTCTGTTAAAATATGTTTTCTTTCCAAGGTCTCATAACGGGCCGCCTGTCTGGCTCCTCTGAATCTCGTGTCATCAAAATGAACTGGTACTTGCCTTGAAGTTGAGGCTTTCCTTTTCTTTGCCGGGTTGATTTCCATTTTAGGTGCCATCTGCACAAAACAACCAATAAAACACAACAACAGCAAACCAACACATTAGTGAACCAAGACAACACAGCAAGAGACTCAAACTTCATAAAAAAAATAATTAAATTTTCTTTTGTTCGCTCCAGGTGTCGCTAGGCGAAGGCTGGCGAATGCTCGCCCAGGCTCGCGAAGCGAACACGACAGCGAACCCATGAAAATGCAGAAAAACAATATCAAACAACCAGTCCAACAACATACTCACTTTTAAAACATCACCCTATTCATAATGCTTGGGTAATTTACAACATGTAGCGCAAAAACAATATGAACAGAGGTACATGAATTTCGAAAACCTAAGTGATTCACATCCAAAATCCAAATGATTCTCTAAACTACTGTCAAACAGAAATAAACATGGAAAGGGTGAACAAACCTGAACTTTGCAAGTGAAAAAGGATGAACTAGGTGAAATGAGCTGGTAGGGACAATGGGTACAAAGAATTTTTGAGAGGTGAGAAAGTTTTGAAAATGTTGGGAGAAGCAAAGTGAGCAAGGAAACTAGGGTTTCCCTCTCATAATTCTCAGACGAGTTAGGTCATGGGCCCAATTGGTTGGCCCACCCAAAAATTACCCCCAATTTTAACTGATGTGGCAAAACAGAATGACATGTCTCGCTGGGTTCGCTAAGCGAAGAAGCCAGCGAATGCTCGCCCCAGGCTCGCTAGGCGAACCCCAGCGAACATGACAGAATTTTTTTTCAAAATTTCAGCACTTCACCACATTCTCAACACATCAAAACTTCAGCCAATTAAAAAAACAGCAACAAAGCAGTAAATACTTACAATGTTGGGTGCCTCCCAAGAAGCGCTTGTTTAATGTCGGCTAAGCTCGACTGTCCAAAGACTAGACGCCTCGAAACCCAAAAGCAAAATAATTGGCTACCGAGAAGAACACACTACGCGCACACAAACTCATCTGTTATCGTGCCCAGTTTTTGGTCTCCTTTTCTTTAAAAATGACCAATCCCAACATGACTTCATCAAGGCTACCTTTGCATCTTCATTCTTTTTCTTTTCAAATGATTCACTTTCCAACTTCTTTTTTTCAAGTCGTTTTTTTTTTTACACGACTTCATCCACTTGATTCACAAACATCACTCCTTTGAACAATGCAAAACAAGCTTCTTCCTCCATACCACTTTCCTTGATCCGCACTTTCATTAAGCCTTCATCAACGTCCACTAACATTTTGGCGGTTTTCATGAATGGCCGACCCAATATAATTGGTGTATCTTCATCCTATTGCATTTCAACAATCACAAAATCAACAGAAAAGAAGAATTTATCCACTTTTACCAGCACATCCTCCACAACACCATACAGACGAGTTCTAGACTTATCCGCAAGTTGTAATGTCACAGTTGTTGATTTTATGGTCATATTATCAAGTCTTTTCAACACCGACAAGGGAATTAGATTGATGCTCGCACCCATGTCAACCAAAGCTTTGCATTGAAAATCATTACCTATTGTAATAGGTAAAGCTACTCTTCCCAGATCTTGTTCTTTCCGCGGAAGCACACATTGGATGACGACACTACACTCGGTATTAAGATCAATGTTGTTTTTGTCTGTGCACCTCTTCTTTTTCATGAGTATGTCTTTCATGAACTTGACATACCTAGGCATTTGTTCAAGAGCTTCAGAGAAAGGTACGGTTACTTGTAACCGACTAAATAACTCCAAAAACCTTGCGTAATGCCTATCATTCTCTTTTTTCTTTGGAGTAGGGGGATACGGTAATCGTCTTTGTAACACTTCCTTCTCAAACTCCTTTCTTTTTTTTTTCTTTCTTCTTCCTCACTTCTTCATCATTCTTTTCAACTACCCCATTTTCATTATTTTTTTCGACTTCCTCCAAAACAATATCATTTTCCTTTTCAACTACCACCTCATGTTCAACATCTCTTCCAATTGTTCTACCACTTCTTGTGAAAATGGCTTTACACTCCCCTTTGGGATTCGGCTAATTGCTTGGCAAGTTTCCCAACTTGCGATTCAAGATTTTTAATCGAAGCTTCCGTACTTTTTTGAGTTGCCATTGATAATTGCATGAATTTGCTGAAAGTCTCCTCCATTCTTGAACTTTCACTTTGCTATTGGGGTGGTTGGTAAGGATTTTGTCTCCATCCTTGTTGATTTTGGTAGTTGCCTCGAGGTTGATAGCCTTGTTGATTTTGGTACGGTTGTTGCGCACTTTGGTAAGGAGGTCGTCCTTGATAACCTTGAGTCGGATTTCCAGCATAATTTACCTCCTCCACAACCAGAGGAAAATATCGGTAGGATGATCTCCCCTACACAATTCACAATAAGCTACTTGTACACTCTTGCTCGGGGAGTTATGAATCTCTTTGAGTTGTTGAGGAAGTTTGGACATTTGTTTCGTTAACAAGTCAACTTGTTGGGATAATAACTTATTCTGCGCAAGTATAGCATCATTGGTTCCCAACTCCAAAACTCTAGGATTCCTTTGAGAAGGGCCACGGTTATGGCTTCCCTGATGATCATTTAAAGCCATCTTATCAATAATGGCAGTGTCTTCTTCAGCAGTTTTGCTCATTAAGGATCCACCAGCGGTGGCATCCAACAATGTTTTATGCACTAGTTGAAGTCCATTCCGAAAAATAGGAATTTGAGACAATTCATCAAAGCCACGCCCCTTGCATTTTCTCAACATAGATTTGAATCTCTCCCACGCTTCGTTGAGAGATTCGTTGGCACCTTGCGTGAACACTGTTATTGCGGTCTTTGCCTCCATTAAACGATTATGTGGGAAAAATCGCTCCAAAAAATTTTCTTCAAGTGAATTCCAATCAATCATTATTACCGTCGACTGATCAAGATACCATTCCTTGGCCTTCCCAATGAGGGAATGTGGGAATAGTCTCTTAAACAGAGATTCCTCTTCAGCTTCGGGCGCACCATTTGCTCCCGCAATCTCATAGAACGTTGTCAGATGTGTAAAAGGTTCCTCATGATCCATACCAATTAAAGGACTCTGATATAGAAGCTGAAGAATACCAGTATTCATTTCTGAATGCCGACCGTTGTGCGCATTGCGAGCAAACTGTGCATTATGTCTTGGGCTGTTGGTACATGGTCTAGAAGCAGGTGGTGGTGGTGGTGGTGGATGTTCCATAGCTGGAAGTAACTGTGGAAATGGTGGTGGTGTAGAAGTCGAACTTCCCTTTTGTTCTTACCTTTGTCTAGCTAGTTGCCTCCTTCGTCTCGTTCTGCTATTGATTCTACGAGCGGTACTTTTAATCTCAGGATCGAACAGAAGTTGAACCGCCTGTAGTTTCCCTCGCATAAAACAAAGAGTGCACACTAAACAAAACAAATTAACAAGTTCGAGAAAAAGTTAACAAGCTTAAAACAAAACAACTATTGTAATGCTTGCAATATCAATGAACAATCCCCGGCAACAGCGCCATTTTGTTGAAACAGTATTAAGGGGTTTTTATATCGTCTCCACAGGGATTGTGCGATATTAGATGCTTGCCGTTCAATAGTCACAATGTTTTAAGTTAAAGAGTTTCAAATTGTTCTTGAGGTTGGTTAACATTAATTGGTAGCAAAGAGTAAATTTGTGGCAAAGAGTTTGTAAGGTTTTTAGAAAAGCATGTCAAGGTTAGGTTTCGCTAATCCTTTTCACACATATTCGATTAATCAAGCATATGAACTCAGCTTCCGACCAATACAACCGCGTATCCTCTCGACTAAGTTTATGTCTAAAGAAAAGTCGTGAGTATCATTGTTTAGACCATTAGATGATGTCTCATGCTAACAATTGAAACAACAATCGTTAAGATCAACACAAAGCGAATAACAAATCCCAAATCTATGTCTAGAGTTTGGTTTTTAAGAGATGAAATTATTAGGTCATGATTTGTATAATCTATGTCTAGAGTAATACAAACCACTAATACATCATTAAGAATGAATAACTCCATCTATATTGATCATAAACCTTGTTCATATACATAAGATCAAAAGAAACACATATGATCAAGATCAACTACATCTAACCTTAACACAAGAGTGTTTAGCTACTCATTCTCATGGTAGCTTGGATGACAAGTTTCAAGAGGAGATGAATGAACATCCACGTCGAATAATCAAGAATGGATGTGACTTCAGCTTCTCTAGGTTAAAATTTCCTCTTAGATGATCAAAATACAGAAAACTATGTTTTTGTGTGAAAATAGAAAAAGTCCCCTTTCAAGAAAAGTGAAAATCTATTTATACAACACTAAAATTCAGTAGCCTTCGCCTAGCGAAGGAATCATTCGCCTAACGAATGGATCAAAAAATGGCACTTTAAGTGCCTCAGACTTAAACCACGCACAAAAGTTATCGCGGGTTCGCTAGGCGAACAAAATCATTCGCGAAGCGAGCATTCGCCAAAACCTCCGCCCCAACGAATTTTACTCCCTTTTTCCACTGCCTCTTTCTGCCACTCTTCGCTGGAAGCTTCGCCTAGCGAACAAAGCAGTGAACATTCACTGGCTCCCTCGCCACAACGAATTTTACTCCCTTTTTCCACTACCTCTTTCTGCCTCTCTTCGCTGGAAGCTTCGCCACCGTTCGCTAGGCGAACATTCGCTTGTGACTTCGCCCGAATTCGCCTAACGAACCCTGCTGTAGCTTCTTGATTCTATGGCAGCTTGCATCAGCTCCTTGTGTCTTATATTCTTGATCATTTCATGCCTATTTCTGCACACTAACACACAAATTAAAAGCACCTCAAGTATATTCCAATGTTTGAAAAACTACAACAAATCACCACTAAAATCACAAGTAAGACATAGAAAGTAATGAAAAATGCCAAGTATGGAATGCAACTATGTAGTATGATTGACATCTAACAAACTCTCCCCAACTAACTCTTTGTTTGTCCTCAAGCAAAGTATGCCTCTCAAGAGGATTTGCTCGAGTATAAAACTCAACCAAGACAAGATAAGCGGCTCAAATAAACAACAATTACAACAAGGCAACAATTACACAATCCTAGAATTGACAATGTAAAAGAACTTGACTCTTAAACAACTTTCAAACAATGTTTCAAGAGACAACTAAATAATCATGCTCATGCCATTCTAACACTCCTCTTCGAAAAAGAATTGAAGGAAAACACGCATACAAGCACGGGACAATTTCACTCAAATGACAAATGATGCAAATACTAAGAAATTCATACAATATCTAAATGATCACAAAAGAAATCATGGAAGCACAAGATCACTAAGGGATTCAAGGTTGTAGCTTGGTCGGGTTAACAATAAAGGGACATTTCTAACGGCCTTTGAATCGAAATTTCCGATGCAAAAGAACATTCACTCTACAAAGTATTCACAACACCTCAACTTCATTCACCAATTTTTTTTTTTATCACACATTCTCAATCTTCCTTGCACAATTATTGGATCTATTATTCTCATTCAAGCAAGCATTCTTTTTCTCTTTTGTACACACATATTCACCTACTCTTTTCTTTTCATTCTTGCTTAAATGTTTTCACAAGTTTGAGTAATTCACCAATCTTCCTTTTTCATTCTCCCCAACTTATTTTTGACTCAACCTTACGTGAATTTTCCTTGCTTTTCAAGGCAAGGGAGTCAATTAAAACAAAAGTTCCTAGGTTCAAGAAGAAAAATTTTTAGAAGCTCTCAAAAATTCAATGATGACCTTGATTTTTAAAATATGTACAACACAAAATTCATCACCGAAAGAGATCTAACAAATTTAGGCACAAAGGGGCTAACAAATTCTCGCTACTCACGGGTAAATTACTGTTTAGAAATGGTTGTGCTCAAAATCAACAAGTGCCTTGATCATTTATAATACTTCCACAAAATCACACAAATCACAAGATGAAGCATGAATTAAAAGTATAAAACAAAATCTATCATCAATCCAAAGCATATAGTATAACCAGGAGGTTTCTCACTTTTGTGATTTTTGGACCTAAATGACATAAGCAATCAATAAAGTTGAAACAAGAAACATAATTTTCATTTGTACAAAGACACAAATTCTAACACATTCTAAATTCTAGAACTAGGTAACTATGTACCTTGCCGACAATATCATGCTTAAATTACTATCATCGCCATCCAACTTGGAAGAATCTTCTTTTAAGATCAAGAATCACCAACCTAAACTTCCCCAAGTTCCATCAACAAAAGAAGGAAACATTAAATGTTCACAAGCATACCAACATAAAACAATAAAAAACATATTAACATTCAAAGACTTGAACATTCATAAACTGAAGAATTCAACTCTTAACACAAAAGCATACCAACAACTTAAGTGGTGAGCATTCGTAAACTGATGAACTCAACACTTAATCCACTAATTAAAACCAAAATATTAGTAAAAGTAAATCACGTCAAAAAAATTTTTTACTGAAAAACAACAAACATTACTAATAATAATAAAAATGTACTGATGTGAAAACACATACAATGTCAAAAGTACCATAGCGGTACAAGTACATCCATATCCAAAATAATCCACAAAGTGGATAAAGTACATCACTACTAAACTGAAATAAAACAAAATACATAAAACATGATAAAAATTCACTTTGTAGCACAAAGGAAGTACAAAAGTCTGAAATCAACAAAATTAGTCCTCATTGGACACCTCAATCTCCTCCTCCTCAGAACCGCCAGCAGAACCAGTCGCCTCATCATCATCAACACCAACAACATCCTCACCAACCTCATCATCCTCAGCAGCATCATCTTCACCCCCTCCGAAAACTGGCCTTCCCTCAGGCCAACCAGCATGTGCTAGGAATTGCTCCCTAGACATCATCGAGTGCTCAGTGGCAGGGTCGCGAATCTGCAACTGGAGTACATGCATAGAATCATGAAGGTCAGTCATGGCGCGCTGTGAAACCACCATCCAATCCCAGTTGTATTGACAAATTTCCTGCTGAAAAGGATAAAAGGCCGGTGATGCCGATCCAAAAACTCCACCATCCCCTGCGCTAGCATCAGTACCAGCACCAGAAGATTCTCCAATTGCCCCTCTGGGCCTATAAAACTTATCTACATATCGATCATCTATAGCCGATGGAATCGTGACCTGCCTGCGTGTGGGTATATCAACTCCAACATGAGCACACAACGACATTATGAGACACGGAAAAGCAAGCGGGGCATTCTTGCGAGCCGCAGTACCTCCAAGACCACTTAGAACAATGGCCTTGATCTCATCCGCAATAATGCGGGCCACGTCAATCTCTACATTCATCTGAATGCTATGGATAAGATAGGCCAAAGGTATAGGGATGGTGCTATGATATGACCTTGGCGCGATGTTGGTAAGCACAAAAAGCAAGATGAGTTGGACCAACGGTTGCATATCCACCCTTCGGTATTTAATCGCAATCCCGGATGAGTTGCACTCTACATCTTTACCTGGAAGGAGTAAATCACGGGTCATCTGCGGAATGTCACGATGAAGATGGAGATCTCTATGATAAGCATCAAACTAAGTACCTACCAACGGCAACGGATCGCCCAGAACCGTGTTAATAGTCCTCCTATCGAATCTGACAACAGTCCCCCTCACAAGAGAGGTCCAGCTAAAACGCTCCCCATCATCGGGAAGTGCATTTGCGTAAAACTCCCGGACAATCTCTGCATTATAACCATCCAAAGGTGTCATTAAGCGACCCCACTTCTTTCCCACAAAAAGTGCATCCACCGTTCGGTAACTTCCACGGTCGCTTAGAATGAACCTCTTCTTTGCTAAAATATGTTTCTTTCCAAGGTCTCATAACGGGCCGCCTGTTTGGCTTCTCTGAATCTCGTGTCATCAAACTGAACTGGTACTTGCCTCGAAGTTGAGGCTTTCCTTTTCTTTGCCGGGTTGGTTGCCATTTTAGGTGCCATCTGCACAAAACAACCAATAAACCACAACAACAGCAAACCAACACATTAGTGAACCAAGAAAACATAGCAAGAGACTCAAACTTCATAAAAAAAAAACTAAATTTTCTTTTGTTCGCTCCAGGTGTCGCTAGGCGAAGGCTGGCGAACATTCACCCCAGGTCCGCGAAGCGAATGCTGGCGAATGCTCGCGCAGGCTCCCGAAGCGAACACAACAGCGAACCCATGAAAATGCAGAAAAACAATATCAAACAACCAGTCCAACAGCAAACTCACTTTTAAAACATCACCCAATTCATAATGCTTGGGTAATTTACAACATGCAGCACAAAAACAATATGAACAGAGGTACATGAATTTTGAAAACCTAAGTGATTTACATCCAAAATCGAAATGATTCTCTAAACTACCGTCAAACAGAAATAAACATGGAAAGGATGAACAAACCTGAACTTTGCAAGTGAAAAAGGATGAACTAGGTGAAATGAGCTGGTAGGGACAATGGGTACAAAGAATTTTTGAGAGGTGAGAAAGTTTTGAAAATGTTGGGAGAAGAAAAGTGAGCAAGGAAACTAGGTTTTCCCTCTCATAATTCTCATACGAGTTGGGTTATGGGCCTAATTGGTTGGCCCACCCAAAAATTACCCCCAATTTTAACTGATGTGGTAAAACAGAATGACATGTCTCGCTGGGTTCGCTAAGCGAAGGAGCCAGCGAATGCTCACCCCAGGCTCGCTAGGCGAACACCAGCGAGCATGACAGAATTTTTTTTCAAAATTTCAGCGTTTCACCACATTCTCAACACATCAAAACTTCAACCAATAAAAAAACAGCAACAAAGCAGTAAATACTTACAATGTTGGGGTGCCTCCCAACAAGCGCTTGTTTAACATCAGCTAAGCTCGACGGTCCGGAGACTAGACGCCTCGAAACCCAAAAGAAAAAGAATTGGCTACCGAGAAGAACACACTATGCGCACACAAACTCATCCGTTATCATGCCCAGTTTTTGGTCTCCTTATCTTTAAAAACGACCAATCCCAACATGAATTCATCAAGGCTACCTTTGCATCTTCATTCTTTTTCTTTTCAAATGATTCACTTTCCAACTTCTTTTTTTTCAAGTCTTTTTATTTTTGCACGACTTCATCCACTTGATTCACAAACATCACTCCTTTGAACAACGTAAAACAAGCTTCTTCCTCCATACCGCTTTCCATGATCCACACTTTCATTAAGCCTTCATCAACGTCCACCAACGTAAAACAAGCTTTGCATTGAAAATCATTACCTATTGTGATAGGTAAAGCTACTCTTCCCGGATCTTGTTCTTTCCGCGGAAGCACACATTGGATGACGACAATACACTCGTCATTAAGATCAATGTTTTTTTTGTCAGTGCACCTCTTCTTTTTCATGAGTATGTCTTTCATGAACTTGACATACCTAGGCATTTGATCAAGATCTTCAGAGAAAGGTATAATTACTTGTAACCGACTAAATAACTCTAAAAACCTTGCGTAATGCCTATCATTCTCTTTTTTCTTTGGAGTAGGGAGATACGGTAATCGTCTTTGTAACACTTCCTTCTCAAACTCCTTTCTTTTTTTTTCTTTTTTCTTCCTCACTTCTTCATCATTCTTTTGAACTACCCCATTTTCATTATTTTTTCGACTTCCTCCAACACAATATCATTTTCCTTTTCAACTACCACCTCATGTTCAACATCTCTTCCAATTGTTCTACCACTTCTTGTGAAAATGGCTTTACACTCCCCTTTGGGATTCGGTTGAGTGGTAGCGGAGAAGGATGGCCCCGTTTGGTTTTCGGCTAATTGCTTGGCAAGTTGCCCTACTTGCGAGTCGAGACTTTTAATCGAAGCTTCCGTACTCTTTTGAGTTGCCATTAATAATTGCATGAATTTGGTGAAAGTCTTCTCCATTCTTGAACTTCCACTTTGCTCTTGGGGTAGTTGGTAAGGATTTTGTCTCCATCCTTGTTGATTTTGGTAGTTGCCTCGAGGTTGATAGCCTTGTTGATTTTGGTACGGTGTTGCGCACTTTGGTAAGGAGGTCGTCCTTGATAACCTTGAGTCGGATTTCCAGCATAATTTACCTCCTCCACAACTGGAGGACAATATCGGTAGGATGAACTCCCCTACATAATTCACAACAAGCTACTTGTACCCTCTTGCTCGGGGAGTTATGAATCTCTTTGAGTTGTTGAGGAAGTTTAGACATTTGTTTCGTTAACAACTCAACTTGTTGGGATAATAACTTGTTCTGCGCAAGTATAGCATCATTGGTTCCCAACTCTAAAACTCCCAGAGTCCTTTGAGAAGGGCCACGATTATGGCTTCCTTGATGATCATTTAAAGCCATCTTATCAATAATGGCAGTGGCTTCTTCAGCAGTTTTGCTCATTAAGGCTCCACCAGCGGTGGCATCCAACAAGGTTTTATGCACTAGTTGAAGTCCATTCCAAAAAATATGAATTTGAGACAATTCATCAAAGCCATGCCCCTTGCATTTTCTCAACATAGATTTGAATCTCTCCCACGCTTCGTTGAGAGATTCGTTGGCACCTTGCGTGAACACTGCTATTGCGGTCTTTGCCTCCATGAAACGATTATGTGGGAAAAATCGCTCCAAAAATTTTTCTTCAAGTGAATTCCAATCAGTCATTATTGTCGTCGACTGATCAAGATACCATTCCTTGGCCTTCCCAATGAGGGAATGGGGGAATAGTCTCTTAAACAGAGATTCCTCTTCAGCTTCGGGCGCACCAGTTGCACCCGCAATCTCATAGAACTTTGTCAGATGTGTAAAAGGATCCTCATGATCTATACTAGTAAAAGGACTCTGATATTGAAGCTTAAGAATACCAGTCTTCATTTCTGAATGCCGACCGTTGTGCGTATTGCAAGCAAACTGTGCATTATGTCTTGGACTGTTGGTACATGGTCTAGAAGCAGGTGGAGGCGGTGGTGGTGGATGTTCCATAGCTGGAAGTAACTGTGAAAATGGTGGTGGTGTAGAAGTCGAACTTCCCTTTTGTTCTTGCCTTTGTCTAGCTAGTTGCCTCCTTCGCCTCGTTCTGCTATTGATTCTACGAGCGGTTCTTTCAATCTCAGGATCGAACAGAAGTTGGTCCGCCGGTAGTTTCCCTCGCATAAAACAAAGTCTGCACACTAAACAAAACAAATTAACAAGTTCGAGAAAAAGTTAACAAGCTTAAAACAAAACAACTATTGCAATGCTTGCAATATCAATGAACAATCCCCGGCAACGGCGCCATTTTGTTGAAACAGTATTAGGGGGTGTTTTTATCATCTCCACGGGGATTGTGCGATATTAGATGCTTGCCGTTCAATAGTCACAATGTTTTAAGTTAAAGAGTTTCAAATTGTTCTTGAGGTTGGTTAACATTAATTGGTAGCAAAGAGTAAATTTGTGGCAAAGAGTTTGTAAGGTTTTTAGAAAAACATGTCAAGGATAGGTTTCACTAATCCTTTTCACACATATTCGATTAATCATGCATATGAACTCAGCTTCCGACTAATACAACCGCGTATCCTCTCGACTAAGTTTATGTCTAAAGCAAAGTCGTGAGTATCGTTGTTCAGACCGTTAAATGATGTCTCACGCTAACAATCAAAACAACAATCGTTAAGATCAACACAAAGCGAATAACAAATCCCAAATCTATGTCTAGAGTTTGGTTTTTAAGAGATGAAATTATTAGGTCGTGATTTTAGAATCTATGTCTAGAGTAATACAAACCACAAATACATCATTAAGAACAAATAACTCCATCTATATTGATCATAAACCTTGTTCATATACAAAAGATCAAAAGAAATACATATGATCAAGATCAACTACATCTAACCTTAACATAAGAGTTTTTAGCTACTCATTCTCATGGTAGCTTGGATGACAAGTTTCAAGAGGAGATGAATGAACATCCACGTCGAATAATCGAGAATGGATGTAACTTCAGCTTCTCTAGGTGAAAATTTCCTCTTGATTGATCAAAATACAGAAAACTATGTTTTTGTGTGAAAATAGCCAAAGTCCCCTTTCAAGAAAAGTGAAAATCTATTTATTTAACACTAAAATTCAGCAGTCTTCGCCTAGCAAAGGAATCATTCGCCTAGCAAATGGATCAAAAAATGGCACTTTAAGTGCCTCAGACTTAAACCGCCCACAAAATTTATCGCGGGTAAGCTAGGCGAACAAAATCATTCGCGAAGCAAGCATTCACCAAAACCTTCGCCCCAGCGAATTTTAATCCCTTTTTCCACTGCCTCTTTCTGCCTCTCTTCGCTGGAAGCTTCGCCACCGTTTGCTAGGCAAACGTTCGCTTGTGACTTCACTCGGATTCGCCTAGCGAACCCTGCTGTAGCTTCTTGATTCTATGGCAGCTTGAATCAGCTCCTTGTGTCTTACATTCTTGATCATTTCATGCCTATTTCTGTACACTAGCACACAAATTACAAGCACCACAAGTATATTCCAATGTTTGAAAAACTACAACAAATCACCATTAAAATCAAAGTTAGACATAGAAAGTAATGAAAAATGCCAAGTATCGAATGCAACTATGTAGTATGATTGACAACTAACAAACACCGGGGTCAGGGAATGTTGTGTTATGTTGAGTTTGATAGAGATTTTTGGATATCTCTAGAATAATTGTGGTTTATGTTATTTTGAAGAATAATTATGCTTTAAATAACTTTTTATGTTGATGTTTCCGCTATTTCAATAAAGTTTTGAAATTAAGACATGTTGAGTTATTATAGTTATTATAACTAATTTTGAAATATTGCATGTGTTACATATTATCATATATGAGCAGCTGACTGAGTGAATTGTGTGACACCCTAAATATATTTGATGTAATTACTCTGATTTATTTCTATATTTCGTGGGGTTTATTTGGGGTGTTATGTTAGTGGTATCAGAGCAAGTCGGTATGTCCGGCCAAGTTGTTGAGTCGTAGTGTTGTGACAGTTAAATATTGTCTTTGTTGAGTCGTATGGAGTTCCTGAGGAAGTACTTTCCTGAGTATGTTTGTGGGAAGAAGGAGATTGTGTTTCTGGAGCTAAAGAAGAATGTGAATCATGGGAAGCCTTACAGTGCTCCAGCTGATAAGGGTAAACAGAAAATTACTGATGGTGAGAGGCCACGTGGGGGAGAAGCATCTGCTTCTCGTGGATATTCCAATTGTAGATAGATTGAATATCATGTTGCTTCATGCGAGAGTGTTGTGTTGGCTACTTCAATTGTTTTGAAAATGTTGTGATGTTCCTGAACCTAAATGGAGGTCGGATTTGAGGATAATGCCGGTTGGAAAAATGGCGCGATCCTTGAGGGAAGACGGTCAGGTGTTACCTTTGTTCGCTTCCTAGTGAAGGGGAATGCAATGTTTTGACTGGAGATGGGCTAGTGGTGTGTTGAGTATCCTGACGTGTTTCCTAAGGATGAGTACGGTTTGCCTTTCGTTGTAACAAGTTGATGTTATCTTGGGAATGAATTGGTTGGAGTTCAATCACGTTCATATCAACTGTTATCACAAGTCGGTGTAGTTTCTTGCTCCTGATGATGAGGAAGAGACTGGTTTTCTGTCTGCTAGAGAGTTAAAGGAGCTTTTTGAAGAGGAAGCTCAAGTGATTGCGTTGTTTACATCCTTATCTGTGGAGAGTCAAGCTGTGATTGAATGAGTTGCAGGTGATGCGTGTATTTCCAAATGATATTTCAGATGTGCCACCAGAGAGAGAGAGAGAGGTAGAGTTTGCTATTGATCTTGTCCCTAGTACCACACTTGTTTCTATGGCACCATATAGGATGTCAACATCGGAGTTAGCAGAGTTAAAGATGAAATTAAAAGAGTTGCAGGAGAAGAAATTTGTAAGACCAAATGTATCGCCTTAGGGAGCTTCAGTGTTGTTGGTAAAGAAGAAAGATGGCAGTATGAGGTTGTGTGTGGATTACAGGAAGTTTAATAAAGTAACAATTAAGAACAAGTAGCCACTTCCAAGAATAGATGACTTAATGGATCAGTTGGTGGGTGCACATTTGTTTAGTAAAATTGACTTGAGGTCGGGTTATCATCAGATTTGAGTGAACGATGAAGATACTCAGAAGACGGCTTTGAGAACTCGGTATGGACTTTATGAGTACTTGGTGATGCCGTTCGGCGTTTCTAATGCACCTGGTGTGTTTATGGAGTATATGAATCATATCTTTCACATTTACTTGGATCGATTTGTGGTAGTCTTCATTGACGACATTCTGATTTATTCTAAGTCGGAAGAAGAGCATGTTGAACAGTTGAAGATTGTGTTGCAAGAGAAGAAACTTTATGCTAAATTGTCGAAGTATGAATTCTGGTTGAAAGAGGTGAGTTTTTTTGGTCATGTTATTTCAGGTGATGATATTGTTGTGGATCCATCCAAAGTAGATGCAGTTCTATAATGGGAGGCTCTGAAGTCGGTTACAGAGATTATAACCTTTTTGGGTTTGGCTGATTATTATCGTAGGTTTATTGAAGGTTTTTCCAAGTTAGCACTTTCGTTGACTCAGTTGACTTGCAAAGGTAAAGCTTTTGTGTGATATGTTCATTGTGAGAAGAGTTTTATTGAGCGGAAGAAGAGATTGACTACGGCTCCAGTTGTGATTTTATCTGAACCGAATGAACAATTTGTGGTGTATTTTGATGCTTATTTGATGGGTTTAGGAGGTGTGATGATGCAAGATGGAAAGGTTGTAGCGTATTCTTCACGACAGTTGATGGTTCATGACAGAAACTATCCTACTCATGATTTGGAGTTGGTTGCAGTGGTGTTTGTGTTGAAGATTTGGAGGCATTATCTCTATGGTTCCAGATTTGAGGTGTATAGTGATCATAAGAGCTTGAAGTATCTATTTGATCAGAAAGAATTAAATATGAGGCAGAGAAGATGGTTGAAATTTTTGAAATATTATGACCTTGGCTTGAATTATCATCCCGACAAAGCTAATGTCGTGGTTGATGCTTTGTGTCAGAAGTCCTTTCATATATCTGCTATGATGGTTAGAGAGTTAGAATTGATTAAGCAGTTTAGAAACTTGAGTATGGTATGTGAGCTGACACCGTAGAGTATTATGTTAGAAATGTTGTATATCAACAATGATTTTCTTAATAATATTAGAGAGAGTCAAAAGTTGGATGTCAAGTTGGTAGACTTGATGGTTGGAAATAGTCATACTGGGAATGTGACTTTAAAGTGGATGAGCAAGGTGTGCTGAGGTTTCGTGGCAGGATTTGTATTACGAATGATTCTGAGTTGAAAAGAATGATTCTAGAGGAAAGTCACAAGAGTAGCTTGAGTATTCATCCAGGAGCCACAAAGATGTATCAGGATTTGAAGAAGATATTTTGGTGGCCTGGACTGAAAAGAGATGTGGCACAATTTGTGTATGCTTGTTTGACTTGTCAAAAGTCCAAAGTTGAACATCAGAAACCTGCAGGGTTGATGCAACTGTTAGACATTCCAGAGTGGAAATGGGACAACATATCTATGGATTTTGTGACTGGTTTGCCGAATACTCCAAGAGGGCATGATGTCATTTAGGTGATTGTTGATAGACTGACAAAGTCGGCGCATTTTATTCCGATTAACATCATTTTTTCTTTGCAGAATTTGGCACAGATTTATATCCGTGTAATCTTGAAGCTACATGGAATTCCGTTGAGCATTGTGTCAGATAGAGATATGCAGTTTACTTCCAGATTTTGAGAGAGTTTGTAAGAGGCTTTAGGGTCAAAGCTGAGGTTGAGTTCAGCTTATCATCCACATACATATGTCAGACAGAAAGGACTATTCAGTCTTTGGATGATTTGTTAAGGGATTGTGTTCTTGAACAAGGAGGTGCTTGAGATATTCATTTGTCGTTGATTAAGTTCACTTATAATAACAATTATCATTCTAGTATTGGGATGGCGCCTTTTGAAGCTTTGTATGGTCGGAGGTGTAGGACACCTCTGTGTTGGTATGAATCTGGTGAGAGTGTGGTGCTTGGACCTGAGATTGTTCAATAGACTACTAAGAAGGTGAAGCTGATTTGGGAGAAGATGAAAGCTTCACAGAGTACGCATAAGAGTTATCATAATAAGAGGATGAATGATCTTGAGTTTCAAAAAAGACACCATGTACTCTTGAGAGTCACTCTGGTGACTAGTGTCGAACGTGCTTTGAAGTTGAGAAAACTCACTCCTCGGTTTATTGGTCTGTATCAGATATCAACGAGAGTTGGAGTTGTTGCTCATAAAGTGGCGTTGCCACCAAATTTGTCGAATTTGCATGATGTGTTCCATGTTTCACAGCTTCAGAAGTATGTTTCGAATCCGTCACATGTGGTTTCAATGAATGATGTTCAGGTAAGGGATAACCTTACAGTTGAGGCTTTGCTTGTACGAATTGAAGATCAGGAGGTGAAGTAGTTGAGAGGCAAGGAGGTTGCTCTTGTGAAGGTAGTGTAGGGAGGCGCTGCCGGTGGAAGTATGACTTGGAAGTTGGAAGTAGGATGCGTGATGCATATCCCTGGTTGTTTGAATCAGGTAAATTTTCGAGGACGAAAATATTCTAAGTGGGGGAGAGTAGTAACGCCCCGTTTTATTTTAATTATTTTTCATAATTAAAATTATCTGATGTTGAGGTATGTACGCGATTATGTGTGTTTTGTTATGTTGGGGTACCCTGTAGTATAGGTTAGAGACCTTAAGAATAGACTCTAAGGTGTTGTATGGGTGTATGAATATTTGTGTAGAGATGGGTGGTGTGGAGAGTAAAACTGTTTAGTAATATTAGTTAGTAATTATTTAATTAAATAATAGGAGGTGAATATTATTTGGATTAAATAATAATAATAATAATAATAATAATAATAATAATAATAATAATGATAATAATTTAATTAGTTGGGAATTAGTAATAATAATATAAAATAATAATAAGAGAAATGGGAGAGGAGAATAGTCAGTACGTGTTTTTGGAGAAAAAGTTGATAAGAGGGCTAGGGAAAGGAAGAGCTAGGAGAAGAGGCATTCATTGTTGAGGAAGAGGAAATCATTGCAAGAACTCTAAGGTAAGCGTGAGATTCTAACTAGATAAGGGTTAGCATGATGATATTGTGGGTAGATTCTTTCATGTAGGTCTTGTGTTGTTTTTCCCTTTATTCATGTTTCTGCTGGAATGTTGTTGTTGAATTGGTTGATTACGAGGAATGTTGTGTGTTATTGTTAGAATCGTAGTAGATAATGAAATTGATACAATTGTTGCTGTTGTTAATTTGTTTAATCGATGGTTGCAAATGACGAAGGTTTTTATGGAACTGTCGCAATCAATGTGTCGCAAAACACTATTTTTCTTGTAGTGGATTGTTGTTGTGGTTGTGTCATTATGTGAAATTGCGAATCAGAGTTGGAACAATTGTTTTGGGTGTTTTTGGGGAAAGAAATTGGGGTTTTTGTGTTGACGAAAACTGGTTTTTGAGTAGAACAATGGATTACATATTTTGTATGAAAAGTGAGATTTTGGGATAGGTTAAAAAGCACTTTTCGTACTGATAAGAAGCAGAAAAGTGATTATGCTGCAGGTGTAATGGGTTACCTGATATAGGGTAATCGGTTACACTGTTGTAAAGCAACGTTTTTTGGCAAACTGTGAGGGGGTAATCCGATACCCTGATTTAGGTAACCCTTTACACTGTGTTAATTTTGCGTTGTTGGTTGGTTTCCAAGCGTGTAATCGGTTACCTCATTTGGGGTAAGCGATTACATTGGGACTGATTTTTGAAAAATCTTTAAAAATTCATAACTTTCGTTCTGGGAGTCTGATTCAAGTTCCGCTTGAAGCGTCATGAAGCTGGCGTGACGAACTTTAATCTAAAAATAGTTTCAATAGCAGAAGTTGAATGGTTTTTCTATTTGTTGATGTTGAACGCATTATTATCATTTTGTTGTAGTGTAAGATAATTTTAAATGCCTTGTGGATGTTTTCCATGTTGTATGTCGTTGTTGCTGGATTATATAGCATGTTGTTGTTGCTGGCCTATAGTGGCATGTTGCATTGTTTATATGGCCGTTGTTGTTGTTGTTGTCATGTATTTCATGGTTGCATGAATTATAATTATGGAATTGTATCATTGTTGTTGTTGTTGAGGTGATCGTATGCCCGTGTGGGGTGTGAGCGATTAAGGTGATTCGTGTGCCCATGTGGAGTGTGAGCGATCACGGTGATTCGTGTGCCCATATGGGGTGTGAGTGGTCACGGATGTCGTGTGCCCATATGGGGTGTGAGCGACATTATGGAAATTCCGAAGGAAATTGTGATCCTGATATAGGGATCCGATTCTGAAATAAGAATCGATGGTACCACGTGCATTGAGTCTTGTTGTGAGTTTCATTGCATCACATATTGGTTGCATCTGTTGTTCTGTTGAATGTTGTAGTTGTATGTTAGATGTTGTTGTTGTGTTAGTTGTGTGGAATAGGTAATGTGCATGAAATAATCAAATGCTTACTTTATTATCATGTTTTCCTTTATCTATTTATGATATCTCGCCCCTTATGTTTGGTGTAACACCCCAATTCCCATCGCGAATAAATAATACATAATTAAATCAGAGTAAAATAAAAATTTATTTTTTCGACAGAAACAAGGATGTCACAACAATATAAAGAAAACACAATCCCTGCTCATAAATTTTGATACATAACACAAAATGGAACAAACCTAAAAGGGAAACTTTTTCCATATAAAAGGAAAGTTCAGTTATGGAATAAAGCGGAAAGATCCATAACTGTCTCGGTTTGCAAAATGAATCGTTTTATAACGTCAAAATATACATACAAAAGTAATACAAAATATATTCAACAAATGTATACATATATAACAAAAGCGATCCCCGACTCCCGTGTTACATATCAGAGCTGACTGACTGACAAACGGATGGAGAACTAATCTTCACAAAAGTCTCCAAGACTACTAATCTGCAATTGCCTCATAGAGCAACAAACCACAACAAAAGGGTGAGAAATAACAACTAAATCAAGATTGCATAATAATATGCCAACACATAAAAATTCACATGCATAGTTATTCTCACCACAAGCATCACATGCTAATACATATAACATACCACAAATACATAACATATATCGGTTATACTAACATAATCACATATTCTCACATAATGCATCCCAGAGTTATCACATATGGAAACATACCACCACATCATGGATATTCACATATAACATACCATAGAGGATTAATACCATCATTGTAACTCACCACGTCTCCACAAAACCTAGCATATGGCTATACATAAAACATATTATCCACAACCAATGCATTTATGACAAATGCATATCAAATCTCCAATGTTATCACAAGCTCAACACATCATCAATCAATTCACAATTTCCACACACAATCAATCCATTCATGATTTTCCATACATAATCAATCCATTCATGATTTTCCACACATAATTAATCCATTCATGATTTATGCAAATGCAAAGAGACCGACACAACGACTCTATACAAATGCGGTACCATCCATCCATCAATCTCATCACTAGTCCACTCAGGAACTATTGGAATCATCGCTTGTTACTTGGTGTAACTCCTCGTCGGGCAAACGATGTTCCCCGTCGCTTTAGGTCCTCTTTGTATAAGGCACACGATGTTTATGGATCGCTTTAGGTCCTCTTTATATAAGGCACACGATCTGATTTCTTTAGGTCCTCTTTGTATAAGGCACACGATCTTCTATAATCATCGCTTTAGGTCCTCTTTGTATAAGGCACACGATGTTATAGCGGATTCCCTCTGGAATCGTTTTGTCGCTCACACCCCACAAGGGCACACGACATCACAAGATACATATCATGATGCTTGACATACAAGGACTCATGACAATCAAATGCATCTTCACATATACACCCATAATCATGCATATACAATCAAACACCACACAATGCATTTTCTTGCCCTTAGGCCATAAACCATCATCACAAAATTTCATCACATGCATTTACATCATATAACATCACACAAGTCATACGATATATATCAAAAGCACATTGCATGATGACACATCAATTACACACAATTATAACAGTAAAAGTCGACAAAACGACACAAATCCAAATTCTCGACATAATTAAATCGGCCAACAATCTCAAAACCATTGTAATAAGAAAGAACATCTCAATAGCTTTCCAACGATACCAAGAATGTTCAAAACGGATAATCGGAACACAAGTTACGGAAGTAAAAAGAAAAGGAATCGCGAAAAGACAACATTCTGCACTCTTACTGGCCATACACGTATTGCCCTGAGCCATACGCGAATTGCCTGGCTCACTCGCCCATCCATACGCGTATTGCCCAAATTGATACGCGTATGGGAAGAGACTGATTTTCCCCAAAAATTCCACTAAAAATCCAATACGCGTATTGCCTCACTCCATACGCGTATTGCCCACTCCCATACGCGTATTGCCCAACCTAATATGCGTATTGCCTTGCCTGATACGCGTATGGGCAGCGAAAACCCAGAATTTTCCTGCATAATTTTTCTGCGAGTTTCCCCCAAAAATCCCATTTTTCATCCCCAAATCCATTTTCAACAGCAAAACAAGTACCAGCAATTGTTCCTAAACACAGGGTAATCATACAACGCGATTTATATTGATTTCTGACAATGGTTCATCAATTTATCAATAAGGAAAACATTGTAAAAACAACCAAAACACATACATAAACAACACATATACATACACAAGCAAGATATTATTGAAACTTCTCACCCTAACCCGATTAATCGCGATTGAAACGGATGAATTCTCGATTTTCCTCTTTTCCTCTCCTTTTCCATTCTCTTACTTTCTCTCTTCTCTTTTTCCTTATTTCTATTTTCTCTCTTTTTCTCTCTAATTTCTATTTTATGAAAATAACCAAGCAAAAAGACCAAAATACCCCTCAGCCCAAATATCTCGCAAACGCTCTTAAAACGCGATAAAACATAAACATACCGATGAAATATATTTCAGGAAATAAAAGTTGAAAAGAAATTATAATTTATTGCAAATATTTTACCTATCAGGGAAATTAACCAATTAACTCAATTCGCAGGTAAAATACAATAAATGCACACATTTCACAAAATTCACATAAATGAAATAAATAAATACAATTAAACAAATCGGGGTGTTACAACTCTCCCCCACTTAGAAATTTTCGTCCTTGAAAATATACTGATACGAACAACTCGGGATACGACTCCCGCAGCCGACTAACAAACTAACATGCCAACCAAAGGCACACCACGAACAATACAACTGACAAACCACCCCGCTCACAGCAGCTACAACAAAGACACGACAACAGCGACAACAACGACGAAAAGATGCAATGCCCATATAATGCACTTGACGACCAACTCACAACTCAAAGAACACACAAATTACGACCACACACAGGAATTAGCTACTCACACTCGAACCATCACGATGGAAACGAGGCAACCACACAAACAAGAACATAAAGTTCCACAACACAACATCGTTTCAACAACTTCTACATAACCATAATACCAACATCCTTGTCACACCACAATATTACAACAATTCTACGAGTTACCAATCGAACATATAACCAAAACATCCATCTACATAGTAGCCCATGAATAATATTTAAACCTTTCGCCTAACACTTTCATTCTGAAACGTCCAATGGTCTTACCGTTCCTACATGTTCCCAATATTCAACCTATGAACACTTACAAGTCCCACACGCAATTACAAAATGTGCCACATCACGCTTCCGTTGCGCACTCTGATTACCCATAACCATCAAAACTACAAATCTCACGTCCAACGTCTAACTCTTTCTCATATTCACCAAAAATCACTGTTTACTTTAATATCCCCCAACATCACACTCTCTTGTGTTATCTCACACACCAGACACAAGCCTCTGAACTGCTCAAATAATTTTAATTCTCTGACCATTAAAACAGACATGCATAAAAACTTTCAACTTAACTTTTCAGGCACAACCTTAGCTTCTCCCGAAGGAAAATCCAAGCCAAATTCATAACTCTTCACGAATTCCAACCCTCCTCATTGTCTCATACTCTATTCCTTCAGACCAAACAAGTACTCAATATTCTTCTGATTACCAAACACTTTGAACCTAGAACCATAAAGATAATACCTCCAAATATTCCAACACAATACAACCGCAACCAATTCCAAATCCAAAATAGTATAGACCCTTTTATGAATCCTCAATCGTCGTAAAGCATAAGCCACGACTTACCCTCTTGCATTAACACACAGACTAAAGTCATCAAAGACGCATCCCAATACCTCACAAACGGTTTATCAGGATCACACAGAATCAAAACTAGAGCCATAGACAACTTCTACTTCAACTCACCAAAACTTACTCACAACGAACATCTAAAACAAATGACTCACCCTTTGCAAGTCAACTGAGATCACAGAAGTACAAACATAGCAAAGTCATCCATAGCCTACAGTAACAACCAACTAAGCCCAAAAATTTCTAATCTCCTTAACCAACTTCGGAGCCTCTCATTGTAGAACTGCATCTACTTCCGATGGATCCATAATAATACTATCATCAGAAACCACATATCCAAGAAACTAATCTTTCTCAACCAAAAATCTCACTTGAATAACTTAGCATAACACTTCGTCTCCTTTCAACACTTGTAATTCAATTCTCAAACACTCTACCTGTTCTTCTTCTGAGTTTATAACAAATCTGCATATCCTCAATCAAAGCCATTACGAACTTATCCAAATAAATATGGAAAATACAATTCCTCTACTCCACAAACAGTACAGACGCATTACTAACACCGAACAATATCACTGCACCTTGTAATGCCCAACTAAATTCCAAAAGGTATAAATTCTTAAAGCTTTTGCAACACTTTTCACTGGGTAGCTGGTTACTCACATACAAGCTTAACCGAGTAAATTACAGCCTATCCCGATAACAAACATAACCAGTCACATCAAATCGATCAAATCCTCAACTCACACAATTCACCACTCTTATCAAACATTCCAAACAATTGCAATTTCACTCAAACTCAACCAAACCATTCCAGTCATCTGTTCATGAAAGTGGACACTTATTCTCAATCATCACCTTATTCGACTGTTAGTAATCCATACGCAATTTCTTCTCTTGACAGTCCAAATTCTCATAAATCCCAACATGTAGTAACCACCAAAAAGAACTCTCAAATTTTACATCCACACCTAGGGTTTTCTCAAGATTTCCATTAATGCTCTAAAACTCCAAAGACTCCAAACCTCACCGGAACTCTAAGTTTGCTTTCCATAGTCTCAATACCATTATACACATCATGCTTGTTATTCCGTTCAATCATCCTTCCTTTTTGTTACTAACAATATTGGAGCTCTCTAAGACGACACACTAATGTTCCATCCAAAACACATCTGAAACCATGCACAACTGATGGCCCATCACTGTGACTTCCTGCCAATTTCCAAAACACTACCATCACAGACAAAACACACATCTTAGTCCCATCTACCAAGAGTTTTCTACTTACTTAGCAGATATAAACCTCAACTATTCACCTTCGTCCAATTAAGTTCAATCTCTACTCTCTGAGAAGCAGCCCTTAAATAAAACCCAATCATTCTCTCTCAATGACTTCCCAACTTGACCAACATACCCAAAACCTCTATTCCGCCTCTTCTTTCGATATAAGAATCCTCATCAACTCATCAAAGCAATCCGTAATCATTTTCTTAATTCCAAGCAATTTATTTCACACACTATCAAAGCCGGAAAGACACGTATATTCCATCCAACATAATTCCCGTCTACTATCAACAAGAGATTAAGGGCGATCAGTTCCTCAATTTATTAATAGACAGCCGACAATCATGATGGGGCATAAACCGTCTTTACCAAACTATAATAGCATTCCTTACATCCTGTGCACAAAACTACCTAAGGCACAAATCCTTAGTTGAAATAAGCCTTACCTCCGCATCCCTTCTGGAACCGGGAACCACACTGTCCAAACAACACTTACAATCTTGCAATTCACAGCACACTGGGCCAGCGCTCCACACCTGAAGCAACATGGAGAAGTACCAGCTGCTCCCCCACTTATCTCATTCTAACTCCTGCAGAAAACGAAATAGAACAACCAGAAAGTACTGACAGTGTCTCACACATATATCACATATTAAGGAACAAACAACATCGATAGTATTCAACTGTCACACCAAATGACTCAACAAATTGGCCGGACGGACCGACTTGCTATGATACCACTTTGTAACACCCCAATTCCCATCGCGAATAAATAATACATAATTAAATCAGAGTAAAATAAAAATTTATTTTTCCGACAGAAACAAGGATGTCACAACAATATAAAGAAAACACAATCTCTGCTCATAAATTTTGATACATAACACAAAATGGAATAAAGTGGAAAGATCCATAACTGTCTCGGTTTGCAAAATGAATCGTTTTATAACGTCAAAATATACATACAAAATTAATACAAAATATATTCAACAAATGTATACATATATAACAAAAGCGATCCCCGACTCCCGTGTTACGTATCAGAGCAGACAGACTGACAAACTGATGGAGAACTAATCTTCACAAAAGCCTGAAAGACTACTAATCTGCAATTTCCTCATAGAGCAACAAACCACAGCAGAAGGGTGAGAAATAACAACTAAATCAAGATTGCATAATAATATGCCAACACATAAAAATTCACATGCATAGTTATTCTCACCACAAGCATCACATGCTAATACATATAACATGCCACAAATACATAACATATATCGGTTATACTAACATAATCACATATTCTCACATAATGCATCCCAAAGTTATCACATATGGAAACATACCACCACATCACGGATATTCCCATATAACATACCATAGAGAATTAATACCATCATTGTAACTCACCACGTCTCCACAAAACCTAGCATATGACTATACATAAAACATATTATCCACAACCAATGCATTTACCACAAATGCATATCAAATCACCAATGTTATCACAAGCTCAACACATCATCAATCAATTCACAATTTCCACACATAATCAATCCATTCATGATTTTCCACACATAATCAATCCATTCATGATTTATTCAAATGCAAAGAGACCGACACAACGACTCTATACAAATGCGGTACCATCCATCCATCAATCTCATCACTAGTCCACTCAGGAACTATTGAATCATCGCTTGTTACTTAGTGTAACTCCCCGTCGGGCAAACGATGTTCCCCGTTGCTTTAGGTCCTCTTTGTATAAGGCACACGATGTTTATGGATCGCTTTAGGTCCTCTTTGTATAAGGCACACGATCCGATCGCTTTAGGTCCTCTTTGTATAAGGCACACGATCGTCTATAATCATCGCTTTAGGTCCTCTTTGTATAAGGCACACGATGTTATAGCGGATTCTCTCTGGAATCGTTTCGTCGCTCACACCCCACAAGAGCACACGACATCACAAGATGCATATCATGATGCTTGACATATAAGGACTCATGACAATCAAATGCATCTTCACATATACGCCCATAATCATGCATATACAATCAAACACCACACAATGCATTTTCTTTCCCTTAGGCCATAAACCATCATCACAACATTTCATCACATGCATTTACATCATATAACATCACACTAGTCATACGGTATATATCAAAAGCACATTGCATGATAACACATCAATTACACACAATTATAACAGTAAAACTCGACAAAACGATACAATTCCAAATTCTCGACATAATTAAATCGGCTAACAATCTCAAAACCATTGTAATAAGAAAGAACATCTCAATAGCTTTCCAACGATACCAAGAATGTTCAAAACGGATAATCGGAACACAAGTTACGGAAGTAAAAAGAAAAGGAATCGCGAAAAGACAACATTCTGCACTCTTACTGGCCATACGCGTATTGCCCTGAGCCATACGCGTATTGCCTTGCTCACTCGCCCATCCATACGCGTATTGCCCAAAGTGATACGCGTATGGGCAGAGACTGATTTTCCCCAAAAATTCCACTAAAAATCCAATACGCGTATTGCCTCACTCCATACGCGTATTGCCCACTCCCATACGCGTATTGCCTAAAATCCTTCCTTGCCATACGCGTATTGCCCAACCCAATACGCGTATTGCCTTGCCTGATATGCGTATGGGCAGCGAAAACCCAGAATTTTCCTGCATAATTTTTTTGCGAGTTTTTCCCCAAAAATCCCATTTTTCATCCCCAAATCCATTTTCAACATCAAAACAAGTACCAGCAATTCTTCCTAAACACAGGGTAATCATACAAAGCGATTTATATCGATTTGTGACAATGGTTCATCAATTTATCAATAAGGAAAACATTGTAAAAACAACCAAAACACATACATAAACAACACATATGCATACACAAGCAAGATATAATTGAAACTTCTCACCCTTACCCGATTAATCACGATTGAAACGGATGAATTCTCGATTTTCCTCTTTTCCTCTCCTTTTCCCTTCTCTTCCTTTCTCTCTTCTCTTTTTCCTTCTTTCTATTTTCTCTCTTTTTCTCTCTAGTTTCTATTTTATGAAAATAACCAAGCAAAAAGACCAAAATACCCCTCAGCCCAAATATCTCGCAAACGCTCTCAAAACGCGATAAAACATAAACATACCGATGAAATATATTTCAGGAAATAAAAGTTGAAAAGAAATTATAATTTATTGCAAATATTTTACCTATCAGGGAAATTAACCAATTAACTCAATTAGCAGGTAAAATACAATAAATTCACACATTTCACAAAAATCACATAAATGAAATAAATAAATACAATTAAACAAATCGGGGCGTTACATTTGGATGTTGCCTTTACGTGGGCATCATGCACATAACTCGCAATAGAGGATTTGAAGTAAGTAGAAGATGAAGTCTTCTATTTTCTCTTTAGTGTCGGCGTCTGCTCTAATGTGTAACACCGGGGTCAGGGAACGTTGTGTTATGTTGAGTTTGATAGAGATTTTTGGATATCTCTGGAATAGTTGTGGTTTATGTTATTTTGAAGAATAATTATGTTTTGAATAACTTTTTATGTTGACTCTTCCACAATTTCAATAAAATTTTGAAATTAAGACATGTTGAGTTGTTATAGTTATTATAACTAATTTTCAAATATTGAATGTGTTACATATTATCATATATGAGCAGCTCATTGAGTTGAATTGTGTGACATCCTGAATATGTTTGATGTAATTACTCTGATTTATTTCTATATTTTGCGGGTTTATTTGGGGTGTTACAATTATGTACTGAAGCGATAGATAATTTAGCTTATATATAAATAAAGTGTCACCTTTAATCACAGTTGGTAATAAAAACCGTGGTGATATACAAGGTCAATAACATTTTTACCACGATAAATGGCTAATTGTAAGTGATGGGATTCGAACCATTTCATCTCGTGTAACGTTTCCCCACGGTTGCTTCATTTGACCGTTGTGACATGTCCTTAAGTAAATACAAAAAAAAAAAGCGTTTAGAAATAAACTATTACTGTTAAAGCTTAAAGATTCACCATTAATGGACAAAGAAAATAGCTAACATAGCAAAGAGAGAGGAAGAGGGAGAAGATCAAGTGTATTATTTTCACAACTGATTGAACCATAGTGTACACATTGGTATATATAGAATACCACAATTAGTTATCCTCTAACTAATTACAGTTATTCTATAACTAACTATCTAACAAACTTATGAATTAGTTTGTTACTTGTACAACAAGTAATCTCATTTACATGGCGGGTATATCTTGTTTAACATCCCCCCTCAAGCTGGAATATATGTCCATCATTCCAAGCTTTCTCTGAAGATTACTGAATGGTCCAATGTGCAGAGATTTAGTAAAAATGTCTGCTACTTGATCTTTGGAAGCAATCGGCAGAAGATGAACAATTCCTGCCTTTACTTTATCTCTCACAACATGACAATCAATTTCAATGTGTTTTGTCCTCTCATGAAACACAGGATTGGCTGCTATATGAAGTGCTGATTTGTTGTCACAATAAATCACAAATGGATATGTATGTTTGACCTGCAAATCTCTTAACAGGTACAAAATCCATTGTCCTTCACATGTTGCTTGTGCCAAAGCTCGATACTCAGCCTCTGATGAAGATCTGGATACAACTGTTTGTTTCTTGCTTTTCCAACTTATCAATGAATCACCAAGGAAGAAACAAAATCCAGTGGTAGATCTTCTAGTGTCAGGGCAAGCTCCCCAGTCTGAATCTGAGAACCCTTTGAGAGTAAGGTCTGATGAAGATCTAAAGAACAAACCATTGCCAGGATTGTTTTTGAGATATTTCAGCACATGAATGCCAGCTATCATGTGTTCATCAGTAGGGTTGCTTAAGAACTGACTTAGTTTACTTACTGCACATGAGATCTCAGGTCTGGAATGTGTGAGATACAACAATCTTCCTATTAATCTCCTATATTCAGTGGGATCTGAGATTAACTTGCCAGATTTTGTGTGTAGTTGGAGATGAGGTTGCATAGGTGTGTTGTATGGTTTTGCTCCAGTTAGGCCTGCATCCTGCAACAAATCCAATGTATATTTTCTTTGACAAATAGTAATGCCATCTTTGGATCTGCTTACTTCAAAGCCAAGAAAATATTTGAGATCTCCCAGATCCTTGATGCTGAATTTGTTGTGCAAGATGGTCTTAACATTGTTTATCTCATCAATGTCTGTCCCCCCTAAGACCAGATCATCTACATAAACAAGGATGCCTGTGAAATGTGGACCATTGGTTTTGGTGTACAAAGAGTAATCTGACTTGGACTGAACAAAACCAGACTAAAGCAATGTTTCAGTAAGTTTGGTGTTCCATTGCCTACTGGCTTGCTTCAAGCCATAGAGGGATTTTTGAAGTTTGCACACCAGGTTGGATTGTAGTAAATGTAAGCCAGGTGGAGGCTGCATATACACTTCTTCATTTAGATCCCCATGTAAGAAGACTGTGTTGACATCAAGTTGAAACAAGGGCCAGTGATGAGCAGCAACAATGGTGAGGATGACTCTAATGGTGGTCATCTTTACAACAGGGCTGAAGGTATCCATGTAATCCAAACCTTCAGTCTGAGTAAATCCCTTGGCCACTAATCGAGCTTTATACCTCTCTATAGAACCATCAGCATGTTGTTTGAGTTTGAAAACCCATCTACATCCAATGGCTCTTTTGTGTTGAGGTAGAGTAACTAAGGTCCATGTACCTGTCTGTTGGAGAGCTTTCAGTTCAGACTGAATAGCATCATGCCAATGTTTGTTACCAATGGCTTCTTCATAAGTGTGAGGTTCAGAAATAGAAGATAGATGAAGAATGTATTGAGTGTGTGCATGAGACATATTATGGTAAGAAAGAAAATCAGATAATGGATACTTACTAGTAGAAGATAATTGAGCATCATCTGAATTGTGAGGTGGAACTGTATTCTCAATAAGGTTGCAGTGGTAATCTTGAAGATAGTTTGGAGGTTTGCTATCTCTAGTAGATTTTCTTAAAGGAGGATTAAGATTGGAGGAGGTGGTAGGGATATTAGGGGAAGATGAAGGACTGTCAGAGATAATAGGTATATGTGTGTTATATGAAGAAGATAGTGGTGTAGGGTCAAGTGAAGGAGAATGAGAAGGAGTGTTGTGTTGTGTATCAGGGTCAATAATGAAGGGAAAATCAAGGAGTGTGTTAGGATTTGAGGTAGGAATGGAAGTGTGTTTGGCAGATGAAGATGAGGACTGTTGGTAAGGAAATATGGTTTCAAAGAAAACAACATCTCTAGATAAGAAGAGTTCCTTGGATTGTAAGTCAAATAATATGTGGCCTTTAACTCCAGTTTTGAAACCAAGATAAAGACACTTCTTGGATCTAGGATTAAGTTTCTTCCTATGTGTTGGCAATGTAGCAGCAAAGCATAGACAGCCAAACACTCTAAGGGATTGGATATTGGGAATGGTGTCATACAGTAGTTGAAAGGGTGATTTCTGATTTAAAAAAGGGGTGGGAAGTCTGTTAATGAGATGAGTGGCATGACTGATAGCATATGACCAGAAAATTTGGGGAAGGTGGGCTTGAAACATGAGTGCTTTAGTAATGGCAAGGAGATGTTGGTGCTTCCTCTCAACTATCCCATTTTGTTGAGGGGTGCCAACACATGAGGTGTGATGTATAATTCCTTTGGATTTATAGTAATCAACCAGTAGGAATTCATTGCCATTATCTGTTCTGATACATTTAATGGTTTTGTTGTGTTGGGTTGAGGCCATAGTCACAAAAGCTTTGAGTAAGTTACTAGTTTCTGACTTGTGTTTCATGAGAAAAATTCAGGTAAAACGACTCTTATCATCAACAACAGTTAGGAAGTATCTATGACCAGTGATAGATGGAATGGACAAAGGTCCCCAAATATCCATGTGGACTAAATCAAAAAAATCTTTAGATTTGTGGTTGCTATCAGAAAAAGGAAGGCGTTTTTGTTTGGCATAAAAACAGATATCACAAGGTGCATTATTAGTTGCAACAGTCACAAAAGGAAAATGTTTCTTTATTTCAATCATCTTGGCATTGGGAAGGTGACCAAGCCTCCAATGCCAAATATTACAGGTAGTTGTATGGTCATGATCTACAGAGGGATTGGTTGAACTATCTAGAGTGTTGATGGTTGGATGAATAGGGGAAGGTATTGTAACTGAGGGTTTATTGAGAATGTATAGTCCTCCCTTCAATTCAGCTGCACCAATCATCCTCTTGGAGTAAGTGCTCTATATGAAACAAGAAGATTTGTCAAAAATCAGTTGACAAGTCAAATTAGATGTGAGCTTAGGCACAGAAATGAGATTAAAAGTAAAATGAGGCATGTATAATACATTGGTCAAGACAAAATCATCATCAAAATGTATGGTACCAGCAAAAGTGGTTGAGACTAGAGAACCATTTGGTAGTTTGACAGTAATCTCAGGAATTTTAGTTAGGCAAGTAAATAATCTTCTAGATAAACATACATGGTCAGTTGCTCCTGTGTCCAAAATGAAAGACTCAACTGTGTCTTGAGAAGGAAAGGTACAAATAATACCTGAATTGGATGAATTATGAGTAACCATGTGATTTACACTATGAGAATTGGATGATTGCTGAAGTAATGCTAGAAGAGCTTTGTGTTGAGCAGGTGTGAAACCAGTAATTCCAGATGAATTATCCTTACATGATTCTTCAGAAGTCAATTGTGGATCTTTATCTTCATTGTCTTGATCAGTAGAAATGTTGTTGATTTGACCTTGCTGCTGCCAGTGGGGTGGATAGCCATGCTTCTTGAAGCATGTGTCAATAGTGTGATTGGTCATGCCACAATGAGTGCACACTCTTATATTTCTGCCACGAACATTAGAGGTTCTGCCACCTTTTGAATCTTTGCCTCGAAAACCATTGTTGCCTCTGCCTTGGGATTGATTACTAGGAACAACCAAAATCTTGGCTTCATCAGTAGGTGTAATAAATTGTCTTTCTTGTTGAACAAGTAAAGAATACACTTTACAAATATTAGGGAGTGGATCCATCAACATGATTTGAGATCTTACTGCAGAGTAAGTATCATTCAAACCTTTCAAAAATCGGATCACTTGATCAGAATCACGATAAGTACGCATCTTAGTAACAGCTATGCAAGAAGTATTGCCTTCACACACAGGAATAGGACGAAAATTGTCTAGTTCTTGCCATAGCATTTTCAACTTTGTATAATAAGATGAAATAGAAGAGTCACCTTGTCTAAGAGTGCAAATCTCTTCCTGAATTTCAGAAATTCTGAATACATCACCATGATAAAATCGATCCTTGAGTTCTTGCCATATGCCTGAAGTTGTTTCCATCCATAAAACACTTTGAGAGATTTCTGATTCCACTGAATTGTTCAACCATGACATGATCATCGTGTTGCACCTGTCCCATGCGATAGAATCACGATCTTCATCAGGTGGTCTAGGGAGGGCACCATTGATGAAATGGAGTTTGTTCTTGGATCGTAATGCCATTGTCATGGAGCGTGACCAAGAATGATAATTGCTAGCATTCAACAGTGGAGACACAAGAACCAGAGCAGGGTTCTCATTGGGATGCATGAAGTATGGGTTAAGGGTATCGTTTTGATAACCCTTGTTCGCATTGAGATTGGAGTGAGTTTCATGGTTGGACGAAGAAGAATGTTCAAGAGACATGATGAAGCAAGAACTGATCGACAGAAAAACGAAGAAGAAGAAGAGTTGTGAAGAATATGAAATCAATGAATGCAGCGGAATGGGAAGAATAAGCCACAAGTCGATGATACCATGTTAAAGCTTAAAGATTCACCATTAATAGACAAAGAAAATAGCTAACATAGCAAAGAGAGAGGAAGAGGAAGAAGATCAAGTGTATTATTTTCACAACTGATTGAACCATAGTGTACACATTGGTATATATAGAATACCACAGTTAGTTATCCTCTAACTAATTACAGTTATTCTAAAACTAACTATCTAACAAACTTATGAATTAGTTTGTTACTTGTACAACAAGTAATCTCATTTACATGGCGGGTATATCTTGTTTAACAATTACCATGGTTAACACTCTGGCCGTTGTAAAATTAGTGTTACGAAAGATATATCGTGTAGTAGTGAAAGCGTCAGTTTTTTAACAATTTAAAAATTAAAAAATAAAGAACCTAACATTTCACTATGATTAGACAAACCAACCATAGTTAAAATACTTGTTTTTTATTTAAAAATAAAATATAAAAGAAAGCATCACTAAAATATAAAACAAATCACAAATTTATTGATGTAGCGATTCGAATCTATGACAGGACAAACTTTTCTCCGAGTGATAATTCTAACTATGATAATATTTTTTAATAATATTACAACGGTTCATTTCACAACCATCCTAAAACCCGTTATAAAATATGTGTATATATTTTTTGTAGAATTGGTAATTCCATATCTTTATAAGGTGGGCTTAGTCTTATTGTTTATAGGCTCAAAAGAACCAACCTAATAGATGGTATAACTAACAGGACAAATATAAATATTTTTACACTGTAACATATTTCAATTTCCTTTCAAACTACACATGCGCCAAAAACATAATAAATTCAGGTTTAAATAGTATTTTTCGTCCCTGTAAATTGACGAGTTTTTGATTTTCGTCCCTGAATCTTTTCTTTTTTTCGGTTTAAGTCCCTATATTTCACATTCGTGTTCGTTTTAGTCCTTAAAACCAAAATCCGCAGGAAAATCCGAAGGTTTCCTGCAGATTTTCCTGCAAATTTTGGTCTTAAGGACTAAAATGAACACAAATGTAAAATATAAAAACTTAAACCGAAGAAAAAAAAGATTCAGGGACGAAAACAAAAAATTCGATAACTTATAGGGACAAAAACATTATTTAGGCATAAATTCATTTATTTAAAATGACTTTACTTTATTTTCTTTTCTTTTTTTTTTCTTCTTTTATTCTTTTTCTCTCTTATTTTTTCTTTTTCTAAATAATTGTGGTGCTTAGGAGTGAGTCCTTCCAAGACTTTTCATGGATATGTCCAAACTATACATGTCCTACCCTACGTTGTGTTGAAAATTTTGAACCTAATTACTAGTTTCGTGTTCAAGTTTTGAAGCTAGTTATTAGTACTATTATTGTATTGTCATAGACTAGGAGGCTATGCGAGAATGAAGAGGGCGAAAATGAAGATCATGTGTTTTGTTTTGCATGCGAGAATAAAGAACGTGAATGAAAAGGACGAGAACATTAGTAGAAACTTTTTGTTTTGCTTTGCATGTATCATGTGTGACGATAAAGAGCGATAAGACATTAATTCAATTATTAAAAACTTACTTTAATATGTCTTCCTTAATCTAAGTAACGGACATTATTGTATCAATAGCTCCATAGAAATGGAGTAACATAGATAGTATCAGGTTCTTTTATGCTGGAAAAACTAAACATGGAAAAAAAAACATAATTACAACCTAAAAATATAACGTGGGAATTTTAAAACTGAAGAAAAAATTACCACAATTATCAATAAACAATCAGAGAATAAATATTAAGTAAAAGTTGTTACAACACACTGTAGCGAGCGATTTGGGACGCGGTTCTTAGGTGCTGTTGTAACACCCCTTCTATACCCCGTACAAAAACCGGAATAAACTAATCTTATAAATAAAACATCAGAGCAAAGAATAATTTATCATGATATAGCCAGAGATGTCACACCAACGTGAACTAAAACAACCTGCTCATATAGATATATAACAACCTGATAGTCATATAAACATAGGAACTCAGTTCCAAAATATCATCGTTCAGTTACAGAATTAAAGCGGAACATCCATAACTGATGTCATCCCAAAAGATAAGTATGTCATATACATGTTCATACAAAGCCACTATATACAAGCCAAAAGAAACATCTACACTCGAACCCCGACTACCCGTGTTACATATCAGAGCCGACGGAACGACAAAAAGACGAAGACACTAATCTTCGCAAAAGACCTCCAGCGTCTAATCTGCAATGCCATTACAGCATTAAACCACAGCAGAAGGGTGAGAAACAGGATTATAATATAATTGCATATCATTATAAAACACTTAGCAAAATATGCACAATTATTCTCACCACACAAATACGATACTTGTAAACAACACAAGACATATTAAACCCATTTCACACATCAATCACATAAGCATATACATTAACACAATGCATAACAAATCCTTCTCAAAATTCAACACATAAACATTCATGTAATGAATTATGCAAATGCACAGAGACCGACACAACGACTCTATGCATGCGGTACCATTAGTCCCCTAGGAACTTTTGGAATCATCGCTCGTTACTTAGGGTAACTCCTCGTCGGGTATACGATGTTCCCCGTCGCTACCACTTATCAACAAGCATACGACGTTATGGATCGTTTTTAGTCCTTTATAATAGGCACACGATCAATACAACAATTGTTTACACCCATAAGGGATCTACAATTCAACATGCATTGTTTACACCCACGAAGGGATCTACAATGTCTACATGCATTGTTTACACCCACAAAGGGATCTACAATGTCTACATGCATTGTTTACACCCACGAAGGGATCTACAATGTCTACAACCTGATGCATGTCATATAATGACCCATGGCAATCAAGGCTCATACATTAAATCATGCATTTCAAGTACATATAATACAATGCACATAATTGCCAAACGGCCACAAACCTTCACCACAACATCATATACCCATCAAACATCCCTCACACAAGTCATACGTTACATATCATATCCTATCGCACAATATAGAAAATAACTCAAAAATTCCATTTTACGGTTTCTCGGAAAAGTCGGCTAAAAGTCGGCTAAAAATAATATTTTTCTTCACCAAATCATAGAACATATTTTTAGCTTCAGATCGATATAAAGAACAGCTAAAACGGATAAACGACGAAAAAGTTATGCAACTTTTAAAAAAACAAATTTTTGAAAAAGAACAGCAGAGTGCAATCGATTTACACCTGTGTGCAATCGATTGCACGGCCCCAGAAATCACATTTTTCGCCCTTTTTTTCATGTGTAATCGATTTGCATCCTGCTGCAATCGATTGCACCTGTTAAAAACCAGAAAAATCAGCTGCTGCCTCTACACAAAACCCTCCGGAAACCCGACCGATTCAATTCCTTTCTCCCGAATAAATACATGGTAATATCACATAAATACATACCAACATATTAGGATCAAGAAAAACCCGATTCCACGACTTTTATTTTTCACCAAAATCTCACATTTTCAAAACCCAAAAATGTCAAAACTCACAATATCAACCGATTTCAACGAAACGAGTCTCTATAATCTCGGCCTAACCTCACACGACTAAACTACACAATTTGTTTCGAATTTCATCCGTGAAAACTCTTGATTCTGCCGATTATGTCAAAAATAGCAACCTAACCACATAATTCTCTACACATTCAAACAATTCAAAAACAAACATATATAATCATGCACAATCAATATAATAACCGAGTTTCACACCCTTACCCGATAACAATCCGATTCCTAAAGCTTGCTTGGTGATTTTTCCCCTTTGTCTTCACTTTCTCTTCACTTCTCTATTTCTCTCTTTTTCTTCTTTTTTGGGAAACTCTTACTAACTTTTCTTTTTCTTCTTTTCTAAACTTATACTAACTATTTTCTTTTATATTTTCTTAACTTAAAAATTTTAAACATTTCTAATAAATATCTAAACTAACTATTATTAACTAATACTATTAATTATGAAATATGTCAAATACCTCTATTCCAATTTTCCCCGCAAACTCTCAAAAACGGTAAAAATATACAATGTGCAAAAATAACATATAATCACACCAATTAGCAATTAACATAAATATTGCTCAATTAAAAATAAAGACTCGACCAATTAACACCAAAAAGCACGGAAAAAGGAAATATTAAAAACGGACTGTTACAGCTGTCGCTCTTTTGAGGGTACTACAGGTTGATTCATTTTTTATTCTATTGAAAGCTGATGAAGGAAGGAAAATAGATGTCTCCAATTAACCCTGCTTGCATACTGAGTTTAAACAGCGGTCTGTTAAGTTACAGATGCTATATGGTAATGGAGCCTTTCTTTTTTTTTCTTACTCATTTAAGGTTGAAATGACAGGACGGTTTATGGCTAGGATGTTAGGACTGATGCTTTTCGATTGATGTATGAAGGTATGGGATTTTGGGTTTTTTATTAGTGTGCTCGCTAAGATTTTTCTTTCAATCTTATGCCTACGTATTCCCGTTTTCCAAAACAGGGAAATCAGAGCGATCGTAGTTCCTCCTATTCTATGAGAGGAAATGGTGTTTTGGTGTCTTGTTCAAAGCCCAAGACGTGAAGCTAAAGGTGGTTTGTATCTTGTTTAAAGCCCAAGATGTGAAGCTGAAGGGTCTATTTGTATCTTGTTTAAAGCCCAAGATGTGAAGCTAAAAGGTTTTGTCTTTAGAGAGAATTTGTCATCTCTAAAGAGGGGTTCGTCTGTCACAACTGTTTGGTGACTGGTTACAAAGGAGAATTACTTTAACCGGGATATATGAATCCGACAATGCCATAATTTCCTTCATAGGGGATTTCCAACCTGAAGGAGAAGACTTTAACTCAGTGTAGAGCAATGTCATCTTTCCTTCGGAATTTTTCATGCTAAAAGAGGGACAGTGGCATGGATGTAGATGATCCAGAGGCTTGCCGCTTACAGCAATTAGATGAAAGGAAAGGAGTTATTGATGTTTGTATATTGTGAACGAGGCACAACTTTGATGCTAAAAGGTTGATTGGCTCAACCGGGGTTTCCTTATACAAAGCCTAAGAGGAGGCTAGTGGCCCAACAAGAGGGTGTTTTTATGTATCTCATACGAAGCCCGAGAGAGAGGCTAAAAGGTGAATTGACTCAACAAGAGAGTCTTTTATATGTGTCTTTTACGAAGCCCAAGATAGAGGCTGAAAGTTGTTTGACTCAACAAGAGAGTCTTTGGTATCTCGTACGAAGCCCAAGATGGAGGCTGAAAGTTTGTTTGACTCAACAAGAGAGTCTTTTTGTATCTCGTACAAAGCCCGAGATAGAGGCTAAAAGGGGCTGACTCAACAAGAGAGTCATTTTGGTATCTCGTACGAAGCCCGAGATGGAGGCTGAAAGGTTAACTCCGCTGGAGAGAACCATTTGTACAAAGCCCAAAAGCAGGCTATTGTGACTGTTTCAGTTGAGTGAAAGGTCCAATATGTTGATTTAAAGAGAAAATCAGTTCTTATATGAGTAATGTTATTCTCAGGGATTTGATTCGAAAATCAGGGTTATTTCCTGTTCTTTGAGGAAATGGGAAATCCAAGGGGTATTGAGACTGTCCGAGTCTGCGGGTTTTATCTTTTGTATTATGCTTAAGAAATAGTAGTAGCAGGATCTAGACTCTTTGAAAGACTTGTTCTATTGAGATGACTAATTTCTGTTCCTATACCTCTAGGAGGTCGTCGGGACAATTTGTACGAAGCCCAAGAGGAGGCTGGAAACTTTTAAGAAGCCGAGGGACAATTTGTACGAAGCCCAAGAGGAGGCTATCATTCCCGGAGGAAGAAATCATTTATACGAAGCCTAAGATGAGACTGTGAATACTTCTAAGAAGCCAACGGGTCCTTGTACAACGCCCAAGAGGAGGCGGGGATGCTTTTAAGAAGCCTGTGGGTCCCCAAACCCCGAGAAATTCAAGACATGCCATTAACCGAGAATAGATCAAGCCAGGAAAGTTCGAGAATTTGGAAGAAACTCAAGAGATGCCATTCACGAAGAAAAGATCATCTCTAGGGAGTTAGAGTTTCTTGACAATTCCTAAGGAGGACAGCCGAAGAGAAGACTGTATCTGGTGCTCCTATGGGGGATCTAGTTTTGTCTATCTTTAAGAGTGATCAACAGGGCTTCACCTAGTGCTGGACGTAGTTGCCGGGGAAACTCTAAATATCTATACTATTATTACACAGTTGATATGAGTTTATGAAAGAAGACTTACAGTGAAACAGCCCCACAATACAGTTATATGTATATGAAAGCGGTAAATGAAAGTGTATAAACACTTACACGGTTGTAGAGCTTCCATGCTGTTTGGTTAGTTGTTCAACAAAGAAAGATTGAAAACAACAGTATATTCAAAATCAAAGGAGAAAGTGCTTTGAAAAAGAAAGATTGGGGCTTACAGCTCAAGGAGAGGCCCAATGTTTTATCAGTGATCGCACTGTCGTTTTGAATTTGTACAGAGGGACTTATACAAGTGGCTGAGGCCTAAAAAGGTTTTCTGTACAAAGGGATGGGTCTTACACTCTCTCAAGAGGCCCAAAGGGTTTAAAGAAAAAGAATGAGGCTTATAACACGAGGGTAGGCCTAGATGATTTTTGTTTTGAAATGGCGATCACGCCGAGGTTTCTTTTAACGCAGAGGGACTTATACAATATCGGAGGCCCAAGAATTGTTTTGGTTAAAAGGGGGTTGGGTCTTACACTCTAATAGAGGCCCAAAATATTTGAATGGGTCTTATAGCTCGAGGAGAGGCCCAAATGATTTGCTTTAAAAGGGCGACGATCGCGCCGAACTTTTTGAAATACAACGGGACTTATACAATAAGTGAGGCCCAAGATAGGTTTGTATTTACAAAGGATTGGGTCTTAAACTCTATTAGAGGCTCAAGAGTGTTTGAAAATGATTTGTGAGGGTGAAAATCAAAGAAACCCTAGTTTGTTTTCTTTTAAAAGTAAATATTAAAAGAAAATCAATGAAAAATACCAAATGAATTTGAATAAACCACTTGTGATTTTTGTTTAAGGTTTGAAAAATGAGGGATTAATCACAAGAGATATTAAAACTCATTTGATCTTGATTTTTCAAAGTAAATATTCAATTTTAAATGTTTAAAAACAATTAAAAAGGAATTTATTCACAAAAATACTAATTATATTAAATAAATAATATAAGTTTAATTTTTTTGTGGAATAAAATATTTCAACATTTTTGTGATTTTTTGCAAAAAGAACCAATAAAAAATAATTAAAATTGAAGGAGTTATTAGTTTTCCAATTAATTAATAAAACATAAAAATATTGGAAAAATAGCAAAAATATGAAAAAACACAAAATGGCATGGGTGGGGTTTGAACCCACGACCTCAAGGTTATAGGGCGCGCGCCTTACCACTAGGGTGGTGATACATCCATTGTTTGATGTGAAAACACAAATATACAAGTCATGCCTTGGTTTTAGGCCTGGCCCAAGGCAAGGCAAGGCAAGTTTTGGCTCAAAAACGTGAAGGTCATAACTTTCTCATTTCTTAATGGTTTGAGACAAAATTTATATGCATCTGGCCTAGAATTTCACAAGGAATCCAATGGTGGTGGTATTTTTTCAGATCATACTCCCTCCTCAAAATCCGATAGTGGTTTTGAAAAAGACCTATAATTGCATTTTCTATGATACACTTTGATACAGGCATGAATTACATGATCAATTGGTTCAAACACAACATATATAACATGTATGAAGTGTGCATGATCAGTGGACTTCAAAGCAATGCATATTTTGGAAGGTTCAAGTCATGAGGCTTACCTCTTTTTGAGCTTTTTGGAGTTCTTGTGCAATCTGTCAAGCCTATTGTTCCAGAAATGATTTGATGCTTTGGACACACTCAAATGATCCCTTAGAAGCTTTTAGGATGGGTGGAATCAGCTGGTACCTGCAAAAACACAAACTGGCCCTTTCTTGCAAAAGGGGTTAAAAGTGACCAAAATAACAACTCTCTCAAATGGTGTTCCAGATGGGGGGGAACCATTTGGGACAGTTCAAGGATGATGTTTGGAGTGTGTTTGAGGTTTTATCTGGTTTGGAAAGTGACTGAATCAAGACATGGGTTGAAAAATGCACAAAAAGCCTATTTTGAGGTTTTGAGAGGTGACTTTGTGATTTTGGTGTTACAGGTCACTTGTGAGAGTTTGGATCACCTACATATGATGTTTATGAGGTGTGTGTGTGATTGGTTTAATTGGAATTGCTCTCAAACTCAAACACTCAGAGTTACCTTGCTAAAGAAGGCATTTTGGCCTAAAGAGAGGGTTTTTGAGGAAAGCATCTGTTTGATGGCTTTGGTGTACTCAAACTAAGCACAAATGAGCTCTATTTATAGTAGAGCAAGGTTGTTTTGGGATCAATAGTGAATGGCAACTGCAGCAGAGGTTTGGCCAATGTTGTTCAATAGAAATCCAAGTCTCCTCTAGCCATTGACTAGAGGTTAGAGCACAGAGCTTTGGTTCCCTACTTGTAGGAGGAATCTTGACTGAATTCAGTTAGAGGAAGCTCAGTCCATGCCACCTCTAAGCATCTATTAAATGCTCCAATCCAAAATTGGAGTCTTGTCCCTATTTTAGGCAATTCTAGGTTTGGCATGCTACTACTTGTTCCAAGGACTTTGGAGGCTTGGCTCAGTGATTGTCCCCTTTAGATTTGACCCTCAGAGGTGTCCAAAGTGATGACAAGGCTTGGAATTATCTGATTTTTCCAAATCGAGCAAAAATGGAAAATTTTGCCTAGCCTTGGCAGTTTTCAGCAAGGCATGTTGCCAATGTCATATCTCATGACTCAAGTTGAATTTGGTGATGTTCTTGGTCATTTTGGAAAGCCCTCATATGATACAACAACTGTTTGATCATATTTGGTTTTGATACTTTTTGGATCCAAGTGAAAAATGTCCCTACATTTGGAAAAAAGTAAGGCAGATTCTGACTTAGTGAATATTTCACTAAGTGTTGGAAAAAAGTGACATTTTCACTTTTTGTGATTTTGATCATTCCATAACTCAAAATCCATGAGGAATTTGGAGGGGGGGTCCGTTTTAAGCTTTTGTAGAGGGCCATGAGATCTACAAATCAAGCTTTGGAAGAGGAAAAATGGCTTTGTGGTTTAGGAGTTATGATCCTCAAAAGTTGGTACCCTTGCTACTTTGTTCATAACTTAGAAAATTTTCTAAGTTTTTATGGTTACCCCTTTTACAAGTTATCCTACTTTCTTTGATTTTTCTTGATGAATGATGATTGAAATCATACATTAACATCATTTTAGGGTTAAAAATCCATTTTTGAGAAAAATCTCAAAAAGTCAAAGTTGACTTTTGTGCACAGTTGACTTTTTAGCAAATGAATTCCAAACTGTGCAATCCTTTAGGAAATCATGTCCTTGACCTAAATCAAACTTGATGGACATGTTCCATGGGTGTTATAGGGTGTATTGAATCATGTCTTAGGGTTTGGGAGCATGTCCTGGTCAAAAGTCAAAGCTACAGTTGACTTTTCTCGCGAAACCCTGACTGTGGTTCAGAAGAAATTGAGACTTGTTGCTCAAGCTTCTTGGATCAATCCATTGTTACAAATGGATCAATGTAGTGTGTTAGAGACCCTCAAATCCTCTCTTAAGGTCTTGGCTCATGATTTATCCCAAAATTCAACTTAGGGGTGAATTAGGTCAAAAACCCTAATTCCTGATTTTTTATGAATGCATCCCCTGAGGCAAAATTGACTTGATGATTGGGTCCATGAGGTTCCATGGAGCATATTAGGTTATGCTTTGAAGTATTGGCTCATGCACAGAGGAAAATTCCCATCTGGAGGCCCTGGTCGACCAAAACCCTAATTTGGTGACTGTCGCACCCTAATTTTTGACCCTAAGATCCCTTTTCTTTTTGCATAACACATTAGGTTCATCATTCGTGCATGACTAACTGCTTTACCTAGTTGTTGTCTGTTTGTTTCTTTTTAAGGACAGGTGCCGCTGCAGAAGATTCAATGTCCTGAAAGCTGTGTTGTGTGTGTGATTGTGGAGGTTCTCTAGTCATGTGTGATTGTGCCCTTCCCCTTTCTGGTCCTTAAACCACTAGCAAGCCTTTCTTCCTTCAGACTTCTCAGAAGATTCCCCACAAATACTAGGTCCTTATACCCTCCGGTACGGAATTTGGTACCCTTGAACTGGTTACTAGTTGTGTGGTAGAGTTATATTACAAGATGACATCTTCCCCCCTCTGTAAACTCCTCAAATTCAAGAGACATGTTTGCTCTATGATGCTATGTTCTTAAATAATGAAAGTTCAAGCTGTGGTGTACCTCAAGACGTGACTGGCTGGTTCTGATTCAAAATGATCCAAGGGTTTTCTACTAGCCGTTCTCCTCAAGGTTCTTCAGAGGTTTTCCCTAAAGAAAAGAATGGTTCATGTGTTGAGTTCATCATCATCTTAATCTTTGACTATGCAGTTTATCAGTCAAACTTAATCTAAGGAAGATTTTATTCTTACCCTGGGAGTTTGGTCACCATTTGTTCCCGTAGACCTTAAAAGAGAGAGTTTAGATTTCAACATTGTCCAAACTCAAGATGTTATTTTTAGGATCATTCAAGCTGTTCAAGATTCTAGAAGACATACAAGATGATGTCATTGTTTCTTACAAAAATTCCAAATACAAAGATCAAGCAAGTTTGTGGTCAATATGGATTTGAAGTTGTAAGCTTTCATGGATCGAGATTTAGTAAAGGGTTCTTAAAGTTAAACTCATGATCATGTTCTTCTCAAAATCCAAGCTTAATTTAATAGGGACTTTTATTCGTATCCATGAAGTTGGGTCATCAAGTGGAAGAGTTCTAAACTTTTTAGTTCATGAGCAATGTACGCGAAAGTAGAAAGTTTGGGAAAAATGAACGTATATAAAGTTTGCACAAACGAGGTTCAAAAAAATGGGTGGTACAAATTTCATTCTCATTTCAAGGAACACACCAAAAAGGGGATACGAAAGTTCTTTTGTCATATCCAAGGTTACGACAGTAATTTTGAACTGTTTTACGAGAACTTGATTGTCCACAAGAACACCACACTATTTTGAGAAGCCATGATTAATAACTTACAAAATCAGAATGTGTGTTGGAATTGAAAGTCAAAGATTCACTTCACTCATACAAAACCTTGTTGCAAATTCTAGTACTTAAGAGGCTAAGTGCAAAACTTGATTCTTTTAAGCATAAAGATGAATTAGATTTTACTGCACTTGATCGGATTCAAGGTTCATATACAAGGGTGCATTACAAAAAATTCCATGCCCAAGCTATACAATTACCAACCAAACCTCCTAGTATGCAAATTCCATCCAAAATCCAAGACAAGAATATGAGGAGTATACAAGAGATCCTAATATTCCCTAATCTACAAATGTAAAAAATATATGACGAGGGGTACAATGTATAGAAAATTAAAGTTTGTTTTGCAAAACAAAATGCAAGTTTCGACTAAAAAGGGCAAAGATGTCACTGCCTTATTATTGCCACTGCCACTAAAATTCTTCTTCAAAGTCAGTTGCAGCCCATAGTAGTAGATTCCTTGTGTTGACTGGAATTGCTGCCAAATGTATTATATATATCTGCAGACGTTGACACACCAGAAGTTACTAATTTTGTGTGCATAACATACAATGCCTATAGAACAGGTTTTAGTTATGGGAAACACAGAATGGTACTTAGCAGTTCCTACTCCTCATGTCTTTCCGGCTCGGTACGTCGAAGTCTCTGCGCATATCAGTCAATGTGCCAAGGGGGTGGCTGCTTCCTGCAATGCCATTAATACCACAAAGTCAACAGAGAAAAGAAAAGTATATGTCATTCTTACAGATGAGGAGATGAGGACCTTACAGTGGATATGAAACTGCATTAAGGGTGAACTCCACAATAGCCAGCTGTTTCAAGAAACTTGGTAATGTTAGATTTGGAAAACTTCATTCTAAAAAAAAATCGATGATTACGCAAGGTAAAGAGGAGCAAGAACACATCAGCAGAATTGTTAATTTTTTTCAATAATGAAGAAGATAACATCCTGTACTTCACTTTGAATACATGAAGCATAACCTGCAAATCACCCAACATAAGAAATAACAACATCATTGCACCAAGTTTCCAACCATCCAATACAACCATGAATACAAAATAAACCAGACAAAAATAGTTAACACACCCTGCACAGTGCACTGCAAACAGGGTTACCTGAATATTTTTTTCGAAAGTCAGTTTTTGGATGTACTGTGAATTATAAAAGAGAAGGAAATAATCTAATACTTGATCAAAAGACAAAGTCAAGTAGGAACTAACGATGTCATCCACAAACCTTTGAAGCTACAGATGGATCTATGTATTAGGTGCTCCATTTGAAACTTGTCACGTCGAGGCTTGCACATAGAATCAGTACCTTCAGGCGCATGATCACTGCGTTCAACATATCAATAGCACCACTTAGATAAGATCATAAGTGCTGGGAGGTCTGTCTGCCTTTCAATTTTAAGGACTGTCATACACCTGCAATCAAATAAGCATATGTTTGAGAATCGTGAGTATTACGAAAACGTTAAAGCTTTTTGAAGCATTTGGGAATAAAGGAAAATTTTGCAGCGATTGAAAGGTTATGATTTAATCAACAAGAAGGTTTAGGTTTTACCTTCAGCAAACGCATGGTTGTCTTAATCCACGCTCCAAACCTAACAAGGAAATTTGAAAACGATCAAAACTCAGTTCGTCATATTTGAGGTAGCCAACGATTTTCTTCCCAAACATAATCAGATAATATCACATTCTTTCCAAAACAATTCCAAACATAATCTTCAATAGTTCTCAAACATGTTGAGCCAAGAAAGGAAAACAAATCAAATGTGTTCAGACAATATTTGAAAAACTTTCCAAAAGAGCATTATCAGGCAACATCCCCAAACATCAAAAGAATACGTATCAAAATCTTTCATTTCCATTCATTACCGTTCTGAAAACTTCCCAATTATGTCTCAGAAAATTTTCAAGACGTAGTAAAAAAAAAACCTTCTAAAACTAAAATAACATGTTCTAGACAGATTTTAAAAACTTTCCTTTCAAAAAAAAAAACATGGAATAAAAGCATGTTTCAAACTTCAGCCTATAAATACACACATACTCATACGCATCAGGGAGACAAAAAAAAAAGCTAGCCACTCAGTCCTATACAAAAGGTATCCCTCAACAAAACAAATTTCATCAACATAACCATCCGCAAATCCTACATAGTAATCAACCATTCATCAAAGCCCTATTCCAAATTTCCACCAAATACAAATCGGTACAGCAGCCAACCCATCCAAACCCTTTACACAAACTAACCGCAACACAAACCCCAGAATATTCATCATCAAGTTTTTTTCAAAACCCTCACTAGAATTTCAAAACAAACATCCATTCATATACAAATCTATCACCCTGAAAAAAAACGAAACCATTTCACCAAATTCAGATCATACACTGACCCAAACTACGTTAGAAAAAAACCGCTCTTTCAAAATCACATCACACGTATCAGTAAAATCCCAAATTCCATACACACACAAAGAAGAATCAGAGGCAGCAGCGCGTGCATCAGTTACAACACACTTGTAGCAGTAGACGAAAAAGAAGAGGACTTACCTATACGTCGGCGGTTCGTGAAAGCTACCTAACTTCGCGTCGGCAATCTGGCTCTCCCCTTTGATTTTCGCAATTTTTCATTTTTATCATCGCATAACTTGTAATATGTAATCACAAACAATGTTAATGGATCGGGGTATGAGCTGTGTGGGGTGGGGTATTGGTTGCATGATTTTGTTTGATCGAGAGAGACCGAAAGAGATGAGAGAGACCGAGAGAGATGAGAGCGACGACGAGGAGGGTGGCGGTGTTCGATTCAAGGTTTCAAAACCCTGAGAGATGTGAGAGGGACGATCTGAGAGAGAGAAGAGAAGTGTTTAGTTTGCCTTCGTTTGTTGTTTAAGTGATCTGATTCACGTATACATACGCCTACGACTATTATGATGCACCCGCATCCTCATTCCTCAAATCACACGCACATATCCTCCGTCTGATTTAATACAAATCCTTTTAATTAATTTAACCTTTTATTATAAATTCATCTTTTCTAATAACTAAAATTTTGTTTTTTAAAAAACTTAACTAATCCTTTAATAAGTATTGAAACTTTCATAAATAACTCTTTTTTAAAATGTAACCTTTTTTTCATATTCTAAAATATCCTTTTATAATAAAGTATAACACAAATTAATTATAAATTTTTGTTAAAAATCTTTTTTTTAAACTAAGGAAACCTTTAAAAATAATAAAGAACTTTTATTTATTAAAAATACTAAAATTAAAATCTTTTAATAAGAAAATACCTTTAACTTTTAATAATAATCCTTAACATGATAACTCTTAACAATAATAATGTAAATCTTTTGAAATAAACCTTTTAAGAATTAATCAACTCTTTTTATTATTAACTGTTTGTTAGAATTCCTCCTCGTGCTTGAGAGACGCTTGCATGTTCACTTATCTTATCTATGTCTGATGTCTTGCCTTCGTATGCTTATCTGTATTTGTTTACTTATTACTTGTTCTTAAAACCCTTTCAAAAATTAAAAATTCTCGATCCAACATCGAGCCCATTTTCTACCCATGTAAGTCGATTGCCTTTAGGCATCGCATTCAACCTTTGGTCACAAGACACAAGTCTAGCATCACTTTGCTAGCACCCTCTCCTAAATAACAATAATTAACCGCATTAATATCCAAGGGAAAATCCCATGCATGATAATCATATTATTGTGCATGGTGCATATCATTTGCATTTCATAATCGATACCTTAAGATAAGTCATTTAGATAACTTAGGATAGATTTCTTAGGTTAGTCCCCCCACAATTTTGACTTTTCAAATCAAACTTTAGCCCACCTAATTCTCCACACAAGAGAATTAGATGTTAATCATCTCAAAGAAAGGGACATACAATCCCATACCCCACAAAATACAAACATTTTCAAAAAACTGTGGTGGTCTTTCTTAAGATAATGACTCATCTTCTTTTCCTAAACCTTTAAACATTTAGTATCCTTAAATAAGGAACTACAAGTGCTCTGATTCCCTCCTGACAGGATATGTAGGCACAAGATGCGATATCTTGTCGAGCACACTTAGGATTAATAATAATAAATTACCTACCCTTAAACCTTAGCAAAACAAATAACAGATAATATAAAATGAATCAAGAGGTTCCTGTAGAGTACTACAGATATCTAGGATGCTAACACCTTCCCTAGGTATAACCAACCCCCGAACTTAGAATCTTAAGTGCATTTGCATTGCATTGTGGGAATTCGGTTTTTTCTCCCTTCCCTTGGATAAAATCAAAGACCGGTGGTGACATTAAAAAAATGCGATCCTAGTTAACAAATAACTACGGTATCCAATTTTCACCGCGACAGAAATGGCGACTTCACTGGGGACTCTCTTAAGAGGGTTCCCCCTAACTTGAATTTATATTTATCTGTTATATATTTGTTCTGCTGTTTTGAAGGGACTCTTGTGTGGTGAGACAAAGTCCTACACCCGAACTAGAGTGAAAATTATGATAGGAACGGTGAGAATTCAAGGATACTTTGAGGGAGTCGATTCCTAAAAAAGTGAATTGAGACTTCACCACTCAGTCTAGGCCCTCTCGAATTTAATTTTGTCCAACGAGTCTATTCGTGAATACGCTATTATTTCGAACTAAGGGCCATCGAGACTGGGGACCGTAGTTACCTTTAACCCAACTTGGCCTATTAGGATGTAGTGTGGGGACTATGCAGGAATTTATTTCTGCAATAGTCGATACGCGATACTACACTCAGACGAGATTCTCTTGAGAATATTATTAACTACCAAGTGATTTGGGAAATCGATAATATCCGAAAGATGGGTTGTAGACTCTAGGAACTTTGTAGAACCCGTTCGGCAGGTACATCTAAAACTATAGTACACTCCTATTGGGATGGGTAGACCTTGGCTCCATGCTGTGACCTTTCAAACCTAGGACTTCTTGCCTGTTTGTTTTGCTTGTGCTTTGTGCTTTGTGTGTTTGCATCCCTGCATTCATAAGCATCATGTCATAAAGATTCATGGAACTTAGTCTTGTTTATAAACATCATAAGGATATCATGGACTCTAAAAAAAAAATTTAAAAAAACTAAAACGTTGAAGTACCTTTACAAGAGTCATAACTTAGACGATCTAAGGGGACTGGAGACCTTGCTAACAAATGAAGAAAGGTTCCAAAACCAAACTGGGAAGCTATCATCTCCATTCTACTACAGTTTTTCACTATTCCTGATTACTAGTTGGTATCAACTCATGAAGAATTCCCTCAGCTGATGGAGTTACTAATTTAAGACAAAAACCCATTCCCTATCTCCGGTTAATATTCAAATTAAGATGACTACAAAAGAAGGTTTATTAGAAAGGAGCTATTTTTTGCAATAAATGGAAGGCTCAAGACGTCCTATTCCATTCTAAGTCATCAGTCGACACTCTGGAAATTGATCGTCGACAAGCTTATTCTAGAAGAAGCTCAGTTGGAAGAAAGAAGTCAAAGGACTCAAAGAAGACCGTTGGAAGAGTCTCCTTAGATCTATCATTATTAGCTTTTATTTAGCTTTACGTTATGACTGTTGTAAAGCATGCAGGCGCGTTTTAATAAAGCAATCTTTTAGTACTAATGGTTGTAACCGTTTTTAATAAAAAAAATGAGTCTTTTGATATTCCTTGATGATTATAAATAGTTGAGTTCCATGAATCTTTCTGCATCTCATTTGCATTTGCATTCCTTTGCCTTCCAGGTTCTCATTCGTGTCTCTCTTCTCAGACTCCGAATCATCGGTACAATACTCGAGCCGGTCGCAAAAAAAAAGGGATGGATCGTTTGGAATAGGAAAACCAAGCACTCCGAGCGGATATTGCCACTCTAAAGGCCAACATGGAAGCTTTTTCTACTACTATGAAGAATCTGATAGACATTCAAGAGCATGAAAAGCAAGAACTTCGCGACGAGGTTGCAGACTTAAAGATCACCAAGAGGAGCCTGATGGATTTGGTCAAAGAGTTGGCCATGTCCCAACGCCAGGATGGATTTTCTGCCTCCTCAGCCAACCAGCCAGTTGAACGAAGTGGTGAATTATTGGATATCCCTGTGCTCTACACTAATCTGTTCCCTACCCTCTTACAATATGGTTTAATCAAGGAGGAAACTCCATTATCCATCCCGATGACCCATGAGATTTATTTCAAAGTTGATGCCTTCTGTGCCTTCCATCAAGGGGCACCCGGCCATGACATCGAGGAATGCCATGTTTTAAGGAAGAAAGTGAAAGAGATGGTTCGGAAAGGAATTTTGTCTTTCGAATTGTGTGAACCCCAAGTTGAGATCCATCTCTCACTCGAACAAGAAGCAATCCCCTCCTTGCACATGGTGGATTGATACACATGACGGTTTTCTCCAGGCTATGTCTGACCATATTTTAAGCTTATTTACTATTTTCATATATTAATTTTCTACGTTCGTTAATGCGTTTGTTTTGCGTGTAAGAACTCGTTTAATTTTGAATAATTAATGCAATAAACATGTTTGTCATGAAGAAATCCATTCGTTTCACTCATTTTTTAAAATTCTATTTTATAATGCCAATGCTGCCCAATCTCTTGCCTTGGCAGAGAACTGAATGGAGAATGACGAAAACAAACGCGAGATCTCTTCTTGTATGCTTTTGAATAAAACTTTGCTGGTGATATAAGGCATTATTTCAAAAATCCTAAACACCAGAGATATAAGGAAATAAACCCTCGTTAACCTCTTTGAACCTTTGAAGTAGGAGTTTTCTTCTTCTAAATCAAAAAACCCTCATTCTTAACTTGGGGCAGGGTAATTTTCAAAAATGGAGTAACAATATCACGAAGATTGGGTGGGCACAAACAAACTTTGAGCCTTATATCCTTTATTTCTTAAACCGTGAACCAAACCATGATACAACCCTTAAAAGCCCTAATTGAAGCAGGGTTTGTTTTGAAAGCATACTCATTGAGATATCGTTTCCTGACTCCTATGAGCTATGCTTGAATTTGCGTTGGCATTATAAAATCGGTAATTCAACCACAAGACAAACATGGTGTTGCATCAAACAGTTTCAAAATTAACATGCTTCTACTTAACATTTGCTTGACATCATAGAAATTAACATACGTGTGGCAATGATAAGCTAAAATCTATAACTGTTTCAAGGAGATGACAGTATCCAGGGGCATGCTACCTGAAGACTCTACTAAGTAGGGGCAAGTTGTGGCCCAGTTGTTTCTTTCATAGTCTGACCCCAAGGGGCAAGTCTGAAGACTCGGTTATACAGAACACCGTCAATCTGGGGAAGTTACGTCGAGATTTGGTAAATCTCTCAAAGAATTTGAAGACTCGGTTACAGAACATAGTCAATCTGGGCCAGTTACTCTATTGTCCGAAGATTCAGAATACCGTCAATCTGAGCCGGTTACGTCGAGATTCGACAAATCTCTCTAAGATTAAAGACTAAGTTATACGTAATGCAGCCAATCAGGGGCAATTACGTCGAGATTTGGCAAATCTCTCAAAGAGTTGGAATACATTGGAACACCTCGAGTACAAAGTTTTCTGTAAAAATCCTCTTGGGATAAATTCTTCTCATAAACCAGGTGACCTGGGGCATCTTTGAGAATCGAAGATTACTTTTCGTCTAATCACAACAAATGTTTATTCAAAATGGCGACTCCTATACAATGTCAATGCAGAGGTTTCACCCTTCATCCACGGCCTAAGGATTTTTTGATTCAAATGGTGTGACGACTCCCCAGCAAGATTATATTTCAGGCAATCACGACTATTCTCCTGTAAAGCTTCATTTCAAGAAATTATGGTACGTTTGACGCAAGATTTCTCCAGCCGGCAACCCAAGAATCCTCAGTGGATTTTCCTACAACTTCAACTTTCCTCAACAAAGCGAGTGTTTATTCCACTCTTCAACTCAACTTTCTCCAGTGAAGACGGATGTTTATTTCATCCCTTCGAAATTTTCCTGATATTTTCAACTACAAATGATCAAATCTTCCCCAATGAAGTGGATATTTATTTTATCCAGTTATAACGATCATTCAGACTACTTCAATGGATATTTATCTTATCCCCCATAAAGTCTTTCCAATCACAAGATTGATTCGTTCCCAGTGAATCTTTCTTGACAATCCAAATTGAAGTCATGATGTTCATCCCCAAGTGGAATACTCTCTTCCCCAGAGAAGTTTGAAGCTTTAAAGCAGGACATGGTTCCATATTTGGTTTTCCACTCATCCTCAATGATGCTCCTTATTTTGCAAAGATTGGCCGAGTATCCGTATCGAGATGCTTGTTTTCATCTCCAGTTTGCTTCTTACCGTTGTTCTGTCAGCATAAGCATAAGAATAAGCATAGCATGGCATTCTTTCATGTAGATTCATGACATGTGCGCATTGTGCATCTTGCATTTTTTGTGTTATTTTCTTGTCACTTTGGTCGTGTTTATCTCCCAAGTGGTCAGGGTTTGTCTGCTCTCTCCAAGTAGAATCGTCAGCTCTAGGTAGAAAGAACACATATTTTCTAATTCCCCACTGAACTCGATCCTCGTGGAAGATGGTTACTTTAGTTTTCTTTTCCATTTTTTGGATAAGGATAAACCCGTTGAGTTCAATCCTCAATGGATGGAGTCCTTGTTTGACCGTTTCTCTCCAGTTACTTCCTGGATTGAATTTTGGTCCCTAACAATCACAAATTCTGGATATTTCTGAGATATTGATCCTGGACTAAGCGTGCATTTATTTTGTACTCTGCCGCCCAAAGAAGAGTTTGCTTGGAGATCTCTATGGAAGACAGAAATTATTTCTCTAACAATGATTACTACATTTTCAAAGGATTTACACCCAGACGACAAGTAGCTGCTCTTTATTTGAGCAGTTTAGTTATCAAAGATTTCTACGACAAATGGCAGTCTCCTCAAGACTGTTTGTCTACCCCCAGCAAAGTTATCAAGGTTATCAATTCATTTTCCATCAAATGTTATCTCCTCGGAAGTCCGTCCGGGAAACTTATTAAAGACTTTACAGGCATTCTCTTTATTTGAGAACTCCCGTTGCAAGAATTCCATCTACTTCACTAAAATCTCAACTACAACAATATCGCCCTACAATGGCTATCTCCAGTGAATCCATTATTCAAGTTACTCCCTCCAGATGATATCTCTTTGAAGAGGGTGGGAAGTTCAAGACTTTGTTTGAGGCGGACAACCTCGCAGCACTTATTTTCAAGACTTGCCCGTGGCATGCAACCCTGGGGCATGGGAAAGTATTTACTCTTCCTGAGCGAAACATTTAAGGAAGCTGAATCACCATCTTAATCGTTGAAGCTTACTCTAGCCTATTACCTGGCTTAGGCTATCGTGGGATAGTAGGTAATACGTCTGTATTTTGGGTCAGATACCTTGGCTTAGGCTACCGGGGTGGTAGTAGGCCATCTTTCCTTCTTGTGTTTACCTGGCTTAGGCTATCATATGCTTGATAGTAGGTAACACATCTTTTGGTCGGACACCTTTGCTCAGGCTGCCATAAGTTGGTAGTAGGTGATCCTCCTTTTCCAGTCTATTACCTCTGCTTAGGCTATCGTGGGATAGTAGGTAATACGTCTGTACTTTGGGTCAGATGCCTCGCTTAGGCTAATGTGGTGGTAGTAGGTCATCTTTCCTTCTTGTGTTTACCTGGCTTAGGCTATCATATGCTTGATAGTAGGTAACACACCTTTTAGTCGGACGCCTTTGCTCAGGCTGCCATAAGTTGGTAGTAGGTGATCCTTCTTCTTCAGTCTATTACCTCTGCTTAGGCTATCGTGGGATGGTAGGTGATAGGTCTGTATTTTGGTCAGATGCCTCGCTTAGGCTACCATGGTGGTAGTAGGTCATCTCTCCTTCTTGTGTTTACCTGGCTTAGGCTATCATTTTCTTGATATTAGGTGACACACCTTTTGGTCGGACGCCTTTGCTCAGGCTGCCACAAGTTGGCAGTAGGTGATCCTTCTTCCCCAGTTTATTACCTTTGTTTAGGCTACCAGATACCTTTGCTTAAGCTACCAGCTGTTGGTAGTAAGTTGTCCCTCTTTTTCAGGTTTGTTTGCCTTATGTTTAAGCTACCCTGTGATTGTCAGTTGGTAATCTCTTTCCCCCAGTGGAGTTAGATATTTCCCCGTGGAGTCGTGCTTTGCTAGTCGTCCTCGTCGGGTCTTTCTTTCTTCGTGTCCTAACCTTAGTTTTCCCCTGTGACTTCATCCCTCACAGTTTCCTTCGTCTTGCATTTCATATCATTTTCATATCGTATCATGTGCATTTGGCGGTATCTTAGGGCCAAAAATTTTGTGCATGTTTGTATTTAAGTCTCTCCTATCTCGTCGAGACAAAGATTTTAATATCCGTATCTCTGGATAGAAGAAACTTAAATAGGGGCATCTGTCGCACCCTAATTTTGACCCTAAGATCCCTTTTCTTTTTGCCTAACATATTAGGTTCATCATTCGTGCATGACTAACTGCTTTACCTAGTTGTTGTCTGTTTGTTTCTTTTTAAGGACAGGTGCCGCTGCAGAAGATTCAAGGTCCTGAAAGCTGTGTTGTGTGTGTGATTGTGGAGGTTCTCTAGTCATGTGTGATTGTGCCCTTCCCCTTTCTGGTCCTTAAACCACTACCAAGCCTTTCTTCCTTCAGACTTCTCAGAAGATTCCCCACAAATACTAGGTCCTTATACCCTCCGGTACGGAATTTGGTACCCTTGAACTGGTTACTGGTTGTGTGGTAGAGTTATATTACAAGATGACATCTTGCCCCCTCTGTAAACTCCTCAAATTCAAGAGACGTGTTTTCTCTATGATGCTATGTTCTTAAATAATGAAAGTTCAAGCTGTGGTGTACCTCAAGACGTGACTGGCTGGTTCTGATTCAAGATGATCCAAGGGTTTTCTACTAGCCGTTCTCCTCAAGGTTCTTCAGAGGTTTTCCCTAAAGAAAAGAATGGTTCATGTGTTGAGTTCATCACCATCTTAATCTTTGACTATGCAGTTTATCAGTCAAACTTAATCTAAGGAAGATTTTATTCTTACCCTGGGAGTTTGGTCACCATTTGTTCCCGTAGACCTTAAAAGAGAGAGTTTAGATTTCAACATTGTCCAAACTTAAGATATTATGGTTAGGATCATTCAAGCTGTTCAAGATTCTAGAAGACATACAAGATGATGTCATTGTTTCTTACAAAAATTCCAAATACAAAGATCAAGCAAGTTTGTGGTCAATATGGATTTGAAGTTGTAAGCTTTCATGGATCGAGATTTAGTAAAGGGTTCTTAAAGTTAAACTCATGATCATGTTCTTCTCAAAATCCAAGCTTAATTTAATAGGGACTTTTATTCATATCCATGAAGTTGGGTCATCAAGTGGAAGAGTTCTAAACTTTTTAGTTCAAGAGCAATGTACGCGAAAGTAGAAAGTTTGGGTAAAATGAACGTATATAAAGTTTGCGCAAACGAGGTTCAAAAAAATGGGTGGTACAAATTTCATTCTCATTTCAAGGAACACACCAAAAAGGGGATACGAAAGTTCTTTTGTCATATCCAAGGTTACGACAGTAATTTTGAACTGTTTTACGAGAACTTGATTGTCCACAAGAACACCACACTATTTTGAGAAGCCATGATTAATAACTTACAAAATCAGAATGTGTGTTGGAATTGAAAGTCAAAGATTCACTTCACTCATACAAAGCCTTGTTGCAAATTCTAGTACTTAAGAGGCTAAGTGCAAAACTTGATTCATTTAAGCATAAACATGAATTAGATTTTACTGCACTTGATCGGATTCAAGTTTCATATACAAGGGTACATTACAAAAAATTCCATGCCCAAGCTATACAATTACCAACCAAACCTCCTAGTATGCAAACTCCATCCAAAATCCAAGACAAGAATATGAGGAGTATACAAGAGATCCTAATATTCCCTAATCTACAAATGTAAAAAATATATGACGAGAGGTACAATGTATAGAAAATTAAAGTTTGTTTTGCAAAACGAAATGCAAGTTTCGACTAAAAAGGGCAAAGATGTCACGGCCTTATTATTGCCACTGCCACTAAAATTCTTCTTCAAAATCAGTTGCAGCCCATAGTAGTAGATTCCTTGTGTTGACTGGAATTGCTGCCAAATGTATTATATATATCTGCAGATGTTGACACACCAGAAGTTACTAATTTTGTGTGGATAACATACAATGCCTATAGAACAGGTTTTAGTTATGGGAAACACAGAATGGTACTTAGCAGTTCCTACTCCTCATGTCTTTCCGGCTCGGTACGTCGAAGTCTCTGCGCATATAAGTCAATGTGCCAAGGGTGCGGCTGCTTCCTGCAATGCCATTAATACCACAAAGTCAACAGAGAAAAGAAAAGTATATGTCATTCTTACAAATGAGGAGATGAGGACCTTACGTGGATATGAAACTGCATTAAGGGTGAACTCCACAATAGCCAGCTGTTTCAAGAAACTTGGTAATGTTAGATTTGGAAAACTTTATTCTAAAAAAAAAATCGATGATTACGCTAGGTAAAGAGGAGCAAGAACACATCAGCAGAATTGTTAATTTTTTTCAATAATGAAGAAGATAACATCTTGTACTTCACTTTGAATACATGAAGCATAACCTGCAAATCACCCAACATAAGAAATAACAGCATCATTACACCAAGTTTCCAACCATCCAATACAACCATGAATACAAAATAAACCAGACAAAAATAGTTAACACACCCTGCACAGTGCACTGCAAACAGGGTTACCTGAATATTTTTTTCGAAAGTCAGTTTTTGGATGTACTGTGAATTATAAAAGAGAAGGAAATAATCTAATACTTGATCAAAAGACAAAGTCAAGTAGGAACTAACGATGTCATCCACAAACCTTTGAAGCTACAGATGGATCTATGTATTAGGTGCTCCATTTGAAACTTGTCACGTCGAGGCTTGCACATAGAATCAGTACCTTCAGGCGCATGATCACTGCGTTCAACATATCAAGAGCACCACTTAGATAAGATCATAAGTGATGGGAGGTCTATCTGCCCTTCAATTTTAAGGACTGTCATACACCTGCAATCAAATCAGCATATGTTTGAGAATAGTGAGTATTACGAAAACGTTAAAGCTTTTTGAAGCATTTGGGAATAAAGGAAAATTTTGCAGTGATTGAAAGGTTAGGATTTAATCAACAAGAAGATTTAGGTTTTAACTTCAGCAAACGCATGGTTGTCTTAATCCACGCTCCAAACCTAACAAGGAAATTTGAAAACGATCAAAACTCAGTTCGTCATATTTGAGGTAGCCAACGATTTTCTTCCCAAACATAATCAGATAATATCACATTCGTTCCAAAACAATTCCAAACATAATCTTCAATAGTTCTCAAACATGTTGAGCCAAGAAAGGAAAACAAATCAAATGTGGTCAGACAATATTTGAAAAACTTTCCAAAAGAGCATTATCAGGCAACATCCCCAAACATCAAAAGAATACGTATCAAAATCTTTCATTTCCATTCACTACCGTTCTGAAAACTTCCCAATTATGTCTCAGACAATTTTCAAGACGTTGTAAAAAAAACCTTCTAAAACTAAAATAACATGTTCTAGACAGATTTTAAAAACTTTCCTTTCTAAAATAACATGGAATAAAAGCATATTTCAAACTTTAGCCTATAAATACACACATACTCATACGCATCAGGGAGACAAAAAAAAAGTCAGCCACTCAGTCCTATACAAAAGGTATCCCTCAACAAAACAAATTTCATCAACACAACCATCCGCAAATCCTACATAGTAATCAACCATTCATCAAAGCCCTATTCCAAATTTCCACCAAATACAAATCGGTACAGCAGCCAACCCATCCAAACCCTTTACACAAACTAACCGCAACACAAACCCCAGAATATTCATCATCAAGTTTTTTTCAAAACCCTCACTCGAAACCATTTCACCAAATTCAGATCATACACCGACCCAAACTACGTCAAAAAAAACCGCTCTTTCAAAATCACATCACACGTATCAGTAAAATCCCAAATTCCATACACACACAAAGAAGAATCAGAGGCAGCAGCGCATGCATCTGTTACAACACACTTGTAGCAGTAGACGAAAAAGAAGAGGACTTACCTATACGCCGGCGGTTCGTGAAAGCTACCTAACTTCGCGTCGGCAATCTGGCTCTCCCCTTTGATTTTTGCAATTTTTCATTTTTATCATCGCATAACTTGTAATATGTAATCACAAACAATGTTAATGGATCGGGGTATGGGCTGTGTGGGGTGGGGTATTGGTTGCATGATTTTGTTTGATCGAGAGAGACCGAAAGAGATGAGAGAGACCGAGAGAGATGAGAGCGACGGCGGGGAGGGTGGCGGTGTTCGATTTAAGGTTTCAAAACACTGAGAGATGTGAGAGAGAGAAGAGAAGCGTTTAGTTTGCCTTCGTTTATTGTTTAAGCGATCTGATTCACTTATACATACGCCTACGACTATTATGATGCACCCGCATCCTCATTCGTCAGATCACACGCACATATCCTCCGTCTGATTTAATACAAATCCTTTTAATTAATTTAACCTTTTATTATAAATTCATCTTTTCTAATAACTAAAATTTTGTTTTTTAAAAAACTTAACTAATCCTTTAATAAGTATAGAAACTTTCATAAATAACTCTTTTTTAAAATGTAACCTTTTTTTCATATTCTAAAATATCCTTTTATAATAAAGTATAACTCAAATTAATTATAAACTTTTGTTAAAAATCTTTTTTTTAAACTAAGGAAACCTTTAAAAATAATAAAGAACTTTTATTTATTAAAAATACTAAAATTAAAATCTTTTAATAAGAAAAAACCTTTAACTTTTAATAATAATCCTTAACACGATAACTCTTAACAATAATAATGTAAATCTTTTGCAATAAACCTTTGAAAAATTAATCAACTCTTTTTATTATTAACTGTTTGTTAGAATTCCTCCTCGTGCTTGAGAGACGCTTGCATGTTCACTTATCTTATCTATGTCTGATGTCTTGCCTTCGTATACTTATCTGTATTTGTTTACTTATTACTTGTTCTTAAAACCCTTTCAAAAATTAAAAATTCTCGATCCAACATCGAGCCCATTTTCTACCCATGTAAGTCGATTGCCTTTAGGCATCGCATTCAACCTTTGGTCACAAGACACAAGTTTAGCATCACTTTGCTAGCACCCTCGCCTAAATAACAATAATTAACCACAATAATATCCAAGGGAAAATCCCATGCATGATAATCATATTATTGTGCATGGTGCATATCATTTGCATTTCATAATCGATACCTTAAGATAACTCATTTAGATAACTTAAGATAGATTTCCTAGGTTAGTCCCCCCACAATTTTGATTTTTCAAATCAAACTTTAGCCCACCTAATTCTCCACACAAGAGAATTAGATGTTAATCATCTCAAAGAAAGGGACATACAATCCCATACCCCACAAAATACAAACATTTTCAAAAAACTGTGGTGGTCGTTCTTAAGATGATGACTCATCTTCTTTTCCTAAACCTTTAAACATTTAGTATCCTTAAATAAGGAACTACAAGTACTTTGATTCCCTCCTGACAGGATATGTAGGCACAAGATGCGATATCTTGTTGAGCACACTTAGGATTAATAATAATAAATTACCTACCCTTAAACCTTAGCAAAACAAATAACAGATAATATAAAATGAATCAAGAGGTTCCTGTAGAGTACTACAGATATCTAGGATGCTAACACCTTCCCTAGGTATAACCAACCCCCGAACTTAGAATCTTAAGTGCATTTGCATTGCATTGTGGAAATTCGGTTTTTTCTCCCTTCCCTTGGATAAAATCAAAGACCGGTGGTGACATTAAAAAAATGCGATCCTAGTTAACAAATAACTACGGTATCCAATTTTCACCGCGACAGTGACATTGGCGATCTTGAGGCTTGATCCACCTAGAAGGGAGCAACCTTGTGCTTAATCCTTGAAGTGGGAGTCCTTTTGATCATTTGTGGATGTTTGAGAGGCTAAACAAGTTGAAGATCATGTTATCCCTTGATTGATCCTTTGTCTAAGAGCTCTGAAAGGGCTTAAAACCCTAATTTTGATTGTAGTGGATGCTCACCCATCTTTGGGGAGACTAATGTGGTGCAATGGTCCATCCATATTGTGCTGTTGATTTGCCCAATGATGGGAAATCTTAGTGGTCAAAATTTGGGGTATGACAGATGCCCCTATTTAATCTTCTTGGACCTGAAGGTGTGAATGACGAAGTATTCGGACATTCGGGGTGCAAGAGTATTAAATATCAGAATATCCGAAATTTTGATGGTGGTTATGAATGGTAGCTTACGCATTCATCTTCTTTTGCTAAGCAATGACGCTTAAAAATGGTAAACTTCCCCTCGATCCTGGTTTCCTACCAAGGAACTGGTCTCAGTTTCTGATATAAACTTCCCCTCGATCCTAGTTTCCTACCAAGGAACTGGTCTTAGTTTCTTTTGTAAACTTCCCCTCGATCCTGGTTTCCTACCAAGGAACTGGCCTTAGTTTCTTTTGTCAATAAACTTTATTGACAAGGGATGTTATTCGTAGCGGTTTTCCTCAAACTTCTCGCCGAATTTTCCTGGGGAGACGCCATTTGACGAAAAAAGTTTTGATGTCAGACTTGCTGGGGAACCCAATCGTCTGAGTTGTAGAGTTGCACAAACTTCTCTGCTTGAGATGCCATTTTTTTCTACTGGGGAAAGCGAGTCTCTTGAGAGACTGCTTCCACTTGGGGTCTTACATCATACTTTTCTCGGGATCTTCCCGGAGAAATGCCATATGATGGGATCCAATTTTGAGGTGCCGATGACCTTTTCATCAGTGGGTTTTTTCGGAGAAATACTGCCGTACTGCCGAATCTCTGCTTAAGAGGCTTTCTCTGGGGATTTTCCTTAACCCGGGAAAGCAAGGATATCATCTTCAATGGCGAAGCGTGACATTTGTCAAAAGTTTCTCTAGCCTTTTAGAGGTTCAAGTTATCAAAGTGGTCAAGGACCCAACTTCAATCCAGAAATACACTGGAGGAAAGATCGTTCAGACGCAACACTTCCCGACAAGGAAAGAACTGACAACTCGATTGAGAGGACTGTTATCACTAGGGGACAAGTCCGACTAGAGTGATAGTGATGCAATATGAATGCAAATAAAATGCATGATGCATGTATGTATATGCTGACAAAACTGACACAACATACAGACTAACGGGTGAACACGACTGGATACTCGGCCATCGCGGGGCGAAGAATTACCACTGGGTTCAAAATAGCAATTCTTCTTTGCTTTGGAAAGATAGTCCCCGCGGGGAATACTGTTGGTCGGGCTTAGGAGATAAGAACTCGGCCGAGGGTATCAGATGAAGCATGGTCTCTGACACAGTTGATCCTTCATTCAGGCATACTTGTTTAGAAGGAGTACTTTGATTCTGCACTTTGACGTTCGCTTACTTCTGGAGAAGCGATTGGTGTTCTTTCGATGTTCAACAGTCAAAAGAAATTGCCATTTTTAGTTTAAAAGCAGAAAAAGTTTGACAAGTAAATTCATTTTGTTATATTTCAAGAATCGCTGATCATGTTAAATACGTCGTTCTGTAAAGCTAAAACAAATAAGAATTGCAAACAAAAGCACAAAGGCTCAAATTTTATTGATAGGACGGAGATCAGCCAAACGCGTGATTCCAAAGAGTATATACAAAGTTAGAAAATGGTAATTTACAGGGAAAAGGGCTACGTTGAAACATAACGACCACTATCCTTCTACCAACTTTGAATTCGGGACATCCTGAGCTTCTGTCGAAGATGACCTTGACTGGAGTTTTCTTGATGGATGACGTAACTGCTACTGAGGATTTTCCCCGGCTGGACATAGTTACTTGCCATTATCCCTAATTTTTGCCTGGATTGTACTTTGAGATTTCCAATCCACCGGGATGATTTTTGATTATGTCTATAATTTTTGCCTGGACCGCCCTTTCGGGTTTTCAATCCACCGAGACGTTTTTTTTTTTTTAGTTTAGGCAAAGTATTTCTTGACTACATCAACATTTGTGGGATAGGCAAATTCTTCTCCGTCCATGGTTGCAAGTCTCAAGGCACCGCCTGAGAAAGATTTCTTGACCACATAGGGGCCATCGTAATTCGGAGTCCATTTGCTCCGAGAATCAGTGAGAAATGATTGTATCTTCTTGAGCACAAGGTCTCCTTTTCTGAAGACGCGAGGTCGGACCTTTTTGTCAAACGCCCTCTTCATTATTTGTTGATACAACTGACTGTGGCATAGTGTCGTGACTCGTTTTTCCTCGATCAGGTTGAGTTCGTCGTGTCGACATTGACACCATTCAGCTTCTGTAAGCTTAGCTTCCATCAATATCCGGATTGATAGGATCTCTACTTCGATGGGGAGCACTGCTTCCATGCCTTACACTAGAAATAAAGGGATTGCCCCTGTTGAAGTACGGACAGATGTGCGATAACCGTGAAGAGCAAAAGGTAGCATCTCATGCCAGTCTTTGTAGGTTACAGCCATTTTTTGAACAATCCTCTTGATGTTCTTGTTAGCCGCTTCTACCGCTCCGTTCATCTTGGGTCGGTAGGAAGATGAGTCATGGTGTTCGATCTTGAACTCAGCGCACAACTCTTTCATCATCTTATTGTTCAAGTTAGATCCATTATCAAAAATGATCTGGCTCGGAACACCATAACAGCAGATGAAATTGTTTTTGATAAATCGGACCACCATTTGTCGGGTTACATTAGCGTACGACGCTGCTTCGACCCACTTGGTGAAATAGTCAATGGCTACAAGGATGAACCGATGTCCGTTCGAAGCCTTGGGCTCAATCATGCTGATTATGTCAATTCCCCATATAGAAAAGGCCATGGGGAAGAGAGAACTTTGAGATGTGTAGGCGGTACATGGATTTTGTCAGAGTATATCTGACACTTGTGACACTTCCTCATGTACTTGCAGCAGTCGGATACCATGGTCAACCAGTAGTACCCTGCTTTCAAAAAATTTCTCGTTATTATATGTCCATTGACATGAGTGCCAAAGGATCCTTCGTGAATTTCTTTCATCAGCATGTCTGCTTCTGGCCTGTCCACACATCGGAGCAAGACCATGTTGAAATTTCTCCTATAGAGAGTGTCACCGCTTAGGAAGAAACTGCATGCCAGCCTTCTGAGGGTCTTTCTGTCCTTCCTTAGTGCCCCAAGTGGGTACTCTTGTTTCTGAAGGAAGCATTTGATATCGTGATACCAAGGTTTGTCGTCTATGACTGCTTTGATCATGAAGACGTAAGCGGGCCGTTCAAGGCGCATTATGTCGATCTTAGGTAGGTCGTTCCATCAACCTACGCTAATCATGGAAGAGAGATTGGCTAATGCATCAACCATGTGATTCTCCTCACGAGGGATGTGATGAAACTCGATTCTGTTGAAGAAGGGTAACAACCTTCTCACATAGTCTTTGTAAGGAATCAATCCGGATTGGTATGTGTTCCAATCTCCTTTGATCTGATTGATAACCAGGGCTGAGTTGCCATATACGTCCATGTTTTTGATCCTCAAATCAATTGCTTCTTCGAGACCCATAATACAAGCTTCGTATTCGGCCTCGTTATTTGTACATTTGAACGTAAGTCTGGCAGTGAAAGGAATGTGGTTACCCTGAGGGGTAACAATGATTGCCCCAATTCCGTTTCCGTAATGATTGACTGCTCCGTTAAAGATTAGTCCCCACTGGGAACCTGGTTCTGGCCTTTCACTGGGTAACGGTTCATCGCAGTCTTTCATTTTTAGATACATGACATCTTCATCTGGGAAGTCAAACCTGATTGATTCTTGATCGTCAATCGGTTGATGAGCCAAATGATCGGCTAAAATACTTTATTTAACGGCTTTCTGAGCGTGGTACTCTATGTCATATTCTGATAATAACATTTACCAATGGGCAATCCTTCCCGTTAGAGCAGGCTTTTCAAAGACATACTTGATTGGATCCATCTCGGAGACCAACCAAGTAGTGTGACGAATCATGTACTGACAAAGACGTTTGGCTGCCCAAGCCAAATCGCAACAAGTTTTCTCGAGCATAGTGTATCGAGTCTCGCAGTCGGTGAACTTCTTACTCAGATAGTAAATGGCAGACTCTTTCCTTTTGGTTTCGTCTTGTTGGCCAAGTACACATCCCATCGAGTCCTCTAGGACTGTGAGGTAGATGATCAGTGGTCTTCCTTCCACTAGAGGTGATAGAATCGGTGGGTTCAACAGGTATTCCTTAATACTGTCGAAGGCGGTTTGACAGTCTTCTGTCCAAATGCAATCCTGATTCTTTTTGAGTAATTTGAAAATCGGCGCACATGTCGCGGTCATAAGGAATATGAATCTGGAGATGTAGTTCAAATGTCCCAAGAATCCTCTGACTTGTTTTTCAGTTTTCGGAGAAGGCATTTCTTGAATGGCCTTGACCTTGTCAGGATCAACCTCAATTCCTTTCTGGCTGACGATGAACCCTAAGAGTTTCCCTGAACGGACACCAAAGGTGCATTTGTTGGAATTCAAGCAGAGTTTGTATTTTCTCAACCGCTCGAATAGCTTTTACAGGTGGGTCACATGCTCCTCTTCTGTCTTAGATTTTACAATCATAATATCGACATATACCTCAATTTCCTTGTGTATCATGTCATGAAAGAGAGTAGTCATGGCCCTTTGATAGGTTGCCCCGACGTTCTTCAAACCGAACGACATTACCTTGTAACAAAAGGTACCCCATGGGGTAATGAACGAAGTTTTCTCCATGTCTTTCGGCGCCATTTTGATATGGTTATAGCCCGAGAATCCATCCATGAAGGAGAAAACTTTGAACTTTGTTGTACTGTCCACCAGCATGTCAATGTGTGGTAAAGGAAAGTCGTCCTTTGGACTAGCCTTGTTTAAATCTCTGTAATCGACACACATTCTGACCTTTCCGTCCTTTTTCGGAACTAGTACGATGTTGGCTAACCATTGAGGATATTCAGACATGGCGAGAAAGCCCGCGTCAATCTGTTTTTGTACCTCCTCTTTGATTTTGATGGCCATGTCCGGGTGAGTCCGTATCAACCTCTGTTTCACTGGCGAACATTCTGATTTTAACGGCAAATGATGTTCCACTATGCTGGTATCCAACCCTGGCATGTCCTGATAGGACCAAGCGAATACATCGGGGAATTCTCTGAGAAGCTTTGTTAAACTCTCTTTGGCAGTTGGACTGAGCAGTGCCCCAACCCTGATTTCTTTTCTCTCTTTTTCGGAACCCACGTTGATCGTTTCCAACGGCTCTTTGTGAGGTTCGATGGACCTTTCCTCTTGTCGGAGTAATCGGGAGATCTCTTCTGGAATTTCATTGTCAACTTCTTCTTCAGCCCCAAATACCGGGAACTCAAAGTCGGGAGAAGGCATCGGGTCGTATGTTTCAACGGGGTTTAAAACAAGCAATCTGCATGACGTGATGATTTGTGTTTAGAAGAGATAGAGAGAATGCAAGTGTGCAGTGTATTTTTTTTTGCTTGTTTTTATTATTTGAATTGTTTTTTAGGATTACCATTTTCTGAAAAAAGCGAAAAGAGAAAATAGTAATTAATGCAGAAATTACAGAACGACATTATTTTATTAATGAACAAGTCGGTTCTTGAAACTATATCCCTATAAAACAAGACTCTGTCGCTTTGGGCGAAGCGAAGAGGGAAAATTTACATAAAACGAGCCCTATCAAAACATCCGTTTCACCTGGGCAGGGTGAAAGGTTAAAGACGGCAATTACTTTGACTTATGAACAATCTTCGGAACATCGACAACAACCCATTGGCGGCGAACTCCTCGGTGAAACACAAAGTCTGGCACCTTCCTTGATTTGTCTTTAGAAATAATGGTGATTTCTGACGGAGCAGGATCATTGGAATCTGTCTCCCAGGCAGAGTTGTCGTAGGAGGATTCCTCTGTTGCGTTCTGCAGAGTATTTGTGCTCTCGGCTGTATTTCCCCATCCAGTTGGCTGAATATCTTCGAACCTGATATGAGAGCTTTCGGGAGCGGTGTACTTGACCATGTAGTCGTATTTTCCACTCGGTTGTTCCAAGGTGTCCCACACTTCTTTGGAACTAGAGGAGTCATCCCTCTCGATGACGTTGACTTCGGGAAAAGCATAGTTAATGAATTCTAGTCCTGCAAACGTTGCGAATTCATCGTCGTGTTGAGTAGTTTCTGAATGACCTGAGTGTTGATCCCATGATATGGTGGGGACGCAGGTATTCTTCTCAATGATGCTCAACTGATTTTCATTGTTCGGATGACTTTCTTGCCCCAAGTCTCCTGGGTAAGGCTGCCACATTGGCAGACCATCCATTGGGCCATAGTAGTTATGATCAAAGTTGTCCTTCATCGGAGTGTCTTCCTCTAATGAATTTGGTGGAGCACGACATCCTTCCGGATCACAATCTCCATATATCATTTTGATATCTGACTGGGGTATAAATCTCGGGCTCTGTGTAGGAAAGCAAAAGGAAGTTTGCGTTTCGTCCTGAGACATATAACCGTCCTCGTTGAGGTAGGACTTCTATTCCTCATCTGTGTCAGAGGGATCCTCCTCATTGATAGTGTGTACTTCTTGAGTCACTGGTTGAAGGAAACCTCCACTGTGGGAGAAGTTCTGAATGGGATGAAGACTTTCACCGTTGGCAGCTGTCTGGGTACAGGTTGCAGAAAAACTAAGACCCGTCTTTGTTTTATTGTCAGTAGGAATGACAAGCTGTCCCCATCCTGTTGTATTGGCACCTTCGACTGCTTTAATAGCATCTTTGTACGAGGAAATCGAAGTTCCCCTTTCGGATTGATCGCCACTGTGTAGCAAAAGCGTTTGGAACTGGGTTTCGATTATCCCCTCCGGTTCCACATAAGTGGATAACGATAAATTGCTTACGAGCAAAGCCTGTTCCCCACAGACTGTGACGAGTTGACCGTTCTGGACGAACTTTAGCTTTTGGTGGAGGGTCGATGTGACCGCCCTAGCCTGATGTATCCAAGGTCTTCCTAATAAACAACTGTACATTGCCCGGATGTCCATGACCTGGAAGGTGACTTGGAAAGTGTGAGGACCGATAGTTATGGGAAGGTCGACTTCGCCGATAACCGTTTTTTTGGATCCGTCAAATGCTTTGACGACAACCTCGCTGATTCTCATCGGAGGGCTTTTGAATGATAATTGCGTCAAAGTGGACTTCGACATAACATTCAGGGCTGACCCTGTGTCTACAAGTACGCTGACTAAAGCATCGTCCTGGCAGTTGACTGTAATATTGAGCGCCATGTTATGACGGCGACCCTCTTTAGGTAATTCCTCATCACTAAATCTCAAATTATTGCAGGAAGTGATGTTAGAGACAATGCTATCGAACTGTCTGATTGTTACATCTTGTTCCACAAAGGCTTGCTCCAAGACTTTCTGTAGAGCCTCCCTGTGGGCTTTTGAACTGAGTAACAGTGATAATACCGAGATCTTTGAAGGAGTCTATAACAGCTGATCAACAATGTTATATTCACTCTTTTGGATGAGTTTCAGAATCTCATCATCATTTTTCGAAAGGTCGGGATTACTGGATTGACCGACTGGTGGATAGGGAAGTTCCGTCTGAAGTTCTTTTTCTTTGTTGGACTCTCCAGCTCCTCTGTTGAAGATTCGACCGCCCCGTGTTACACGGCTGATGTCTGCAATATTCACGACAGAGGGTAATGGAATTTCCTTTCCATTTTCAATTATCGTTGCACCGTATTTGTAAGGGATAGCCTTAGTTGATTCATACGGTAGTGGTCCCGGTAGATAGATGACTATGGGAACCTTCTGATTTTTCTAACCATCGTAAGTAGAGGGATGTTGGCAAAAACATCCATGGTCCTCTGATGACCAGAGATTACGACAACATCCTCAATTTCTTCTGCAAGGTAATTCGGCGTCCAGTTGATTGGTCCGGAACCCGGATATGGACGAATCTCTCTATGATCTACCTGACCCTGAAGAGCTGCTCGTACAAGGTAGAACCCTTGGTTACTTTCCGAACAGACTCTACAACGTTCATAATTGTGTGGTGGCACCTTGCCACGCCCGCTTTGAATGCAATGTAACCTCACTAAGTTAGTTTCCACAGATCGGACATCCGACTTTGAAGCCGAGTCGGGTTCCTGTTATTGATACTAATCTGCTGAGTGTCTTCATCCATATAGATGGGAAGCCACCAATGATTTAAGAAGTGCTGAAGTGTTTCCTGGACAAGGGCACAACCTTGATCGTTTTCGCAACCCGCTTTACAGCCCTGATAATCATGTGATATCAGGAACCCGAGTCGGACCTGCTCAGCATGTAACTCTACCAAGTTGGTATTTATTAAGAGAATATCAAAGATTTGACACATGTTGATCTGATAGTGGTTCCTATCATGGTAGTCCTGGATCCATCCAAGATCCATCTGACGCTGGAGGGCCTCTTGTATGAAAAAGCATCCCTGTTTATTTACCGAGCAAGTCAGACAAGAACTGTAATCGTGTCGCGGTAGATTATGATACTGGCTTTGCCTTGAGTGCATTGCCACCAAGTTAACGTTCATCGCACGGATGTCGTGGTTTTGAATGATGTTATAATTCGTGTAGACCATGTTAACTCCACGAACTCGGTGCTCTTGGATCCACCTGAGATCCATCTGTTTCTGTAGAGCTGATTGCACTACATAACATCCTTGATTACTTTTAGAGCAGACATCACATTGATGATAATTATGAGGTGGCACATGGCCATATCCACTCTGTCTACAATGCATCTTGACCAAATTGGTTCTCAATAAGAGTACATCGTGAATTTGATAGACATTGTTAGACTCTCATTCTATCAGGTTGACTGCAGCTTTCTCGTGTTGAGGCAGCGGGTTGGTGAGAACATTTGGATTCGTATCTTTGAAAGATAGGAGCCCGCTCCTAACAAGCTTTTGCACGTCGGATTTGAAATTAAGACAGTTCTCTATGTTATGCCCTGATCCTCCTTGATGATAAGGGCATGTCTGATCCACCTTAAACCAAAAAGGCAGATTTTCTGATACTATAAGAGGAGACTTAGTCTGGATGTGCCCCTTGGCCAGTAGTAACGGAAATAGTTCTGCGTACGATACGGGTATAGGATCAAATCCTTGCGGCCGTGTTGTAAGGTTGTTGTTGTATTGAGGACGAGCCTGTTGAAGAGGCTGTTGGGTCCTATGCTGTTGATTAGGTTGGCTCTGTGCAACCCGAGGCTGATACGTAGGAATAGGCGCGGGGTTGATAGCAGGAGTTACAGCTGCTACTGGTTGATATCGTCGCCTTTGCTTTCCGAGAGAGATATTCCCAATATCTTGCTCTTTTTTCTTAGGGAGAGCACTACCGTATCATTTTGTACTACTTGATGATCCAGCGTCTTTTACTAAACGTCCTTCCCGGACGGCTTCCTCAAGACGAACTCCCATGCCGACCATTTCGGTGAAATCACTGGGCGCACTGGCAACCATTCTGTCATAGTAAAATGAGCTCAAGGTTTTTAAGAAGATCTTTGTCATCTCTTTTTCCTCAAGAGGTGGACAAATTTGGGCGGCGATTTCACGCCATCTCTAAGCGTACTCCTTAAAGGTTTCCTTGTCCTTTTGTGACATTGATCTGAGCTGATCTCTGTCCAGTGCCATATCCAAATTATACTTGTATTGTTGGACAAAGGCAGTGCCAAGATCTCTGAATATGCTAATCGTAGCACGGTTTAAACCCATGTACCATTTTAATGCGGCACTGATTAAACTATCCTGAAAGTAGTGAATCAGTAAGTCCTGATTCTTTGTCTGAGCTGACATTCACCGAGTGTACATCACCAAGTGACTCTGACGGCAAGAGTTACCCTTGTATTTTTCAAAGTCGGGCACTTGGAACTTGTGCGGAACTTTCACATTGGGGACCAGACAAAGGTATGCGGCGTCCTTTCCAAATAAATCCTGACCGCGAATGGCTTGCAGTTCCTTCTGCATTTCCAGGAACTGCTCCTGGAATTCATCCATTCTTTCAAACATAGTTTCCTTTCTACCAGAAGGTATCTGTGGAATCTGTCCTTCCGGGATAGTGTGCACCACAGGGGGTGGTACTATGACTACAGCAGTGAATCTTGGCGTTTCCCGAAGTTTGTAACCTTCAGGAGTCCTCAATATGCCTCTGGCATCCTCGCTTTCCCGAAGTTTGTAACCTTCAGGCCCAGCGGCTTCTGCTATGATTCCATGATCTTCAGTGATCGGTGAAACATATCCTTCCGGGATATAATTAACAGGCATGCCCCAGGGACGATCTTTCGGCATTTGATACCTAGGATCATACTTCTCCACTATGGGCGTTGAGGTGATCTCTGAGATCACAGTTCTTTGTTGTTGAGCTTCTGCCATGGCTTGCATGTCGTTACGAAGCTTTCTCATATCCTCTCTCAGAGCGTCGATCTCTTCTTTCAACTCTCTGTTCTCTTCCTCAAGATCATCCATCTTTTTCTAAAGATTGGCCCAAGTATTGTACGAATGAGATAGTTTGACTCTAGAACTGAGACACAAACGTGAGATTCGTAGGTAAGAAGAATACGTTACAGGAGAATGATGAATGCAATGATTATATTAATTGTTTTTTGGTTTAATCAAAATAAACTTCGACAATTAGATTGCAAATATCAAACTGTGGGGGAAGCCCTGTTTTATTAAATTCAAAGGATTGCAGAAACGGAAATACAGTAGATTACAAGGTGCAGAAACATAAACCTAAGCTAATGGGTCCCGAGTCCTCTCTGAGGAGAAATCGGGTGCTGATTCTGGTACTTTCCTTTTCTTTGACCGGGGCTCTTGGGCCGTTGTCGGGTTGTCATTCCTTTTCCAGGTGAAAGGAGTGAGCAAATTCCTTTGGTCATCCTGATTCTTTACAGCGTGCTGCTCCAAAATCTCAATCAGAGAATCCTTATCTTTCAATAATTGTTGTATTTTGATACACTCCACATTGAGAATGCGGTATTTGTTCTTCCAAGACCTCCTCTCCCGTTGAACTTTATTGAGAGTAACCTGAAGTTTTTTCGCCTCAGTCATGAAGTACATGACAGATTCCCTTGGCGGAAGAACTCCGTGACGAGGATAATGCATCTTTAGCTTGAGAGCTCTAGTTTGTACCCAGTGGAGATAAGGCTCCACCGAGACATAATCCGGTTTTCCTAGAGACTCCCGTCCTTTCTTATGAACGTGCTTCCAAGCGTGCACTATTTCCATCTTTAGTGCTCTATCATTTTCTCCTTCCTTGAAGAAAAGACCTTCCAGATGAGCGTTGCGCGGGACATGCCTCATCGAGTATCCAAATTGACGACAGACAAGAGCTGGATGGTAATTGATTCCTCCTTTAGTTCCTATGAGGGGTACGTTGGGGAAGTTTCCACAACGGTCAATGATCCTGATTCCCTCATAAATCCTATTGCACCAATCTATGTCAGAGTTGGTAAGAGACATGATTTTCTGCGACCAACGTAAAACACTCTTATGATCCCAAAAAGCGGCAGACTTAGGCAAATGGGAGATAAACCATTTGTATAGCAGGGGCACACAACATGTGATCTCCCCCCGCTGTACGAATTCCCTAAGTGTACAGAATGATACGCGTCTGCGAGCAAAGTTGGTACAGGGTTTCCAATGATAAAAACCTTAATGGCGTTGATATCGACGAAGTTATTAATGTTGGGCAACAGAAATAACCCGTAGGTGAGTAAAACAAAGATGCTTTCAAAAGCAGTCACATTCCCTATACTACTGAAGTACAGGGCCTTCTTTGTCAAGAACTGGGCTGGCAAACCTTGTATGCCACCCTTAATGGTCATGTGAGTCCTGACTTCTGACTCATCTAAATGAATTGCTCTTGCAATGGTCTGATCCTTTGGAATTTCTTCCAGTCCATAAAATGGAGCTCGATCAGTGATGTGTAGATCAAGTAGATGAGAATACTCCTCTAGCGTTGGTGCTAGTTGATAATCCGAGAATGTAAAACAGTGATAAACTGGATCGTAAAACTGAATAAGTGCTTCCAGGATTCCCTCAATCACATGGACCCTTAACAGAGGTAGCAGACCTCCGTACTTGGCTCTGAAAGCTTCTTGGTTTGTCATCATTCTCGCCAAACCTCTCAAATCCTCTAGTTTTGGAATCTTGAAGGTATACTTATAAGTTCTCCTTCTACCGAAATCCATGAGCGCAATCTTTTTCTCTGATATTTGCAGTCATTGTCTTAGTTTAATTTGAAAAAGAGAGACTAGAAGAGTAACTTTTTCTGTGTTTTAATGTTTTTTAAATGAATGCATGAATGCAGCACACAAAAACATAGAAAAAACATGGGGTCAAAGGGTCGGTGTCATGGAGTCAAGGCTCTACCCATCCCAAAGGTTTATACTAGTGATTTTTGTACCTGTCTCTCATCATCATCAATTCTTGTCGAGAAAACACCAGCGGGCCAAAAACCGTGCTAGGTGGTGTTTTTCGAAGAATCCTCAGAAGACGGTGGTATCGCATGACAACTATTTTCGATAGCTTCCGCACCACTAAAAGGGGTTTTTCCTAGGTGTATACTCAATCTTTCCACATGCGGCATCACACGCATTCCCATTAGCAGAAAAATAAACATATATATCAATTAGGAAAAGCAGTATATATATTTGTCCTAATGTCCTAGACTTTTAAGAGCTATGAATCCTATGTTCCTGACAGAAAATGGCTCCCCGGCGGAGTCGCCATTCTGTGGTTCCTTCTCAATTTAAGGGTTTTGACCTAAGATCCTAGTGAAGTCAACAAAAAGTCCTATCCCCAATGAAGGATTTGTCCAATATTTTCACCTTAAATTTTAAGAAAGCCAGACTTAGGCCCCACGCTGGGCGCCACTTTTCTGTAGCGAGCGATTTGGGACGCGGTTCTTAGGCATTGTCGCTCTTTTGGGGGTACTACAGGTCGATTCATTTTTTATCCTATTGAAAGCTGATGAAGGAAGGGAAATAGATGTCTCCAATTAACCCTGCTTGCATACTGAGTTTAAACAGCGGTCTGTTAAGTTAAGGATGCTATATGGTAATTGGACCTTTCTTTTTTTTTCTTACTCATTTAAGGTTGAAATGATAGGACGGTTTATGGGTAGGATGTTAGGACTGATGCTTTTCGATTGATGTATGAAGGTATGGGATTTTGGATTTTTTATTAGTGTGCTCGCTAAGATTTTTCTTCCAATCTTATGTCTACGTATTCCCATTTTCTGAAACAAGGAAATAAGAGCGATCATAGTTCCTCCTATTCTATGGGAGGAAATGGTGTTTTGGTGTCTTGTTCAAAGCCCAAAACGTGAAGCTAAAGGTGGTTTGTATCTTGTTTAATGCCCAAGATGTGAAGCTGAAAGGTCTATTTGTATCTTGTTTAAAGCCCAAGGTGTGAAGCTAAAAGGTTTTGTCTTTAGAGAGAATTTGTCATCTCTAAAGAGGGGTTCGTCTGTCACAATTGTTGGGTGACTAGTTACAAAGGAGGATTACTTTAACCGAGATATATGAATCCGACAATGCCATAATTTCCTTCATAGGGGATTTCCAACCTGAAGGAGAAGACTTTAACTCAGTGTAGAGCAATGTCATCTTTCCTTAGGAATTTTTCATGCTAAAAGAGGGACAATGGCATGGATGTAGATGATCCAGAGGCTTGCCGCTTACAGCAATTAGATGAAGAGAAAGGAGTTGTTGATGTTTGTATACTGTGAACGAGGCACAACTTTGATGCTAAAAGGTTGATTGGCTCAACCGAGGTTTCCTTATACAAAGCCTAAGAGGAGGCTAGTGGCCCAACAAGAGGGTGTTTTTATGTGTCTCGTACGAAGCCCGAGAGAGAGGCTAAAAGGTGAGTTGACTCAACAAGAGAGTCTTTTCTATGTGTCTTGTACGAACCCCAAGACGGAGGCTGAAAGTTGTTTGACTCAACAAGAGAGTCTTTTCTATCTCGTACGAAGCCCGAGATGGAGGCTAAAAGTTTGTTTGACTCAACAAGAGAGTCTTTTTGTATCTCGTACAAAGCCCGAGATAGAGGCTAAAAGGGGCTGACTCAACAAGAGAGTCATTTTGGTATCTCGTACGAAGCCCGAGATGGAGGCTGAAAGGTTAACTCCGCTGGAGAGAACCATTTGTACAAAGCCCAAGAGGAGGCTATTGGGATTGTTTCAGTTGAGTGACAGGTCCAATATGTTGATTCAAAGATAAAATCAGTTCTTATATGAGTAATGTTGTACTCAGGGATTTGATTCGAGGATCAGGGTTATTTCCTGTTCTTTGAGGAAATGGGAAATCCAAAGGGTATCGAGGCTGTCCGAGCCTGCGGGTTTTATCTTTTGTACTATGCTTAAGAAACAGTAGTAGCAGGATCTAGACTCTTTGAAAGACTTATTCTATTGAGATGACTAATTTCTGTTCCTATACCTCTAGGAGGTCGTCGGGACAATTTGTACGAAGCCTAAGAGGAGGCTGGAAACTTTTAAGAAGTAGAGGGACAATTTGTACGAAGCCCAAGAGGAGGCTATCGTTCTCGGAGGAAGAAATCATTTATACGAAGCCTAAGAGGAGGCTGTGAATACTTCTAAGAAGCCGACGGGTCCTTGTACAACGCCCAAGAGGAGGCGGGGATACTTTTAAGAAGCCTGTGGGTCCCCAAACCCCGAGAAATTCAAGACATGCCATTCACCGAGAATATATCAAGCTAGAAAAGTTCGAGAATTTGGAAGAAACTCAAGAGATACCATTCACGGAGAAAAGATCATCTCTGGAGAGTCAGAGTTTCTTGACAATTCCTAAGGAGGACAGCCGAAGAGAAGACTGTATCTGGTGCTCCTATGGGGGATCTAGTTTTGTCTATCTTTAAGAGTGATCAACAGGGCTTCACCTAGTGCTAGACGTAGTTGCCGGGGAAACTCTAAATATCTATACTATTATTACACAATTGATATGAGTTTATGAAAGAAGACTTACAGTGAAACAACCCCACAATACAGTTATATGTATATGAAAGCGGTAAATGAAAGCGTATAAACACTTACTCGGTTGTAGAGCTTCCATGCTGTTTGGTTAGTTATTCAACAAAGAAAGATTGAAAACAACAGTATATTCAAAATCAAAGGAGAAAGTGCTTTGAAAAAGAAAGATTGGGGCTTACAGCTCAAGGAGAGGGCCAATGTTTTATCAGTGATCGCACTGTCATTTTGAATTTGTACAGAGGGACTTATACAAGTGGCTGAGGCCTAAAAAGGTTTTCTGTACAAAGGGATGGGTCTTACACTCTCTCAAGAGGCCTAAAGGGTTTAAAGAAAAATAATGGGGCTTATAACACGAGGGTAGGCCCAGATGATTTTTGTTTTGAAATGGCGATCGCGCCGAGGTTTCTTTTAACGCAGAGGGACTTATACAATACCACAGGCCCAAGAATTGTTTTGGTTAAAAGGGGGTTGGGTCTTACACTCTAATAGAGGCCCAAAATATTTGAATGGGTCTTATAGCTCGAGGAGAGGCCCAAATGATTTGCTTTAAACGGGCGACGATCGCGCCGAACTTTTTGAAATACAACGGGACTTATACAATAAGTGAGGCCCAAGATAGGTTTGTATTTACAAAGAATTGGGTCTTACACTCTATAAGAGGCCCAAGAGTGTTTGAAAATGATTTGTGAGGATGAAAATCAAAGAAACCCTATTTTGTTTTCTTTTAAAAGTAAATATTAAAAGAAAATCAATGAAAAATACCAAATGAATTTGAATAAACCACTTGTGATTTTTGATTAAGATTTGAAAAATGAGGGATTAATCACAAGAGATATTAAAACTCATTTGATCTTGATTTTTCAAAGTAAATATTCAATTTTAAATGTTTAAAAACAATTAAAAAGGAATTTATTCACAAAAATACTAATTATATTAAATAAATAATATAAGTTTAATTTTTTGTGGAATAAAATATTTCAACATTTTTGTGATTTTTTACAAAAAGAACCAATAAAAAATAATTAAAATTGAAGGAGTTATTAATTTTCCAATTAATTAATAAAACATAAAAATATTGGAAAAATAACAAAAATATGAAAAAACACAAAATGGCATGGGTGGGGTTTGAACCCACGACCTCAAGGTTATAGGGCGCGCGCCTTACCACTGGGGTGGTGATACATCCATTGTTTGATGTGAAAACACAAATATACAAGTCATGCCTTGGTTTTAGGCCTGGCCCAAGGCAAGGCAAGGCAAGTTTTGGCTCAAAAACGTGAAGGTCATAACTTTCTCATTTCTTAATGGTTTGAGACAAAATTTATATGCATGTGGCCTAGAATTTCACAAGGAATCTAATGGTGGTGGTATTTTTTTTCAGATCATACTCCCTCCTCAAAATCCGATAGTGGTTTTGAAAAAGGCCTATAATTGCATTTTCTATGATACACTTTGATACAGGCATGAATTACATGATCAATTGGTTCAAACACAACATATATAACATGTATGAGGTGTGCATGATCAGTGGACTTCAAAGCAATGCATATTTTGGAAGGTTCAAGTCATGAGGCTTACCTCCTTTTGAGCTTTTTGGAGTTTTTGTGTAATCTGTCAAGCCTATTATTCCAGAAATTATTTGATGCTTTAGACATACTCAAATGATCCCTTAGAAGCTTTTAAGATGAGTGGAATCAGCTGGTACCTGCAAAAACACAAACTGGCCATTTCTTGCAAAAGGGGTTAAAAGTGACCAAAATAGTAACTCTCTCAAATGGTGTTCCAGATGGGGGAACCATTTGGGACAGTTCAAGGATGATATTTGGAGTTTGTTTGAGGTTTTATCTGGTTTGGAAAGTGACTGAATCAAGACATGGCTTTAAAATTGCACAAAAAGCCTATTTTGAGGTTTTGAGAGGTGACTTTGTGATTTTGGTGTTACAGGTCACTTGTGAGAGTTTGGATCACCTACATATGATGTTTATGAGGTGTGTGTGTGTGATTCGTTTGATTGGAATTGGTCTCAAACTCAAAAACTCAGAGTTACCTTGCTAAAGAAGGCATTTTGGCCTAAAGAGAGGGATTTGAGGAAAGCATTTGTTTGATGGCTTTGGTGTACTCAAACTGAGCACAAATGAGCTCTATTTATAGTAGAGCAAGTTTGTTTTGGGATCAATAGTGAATGGCAACTGCAGCAGAGGTTTGGCCAATGTTGTTCAATAGAAATTTAAGTCTCCTCTAGCCATTGACTAGAGGTTAGAGCACAGAGCTTTGGTTCCGTACTTGTTGGAGGAATCTTGACTGAATTCAGTTAGAGGAAGCTCAGTCCATGCCACCTCTAAGCATCTATTAAATGTCCAATCCAAAATTGGAGTCTTGTCCCTATTTTAGGCAATTCTTGGTTTGGCATGCTACTTCTTGTTCCAAGGACTTTAGTGGCTTGGCTCAGTGATTGTCCCCTTTAGATTTGATCCTCAGAGGTGTCCAAAGTGATGACAAGGCTTGGAATTATCTGAATTTTCTAAATCGAGCAAAAATGCAAAATTCTTCCTAGCCTTGGCAGTTTTCAGCAAGGCATGTTGCCAATGTCATATCTCATGACTCAAGTTGAATTTGGTGATGTTCTTGGTCATTTTGGAAAGCCCTCATATGATACAACAACTGTTTGATCATATTTGGTTTTGATACTTTTTGGATCCAAGTGAAAAATGTCCCTACATTTGGAAAAAAGTAAGGCAGATTCTGACTTAGTGAAAATTTCACTAAGTGTTGGAAAAAAGTGAGATTTTCACTTTTTGTGAATTTGATCATTCCATAACTCAAAATCCATGAGGAATTTGGAAGGGGGGGTCAGTTTTAAGATTTTGTAGAGGGCCATGAGATCTACAAATCAAGCTTTGGATGAGGAAAAATGGCTTTGTGGTTTAGGAGTTATGATCCTCCAAAGTTGGCACCCTTGCCACTTTGTTCATAACTTAGAAAATTTTCTAAGTTTTTATGGTTACCCCTTTTACAAGTTATCCCACTTTCTTTGATTTTTCTTGATGAATGATGATTCAAATCATACATTAACATCATTTTAGGGTTAAAAATCCATTTTTGTGAAAAATCTCAAAGAGTCAAAGTTGACTTTTGGGCACAGTTGACTTTTTAGCAGATGAATTCCAAACTGTGCAATCCTTTAGGAAATCATGTCCTTGACCTAAATCAAACTTGATGGACATGTTCCATGGGTGTTATAGGGTGTATTGAATCATGTCTTAGGGTTTAGGAGCATGTCATGGTCAAAAGTTAAAGCTACAGTTGACTTTTCTCGCGAAACCCTGACTGTGGTTCAGAAGAAATTGAGACTTGTTGCTCAAGCTTCTTGGATCAATCCATTGTTACAAATAGATCAATGTAGTGTGTTAGAGACCCTCAAATCCTCTCTTGAGGTCTTGGCTCATGATTTATCCCAAAAGTTAACTTAGGGGTGAATTAGGTCAAGAACCCTAATTCCTGATTTTTTATGAATGCATCCCCTAAGGAAAAATTAACTTGATGATTGGGTCCATGAGGTTCCATGGAGCATATTAGGTTTTGCTTTGAAGTATTGGCTCATGCCTAGAGGAAAATTCCCATCTGGAGGCCCTGGTCGACCAAAACCCTAATTTGGTGACACTGGCGATCTTGAGGCTTGATCCACCTAGAAGGGAGCAACCTTGTTCTTAATCCTTGAAGTGGGAGTCCTTTTGACCCTTTGTGGATGTTTGAGAGGTTAAACAAGTTGAAGATCATGTCATTCCTTGATTTATCCTTTGTCTAAGAGCTCTGAAAGGGCTTGAAACCCTAATTTTAATTGTAGTGGATGCTCACCCATCTTTGGGGAGACTAATGAGGTACAATGGTCCATCCATATTGTGCTGTTGATTTGCCCAATGATGGGAAATCTTACTGGTCAAAATTTGGGGTATGACACACACAATATACATTCAATTAACTCAGACTCTTAATACTCTTACATTCTCCAAAACAAATATTTATCTAGATGTCCCAACACTCTAATATAAGAGTATAAGAAAATAAAAAAAAAATCAAATACAAACTTAAATCGCTTTTGACTGGTGCATATTGGAATTAAGAATTTGAATCCTATAGATAGTCTTAGACTCCCTCCTCCTTCACAAAACTAAGCGGCGTGTGACTTCAAAGAACCTTGTATCATATAAATAGTCTTGAGCTCTCTCTTCCGTTACAAAACTAAGCGATGTGGAATTTCTTCAATATGTATATTTTCAACCAATCCCTACAATCTCCACCTTGATTGAAAATAATATATTAACTTTCATTGTCTTCACCGATAATCATATTCCACTATAAAGAGTATCAACATGTATATTTTTAACCAATCTCAACAATATCCACCTTGATTGAAAATAATACATCAACTTTCATTGTCATCGACAATCATACTCCACTATAAAAATTAAAATTTTCACATTGTCTTCACCGAAAATCGTAGTTTTAAAAACTATCATACTCTTTCATGAATAATATATTTCACTTGAAAATTAACCACTTCTAGAATTTCAAATTGTCATCACCAACAATCATATACTTTATCATGAAGAATAAATTTCACTTGAAGTTAAACCACTCTAAGAATTTCACATGTCAAAAACTATGTTGAAAACTTATGGTGTAACTTCTTATTGGCAAGGAGCTCCGCAACCATCGACATAATCTTGCATCTTGTGTAATCTCGACTTTATCAACATATCTTTGACTTGAACTTTCCACAAGTCAAAAAAATTCTTCCATCAATTTTCTCTAGCCTAAACTGCACAACGAAATTTGTGGCTGCAGTTCAACAACTTTTTCACAACACTACCCTTTTTTATGATGTGGAAGATCAGACAAAACTGCAACCACAAAGCATACTAAGAAACTTTATCCCCGGATCGAACCAAATGCTTGGATGCCAGTTGTTGGGAAAAAAACAAAGCATAGAAAGAAAAAGAAGAACACAATCACAACCTAAGAACGTAACGTGGAAACTCCAAAATCGGAGAAAAAACCATGATCGTTGTCAATAGACAACCAGAGAATAACATTATGTGAAAATGTTTACAACACATAATATATCCTTAACTAACCTAGGACCCCAATACACCCACACCCTCCGAAGAAAATATTTAACTACATCTAACAACACTCTGATACAAGAGTATAACAGAATAAAGAAAGTTAAATACAAGCTTAAAGTACTTTTGACTGGTGCATCTTGAAATGAAGATTTTGAATCCTATATATAGCCTTGGACTTTCTCTTCCTTCATAAAAATAAGTGATGTGGGATTTCAAAGAACTTTTATCCTATATATAGTCTTGAACTCACTCTTCTATTACAAAACTAGGCAATGTGGGACTTCTTCAACATGTAAGTTTTCAACCAACCCCAACAATCTTCACCTTGATTAAAAATAATACATTAACTTTCATTGTCTTCACCGACAATCATACTCCACCATAAAAAATATCAACGTGTATATTTTCAACCAATCTCAACACTTTTATGTTAGATTGTACGAAAAAGTCTTCTAGATTAGAATTTAAACATATGATTAAAGTCTAATCCAAAAAGTTAGTCTATTAAATAAAAAATTTTCATTCTCTAAATATTAATACATTTTATCTATATAATATGAGTTTCTATCAACATCATCGTCTTTAAGAATTTAGAGAGTTCACAAAGTGAGTTCAATAGTTTTTTAATCAATATATTAATTATTTATATATGATCTATGAAAATGATTATAATTATAATCAGTGTGGAAGCAATATAAAGACAATAACACATTATATAAACCATGATCAACGAATTGTTAATTTATCAAAAATCATAATTAAGAATACCTAAATCTAGAGCGAAAATTTTTAAACAGTGACCCCGTTAATTCAAAAATACACAGAAAGAGAAATTGATGAAAAACAAGTATTTACTTGTGGTTTTTCTTTAGCTTAAAATCCTTATGCCTTATGCCTCTTCAGTTGGGGAAAAGAAAAAATATGCAACATGTACAATATATTTTTGACCATAACCTATATATATTGTGATAGTCAATGAAGGTTCTCACTATTCTGAAATGAATCAACCTGGAATCCACTTATAATGATTCATAATTTATTCAATTTAAGAATATTTTTGCACCTAAAAATCGTAATGTTGCTACACTAGGGTTCCAGTTTTAGACTCCGTTGAAAATTTCACTTGTGCATGGAAGTGCATGGCATAACTTAATGGTTCGACACATCCTTCTCAGATAGCAGACAACAAATATGTTGGTAAAATAGAAATCGTTTCTCGAAATTGTAAACATCGTGAATGTGGAAATTCGGTTTTCACAGCTTCCTATTCCAGATATGAAGGAAGAAACGATGAGTATCAAAATATCACAAGAGGAATACCAAAAAGGTTTGGAAGGTTGGAGAAAAAATATTCATGGTTGTTGGGAAAAGAAAGAAGCCTTGGTCAATGCGTGAGCTTACACAAAAATTGAATACAATTTTGTCGGACCTTGGCTCATGGGAAATTGTCCCTTTAGGGGAAGGTTTCTTTAAATTTCACCCTGGCTATGAAGATAATAAGAGGAAAAGGTGGTCTCTAGGTTGTTATAATCTAAAATCGAGTTTCCTAAAGCTCTTAAAATGAGAACTTGAATTCAATCCCCACACACAAAGACAAACACGCGTGCAAGCATGGGTGAGGTTCTATGATCTTCCTAAGAGTATTGGAGGCCACACATTCTGTTTGAAATTGCGAGAGGTGTGGGTACATTATTAATGTTGGACAAAGCGACTAAGAATGGATATTTTGGCCATTACACTTGTGTTTTGGTGGATATTGATTTGTCTAAACGCATATTTGATGAAATCATGGTTGAGTGAGAGGGATATGCATTCTATGGGGTGGTTAACTACAAACGTCTACTAGATTTAAGCACGAATTAGGTAGTAATTGGTCATGCAGAAACAACATGCAAAAAAGTTGAATAATAGAATTCCTGAAAAAAAGGATCACAACCAGAGTAGGAACTCCAAGAAATCGGATGCAATATGTGGAAAAGGTGAATCCTACACAGCAACAGAATGTTGTGGAAAAGATAACACGGAGGAGGATAAGAGAAGTCATCAAGACAGTCCCCGTGTTGTACAAGTATTGTAAAATGATGATTTGAAGGAAAATGCTCCAATAGTTGAAATATTACAGAATACTAACATTTTGCATGAAACACTACTACGAAAAACACATATGACAACAGTTGTGAAAGACGTGTAATTACGATTGTATGTTCGTTTTTAAGTAGTGTGTAATTCTAAGTGTGTTATTTACAACCACGGTCTATTGCCCATTTTAGTAAATTGGAAAGCGCACTACATATAACCACAATTATATTGAACAACCATAGTGAGATATTTATAGGTCCCGGGTTTGATACCCAACAAAGCTATTTGTTGTGTTTGTTATTTTGGATAGCGCTCTAACTATAACAATGGTTGTAATAAACAACCATTGTGAAATTATTTGTTTTTTTAATATATATTTTCTGATTTGACAGTGTAGTGAGTGATTTTTGGATGTGGTTGCGAAGCACGATCGCTCTGGTACTACAGCTCGATTCATTTTTTATCCTATTAAAGCTGATGAAGGAAGGGAAATAGATGTCTCCAACTAACCCTGCTTGCATACTGAGATTAAACAGTCAAAACTGTTGGTTATAGATGCTATAAAGATTCTGGGTTTCTTCTAAGTTTATTTTGTTGACGAGGGGTGCTTTAAGCTATCGGTTGAGATGTTAGGACGGATATATATGAAAGTATGGGATTTTGGGTTTTTGTTTAGTGTGCTCGCTAAGATTTTTCTTTCAATCTTATGCCTACGCATTCCCATTTACCGAAACAGGGAAATCAGAGCGTTCGTAGTTCCTCCTATTTTATGGGAGGAAATGGTTGTTTTGGTGTCTTGTTCAAAGCCCAAGACGTGAAGCGAAAGGTGATTTGTATCTTGTTCAAAGCCCAAGATGTGAAGCTAAAAGGTGTTGACCTTAGAGAGAATTTGTCATCTCTAAAGAGGGGTCTATCTGTTACAACTGTTTATAAAGGAGAATTACTTTAACCGGGATTTGTGAATCCGGCAATGCCATAATTTCCTTTATAGGGGATTTCAACCTGAAGGAGAAGACTTTAACTCAGTTTAGAGCAACGCTATCTTTCCTTAGAAATTTCTCATACTAAAAGAGGGAAATTGGCATGGATATAGATGATCCAGAGGCTTGCCGCTTACAGCGATTAGATGGAGGGGAAGGAGTTGTTGATGTTTGTGTACTGTGAACGAGGCACAACTTTGATGCTAAAAGGTTAATTGGATCAACGAGTGGTTTTCTTATACAAAGCCTAAGAGGAGGCTGATATGTGTCTCGTACAAAGCCCGAGAGAGAGGCTAAAAGGTTTTGACTCAACGAGGGAGTCTTTTGGTATCTCGTATAAAGCCCGAGATGGAAGCTAATTGACTCAACTAGAGAGTTTTTTGTATCTCGTACAAAGCCCGAGATGGAGGCTGAAATTTGTTTGGCTCAATAAGAACCTTTTTGTATCTCGTATAAAGCCCGAGATGGAGGAAAAAGGGTGATTGACTCAACGAGGGAGTCTCTTATGTGTCTCGTACAAAGCCAGAGAAAGAGGCTAAACGTTGTTTGACCCCGCTGGGGAGAATCATTGTACAGAGCCCAAGAGAGAGGCTAACTTCATTGGAGAAGGATCATTATACAAAGCCTAAGAGGAGGCTGTGGCGACTGTTCAGTTAAGTGACAGGTCCAATATACTGATTTTTTTAAAGAGAAAATCAATTCTTATATGAGCAACACTGTACTCGAGGATTTGGTTCGAGGATCCGGGTTATTCCTCTTCTTTAAGGAAGTGGGAAATCCGAAGGGTACTGAGACTGTCCGAGTCTACGGGTTTTCTTCCTATTCTTGAAGGGGTCACTTGAGAATGTCTTTGAGACTCAAGGAGATTAGACTGTCCAAGTCTAGAGTGTCATCTTTTGTACTGTGCTGTGAGAAACAGTAGTAGACTCTTTAAAAGGACTGTTCTATGCAGATGATTAATTTCTGTTCCTATACCTCTAGGAGGTCGTCGGGACAATTTGTACGAAGCCCAAAAATTGTTTTCTGTACAAAGGGATGGGTCTTACACTCTCTCAAGAGGCCCAAAAGGTTTAAAGAAAAAGAGTGGGGCTTATAACACGAGGGTAGGCCCAGATGATTTTTCCGTTTGAAATGGCGATCTTGCCGAGGTTTTCTTTTAACGCATAGGGGCTTATACAATATCTGAGGCCCAAAATGTTTTGGTTAAAAGGGGGTTGGGTCTTACACTCTATTAGAGGCCCAAAAGTTTTGAATGGGTCTTATAGCTCAAGGAGAGGCCCAAAAGGTTATTTTTCAAAAGGCGACGATCGCGCCGTTTGTTTTTGACGATATCGGGACTTATACAATACACTGAGGCCCAAAAATGGTTTGTTCAAAAAAGGATTGGGTCTTACACTCTATTAGAGGCCCAAAGTGTTTTGAAAATGATTTATGAGGGTTGAATTAATCCAAAAACCCTAATTTATTTTCAAAAATGTATTTAATTGAATAAAAATTCAATTAAAATGATTAAAATTGTTTAACATATGGAAAACAAATTGTGATCTTGGATTAATGCTTCAAAAATTAAGTATTGACCTACAAAATAATTAGAAAGCATTAAAAGTTGTAAAATCAAGGTGGAAAAAAAATATTTCAAATGTCAAAAATAATTAAAACATTAATTCTTTGCAAAAATATCAATTATATACAATAAATAATATTTTTGGGATTTTTTTGGGAAAATAAAATATTTTAACATTTTTGGGAATTATTAAAAAAAGAATCAACTCAAAATCATTAAAAGTCAGAGAGAAATTAATTTTTGAATCAATTAAATAAAATCACAAAATTCAAATATTTGAATTTATGAAAAATGGCGCCAAGAACAGCTGAAGAACACGCGCGTGATTCAGCTTGGCCCAGATTTGCATTTTCTCTCCAATCTCACTGAATACTTAATCATATTATGCAATCCACATACCAATCAACTCGTTTCAACCTCACGATCATGTCTATGTATTTAATTTCATTTAAATTAAACATATAACAAGAAATCATGAAAAATCCTCAAGAACCCTAATTTCTGCATGAAGGCTAGGATTTTTGATACACGATTCAAACAAAGCAATTACTTGAGGGGAAGCATTCCATGCATGATTATGAACATTTGGCAAAAGTATTGTGCGAGGAAATATGCATAGATTGAGAGATGACCAAGTTTAGGCTTACCTCTAGGTCGTGACAGCAAGAGCAAATTGATTTCTGAGTAGGAGGTGTTACAGATGAATTTTGATGATCTGAACAGCTTCCATACACCCTATGGAGTGTGTTTGAATGCTTGGACTTGACTGAGAATGGCTGGATCACTTCAATTATCTCAACTGCACTTTGGTTAAAACCTTGAGTAATTGACTGGTGATTTTTGGAAAACTGTGTTCCAGATGTTATGTGAGTGTTTGGATCACTTCTATATGATGTATGTGAGGTGTGTGAGTGATTGGTTTGATTGGAAAAGCTCTCAAACTCAAAACCCGATAGTGACTTGCCTTAGAATGCAAAATTGGAGTGAAAGAAGAGATTTTGAGGAAAGCATCTGTTTGATGGCTTTGGTGTACTCAAACTGATCACAATTGAGCTCTATTTATAGTAGAGCAAGTTTGTTTTGGGATCCACAGTGAATGACAACTGCAGCAGGTGTTTGTTCAATGTTGGCCAATGGAAATCCAAGTCTGGCTAGAGGTTAGGGCACAGGGTTGTGGTTCCCTTGGTCTTGGATAAGTCTTGACTAAATTCAGTTGCAAATGGCTCAGTCCATGCCACCTTGATGCTTCCATTGAATGCTCCAATCCAAAATTGGAGTCTTGTCCCTATTTTGGCCATTCTAGGTTCAACATGCTATTTCTTGTTCCAAAGACTTTGGAGGCTTGGCTCAGTGATTGTCCCCTTTAGATTCAATCCTCTGAGGTGTCCAAGTGGATAGGAGCATTTAGATTTGGCTGATTTTGCCAAATCGAGCAAAAATGCAAATTCTGTCTTGCCTTGGCAGATTTCAGCAAGGCAACTTTCCAATGTCATATCTCATGACTCAAATTGAATTTGGTAATGTTCTTGGTCATTTTGGAAATCCCTTACATGATACAACAACTGTTTGAACATATTTGGTTTTGATCTCTTTTGAATCCAAGTGAAAAATCCCCCTACATTTGGCAAAAAGTTGGGTAAAATCTGACTTAGTGAAATTTTCACTAAGTGTTGGAACAAAGTGACTTTTCTTGATTTTGATCACTCCATAACTCAAAATCCATGAGGAGTTGGAATTAGGTCTAGCTGAAGTTTTTGTAGAGGGAAATTAGATCTACAAATCAAGCCTTAGATGGGAGAAAATGGCTTTGTGGTTTAGGAGTTATAACCCTCCAAAGTTGGTACCCTAGCCACTTTATTTTTAACTTAGAAAATTTTCTAAGTTTTTTATGGTTACCCCTTTTACAAGTTACCCAACTTTTCTTGATTTTTATTGATGAATGATGATTCAAATCATACATTAACATCATTTTAGGGTTAAAAATCCATTTTGGTGAAAAATCTCAAAAAGTCAAAGTTGACTTTTGTGCACAGTTGTCTTTTTATCAGATGAATTCCAAACTGTGCAATTCTTCAGGAAATCATGTCCTTGACCTAAATCAAACTTGATGGACATGTTCCATGGGTGTCATAGGGTATATTGATGCATGTCATAGGGCTTGGGAGCATGTCCTGGTCAAAAGTCAAAGTTACAGTTGACTTTTTCCTTAAAACCCTAACTGTGGTGCAGATGAAATTGAGACTTGTTGCTCAAGCTTCTTGGATTAATCCATAGTTCCAAATGGATCAATATAGTTCATTAGAGACCCTCAAACCCTCTCTTGAGGTCTTGGCTCATGATTTTCCCTAAAAGTCAACTTAGGGGTGAATTAGGTCAAGAAACCCTAATTCCTGATTTTTGATGAATGCATCCCCTGAGGCAAAATTGACTTGATGATTGGGTCCATAAGGTTCCATGGAGTATATTAGGTTAGGTTTTGGATCATTGGCTTGTTCCCAGATGAAAAATTTCATCTGGAGGCCCTGGTCGACCAAAACCCTAATTTGGTGACACTGTCGATCTTGAGACTTAATCCACCTAGAAGGGAGCAGCCTTGTGCTTAATCCTTGAAGTGGGAGTCCTTTTGATCCATTGTGGATATTTTAGAGGTTAGACAAGTTGAAGATCATGTCATTCCTTGATTGATCCTTTGTCTAAAGCTCAGAGAGGGCTTGAAACCCTAATTTTGATTGTAGTGAATGCTCACCCATCTCTGGGGAGACTGATGAAATATGCTGGTTCCTCCATATTGTGATGATGATTTTCACAATGATGGGAAATCTTAGTGGTCAAAATTTGGGGTATGACAGATGCCGCTATTTAATCTTCTTGGACACGAAGGTGTAAATGACGAAGGTATTTGGGCATTCGGGGTGCAAGAGGATTAAATATCGGAATACCCGAAATTTTGATGGTGGTTATGAATGGTAGCTTACACATTCATCTTCTTTAGCTAAGCAATGATGCTTAGAAAAGGTAAACTTCCCCTCGATCCTGGTCTTCAGCCAAGGAACTGGTCTCAGTTTCTAAAATAAACTTCCCCTCGATCCTGGTTTCCTACCAAGGAACTGGTCTTAGTTTCTGATGTAAACTTCCCCTCGATCCTGGTTTCCTACCGAGGAACTGGTCTTAGTTTCTGATGTAAACTTCCCCTCGATCCTGGTTTCCTACCAAGGAACTGGTCTTAGTTTCTGATGTAAACTTCCCCTCGATCCTGGTTTCCTACCGAGGAACTGGTCTTAGTTTCTTTCGTCAATAAATTTTACTGACAAGGGACGCTATTCGTAGCGGCTTTCCTTCAAACTTCTCGCCGAATTTTCCTGGGGAGATGCCATTTGAGTGGAAAAAGTTTCGATGTCAGACTTGTTGGGGAACCTAGTCGTCTGAGTTGTAGAGGTGTACAAACTTCTCTGTTGGAGATGCCATTTGTTGACTCTACTCGGGGAATGCGAGTCCCTTGAGAGACTGCGTTCGCTTGGGGTCTTTACATCATACTTTTCTCGGAGATCTTCTCGGAGAAATGCCATGTGATGTGATCCAATTTTGAGGTGCCGATGACCTTTTCATCAGTGGGTTTTTCGGAGAAAAACTGCCGTACTGCCGGATCTCCGATTTAGGAGGCTTTCTCTCAGGATTTTCTTTAATCCGGGAAAACAAGGATATCATCTTCAATGGCGAAGAGTGATGTTAACTGAGGGCTCTCTGGTATTTCAGAGGTTCAAGTTACCAAAGTGGTCGAGGACCCAACTTCAATCCAGAAATAAAACTAGAGGAGAGAGAATGTTCAGAAGTAACACTTCCTGACGAGGAAAGGGTTGACAACTCGATTGAGAGGACTTTTATCAGTAGGGGACAAGGCCGACTAGAGTGATAGCGATGCAATATGAAATGTGAATGCAAATCAATAATGTAATGATGCATGTATGTTTATGCTGATAAAACTGACGCGACATACAAACTAAAAGATGAGCATGACTGGATACTCGGCCACTGCTGGAGATGAAAGGTATCGTTGGTCCAAAAGTAGAAATTCTACCTTGCTTAGGAGAAGTAGTCCCTGCGGGGAATACCGTTGATCGGGCTTAGGAGATAAGAACTCGGCCGAGGCGTGTCAGACGAAACAAGGTCTCTGACACAGTCGATCCCTTCATTCAGGCGTACTGGGTTAGAAGGAGTACTTTGATTCTGCACTTTGAGGTTCGATTACTTCTGGAGAAGCGACCGATGTTCTTCTGATGTTCAACAGTCAAAAGAAATTGCCGTCTTTAATTTAAAGCAGAGAAAGTTTTACAAGTAAATTCATTTTTGTTTTATCTCAAGAATCGTTAATCATATTAAAATGTCGTTCCGTAAAGCTAAAACAAATAAGGATTACAAACAAAAGCACAAAGGCTCAAATTTTATTGATAAGATGGAGATCAGCCAAACGCGTGATTCCAAAGAGTATTTACAAAGTTAGAAAATGATAATTTACAGGTAAAAGGGCTACGTTGAAACATAACGACCACTATCCTTCTACCAACTTTGAATTCGGGACATCCTGAGCTTCTGTCGAAGATGACCTTGACTGGAGTTTTCTGGCAGATGATGTAACTGCTGCTGCTGAGGGACCTGCCTCTGTTGAACATAGTTACTTGCCATTATCCCTAATTTTTGCCTGGATTGTACCATGAGATTTCCAATCCATCGGGATGATTTTTTTTTCATGCCTCTAACTTTTGCCTGGACCGCCCTTTCGGGTTTTCAATCCACCGAGACGTTTTCTTTTTTTTTTAGTTTAGGCGAAGTATTTCTTGACTACATCAACATTCGTGGGGTAGGCAAATTCCTCTCCGTCCATGGTTCCAAGTCTCAAGGCGCCGCCTGAGAAAGCTTTCGTGACCACATAGGGGCCATCATAATTCGGAGTCCATTTGCCCCGGGAGTCAGTGAGAAATGATTGTATCTTCTTGAGCACGAGGTCTCCTTTTCTGAAAACACGAGGTCGGACCTTTTTGTCAAACGCCCTCTTCATTCTCTGTTGATACAATTGACCATGGCATAGTGCCCTGATTCTCTTTTCTTCGATCAGATTAAGCTCATCGTGTCGGCTTTGACACCATTCAGCTTCGGTGAGCTTAGCTTCCATCAATAATCGGATTGACGGGATCTCTACTTCTATGGGGAGCACTGCTTCCATGCCATATACTAGAGAGAAAGGGATTGCCCCTGTTGAAGTACGAACAGATGTTCGATAATCGTGAAGAGCAAAGGGTAGCATCTCGTGCCAGTCTTTGTAGGTTACAACCATCTTTTGAACGATCTTCTTGATGTTCTTATTGGTCGCTTCTACCGCTCCGTTCATCTTGGGTCGGTAGGGAGATGAGTTATGGTGTTCGATCTTGAACTCTGCGCACAACTCCTTCATCATCTTGTTGTTCAAGTTAGATCCATTGTCAGTAATGATCTGGTTTGGAACACCATAACGACAGATGATATTGTTTTTGATAAATCAGACCACCACTTGTCGGGTTACATTAGCGAATGACGCTGCTTCGACCCACTTGGTGAAATAGTCAATGGCTACCAGGATGAACCGATGTCCGTTTGAAGCCTTGGGCTCAATCATGCCAATCATGTCGATTCCCCATATGGAAAAAGGCCACGGGGAAGAAAGAACTTTGAGATGTGATGGCGGTACATGAATTTTGTCGGAGTATATCTGACACTTGTGACACCTCCTCATGTACTTATAGCAGTCGGATTCCATGGTCAACCAATAGTACCATTCTCTTAGAATTTTTCTCGCCATTGTATGTCCGTTGGCATGAGTGCCAAAGGATCCTTCATGAATTTCTTTCATAAGCATGTCTGCTTCTGGTCTGTCCACGCATCGGAGCAAGACCATGTCAAAATTTCTCTTATAGAGAGTGTCACCGCTCAGGAAGAAGTTTCCAGCCAATCTCCTGAGGGTTTTTCTGTCTTTCCTGAGTGCCCCAAATGGGTACTCCTGTTTCTGAAGGAAGCATTTGATATCGTGATACCAAGGTTTGTCGTCTATGACTGCTTCAATCGTGAAGATGTAAGCGGGCCTTTCAAGGCGCATTATGTCGATCTTAGGTAAGTCGTTCCATTGACCTACACTAATCATGGAAGAGAGAGTGGCTAATGCATCAGCCATGTGATTCTCCTCACGAGGGATATGATGAAACTCGACTCTGTTGAAGAAAGGTAGCAACCTTCTTGTGTAGTATTTGTAAGGAATCAATCCTGATTGGTATGTGTTCCAATCTCCTTTTATCTGATTGATAACCAGGGTTGAGTCGCCATATACGTCCAAGTTTTTGATCCTTAAATCAATTGCTTCTTCGAGACCCATGATACAAGCTTCGTATTCGGCCTCATTATTCATACATTTGAACGTAAGTCGAGCTGTGAAAGGAATGTGGGTACCCTGAGGGGTAACAATTATTGCCCCAATTCCGTTTCCATAATGATTAACTGCTCCGTCAAAGATAAGTCCCCATTGGGAACCTGGTTCTGGCCCTTCACTGGGTAACGGTTCATCGCAATTTTTCATTTTTAGATACATGACATCTTCGTCTGGGAATTCAAACCCGATTGATTCTTGATCGTCAATCGATTGATGAGCCAAATGATCGACTAAAATACTTCCCTTAACGGCTTTCTGAGCGTGGTACTCTATGTCATATTCTGATAACAACATCTGTCAACGGGCGATTCTTCCTGTGAGAGCAGGTTTTTCGAAGACGTACTTGATTGGATCCATTTCTGAGATTAACCAAGTAGTATGACAAATCATGTATTGGCGAAGACGTTTGGCTGCCCAAGCCAAAGCACAACAAGTTTTCTCAAGCATCGTGTACCGAGTTTCGCAGTCGGTGAATTTCTTGCTTAAATAGTAAATGGCAGACTCTTTCCCTTTGGTTTCGTCTTGTTGGCCAAGTACACATCCCATTGAGTCCTCTAGGACTGTGAGGTAAATGATCAGTGGTCTTCCTTCCACTGGAGGTGATAGAATCGGCGGATTCAACAGGTATTCCTTAATACTGTCGAAGGCGGTTTGACAATCTTCTGTCCAAACGCAATCTTGGTTCTTTTTGAGTAACTTGAAAATCGGCGCACATGTCGCGGTCATGAGGACTATGAATCTGGAGATGTAGTTCAAACGTCCCAAGAATCCTCTGACTTGTTTTTCAGTTTTCGGAGAAGGCATTTCTCGAATGGCCTTGACCTTGTCAGGATCAACCTCAATTCCTTTCTGGCTGACGATGAACCCTAGTAGTTTCCCTGAACGGACACCGAAGGTGCACTTGTTGGGATTCAAGCGGAGTTTGTACTTTCACAAACGCTCGAATAGTTTTGACAGGTGTTCAACGTGCTCACTCTCTGTTTTCGATTTTGCAATCATATCATCAACATATACCTCGATTTCTTTGTGTATCATGTCGTGAAAAAAAGTAGTCATGGCCCTTTGATAGGTAGCCCCGGCGTTCTTCAAACCGAACGAAATTACCTTGTAACAAAAGGTACCCCATGGGGTAATGAATGAAGTTTTGTCCATGTCTTTCGACGCCATTTTGATCTGGTTATAGCCCGAGAATCCATCCATGAAGGAGAAGACTTTGAACTTTGCTGTGCTGTCTACCAGCATGTCAATGTGTGGTAAAGGAAAGTCATCCTTTGGACTTGCCTTGTTCAAATCCCTGTAATCAACACACGTTCTGACCCTTCCGTCCCTTTTGGGAACGGGTACGATGTTGGCTAACCATTGAGGATATTCAGATGTAGCGAGGAAACCCGGGTCGATCTGTTTCTGTACCTCCTCTTTGATTTTGATGGCCATGTCCGGGTGAGTCCGTCTCAACCTTTGCTTTACTGGCGGACATTCCGATCTCAACGGTAAATGATGTTCCACGATGCTGGTTTCCAACCCTGGCATATCCTGATAGGACCAAGCGAATACATCGGGGAATTCTTTGAGAAACTTTATCAAACTCTCTCTGGCAGTTAGACTGAGCAGTACCCCAATCCTGATTTCTTTTCTCTCTTTTTCTGAAACCAAGTTTACCGTTTCCAACGGTTCTTTGTGAGGTTCAATGGACCTTTCCTCTTGTCTGAGTAGTCGAGAGATCTCTTCTGGAATTTTGTCGTCATTTTCTTCTTCAGCCTCGAATACCGGGAACTCAAAGTTGGGAGAAGGCATCGGATCGTATGTTTCAACGGGGTTTAAAACAAGCAATCTGCATGACGTGATGATTCGTGTTTAGAAGAGATAGAGAAAATGCAAGTGTGTGCAGTGTTTTATTTTACTGCTTGTTTTTATTTTTAATTGTTTTTTAGGATTACCATTTTCTGAAAAAGCAAAAAGAGAAAACAACAATTAATGCGGAAATTACAGAACGACGTTATTTTATTAATGAACAAGTCGAATCTTGAAACTATAGCCCTATAAAACAAAACTCTATCGCTTTGGGCGAAGCGAAGAGGGAAAATTTACAGAAAGCGAGCCCTATCAAAACATCCGTTTCACTTGGGCAGGGTGAAAGGTTAAAATATGGCAATTACTTTGACTGATGAACGATCTTCGGAACCTCGACGGCAACCCATTGGAGGCGAACTCCTCGGTGAATCACAAAGTCTGGCACCTTCCTTGATTTGTCTTCAGAAATAACGCTGATTTCTGGTGGAGCAGGATGATTGGAATCTGTCTCCCAAGCAGAATTGTCGTAGGAGAATTCCTCAGTTGTATTTTGCATAGTATTTGTGCTCCCAGCTGTATCTCCCCATCCAGTAGACTGGATATCTTCGAGCCTGATACAAGAGCTTTCGGGAGCGGTGTCTTGACCATATAGTCGTATTTTCCACTCGGTTGTCCCAGAGTGTCCCACACTTCTTTTGAACTGGATGAGTCATCACTCTCGATGACGTTGACCTCAGGAAAAGCATAGTTGATGAATTCAAGTCCTGCAAACGTTGCAAATTCATCTTCATGTCGAGTAGTTTCTGAATGACCTGAGTGTTGATCCCATGACATGGTGGGGACACAGGTATTCTGTTCAAAAATGGTCAGCTGATTTTCATTGTTCGGCTGACTCTCTTGCCCTAAGTTTCCTGGGTAAGGTTGCCACATTGGCAGACCATCCATTGGGCCATAGTAATTGTGGTCAAAGTTGTCTTTCATCAGAGTGTCCTCCTCTAATGAATTTGGCGGAGCACGACATCCTTCCAGATCACAATCCCCGTATATCATTTCGACATCTGACTTGGGTATAAATCTCGGACTCTGTGCGGGAAAGCAAAATGGTGTAGGCACCTCTTCCTGAGACATATAACCGTCCTCCTTAAGATAGGACTTCCATTCTTCATCTGTGTCAGAGGGATCTTCCTCATTGATAGCATGTACTGCTTGAGACACTGGGTGAAGAAAACCTCCACTGTGGAAGAAGTTTTGAAGGGGATGAAGACTTTCATCGTTGGCAGCTGTCTGGGTACAGGTTGCAGAAAAACCAAGACCCTTCTTTGTTGCATTGCTAGTAGGAATGACAAGCTGTCACCATCCTGTTGTATCAGTACTCTCGACCGCTTTGATAGCATCTTTGTATGAGGAAATTGAGGTTCCTCCTTTGAACTGATTGTTCTTGCTTACCGATAGTGCTTGGAACTGAGTTCCAATAACCTCCTCGGGTTCTATGTTAGTAGATGATGACAAGTTGCTTACAAGCAAGGCTTGTTCCCCACAAACTGTGTCAAGTTGATTGTTCTTGACGAACTTTAGCTTTTGGTGGAGGGTCAAAGTGACCGCTCCAGCCTGATGTATCCAAGGTCTTCCTAATAAACAACTGTACGTTGCCCGGATGTCCATGACCTGGAAAGTGACTTGGAAAGTGTGAGGACCGATAGTTATGGGAAGATCAACTTTGCCGATAACTGTTTTTCTGGATCCGTTGAAGGCTTTGACGACGACCTCGCTGATTCTCATCGGAGGGCCTTTGAATGATAATTGCATCAAAGTGGACTTCGGCATAACATTCAGGGCTGACCCTGTGTCTACCAGTACGCTGGCTAAAGCATCGTCCTGGCAGTTAACTGTAATGTTGAGCGCCATGTTATGACGACGATCCTCTTCGGGTAATTCCTCATCACTAAATCCCAAATTATTGCAGGAAGTGATGTTAGAGACAATGCTATCAAATTGTCTGATTGTTACATCCTGTTCCACAAAGGCTTGCTCCAAGACTTTCTGTAGAGCCTCCCTGTGGGCTTCTGAACTGAGTAACAGTGATAAAACTGAGATCTTTGAAGGAGTTTGTAACAGTTGATCGACAATGTTATATTCACTCCTTTGGATGAGCTTCAGCATCTCATCATTGTTTTTCAAAAGGTCGGGATTACTGGATTGACCGACTGGTGGATCAGGAGTTTCCGTCTGAAGTTCCTTTTCCTTGTTAAGTTCCCCAACCCCTCAGTTGAAGATTCTACCACTCCGTGTTACACGACTGATGTCTGCAATATTTACGACGGAGGGTAATGAAATTTCCTTTCCATTTTCAACTGTCGTTGCATTGTATTTGTAAGGGATAGCCTTAGTTGATTCATACAGTGTTGGTCCCGGCAGATAGATAACTACAGGAGCCTTCTGATTTTTCTGACCATCGTAAGCAATCTCGATCCGCTCCCGGTTGGGAACTTTAGATTCGTCAAGTAGAGGGATAATGGCAAAAACATCCCTGGTCCTGTGATGACCAGAGATCGTGACAACATCCTCAACTTGCTCGGCAAGGTAGTTCGGCATCCAGTTGATGGGTCCAGAACCCGGATATGGACTAATCTCTCCATGATCTACCTGACCCTGAAGAGCTGCTCTCACAAAGTAACACCCTTGGTTACTTTCCGAGCAGACGCCGCAACATTCATAGTTATGTGGTGGCACCTGGCCACGCCCATTTTGAATACAATGTAACCTCACTAGGTTAGCTTCCACAGATCAGACATCCTGACTCTGACGCCGAGTAGGATTCCTGTTACTGATACTAATCTGCTGAGTATCTTCATCCATATAAATAGGCATCCACCAGTGATTTCACAAGTGCTGAAGTGCCTCCTGGACAAGGGTACAACCTCGATCGTTTTCGCAACCTGCTTTACAGCTTTGATAGTCATGTGATGTTAAGAATCCGAGTCGGACCTGCTCAGTATGTAACTCTACCAGGTTGGTATTCATCACGCGAATATCGAAGATCTGAACCATGTTGATCTGATAGGAGTTCCTATCATGGTAGTCTTGGATCCATCCAAGATCCATCTGACGCTGGAGGGCCTCCTGTATGAAAGAGCATCCCTGTTTGTTTACCGAGCAAATCAGACAGGAATTGTAATCGTGCCGCGGCAGATTATGATACTGGCTTTGCCTTGAGTGCATCGCCACCAAGTTGACATTCATTGCACGGATATCGTGGTTCTGAATGACGTTAGAATTCGTGTAAACCATGTTAACTCCACGAACTCGGTGCTCTTGGATCCATCCGAGATCCATCTGTTCTTGCAGAGATATTTGCACCACAGAACATCCCTGATTGTTTTTAGAGCAGACACCACACTGATGATAGTTATGAGGTGGCACATGGCCATATCCACTCTGTCTACAATGCATCTTGACCAGATTAGTTTTCAACAAGAGTACATCGTGAATTTGATAGACATCGTCAATCTCTCCTTCTATCAAATTGACTGCAGCCTTCTCGTGTTGAGGCAGCGGGTTCGTGGGAACATTAGGATTCGCATCCTTGAAGGATAAGACCCCGCTCCTAACAAGTTTTTGCACGTCGGACTTGAAATTGAGACAAGTCTCTATGTTATGCCCTGGACCTCCTTGATGATAAGGGCATGTTTGATCCATCTTAAACCAAAAAGGCAGATTTTCCGGTACTGTAATTGGAGATTTAGTCTGAATGTGCCCCTTAGCCAGTAGTAATGGAAACAGCTCTTCGTATGACACGGGTATAGGATCAAATCCTGGTGGCCGTGTTGTATGGTTGTTATTGTATGGAGGACGAGCCTGCTGAAGAGGCTGTTGTGTCCTTTGCTGATCAGGTTGGCTCTGCGCAACCTGAGGTTGATACGTAGGAATAGACGCAGGGCTGATAGCAGGAGTCACAGCTGCTACCGGTTGATAACGTCGCCTTTGCTTTTCGAGAGAGATATTCCCAATATCTTTCTCCTTTTTCTTAGGGAGAGCACTACCGTATTTTTTAGTACCGCTCGTCGATCCAGCGTCTTTTACCAAACATCCTTCTCGGACGGCTTCCTCAAGACGTACACCCATGCCAACCATTTCGGTGAAATCACTGGGCGCACTGGCAACCATTCGGTCATAGTAAAATGAGCTTAAGGTCTTTCAAAAGATCTTTGTCATCTCTTTTTCCTCCAGAGGTGGACAAATTTGAGCGGCAATTTCACGCCACCTTTGAGCATACTCCTTAAAGGTTTCCTTGTCCTTTTGCGACATCGATCTGAGTTGATCTCTGTCGGGTGCCATGTCCAAATTGTATTTGTATTGTTGGACGAAGGCAGTGCCAAGATCTCTGAATGTGCTTATCGTGGCACGGTTTAAACCCATGTACCATTTGAGCGCGGCACCGGTTAAACTATCCTGAAAGTAGTGAATCAGTAGGTCCTGATTCTCCGTCTGATCTGACATCCGCCGCGCGTACATCACCAGATGGCTCTGAGGGCAAGAGTTACCCTTGTACTTTTCAAAGTCGGGCACTTGAAATTTGTGCGGGACTTTCACATTTGGGACCAAGCAGAGATCTGCGGCATCCTTTCCAAATAGATCCTAACCGCGAATGGCTTACAGTTCCTTCTGCATTTCCAAGAACTGCTCCTGGAATTCCTCCATTTTGTCAAACATAGCTTCCTTCTTACCAGAAGGTGTATGTGGAATCTTTCCTTCCAGGACAGTGTGCACCACAGGGGGTGGTACCGTGACTACGACAGCGGATCTTGGCATCTCCCAAAGTTTGTAACCTTCAGGAGTCTTCAGTATGCCTCTGGCATCTTCGCTTTCCCGAAGTTTGTAACCTTCAGGCCCAGCGGCTTCTGTTGTGATTCCCTGATCTTCAGTGATCGGCGAAACATATCCTTCCGGGATATAGTTAACAGGCATGCCCCAAGGACGATCTTTCGGTATTTGATACCTAGGATCATACTTCTCCACTATGGGCGTTGAGGTGATCTCTGAGATCTCAGTTCTTTGTAGCTGAGCTTCTGCCATGGCTTGCATGTCGTTACGAAGCTTCCTCATATCCTCTCTCAGAGCGTCGATCTCTTCTTTCAACTCCCTGTTTTCTTCCTCAAGATCATCCATCTTTTTTTGACGATTGGCCCGAGTATTATACGAATGAGACAGTTTGACTCTAGAACCGAGACACAAACGTGAGATTCGTAGATAAGAAGAATACGCGATGTGAGAATGATGAATGCAATGATTATATTAATTGTTTAAGGTTTAATTAAAATAAACTTCGACAATTAGATTGCAAATATCAAACGGTGGGGGAAACCCTTTTTTATTGAATTCAAAGGATTACAGAAATGGAAATACAGTAGATTACAAGGTGCAGAAACAGAAACCTAAACTAATGGGTCCCGAGTCCTCTCTGAAGAGAAATCAGGTGCTGACTCTTGTATTTTCCTTTTCTTTGACCGGGGCTCTTGGGCCGTTGTCGGGTTGTCATTCCTTTGCCAGGTGAAAGGAGTGAGCAAATTCCTTTGGTCATCCTGATTCTCTACAGCATGTTGCTCCAAAATTTCAATCAGAGCATCCTTTTCTTTTAGTAGTTGCTGTATTTTGATGCACTCCACGTCGAGGGTGCGATATTTGTTCTTCCAAGACCTTCTCTCCTTTTGAACTTTGTTGAGAGTAACCTGAAGCTTTTCAGTTTCCTTCGTGAAGTACATGACAGATTCCCTTGGCGGAAGAATTCTGTAACGAGGATAAGGCATCTTTAGCTTGAGAGCTCTAGTTTGTACCCAATGGAGATAAGGCTCCACCGAGACATAGTCTATTTTTCCCAGAGACTCTCGTCCTTTCTTATAAACATGCTTCCAAGCGTGCACTATTTCCATCTTTAGTGCTCTGTCATTTTCTCCTTCCTTGAAGAAAAGACCTTCCAGATGAACACCCCATGGGACGTGTCTCATCGGGTATCCAAATTGACGATGAACGAGAACTGGATGATAGTTGATTCCTCCCTTAGTTCCTATAAGGGGTACGTTGGGGAAGTTTCCACAACGGTCAATGATTCTGATTCCATCATAGATCCTATTACACCAATCTATATCAGAGTTGGTAAGGGACATGATCTTCTGCGACCAACGTAAGGCACTCTTACAATCCCAAAAAGCAGCAGACTTGGGCAAGTGAGAGATAAACCATTTGTAAAGCAAAGGTACACAACATGTGATCTTCCCTCTGCTGTACAAATTTCCCAAGTGTACAGAATGATACGCATCTGCGAGCAAAGTCGGCACAGGGTTTCCAATGAGAAAAACCTTAATGGAGTTAATATCGACGAAGTTATTGATGTTGGGAAACAAAAATAACCCGTAGGTGAGCAAGACAAAGATTCTTTCAAAAGCAGTCACGTTTCCTATACTGGAAAAATACAGGGCTTTCTTTGTCAAGACCTGGGCTGGCAAACCTTGGATGCCACCCTTAGTGGTCAGGTGAGTCCTGACCTCAGACTCGTCCAAATGAATTGCTCTTGCAATGGTCTGATTCTTTGGAATTTCTTCCAGTCCAGAAAATGGAGCTCTTTCAGCGTTGGTGCGAGCTGGTAATCCGGGAATGTGAAACAGTGATAAACTGGATCATAAAACTGAATGAGCACATCCATGATTCCCTCAATCACATGGACTCTTAACAGTGGTAGCAAACCTCCGTGCTTGGCTCTGAAAGCCTCTGGGTTAGTGATCATCCTTGCTAACCTTCTTAAATCCTCTAGCTTTGGAACCTTGAAGGTATAACTATGAGTTCTCCTTCTACCGAAATCCATTAGTGCAATCCTTTTCTCTGATATTTGCAATCACAGTCTCAGTTTAATTTGAAAAATAGAGAGACTAGAAGAGAAAATTTTTTGAATGTTTTTTAAATGAATGCATGAATGCAGCACACAAAAACATAGAAAAAACATGGGGTCAAAGGGTCGTTGTCATGAAGTCAAGGCTCTACCCATCCCCAAAAGGTTTATACTAGGGTGATTTTTGTACCTGTACTCATTATCATCAGCTCCTCCCAGGAAAGCAAAACAACAAGCGGATCGGTAGCGAGTTGTAGAGCAATCTTAGAGTAAGTGCCATTCACCGAGAATAGATCACCAGCCTCAAATGAGGGTAGTATCGCGTAACAACTATTCCCGATAGTTTCCGCACTACAAAAGGGTTTGGCTCCTCAGCTTCTCAGACATCACAATCGGCCCATTGTCTAGGTGAGAGAATGGGTTGCATTGGCCAGCCTCCACTGAGGTTGATGGTCGACCTCGTCGCCATCACTTATCTTAAGTGTATACTCGATCTTTCCACATGCGGCATCACACGCATTCCCATTAGCAGAAAAATAAACACGTATAGCAATTAGGAAAAGCAGTATATATATTTGTCCTAAACATCCTAGACCTTTAAAGCTATGAATCCTAAGTTCTTGACAGAAAATAGTTTCCCGGCGGAGTCACCAATCTGTGGTTTCATTTCAAATTAACGGAGTTTTGACCTAAGATCCTAGTGACGTCAAGGTTTCCACAAAAAAGAAAAAGATCCCCAAAAGAGACATGATTCTCCCCAGCAGAGTCGCCATTTTTCTGTAGCGAGTGATTTTTGGATGTGGTTGCGAAGCACGATCGCTCTGGTACTACAGCTCGATTCATTTTTTATCCTATTAAAGTTGATGAAGGAAGGGAAATAGATGTCTCCAAATAACCCTGCTTGCATACTGAGATTAAACAGTCAAAACTGTTGGTTACAGATGCTACAAAGATTCGGGGTTTCTTCTAAGTTTATTTTGTTGACGAGGGGTGCTTTAGGCTATCGGTTGAGATGTTAGGACGAATATATATGAAAGTATGGGATTTTGGGTTTTTGTTTAGTGTGCTCGCTAAGATTTTTCTTTCAATCTTATGCCTACGCATTCCCGTTTACCGAAACAGCGAAATTAGAGCGTTCGTAGTTCCTCCTATTTTATGGGAGGAAATGGTTGTTTTGGTGTCTTGTTCAAAGCCCAAGACGTGAAGCGAAAGGTGATTTGTATCTTGTTCAAAGCCCAAGATGTGAAGCTAAAAGGTGTTGACCTTAGAGAGAATTTGTCATCTCTAAAGAGGGGTCTGTCTGTTACGACTGTTTATAAAGGAGAATTACTTTAACTGGGATTGTGAATCCGGCAATGCCATAATTTCCTTTATAGGGGATTTCAACCTGAAGGAGAAAACTTTAACTCAGTTTAGAGCAATGCCATCTTTCCTTAGGAATTTCTCATACTAAAGGAGGGACATTGGCATGGATATAGATGATCCAGAGGCTTGCCGCTTACATCGATTAGATGGAGGGGAAGAAGTTGTTGATGTTTGTGTACTGTGAACGAGGCACAACTTTGATGCTAAAAGGTTAATTGGATCAACTAGTGGTTTTCTTATACAAAGCCTAAGAGGAGGCTGATATGTGTCTCGTACAAAGCCCGAGAGAGAGGCTAAAAGGTTTTGACTCAACGAGGGAGTCTTTTGGTATCTCGTATAAAGCCCGAGATGGAGGCTAATTGACTCAACAAGAGAGTTTTTTGTATCTCGTACGAAGCCCGGGATGGAGGCTGAAATTTGTTTGGCTCAATAAGAACCTTTTTGTATCTCGTATAAAGCCCGAGATGGAGGCAAAAGGGTGATTGACTCAATGAGGGAGTCTCTTATGTGTCTCGTACAAAGCCCGAGAAAGAGGTTAAACGTTGTTTGACCCCGCTGGGGAGAATCATTGTACAAAGCCCAAGAGAGAGGCTAACTTCACTGGAGAAGGATCATTATACAAAGCCTAAGAGGAGGCTGTGGCGACTGTTCAGTTAAGTGACAGGTCTAGTATACTGATTTTTTTAAAGAGAAAATCAGTTCTTATATGAGCAACACTGTACTCGAGGATTTGGTTCGAGGATCCGGGTTATTCCTCTTCTTTAAGGAAGTGGGAAATCCGAAGGGTATTGAGACTGTCCGAGTCTACGGGTTTTCTTCCTATTCTTGAAGGGGTCACTTGAGAATGTCTTTGAGACTCAAGGAGATTAGACTGTCCAAGTCTAGAGTGTCATCTTTTGTACTGTGCTTTGTGTCGCACTCAAATTTTTGACCCTAAGATTCCTTTTTCTTTTAGCATATCATCTTTAGGTCATATGATTGTGTGTGCATGTTTTATTACTAACAAATGTATGCAGGTACATTAACTTCAAACATATATAGTATTCTTTCTCACAAGTCAAATACTTCAAGACGTGACCAATAGATTCAGATTCAAATAGTCCTAGTGTTTTCTAATGGTCGTTTTCTTCAAAAAATCTCAAGAGTTTCAGTGTACACTCCCGAAGAGGATCAAGGTTTTTCTTCCATTGGCGTTGAGCGTGGTTATGCGGAGACTGGCTAGGGTTTTATGGCAAGACGAATTTCAAGTTGTATCTTTATTTCCAAGGATTCCTCACAATATGGTTCACGTGAAAAGATCATCACCGTCTAAAGGTTTGCTTGAAGTTTCATTAAGTCAAAATAATTCTAATTGATTAAGCTATGGAAAAGAATGTGGTCGACTCTTGATCAAATTGAAGATAGAGACTAATGGGTTCATCGATTCGAGCTTGTTCAAATGGCATCAAGTTGTTGAACATTTATTTTGATCAAGGATTTGGTTTAAGTCATAATAGGAGGATGTTTTGTGATTCAAGTAAAAAAGGGTGCTATCTAAGTTCTTCATTATCTGGGATTCCTGATTTTTTAGGTGAGCTTGTGGATAAGCGTCAATAAAAGATTGTGGTAGGGCTTTCATATTAAGACCATTTTATTCTATGCTCCAACTTTTATATCTCCCTTCCATGATTGTTTCATTATGAGTGAGGGGTTGGGTATGCTTACAAATTTAAATTATTTTGGATCATAATTGGCATCTTCATTCCTCGAGTTGAAAATTGGTTCATGCTGACGGTAATGTCTTGTTGGTTACGCAATATTGGAATGCGTTAGCGGTGGAATTTTTTTTTAGGCACATTAATGCATGCCTCACTTTCAATAATAGCAAAACCTGAGTGGAAAATATGAGAATAATTTTATAACCAGTAAGCATAAATGATGACGGTCAAACCAAAAGGTGATGTTGGCAGTGTTAGAGTTTACAATCCAAAAGCTAGAAACAAATTAGTGTTGCTGCTATTTCCATTCTAAACAAAACTCATAATGTTTCTATAATGGGATTAGTAAGTAACGCATCAGCAGGTCCAAACACAAAGACAAATTCAAAGCATATCACAAAGAAGCTTTATCCTAAACCCATGTTTTTTCCAAAGCATGATCAACCTACAAGTTCATAAACATTGTTGTTAAATCACATCCTACTAAAACCAACGTTCAAAAAGGAAGCTATAAAGTGATGTCCTAAATCCAAACTTGAACTTGATCTTCAGAATTACCATAACTCCTTTCCAATCTCTTCGAGCTCCAAAATCCTTTCGCCATGTGTAAATCCAAGTGCCATTGAAATCACATGAAAAGAAAAAAACTGAACAAGTCAGACAGCATAAGGAAATTGTGAAAAATGCAGTTACCATGAATCTTCCAAAATAGTGTGTTAAATACAACTATGCCCAGATCATCAAAACGAGAAGTACTTGGATACATTGGTTTGATTCTTCTCGCAGCCCTTGCTTTAGGTAATACAAGTCTTTTGGTGCAATTTCTCGATACCGTATCGGTCAAGCTGCTGCGCACAGTGAATCATAATATGTACTTTGCAAGATGAAGATACTTACTGTCATTCTCAAATTCATTGATGACACTGCTGCAATGTATGTTACTCCTCATGACCATGGGTTATTTTTGAGGTACACATCAAAAGGCATCCTTCATTGAACCATCTGTTTCATAACAAAATTCAATTCCGTGAAGAAAAATATTATAATTTGCCTAAAAGGTTCTTCCAACTATACTGCCAAATATTCACAAGAGAACCGCATGAAATCAAACCTAATTCCGTCAAATCTTTGTCTCCCAAAAGTGTCGGCATGGATGTAGAGATCAATGGTTCCCTTGTAGCAGGATAAAGATGTCGATAAACAAGCTGCAAACTCCAGCACACCTCGCCAACACTATCTGCAACAGTAACATCACTTAATTGGAAAGCTGGAGAGGATTGCTAACATTCACAAGCCACTCTACCTTGCACCTTTTGTTCGACATGACTTTAGTATGTAATTCACCATCACGGCCTTAAGTTACATTCAAACCAAATGTTGAAGGTACTAGCATGCTGTACGTGAGGAAGGCTATCGCAAGGTAAACATGGAGATCTTTCGGAATGAAAAAAAAATTGATTGCCGTAATCAAAGAGTATGATTTAGAAGCTCACCATAATCTCCAGATGCCTCACTTGAGGGTCGCTATGATGAACGAGATGAGTGCCCACTGCGAAAAAACCTTGGCAGCTGCAAAAAGAAAAAGAAAAACCGATCAGGAGAGACGGTATTAATGAAGATATTACAAGTTTCATTGGCACATGTAAAAAGTAAAGCATCTGTAATACTGAGAAACTAGTATATTTGCGCCATGGTAAACACTTGTCCTCAGCAAGCAGAAATCAAGAATAAGTTGAGGATAACAAGCTACAGAAAGTAACGTTACAGAGCAGGCATTTAAAATGGGAACAATGTTTAAAAGAAGAGGTTGATGAGAAAGAAAGGAAAATTTGAATCGTGTTTCAACGGCAAGAAATCAAGAAACACTCATACGTGTCAATTTTAAAAAAGAAGAAATATCAGGACATGTTACAAACCAAAATAGCAGTATCAGACATATTTCAAAAACTTACCTAAAACAACAAAGCATGTTTCAGGTATATTATGATAGCATTCATCACAATTTATCAAAATCAATTTAAATTCTTCCCAAATCCACAACAAACGTGTTCCAACAGTCCTTTTCATTCCAAAAAGATTTCAAATCGAAAAAAGGAAAAAGCTCATCAAATACCATTCATTGTCTTTCCAAAACCGATCAAACGTGTTTAAGACACAATCCAAAAGAGTTCCTAAACAAAAATCGACATGATATGGAGCCATTAAATCCAAAATCAATGCTGCAATCTATAAATTGAAGAGCAGAGTTCACACAAAGGGGGGGGGGCACGATATCAGAACAGACGGCCATAGCAAAAATTCACATCACTACCATTTCAAATTCATCCGAAAAAACCACATACACCAAAACTCACACAAAAATTCCTACCATTCACACTAGCAAAATACACCACGATCCAGGGAAAAAAAATCAATCGTGAAGTCACTCTATCGTTCTACACACAACACCCAAAACCCTCTCGAATCCAAAATCAACCAAAAGTCACCGAGAAACCTAGAGATCAGAAGAACACCCGGTTCATCATCATCTCTCAAAATCACGCCAATAGACGGAGCAAACATCAACATCACAAGAAGCAATCACGCAGAGATAAAGCACGCCAAAGGTAAAAGGGAGAAAGAACTCATCCTGGAAGCCGTTCGTGTCCACTCATTCCATCTCCGACGGCCGCACCTTTTATGCTTTTGCTTTATTCAATAACTGTTGTAAATGTAATCGCATGAATATAGTGAAATGGGGCTGGGAATCATGGGATTAGGGTAGATTTAGGATCTCCGTTGTTTGATCGAGAGAGAGAAAAAAAATGAAAGAAAGCACGAGAGAAGAAGAGAGAGTCCGAAAGGGAGAAGAGCGGAGAGATCGGTGAGCAGCGGCGGCGCATTTAGGTTTTTTTTTACCCTATTGTCAGAGCGAGAGATGGAGAGGACGACGAGAGAGAGTAGCGCCCTTTTTTTTCTCTTTTTAGTTAATTAATAAGTGGACTCGTTAAAAAAATAAAAATCAAATTTAACTTTTTCGTAAAAAAGGGAAAGGAGAAAACTAAAATCTTTTTTATATTAATTAATTTTAAAACCTTTTTATAATCAAATTATAAATTTTTATAATTAAAGTTAAATTAAGATTAAAACCTTTTATTAATAATTTAATTTAAGACTTTAATAATAATTTAAGTTAAAACCTTTTTTTATAATTAATCTAAACCCTTTTTTTATAATATTAATCAACCTAGTGTTCTTTTATAATAAAAATTAAAACTTTCTTTTAATAATTAATCAAAAACTTTTCCTTTTATGATAATGACTGATCAAACTTTTTATAATTAAAAATTAAAACTTTTATTAGTAATGAATTTTAGAGTTTTATAATAATAAATCTCTAGCTTAATTTCCTAACTAAAACAATAAGTTCAAGACTCAACCTTTAAATCGTCCTCGATTAGAAACCTCTCGCTTAGTCGTAAGTTCGTGAGCGTCCGATTGTTTTGCTTTATCTGTTTGATTGTGTTTTTCTGATTTATATTCCTGCTTAAAACCCTTTTCAAAAACAATAAAAACCCTCGATCCAACGTCGAGCCAATTTTTGACCTATGTAAGTCGATCGCCTTAGGGCATCGCATTCGACCTTTTGATCACTGGACACAAGTCTAGCATCACTTTGCTAGCACATTCGCCTAAATAACAATAATTTAATCGCATTAATATCCAAGGGAAAATCCCATGCATAATAACCATGTTATTGTGCATGGTGCACATCATTCGCATTGCATAATCGACACCCTTAAGATTATTAGACAACTCTAGGATAGACTTCCTAGGTTAGTCCCCCCTTTAATTTTGATTTTAATCAAACTTTAGCCCACCTAATTCTCCACACAAGAGAATTAGATGTTAATCATCTCAAAGAAAGGGACATACAATCCCATACCCCACAAAATACAAACATTTTCAAAACTGTGGTGGTCTTTCTTAAGATGATGACTCATCTTCCTCTCCAAAACCTTTAAAACATTTAGTATCCTAATAAGGAACTACAAGTGCTCTGATTCCCTCCTGACAGGATATGTAGGCACAAGATGCGATATCTTGTCGAGCACACTTAGGATTAAAAATAATAAATCACCTACCCTTAAACCCTTAGCAAAACAGATAACAGATAACATAAAATGAATCAAGAGGTTCCTGTAGAGTACTACAGATATCTAGGATGCTAACACCTTCCCTAGGTATAACCAACCCCCGAACTTAGAATCTTAGTGCATTTGCATTGCATTGTGGGTATTCGGTTTTTCTCCCTTCCCTTGGATAAAATCAAAGACGGTGGTGACATAAAAAAAATGCGATCCTAGTTAACAAATAACTATGGTATCCAATTTTCACCGCGACAGAAATGGCGACTTCACTGGGGACTCTCATAAGAGGGTTCCCCCTAACTTGATCTTTTAATGTTATCTGTTATATATTTGTTTTGCTGTTTGGAGGGATTCTTGAGTGGTGAGAGTCCTAGACCCGGACTTGAGTGAATTATAGGGGATGATATGGTCAAGGGTACTTTGACGGAGTCGATTCCTGAAAAGTCGAATTGAGAAAATCATCGCTCAGTTTAGGTTCTTTTGAACTTAATATTGTTTGAACGAGTTCATTCGTGAAAACGGTATTAACTTCGAACAAGAACCCTTAAGACTGAGGACCGTAGCACCTTTAAACCCACTTGGCCTTTTAGAATGTAGTGCGGTGACTATGCGGGAGTCTATTTCCAAATAGTTGTCACGCGATACTACACTCAGACGAGATTCTCTTGAGAATATTATTGACTAACCGAGTAATCTGGCAAGTCGATAATATTCGAAAGATGGATTGTAGACTCTGGGAACTTTTAAGAACCTGTTCGGCAGGTACATTTGAAACCATACTACCTTACGGGATGGGTAGACCTTGACTCCGTTCACGCTCCTTTGAACCTAGGACCCGTGTTTGCTTGTTTTCTTATGTGTGCTCTGTGCTTTGTCTTTCTGTTTGCATCCATGCATCCATTAGCACCATATCATAAAGATTCGTGGAACTTAGCCTTATTTGTAAACATCGTAAGAATATCATGGACTCTTAAAAAAATAAAAATAAAAAAAACGTCGAAGTACACTTATAATAGTCATAACTTGGACGATCTAAGGAGATTAGAGACTTTACTGGCAAATGAAGAAAATTCAAGACAAGATAAAAAGTTATTATCTCCAATTCCTGAGGACTAGTTGGTGACACCTTATGAAGAATATTCTTAGCTGACCAAGTTACTATTTCAGGACAAAAGTTCATTTCCTATCTTAGGTTCATATTCAAGCCAAGATAACTACATTGGAAAGAGGCTATTGCTTGCAAGAAAGGAAAGGTCCAAGACGTCTTTTCCCATTCTAATCTTTGGTCAACATTTCTAGAAGAAGCTCAATTGGAGGAAGTTAAAGAACTCAAAAAAGACCGTTGGAAGAGTCTCCTTAGATCCATCGTTATTAGCTTTTATTTAGCTTTACGTTATGACTGTTGCAAGGCGTACGTACGCGTTTTAATTTTTGCATTAAATCAATCATTTAGTATTCTGATACTAATGACTGTAATTGATTTTTATGATTACTAAGAATGAGACTTTTGATATTCCTTAATGATTACAAATAACTGAGTTTCCATGAATCTTGTTGCATTAGCATCTTTAGCATTGCATCATTTTGCATACATCCTTTCTCTACCTCAGCTTATTCAGTCCTATCTTCGTGTCGTTCAGCTGATCTTCTGGCACTCGCATTGAACTTGAAGTAGTTACTGGGGATAATGGATGGAACACAAAATATGGATCCCATGTCAAGCTTCAGAGTGATGACTAACCCGATGTACGGTTTTCCTATTGACGACAATGCTCCACAAGTGGATGTTCCTACTCGATCTCAGCAGGTGCAAGATAACCTGGTTGGTCAAGTTAATGAAAGAGATTCCCGCTTTCTGAGGTATATGCCAAATTCTCAGAACGTCCGTCATGTGACAAATGTGAATGATCCTAGATTGGGAGAAATTGAAAAGGGATTTCGTGACCTCCAAGAATAATTGAAGATGTTGAAAGAACCTAACACATCTGGTCTTAAAGCTCCCGACTTGTGTCTAGTTCCGGGCGTGGTTTTTCCCCCGAAGTTCAAAATGCCTGTCTTTGAAGTATACAAGGGTGTTAGTTGTCCAAGGTACCATTTGACGATGTTTTGTCGAAAGATGACTACTTATGTTAACGATGACAAGCTGATGATTCACTGCTTTCAAGAAAGTTTGAGTGGGGCATCCTTGATGTGGTATACGAAGCTAGAAAGGAATCATATTCAGTCTTGGGAAGACTTAGCTAACGCTTTTATAAAGCAATACAATTACAATTTGGACATGGCTCCAGACAGTGACCAATTGATGAACATGAGTCAGAGAAACAAAGAATCCTTCAGGGAATATGCACAACGATGGAAAGAATTAGCAGCCCAAGTTCGGCCACCACTCCAAGAGAATGAGCTGGCCAAGATGTTCCTAAAACACTGTCAGACTCTTATTATGTCAGAATGATAGGCATAGTGCCATTAGAGTTCTCTAAAGTTGTGGAAGTCGGAGTAAACATCGAGAACGCATTCAAAAATGGGAAAATTAAAGACATCTCGAATTGACAATCTAATGAAGAAAAGTCTATTAGCGGTTCTCGAGAGGAAAGAAGTGTTGAAGTCAATGCAGTTTTGGGATCTCCTCAGACTTTGCAAGCTCTAGTTCCGGTGCCTTTTCACAAACGTCAGTATACAGCTCCTGTTTAGTGCCAGCAATCACTACCTCATGGACGTCCGTATAAACGACAAAGGTTGACTCCTCAGAACCAACGTCAAAATCCACGTATTCAGAACATGAATCACCGAAATCAGCATTAGGATCAACAGAGACCCCTGAATAGTCCAGAAGAAAAGACTCGTTGGTTTGACCTAATCCCAATGACTTACAGTCAATTGTGGTCTTACTTTTGCCGAAACTCAGTGATGGCACCCAGAAAGACCAGAGCCATGAAATCCCGTCCTCCTTGGTTCAATCCAGATACCAGTTGTGAATTTCATGATGGAGTGTTGGGGCATTCAATTGAAGATTGTAAGGTTTTCCAAGAGAAGGTTCAAGAAATGATCGATGATGAAGTGCTGACCTTTAGGAGAGGAAACCCAGTTGTGAATGGAGCGCCTTTGTGTTAATGGACGTGAAGACTTACGAGAGTTCTTCCTAAGCTAATGAAATTAAGAGCAGAGCTCACTCCCATGATCATTAAGTTGTTTATTCATTTGCTCACATTTGTTGTTATTTCTTTAATTATAAGCATATTTTGCATGTAAGAATTTGTTATTTTGAATGATTTATGCAATGAATAATGTTTGTCTTGAAGAAATCCATTCGTTTCACTCATTTTTAAAATGCCACTTCTATTTTATAATGCCAATGCTTCCCAATCTCTTGCTTTGGCAGAGAATTGAATGGAGGATGATGAAACCAAACGCAAGATCTCTTGTTGTATGCTTTTGAATAAAACTCTACTAGTGATATAAGGCATTGTTTCAGATCCTAAACACCGGAGATATAAGGAGATAAACCCTTGTTAACCCTTTTGAACCTTTGAAGTAGGAGTTTCCTTTCTTCCAAATAAAAAACCCTCATTCCTAACCTGGGGCAAGGTAATTTTCAGTAAAAAAAAAATGGAGTAAAATATCACGAAGATTGGGTGGGCACAAACACACTTTGAGCCTTATATCCTTTGTTTCTTAAACCGCGAACCAAGCCATATTACAACCCTCAAAAGACCTTATTGAAGCAGGGTTTATTTCAAAGGCATACTAATTGAGATTTCGTTTCCTGACTCCTATGAGCTATGCTCAAATTCGTCTTGGCATTATAAAATCGGTAATTCAATCACAAAAATATTTTAAATAAACTTTCGAGACAAACATGGTATTGCATTAGCAATTTCAGAATTAACATGTTCCTACTTGCTAACATTGCTTGACATCATAGAAATTAACATATGTGTGGCATTGATGAGCTAAAATTTAGTATTGTTTCAAGGAGATGACTATATCCAGGGGCATGATACCTGAAGACTTTGCTGAGCAGGGGCAAGTCGTTTCCTAGCTGTTTCTTCACAGTCTGACCCCAAGGGGGCAAGTTCGAAGACTTAGAACACCATCAATCTGGGGAAGTTACGTCGAGATTCGACAATCTCTCCAAGTTATTTCCCAGCTACTTCTTTCATTGTCTGACCCCAAGGGGCAAGTTCGAAGATTAAGGACACCGTTAATCTGGGGCAGTTACGTCGAGATTTGGAAAATCTCTCCATTGTTTGAAGACTCACTGCACAGAATACCGTCAATCCGAGCCAGATACGTCGAGATTCGACGAATCCCTCCCAGAGTTGGAATACATTGGAACACCTCGAATACCAAGTTTTCTGTAAAATCCTCTTGGAATGACTTTTTCCTATAAACCAAGTGATCTGGGGCATTTGAGAAGTGAAGATTGCTTCTCATCCACAACAATTATTGTTCAAAATGGCGACTACTATGCAGGTTATCAATACAGTGTTACATCAGTCTCATGACTTTACTCGTACCTCAAAGGGTTTCTATCCTAAGTGATGTGACGACTCCCCAGTAAATCTTTACTTCAGGTAGTCACGACTATTCCCCGGTGAATCTTCACTTCAAGAAGTTATGGCACGTTTGATACAAGGTTTCTCCAGCCAGCAACCTAAGAATCCTCAATGAATTTCTTTGGTTTCAACCTTCCCCAGCGAAGCAAGTGTTTATTTCACTCATCATTGGATTTTATCACCATCTCAACCCTCTCCAGTAAAGCAGGTGTTTATTTCATCCCCTCGAAGTTTTATCTGATATTTTCAAGCTTCCCCGATGAACTGGATATTTATTTTATCCAGATACAACTCTCATCCAGATTACTTCAGTTCGCAGCGGATATTTATTTTATTCCCCATGAAGTTTCTTCAAGCATGAGTTTGATTCGTTCCCAGTGAATCTTTCTCATTCCCAACAGAATCACAAGGTCCATCTTGATAATCCCAAGTGAAGTCATGATGTTCATCCCCAAATGGAATGCTCTCTTCCCCAGAGAAGTTTGAAGCTTTAAAGCATGACATGGTTCCATATGTGGCTTTCCATTCATTCCCAGTAATGCTTCTTATATTGCAGGGATTGGCTGAGTATTCGTATCGAGATGCTTATTTTCATCTCCAGTTTGCTTCTTGTCGTTGTTTTGCCAGCATGAGCATAAGCATAGAATGACATTCTTTCATGTAGATCCATGGCATGTGTGCATTTTGCATCTTGCATTTTTGTTTTGTTCTTTCGCTTTGGTTGCGTTTATCCCCAAGTGATCAGGGTATGTCTGCTCCCTCAAAGTAGAGTCGCAAACCCTAGGCAGAAAAAACACATCATTTCTAATTCCCCACCGAGTTCGATCCTCGTGGAAGACAGATGCTTTAGTTTCTTTTCCATTTTTGGATAAAGATAAACCACAGCTGAGTTCATTCCTCACTGGATAGGTTCTTGTTTGACCGTTTATTTCCAGTTATTTCCTGGACTGAACTTTGGTCCCTGACAATCACAATTTTTGATATCTCTAGGCTTTTGAACCTAGACTGAGCGTGCATTTATTTTGCACTTTGTCTCCCCAGGAAGAGTTCATTATCTCCAACAGTATTTCAATATTTCATGAGATTTAAACCCAGACAACAAGTGGTAGCTCTTTATTTGAGCTCAGTTTTCTATCTGGACGACAAATGGCAGTCTCCCCATGACAGTTTGTCTATCCCCGGTGAAGTTGTCGAGATTATCAGCTTATTCTCCAGAGAAAGTTATTGAAGACCTTCCAGATGTTTCTCTTTATTTGAGAATCTTTTTTGCAGGAATTTTATTACTTCAAAGAATTTCCAACTACAACAATACTTCTAGTGGTATTCTCCCCAGCGAGTCCATAATTCAGTTTGCTTATATCAAATGGCATCTCTTCGGGAAGCTTGATGAAGATTCAGATGATCTTACTCTTTATTTGAGAAGACATATTTTACAAGTCAGCCAGCCCACATCTCCTTTGAAGATCCCCAGTGAAGCTTCCAGGATCTCGGCAGTAGATCTCATGGTTTACTTTTATTGCGACAAACAGTCGTTTCTTCCCAGGATCTCGGCAGTAGATTCCCTGGTTTATTTTCAAACTTCGACAAACAGTCGTTTATTTTCTTGGTTATTCTCGGCAGTAGATTTCCAGAAGACCTCGGCAGTAGGTATCTCATTCTTATTTTCCTGGTTATTCTCGGCAGTAGATTTCCAGAAGACCTCGGCAGTAGGTATTTCATTTTTATATTTCCTGGTTATTCTCGGTAGTAGATTTCCAGAAGACTTCGACAAACAATTATTTCTTCCCAGCAGATTCCTCAATATTGACTCCTTTTAAACAGAATATTCAAAGGAGAAGCTGAATCATTATTTTGATCATTGGAAGCTTATTTGGTTATTACCTTTGCTCAGGCTATCATATGTTTGATATTAGGTAATATACCACATGTGTTTTGGTCAGATGCCTCGCTTAGGCTACCGTGGTGGTAGTAGGCCATCTTTCCTCCTGCGTCTACCTCTGCTTAGGCTATCATATGTTGATGGTAGGTAACACATCCTTTTGACCGGACACCTCTGCTTAGGCTGCCACAAGAGGGCAGTAGGTGATCCTTCTTCTTCAGTCTATTACCTCTACTTAGGCTATCATGGGATAGTAGGTAATAGGTCTGTATTTTGGTCAGATGTCTCGCTTAGGCTACCGTGGTGGTAGTAGGTCATCTTTCCTTCTTGTGTTTACCTGGCTTAGGCTATCATATGCTTGATAATAGGTAACACACCTTTTGGTCGGACGCCTTTGCTTAGGCTACCATATTTGGTAGTAGGTGATCTTTCCTCCTCAGTTTATTACCTCTGCTTAGGCTATCGTGTATGATAGTAGGTAATATACATCCTTTTATTGCAACTGGATACCTTGGCTTAGGCTACCAGCTGTTGGTAGTAAGTTATCCTGTTCCTCTCAAGTTTCTTGCCGTGTGCTTAAGCTGCCTTGTGATTGTTAGTTGGTAGTCTCTTCTTCCCCAGTGGAGTTGGATCTTTCCCCGTGGAGTCTTGCTTTGCTAAGTTGTTCCTCGTCGGGTCTTCCTTTCTTTCTTTGTGTTTCAGCCTCGGTTATACCCTGTGACATTATTCCTCACGGGATCCTTGTCTTGCATTTCATACCATATCATGAGCATTTGGCGGCATCTTAGGGCCAAAAATTCGTGCATGTTTGTATTTAATTCACTCCTATCTCGTCGAGATGAAGATTTCAATCTCCATATCTCCGGATAGAAGAAACTTAAATAGGGGCATCTGTCGCACTCAAATTTTTGACCCTAAGATTCCTTTTTCTTTTAGCATATCATCTTTAGGTCATATGATTGTGTGTGCATGTTTTATTACTAACAAATGTATGCAGGTACATTAACTTCAAACATATATAGTATTCTTTCTCACAAGTCAAATACTTCAAGACGTGACCAATAGATTCAGATTCAAATAGTCCTAGTGTTTTCTAATGGTCGTTTTCTTCAAAAAATCTCAAGAGTTTCAGTGTACACTCCCGAAGAGGATCAAGGTTTTTCTTCCATTGGCGTTGAGCGTGGTTATGCGGAGACTGGCTAGGGTTTTATGGCAAGACGAATTTCAAGTTGTATCTTTATTTCCAAGGATTCCTCACAATATGGTTCACGTGAAAAGATCATCACCGTCTAAAGGTTTGCTTGAAGTTTCATTAAGTCAAAATAATTCTAATTGATTAAGCTATGGAAAAGAATGTGGTCGACTCTTGATCAAATTGAAGATAGAGACTAATGGGTTCATCGATTCGAGCTTGTTCAAATGGCATCAAGTTGTTGAACATTTATTTTGATCAAGGATTTGGTTTAAGTCATAATAGGAGGATGTTTTGTGATTCAAGTAAAAAAGGGTGCTATCTAAGTTCTTCATTATCTGGGATTCCTGATTTTTTAGGTGAGCTTGTGGATAAGCGTCAATAAAAGATTGTGGTAGGGCTTTCATATTAAGACCATTTTATTCTATGCTCCAACTTTTATATCTCCCTTCCATGATTGTTTCATTATGAGTGAGGGGTTGGGTATGCTTACAAATTTAAATTATTTTGGATCATAATTGGCATCTTCATTCCTCGAGTTGAAAATTGGTTCATGCTGACGGTAATGTCTTGTTGGTTACGCAATATTGGAATGCGTTAGCGGTGGAATTTTTTTTTAGGCACATTAATGCATGCCTCACTTTCAATAATAGCAAAACCTGAGTGGAAAATATGAGAATAATTTTATAACCAGTAAGCATAAATGATGACGGTCAAACCAAAAGGTGATGTTGGCAGTGTTAGAGTTTACAATCCAAAAGCTAGAAACAAATTAGTGTTGCTGCTATTTCCATTCTAAACAAAACTCATAATGTTTCTATAATGGGATTAGTAAGTAACGCATCAGCAGGTCCAAACACAAAGACAAATTCAAAGCATATCACAAAGAAGCTTTATCCTAAACCCATGTTTTTTCCAAAGCATGATCAACCTACAAGTTCATAAACATTGTTGTTAAATCACATCCTACTAAAACCAACGTTCAAAAAGGAAGCTATAAAGTGATGTCCTAAATCCAAACTTGAACTTGATCTTCAGAATTACCATAACTCCTTTCCAATCTCTTCGAGCTCCAAAATCCTTTCGCCATGTGTAAATCCAAGTGCCATTGAAATCACATGAAAAGAAAAAAACTGAACAAGTCAGACAGCATAAGGAAATTGTGAAAAATGCAGTTACCATGAATCTTCCAAAATAGTGTGTTAAATACAACTATGCCCAGATCATCAAAACGAGAAGTACTTGGATACATTGGTTTGATTCTTCTCGCAGCCCTTGCTTTAGGTAATACAAGTCTTTTGGTGCAATTTCTCGATACCGTATCGGTCAAGCTGCTGCGCACAGTGAATCATAATATGTACTTTGCAAGATGAAGATACTTACTGTCATTCTCAAATTCATTGATGACACTGCTGCAATGTATGTTACTCCTCATGACCATGGGTTATTTTTGAGGTACACATCAAAAGGCATCCTTCATTGAACCATCTGTTTCATAACAAAATTCAATTCCGTGAAGAAAAATATTATAATTTGCCTAAAAGGTTCTTCCAACTATACTGCCAAATATTCACAAGAGAACCGCATGAAATCAAACCTAATTCCGTCAAATCTTTGTCTCCCAAAAGTGTCGGCATGGATGTAGAGATCAATGGTTCCCTTGTAGCAGGATAAAGATGTCGATAAACAAGCTGCAAACTCCAGCACACCTCGCCAACACTATCTGCAACAGTAACATCACTTAATTGGAAAGCTGGAGAGGATTGCTAACATTCACAAGCCACTCTACCTTGCACCTTTTGTTCGACATGACTTTAGTATGTAATTCACCATCACGGCCTTAAGTTACATTCAAACCAAATGTTGAAGGTACTAGCATGCTGTACGTGAGGAAGGCTATCGCAAGGTAAACATGGAGATCTTTCGGAATGAAAAAAAAATTGATTGCCGTAATCAAAGAGTATGATTTAGAAGCTCACCATAATCTCCAGATGCCTCACTTGAGGGTCGCTATGATGAACGAGATGAGTGCCCACTGCGAAAAAACCTTGGCAGCTGCAAAAAGAAAAAGAAAAACCGATCAGGAGAGATGGTATTAATGAAGATATTACAAGTTTCATTGGCACATGTAAAAAGTAAAGCATCTGTAATACTGAGAAACTAGTATATTTGCGCCATGGTAAACACTTGTCCTCAGCAAGCAGAAATCAAGAATAAGTTGAGGATAACAAGCTACCGAAAGTAACGTTACAGAGCAGGCATTTAAAATGGGAACAATGTTTAAAAGAAGAGGTTGATGAGAAAGAAAGGAAAATTTGAATCGTGTTTCAACGGCAAGAAATCAAGAAACACTCATACGTGTCAATTTTAAAAAAGAAGAAATATCAGGACATGTTACAAACCAAAATAGCAGTATCAGACATATTTCAAAAACTTACCTAAAACAACAAAGCATGTTTCAGGTATATTATGATAGCATTCATCACAATTTATCAAAATCAATTTAAATTCTTCCCAAATCCACAACAAACGTGTTCCAACAGTCCTTTTCATTCCAAAAAGATTTCAAATCGAAAAAAGGAAAAAGCTCATCAAATACCATTCATTGTCTTTCCAAAACCGATCAAACGTGTTTAAGACACAATCCAAAAGAGTTCCTAAACAAAAATCGACATGATATGGAGCCATTAAATCCAAAATCAATGCTGCAATCTATAAATTGGAAGAGCAGAGTTCACACAAAGGGGGGGGCACGATATCAGAACAGACGGCCATAGCAAAAATTCACATCACTACCATTTCAAATTCATCCGAAAAAACCACATACACCAAAACTCACACAAAAATTCCTACCATTCACACTAGCAAAATACACCACGATCCAGGGAAAAAAAATCAATCGTGAAGTCACTCTATCGTTCTACACACAACACCCAAAACCCTCTCGAATCCAAAATCAACCAAAAGTCACCGAGAAACCTAGAGATCAGAAGAACACCCGGTTCATCATCATCTCTCAAAATCACGCCAATAGACGGAGCAAACATCAACATCACAAGAAGCAATCACGCAGAGATAAAGCACGCCAAAGGTAAAAGGGAGAAAGAACTCATCCTGGAAGCCGTTCGTGTCCACTCATTCCATCTCTGACGGCCGCACCTTTTATGCTTTTGCTTTATTCAATAACTGTTGTAAATGTAATCGCATGAATATAGTGAAATGGGGCTGGGAATCATGGGATTAGGGTAGATTTAGGATCTCCGTTGTTTGATCGAGAGAGAGAAAAAAAACGAAAGAAAGCACGAGAGAAGAAGAGAGAGTCCGAAAGGGAGAAGAGCGGAGAGATCGGTGAGCAGCGGCGGCGCATTTAGGTTTTTTTTACCCTATTGTTCAGAGCGAGAGATGGAGAGGACGACGAGAGAGAGTAGCGCCCTTTTTTTTTCTCTTTTTAGTTAATTAATAAGTGGACTCGTTAAAAAAATAAAAATCAAATTTAACTTTTTCGTAAAAAAGGGAAAGGAGAAAACTAAAATCTTTTTTATATTAATTAATTTTAAAACCTTTTTATAATCAAATTATAAATTTTTATAATTAAAGTTAAATTAAGATTAAAACCTTTTATTAATAATTTAATTTAAGACTTTAATAATAATTTAAGTTAAAACCTTTTTTTATAATTAATCTAAACCCTTTTTTTATAATATTAATCAACCTAGTGTTCTTTTATAATAAAAATTAAAACTTTCTTTTAATAATTAATCAAAAACTTTTCCTTTTATGATAATGACTGATCAAACTTTTTATAATTAAAAATTAAAACTTTTATTAGTAATGAATTTTAGAGTTTTATAATAATAAATCTCTAGCTTAATTTCCTAACTAAAACAATAAGTTCAAGACTCAACCTTTAAATCGTCCTCGATTAGAAACCTCTCGCTTAGTCGTAAGTTCGTGAGCGTCCGATTGTTTTGCTTTATCTGTTTGATTGTGTTTTTCTGATTTATATTCCTGCTTAAAACCCTTTTCAAAAACAATAAAAACCCTCGATCCAACGTCGAGCCAATTTTTGACCTATGTAAGTCGATCGCCTTAGGGCATCGCATTCGACCTTTTGATCACTGGACACAAGTCTAGCATCACTTTGCTAGCACATTCGCCTAAATAACAATAATTTAATCGCATTAATATCCAAGGGAAAATCCCATGCATAATAACCATGTTATTGTGCATGGTGCACATCATTCGCATTGCATAATCGACACCCTTAAGATTATTAGACAACTCTAGGATAGACTTCCTAGGTTAGTCCCCCCTTTAATTTTGATTTTAATCAAACTTTAGCCCACCTAATTCTCCACACAAGAGAATTAGATGTTAATCATCTCAAAGAAAGGGACATACAATCCCATACCCCACAAAATACAAACATTTTCAAAACTGTGGTGGTCTTTCTTAAGATGATGACTCATCTTCCTCTCCAAAACCTTTAAAACATTTAGTATCCTAATAAGGAACTACAAGTGCTCTGATTCCCTCCTGACAGGATATGTAGGCACAAGATGCGATATCTTGTCGAGCACACTTAGGATTAAAAATAATAAATCACCTACCCTTAAACCCTTAGCAAAACAGATAACAGATAACATAAAATGAATCAAGAGGTTCCTGTAGAGTACTACGAAATCTAGGATGCTAACACCTTCCCTAGGTATAACCAACCCCCGAACTTAGAATCTTAGTGCATTTGCATTGCATTGTGGGTATTCGGTTTTTCTCCCTTCCCTTGGATAAAATCAAAGACGGTGGTGACATAAAAAAAATGCGATCCTAGTTAACAAATAACTATGGTATCCAATTTTCACCGCGACACTTTGAGAAATAGTAGTAGACTCTTTGAAAGGATTGTTCTATGCAGATGATTAATTTCTGTTCCTATACCTCTAGGAGGTCGTCGGGACAATTTGTACGAAGCCCAAGAGGAGGCTGGAAACTTTTAAGAAGCCGACGGGTCCTTGTACGAAGCCCAAGAGGAGGCTATCATTCCCGGAGGAAGAATCATTATACGAAGCCTAAGAGGAGGCTGTGAATACTTCTAAGAAGCCGATGGGTCCTTTTACTAAGCCCAAGAGGAGGCAGGGTTGCTTTTAGGAAGCCTGTGGGTCCTTGTACGATGCCCAAGAGGAGGCCGGGTTGCTTTTAGGAAGCCTGTGGGTCCCCAAACCCCGAGAAATTCAAGACAGGCTATTCACGAGGAATAGATCAAGCCAGGAAAGTTCGAGAATTTGGAAGAAACTCAAGAGATGCCATTCACGGAGAAAAGATCATCTCTGGGGAGTAGAGTTTCTTGACAAGTGCTTTTAAGAAGCCTGTGGGTCCCCAAACCCCGAGAAGTTCAAGACATGCCATTCACCGAGAATAGATCACGCCAGGAAAGTCCGAGAATTTGGAAGAAACTCAAGAAATGCCATTCACGGAGAAAAGATCATCTCTGGGGAATAGAGTTTCTTTGACAACTTCTATGAGTGACAGTCTATGAAAGGGTTCACAGAGAATGCTGCCTTTCATATCTCCATATTGTTTAACCCCAAGAGGAGAGAAGACTGTGTCTGGTAATCCTATGGGGATCTAGTTTTGACTATTTAAGAGTGATCAACGGGCTTAATGGCAGACGTAGTTGCCGGGGAAACTCTAAATATCTATACTATTATTACACAGTTGATATGAGTTTATGAAAGAAGACTTACAGTGAAACAGCCCCACAATACAGTTATATGTATATGAAAGCGGTAAATGAAAGCGTATAAACACTTACTCGGTTGTAGAGCTTCCATGTTGTTTGGTTAGTTGTTCAACAAAGAAAGATTGAAAACAACAGTATATTCAAAATCAAAGGAGAAAGTGTTTTGAAAAAGAAAGATTTAGGGCTTACAGTTCAAGGAGAGGCCCAGGGTTTTATCAGTGAGCGCACTGTTTGAATTTGTACAGAGGGACTTATACAAGTGACTAAGGCCCAAAAATTGTTTTCTTTACAAAGGGATGGGTCTTACACTTTCTCAAGAGGCCCAAAAGGTTTAAAGAAAAAGAGTGGGGCTTATAACACGAGGGTAGGCCCAGATGATTTTTCCGTTTGAAATGGCGATCGCGCCGAGGTTTTCTTTTAACGCAGAGGGGCTTATACAATATCTGAGGCCCAAAATGTTTTGGTTAAAAGGGGGTTGGGTCTTACACTCTATTAGAGGCCCAAAAGTTTTGAATGTGTCTTATAGCTCAAGGAGAGGCCCAAAAGGTTATTTTTCAAAAGGCGACGATCGCGCCGTTTGTTTTTGACGATATCGGGACTTATACAATACACTGAGGCCCAAAAATGGTTTGGTCAAAAAAGGATTGGGTCTTACACTCTATTAGAGGCCCAAAGTGTTTTGAAAATGATTTATGAGGGTTGAATTAATCCAAAAACCCTAATTTATTTTCAAAAATGTATTTAATTGAATAAAAATTCAATTAAAATGATTAAAATTGTTTAACATATGGAAAACAAATTGTGATCTTGGATTAATGCTTCAAAAATTAAGTATTGACCTACAAAATAATTAGAAAGCATTAAAAGTTGTAAAATCAAGGTGGAAAAAAAATATTTCAAATGTCAAAAACAATTAAAACATTAATTCTTTGCAAAAATATCAATTATATACAATAAATAATATTTTTGGGATTTTTTGGGAAAATAAAATATTTTAACATTTTTTGAATTATTAAAAAAAGAATCAACTCAAAATCATTAAAAGTCAGAGAGAAATTAATTTTTGAATCAATTAAGTAAAATCACAAAATTCAAATATTTGAATTTATGAAAAATGGCGCCAAGAACAGCTGAAGAACACGCGCGTGTTTCAGCTTGGCCCAGATTTGCATTTTCTCTCCAATCTCACTGAATACTTAATCATATCATGCAATCCACATACCAATCAACTCGTTTCAACCTCACGATCATGTCTATGGTATTTAATTTCATTTAAATTAAACATATAACAAGAAATCATGAAAAATCCTCAAGAACCCTAATTTCTGTATGAAGGCTAGGATTTTTGATACACGATTCAAAGAAAGCAATTACTTGAGGGGAAACATTCCATGCATGATTATGAACATTTGGCAAAAGTATTGTGCGAGGAAATATGCATAGATTGAGAGATGACCAAGTTTAGGCTTACCTCTAGGTCGTGACAGCAAGAGCAAATTGATTTCTGAGTAGGAGGTGTTACAGATGAATTGTGATGATCTGAACAGCTTCCCTACACCCTATGGAGTGTGTTTGAATGCTTGGACTTGACTGAGAATGGCTGGATCACTTCATGGCATCTCAACTGCACTTTGGTTAAAACTTTGAGCAATTGACTGGTGATTTTTTGAAATCTGTGTTCCAGATGTTATGTGAGTGTTTGGATCACTTCTATATGATGTATGTGAGGTGTGTGAGTGATTGGTTTGATTGGAAAAGCTCTCAAACTCAAAACCCGATAGTGACTTGCCTTAGAAGGCAAAATTGGAGTGAAAGAAGAGATTTTGAGGAAAGCATTTGTTTGATGGCTTTGGTGTACTCAAACTAATCACAATTGAGCTCTATTTATAGTAGAGCAAGTTTGTTTTGGGATCCACAGTGAATGGCAACTGCAGCAGGTGTTTGTTCAATGTTGTCCAATGGAAATCCAAGTCTCCTCTAGCCATTGACTAGAGGTTAGGGCACAGGGTTGTGGTTCCCTTGGTCTTGGATAAGTCTTGACTGAATTCAGTTGCAAATGGCTCAGTCCATGCCACCTTGATGCTTCCATTGAATGCTCCAATCCAAAATTGGAGTCTTGTCCCTATTTTGGCCATTCTAGGTTCAATATGCTATTTCTTGTTCCAAAGACTTTGGAGGCTTGGCTCAGTGATTTTCCCCTTTAGATTCAATCCTCTGAGGTGTCCAAGTGGATAGGAGCATTTGGATTTGGCTGATTTTTCCAAATTGAGCAAAAATGCAAATTCTGCCTTGCCTTGGCAAATTTCAGCAAGGCAACTTTCCAATGTCATATCTCATGACTCAAATTGAATTTGGTAATGTTCTTGGTCATTTTGGAAAGCCCTTACATGATACAACAACTGTTTGAACATATTTGGTTTTGATCTATTTTGAATCCAAGTGAAAAATCCCCCTACATTTGGCAAAAAGTAGGGTAAAATCTGACTTAGTGAAATTTTCACTAAGTGTTGGAACAAAGTGACTTTTCTTGATTTTGATCACTCCATAACTCAAAATCCATGAGGAGTTGGAATTAGGTCTAGTTGAAGTTTTTGTAGAGGGCAATGAGATCTACAAATCAAGCCTTGGATGGGAGAAAATGGCTTTGTGGTTTAGGAGTTATGACCCTCCAAAGTTGGTACCCTAGCTACTTTATTTTTAACTTAGAAAATTTTCTAAGTTTTTTATGGTTACCCCTTTTACAAGTTACCCAACTTTTCTTGATTTTTCTTGATGAATGATGATTCAAATCATACATTAACATCATTTTAGGGTTAAAAATCCATTTTGGTGAAAAATCTCAAAAAGTCAAAGTTGACTTTTGTGCACAGTTGACTTTTTATCATATGGATTCCAAACTGTGCAATTCTTCAGGAAATCATGTCCTTGACCTAAATCAAACTTGATGGACATGTTCCATGGGTGTCATAGGGTATATTGATGCATGTCATAGGGCTTGGGAGCATGTCCTGGTCAAAAGTCAAAGTTACAGTTGACTTTTTCCTTAAAACCCTAACTGTGGTGCAGATGAAATTGAGACTTGTTGCTCAAGCTTCTTGGATTAATCCATTATTCCAAATGGATCAATATAGTTCATTAGAGACCCTCAAACCCTCTCTTGAGGTCTTGGCTCATGATTTGCCCTAAAAGTCAACTTAGGGGTGAATTAGGTCAAGAAACCCTAATTCCTGATTTTTGATGAATGCATCCTCTGAGGCAAAATTGACTTGATGATTGGGTCCATGAGGTTCCATGGAGTATATTAGGTTAGGTTTTGGATCATTGGCTTGTTCTCAGATGAAAAATTTCATCTGGAGGCCCTGGTCGACCAAAACCCTAATTTGGTGACACTGTCGATCTTGAGACTTAATCCACCTAGAAGGGAGCAGCCTTGCGCTTAATCCTTGAAGTGGAAGTCCTTTTGATCCATTGTGGATATGTTAGAGGTTAGACAAGTTGAAGATCATGTCATTCCTTGATTGATCCTTTGTCTAAAGCTCAGAGAGGGCTTGAAACCCTAATTTTGATTGTAGTGAATGCTCACCCATCTTTGGGGAGACTGATGAAGTATGATGGTTCCTCCATATTGTGATGAAGATTTTCACAATGATGAGAAATCTTAGTGGTCAAAATTTGGGGTATGACAGACAGGATTCCTAATTTTTTAACCTGAATTTTTCTAAATCGTATTTGACCAGAAACAACAACACACTCATTTGCAAATTGTATCAGACCAAAAACTGTATTACATCAAAGCCAACATTGCATTAAGAACCAAACATTGTATATTACATCAAAATTAAAATGGCACAAAACAACCTACAATTTACACACCATTACATCAAATAATAGTATCTTGGTGTCTTGCCTCTTGGTGTCTTGACTTTAAACACCTATAATTTCAAATAATAATATGTGTTAATAAATAACCTTAGAAATTATAACTTACAATAAATTATGAATAAAGAATAAAAAATACTAACTTTTTAATTTTTCCCATATGCCTTATCCATGATTGTTACGAATAGCATGCACATCATCTCTATCAACTACTTCATCTGAAGTATGCCATTGTGTTTTGTAAGAAGGAGTGAAATGAATAGAAAAATTCAATTATGATTTTCATCACTATGAGGAATGTATTTTCATTGGAGAACAATTAATCATCATCTCGATAAGTCTGGAGGCTCTGTCACATAAAAAATTTATTTTGCTTGAGTAGCCATGATGAATGATTCTGTCATATAAGTTTCCTTGCCAAGGTCAATCCTTGTGAATCTTAACCCATCAGTTTGTACACCATTGTTATTGGGAACCCACTTGCATTTAAATAAATGCACTGTGAAAATAACATAATCAATTTCTCAAATCTCCTCAATGACACCATATAACGCTTTAGATGCCAATATAGGATTCTTATCTTTTGAACTAGAGAAATACATAGATTAGACCTCGACCATAATCCCATTATTTTGCATTGTACTAGTATAATCTTTTTCTTTTGTATAAAAGGAAAAATTACTAATGTCATATTCTGTTCAAGTTATCACATTAAATTTTGGCATGTATGACAACCATTTAATTATCTCGGATGCACTATCATAATTAAAAATCCTTTCATTGAACCAACTTATGCATTTCTTGTTATGCTCTATCAACAACCACTTGTTATTCATTCAGGGATATTTTTTCTTCACAAGTATTTTGTGATTACCTATGTAAGGTTGAACTTCATCAAGATTATTCAATATATAGAAATGTTCTTGAATAACTACATATCGAGTCGTTGACTTAACATTTAAATCTTTAGTACCTATACCTCCATATCTGTTAGCATGACGAGACTTTGGAATTCCTATAGACTCTAATTCTGACAAATAATTTGAACAAAACTCAACAACTTCTTTTGTGATGTACCTTTTAACGATTGAAGTTTCCGGTCGTTGATGATTCTCCGCATATCCTTTAAAGATCATCATGTATCGCTCTATTGGATACATCCACGTTAAAAAAAGTGGACTGCAGAATTTGATTTCTCTGACTAGATGAACAAGTAAGTGAACCATAATGTCAAAAGATGATGGAGAGAAATACATCTCCAATTGACACAAGATTATTGCAGCCTCGTCTTCTAATTCATATAATTTGTTGAAATAAAGAACTTTATTACATATATCATTGAAGAATAAGCACAATTTGATTATAGTTACTCTTACATTTTTTGGAAGGATGCCACTAATAGCCACTAGTAGAAGTTGTTGCATCAAGACATGACAATTATAAGAATTTAAGCCAATTAACTTGAGATATTTCATTGATACAAGTTTCTTGATGTTTGATGAGTAACCTTGGGGAGCTTTGATACCATGCAAACACTCGCAAAAACTTTTCTTTTCCTTTTAAGATAGAGTGTGACATGCTGGAGGCAGATAAATTCTATTCCCTAATTCTTTTGGAGCTAACTGTTTTCGTATACCCATCATTGCCATATCTAGACGAGAATTATTACCATTTTTTGTCTTGCTTGGAATGATTAGAAGTCTTCCAATAAAAGTATCACATTTTTCTCCACATGTATCATATCAAGACAATGTCTTACATTGAGACTAGACCGATATGGAAGATCAAAGAACACATGCCTCTTTTTCCATATATTTTTCTCAATTGGACCTTTTTATTTTTTATTTCTTTCCAAAGACAAAATTAACGTGTTCTTTTCATTGATAAACTTTGTCGTGGCTGGAAAATCACAGAGTCGCCATCATCCTTTATTCGTTCATAAGAAACAGGGAAATAATGATAAAACCTAATAAATAAGGGTGAGAGACTAGGTCCGGGAGTCGGTTAAGTGAGAGCAAGTTACTAGGAACCCCTCACATCCATTGTACATAATCGAATCCTCCTCTAATTCTAGCGTTATTGCTTGCCTAAAGGAATATTTGCTTAGTTATTTATTAATTGCTTAATTTCTTATTTATTTATTTACAGAGGTTTACTTTATTATTAAGAAAAGAAGATTTATTTACAAAAGGACCAAAAAAGGGTTTTTTTTTTATAATTGTACTCGCTAGAGTGCTACAAAACTATGCCTACTGATGACGACCCGTCATTGCATATAATCATTCGAAGAATTGGGAAAAAACGAGCAAAAGATGAGCCAAAGTGATGAAAAATGACACAAGAATGAGTGAAAAATAGCTAAGTATAACGATTTGTTAATTCGCCGTAAAATTATAAGGATAAGATCAATTCATACAAGGCATCATACATCAACAAGAGGGGATAAGGGGATTCTAAAACACAACCTGACCTAGTTTTCTCGTTTAATTTCTTTTTGCACTGAAACTTGCAAAACTCCTATTTTTACTATTTTTATTTAATATTGCACAAATAACTGTTCTGTACAGTGAAATCTGATGCCTTAAAACAAAATATAAGATGTTTCTTTATGATCAAGAAACATACAAGGGTTAGGGTTAACGAAAAATAATAAGAACAACAATATTAGTTATAACTGCTATTCTTTACTTTCTCTTTAAATCAGATTACAAGTACTCAAGAATAACAAATAACCCTCTCACCCTAATTATGATTTTACCACACTTAACATGAGAGGGTAGTATGCTTTATATAATAAACCTAACATACTAAACTAATGGCCTTTTTAACAATTACCCATTACAAGCTAACTTAGGGTACAAACTAACTTAAACAGTTGGACATAACAAACAAGCCCAATTCGACAACTACATACTAGAACACATTTCGACTACAGCGTGTAGGTTTCGACAACAACATGTGAACAGACTTCGACGACATGCTAAACCTCTGTCGACAATACTAGAGTTCGATCCAATATTTCAAAAATCTCCACCTTGGAACAAACTTTATATCATCAAAAAACAAACTAGCTTTCTTTATGAAGTTTTATCAACTGCATACAGTGGAAAAACTTGCAACTGGGCAACGTCTTGGTGGTCATATCAGCAGCATTATGATCTATCAAAACCTTTAGCACTTGGGCTTCTCCACACTCGATTACCCCTCTGATGAAATGCAACCTCACATCGATGTGCTTGGTTCGCTCATGATAGGCTGAGTTCTTCGACAGGTGTATTGCACTTTAACTATCACATTTAATAGTGATACTTTGACCTTGAAGTTTAATCTCTTTTGCAAAATCTTCAAGCCATAATGCTTCCTTCACGCCTTCAGTTAGGGCGATATATTCCGCTTCAGTGGTAGATAAGGTAACAACCTTCTGAAGTGTTGCTTTCCAACTGATTGTTGTGCCAAACATAGTGAACACATATCTGAAAATAGATTTTCTAGAATCCATACAACCTGCATAATCAGAGTCGACATATCCTTCGATTACTGCTTTACTATCTTCACCCAAGGTTCCACTATAAATTAGGACTCTGTTCAGAGACCCATTTATGTACCTTAGAATCCATTTTAATGCTTGCCAATGAGCCTTTCCAGGATTCGCCATGTACCTGCTTACAAGACTTATTGCATATGCTATGTTGGGTCTAGAACATACCACAACATACATCAAAGAACCCACTAGATTAGCATATGAAATGCTATTCATATAAGCTCTTTCAACATCAGTATTAGGACACTGATCTGTACTTAGCTTGAATTAAGGGTTAATCAGAGTGACAACAGGCTTTGAATTAGACATACCAAACTTTTGGAAAATATTTCGTAGGTATGCCTCTTGAGATAAGCATAATTTCGACTGATTTCTATCTCTTCAGATATTAATCCCAAGAATCCTGGACATAACTCCTAAATCCTTCATGTCGAACTCCTTATTGAGTTCAGCCTTCACCCTCATTACATCTTCGACATTGTTGCTTGCTATTAGAATATCATCCACATAAAGCAACAAAATAACAAATGAATACCCAGTGGAAATTTGAAGTAAACACAGTGGTCGAACTAACTTCTAATGAAACTTATGTGTGCCATGAACTTGTCGAATCTCCTATTCCACTGTCGAGGAGATTATTTCAGTCCATATAAAGATCTCTTCAGTTTGCACACATAATCTTCCTTCCCCCTTTTGACATACCCTTCAGGTTGTCTCATCAGGATTGTTTCATCTAGATCACCATACAAGAACACAATATTCAAATCCATATGTTCTAGTTCAAGGTCGAACTGTGCCACTATGGCAAGCAACATTTGAATGGATATGTGCTTCACAATAGGAGAGAACAAATTATTGAATTTAACACCTTCTTTCCATATGAAAACCCTAGCGACCAATCTTGCCTTGTATCTCTTCGACGCCACTCCTCTGATTCTTTTCTTAACTTAGAAAATCCATTTACAACTGACTAACCTGGCTCCAGCAGGTTTCTTGATCAGTTCCCAAGTGTTTTTATCATGAAGAAACTTCATCTCATCATCCACGACCTTTAGCCACTCAGTCTTCTTTCGAATCCTCATAACTTCCTTATAGTCTCTAGGTTCTTCGTCGAGAACCTCACTTGCAGAGATTAAGGCATAAGCTATAATATTTGCATACCCAAGTCTCTGAGGTGGCTTGATGACTCTCCCTGACCTGTCTCTTGCTAGCAGGTAGTCATTATCAGCCTCCTCATCTTCGACAACAGCTTCTGCTTCTTCTTCGACTTCATCTAGGATACGCAATTCAACATCAAAATGCTCTACCTCAATAGGAATCTCTCCCTTTTCCATCCATTCGTAAGCATCATCAATTTTCTTGAAGGCCATCTCAGCTTCATTGAAAACTACATCTCGACTGGTGATACACCTCTTGTGACCTGGCTCTAGGCACCATAGCCTATAAGCTCTGACTCCTTCAGGGTATCCCATGAACATGCATTTCAGAGCTCTAGGTTCGACCTTGTCTTGTCTAATGTGAGCATAGGCCACGCAACCAAATACTCTCAATTTATCGAGATCTGGTGGTTGTCCCGACCAAACTTCTTCAGGTGTCTTCATATCTAACGTAGTCAAAGGACATCTGTTTATCAGATATTTTGTTGTCCAAAGAGCCTCAACCCAAAACACCTTTAACCCAGCACTAGTCAACATGCATCTAACTCTTTTCAAAATTGTTCGATTAAACCTTTCCGCCAAACCATTTTGTTGTGGAGTACCTGCAGTAGTTTTGTGCCTTGCAATACCTGAGGCAGCACAAAAGTTGAAGAACGCCTCATTGCAAAATTCAAGGCCATTGTCGGTTCTAAACCTCTTGACCTTTCTGCCAGTCTGATTTTCAACCTGAGTCTTCCAACTTTTGAAATTTTCAAAAGTTTCATCCTTAGTCTTCTAGATGAATACCCATAACTTTCTGGAATAATCATCAACTATGGATAGAAAATACCTTGCTCCTGAATGTGATGGACACCTTGCAGGCCCCCAAAGATCAGCATGGATGTAATCAAGGGATCCATGAGTTCTTTGTTTGCCTTTGTTGAACTTCACTCTTCAAGTTTTTCCAAGTACACAGGGTTCACAAAATTTCAGCTTTTCAACTTTGTCTCCACCAAGCAGATTTTGTTTCCCTAATTCGACCAAATCTCTTTCACTGACATGGCCCAATCTCATGTGCCAAATTTCTGTCTTCGACAAAGGTTTCCTGGATGCAACATTTGTCGAACCACTTACAACTTCAGCCTCAAGGGTATACAAGCCTTGTTTTTTTACGCCTCTCAATACTTCCTTCGACCCCTTCATGACTCTTTGGATGTTTTTCTCTCCTTGAAAAGCATATCCCTTCTTGTTGAATTCACCAAGAGAAATCAAATTTCTCTTCAAATCAACTACATACCTAACTTCAGTGAATAGCCTTATTGACTCATCATGGAGCTTGAATCTCACACATCCAATACCTGTAATTTTGTAAGCTTTGTTGTTTTCCAGCGGCACTGATCCACCATCTTGATCACACAATTCCTCAAACACGTCTTTGTTTGGATTCATGTGCCAAGTGCAACCTAAATCCATAATCCACTTCTTTCTTGAGTCGCTGCTTGAAACCACCAGGACATCATATGATTCAAAGTCATCTTGAACAATGGCTGCGTTGCCATTATCCTTACCTCCATGATCTTTCAGGCCTTAAGGGAACACCTTTTTTGTGTGACCCTCCTTCTTACAGTGATAACACCGAATACCAGATGCCTCGCCACTATAATACTTTTGCTGACTTTTACCTTTCTTCTTGTCGAACTTACCTTCCTTTCACAAGAACTTTCCCCTAAGGGCCAAACCTTCACCAATCGTCGAAGGTTTATGCTTCTTTCGTTCGTTCAAGTCCTTAGAATACAAGGCTGATTGAACTTCTTCAAAGCTTAGGGACTCCCTTCCATATAGGAGAGTTTCTTTGAAGTGAGCATGTGTTCTAGGCAAAGCGCACAACAGTAATGGTGCTTGGTATTTATCATCAATCTTCACATCAATATTTTCAAGGTCAAGAATCAGCTTGTTGAACATATCCAACTGCCCAGCCAACACTTTGTCTTCACTCATCTTGAATGCATACAAAGCTTGCTTCAGAAAGATTCGATTCCCCAGAGATTTGGTCATGTACAAACTTTCAAGTTTCAACCATAACCCTAATGCCGTAGTCTCCTTTTATACCTGTTGGAGAACCTTATCACCAAGGTTCAACATTATTACGCTGTGGGCTTTCTCTATCATGGTCGTCTTTTTAGTTTTCATTAACGCATCGTTCATGGTTGCCTCTCCCTTCAACGCTTCCAAACACCCTTGCTAAACCAGTAGGGCTTTCATCTTTAAGCGCCACAGACCGAGATCGTTCACTCCGGTGAACTTTTCAATCTCATACTTTGTTGAAGACATCTTTCTCCATGCTCACTGCACCAATATATTGTGAAATTCGATGCCTTAAAACAAAATATAAACTGTTTCTTTATGATCAAGAAACACACAAGGATTAGGGTTAACGAAAAACTAGAAGAACAACAATATTGGTTATAACTGTTATTCTTTACTTTCTCTTTAAATCAGATTACAAGTACTCAAGAATAACAAATAACCCTCTCACCCTAATTATGATTTTGCCACACTTAAGATGAGAAACTAGTATGCTATTTATAACAAATCTAACAACTAAACTAATGAGCTTTTTAACAATTACCCATTACAAGCTAACTTAGGGCACAAGCTAAATTAAATAATTGGACATAACAAACAAGCCCAATTCGACAACTACATACTAGAACACATTTCGACTATAGCATGTAGGTTTTTGACAACAACATGTGAGCAGACTTCGACGGCATGCTAAACCTCTGTCGATAATACTAGAGTTCGATCCAATATTTCACATTCTGCTCGGACACAATCCTTGTGGGTTCGATCTTTTTATTACTATGACATTATCGGTACACTTCTCAAGAAGTCATCAAGTTTTTGACACCGTTGTTGGGGAATGTTGATTGCAACATGTAACACCCCAAAATTTACTCTTTTGTTTTGAAGCTAAATGGCTTATGTTTCTTTGCATTAGCATTTGTGCATAGCATTGTTTCTTAGCATGGGATCAAGGTACTTGGTTCATCTCAAAGGAGTCTCAAGCCCCAAGGTGTTTTGTGGAGGTCATCATATCTTCATAAGTTCAAGAGTGGCAAAGGATTTCAAGTGAATCTTTCCCTCCTAACCAGAGGGACCAAATTAGGGTTCTTGGGTTCAAAGAGCTTCTGGAGGAAACTTTGTGGATTTAAGCATGTTCTCATGGGTTCCATATGCTCACAAACACTCATAGAGGAAGGCTTGGCTAGTGGTTCATTGTGGAAGATGATCAGTGGATCAATTACTTGTGAACCAAGAAAAGTCAACTGTAAGGAGAAAAGTCAACTGTAAGGAGGAAAGTCAACCATGGGTTTTCAAAGGTTCAAATCATGTTTCCCAAGTCCATGTACCTTTAGTTGGTCAAGGAATGGCATGGATGGCCTTATTCATTAGGAATCAAGAGTTTGTGCAAAAGTTACTATTTTTGGAAAATGACCTATAATGTGAAATTTCCATTTTTGGCAACTTTTCAAACCATCTTCAACTTGACTTTTCATCAGCAAGGAAGCTTCAAATGAATTTTCCTCAAACATGAAAGTTGAAGATCTCTCTCTCCCATTTCCAAAAAGTACTAGATTATCTCCATACCATTTGTGAAACTCAAGTTATGATCAAAAGAAGGCAAGGTGCTTTTTAGGGTTTTCACATGTATCCATTTTTCCACCTTTTGCATTTTGGTTCAAAATGACTTGTAATTGCCTCTAATGCTTCAAGTCATATTGCAACATCCAAGTACACTCCATGAGGATCATTTTTGACCCATGAATCAAGTGAATCTGTGCCATGTTTCTCACTTATTTCACAAAATGCATTTTTGCAAGATGGATCAAATCTCATGAATTAAGCCACTACAAAGCCCAAACCCATTCTATTTATGATCAGCAGGAGAAATGTGAGTGAATCATACTTGTTTCATGACCCACACGCGTGTGAACAAGTGTGTGCATCACAACTTGCATTTTTGCATAACACTTCCATTAGCCTTAATCAAGGATTTAACTAAACCCTAATCATGATCAGAGGTCTAGCCAAGTCTATATAAGGAGACTCACACGTTCATTCACACCTCATGCACTCTCATTTGCTCAGAATTCCAATTTTTTATCTCACTCATTCTCTCTTCGAAACTCACTCTCCTTGGAGTTTCTTTTAGATTTTATTTCACATTCTTGATCAGTGAAGTAAATAGAGCAAGAATCAACCATTGATTGAAGCTGAGAGTGAGTTTTTCATCAGATTCAGTTTTGGAAGGTTCAAGTTCAAACCTCAAGATCTAGCACGATTCCAAACTCTAATTGCATTTATTTTGCAATAAGAGGTTCTAAGGAGTAGATCTGCAGTTTCCAGAGGGTTTTCTTGGTGTATTTTAAGCTCTGCAATTCTCGGGTTAGTGTGAAATTCATCATCATATAAGTTGATTTTATGGTGTGCATTGTGTTCTTTGAGAGTTGCTGATCATCCTAATGTAATTTGATTTGATTTTGGACGTGTATCATGGCTGTATTGTAGATCTAAAGTTTTTAGATCTAAACTTTATCTCTTTGATTTGCCTTGTGTGTTGATAATCTATTGAAATAAATTGCATATTCATGTTCCTTGTTGAATTCTGAGTGGAATGGTGTACTTGTTTTTTATTTCTGGAAAATTTTTGGTGTTGAGGTCACCGGAGAAGGTGACTGGAGCTAGGGTTCCGGCACCTGGTCATTTTTCAGGCAGGTGGAGGTTTCAAGGTAGAAGATGAAATCTGGACCGTTGGTGGTCCAGATCTGGTGGTTCATGTATAGCCACGTCATTTAAAATCTTCTTTTATTTTATTGATTGAGTGTTGTTATTCCATGGTTGTTATTGTGCACACACAGATCTGAGCCACACATCTTGTTTAATCTTTGATCTGATGACTTATTTGTGTACGTTTGATGAATTTGAAGGATATTAACTTGCCAGCGCATTAAAAATGTCATGTGTTGCTCACGTGAATTTTATTTTGTTCAGATGGTGCTTTTTGTATGGCTCCCTATGTTAATTATCATGCGCGTGTTAATCTGAGCCTTTCATCTGGTTTACTTTGGTTTTGTTGACTGCGTGTGAATCATTGGATTGATCTGATGGCAATGATGGAATCAAAAAGGTTGACTCTGAGTCTAGGGTGAGAAGCGCTTTGGGATTCTTTTCTTTTCACACCCTCCTTTTGATCCAGCCTAACTTTTTCAACGTGGAATTGTTGCTTGTTGCACCCCTGGGTTTCATTTTATTCCTTTTTTATTTTATTTTTTGCATAGTTTTACATTTTAATTTTTAAAAATAGATTTATGCATCATAAAATTATGAAAAAAATCATGAAGCATCTTTGGAATTTTATAAAATTTTGTAAAATTTTATTTTCCATTTTTATTTTATTTTGTGCATCTGAATTAATTGTTTGATTAATTTTCTTTGTGAATTGTCTCAATTGTGCACACTTTGCCTTGTTGATTTTTGTTCTCATCATTGGTGTATGGTTTGCATCCCATTCTTTTTGAATATTTCAGAGGACATCTTGAGGTCCTTAAAAATATTTTTCTCATATTTTTAAACTCTTTTCATATTGCATTTTAGTCCCTCTATTTATGCATTGTTCTTCTTTGTTCTTATGCAACTTTGAAACATTGTTTGAGGTACTTTACTTGTGATTTTTTGTGTGGTATTTTGGCATGTTGCTAGCTTCTAACTTAGGTAATTTTGGTTTTAATTTTACAATTTTTGAATGTCATTTGATATATGTTTGATTATTTGTGCTTAAGTGAATTATGCATGATCATCTCTTGACATCTCTTAACCTTAATTGTTTTACCATGCCTAATTGATTGAGTTTCTTTGTGATTCTTTACATGAGTGTTTGATATGATGTTTACCCCTGGTTGAGGTCCCTTGTGACCAAATTTTGCAATTTGTGGATCATGTTTGGGTATGCTTTAAGTGCTTGTACTTTGACTTCCTTTTGTGGGCTTTCTTTGGTGCATAATGTTTCATGTTTTGATCTTTTCTTGCACATGAGAATTGTGGATGATGGTATGATCTTGATTCTGACTTGGTTTCATCTTCATCTTATTTTTCTCATTTCATCTTGACATAAAGTTCATTGGTGCTTAATTGTGCATTTCATATAAGTATGCTTGCATTCTTTCATGATTACCTTTGCATGCTTACTTGAGGTGTTTTGCATGGTCTTTGAGACTTGTTTATTGGTGTGAGTTGGATGTATTTGATATGATGTGCTTGCTGCCCTATCTTGTTTCTTATCTCATCCTTCTCTTTCTCATTCTTCTCTTTCACTCTCTTCCTCCCATGAATCTCAAGACTTGCTTAAGTCTTGGATTTTCTCCCTTTAGAGCTACCTAGTCCAACTTAATTTTTGATTAAGCTTGGAGTAGGATTAGCATTAGGTTTTAGGTAGTCGTCCCTCCTAAGCCTCACTAACCTTAGGTTACCCATGCATGATAACATTAGGACTCTTAGTTTCCCTTTAGAGTTTCCTTTGGGTCTTTTCTCTTCTCACCTCAAAACTTCTTGAAAACACTTAATATAGATAAAGTGTATTGCACACGAGCCTTAAGCGTGGGGAATGAGAAATGAGAGGCTTCCTCTCATCTTTCTAGAGTGGTTAGCGGGCGTCCTGTCTTGGGACGATTCGTCAAGTATTCGTCCCTGTGCCCTAGACTTTGGTGCAATGCAAGTTATGAACTAACTTAAAAAACACTTATGTCTAAAAAACACAAAACCAATTCAAATATTTTTATCCTTCGGGATTGTTGGGTTTCAAATTTCATTTTCAGAAAAGAGCTCGTCGCTCACGTAAAAAACACTTACCCATTCGTGGTCGTACCCACGAACTACATTAGCTCTGATTCCTCTCTCTCGTCCGATTGAGGATATGTAGGCACAAGACAGCGATTGTCTTGGCGAGCAACCTTCCCCCATAGTTCCTGTCCAAACTACGCTGACTCTGACTTTCCCATTGCACTGAGGGAGTACGTAGGCCTAGGGCATCGAATATGTCCTACCGAGTCCGTCTTAGTCACCCCCATCCCCGTTTTCTTTTGTTCAACCATAGATAGTAGGACAGCTCACCCTCCGTTTAGACAACAAGCATGGATCCCATCGAGTACGATGGATGCGTGGGGTGCTAACACCTTCCACTCGCATAACCTACTCCCGAACCCCGACTATGGTTGCGATGACCATGTCTTTCCCCCTTTCTTTTCAGGTTTATGCAGTGTTTCCTTTCCCTCTCTCGGGATAAATACACATTGCTGGTGACTCTGTGTTTTCTGCGCCACTCTCGCGTTTGTACCGTTAGATGCAAATCTTTCGGGAGCGACAGCTGGCGACTCTGCTGGGGACTGTGGTTGACCTCTTGCTGGTCCATCCCCTTTAGCGAGTCGATCCTAGCGCTTGTTTGTTTTTTCGTTGGGTGTTTATTTGTTGTGCTTTATTATGTTGTATATTACTGTTTTACAGCTTTTATTTCATTGCATTTCATTTTATTACTGTCATACTAGATATTGTTGTGTTGTGCTGGCTGGTTTCTGTTTGGCAGGTTGGGTTGTTCTGAGAGATAAGCTCAATACCCAGGCTTGAGTACACCCTAGGATTAGAGTGGAAAGTAGTGGGACCTACGTGCCATCTTGGTGCGTTTGTGTGTTCACGAAATTCACAACCAGACGAGGCTATCTAGGGACGCATTCTGACGTGTGTGTCTTGCACATGTTAGGGTATTGATCTAGAGAGTTGTCGACTCTGGTGACCGTTTCTCCAATACCTCAGTTGCGCCTCTTCTCCCGACCTGTGATAATGGCAGACCAAAAATGGCAAACCCATTACACTTGTCGATCCGAGGACCCAATGCTGAGGGACTCGCATAGGATGAGCTTATTTTTTAGGGGAATTAGTTGAGGCCTCCTCGATTGATGGTGATGCCAAACCAGAAATGGTGAACGTATCATCATTTCTCGACCTGAGAGCCCGTGATATTGAAGATCCTCGCCTTTATAGAACCCTCATGAGAGATAGGATGGGTGTTTTCAGGCTTGCAGGAAATCGAAACCTTCAACCTACCCGGTTTTTTGGATTTCTCATCAGCGTTTGATTATCTGGGTTTCTGGTTATCTCAGTGGTTCGGTATTCTAGAATTCTGGTTTTCTGGGTTGTGGTTCTCGTTCAGTTAACAGCACAGCACATCCAGCAGTGATGCCTTGATCCCATGCTTGCATGTGCATATCATTTTTCTTGCATTCTAACATGTTTGACATTTTTCAGGGCTTGCATCTTACTCTTGATTCCGGTTTTCTAAGGTTGCCTTGGCATGGATGTCCAGAGAAAGAAGATTGTTGCTCATTTGTTCCCTGACCCGACCTTAACGTTGATTCACAAGCTGATTAGTATGGCTGGTCCCGGAGTTCGTACAGAGTTCGATGGAGAGTATGAGAGACTTCTGAAGTTTGTCTACAGTATCTCCAAGTATGAGAAGGATGCCATTCATACACTTCTTCAGTTCTATGATCCGGCTTTGCGTTGTTTCACTTTCCCAGACTATATCTTGGCTCCAACGTTGGAGGAGTTCTCATTTATTTTGGGAATCCCCATCAGGCATGACATAGTATTCTTTTCTGAAGAACGCCCTGGGATAAAAGAAATGGCCATTACTCTTCATATTGGTGAATCTGCTCTGAGCAGTAATATTGTGGAGAAACAAGGAGCTAAGGGTTTCTTATTGAATTTCTTGTTTGATCAAGCTTGCATACATGTTAAGGAGAGGAATTGGACTGCTTTCCAAGCTATTCTGGCTATGTGCATCTATGGGATTGTCCTGTTTCCCAATATTCCTGATCTGGTGGATATGCATGCTGTCAGGATCTTTATTTCAAAGAATCCTATACCTACCTTGCTAGGTGATGTGTATCATTCAGTCCACTACAAGAATGAGAATAGGCGCGAAAAAGCTGTGAGTTGCTGTGCACCACTCTTATCTACTTGGTTTCTGAGTCATCTCCCCGAAGCTGGCGCTTTCGTTGATACGAGAGATTCTCTGAAATGGTCAAAGAGGTTAATGGGCTTGACTGCTGACAACATTGTTTGGTTCAACCATGACTTGCTAGGGATGGAGATTATTTACAAGTGCAAAGAATTCCCTAATGTACCCTTGATAGGGAGAAAAGGTGGAATTAACTATAATCCTTCCCTTGTTATCAGGCAGTTTGGCTATTCTTTGAGAGGTCCACCTGAAGAGCGAGACATTAGAGAGTCCTTATTCTTCAATGGTACTGGGGATCAACAGATGATAAGGAAGATTGTGAATGCTTGGAAGCATGTGACCAAGAAGGGAAAAACTTCATTCGGGAAATGTAATAATCGGGCTTTTCCTTCTTATGAAGAGTGGATTAAGAAAAGAGCAGAAGAGGAGCTTCTTCCTTTCCCGGTGGAACCACCTTTGTATCCTTTGATGATCGAGGCTCCCACGACTGTTGATATAGAGAAGTACGATAAGTTATGGGTTGAGAAGGAGAAACTCCGAGAGGAGAATCGTGAGCTAGGCAGGGAGGCTGGTCAGTTGAAGCACGAAAAAGGCGAAGCTATCCATGTTGCCAGGTTGAAATCAGAACTTTTGGCTGTGAAGGAGAAAGAATTGTCTGAAGAAGCCACAACCAGAGAGAAAGTGGCTCAAGCGTTGAAAAGTGTTAGCAAGGTCCTTTCGTCCAAAAAGAAAGAGTTGGCTTATGCTATGTCAAGAATTCACAGGTTCCGTGACCGTCGGAATACAACAATTACTACCAACAGGTTGAAAGAGGACAAGTATCTGGAGCAGATGGAAGGTTTGAAGACAAAGCTTCAGGGATCTTTGAGAGGAGAGCAATTGAGGAAAAGTTCAAGGAAACCATGGCAGATATGGAACAGCTGAAGATCCAAGCCGAAGTGAAAAGAACCAGAACTGAAGGTCCAAGTTCAGGTGGAGATTCTGGAGAAGATGATTGGGAATTGCATAGTCGTTATTTAACAGGGATCTTGCACAGGAGGGATCTTTTGATTCAGGAGTTGATTCAGAGACTAGAGCATACTAATACCAAGAAGCTTCTCAAGGAAGTGCAGAATTGGTGCAAAAAGAATGACGAATGGGGGAATTCTAGCACGGTTGAGTCTTGATGATATGCCTTAGTTTCCTTGCTGCTGTTTTCTTTGTATTTCCAGGATTACCGCCAGGCTTGTTGGTCGGGGTCTTTGTTTATGCTTATTCAGACTTGTGTTGTAACAGATGCTTATTCTCTTTATATGATCAGGAATTCATTTCTCTTCTGTTGTTAAAACTAGAATCAAGGGATAGATCGCCTTGATAATGTTCATACATGTTTACATTTGCATTTGCATGATCATTTCTGCATAACAGGTTTATCTCTGGTCTTCTTATGTTCTCCTTTTTTCAGACAGGATTGCCGACCAACGTATTCATCGGTATTCTACTCAGCCTGTGATAACCAGAGGATAGCCATGGAACAACTCCGTGCAGAGGTGACTGAAATGAAGATTCAGATGAGGCAATTTGGGGAAGATATGCTGGTCATGTCCCGAGAACAGAAATTGCCAAGAGAGGAAGTCAATCAGATGAGGACTCAAATGGGCCTGGTCATGGAAATCTTGGATAGGGTGTTAAAGAAGGAAGACAGTCATGTGCTCGCTTCCACAACAGAGGTGTGTACTCCTCCTATCTCTATGGGATTTGCTCTAGATCATAGATTGCCTCATGAATCTCTTCCACAAATTGAAGTTTCAGAGCTTTCTCTTCAGCAATCACTTCCTTCTCCCCAAGAGGATCCTAAGTCAGAGGGGCCTAAGAGGAAGTTTGATCCCATTCCAATGTCGTATGCGTAGTTGCTTTCTTATTTGCTCGAGCTCAAACTAGTCGAGCGTGTCACTCTAGGACCAACTCTGACAGGATTTTCTTTGGGTTCCAATATGAATGCTAGGTGTGACTTCCATTCTAGGGCACCTGGTCACAATGTTGAGAATTGTACAAGGTTCAAGCATAAAGTCCAAGATCTCATTGATTCAGAGGCAGTCAAGTTTGCATTCGTTGGCACTGGTAAACAAGGTGATTTTACTCCCATCGTTGTAAAGGAATTGGGGACTCCCTCCTTTTCCAAAGGATCCACCTCAGGTCATGGATCTCTTCCACAGCCTTATGCCTCAGAATTTTTGCGCTAGCAACCCTTGTTTGTGCATCAGCCGAACGCAGAAAGGAAAGTGCAGAGGCGGATTGGGCGCCCAAATCAGCAGCAGCAGCAGAATTACCAGCAGCAGAGGCAATTCAAACCAAGAAGTCCCAAGAGGATATTTGATCTTATTCCTATTCCTTATAGTTAGTTGCTTGCTCGCTTGCTCAAGAGCTCGCTAATCCAGCTGAGGAATGCCATGCCAGTGCCATACCCTATTCCTCCGGACTTTGACATGAACGCTAGCTGTGAGTTCCATTCGGGAACGTTTGGGCACACAATTGACGATTGTAACGCATTCCAACACAAGGTGCAAGACTTGATCGACTCAAAGGTCAGCACGCCAGATGGTACCCCCTTGGATTGAAGCTTCTTTGTCAGAGTAAGCACCAGATTGTAAGAGCGTTATCTGAAGCAATAAGTCCAGACGGAGTCAAGCCTTCCTCTATGTGGCAATCATTAGTTTCTTTATTGCATTTTCATATGTACCTTTCATTTGTTTGTTTAAACATTGCTTGCATGTAAGAACTCGTTTGTTTCTGAATGACAATCATAATGCAATGAGTATGTTTTTCTTGAAGAATTCCATTCGTGTTCACTCATTTTAAATGCTTGTATGCACTGTAATACTATCTTTCTTGCCTAGACTCTTGGAGGGAGGATGACGAAATAAGAACGCAGATTTCTAATGGTACGCTTTTGGATAAAACCCTGTTAAGGATGTACAGGCATTGTTTCCAATTCACAAACACTGGAGAGATAAGGAGATAGACATTTGTCAACCCCTTTGAGCCTAGTAGTAGGAGTTCTTTCTTAAAACAAAAAACCCTCAATTTTAACCTAGGGGCAGGGTAGGCGTCAGTTAGTTTGACCAAGTATTCAACTTTCAGAAGGAGTGTACATCTGAGGATCCATTACCTTCCACTCCACTATCAAGAGGTTAAGAGGTGTAGAACCACAATCGTTACTCCTCACCAACCGAAGAGTGAAACAGTCACAACCTTTTCAAACAAGTCAGGCAAAACGGTGTCACACGACTTGTTCAAAAAAAAAAGAGAAAAAAGAGAAAAAGAAAAAGCCTGCTAAGTCAAAAAGCTTGAAAGCAAGTGACTTAGGCAAAAGTTAAGGCATCCCGCTGGACTTCAAAATTGAAAACTCAAAAAAGTTAGTCCAGGAAAAAATTAGGGAACAAAAAGGAAAAGAATGAGAAAGCGAAAAGCCAAAAGGATTACAAAGAAAATCCCCGATAAGAACAAAGTTTTGTGACTATAGACACAAAAGACAAAAAGGGGCGACTGTTAGTCCAAAACCTCGTCAGGTGTCGAATCACCAGTTGCATGGATTCCCTATAAATCGGGAAACCTTTTGAGAGACGAGCGCTTGTGTCAAATTAGCTGAACATAGGACTGGAGAATATCATGAAGAGTGGGTGGGTACCAATAAACTTTGAGCCATAAATCCTTTTTTCTCAAACCGCGAACCAGGCCACGCTACAACCCTTAAAAGTCCTAATTGAAACAGGGTTTAGTCTGAAGGCGTACTTCAACGAGATAGTGTTCCTAACTCCCATGAGTTGTGCTAATAAGATTTTTGTTGGTGTTGCATGTGCGTATTGCTTTCCTTTCAAAAATAAGTGTCGTAACTCAGTTGTGTGACATATTTTCAATAAGGACTTCAAGATTAACATATGTGTTACATTTGAACAATCATTCTCAGAATAAATATTTTCTGCTTGCATACATTTGTTTGACATCAAAGAAGCTTACACGATGAACATCAGTCGAGAAGCTTAAACTGGACAAGTTGAGGTGCCTGAGACTCCAGAGGACATGTTGCTGAAAGATTATGTGGGAAAAAGGCCTTCCCAGCCATTTGTGTTGAGATGTAACCAATCTGGGACAATCACACCGGGAAATCTCTTCAAAATGTAGCCAAGCTGGGGCATTCAAGTTGAGAAGGTCTTTTCAGAGTACAATCAACCATGGGGCATTCATGTTGAGAAAATTTCTTCGAACTGGGGCATTTATGTCGAGATCCGATAAATTTCTCCACAAGCGTGTAAACTGGGGCAATCACGTCGAGATTCGGTAAATCTCTCGAAGACTAGTCGGTTAGAGACAAATGTACTGCAAGGCTTGTACTAGGGCAGGTCACTTCAAGGGCGCGAGAAGTTTTTCCCTTCAGAACACAGTCAGTCAATAGCACCTCTGCAAGGTTCAGAATACTGTGGCAGAACATTTCAGGTCATTACGAACCCTCTCGAGGTGGTTTACTTCATGAATCATGAAGTATGGGACAGTTATGTCCAGACTGGATACATCTCTAAGAGTTTGAAGACCCTAGGGCATTGTTGAACGCCAGGTTTTCTGTAAAATCCTCTTAAGATGATTGCTTCAAGAAGACCCTGTGTTCTGGGGCAAGGCGGAGAGTTAAAGGAACTGTGTTTCGCTTTTGACAATCAATATGCAGAAACTTAAAGCACTGAGTTGTTCCCAGTGTGGGACTTTTGGAGTATTTTCCCTCCAGCAAAGAGCCAGAGGGTAGCTTTTTCCAGCAAGGTGTGGGAACTGTTATTCTTCCTCAAGCAGAGAATTGTCCTATGTTCAAAAAGGGCTTTTATGAAGGTTTCTTATCTCTAGCAGTACAAATGGAATCCTCACTCTCAGCAAGGTAAGACGATAGAATATCGTCAAGAAGATGATGAGGAGTCAGAGTGTTCTCTTCCTCAACGGTCAGATCTAGTCATCTCAAGTAATTCAAAGTCCAATCTTCATTGGTACCTCCCCAGTAGAGTTGCTCCCCAACTTTGAAGTCTGATCATCCTCAGTAGTTTGCTGCTCTCCCCAGTCAGAGTATCGAGGATCGTCTTCCTCAACAGAGTATAAAGAAGTGATTCCCCAAGCGGAGTCGTTGAGGATCGTCCCCCTCAGCAGGATATAAGAGGTTTAACCCCAGCCAGAGTTGTGATTTGGCTTATCTTTCCTCAGCAGGTTGCCAGAAGTTGTTATTTTTACAGTCTCTCATGCAAGAGATTGATGGAGCATCTTCTTTGATCAAAGATGGTGTTTCCCCACAGAATATGGGGCAGTCGTTTTTTTCCTCAGCTAGTCAGGAAACATTTGTTTATCCCCTAGCAGAGTGGATGTTGACAACTACTATTTTCCAAGCAGATGTGCCGATGTTGAAGGTGCTCATATCCCTAAGCAGAGTCTGGTGGTGATTGGTATCCCCAGCAGGTCTTAAGTCCAATCATTTTTGGTAGACGTCAAATCCAGGTTCTGAAACATTTGGTCATCCCCGGCAGAGGAGTTTCCATCTTCAGTTTTCATTTCCACCCCCGATAGAGTGGGTTTTCTCTCAGAGATTCATCCATCTCCAACATAATTGGTGATTGTGATCTTCCCCAGCAGGGTGAAGTTTTCCTCAACATGATTTTCTTTGGTTTGATGACAATGTAGTTTGTCGTCCTCGGTGGAGCTGCTTCTGTTCTCAGTGTTTATTTCACTGGGACGGTCTTTTTGCATTGCATAAGCATTTTTGGCATGGCATCCTCCTAAACGCGTAGCATTTCCACTTCGTGTGGAGCATTACAGCAAAATTCAAACATATGCATCTTAAGCATAAGCCAGGTTTGAGTTTTCCTTCGTCAGGAAAGCCGGATTTCAGGAGATATCATTCGACTTTATTCCACAAGTGTTGGGTTTAGTCATTCAAAGCAATATTCGACATTCCCTTGCAGAGTTGTTTACCAGGATCGTTAATCCATGATTTAATTTTTACCCCTTCGTCCAGGTGGTCCTTTGGTTTATCCCCTCAAGGTTTTTACCGTCAGACACTCGTCCGTGTTTCCTTCGGCACCCGTCTATGTTTGAACCTTTTTGTTTCAATACCCGTTCGTAATGACCTTTTGATGACACTCGTCCATGTTTCCTTTAGCACCCGTCCGTGTTTTCATGTCTTTTACTCAATACTATTTTTCTAGACACCCGTGCATGTTTCCTTCCATTCCCCAGCGAGATTAATTCCTGATAAAAGTCGCTTTACAACCTTTCGATACCCGTCCGTATTGAAACCTTTATACACCCGTCCGTGTATCTTTTCGATACCCGTCCATATTGAATCTTTTTATGCCCGTCCGTGTACCTTTTCGATACCCGTCCGTATTGAATCTTGTTACACCCGTCCGTGTATCTTTTCGATACCCGTCCGTATTGAACCCTCTTTACGCCCGTCCGTGTACCTTTTTGATACCCGTCCGTATTGAATCTTGTTACACTCGTCCGTGTATCTTTTCAATACCCGTCCGTGTATCTTTTCGATACCCGCCCATATTGAACCTCTTTACACCCGTCCGTATTGAACCTTTACACCCGTCCGTGTACCTTTTTCGATACCCGTCCGTATTGAACCCTTTTACACCCGTCCGTGTATCTTTTCGATACCCGTCCGTATTGAACCCTTTTTACACCCGTCCGTGTAGCTCTTCGATACCCGTCCATATCTGATATCTTTGATTCCCTGGCACTCGTCCGTGTTTATCCCCAGCATAGCTAACACTCGTCCGTGTTGTGACAATGCATCATTTATTGCTTGTTCCCCAGTGGAGTCGTCCCTCCTTTGAGGATTGCAAATTTCAGGTTTCTTTTGGTATTCAATCTCCGTGAATCCTTTGAACACATGACAGCCATTGCTATCATACCTTCAGGACCAAGTTGATTGAATAGGGGCAGCTGTAACACCCCAAAATTTGCTCTTTTGTTTTGAAGCTAACTGGCTTATGTTTCTTTACATTAGGATTTGTGCATAGCATTGTTTCTTAGCATGGGATCAAGGTACTTGGTTCATTTCAAAGGAGTCTCAAGCCCCAAGGTGTTTTGTGGAGGTCATCATATCTTCATAAGTTCAAGAGTGGCAAAGGATTTCAAGTGAATCTTTCCCTCCTAACCAGAGGGACCAAATTAGGGTTCTTGGGTTCAAAGAGCTTCTGGAGGAAACTTTGTGGATTCAAGCATGTTCTCATGGGTTCCATATGCTCACAAACACTCATAGAGGAAGGCATGGCTAGTGGTTCATTATGGAAGATGATTAGTGGATCAATTACTTGTGAACCAAGAAAAGTCAACTGTAAGGAGAAAAGTCAACTGTAAGGAGAAAGTCAACCATGGGTTTTCAAAGCTTCAAATCATGTTTCCCAAGTCCATGTAACTTTAGTTGGTCAAGGAATGGCATGGCTGGCCTTATTCATCAAGAATCAAGAGTTTGTGCAAAAGTTACTATTTTTGGAAAATGACCTATAATGTGAAATTTCCATTTTTGGCAACTTTTCAAACCATATTCAACTTGACTTTTCATCATCAAGGAAGCTTCAAATGAATTTTCCTCAAACATGAAAGTTGAATATCTCTCTCTTCCATTTCCAAAAAGTACTAGATTATCTCCATACCATTGGTGAAACTCAAGTTATGATCAAAAGAAGGCAAGGTGCTTTTTAGGGTTTTCACATGTATCCATTTTTCCACCTTTTGCATTTTGGTTCAAAATGACTTGTAATTGCCTCTATTGCTTCAAGTCATATTGCAACATCCAAGTACACTCCATGAGGATCATTTTTGACCCATGAATCAAGTGAATCCGTGCCATGTTTCTCACTTATTTCACAAAATGCATTTTTACAAGATGGATCAAGTCTCATGAATCAAGCCACTACAAAGCCCAAACCCATTCTATTTATGATCAGCAGAAGAAATGTGAGTGAATCATACTTGTTTCATGACCCACACGCGTGTGAACAAGTGTGTGCATCACAACTTGCATTTTTGCATAACACTTCCATTAGCCTTAATCAAGGATTTAACTAAACCCTAATCATGATCAGAGGTCTAGCCAAGTCTATATAAGGAGACTCACACGTTCATTCACACCTCATGCACTCTCATTTACTCAGAATTCCAATTTTTGCTCTCACTCTTTCTCTCTTAGAAACTCACTCTCCTTGGAGTTTCTTTGAGATTTTATTTCACATTCTTGATCAGTGAAGTAAATAGAGCAAGAATCAACCATTGATTGAAGCTGAGAGTGATTTTTTCATCAGATTCAGTTTTGGAAGGTTCAAGTTCAAACCTCAAGATCTAGCACGATTCCAAACTCTAATTGCATTTATTTTACAATAAGAGGTTCTAAGGAGTAGATCTGCAGTTTCCAGAGGGTTTTCTTGGTGTATTTTAAGCTCTGCAATTCTCAGGTTAGTGTTAAATTCATCATCATATAATTTGATTTTATGGTGTGCATTGTGTTCTTTGAGAGTTGCTGATCATCCTGATGTAATTTGATTTGATTTTGGACGTGTATCATGGTTGTATTATAGATCTAAAGTTTTTAGATCTAAACTTTATCTCTTCGATTTGCCTTGTGTGTTGATGATCTATTGAAATAAATTGCATATTCATGATCCTTGTTGAATTCTGAGTGGAATGGTGTACTTGTTTTTTATTTCTGGAAAATTTTTGGTGTTGAGGTCACTGGAGAAGGTGACCGGAGCTAGGGTTCCGGCACCTGGTTATTTTTCAGGCAGGTGGAGGTTTCAAGGTAGAAGATGAAATCTGGATCGTTGGTGGTCCATATGCAGTCGTAGTTCGACCTAACGAGGTCGGTTAATGTTTTTTATGAGCGACGTTAAGTTCACGTCTGGCAGTTAGGGCTGATGCCTGTTTGCGACGAGACGGAAAATAACGTGCCCTTTTCTGAAAATGAGTTGAACTTAATGATCCCGAAGGATGAAAAAGGTTTGAGTTTGTTTTTGTGTTTTTTAGACAGAAGTGGATTGAAGTTAGCTAATAACTTGCATTGCACCGAAGTCTATGATGTAGGAACGAATGCTTAGCAAATCGTTCCAAGATGGAACGTCCACCAAACACTCTAGAAAAATGAGAGGAAACCCCTCATTCCTCACTTCCCACATGCAAGGCTCATACGCAATGCATGTCAATTTTATTAAGTGTTTTAGAAGTGTTATGAGATGAGAAGAGAAGACTCAAAGGAAAAGAAAACACTAAGGGGGATTCTATCCTAATGTTGTCATGCAAAGGTGGCCCTATAGTTAGTGAGGCTTAGAAGAGAACCCTACCTAAAGTCTAATGCTAATCCTACTCCAAGCTTAATCGAAATTTAAGTTGGACTAGGTAGCTCTAAGGGAGTGAATCCAATTCTTAATCAAGTCTTGAGATTCGAGGGAAGAGAGAGAGTGAAAAAGATGAAGAAGAAAGGGAGGCGAATAAATAAAAACAGCAGCTACCACAACGTTCCTGCACCAAAACAGCGGTAAAAAGCATCCCACAAGCAGTACAACTTATAACAACATACAACTCAGCACAAGAAAGGGTGTAAAATGTCGGCCAGCAACACATACGACATCACGCATACACTTAGACAGCTGTAGAAACAAAGCAGCATGCGATACCTTTGGATACGAATCAAGCATGGCAAAGGAATACGCATCAAACAACATGAATTATGTTTACAAACACATCATATATCATGTTAAACAACACTTGGAGACAACATGAAAGAATGCACCCCATCAATGAGAGGATGCACAACATCAAGCATATGAACAAAGTTGAAAACAAGCATGTATCTCATGAAATTATGTGGACCAACAAACACAAAGCAATTCCAGCAACATAAGCATTTAATCATAATCAACATGCTCAAAGAAATGTGTGTATGGTGTTCATAGCTTCAAGAAATCAACAACACAAGCATGAACATTCAATGGTGATAACCAAGAATCGCGTGTCGACAAAATCATATCCATTCCCTAGTGTGAGGTGAAATAGCTCAAGAATAGTCCGCAAATCATCAATGCATCAATCCATGATGTTTAGGCATGCATCGGATCTCAAACGACCAAGAAAATGCAAGAAAATATCACTCTGCAGCAGTGGTAATCGATTACTCACTTTGAGTAATCGGTTACTCAGTTGAAATTTGACCAAAAACGTGAAAATTAGGCAGAGTAATCGGTTACTCTGTTAGGGTAATCGATTACCACTGAAACAGAGGCAGAAAATCAACTTTGAAAAGTACTTTTCAGCATCCAATCACTTATGCAAACATCCAAATGATCATGCAATCAATTAATCACGAAATTCACATCAAATATCAGTAATCAAACACCAATTTCATCAATCAAACAACAAGATCACAAATCAAATCAAGCAAATGGATCAAATCACATCACGAACCAAGGATCTACATTGCATAAGTTGAAATTAAGCTAAATCAAACATAGATATAAGGAAAACCAACCTACAAGGCTGAGATTTGCCTTGGTGATTGTTGAGCACGAAATTGGTGAATCCAAGCAAGAAAACCAGAGATCTATACAATAATCTTCAAGATCCTAGCAAGAAACTTCAAGATCCAAGCAAGAACACTCCAAATAATCAAAAGCTGCTCCCAAAAGTGATTCCAAGATCCAAACCAGTAGCTATATCAGAATTGAACCAAGAATGATGATGTGATGGAGGTTTAGCTCAAGAATTCACAAATTCCAATAAAGAATTTGTGAATCTATGGATATGGAGCTTTGGTGAAAGGTTGAAAATGAAGATGAGAAGTGGAAAAAGTGAGAGAGAATTGAGAGCAAAATTCTGAAAAAAATGAGAGTGAAAATGATCTAGGTTTAAGAGGTTTGGAATGAATTGGTTTAAATAACCCCTAGGTTAGGAATTAAGTTTGGGTTGGGAGTGAGGTTAAGTGAGTGGAAATTGGGGTGAAAAGTGGATTAGGAAATGAAATGATGAATTAGAGTGGAAAAGTGATGGAGAGAATTTGAATATTGGGTGGAAAATGATGAAAATAGATCAGTTCTAGATCCTTCCCACACATGCACAAGCCAAGCACATGACCACAAAATACTCCAAAATTCTGCAAGTGCTGAAAATGCCACATTTTTGCAATTTCGCCCAGAGTAATCGGTTACTCACTTTGAGTAATCGATTACTCCATTCAAAAATTCAAAAATTGGCGCCAAATGGAGGGAAACTTGGATATTCGCCCGATTCCACCTGTTATGGACCATGATAGACCTCTGAAACTTGCCAACTGATATTACCACTGGAATACACTTAAAATATGCTGCGAAATGTTTTTCGTACTCGGATTAAACTGCTGATAACAACCGTCTGGTGCTGAATAACTGATCAAAAATTGACTGTCGGGGTTTATGATCATCCAATCGCTTAATGAGCAAAATAAATGCTCAAAAGACTTGGAAAGCTATCTGCTTGGCTCTGAACATTGTTAAAAATCATACTGGAACTGACGACGCCATGAGCTGCTGAAAGAATACCTCGATCCCATGCTCAAAAGGACAATGCAAATGCAGGAATGATAATGCAAAAGAAAGGAAGCATAAACCAGTTTGGTTAGAAACAAAAGGGCAAATTGTGAGGTGTTACAGCTGCCCCTATTCAAACTTCTTGGATCCGTGGGTATGATAGCAACGACTTTCAGACAATCGGGATACACGGGGTTTGAATACCAAAATAACTTGAAAATTTTGCATCCTGCAAGGATGATGAAATATCGAATACAAGAACGGCCGAAGGCGAACTCGGAAAGGCAAACCGGCCGAAGGCGGACTAAACTTGGGACATAAGGATAAACGAGAACGGCCGAAGGTGAACTCGAAAAAGTAGACCGGTCAAAGAAGGACCACGCTGGGGAGGTACAAAGGATACGAGACCATGCCGAAGCTGGGCTCGAAAAAGAAAGACCAAGCCGAAGGTGGGCTTTCAAAGAAAGACTAAAGTCGAAGGTAGACTTTCAACAAAGAACGGGCGAAGAAGAACTCAAAAAGAAAGACCAAGCCGAATGTGGACTTTTAAAGAAAGACTAGGCCAAAGGTAGACTTTCAAACAAAGTATACGAGACCATGCCGAAGGTGGGCTCGAAAAAGAAAGACCAAGCCGAAGGCGGGCTTTCAAAGAAAGACTATGCCGAAGGTAGACTTTCAAACAAACGATACGAGGCCATGCCGAAGGTGGGCTCGAAAAAGAAAGGCCAAGCCGAAGGTGAGCTTTCAAATAAAGACTATGCCGAAGGTAGACTCTCAAACAAAGGATACGAGGCCATGCCGAGGGTGGACTCAAAAAAGAAAGGCCAAGCCGAAGGTGAGCTTTCAAAAAAAGACTATGCCGAAGGTAGACTCTCAAACAAAGGATACGAGGCAATGCCGAGGGTGGACTCGAAAAAGAAAGACCAAGCCGAAGGTGAGCTTTCAAAGAAAGACTATGCCGAAGGTAGACTCTCAAACAAAGGATACGAGACCATGCCGAGGGTGGACTCGAAAAAGAAAGACAAAGCCGAAGGTGAGCTTTCAAAGAAAGACTATACCGAAGGTAGACTTTCAAACAAAGGATAGGAGACCATGCAGAGGGTGGACTCGAAAAAGAAAGACCAAGCCGAAGGTGAGCTTTCAAAGAAAGACTATGCCGAAGGTAGACTTTCAAACAAAGGATACGAGACCATGCCGAGGGTGGACTCGAAAAAGAACGACCAAGCCGAAGGTGAGCTTTCAAAGAAAGGATACGAGGCCATGCCGAGGGTGGACTCGAAAAAGAAAGGCCAAGCCGAAGGTGGGCTTTCAAAGAAAGACTATGCCGAAGGTAGACTCTCAAACAAAGGATACGAGGCCATGCCGAAGGTGGACTCGAAAAAGAAAGACCAAGCCGAAGGTGAGCTTTCAAAGAAAGACTATGCCGAAGGTAGACTTTCAAACAAAGGATACGAGACCATGCCGAGGGTGGACTCGAAAAAGAAAGACCAAGCCGAAGGTGAGCTTTCAAAGAAAGACTATGCCGAAGGTAGACTTTCTAACAAAGGATACGAGACCATGCCGAGGGTGGACTCGAAAAAGAAATACCAAGCCGAAGGTGAACTTTCAAAGAAAGAGTATGCCGAAGGTAGACTTTCAAACAAAGGATACGAGACCATGCCGAGGGTGGACTCGAAAAAGAACGACCAAGCCGAAGGTGAGCTTTCAAAGAAAGGATACGAGGCCATGCCGAGGGTGGACTCGAAAAAGAAAGGCCAAGCCGAAGGTGAGCTTTCAAAGAAAGACTATGCCGAAGGTAGACTCTCAAACAAAGGATACGAGGCCATGCCGAAGGTGGACTCGAAAAAGAAAGACCAAGCCGAAGGTGAGCTTTCAAAGAAAGACTATGCCGAAGGTAGACTTTCAAACAAAGGATACGAGACCATGCCGAGGGTGGACTCGAAAAAGAAAGACCAAGCCGAAGGTGAGCTTTCAAAGAAAGACTATGCCGAAGGTAGACTTTCTAACAAAGGATACGAGACCATGCCGAAGGTGGACTCGAAAAAGAAAGACCAAGCCGAAGGTGAGCTTTCAAAGAAAGACTATGCCGAAGGTAGACTCTCAAACAAAGGATACGAGGCCATGCCGAGGGTGGACTCAAAAAAGAAAGGCCAAGCCGAAGGTGAGCTTTCAAAGAAAGACTATGCCGAAGGTAGACTCTCAAACAAAGGATACGAGGCCATGCCGAGGGTGGACTCGAAAAAGAAAGACCAAGCTGAAGGTGAGCTTTCAAAGAAAGACTATGCCGAAGGTAGACTCTCAAACAAAGGATACGAGACCATGCCGAGGGTGGACTCGAAAAAGAAAGACAAAGCCGAAGGTGAGCTTTCAAAGAAAGACTATACCGAAGGTAGACTTTCAAACAAAGGATAGGAGACCATGCAGAGGGTGGACTCGAAAAAGAAAGACCAAGCCGAAGGTGAGCTTTCAAAGAAAGACTATGCCGAAGGTAGACTTTCAAACAAAGGATACGAGACCATGCCGAGGGTGGACTCGAAAAAGAACGACCAAGCCGAAGGTGAGCTTTCAAAGAAAGGATACGAGGCCATGCCGAGGGTGGACTCGAAAAAGAAAGGCCAAGCCGAAGGTGAGCTTTCAAAGAAAGACTATGCCGAAGGTAGACTCTCAAACAAAGGATACGAGGCCATGCCGAAGGTGGACTCGAAAAAGAAAGACCAAGCCGAAGGTGAGCTTTCAAAGAAAGACTATGCCGAAGGTAGACTTTCAAACAAAGGATACGAGACCATGCCGAGGGTGGACTCGAAAAAGAAAGACCAAGCCGAAGGTGAGCTTTCAAAGAAAGACTATGCCGAAGGTAGACTTTCTAACAAAGGATACGAGACCATGCCGAGGGTGGACTCGAAAAAGAAATACCAAGCCGAAGGTGAGCTTTCAAAGAAAGAGTATGCCGAAGGTAGACTTTCAAACAAAGGATACGAGACCATGCCGAGGGTGGACTCGAAAAAGAAAGACCAAGCCGAAGGTGAGCTCTCAAACAAAGGATACGAGGCCATGCCGAAGGTGGACTCGAAAAAGAAAGACCAAGCCGAAGGTGAGCTTTCAAAGAAAGACTATGCCGAAGGTAGACTTTCAAACAAAGGATACGAGACCATGCCGAGGGTGGACTCGAAAAAGAAAGGCCAAGCCGAATGTGAGCTTTCAAAGAAAGACTATGTCGAAGGTAGACTTTCAAACAAAGGATACGAGACCATTCTGAGGGTGGACTCGAAAAAGGGAGACCAAGCCGAAGGTGAGCTTTCAAAGAAAGACTATGCTGAAGGTATACTTTCAAACAAAGGATACGAGACCATGCCGAGGGTGGACTCGAAAAAGAAAGGCCAAGCCGAAGGTGAGCTTTCAAAGAAAGACTATGCCGAAGGTAGACTTTCAAACAAAGGATACGAGACCATGCCGAGGGTGGACTCAAAAAAGAAAGACCAAGCCGAAGGTGAGCTTTCAAAGAAAGACTATGCCGAAGGTAGACTTTCTAACAAAGGATACGAGACCATGCCGAGGGTGGACTCGAAAAAGAAATACCAAGCCGAAGGTGAGCTTTCAAAGAAAGAGTATGCCGAAGGTAGACTTTCAAACAAAGGATACGAGACCATGCCGAGGGTGGACTCGAAAAAGAAAGACCAAGCCGAAGGTGAGCTTTTAAAGAAAGGATACGAGGCCATGCCGAGGGTGGACTCGAAAAAGAAAGGCCAAGCCGAAGGTGAGCTTTCAAAGAAAGACTATGCCGAAGGTAGATTCTCAAACAAAGGATACGAGGCCATGCCGAGGGTGGACTCGAAAAAGAAAGACCAAGCCGAAGGTGAGCTTTCAAAGAAAGACTATGCCAAAGGTAGACTTTTAAACAAAGGATACGAGACCATTCTGAGGGTGGACTCGAAAAAGAAAGACCAAGCCGAAGGTGAGCTTTCAAAGAAAGACTATGCCGAAGGTATACTTTCAAACAAAGGATACGAGACCATGTCGAGGGTGGACTCGAAAAAGAAAGGCCAAGCCGAAGGTGAGCTTTCAAAGAAAGACTATGCCGAAGGTAGACTTTCAAACAAAGGATACGAGACCATGCCGAGGGTGGACTCAAAAAAGAAAGACCAAGCCGAAGGTGAGCTTTCAAAGAAAGACTATGCCGAAGGTAGACTTTCCTGGGGATAACAAGGTAACAGTGGGTGCGAGGACGGCCGAAGGAGAACTCGAGAAAAGAGAAAGACCAAGCCGGAGGTGGGCTTCAAAGAAAGACTAAGCCGAAGGTAGACTTTCAAACAACAATATGTAGAATCGATAGTTCCACAAAGATGACTCCGCCGGGGAAAAGAGAAATCTAAACAGACAACTCTGCGGGGGAGTATAGGAATGACCAACAAGAAGGACGAATCCACTGGTTGTGGTGTAATGTAAAACAACATCTTCTGAATTTTGTTACTTTCTGCTGGGGAAAGAAACTAGTAAAGGATATCAAACATGACCTATGCTTCGAATGCATATGTTTGAATTTTACCGTAATGCTCCATATCAATGGAATGCTACGTTTTTGGGAGGATGCCATGCAAAAATGCTTATGCAATGCAAAAGAGGCGTCTCAGCAAAATAAATGCTGAAGACCGAGGCAGCTCCACTGGGGATGACAAACTAAATTGTCCTCTGAAATATGAGACCCTGCTGAGGAAGACTTCACTGAACGACTTCCTGATCACAAACTCTGCTGGAGATGAAAACTCCGAGAGAAATTCCACTCTATTGGGGATGGATAGAAACGAATATTGAAGATGGAACCCAAAGAGAAATTCTCTCCGCTGGGGATTACCGATGACTTTTACCTGGATCTGAAAGAATGCCAATAACAATTGGACTTAGGACCTATTGGAGATATCAACCGCTGTTGATCAAACCACCGTGAAAGTCACCACCAAACTCTGCTTGGGGAGACAAGTCAATGGTTCCAAACCTGTTTGGGGATATCACCGAACTCAACCTGCTGTTGGAAAGTGCTCTTTCCTTTTTACCCTGCCGGGGAAAATCAGTACTTTTACCCTGCTGGGGAGTACCGGCCATGACTAGCAGACCTGCTTGAGGAACGGTAGATGATGACATCAACTCTACTAGAATATAACATCAAGCTTACTCATCTGAGGGGATTAAACCATACCGTTGCTGGTGAGGAAAACATTTCTCGACTAGCTGAGGAGAATGAGTGCTCAGGCTCTGTGGGGAAATAACATCTTTATCCCAAGAAGATATTCCATCAGTCTCTTGCTGGGGATGCAACAGCATCAACTTCCGATTGTTTGCTGGGAAAGTGATAAATCAATCACAACTATAGTTGGGGAATTAATCCTCTGTGCCCTCCTGAAGAAAATAATTCTCGACACTCTGGTTGGGGAAAAATAACAACCTACTGCTGTTGGATGAACTTTTCAACGTCGAGGAGACTAGCTCTACTGGGGAGAGAAATCAACGAAACTTGCCAAGGTATATCATTGAGCTTGACCTGCTGTTGGAGGACAGATTCTACCCTGCTGTGGATTAGAGCATGCCTTTGCTGACGAAACTACGCTTCCTGACCTCCTGAGGAAAATGACTACCAGGATCTGTGGGGAACACAAAGTCTTTTCAAAGACATCCAACACACCTCCTGCTGGAGATACAACCACACCCACCTCGGAGCAATCCACTTTAAACAGCTTGCTGGGGGGAATGGGTTCTGCTAAGGAATGAACTTTCAGTGCTGGGGGAGGTGACTCCACTGGGGAAGAAACAAACCTGTTGTCCTGCAAACACAATCAACAGGAAGTTCTATACGCAAAAAGGTTACCTCTATTACCAATACAACGACCATTGCCTAAGTAATTTCCACTGTTTTATGATACGCTTCGCAAAGCTTAACATTTCGCATGCAATGTTTTATCAAAATATCGGACGTTTTTACAAACAAAACAGTAAGGTAAAAACACGAATGGAAAGCTTTTTTGAGTGAAATGAAGATTTTATTGAATGAAATTGGCCTGTGAATAGGCATTTACATTTGGAAGCAATTCCTGAAAAAGGTTATTGCGAAAAGAGATAAAAGAAAATACACATGTCGGCAATGTGGGGAACAGATATCCACCGTGATTCAATTCAGCTATGACTCAATATGCCTTGCTTATCCGCAGATGCTCTGGCCTTCGAAAAGACTGATTGGACTGATCCCTTTCCTTCGAAATTTCCATGTATCAAAAGTGTTCACAAATCGAACGTAGCACGTAGCCTCTTGCTTTTAAATCCTTAACTTTTGCCTGGATCACCCTTTTCGGGTTTTCAATCCACCGGGATACCCTTTTTTGCCAAAGTTGCCTTTTTCAAGTTTTCAACCTTGCGGATTTATTCTTTTTTTCTTTTTATCCCTAACTTTTGCCTGAACCCCTTTCTTTTTATAGTTCGCCGGGATGCCCCTTTTTTGCCTGGACTTTCTTTTTGTGTCCAGCGGGTCTCTTTTATGCAAAGTATTTTTTGACTACATCTGCGTTCACAGGGGACGTGAAATCTTCACCATCCATAGTTGAGAGTAATAAGGCTCCACCAGAGAAAACCTGTCTTAATACATATGGCCCTTCGTAGTTTGGAGTCCACTTACCCCTGTGATCTGCCTGAGGAGGGAGGATCCTTTTCAAAACTAATTCACCAGCCTGAAAACACCGAGGACGCACTTTCTGATCAAAGGCTTTCTTCATCCTGCTCTGATACAACCGACCATGTGCAATGGCTGCCAATCTCTTCTCTTCAATAAGGTTCAGCTGATCCAGTCTGGAACGCACCCACTCAGCTTCATCAAGCTTCACGTCTGCCAGAATTCTTAAAGAAGGAATCTCAACTTCTAATGGTAGAATTGCTTCCATACCATATACCAATGAGAAAGGAGTTACCCCAGTTGATGTGTGTACCGAAGTACGATAACCATGTAAAGCATAAGGCAACATCTCATGCCAGTCCTTGTAGGTCACTACCATCTTCTGCACAATTGATGTTCTTATTCGCTGCTTCAACAGCCCCATTCATCTTCGGACGATAGGGAGAAGAATTGTGATGTTCAATCTTAAAGCTCTGACATAGCCCCTTCATCATCTTGTTATTCAAATTTTAACCATTATCAGTAATGATTCTCTCCGGGACTCCATACCGGCAGATGATGTCCTTCTTGATAAATCTGGCTACCACTTGTCTGGTGACATTGGCGAACGAGGCTGCCTCTACCCACTTCGTGAAATAATCGATGGAAACCAAAATGAAACGATGCCCATTGGACGCAGTCGGCTCAATCTTTCCAATCATATCGATGCCCCACATGGCAAAGGGCCTAGGTGATGACACCACATTCAGAGGAGTAGGTGGCACATGCACCTTATTAGCATAAATCTGGCATTTATGACATTTTCGGGCGTATTTGAAACAATCAGATTCCATAGTCATCCAATAATACCCTGCTCTCAGCAGTTTTCTGGCCATAGCATGCCCATTGGCATGAGTACCGAAAGATCCTTCATGACCTTCCTCCATTAACAATTTTGCCTCATGTTCATCAACACAACGTAGCAAGACCATGTCAAAATTCCTTTTGTATAGCACATCGTCCTTTATCAGAAAGAAATTTCCCGCCAACCTCCTCAGAGTTTTCTTGTCTTTGGTGGATGCACCTTTTGGATACTCTTGACTCTTCCAAAAAACCTTGATATCATGATACCAAGGTTTGCCATCTGACACATCTTCAATTGCAAACACAAAAGCTAGCCTATCCAAGCGCATGATTCTGATTGAAGGAGTTTCATTCCAACGATTCACCTGATACATCGAAGACAACGTCGCCAACGCATCGGCCATCTGATTCTCCAACCGGGGTATATGATGGAAATCAATTCTGTCAAATAAAGGTAACAACCTCCTGGAATAGTTGTTATAAGGAACCAAGTTCGCTTGACGAGTTTCCCATTCTCCGGTGATCTAATTAACCACCAACGCGGAATCACCATAGACATCGAGGTTCTTGATTCTCAAATCAATCGCTTCTTCCAACCCCATAATGCATGCTTTATACTCTGCCTCGTTATTGGTGCATATGAACGCCAATCGAGCAGTGAAAGGTATATGAGAACCTTTTGGAGTTGTAATGACTGCCCCGATTTCGTTACCGTATGAATTAACAGCCCCATCAAAGACCAGCTTCCATTGGGATCCAATTTCAGGTCCTTCATCAGGTAGAGGCTCTTCACAGTCTTTCATCTTCAGATACATAATGTGCTCATCAGGAAATTCCAACTTCATCGGTTGATAATCCTCAATTGGTTGTTCAGCGAGATATTCTGACAAAACACTTCCCTTAATGGCTTTTTGGGAAACATATTGAATATCGTATTCTGTCAGAACCGTCTGCCAATGGGCTATTCTTCCAGAAAGCGCCTGCTTTTCAAACACATACTTGATCGGATCCATCTTCAAAATCAAGAGGGTTGTGTAGTTTAACATATACTGCCTCAAACGCTTAGCTGCCCAAGCGAGTGCACAACATGTTTTCTCCAGCATTGAGTACCTCGACTCACAATCAGTAAACTTCTTACTCAGGTAGTAAATGGCATGCTCTTTTCTACCTGACTCGTCGTGTTGACCGAGCACACACCCCATTGAGTTCTCAAGAACCGTAAGATACATAATCAATGGCCTTCCTGGCACAGACGGCATAAGGACCGGAGGTTCCTGCAAATATTCTTTTATTTTTTCGAACGCCTTTTGACAATTCTCGTTCCACCTGACCTCTTGATCTTTTCTTAACAACTTGAATATCGGTTCACACGTGGCTGTAAGGTGAGAGATGAATCTAGCAATGTAGTTCAGCCTCCCTAAGAAACCACGAACCTCCTTTTGTGTTCTTGGTTCAGGCATTTCTTGAATGGCTTTTACTTTAGCAGGGTCCACCTCGATACCTTTTTCGCTGACAATAAAACCCAGTAACTTTCCAGATCTCACCCCGAAGGTGCACTTGTTCGGATTCAACCTCAGTCTGAACTTTCTCAACCTCTCAAATAGTTTATGAAGATTCACTAGATGCTCTTCCTCCGTCTGTGACTTCGCAATCATGTCATCAACATAGACCTCGATCTCTTTGTGAATCATATCATGAAAGAGAGTCACCATCGCCCGCTGATATGTTGCCCCAACATTTTTCAATCCAAAGGGCATCACTTTGTAACAGAATGTTCCCCACGGTGTTATCAACGTTGTTTTCTCCATGTCCTCTGGGGCCATCTTGATTTGGTTATACCCAGAGAAGCCATCCATGAAGGAAAACACAGAATACTGAGCGGTGTTGTCCACTAACACGTCAATGTGAGGAAGCGGGAAGTCGTCTTTTGGGCTTGCTCTATTCAGATCTCTGTAATCGACGCACATCCTGACCTTTCCGTCCTTCTTAGGTACAGGCACAATATTAGCAACCCACGGAGGATAATTCGTTATAGCAAGAAACCCAGCATCTAACTGTTTCTGAACCTCTTCTTTAATCTTGACGGATATTTCTGGTTTCGTCCTTCTCAGCTTCTGCTTAACCAGAGCACATCCTTCTTTGAGCGGCAGCCGGTGTACCACGATGTCAGTGTCAAGCCCAGGCATGTCTTGGTAAGACCAGGCGAAGATGTCCACATACTCTCGGAGCATTTCAATCAATCTTCCCTTGACGGTGTCTTCCAAAGCAGCCCCAATCCATACCTCTTTCTTTGCGCCCTCGGTTCCCAAGTTAACAACCTCGATTTCCTCCTGATGAGGCAGAATGACCTTTTCCTCTTGTTTTAATAGCCTGGCTAATTCCTCTGGTAAGGTACAATCTTCATCAGTCCCCTCTTCAGCCTGATATATGGGATTATCGAAGTCATACCGAGCCATAGCTGAATCATGATGGGTGGAATCTGAACAAGAAAACCTGCATGATTGATGGTATATGTTTATTATGGATGCATCAAACAAAACACATTGCCATTTTGCTGTGATTTTAATGCAAAAACAAAAATAGAAAAACAGGGATCTAAACATTTGAATGTGAAAACGTCCTTTATTAATGATAAAGAAAAGCATACAAAAACATTCAAGCCCTACAAACAAGAATCACTACGTCTTGGGCAAAATGTATGATTAACAGAGATGACAAACGGAAGCAATTACTCTGGTCTGGTCACTTGAATGGCTCTTTCCGACGACCAGTTGAGAAGGCTTTGACCTGGGACACATGGGCGGATCCAACTGTCCAAATCACAATCACTGTCCCCATCCTCCTCAATCGCATTAACTCTGTCGAAGAAAACACCGGCACTGGTGAAACGGACTAGGCCATAGAACTTAGGAGGCTCTTCAGGACGCCTGGGTGGCTTATAACCCAGTCCATGAGTATTCCGCTTTTCTTGGACATCAATAATCTGACCCCACTTTTGTGAACCACCGGCTTCAACCACGGCCCGTGCATCCTTAAAGGAAGACATAGAAACCTCCGGCTGATGTACCACTGTAGGCTGAACCACTTCAGACTGGCTACCTTCCTTGGGAGGCTTCTCAGTGATCTTCACTGCTTTGAAACCCTGACATAGAGTTTCATGAATTTCACCATCTACCTCCACATATTTGAAAGTAGATAGTTGGCTTATCATAATATCCTCTTCTCCACAGACCGTCACCACATGCCCGTCTACCATATACTTTAACTTCTGATGCAATGTAGACGTCACAGCCCCAGCATTGTGAATCCATGGACGACCCAGCAGACAGCTGTAAGCAGGTTGGATGTCTATGATATAGAAGGTATCATCAAAAACTTCTGGCCCAACCTTAATTGGTAGCACAATCTCACTGAAAATGGACCTCTTCGAGCCGTCGAAAGCGCGCACCACCAAATCACTAGGTGTGCATATCAACCCTCGGGTGTCCAACTTCATCAAGGTTTTCTTAGGCAGAACATTCAAAGAGGACCCAGTATCCACAAGCACATGAGACATCAACGAACCACGGCATTCAACAGAAATATGCAAGGCATTGTTATGGTTTCTCCCAACTGGAGTCAAGTCAACATCAGTAAAACCCAGACCATTGCCTGCATTGACATGGGCCACTATCCCCTCCAACTGATTAACAGAGATCTCTTGAGGTACGTAAGCAGCATTCAGTACCTTCAACAATGCATTTCGGTGTGCCTCGGAACACAATAACAGGGACAAGATGGAGATCTTGGACGGAGTCTGATGTAACTGATCAACAATCTTGTAGTCGCTCTTCCTGATTAATCTCATAAATTCTTCTAAGTTCTCGGAGAAAAAATTATTAACCGGCCCTACCGTGGAGTCATTCACTACTGGTGCTTGCACAGAATTACCTACAACCTGTTTCCCTTTATCTTGTTTAGAACTACCAGCTTGATCATTTGAAGGGATAAAGACCCTACCGCTTCTCGTGATAGCTCCTGCCTCAATATTGCTTTCAACACAAGAGTTCACTACAGAAGTTCCCACCAGTTCTTGTTTCTATCCATTGACAAACACTTCGGCTCTATAATTCCAAGGAATGGCCTTGGTACTCTCGTATGGCACGGGTCCGGGAGCTGTAATAATTACCGGTGCTGGTCTGACTGGCACTGAAATAGTGATTGTTTTGAAAGGGATAGTAATGGTAGCAACCTCATTTTTTCTACTAACCACTTCTTTCTGTTGGTCACATCGGTCAAACTGCAATCGACCTTCACCTATCATCTTTTGAATTCCTGACTTCAACAAATCACACCCATTCACTTGCGACATACACTCTGAACAATTCTCATCACATCCGGGGGACACCCCATCCCTCAATAACCTCTCCTTTACCACTATCAGAGGAGTCCTTAATTCATTAACATCTGTAACCAAGTTCAAAGATTCATTCTCCTCTATCACAGCGTTAACCCTTGGCCCACCATGGTTCGGTATTGGATTTTGGATGACATTCGGCCCATCATTTGAAAAGTTAATGGCCTTTGAATCCACCAAGCAGTGTTTTAAAAACCGGACCGATCATTAAACCGGTGAGGGTACTGGTTCACTGGTTTATCGGTCGAACGACTGGGTCATTGGTCGAACCGCATGACTAAACCGGATTAAACTGGATAACTCGGTTGAATAAACCTGTCATTATAATAGGTATAAAACCGGTAAAATCGGTCGAACCGGATGATTCAGTCTCTAAAAACTATAACTAGCACTTAAATTTTTTGAAAAGATCATATCATAAATTCACAGGTTCTTAATTTAAATTCAAATTTTAAAAGAGTCTAATTGTAAATTTTAAACAGAGTCTAATTTAAATTCATAGTTTTAATGTTAATAAAAAATAAGTTTTAATGTTAATAATTAAAACAATACAAATATTAACATTATTTTAAATAATAAATTTTCCAAGTCTATATATATATATATAATGGAAATCAGTTAAGTCTAAAATTATATTATATTTTATTTTTTAATTTGTGTTCTTAAATTTCTATACAAATATTTGTAGGATGGTTTTTCAATCAATATAAATACAAAATAGTAAAAATAGTTTTGTGGATATTACAAAACTTAATTTGTGTATCACTTGAATTAAATGAGTGATTACTATTATTCTTGAAGAAAAGTTCCTATGTATTTGAGTAAAAAAAATTAAAATTAAAAATATAAAAAATTTTAAAAAAAATTTAAAAAAAATTTAAAAAAATTAAAAAAAAATTTTTTTAAAAATTTAAAAAAAATTTGAAAAAAAATTTTAAAAAAAATTAAATTTTTTTTTTAAAATATGCAGTTGAACTGCCGGTTTGCGAAAACCGCCGGTTTTCCCGGTTCGCACCGGTTCACATCGGTTCTCACCGGTTCGAAGACATGCCCGATCCAGCAAGCGAACCCGGCCGGTTACCTGGCTGGTTCCCGGTCCAACCGGTCCAACCGGCCGGTCCGGTCCGGTTTTTAAAACTATGCCACCAAGTCTTGGACTGCGTGCTTAAAAGCTTTGCAGTCTTCAATATAGTGTTCGGGTGCCCCAGAATGAAAATCACAGTGGCCATTAGGATTATAACCCGGAGGTGGATTATCGGTGGGAGGAGCTAGAGTCCTTTTCTGGATTAACTGCAACTGTAGCAAATGCTGAAACAACTGTGAATATGGTAGAGGTGGAGTATCAAAATGTCGGTTCTGCTTAGGCCTTGGCTGATACTGACGAGGAGCCTGATTTTGCTGCTGCTGAGGTGGAAGCGCTGCAGGAATTGTCACTGAAACTACCTGCTGGTTATAACTCTGATGCTGTTTTCCTTTACCTCAGTGAGACGACACAGAATTGGCTTCCTCCTTTTTCATAAAATTAGCATAGGGTTTCTTCCCTTGACCAGAAGACAACCCATCGCTACCTGCTACCTTCCCCGCTTTGATTCCACTCTCTAGCATTTCCCCGACCATGATCAAATCAGCAAACTTGCCTGACGCCCAAGGTAACAGTTTCTCATAATAACGTCCCAACAAAGTATCCATAAACAAATTCAGCATTTCCTTTTCCAACATGGGCGGCTGCACCCTTGCCGCTAGTTCACGCCATCTCTGCGCATATTCCTTGAAGCTTTCGTTATTCTTCTGGGACATATTCTGTAGCTGGGTCCTGTTGGGAGCCATATCAGTGTTATATTGGTAGTGCTTGTTAAAGGCCTCGACCAACTCTCTCCAATTACGGACATGGCATCTCTCTAGTTGCATATACCATTCCAAGGATGCCCCAGACAGGCTATCCTGGAAGAAATGCATCAGCAATTTCTCATCTTTAGAATACGCGGCCATCTTCCTCGCATATGCCCTGACATGCGTCTTGGGACAGGTAGTACCATTGTATTTCGCAAAAGTGGGCACCTGAAATTTGTGCGGAATTACAACACCAGGAACCAGCCCCAAATCCTCCAGATCCATTCCTACAGAATTCTGATTCACCACTCCCCTTAGTTGTTCTTCAATCAGTCTGAACCTTTGATCATTGTCAGCCTGAGGACCAGCATCCCCGCCTGGCAGAGAGAAAACGTCATCTTGTTGGTCTTTGAAACGACGACCATGAACAGCACAAACATTTCCTCCTCTCACAACAGAAGGAATCACAAGCTGCTCTCCTCCGCTCGGAGGGATCACAACACCAGGAATGAGGACCTCTACGCCCACAGGACCTCCATGAGCACCATTACCAACAACACCATTATGGACTCCACCATGAAGAACCCCATCTTCATCCACCCTCGCCACTAAGGGTTAGACCAAAGTCCTCAACTGTTCTTTCCCTTGGGCAACACCTTGCATCAGCTCCATGAATTGGTCTATACGGGCCTGCATGGCGGCCATCTCTGCTTGCATCTTCTCCATAATTCTCCTCTGATTTGATCTAGTAGAATACCGATGAATAAGATGATTATCAATCCTGCCTGCAACCAAATAAAGGTTAGAAAAGCCCGAGACGAACACCTGCTATGCAAAAAAAAAATGATTATGATTATGTAAATGCAAATGAACATGTTTGGATATTTGCAGGGCGATCTACCCCTTGATTCCAGTTTAAAGACAAGATAGGATGAAACTGCTGCTCATATATAAATCAGAGAAAATCATTGTCAGAGATTACAACCCAAAATAACATAGATAAGTCTGAAAACAAAAGGAGCAAAGATCCCAGCCAACAATTATGGTGGTGACCCGAGATACAAAGAAAACAAACTACAGAGTGTCACCCACTGCCTGATCTAGAGCCTTCACCCCTAGGCCTCTTCACTTTAGCTCGTATCTTCAGCTCTGCTATGGTCACTATGGCCTCATTCAGTCGCTCATCAACTTCGTGTCTTTGGAACGTCCCTGATAAGATCTCCTCGTCTTTCTTCTTGAGCTTCGTCTTTAAACTCTCGATCTGATCCAGGAACTTATCTTCTTTTTGTTTGTTGGCAGTTATTGCAGTATCTCGGTGAGCGTTGAACTTGTGAATCTTTGACCAAGCTTTGGCTAGATCTTCCTTCTTGGATTTGAGAATCCTACTAACACTTCTTAGAGCTTGCCCTCCCTTTTGTCTGGCTGTGACCTCTTCAGCTAGCTCTTTTTCTTTCTTAGCGAGAAGCTCTATCTTCAACTTGGCGACATGAACAACTTCACCCCGCTCATGCTTCAACTGGTATATTTCTCTTTGTAGCTCACCGTTCTCCTCTCGAAGCTTCTCCTTTTCAGCCCATAATTTGGTATACTCCTCTATCTTCACTGTGGTTGGTGGCTCAATCAACAGAGGGTACAAAGGCGGCTCTATTGGGAAAGGAAGAAACTACTCTTCTGCCCTTTTCCAGACCCACTCCACATACGGAGAGAAAGCTTGGTTGTTGCACTTCCCAAAGAAATTCTTTCCTCTTTTGAAAACCTACTTCCAAGCGTCCACGACTTTCCTTACCACCTCTTGGTCTGCAATGCCATTGAAAAACAAGGATTCTCTGATATCTTGTTCCTCAGGGGGAGTCTTCAATGCGTACCCAAATTGTCTGATAGCAAGGGAAGGGTTATAATTAATTCCGCCTTTCCTCCCTATTAAGGGCACATTTGGGAATCCTCCGCAATTGAAAATAAGCTCAATCCCTAGCAAACTGTGATTAAACCAAACAATGTTGTCAGCAGTCAATCCCATCAACCTCTTAGACCACTTCAAAGAATCTGTTGCATCAACAAAAGCCCCAGCTTTAGGGAGATGACTGAAAAACCAAGTAGATAGGAGCGGCGCGCAGCAACTTACAGTCCTTCCTCGCCTCTTTTTGTTTTTGTAGTGGACTGAATGATACATGTCACCAAGGAGAGTAGGCACGGGGTTTCTCAAGATGAAAATCCGAATTGCATGCATGTCAACAAACTCCGGGGTATTGGGGAATAGGACAATCCCATAAATGCAAATAGCTAAAATAGCGTTGAAAGCAGGCCAATTTTTCTCCTTAGCACATGAGCAGGCTTGGTCAAACAGAAATTTCAAAGGGAGGCCTCTAAACCCTTGCTTGTCACTGATATTGTTACTCAGAATGGATTCCCCCATGTGAATAGCAGCCGCCATCTCTTCCAGTCCAGGTTGTTCTTCAGAAAATAAAGGTATCCTTGGATCGACAGAAATTCCCAAAATAAATGAGAACTCCTCTAAAGTCGGAGCCAATACATAATCCGAAAAAGTGAAACAACGCAAAGGAGGGTCATAGAATTGAAGGAGCGTGTGAATGGCATCGTGCTCTTCTTGTGAAATATTTCGGACAACCTTCAATATCTCCCCATATTCCTCCTTGAACCTGGCACGGACCTCAGGATCAGTCATACTAATCAACTTCAGAGTCGGATCTGGGAACGTGTATGCTACATTCTTCTTCCTCTGAGCTTCCATGACGAGAACACCTCAACAACCGGAATCAAGGGTAAGATGCAAGCCCTGAAAAATGTCAAACATGTTAGAATGCAAGAAAATGATGCAAATGCAAACATGGGATCAAGGTATCACTGCTCTGGACATATGCTGTGTTGTTAACTGCACGAGAACCACAACCCAGAAAACCAGAATTCCAGAACATCAGACCACTGAGATAACCAGAAAACCAAGTAAATAACTACACACTGTCAAGAAATCCAGAAAACCGGGTAGGTTGAAGGTTTCGGTTACCTGCAGACCTGCAAACACCTATCCATGCTCACATGTGGGGTCTAGAAAACAGGATCCTCAGTCTCAGATTCTCGATTTGAGAAGCAATAGTACATTCATCCCTCGGGGTATAATACTATCGCCAAACAAAGAGGTCGTCCACTGATTCCCCCAAAAATAAGGTCATCCTATGCAAGTTCCCAGCATTGGGTCCTCGGATCGACAAGTGTAATGGGTTTGCCATTTCTGGTCTGCCATTATCACATGTCGGGAGGAGAGGCGTTGCTGAGTCCTCGGAGAACAGTCGCTAGAGTCAACAGCTCTCTAGATCAACATTCTGAAATGCGCAAGACACGCACGTCAGAATATCTCCCAAGATAGCCTCGTCTGGATGTGAATTTCGTGAACACCAAACGCACCAAGACGACGCGTAGGCCCCACTACTTTCCACTTTAATCCTAAGTGTATGCTCAAGCCTGTGTATTGGGCTTATCTCTCAAAGAAAACTAACCTTCCAAACAGAAAACCAGCACAGCACAGCACAGTCCAGCATAAAAATGAAATGCAATGCAATAAATACGGTAAATACAGTAAAACAGTAATATACAACAAAATAAAGCATAACAGTAACAGTAAACACCTAATGAAGAAGACACACAAGCGCTAGGATTGACTCGCAAAAGGGGATGGACCAGCAAGAGGTCAACCTGTCCCTAGCAGAGTCGCCAGCTGTCGCTCCCGGGGATTTGCATCCGTGGTACAAGCGCGAAAGTGGTTCGAAAAACAGAGTCGCCAGCAATGTGTATTTATCCCAAGAGAGGGAAAGGAAACACTGCGTAAACCTGAGGGAATGGAAATAGCATAGTCTCGCGACCAAGAGAAATGGGTAAGGGAGTCGGTTACGCGAAGGGAAGATGTTAGCACCCCACGCGTCCATCGTACTCGACGGGATCCACGCTTGTTGTCTAGATCAAAGGGTGTCGTCGTCTGGAGCTCCACTGCTGGTGGAACGGGAACGGAACGGGAACGAAAAAGAGCAAAGAAACGAGGGAGAAAAGAAAAAAAGTGACTCGATAGGACATCTCTCGTCCTACGCCTACGTATTCCCTCATGCAATGGGAAAGTCAGAGTCAACGTAGTTCGAACACAAACTAAAGGGGGGAGGTTGCTCGCCAAGACATCATCGTCTTGTGCCTACGTATCCTCAATCGGACGAGAGAGAGGAAATTAGAACAGTCGTAGTTCGACCTAACGAGGTCGGTTGGTGTTTTTTATGAGCAACGTTAAGTTCGCCTCCGGTAGTTAGGGTCGATGCCTGTTTGCGACGAGAGGGAAAATAACGTGTCCTTTTCTGAAAATGAGTTGAACTTAACGATATCGAAAGATGAAAAAGGGTTGAGTTTGTTTTTGTGTTTTTTAGACAGAAGTGGATTGAAGTTAGCTCATAACTTGCATTGCACCGAAGTCTATGATGTAGGAACGAATGCTTAGCAAATCGTTCCAAGATGGAACGTCCACCAAACACTCTAGAAAAATGAGAGGAAACCCCTCATTCCTCACTTCCCACATGCAAGGCTCATGCGCAACGCACGTTAATTTTATTAAGTGTTTTAGAAGTGTTATGAGATGAGAAGAGAAGACTCAAAGGAAAAGAAAACACTAAGGGGGATTCTATCCTAATGTTGTCATGCAAAGGTGGCCCTATAGTTAGTGAGGCTTAGAAGAGAACCCTACCTAAAGTCTAATGCTAATCCTACTCCAAGCTTAATCGAAAATTAAGTTGGACTAGGTAGCTCTAAGAGAGTGAATCCAAGACTTAAACAAGTCTTGAGATTCGAGGGAAGAGAGAGAGTGAAAAAGATGAAGAAGAAAGGGAGGCGAATAAATAAAAATAGCAGCTACCACAACGTTCCTGCACCAAAATAGCGGTAAAAAGCAGCCCACAAGCAGCATAGCTTATAACAGCATACAATTCAGCACAAGAAAGGGTGTAAAATGTCGGCCAGCAGCACATACGACAACACGCATACACTTAGACAGCTGTAGAAACAAAGCAGCATGCGATACCTTTGGATACGAATCAAGCATGGCAAAGCAAATACGCATCAAACAACATGCATTATGATTACAAACACATCATATATCATGGTAAACAACACTTGGAGACAACATGAAAGAATGCACCCCATCAATGAGAGGATGCACAACATCAAGCATATGAACAAAGTTGAAAACAAACATGTATCTCATGAAATTATGTGGACCAACAAACACAAAGCAATTCCAGCAACATAAGCATTTAATCATAATCAACATGCTCAAAGAAGTGTGTGTACGGTGTTCATAGCTTCAAGAAATCAACAACACAAGCATGAACATTCAATGGTGATAACCAAGAATCGCGTGTCGACAAAATCATAGCCATGCCCTAGTGTGAGGTGAAACAACTCAAGAATAGTCCGCAAATCATCAATGCATACATCCATGAAGTTTAGGCATGCATCGGATCTCAAACGACCAAGAAAATGCAAGAAAATATCACTCTGCAGCAGTGGTAATCGATTACTCACTTTGAGTAATCGGTTACTCAGTTGAAATTTGACCAAAAACGTGAAAATTAGGCAGAGTAATCGGTTACTCTGTTAGGGTAATCGATTACCACTGAAACAGAGGCAGAAAATCAACTTTGAAAAGCACTTTTGCAGCATCCAATCACTTATGCAAACATCCAAATGATCATGCAATCAATTAATCACGAAATTCACGTCAAATATCAGTAATCAAACACCAATTTCATCAATCAAACAACAAGATCACAAATCAAATCAAGTAAATGGATCAAATCACATCACGAACCAAGGATCTACATTGCATAAGTTGAAATTAAGCTAAATCAAACATAGATCTAAGGAAAACCAACCTACAAGGCTGAGATTTGCCTTGGTGATTGTTGAGCACGAAAATTGGTGAATACAAGCAAGAAAACCAGAGATCTATACAATAATCTTCAAGATCCTAGCAAGAAACTTCAAGATCCAAGCAAGAACACTCCAAATAATCAAAAGTTGCTCCTAAAAGTGATTCCAAGATCCAAACCAGTAGCTATATCAGAATTGAACCAAGAATGATGATGTGATGGAGGTTTAGCTCAAGAATTCACAAATTCCAATAAAGAATTTGTGAATCTATGGATATGGAGCTTTGGTGAGAGGTTGAAAATGAAGATGAGAAGTGGAAAAAGTGAGAGAGAATTGAGAGCAAAATTCTGAAAAAATGAGAGTGAAAATGATCTAGGTTTAAGATGTTTGGAATGAATTGGTTTAAATAACCCCTAGGTTAGGAATTAAGTTTGGGTTGGGAGTGAGGTTAAGTGAGTGGAAATTGGGGTGAAAAGTGGATTAGGAAATGAAATGAGGAATTAGAGTGGAAAAGTGATGGAGAAAATTTGAATTTTGGGTGGAAAATGATGAAAATAGATCAGTTCTAGATCCTTCCCACACATGCACAAGTCAAGCACATGACCACAAAATACTCCAAAATTCTGCAAGTGCTGAAAATGCCACATTTTTGCAATTTCGCCCAGAGTAATCGGTTACTCACTTTGAGTAATCGATTACTCCATTCAAAAATTCAAAAATTGGCGCCAAAAGGAGGGAAACTTGGATATTTGCCCGGTTCCACCTGTTCTGGACCATGATAGACCTCTGAAACTTGCCGACTGATATTACCACTGGAATACACTTGAAATATGCTGTGAAATGTTTTTCGCACTCGGATTAAACTACTGATAACAACTGTCTGGTGCTGAATAACTGATCAAAAATCGACTGTCGGGGGTTTCTGATCATCCAATCGCTTAATGAGCAAAATAAATGCTTAAAATACTTGGAAAGCTATCTGCTTGGCTCTGAACACTGTTAAAAATCATACTGGAACTGACGACGCCGTGAGCTGCTGAAAGAATACCTCGATCCCATGCTCAAAAGGACAATGCAAATGCAGGAATGATAATGCAAAAGAAAGGAAGCATAAACCAGTTAGGTTAGAAACAAAAGGGAAAATTTTGAGGTGTTACAGTAAGTACCACCTAGAGTTTAGAAACTCTATCTTACTTCTAGTTATGATTCAATGGATCTTAGAAGGCCGAGAAAAGATAAAGGCTCTAGGAGGCCTAGGGTAGAAATATGGCTTTTAGGAGGCCAAGATGATGTGTGATTTGCTTATTGACTGAAGAATCAACTTAAGAGGAATTTTTCTTTTGAAAACGGGAGAACAACAGTTTTATGAAACAAGAAGTTTTCAATGGATATTCACGTGAAGATGTAACATCAAATAACAAAGCACTCAAGTGGGACATGGTTTATAGCATCATGCAAGGTTAGAACCAATATACATTAGGCAATAACTAAGCAATATGAACAAAATGACATGATAAAAGAATCAAGAGCAAACCAAGATGTTCAATAAAACCCTAAAAAGCCTTATATTTCCAGTATGAATAAAGGCCTAAAAAAATAATGATTTTTATCAATCTCTTTTAATGTTCAAAAAGTAGCTTTATTTAGGAATATTTAGCAAAAAGAATGAGTGATAAAGGATAAAAAATGGTTGAATTATGAAAGTTTTAAATTTAAGCATAAACCATAAAATATTCAAAGCAACATGTTATAAAAAAAATAGGAGAGGTCCCCCATGGGTATTGAACCCAGGACTTGGCACATGCAGCCCCAAAACATTGCCAATTAGGCCATTGCGCGCGTGTTAACAAATATGGGCAACACTTCAATATATATGAAACAAAGATACTTTGGAAAGTTAAAACAAAAGGACTGGGGTGAGGGGGATTCGAACCCCAGTCCTAAGAGTCAAATGGGCGTGTGTATGTGTGTGCCTGCCACTGGGGTGGCTGGTACATCCAGTCATTAACCTCCTTCCATAAACTCTTAAGTCTTGGCAAGTGCATATTTATACAATTTCATGAAGCATGATACAAAACCAAAACCTGGCTGCCAACAACTATGATTGAAACAAGCAAACCCAGAATTTTAACATAACCAAGCACATACAAACAAGTTATCAGTCATGCAACAATTCATCATAATGAATAAATTCACTTAAATAGCTTTCAAATTAAATCTACAAGGGAGAAACTAGATCATCCTCATTATACATATTGAATGGATAAAGGGAGTGCCACTGGAAATGCTTGAAATCAACTACAGGTGATCTTTGAGAAAGATAAACATGCATTGTGTTCACGACCACTCATCATAGACAGAATAGCTACTTAATTGTGATGAGTAAGGCCAATTGACATGAGGGTAATCATCAGAGGGAGATCGAACAAGGCAGATCACAAACAATGAAGCACAATTGGACAATTCAGTTCAATATCAGTCATATCATTATCAAGGGAACCACCATTGAGATGAGTGCAAGACAAATACATACACAGAAATACAAAGATGTTGGCAGTAGAAGGAAGCATGTCAATTCAAGTGTTGAAACTTAACAACATCAGCTAATTCACACACAATAGTAGATATTTAGAATGGTGAAAGTAAGCATGATTATGGCAAAACATCAAAGAGAAGAAAAGACAAAATGAGACATAGCAATCCTAACATACAAACCTTGGAGGCTTAGCAAAGTTCATGTATTGGTTTTGAGAGATATCAACCTATGAAATTGGTTCAGATCAAGCATGATATTTCAAAAGCAATCAGGTAAGGGCAAAGTGGTGAGTAAGTTAGCATCAGACAAATCAGGCTATGGTTACTTGACCTAGGAGCAACTAATATATCATGGCCTGGCATGAGAAAACACAACACAAGCATGAGTTTAAGAGGCTCAAAATCAGTTGGTAGTGAGCAGGCAAACCAATCCTAAAGACATAATGCAAATGATAAACCATGCATATTGTGATGTTCAAAATTCAAATATGCTAAGCAAAGATGTACTTGTGTTTTGTTAAGCAAGGCAGATATGATATGGTCTGTATGCATAGCTATGACAAAATGGATTCACATCAACACTTTCATTCAAAACTCCACAGACATTGGCACATGAATAGCAGGTTGTAAACACACAAGCATGTTAGGAGGAGGTGCTTCATGGTTTTTACCCCTCTGGACACATACATAGATTGAATGCCAAAATAAAATAGTCTATCAGCAGGTTTGTTCTCATAAGTTGAACACATACATAAATGACAGTTTGCATGCTTTGAAATCATGTCAGACAAGCATATGAAAAGTTAGTATACACACCCATAAAGCATATTAGGACCTTGTACACACATTCCTTTGAACATTCTTAGCAAACAGGCTAGCATGGATATTCAAGGCTGGAATGTAAGATTAGTGGCATGGTGATCAATGCAGATATCATGCCCTCTATTAATTAGATCAGTTTAAAACATGACAAACCAACAAACATGGTAATCAGCATGTGTGTACAAGGTTAACTTTCCTTTGCAAAAGAAATAACATGTCAAGACATAGTGTGTGAACATACAGATTTTGTGAAGTTTAAACAGTCTCATGGACAAAACAGGTTTGACAAAGTATAAACCTACATAGCATTGTTCAGATAGGGAAACTGATCATGAATCAAACATGACAACAATGTGAGCAGTTTGTGCACAATAAGCTTGTGAAATATTGACAAACACATAGTTAAAAGACTAAGATTCAACACAAAGGAATAACAACAAGTTTTCATGCTAGATGACAAGTCTGGCAGTTATGACTATGATAACACTCATATTTTTGGACTTATGTCATGCCAACAAGTTGTAAACAACAAGTAAAAACACAAAGCATAACCATTTGCATACTTCAGTAAGTTAGCAGTTCAAATGTTTCAACCTCAAGCACAAATGCCAAAGGGGGCACTCTTGTAACAGACTGAGTGAAGAACAAATTTCCTACTCAAAAGAAAAACTCAAAAGTAAAACCTATTGGATACAAAATATAGCATGAGTTCTTGTATACAAACTGACTGAAAAGAACAGTGATGACAACAAATGATACAAGTTATTTTTGGTAAAAACAACCAGGCTCCGTTGCTAACAAAGTTTACTGTAATCTTGGAACCATACTAACATAAACAGCTCAAACATGAAACTCACAAGTCATAAAAATGCAAGTGTCTCAAATCAACAAGGAATGAGCTATATTTATGGAGTTTACTTCTTATTGTAACAATATCCCAACCTTAAAAACAAACACATACTTGTTAGCACTTACTACATATGTTTGACAGATTTACATAACGACAAAAGTCACACGTACTCAAAAAAGTCAGTGAATGATCATTACAAGTACACTGTGGTATAATAACGAGAACAGAAAGTAGTGCCTATGTCCACCCCACATCAGCCAACCATAACCAAATTTATCTCATCTCAGGATGGAAGGTCGTGGACAGAAACTAAGTAAAACTCCAATACACATTGTTTACACATTATAGATGAATGGAGGAAAACACACAAGACACATACTATATGAACATATATGACATAGATATGATGATAAACATTATGAGTATGAACAAATGAGCAAGAAGAAAATGCTTACCAAGTGGAATATGTCCACTGTAACTTCAAAGTATGATTAAGCTTCTTTCTTGCTGAACCAAACTCAAACTCCCAAAGCAAAGCTTTCTCCTCCTTCTTCTCTTGCAGAACTTTGAAATCAGATGTTTTAAGGTGAGTATGTGAAAAATGTTGGTGAGAAATGCACGAACAAGGCCTGCTATTTATAGGGGAAGTATGACGATTCAAAGCATGGCCATTTTGCCAAAAATGCCAACAATTCCCTTTCCATTTCGTGTGAAGTAGCATTTGCAAAGAAAAATCTTCCAAGGATCTCTGAATACCTGATCAAAGACTGTTGGGAAGTGATTGGTCCATTGCTCAAGGAATAAACAAATGTTTCCTTGCTTTTGTAAAGTTTCTCTCTCCCTCCCACTTGCACAAACAAGACATCAATTCATATTTTATTGCCAAACAAGTTGAATTTCGTGGCCAAGGCTGAAGTTAGGGTTAAATGTATCATTAAAACTCAGAAACAAGTAAAATTGGTGTTTAGGGAAGTGTTTGAGTCAAAACTCAAAAGTTGGTTTCTTGAACTTTAAGGAATGGAACCCCCAACTTTGGATCTTCGAAACTCCCGGTTCACTCAATGGATGGAGGAGTTCTATTACTTTTTGGAAAGCCCTCAATTCCCTCTACAACTTTTATGTCCAAAGATTTTTGAGTTGAGGCCTGGAACTTCATGAAAAACTGGGTTAAAGTCGGTTGTTTATAAAGGAAAAATAAGCTGAAATTTCACTAAGTCTTGGGTCAGTTTAGCTTCTAAGTCTCATAACTCACAAACCATGCATTTTTTGGAGAAAATTCATATTTAACACTTTGAAGATCATGGAAATAGCTTCCATTTGGGCTTTAAGTCACTCAAATTGGATGTGTGGTTTGGAAGTTATGACCATTTCAATTTGGCACAAGAGGGGAAATTTCCATATATGAAAAGTTTCATGAACTAAACCTTGCTTCCTTTGCAAGAAAACTCTTGAGACTTAATTTATCATACCCTAAATCATCAATGAGGCATATTATGATGAATTTAGGCCTTGGAGGTTTCATTTGGATAAAAATCTCAAGGATTAGGGTTTCAGTCTAACCCTAATTTCTACTGTGAATGCACTGGGGCAAACTCTTATGATCTTGTTTCTTCCTTCAAATATAAAGCTCATAGGTGGCCTTTAGGGATGTCTTCTATCATATGGAGTCAAGTCCTAAGGCTTGAGAGAACCTGTTGATCAAAATCAAAGGCAATGATACACTTGTCTTAACAAAACCCTAATTTGGAGACATGGTGGAACTGTGGCTCAAACTAATCATGATGAGAGCCAGATGACCTTGAATTCTTGTTGAGTGAGACCTCTTGGATGTAGGTAACTCAAATGGTTGATGAACCAAGCAAAACTTGACCTAACATGACAAAATTCTTCAGTGATTCCTTAGGTTAAAACCCTAATTCCACAGCTTGGGTCTGGTGATCTTTTGTTGACTTGACTTAACTCAAAGTCTTGAGATCTTAGTTCCAAACAACTAGTAAGTCTTTGTGATGATTGTATGGGGCCAGAGGATACCTTAGGAGGCCTTGAATTTCTCTGTGTAAACCCTAATTCCAAACATAAGAAAAATAAACTGCAAGATATAGGTTAGTTTATCAATGCATATATGATTGATCCTAAATGTCGATGCCAGATGTTATGACATCTAAGGGATAAAATTTGGGGTACAACAGTTGCCCCTATTTAAATAGCTTTTCCAGATGGCACGCATAATGGAAATCCTCGGGACATCCGGGTGAAAGGTATTTAAATATAGCAAACCGAAAATTTTGCCCTTAGATGGAATGCAGATGCTAAGGACAAGTGACAAACATGCAAATACTGACATGCCATGAACTTCAAGTTTGATGATATGATGCCAGGGATAAGGAATAAATAACCACAGGTGAGTACACTAGGGAAGGATGAAGGTTAATATCCATGAGGCAAACTCACTGGGGACACTGGCTAACCGACAAAAGAGACTTACTAGGGAGACTCTGAGGAAATACTGGGGATAAAAAAGATAGAGCTGAGGGGAAAGCCCTACAGATCCTCACTGGAGATAGGAGCCAGAGAAGTGTTCTCCACTGGGGAAAAAATCTAGGGAGATGGACGACAGGCTCACAGGTGACCGGACGACACTGGGGGAAATAAGACGCACTCTTACTAAGCATGAAACCAGAAAGAAGGCATGATCTCCACTGGGGATCAATCTGAAACAAAGGATAAGCATCCGACAAAAAGATTTTCTGGGGATTTCTTATACTGAAGAGTTCAAACGGGATCTTCAAGAAAAAGCCAGAAAAGGCAGAGACAAACTCTGCATGTGCCAAATGATGATCAATCACAAGGACTTTCAAAGAGATATTGATAATGACTGAACCTCTGTCGGGAACCAGATTAAAGTGCCAACAAGGATTGGACTCATAAGTGACATGTCAGTATACACCAATTTGAGTTGGATAAGATACCAATATGAGTTGGACTTTGGGTACCAGTATGAGCTGGATTTTTAAATGCCAATATGAGCTGGACTTTGAATGCCAGTATGAGTTGAACTTTTGAATGCCAGTATGAGTTGGACTTTGAATACCAGTATGAGTTAGATTTTGAAATGCCAATATGAGCTGGACTTAGAATGCCAGTATGAGTTGGACTTTTGAATGCCAGTATGAGCTGGACTTTGAATACCAGTATGAGCTGGATTTTGAAATGAGGTTCACAACTGACCAAAGGTCACATAGTCAAAAAGGGCTGACGGAAAGGAACAAGACCTATAATATCATCAGCGTCAAAGGATTGATATAATGAAGAAATTGACTTTATCGAACATCAGCCACGTCAAAGGATTGACGGAATGAAGAAATTGACTTTATCAAACATCATCCACATCAAAGGATTGACATAATGAAGAAATTGACCTCATCGAACATCATCCACGTCAAAGGATTAACGGAATGAAGAAATTGACTTTATCGAACATCATCCATGTCAAAGGATTGACGAAATGAAGAAACTGACTTCATCGAACATCATCCACGTCAAAGGATTTATGGAATGAAGAAATTGACTTTATCGAACATCATCCACGTCAAAGGATTGACGGAATGAAGAAATTGACCTCATCGAACATCATCCATGTCAAAGGATTGACGGAATGAAGAAATTGACTTTATCGAACATCATCCATGTCAAAGGATTGACGGAATGAAGAAATTAACCTCATCGAACATCATCCACGTCAAAGGATTGACGGAATGAAGAAATTGACTTCATCAAAGAGACACCTCGTCAAATAATTGATGGAAAGAAGGCCAGCACCAAACATCATCCACGTCAAAGGATTGACGGAATGAAAACCAATTGACATTGTCAAAAAGGGTTGACGGAAAGAATACCTTGAACAGGGATCACATCAAATGGGTTGATGGAAAGCAAATGACTGAAGGTAACATCATTTGTAATTGTAGAAGTATGAATAAAACCAATGACGGATAAGATTCTCGTGAGAGAGATTTCCACTTATCGTTGTAGAGGTAATGATAGAAAAACAAGCTTCTCAAGGAGATTTCCACTTGTTGTTGGTTATAAATTCCAAAGAGATGTTGATATAACAACACTACTGGAGAAATAATTATCTTCAATGAGGATCTGCAAAGATTCTTCCTGCGAGACACAGTGCAAAATAAATGCACGTTCAAGATGGTCTCAGAAACCACACCTGCCAGGGATCAAAGTTCAATCTAGGAACAAGCTAGAAAGAAACGGTCAAACAAGACTCCAATTGAGGAATGAACTCAAATGGGGATTTATATTATCCAAATGTGGAAATGATAACTGAACCAACCATCATCCATGAGAATCAAACTCTATGGGGAATTCTAGAAAGGATGGGCACTTTGTGCATAGGGCTGACAACTCTATTGGAGAGAATAGACAAACCCAGTCACTTGGGGAGATAAACTCCAAAGTTAACAAAAGCAGGTAAGCACCAGAAAGGGAAGCAAAAATGCTAAGATATTATGCACATGAATGCTTATGCCATGTTCATGCCATGCTTATGCATATGCTGACAAAACAGACAAAGATAAGCGAGACCGGAGATGAAATAAACATCTCGGCAAGGATACCCAGCCAAACTCATCAGATTGGACCATTACTGGGGATGAATCTGCAGAAATTAGTGGTTCTACTTCAAGATTACAACTTTCTCTAGGGAAATAAGTGATCCACTTGGGGTATAGCGTCATGACTTCACTAAGATTGCCATCATGAGCTGCTTTCTTTACTGAAGAATTTGCCAAGATTAGTTAAAGAGATAACTTATTGGGGAGTAAGCAAAAGATGTCACAAAGGCTGAGTAGTTCTGCATAACTCATCTGTCCCATATTACACGGTCTGTTAGGAGAAAAATATCAAGAGGATTTTATAGAAGAATTGGCATACAAGGTGTTTCAATATCTTCAAACTCTTAGAGAAATTCATGAATTTCGGCATAACTGCCCCAGATTAACTGTATTTGCACAGCAAAGTCTTCGAACTTGTTCTTCAGACTGACTGTTTGATGACTGGGGGACAAACTTGCCCATGTCAGCTTGGTTGATCTGTGAAGGAGATGTCGTTGATTTTTAGAGATTAACCGAATCTCGACTTGACTGCTTTTGATTAACTGGTTTGTGAGTGTAAGTCATCAAATGGATTTTACAGAAGAATTGATATACCAGATGTTTCAATATCATCAAACTTTTGAAAAGAAATGAGCCTCGGTATAACTGCCCCTGTTCAACTGTATTTTCAATACAAAGGACTCGGACTGTGGTAGAAACAACCGGGGAACAAGTTTGCCCCTGTTGGTGGTTTACTGGAGTCCAAACTTGTCATAAGATGACCTCAAGAAGACTTGCCCCAATACCCTAAACTTTTAAGAGTTTCTGCCCCTGATTTAGTAGCTCTTGGGATGCTTGATCTATGGAGGAGATGCCCCATACTGAGCCCTTCATCACGTCAAATTCCCTGGCTGGCTGCCTTCGTTGGGATTCCTTTAATATTGAATTGTCTTTGTAAATAAGTATTTTTCATTAAAAATTGGCAATTTTAATGCAAAATTCATGCAAGCTTTTGAAATCAAGTTTTATTGATGAAACACACACGGTAGAATGATTAAATTAAAAACAAAGGTGGATCTAGTCATTTACAGCATGACAAATGAAGTGATCAACGCAAGCAAATAGCAAAGATCATTAGGAGTCAGGTTAATCAACCTTGCCGTAATATCCTTTCAAAACAACCTTACCTCAATTAGGTCTTTTAAAGGTCGTAACGTGGCTTGGTTCACAGTTTATGAAACAAAGGATAAAGGCTCAAAGTTTATTTGTCCCGACCAATCTTCGTGATGAACTCCAATCCTACATTCAGTTAACTCAAGCTATACATTCAAGTTTCCATGGGCTAGGAAATGAATTGATGATAGTTGATGATGATTCAGACACCTACGGTAGTCCTTACTCCTTTGCAGAACTTGGTTATCCTTTATTACTGAGGTTTTGAGACCTCTTCTTGTCTTTGTTTGAGGTTTTGAGGCCTCTTCTTTGGTTGAGGTTATGAGACCTCTTTTTCTTTGTTGAGGTTATGAGACCTCTTTTTGTCTTCACTGAGGTTTTGAGACCTCTTCTTGTCTTCTAAGGTTATGAGACCTCGTCTTTTTTATTGTCACTTGATTTGAGAGAGCTGAGTGGTGTCTTGCATGAAGCACTTGCATTCGAATGCATAACTAAGTTGAACTGAGAACTACCCTACCCCAAGGTTGAGATTTAAGAGTTTTTTGTGTAAGGAAAGAAAAATTCCTACTTCTAGGCTCGAAGGGTTAACGAGGGATTATCTTCCTTATTTCTCCGGTGTTTAGGAATTGAAACAATGCCCTACATCCTCGGCAAGGTTTAATTGAAAGCATACCACAGCAATTATGGATAATATTTTCATCATCCTCCCCAATCTTTGCTTTAAACAAACAGTTTGATAAGTGGAATGAAACAAGATAAAGATATATTTTTTGTTTTTCACGAACATAAAAGTAAATGAGTTAAACGAATGGATTTAATCAAAAGGTGCACAAACATTTCATTAATCTTGCCAATTTGAAAGTTCAACAAAGCTTATAAGCAAAAATAGATTCAAACATGCAAAGAAAAACAACAAGATGCTAAGCAGCCAAAAGTTTACTGGCTTCGGGGAACTTAGGCTTTCCTTTCTTGATTTGCTAAACCGAGATGATCATTTTCAGAGTTGACTGTCGAGATTAGTCTGAGAATCATCTTCACATTCCCTCTCAGTAATTTCTTCCACTTCAGAGTCTAATGAGTTTGCTTGATTAGGTGAAGGATTGTTGATTTGAATGCCTTGAGGTGTGAATGAGATCATATTGGAGTTAAGTAGAGTCTGAACCTTGCTCCTGAGTACCTTACAGTCTTCAGTTGAGTGTCCCTGTGCCCCAGCATGGTAGTCATAACGGGCATCGGCGTCGAAGCCTGGTGGGTATGGAGGGATCACTGGATTTATCTCCTTTGGCACTATCAATCCACTTTCGATCAAATCTGGTAAGAATTGACTGTATGACATTGGCAACTGAGTGAAATTCCTCTCTGGCTTTCTTGGCCTTCGTCGTGCGTGCTGATGCGGATGACGACGAAATGACTGTTGATACTGATGGGGTCTTTAATTTGGAGAAGAATATTGTCCTTGAGGAGAGAATGGTGTGTGTCGCGGAGACCCAAAATATTGCCGACTCTGATCACTTGAGTTGCATGAGCGCTAAGGCTGAAGTGTTGGAGACTCCCAAGTGGAATTACTTTCTTTCTCCCATTCTTCCTGAGAACTGATAATTGATTCACTCTCACCAGCTAGGATGTTTCTGGTGCCCTGGATTTTTCCGTTCTTGAGACCGCTCTCAATGCGCTCTCTAGCTTTTACCAAGTCATAGAAGTTTGATGTTACAATGCTAAACAACCTTTCTCGGTACGGGCCTTGCAAAGTATCCACAAACCAGTCAACCATTTCCTTATCCAAAAGTGGTAGTTGGACACGAGCTGCTATTTCTCTCCACCTCTGAGCATACTTTCTGAAAGATTCATGGTCTTCTTGAGATAAGCCTAGCAAATGCAAACGACTAGGAGTCAAGTCAAGATTGTAGTTGTATTTCTTCATAAAGGCATGGCTAAGTCTGACCATGATTGGATGTGATTGTTTTCTAGCTGCATGTACAAATTTAGTGATGCCCCACGCAGACTGTCTTGGAAACAGTGGATCATGAGCTTGCCATTACGGACATGTGAAGTCATTTTTCTGCAAAACATCACCAAATGTTGTTTTGGACAGCTATCCCCTTTGTACTTCTCAAACTTTGGCGTCTTGAACTTAGGTGGTATCACGGGGTTGGGTACCAAACACATGTTTAAAGCATCCAGATCAGCAGTGGCACGACTCTTAATGGCATCAAGCTTTTCTTCCAAGGCACGACATTTTTCCATAATCTCAATGTCTCGTGGGTCCTGGGTTTTCATCACAGGGATTATCTCTTGGGAATCTGGCTCAGAGAATGCGAAACTACGATATTCCACAGCATCAACAGCAGAGGAATGTCCATTTCAGACAATGGCATGTTCTTGTATAACCTGATTCTCAACAGGAATCTACACAGGTTGAGCTTGGGCAACATCATTCGCAGAAGTCCTTTGAATGCTGTCATCTTTCTTTGTCAAGGCTGTCATAGCTTCCACCAACTGATTTTTCAACAAGTCAAAATCTGCTCTGGTCACAAACTGGCTCTGCTCTTCCAAGTCCATGTCCTTCACAAGCTACCTTAAGTCCAATGCTGGCTTTGGGAAGTCAACTGGGTTACAGAAAGAGGACGGATGAAACTCGAGGCTGAGAAATGCAAATGCGCATGCAATGCTAATGCAAGCCAAATGGTTTCAAGGAGCTCAAAATCAAGTTGCAAATATCCTTTTTTTGAAAGCTGAAGAGTTTGGCTTTAAAAATCATGATCTTCTTTTGATCTTACAAAGGAAAGAGCCTCTGAATTCCTTGAAACCAAAGGGCGATCATGAATGAATGAATGTATGCACAAACACAAGTATACGGGTACTCATAAATATGCACAAGTAAACAAGAGAAGGCTTAGGTTCAAAGATCACGAGCATGGAGCCATGGTCTACCCATCCCAACAGGTGTGTACTAGGGTTTATCACTGGTAGAACAGAGTTCTAAAAGTTCCCAGAGTCTACGTAAATCCTTCGGATATTATCAGCCTACGTGACTACTCACGTGGGTTAATTATATTCTCAAGATAAACTCGTCTGAGTGTAGTATCGCGTGACAACTACTTGGGACTACTCCCTCATAGCCACCGCACTACATCCTAAAAGGCCAAGTGGGGTGAAGGTAACTACGGTCCTCAGAATCCCTGGCTCTCAATTGGGAAGAGTGATATCAATGTGACTGCTCACATCAGACATCAACAATCCCAAAGGGCCTCATCTGAGTGTGGTCATCATATGCCATAAATTGTTAAGACTACTCCCAACAACCGACTATTGATTACACGACGATCATATCATATATGTGATCTCGAGTCCAGGTTAGGACTTATCTCACCACTCAATAGTAGCAACCCTGCACACAGAAGAACCCAAGCAAGTATACAGATGTATATAGATGTATGTACAAATAAGCAAGTAAAACATATAATAACACAAATAAACAAGGTGCGCTTAACCCTCAAGGATATTTCCCCAGTAAAGTCGCCATTTCTGTTGCGGTGAGAATCAGATAACAAGCTATTAATTAACTTGCGTCACATTTCTTTGAATTCACCATCGAGCTTTGACTTATCCAAAGGAAAGGGTAAAGTTCGAAGAAAACCCTAAGAGGATCTAGGTTCGGGGGTTGGTTATACAAAGGGAAGGTATTAGCACCCTAAGTATCTATAGCATTCTACAGGAACCTCTTGCTTAGTTTGTGTTATGTTATGTTTGCTTGCTAAGGAAATCTGCTAAGGGTAAGGTAAAGACCTAAGGGTATGTACACTAAGTTTGCTCGCCAAGACGTCGCATCTTGTGCCTACTATCTGACAAAAGAATCAGAGCAACCGTAGTTCACTTAACTAAGGGTGAATTTGAGGAACCATTGACTATGGCCAAAGTTCTAAGGGGAAATGAGTATGAGCTCATTTAGAGTTTAAGGAAACTATCTAAGTCTAAGTTGTAGGGGAGAAAGTGAGTACATAACATGGTAAGTACCACCTAGAGTTTAGAAACTCTATCTTACTTCTAGTTATGATTCAATGGCTCTTAGGAGGCCGAGAAAAGATAAAGGCTCTTAGGAGGCCTAGGGGAGAAAGATGGCTTTTAGGAGGCCAAGATGATATGTGATTTGCTTATTGACTTATGAATCAACTTAAGAGGATTTTTTTCCTTTGGAATAGGGAGAACAACAGTTTTATGAAACAAGAATTTTTCAATGGATATTCACATGAAGATGTAACATCAAATAACAAAGCACTCAAGTGGGACAAGGATTATAGCACCATGCAAGATTAGAACCAATATACATTAGGCAATAACTAAGCAATATGAACAAAATGACATGATAAAAGAATCAAGAGCAAACCAAGATGTTCAATAAAACCCTAAAAATCCTTCTACTTCCAACATGCATAAAGGCCTAAAAAATAATTATTTTTATCAATCTCTTTTTATGTTAAAAAAGTAGCTTCATTTAGGAATATTTAGCAAAAAGAATGAGTGAAAAAGGATAAAAATGGTTGAGTTACGAAAGTTTGAAATTTAAGCATAAACCATAAAATATTCAAAGCAACATGTTATAAAAAAAATAGGAGAGGTCCCCCATGGGTATTGAACCCAGGACCTGGTGCATGCAGCCCCAAAACATTGCCAATTAGGCCATTGCGTGCGTGTTAAAAAATATGGGCAACACTTCAATATATGAGAAACAAAGATACTTTGGAAAGTTAAAACAAAAGGACTGGGGAGAGGGGGATTCGAACCCCAGTCCTAAGGGTCAAATGGGCATGTGTATGTGTGTGCTTGCCACTGGGGTGGCTGGTACATCCGGTCATTAACCTCCTTCCATAAACTCTTAAGTCTTGGCAAGCACATATTTCCACAATTTCATGAAGCATGATACAAAACCAAAACCTGGCTGCCAATAATTATGATTGAAACAAGCAAACCCATAATTTTAACATAACCAAGCACATACAAACAAGTTATCAGTCATGCAACAATTCATCATAATGAATAAATTCACTTAAATAGCTTTCAAATTAAATCTACAAGGGAGAAACTAGATCATCCTCATTATACATATTGAATGGATAAAGGGAGTGCCACTGGAAATGATTGAAATCAATTACAGGTGATCTTTGAGAAAGATAAACATGCTTTCACTACTACAAAAAACCCATTTAACAACGGTTGGAAATGACATATAATGACGCGGGCGAAGACGTTGTTATGTAGAGTGTTGTTGTATATGCGGTACGTACAATGACGGCCCAATAACTGTTGTAATAAAATGGAAAATGCGCTACCTATAATGACGGTTATTTTAAATACCCGTTGTTGTATGTCTTTTAATAAAATAAAAAAATATAGCATTAGAACTACCTATAATGACGATTATTTTTAAAAAACCGTTGTTGTATGTCTTTTAATAAAATAAAAAAATGCAGCATTAGAACAAGAACAACAGCAAGAACATCAAGAACAACAATAAGAACAAAAACAACAGTAAGAACAACAACAACAACAACAACAACAACAACAACAACAACAACAACAACAACAAGAACAAGAAAAAGAATCAGAACAAGAAGAAGAAGAAGAAGAAGAAGAAGAAGAAGAAGAAGAAGAAGAAGAAGAAGAACAACAACAACAACAACAACAACAACAACAATAATAATAACAATAATAACAACAAGAACAACAACATCAACAAAAACAACAACAATAATAACAATAATAACAACAAGAACAACAATAATAAAAAATAATAACAAGAACAAAAATAATTAAAAAAGAACACCAATAACTAACATTGCTAACTCGAGTTCTGAAATTTGTTCTGAAATTTGGTTTAGTGGAGAAATAGAGTATCGTAACTAAAAGATGATGTTTGAAGGTAGAAGATGTAGTTCGTCTGATTTTTAGGTTTCACGCGGATCACTAATAGTAGTGTCTTGGCCGTTGATAATCACTAAATGGACGACCAAGATTTGTTTAAGGATAGTGAATAAACTCAATATGCGCGCCACCCATAATGTTAGTAATGAGAATTGAAAAAATAAGTAAAAAACCAAAAATGCTGGTGCTGGGACTTGAACCCATGACAAGACGCTACCTTTAATGACGGTTGGTTTAAATTACCCGTGGTGAAAGGCCTGTCATCATTTTGAAAAAATAAGTAAAAAAAGCTACCTATTACAACAGTTGGTTTAAATACCCGTTGTGAAAGGTCTGTCAGCATTTTGAAAAAATAGGAAAAAATGATTAAAATAAATTCAGAAAAATCTAAAAACACAAAATTTAATCTAATTAGGTAAAATAAGAATTTTGAGAATTTTTTAAGAATTTTTTGAGACTATGAAAACAATAAAAAATTCATTAAAAATAGAAAAAAGATGAATTTGGGGTTTTGAGGGTGAAGTCCCATAGCTCTTCTAGAGTAAGGGACTAATGACCGCACGATTTTTCTGCTTCAGATGCACGAAACAGATCTCAAAAAGGAGACGATTTTCCCTAAAACCGATTTTTTGAAGTGCAAGACCTAAAACTAAATTATTGGCTATAATGACGGTTGAAAACATACCAATGGTGAAAGGATGTGGGCATTTTGAAATAATATGTAAAAAACCATAAATGTTGGTGCTGGGAATTGAACCCATGACCATGCGCTACCTATAATGACGGTTGAAAACATACCCGTCGTGAAAGGCCTCACATTTCACCATGGTTTGAATATTAACCGTCATTAAAAGCCTTTTAACGAGATTAAAAAAATGCGCATCTATTACAACGGTGTATAGGCAATCCGTTGTAAGCCTGGCGTTATTGTTTGCGCATTTTGTAGTAGTTTTTGTGTTCATGGCCACTCATCATAGACAGAATAACTACTTAATTGTGATGAGTATGGCCAATTGACACGAGGGTAATCATCAAAGGGAGATCAAATAAGGCAGATCACAAACAATGAAGCACAATTGCTCAATTCAGTTCAATATCAGTCATGACATTATCAAGGGAACCACCATTGAGATGTGTGCAAGACAGATACATACACAGAAATACAAAGATATTGGCAGTAGAAGGAAGCATGTCAATTCAAGTGTTGAAACTTAACAACATCAACTAATTCACACACAACAGTAGAGATTTAGAATGGTGAAAGTAAGCATGGTTATGGCAAAACATCAAAGAGAAGAAAAGACAAAATGAGACATAGCAATCCTAACATACAAACCTTGGAGACTTAGCAAAGTTCATGTATTGTTTTTGAGAGATATCAACCTATGAAATCGGTTCAGACCAAGCATAATACTTCAAAAGCAATCATGTAAGGGAAAAGTGGTGAGTAAGTTAGCATCAGACACATCAGTCTATGGTTACTTGACCTAGGAGCAACTAATATATCATGGCATGGCATGAGAAAACACTACACAAGCATGAGTTTAAGAGACTCAAAATCAGTTGGTAGTGAGCAGGCAAACCAATCCTAAAGACATAATGCAAATGATAAACCTTGCATATTGTGATGTTCAAAATTCAAGTATGCTAAGCAAAGTTGCACTTGTGTTTTCTTAAGGAAGGCAGATATGATATGGTTTGTATGCATAGCTATGACAAAATGAATTCACAGCAACACTTTCATTCCAAACTCCACAGACATTGGCACATGAATAGCAGGTTGTAAACACACAAGCATGTTAGGAGTAGGTGTTTCATGGTTTTTACCCTTCTGGACACATACATAAATTGAATGCCAAAACAAAATAGTGTATCAGCAGGTTTGTTCTCATAAGTTGAACACATACATAAATGACAGTTTGCATACTTTGAAATCATGTCAACAAGCATATGAAAAGTTAGCATACATACCCATAAAGAATATTAGGACCTTGTACACACATTCCTTTGAACATTCTTAGCAAACAAACTAGCATGGATATTCAAGGCTGGAATGTAAGATCAATGGCATGGTGATCAATGCAGATATCATGCCCTCTATTCTTTAGATCAGTTTAAAACATGACAAACCAACAAATATGGTAATCAGCCTGTGTGTACAAGGTTAACTTTCCTTTGCAAAAGAAATAACATGTCAAGACATAGTGTGTGAACATACAGATTTTGTGAAGTTTAAACAGTCACATGTACAAAACAGGTTTGAAAAAATATAAACCTACATAGCATTGTTCAGATAGGGAAACTGATCATGAATCAAACATGACAGCAATGTGAGCAGTTTGTGCACAATAAGCTTGTGAAATATTGACAAACACATAGTTAAAAGACCAAGATTCAACACAAAGGAATAACAACAAGTTCTCATGCTAGATGACAAGTCTGGCAGTTATGACTATGACTAGAACTCATATTTTTGGACTTATGTCATGCCAACAAGTTGTAAACAACAAGTAAAAACACAAAGCATAACCATTTGTATACTTCAGTAAGTTACCAGTTCAAATGTATCAACCTCAACCACAAAATCCAACTTAGTTTAAAACACAGTTCATGACATGTCAAAGTTATGTATACATCAGGATATGGATAAGCAAATAAACACAAAGGGGGCACTCTTGTAACAGACTGAGTGAAGAACAAATTTCCTACTCAAAAGCAAAACTCAAAAGCAAAAACCTCTTGGATACAAAATATAGCATGAGTTCTTGTATACAAATTGACTAAAAAGAACAGTGATGACAATAAATGATACAAGTTATTTTTGGTGAAAACAGCCAGGCTCCATTGCTAACAAAGTTTACTGTAATCTTGGAGCCATACTAACATAAACAACTCAAACATGAAACTCACAAGTCATAAAAATGCAAGTGTCTCAAATCAACAAGGAATGAGCTATATTTATGGAGTTTACTTCTTATTGTAACAACATCCCAGCCTTAAAAACAAACACATACTTTTTAGCACTTACTACATATGTTTGACATATTTACATAACAACAAAAGTCACACATACTCAAAAAAGTCTGTGAATGATCATTACAAGTAAACTGTGGTATAATAACGAGAACAGAAAGTAGTGCCTATGTCCACCCTACATCAGCCAACCATAACCAAATTTATCTCATCTCATGATGGCAGGTCGTGGACAGAAATTAAGTAAAACTCCAATACACATTGTTTACACATTATAGATGAATGGAGGAAAACACACAAGACACATACTATATGAACATATATGACATAGATATGATGATAAACATTATGAGTATGAACAAATGAGCAAGAAGAAAATGCTTACCAAGTGGAATATGTCCACTACAACTTCAAAGTATGATCAAGCTTCTTTCTTGCTGAACCAAACTCAAACTCCCAAAGCAAAGCTTTCTCCTCCTTCTTCTCTTGCAAAACTTTGAACTCAGATGTTTTAAGGTGAGTATGTGAAAAATGTTGGTGAGAAATGCAAGAATAAGGCCTGCTATTTATAGGGGAAGTATGAGGATTCAAAGCACGGTCATTTTGCCAAAAATGCCAACAATTCCCCTTTCATTTCGTGTGAAGTAGCATTTTTAGAGCAAAATCTTCCAAGGATCTCTGAATACCTGAGCAAAGACTGTTGGGAAGTGATTGGTCCATTGCTCAAGGAATAAACAAATGTTTCCTTGCTTTTGTAAAGTTTCTCTCTCCCTCCCACTTGCACAAACAAGACATCAATTCATATTTTAATGCCAAACAAGTTGAATTTCGTGGACAAGGCTGAGGTTATGGTTAAATGTATCATTAAAACTCAGAAACAAGGAAAATTGGTGATTAGGGAAGTGTTTGAGTCAAAACTCAAAAGTTGGTTTCTTGAACTTTAAGGAATGGAACCCCCAACTTTGGATCTTCGAAACTCCCGGCTCACTCAATGGATGGAGGAGTTATAGTACTTTTTGGAAATCCCTCAATTCCCTCTACAACTTTCATGTCCAAACATTTTTGAGTTGAGGCCTGTAACTTTATGAAAATCTGGGGTAAAGTCAGTTGTTTATTAAGGAAAAACAAGCTGAAATTTCACAGTCTTGGGTCAGTTTAGCTTCTAAGTCTCATAACTCACAAACCATGCATTTGTTGGAGAAAATTCATATTTAACACTTTGAAGATCATGGAAAGAGCTTCCATTTGGGCTTTGAGTCACTCAAATTGGATGTGTGGTTTGGAAGTTATGACCATTTCAATTTGGCACAAGAGGGGAAATTCCCATATATGAAAAGTTTCATGAACTAAACCTTGCTTCCTTTGTAAGAAAACTCTTGAGACTTAATTTCTCATATCCTAAATCATCAATGAGGCATATTATGATGAATTGAGGCCTTGGAGGTTTCATTTGGATCAAAATCTCAAGGATTAGGGTTTTAGTCAAAGCCCTAATTTCAACTGTGAATGCACTGGGGCAAACTCTTACGATCTTGCTTCTTCCTTAATATCTAAAGCTCATATATGGCCTTTAGGGATGTCTTCTATCATATGGAGTCAAGTCCTAAGGCTTGAGAGAACCTCTTGATCAAAATCAAATGCAATGATACACTTGTCTTAACAAAACCCTAATTTGGAGACAGGGTGGAATTGTGGCTCAAACTAATCATGATGAGAGCCAGATGACCTTGAATTACTGTTGAGTGAGACCTCTTGGATGTAGGTAACTTAAATGGTTGATGAACCAAGAAAAACTTGACCTAACATGACAAAATTCTTCAGTGATTCCTTAGGTTACAACCCTAATTCCACAGCTTGGGTCTGGTGATCTTTTGTTGACTTGACTTGACTCAAAGTCTTGAGATCTTGGTTCCAAACAACTAGTGAGTCTTTGTAATGATTGTATGGGGCCAGAGGATACCTCAGGAGGCCTTGAATTTCTCTGTGTAAACCCTAATTCTAAACATAAGAAAAACAAAATGCAAGATATAGGTTAGTTGATCAATACATATATGATTGATCCTAAATGTCGATGCCAGATGTTATGACATCTAAGGGGTAAAATTTGGGGTATAACACCAATCATCGAGTATTTGGAAGAAGCGGTGGGAAGTGCTGATAGGAAGAATAAATACATAGCTCTAAGTTACGTTCTAATGGGAAATGAGTTGCTTAAAAGGACTCTAGAAGGAGTGTTGCTTAAGTGTCTGGGAGACACAAATGCATACCTAGAAATTTATGAAGTCCATAGCGGTTCCTGTTGAGGTCGATGTAGCAGATGGTTCCTATTTTTGACCCTGGAGACAAGCACAAATGATTAGCTAATGATAATTAATGAGATCAAAGGGAAGAGTTTAGGAGTTACCTTCTTTGGTGGGTCTTCTGTAGCGTCAGTCCCCTGAGTGTTCTCGACAGGCACAACAACTGTCGGAGTAAGAGCATCGCCGGCAAGGGCAGCAAAGGCAACGACCATGTTTTCCAGAAAGAGGTCACGTTGAAAACATTGGGTTTGGTATTCTGACCACCAGGCATCAAAGTCTTCTGTGGTGAAGAAGGATTGTTGGAACGAAAAATAAGCAGCTCAAGACGTTGAGTCGACCTAGAAAATTTGAGGCAATTTTTGTGGCCTGCCAAGTTCAGCCGTTGACCAGCACAAACAATATCAGAAGAATGCCACACTAAGGACTTAGGCAGCATCTGGCTCAGGCCAAATTGACGAGCCACCAAGTTGGGTTGGTAGTTCATAAACCCATATCCTGTACTCCCCGTCTCGATTCGGAAAGATAACATGGTGGGAGTTAGAAACGCCCTCCATATAGAATTCGACTGCGCTGCTGATTTGGGGGAAACACCGGGGAACAAATTTTTGAACTACGTCAGACCAAACTTTCGATCCAAGAAGGGTGCCATACTTGGGACGAAAGATGTGGCTTCCACAAACATGTTAAGATACTTTATAAAGAGAGTTTTATTGGGGGTTTCTTGAGTGGTCATCAGAGCAAGTAAAACACCCTCTATAGGATGCTCTTCGCTTAAACGCTCTATTGTTGTAGATGCAGGGTAACCCAGTTGGTGTTCGAAGGTGGCGTTAAGCCAATATTGTAACAACCACATAGGCCCTGAAATATTCAAGGCTTTGGTAGTCTCATGGAAGAGTTTTAGTCGCAAGGCTGATAGCCCAAGGAAAAGATAGAGGGAGGCTAGCAAGAGCTTACCAAAAGATATCTGTCGACCCTCATGAATTTGGATCGCCAGGTTGATGTAGCGGTTGGCTATTTGCAGAGAGCCATGGCAGAAAAGATAATACAACAGCCACAGAGTCATAAAAGCAATATGTTCTTCATCAGACACTTCGTTGGAACCTTTATCGTGATGATCTTTGATATAGTTCTGGAAACCAGCACGCTCGAAGTCGAAGGTGTTGGTCGTGTCCAGAGTCAGGTCGAAAGTTTCGCCCAGAGATGAGAGGCCAGTAATGGCCGCCACATCGAAGAGTGTCGGCATGAACATACCACAAGGGAAGTGGAATGTGTTTGTCGACCCTTCCCAGAAATACATCGACGCCAGTAGTAAATAAGGGTTAATCCTGTGAGCGTTCCTAGAGAGTTGGATGGCGTTGAAGATGCCAGCTGTCTTCCATTGCTCCTGACGCTTGCCTTGGACCTTGTTGAGCCAAGAGATGTAGTCCTTGTTGTCAAGTGTAGGCATCGACCGAAAGATCCTGGACTTAGGCCCCATAAACTTGAGGTCGAGGATGCCACCTTTCTCAAAAGCAGGTGGTATGGTGGGAGCGTAACAAGGAAAGAACACTTGGAGTTCTTGATGATTCGGTTTCTTATCAGGATATGTCCCATGGAAGGCATGCAGTTTTCCAATCACAGCAAAGGGAATGATCATCTGGCATTGCCAAGTTGCTACCACCTCATCGTCAGCAGACAACGGTTGAGGAAGGGGTCCGAGGGATTCACTTTCAGAAAGAATGTAGGTAATGGGGTTGTTTCCAGTGGTGTGAGTAGCGGAAGGGATGAAGGTTGCAGAGGAAGCGATTGAAATGGGAGCTAAGATCAAGAGAACTTTGGGAGCAAGAAAGTTTTGGAAGAAGAGGAAAGTATGAGAAAATGTGGTAGTCTTCATTGACGACATTCTAATTTATTTTAAGTCGGAAGAAGAGCATGTTGAACAGTTGATGATTTTATTGCAAGAGAAGAAGCTTTATGCTAAATTGTCGAAGTATGAATTCTGGTTGAAAGAGGTGAGTTTTTTTGGTCATGTTATTTCAGGTGATGATATTCTTGTGGATCCATCCAAAGTAGATGCAGTTCTACAATGGGAGGCTCTGAAGTCGGTTACATACATTATAAGCTTTTTGGGCTTGGCTGATTATTATTGTAGGTTTATTGAAGGTTTTTCCAAGTTAGCACTTTCGTTGACTCATTTGACTTGCAAAGGTAAAGCTTTTGTGTGATATGTTCATTGTGAGAAGAGTTTCATTGAGCGGAAGAAGAGATTGACTACGGCTCCAGTTTTGATTTTATCTGAAGCGAATGAATAGTTTGTGGTGTATTTTGATGCTTATTTGATGAGTTTAGGAGGTGTGCTGATGCAAAGTGGAAAGGTTGTAGCGTATGCTTCGCGACAGTTGATGGTTCATGACAGAAACTATCCTACTCATGATTTGGAGTTGGTTGCAGTGGTGTTTGTGTTGAAGATTTGGAGGCATTATCTCTATGGTTCCAGATTTGAGGTGCATAGTGATCATAAGAGCTTGAAGTATCTACTTGATCAGAAAGAATTGAATATGAGGCAGAGAAGATGGTTGAAATTTTTGAAAGATTATGACCTTGGCTTGAATTATCATCCCGGTAAAGCTAATGTTGTGGCTGATGCTTTGAGTCAGAAGTCCTTGCATATGTCTGCTATGATGGTTAGAGAGTTAGAATTGATTGAGCAGTTTAGAGACTTGAGTATGGCATGTGAGCTGACACCGCAAAGTGTTATGTTAGAAATGTTGTATATCAATAATGATTTTCTTAATAATATTGGAGAGAGTCAAAAGTTGGATGTCAAGTTGGTAGACTTGATGGTTGGAAATAATCATACTGGGAATGTGACTTTAAAGTGGATAAGCAAGGTGTGCTGAGGTTTCGTGGCAGGATTTGTATTCCGGATGATTCTGAGTTGAAAAGAATGATTCTAGAGGAAAGTCACAAGAGTAGCTTGAGTATTCATCCAGGAGCCACAAAGATGTATCAGGATTTGAAGAAGATATTTTGGTGGCCTGGACTGAAAAGAGATGTGGCACAATTTGTGTATGCTTGTTTGACTTGTCAGAAGTCCAAAGTTAAACATCAGAAACCTGCAGGGTTGATGCAACTGTTAGACATTCCAGAGTGGAAATGGGACAACATTTCTATGGATTTTGTGACTGGGTTGCCGAATACTCCGAGAGGGCATGATGTCATTTAGGTGATTGTTGATAGACTGACAAAGTCGGCGCATTTTATTCCGATTAACATCATTTTTTCTTTGCAGAATTTGGCAAAGATTTATATCCGTGTAACCGTGAAGCTGCATGGAATTCCGTTGAGCATTGTGTTAGATAGAGATATGTGGCTTACTTCCAGATTTTGGGAGAGTTTGCAAGAGGCTTTAGGGTCGAAGCTGAGGTTGACTTCAGCTTATCATCCATATACAGATGGTCAGACAGAAAGGACTATTCAGTCTTTGGATGATTTGTTAAGGGATTATGTTCTTGAACAAGAAGGTGCTTGAGATATTCATTTGTCGTTGATTAAGTTAACTTATAATAACAATTATCATTCTAGTATTGGGATGGCGCCTTTTGAAGCTTTGTATGGTCGGAGGTGTAGGACACCTCTGTGTTGGCATGAATCTGGCGAGAGTGTGGTGCTTGGACTTGAGATTGTGCAATAGACTACTAAGAAGGTGAAGTTGATTCGGGAGAAGATGAAAGCATCACAAAATACGCAGAAGAGTTATCATAATAAAAGGATGAATGATCTTGAGTTTCAAAAAGGACACCATGTACTCTTGAGAGTCACTCCGATGACTAGTGTCGGACGTGCTTTGAAGTCGAGAAAACTCACTCCTCGTTTTATTGGTCGGTATCAGATATCAACGAGAGTTAGAGTTGTTGCTCATAGAGTGGCATTGCCACAAAATTTGTCGAATTTTCATGATGTGTTCCATGTTTCACAGCTTCAGAAGTATGTTTTGGATCTGTCACATGTGGTTCCAATGAATGATGTTCAGGTAAGAGATAACCTTGTAGTTGAGGGCTTGCTTGTACGAATTAAAGATCAGGAGGTGAAGTAGTTGAGAGGCAATGAGATTGCTCTCGTGAAAGTAGTGTAGGGAGGCGCTGCCGGTGGAAGTATGACTTGGGAGTTGGAAAGTAGGATGCGTGATGCATATCCTGGGTTGTTTGAATCAGGTAAATTTTCGAGGACGAAAATATTCTAAGTGGGGGAGAGTTGTAACGCCCCGTTTTATTTAATTATTTTTCGTAATTAAAATTATCTGATGTTGAGGTATGTACACGATTATGTATGTTTTGTTATGTTGGGGTATCCTGTAGTATAGGTTAGAGGCCTTAAGAATAGACTCTAAGGTGTTGTATGGGTGTATGAACATTTGTGTAGAGATGAGTGGTGTGGAGAGTAAAACTGATGAGTAATATTAGTTAGTAATTATTTAATTAAATAATAGGAGGTGAATATTATTTGGATTAAATAATAATAATAATAATAATAATTTAATTTGTTGGGAATTAGTAATAATAATATAAAATAATAATAAGAGAAATGGGATAGGTGAATAGTCAGTACGTGTTTTTGGAGAAAAAGTTGATAAGAGAGCTAGGGAAAGGAAGAGCTAGGAGAAGAGGCATTCATTGTTGAGGAAGAGGAAATCATTGCAAGAACTCTAAGGTAAATGTGAGATTCTAACTAGCTAAGGGTTAGTATGATGATTATGTGGGTAGACTCTTTCATGTAGGTCTTGTTTTGTTTTTCCCTTTATTCATGTTTCTGATGGAATGTTGTTGTTGAATTGGTTGATTATGAGGAATGTTGTGTGTTGTTGTTAGAATCGTAGTAGATAATGAAATTGATACAATTGTTGTTGTTGTTAATTCGTTTAATCGATGGTTGATTGTTGTTGTGGTTGTGTCATTGTGTGAAATCGCGAATCAGAGTTGGAACGATTGTTTTGGGTGTTTTTGGGGAAAGAAATCGGGATTTTTGTGTTGAAGAAAACTGGGTTTTGAGTAGAACAATGGATTACATGTTTTGTATGAAAAGTGAGATTTTGGGATAGGTTAAAAAGCACTTTTCGTACTGATAAGCAGCAGAAAAGTGATTATTCTGCAGGTGTAATCGGTTACCTGATATAGGGTAACCGGTTACACTGTTGTAAAGCGACGGTTTTTGGCAAACTGTGAGGGGGTAATCCGTTACCCTGATTTAGGTAACCCTTTACCCTGTGTTAATTTTGCGTTGTTGGTTGGTTTCCAAGAGTGTAATCGGTTACCTCATTTGGGGTAAGCGATTACATTGGGACTGATTTTTGAAAAATCTTTAAAAATTCATAACTTTCGTTTTGGGAGTCTGATTTGAGTTCCGCTTGAAGCGTCGGGAAGCTGGCGTGACGAACTTTAATCTAAAAATAGTTCCAGTAGCTGAAGTTGAATGATTTTTCTATTTGTTGATGTTGAACGCATTATTATCATTTTGTTGTAGTGTAAGATAATTTTAAATGCATTGTGGATGTTTTCCATGTTGTATGTCGTTGTTGCTGGATTATATAGCATGTTGTTGTTGTTGCTGGCCTATAGTGGCATGTTGCATTGTTTAGATGGTCGTTGTTGTTGTTGTCATGTATTTCATGGTTGCATGAGTTATAGTTATGGAATTGTATCGTTGTCGTTGTTGTTTTTGAGGTGATCGTATGCCCATGTGAGGGGTGAGCGATTAAGGTGATTCGTGAGCCCATGTGGAGTGTGAGCGATCACGGTGATTCGTGTGCCCATGCGGGGTGTGAGAGGTCACGGATGTCGTGTGCCCATATTGGGTGTGAGCGACATTATGGAAATTCTGAAGGAAATTGTGATCCTGAAATAGGGATCCGATTCTGAAATAAGAATCGATGGTACCACGTGCATTGAGTCTTGTTGTGAGTTTCATTGCATCACATATTGGTTGCATTTGTTGTTCTGTTGAATGTTGTAGTTGTATGTTGGATGTTGTTGTTGTGTTAGTTGTGTGGAATGGGTGATGTGTATGAAATAATCTAATGCTTACTTTATTATCATGTTTTCTTTTATCTATTTATGATATCTCACCCCTTATGTTTGGATGTTGCCTTTATGTGGGCATCGTGCACATAACTCGCAATAGAGGATTTGAAGTAAGTAGAAGATGAAGTCTTCTATTTTCTCTTTAGTGTCAGCGTTGTGTTATGTTGAGTTTGATAGAGATTTTTGGATATCTCTGGAATAGTTGTGGTTTATGTTATTTTGAAGAATAATTATGTTTTGAATAACTTTTTATGTTGATTCTTCCACTATTTCAATAAAATTTTGAAATTAAGACATGTTGAGTTGTTATAGTTATTATAACTAATTTTTAAATATTGAATGTGTTACATATTATCATATATGAGCAGCTCATTGAGTTGAATTGTGTGACATCCTGAATATATTTGATGTAATTACTCTAATTTATTTTATATTTTGCGGGTTTATTTGGGGTGTTACAATTATGTACTGAAGCGATAGATAATTTGGCTTATATATAAATAAAGTGTCACCTTTAATCATAGCTGATAATAAAAGTTGTGGTGATATACAAGGTCAATAACAATTTTACCACGATAAACGGCTAATTGTAGGTGATGGGATTCGAACAATTTCATCTCGTGTAACTTTTCCCCACGGTTGCTTCATTTGACCGTTGTGACATGTCCTTTAGTAAATACAAAAAAAAAGCGTTTAGAAATAAACTATTACCATGATTAACACTATGGTCGTTCTAAAATTAGTGTTACGAAAGATATATTTTGTAGTAGTGCAAACGTCATTTTTTTAACAATTTAAAAATTAAAAAATAAAGAACCTGACATTTCACTATGATTAGACAAACCAACCATAGTTAAAATACTTGTTTCTTATTTAAAAATAAAATATAAAGGAAAGCATCACTAAAATATAAAACAAATCACAAATTTATTGATGTAGCGATTCGAATCTATGACCAGAACAAACTTTTCTCCAGTGATAATTCTAACTGTGATAATATTTTTTTAATAATATCACAACGGTTCGTTTCACAACCATCCTAAAACCCGTTATAAAATGTGTGTGTATATAATTTTTGTAGTATTGGTAATTCCATATCTTTATAAGGTGGGCTTAGTCTTATTGTTTATAGGCTCAAAAGTGCCGGTTAGTTGGTCTAAAATTCTCCAACTAAATAACTAACCAACTTAGGGGTGTTCAAAAATATGATTAACTGAATTGTATACTAATTGAACTGCATTGCACTATAAAAAATCTACTAAACCATTTAATTAAAATAATTTAAATTCAATTTAAAACTGGTTCAGAACCAATTTTCTTTTATAAATTGGTTTAATTATATAACTTAATTAGTTTTTAATAAAAAGAATAAAAACTTTATTGAGAGTAAAAAAAAATTCTGAAAATTAAAAAACAATCTAGAAAATTTTCGAAAATATGAAAAAGTTGATTTTTTTCGAAAATATGAAAAAGTCAAGTTTTTTTCGAAATATGAAAATATAGAGTCTTTTCGGAAATATGAAAAAAGTCGAGTTTTTTTTCGGAAATATGAAAAAGTCGAGTTTTTTCAAAAATATGAAAAATCGAGATTTTTGAAAATATAGAATTTTTTTTTTAAATACAAAAAATTGATTTTTTTCAAAAATATAAAAAAATTAAATTTTTTCGAAAATAGGAAAAAGTCAATTTGACATCAGTGCCAGCGATGTAAACTCAATTTCATAAATCAAAATCATAAGACCCTACTTTAAGTAATTTCCAGTTCCATGCTATTATTTTCATCCATTACATCCTAATCTCAAACTCTACGTGACAACCTAATCAAGTCCACCCTTTATCTGATAATAAACATGTCAGTGCACAGTCTATTAGAGATTAAAAGAACAAACTATGAAACTGATAACTTCAACTTAAGTGAATTTCCAACTACAATTCCGTAGAACATGTAAACATTAAGCCAACAATATGTTTATAACATAGAAATAAAATGGTTTTAGCAAATCATTACTCTAAACATTAAACAATATTCTTAAACAAGTTAACCTTAGCAACATCAATACTAAGCAAGAATATAAATATGGAAGGGATGGATAAGAACATTAAACAATAATTATCTTTTCGAAAAATAAAAAAAAAAATTGTAAAAATAAAAAAAAAATTAATTTTTTTATTCAGAAAATTCTAAATTATTCAGAAAAATTATTATTTTTTGAATAAAATTTTCAAATATTATAATTTTTTTTAATTTACATTTTTTCATCAAATTAAAAAAATTGGTTTTAAAAGAGTTCAAATTATAAAATTGATTTATAATTGCAAACGAATTATAAACTAGTTTATAAATACAAATTGGTTTTAAACTAGTTTTAAACTGAATTGAAACCATTTTAGCAGTTAACTGTATTTTTATTGAAATAATTATTGTAAACTGAATTGAATCATGTGATTTGGTTCAGTACAGTTTATGAATCACGAACACTCCTAAACCAACATAATAGATAGTATAACTAACAGTAAAATATAAATATTTTTACACTGTAACATATTTCAATTTCCTTTCAAACTACACATGCGCCAAAAACATAATAAATTCATTTATTAAAAATGACTTTACTTTATTTTCTTTTCTCTTTTTTTTTTTCCTTCTTTTATTCTTTTTCTCTCTTATCTTTTCTTTTTCTAAATGATTGCGGTCCTTAGGAGTGAGCCCTTCCAAGACTTTTCATGGATATGTCCAAACTATACATGTCCTACCCTACGTTGTGTTGAAAATTTTGAAGCTAATTATTAGTACTATTATTGTATTGTCATAGACTTGGAGGCTATGCGAGAATGAAGAGGACAAGAAGCTGTTTTTTGTTTTGTTTTGCATGTATTATGTGTGAGCATAAGGAATGTGAATGAAAAGGACGAGAACATTAGTAGAAAATTTTTGTTTTGCTTTGCATGTATCATGTGTGACGATAAAGAGCGATAAGACATTAATTCAATTATTAAAAACTTACTCTAATATGTCTTCCTTAATCTAAGTAAGAGACATTATTGTATCAATAGCTCCATAGAAATGGAGTAACATAGATAGTATCAGGTTCTTTTATGCTGGAAAAACTAAAGCATGGAAAAAAAAACATAATTACAACCTAAAAATGTAACGTGAGAATTTTAAAACTGAAGATATCAGAGAATAAATATTAAGTGAAAGTTGTTACAACACACAATATACACCCTCCGGTCACTATTATAAGCAAATTTAACTTTTTGTGGTACATTTGACTATTAATGTATCTAATTCATATATAGACTAGATACATTAATAGTCAAATGTACCACAAAAAGTTAAATTTACTTATAATAGTGACCAGATGGTGTACATTTAATTAACTCAGACTCTTAATACTCTTATACTCTCCAAAACAAATATTTAATTAGATGTCCCAACACTTTAATATAAGAGTATAAGAAAATAAAAAAAATCAAATATAAACTTAAATCGCTTTTGACTGATGCATATTAGAATTAAGAATTTGAATCCTATAGATAGTCTTGGACTCCCTCCTCCTTCACAAAACTAAGCGGCGTGTGACTTCAAAGAACCTTGTATCCTATAAATAGCCTTGAGCTCTCTCTTCCGTTACAAAACTAAGCGATGTGGAATTTCTTCAATATGTATATTTTAAACCAATCCCAACAATCTCCACATTGATTGAAAATAATATATTATCTTTCATTGTCTTCACCGATAATCATATTCCACTATAAAGAGTATCAACATGTATATTTTCAACCAATCTCAACAATATCCACCTTGATTGAAAATAATACATCAACTTTCATTGTCATCGACAATCATACTCCACTATAAAAATTAAAATTTTCACATTGTCTTCACCGACAATCATAGTTTTAAAAACTATCATACTCTTTCATGAATAATATATTTCACCTGAAGATAAACCACTTCTAAAATTTCACATTGTCATCACCAACAATCATATACTTTATCATGAAGAATAAATTTCACTTGAAGTTAAATCACTCTAAGAATTTCACATGTCAAAAACTATGTTGAAAACTTATGGTCCAACTTCATATTGGCAAGGAGCTCCTCAACCATCGACATAATCTTGCATCTTGTGTAATCTCGACATTATCAACATATCTTTGACTTGAACTTTCCACAAGTCAAAAAAATACTTCCATCAATTTTCTCTAGCCTAAACTGCACAACGAAATTTGTGGCTGCAGCTCAACAACTCTTTCACAACACTACCCATTTTTATGATGTGGAAGATCAGACAAAACTGCAAGCACAAAGCATACTAAGAACTTTTATCCCCGGATCGAACCAAAAGCTTGGATGCTAGTTGTTAGGAAAGAAACAAAGCATAGAAAGAAAAAGAAGAACACAATCACAACCTAAGAACGTAATGTGGAAACTCCAAAATCGGAGAAAAAACCATGATCGTTGTCAATAGACAACCAGAGAATAACATAATGTGAAAATTTTTACAACACATAATATATCCTCAACTAACCTAGGCCCCCAATACACCCACACCCTCCAAAGAAAATATTTAACTACATCTAACAACACTCTGATACAAGAATATAATAGAACAAAGAAAGTTAAATACAAGCTTAAAGTACTTTTGACTGGTGCATCTTGAAATGAAGAATTTGAATCCTATATATAGCCTTGGACTTTTTCTTCCTTCATAAAAATAAGTGATGTGGTATCATACCCCAAATTTGGACCACTAGGATTTCCCATCATTGTGGAAATCACCAGCACAATATGGATGTACCTTTGTGCCTAATCAATCTCCTAAAGGGTTGTTGAGCACTCACTGCAATCAGACTTAGGATTTCAAGCCCTCTCAGAGCTTTTAGGCAAAGGATCAATCAAGAAGTGACATGATCCTCAACTTGTCTAACCTCTCAAACACCCACAATGGATCAAGAGGACTCTCACATCAAGAATCAAGCACAATGTTGCAGCATTCCAGGTGGATCAAGCCTTAAGATCGCCAGGGTCACTAAATTAGGGTTTTGGTCGACCAAGGCCTCCAGATGGAATTTTTCCTCTGGGCATGAGCCAATGCTTCAAAGTATAACCCAAAATACTCTAAGGGACCTCATAAACCCAATCATCAAGTCAATTTATCCAAAGGGGATGCATTCATAAAAAATCAAGAATTAGGGTTTCTTGACCTAATTCACCCCTAAGTTGACTTTTGGGACAAAACATGAGTCAGGACCTCAAGACATGATTTAAGGGTCCCTAATACATTACATTGATCCATTTTCAACAATGGATTGATCCAAGAAGCTTGATTCACAAGTTTCAAGTTCATCAGAACCACACTTAGGGTTTCACGGAAAAAGTCAACTGTGCCTTTGACCTTTGACCAGGACATGCTCCCAAACCTTGGGACATGATTCAATACACCCTATAACACCTATAAAATCCATCCATCAAGTTTGATTTAGGTCAAGAACTTGATTTCATATAGGATCGCACAATTTGGAATTCAACCGATAAAAAGTCAACTGTGCCCAAAAGTCAAAGTTTGACTTTTTGATTTTTTGATCAATTATGGTTCCCTAACCCTAAAATGAAGTTAATGTGTGATTGGAATCATCATTCATCAAGAAAAATCAAGAAGAGTGGGATAACTTGCAAAATGGGTAACCATAAAAAACTTAGAAATTTTTTAAGTTATGGAACAAATTGGCTAGGGTACCAACTTCCAAGGATCATAACTTGAGATCCAAGCAACCATTTGGGATGATCCAAAGATGGATTTGTAGCTCTCATGACATACTTTAAAAGTGTCAACTGTAACGCCCTGATTTATTATTTAATTATTTTACCGAGTTTAGCGATAATTTTGAGTGATTTACATGAATATTTGCGATGTATGATGTTTTGTGATGTGTTGATGGGTGTTGGTGAATAATATTATTAGCTTATTATAATATTATTAGTGGGGAAATAAATAATGAGAATTAGTAATATTGTTTGATTATTATAATATTAGTTAAATAATTGTTTAACTAGCGTGACATTAAATATTTATTTAATGGAATAAAATTAAAATGGATTAATGAAGTAGTAAGGGCAAAACTGGAAAAAATAGGGAACTTAGGGGTTCTAGGGGCTAAGTTGGAATAAGGGAAATATGTTATAAGGAGTTTGAGGAAGTTACACAATAGAACGTGAATGCAACTTTTGAGGAAACCGTAGAAGTAAGAAGAAAGAAGAGAAGAACGATCGTGAGAAGGCAAGAGACTAGAGTTTAGAGATTCAAAAAGGTCATCCAATCTAAGGTAAGGGTGAGACTAACTTTCTCTAATACGGGTTCAATAATCATGAAAGGGATTGAGTTAGATATTGGTTGATAGTTGTTGTTGTTAGAGATGAATGAAATTGATTGATACGTGTTAATTGAGTATCTTGATATTAGGAATTTGAATCCAATTTGATGTTAGGAGTTTGCAATGATTGAATTATAATGTTATCGTTATGTTGTAGTGTTTCTATGAGAATAATGTGAAGAAATTCTGTTTTGGGTAAGAATAGTGAAAACTAGAAATTTTGGTGCGAAATTCATCGTCGCGAAAATTAGTTTTTATGCTACCAATGAGTTTTAATAGGTATAACTAAGTTAAAATAAGAGTCTCACGAATTAAATCGAAGTTTCGGATGGATTTTTGGGCAAAAAGTGATCAAACCCGTAGCTATGTTAGTGCAGAATTTTGGAAACTTCGGAAATTCGTAACTTGAGTTCCGGGAGTCCGATTCATACGCCGCTCGAAGCGTTGGAAAGATAACGAGACGAGCTATCTTATAATAATAGTTTCTGGCCTAGGGGTGAGTTATCTTGTGTGGAATAACTGAAATGGAATTATAGTGTTAAAATTCTGATTTTTGGCGAAGTGAAAGTTTGAGTTTTAGCGCGATTTCGAAATTGAAAATTTTCCAGATTGTGAAATGAATTCAGAATGTGATTCCTTGTATTTAATGATGAATTTAGGTGTATTTTAATAATTATTTCGTCATGTCCTTGAGCTGCTTTGAAGCTTTTTCGATTAAAGTATACATGCTTGAGTTTTGTAATTTTAAGTGTGTGAATGAAATTATTGTTTATTTGCGAAGAATAATGTTGATGAATTGTGAAGTTGTGATGCGAATTTGTAGTCGTATAGCGAAGAGGCCGAGTTCCTATGTTGATTTGCGAAGTTGATGTTGTTGCTGTTGCATTTTAATTGTATCGTTGCATAATCATTTCATTTTAACTATGATGGCCTGGATTGGCACCACGATGGCCTGAATTGGCAATTTGTTAAGCGAAGGGGGCTGTAACCTGTCAAAGCCGAATCACGGCATTAGCGAAGGGAGCTGTAGCTCTGTTGGTACCACATGCATGATTGCACTGCATTGCATCCGCTGAGTCGTGTTGTTGTATTGTTGAGTGAAGTTATGTGATGATTTGTTGTTGGACTTATGCGAAGTATTGATAATGATGAGTTGCACACGTTACGGGCATTACGAATATTCTGTGATGTCTTTTGGTGTTACTAATGCGCCGGGAGTATTTATGGAATATATGAATTGTATTTTTCATACTTATCTGGATCGTTTTGTTGTTGTGTTTATAGATGATATTCTGATATACTCCAAGTCTGAAGAGGGGCATGCCGAGCATTTGAGAATTGTGTTCCAAGTGCTAATAGAGAAGAAATTATATGCCAAGTTATCAAAGTGCGAATTCTGGTTGCACGAGGTGAGTTTTCTCGGTCATGTTATTTCTGGTAGTGGTATTATTGTGGATCCATCTAAGGTTGATGCAGTATCACAATGGGAGACTCCGAAGTCGATTACCGAAGTTAGAAGCTTTTTGGGTTTGGCAGGTTATTACGGAAGGTTTATTGAAGGATTTTCCAAGTTAGCACTTCTGTTAACTCAGTTGACCTGTAAAGGTAGAGTTTTTGTATGGGATGTTCAGTGCGAAGAAAGTTTTAATGAGTTAAAGCAATGTTTGACGACGGCTCCGATTTTAATACTACCAAAATCTGACGAACCATTTGTTGTATACTGTGATGCGTCTAAGTTGGGTTTAGGTGGTGTGCTTATGCAGAATGATAAGGTAGTAGCTTATGCATCGAGGCAGTTGAGGATTCATGAACGTAATTATCCTACTCATGATCTTGAGTTAGCTGCAGTGGTTTTTGTACTTAAAATTTGGAGACATTATCTGTATGGTTCTAGATTTGAAGTATTCAGCGATCATAAAAGTTTAAAGTATTTATTTGATCAGAAAGAATTAAATATGAGACAGCAAAAGGTGGCTTGAATTGCTAAAGGATTATGATTTCGGGTTGAATTACCATCCGGGTAAGGCTAATGTTGTTGCAGATGCTTTAAGTAGGAAAACTTTACATATGTCTGCTATGATGGTTAGAGAGTTAGAGTTGCTTGAACAATTCAGAGACTTGAGTTTAGTTTGTGAAGTGTCGCCACAGAGTGTCAAATTGGCAATGTTGAAGATTAACAATGAATTTTTGGATAGTATCAAAGAGGCTCAGAAGATGGATGTGAAGTTGGTATATTTGATGGTTGGAAATAATCAGACCGAAGATAGTGATTTTAAAGTTGATGATCAATGTGTGTTGCGGTTTCGGGATAGAATTTGTATTCTCGATGACGCAGAAATGAAAAAGATGATTCTAGAAGAAGGTCATAGAAGTAGTTTAAGTATTCATCCGGGAGCTACAAAAATGTATCATGATTTGAAGAAGTTGTATTGCTGGTCCGAGTTGAAGCGAGATGTGGCGCATTTTGTGTATGCGTGTTTAACTTGTCAAAAGTCGAAAGTTGAACATCAGAAACCTGCTGGGTTGTTGACACCTTTAGATGTTCCAGAGTGGAAGTGGGATAGTATATCCATGAATTTTGTGACGAGTTTGCCGAACACTCCAAATGGATATGATGCGATTTGGGTAATTGTGGATAGACTGACGAAGTGGGCTCATTTTATTCCGATTAACATCAGTTTTCCTGCATCTCAGTTAGCGGAGACTTATATCCGTGTGATTGTGAAGCTAAATGGTGTTCCATCGAGTATTGTATCAGATAGAGATCCAAGATTTACTTCTAGATTTTGGAAGAGTTTGCAGGAGGCGTTGGGTTCTAAGTTGAGTTTGAGTTCGGCGTATCATCCGCAAACGGATGGACAGACAGAGAGGACAATTCAGTCGTTGGAGGACTTGTTGAGAGCTTGTGTACTTGAGCAAGGGGGGACTTGGGATAGTTATCTTCCATTGATTGAGTTCACTTATAATAATAGTTACTATTCTAGCATTGGAATGGCACAGTTCGAAGCGTTGTATGGTCGGAGATGCAGAACTCCGTTATGTTGGTATGAGTCCGGTGAGAGTGTGGTACTTGGACCGTACATTATTCAACAGACTACTGAGAAGGTTAAGTTGATTAGAGAAAAGATGAAAGCGTCGCAGAGTAGACAAAAGAGTTATCATGATAAGTGTAGGAAAGATCTTGAGTTTCAAGAAGGAGACCATGTGTTTTTGAGAGCCACTCCTGTGACCGGTGTTGGACGGGCTCTAAAATCAAAGAAACTGACTCCGAGGTTTATTGGTCCGTATCAGATTTTGGAAAGAGTTGGAGCGGTTGCGTATAGAGTGGGTTTACCACCACATCTTTCAAACTTGCATGATGTGTTTCATGTGTCGCAACTTCGGAAGTATGTTTCGGATCCATCTCATGTGATTTCGAAAGATGATGTGAAAGTGAGAGACAATCTTACGATCGAGATCTTACCAGTGAGGATTGAAGGTCGTGAAGTGAAGAAGCTGAGAGGCAAAGAGATACCTCTTGTGAAAGTCGTTTGGGGAGGAGCGGCTGGTGAAAATATGACATGGGAGTTGGAAAGTAAGATGCGGGAGTTATAACCAGAATTATTTGAATGAGGTACATCTTCGATGACGAAAACATTCTAAGTGGGGGAGAGTTGTAACGCCCTGATTTATTATTTAATTATTTAATTATTTTACCGAGTTTAGCGATAATTTTGAGTGATTTACATGAATATTTACGACGTATGATGTTTTGTGATGTGTTGATGGGTGTTGGTGAATAATATTATTAGCTTATTATAATATTATTAGTGCGGTAATAAATAATGAGAATTAGTGGTATTGTTTGATTATTAGAATATTAGTTAAATAATTGTTTAACTAGCGTGACATTAAATATTTATTTAATGGAATAAAATTAAAATGAATTAATGAGGTAGTAAGGGTAAAACTGGCAAAAAGAGGGAACTTAGGGGTTCTAGGGGCCAAGTTGGAATAAGGGGAATATGTTATAAGGAGTTTGAGGAAGTTACATAATAGAACGTGAATACAACTTTTGAAGAAACCGTAGAAGTGAGAAGAAAGAAGAGAAGAACGATCGTGAGAAGGCAAGAGACTAGATTTTAGAGATTCAAAAAGGTCATCCAATCTAAGGTAAGGGTGGGACTAACTTTCTCTAATACAGGTTCAATAATCATGAAAGGGATTGAGTTAGATATTGGTGGATAGTTGTTGTCGTTAGAGATGAATGAAATTGATTGATACGTGTTAATTGAGTATCTTGATATTAGGAATTTGAACCCAATTTGATGTTAGGAGTTTGTAATGAATTTAGAACGTGATTCCTTGTATTTAATGATGAAATTAGGTGTATTCTAATAATTATTTCGTCATGTCCTTGAGCTGCTTTGAAGCATTTTCGATTAAAGTATACATGCTTGAGTTTTGTAATTATAAGTGTGTGAATGAAATTATTGTTTATTTGCGAAGAATAATGTTGATGAATTGTGAAGTTGTGATGCGAAGTTGTAGTCGTATAGCGAAGAGGCCGAGTTCCTATGTTGATTTGCGAAATTGATGTTGTTGCTGTTGCATTTTAATTGTATCGTTGCATAATCATTTCATTTTAACTATGATGGCCTGGATTGGCACCACGATGGCCTGAATTGGCAATTTATTAAGCGAAGGGGGCAGTAGCCTGTCAAAGCCGAATCACGACATTAGCGAAGGGAGCTGTAGCTTTGTTGGTACCACATGCATGATTGCACTGCATTGCATCCGCTGAGTCGTGTTGTTGTATTGTTGAGTGAAGTTATGTGATGATTTGTTGTTGGACTTATGCGAAGTATTGATAATGATGAGTTGCACAATTATATGATGTTATGTGTTGCTAATTCCTTTATACGAGTTATTGCCTTGTATTATTGAATGTGAAATCTCACCCCTTCTGTTTGAATGTTACCTCTACGTGGGTAACGTGTAGATATTCCAGAGTAATAGCTGAAGTGAGTCGAAGTCTCGTGTCGTCTTAGAAGTCATGCTCTGATACGTAACAGGATGGGATTTTTTTATGCTGCTTTTTTTTCCTTCTGTTACGTATTTCCTTATATCTTGACGTTGGAGCACTTTTGTGTGGATTTTATTTGAGTCGTTGTAATTGAGGTTTTAGTGTCGAGTGTTGCTCCCGGGATTTTCATCCAGGTACAAACGCGAAAGTGGCGTGGAAGAAAGAAATAAGAGTCGCCAGCCAGGCATTTTTATCCCAAAGAAAGGGAAGGGTAATGCTGCACAAACCCGGGAGAAAGGAAAGAATGAGGTCTCGCGAACCAAAGAGAAAGGGTAAGGGAGTCGATTACGTGAAGGGAAGGTTATCGCACCCCTTCACGTCCGTCGTACTCGACGGGTTCCACGCTTGGAGTACTGCTCAAAGGGTGATAGAAAAGATGCTGGAAAAGGAAATGAGAGAGAACGAGAAACAAATGTAGGGAAAATAAAAGAAGTGCTTGAATGGGCCCTACCCCACTGCCTACGTATCTCATCGGGAACATGAGAATCAGAGCGACGTAGTTCCCCTCTACAAGGGAAAATTGTTTTTGTTTTTTAGGGAACGATTAATGTTCTAGCTCAGGTGTTGCAGGCTCGCTGTATCGAGTGCGTTACTGTATTGCAAGAGAACAAGGAGAAGCACGTTCGTACGTTGAGAGTGAGTGAGATGAGAAGAGAATTCCCGAGGGAAAGACGTTTTTTGTTTGTTTGAAGTGTTTTAGAAGTTTTTTATTTGCAGTGTTTTGCATAGGAGAGTGTACCTAAGTCTTTTTCAATGGAATGTACATCTCATGCATCATTCCAAAATGAAATGATGATGATGTACACTAAGTATGAGGAAAATCCTCAAACCTACTTCCAAAATTAAAGGCCTAAGTACACTAGCCTATTCCCTTTCTTAAATGTTTTGGTTGTTTTTAAATGAAAAAGTGTTTTTGTTTTTGTTTGTGAAATCTCTTCATGTTAAAGACTTGTACCTCATGCTAGAAAACCTACAACACATTCCAAGATGGAATGTATGCAAGCCCCCCCCCCCCCCCCCCCTATGGAATAAGGCTCATGACACATGAAGATATTTCAACCTTTATTAGGTGTTTTGAAATTGTTTTGAGATGAGAGAAGAAAGACTCAAAAGAAACAAAGGTAAAGACTAAAGGGGACTAAGACTCACCCTAATGTTATCATGCTTGGATGTTCCTAATGGTTTAGTGTGGTTTAGAAACCTAAGTCTAAAAGAAGAGAGAAGGGGAACAAGTTCTAACTTACTTCAAAGATTGAAGTTAAGTTGAGAACTCAAGGGGATGAAAGAAGTTGAACAAAGAAAGCATTGAAATGCTTTGCATAAACACAAAAGACAAAACATTAAAAGATGAGGGAAGAAGGTATGTGTGGAAGCATATCCACACACTCAACTTACCATTAGCCCCTACAAGAAAAGGTTAGTACCAAACAATTCAAATATTGAAGTACAAGTGAAGGATGCAAGCAAATAAATCCTAGTGTTCTAAAGGAAGCTCTAGGAAGTTTCTAAAGAGCTAGACCTAAAAAGAATGAATCACTAAAAGGTGGTACTGGCCTAGGACATTAGCAAAGCCTATTTACATCTACCAATGGTTACAAAGGCTTACAATATCAATCTATGCCTAAACAATCTACCAAACATCAAAGAAATGCAATGATATGCACTAAAGATACACCATGAAAATTTAAGAGATTTAAAACATGCAATGATGCAATATGAAACACCACAACCAGTAGGAAACCACTTCATAAATTTCATTAAGTGTCCATGAATTATCATCCATAATATGAAAATAAAACTCAAGAAGAAGAAGTGGGAAGAAGTAGAACAATGTCACACAAGAATTCACAATGTTGTTTACTTACAAAACAAGTCACAAAGGAGAGGGAAATGCAAATGAACATGGATCAGTAGCATACATGTTATAAGATGACATGAGAATGCACAAATGAACAAGTTTGGTTTATACACAAGTCACATTAGATATTAAGAAGAAAAGAACACAAGTTGAAGTTATGAATTAAAAATGAATCATAAATGTGTATGACATACAAACATGGATAAATGCATAAAGAAATGTCTAAGTCAGAATTGAATGACATGTTATAATGCATATGGAAGTGGATGAATGATCATACAAGGCATGAGTGCAAGGATCTAAGAAGATAAAGACAAGATGAAAAGATGTTCAAACAATGTTCAAGTTCAAAAGATTTGACATACTTGTAATGCAAGTTATGAATAAGGAAAGAAACATGAACATGAATAAGAATGGATGCAAGTCAGTAATATATGATATGCTTGATCATATTAGAATGCACTAATGAGGTCACAAAGATGCACACAAAACATGTTAAGGCATATAGAAGCAAATGCACACAAACTAGGTCAAAGTAATTCACATAAGCAACAAACATTCATGAACCAAAACAAAATGACAAATGACCTATAATCTAACATGAATGACCTATAATGTTTATGAAATGACCTATAAGATGATCACACAAGTCCTAATGCAATGGCACAAGTGCCTCCTAATCAAACAAAGATTTAGAAGTCAAAGAAAAGCACACAAATATAACCTATAACAATCAAACAAAGTAAAAATAGAAAGAACCTTAGGAAAATTATGAAATTACATCACAAAGTACCTAAGTCAGAAGCTAAACACATGTCAAAAGCTCATGCAGAAAAGAGAACATAGTTCAAACCAATCCACAAAGTCATATTGAAACAAACCAAAAGAATGCACAAAGATGAAGATCAAAATGCATGATAAAATGACTTTAAAAATATGATAAAAATGTTTTTAGATGCTTTAAGATGTTACCTAAACATGACAAAAAGATTGGATGAAAAATAGTTTTGGAGCTATGCAAAAAAATTATCTAAAGTTCATGTATCAAAGAAGAAACCACATTAAAAAAGAAATAAAAGAAAATTATGCAAATATGCTCAAATATCAATTAAAATCAGAAATAAAAATAATAGAAAATTATTTTTATGTATCAAGATATCATGTGAATTTATTTGGAATTTTTAGAATTGAATTATTTTTTTAATAAAAGAAAATGGAAACAATATGAAAAAGAAATTAGAAATAAAAGAAATAAAAGGGAGGGGGTGAAAAGCAATTAGAGTCCAGGCCCAAAGAACACGCGTGCGTGTGTGGATTAAGGTGTACACTCAGTAAAACCTTGACTCCATAATAACCACATGATGAAGTCAACAAAATCAATCACAATAAGTATGCATAATGAACAATCCAGATGTAAGGAACATGATAGCAAATGTACACGCATGCACACACAACAAGTCAAAGTCAAAAGGATCTGAGAGAGAGGTCACGTGAGGGAGAGGAGGTTCATTTATGCGATGGCAACCTATTAAGCGTTGGATCAAGCAAATCGTACGACCATGTTTTAAAGTTGAGAAACCCTAGGGTTTTGACCTGAACAAGAATCAGATGACCGGAGAAGACTTCCGGTCGTCTTCTCCAGTGAGTCTCCGGCGAGGCTACATCTTCAGGTCAATGGAAACTAGCAAATCGCATATAGAAATGAAGCTGAAGTCACGTAGAACACGAATCTAACCTTAAAAATCACACAACATGCATGTACAGAGAGAATCGAACACAAACAATTTGCCCTAAAAATTACATCTAAGCACTTAAGATGGCTATCACTAGCCAGATCACTCACACTGCTTTTATTAAGCTATAATCAACAAGAACAGCCTAAAACAAACTAAATCTACAAGAATCAGTTCAATGAAAACAAACCTGAATGAGCCAAATCCTTTGATTAAAAGAAATCCAGAGGTGATGCCTTTAATCCTTGAACTCTAATGTGGCCAAATAAAGGCTTCCAAGGCTATGAAATCAAAGAAACTTGATGCTTCACTCTGCAACAAGATCCACAATGTTGATGCTATGCTTGATTCTAATTCCTTGATGATGAAGAGTGAAGCAAAACTGTGCTGAATTCGTGCAGAGAGAGAGAATTCAGAGAGAAATTCTTGAGAGCTTTGAGATGTGAGAGTGAAAATGAAATGTAATTAGAAAGAGAGTGTGCGAGCTTGGAGGTGTGCATGTGAAGAATGAACAAAAACTCCCTTGCAATTCTGTTAGCATTTATATTTATAGGTGAGGTTAACTGTTAACCAACTGTGGTTAACAGTTAGAAGCTTGGTTAAATGAGTTCATAGTGAGTCAAGTTTGTTATGGACGAGTTGGAAGGTTTTGCTATGGTGATGAGGGAGTATGTTAGTTTATGGTGGTGATGTTGTTTTGATCTTGCAGCAAGTGAAACTTAGTGAACAAGTCTCTCATTTCCTCTTTGGTGTATGGACATGGTTATGTACATGTATGTGTAAGACAATGTGTGTCTTTTAATGGCAATGTGGATGGTATGAAGGCATGCATGTAAACCAATTGAAACAACAACAAACAATGCAAATCATCCTATTTTTGGCAGCAAAACAATCAATGGAAATGTTGATGTTTGAGGATGAAATTCTCCATGTATGGTGCATGAAATGAAAAGATTTTGGATGTTATGAAAAGATGAGACATCAAAGAACAATGTTGATGTTTGGCTTGAATCCAATGGAGGCTTGTAACACACTTGAAAATGGCTTGAAAGTCAAGGAATCACAACTGGTGCATGGGCGAGGCAAGTTGTGACCTGCATGGCAACATGGCCTATGGAATTTCAGTGTGAGACCACCATGTTGGAGCCCTTATATCTCTCAATCCCTTGATCACATGAAAAAAATGATAAACATGAACATTGTAGATGACATGGAGATGAACAAGATTGGTGTTCAAAAATTTTTCATTTGAAGTATTCTTGATGGAGAAAATTGATTTGACATTTGGCACACCACCTGTTTGATGAAATTATGGCCTGGAGGCCTGAACTTGCCTTGCCATGACTTGGATTTTGCCTTGATTTTGCTCTACTTTGATTGATCATAACTCCCTCAATTTTGATCCAATGGAAGAGTTCTTGGTATGGATTTGAAGCTTAGAATGTGATATTTAATTGGCTCAACTTGGGCCTGAAGTTTGAAGCTTTTATCATGGAGAACGAATGCCTTGAAGTGGAGTGCAAAATGATCCGAACTTGCCATTTTTGGAAACCCTAAGTTTCTAAAAAAGGAAACTTTGTTCAATTCTTGATTTTTGATGATTCCTCCATAATTTCTTGATCAAATCTTGTACAATGAACATATGTGACTTGAATTTCATGAATTTGACCTAAAAAGTCAGGAGTTGACTTTTTCCTTTGCACAGTTGACTCTTCCCCAAATTTCTTGATTCTCAAGCAACTGATTAATTGAACCTCTTCTGAAATGAACCAATGGGCAATCTTCCATCCTTAGATACTTGATATCATATAGAAAACATTGAGATCAAGTTTGAACCAAAATTTCATCAGGAGACTGCTTGAATCCAAAACCCTATTTTTGACTGCTTTTGTTAGGAGCTGATGAACTGCCCAATCTTGATGAATTCCCATCTTCCAATGGCTCGTGAGATCAATTGAGATGACATATGATGTAAGAGACCTTTGAGGCTTGCTTGAAGGCCTTTGGCTCTGGTTCTCTTTCTCTGGATACTCAATGCTCTGAAAACCACTGATCACATGCCCTATGCTGAATGAAAAGATGAATGCTTTATTTTTCTATGGCTTGAATGCAATGCAATGAAATGAAAGCAAATGCTAAATGATATGAAAAATGAGAGTGAAAATTTTGGGGTATGACACCGAGTGATGTTAAAAGATTAAATACTTTCCGCTGCGATGTCTTAGACAGTTTAAAATAAGTTGTTTGATCAAAGTGATTTTTAACTTTATTTATGTTAACGACGTATTGAAGACTGAAATGTGACATCCTGTTTGCGATGTACTCTGATTTATACTATAATATTTTTATGTTGGGAAATCAGGGTGTTACATCAACTACACCTCATTCCAATTCATCATGGATTTTGAGTTATGGTTGGATCAAAATGGGTGAAAACGAAAAATGTCACTTTTTCCAACACTTAGTGAAATTTTCACTAAGTCAGAATCTGCTTCACTTTTTACAAAATGCAAGGGCATTTTTCACTTGGATCCAAAAAGTGTCAAGACAAACTATGATCACACATATGTTGTATCATATGAGAGCTTTCCAAAATGACCAAGAACCCCATGAAATTCCATTTGAGCTAAGAGTTATGATAGTGGCAATTTGCCTTGCTGCAACTGTCATAACTAGGCTGATTTGTGCATTTTGCTATATTTGAGCAATTTGTGCAAATGACAAACAAGTTTATCCATCTGAACACCTCAGGGAGAGACCAAGGAGGGATAAACACTTATCCATAAGCCTCCCAAGTCTTTGGAACTAAAAATAGCATGCCAAACCTAAAAAACCCTAAAGAGGGGACAAGACTCCAATTTTGTTTTGGAGCATTCAATGGATGCACCAAGGTGGCATGAACTGAGCCATTTCCAACTGAATGAGTCAAGGATGATCTCTGAACTAGGGAACCAAAGGCATGTGCTCTAACCTCTAGTCAATGGCTAGAGGAGACTTGAGATTCCAAAATGCTCCAATTGGCCAAAGGTCTGCAGCAGTTTCCATTCACTATTGCTGCCAAAACAAACTTGCTCTACTATAAATAGAGCTCATTTGTGCTCAGTTTGAGTACACCAAAGCACTACAACACTTGCTTTCCTCAAAATCTCTTTCTCTAGGCAAAAATGCCTTCTTTAGGAAAGTAACTCTGAATTTTTGAGTTAGAGAGCAATTCCATCATAGCTCATGATCCAAACACATCCAATATGTCATATCTAAGTTGTCCAAACTCTCACAAGTGACCTGTAACACCAAAATCTCAAAGTCCCTTCTCAAAACCTCAAAATAGGACTTTTTTTGCATTTTTCAAGCCATGCCTTGATTCAGTCACTTTCAAAACCAGATAAAACCTCAAACACACTCCAAATATCATCCTTGAACTATCCCAAATGGTTTCCCACATCTGGAACACCATTTGAGAGAGTTGCTATTTTGGTCACTTTTGCCCCTTTTGCAAGAAAGGGCCAATTTCCATTCCTGAGGTTTCCAGCTGATTCCCATTATCTTAAAAGCTTCTAAGGGATCATTTAAGGGTGTTCAAAGCATCAAAACATTTCTGGAACAAAGCCCTTGACAGATTGCCCAAAAAGCTCCTAAAGAGGTAAGCATCTCAGCTTGAACTCCTTAAAATATGCATTGCTTTGAAGTCCACTGATCATACACATCTCATACATGTTATATATGTTGTGTTTGGACCAATTCCTCATGTGATTCATGCCTGTACCATGAGGTAGCACAGAAAATGCAAATGGAGGCCTATTTCAAAACCACTATCGGGTTTTAAAATGGGGACCTCATCTGAAAAAACACCACCACCATTGGATTCCTTGTGAAATTCTAGGCAGGATAGACCTAAATTTTGTCCCAATCCATGGAGAAATGAGAAAGTTACAAGCTTCACGTTTTTGGCCAAAATCTTGCCTTGCCTTGCCTTGGCCAGGCCTAAAAACCAAGTCACTCTCATATATCCATGGGGTGGTTTTGATACACTAATGTATCACCACCCCAGTGGTAGGAGACGCGCACTTAACACAAGAGGTCTGGGGTTCGAATCCCCCTCGCCCCAGATCTTCTTTTTATCATTTTTTCCATTTTCTATTTTTTTTATAATTATTTTTAATGATTTGAAAAATTAATAACTCCCTCAATTTTAATTATTTTTTATTGGTTCTTTTTGCAAAAAATCACAAAAATGTTGAAATATTTTATTCCCCAAAAAAATCAAATTTATATTATTTATTTAATATATTTGGTATTTTTATGAATAAATTCATTTTTAATTGTTTTTAAACATTTTAAAAGTGAATATTCATCTTGAAAAATCAAAACCAAATGAGTTTTAATTCATCTTGTGATTAAAACCTCATTTTTCAAACCTTAACCAAAAACCACAAGTTGTTAATTCAAGCTTATTTGGTGTTTTATCATTTTTTTTATCGATTTTCTTTAAGAGTTCACTTTTAAAAATGATGAAATTAGGGTTTTGATTGATTCCACCCTCATCAATCATTTTCAAACACGCATAGGCCTTTAATAGAGTGTAATACCTAATCCTTTTTAAAACTAAAATAGTTTGGGCCTTAGTTATTGGATAAGACCCACTGCGATTTCAAAAATCTCAGCTCAATCGCCATTTCAAAACAAGAACCAACTGAGCCTCTCCTCGAGCTATAAGTCATATTCCTTTTTAAAAAAACATTTTGGGCCATTAATAGAGTGTAAGACCCAACCCTTTTTTGAAAACAAAATGATTTGGCCGTCAGATGTTGTATAAGACCCACTGTGTTTTCAAAAACCTCGGCGCGATCGCCGTTTTCAAACAAATAACCATGGGCCTCTCCCTGAGCTGTAAGCCCCATCACTTGTACAAAAATAAATCTTTGGGCCTCTAATAGAGTGTAAGAACCATCCTCTTGTACATAAAAATAATTTTGGGCCTCACATATTGTATAAGTCCCTCTGTACAGTTTTTAAAACAACGGTACGATCATCGTTAAAACTTGGGCCTCTCCTTGAGCTGTAAGCCCCAACAATCTTTTCAAAGCACTTTCTCCTTTGACTTTGAATTCAAATATATGTTGTTATCAAAACTTTCTTTAATTTCTTTGTTGAACAACTAACCAAACAACATGGAAGCTCTACAACGGGTAAGTGTTTATCCGCTTTCATTTACCGCTTTCATATATATAACTGTATTGTGGGGCTGCTTTACTGCAAGTCTTCTTTCGCATCCTTTTATATACTTGTCAAATATCCACTGTGTAATACTAGTATAGTTATTTATAGTTTTCCCCGGCAACTACGTCTAGCACCCTGTTGGTCACTCTTAAATACAAACAAAACTAGATCCCCCGTAGGATTCCAGATACAGACTTCCCTCCTCTTGAGGTTAAACAATATGGAACAAAGAGAAAGGCAGTATTCTTGGTGAACCTTTTCTCAGACTGTCACCCTTAGAAATTCTCAAAGAAACTCTAACTCCCCATAGATGATCGTTTCTCTGTGAATGGCATCTCTTGGGTTTCTTCCAAATTCTCGAACTTTCCTAGAATGATCTCTTCTCTGTGAATTGCATTTCTTGAACTTCTCTTGGTTTGGGGACCCACAGGCTTTCTAAAAGCATCCCAGCCTCCTCTTGGGCATTGTACAAGGACCCTTCGACTTCTTAGAAGTTCTCATGCCTTCTCTTGGGCTTAATACAAGGACCTTGACGACCTCTTAAAGGTATAAGACAGAACTTAGTCATTCTTTGCTAGAGCAGTCTTTCCAGCGTCAAAACTCCGACCATCTTAGGGTTGATACTCATCCTTAATGCCCGAGCCTCCTCTTGGGCATCATACAAAAGATAAAACTCTAGACTTGGATAGTCTGAACCTCTTGATTCTCAAAGACATTCTCAAGTTCCTTTCAAACATAGGAAAAAACACCGATCACTCTGGATCAATCTCAACCAGAAACCCGGTCTCTCTCATGAGGGTTCCCCACACTTGGACACGCTTCAGGATCTAAATAATCCTCAGCAGTAAGTCAGCCTGCTCTTGGGCTTTGTACTAATGATTCTCCCCAGCGGAGCTAACCTTTTCAGACTCTCTTGTTGAGTTAACCACCTTTAGCTTCCGTCTTGGGCTTTGTACAAGACATATAAAAACACTCTCTTGTTAAGTATAAAAGACTCTCTTGTTGAGTCAACCACTTTTAACCTACGTCTTGGGCTTTGTACAAGACATATAAAACACTCTCTTGTTGAGTATAAAAGACTCTCTTGTTGAGTCAATCTCCTTTTAGCCTAAATCTCGGGCTTCGTACGAGACAGAAAAACACTCTCTTGTTGAGTATAAAAGACTCTCTTGTTGAGTCAACCTCCTTTTAGCCTTAATCTCGGGCTTCGTACGAGACAGAAAAACTCTCTCTTGTTGAGTATAAAAGACTCTCTTGTTGAGTCAACCACTTTTAGCCTCCGTCTTGGGCTTTGTACAAGACATATAAAACACTCTCTTGTTAAGTATAAAAGACTCTCTTGTTAAGTCAATCTCCTTTTAGCCTCAATCTCAGGCTTCATACGAGACAACAAAACACTCTCTTGTTGAGTATAAAAGACTCTCTTGTTGAGTCAATCAACCTTCAGACTCTCTTGTTGAGTCAATCACATGTTCAAGACTCTCTTGTTGAGTCAACCTTTTTAGCCTCCGTCTTGGGCTTTATACAGGACAGATAAAAGTATTCTCTTGCTGAGTCAAACCCTTTCAGCCTCCATCTTGGGCTTTATACAAGATACATTCTCCCCAACAGAGTCAAAATCCCTTCTAGCCTCAATCTTGGGCGTTGTACAAGACAGAAAGAACATTTTCCCCGGAAAAGTCAAACTTCTAGCCTCCTCTTAGGCTTTGTATAAAGAAATCCCCGGTTGAGTCAATCAACCTTTTAGCATCAAATTTGTGCCTTGCTCACAACATACAAACATCAATAATTCCTCTTTAGAGATGACAAATTCTCTCTCATCCAAAACCCCTTTAGCTTGACATCTTGGGCTCTGAACAAGATACAAACCACCTTTAGCTTCATGTCTTGGGCTTTGAATAAGACACCAAAACAACCTTTTCCTCCCATAGAATAGGAGGAACTACGATCGCTCTGATTTCCCTGTTTCGGGAATACGTAGGCATAAGATTGCAAAAATCTTAGCGAGCATACTAATAAAAAAACCCAAAAATCCCGTACCTTCATACATCCATCAAAAGCATCAGACCTAACACCTTACCAAAAACCTAGCCAATAGTCTAGACGCTATTTTAAGCAAATAACCTAAGACAGACCCCTCTTTTGATAGCATCTGTAAACCAGCAGTTTTGACTGTTTAACCTCAGTATGCAAGCAGGGTTAATTGGAGACATCTATTTCCCTTCCTTAATCAGCTCAACAAGATAAAAAAATGAATCGAACTGTAGTACCAAAGCGATAGTGACTCGAAAGCACAAAAATCACGCTACAGAAGAATGACGACCACAGTGGGAGGCATCCTTTCTTACAGTCTTAGGTAGAAAACTTTAAATTCACAAAGTGTCACAGTAAAATGGCGACTCTACTGAGGAGTCATTGTCTGTATAGGATCATAAGACTAGAGGTCTAGGATGTTAGGACAAATATATATACTGCTTTTCCTAATTGATATATGTGTTTACTTTTCTGCTAATGGGAATGCGTGTGATGCCGCATCTGGAAAGATTGAGTATACACCTAAGATAAGTGATGGCATTATATGGGTAATCTTATGGGGTGAATCCCAGATAAGAGGTCCCAGTCAACCATCAAATCAGTGGAGATGCCCTTTGCGGATTCAATGCCTATACGACTTCGATTGTTGAAATCAGATTGTTCCATTGGGTTATCTGAGAAGCTGAAGATTTTAGTAGACTGAAACCATTTTGTAGTCCAGAAGCTATCAGAAATAGTTGTCACGCGATACTACCCTCATTTGAGACTACTCTAAGATACTACAACTCGCTGGCGATCCGCTTGCTGTCGTTATCCCAAGAGGGGTCAGTGATTTTGAGGACAGGTACAAAAAATCACCAGTATAAACCTTTGGGGATGGGTAGAGCCTTGACTTCATGACACCGACCCTTTGACCCCATGTTTTTTCTATGTTTTTGTGTGCTGCATTCAAGCATTCATTTCATTAAAAAACTTTAAAAAACAAAGAAAAATATTCTCTTCTAGTCTCTCTTTTTCAAATTAAACTAAGACAATGATTGCAAATGTCAGATAAAGAGATTGCAATGGATTTCGGTAGAAGGAAAACTCACAAGTACACCTTCAAGGTTCCAAAACTAGAGGATTTAAGAGGGTTGGCATGGATGATAACCAACCATGAGGCTTTCAGAGCTAAGTATGGAGGACTGCTATCTCTCTTAAGGGTCCATGTAATCGAAGGAATCATGTCCACACTAATCCAGTTCTAAGATCTGGTCTATCACTGTTTCACATACCCAGATTATCAACTAGCACCAACGCTGGAGGAGTACTCTCACCTGACTGATTTACATATTACTGATCAAGCTCCCTTTTCTGGAATGGAAGAGATTCCAAAGGATCAAACCATTGTAAGAGCAAAATATTTGGACGAGTCAGAAGTCAGGACTCACATAACCACTAAGGGTGGAATCCAGGGTTTGCCAGCCCAGTTCTTGATAAAGAAAGCTCTGTACTTTGCTAGTATAGGGAACGCGGCGGCTTTCGAAAATATCTTTGTTTTGCTTACCTACGGGTTATTTTTGTTTCCCAACATCGATAACTTTGTAGATATCAATGCCATTAAGATTTTTCTGATTGGAAACCCTGTACCAACCTTGCTCGCCGATGCTTATCATTCTGTACACTTAAGGAATTTGTACAGCGGAGGAATGATCACATGCTCTGTACCCCTGCTGTATAAATAGTTCACTTCCCATTTGCCAAAGTCTGCTGCATTTTGGGATCAAAAGAATACTTTACGTTGGTCGCAGAGAATGATGTCTCTTACCAACTTTGACATCTATTGGTACAATCGAATATATGACGGGATCAGAATCATTGACCGTTGTGGAAATTTCCCAAATGTACCCCTCATAGGAATTAAAGGAGGAATCAATTATCATCCAGTTTTAGTTCGTCGTCAATTTGGATACCCAATGAGGCATGTCCCGCGTAATGCTCATCTGGAAGGTCTTTTCTTCAAGGAAGGAGAAAATGACAGAGCACTAAAGACAGAAATAGTACATGCCTAGAAACATGTTCATAGGAAAGGAAGAGAGTCTCTAGGAAAATCAGACTATGTCTTGGTGTAACCTTATCTCCACTGGGTACAAACTAGAGCTCTCAAGCTGAGGATGCCTTACCCTCGTCAGGAAGTTCTTTCGTTAAGGAACCCCGTCCTTTACTTTATGTCTGATACGGAAAAATTTCAGGTTACTCTCAACAAAGTTCAACAGGAGAAGAGGTCTTGGAGGAACAAGTACCGTATTCTCAATGTGGAGTGTAAGAAAATACAACAACTATTAAAAGAAAAAGACGCTCTGATCGAGATTTTAGAGCAACATGCTGTAGAAAATTAGGATGACCAAAGGAATTTGTTCGCTCCTTTCACTTGGCAAAGGAATGACAGCCCAACAATGGCTCAAGAGCCCCAATCAAAGAAAAGGAAATTACCAGAACCCGCACCTGAGCTCGCTTCAAAGAGGATTCAGGACCCATAAGTTTAGATTTCCTTTTGCAGCACTATGTAAATTACTGTATTTCCATTTCCGCAATCTTTGAATTCAATAAAACGGGGTTTCCCCACTGTTTGATATTTGCAATCCAATTGTCGAAGTTTACTTTGAGTAAACAAAAAATATATACAATTAATATAATCATTGCATATCATTCATCATTCTCACATAATGCATTCTTCTTACCTACAAATCTCACGTTTGCGTCTCGATTCTAGAGTCAAACTGTCTCATTCGTACAATACTCGAGCCAATCGACATAAAAAGATGGATGATCTCGAGGAGGGAACAGAGAGTTGAGGGAAGAGATCGACACTCTGAAAGAGGATCTGAGAAAGCTTCACAATGATATGCAAGCTCTGGCAGAAGCTCAGATGCAACAACAAAGGACTGTGATCTCAGAGATCACATCGACGCCCATAGTGGAGAAGTATGATCCTAGGTATAAAATTCCGAAAGATCGTCCATGGGGCATGCCTATTAACTATATCTCAGAAGGATATGTTCCGCCGATCATTGAAGATCAGGGAACCGCAGCAGGAGCCGCTGGGCCTAAAGGTTACAAACTTCGGGAAAACGGAGATGCCCGGGGCATGACAGCAACTCCTGAAGGTTACAAACTTCAGGAGAGGGAAGGACCTAGAGTCACTGCCATGATGACTATATCACCACCCGTGGTACACACTGTCCCAGAAGGACAGATTCCACAGATACCTTATGGTAGAAACGAAAGTATGTTCGACAGAATGAATGAGTTCCAGGAATAGTTCCTGGAGATGCAGAAAGAGCTGCAAGCCCTTCGCGGTCAGGATCTATTTGGAAAAGACGCCGCAGACCTTTGTTTGGTCCCCAATGTGAAAGTTACGCACAAATTCAAAGTGCCCGAATTTGAAAAGTACAAGGGTAACTCTTGCCCCTCAAAGCCATTTGGTGATGTACGCTCGGCGAATGTCAACTCAGACAAAGAACTAGAAGCTACTGATTCACTATTTTCAGGATAGTTTAACCGGTGCCACACTCAAATGGTACATGGGTTTAAACCGCAATAAGATCGGCACTTTCAGAGATCAAGGCGCTGCTTTTGTTCAGCAGTATAAGTATAACCTAGACATGGTAGCGGACAGAGATCAACTCAGATAGATGTCACAAAAGGACAAGGAAAAGTTTAAGGAGTACGCTTGAGGAAAAAGAGATGATAAAGATCTTCTTGAAAACCTTAAGCTCATTTTACTACGACAGAATGGTTTCCAGTGTGCCCAGTGACTTCACCGAGATGGTAGGCATGGGAGTTTGTCTTGAGGAAGCAGTCTGAGAGGGACTTTTAGTTAAAGACGCTGGATCATCAAGTAGTACAAAACGATACGGTAGTACTCTCCCTAAGACAAAAGAGTAGGATATTGGGAATATCTCTCTCGGAAAGCAAAGGCGACGCTACCAACCCGTAGCAGTTGTAACTCCTACTATCAACCCTGCGCCTGTTCCTACGTATCAACCTCAGGTTGTTCTGAGCCAACCGATTCAACATCAATATCAGCAGAGGACACAACAGCCTTTTCAGCAGGCTCGTCCTCCATATAACAACAACCGTACGACTCAACCCCCAGGGTTTGATCCTATACCAATGTTGTACGCAGAACTGTTTCCACTCTTACTGGTCAGGGGCATGTCCAAACTAGGTCTCCTCTTACAGTACCTGAGAATCCGCCTTTTTGGTTCAAAGCGGATCAGACTTGCCCTTATCATCAAGAAGGACCAAGGCATAACATAGAAAATTGTCTCAGTTTCAAATCCGATGTGCAAAAGCTTGTTAGGAGCCAGGTCTTATCTTTCAAAGATACGAATCTGAATGTTTTCACAAACCCGTTGCCTCATCACGAGAAAGCTGCGGTAAATTTGATAAAAGGAGAGTCTAGCAACACCTATCAAATTCATGATGTACTTTTATTAAGGGCCAACTTGGTCAAGATGCATTGTAGACAAAGTGGATACGGCCATGTGCCACCTCATAACTATCACCAGTGTGATATCTGCTCTAAGAACAATCAAGGATGTTCTGTGGTGCAATAAGCTCTACAAGAACAATTAGATCTCGGATGGATCCAAGAGCACCGAGTTCGTGGGTCAACATGACTTATATGAATTCCAACATCATTCAAAACCATGACATCCGTGCGATCAATGTCAACTTGGTGGCAATGCACTCAAGGCAAAGCCAACATCATAATCTGCCACGACATGATTACAATTCCTGTCTGACTTGCTCAGTAAACAAACATGGATGCTCTTTTGTACAAGAGGCCCTCCAGTGTCAGATGGATCTTGGATGGATTCAGGATTACCGCGATGGAAATCAGTATCAAGTGAATATGATTCAAATATTTGATATTCGCTTGATGAATACCAGCTTGGTGGAGTTACACGCTACACAAGTTCAGCTCGGTTTTCTGACTTAGCATAATTATCAGAACTGTACAGTATGCCATGAGAGTAACCAATGGTGCGCTCTCGTGGAAAGAACTTTGCAACACTTGTTAAACCACTGGTGGCTTTCGATCTATATGGATGAAGACACGCAACAAATCAGTGTGGTTAATGGGAACCCTACTAGGCATCAAAGTCAGGATGTTCGATTAATGGAAACAGATCTAGTGAGGTTACACTGCATACAAAGCGGACGTGGCCAGGTGCCACCACACAACTACAAGTGCTGTAGAGTCTGCTCGGAAAATAACCAAGGAAGTTACCTCGTGCGATCAGCCCTTCAATGTTAGTTGGCTCCCAAGGAGATTCAACCATGTCTAAGTTCTAGATCAATCAATTGGACCCCAGACTATTTCGCTGATCAGATTAAGGATGTTGTCGTGATCTCTGATTGCGAAAGGACCAAAGATGTTTGTACCATTATCCCTCTACTTGACGAATCGAAGGTTCTTAACTAGGAATTGATTAAAGTTACTTATGACAGTCAGAGAAATCAGAAGGCTCTTGTAGTTATCTATCTGCCGGGACCGCTGCCGTATGAATAAGCTAAAGCGATCCCTTACAAATACAGTGCAACAATAATTGAGAATGTAAAGGAAATTCCATTACCCTCCGTCGTGAATATTGTAGACATCAGTCGACTAACACGGAGTGGTCGAATCTTCAACAAAAGAGTTGGAGAACCTAACAGAGAAAAGGAACCTCACACAGAAGTTGCTAATCCACCAGTCGGTCAATCCAGTGATCCCGACCTTTCAAAGAATGATGATGAGATGCTGAAGCTCATCCAAAGGAGGGAATACAACATTGTTGATCAACTATTACAAATTCCTTCAAAAATCTCAGTGTTATCGCTTTTGTTTAGATCCGAAGCCCACAGAGAGGCTCTACAGAAAGTCTTAGAACATGCCTTTGTGGAAAAGGATGTGTCAATATGACAGTTCGATAGCATCGTCTCTAACATCACTTCCTACAACAACTTGGGGTTTAGTGATGAGGAATTGCCAGAAGAAGGCAAAAGTTACAACATGGCGCTCAATATCACAGTTAACTGCCAGTACGATGCTTTAGCCAGCATACTGGTAGACACCAGATCGGCTATGAATATTATGTTGAAGTCCACTCTAATGCGACTATCATTTAAAGGATCTCCGATGAGAGGCAGTGTGGTAATCGTCAAAGCATTTTACGGGTCCAGAAAAACAGTTATCGGAGAAGTCGACCTTCCCATAACTATTGCTCCTCACACTTTCCTAGTCACTTTCCAAGTCATGGACATCCGAGCAACATACAACTGCTTGTTGGGAAGACCTTGGATACACTAGGCTGGGGCAGTCACTTCGACACTTCACCAGAAGCTGAAGTTCATCAAGAATGGCCAACTCGTCACAGTCTATGGAGAACAAGCCTTGATCGTGAGTAACCTTTCGTTGTCCACGTGTGTAGAACCAGAAGAGGTTGTTAGAACCCAGTTCCAGGCACTTTCACTGAGTAATGACAACCAATCAAAAAGAGGAACGTCCATTTCCTCGTACAAAGATGCTCTCGAAGTGATAAAAAATAACAATGCAAAAGGATGGGGGCAGCTTGTCATGCCTACTGACAACAAGACAAAGAAAGCTCTTGGTTTTTCTTCAACTTGTACCCAGACTACTACTAAAGCTGAAAGTTTTCATCCCATTCAGAACTTCTTCCACAGTGGAGGTTTCCTTCACCCAGTGTCTCAAGAAGTACATACCATCAACGAGGGAGATTCCTCCGATACAGATGAAGAGTGGAAGTCCTATCTTAACGAGGACGGTTATATGTCTCAGGAAGAGGTGCATACACCATTTTGCTATCATGCACAAAGTCTGAGATTTATACCAAGGTCAGATGTCGAAATGATATTACGGAGATTGTGATCCGGAAGGATGCCGTGCTCCACCAAATTCATTAGAGGAGGACACTCCGATGAAATATAACTTTGACTACGACTATTATAGCCTGATGGATGACCTGCCTATGTGGCAACCGTACCCAGGAAACTCAGGGCAAGAGAATCAGCCCAACGATGCTTATCATCTCAGCATCACCAAAAAGAATACCTGCGTCCCCACCATGTCATGGGATCAACACTCAGGGCATTATGAAAATATCCAGCACGACGATGAATTTACAACGTTTGCAGGACTAGAATTCATTAACTATGCTTTCCCCGAGGTCAACGTCAACGAAAGGGATGACTCCTCCAGTTCCAAAGAAGTGTGGGACACCCTGGGATAACCAAGTGGTAAATACGACTTCATGGTCAAGTATGCCGCTCCCGAAACCTCTCGTATCAGGCTCAAAGACATCTAGTCAACGGGATAGGGGGATTTGCCTGAGAGCACAAATACTATGCAAAATACAACTGAGGAATCCTCCTATGCCAACTCTGCCTGGGAGACAGATTCCAATGATCCTGCTCCACCGAAAATCAGCGTTATTTTTGGAGACAAAGCAAGGAAGGTACCAGACTTTGTGATTCACCGAGGAGTTCGCCGCCAATGGGTTGCGGTTGATGTTCCGAAGACCGTTCATAAGTCAAAGTAATGGCCATCTTTGTTTTAACCTTTCACCATGCCCAAGTGAAATAGATGTTTTGATAGGGCTCACTTTCTGTAAATATCCCTCTTCGCTTCGGCCAAAGCGACAGAGTTTTGTTTTATAGGGCTGTAGTTTCAAGAATCGACAAAATCATAAATAAAATAACGTCGTTCTGTAATTTCCGCATTTATTGTTGTTTTCTCTTCTCTTTCTTCAAAAAATGGCAATCTTAAAAAACGAACAATAAAAACAAGCAGTAAAAAAAATATACACTGCACACACTTTTGCATTCTCTCTATCTCTTCTAAAAAACAATCATCATGTCATACAGATTGCTTGTTTTAAACCCCATTGAAACGTACGATCTGATGCCTTATCCCAACTTTGAATTCCCGATATTTGAGGCAGAAGAAGAAGATGACGAAGAAATTCCAGAGGAGATCTCCCGATTACTCAGACAAGAGGAAAGGTCTATTAAACCTCACAAAGAGCCGTTGGAAACGGTCAACTTGGGCTCAGAGGAAGAAAGAAAAAAGGTCAGGATTAGGGCACTGCTCAGTTCAACTGTCAAAGAAACTTTGACAAAGCCACTCAAAGAGTTTCCCGATGTATTCGCTTGGTTCTATCAGGATATGCCAGGGTTGGATACCAGCATCGTTTAACATCATCTATTGTTAAGATCAGAATGTCCGCCAGTAAAACAAAGGTTGAGACGGACTCATCCAAACATGGCCATCAAAATCAAAGAGGAGGTACAGAAACAGATTGACGCGTGTTTCCTCGCTACATCAGAATATCCTCAATGGTTAGCCAACATCGTACCCATTCTGAAAAAGGATGGAAAGGTCAGAATGTGTGTGGATTACAGAGATCTAAACAAGGCTAGTCCAAAGGACGACTTTCCTTTACCATACATTGACATGCTAGTTGAAAATACAACAAAGTTCAAAGTCTTCTCCTTCATGGATGGATTCTCGGGCTATAATCAGATCAAAATGGTGCCGAAAGACATGGAGAAAACTTCCTTCATCACCCTATGGGGCACTTTTTGTTACAAGGTAATGCCGTTCGGGTTGAAGAATGCCGGGGCAAACTATCAAAGGGCCATGACTAATCTGTTTCATGACATGATACACAAAGAAATTGAAGTATATGTCGATGACATGATTGCCAAATCTAAAACAGAAGAGGAGCATGTGACCCACCTGTCAAAACTGTTCGAGCGGCTGAGAAAGTACAAACTCCGCTTGAATCCCAATAAGTGCACATTTGGTGTCCGTTCAGGGAAACTTTTAGGGTTCATCGTCATCCAGAAAGGAATTGAGGTTGATCCTGACAAGGTCAAGGCCATTCAAGAAATGCCTTCTCCGCGGACTGAAAAACAAGTTAGGGGATTCCTGGGACATTTGAATTACATTTCCAAATTTATATTCCTCATGACCGCGACGTGTGCGCCAATCTTTAAATTACTCAAAAAGAATCAGGACTGCATTTGGACAGAAGACTGCCAAACTGCCTTCGATAGTATCAAAGAATACCTGTTGAACCCACCGATTCTATCACCTCCATTGGAAGGAAGGCCACTAATCATTTACTTAACAGTCTTGGAAGACTCAATGGGTTGTGTACTTGGCCGACAAGACGAAACCAAAAGGAAAGAGTCTGCCATTTACTATTTGAGCAAGAAATTCACCGACTGTGAGACTCGGTATACTATGCTTGAGAAAACTTGTTGTGCTATGGCTTGGGCAGCCAAACGTCTTCGCCAGTATATGATTCGTCACACTGCTTGTTTAATCTCCGAAATGGATCCAATCAAGTACGTCTTTGAAAATCCTGCTCTCACGGGAAGGATTTCCCGTTGGCAGATGTTGTTATCAGAATACGACATCGAGTACCATGCTCAGAAAGCCGTTAAAGGAAGTGTTTTAGCCAATCATTTGGCTCATCAACCGATTGACGGTCAGGAATCAGTCAGATTTGACTTCCCAGATGAAGATGTCATGTATTTAATAATGAAAGATTGCGATGAACCACTACCCAGTGAAGGGCCAGAACCAGGTTCCCAATGGGGACTAATCTTTGACAGAGCTGTCAATCATAATGGATACGGAATTGGGACAATCATTATAACACCTCAGGGTACCCACACTCCTTTCACTGCCAGACTGACATTCAAGTGCACAAACAACGAGGCCGAATACGAAGCTTGTATCATGGGTCTCGAAGAAGCGATCGACTTAAGGATTAAGAACTTGAATGTATATGGTGACTCATCCCTGGTTATCAATTAGATCAAAGGAGATTGGAACACATACCAATAAGGACTGATTCCTTACAAAGACTACGCGAGAAGGTTGTTACCATTCTTCAACAGAATTGAGTTTCATCACATCCCTTGTGAAGAGAATCACATGGTTGATGCATTAGCCACTCTCTCTTCCATGATTAGTGTAGGTCAATGGAATGACTTACCTAAGATTGACATAATGCGCCTTGAATGGCCCACTTATATCTTCGCGATTGAAGCAGTCATAAACGACAAATCTTGGTATCACGACATCAAATGCTTCCTTCAGAAACAAGAGTACCCACCTGGGGAATTTAGAAAGGACCGAAAGACCCTCAGAAGGCTAGCAGGAAGCTTCTTTCTGAGCGGAGATACCCTCTATTAGAGGAACTTTGACATGGTCTTGCTTCAATGTGTAGACAGACCAGAAGCAAACATGCTGACAAAAGAAATTCATGAAGGATCCTTTGGCACTCATGCCAACGAACACACAATGGTGAGAAAAATCTTAAGAGCAGGTTACTATTGGTTGACCATGGAATCCGATTGCTACAAGTACATGAGAAGATGTCACAAGTTTCAGATATACTCAGACAAAATCCATGTACCGCCAACGTATCTCAAAGTTCTTTCTTCCCCATGGCCTTTTTCCATATGGGGAATCGACATGATTGGCATGATTGAACCTAAGGCTTCAAACGAACATCGGTTCATTCTGGTAGCCATTGATTATTTCACCAAGTGGGTCAAAGTCGCGTCATTCGCTAAGGTGACCCAACAAGTGGTGGTCCGATTTATCAAAAACAATATCATCTGCCGTTATGGTGTTCCGAACTAGATCGTTACCGATAATGGATCCAACTTGACCAACAAAATGATGAAAGAGTTGTGCGCTGAGTTCAAGATCAAACACCATAACTCATCTCCCTACCGACCTAAGATGAACAGGGCAGTAGAAGCGGTTTACAAGAACATCAAGAGGATTATTTAGAAGATGGTTGTAACCTACAAAGCATGGCATGAAATGCTACCCTTTTCTCTTCACGGTTATCGCACATCTGTCCGCAATTCAACAGGGGCAACCCCTTTCTCTCTAGTATATGGCATGAAGATAGTGCTTCCCATAGAAGTAGAGATACCATCAATCCGGGTATTGATGGAAGCCAAGCTAACAAAAGCTGAATTGTGTCAAAGTCGACACGACGAAATGAATCTGATCGAAGAGAAGCAAATAACGGCACTATGCCATGGTCAGTTGTATCAACAAAGAATGAAGAAGGCGTTTGACAAAAAGGTCCGACCTCGCATCTTCAGGAAAGGGGACCTTGTGCTCAAGAAGATACAATCATTTCTCACTGATTCGCAGGGCAAATGGACTCCGAACTATGACGGCCCCTATGTGGTCAAGAAAGCTTTCTCAGGCAGCGCCTTGAGACTCACAACCATGGATGGAGAGGAATTTTCCTACCCCACAAATGTTGACGTAGTCAAGAAATACTTCGCCTAAATAAATAAAATAAAATAAAAACGTCTCGGTGGATTGAAAACCTGAAAGGGCGGTCCAGCCAAAAATTAGAGACATAATCAAAAATCATCTCGGTGGTTTGGAAATCTCAAAGTACAATCCAGGCAAAAGTTAGGGATAATGGCAAGTAACTACGTCTGACAAGGTGGAATCCCAGCAGCAGTAATGCCATCCATAAGGAAAACTCCAGTCAAGGTCATCTTCGACAGAAGCTCAGGATGTCTAAAATTCAAAGTTAGTAGAAGGATAGTGGTCGTTATGTCTCAATGTAGCCCTTTTCCCTTAAATTACCATTTTCTAACTTTGTAAATACTCTGTGGAATCACGCGTTTAGCTGATTTCCATCCTATCAATAAAATTTGAGCCCTAGTGCTTTTGTTTGCAATTCTCATTTGTTTTAGCTTCATAGAACTACGTTTTAATGTGATTAATGATTCTTGAAATAAAACAAAAATGAATTTACTTGTCAAATTTTTTATGCTTTTCAAAATAAAGATGGCAATTTCTTTTGATTGTTGAACATCGAAAGAACGTCGATCGCTTCTCCAGAAGTAATCGAACTTCAAAGTGCAGAATCAAAGTACTCCTTCTAAACCAGTGCACCTGAATGAAGGATCAGTTGTGTCAGATACGAATGTTTCATCTGACACCCCCCGACAGAGTTCTTATCTCCTAAGCCCGACCAACGGTGTTCCCCACGGGGACTATCTCTCCTAAGCAAGGCAAAATTGCTATTTTGAACCCAGTGGTACCTCTTCATCCCCCGCAGTGGCCGAGTATCCAGTCGTGTCATCTATTAGTCTATATGTCATGTCAGTTTTGTCAGCATAAACATACATACATCATGCATTATTGATTTACATTCATATTCATATTGCATCACTATCACGCTGTCGGTCTTACCCCCTAGTGATAAAAGTCCTTTGTCAATCGAGTTGTCGGTTCTTTCCTCACCAGGAAGTGAATCATCTAAGCAATCTCTCTCCAGTAGAGATGGTCTTCGACCACTTTGATAACTTGAACCTCTGAAAAGCAAGAGAAATTTCGACAAGCATCACTCTTCGCCATTGAAGATGATATCTTCGCTTTCCCGGATTAAGGAAAATCTCCAGAGAAAGCCTCTTAATCAAAGATTTGGCAATACAACAATTCTTCTTCAGAAAATTTGCTGACGAAAAGGTCATCAGCACCTCCAAATTAGATTACATCACATGGCATTTCCTCCGAGAAGATCTCAAGGAAAAGTATGATGTAATATCCCCAAGCGAAAGCAGTCTCTCAAGAGACTCGTTTTCCCTAGTAGAGTTAACAAATGGAGTCTCCAACAGAGAAGTTTGCACACCTTTATAGCTCAAACCAATGGGTTTCCCCCAGTAAGTCTGACCTCAACCCTTTTCCGTCAAATGGCATCTCCCCAGGAAAATTCGGCGAGAAATATGAGGAAAACCGCTACGAATAGCGTCCCTTGTCAAGAAAGTTAATTGACAAAAGAAACTGAGACCAGTTCCTTGGTAGGAAACCAGGATCGAGGGGAGGTTTATTTCAGAAACTGAGACTAGTTCCTTGGTAGGAAACAAGGTTCGAGGGGAAGTTCATTTCAGAAACTAAGACCAGTTCCTTGGTAGGAAACCAGGATCGAGGGGAAGTTTACCTTTTCTAATCATCATTGCTTAGCAAAAGAATATGGATGGGCAAGTTTCCATTCATAACCCCCATCAAAATTTCGGGTATTCTGATATTTAATCCTCTTGCACCCCGAATGCCCGAATACCTTCGCCATTCACACCTTCGGGTCCAAGAAGATTAAATAGGGGCATCTATCATACCCCAAATTTTGACCACTAGGATTTCCCATCATTGTGCAAATCATCAGCATAATATGGATATACCTTTGTGTCTCATCAATCTCCTCAAGGGTTGTTGAGCACTCACTGCAATCAGACTTAGGGTTTCAAGCCCTCTCAGAGCTTTTAAGCAAAGGATCAATCAAGAAGTGACATGATCCTCAAATTGCATAACCTCTCAAACACCCACAAAGGATCAAGAGGACTCCCACATCAAGAATCAAGCACAATGTTACAGCATTCCAGGTGGATCAAGCCTTAAGATCGCCAGGGTCACCAAATTAGGGTTTTGGTCGACCAAGGCCTCCAGATGGAATTTTTCCTCTGGGAATGAGCTAATTCTTCAAAGCATAACCCAAAATACTCTAACGGACATCATAAACTCAATCATCAAGTCAATTTAGCCTCAGGGGATGCATTCATAAAAAATCAGGAATTAATGTTTCTTGACCTAATTCACCCCTAAGTTGACTTTTGGGACAAAACATGAGCCAAGACCTCAAGACATGATTTAATGGTCCCTAATAGACTACATTGATCCATTTGAAACAATGGATTGATCCAAGAAGCTTAATTCACAAGTTTCAAGTTCATCAGAACCACTGTTAGGGTTTCGTAGAAAAAGTCAACTGTGCCTTTGACTTTTGACCAGGACATGCTCCCAAACCTTGGGACATGATTCAATACACCCTATAACACCTATGAAATCCATCCATCAAGTTTGATTTAGGTCAAGGACTTAATTTCATAGAGGATCGCACAGTTTGGAATTCATCCGATAAAAAGTTCACTGTGCCCAAAAGTCAAAGTTTGACTTTTTGATTTTTGATCAATTATGGTTCCCTAACCCTAAAACGATGTTAATGTGTGATTGGAATCATCATTCATCAAGAAAAATCAAGAAAAGTGGGATAACTTGCAAAAGGGGTAACCGCAAAGTGGCTAGGGTACCAACTTCCAAGGATCATAACTTGAGATCCAAGCAACCATTTGGGCTGATCCAAAGATGGATTTGTAGCTATCATGGCATAATTTAAAAGTGTCAACTACACCTCATTCCAATTCATCATGGATTTTGAGTTATGGTTGGATCAAAATGGCTGAAAACAAGAAATGTCACTTTTTCCAACACTTAGTGAATTTTTCACTAAGTCAGAATCTGCTTCACTTTTTCCAAAATGTATGGGCTTTTTAACTTGGATCCAAAAAGTGTCAAGACAAACTATGACCACACATATGTTGTATCATATGAGAGCTTTCCAAAATGGACAAGAACCCCATGAAATTCCATTTGAGATAAGAGTTATGATAGTGGCAATATGCCTTGCTGCAACTGTCATAACTAGGCAAATTTGTGCATTTTGCTCGATTTGAGCAATTTGTGCAAATGACAAACAAGTTTATCCATCTGAACACCTCAGGGACAGACCAAGGAGGGAAAAACATTGATCCATAAGCCTCCTAAGTCTTTGGAACTAAAAATAGCATGCCAAACCTAAAAAACCCTAAAGAGGGGACAAGACTCCAATTTTGTTTTGGAGCATTCAATGGATGCACCAAGGTGGCATGAACTGAGCCATTTCCAACTGAATGAGTCAAGGATGATCTCTGAACTGGGGAACCAAAGGCCTGTGCTCTAACCTCTAGTCAATGGCTAGAGGAGACTTGAGATTCCAAAATGCTCCAATTGACCAAAGGTCTGGACCAGTTGCCATTCACTATTGCAGTCAAAACAAACTTGCTCTACTATAAATAGAGCTCATTTGTGCTCAGTTTGAGTACACCAAAGCACTACAACACTTGCTTTCCTCAAAATCTCTTTCTCTAGGCAAAAATGCCTTCTTTAGCAAGGTAACTCTGAGTTTTTGAGTTAGAGAGAAATTCCATCACAGCTCATGATCCAAACACATCCAATATGTCATATCTAAGCTGTCCAAACTCTCACAAGTGACCTGTAACACCAAAATCTCAAAGTCCCTTCTCAAAACCTCAAAATAGGACTTTTTTGCATTTTTCAAGCCATGTCTTGATTCAGTCACTTTCAAAAACCAGATAAAACCTCAAACACACTCCAAATATCATCCTTGAACTGTCCCAAATGGTTCCCCACATCTGGAACACCATTTGAGAGAGTTGCTATTTTGGTCACTTTTGTCCCTTTTGCAAGAAAGGGCCAATTTCCATTCCTGAGGTTTCCAGCTGATTCCCATCATCCTAAAAGCTTCTAAGGGATCATTTAAGGGTGTTCAAAGCATCAACACATATCAGGAACAAAGCCCTTGACAGATTGCCCAAAAAGCTCCTAAAGAGGTAAGCATCTCAACTTGGACTCCTTAAAATATGCATTGCTTTGAAGTCCACTGATCATACACATCTCATACATGTTATATATGTTGTGTTTGGACCAATTCATCATGTGATTCATGCCTGTACCATGAGGTAGCACATAAAATGCAAATGGAGGCCTATTTCAAAACAACTATTGGGTTTTAAAATGGGGACCTCATCTGAAAAAAACACCACCACCGTTGGATTCCTTGTGAAATTCAAGGCAGGATAAACCTAAATTTTGTCCCAATCCATGGAGAAATCAGAAAGTTACAAGCTTCACTTTTTTGGCCAAAATCTTGCCTTGCCTTACCTTGGTCAGGCCTAAAAACCAAGTCACCCACATATATCCATGGGCTGGTTTTGATACACGGATGTATCACCACCCCAGTGGTAGGAGGCGCGCACTACACACAATAGGTCTGGGGTTCGAATCCCCCTCGCCCCAGATCTTCGTTTTATCATTTTTTCCATTTTCTATTATTTTTCTTATTATTTTTAATGATTTGAAAAATTAATAACTCCCTCAATTTTAATTATTTTTGATTGGTTCTTTTTGCAAAAAATCACAAAAATGTTGAAATATTTTATTCCACAAAAAAATACAATTTATATTATTTATTTAATATAGTTGATATTTTTATGAATAAATTCATTTTTAATTGTTTTTAAACATTTTAAAAGTGAATATTCATCTTGAAAAATCAAAACCAAAAGAGTTTTAATTCATATTGTGATTAAAACCTCATTTTTAAAATCTTAACCAAAAATCACAAGTTGTTTATTCAAGCTTATTTGGTGTTTTATCATTTTTTATCGATTTTCTTTAAGAATTCACTTTTAAAAATGATGAAATTAGGGTTTTAATTGATTCCACCCTCATCAATCATTTTCAAACACTCATGGGCTTCTAATAGAGTGTAAGACCCAATCTTTTTTAAAACCAAAATAGTTTGGGCCTCAGTTATTGTATAAGACCTGTTAGTTCTTGGATTGGCTGAAATTTTGGTAAAACAAAGTTGTTCAATGTTGATGTCACATGGGTGATGTCTTAACATTGAGTCTTAACATTGCTGTATGTTAAGTGTTTATCTTGTTGAAGTTGTGAAGTCTGATGTCACATGCGATGTTGTGACATCAGGTCTGCAGAAGATTAATAACCTCAGGTTTAGTGATGTTGTTAGGGTTTGTGTTTTAGCTGGAATTTGAGACAGCTGGTAAAGTAATTAGATGCGAATATCTTGGAGGATATATTTTCTATTACAAACAGATTTGATGCAGATTTGTAGGAGTGTTTAAAGGCTAAAGATTTAAGAAGATTTTGAGAGAGAAAATTTGTCGAAGATTCAGTTTTAAATAACAAATCAGGTCAGATATTGTAGCAGGTCGAAGACCAGATCAAATAGCTATTTAAAGCGCATCAATCCTTTGAAGAAAGTAACGAATAAGATAGAGAGCATAGAATGAGTGTCAATTTTGTGTCTTCGTGTATGTTTTTGTAAGCCATTCTAGGTTGAATTGGTGTTACTTGATTGAGTTGTAAAGTGTCCTCTCTTAGAGTTGTTAGGCAAGAGAGTGTGGTTACTTGATCAAAGCTTGTAAGCAGGATCAAGGTGTATTTCAAAGTGTGATCTTTGAGTTGTATCACTGAGGTGATTTAGGGAGTGAGTGGTTTCTCATATCTAAGTGGTTTCTTAGGTATAAGGTTCATTGCGTAGTGATTAAGTTTAGTAGATGTCAACTGGGATTGTTGAGTCTGTAAATTAATACTACTAATAGTGAAATTCCTCCCTGGCTTGGTAGCCCCCAGACGTAGGTAGTTAGACCGAACTGGGTGAATAATTCATTGTGTTGATTTACTTTTGTTATTGCCTTGTTCATATAGCAGATTGTGTTGTTGTGACATCACACTTAACATCACACATCTGATACCAGGATTTCAAGACCCACTGCAATTTTAAAAATCTCGGCGCAATCGCCATTTCAAAACAAGAACCAATTGGGCCTCTCCTCAAGCTATAAGTCCCATTCCTTTTTAAAATAACATTTTGGGCCTTTAATAGAGTGTAAGACCCAACCCTTTTTTGAAACAAAAATGATTTGGGCCTCATATGTTGTATAAGACCCACTGTGTTTTCAAAAACCTAGCGCGATCGCCGTTTTCAAAAAAATAACCCTGGGTCTTTCCCTGAGCTGTAAGCCCCATCACTGGTACAAAAATAAATCTTTGGGCTTATAATAGAGTGTAAGACCCATCCTCTTGTACATAAAAACAATTTTGGGCCTCACATATTGTATAAGTCCCTCTGTATAGTTTTTAAAACAACGGTACGATCATTGTTAAAACTTGGGCCTCTCCTTGAGCTGTAAGCCCCAACAATCTTTTCAAAGTACTTTCTCCTTTGACTTTGAATTCAAATATATGTTGTTATCAAAACTTTCTTTAATTTCTTTGTTGAACAACTAACCAAACAACATGGAAGCTCTACAACGGGTAAGTGTTTATCCGCTTTCATTTACCACTTTCATATATATAACTGTATGGTGGGGCTGCTTCACTGTAAGTCTTCTTTCGCATCCTTTTATATACTTGTCAAATATCCACGGTGTAATACTAGTATAGTTATTTAGAGTTTTCCCTGGCAACTACGTCTAGCACTAGGTAAAGCCCTGTTGGTCACTCTTAAATACAAACAAAACTAGATCCCCCGTAGGATTCCAGATACATACTTTCCTCCTCTTAGGGTTAAACAATATGGATCAAAGAGAAAGGCAGTATTCTCGGTGAATCTTTTCTCAGACTGTCACCCTTAGAAATTGTCAAAGAAACTCTAACTCCCCAGAGATGATCTTTTCTCAGTGAATGGCATCTCTTGAGTTTCTTCCAAATTCTCAAACTTTCCTGGAATGATCTCTTTTCTGTGAATTGCATTTCTTGGAATTCTCTTGGTTTGGGGACCCACAGACTTCCTAAAAGCATCCCCGCTTCCTTTTGGGTATTATACAAGGACCCTTTGGCTTCTTAGATGTTCTCATGCCTTCTCTTGGGCTTAATACAAGGACCCTGACGACCTCTTAAAGGTCTAAGACAGAACTTAGTCATCCTTTGCTAGAGCAGTCTTTCCAGCGTCAAAACTCCGGCCATCTTAGGGTTGATACTCATCCTTAATGCCCGAGCCTCCTCTTGGGCATCATACAAAAGATAAAACTCTAGACTTGGACAGTCTAAACCTCTTGAGTCTCAAAGACATTCTCTAGTTCCTTTCAAACATAGGAAAAAACACCGATCACTCTGGATCAATCTCCAGCAGAAACTCGGTCTCTCTCATGAGAGTTCCCCACACTTGGACATGCTTCAGGATCTAAATAATCCTCAGCAGTAATTCAGCCTCCTCTTGGGCTTTGTACAAATGTTTCTCCCTAGCGGAGCTAACCTTTTCAGACTCTCTTATTGAGTCAACCACCTTTAGCTTCCATTTTGGGCTTTGTACAAGACATATAAAAACTCTCTCTTGTTGAGTATAAAAGGCTCTCTTGTTGAGTCAACCACTTTTAGCCTCCGTCTTGGGCTTTGTACAAGACATATAAAACACTCACTTGTTGAGTATAAAAGACTCTCTTGTTGAGTCAATCACCTTTTAGCCTCAATCTCGGGCTTCGTACGAGACAGAAAAACACTTTCTTGTTGAGTATAAAAGACTCTCTTGTTGAGTCAATCTCCTTTTAGTCTCAATCTCAGGCTTTGTACGAGACAGAAAAACACTCTCTTGCTGAGTATAAAAGACTCTCTTGTTGAGTCAACCACTTTTAGCCTCCGTCTTGGGCTTTGTACAAGACATATAAAACACTCTCTTGTTGAGTATAAAGGACTTTCTTGTTGAGTCAATCTTCTTTTAGCCTCAATCTCGGGCTTCGTACGAGACATCAAAACACTCTCTTGTTGAGTATAAAAGACTCTCTTGTTGAGTCAATCAACCTTCAGACTCTCTTGTTGAGTCAATCACTTGTTCAAGACTCTCTTTTTGAGTCAACCTTTTTAGCCTCCGTCTTGGGCTTTATACAGGACAGATAAAAGTACTCTCTTGTTGAGTCAAACCCTTTCAGCCTCCATCTTGGGCTTTATACAAGATACATTCTCCCCAACGGAGTCAAAATCCCTTCTAGCCTCAATCTTGGGCGTTGTACAAGACAGAAATAACATTTTCCCCAAAAAAGTCAAACTTCTAGCCTCCTCTTAGGCTTTGTATAAAGAAACCCCCGGTTGAGTCAATCAACCTTTTAGCATCAAATTTGTGCCTTGCTCACATCATACAAGCATCAAAAACTCCTCTTTAGAGATGACAAATTCTCTCATCCAAAACCCCTTTAGCTTCACATCTTGGGCTTTGAACAAGATACAAACCACCTTTAGCTTCATGTCTTGGGCTTTGAACAAGACACCAAAACAACCTTTTTCCTCCCATAGAATAGGAGGAACTACGATCGCTCTGATTTTCCTGTTTTGGGAATACGTAGGCATAAGATTGCAAAAATCTTAGCGAGCATACTAATAAAAAAACCCAAAATCCCGTACCTTCATACATCCATCAAAAGCATCATACCTAACACATTACCAAAAACCTAGCCAATAGTCTAGACACTGTTTTTAAGCAAATAACCTAAGACAGACCCTCCTTTTGATAGCATCTGTAAACCAGCAGTTTTTACTGTTTAATCTCAGTATGCAAGCAGGGTTAATTGGAGACATCTATTTCCCTTCCTTAATCAACTCAACAAGATAAAAAATGAATCGAACTGTAGTACTAAAGCGATAGTGATTCGAAACCACAAAAATCGCGCTACATGTGGGACTTCAAAGAACTTTTATCCTATATATAGTCTTGAACTCACTCTTCTATTACAAAACTAGGCAATGTGAGACTTCTTCAACATGTAAGTTTTCAACCAACCCCAACAATCTCCACCTTGAATAAAAATAATACATTAACTTTCATTGTCTTCACCGACAATCATACTCCACCATAAAAAATATCAACATGTATATTTTCAACCAATCTCAACACTTTTATGTTAGATTGTACGAAAAAGTCTTCTAGATTAGAATTTAAACATATGATTAGAGTTTAATCCAAAAAGTTAGTCTATTAAATAAAATTTTTTCATTCTTGAAATATTAATACATTTTATCTATATAATATGAGTTTTTATCAACATCACCGTCTTTAAGAATTTAGAGAGTTCACAAAGCGAGTTCAGTAGTTTTTTAATCAATATATTAATTATTTATATATGATCGATGACAATGATTATAATTATAATCAGTGTGGAAGCAATATAAAGACAATAACACATCATATAAACTATGATCAACGACATGTTAATTTATCAAAAATCATAAGAATACCTAAATCTAGAGCGAAAAGTCCTTAAACAATGACCCTGTTAATTCAAAAATACACAGAAAGAGAAATTGATGAAAAACAAGTATTTACTTGTGGTTTTTCTTTAGCTTAAAATCCTTATGCCTTATGCCTCTTCAGTTGGGGAAAAGAAAAAATATGCAACATGTACAATATATTTTGGACCATAACCTATATATATTGTGATAGTCAATGAAGGTTCTCACTATTCTGAAATGAATCAACCTGGAATCCACTTATAATGAATCCTATCCTATTCAATTTAAGAATATTTTTGCACCCAAAAATCGTAATGTTTCTATACTAGGGTTCCAGTTTTAGGCTCCGTTGCAAATTTCACTTGTGCATGGAAGTGCATGGCATAACTTAATGCTTCAACACATCCTTCTCAGATAGCAGACAACAAATATGTTGGTAAAATAGAAATCGTTTCTCGAAATTGTAAAGATCGTGAATGTGGAAATTTGGTTTTCACAACTTCCTATTCCAGACATGAAGAAAGAAACGATGAGTATCAAAATATCACAAGAGGAATACCAAAAAGGTTTGGAAGGTTGCATAAAAAATATTCAGGGTTGTTGGGAAAAGAAAGAAGCCTTGGTCAATGCGTGAGCTTACACAAAAATTGAATACAATTTTGTCAGACCTTGGCTCATGGAAAATTGTCCATTTAGGATAAGGTTTCTTTAAATTTCACCCTGGCTATGAAGATAATAAGAGAAAAAGGTGGTCTCTAGGTTGTTATAATCTAAAATCGAGTTTCCTAAAGCTCTTAAAATGAGAACTTGAATTCAATCCCCACACATAAAGACAAACACGCGTGCAAGCATGGGTGAAGTTCTATGATCTTCCCAAGAGTATTGGAGGCTACACATTCTGTTTGAAATTACGAGAGGGGTGGGTACATTGTTAATGTTGGACAAAGCGACTAAGAATGGATATTTTGGCCATTACGCTTGTGTTTTGGTGGATATTGATTTGTCCAAACGCATATTTGATGAGATCATGGTCGAGTGAGAGGGATATGCATTCTATGGGGTAGTTAACTACGAACGTCTACTAGATTTAAGCACGAATTAGCTAGTAATTGGTCATGCAGAAACAACATGAAAAAAAAGTTGAATAATAGAATTCCTGAAAAGGAGGATCACAACCAGAGTAAGGACTCCAAGAAATCGGATGCAATATATGGAAAAGGTGAATCCTACACAACAACAGAATGTTGTGGAAAAGATAACACGGAGGAGGATAAGAGAAGTCATCAAGACAGTCCCCGTGTTTTACAAGTATTGTAAAATGATTATATGAAGGAAAATGCTCCAATAGTTGAAATATTACAGAATACTAACATTTTGCATGAAACACTACTACGAAAAAAACATATGACAACGGTTGTGAAAGACATGTAATGACGGTTGTATGTCCGTTTTTAAGTAGTGTGTTATTCTAAGTGTGTTATTTACAACCACAGTCTATTTCCCATTTTAGTAAACTGGAAAGCGCACTACATATAACCACGATTATATTGAACAACCGTTGTGATATATTTATAGGTCTCGGGTTTGATACCCAACAACGCTATTTTTTGTGTTTGCTATTCTGGATAGCGCTCTAACTATAACAATGGTTGTAATAAACAACCATTGTGAAATTATTTATTTTTTTTAATATATATTTTCTGATTTGACAGGATTCCTAATTTTTTAACCAGAATTTTTCTAAATCGTATTAGACCAGAAACAACAACACACTCATTTGCAAATCGTATCAGACCAAAAATTGTATTAGATCAAAGCCAACATTGCATTAAGAACCAAACATTGTATATTACATCAAAATTAAAATGGCACAAAACAACCTACAATTTACACACCATTACATCAAATAATAGTATCTTGGTGTCTTGGTGTCTTGCCTCTTGGTGTCTTGACTTTAAACACCTATAATTTCAAATAATAATATGTGTTAATAAATAACCTTAGAAATTATAACTTACAATAAATTATGAATAAAGAATAAAAAATACTAACTTTTTAATTTTTCCTATATGCCTTATCCATGATTGTTACGAATAGCATGCACATCATCTCTATCAACTACTTCATCTGAAGTATGCCATTGTGTTGTGTAAGAATGACTGAAATGAATAGCAAAATTCAATCATGATTTTCATCACTATGAGGAATGTTTTCATTGGAGAACAATTAATCATCATCTCGATAAGTCTGGAGGCTCTGTCACATAAAAAATTTGTTTTGCTTGAGTAGCCGTGATGAATGATTCTGTCATATAAGTTTCCTTGCCAAGGTCAATCCTTGTGAATCTTAACCCATCAGTTTGTACACCATTGTTATTGGGAACCCACTTGCATTTAAATAAATGCATTGTGAAAATAACATAATTAATTTCTCAAATCTCCTCAATGACACCATATAACGCTTTAGATGCCAATATAGGATTCTTATCTTTTGAACTATACATGGATTAGACCTCGACCATAATCCCATTATTTTGCATTGTACTACTATAATCTTTTTCTTTTATATAAAAGGAAAAATTACTAATGTCATATTCTGTCCAAGTTATCACATTAAATTTTGGCATGTATGACAACCATTTAATTATCTCGGATGCACTATCATAATTAAAAATCCTTTCATTCAACCAACTTATGCATTTCTTGTTATGCTCTATCAACAACCACTTGTTATTCATTCAGGGATATTTTTTCTTCACAAGTCTTTTGTGATTAGCTATGTAAGGTTGAACTTCGTCAAGATTATTCAATATATAGAAATGTTCTTGAATAACTACATATCGAGTCATTGACTTAACATTTAAACCTTTAGTACCTCTACCTCCATATCTGTTAGGATGACGAGACTTTGGAATTCCTATAGACTCTAATTCTGACAAATAGTTTGAACAAAACTCAACAACTTCTTTTGTGATGTACCTTTGAACGATTGAAGCTTCCGGTCGTTGATGATTCTCTGCATATCCTTTAAAGATCTTCATGTATCGCTCTATTGGATACATCCACGTTAAAAAATGCGGACTGCAGAATTTGATTTCTCTGACTAGATGAACAAGTAAGTGAACCATAATTTCAAAAAATGATGGAGGAAAATACATCTCCAATTGACACAAGATTATTGCAGCCTCGTCTTCTAATTCATCTAATTTGTTGAAATAAAGAACTTTATTACATATATCATTGAAGAATAAGCACAATCTGATTATATTTACTCTTACATTTTTTGGAAGGATGCCAGTAATAGCCACTAGTAGAAGTTGTTGCATCAAGACATGACAATTATAAGAATTTAAGCTAATTAACTTGAGATATTTCATTGATACAAGTTTCTTGATGTTTGCTGAGTAACCTTGGGGAGCTTTGATATCATGCAAACACTCGCAAAAACTTTTCTTTTCCTTTTAAGATAGATTGTTACATGCTAGAGGTAGATAAGTTCTATTCCCTAATTCTTTTGGAGCCAACTGTTTTCGTATACCCATCATCTCCATATCTAGACGGGAATTATTACCATTTTTAGTCTTGCTTGGAATGATTATAAGTCTTCCAATCAAAGTATCACATTTTTCTCCACGTGTATCATATCAAGACAATGTCTTACATTGAGACTAGAACGATATGGAAGATCAAAGAACACATGCCACTTTTTCTATATATTTTTCTCAATTGGACCTTTTTCTTTTTTATTTCTTTCCAAAGACAAAATTAACGTGCTCTTTTCATTGATAAACTTTGTCGTGACTGGAAAATCACAGAGTCGCCTTCATCCTTTATTCGTTCCTAATAAACAGGAAAATAAAGATAAAACCAAATAAATAAGGGTGAGAGACTAGGTCTGGGAGTCGGTTAAGTGAGAGGAAGTTACTAGGCACCCCTCACATCCATTGTACATAATCGAATCCTCCTCTAATTCTAGGGTTATTTCTTGCCCAGGGGAATGTTTGCTTAGTTATTTATTAATTGCTTAATTTCTTATTTATTTATTTACAGAGGTTTACTTTATTATTAAGAAAATAAGATTTAATTACAAAAGGACCAAAAAAGGGGTTTTTTTATAATTGTACTCGCTAGAGTGCTAGGAAACTATGCCTACTGATGACGGCCCGTCATTGCATAAAATCATTCGAAGAATTGGGGAAAAACGAGCAAAAGAGGAGCCAAAGTGATGAAAAATGACACAAGAATGAGTGAAAAATAGGCAAGTATAACGATTTTGTTAATTCGCCGTAAAATTATAAGGATAAGATCAATTCATACAAGGCATCATACATCAACAAGAGGGGATAAGGGGATTCTAAAACACAACCTGACCTAGTTTTCTCGTTTAATTTCTTTTTGTACTGAAACTTGCAAAACCCCTATTTTTACTATTTTTATTTAATATTGCACAAAGAATTGTTCTGTGTGGTGAAATCCGATGCCTTAGAACAAAATATAAGATGTTTCTTTATGATCAAGAAACACACAAGGGTTAGGGTTAACGAAAAACAAGAAGAACAACAATGTTGGTTATAACTGCTATTCTTTACTTTCTCTTTAAATTACTCAAGAATAACAAATAACCCTCTCACCCTAATTATGATTTTGCCACACTTAAGATAAGAGACTAGTATGTTATATATAATAAACCTAACATACTAAACTACTGGGCTTTTTAACAATTACCCATTACAAGCTAACTTAGGGTACAAGCTAACTTAAACATTTGGACATAACAAACAAGAGAAATTCGACAACTACATACTAGAACACATTTCGACTACAACATATAGGTTTCGACAACAGCATGTGAGCAGACTTCGACGACATGCTAAACCTCTGTCGACAATACTAGAGTTCGATCCAATATTTCAAAAATCTCCACATTGGAACAAACTTTATATCATCAAGAAACAAACTAGCTTTCTTAATGAAGCTTTATCAACTGCATACAGTGGAAAAACTTGCAAATGGGCAACATCTTGGTGATCATATCAGTAGCATTATGATCTATCGAAACCTTTAGCACTTGGACTTCTCCACGCTCGATTGCCCCTCTAACGAAATGCAACCTCACATCGATGTGCTTGGTTCGCTCATGATAGGCTGAGTTCTTCGACATGTGTATTGCACTTTGACTATCACATTTAATAGTGATACTTTGACCTTGAAGTTTCAGCTCTTTTGTAAAACCTTCAAGCCACAATGCTTCCTTCACGCCTTCAGTTAGGGCGATATATTCCGCTTTAGTGGTAGATAAGGCAACAACCTTCTGAAGTGTTACTTTCCAATTAATTGTTGTGCCAAACATAGTGAACACATATACGAAAATAGATTTTCTGGAATCCATACAACCTGCATAATCAGAGTGGACATATCCTTCGATTACTGCTTTACTATCTTCACCAAAGGTTCCACTATAAATTAGGACTCTGTTCAGAGACCCATTTATGTACCTTAAAATCCACTTTAATGCTTGCCAATGAGCCTTTACAGGATTCACCATGTACCTGCTTACAAGACTTATTGCATATACTATGTCGGGTCTAGTACAGACCATAACATACATCAAAGAACCCACTATATTAGCATATGAAATGCTATTCATATGAGCTCTTTCAACATCAGTACTGGGACACTGATCTATACTTAGCATAAACTTGTCGAATCTCCTATTCCATTGTCGAGGAGATTGTTTTAGTCCATATAAAGATCTCTTCAGTTTGCACACATAATCTTCCATCCCCCTTTCGACATACCCTTCAGGTTGTCTCATCAGGATTTTTTCATCTAGATCACCATACAAGAACATAATATTCAAATCCATATGTTCTAGTTCAAGGTCGAACTATGCCACTATGGCAAGAAACATTTGAATGGATATGTGAGTCACAACAGGAGAGAACAAATCATTGAAGTTGACATCTTCTTTCTAAGTGAAAACCCTAGCGACCAATCTTGCCTTGTATCTCTTCGACTCCACTCCTCCGATTCCTTTCTTAACTTAGAAAATCCATTTACAACTGACTAACCTGGCTCCAGCAGGTTTCTTGATCAGTTCCCAAGTGTGTTTATCATGAAGAAATTTCATCTCATCATCCACGGCCTTCAGCCATTCAGTCTTCTTTCGAATCCTCATAACTTCCTTATAGTCTCTAGGTTCTTCGTCGACAACCTCACTTGCAGAGAATAAGGCATAAGCTATAAGATTTGCATACCCAAGTCTCTGATGTGGCTTGATGACTCTCCCCGACCTGTCTCTTGCTAGCAGGTAGTCAATATCAGTCTCCTCATCTCCGACAGCAGCTTCTGCTTCTTCTTCTACTTCATCTGGGATACGCAATTCAGCATAAACATGCTCTACCTCAACAGGAATCTCTCCCCGTTCCAACTATTCGTAAGCATCATCATTTTTCTTGAAGTCCATCTCAACTTCATTGAAAACTACATCTTGACTGGTGATACATCTCTTGTGACCTGGCTCTAGGCACCATAGCCTATAAGTTTTGACTCCTTCAGGGCATCCCATGAACATGCATTTCAGAGCTCTAGGTTCGACCTTGTCTTGCCTAATGTGAGCATAGGCCACGTAGCCAAATACTCTTAATTTGTCGAGATCTGGTGGATGTCCCGACCAAACTTCTTCAGGTGTCTTCATATCTAACACAATCAAAGGACATCTGTTTATCAGATATGTTGCTGTCCAAACAGCCTCAGCCCAAAACACCTTTAACCCAGCATTAGTCAACATGCATCTAACTCTTTCCAAAATTGTTCGATTAAACCTTTCCGCCAAACCATTTTGTTGTGGAGTACCTGCGGTAGTTTTGTGCCTTGCAATACCTGAGGCAGCACAAAAGTTGAAGAACGCCTCATTGTAAAATTCAAGGCCATTGTCGGTTCTCAACCTCTTGACCTTTTTGCCAGTCTAATTTTCAACCAGAGTCTTCCAACTTTTGAAATTTTCAAAAGTTTCATCCTTAGTCTTCTGGATGGATACCCATAACTTTCTGGAATAATCATCAACTATGGATAGAAAATACCTTGCTCCTGAATGTGATAGACACCTTGGAGGCCCCCAAAGATCAGCATGGATGTAATCAAGGGATCCATGAGTTCTTTGTTTGCCTTTGTTGAACTTCACTCTGCAAGTTTTTCCAAGTACATAGGGTTCACAAAATTTCAGCTTTTCAACTTTGTCTCCACCAAGCAGATTTTGTTTCCCTAATTCGACCAAACCCCTTTCACTGACATGGCCCAATCTCATGTGCCAAATTTCTTTCTTTGACAAAGGTTTCGTGGATGCAACATTTGTCAAACCATTTACAACTTCAGCCTCAAGGGTATACAAGCCTTGTTTCTTTACGCCTCTCAATACTTCCTTCGACCCCTTCATGACTCTTAGGATACTTTTCTCTCCTTGAAAAGCATATCCCTTCTTGTCGAATTCACCAAGAGAAATCAAATTTCTCTTCAAATCAGCTACATACCTAACTTTAGTCAATAGCCTTATTGACCCATCATGGAGCTTGAATCTCACAGATCCAATACCTGTAATTTTTCAAGCTTTGTTGTTTCCCAGGAGCACTGATCCACCATCTTGATCACACAATTCCTCAAACACGTCTTTGTTTGGATTCATGTGCCAAGTGCAACCTAAATCCATAATCCACTCCTTTCTTGAGTCGCTGCTTGAAACCACCAGGACATCATATGATTCGAAGTCATCTTGTACAATGGCTACGTTGCCATTATCCTTACCTCCATGATCTTTCAGGCCTTCAGGGAACACCTTTTTTGTGTGACCCTCCTTCTTACAGCGATAACGCCGAATACCAGATGCCTCTCCACTATAATACTTCTTCTGACTTTTACCTTTCTTGTTGTCGAACTTACCTTCCTTTCGCAAGAATTTTCCCCTAACGGCCAAACCTTCACCAACCGTCGAAGGTTTATGCTCCTTTCGTTTGTTCAATTCCTTAGAATACAAGGCTGATTGAACTTCTTCAAAGCTCATGGACTCTCTTCCATATAGAAGAGTTTATTTGAAGTGAGCATGTGTTTTGGGCAAAGCGCACAACAGTAATGGTGCTTGGTCTTCATCATCAATCTTCACATCAATATTTTCAAGATCAAGAATCAGCTTGTTGAAAATATCCAACCGCCCAGCCAACACTTTGCCTTCACTCATCTTGAATGAATACAAAGCTTGCTTCAGGAAGAGTCGATTCACCAGAGATTTGGTTATGTACAAACTTTCAAGTTTCAACTATAACCCCGATGTCGTAGTCTCCTTTGATACCTATTGGAGAACCTTATCACCAAGGTTCAACATTATTGTGTTGTGGGCTTTCTCTATCATGGTCGTCTTTTCAGTTTCCGTTAACGCAGCGTTCATGGTTGTATCTCCCTTCAACGCTTCCAAACACCCTTGCTAAACCAGTAGGGCTTTCATCTTTAAGCGCCACAGACCGAAATTGTTCACTCCGGTGAACTTTTCAATCTCATACTTTGTTGAAGGCATCTTTCTCCACGCTCGCTGCACCAATTTATTGTGAAATTCGATGCCTTAAAACAAAATATAAACTATTTCTTTATGATCAAGAAACACACAAGGGTTAGGGTTAATGAAAAACAAGAACAACAATATTGGTTATAACTGTTATTCTTTACTTTCTCTTTAAATCATATTACAAGTACTCAAGAATAACAAATAACCCTCTCACCCTAATTAGGATTTTGCCACACTTAAGATGAGAGACTAGTATGCTATTTATAATAAATCTAACAACTAAACTAATGAGCTTTTTAACAATGATCCATTACAAGCTAACTTAGGGTACAAGCTAAATTAAACAATTGGACATAACAAACAAGCCCAATTCGACAACTACATACTATAACACATTTAGACTACATATAGGTTTTTGACAACAGCATGTGAACAAACTTCGACGACATGCTAAACCTCTGTCGATAATACTAGAGTTCGATCCAATATTTCACATTCTGCTCGGACACAATTCTTCTGGGTTCGATCTTTTTATTACTACGACATTATTGGTACACTTCCCAAGAAGTCATCAAGTTTTTGGCACCGTTGTTGGGGAATGTTGATTGCAACAGGGCAACACTTTGTGCAACATATTTTTCTTATTTTATTTTAATTTTAGTTTTTAGTATTTTGTTTATTTTCTTGTTTATCATAATGCTACTAAGGTATTTTCTATTTGTTTATGTGCAATTCAGGATCGACATTACTACCATTCGATCTAGAAATTGAAAGAATCGTACATGCCGTCAGAAAAAGCAGCTAGAGAATAAATTTTGGCTGAAGGAGACCAACCCGAAGAAGATCCACCAATTCTTTCTTCGGATTCTGAAGATGAGAATAACATGGAAGCTCCACAACTCCCAACTATGGGAAATTATTGTAAAAGGACCGACAACGGTCAAGTTTCTAGAGGGTTTGTACCGACATACCCTGTTAGCTTTGACATTAAAAATTATATGCTTTCAGGTCTAAGAGACAATCAATTTGACGGGAACGCTATCAGAGATCCGTGGGCTCATCTTTCACGCTTCTTTGAAACGGCTTCGATGTGCAAGCCAGATAATGTCATGGAAGGTCAAGTAAAGTTGCGATTGTTTGGTTTTTCGCTTATTTTAAGGGCAAAAGATTGGTTAATATGTCTTCCAAATGGTACCATTCAAACATGAATGGAGCTAGAAGATAAGTTCTTGAAAATATATTTTACCACCACCCAGTTTACTTAACGAAGGGCTGAGATTTTGAAATTTGAGCAACAAGATGCGGAGACCTTCTATGACTCATGGGAGAGATTCAAACTATTGCTGTTAGTACTTGTGTAGGCTGGAATCTTGGTAAAACAAAGTTGAACAATGTTGATATCATATGTCTGATGTCATAACATTGGTTCCTAACATTAGTTGTTGCAGGGTTGAAGTTTTATATGCTGATGTTATAAGTGATGTCTTGACATCACTATACCAGAATATCAGAACATCAGATTGTGATGTTTTAGGGTTGCGCGTGTTAGGATGTTTTGAGGAGATCTGTTAGAGAGATTGGATGCGAATTTCTTGGAGAAGATATTTCCAATCAGATATGGAGCAGATCATGGAGCAAATCAGGTAACTAACATTAGGGCTGATTTGAAAAGATTTAGGAGATCAAATCTGCGTTAATTTCTGGTTTCAAAAACAAATCAGATAAGAATTTTGGGAGCAGGTCCAAGCCCAAGTCAGAATGATATTTAAAGCAGCCTCAACCCTAAGTTAAATAACAAAGAAAGAGAGCTAAAGACTAAGTGTCATTTGTGTCTTCGTGTGTATTTTGTAAACCATTCATGTTGAATTTGTGTTATTGTTTTTGAGTTGTAATTGATACCTCTAGAGCTGTTAAGCAAGAGAGTTTCTGTTCTTGATCAAAGCTGTGAAGCAGAATCAAGGTGTGTTTGAATTGTATCACTGAGGTGATTTAGGGAGTGAGTGGTTTCTCATATCTAAGTGGTTTCTTAGGTAGAAGGTTCATTGGGTAGTGATTAAGTTTAGTAGATGTCAACTGGGATTGTTGAGTCTGTAAATTAATACTACTAATAGTGAAATTCCTCCCGGGCTTGGTAGCCCCCAGACGTAGGTAGTTAGACCGAACTGGGTGAGCAATTCTTTGTGTTATTTTCTGTTGCTTTTACCTTGTTCATATAGCAGATTGTGTTGTTGTGACATCACACTTCACATCACACATCTGATACCAGAATTTCAATTTGTATCAGAGCAGGCATCCTGCTCTGCATCTGGGTGAGATCTAGGGCTGATACTTTCTGGTACAATGGACAAGGAGACTGGTGAATTTGTGAATAGACCCCCTATTCTAGATGGCTCTAGTTATGACTATTGGAAACCAAGGATGGTTACCTTCTTGAAGTCATTAGACAGCAGGGCTTGGAAGGCTATTGTGAAAGAATGGAAACATCCTGTTATTGTGGAAAAGGATGAGAATGGAAAGGAAGTAGAGGGTAGCTCAAAACTGAAACCTGAAGAAGAATGGACCAAGGAAGAAGATGAGCTTGCCCTTGGGAATTCTAAAGCCTTGAATGCCATATTCAATGGTGTTGATAAGAACATCTTCAGGTTGGTCAACACTTGTGAAGTAGCTAAGGAAGCATGGGATATCTTGAAGACTACTCATGAAGGAACCTCCAAAGTCAAGGGTATGGTCATGTCAAGAAGGAATGTCCTACTTATCTCAAAAAGCTGAAAAAGGGGTTATCTGCTTCCTGGTCTGATAGTGAAAGTGAATCTGAAGATGAATCAGCTAAGCTTGTTAGAGCTATGATTGGAGTTTATGAGTCTGATGATGATTCGTGTGATGATGAGGTTACTTATGAAGAGCTTGTTGCCTCGTATTAAGAACTGTGCATGAGAAGTGAACAAGTGTGTCTTGAAGGAGAGAAGCTGAAGAAAACCATAGTGCAGTTAGAGGCTGAAAAGACTGAACTTGAAAATGAAGTCAGTATGCTTAACTCTAAATTAGATTCTATGACCAAAACTGTCAGAATGTTGAACAATGGTACTGATGCTCTAGACAACATTCTTAGTATTGGGAAAATTGATGGAGACAAAAGTGGTTTGGGATTCAACAATGTTGCAGCTTCTGATGATGGTATTACCAGTTCCAAACCAGTGATGTTAAAACAGATGTTTAAACATCCTGACAGGAGTCCTTCTAGGAAGAAATTCAGGCACTGGAGATGTCATCACTGTGGGCGTTTTGGACACATAAAGGCCTATTGTTATAAGCTACATGGGTATCCTCAGAAGGCACATCAGTATACTCCCACACAGAAGTTTCCCATAGGTAATCAGGCCTTAAATTCTAAGAAGCAATGGGTTCCAAAAGGTAAAGTTACCAGCTTAATAGCTCACACTTCTCTTAGGGTTTATACCAAAGAAGACTGGTCCTTTGATAGTGGGTGTTCAAGACACATGACAGGAGTTAAAAATTTGTTGGTAGATGTTAAGATTCAGTCTTCATGTCATGTTACATTTGGTGATGGTGTTAAAGGAGAAATCAAGGGGATGGGAAAGCTGAATTGTGCTGGTGCTCCTAGACTGGACGATGTTCTACTTGTCAAAGGGTTGACAGCAAACTTGATCAGTATTAGTCAACTTTGTGATCAAGGATTCAAAGTAGACTTTACAAAATCTGAGTGCAATGTCACAAATGAGAAAGGAGAAGTCATCATGAAGGGTGTTAGGTCTAAGGACAACTGTTATCTATGGCTGCAACAAGACTCAAATACCTCAACATATGTGTTTGCTAGAGATGAGGAAGTCAAAATCTGGCATCAAAAGTTGGGACATCTTCATCTGAAGGGTATGAAGAGAATCATATCCTCAGAAGCTGTCAGAGGAATTCCTAAACTCAATATTGAAGAGGGAAGAGTTTGTGGAGATTGTCAAATAGGGAAGCAGACCAAGATGTCACATCAGAAGCTTCAACATAACACCACCTCCAAAGTTTTGGAACTTCTTCATATGGACTTGATGGGACCTATGCATGTAGAAAGTCTAGGAGGAAGAAGTATGCTTATGTTGTTGTAGATGACTATTCGAGGTACACCTGGGTGAGCTTCATTAAAGACAAGTCAGAGGTGTTTGATTTTTTTAAAGATCTTTGTCAAAGACTTTAAAGGGAAAAGGAGAGTAATGTTATTAGAATAAGGAGTGGTCATGAAAGAGAGTTTGAAAATAGTAAGTTTGCTGAATATTGTTCTGTTGAAGGCATAAGTCATGAGTTCTCTTCTCCAATCACTCCTCAGCAAAATGGAGTTGTTGAAAGGAAGAATAGAACTATTCAAGAGTCTGCTAGGGCAATGATTCATACCAAAAAGCTTCCTTACCATTTCTGGGCTGAAGCTATGAACACTGCTTGCTATATTCACAACAGAGTTACTTTGAAAAGGGGCACTTCAGCTACTCTGTATGAACTATGGAAAGGAAGAAAGCCAAATGTGAAGTACTTTCATGTTTTTGGAAGCAAATGTTACATTTTGTCAGATCGTGAACAGAGGAGAAAGTTGGATCCTAAAAGTGATGAGGGAATCTTTCTAGGATACTCTACAAATAGCAGAGCTTACAGGGTTTTCAACTCCAGAACAAAGGTTATGATGGAATCTATAAATGTGGTGATTGATGACACTGATAAGCAGGAAGATGCTGATGTCCTAGATGATGTTGAAACATCAGCTGAAGAAGTCACAGAAGAAACTGAAGACAGAAGTGGGCCTCCTAGTCATGTTGATGCTGAGCCTGAACCTGAACAATCTAATAAAGAACCATCTATTAGAGTGCTAAAGGACCATCCCAGGGAGCTTATCATAGGTGATCCTAAGTCAGGGGTTAGCACTAGATCAAGAGAGGTTGTGTCAAATTCTTGCTTTGTTTCTAAAATTGAGCCCAAGAATGTCAAAGAAGCCTTGACTGATGAGTTTTGGATTAATGCCATGCATGAAGAGCTGGAACAATTCAAAAGGAATGAAGTGTGGGATCTTGTACCAAGGCCTGATGGAGTTAATGTGATTGGCACCAAGTGGATTTACAAGAATAAATCTGATGAACAAGGAGTGGTCACCAGAAACAAGGCCAGATTAGTTGCTCAGGGATACACTCAGGTTGAAGGAATTGATTATGATGAAACCTTTGCTCCTGTGGAAAGACTGGAATCTATCAAATTACTCTTAGGGGTGGCTTGTAATTTCAAATTCAAGCTTTTTCATATGGATGTTAAGAGTGCCTTCTTGAATGGTTACTTAAATGAAGAGGTGTATGTTGATCAACCAAAAGGATTTATTGATCCAACATTTCCTGACCATGTGTACAAACTAAGGAAAACTCTATATGGTTTGAAGCAAGCACCAAGAGCTTGGTATGAAAGGCTTACTGAATTCCTGGTTATGAATGGCTACAGAAAATGAGGGATTGACAAGACCTTGTTTGTTAAAGAGGAAGGAGGAAAACTGATGATAGCTCAAATCTATGTTGATGACATAGTATTTGGTGGGATGTCAGATGCAATGGTGAAACATTTTGTGGAACAGATGCAGTCTGAGCTTGAAATGAGTCTTGTTGGAGAGCTCAACTATTTTCTTGGTCTACAAGTTAGACAAATGGAGGACACCATATTCATTTCTCAGAGAAAGTATGCAAAGAACATAGTGAAGAAATTTGGTCTAGAGAATGCTAATCACAAGAGGACACCTGCTCCTACTCATTTAAAGTTGTCCAAGGATGAACATGGTGTTGGTGTGGATCAAAGTGTATACAGAAGCATGATTGGAAGTCTATTGTATCTCACAGCTAGCAGACCTGATATTTCTTTTGCTATTGGAGTTTGTGCCAGATATCAAGCTGAGCCTAAAGTTAGTCGCTTGAATCAAGTGAAGAGGATTCTGAAATATGTGAATGGGACTAGTGACTATGGAATGCTTTACAGTCATGGATCAGGCACTGAGTTATGTGGTTTTTGTGATGCTGATTGGGCAGGGAGTGCTGATGATATAAAAAGTACTTCAGGAGGGTGCTTCTTCTTAGGGAATAATCTGATATCATGGTTTAGTAAAAAGCAGAATTGTGTGTCTCTTTCTACTGCTGAAGCTGAGTACATAGCAGCAGGGAGTAGTTGTTCTCAACTTGTTTGGATGAAGCAGATGTTAACAGAATACAATGTTAAGTAAGATGTCATGACATTGTACTGTGATAATTTGAGTGCTATCAATATCTCTAAGAATCATATTCAACATAGCAGAACTAAGCATATTGATATAAGGCATCATTTTATAAGAGATTTGGAAGAGGATAAAGTAGTTGCCTTGGAACATGTTGCTACAGATAAACGACTAGCTGGCATTTTTACTAAAGCCTTAGATGCAAATCAATTTGAAAGTTTAAGAAGCAAACTAGGAATTTTCATTTATGAGGATTAGGGTTGTTGGAATGAGTATTTGTGCAGTTGTGATTTTGCATATGTTTAATGAAAACAACATTTTATTCAACTGCTAAAAGCATACAAGATTGGATGTTGGTACATCAAAAGCAATTTATATATGATCTAAAGATTATCCTAATACCCTGCATCAAGAAATTTTTTCCAATCTTTATCCCATTCATCATCAGAAGCATGGAGTTGCACTAGAGGTTTCTCGATGGTTTTTGTCTCTGATGGTTTTCTTGTTCTTGTTGCTCCTGAAGAAGTTCCAGCGACTTTCCTTGTTGTGTTCTTGGTCTTCAGTGGATTTGGCTTATTGTCCTCATGCTTATGTTGCTTTCCTGCATCTTTGTTTGACTGACTCATTCTTGTGTGGTGTCTGGTGTTGTTAGAAGGAAGAAGGCATGAAGTTTATAGTGCTATAAGAATCCATAGGTTGTATCACCTGACCAGTCAATTTTTTTGGGATATTGTGTTCCTTGGGAAGCTTGCTTTTGACCATGTCTTAATGGATGTCAGATCTTTGTGTTTGATGTTGTCAAATTGTGGCTAAAAAGGAGGAGAAGGTATGTTAGCCTATGTGTTGCCTAGGTGTCTGATGTGGCTCTAGGCTTGAGGGGAGTGTGCATGATTGAACAGCTGGTATGCTGGTTCTTGCCTTGAGGGGGAGTTTGATGTGGCTCTAGGCTTGAGGGGAGTGTGCATGATTGAACAACTGGTATGCTGGTTCTTGCCTTGAGGGGAAGTTTGGCTTTGTGGTTGTGCAACTTGTTATGTGATTGCTGCTGGGTTGAAGTTTTTTTTTATCATGTCTTAATGGATGTCTGATCTTTGTGTTTGATGTTGTCAAATTGTGGCTAAAAAGGGGGAGAAGGTATGTTAGCCTATTGTTGCCTAGGTGTCTGATGTGGCTCTAGGCTTGAGGGGAGTGTGCATGATTGAACTGCTAGTATGCTGGTTCTTGCCTTGAGGGGGAGTTTGATGTGGCTCTAGGCTCGAGGGGAGTGTACATGATTGAACAGCTGGTATACTGGTTCTTACCTTGAGGGGGAATTTGGCTTTGTGGTTGTGTAGCTTATTATGTGATTGCTGCTGGGTTGAAGCTTATTTTTGACCATGTCTTAATGGATGTCAGATCTTTGTGTTTGATGTTGTCAAATTGTGGCTAAAAAGGGGGAGAAGGTATGTTAGCCTATGTGTATCCGCTGCAGGTACCTCAAATGATGGCAGAGTTTGTTTTAGCCAAAATTAGCCAAAGGTGGAGATTGTTAGTTCTTGTGTTGGCTGGAATCTTGGTAAAACAAAGTTGAACAATGTTGATGTCATATGTCTGATGTCATAACATTGGTTCCTAACATTAGCTGTTGCAGGGTTGAAGTTTTATATGCTGATGTTATAAGTGATGTCTTGACATCACTATACTAGAACATCAGAACATCAGATTGTGATGTTTTAGGGTTGCGCGTGTTAGGATGTTTTGAGGAGATCTGTTAGAGAGATTGGATGCGAATTTCTTGGAGAAGATATTTCCAATCAGATATGGAGCAAATCATGGAGCAAATCAGGTAACTAACATTAGGGTTGATTTGAAAAGATTTAGGAGATCAAATCTGCGTTAATTTCTGGTTTCAAAAACAAATCAGATAAGAATTTTGGGAGCTGGTCCAAGCCCAAGTCAGAATGATATTTAAAGCACCCTCAACCCTAAGTTAAATTATGAAGAAAGAGATCTAAAGACTGAGTGTCATTTGTGTCTTCGTGTGTATTTTGTAAACCATTCATGTTGAATTGGTGTTATTGTTTTTGAGTTGTAATTGATATCTCTAGAGCTGTTAAGCAAGAGAGTTTCTGTTCTTGATCAAACCTGTGAAGCATAATCAAGGTGTGTTTGAATTGTATCACTGAGGTGATTTAGGGAATGAGTGGTTTCTCATATCTAAGTGGTTTCTTAGGTAGAAGGTTCATTGGGTAGTGATTAAGTTTAGTAGATGTCAACTGGGATTGTTGAGTATGTAAATTAATACTACTAATAGTGAAATTCCTCCTTGGCTTGGTAGCCCCCATACGTAGGTAATTAGACCGAACTGGGTGAATAATTCTTTGTGTTATTTTCTGTTGCTTTTACCTTGTTCATATAGCAGATTGTGTTGTTGTGGCATCACACTTAACATCACACATCTGATACCAGAATTTCAATTGCTACGCAGGTGCCCCAACCATAATTTGAATAATATGGAGCAAATGCAACATGTAAATATTTTTATTCTTCTTTTTATTATTATATATAATAGCTATGGCATAGGATATGAGTCTCTTTAGGTTCCAACCTAGTAGGGATGCTTAACTTCTGAGTAACACAATGCTCTTAATTCTGTTAAAAAAACATTCATTCATATTTAGCTCATATCAATAAATAAATCATATAATTAATTATTCAATTAGAAATCTAAATAGCCTAATTATTTCGTTTGACCACTAATTTTATTAAGCAAATGGTTATACCCACTATCATACCCCAAAATTTACCCTCAGACCCTCTGATTCATTTTCATATCATTTTAAGTCAACCATCTTTGCATTTAGAGTTTTTTAGTCCATTAATCATAATCATGTGTTTGTCCCGTTTAATTTTTGTCACCTAATATCATCTTTATTTTTGTCTGTTTTTGTTCTATAGATTTCTTATCTCATTTTTTTAATTCAACTTTTCAGGCATAATATTTCATTTAATCTTATTTTAAAGTTTTTAGAACTTTACGTTTGTTTTAATTTAGAAATTTTATTTATTTTCAATTCCATTTCATTTTAATATACTTTCTTTTCAAATTACTAATAATTATCAAATTTTTACAATTTCAAAATTATTTTTGTTAATACATTTTTTTCTTTCAAATTATTATTTTTATTTTAAAAAATTCAAAATTATTTTTGTTAATATATTTTTTATTTCAAATTATTTCTTTTATTTTACAAAATTTAAATTCAACATTTAATTTAATACATGAAGCCCAAGTTTTTATTTTATTATTATTATTATTAATATTATTAGTATTATTATTGTTATTATTATTATTATAATTATTATTATTTATATTATTTATTATTATTTATTATTTATTTATTATTTATTATTATTATTATTATTATTTACAAAGTCCACGAAAGCAAAATACCAATTAGTCAAAAAATCTATTTCAACTCATCTCAAAAAGCCTACACATCCTGCGCACCCAGCCAAGAGTCCTGCGCATTTAGCGAAGCCTTGTACAAACAACGACCAGATTGTATGACCTATATGCTGCCAATTCACACCTCTACACCAAGATAAGACAAAGACTTTGCCAAAAACCTGATAACAACCTTTGACCAGAAAAATGCATGCGATGCACTCTTTAGTACCTCCAAAACCTGCCACCTCCAAGCACTTTTCACAACAAGACAATCTTGGCCAAAAAAAGTGCAGCATGATTCACAAACATTGCACCAAAAAAGTCTTGCATCATAAATGCAAGCCTTGCCTAATAAAACACTCCAAGCCTCTGCTATCTCCCTGCTACGGTCAAACCAGCTCCTTCTGTAACACCCCCAATCTATACCCCCAGGCAATTAAAGCGATAACAATTAATCAGAGTATAATTAAAAATTCACGGAATAGATGGAGGCGTCACATCAAAATGAAGAGAAATACAACAACCTGCTCGTAAAGATATGCAACAATCAAGTAGCACATAACAGAGGAACTCACTTCCTAGCACCCACAATTTAGATACAGAATAAAAGCGGAAAATCTGCAACTGAAATCTCATATATATATATATATATATATATATATATATATATATATATATATCATAAAAGTTTGTCAGTCATATACAGAAACATACATGTACAATCCAAAAAGATATATATACATATACACATAAATCACCAAACGATCTCCCCGACTACCTGGTGCTACATTTCAGAGCCGACCGACAAAAGAATGAAGACATAATCTTCACAAAAAGACCTCCAGCATCTAATCTGCAATGCCTCATAGAGCATTCAAAACAGCAGAAGGGTGAGAAACACAATCATAATATAATTGCATGCAATTATATAATAACACAAAAATACACATGTAAAATATTCTCACCACAACTTACACTAGAATTCAACGACAAAACAACACAATGCATATCTCATACATCCATCACCAAGGCATATCAACCATGCATAATGCATTTACCACCCACACATATATATATAAATATATCAACTCATCAATTCCATTCACAATTCCACACATAATCCATCCATTCATGATTTACGCAAATACACAGAGACCGACACAACCACTCTATGCAATGCAATGCGGTACCATTCCATCCATCATCTCATCATTAGTTCACTCAGGAACTATTGGAATCATCGCTTCTTACTTAGTGTAACTCCCCGTCGGGAAAACGATGTTCCCCGTCGCTCACACCTCTTTGTATAAGTCACACGACGTTTATGGATCGCTCACACCTCTTTGTATAAGGCACACGACCCGATCGCTCACACCTCTTTGTATAAGGCACACGATCGTCTATAATCATTGCTCACACCTCTTTGTATAAGGCACACGATGTTATAGCGGATTCCCTCTAGAATCATTTCGTCGCTCACACCCACTAGGGCACACGACATCACAAGAATGCATATCATGATGCTTGGCATACAATGACTCATGACATTCAAATGCACACATATATGTAACCATAATCATGCATATACAACCAAACACAACACATTGCATTTACTTGCCCTTAGGCCACAAACCACCATCACAACATTTCATCACATGCATTCACATCATATAACATCACACAAGTCATACGATATATATCAAAAGCATATTGCATGTTAACACATCAATTACACACAGTTAAGACGGTAAAAGTTGACAAAACGACACATTTCCAAATTCCCGACATAATTAAATCGGACACAAATTTTAAAAACCATTTTACAAGAAAGAACGTCTCATTAGCTTTCCATCGGTACCAAGAACGTCCCGATCCGAGTTACGGATCAAAAGTTACGAATTTCCAAAGAAAACAGAACTAATAAAAATCCCCAGGAGCGCCCCGCGGTACCAGAATTTCGCTCGGCGGTGCCCCTTCGCCTCTGCGTCGCCCTGCGCAGCAGCAGCGTAAAACTTCCCACCAAAACCTAAAAGAGTCAGCAGCGTGACAAGCTGCGCCTCTTGGGTATAGCCCGGCGGAGCAGCGGCGCAACTCATGCGTCGCCCGACGCCCAAACCACCGCTCGGCGGCCCACACCAGAAACAGAAAAATTCTACTGCATTTTTCATGGTTCCAACACCCCAAAACCCCCATTTTTCATCCCAATTCAATTCCAACAGCAAAACAAATATCATCAATTATTCATACACACAGTGTGATCATACAACGCGATTCATATCGATTTCCGACCGCGAAAACATCGATTTCGATTCATTTTTCTCATTTCCAACCTAGAAGTGAAAACTATGGAAAGACAAGTAGACTTCAAACACACACATACATATTCATACACAATGATAAGATAATCACACCCTTACCTGATTAATCGTGCTTCGAAGTGTCGGTTGAATCGATTTCTTACTCTCCAAGTTTTCTCCCTTTTTCTTCTTTTCTTTCTCTTTTCCTTCTTCTCTTTTTCTTTCTATTTTTCTCTCTAAGTTCTATTTAAAAGAAAAACAATACTATCTACCCAAGCAAAAGACCAAAATACCCCTACACTAAAATATCTCGCAAACGCGATAAAACATAATAACGACGAAAAAATAATATATTGCCAAATAAAAGTCAAGAATAAAATAATATAAAAATAAAAATAATTAAATCGACTCGATTAAATAACTCTAACAAAAACTGGGGCGTTACACCTTCCACCAACACGCCAAACCGTACGGAACCACAACACTCCAAACAGCAACAAAACAAAACCAATGCTACACCACAACCTTGAAAAACACAGACCCTGCGCCATCCCATAAACAATCTGTATCATCAACTTGTATCAAACCTGCAATGTGAAAGCAACCATACCATAGCAGAAGAGAAGTTCAAATAAGAAGGAGGAGGAATTCACAAAAAAAAATTCAGAACAAAGGTGAAAGGAAACAAAAAATTGTGGACCTTCAATTTTGAGTTTGCGTCTAAGCTCATTCGAAAAAAATTTCATAACCATAATGTACTTCAAAATCGCTATTCTGAATAAAACCTATCCCTCAACCATCTTCCATCTCCCTCATTCCAAACAACCACAAAATCCCTCCGTCACATAACCTCATCCACAACAAAACTCAGTAACAACCAAAACCATCGCCGCCTCACATCACCGTTTCTGCCGCAGAGAGAGACAAAATTGGAAGAGAGTTAAGCCACTGTCGTGGAAGAAAACTCACTTCGAGAAATAGGGTTTCAAAGAAAAAGGCAAACTTGAGAAGGAAGTTTGGAATGGGTCTTGTTTTGCTTTCTTTTTTCGATCCATTTTTTTATTCTATTTTGAATCAGATGCTGAGGCTGCTTTTGATTTTGTTTCAAAATGATTTGTTTTTTTGTTACCATTGTTTTGTTGATAATGTGTTAGATGGGTCTTGTTAACCTTGTTTTCTTTCCTAAGCCCATGTGCATATGTTTCACTACACCCCTTTTTCTATTATCATCACTCGTGCATTTTTGTTGTGAAGAGATGATGGGCTTTTAAGCCATAGGATTCTCACATCATGTTGACACCCTTTACCTACTATTGCACCCTTACTTATAATTTTTATGTTAATTTAGAAATTAATTTTAATTTTTAATTTTTGGGGTTAAATCTTTAAGTTGTGTTTAGATTTTTAATATTTAAATTTATTAAATTTTGATTCCTATTTTTATGTTTTAGGATTTTATTTTTAGTTAATTCTTAATTAATCTTGACAATTCTTGATCTTTGTTTTTAGTTAATTCTTAATTAATCTTGACAATTCTTGACTTCATTTTAATTAATTCTTGATTTCAATTTCATATATAATTCTTGATGTTATTTGTGGGTTAGCTATTTGGGTTAATCGTTGATAAACCCTTTGATTAGTCTTTGGCATTTTAATCAGAAATTTTTTATATTGCTTGTTTTGTGCTTGATGCTTTACTATGACTTAAGTTCCACTTTGTGTTTGAGTTTTGTTTGGCTTTCATCATTTGATTGGTATGATTAACTGTTATGTTGTTGCTTGTGTTGTTTTCGCACATTCCCCTTAGGATCCCCAAGCTCGACTTAATTTTCGATTAAGCTCGGAGTATGATGGATTTAGGACCATAATTTCTATTTGACAACATTAAATTAGCATTTTCCCTCCATCTGATCCCAAAGGAAAAGATCCCTCTTGTTGACTGCCATGTCATGTTTAGGATAACCTTGTCCACCATCCCCTCGAGACCTTGTTAGAGTCTTACCCGGTTATCCTAGCCTTAGGATTAGAGTCGACGTACTCTATGTGAGTGTCTTGCCATGGACACTTCCTTCCCTTTTAACCTAGCCTTAGGTTTAGAGTCGCCGCACTCCATGTAAGTGTCATGGTTACAAACACTTACTTCCCCCTTGGAACCTTGACCCTAGCAAAAAGTTTCTCAACCCTAGTTAGGTGAACTACGGAGGCTCTGATTCCTAATTCCTAGTCAGGATACGTAGGTACAAGATGTGAAATCTTGGTGAGTCCACTAACCCACTAACAACTAACAACTAACTCCTTTATCCCTCACCGCCATGCGACTGAGACTAGTTTACCTTACCCTTTATCCTAGCCTTAGGATCAGAGTCAACGTACACTATGTGAGTGTTATGGTTATGAACACTTACTTTTACCTCCCCCTTTGGAACCTTGACCATAGTCAAGAGTTCCTCACCCATAGTTAGGCGAACTAGGAATGCTTTGATTCCATCTTAGACAGGATACGTAGGCACGGGATGTGATGTCTTGGCAAGCATACTTAGTGTTGATACCCTAGGTCTTTACCTTAGCATAGTTCCCTTAGCAAGCAAACAATAACATAACTCAAATACTAACGAGAGGTTCTTGTAGAGTACTAGAGATACTTAGGATGCTAACACCTTCCCTAGGTATAACTAACCCCCGAACCTTAGATCTCTAGCTTTGTTGTTACATAGCGCACTTAGGGTTTTCTTCGATCTTTACCCTTTCCTTTGGATAAATCAAAGCTTGATGGTGAACTTCATGATTTGTGATTCAAGTTAACTAATAGCTTGATATTCGATTCTCACCATAACAGAAATGGCGACTTCACTAGGGACGTCATATCCCCTAAGAGGGTTAAGCCCACCTTGTTTGTATTTGTGTTATTTATATGTTTTCTTGTTTATATACTTGTATATTTGTAAATATCTGTATATATATCTGTTTGTGCTTGGGTTTTCTGTATGCAGGGTGGTTACCTTGAGTGGTGAGGATAAGTACTATACCTGGACTTAAGTGAACCTATGATAGGAAGGTGGTACATTCAAGAAGGCTTATAGGGAGTTGATTCCTGACCAAGCTGACTTGAGAAACCACATCTCAGTGGAGGCCCTCTTGGGAGTTGGAATTGTTTAACGAGGCTTCATGAAAACATTACTACTTTCAACCTAGGAGCCCGTGACACTGGGGACTTTTAGTTACCTTTTACCCCTACTTGGCCTCTTAGGACGTAGTGCGGTGACTATGAGGGAGTAGTCCCGAAGTAGTTGATACGCGATACTACACTCCGACGAGACTCTCTTGAGAATATTATTGGTTCCCAAGTTAATTGGCATCCCGATAATATCCAAAAGAAGGGTTGTTGACTATGGAAACCTTTTAGAACCCTGTTTAGTAGATACAAGAACCCTTAGTACATACCTTTTGGGATGGGTAGACCATGACTCCATGCTCGTGATCTTCAAACCTAGGCCATTGTTTACTTGTCAGCATATATGTGAATATCTGTATATGTGTTTTTGTGCATCCATCCATACATTCATGCATTCATGAATAACCCTTTGGTTTCAAGGAATTTAGATGTTCTTTCCTTTGAAAAAATCAATAGAGATCATGGATTTTGAAACGAAACTCTTCAGTTTTTCCAAAATGTTTGCAACTTGCCTTTGAGTTCCTCGAAACCATTTGGCTTGCATTTGCATTGCATGAGCATGTCGTTACATTTGCATTTCATTTGCATTTCTCAGCCTTGAGTATCATCTGTCTTTTGTCCATAACCCAACAATTGACTTCCCGGAGTCAGCATTGAACTTGAAGTATCTTTTGAAGGATCATGAACTCAGGATAGCAGAACCAGTTTGTGACAAGAACGAATTTTGAATCAATGAAAGATCAGTTGGGCTAACTTGTGGAAGCTATGACAACCTTGGCAAAGAGAAAGGACAATATTCGGAGGACTTCTGTGAACAATGTTGCCTAAGCTCAACCAATGCAGATTCCTGTTGAGAACCAGGTTATACAAGAGCATACCATCATCTGAGATGGACATTCCTCATCTGTTACTGCCGTGGAATATCTTAGTTTCATATTCTCTAGCCAGATTCCCAAGAGGTAGTCCCTATGATGAAAACCAAGGATCCACGAGACGTTGAGATTATGGAAAAATGTCGCGTGCTGGAAGGGAAGCTTGAGGCCATTAAGGGTCGTGATGTTGCTGACCTGAATGTTTTGAACATGTGTTTGGTACCCAGCCTTGTAATGCCTCCAAAGTTCAAGACACCAAAGTTTGAGAAGTACAAAGGGGATAGTTGTCCAAGGAAGCATTTGGTGATGTTTTGCAAAAGAATGACTTCACATGTCTGTAATGACAAGCTAATGATCCACTGTTTCCAAGAGAGTCTAAGTGGGGCATCACTGAATTGGTACATGCAGCTAGAGAGTCGCAACAACCAATCATAGTCAGACCTAGCCAATGCCTTTGAGAAGCAATCACTACTACAAAACGCGCAAACAACAACGCCAGGCTTATAACGGCTTGCCTATACACCGTTGTAATAGATTCACGCGTTTTTTAGTGACGGTTAATATTCAAACCGTGGTGAAATGTGAGGCCTTTCACAACGGGTATTTAATGAACCGTCATTATAGGTAGCGTCTGGTCATGGGTTCAATTCCCAGCGCCCGCATTTATGGTTTTTTACACATTTTTTCAAAATGCCCACAGCTTTTCACCATGGGTATGTTTTCAACTGTCATTATAGCCTATAGTTTAGTTTTAGGTCTTGCACTTCAAAAAATCGGTTTTAGGGAAAATCATCTCCTTTTTTAGATTTGTTTCTTGCATCTGAAGTAAAAAAAATCGTGCGGTCATTAGTCCCTTACTTTGGAAGAGTTACAAGACTTCACCCTCAAAACCCCAAATTCATCTTTTTTCTATTTTTAATGAATTTTTTTCTATTTTTACAGTCTCAAAAAATTCCAAAAATATTCTCAAAATTCTTATTTTACCTAATTAGATTAAATTTCGTGTTTTTAGATTTTTCTGAATTTATTTTAATCATGTTACTTCTTTCCTATTTTTTCAAAATGCTGACAGACTTTTAACCACGGGTATTTAAACCAACTGTCATTATTGGTAGCGTTTTTTACTTATTTTTTCAAAATGCTTACATACATTTCACCACAGGTAATTTAAACCAACCGTCATTATAGGTAGCGTCTTGTCATGGGTTTAAGTCCCTGCACCAGCATTTTTGGTTTTTTTACGTATTTTTTCAGGCCTCATTACCAACATTATAGGTGGTGCACATATTGTGTTTATCCACTATCCTTAAACAAATCTTGGCCGTCCATTTAGTGATTATCAACAACCAAGACACTATTATTAGTGGTCCGCGTGAAACCTAAAACTTAGACATCTTCTACCTCTAAACATCATCTTTCATTTACGATACTCTATTTCTCCACTAAACCAAATTTCAGAACAAATTTCAGAACAGATTTCAGAACTCCAGTTAGCAATGTTAGTTGTTGGTGTTCTTTTTTAATTATTGTTGTTCTTGTTGTTCTTTTTTATTATTATTGTTCTTGTTGTTCTTTTTAATTAATGTTGTTCATGTTGTTATTATTGTTATTATTGTTCTTGTTCTTGTTCTTATTCTTGTTCTTGTTCTTGTTCTTGTTCTTGTTCTTGTTCTTGTTCTTGTTCTTGTTCTTGTTCTTGTTCTTGTTCTTGTTTTTGTTCTTGTTCTTGTTCTTGTTCTTGTTCTTGCTCTTGTTGTTCTTCTTGTTGTTATTGTTGTTGTTATTGTTATTGTTGTTGTTGTTGTTATTATTGTTGTTGTTGTTGTTGTTGTTGTTGTTGATGATGTTGTTGTTGTTATTGTTGTTGTTGTTGTTGTTGTTGTTGTTGTTGTTGTTGTTGTTGTTGTTGTTGTTGTTGTTGTTGTTGTTGTTGTTGTTGTTGTTGTTGTTGTTGTTGTTGTTGTTATTCTTATTGTTGTTCTTGATGTTCTTATTGTTCTTGATGTTGTTCTTGTTCTTGTTGTTGTTCTTGTTCTAATGCTGCAATTTTTATTTTATTTTATTTTAAGACATACAACAACGGCTATTTAAAATAGCCGTCATTGTAGGTAGCGCATTACAACAACGGTTATTTAAAATAACCGTCATTATAGGTAGCGCGTTTTCTAGAATACAACAACGGTCCCAGGTCCGTCATAATAGGTAGCGTACTTACGACAACACTCTACATAACAACGCCTTCGCCCGTGTCATTATATGTCATTTCCAACTGTTGTTAAATGGGTTTTTCGTAGTAGTGAATACAACTAAAATTTTGACATGGCTCCCAGCCGGCTGCAGTTGCCAGGTTTATCTCAAGAGGACAATGAATCCTTCAGAGGGTATGCTCAGAGGTACAGAGAAGTAGGTGTTCGAGTCCAACCACCACTCTTGGGTAGAGAATTGGTTGACTGGTTCATGGATACTTCGCAATGCCCATACCTGGAAAAGCTGTTTAGCAGTGGGATATCAAACTTCTCTGACTTGATAATAGCTGGAGAGCGCATCGAGAGCGGTCTCAAGAGTGGAAAAATCCAAGGTACCTGGAACATCCCAACTAGCGAGAGTGAATCAGTTGTCAGTTTTCAAGAAGACTGGGAGGAAGAAAGTAATTATGTCTGGGAATCTCTGATGCCTCAGCCTCAGCGCTCATGCCTCTCAACTGATCAGAGTCAACAATCTTTTGGGTCTCTACAACAGATACCATTCTCTCCACAGGGGCAATATTCTTATCTAAATCGAAGACCTCCTCAGTATCAACAGTCCTACCGCCGTCATTCGCATCAGCACGCTCGACAAAGGATGAGGAAGCCAGAGTGGCATTTCACTCCGCTACCAATGTCATACAGTCAGATATTGTCAGATTTGATAAAAGGTGAATTGATAGTGCCGAAGGAGATAGATCCTGTGATTCCTCCACACCCACCAGGATGTGACACCAACGCCCGATGAGACTACCATGTTGGGGTACAAAGGCATTCAATTGAAGACTGCAAGGTGCTCAAGAGTAAGGTTCAGACTCTGCTTGACTCCGAGATGTTCTCATTCACACCTCAAGGCATTCAAATCAACAATCCTTCACCCAATCAGGCGGGTCCATCAGTCCTAGTTATGGAAGAAATTATCGAGAGTAGATGTGAAGATGATTCTCAGACTGATCTCGACAATTAACTTTGAAGATGGCTAGCTCAGCGGCAAGGCAAGAAAGGAAAGCCTAATTCCCTAAAGCTGAAAATCTTTCGGCTGTTTCAGTGTTTCGTGTTGTATTTTGTTTGCATGTTGAATTTGTATTTACTTGTAAGCTGTTGTTTTTTCGAATTGGCAAGATTAGTGAAATGATTATGCATTTTTCGATTAAGTCCATTCTTATTCACTCTTTCTCTTTCCTATCATTGTTTTCAAAAAACAACAAAAAGATTTTTTCCATCCACTTATCTTTACCAAACTGTTGTTTAAGCAAAGTTTGTGGAGGATGACGAAAATGTTATACCCATAACTGTTGTTGGTATGCTTTCAATCAACCTTTGCCGATGATGTAAGGAATTGTTTCAAATCCCCAAACACTGAAGAAATAAGGAGTAAATCCCTAGTCAACCATTTTGAGTCTAGAAGTAGTTGTTTTCCTTCGGAATAAAAAACCCTTAAATCTTAAACCTGGGGCAGGGTAGTTCTCAGTTTAACTTGGTTATACATTCGAATGCACGAGCTTAATGTAAGACACTTGTCAACTCTCTTAGTTCAAGTGAACAAATTTTGTACAAGTTATTCCCAAAGCGATAAATAAGCAAGGATCGTTAAGAAATCCTTACTCGAAGAATGAGCTGAGTCCCTTTCAAGGCAAAAGCTAAGAAAGATGGGAAGTGTATCACCCCAATTCCCATCGCGCATAAATAATACATAAATAAATCAGAGTAAATAAAAATTTTCTCCTTAGACAGAAACAAGGATGCCACATTTAAAGAAAGAAAACACAATCCCTCCCCATAAATTTGGTACATAACACAAAATGGAATAAACATTAAAGGGAAACTTTTTCCAACAAAAGGAAAGTTCAATTATGGAATAAAGCGGAAGGATCCATAACTGACTTGTTTTACAAAATAAATTGTTTTATAACATCAACATATTCATACAAAGGTAATACAAAATATATCCAACAAATGTATACACATATAACAAAAGTGTTCCCCGACTCCCGTGTTACGTATCAGAGTAGACAGACCGACAAATAGATGGAGAACTAATCTTCACAAAAGCCTCCAAGATACTAATCTGCAATTGCTTCATAGAGCAACAAACCACAGCAGAAGAGTGAGAAATAACAACTAAATCAAGATTGCATAATAATATGCAAACACATATAAACTCACATGCATAATTATTCTCACCACAAGCATCGCATATTAATACATATAGCATGCCACCAATACATAACATATTTCTAATAATTTAACCACATAGCATATATCAATTATACCAACATAATCACATAAGGCATACCAAAGTCATGACATATGGAAACATCCCACCACATCACTTATATTCATATATAGCATATGTCTATACATAAAACACATCATCCATACATTTATCACAAAAGCATATCAAATCACCAATGCTATCACGAGCTCAACACATAATCAATCCATTCACATTTCCACACATAATCAATCCATTCATGATTTATGCATATGCACAGAGACCGACACAACGACTCTATGCAATGCAATGCGGTACCATCCATCCATCATTCTCATCACCAGTTCACTCAGGAACTATTGGAATCATCACTTGTTACTTAGTGTAACTCCCCGTCGGGCAAACGATGTTCCCCGTTGCTCACACGTCTTTGTATAAGGCACACGACGTTTATGGATCGCTCACACCTCTTTGTATAAGGCACAGGACCCGATCGCTCACACCTCATTGTATAAGGTACACGATCGTCTATAATCATCACTCACACCTCTTTGTATAAGGCACACGATCGTCTATAATCATCGCTCACACCTCTTTGTATAAGGCACACGATGTTATAGCAGATTCCCTCTGGAACCGTTTCGTCGCTCACACCCACTAGGGCACACGACATCACAAGATGCATATCATGATGCTTGGCATACAAGGACTCATGACAATCAAATGCATCTTCACAAATCAACAATATGGGTTATCTCATCATCATTATTCATGCATTGGAAATCAATTCAAACAATAAATTTACTTGCAATAAGGCCACCAATTAACACACATTGGATTTCATCATAATCCACAAACCATAACAATCATAACAACATACATTGATATTCAATCAAACAATGTATTTTACCATTCAACACCATCATTATCACATGCATCAACATCATATAAACTACATAAAAGCTCCACGTTATATAACAATAGCACAACACACGGTAAAACACCTACCACACGCATTTAACGCGATAAAAACCCGACAACACGACTATTTCTCAAAAACACGAATTAATTAAATCATATCTTACCCTCCAAATAATTTTTAATAGAAATAATATTTCATTAGCTTTCCAACGCTTCGAACGGGGGTCAAAACGGACTTACGGTTTGAAATTTATGAAGAAAACAAAATAGAAAAATCGGCCACTTCGCTCCAGTATTCGCTAGGCGAACCCTAGCGAACCAAGGTAGTGGAAAACCAACATAAAGTTCGCTAGGCGAACCTCTAGGCGAACATTCGCCCGTTCCTTCGCTGGGGTTCGCTAGGCGAACCCGCGAAACCCAGAATTCGCAGCAGCGTCAATATATGTCATTTGGGGCCAAAATACATCATTTCTTTCACCCAAACCCTTCCAATTCATACAAGAACAACCAAAACATGTTTCAACATAATCAACGAGTATTCTACGCAGTTTATATCGCATTTCAACTGTGAAAACATCGATTTCTATCAATTGTTCACAATTTCAACCAAATGGAAAACATATATTTTTCAACCAAACATTCAAACAAATACTAACATATACATATACAAGCATGATATAATCGAAACTTCTCACCCTTACCCGATTAATCGCGCTTGAAACGGAGTATTGGAGATTTCCACCTCTTTTCCTATTCTCCATTTCTTTCCTCTCCTTTTCCTTCTTTCTCTCTTTCTTTCCTTTCCCTTTCTTTTCTCTCTTTTTCTTTCTTATAATAACAAATATCTAACCCCCAAAAAGACTATTTTACCCCTCAGCTCAAATATCTCTCAAACGCTCTCAAAACGCGATAAAACATAATAACGATAAAAAATAATATATGGTCAAATAAAAGTCAAGAATAAAATAATATAAAAACAAAAATAATTAAATCGACTCGATTAAATAAATCAGACAAAACGGGGCGTTACAGGAAGCTCATGACTTTGCCTTATACAAAAAGGTTTGTATGACAACTAAAAATAAGTTGACCTTAAGACCTTACCATGAAGCCCCACGAGGATAAAAACAACCGAATGTTGTAAGGGAGTAGTAACTGCCATAGGTGTCTAAACCATCACCAGCTGTCATCAGTTCAATTCCTAGCCTATAGGAACCTGAATGTAAAGCCCGAGTTAACTAAATGTAGGATTGAAGTTCATTATGAATATTGGGTGGGGACAAACAAACTTTGAGCTTTTATCCTTTGTTTCATGAGCTGTGAACCAAGCCACATTACAACCTTTAAAAGACCTAATTGAGGTAAGGTTGTTTTGAAAGCATACTACATCAAGATTGGATAACCTGACTCCTAACGATCTTTGCCAATTGTTTGTGTTGATCACTTCATCTGTCATTCCGTAAATGACTATATCTACTTCGTTTTGATCATTGAATCACTCCACTGTTCTTATTATCAATAAACTTTGATTTCAAAAGCTTGCATGAATATCACATTGAAATTTCCAATTTTTAATGAACAACGTTGTTTGCAAGACAACCCAATATCAAAGGAATCCCAACAAATGCAGCCAGCTAGGGAATTTGACTTAGTAAAGGAAGCTCATCCTGGGGCAACCAATTTGGAGGATTTGTTAATCAACCGTTTCAGGATTTGGTGAGTCAGGGGCATAACTCTTCAAAGTTTATAATATTGGGGCAAGTCGTCTTGAGGTCATCTTGTGGCAAGTTGTTTCCCCAACTCCTTCACAAATCATCTAGCTAGCTGTTATCTGGAAGATTTCGACTAAGCATGGAGAATGAAGAAGGAAAAATGGTGAGGAAACCAAAGCGCAGGTTGACACGAGTAAAAGAGTCATCAGAAGAGGACCCAAAGGCTATGCTGTCGAAGGGTTTCGACTAATGACCAATGAAACCGAGACAAAGTTGGGGAATCTTTGAGCGGGAAGAATTTTGAAATGCTGAGAACGTGGGGAAGTTACAAAGATGGTGGGGCGACACGTGCGTAGCGAGCGATTTTGGACGTGGTTCTCAAGCACTGCCGCTTTGGGGTATAACAGGTCGATTCATTTTTTATCCTATTAAGCTGACTAAGGAAGGGAAATAGATGTCTCCAATTAACCCTGCTTGCATACTGAGTTTAAACAGATGACTGTTGGTTTACAGATGCAGTTTAGATTGTGGGTCTCTCTCTGCTTATTTTGTTAAGAATTACGGGACTATGCTATTGGTAGGATGTTAGGACTGATGCTTTTCGATTGATGTATGAAGGTACGAGATTTTGGGTTTTTAATTAGTGTGCTCGCTAAGATTTTTTCCAATCTTATGCCTATGTATTCCCGTTTAACGAAACAGGGAAATCAAAGCAATCGTAGTTCCTCCTATTCTATGGGAGGAAAAAGGTCGTTTTGGTGTCTTGTTCAAAGCCCAAGACTTGAACTTAAAGGTGGTTTGTATCTTGTTCAAAGCCCAAGATGTGAAGCTAAAAGGGTTTGACTTTAGAGAGAATTTGTCATCTCTAAAGAGGGGTATTTGGTCTGTTCGTCACAACTGTTAGGTGACTGGTTATAAAGGAGAAGACTTTAACTCAGTTTAGAGCAATGCCATCTTTCCTTAGGAATTTCTCATGATAAAAGAGGGACAGTGGCGTGGATGTAAATAATCCAGAGGCTTGCCGCTTACAGCAATTAGATGGGGGGGAAGGTGTTGTTGATGTTTATATACTATGATCAAGGCACAAATTTTGATGCTAAAAGGTTGATTGACTCAACCGGGGGTTTCCTTATACAAAGCCTAAGAGGAGGCTGTTGACCCAACAAGAGGGTGTTTTTATGTGTCTCGTACGAAGCCCAAGAGAGAGGCTAAAAGGGTTGACTCAACAAGAGAGTTCTAACAAGTGACTGACTCAACAAGAGAGTGCTTTTATATGTGTCTTGTACAAATCCCAAGACGGAGGCTGAAAGGTGATTGACTCAATAAGAGAGTCTTTTATACTCAACAAGAGAGTGTTTTTGTATCTCGTACGAAGCCCGAGATGGAGGCTAAAAGGTGTGACTCAACAAGAGAGTCTTTTATACTCAACAAGAGAGTGGTTTTGTATCTCGTACGAAGCCAGAGATGGAGGCTAAATGGGATTGTCTCAACAAGAGAGTCTTTTATACTCAACAAGAGAGTGGTTTTGTATCTCGTATGAAGCCTGAGATAGAGGCTGAAAGTGGTTTGACTCAACAAGAGAGCCTTTTATACTCAACAAGAGAGTGTGAATAGGTTAGCTCCGCTGGGGAGAATCATCGTACAAAGCCCAAGAGGAGGCTATTTATGCTGGTGACTGTTTCAGTTTAGTGACAGGTCCAATATGTTGGATAAAGAGAAAATCAGTTCTTATATGGGTAATGTTGTGCTCAGGGATTGATCGGAGGATCAGGGTTATTTCCTGTTCCTTAAGGAAATGGGAAATCCCAAAAGGTATGGAGACTATCCAAGTCTACGGGTGTTTTGGAGAAATCGATTCTCGGATAGTGAATGAACTTTGTACGATTCCCAAGAGAAGGCTGGTACGTTACGGGATGAAGGTCAACCCATTAACAGGTCTGACAATTGACTCAGAAAGACAGCTCTAGCAAATTGATGACTAGGTTCTGTTCCTATACCTGTAGAGGTCTCTGGGTCCTTGTACTAAGCCCAAGAGAAGGCATGAGAGCTTTTAAGAAGCCGAAGGGTCCTTGTACAACGCCCAAGAGGAGGCGGGATGCTTTTAAGAAGCCTGTGGGTCCCCAAACCCCGAGAAGTTCAAGACATGCCATTCACCCAGAATAGATCAAGCCAGGAAAGTCCGAGAATTTGGAAGAAACTCAAGAGATGCCATTCACGGAGAAAAGATCATCTCTGGGGAGTAGAGTCTCTTTAACAATTTCTAAGGGTGACAGTCTGAGAAAGGGTTCACCGAGAATGCTGCCTTTCACGTCTCCATGTTGTTTAACCCCAAGAGGAGGGAAGACTGTGTCTGGTAATCCTATGGGGATCTAGTTTTTGTTTGTATTTAAGAGTGACCAACAGGGCTTTACCTAGTGTTAGACGTAGTTGTCGGGGAAAACTCTAAATAACTATACTAGTATTACACAGTTGATATTTGACAAGTATATAAAAGTTTGTGAAAGAAGACTTACAGTGAGTAGCCCCACAATACAGTTATATATATATATATATATATATATATATATATATGAAAGCGGATAAAGAAAGCGAGTAAACACTTACTCGGTTGTAGAGCTTCCATGTTGTTTTGTTATTTGTTCAACAGAGAAAGCTTTTTGTTAGTTGTGTAACAAAGAAAGCTTTGATAACAATATTATATTCAAAATCAAAGGAGAAAGTGCTTTGAAAAGATTGTTGGGGCTTACAGCTCAAGGAGAGGCCCAAAGTTTTATCAGTGATTGCACTGTGGTTTTGAAATTGTACAGGGACTTATACAAGTGACTAAGGCCCAAAAAGGTTTTCTGTACAAAGGGATGGGTCTTACACTCTCTCAAAAGGCCCAAAGGTGTATTTTTGTACAAGTGGTGGGGCTTACAACTCAAGGAGAGGCCCAAGGTTTTGTTTTAAAAGGCGATGATCGGGTCGAACTTTTTGGTGGTATCAGGCCTTATACAATACACTGAGGCCCAAACGGTTTTGGTTTCAAAAAGGGTTGGGTCTTACACTCTACTAGAGGCCGTATGATTTTTAAAGAATGGGGCTTATAACACGAGGGTAGGCCCAAAGGGACTTATACAATATATGAGGCCCAAAATTGTTTTGGTTAAAAGGGGATTGGGTCTTACACTCTATTAGAGGCCCAAAGTGTTTAAAAGTTTTATTTGAGTGAAAATCAAGGAAACCCTAAATTTGTTTTCTTTTAAAAGGAAATATTTAAATAAAACCAAATAAAAATGATAAAAATACCAAATAAATTTTAATAAACATCTTGTGATTTTTGTTGAAGGTTTGAAAAATGAGGTTTTAATCACAAGATAAATTAAAACTCATTTGGTTTTGATTTTCAAAGTAAATATTCACTTTTAAATGTTTAAAAACAAATAAAAATGAATTTACTCACAAAAATACTAATTATATCAAATAACTAATATAAATTTAATTTTTTTGTGGAATAAAATATTTCAACATTTTTGTGATTTTCTGCAAAAAGAACCAATAAAAAATTATTAAAATTGAGGGAGTTATTAATTTTTCAAATCATTAAAAATAATAAGAAAAACAATAAAAAAGTGGAGAAAATAGCAAAAAGAGGATCTGGGGCGAGGGGGATTCGAACCCCATACCTCTTATGTATAGGGCGCGCGCCTTACCGCTGGGGTGGTGATACATCCGTTGATAGAAACACAACCACAAATATACAAGGCTTGCCTTGTTTTTTGCCTAGCCCAAGGCAAGGCAAGGCAAGATTTTGGTTGAAAATGTGAAGGCCATAACTTTCTTATTTCTCCATGGATTGGGACAAAATTTAGGTCTATCCTGCCTAGAATTTCACAAGGGATCCAATGGTGGTGGTATTTTTTTTCAGATCATGCTTCTATTGAAAAACCCGATAGTGGTTTTGAAAAAGGCCATGATTTGCATTTTCTATGCCATCTCTTGGTACAAGCATGAATTACATGACAAATTGGTGCAAACACAACACATATAACATGTATAAGGGATGCATGATCAGTGGACATCAAAAGAAGGCATGGTTCAAAGAATCCAAGTTGTGATGCTTACATCTTTTTGGAGCTTTTGTGCAATCTGCCAAGCCACTTATTCCAGAAATGATTTGATGCTTTGAACAACCTCAAATTATCTCTTAGAAGCTTTTAGGATGGTTGGAATCAGCTGGAAACCTCAGGAACAAGTTTAAGCTCTTTCTTGCAAAAGGGGAAAAAGTGGCCAAAATAGCAACTCTCTCAAACGGTGTTCCAGATGGGGGAACAATTTGGGACAGTTCAAGGATGATATTTGGAGTGTGTTTGAGGTTTTATCTGGTTTGGAAAGTGACTGAATCAAGACATGGCTTGAAAAATGCACAAAAGTCCTATTTTGAGGTTTTGAAAGGTGACTTTGTGATTTTGGTGTTACAGGTCACTTGTGAGAGTTTGGATAGCTTAGATATGATATATTGGATGTGTTTGGATCATAAGTTGTGGTGGAATTGCTCTCTAACTCAAAAACTCAGAGTTACCTTGCTAAAGAAGGTATTTTTTCCTAGAGAAAGAGATTTTGAGGAAAGCAAGTGTTGTAGTGCTTTAGTGTACTCAAACTGAACATAATTGAGCTCTATTTATAGTAGAGAAAGTTTGTTTTGGCTGCAATAGTGAATGGCAACTGTTGCAGAGGTTTGGCCAATGTTGAGCAATGAGAATTCAAGTCTCCTCTAGCCATTGACTAGAGGTTAGGGCACAGGCTACTGGTCCCCTTGGTCTTGGATAAGTCTTGACTGAATTCAGTTGGAAATGGCTCAGTCTATGCCACCTTGATGCATCCATTGAATGCTCCAATCCAAAATTGGAGTCTTGTCCCTCTTTTAGGCATTTCTAGGTTTGGCATGCTATTTTTGGTTCCAAAGACTTGGGAGGCTTGGGATCAGAGTTGGTTCCTCATTGGTCCCCCCTTGAGGTACTCAGATGGATAGAGTTGCTTGCCCTTTGCAAAATTTGAGCAAATCGAGCAAAACTCCCAAATCTGCCTTGCCATGATAGTTTGCAGCAAGGCATATTGGCATTGTCATATCTCATGGCTCAAGTGGACTTTGATGGAGTTCTAGGCCATTTTGGAAAGCCCTCATACGATACAACAAATGTTTGATCATAGTTGGTTTTGATACTTTTTGGATCCAAGTGAAAAATGCCCTTACATTTTGAAAAAAGTAAGACAGATTCTGACTTAGTGAAAATTTCACTAAGTGTTAGAAAGAAGTGACATTTTCACTTTTTGTGATTTTGATCATTCCATAACTTAAAATCCATGAGGAATTGGAATGAGTTATGTTTGAAGCTTTTGTAGAGTTCCATGAGAGCTACAAATCCAGCTTTGGATGGGGAAAATGGCCTTGTGGTTTAGGAGTTATGATCCTCTAAAGTTGGTACCCTAGCCACTTTGTTCCATAACTTAGAAAAATTTCTAAGTTTTTATGGTTACCCCTTTTACAAGTTATCCCACTTTTCTTGATTTTTCTTGATGAATGTTGATTTAAATCACACATTAACATCATTTTAGGGTTAAGGAACCATAATTGTGAAAAATCTCAAAAAGTCAAAGTTTGACTTTTGTGCACAGTTGAATTTTTATCAGATGAATTCCAAACTGTGCGATCCTCTATGAAATCAAGTCTTTGACCTAAATCAAACTTGATGGATTTATTTCATAGGTGTTATAGGGTGTATTGAATCATGTCCCAAAGTTTGGGAGCATGTCCTGGTCAAAAGTCAAAGGTATAGTTGACTTTTTCCCGAGAAACCCTACTTGTGGTTCTGATGAGCTTGAAACTTGTTGATCAAGCTTCTTGGGTTAATCCATTGTTGCAAGTGGATCAATGTGATGTATTTGAGACCCTCAAATCATTTCTTGAGGTCTTGGCTCATGTTTTGTCCCAAAAGTTAACTTAGGGGTGAATTAGGTCAAGAAACACTAATTCCTGATTTTTGGTGAATGCATCCCCTGAGGCTAAATTGACTTGATGATTAGGTCCATGAGGTTCCATGGGGTATATTAGGTTATGCTTTGAAGCATTCGCTCATGCCCCGAGGAACATTTCCATCTGGAGGCCCTGGTCCACAAAACCCTAATTTGGTGACACTAGCAATCTTGAGGCTTAATCCACTCAGAATGTTGCAGCCTTGTGCTTAATCCCTGATATGGGAGTCCTCTTGATCCATTGTGGATATTTGAGAGGTTTAGAAAAATTGAAGATCATGTCATTCCTTGATTGATCCTTTGTCTAAGAGCTCTGAGAGGGCTTGAAACCCTGAATTTGATTGTAGTGGATGCTCACCCATCTTTGGGTAGACTAATGAGGCATAATGATTCATCCATATTGTGATGAGGGTTTGCACAATGATGGGAAATCTTAGTGGTCAAAATTTGGGGAATGATAGATGCCCCTATTTAGTCTTCTTGGACCCGAAGGTGTGAATGGCGAAGATATTCAGGCATTCAGGGTGCAAGAGGATTAAATATCAGAATTCCCGAAATTTTGATGGTGGTTAAGAATGGCAGTTTGTGCATCCTTCTTCTTTTGCTAAGCAATGATGCTTAGAAAAGGAAAACTTCCCCTCGATCCTGGTTTCCTACCAAGGAACTGGTCTTAGTTTCTGAAATAAACTTCCCCTCGATCCTGGTTTCCTACCAAGGAACTGGTCTTAGTTTCTGATATAAACTTCCCCTTGATCCTGGTTTCCTACCAAGGAACTGGTCTTAGTTTCTGACATAAACTTCCCCTCGATCCTGGTTTCCTACCAAGAAACTGGTCTTAGTTTCTGATATAAACTTCCCCTCGATCCTGGTTTCCTACCAAGGAACTGGTCTAAGTTTCTTTTGTCAATAAACTTTCTTGACAAGGGACGCTATGTGTAGCGATTTTCCTTAAACTTCTCGCCGAATTTTCCTGGGGAGATGCCATTTGATGGAAAAAGTTTTGATGTCAAACTTCCTGGGGACCCCATCCGTCTGAATTGTAGAGGTACACAAACTTCTCTGTTTGGAGACACCATTTGTCAACTCTATCGGGGAAAACAGGTCTCTTGAGAGTCTGTTGTCGCTTGGGGATATTACATCATACTTTTCTCAGAGATCTTCTCGGAGAAATGCCACATGATATGATCCAATTTTGAGGTGTTGATGACCTTTTCCTCAGCGGATTTTTTCAGAGACAAACTGCTGTATTGTCGAATCTCTGATTAAGAGGTTTCTCTGGGGATTTTCCTTAATCCGGGAAAGCGAAGACATCATCTTCAATGGCGAAGAGTGACGTTGGCTGAAAGTTCCCTTGGCCTTTCAGAGGTTCAAGTTATCAAAGTGGTCAAGGGCCAACTCCAATCCAGAAATAAACTGGAGGAGAGAGATTGTTTAGATGGTTCACTTCCTGAGGAGGAAAGAACTGACGACTCGATTGAGAGGACTTTTATCACTAGGGGATAAGACCGACTAAAGTGATATTGGTGCAATATGAATGCGAATGTAAATCAACCATGCATGATGTATGCATGTCTATGCTGACAAAACTGACACGACATACAAACTGACGGATGAACACGACTGGATACTCGACCACTGCTGGGACAAAGAAGTACTGCTGGTTCAAGATAGCAATTCTGCTTTTCTTAGGAGAAAGTAGTTCCCGCGGGGAACAGCCGTTGATCGGTCTTAGGAGGTAAGAACTCTGCCGGGGGTGTTAGATGAAACATGGTCTCTGACACAGCTGATCCTTCATTCAGGTGCACTGGTTTAGAATGAGTACTTTGATTCTGCACTTTGAAGCTTAACCGCCTTTGGGAGAAGCAATCGATATTCTTTCGATGTTCAACAGTCGAAAGAATTTGCCCTTTTTATTAAAAGCAGAAAATTTTTACAAGTAAATTCATTTTTGTTTCGTTTCAAGAATCGTTGATCATGTTAAAATGTAGTTCTGTAAAGCTAAAACAAATAAAAATTGCAAACAAAAGCACAAGGGCTCAAATTGTATTGATAGGATGGAAATCAGCCAAACGCGTGATTCCATAGAGTATTTACAAAGGTTAGAAAATAGTAATTTAAGGGAAAAGGGCTACATTGAAATGTAACAACCATTATCCTTCTACCAACTTTGAATTCGGGACATCCTGAGCTTCTGTTAAAGATGACCGTGACAGGAGGTTTCTTTCGATGGATGGCATTACTGCTGCGGAGTTGAACTGATCAGATGTAGTTACTTGCCATTATCTCTAATTTTTTCCCGGATTGTACTTTGAGATTTCCAACCCACCGGGATGATTTTTGATCATGTCTCTAATTTTTGCCTAGACCGCCCTTTCGGGTTTTCAATCCACCGAGACGTTTTTTTCCCTTTTTTTTTTTATTTTAGGCGAAGTATTTCTTGACTACATCGACATTTGTGGGGTAGGCAAATTCCTCTCCGTCCAAGGTTGCAAGTCTCAAGGCGCCGTCTGAGAAAGCTTTCTTGACCACGTAGGGGCCGTCATAGTTCGGAGTCCATTTGCCCCGGGAATCAATGAGAAATGACTGTATCCTTTTGAGCATAAGGTCTCTTTTTCTGAAGACGCGAGGTCGAACCTTTTTGTCAAACGCTCTCTTCATACTTTGTTGATACAACTGACCATGGCATAATGTCGTTATTCGCTTTTCTTTGATCAGATTCAGCTCATCGTGTCAACTTTGACACCATTCAGCTTCTGTTAGTTTAGCTTCCATCAATACCCGGACTGATGGGGTCTCTACTTCTATGGGAAGCACTGCTTCCATGCCATATACTAGAGAGAAAGGGGTTGCCCCTATTGAAGTGCGGACAGATGTGCGATAACCATGAAGAGAAAAGGGTAGCATCTCGTGCCAATCTTTGTAGGTTACAACCATCTTCTGAACAATTTTCTTGATGTTCTTGTTAGCCGCTTCTACCGCTCCGTTCATCTTAGGTCGGTAGGGAGATGAGTTATGGTGTTTGATCTTGAACTCGGCGCACAACTCCTTCATCATCTTGTTGTTCAAGTTAGATCCATTATTAGTAATGATCTGGCTCGGAACACCATAACGGCAAATGATATTGTTTTTGATAAATAAGACCATCACTTGTCAGGTTACATTGACGTATGACGGTCCTTCGACCCACTTGGTGAAGTAGTCAATGGCTACCAGGATGAACCGATGTCCATTTAAAGCCTTGGGTTCAATCATGCCAATCATGTCGATTCCCCATATGGAAAAAGGCCATGGGGAAGAGAGAATTTTGAGATGCGTTGGCGGTACATGGAGCAAGACCATGTCAAAGTTCCTCTTATAGAGTGTATCACCGCTCAGGAAGAAGCTGCCAGCCAGTCTTCTGAGGGTTTTTCTGTCTTTCCTTAGTGCCCCAGGTGGGTACTCTTGTTTCTGAAGGAAGCATTTGATATCGCGATACCACGGTTTTTCGTCTATGACTCCTTCAATCGTGAAGATGTAAGCGGGCCGTTCAAGGCGCATGATGTCGATCTTAGGTAAGTCGTTCCATTGACCTACACTAATCATGGAAGAGAGGGTGGCTAAGGCATCAGCCATGTGATTCTCTTCACGAGGGATATGATGAAACTCGATTATGTCGAAGAAAGGTAACAACCTTCTTGCATAATCTTTGTAAGGAATCAATCCGGATTAGTATGTGTTCCAATCTCCTTTGATCTGATTGACGACCAAATCTGAGTCACCATATACATCCAAGTTCTTGATCCTCAAATCAATCGCTTCCTCGAGACCCATAATACAAGCTTCGTATTCGACCTCGTTGTTTATGCACTTGAAAGTAAGTCTGGCAGTGAAAGGAATGTGGGTAACCTGAGGTGTTATGATGATTGCCCCAATTCCATTTCCGTAATGATTGACAGCTCCGTCAAAAATTAGTCCCCACTGGGAACCTGGTTCTGGCCCTTCACTGGATAACGGTTCATCGCAGTCTTTCATTTTTAAATACATGACATCTTCGTCTTGGAAGTCAACCCCGATTGATTCCTGATCGTCAATCGGTTGATGAGCCAAATGATCGGCTAAAATACTCCCTTTAATGGCTTTCTGAGCATGGTATTCGATGTCATATTCTGATAACAACATCTGTCAACGACCGATTCTTACCGTGAGAGCAGGCTTTTCAAAGACGTACTTGATTGGATCCATTTCTGAGATCAACCAAGTAGTGTGATGAATCATGTACTGGCGAAGGCGTTTGGCTGCCCAAGCCAAAGCGCAACAAGTTTTCTCAAGCATAATGTACCGAGTCTCGCAGTCGGTGAATTTCTTGCTCAAATAGTAGATGGCAGACTCTTTCCTTTTTGTTTCGTCTTGTTGGCCAAGAACATAACCCATTGAGTCCTCTAGGACTGTGAGGTAGATGATTAATGGTTTTCCTTCCACTGGAGGTGATAGAATCGGCAGATTCAACAGGTATTCCTTAATACTTTCGAAGACGGTTTGGCAATCTTCTGTCCAAACGCAGTCCTGGCTCTTTTTGAGTAATTTGAAAATCGGCGCACATGTCGCGGTCATGAGGAATATGAATCTGGAGATGTAGTTCAAACGTCCCAGGAATCCTCTGACTTTTTTTTCAGTTTTCGGAGAAGGAATTTCTTGAATGGCCTTGACCTTGTCAGGATCAACCTCGATTCCCTTCTGGCTGACGATGAACCCTAAGAGTTTCCCTGAACGGACACCGAAGGTGCATTTGTTGGGATTCAAGCAAAGTTTGTACTTTCTCAACCGCTCGAAAAGTTTTGACAGGTGGGTCACATGCTCCTCTTCCGTCTTAGATTTGGCAATCATGTCATCGACATATACCTCAATTTCCTTGTGTATCATGTCGTGAAACAGAGTAGTCATGGCCCTTTGATAGGTTGCCCCGGTGTTCTTCAAACCAAACGACATTACCTTGTAACAAAAGGTACACCATGGGATAATGAACGAAGTTTTCTCCATGTCTTTCGGCGCCATTTTGATTTGATTATAGCCTGAGAATCCATCCATGAAGGAGAAAACTTTGAACTTTGCGGTACTGTCAACCAGCATGTCAATGTGTGGTAAAGGAAAGTCGTCCTTTGGACTAGCCTTGTTCAGATCTCTGTAGTCTACACACATTCTAACCTTTCTGTCCTTTTTCGGAATGGGTACTATGTTGGCTAACCATTGAGGATACTCCAATGTGGCGAGGAAACCTGCGTCAATCTGTTTCTGTACCTCCTCTTTGATTTTGATGGCCATGTCGGGGTGAGTCCGTCTCAACCTCTGTTTTACTGGCGGACATTCTGATCGTAACGGTAAATGATGTTCCACGATGCTGGTATCCAACCCTGGCATATCCTGATAGGACCATGCGAATACATCGGGAAACTCTTTGAGAAGCTTTGTTAAACTCTCTTTGGCAGTTGGACTGAGCAGTGCCCCAATCCTGATTTCTTTTCTCTCTTTTTCTGAACCCACGTTGATCGTTTCCAACGACTCTTTGTGAGGTTCAATGGACTTTTTCTCCAATCTGAGTAATCGGGAGATCTCTTTTGGAATTTCGTCATCAACTTCTTCTTCAGCCCCAAATACCGGGAACTCAAAGTCGGGAGAAGGCATAGGATCGTATGTTTCAACGGGGTTTAAAACAAGCAATCTGCATGACGTGATGATTTATGTTTAGAAGAGATAGAGAAAATGCAAGTGTGTGTGCAGTGTTTTTTCTTTGAAAACTGCTTGTTTTTATTATTGAGTTGTTTTTTAGGATTACCATTTTCTGAAAAAGCGAAAAGAGAAAACAACAATAACTGCAGAAATTACAGAACGACGTTATTTTATTTATGAACAAGTTGATTCTTGAAACTACAGCCCTATAAAACAAAACTCTGTCGCTTTGGGCCAAGCGAAGAGGGAAATTTACAGAAAGTGAGCCCTATCAAAACACCCGTTTCACCTAGGCAGGGTGAAAGGTTAAAGACGACAATTACTTTGACTTATGAACAATCTTCGGAACATCGACAGCAACCCATTGGCGGCGAACTCCTTGGTGAATCACAAAGTCTGTTACCTTCCTTGATTTGTCTTCAGAAATAACGCTGATTTCTGGTGGAGCAGGATCATTGGAATATGTCTCCCAGCCAGAGTTGTCGTAGGAGGATTCCTCTGTTGTATTTTGCATAGTATTTGTGCTCTCAGGAAATCTCCCCATCCAGTTGGCTGAATGTCTTTGAACCTGATACGAGATCTTTCGGGAACGGCATACTTGACCATGTAGTCGAATTTTCCACTTGGTTATCCCAAGGTGTCCCACACTTTTTTGGAACTGGAGGGGTCAGCTCTCTCGATGACGTTGACCTCGAGAAAAGCATAGTTGATGAATTCTAGTCTGGCAAGCTTTGCCAATTCATCGTTGTACGGGATATTTTCTGAATGACCTGAGTGTTGATCCCATGACATGGTGGGGACACAGGTATTTTGTTCAATGATGCTCAGCTAATTTTCATTGTTCGGCTGACTCTCTTGCCCCAAGTTTCCTGGGTACGACTTCTAAATAGGCAGGCCATCCATTGGGCCATAATAGTCGTGGTCAAAGTTGTCCTTCATCAGAGTGTCCTCCTCTAATGAGTTTGGTGGAGCACGACATCCTTCAGGATCACAATCTCTGTATATCATTTCAACATCTGACCTCGGTATAAATCTCGGACTCTGTGCGGGATAGCAAAATGGCGTAGGCACCTCTTCCTGAGACATATAACCGCCCTCGTTGAGATAGGACTTCCATTCCTCATCCGTATCAGAGGGATCTCCCTCGTTGATAGTATGGACTGTTTGAGGCACTCGGTGAAGGAAACCTCCACTGTGGAAGAAGTCCTTAATGGGATGAAGACTTTCATCATTAGCAGCTGTCTGGGTGCGGGTTGCAGAAAAACCAAGACCCTTCTTAGTTTTATTATCAGTAGGAATAACGAGTTGTCCCCACCCTTTCGTGTTATTACTTTTGATCGCCTCGAGAGCATCTTTGTACGAGGAAATCGAGGTTCCCTTCTCTGATTGATTCTCATTGCTCACCGAAAGTGCTTGGAACTGAGTCCCAACAACCTCCTCGGGTTCTACACAAGTAGATAATGACAAGTTGCTCACGAACAAGGCTTGTTCTTCACAAACCGTGATGAGTTGATCGTTCTTGACGAACTTCAGTTTCTGGTGCAGTGTCGAAGTGACTGCCCCAGCCTGGTGTATCCAAGGTCTTCCTAATAAACAGCTATATGCTGCCCGGACATCTACGACCTGGAAAGTGATTAGGAAAGTGTGAGGACCGATAGTTATGGGAAGGTCGACTTCGCCGATAACTGCTTTCCGAGATCCGTCAAAGGCTTTGACGATAACCTCACTGCCCCTCATCGGGGATCCTTTGAATGAAAGTCGCATTAAAGTGGACTTCGGCATAACGTTGATGGCCAATCTGGTGTCTACCAGTACGCTGGCTAAAGCATCGTCCTGACAGTTAACTGTGATATTGAGCGCCATATTGTGGCTTTTGCCCCCCTCTGGCAAATCCTCATCACTGAATCCTAAGTTATTGCAGGAAGTGATGTTAGAGATGATGCTATCAAACTATCGTAATGACACATCCTGTTCCACAAAGGCCTGCTTTAAGACTTCCTGTAGAGCCTTCCTGTGGGCTTCGAAACTGGGTAAAAGTGATAACACAGAGATCTTTGAAGGAGTTTGTAACAGCTGATCAACAATGTTATATTCACTCCTTTGGATGAGCTTCATCATCTCATCATTGTTTTTAGAAAGGTCGGGATTACTGGATTGACCGACTGGTGGATCAGGAGCTTCTGTCAGAAGTTCCTTTTCTTTGTTAAGTTCTCCAACTCCTCGGTTGAAGATTCGACCGCTCCGTGTTACACGACTGATGTCTGCAATATTCACGAAGGAGGGTAACGAAATTTCCTTTCCATTCTCAATTATCGTTGCACCGTATTTGTAAGGGATTGCCTTAGCTGATTCATACGGTACTGGTCCCGGTAGATAGATAACTACAGGAGCCTTCTGACTTTTCTGACTCTCGTAAGTAACTTCAATCAGTTCCTTGCTAAGAACCTTTGATTCGTCCAGTAGAGGGATGATGGCACAAACATCCTTGTTCCTCTCAGGGTTAGAAATTACAACCACGTCTCTGATTTGATCAGCGAAGTAGTCCGGCGTCCAGTCGACGGACCTCGAAGCTAGGTATGGGTGAATCTCCCTGCGATCTAACTGACTCTGAAGGGCTGCTCGCACGAGGTAACATCCTTGGTTATTTTCCGAACAGACTCTACAGCGTTCATAGTTGTGTGGTGGCACCTGGCCACGCCCGCTTTGAATGCAGTGTAACCTCACTAGATCTGTTTTCGTAGATTGGACATCCTGACTTCGATGCCGAGTAGGGTTCCTATCAACCACACTGATTTGTTGCATGTCTTCATCCATATAGGTTGAAACCCACCAGTGGTTTAACAATTGTTGTAAAGTTCTTTGAATGAGAGCGCACCCTTGGTTACTCTCACAACATCCTTTACAGTTCAGATAATCATGCGAAGTGAGAAATCCAAGTTGGACCTGCCTGACATGTAACTCCACCAAGCTGGTATTCATCAGACGAACATCAAAGATTTGAATCATGTTAACCTGATAGGGATTCCTATCATGGTAGTCCTGGACACATCCAAGATCCATCTGACGCTGAAGGGCCTCTTGTATTAAAGAGCATCCCTATTTGTTTACCGAGCAAGTCAGACAGGAATTGTAATCATTTAGCGGCAGATTATGATACTGGCTTTGCCTTGAGTGCATCACCACCAAGTTGACATTCATTGCACGGATGTCGTGGTTCTGAATGATGTTGGAATTCGTATAGGTCATGTTGACTCCACGAACTCGATGCTCGTGGATCCACCCGAGATCCAATTGTTCCTGTAGAGCTGACTGCACCACAGAACATCCCTGATTGTTCTTAGAGCAGATATCACACTGGTGAAAGTTATGAGGTGGCACATGGCCATATCCGCTCTATCTACAATGCATTTGACCAAGTTGGCCCTTAACAAAAGTACATCGTGAATTTGATAGATGTTGTTAGACTCTCCCTCTATCAAATTGACTGTAGCTTTCCCATGTTGAGGCAGCGGGTTTGTGAGAACATTCGGATTCGTATCTTTGAAAGATAAGACCCCGCTCCTAACAAGCTTTTGCACATCGAATTTGAAACTGAGACAATTTTCTATGTTATGCCCTGGTCCTCCTTGATGGTAAGGACAAGTCTAATCCGTTTTGAACCAAAAAGGCAGATTTTCCAGTACTGTAAGAGGAGACTTGGTTTGGACATGCCCCTTGACCAGTAATAATGGAAACAATTCTGCATACAAAATGGGTATAGGGTCAAACCCTGGTGGCCGCGTTGTACGGTTGTAGTTGTATGGAGGACGAGCCTCCTGAAGAGACTGTTGTGTCCTTTTCTGAAATTGCTATTGATTCGGTTAGCTCTGCACAACCTGAGGTTGATACGTAGGAACAGGTGTGGGATTGATAGTAGGAGTTACAGCTGCTACTGGTTGATATCGTCGCCTTTGCTTTCTGAGAGAGATATTCCCAATATCCTGCCTTTTTTCTTAGGGAGAGCGCTACTGTATTGTTTTGTACTACTTGATGATCCAGTATCTTTAACTAAACGTCCTTCTCGGACCGCTTCCTTAAGACGAACTCCCATGCCCACCATCTCGGTGAAGTCACTGGGCGTGCTGGCGACCATTCTGTCATAGTAAAATGAACTTAAGGTCTTTAAGAAGATCTTTGTCATCTCTTTTTCCTCAAGAGGTGGACAAATATGGGCGGCAATTTCACGCCATCTCTGAGCCTACTCCTTAAAGGTTTCCTTGTCCTTTTGTGACATCGATCTGAGTTGATCTCTGTCAGGTGCCATGTCCAAATTGTATTTATATTGTTGAACGAAAGCAGCGTCAAGATCTCTGAATGTGCCTATCGTAGCACGGTTTAAACCCATGTACCATTTTAATGCGGCACCGGTTAAACTATCCTAGAAGTAGTGAATCAATAGCTCTTGGTTCTTTGTCTGAGCTGACATTCGCCGAGCGTACATCACCAAATGGCTCTGAGGGCAAGAGTTACCCTTGTACTTTTCAAAGTCGTGCACTTGGAACTTGTGTGGAACTTTCACATTAGGGACCAAACAGAGGTCTGCGGCGTCCTTTCCAAATAGATCCTGACCGCGAATGGCTTGCAGCTCCTTCTGCATTTCCAGGAACTGTTCCTGGAACTCATTCATTCTGTCGAACATGCTTTTGTTTCTACCAGAAGGTATATGGGGTATCTGTCCTTCCGGGACAGTGTGTACCACGGGTGGTGGTATAGTCATTATGGCCGATACTCTCGGTGCTTCCGAAGTTTGTAACCTTCAGGAGTTGCTGTCATGCCCCTAGCATCTTCACTTTCGCGAAGTTTGTAACCTTCAGGCCCAGCGGTTCCTGCTGTGGTTCCCTGATCCTCAGCGATTGGTGGAACATATCCTTCTGTGATATAGTTAATAGGAATGCCCCAGGGATGATCTTTCGGCATTTTGTACCTAGGATCATACTTCTCCACTATGGGCGTTGATGTGATCTCTGAGATCACAGTCCTTTATTGTTGCATCTGAGCTTCTACTAGAGCTTGCATGTCATTATGAAGCTTTCTCAGATCCTCTTTCAGAGTGTCGATCTCTTCTCTCAACTCTCTGTTCTCTTCCTCGAGATCATCCATCTTTTTATGACGATTGGCCCGAGTATTGTACGAATGAGACAGTTTGACTCTAGAATCGAGACGCATACGTGAGATTCGTAGGTAAGAAGAATGCGTTTATGAGAATGATGAATGCAATGATTATTAATTATTTTTGTTTATTCAAAGTAAACTTCAACAATTGGATTGCAAATATCAAACAGTGGGGAAACCTCGTTTTATTGAATTCAAAGGATTGCAGAAATGGAAATACAGTAGATTACAAAGTGCTGAAAAAGGAAATCTAAACTAATGGATCCTGAGTCCTCTCTGAAGAGAGCTCAAGTGCTGGTTCAGGTGCTTTCCTTTTCTTTGACTGGGGCTCTAGGGCCGTTGTCGGGTTGTCATTCCTTTGCCAAGTGAAAGGAGCGAGTAAATTCCTTTGGTCATCCAGATTTTCTACAGCATGCTGCTCTAAAATCTCAATTAGAGCATCTTTTTCTCTTAATAGCTGCTGTATTTTCTTGCACTCCACATTGAGAATACGGTACTTGTTCCTCCAAGACCTTTTCTCCTGCTGAACTTTGCTGAGAGTAACCTGGAGTTTTTTTGTCTCAGACATAAAATAAAGGGCAGAGTCCCTTAATGGAAGAACTTCCTAACAAGGGTAAGGCATCCTCAGCTTGAGAGCTCTAGTTTGTACCCAATAGAGATAAGGCTCCATCGAGACACATTCTGGTTTCCCTAGAGACTCTCGTCCTTTCCTATGAACGTGTTTTCAAGCGTGCACTATTTCTGTCTTTAGTGCCGTATCATTTTCTCCTTCCTTGAAGAAAAGACCTTCCAGATGAGCATTCCGTGGGACGTGCCTCTTCGGGTATCTGAATTGACGACGAACGACAATTAGATGATAGTTGATTCCCCCCCCTTAGTTCCTATAAGGGGTACATTTGGGAAATTTCCACAACGGTCAATGATCCTGATCCCGTCGTAGAATCGATTGTACTAATCGATGTCAGAGTTGGTAAGAGACATGATTCTCTGCGACCAACGTAAAGTATTCCTTTGATCCCAAAATGCAGCAGACTTGGGCAAATGGGAAGTGAACTATTTGTATAGCAGGGGTACATAACACATAATCATTCCTCCACTGTATAAATTCCTTAAATGTACCGAATGATACGCATCTGTGAGTAAGGTCGGTACGGGGTTTCCGATCAGGAAAATATTGATGGCGTTGATATCTACGAAGTTATCGATGTTGGGAAACAAAAATAACCCGTAGGTGAGCAAAACAAATATGCTCTCGAAAGCGGCCACGTTCCCTATACTAGCAAAGTACATGGCTTTCTTTGTTAAGAACTCGGCTGGCAACCCTTGAATGCCACCCTTAGTGGTCATGTGAGTCCTGACTTCTGACTCATCCAAATAAATTGCTCTTGCAATGGTCTGATCCTTTGGAATTTCTTCCAGTCCAGAAAAGGGAGCTTGATCAGTAATATGTAAATCAGTCAGGTGAGAATACTCCTCCAGCGGTTGTCCAAGCTGATAATCTAGGAATGTGAAACAGTGATAAACCGGATGTAGAACTAGATTAGTGTGGACAGGATTCCTTCGATTACATGGACCCTTAATAAGGACAGCAATCCTCCACACTTGGCCCTAAAAGCCTCGTGGTTGGTGATCATTCTCGCCAGACCTCTTAAATCCTCTAGTTTTGGAACCTTGAAGGTGTACTTATGAGTTTTCCTTCTACCGAAACCCATTAGCACAATCTCCTTTCTCTGACATTTGCAATCATAGTCTTAGTTTAATTTGAAAAAGAGTGACTAGATGAGAAGATTTTTTTTAATGTTTTAATGTTTTTTAAATGAATGTATGAATGCAGCACACAAAAACATAGAAAAAACATGGGGTCAAAGGGTCGGTGTCACGAAGTCAAGGCTCTAACCCCCCCCCCAAAGGTTTATACTGGTGATTTTTTGTATCTGTCCGCAAAATCATTGACCCCTCTGGGATAACAACAGCAAGCGGATCGCCACCGAACTGATGTATCCTGGAGCATTCTCAGATGAGGGTAGTATCGCGTGACAACTATTTTCGATAGCTTCCGTACTACAAAATGGCTTAAGTCTACTAAAAACCTCAGCTTCTCAGATAACCCAGTCGACCACACTACTTTCAACAACCGAAGTCGTATAAGCAATGTATCTGCAAAGGGAGTCTCCACTGAGTTTGATGGTCGATCGGGGGCTCTTAACTGGAATTCACTCCCAACAAGATTACCCGCATTGCTATCACCTATCTTGGGTGTATACTCAATCTTTCCACATGCGGGATCACACGCATTCCCATTAGCAGAAAAATAAACACAAATATCAATTAGGAAAAGCAGTATATATATTTGTCTTAATCATCCTAGACTTCTAGTCTTATGGTCCTATATAGACAATGACTCCCCAGCAGAGTCGTCATTTATGTGACATGAATTTAGGGTTTCAACCAGAGAGATAAGAGGGACAAAATGCCCTGCGTGGCCCCACGGTGGGCGCCATTTTGCTGTAACGAGCGATTTTGGACGTGGTTGTTAAGCACTGTCGCTCTGGGGTACTATAGGTCGATTCATTTTTTATCCTATTAAGCTGACTAAGGAAGGGAAATAGATGTCTCTAATTAACCCTGCTTGCATACTGAGTTTAAACAAATGACTGTTGGTTTATAGATGCGGTTTAGATTGTGGGCCTCTCTCTGCTTATTTTGTTAAGAATGATGGGAGTATGCTATTAGTAGGATGTTAGGACTGATGCTTTTCGATTGATGTATGAAGGTACGGGATTTTGGGTTTTTAATTGGTGTGCTCGCTAAGATTTTTTCAATTCTTATGCCTACATATTCCCGTTTAACGAAACAGGGAAATCAGAGCGATTGTAGTTCCCCCTATTCTATGGGAGGAAAAAGGTCATTTTGGTGTCTTGTTCAAAGCCCAAGACGTGAAGCTAAAGGTGGTTTGTATCTTGTTCAAAGCCCAAGATGTGAAGCTAAAGGGGTTTGACTTTAGAGAGAATTTGTCATCTCTAAAGAGGGTATTTGGTCTGTTCGTCACAACTGTTGGGTGACTGGTTATAAAGGAGAATTACTTTAACTAGGATATGTGAATCTAGCAATGCCATAATTTCCTTTATAGGGGATTTTTAACCTGAAGGAAAAGACTTTAACTCAGTTTAGAGCAATGCCATCTTTCCTTAGGAATTTCTCATGCTAAAAGAGGGACAGTGGCGTGGATGTAAATAATCTAGAGGCTTGTCGCTTACAGCAATTAGATGGGGGGGGGGGGGAAGGTGTTGTTGATGTTTGTATACTGTGAGCAAGGCACAGATTTTGATGCTAAAAGGTTGATTGACTCAACCGGGGGTTTCCTTATACAAAGCCTAAGAGGAGGCTATTGACCCAACAAGAGGGTGTTTTTATGTGTCTCGTACGAAGCCCGAGAGAGAGGCTAAAAGGGTTGACTCAACAAGAGAGTGCTAACAAGTGACTGACTCAACAAGAGAGTGCTTTTATATGTGTCTTGTACAAAGCCCAAGACGGAGGCTGAAAGGTGATTGACTCAACAAGAGAGTCTTTTATACTCAACAAGAGAGTGTTTTTGTATCTCGTACGAGGCCCGAGTTGGAGGTTGAAAGGTGTGACTCAACAAGAGAGTGTTTTAGTATCTCGTACGAAGCCCGAGATGGAGGCTAAATGGGATTGACTCAACAAGAGAGTCTTTTATACTCAACAAGAGAGTGGTTTTGTATCTCATACGAAGCCCGAGATAGAGGCTGAAAGTGGTTTGACTCAACAAGAGAGTCTTTTATACTCAACAAGAGAGTGTGAATAGGTTAGCTCCGCTGGGGAGAATCATTGTACAAAGCCCAAGAGGAGGTTACTTATGCTGGTGACTGTTTCAGTTTAGTGACAGGTCCAGTATGTTGGATAAAGAGAAAACCAGTTATTATATGGATAATGTTGTGCTCAGGGATTGATCGGAGGATTAGGGTTATTTCTTGTTCTTTAAGGAAATGGGAAATCCCAAAAGGTATGGAGACTGTTCAAGTCTACGGGTGTTTTGGAGAAATCGATTCTCGGATAGTGAATGATCTTTGTACGATGCCCAAGAGAAGGCTGGTATGTTAAGGGATGAAGGTCAACCCATTAACAGGTCTGACACTTGACTCAGAAAGACAGCTCTAGCAAATTGATGACTAGGTTCTGTTCCTATACCTGTAGAGGTCTCTAGGTCCTTGTACTAAGCCCAAGAGAAGGCATGAGAGCTTTTAAGAAGCCGGAGGGTCCTTGTACAACGCCCAAGAGGAGGCGGGGATTCTTTTAAGAAGCCTGTGGGTCCCTAAACCCCGAGAAGTTCAAGACATGCCATTCACTGAGAATAGATCAAGCCAGGAAAGTCTGAGAATTTGGAAGAAACTCAAGAGATGCCATTCACAAGAAAAGATCATCTCTGGGGAGTAGAGTCTCTTTAACGATTTCTAAGGGTGACAGTCTGAGAAAGGGTTCACCGAGAATGCTGCCTTTCACGTCTCCATATTGTTTAACCCCAAGAAGAGGGAAGACTGTGTCTGGTAATCCTATGGGGATCTAGTTTTTGTTTGTATTTAAGAGTGACCAACAGGGCTTTACCTATTGCTAGACGTAGTTGTCGGGGAAAACTCTAAATAACTATAATAGTATTACACAGTTGATATTTGACAAGTATATAAAAGTTTGTGAAAGAAGACTTACAGTGAGCAGTCCCACAATACAGTTATATATATATGAAAGCGGGTAAACACTTACTCGGTTGTAGAGCTTCCATGCTGTTTTGTTTTTTGTTCAACAAAGAAAACTTTGATAACAATATTATATTCAAAATCAAAGGAGAAAGTGCTTTGAAAAGATTGTTGGGGCTTACAGCTCAAGGAGAGGCCCAAAGTTTTATCAGTGATTGCACTGTGGTTTTGAAATTGTACAGGGACTTATACAAGTGACTGAGGCCCAAAAAGGTTTTCTGTACAAAGGGATGGGTCTTACACTCTCTCAAGAGGCCCAAAGGCGTATTTTTGTACAAGTGGTGGGGCTTACAGCTCAAGGAGAGGCCCAAGGTTTTGTTTTAAAAGGCGACGATCGCGTCGAACTTTTTGGTGGTATCGGGACTTATACAATACACTGAGGCCCAAAAGGTTTTGGTTTCAAAAAGGGTTGTGTCTTACACTCTACTAGAGGCCCAATGATTTTTAAATAATGGGGCTTATAACACGAGGGTAGGCCCAAAGGGTTTGATTTTTGAACTGGCGATCGCGCCGAGATTTTCTTTTAACGCAGAGGGACTTATACAATATCCGAGGCCCAAAATTGTTTTGGTTAAAAGGGGATTGGGTCTTACACTCTAATAGAATCCCAAAGTGTTTAAAAGTTTTGTTTGAGTGAAAATCAAGGAAACCCTAAATTTGTTTTCTTTTAAAAGGAAATATTTAAAGAAACCCAAATAAAAAGGATAAAAATACCAAATAAGTTTGAATAAACCCCTTGTGATTTTTGTTGAAGGTTTTTAAAATGAGGTTTTAATCACAAGATAAATTAAAACTCATTTGGTTTTGATTTTCAAAGTAAATATTCACTTTTAAATGTTTTTTTTTAAATAAAGAAATATATATATTTCAAAAAAATAGTACAACGCGATAATGGCGACCCATCAGTCCAGCCTAACAAAAGCACAAGTAATCCACCCCTACCCACATTACATGAGCAAGTTGGCTATATGATTTCTATATTTGATCTTTTGCCATACTCTATACACTAAACTATCTTTTATATTCCTAATCACTATGTCTTTATCACATTGCCCTTCAAAAATTATTCTATTTCTATAATTCCAAGTGCCATAAACAACTTCAGTGAACACCATCTTCCAAATGTCTTTTTTCCAACCTTTGCCTTTTCTAGCTTTCACAATCCATTTCAGTTCTTCACTCCAGGTCTTAATTCTCTTATTGATCCCAATCTAATCTAGCAACTGCTGCCAAATGTCTTTAGTTCCCCTGCAATCAAATAAGATATGCTCTACTGTTTCCACCCTTTCATTACATATGCTGCACCAATCATTCTATATAAATCCAAGCTTTTTCATTCTATCCTTAGTGGCCAATCGTCCATGGCATGCCACCCAAAGAGTATGCACTGCTCTCGGCCGTGCCAAGTTGTGTCTAATAAGTGAATTCCAGCTGTTGTGATTGTTATCTTCCATCAGTTGTAAATACACTTTCATCATGTAGAATTTCTTATTCATAAGCATTGTATCCCAAAGATTTTGAATTCTCCCAATCAGCTGTCTCTATTGCAGAATTTTTGCCAATATCCATGAACACCTGCCTTTATCCTCTGTGCAATTCATTACATTTCCACCTTTTAAGTAATAGCTATGAATCCATTTTACCCATAAATTGTCACTTTTAAGACCAATACACCATAAACACTTTAACAGAGCTACAGCATTCCATACCTCAATATTTATAATGTTCATGCCACCATTTTTGATTGGGCTGCACATCTTTTTCCAAGAGATAGGGCTCTTCCTACTGATTTCTTCCTTTCCTGTCCAGATAAAAGAACGGCAAATAGCATCAATTTTCTGAATTACCATCTTAGGGAGAGGAAAACAGCTCATCCAGTAATGGGCTATGGCTTGAGAGACACTCTTTACAAGTTGAATTCTTCCTGCAGTGCTAAGAAGATTAGCTGACCAGTGCTTGCATCTAGCTGTGATCTTGTCAATCAGAGGCATGTAATGAGTAACTTTAAGTTTTTTACTCGACAGTGGCACACCAAGATATCTGATGGGCAACTTGCCTTATTCAAAACCTATTTGTAGCTTTATACTTTGAACTAAATCATCTGTCATACCACCACAGAACATTTTGCATTTATTTGGATTGATGATCAGCCCAGTAGAATCAGAGAACAGTTGAAAGGCATCAAGAATTAGATCAATGGAACCTTTATCTCCTCTGCTAAATAATAATATATCATCAGCAAATGACAGGTGTGTCAAACCAAGTTTTTCACATTTACTGTGATGATTGAAGTTTGGGTTCTTCTGCATCTTAACCATCACTCTATTCATATACTCCATCATGATAACAAATAGGAGAGGAGAAAAAGGGCCCCCTGCCTAATACCCCTCTTGGCATACAACATATCAGTCATCTCACCATTGACATTAAATCTGTAACTGACTGTGTTTATAACCTTCATAATCCAATCTGTGAACCTGTGTGGCATACCAATTTCATTGAGAATTGTTTCCAAAGCCTCCCAATCTATCATATCATAAGCTTTTTGTAAGTCCAATTGAAGCATACATCTTGGAGTTCCCCCTTTTCTATCATATCCTCTCATTAATTCAACAGCCAATAAAATGTGATTTTGAATAACTTGCCCCGGGATAAAGGCAGCCTGGCTATGGTGGATCACCTTCTGCAGCACCCTACCAAGTCTATTGGTCATAATTTTTGAAATGACTTTATAGAAGGTAGTACACCCAGCTATAGGTCTATAGTCTTTAACATACTTGGCATCCTCATTTTTAGGAATCAGAGTCACTACAGTGCAATTGAATCTTTTACTCAAAGAGCCTTTTTCAAAAAACTCATGAACAGCTGCAGTAAAATCCTTCTTGATTATATCCCAACTTGCCTTGAAGAATTTGGCCCCAAAACCATCTATACCTGGAGACTTCAGATCACCTATATCTTTCAAAGCATCTGTAATTTCCTTATCAGTGATCTTGGCTATCAATCTATCACCATCCTCTTTTGTAATTTGTTCACCCTTTCTCATAGCTTCAACATCAATATGTCTTGTAGTATTTGCTTTGGTACCCATTAACCCTTTGTAATACTCCAAAACCTCATGTTGTATCTCCTTTTGGTCTTCTAAACACTTGCCATCAGTTCTGTATATCCTATTCATGGTATTGGCATGCTGCCTAGCTTTAATAGAGGCATGAAAATAAGCATTATTTCCATCCCCCAATCTCAGCCACTCAATCTTTGCCCTTTGAACCATCATTCTTTCTTCAATATCATTCCAATGCATAACTTGGGTAGTACAGTTTCTCACTTTCTCTATCAGCCTATTATCCATTCTATTATGAATCAGAGCCTCTTGAGCATCCTCCAACTCCTTTCTAGCAATCTCAAGTTGGTGTCTCACATTAAAGTTTTGCTTACTAAATATACTGAGGTCTCTTTGGAGTCTCTTCAGTTTCTGCCACAGCACTGACATGGGGTTCCCATGAGTTTGTTTATTCCAACTATTCCTGACAGCTTCTTCAAATCCATTCATCTCCACCATATAATTATTGAATCTAAATCTTCCTTTTCTTTTCATAGAATGAGTAGCATCCTCCACACATAACATTGCATGATCAGAGACACAAGGGGAAAGGACCTTAAGTTGCTTATTAATGTTATCTTGGAACCAGGCTGCATTACCAATGAGCCTATCTATTCTAGAATAAATAGTTCCATTGGTATGCTTGTTAGTCTAAGTATAGTAGTCACCCAAGCTATCCATGTCACTGAGCCCTGTAATTTCCATCATTTCAATAAGATCTTTGTACTCATTTTCAGACACCATTCTACTCCCAATTCTGTCATTAGCCTTTGTAACATTATTGAAATCACCTATCACACACCAGGGTCCCTGTTGCCTTTGATGCAGTTGAATCAATTCTTTCCACCACAATTTCTTTCTATCTTCCACCTGGTTATGGGCATAAACTGCAGTTAACCAGTATTTAAAACCACCCTGTTTATCAGACACACCACAGTGAATGAACTGATCTGAACTGCTCACAAACTGTATGTTCACTTTGCTGTCATTCCAAGATAACCAGAGCCTACCATTATAATGATTTTGGTAATTGTCTAAGTACTTCCTATGAATCTTTATTTTTCTTCTAATCTTGTCAGCCTTCTCTTTCTTCACTCTAGTTTCTATCAGGATCAAGATGTCAGGCATAAACTTATAGAGACGGGATCTTATCTCTCTAAGTTTGCCTGCTTTGTTCAGCCCCCTTATGTTCCATGATATAATCATGGTCCCCTATCTTGGGGTACTTTAGGGTCATTCAAAACCCTAAGAGCATCAAAACCATTAACACAGCTAATAACAGGGGTGTTTCCATCAGTCATACCTATCTTTCTTTTTTCTCTAGTAGCTCTGTTGACTGTTGTCCAATTGATTTCTTGTTGTTGGTGAGTCACTTGATTCTCCTTAGGTGTGCTGACTTCACTTGTACTTCCAATTTCATTGCTCTGCCCACCTTCTTTGATTTCATTCTCCTTTACTATTTCTGGTGGTTTTGTTTTGATTATCCATTGTTGTTCTCCTTGAGTGATCTTTGTCTTGCATTGGTGTCCCATCTTCTGACATTTATTGCAATATTTCGGCCTCCATTCATATTCCACAGTCTGCATTATTCTTTTTCCATTACAGTCCTTAATTGGTATCTCCTTAACCAACTCCTTTGTGATATCAACTTCAACAAGCATACGTGCATACGATACTCTAATTTAAAAGTTTGTCACTTTTAAATGTTTAAAAACAAATAAAAATGAATTTACTCACAAAAATACTAATTATATCAAATAACTAATATAAATTTAATTTTTTTGTGGAATAAAATATGTCAACATTTTTGTGATTTTTTGCAAAAAGAACCAATAAAAAATAATTAAAATTGAGGGAGTTATTAATTTTTCAAATCATTAAAAATAATAAGAAAAACAATAAAAAAGTGGATAAAACAGCAAAAAGAGGACCAGGGGCGAGGGGGATTCGAACCCCAGACCTCTTGTGTATAGGGCGCTCGCCTTACCACTGGGGTGGTGATACATCCGTTGATAGAAACACAACCACAAATATACAAGGCTTGCCTTGTTTTTGGCCTAGCCCAAGGCAAGGCAAGGCAAGACTTTGGTTGAAAATGTGAAGGCCATAACTTTCTCATTTCTCCATGGATTGGGACAAAATTTAGGTCTATCCTGCCTAGAATTTCACAAGGAATCCAATGGTAGTGGTATTTTTTTTTCAGATCTTGCCCCTATTGAAAAACCCGATAGCGGTTTTGAAATAGGCCATGATTTGCATTTTCTATGCCATCTCTTGGTACAATCATGAATTACATGACAAATTGGTGCAAACACAACACATATAACATGTATAAGGGATGCATGATCAGTGGACATCAAAAGAAGGCATGGTTCAAAGAATCCAAGTTGTGATGCTTACCTCTTTTTGGAGCTTTTGTACAATCTGCCAAGCCACTTATTCCAGAAATGATTTGATGCTTTGAACAACCTCAAATGATCTCTTAGAAGCTTTTAGGATGGTTGGAATCAGCTGGAAACCTCAGGAACAGGTTTGAGCTCTTTCTTGCAAAAGGGGCAAAAGTGGCCAAAATAGCAACTCTCTCAAATGGTGTTCCAGATGGGGGAAACCATTTGGGATAGTTCAAAGATGATATTTGGAGTGTGTTTGAGGTTTTATCTGGTTTGGAAAGTGACTGAATCAAGACATGGCTTGAAAAATGGACAAAAGTCATATTTTGAGGTTTTGAGAGGTGACTTTGTGATTTTGGTGTTACAGGTCACTTGTGAGAGTTTGGACAACTTAGATATGATATTTTGGATATGTTTAGATCATAAGCTGTGGTGGAATTGCTCTCTAACTCAAAACTCAGAGTTACCTTGCTAAAGAAGGTATTTTTGCCTAGAGGAAGAGATTTTGAGGAAAGCAAGAGTTATAGTGGTTTGGTGTACTCAAACTGAACACAATTGAGCTCTATTTATAGTAGAGCAAGTTTGTTTTGACTGCAATAGTGAATGACAACTGCAGCAGAGGTTGGCCAATGTCGAGCAATGAGAATCCAAGTCTATTGACTAGAGGTTAGGGCACAGGCTGTTGGTCCCCTTGGTCTTGGAAAAGTCTTGACTGAATTCAGTTGGAAATGGCTCAGTCCATGCCACCTTGGTGCATCCATTGAATGCTCTAATCCAAAATTGGAGTCTTGTCCCTCTTTTAGGAATTTCTAGGTTTGGCATGCTATTTTTGGTTCCAAAGACTTGGGAGGCTTGGGATCAGAGTTGGTTCCTCCTTGGTCCCCCCTTGAGGTGTTCCGATGGATAGAGTTGCTTGCCCTTTGCAAAATTTGAGCAAATCGAACAAAACTCCCAAATCTGCCTTGCCGTGACAGTTTGCAGCAAGGCATATTGGCATTGTCATATCTCGTTGCTCAAGTGGACTTTGATGGAGTTCTTGGCCATTTTGGAAAGCCCTCATATGATACAACAACTGTTTGATCATAATTGGTTTTGATACTTTTTGGATCCAAGTGAAAAATGCCCTTACATTTTGAAAAAAGTAAGACAAATTCTGACTTAGTGAAAATCTCACTAAGTGTTGGAAAAAAGTGACATTTTCACTTTTTGTGATTTTGATCATTCCATAACTTAAAATCCATGAGGAATTGGAATGAGTTATGTTTGAAGCTTTTGTAGAGTGCCATGAGAGCTACAAATCCAGCTTTGGATGGGGAAAAATGGCATTGTGGTTTAGGTGTTATGATCCTCTAAAGTTGGTACCCTAGCCACTTTGTTCCATAACTTAGAAAATTTTTCTAAGTTTTTATGGTTACCCCTTTTACAAGTTATCCCACTTTAATTGATTTTTCTTAATGAATGTTGATTCAAATCACACATTAACATCATTTTAGGGTTAAGGAACCATAATTGTGAAAAATCTCAAAAAGTCAAAGTTTGACTTTTGTGCACAGTTGACTTTTTATCAGATGAATTCTAAACTGTGCAATCCTCTATGAAATCAAGTCCTTGACCTAAATAAAACTTGATGGATTGATTTCATAGGTGTTATAGGGTGTATTGAATCATGTCCCAAAGTTTGGGAGCATGTCCTGGTCAAAAGTCAAAGGTACAGTTGACTTTTTCCCGCGAAACCCTACTTGTGGTTCTGATGAGCTTGAAACTTGTTGATCAAGCTTCTTGGGTCAATCCATTATTGCAAATGGATCAATGTGATGTATTTGAGACCCTCAAATCATGTCTTGAGGTCTTGGCTCATGTTTTGTCCCAAAAGTCAACTTAGGGGTGAATTAGGTCAAGAAACCCAAATTCCTGATTTTTGGTGAATGCATCCCCTGAGGCTAAATTTTCTTGATGATTAGGTCCATGAGGTTCCATGAGGTATATTAGGATATGCTTTGAAGCATTGGCTCATGCCCAGAGGATCATTTCCACCTGGAGGCCCTGGTCGACCAAACCCTTATTTGGTGACACTAGCGATCTTGAGGCTTAATCCACTCAGAATGTTGCAGCCTTGTGCTTAATCCCTGATATGGGAGTCCTCTTGATCCATTATGGATATTTGAGAAGTTTAGACAAATTGAAGATCATTTCATTCCTTGATTGATCCTTTGTCTAAGAGCTCTAAGAGGGCTTGAAACCCTGAATTTGATTGTAGTGGATGCTCACCCATCTTTGGGGAGACTAATGAGGCATAATGATTCATCCATATTGTGATGTGGGTTTGCACAATGATGGGAAATCTTAGTGGTCAAAATTTGGGGTATGACAACGTGTCAAAACCAGGGCCAACATTGAGAGAAAAACAATTATTTCTTTTTCCTATTTAAAGTAATGTCCATTTCCATTTTAGGGGTTGCATTTATAACATTGTAAAAGGGATACACTCTAAGTACCAAGTGTAACACCCCAATTCCCTTCGCGAATAAATAACACAAATATAAATCAGAGTAAATAAAAATTTATTTTCCCGACAGAAAACAGGGATGTCACACTTAAAGAAAGAAAACACAATCCCTGCTCATTTATTTGATACATAACACAAAATGGAGCAAACCTCAAAGGGCAACTTTTTCCAACAAAATGAAGTTCAATTATGGAATAAAGCGGAAAGATCCATAACTGACTTGTTTTACAAATAAATTATTTTCTAACGTCAAAATATATATACAACGGTAATACAATTATAAATCTAACAAAGGTATACATATATAACATTATCGTTCCCCGACTCCTGTGCTACGTATCAGAGTAGACACCAAGACCGACAAAAGAACGGAGGGCTAATCTTCACAAAAGCCTCCAAGACTAGAAATCTGCAATTGCCTCATAGAGCAACAAACCACAACAGAAGGGTGAGAAATAACAACTAAATCAAGATTGCATAATAATATGCAAACACACATTCAAACACAAGTATAAGTCATCTCACCCAAGCCATCATATACTAACACATAAAGCATGCCACAAATACAAAATATATCATACATAATCCAACCACAATTATGACATATGGAACCACACCACCTCATCACCACAACATATAACATATATCAATTATCCCCACATAACTGCATGTTCACACCCAATACATATGTCTATGCACAAAACATATCATTCATAACCAATGCATTTAACATGAATGCATATCAATTCACCAATCCAATCACAAACTCAACACATAATTACTCCATTCACAAATACATATCAATCATGCACAATCCATTTCACACAATGCATATCACACAAATGCATATCACAATTTCTCACACATAATCAATCCATTCATGATTTATGCAAATGCACAGAGACCGACACAACGACTTTATGCAATGCATATACGGTACCATCCAACCATCATTTCTCATCACTAGTTCACTCAGGAACTCTGCGGGAATCATCGCTCATTACTTAATGTAACTCCCCGTCGGGCATACGATGTTCCCCGTCGCTCACACCCCACACGGGCACACGACGTTTATGGATCGGTCACACCCCACACGGGCACACGACCCGATCGCTCACACCCACATGGGCACACGATCGTCCATAATCATCACTCACACCCCACATGGGCACACGACGTTATAGCGGATTCCCTCTGGAACCAATCCGTCGCTCACACCCCACACGGGCACACGACGTTTATGGATCGCTCACACCCCACATGGGCACACGATCCGATCGCTCACACCCCACATGGGCACACGATCGTACAAGATGCATATCATGATGCTTGACACACAAGAACTCATGACAATCAAATGCATCTTCACACATATATGCAACCATAATTATGCATATATTTCAACTCATCAATTCCATACATTCACAATTCAACCATATAAATTAATCAACGTCATCACATTCATGCATTGCAAATCAATTCAAACAATGTATTTCAAACCATAATGGCCACCAAACAACATACATTGAATTTTCACATAAACAATGCACTTCATCACAAGTCATAAACCACCACAATCATATCATCATAATTCTTTGCACAAGGGATTCACATATCAGATGCTACCCACAACACATCATAACAACATACAATATCACACATTGAAGTCAAAACCAAAACAACACATCTATTTGCCATACGGCCACAAACCATCATCACCAACACTCATCTCATGTATTCACATCATATAACAACATAAAAGCTATACGATGAATATTAAAAGCATATTGCATGATAACACATCAAATACACACAGTTAAAACGGTAAAAGATGACAAAACGAAACCTTTCCAAATTCCCGACATAATTTAATCTGCCAACAATCTCAAAACCATTTTAATAGGAAAGAACATTTCATAAGCTTTCCCATGGTACCAAGAACACACCCAACCGATAAACGGATCACAAGTTATGGAATTTAAAAGAAAATAAAAATGTGAAATTTCCCCAGGACCGCCCGGCAAAACCCAAAAACCGCCCGGCGAAATCCCTTCGCCTCAACTTCGCCCGGCGAAGCAGAGGCGTCACCATTTCTCCCCAATGACTCAATAGAGTCAGAATCGTGTAAAGGCTGCGCCTCTCAAAAACCGCCCGGCAAAACCCCGAACCGCCCGACAAAACCCCGAACCGCCCGGCGAAATCAGAGAACCGCCCGACACTTTACACCAGGTGCAGAAAAATTCTGCTTCGTTTTCAAAACCCAAAAATCCATTTTTCCCACCCAAATCACTTCCAGCAGCAAAACAATTATTAGCAATGGTTCATAAACATATAGAGATCATACAACACAATTTATATCGATTTCCGTCCGTGAAAACATCGATTTCTACTCGTTTACGCGTTTTCGACCTATAACCGAAAAAAACTAAGAGAAACAAGTAAACATTCAAACATACACATACATTTACATATACAAGCAGGATATAATCAAAACTTCTCACCCTTACCCGATTAATCGCGCTCGAAACGGAGTTCTCTTCGATTTTCCTCTTCTCCTCTTTTTCCCTTCCTCTTCCTTTCTTCCCTTCTCTTTTCTTTCTCTTCTTTTTCTTTTCTCTCTTTTTCTCTCCACTTTCTATTTTATATAAATATCTAATCCTCTAAAAAGACTATTTTACCCCTCAACTCAAATATCTCGCAACCGCTCTCAAAACGCGATAAAACATAAACAATGATGAAAAATAATATATTTTCAAATAAAAGTCAGAAATAAAATAATATAATAATAAAATAATCAAAACGACTCAATTAAATAAAACTAACTAAAACCGGGGCGTTACAATTCTCTCCCACTTAGACATTTTCGTCCTCGAAAATATACTGAGACCAACAACTCCGGACACTACTCACGCCACCGACCAACAAACTAACATGCCAACAAGAGGCACCCCACGAATAACACAAACTGACAACCCAACGTGCTAACAGCAACCACAACAACGACACGACAACGACGACAACTACAATGACAAGATGCAAAGCCCATACAATGCACTTGACGACCAACCTACGACGCAAAGACAACCAAGTTACGAACACACACAGGTTCACTCTCGAACCGAAACACAACAAGAGCATAAAGTTCCACGACCCAACAATATTACAACAATGCTACGATTCACCAATCGAACATACAACCAAAACATCCATCTATATAGTAGCCCATGAATAATATTTAAACCTTCCACTTAACACGTCCATTCTGAAACATCCCATAGTCTCATCATTCCCACATGTTTCCAATGTTCAACCTATGAACTCTTATAAGCCACACACTCAAATACAAAATGTGCCACTTCACGCTTCCGCTGCGCACTCTAATTACTCGAAACCATCAAGTCTACCAATCTCACGTCTAAAGTCTAACTCTTTCTCATCTCTGCCAATAATCACTATTCACTTTTAATATACCCAACTTCACACTCTACTGTGTTACCTCACACACCAGACACAAGTCTCTGAACTGCTCAAATAATTTTAATTCTCTGACCATCAAAACAGACATGCATAACAACTTTCGATTTAGCTTATCACGCACGACACTAACTTTTCCCAAAGATAATCCAATCCAAATTCATAACTCATCACGAATTCCAGCCCTCCTCGTTGTCTCATACTCTATTCCTTCAGACCAAACAAGTACTCAATATTCTCGTGATTACCAAACACTTCGAACCTAGAACCATAAAGATAATACCTCCAATTATTCCAACACAATACAACCGCAACCAATTCCAAATCCAGAATAGTATAGATCCTTTTATGAATCCTCAATTGTCGTAAAGCATAAGACACGACTTTACCCTCTTGCATTACCACGCTGACTAAACTCATCAAAGACACATCACAATACCCCACAACCGGTTTATTAGGATCACACAAAATCAAAGCAGAAACCGTAGACAACTTTTACTCCAGCTCACCAAAACTTACTCACAACGAACATCCAAACAAACGACTCACCCTTCGCAAGTCAACTGAGATACCAGAAGTACGAACTTAACAAAGTCTTCCATAACCTGTAATAACAACCAACTGAGTCCAAAAGTTTCTAATCTCCTTAACCAACTTCGGAGCCTCTCATGTAGAACTACATCTACTTCCGATGGATCCATTAACCATACTCTCATCTGAAATAACATTTCCAAGAAACTAACCCTTTTCGACCAAAATTCTCACTCGAATAACTTAGCATAAAACTTCGTCTCTTTTCAACACTTGTAATTCAAATCTCAAACACTTTACTCGTTCTTCCTCTGAGTTTATAACAAATCTGAATATCCTCAATAAAAACCACTACGAACTTATCCAATTAAATATGGAAGATACGATTCCTCTACTCCGTAAACATTAGATACACATTACTAACACCAAATACCATCACTGTACGTTGCAATTCCCAACCAAAATCCAAAAGATATAAATCCTTAAAGCTTTTGCAAAACTTTTCACTGGGTAACTGGTTACTCACATACAAGCTTAACTGAGTAAATAACAACCTATTCCGAGGATAACAAACCTAAACAGTTACATTAAATCGATCAAAGCCTCAACTCACACAATTCACCACTCTTATCAAACATTCCAAACAATTGTAATTTCAATCAAACTCAACCAAACCATTCCAATCATCTATTCCCGAAAGTGGACACTTATTCTCAATCGTTACCTTATTCAACTGTCATTAATCCATACCCAATTTTTTCTTCTCTTGACCGTCCAATCCCACAAATTCTAACTTGTATCAACAACCAACCAAAAAGAATTCTCAAACGCGATGTTACATCCACCTACAAGGGTTTCCTCATAATTTCTATTAATGCCTTAAAACTCCAAAGACTCCGAACTCACCAGAACTCTAAGTTTTTGCTTCCCATAGTCTCAATACCATTATACTTGTTATTCCATTCTATCATCCTTCCTTTTGTTACCAACAATACTGGAGCTCTCTAAGACAACACCTTAATGTTCCATCCAAAAACACATCTGAAAACTATGCCCAACCGACGGACATCACTGTGACTTCCTGCCAATTTCCAGAACACTACCATCGCAGACAAAACAAACATCTTATTCCCATCTACTAAGAGTTTCCTACTTACTTAGCAGATATAAGCCTCAACTATTCACCTTCGTCCAATTAAGTTCAATCTCTACTCTCTGAGAAGTAGTCCTTAAATAAAACCCAATCATTCTCTCTCAATGACTTCCCAACTGGACCAACATACCAAACCCTCTAATCCATTTCATCTACCGATATTAGCATCTTCATCGACTCATCAAAACAATCCGTAATCATTTCCTTAAATTCCAAACAACTCATTTCACACACTATCAAAGCCGGAAAGACACGTCTATTCCATCCGACATAATTCCCATCTGCTATCAACAAGAGATTAAGGGTGATCAGTTCCTCAATTTGTCAATAGACAGCCGATAATCATGATGGGGCATAAACCATCTTTACCAAACTATAATAGCATTCCTTACATCTCATGCACAAAACTAACTAAGGCACCAATCCTTAGTCGACATAAACCTTACCTCCGCATTTCCTCCGGAATCGGGAACAATATTGTCCAAACAACACTTACAATCTTGCAATCAACGGCACACGGAGCCAACCCACAACTGAAGCAACTTGGAGAAGTACCAGCTTCTCCCCCACTTATCTCAATCTAAATCCGGCAGACAAAGGACTAGAAAAACCAGAAAGTACTGACAGTGTTCCACACACATATCACGTACTAAGAAACAAATAACACCGACAGTATTCAACTGTCACACCAACAGACTCAACAACTTGGCAGGACGGACCGACCTGCTCTAATACCACTAATGTAACACCTCAATTCCCTTCGCGAATAAATAACACAAATATAAATCATAGTAAATAAAAATTTATTTTTCCGACAGAAAACAGGGATGTCACACTTAAAGAAAGAAAACACAATCCCTGCTCATTTATTTGATACATAACACAAAATGGAACAAACCTCAAAGGGCAACTTTTTCCAACAAAATGAAGTTCAATTATGGAATAAAGCGGAAAGATCCATAACTGACTTGTTTTACAAATAAATTATTTTCTAACGTCAAAATATATATAAAATGGTAATACAATTATAAATCTAACTAAGGTATACATATATAACATTATCGTTCCCCGACTCCCGTGCTACGTATCAGAGCAGACACCAAGACCGACAAAAGAACGGAGGGCTAATCTTCACAAAAGCCTCCAAGACTACAAATCTGCAATTGCCTCATAGAGCAACAAACCACGGCAGAAGGGTGAGAAATAACAACTAAATCAAGATTGCATAATAATATGCAAACACACATTCAAACACAAGTATAAGTCATCTCACCCAAGCCATCATATACTAACACATAAAGCATGCCACAAATACAAAATATATCATACATAATCCAACCACAATTATGACATATGGAACCACACCACCTCATCACCACAACATATAACATATATCAATTATCCCCACATAACTGCATGTTCACACCCAATACATATGTCTATGCACAAAACATATCATTCATAACCAATGCATTTAACATGAATGCATATCAATTCACCAATCCAATCACAAACTCAACACATAATTACTCCATTCACAAATACATATCAATCATGCAAAATCCATTTAACACCAATGCATATCACACAAATGCATATCACAATTTCTCACACATAATCAATCAATTCATGATTTATGTAAATGCACAGAGACCGACACAACGACTCTATGCAATGCATATGCGGTACCATCCATCCATCATTTCTCATCACTAGTTCACTCAGGAACTCTGCTGGAATCATCGCTCGTTACTTAATGTAACCCCCCGTCGGGCATACGATGTTCCCTGTCGCTCACACCCACACGGGCACACGACGTTTATGGATCGCTCACACCCCACACGGGCACACGACCCGATCTTTCACACCCCACATGGGCACACTACCGTCTATAATCATCGCTCACACCCCACATGGGCACACGACGTTATAGCGGATTCCCTCTGGAACCAATCCGTCGCTCACACCCCACACGGGCACACGACGTTTATGGATTGCTCACACCCCACATGGGCACACGATCCGATCGCTCACACCCCACATGGGCACACGATCGTACTAGATGCATATCATGATGCTTAACACACAAGAACTCATAACAATCAAATGTATCTTCACACATATATGCAACCATAATTATGCATATATTTCAACTCATCAATTCCATACATTCACAATTCAACCATATGAATTAATCAACATCATCACATTCATGCATTGCAAATCAATTCAAACAATGCATTTCAAACCATAAAGGCCACCAAACAACATACATTGAATTTTCACATAAACAATGCACTTCATCACAAGCCACAATCCACCACAATCATATATCATCACAATTCTTTGCACAAGGGATTCATATATCAGATGCTACCCACAACACATCATAACAACATACAATATCACACATTGAAGTCAAAACCAAAACAACACATCTATTTGCCATACGGCCACAAACCATCATCACCAACACTCATCTCATGTATTCACATCATATAACAACATACAAGCTATACGATGAATATTAAAAGCATATTGCATGACAACACATCAAATACACATAGTTAAAACGGTAAAAGACGACATAACGACACCTTTCCAAATTCCCGACATAATTTAATCGACCAACAATCTCAAAACCATTTTTATAAGAAAGAACATTTCATAAGCATTCCCATGGTACCAAGAACACACCCAACAGATAAACGGATCACAAGTTATGGAATTTAAAAGAAAATAAAAATGTGAAATTTCCCCAGGACCGCCCGGCGAAACCCAAAAACCGCCCGGGGAAATCCCTTCGCCGCTACTTCGCCCGGCGAAGCAGAGGCGTCACCATTTCTCCCCAATGACTCAATAGAGTCAGAATCGTGTAAAGGTTGCGCCTCTCAAAAACCGCCTGGCGAAATCAGAGAACCGCTCAGCGCTTTACACCAGGTGCAGAAAAATTCTGCTTCGTTTTCAAAACCGAAAAATCCATTTTTCCCACCCAAATCACTTCCAGCAGCAAAACAATTATTAGCAATGGTTCATACACATATAGAGATCATACAACACAATTTATATCGATTTCCGTCCGTGAAAACATCAATTTCTACTCGTTTACGCGTTTTCGACCTATAACCGAAAAAAACTAAGAGAAACAAGTAAACATTCAAACATACACATACATATACATATACAAGCAGGATATAATCGAAACTTCTCACCCTTACCCGATTAATCGCGCTCGAAACGGAGTTCTCTTCGATTTTCCTCTTCTCATCTTTTTCCCTTCCTCTTCCTTTCTTCCCTTCTCTTTTCTTTCTCTTCTTTTTCTTTTCTCTTTTTTTCTCTCCACTTTCTATTTTATATAAATATCTAATCCTCTAAAAAGACTATTTTACCCCTCAACTCAAATATCTCGCAACCGCTCTCAAAACGCGATAAAACATAAACAATGATGAAAAATAATATATTTTTAAATAAAAGTCAGAAATAAAATAATATAATAATAAAATAATCAAAATGACTCAATTAAATAAAACTAACTAAAACTGGGGCGTTACACCAACCGCTAAGAGAAAAGAGTTTACTCCCACAAGATGTATGATAGCATCCACATTTCTTTTTAAAGCAATTTACATTACCAAAGTTTACGATATCTTGCCATTTACTTATTTGCTTTTTTATTTAATTCGTATACACTTTGCAAGTTTTTTCAACTTACTCTAAATTAGAACCATCCTACCAACATCACACATACTCCAACCATTTGTTCTGTGATTTTGTGGCCGATCCCGCAAGTATACCTGCGACAGGAGGGCAACGGTTGTTCGCGCGAAAATTGTGTGCGAACAAATTGGCATGCCCGATGGGACACATTTGAGTTTAGTGTATGCATTTACATAGTGGTAAAATGGTGACACCATGTCCGAACGAAGAACCGTCTTCGGCGGAAAGTACGGTTGTAACTCAAACAACTAATGTATGCTCTGGCACTGTGTCTGCGGTTTCGACCGTCCATAGTGGACCAGCCGCGACACCACGTCGGTCCAAACCTAGGCCGACGATGACGGGGACTACGGGGCAGTATGCGCCTAGTTTCACTTTACCCATGCCTCGAGCTTTTGGGATTCCAACAGAGTTCATGTCGAGTCTACATTCTAGTTGTCCGGTGTTTGGGGAAAGTTCGTCGCCAATTTTCTCACCGTATCAAGGATTAGGGCCTTTGGAAAACCAAGTTAATCGACCCCCAGGGTTCAATCTTTTATCTCAATCAATTCCAACTTTCACCTCAAGTTCTTTCAAAGTCATGAGACAACAGATGGATGAGAGTAATCACGAAATGGTTCACATGTTCACTCAGGAAATGGGCACCATATTAAGACCATTAATACAAGATTCGACCCAGAGTTACCACCAATTGGCAACTCAGATGACACAGATAGGTGATTTCCTAGGGGCTCCTAGGACACCCGATCGACAGACGCCCCCACCTAGGCCAGAGACACCATTTCATCAAGATGAAGTCTTCGACGAAACAATTGATCAACCCCATGAGGTTGAACACACACCTAGGGTGGCCCAAAGGCCTCCCGTTGTGTTAGTTCATAGGAACTAAGATCCAGACTACGTGGTCAGGCAAGTTCGACACGATGCCATGGCTGGCGAACCAATCTTGGAAGCTATGGTTGAACGGATCATGGTTCGAAATAGAGCAAATCCAGGCCTTAGACGACCAAAACATACGTCTCCGCTACCAGATTCTGTTTTGCATACAGAATTGCCTAGGGGATGGAAGGTTCCAAAGTTCACCAAGTTCTCCAAAGAGACCGAAGAGTCCACCGTCGAACACATTGCCAGATATCAAACTGAAGTTGGTGACATAGAAAATAATGAGGACTTGAAGATGAAGTACTTTCCAAGTCCCCTCACAAAAAATGCATTTACGTGGTTTACCACGTTGCCCCCACAGTCTGTCCATACCTAGGCACAATTAGAAAGGTTGTTTCATGAACAGTTTTACATGGGTCAATCGAAAATTAGTTTGAACGAGTTAGCCAGTGTCAAATGGAAGGCGACAAAGTCGGTGGACCAATATCTAAACAGGTTTAGACTTTTGAAAGCGAGATGCTTCACTCAAGTCCCTGAACATGAGCTAGTCGAGATGGTGGCCGGCGGCCTAGATTATTCAATCAGGAAAAAGATAGACATGCAATATCTATATGGCGCAGCTAGCCATTAGGGCCCGACAGGTCGAACGATTGAAAGCTGAAAAAACTGAGGTTAATAGATATTGTAAGAAAGAGAAAGTTTCATACGTAGCCACTGACAAATGCTTTTCTTGCGATGAAGAGCTCGTCGATGAAAGCAAGGTTAATGTGGCTGAACTCAAGCCAGGGCCTTCGTACATGTGTAAATTATTAAAACCATCAAACGGGAAAAGTCCCATTGAAACTAAAAAAATAGATAAATACATTGCTAAAACTTATACTTTTGATGTATCTAAGTGTGATGAAATATTTGATTTATTAGTTAAAGACGGTCAGATTATTGTTCCTCCTAGTTTGAAAGATCCCCCATTAGAACAAAAGAAGAAAAGGGTATTTTGTAAGTTTCATAATTTCCTTGGTCATAAAACAGCTCAATGTGTTCTTTTCAGGGATCTGGTGCAGAAAGCTTTGAAGGAAGGTCGGCTTCAATTTAGCGAAAGGCCAAAAATGCAAGTTGAAACGGACCCTCTGAAGGTCGAAGAAGCCTTGTACTCTGAGTTGTATGACTGCATGATGGTTGAGGCTACTAAAGGTCTCAACAAACAGTTAAAAACCGAAACTTTTGAATGCATGATGGTCGAGACTACTGACGGTTCCGACAAAAAGACTGAGGAAGAACTCGAGGCAGTTTACCCTCAAGCTGGCAAAAGCCTGACGGATTTCCAAGAGGAATGTAGGGTGAGTGGGTTGAAGGATGTGTTATGCCCAAGATGCAATGCTGTCTTTGATGAAAAGGCTGCTGAGAAATACGAAGCAGGCAAGAAAGTGACATCGCGAGATGGTAAGCCACCTGTCCCAAGGTTTGTGTTCGTCCGGAATGGTGCCCCTCGTCGAAACGAGGAGTACAGGAAGCTGATTCAGCAAGCACGACCCAAGACCTTTGTGCCACCATCAGACACTCCATAGGAGAAAATGGTGGAACCCGTGAGTCGGAAGGGGAGCAAGAGGCTGAAATGAAAGGTGTTGGATTTGGAAAAGAAGGCAAAGGTCTCTGACAAAAGGGTCGAGCCTAGGGGCTATGTGGTATGTGCCAATTACAAAGGGAAGAATCCTATGATAAAGACTCAGTGGAGACGTTTTTCATACCCCAAATTTTGACCGCCAAGATTTCTCATCATTGTGTAAGACATCACCACAATATGGATGCACCTTCTTGCCTCATCAATCTCCACAAAGATGGTTGAGCATTCACCAAAATCAAGAATTAGGGTTTCAAGCCCTCTCAGATCACTTAGACAAAGGATCAATCAAGAAATAACATGATCTTCAACTTTTCTAAACCTCTCAAACACCTATAAAGGATCAAGAGGACTCCCACATCAAGAATCAAGCACAAAGTTGCAACATTCCATGTGGATCAAGCCTCAAGATCGCCAGTGTCACCAAATTAGGGTTTTGGTCGACTGAGGCCTCCAGATGAAAATTTTCTTCTGGGCATGAGCCAATGCTTCAAAGCACAACCCAAGATACTCCAAGGGACCTCATGGACCCAATCATCAAGTCAATTTAACCTCAAGGGATGCACTTATCCAAAAATCAGGAATTAGGGTCTCTTGACCTAATTCACCCTTAAGTTGACTTTTGGGACAAAGCATGAGCCAAGATCTCAAAGCATGATTTGAGGGCCTCCAATACACTAAATTGATCCATTTACAACAATGGATTGATCTAAGAAGCTTGATTCACAAGTTTCAATTTCATCTGGACCACAATTAGGGTTTCGAGGAAAAAGTCAATTGTACCTTTGAATTTTGACCAGGACATGCTCCCAAACCTTGGGACATGATTCAATACACCCTATATCACCTATGGAATCCACCCATTAGGTTTGATTTAGGTCAAGGACTTGATTTCACAAAGGATCGCACAGTTTGGATTTCATCTGATAAAAAGTCAACTGTGCACAATATCAAGTTTGATTTTTTGGAATTTTTCACAAATATGGTTCCCCTAAGTCAAAAATAATGTTAATGTATGATATTGATCATCATCCATCAAGAAAGATCAAGAAAAGTGAGGTTTCTTGCAAAAGGGACAACCTTGAGAAACCAAAATTTTTCTAAGTTATGGAATAAAAATGGTTTTGGTACTAACTTCCATGGACCATAACTTGAGATCCAAGCAACCATTTTGGGTGATCCAAAGCTAGATTTGTAGGTCTTGTTACACTCTACAAAAGCTTCAACTACCTCATACTCCAATTCCTCATAGATTTTGAGTTATGGAGTGATCAAAATGACAAAAACATGAAAATGACACTTTTTCCAACACTTAGTGAAAATCTTCCTAAGTTACCCGGCTTGAACATCAAAGTTCATGAGGTTTTTTCAGTTGAGTCCAAATAGTTTCAAAACAAATTATGATCACACGTGTTTTTTATCATATGAGGGCTTTCTAAAAAGCACAAGAGCCTCCCATAACTCAACCTGAGTAGGGAGATATGAATCCCTCAAAATCACCATTTCTTACTGTCCCAAGCCTCCAAAGTCCAAGAATCTACACTTAGCCATAACAAACCTAAAAAGGCTAAAAAGGTGCCAAGACTCCAATTTTGTTTCTAAGCATTCAATGGATGCACCAAGGTGGCATGGACTGACACATTCCTAACTGAATGAGTCAAGAATAAGCTCTGAATCAAAGGACCATAGGCATTTGCCCTAACCTCAAGTCAATGGCTAGAGGAGACTAAAGATTCCCTTGGATCAACATTGGCCAAAGGCCTACTGCAGCTGCCATTCACCGTTGATGCCAAAATAAACTTGATACACTATAAATAGAGCTCAATTGTGATCAGTTTGAGTACACCAAAGCACTACAACACTTGTTTTCCTCAAAATCTCTTTCTTTAGGCCAAAATGCCTTCTTTTGCAAGGTAAATCTGAGTTTTTGAGTTAGAGAGCAATTCCACCACAGCTCATGATCCAAACACATCTAATATGTCATATCTAAGCTGTTCAAACACTCACTTGTGACCTGAAACACCAAAATCACAAAGTCAACCTCCAAAACCTTAAAAATTGACTTTTCTGCATTTTCCAAGCCATGCCTTGATTCAGTCACTTCCAAAACCAAACAAAGCCTCAAACACACTCCAAATATCATCCTCAAACTTTCTCAAATGGTTCCCCTCACAAAAAATGCATTTACGTGGTTTACCACGTTGCCCCCACAGTCTGTCCATACCTAGGCACAATTAGAAAGGTTGTTTCATGAACAGTTTTACATGGGTCAATCGAAAATTAGTTTGAACGAGTTAGCCAGTGTCAAATGGAAGGCGACAAAGTCGGTGGACCAATATCTAAACAGGTTTAGACTTTTGAAAGCGAGATGCTTCACTCAAGTCCCTGAACATGAGCTAGTCGAGATGGTGGCCGGCGGCCTAGATTATTCAATCAGGAAAAAGATAGACATGCAATATCTATATGGCGCAGCTAGCCATTAGGGCCCGACAGGTCGAACGATTGAAAGCTGAAAAAACTGAGGTTAATAGATATTGTAAGAAAGAGAAAGTTTCATACGTAGCCACTGACAAATGCTCTTCTTGCGATGAAGAGCTCGTCGATGAAAGCAAGGTTAATGTGGCTGAACTCAAGCCAGGGCCTTCGTACATGTGTAAATTATTAAAACCATCAAACGGGAAAAGTCCCATTGAAACTAAAAAAATAGATAAATACATTGCTAAAACTTATACTTTTGATGTATCTAAGTGTGATGAAATATTTGATTTATTAGTTAAAGACGGTCAGATTATTGTTCCTCCTAGTTTGAAAGATCCCCCATTAGAACAAAAGAAGAAAAGGGTATTTTGTAAGTTTCATAATTTCCTTGGTCATAAAACAGCTCAATGTGTTCTTTTCAGGGATCTGGTGCAGAAAGCTTTGAAGGAAGGTCGGCTTCAATTTAGCGAAAGGCCAAAAATGCAAGTTGAAACGGACCCTCTGAAGGTCGAAGAAGCCTTGTACTCTGAGTTGTATGACTGCATGATGGTTGAGGCTACTAAAGGTCTCAACAAACAGTTAAAAACCGAAACTTTTGAATGCATGATGGTCGAGACTACTGACGGTTCCGACAAAAAGACTGAGGAAGAACTCGAGGCAGTTTACCCTCAAGCTGGCAAAAGCCTGACGGATTTCCAAGAGGAATGTAGGGTGAGTGGGTTGAAGGATGTGTTATGCCCAAGATGCAATGCTGTCTTTGATGAAAAGGCTGCTGAGAAATACGAAGCAGGCAAGAAAGTGACATCGCGAGATGGTAAGCCACCTGTCCCAAGGTTTGTGTTCGTCCGGAATGGTGCCCCTCGTCGAAACGAGGAGTACAGGAAGCTGATTCAGCAAGCACGACCCAAGACCTTTGTGCCACCATCAGACACTCCATAGGAGAAAATGGTGGAACCCGTGAGTCGGAAGGGGAGCAAGAGGCTGAAATGAAAGGTGTTGGATTTGGAAAAGAAGGCAAAGGTCTCTGACAAAAGGGTCGAGCCTAGGGGCTATGTGGTATGTGCCAATTACAAAGGGAAGAATCCTATGATAAAGACTCAGTGGAGACGTTTTTCATACCCCAAATTTTGACCGCCAAGATTTCTCATCATTGTGTAAGACATCACCACAATATGGATGCACCTTCTTGCCTCATCAATCTCCACAAAGATGGTTGAGCATTCACCAAAATCAAGAATTAGGGTTTCAAGCCCTCTCAGATCACTTAGACAAAGGATCAATCAAGAAATAACATGATCTTCAACTTTTCTAAACCTCTCAAACACCTATAAAGGATCAAGAGGACTCCCACATCAAGAATCAAGCACAAAGTTGCAACATTCCATGTGGATCAAGCCTCAAGATCGCCAGTGTCACCAAATTAGGGTTTTGGTCGACTGAGGCCTCCAGATGAAAATTTTCTTCTGGGCATGAGCCAATGCTTCAAAGCACAACCCAAGATACTCCAAGGGACCTCATGGACCCAATCATCAAGTCAATTTAACCTCAAGGGATGCACTTATCCAAAAATCAGGAATTAGGGTCTCTTGACCTAATTCACCCTTAAGTTGACTTTTGGGACAAAGCATGAGCCAAGATCTCAAAGCATGATTTGAGGGCCTCCAATACACTAAATTGATCCATTTACAACAATGGATTGATCTAAGAAGCTTGATTCACAAGTTTCAATTTCATCTGGACCACAATTAGGGTTTCGAGGAAAAAGTCAATTGTACCTTTGAATTTTGACCAGGACATGCTCCCAAACCTTGGGACATGATTCAATACACCCTATATCACCTATGGAATCCACCCATTAGGTTTGATTTAGGTCAAGGACTTGATTTCACAAAGGATCGCACAGTTTGGATTTCATCTGATAAAAAGTCAACTGTGCACAATATCAAGTTTGATTTTTTGGAATTTTTCACAAATATGGTTCCCCTAAGTCAAAAATAATGTTAATGTATGATATTGATCATCATCCATCAAGAAAGATCAAGAAAAGTGAGGTTTCTTGCAAAAGGGACAACCTTGAGAAACCAAAATTTTTCTAAGTTATGGAATAAAAATGGTTTTGGTACTAACTTCCATGGACCATAACTTGAGATCCAAGCAACCATTTTGGGTGATCCAAAGCTAGATTTGTAGGTCTTGTTACACTCTACAAAAGCTTCAACTACCTCATACTCCAATTCCTCATAGATTTTGAGTTATGGAGTGATCAAAATGACAAAAACATGAAAATGACACTTTTTCCAACACTTAGTGAAAATCTTCCTAAGTTACCCGGCTTGAACATCAAAGTTCATGAGGTTTTTTCAGTTGAGTCCAAATAGTTTCAAAACAAATTATGATCACACGTGTTTTTTATCATATGAGGGCTTTCTAAAAAGCACAAGAGCCTCCCATAACTCAACCTGAGTAGGGAGATATGAATCCCTCAAAATCACCATTTCTTACTGTCCCAAGCCTCCAAAGTCCAAGAATCTACACTTAGCCATAACAAACCTAAAAAGGCTAAAAAGGTGCCAAGACTCCAATTTTGTTTCTAAGCATTCAATGGATGCACCAAGGTGGCATGGACTGACACATTCCTAACTGAATGAGTCAAGAATAAGCTCTGAATCAAAGGACCATAGGCATTTGCCCTAACCTCAAGTCAATGGCTAGAGGAGACTAAAGATTCCCTTGGATCAACATTGGCCAAAGGCCTACTGCAGCTGCCATTCACCGTTGATGCCAAAATAAACTTGATACACTATAAATAGAGCTCAATTGTGATCAGTTTGAGTACACCAAAGCACTACAACACTTGTTTTCCTCAAAATCTCTTTCTTTAGGCCAAAATGCCTTCTTTTGCAAGGTAAATCTGAGTTTTTGAGTTAGAGAGCAATTCCACCACAGCTCATGATCCAAACACATCTAATATGTCATATCTAAGCTGTTCAAACACTCACTTGTGACCTGAAACACCAAAATCACAAAGTCAACCTCCAAAACCTTAAAAATTGACTTTTCTGCATTTTCCAAGCCATGCCTTGATTCAGTCACTTCCAAAACCAAACAAAGCCTCAAACACACTCCAAATATCATCCTCAAACTTTCTCAAATGGTTCCCCTCATCTGGAACGACATTTGAGAGAGTTGCCAAATTGGTCACTTTTGCCCTTTTTGCAAGAAAGTGCCAAAACTTGTCTCTGAGGATTCCAGCTGGTTCTAATCATCCTAAAAGCTTCTAAGGGATCAATTGAGAGTGTCCAAAGCATCAAGTTACTTCTGGCACAAGGAACTTGGCAGATAGCACAAAAAGCTCTAAGAGGTAAGTACATGACAACTTGAACTCTTTGAATTATGCATTGTTTTGAAGTCCACTGATCATAAACATCTCATACATGTTATATATGTTGTGTTTGAACCAATTGGCCATGCTATTAGTGTGTGTATGATGTGTCAGCATAGAAAATGCAATTTTTGGCCTATTTCAAAACCACTATCGGGTTTTAAAATAGGGACCTCATCTGAAAAACCAAGGGCACCATTGGATTCCTTATGAAATTCTAGGTCAGATGCACCTAAATTTTGTCCCAATCCATGGAGAAATAAGAAAGTTAGAGGCTTCACGTAAATTGCCAAAACTTGCCTTGCCTTGCCTTGGCCAGGCCTGAAAACTTGGCACCCCTTATGTATTAATAGGGTGGTTTTGATACACAGATGTATCATTACCCTAGTGGTAGCGTGCATGTGTGTTTGTGTATGAGGTCGTGGGTTCAAATCCCACCCAGACCTTTTTTGCTATTTTTCAATATTTTCATGTTTTTGTTAATTAATTGAAAAATTAATTTCTCTCTCAATTTAATTATTTTTTATTGGTTATTTTTTTGAAAATTCACAAAAATGTTAAAATATTTTATTCCATGAAAATTTCACAAAAATATTATTTATTTCATATATTTAGTATTTTTGCAAAGAATTATGTTTTATTTGTTTTTTTAACATTAAAAATATTTCTTTCTCTTGATTTTGCAAAATTCAAATGATTTTTAAATCATCCCATGAATGAAACATGATTTTTGAAGTATAAATCCAAGATCACAATCTTTTTTCACATGTTTGATTATTTTAATTGAATTTTTATTCAATTAAAATACATTAAATCAAGAAAATTAGGGTTTAAAATCATTATCACCCTAACAAATCTTTTAAAACCTTTTTGGGCCTCTAATAGAGTGTAAGACCCAACCCCCTTTGTACATAAATACTTTTGGGCCTCAATCATTGTATAAGTCCCAGTACAGTTTTCAAAACGACGGTGCGATCACTGTCTTTCCATGGGCCTCTCCTTGAGTTGTAAGCCCCATCTCTTGTACAAAAATAAACTTTTGGGCCTCTATTAGAGTGTAAGACCCAATCCCTTTTTAATCAAAACCTTTTTGGGCCTAGGTCATTGTATAAGTCCCACTGCGATTTTTTAAATCTCGGCACGGTCGCCGCCTTTTAAACTAAAACCATTTCTTTTCTTTTTTCAAACTTTTGGGCCTATCCTTGAGTTGTAAGACCCATCCCTTTGTACAGAAAACCTCTTTGGGCCTCAATCATTGTATAAGCCCCAGTACAGTTTACAAAATAGCGGTACGATTACTGTTTTTCATCAGGGCCTCTCCTTGAGTATAAGCCCCAACAATCTCTTCTAAAACCACTTTCCTTTTTTATTTAGGTTCAAATTCATAGTTGTTATCAAAACTTTCTTTAATTTCTTGAACAACTAACCATACAGCTGTTACAATAGAAGCTTGCTCGCCTATAAGTTTTATCAGCTTTCATTTACCTGCTTTCATATATATAACTGTATTGCTGGAAGCTTGCTCACCTGTAAGTCCTTCTTTCATATCCTTTTAAATACTTGTCATATATCAACTGTATATATACTTGTATATCTGCTTAGAGTTTTCTCCGGCAACTAGGTCTAGAACTAGGTAAAACCCATTGGTCACTCTTTCAATACAGTCAAAACTAGTTCCCCATAGGAATTCCAGATACAGTCTTGCCTTCTCTTGGGCTTAAACAATATGGAACAAAGAGAAAGGCATTATTCCCGGTGAAACTTTTCTCAGACTGTCACTATTAGAAAATTGTCAAAGAAGTTCATTTCCCCAGAGAGGATTAATTCCCGGTGAAACCTCTCTTGAATTTCTTCAAACCCTAGAACTGTTCACTAAAGAAAAGATTATTGACGGTGAAACTTTTCTTGAACTCTTCTTAAGTTTGGACCCACAGGCTTCCTAAAAGCATCCTCGCCTCCTCTTGGGCTTTGTACAAGGACCCTCCGGCTTCTTAGAAGTTCTCATGCCTTCTCTTGGGCTTAATACAAGGACCCTAAAGACCTCTTAAAGGTATAAGACATAACTTAGTCGTCCTTTGTTAGAGCAGTCATTCCAGAGTGAAAACCTCAAACCAATTTAGGGTTGATTCTTATCCCTTAAAACACCAGCCTCCTCTTGGGCATCATACAAAGATAAACTCTTCCACACCAGTAGACTTGGACAGTCTAATCTCCTCTTAAGTTTCAAAGACATTCTCAAGTTCCCTATAAACACAGGAAAAACCCTGGTCATTCAACCAATATCTAGTAGAGTTGAAACCTCTATAGGTTTTCAAAACTCAATCTTTAAACTCTCACCTTATGTTTCCCCAGCCAGGGGCAGATTATCATCAGTATAACACTATCCCAAATCAGAACCTCAGGGCATCTAATATCTCAACTCTTCTGTAAACCCTCAGCAAGAGTTGATTTCCCAATTTGGACCTGCCTCTGGATCACAATAATCCTCAGCAGAAGCTAGCCTCCTCTTAGGATTTGTATAATGATCCTTCCTTTCCTCAGCATAGTCAGCCTTCTCTTGGGCTTTGTACAATGATTTTCCCCCCAGCTGAGCTAACCTTTTCAGACTCTCTTGTTGAGTCAATCACCCTGTTCAACACTCTCTTGTTGAGTTACCCTTTTTCACCCTCAATCTTGGGCTTTGTACAAGACACCATATAAATTTCCCTAAGTAGAGTAGAACTTCTTTCAGTCTCAATCTTGGGCTTTGTACAAGACAGATAATACTCTCCAGCAGAGTAAAACTTCTTTCAGCCTCAATCTTGGGCTTTGTACGAGACACATAAAAATCCTCAGTTGAGTCAGTCTCATTTTAGCCTCAATCTTGGGCTTTGTACAAGACAAATAAAGATTTTATTTCCCTCAGAGTTAGTCTTCTTTTCAGCCTCAATCTTGGGCTTTGTACAAGTCATATAGAAACCCTCCCCAGCGGAATCAAAATCCCTTTTAGCCTCAATCTTGGGCTTTGCACAAGGCAGACAGAATATTTTCCCCAGAAAAGTCAAACTTTTAACCTCCTCTTAGGCTTTGTATAATGATATTCCCAAAAAGAGTCAGTCACTTTTAGCCTCAATCTTGGGCTTTGTACAAGACATCTATAAACACTCTCTTGTTGAGTCAGTCTTTTCCAGCCTCCTCTTAGGCTTTGTATAAGGACTTCCCTAGTAGAGTCAATCAATCTCTTACCTTTAACCTTGGGCTTTGATCAAGGCACACAAAAATCAACATCCCCTCAGAGGAAATCAAAATCTCTCTGTAAGAAGTCATTTCCCTGTGTTATCACACATTAAAATAGACATTCAAAACAAACCCTAATCCTAGATAACTGCTATAAGTGGCACACTTGTTGATTCAAATATCCAAGTCGTCGTCCATCTTTTATCCTGGAAAATCCTCTCTTTCATCTAATTGCTGTAAGTGGCAAGCCTCTGGATTATTTACATCCACGCCATTGTCCCTCTCTTAGCATGAAAGATTCCTAAGGGAAAATGGCATTGCTCAACACTGAGTTAAAGTTTTTTCCTTCAGGATAAATCCCCTATAAAGGAAATTACGACATTGCTGGATTCTCATATCCCAGTTAAAGGAATTCTCCTTTATAAGCAGTCACCCTACAGTTGTGATAAATAGACGAAATGTCTCCCCTTTAGAGATGACAAATTCTCTCTCAGTCAAAACCTTTTAGCTTCAATCTTGGGCTTTGAACAAGACACAAATAACCTTTAGCTTTAATCTTGGGCTTTGAACAAGACACCAAAAAATCTCTTTTCCTCCCATAGAATAGGAGGAACTACGATTGCTCTGATTTCCCTGTTTCTTTAAACGAGAATACGTAGGCATATGAATGTGAAATCTTAGCGAGCATACCAATCAAAAACTCTAGGTCCAACACCTTCATACCAATCAAAACTGAGGTCCAGTACCTCACCAAACTCATCAAAAACTCTCTCTCATATCTCCTAAAAAAGAAACTTTCCCAACCCATCAACAAATAAACACCATCAAGTACAAAGCAGAACCTAATTGACAACTCCCCATTGTATAACCTGACCCCAAACTCCCCGAATCTCTTTTAGCATTTGTTTAGTTAAACATTCGCGTGCAAGGTTAGTTTTAGATAGCTTCCCTTTCCCTTCCAAGCTTCACGGGATAAATAAGAAATCAGAAAGTAGCACTCCCCCTCCTACCAATGCGGTGTGGAGGAACCCAATTTACAATAAGGTGGTCGCGTCACTGACAAAAATCGCACGCTACAGGAAAATGTTAACTCTATCGGGGACGTCTTTGATCTGTTTAGGACCAAGATTAGAATTCTTAAGAGGTCTAGGATGTTAGTTTTAGGAATTATAATATATATATATACTGCTTTTCCTACTTGATATTCGTGTTTGTTTTTCTACTAATGGGAATGCAAGTGATGTCGCATGTGGAGAGTTTGAGCGATACCTAAGATAAGTGATGGCATGGACGAGCGGTCTTACAGGGAGTCAATCCCGAATAAGCTGTCCCGGTAGACCATCAAATCTGTGGAGATACCCTTTGCGGATTCTATGCTTAACGACTCCATTGTGAAGGCAGATTGTCCTAATGTGGTATCCGTGAAATTGGGATTTAGTAGACAGTGACCATGTGGCTATTTGGTAGTGGGTTAGCTATCGAAAATAGTTAATACGCGATACTACACTCAATTGAGATTACCCTAGGATGCTACAGCTCGCTCGGGTGAACCAGCTTGCTGTTGTTATCCCTGGGGGGTCAATGATTTTGGGAACAGGTACAAAAATTCACCATAGTACAACCTTTGGGGATGGGTAGAGCCATGACTCCATGCTCGTGACGTTGAACCTTTGAACCCATGTTTTTTTCTATGTTTTTGTGTGCTGAATTCTTGAATTCATTTAAAAAACTTTTAAACAAAGAAAAAATCTTCTTTTCTCTTCTCTTTTTTTTTTTAAATTAAACTAAAACAATGATTGTAAATATCAGAGAGAAAGACTGCGTTATGGATTTCGGTAGAAGGAAGACGCACAAGTACACCTTCAAGGCTCCAAAACTAGAAGATTTAAGGGGGTTGGAAAAGATGATCACTAACACTGATGCTTTCAGAGCTAAGTACGGAGGACTGCTGTCTCTGTTAAGGGTCCATGTAGTTGAAGGAATCCTGTCTACGCTGATTCAGTTCTACGATCCGGTTTATCACTGTTTCACATTCCCGGATTATCAACTAGCACCAACACTGAAGGAGTACTCTCACCTGACTAATTTACCCATCACTGACCAAGCTCCATTTTTTGGACTGGAAGAAATTCCAAAGGATCAAACCATTGCAAGAGCAATCTATTTGGATGAGTTAGAAGTCAGGACTCACATGACCACTAAGGAAGGAATCCAAGGTTTACCGGCCAAGTTTTTGGTAGAGAAAGCCTTATACTTTGTCAGTATAGGAAACGTTACTGCTTTCGAAGATATTTTTGTTCTGCTCACATACGGGATGTTCCTCTTTCCCAATATCGATAACTTCGTCGATACCAATGCCTTTAAGATATTTCTGATTGGAAACCCTGTACCGACCTTGCTCACAGATGCTTATCATTCTATACACTTAAGGAATTTATACAGCGGAGGAATGATCACATGTTGTGTACCCCTGCTATACAAATGGTTCACTTCCCATTTACCCAAGTCTGCTGCTTTTTAGGATCATAAGAGTACTCTACGTTGGTCATAGAGAATCATGTCTCTTACCAACTCTGACATAGAGTCTCTACGTTGAAAACATGTTCACAGGAAAGGAAGAGAGTCTCTAGGAAAACCAGACTGTGTCTCTGTGGAACCTTATCTCCACTGGGTACAAACTAGAGCCCTCAAGCTGAGGATGCCTTACCCTTGCCAAGAAGTTCTTCTGCTAAAGGAATTTGTCCTTTATTTTATGTCTAATGTAGAAAAACTCCAGGGCACTCTCAACAAAGTTCTACGAGAAAAGAAATCTTGGAAGAACATGTACCGTATTCTCAATGTGGAGTGCAATAAAATTCAGCAACTGTTAAAAGAAAAGGACGCTTTGATCAAGATATTAGAGCGACATGTTGTAGAAAGTCAGGAAGACCGGAGAAATTTGCTTGCTCCTTTCACTTGGAAAAGGACTGACAACCCGACAACGGCTCAAGAGCTCCAGTCAAAGAAAAGGAAAATACCAGAACCAGCACTTGAGCCCTCTTCAGAGAGGACTCATGATCCATAAGCTTAGACTTTTCCTTTTACTGCACTTTGTAAAATATTGTAGTTCCCTTTGTGCAATCATTCAAATTCAATAAAATGGGGTCTCCCCATTGTATGATATTTGCAATCTAGTTGTTGAAGTTTCTTTTTGAAAAAAATTAATATATGTAACTTTGCATATCATTCATCATTCTCACATAACACATTCTTCTTACCTTCGAATCTCACGTATGTGTCACGATTCTAGAGTCAAACTGTCTCATTCGTATAAAACTCGGGCCAATCGACAAAAGAAAATGGATGATATCGAGGAAGAGAACAGAGATCTGAGAGAAGAAATCGACGCTCCGAAGGAAGATTTAAGAAAACTTCACAGTGACATGCAATCTCTGGTAGCAGCTCAGAGACAACAACAAAGGACTGTGATCTCAGAGATCACATCCACGCTCATAATGGAGAAGTATGATCCTCAGTACAACATGCCTAAAGATCACTGTCATACCCCAAAATTTGACCACTAAGATTCCCATCATTGTGCAAATCATCACCACAATATGGATGACTCATTATGCCTCATCAGTCTCCCCAAAGAGGGTTGAGCATTTACTACAAATAATAATTAGGGTTTCAAGCCCTCTCCGAGCCTTAGACAAAGGATCAATCAAGAATTGACATGATCTCCAACTTTTCTAACCTATCAAACATCCACAATGAATCAATAGGACTCCCACATCAAGAATCAAGCACAATGTTGCAGCACTCCAGGTGGATTAAGCCTCAAGATCGTCAGTGTCACCAAATTAGGGTTTGGTCGACCAGGGCCTCCAGATAGAAATTTTCCTCTGGGCATGAGCCAATGCTTCAAAACATAACCTAAGATACTTCATGGGACATCATAAACCCAATCATCAAGTTAATTTAGCCTCAGGGGATGCATTCACAAAAAATCAGGAATTAGGGTTTCTTGACCTAATTCACCCCTAAGTTGACTTTTGGGACAAATCATGAGCCAAGACCTCAAGACATGATTTGAGGGTCTCTAATACACCATATTTATCCATTTACAACAATGGATTGGTCCAAGAAGCTTGATCACCAAGTTTCAAATTCATCAGAACCACAATTAGGGTTTCGAGGAAAAAGTCAATTGTACCTTTGACTTTTGACCCAGGCATGCTCCCAAACCTTGGGACATGATTCAATACACCCTATAACACCTAGGAAATCAATCCATCAAGTTTTATTTAGGTCAAGGACTTGATTTCATAGAGGATCGCACAGTTTGGAGTTCATCGGACAAAAAGTCAACTGTGCACAAAAGTCTACTTTAACTTTTTGAGATTTTTCACAAATATGGTTCTTTGACCCTAAAATGATGTTAATGTGTGATTGGAATCATCATTCATCAAGAAAAATCAAGAAAAGTGGGATAACTTGTAAAAGGGGTAACCATAAAAAACTTAGAAATTTTCTAAGTTATGGAACAAAGTGGCTAGGATACCAACTTCCAAGGATCATAACTTAAGATCCAAGCAACCATTTGGGCTGATCCAAAGATGGATTTGTAGCTATCATGGCACACTAAAAAAGCTTCAACTACACCTCATTCCGATTCCTCATGGATTTCAAGTTATGGAATGACCAAAATCACAAAAAGTGAAAATGTCACTTTTTCCAACACTTAGTGAAATTTTCACTAAGTCAGAAATTGCCTTCGCTTTTTTCCAAATGTAGGGGGATTTTTCACTTGAATCCAAAAAGTATCAAGACAAACTATGATCACACATATGTTGTATCACATGAGAGCTTTCCAAAATGGCCAAGAACCCAATGGAATTCCACTTGTACCATGAGATATGACCATGCCAATATGCCTTGCTGCAAACTGTCATGGAAAGGCAGATTTGTGCATTTTGCTCGATTTGCCAAATTTGTGCAAATGACAAACATGTCTATCCATCTGAACACTTCAGGGGGAGACCAAGGAGGGACAAACACTGATCCATCAGCCTCCCAAGTCCTTATAACCAAAAGTAGCATGCCAAACCTAGAAATCCCTAAACAGGGGACAAGACTCCAATTTTGGTTTGGAGCATTTAATGGATTCACCAAGGTGGCATGGACTAAACCATTTCCAAATGAATTCAGTCAAGACATATCCAAGAACTAGGGAACCAGCAGCCTGTGCTCTAACCTCTAGTCAATGGCTAGAGGAGACTTGAGATTCCAAAATACAACCATTGTCCAAACCTCTGCTGCAGTTGCCATTCACTATTGCAGCCAAAACAAACTTGCTTTACTATAAATAGAGCTCATTTGTGCTCAGTTTAAGTACACCAAAGCCATCAAACAAATGCTTTCCTCAAAATCACCTTCTCACTTCAAAATTTGCCTTCCAAAGCAAGTCACTATCGGGTTTTGAGTTTGAGAGAAATTCCAACCAAACCAATCACACATACACCTCATAAACATCATATTGAAGTGGTCCAAACACTCGCAAGTGACCTGTAACACCAAAATCACAAAGTCCCCTCTCAAAACATCAAAATAGGGCCTTTTTACATTTCTCAAGCCATGTCTTGATTCAGTCACTTTTAAAATTAGATAAAACCTCAAACACACTCCAAATATCATCCTTGGACTGTCCCAAATGGTTCCACACATCTGGAACATCATTTGAGAGAGGTGTTATTTTGGTCACTTTTGCCCCTTTTGCAAGAAAGGGCCAATTTCCATTCCTGAGGTTTCCAGCTGATTCCAATCATCCTAAAAGCTTCCAAGGGATCATTTGAGAGTGTTCAAAGCATTAAAACATTTCTGGAACAAAGCACTTGACTGATTGCCCAAAAAGCTCCTAAAGAGGTAAGCATCTCAACTTGAACTTTTTAAAATATGCATTGCTTTGAGGTCGACTAATCATGCACATCTCATACATGTTATATGTGTTGTGTTTGAACCAATTCATCATGTAATTCATGCCTATAACAAGGGATAGCACAGAAAATGCAAATCATGGCCTATTTCAAAACCACTATCGGGTTTTGAGGAGGATTGATTTTTTGGAAAAACCACCACCACCATTGGATTCCTTGTGAAATTCTAGGCCAGATGCATATAAATTTTGTCTCCATCCATGGAGAAATGAAGAAGTTACGACCTTCACATTTCTGACCAAAAACCTTGCCTTGCCTTGCCTTGGCCAGGCCAAGAACAAGGCAAGCCTTGTATATTTATGGTTGGGGTTTGATACACGGACGTATCACCACCCCAGTGGTAAGGAGTGCATGCTGCACACAAGAGGTCTGGGGTTCGAATCCCCCTCGCTCCAGACCCCTTTTTAATGGTTTTTTCACTTTTTTATTATTTTTCATATTATTTTAAATGATTTGAAAAATTAATAACTTCCTCAATTTTAATTATTTTTTATTGGTTCTTTTTCTGAAAAATCACAAAAATGTTGAAATATTTTATTCCACAAAAAAATCAAATTTATATTATTTATTTAATATAATTGGTATTTTTGTGAATAAATTCATTTTTATTGTTTTTAAACATTTAAAAGTGAATATTTATTTTGAAAATCAAAACCAAGTGAGTTCTAAATCCTCTTGTGATTAAAACCTCATTTTTCAAACCTTAAGTAAAAATCACAAGGGGTTTATTCAAACTTATTTGGTATTTTTATCATTCTAATTGATTTTCTTTAAATATTTACTTTTAAAGGAAAACAAAATTAGGGTTTCTTTGATTTTCACGCTCATCAATCATTTTCAAACACCCTTGGGCCTCTAATAGAGTGTATGACCCAGCCCCTTTGAAAATACACCACCTTTTGGGCCTCGGTCATCGTACAAGACCCATTGTGTTTTCAAACCTCGGCGCGATCGCCAGTTTTCGAACAAATAACCCTGGGCCTCCCCTCGTGTTGTAAGCCCCACCTTTTATTTTAAAAAACTCTTTGGGCCTCTAATAGAGTGTAAGACCCAACCCCTTTTTTTAAACCAAAATGATTTGGGCCTCAGTGTATTGTATAAGTCCCGATACCGTCAAAACGTACGGCACGATCGTCGCCTTTTCAAAATCATCTGGGCTTCTCCTTGAGCTATAAGACCCATCTTTATTCATTTTTCAACCGTTTTGGGCCTCTAATAGAGTGTAAGACACAACCTCTTTGTAAATACACCACCTTTTAGGCCTCAGTCATTGTATAAGTCCCACTGTATTTTCAAAAACAATGGCACAATCGTCGCCTTTTTAACAAAACCATTTTGGGCCTCTAATAGAGTGTAAGAACTAATCCCCTTTTAACCAAAACCTTTTTGGGCCTTACATATTGTATAAGTCCCTCTGTTTTAAAAGAAAAATACCTCAGCACGATCGTCAGTTCAAAATAAAACCCTGGGCCTCTCCTTGAGTTGTAAGCCCCATCACAGATACCAAAACACTTTGGGCCTCTAATAGAGTGTAAGACCCAATCCCCTTGTACATAAAACCTTTGTGGGCCTCACATATTGTATAAGTCCCACTGTACAGTTTTTAAAACAACGGTGCAATCATCGTTAAAACTTGGGCCTCTCCTTGAGCTGTAAGCCCCAACAAACTTTTCAAAGCACTTTCTCCTTTGACTTTAACTATAATATTGTTATCAAAGTTTTTCTTTGTTGAACAACTAACCAAACAACATGGAAGCTCTACAACGGGTAAGTGTTTATCCGCTTTCATTTATCGCTTTCATATGTATATAACAGTATTGTGGGGCTGCTTCACTGTAAGTCTTCTTTCACATCCTTTTATATACTTATCAAATATCAACTGTGTAATACTAGTATAGTTATTTAGAGTTTTCCCTAACAACTACGTCTAGCACTAGGTAAAGCCTGTTGGTCACTCTTAAATACAGTCAAAACTAGATCCCTGATAGGATTACCAGATACAGTCTTCCCTCCTCTTGGGGTTAAACAATATGGAAATGTGAAAGGCAACATTCTCGGTGAACCCTTTCTCAGATTGTCACTATTAGAAATTGTCAAAGAAATTCTACTCCCCAGAGATGATCTTTTCTCCGTGAATGGCATCTCTTGAGTTTCTTCCAAATCCTTGAACTTTCCTGGCTTGATCTATTCTCGGTGAATAGGATGTCTTGAACTTCTCTTGGTTTGGGGACCCACAGGCTTCCTAAAAGCATCCCCGCCTCCTCTTGGGCGTTGTACAAGGACCCTTCAACTTCTTAGATGTTCTCATGCCTTCTCTTGGGCTTAATACAAGGACCCGGACGACCTCTTAAAGGTATAATATAGAACTTAGTCATCCTTTGCTAGAGCAGTTTTTCCAGCGTCAAAACTCCGGCCGTTGTAGGGTTGATACTCATCCCTTAATGCACGTGCCTCCTCTTGGGCATTGTACAATAGGTAAAACTCTAGACTTAGACAGTCTAAACCCCATTGAGTCTCAAAGACATTCTTAAGTTCCCTTCAAACATAGTCAGAAACCCGGTCTCTCTCATGAGAGTTCCCCATACTTGGACACGCTTTAGGATCTCTAGACTCCACAGCGGTAAGTCAGCCTCCTCTTGGGCTTTGTACAATGACTCTCCCCAGCGGAGTTAACCCCTTCGGACTCTCTCATTGAGTCAGTCTCCCCTTTAGCCTCCGTCTTGGGCTTCATACAAGACACATATAAAAACACTCTCTTGTTGAGTATAAAAGACTCTCTTGTTGAGTCAAAGCCCTTTTTAGCCTTCGTCTTAGGCTTCGTATAAGACAGATAAAAAACACTCTCTTGCTGAGTATAAAGGACTCTCTTATTTAGTCAATTCTCTTTTAGCTCCTATCTCGGGTTTCGTACGAGATACTAAAACACTTTCTTGTTGAGTATAAAAGACTCTCATGTTGAGTCACTTCCCTTTTAGCTTCTATCTCAGACTTCGTACAAGATACTAAAACACTCTCATGTTTAGTATAAAAGACTCTCTTGTTGAGTCACTTCCCCTTAAGCTTCTATTTCGGGCTTCGTACGAGAAACTAAAACACTCTCTTGTTGAGTCAAACTTTTTTAGCCTCCGTCTTAGGCTTCATATAAGATAGATAAAATATTCTCTTGTTGAGTCAAACCTTTTAGCCTCCATCTTAGGCTTCGTACAAGACATAAAAAAGCACTCTCTTGTTGAGTCAGTCACTTGTTAGTACTCTCTTGTTGAGTCAACCCTTTTAGCCTCTATCTCAGGCTTCGTACGAGACAACAAATAAAAAGCATCCTCTGGGTGGGTCGATCGCCTCCTCTTAGGCTTTGTATAAGGAAAACCTCAGTTGAGCCAATCAACATTTTAGCATCAAATCAGTGCCTTGCTCACAGCATACAAACATCAACAACTCCTCTTTAGAGATGACAAATTCTCTCTCATCCAAAACCCTTTAGCTTCACATCTTGGGCTTTGAACAAGATACAAATCACCTTTAGCTTCATGTCTTGGGCTTTAAACAAGACACCAAAACAACCTTTTTCCTCCCATAGAATATGAGGAACTGCGATCGCTGTGATTTCCCTGTTTCGTTAAACGGGAATACGTAGGCATAAGATTGCAAAAATCTTAGCGAGCACACTAATCAAAAACCCAAAATCTAGTATCTCCATCAAATCAACCCAAAAGCATCAAATCTAAACACATTACCATAAACCTCACAAATAGTCCAAACACTGTGTTCTTAACAAAATAACCTAAGAGAGACCCATAATCTTAATAGCATCTGTAAACCAACAGTCATCTGTTTAAACTCAGTATGCAAGCAGGGTTAATTGGAGACATCTATTTCCCTTCCTTAATCAGCTTCAATAGGATAAAAAATGAATCGAATTGTAGTACCCCAAAGCGATAGTGCTTCGCAACCACGCAAAAATTCGCGCTACAGAAAAATGGTGACTTCACTGGGGACGTCCGAGATCTTGTTCTCTTCCCATCTCTTAGGTAGAAAATCCTGAGTTCACAAAGTATCACAGAAATGGCGACTCTGCTGGGGAGTCATTGTCTGTATAGGATCATAAGACTAGAGGTCTAGGATGATTAAGATAAATATATATACTACTTTTCCTAATTGATATTTGTGTTTATTTTTCTGCTAATGGGAATGTGTGTGATGCCGCATGTGGAAAGATTGAGTATACACCTAAGATAGGTGATGGCAATACGGGTAATCTTACTGGGAGTGAATTCCAGTTAAGAGTCCCCGGTCGACCATCAAGCTCAGTGGAGACTCCCTTTGTAGATACATTGCCTATACGACTTCGGTTATTGAAAGTAGTGTGGTCGACTGGGTTATCTGAGAAACTGAGGTTTTTAGTATACTGAAACCATTTTGTAGTGCGGAAGCTATCAAAAATAGTTGTCACGCGATACTACCCTCATTTGAGATCACTCTAGGATACATCAACTAGCTGACGATCTGCTTGTTGTTGTTATCCCAAGAGGGATCAATGATTTTGCGGACATGTACAAAAAATCACCAGTATAAACCTTTGCGCAGGGGTGGGGGGGGGGGGGGGGGGTAGAGCCTTGACTTCATGACACCGACCCTTTGACCCCATTTTTTTCTATGTTTTTTGTGTGCTGCATTCATGCATTCATTTCATTAAAAAAACATTAAAAAAATAAGAAAAATCTTCTCTTCTAGTCTCTCTTTTTTCAAATTAAACTAAGACAATGATTGCAAATGTCAGATAAAGAGATTGCGTTATAGATTTCGGTAGAAGGAAAACTCACAAGTATACCTTCAAGGTTCCAAAATTAGAAGATTTGAGAGGTTTGGCGAGGATGATCACCAACCCTGAGGCTTTCAGAGGCAAGTATAGGGGACTACTGTCCCTATTAAGGGTCCATGTAATTGAAGGAATCTTGTCCACCCTAATCCAGTTCTATGATCCGGTCTATCACTGTTTCACATTACCGGATTATCAACTAGCACCAACACTGGAGGAGTATTCTCACCTGACTGATCTGCATATAACTGATCAAGCTCCTTTTTCTAGACTGGAAGAAATTCCAAAGGATCGAACCATTGCAAGAGAAATTTATTTGGACGAGTCAGAAGTCAGGACTCACATGACCACTAAGGGTGGCATCCAAGGTTTGCCAGCCCAATTTTTAATAAAGAAAGCCTTGTACTTTGCAAGTATAGGGAACGTGGCCGCTTTTGAGAGCATCTTTGTTTTGCTCACCTATGGGTTATTTTTGTTTCCCAACATCTATAACTTTGTAGATATCAATGCCATTAAGATATGTCTGATCGGCAATCCCGTACCGACCTTACTCGCAGATGTGTATCATTCTGTACACTTAAGGAATTTATACAGCGGAGGAATGATCACACGTTGTGTACCTCTACTATACAAATGGTTCATTTCCCATTTGCCCAAGTCTGCTGCATTTTGGGATCAAAAGAATACTTTAAGTTGGTCGCAGAGAATCATGTCTCTTACCAACTCTGACATCGATTGGTACAATCGAATCTATGACGGGATCAGAATCATTGACCGTTGTGGAAATTTTCCAAATGTACCCCTTATAGGAACTAAGGGAAGAATCAACTATCATCCTATGTTAGTTCGTCATCAATTTGGATACCCAATGAGGCATGTCCCGCGGAATACTCATTTGGAAGGCCTTTTCGTCAAGGAAGGAGAAAATGACAGAGCACTAAAGACCGAAATAGTGCATGCTTGGAAACACGTTCATAGGAAAGGAAGAGAGTCTCTAGGGAAACCGGACTGTGTCTCGGTGGAGCCTTATCTCCACTGGGTACAAACTAGAGCTCTCAAGCTGAGGATGCCTTACCCTCGTCAGGAAGTTCTTTCGTTAAGGGACTCTGTCCTTTATTTCATGTACGACATGGAGAAACTTCAAGTTAATCTCAACAAAGTTCAACAGGAGAGGATGTCTTGGAGGAACAAGTACCGTATTCTCAATGTAGAGTGTAAGAAACTACAGCAGCTATTGAAAGATGAGGATGCTCTGATTGAGATTTTAGAGCAAAATGTTGTAGAGAATCCAGATGACCAAAGGAACTTGCTCGCTCCATTCACTTGGCAAAGGAATGACAACCCGACAACGGCTGAAGAGCCCCGGTCAAAGAAAAGGAAAGCACCAAAACTAGCACCTGAGCTCTCTTCAGAGAGGACTCAGGATCCATTAGTTTAGACATTTCCTTTTTCAGCACTTTGTAATCTACTATATTTCCATGTTCGCAATCTTTGAATTCAATAAAATGGGGTCTCCCCTACTGTTTGATATTTGCAATCTAATTGTCGAAGTTTACTTTGAATAAACAAAAATAATTAATAAAACCATTGCATATCATTCATCATTCTCGCATAAACGCATTCTTCTTCTCTACGAATCTCACGTTTGTGTCTCTATTCTAGAGCCAAACTGTCTCATTCGTACAATACTCGGGCCAATCGACAAAAGAAAATGGATGATCTCGAGGAAGAGAACAAAGAGTTGAGAGAAGAGATCGACACTCTGAAAGAAGATCTGAGAAAGCTTCATAACGACATGCAAGCTCTAGCAGAAGCTCAGATGCAACAACAACAGACTGTGATCTCAGAGACCACATCAACGCCCATAGTGGAGAAGTCTGATCCTAGGCACAAAATGCCGAAAGAACGTCCCTGGGGCATGCCACTCAACTATATCCTGGAAGGATATATCCCGCCGATCATGGAAGATCTGGAAAATGCAGTAGGAACCGCTGGGCCTGAAGGTTACAAACTTGGGGAGGCACCAAGAGTCTCTGTCGTGATGACTATACCACCACCCGTGGTACACACTGTCCCGGAAGGACAAATTCCAAAAATACTGTCTGGTGGAAACGAACGCATGTTCGACAGAATGAATGAGTTCTAGGAACAATTCTTGGAAATGCAGAAAGAGCTGCAAGCCATTCGCGATCAGGACCTATTTGGAAAAGATGCCACAGACCTTTGTTTGGTCCCCAATGTGAAAGTTCCGCCCAAGTTCCAAGTGCCCGATTTTGAAAAGTACAAGGGTCTTGCTTCGATGTGTAGACAGACCAGAAGCAAACATGCTGATAAAAGAGATTCACGAAGGATCCTTTGGCACTCATGCCAATGGACACACAATGGCGAGAAAAATCCTAAGAGCAGGGTACTACTGGTTGACCATGGAATCCGACTGCTGGAAGTACACGAGGAGGTGTCACAAGTGTCAGACATACTCCGACAAGATCCATGTACCGCCAACGCATCTCAAAGTTCTTTCTTCCCCATGGCCTTTTTCTATATGGGGAATCGACATGATTGGCATGATCGACCCAAGGCTTCAAACGGACATCGGTTCATTCTAGTAGCCATTGACTACTTCACCAAGTGGGTCGAAGCAGCGTCGTACGCCAATGTGACCCGACAAGTGGTGGTCCGATTTATCAAAAACAATATCATATGCCGTTATGGTGTTCCAAGCTAGATCATTACCGACAATAGATCCAACTTGAACAATAAAATGATGAAAGAGTTGTGCGCTGAGTTCAAGATCAAATACCATAACTCATCTCCCTACCGACCCAAGATGAACGGCGCGGTAGAAGCGGCTAACAAGAACATTAAAAAGATCGTTCAAAAGATGGTTGTAACCTACAAAGATTAGCCTGAGATGATATCCTTTGCTCTTCATGGTTATCGTACATTAGTCCGCACTTCAACAGGGGCAACCCCTTTCTCTCTAGTATATGGCATGGAGGCAGTGCTCCCCATAGAAGTTGAGATCCCATCAATTCGGGTATTGATGGAAGCTAAGCTAATAGAAGCTGAATGGTGTCAAAGTCGACACGATGAACTAAATTTGATCGAAGAAAAATGAATAAAGGCACTATGCCATAGTCAATTGTATCAGTAAAGAATGAAGAGGGCGTTTGACAAAAAGGTCCGACCTCGCGTCTTCAGGAAAGGAGACCTCGTGCTAAAAAATATACAATCATTTCTCACTGATTCCCGGGGCAAATGGACCCCGAATTATGACGGCCCCTATGTGGTCAAGAAAGCTTTCTCAGGCGGTGCCTTGAGACTCGCAACCATGGACGGAGAAGAATTTACCTACCCCACGAATGTTGATGTAGTCAAGAAATACTTCACCTAAATAAAAAAAACGTCTCGGTGGATTGAAAACCCGAAAGGACGCTCCATGCAAAAATTAGAGACATGATCAAAAATCATCCCGATGGATTGGAAATCTCAAAGTACAATCCAAGAAAAAGTTAGTGATACTGGCAAGTAACTACGTCTGACACGGATAAATCCTCAGCAGTTACACCACCCATTGAAAGAAAACTCCAGTCAAGGTCATCTTGGACAGAAGCTCAGGATGCCCGGAATTCAAGGTTGGTCGAAGGATAGTGGTCGTTATGTTTCAATGTAGCCCTTTTCCCAAAAATTACCATGTTCTAACTTTGTAAATACTCTATGGAATCACGCATTTGGCTGATTTCCATCCTATCAATAAAATTTTAGCCCTTGTGCTTTTGTTTGCAATTCTTATTTGTTTTAGCTTTACAAAACAACGTCTTAACATGATTAACGATTCTTGAAACTAAACAAAAATGAATTTACTTGTCCAAACTTTTTATGCTTTTTAACAAACATGGCAATTTCTTTTGACTTTTGAACATCGAAAGAACGTCGTTCGCTTCTCCAGAAGTAATTGAGCTTCAAAGTGCAGAATCAAAGTACTCCTTCTAAACCAGTACGCCTGAACAAAGGACCAGCTATGTCAGAAACCGTGTTTCATCTGACACCCCCCGGCAGAGTTCTTACCTCCTAAGCCCGACCAACAGTGTTCCCTGCAGGGACTATTTCTCCTAAGCAAGGCAGAATTGCTATCGCGAACCAGTGATACTTTTCATCCCCCGCGGTGGCCGAGTATCCAGTCGTGTTCATCTACTAGTCTGTATGTCGCGTTAGTTTTGTCAGTATATACATACATACATCATGCATTATTAATTTACATTCACATTCATATTGCATCACTATCACTCTGGTCAGTCTTATCCCCAAGTGATAAAATTCCTCTCAATCGAGTTGTCAGTTCTTTCCTCGTCAGGAAGTGAACCATCTAAGCGATCTCTCCTCCAGTTTATTTCTGGATTGAAGTTAGTCCCTTGACCACTTTGATAACTTGAACCTCTGAAAAACCAGAGAACTTTCGACAAACATCACTCTTCGCCATTGAAGATAATATCCATGCTTTCCCGGATTAAGGAAAATCCCCAGAGAAAGCCTCTAAATCAGAGATTCGGCAATACAGCAGTTTTTCTCTGAAAAATCCGCTGACCAAAAGGTCATCAGCACCTCAAAATTGGATCACATCATATGGCATTTCTCTGAGAAAAGTATGATGTAATAACCCAAGCGGAAACAGTCTCTCAAGAGACTCATTTTCCCCGATAGAGTTGACAAATGGCGTCTCCAATAGAGAAGTTTGTACCCCTCTACAGCTTAGACGACCGGGTTCCCCAGCAACTCTGACATCAAAATTTTTCTATCAAATGGCATCTCCCCAGGAAAATTCGGCGAGAAGTTTGAGGAAAACCGCTACACATAGCGTCCCTTGTCAAGAAAGTTTATTGACAAAAGAAACTTAGACCAGTTCCTCGGTAGGAAACCAGGATCGAGGGTAAGTTTATTTCAGAAACTTAGACCAATTCCTTGGTAGGAAACCAGGATCGAGGGGAAGTTTATTTCAGAAACTTAGACCAGTTCCTTGGTAGGAAACCAGGATCGAGGAGAAGTTTATTTCAGAAACTTAGACCAGTTCCTCGGTAGGAAACCAGGATCGAGGGGAAGTTTACATCAGAAACTGAGACCAGTTCCTTGGTAGGAAACCAAGATTGAGTGGAAGTTTACATCAGAAACTTAGACCAGTTCCTTGGTAGGAAACCAGAATCGAGGGGAAGTTTATTTCAAAAGAAAACTGAGACCAGTTCCTTGGCTGAAGACCAGGATCGAGGTGAAGTTTACCTTTTCTAAGCATCATTGCTTAGAAAAAGAAGAAGGATGCGTGAACTGCCATTCTTAACCACCATCAAAATTTTGGGTATTCCGATATTTAATCCTCTTGCACCCCGAATACCCGAATACCTTCGCCATTCACACCTTCGAGTCTAAGAAGATTAAATAGGGGCATCTGTCATACCCCAAATTTTGACCACTAAGATTCCCATCATTGTGCAAATCATCACCACAATATGGATGACTCATTATGCCTCATCAGTCTCCCAAAAGAGGGGTGAGTATTCACTACAAACAATAATTAGGGTTTCAAGCCCTCTCTGAGCCTTAGACAAAGGATCAATCAAGAATTGACATGATATCCAACTTGTATAACCTCTCAAACATCCACAATGGATCAAGAGGACTCCCACATCAAGAATCAAGCACAATGTTGCAGCATTCCAAGTGGATTAAACCTCAAGAACGCCAGTGTCACCAAATTAGAGTTTGGTCGACCAGGGCCTCCAGATGGAAATTTTCCTCTGGGCACGAGCCAATGCTTCAAAGCATAACCTAAGATACTTCATGGGACATTATAAACCCAATCATCAAGTCAATTTAGCCTCAAGGAATGCATTCACAAAAAATCAGGAATTAGGGTTTCTTGACCTAATTCACCCCTAAGTTGACTTTTGGGACAAATCATGAGACAAGACCTCAAGACATGATTTGAGGGTCTCTAATACACCACATTGATCCATTTGCAACAATGGATTGGTCCAAGAAGCTTGATCAACAAGTTTCAAATTCATCAGAACCACAATTAGGGTTTCGAGGAAAATGTCAACTGTACCTTTGACTTTTGACCCAGGCATGCTCCCAAACCTTGGGACATGATTCAATACACCCTATAACACCTATGAAATCAATCCATTAAGTTTGATTTAGGACAAGGACTTGATTTCATAGAGGATCGCACAGTTTGGAGTTGATCGGACAAAAAGTCAACTGTGCACAAAAGTCAACTTTGACTTTTTGAGATTTTTCACAAATATGGTTCTTTGACTCTAAAATGATGTTAATATGTGATTGGAATCATCATTCATCAAGAAAAATCAAGAAAAGTGGGATAACTTGTAAAAGGGGTAACCATAAAAAACTTGTAGCTCTCATTTGGGCTGATCCAACTTCCAAGGATCATAACTTGAGATCCAAGCAACCATTTGGGCTGATCCAAAAATGGATTTGTAGCTCTCATGGCACACTATAAAAGCTTCAACTACACCTCATTCCAATTCCTCATGGATTTCAAGTTATGGAATGGCCAAAATCACAAAAAGTGAAAATGTCACTTTTTTCCAACACTTAATGAAATTTTCACTAAATCAGAATCTGCCTTCACTTTTTTCCAAATTTAGGGGGATTTTTCACTTGAATCCAAAAAGTATCAAGACAAACTATGATCACACATATGTTGTATCACATGAGAGCTTTCCAAAATGACCAAGAACCACATGGAATTCCACTTGAGCCATGAGATATGATCATACAAATATGCCTTGCTGCAAACTGTCACAGCAAGGCAGATTTGTGCATTTTTCTCGATTTGCCAAATTTGTGAAAATGACAAACATGTCTATCCATATGAACACCTCAGAGGGAGACCAAGGAGGGACAAACACGGATCCATCAGCCTCCCAAGTCCTTGGAACCAAAAGTAGCATGCCAAACCTAGAAATCCCTAAAGAGGGGACAAGACTCCAATTTTGGTTTGGAGCATTTAATGGATGCACCAAGGTGGCATGGACTGAACCATTTCCAACTGAATTCAGTCAAGACATATCCAAGAACTAGGGAACCAGCAGCCTGTGCTATAACCTCTAGTCAATGGCTAGAGGAGACTTGAGATTCCAAAATGCAACCATTGGCCAAACCTCTGCTACAGTTGTCATTCACTATTGAAGCCAAAACAAACTTGCTCTACTATAAGTACACCAAAGCCATCAAACAGATGTTTTCCTCAAAATCACCTTCTCACTTCCAAATTTGCCTTACAAAGTAAGTCACTATCGGTTTTTGAGTTTGAGAGCAATTCCAACCAAACCAATCACACACACACACACCTCATAAACATCATATAGAAGTGATCCAAACACTCGCAAGTGACCTGTAACACCAAAATCACAAAGTCCCCTCTCAAAACATCAAAATAGGGCCTTTTTGCATTTTTCAAGCCATGTCTTGATTCAGTCACTTTTAAAACCAGATAAAACCTCAAACACACTCAAATATCATCCTTGAACTGTCCCAAATGGTTCCACACATCTGGAACATCATTTGAGAGAGGTGATATTTTGGCCACTTTTGCCCCTTTTGCAAGAAAGGGCCAATTTCCATTCCTGAGGTTTCTAGCTGATTCCAATCATCCTAAAAGCTTCCAAGGGATCATTTGAAAGTGTTCAAAGCATCAAAACATTTCTGGAACAAAGCACTTGACAGATTGCCCAAAAAGCTCCTAAAGAGGTAAGCATCTCAACTTGAACTTTTTAAAATATGCATTGCTTTGAGGTCCACTGATCATGCACATCTCATACATGTTATATGTGTTGTGTTTGAACCAATTCATCATGTAATTCATGCCTATAACAAGGGATAGCCTAGAAAATCTAAATCATGGCCTATTTCAAAACCACTATCTGGTTTTGAGGAGGATTGATTTTTTTGGAAAAACCACCACCACCATTAGATTCCTTGTGAAATTCTAGGCCAGATGCATATAAATTTTTTCTCCATCCATGGAGAAATGAAGAATTTATGACCTTCACGTTTCTGACCAAAAACCTTGCCTTGCCTTGGCCAGGTCAAGAACAAGGCAAGCCTTGTATATTTATGGTTGGGGTTTGATACACGAATGTATCACCACCCCAGTGGTAAGGCGCGCATGCTGCACACAAGAGGTCTGGGGTTCGAATCCCCCTCGCCCCAGACCCCTTTTTAATGGCTTTTTCACTTTTTTATTATTTTTCATATTATTTTAAATGATTTGAAAAATTAATAACTTCCTCAATTTTAATTATTTTTTATTGGTTCTTTTTCTGAAAAATCACAAAAATGTTGAAATATTTTATTCCACAAAAATATCAAATTTATATTATTTATTTAATATAATTGGTATTTTTGTGATAAATTCATTTTTATTATTTTTAAACATTTAAAAGTGAATATTTATTTTGAAAATCAAAACAAAATTAGTTCTAAATCCTCTTGTGATTAAAACCTAATTTTTCAAACCTTATGTAAAAATCACAAGGGGTTTATTCAAACTTATTTGGTATTTTTATCATTCTAATTGATTTTCTTTAATTATTTACTTTTAAAGGAAAACAAAATTATGGTTTCTTTGATTTTCATCCTCATCAATCATTTTTAAACACCCTTGGGCCTATAATAGAGTGTAAGACCCAAACCCTTGGAAAATACACCACCTTTTGTGCCTCGGTCATCGTATAAGACCAACTGTGTTTTCAATCCTCGGCACGATCGCCAGTTTTCGAACAAATTTCCCTGGGCCTCCCCTCGTGTTGTAAGCCCCACCTTTTATTTTAAAAAAATCTTTGGGCCTGTAATAGAGTGTAAGACCCAACCCCTTTTTTTAAACCAAAATGATTTGGGCCTCAGTGTATTGTATAAGTCCTGATACCGTCAAAACGTATGGCGCGATCGTCGCCTTTTCAAAATCATATGTGCTTCTCCTTGAGCTATAAGACCGATCTTTATTCATTTTTCAACCGTTTTGGGCCTCTAATAGAGTGTAAAACCCAACCCCTTTGTAAATACACCACCTTTTGGGCCTCAGTCATTGTATAAGTCCCACTGTATTTTCAAAAATAACGGCGCGATCGTCGCCTTTTTAACAAAACCATTTTGGGCCTCTAATAGAGTGTAAGACCCAATCCCCTTTTAACCAAAACATTTTTGGGCCTCACATATTGTATAAGTCCCTCTGTGTTAAAAGAAAAAAACCTCGGCACGATCGCCAGTTCAAAATAAAACCCTGGGCCTCTCCTTGAGCTGTAAGCCCCATCACTGATACAAAAACACTTTGGGCCTCTAATAGAGTGTAAGACCCAATCCCCTTTTACATAAAACCTTTGTGGGCCTCACATATTGTATAAGTCCCTCTGTACTATTTTCAAAACAACGGTGCAATCATCGTTAAAACTTGGGCCTCTCCTTGAGCTATAAGCCCCAACAAACTTTTCAAAGCACTTTCTCCTTTGATTTTAAATATAATATTGTTATCAAAGTTTTTCTTTGTTGAACAACTAACCAAACAACATGGAAGCTCTACAACGGGTAAGTGTTTATCCGCTTTCATTTATCGCTTTCATATGTATATAACAGTATTGTGGGGCTGCTTCACTGTAAGTCTTCTTTCACATCCTTTTATATACCTATCAAATATCAACTGTGTAATACTAGTATAGTTATTTAGAGTTTTCCCCGACAACTACGTCTAGCACTAGGTAAAGCCTGTTCGTCACTCTTAAATACAGTCAAAACTAGATCCCCCATAGGATTACCAGATACAGTCTTCCCTCCTCTTGGGGTTAAACAATATGGAAACGTGAAAGGCAGCATTCTCGGTGAACCCTTTTTCAGACTGTCACTCTTAGAAATTGTCAAAGAAACTCTACTCCCCGGAGAGGATCTTTTCTCCATGAATGGCATCTCTTGAGTTACTTCCAAATCCTTGAACATTCCTTGCTTGATCTATTCTCGTTGAATAGCATGTCTTGAACTTCTCTTGGTTTGGGGACCCACAGGCTTCCTAAAAGCGTCCCCGCCTCCTCTTGGGCATGGTACAAGGACCCTTCGGCTTCTTAGAAGTTCTCATTCCTTCTCTTAGGCTTAATACAAGGACCCGAACGACCTCTTAAAGGTATAAGACAGAACTTAGTCATCCTTTGCTAGAGCAGTTTTTCCAGCGTCAAAACTCCGACCGTTGTAAGGTTGATACTCATCCCTTAATGCCCGTGCCTCCTCTTGGGCATTGTACAATAGATAAAACTCTAGACTTGGACAGTCTAAACCCCCTTGAGTCTCAAAGACATTCTCAAGTTCCCTTCAAACATAGTCAAAAACCGGGTCTCTCTCATGAGAGTTCCCCATACTTGGACCCGCTTCAGGATCTCCAGACTCCACAACGGTAAGTCAGACTCCTCTTGGGCTTTGTACAATGACTCTCCCCAGCGGAGTTAACCCCTTCGGACTCTCTCGTTGAGCCAGTCTCCCCTTTAGCCTCCGTTTTGGGCTTCATACAAGACACATATAAAAACACTCTTTTGTTGAGTATAAAAGACTCTCTTTTTGAGTCAAAGCCCTTTTTAGCCTCCGTCTTAGGCTTCGTATAAGACAGATAAAAAACACTCTCTTGTTGAGTATAAAGGGCTCTCTTGTTGAGTCAATTCTCTTTTATCTTCTATCTCGGGCTTCGTATGAGATACTAAAACACTCTCTTATTGAGTATATAAGACTCTCTTGTTGAGTCAATTCCCCTTTAGCTTCTATCTCAGGCTTCGTACGAGATACTAAAACACTCTCTTATTGAGTATAAAAGACTCTCTTGTTGAGTCACTTCCCCTTTAGCTTCTATCTCAGGCTTCGTACGAGATACTAAAACACTCTCTTGTTGAGTATAAAAGACTCTCTTGTTGAGTCAAACTTTTTTAGCCTCCGTCTTAGGCTTCATATAAGACAGATAAAAGATTCTCTTGTTAAGTCAAACCTTTTAGCCTCCGTCTTAGGCTTCGTACAAGCACAAAAAAGCACTCTCTTGTTGAGTCAGTCACTTGTTAGTACTCTCTTGTTGAGTCAACCCTTTTAGCCTCTATCTCGGGCTTCGTACGAGACAACAAATAAAAAGCATCCTCTTGTTGGGTCGATCGCCTCCTCTTAGGCTTTGTATAAGGAAAACCTCGGTTGAGTCATTCAACCTTTTAGCATTAAATCTGTGCCTTGCTCACAGCATACAAACATCAACAACTCCTCTTTAGAGATGACAAATTCTCTCTCATCCAAAACCCTTTAGCTTCACATCTTGGGCTTTGAACAAGTTATAAATCACCTTTAGCTTCATATCTTGGGCTTTAAACAAGACACCAAAACAACCTTTTTCCTCCCATAGAATAGGAGGAGCTACGATCACTCTGATTTCCCTGTTTCATTAAACGGGAAAACGTAGGCATAAGATTGCAAAAATCTTAGCAAGCACACTAATCAAAAACCCAAAATCCATTATCTCCATCAAATCAACCCAAAAGCATCAAATCTAAACACATTACCATAAACCTCACAAAGATTCCAAACACCGTGTTCTTAACAAAATAACCAAAGAGAGACCCACAATCTTAATAGCATCTATAAACTAACAGTCATCTGTTTAAACTCAGTATGCAAGCAGGGTTAATTGGAGACATCTATTTCCCTTCCTTAATTAGCTTCAACAGGATAAAAAATGAATCGAACTGTAGTACCCCAAAGCGATAGTGCTTCGCAACCACGCAAAAATTCGCGCTACAATCGCCCCTGGGGCATGCTTATCAACTTTATCCCTGAAGGATATATTCTGCCGGTCATGGAAGACCCGGAAACTGCAGCAAGAACTGCTGGGCCTGAAGGTTACAAACTTCAGGAAGGCGAAGATGCAAGAGTCTTGACAGCAACTCCTGAAGGTTACAAACTTTGGGATAGGGAAGCACCAAGAGTCACCGCCGTAATGACTATACCACAACCGGTGGTACACACTGTCCCGGAAGGATAGATTCGACATGTAATCTATGGTGGAAATGAAAGTATGTACGACATAATGAATGAGTTCCAGGAACAATTCCTAGAGATGCAGAAGGAATTGCATGCCATTCACGGACATGATTTATTCAGAAAGGACACTACAGACCTTTGTCTGGTCCATAATGTGAAAATCCCGCACAATTTCAAGGTACCTAACTTTGAAAAATACAAGGGAAACTCTTGCCCTCAAAGTCATTTGGTGATGTACGCTCGAAAGATGTCAACTCAGACAGAGAATCAACAGCTACTGATCCATTACTTTCAAGATAGTTTAACCGGTGCCGTACTCAAATGGTACATGGGTTTAAACCGCACTAAGATCGTCACTTTTAGAGATCTTGGCGCTACCTTCGTTCAGCAGTACAAGTATAACCTGGACATGGCACCAGACAGAGATTAACTCAGAGCAATGTCGCAGAAGGACAAGGAAACCTTTAAGGAATATGCTTAGAGATGGCGTGAAATTTCCGCCCAGAATTGTCCCCCTCTTGAGGAAAAAGAGATGACGAAGATCTTTTTGAAAACCTTTAGCTCATTCTATTACAATCGAATGGTCGCCAATGCGCCCAGCGACTTTACTGAAATGGTAAACATGGGGGTACTCCTTAAGGAAGCAGTCCGAGAAGGACGTCTGGTCAAAGATACAGGACCATCAAGCAGTACCAAAAGATACGGTAGTGCTTTCCCTAAGAAAAAAGAGCAAGATATTGGTAATATCTCTCTCGGAAAGCAAAGGCGAAGGTATCAACCAGTAGCAGCGGTAACTCCTGCTATCAACCCTACGCTTGTTCCAACATATCAACCTCAGGTTGCTCAGAGCCAACCAAATCAACAACAGTATCAGCAAAGGACACAACAGTCTCTTCAGCAGGCTCGTCCACTGTACAACAGCAATAATCGTATAAGACGACTACCAGGGTTTGACCCTATACCGATGTTGTACGTAGAACTGTTTCCACTCTTACTGGTCAAGGGGCATATCCAAACCAGGTCTCCTCTTACAGTATCGGAAAATCCACCTTTTTGGTTCAAAGCGGATCAAACTTGCCCTTACCATCAAGGAGGACCGGGGCATAACATAGAAAACTGTCTTAGCTTCAAATTCGATGCGCAGAAGCTTGTTAGGAATGGGGCCTTATCCTTCAAGGATACAAATCCAAATGTTCATACAAACCCGTTGCCTCAACACGAGAAGGCTGCGGTAAATTTGATAGAGGAAGAATCTAACCACAGCTATCAAGTTCACGATGTACTCCTATTAGGAACCAATCTGGTCAAGATGCATTGCAGACAAAGCGGATACGGTCATGTACCGTCTCACAATTATCATCAGTGTGATATCTGCTCAAAAAATAATCAAGGATGTTCCGTAGTGCAATCAGCTCTACAAGAACAGGTGAATCTTGGATGGATTCAAGATCACAGAATCCGTGAGGTTAATATGGCTCACGCAAACCTTAACATTGTTCAGAACCACAACATTCTGATGATGAACGTCAACTTGGTGGCAATGCACTCAAGGCAAAGCCAACATCATGATCTTCCACGGCACAATTACAATTCCTGTCCGATCTGCTCAATAAACAATCAGGGATGCTCTTTTGTACAAGAGGCCCTCCAGCGTCAGATGGATCTCGGATGGATTCAGGACTACCGTGATAAAAGTCATTATCAAGTTAATATGATTCAAATCTTTGCTATTCGCTTGATGAATACCAGCCTGGTAGAATTACACGCTAAGCAGGTCAGGCTCGGTTTTCTGGCTTCACATGATTATTAGAACTGAAAAGTGTATCGTGGAGACGAACAAGGATGTGTACTTGTCCAAAGAACACTTCAACACTTATTGAACCACTAGTGGCTTCCGATCTACCTAGATGAAGACACACAGTAAGTCAGTATGACTAACAGGAATCCTACTAGGCATCAAAGTCAGGATGTTCGCTCGATGGAAACAGATCTAGTGAAGTTGCACTGCATACAAAGTGGACGTGGCCGAGTGCCACCACATAACTATGAGCGCTGCAGAGTCTGCTCAGAGAACAACCAAGGATGCTACCTTGTGCAAGCAGCTCTTCAAAATCAATTAGACCAAAAGGAGATCTGACCATATTCAAGTTCTAGTTCGATCAACGTAACGCAAGATTATCTTCCGGATCAAAGCAAAGACATTATCTTAATCCCTAAATGAGAAGTGGCCAAAGATGTATGCACTATAATCCCTCTACTCCATGAATCAAGAGTTCCTCTTGACAGTAGAAATATTCTCAACCTCTAACCAATTGAGACCGGCTACGATGGTCAGAAAAATCAAAAGGCTCCTGTGGTTATCTATCTGTCGGGACCAATACCGTACAAATCCGATAAGGTTATCCCTTACAAGTACGGCGCAACAAAAATAGAAAATGGAAAGGAAACTCCATTACCCTCCGCCGTGAACATTACAAACATCAGTCGAGTAACACGGAGCGGCCGTATCTTCAATAAAGGAGTTGGAGAACCCACCAGAGAAAAGGAACCTCAAACAGAAGTTCCCAATCAACCAGTCGAGCAATCCAGTAATCCCGACCTTTCAAATAACATTGATGAGATGCTGAAGCTCATCCAGAAGAGCGAGTACAACATTGTAGACCAACTGTTGCAAACTCCTTCGAGAATCCCTGTTCTATCTCTCTTGCTCAGTTCCGAAGCTCACGGGGAAGCTCTACAGAAACTCTTAGAGCAAGCCTTTGTGGAACAAGATGTGACCATAAGACAATTTGACAACATCATCTCCAACATCACTTCCTGCAGCAATTTAGGATTCAGTGATGAAGAACTGCCAGAAAAAGTCAAAAATCACAACATGGCGCTTAACAATACAGTCAACTGCCAGGACGATGCTTTAGCCAGCGTACTGGTATATACCGGATCAGCTCTAAATGTTATGCCAAAATCTACTCTAATGCGACTATCATTTCAAGGATCTCCGATGAGAGGCAGCGAGGTCATCGTCAAAGCCTTTGACGGATCCAGAAAAATAGTTATCGGCAAAGTTGACCTTTCTATAACTATCGGTCCTCACACTTTCCAAGTCACTTTCCAGGTCATGGACATCCGGGCAGCATGCAGCTGTTTATTAGGAAGACCTTGGATACACGAGGCTGGGGCAGTCACTTCGACACTTCACCAGAAGCTAAAGTTCGTCAAGAACGACAAGCTAGTCACAGTCTGTGGAGAGCAGGCCTTAATCATGAGCAACTTATCATCATCATCCTGTGTAGAACCATAGGAGGTTGTTGGTACCCAGTTCCAAGCACTTTCAGAGAGCAATGAGAATCACTCAGAAAAAGGAACATCGATTTCCTCTTACAAAGATGCTCTCGAAGTGATCAAGGGTAACAATGCAAAAGGATGGGGATAAATTGTCATTCCTGTGGATAACAAGACAAAGAAAGGTCTTGGTTTTTCTTCAACCTGTACCCAGACTTCTACTAATGATGACAGTTTTCATCCCATTCAGGACTTCTTCCACAGTGGAAGTTTGCTTCACCCAATGTCTCAAGAAGTACATACCATCAATGAGGGTGACTCCTCCGATATAGATGAAGAGTGGAAGTCCTATCTCAACGAGGACAGTTATATGTCTCAGGAAGAAACGCATATGCCATTTTGCTATCCCACACAAAGTCCGAGATATATACCAAGATCAAATGTCAAGATGATTTACGGAGATTGTGATCCGGAAGGATGTCGTGCTCCACCTAACTCATTAGAGGAGGACACTCTGATGAAAGACAACTTCAACTATGACTATTATGACCCAATGGATGACTTGCCTTTATGGCAGCCGTACCCAGAAGACTTGGGACAAAAGAGTCAGCCCAACGACGCTTATCAACTGAGTATCATTGAAAAGAATACCTGCGTCCCCACCAAATCGTGGGATCATTACTCAAGGCATTCAGAAGATATCCAGCACAACGATGAATCTGCAAAGATTACAGGGCAAAAGTTCCTCAACTATGATTTTCTCGAGGTCAATGTCATCGAGAGGGATGACTCCTCGAGTTCCACGGAAGTATGGGACACTTTAGGACAATCGAGTGGTAAGTACGACTTCTTGGTCAAGTACATTGATCCTGAAAGCTCTTGTATCAGGCTCGAAGACATTCAACTAACTGGATGGGGAGATCCACCTGAGAATGAAAACACTGTACAGGATACAATAGAAGAGTTCGTCTACGATAACTCTGCATGGGAGGAAGACTCAAACGATCCTGCTCCGCCAGAAATTAGCTTCATTTATGAGGACAAACCAAAAAAGAAGGTGCCAGACTTTGTGATTCACCGAGGAGTTCGCCGCCAATGGGTTGCTGTTGATGTCCCGAAAGTCGTCCATAAGTCTAAGTAATTGCCACCTATACCTTTCACCCTGCTTAGGTGAAACAGATGTTTTTATAGGGCTCACTTTCTGTAAATGTCCCTCTTCGCTTCGCCCAAAGCGATAGAGTTTTGTTTTATAGGGTTGTAGTTTCAAGAATCGACTAAATCATAAATAAATAAACGTCGTTCTGTAATTTCCGCATTTTATTGCTGTTTTCACTTTTCGCTTTTTCAGAAAATGGTAATCCTAAAAACAACTCAAAAATAAAAACAAGCATTTTTCAGAAAATACACTGCACACACTCTCGCAATCTCTCTATCTCTTCTAAAAAAAATCATCACGTCATGTAGATTGCTTGTTTTGAACCCCATTGAAACATACGATCTAATGCCTTCTCCCAACTTTGAATTCCCGGTATTTGAGGCTGAAGAAGAAGAAGACGAAGAAATTCCAGAAGAGATCTCCCGATTACTCAGACAAGAGGAAAGGTCCATTAAACCTCACAAAGAGTCGTTGGAAACAGTCAACTTAGGTTCAGAAGAAGAGAGAAAAGAAGTTAAGATTGGGGCACTGCTCAATCCAACTGTCAAAGAAGACTTGATAAAACTTCTCAAAGAGTTTCCCGATGTATTCGCTTGGTCCTATCAGGACATGCCAGGGTTGGATACCAGCATCGTAGAACATCATCTACCGTTAAGATCAGAATGTTCGCCGATAAAACAAAGACTAAGACGGACTCATCCAGACATGGCCATCAAAATCAAAGAGGAAGTACAGAAACAGATTGACGCGGGTTTCCTCGCTACCTTAGAATATCCTCAATGGTTAGCCAACATAGTACCAGTTCTGAAAAAGGACAGAAAAGTCAGAATGTGCGTGGACTACAGGGATCTGAACAAGGCCAATCCAAAGGATGACTTTCCCTTACCGTACATAGACATGCTGGTAGACAGTACAACAAAGTTTAAAGTATTCTCCTTCATAGATGGATTCTCGGGCTAAAATCAGATAAAAATGGCACCGAAAGATATGGAGAAAACTTCCTTTATCACCCCATGGGGCACCTTTTGTTACAAGGTAATGCCGTTTGGTTTGAAGAACGCTGGGGCAACCTATCAAAGGGCCATGACTACTCTGTTCCATGACATGATACACAAAGAGATCGAAGTGTATGTCGATGATATGATTGCCAAATCTAAAACAGAGGAGGAGCATGTAACCCACCTGTCAAAGTTATTCGAGCGGCTGAGAAAGTACAAACACTGTTTGAATCCCAACAAATGCACATTCGGTGTTCGCTCAGGAAAACTGCTAGGATTCATCGTCAGCCAGAAAGGAATTCAGGTTGATCCTGACAAAGTCAAGGCCATTCAAGAAATGCCTTCTCCAAAGACTGAGAAACAAGTCATAGGATTCCTGGGACGTTTGAATTACATTTCCAGATTCATATTCCTCATGACCGGGACATGTGCGCCAATCTTCAAATTACTCAAAAAGAACCAGGACTGCGTATGGACAGAAGACTGCCAAACCGCCTTCGACATTACCAAAGAGTATCTATTAAATCCACCTATCCTGTCACCTCTAGTGGAGGGAAGACCACTGATAATCTATTTAACAGTCTTGGAAGACTCTATGGGCTGTGTACTTGGCCAACAAGACCGAACAAAAAGGAAAGAGTCCGCCATCTACTATTTGAGCAAGAAATTTACCGACTGTGAAACTCGGTACATTATGCTTGAGAAAACTTGATGTGCTCTGGCTTGGGAAGCCAAACATCTTCTCCAGTGTATGATTTATCACACTACTTGGTTAATTTCAGAAATGGATCTGATCAAGTACGTCTTTGAAAAACCTGCTCTCAGGGAAGGATCGCCCGTTGGCAGATTTTGTTATCAGAATACGACATCGAGTACCATGCTCAGAAAGCCGTCAAAGTAAGTATTTTAGCCGATCATTTGGCTCATCAACCGATTGACAATCAAGAATCAGTCGGATTTGACTTCCCAGACGAAGATGTCATGTACTTGAAAATGAAAGATTGCGATGAACCGCTACCCAGTGAAGGGCCAGAACCAGGACCCCAATGGGGACTAATCTTTGACGGAGCTGTCAACCATTATGGAAACAGAATTGGGGCAATAATCATAACACCTCAGGGTACCCACATTCCTTTCACCGCCCGACTGACATTCAAGTGCACAAACAACGAGGCCGAATACGAAGCTTGTATCATGGGTCTCGAAGAAGCGACCGACTTAAGGATCAAGAACTTGGATGTGTATGGAGGCTCAGTCCTGGTTATCAATCAGATCAAAGGAGATTGGAACACATACCAATCAGAACTGATTCCTTACAAAGATTACACGAGAAAGTTGTTATCATTCATCAACAAAATCGAGTTTCATCACATCCCTCATGAAGAGAATCACATGGCTGATGCATTAGCCAATCTCCCCTCCATGATTAGTGTAGGTCAATGGAACGACATACCTATGATTGACATAATGCGCCTAGAAAGGCCCGCTTACATCTTCGAGATTGAAGCAGTCATAGACGATAAACCTTGGTATCATGATATTAAATGCTTCCTTCAGAAACAAGAATACCCGTCTGGGACATCCAGAAAAGACAGGAAGACCCTCAGAAGGTTGGCAAGCAACTTCTTCCTGAGCGGTGATACACTCTATAAGAGAAACTTTGACATGGTCTTGCTCCGATGTGTAGACAGACCAGAAGCAAACATGCTGATGAAGGAAATTCATGAAGGATCATTTGGCACTCATGCCAACGGACACACAATGGCGAGAAAAATTCTGAGAGCAGGATACTATTGGTTGACCATGGAATCTGAGTGCTACAAGTACATGAGGAGGTGTCACAAGTGTCAGATATACTCAGACAAAATCCAAGTACCGCCAACGCATCTCAAAGTTCTCTCTTCCCCATGGCATTTTTCCATATGGGGAATCGACGTGATTGGCATGATCGAACCCAAGGCTTCAAACGGACATCGGTTCATCTTGGTAGACATTGACTACTTCACCAAATGGGTCAAAGCAGCGTCATACACTAATGTAACCCGACAATTGGTGGTCCGCTTTATCAAAAACTATATCATCTGCCGTTATGGTGTTCCAAGCCAGATCATTACTTATTATGGATCTAACTTGAACAATAAGATGATGAAAGAGTTGCGCGCTGAGTTTAAGATCGAACACCATAACTCATCTCCCTACCGACCCAAGATGAACGGAGCGCTAGAAGCGACTAACAAGAACATCAAGAAGATTGTTCAAAAGATGGATGTAACCTACAAAGATTGGCACGAGATGCTACCCTTTGTTCTTCACGGTTACCGTACATCTGTCCGCACTTCAACAGGGGCAACCCCTTTCTCTCTAGTATATGGTATGGAGGCAGTGCTTCCCATAGAAGTAGATATCCCATCAATCCGGGTATTGATGGAAGCTAAGCTAACAAAAGCTTAATGGTGTCAAAGTCGACACGACGAACTGAATCTGATCGAAGAAAAATGAATAACGGCTATGTGCCATGGTCAGTTGTATCTGCAAAGAATAAAGAAAGCATTCGACAAAAAGGTCCGACCTTGTGTCTTTAGGAAAGGAGACCTCATACTCAAGAAGATACAAACATTCCTCACTGATTCCCGGGGAAAATGGACTCCGAACTATGACGGCCCCTATGTGGTCAAGAAAGCCTTCTCAAGTGACGCCTTGAGACTTGCAACCATGGATGGAGAGGAATTCGCCTACCCCACAAATGTTAACGTAGTCAAGAAATACTTCGGCTAAACTAAAAAAAAACGTCTCGGTGGATTGAAAACCCGAAAGGCCGGTCCAGGCAAAAATTAGAGACATAAGCAAAAAAATCCCGGTGGATTGCAAATCTCAAACAACAATCCAGGCAAAAATTAGGGATTAATGGCAAGTAACTACGTCCGACGAGGTTAAATCCACAGCGGTAATACCATCAGTCAGAAAACTTCAGTCAAGGTCATCTTCGACAGAAGCTTAGGATGCCCAAAATTCAAAGTTGGTAGAAGGATAACGATCATTATGTTTCAATGTAGCCCTTTTCCCCTAAATTTCCATTTTCTAACTTTGTAAATACTCTATGGGATCACGCGCTTGGCTGATTTCCATCCTATCAATAAAATTTGAGCCCTAGTGCTTTAGTTTGTAATTCTTATTTGTTTTAGCTTTATAGAATGAAATTTTTATCATGATCAACGATTCTTGAAATAAAACAAAAATGAATTTACTTGTCAAATTTTTCTACTTTTAAAATAAAGATGGCAATTTCTTTTGACTGTTGAACATCGAAAGAACATCGATCGCTTCTCCAGAGGTGATTGAACCTGAAAGTATAGAATCAAAGTACTCCTTCTAAATCAGTGCACCTGAATGAAGGATCAACTGTTTTAGATGTCATGTTTCATGTGAGATCCCCGGCAGAGTTCATACCTCGTAAGACCGATTGACAATTCTTTTTCCCCACAGGGACTACTTCTCCTAAGCAAGGCAGGATTGCTATTTTAAACCAGTGATACTTTTCATCCCCCGCAGTGGCCGAGTATCCAGTCGTGTTCATCTATTAGTCTGCATGTCGCGTCAGTTTTGTCAGCATAAACATACATACATCGTGCATTATTGATTCATACTCATATTCACATTGCATCACTATCACTCTGGTCAGTCTTATCCCCAAGTGATAAAAGTCCTCTCAATCGAGTTGTCAGTTTTTTCCTCGTCAGGAAATGTTTTTTCTGAACAATCTCTGCCCCCAGTTTATTTCTGGATTGGAGACGGTCCTTGACCACTTTGATAACTTGAACCTCTAAAATGCAAGAAGACATTCGACAAACATCCCTCTTCACCATTGAAGATGATATTTTCGCTTTCCCAGATTAAATAAAATCCCCTGAGAAAGCTCGTAACTAAAGACTCTCAGCAACACATTGGTTTTTCTCTTCAGAAAGTCAACGTTAATGAAGTCATCAGCACCTCAAAATTGGATTACATCACATGGCATTTCTCCGAGAAGACCTCAAAGAAAAGTATGATGTAATATCCCCAAGCAGGAAACATCCTCTCAAGAGACCCGTTTTCCCCAGTAGAGTCAACAAATGACCTCTCTAACAGAGAAGTTTGAATACCTTTACAACTCAGACAAATGGGTTCCCCAACAAGTCTGACATCAAAATTTTTTCCCATTAAATGGTATCTCCCCAGGAAAATTCGGCGAGAAGTTTGATGAAAACCGCTACACATAGCGTCCCTTGTCAAGGAAGGAACTTAAAAAAAACTGAGACCAGTTCCGTGGCTGAAGACAAAGAACTAGGGGAAGTTTATTGACAAAAGAAACTGAGACCAGTTATGTAGCTAAAGATCCGGATCTAGGGAAGTTTATTGACAAAAGAAACTAAGACCAGTTCCTTGGCTGAAAACCAGGATCGAGGGGAAGTTTATTTCAGAAACTGAGACTAGTTCCTTGGCTGAAGACCAGGATCAAGGGAAGGTTTATTTCAAAAGAAACTGAGACCAGTTCCTTGGCTGAAGACCAGGATCGAGGGGAAGTTTCACCGTTTTCTAAGTATCATTGCTTAGCCAAAGAAGATGAATGAGCAAACTTCCATTCATAACCCCCATCAAAATTTCGAGTATTTCGATATTTAATCCTCTTGCACCCTGAATGCCCGAATACCTTCGCCATTCACACATTCGGGTCCAAGCAAATTAAATAGGGGCATCTTTCATACCCCAAATTTTGACCACCAAGATTTCCCATCATTGTGTAAGACATCACCACAATATGGATGTACCTTCTTGCCTCATCAATCTCCACAAAGATGGTTGAGCATTCACCACAATCAAGAATTAGGGTTTCAAGCCCTCTCAGAGCACTTAGAAAAAGGATCAATCAAGAAATGACATAATCTTCAACTTGTATAAACCTCTCAAACACCTATAAAGGATCAAGAGTACTCCCACATCAAGAATCAAGCACAAAGTTGCAACATTCCAAGTGGATCAAGCCTCAAGATCGCCAGTGTCACCAAATTAGGGGTTTGGTCGACTGAGGCCTCCAGATGAAAATTTTCTTCTGGGCTTGAGCCAATGCTTCAAAGCATAACCCAAGATACTCCAAGGGATCTCATGGACCCAATCATCAAGTAAATTTAACCTCAAGGGATGCATTTATTCAAAAATCAGGAATTAGGGTCTCTTGACCTAATTCACCCCTAAGTTGACTTTTGGGACAAAGCATGAGCCAAGATATCAAGACATGATTTGAGGGCCTCCAATACACTACATTGGTCCATTTGAACCAATGGATTAATCCAAGAAGCTTGATTCACAAGTTTCAATTTCATCAGGACCACAATTAGGGTTTCGAGGAAAAAGTCAACTGTACCTTTGACTTTTGACCAAGACATGCTCCTAAACCTTGGGACATGATTCAATACACCTTATATCACCTATGGAATCCACCCATTAGGTTTTATTTAGGTCAAGGACTTTATTTCACAAAGGATTGCACAGTTTAGATTTCATCCGATAAAAAGTCAACTGTGCACAAAATCAAGTTTGAGTTTTTGGAAATTTTCACAAATATGGTTCCCCTAAGTCAAAAATAATGTTAATGTATGATATTGATCATCATCCATTAAGAAAAATCAAGAAAAGTGAGGTTTCTTGCAAAAGGGGCAACCTTGAGAAAACAAAATTTTTCTAAGTTATTGAATAAAAATGGTTTTGGTACCAACTTCCAAGGACCATAACTTGAGATCCATGCAACCATTTTGGGTGATCCAAAGCTGGATTTGTAGGTCTTGTTACACTCTACAAAAGCTTCAACTACCTCGGACTCCAATTCCTCTTGGATTTTGAGTTATGGAGTGATCAAAATGACAAAAACATGAAAATGACACTTTTTCCAACACTTAGTGAAAATCTGCCTAAGTTACGAGCCTTGAACATCAATGTTCATGAGGTTTTTTCAGTTGGGTCCAAATAGTTTCAAAACAAACTATGATCACACATGTTTTGTATCATATGAGGGCTTTCTAAAAAGCACAAGAGCCTCCCATAACTCAACCTGAGCAAGGAGATATGAATCCCTCAAAATCACCATTTCCAACAGCCCCAAGCAAGGCAGATTTTGTGCATTTGCTCGATTTGGAAAATTTGGATAATTTTGAGCCTTGTTATCCATTTGGACACATCTGAGGATAAAACAAAAGGAGAATGATCTGATCCTCAAGCCTCCAAAGTCCAAGAATATATACTTATCCATAACAAACCTAAAAAGTCTAAAAAGGTGCCAAGACTCCAATTTTATTTCTAAGCATTCAATGGATGCACCAAGGTGGTATGGACTGACACATTCCTAATTGAATTAAAGGACCATAGGCTTGTACCCTAACCTCAATTCAATGGCTAGAGGAGACCAAAGATTCCCTTGGATCAACATTGGCCAAAGGCCTGTTGCAGCTGCCATTCACTGTTGATGCCAAAAAAAACTTGATACACTATAAATAGAGCTCAATTGTGATCAGTTTGAGTACACCAAAGCACTACAACACTTGCTTTCCTCAAAATCTATTTCTTTAGGCCTAAATGCCTTCTTTTGCAATGTAACTCTGAGTTTTTGAGTTAGAGAGAAATTCCACCTAAATTTTGTCCCAATCCATGGAGAAATGAGAAAGTTAGAGGCTTCACGTAAATTGCCAAAACTTTCCTTGCCTTGCCTTGCCTTGGCCAGGCCTGAAAACTTGGCACCCCTTATGTATTAATGGGGTGGTTTTGATACACGGATGTATCAGCATTCCAGTGGTAGTGCGCATGTGTGTTTGTGTATGAGGTCGTGGGTTCAAATCCCACCCAGTCCTTTTTTGTTACCTCTCTCTTTTTTGCTATTTTTCAATATTTTCATGTTTTTGTTAATTAATTGAAAAATTAATTTCTCTCTCAATTTTAATTATTTTTTATTGCTTCTTTTTTTGAAAATTCGCAAAAATGTTAAAATATTATATTTCATGAAAATTTCACAAAAATATTATTTATTTCATATATTTAGTAGTTTTGCAAAGAATTATGTTTTATTTGTTTTTTAAACATTAAAAATATTTCTTTCTCTTGGTTTTGCAAAATTGAAATGATTTTTAAATCATCCCATTAATGAAACATGATTTTTCAAGTATAAATCCAAGATCACAATCTTTTTTCACATGTTTGATTATTTTAATTGAATTTTTATTCAATTAAAATACATTAAATCAAGAAAATTAGGGTTTTAAATCATTATCACCCTAACAAATCTTTTAAAACCTTTTTGGGCCTCTAATAGAGTGTAAGACCCAACCCCCCTTTGTACATAAATACTTTTGGGCCTCAATCATTGTATAAGTCCCAGTATAGTTTTCAAAACGACGGTGCGATCACTGTCTTTCCATGGGCCTCTCCTTGAGTTGTAAGCCCCATCTCGTGTACAAAAATAAACTTTTGGGCCTCTATTAGAGTGTAAGACCCAATCCCTTTTTAACCAAAACCATTTTGGGCTTCAGTCATTGTATAAGTCCCACTGCGATTTTAAAATCTCGGCGCGGTCGTCGCCTTTTAAACGAAAACCATTTCTTTTCTTTTTTCAAACTTTTGGGCCTCTCCTTGAGTTGTAAGACCCATCCCTTTGTACAGAAAACCTCTTTGGGCCTCATCCATTGTACGATCACTGTTTTTCATCAAGGCCTCTCCTTGAGTATAAGCTCCAACAATCTCTTCAAAAACAACTTTCCTTTTTAATTTAGGTTCAAATTCATAGTTGTTATCAAAGTTTTCTTTAATTTCTTGAACAACTAACCATATAGCTGTTACAATGGAAGCTTGCTCACCTGTAAGTTTTATCAGCTTTCAGTTACCTGCTTTCATATATATATATATATATATATATATATATATATATATATATATAACTGTATTGTTGGAAGCTTGCTCACCTGTAAGTCCTTCTTTCATATCCTTTGTAAATGCAATAAATTTGGGCCTCAGTCAATGTATAAGTCCCTCAATTGTTTTCAAAACTACAACGCAATCGTCGCCTTTTCAAAAGAATTCATCTGGGCCTCTCCTTGAGTATAAGCCCCAAAAACTCCTTTAAAAACAACTTTCCTTTTTGATTTAGATTCAAATTCATAGTTGTTATCAAAACTTTCGTCAATTTCTTGAATAACTAACCATACAACTGTGTTTACAATACTAGAAGCTTGCTCACCTGTAAGTACTACTATACTCTTCAATATACTTGTTTATATATTTCATCTGTATATACTTGTATATATATATATATATATATATATATATATATATATATATATATCTGCTTAGAGTTTTCCCCGGTAATTAGGTCTAGGATTAGATCAAACCAGTGGTCACTCTCTTAGCACAGTCAAAACTAGTTCCCCATAGGAAATTCCAGATACAGTCTTGCATCATCTTGGGCTTATACAATATGGAACAGAGAAAGACATTATTCCTGGTGAAACTTTTCTCAAGACTGTCACTACTTATAATTTTGTACAAGAAATTCATTTCCCTAGAGAGGATTAATTCCCGGTGAAACCTCTCTTGAATTTATTCAAACCCTAGAACTGTTCACTAAAGAAAGCATTATTCCCGGTGAAACCTTTCTTGAACTTTTCTTAGGTTTGAACCCACAAGCTTCCTAAAAGTTCCCAGCCTCCTCTTGGGCTTTGTACAAGGACCCTCAGGCTTCTTAGAAGTGTTCAGCCTCCTCTTGGGCTTAGTACAAGGACTCAAAGACCTCTTACAGGTATAGGACAAGACCTAGTCATCTTTTGCTAGTTCAATCCTCCAGAGAGTCAGAATCTCAGAACATCAGATCAGTTTAGGTTTGATTCTCATCCCTTAAAACATTAGCCTCCTTTTGGGTATCATACAAAGATCAACCTTTTCATACCAGTAGACTTAGACAGTCTCATCTCCTCTTGGATCTCAAAGAAACCCTCAAGTTTCTTGAAAGCACAGGAAAACCTTGATCACTTCATCAATCTCCAGCAGAGTTGAAACCTCCAAAGGTTAAAAACTCAATCTTTGAGCTACCATTCTAAATACCTAGGTAGGGTCAAATTACTATCAATAAACCCTCTATCAGAACCTCATGGTCTCTGATATCTCAACTCTTCTATAATCCTCAGCAAGAGTTGATTCCCTAATTTGGACCTGTCTCTGGATCTCAATAATCCTCAGCAGAAGTTAGCCTCCCCTTACGCTTCATATAAGAAATTCCCCAACCAGCCTCCTCTTAGGCTTTGTATAATGATTTTCCCTCAGCAGTTTTAGCCTCAATCTTGGGCTTTGTACAAGACACATAAAAATATTCTCCCGCTGAGTCAATCAATTCTTTTAGTCTCAATCTTAGGCTTTGTACAAGATAGATAAAACCTCTCACCAGTGGAGCTAAATTCTTTTAGCCTCAATCTTGGGCTTTGTACAAGACAGACCAAATATTCCCCCGGAAGAGTCAATTTCTTCCAGCCTCATCTTAGGCTTTGTATAATGATCTCCCCAATAGAGTCAGTCTCTTTTCAGCCTCAATCTTGGGCTTCGTACAAGACAGAAATAAAACTCCCTAGTAGAGTCAACCTTTTAACTTCAACCTTGGGTTTTGATCAAGGCACACAAAAATCAACACCCCTCAGAGGAAATCAATATTTCTCTGTAGGAAGACATTTCTCTATACATCACACATTAAAACAGACAAATTAAACAAACCCTAATCCCAGATAATTATTGTAAGTGGCACACTTATTGGTTCAAAAATCCAAGTCGTAGTCCATCTTTTATCCTAGTAAACCCCTTTCTTTCATCTAATTGCCGTAAGTGGTAAGCCTCTGGATTATTTACATCCAAGCCAATGTCCCTCTCTTAGCATGGAAGATTCCTAAGGAAAAATAGCATTTCTCTACACCGAGTTAAAGTTTCCTCCTTTAGGACAAATCCCTTATAAAGGAAATTATAGCATTGTTGGATTTCACATATCCCAGTTAAAGTAATTCCCCTTTATAACCAAACACCCCAACAATGTGTGATGAACAGGTGACATATCTCCCTTTAGAGATGACAAATTCTCTCTCAGTCAAACCTTTAGCTTCAATCTTGGGTTTTGAACAAGACATAAATACTCATCTAGGTTCAATCTTGGGCTTTGAACAAGACACCAAACATCTTTCCTCCCATAGAATAGGAGGAACTATGACTGCTCTGATTTCCCTGTTATCATTAAGGGAATACGTAGGCATAAGATTGTGAAATCTTAGCGAGCACACATAATAAAAACTTTAGGTCCAGTACCTTAATAAAAACAACAAAAAAAACTCTCTCAACGTTCCCAAAGGAGAAACTTTCCCAATTTATAATAGATAAACACCAGTAAGTATATAACAGAAGAACATGCCAAACGATCTATGGATAACCATATATACGCTGGGTAATTAACAACTCCCCTTTGTATAATCTGACCCCGCCCCCCCCCCCCCCCCCCAATCTCTTAGCATTTGTTAATGAAAGCATTTGCGTGCAAGGTTAGTTTTAGATAGCTTCCCTTTCCTTTCCAACTTCATAGGATAAATAAGAAATCAAAAAGTAGCACCCAATTCCAACCAATTGCGGTAAGGTGGTCGCGTCACCGATAAAAATCGCAAGCTACAACCACCACTGGTGGTTGCACTATCCTTGCCAGCCTCAGTCGAAGTGTGTTGAATTTGAGGAGTCTTCGCTGCTGGATCATTCTCTGTCGACGCTCCTTGAAACTCGTCAACTTTTTTAAGACTAAAAACGGTTACCGTCTCAGGCGGGTTTGCAGCGTCGACTGTTGTAGTATTATCATTCTCAGCAATGGTCGAATCAGTCACAGTTTCCTGCAAGAAGGGGTTTCAGTAAGAAAATACCTAAGTAATATATGAGCCAAGAAAACAAGGACGATGAATATCTCAGTAGTATGTTTGAGAGGAGGTGTTTCAGAGTCGACAGGTTTTAAGACCTCAGCAAGATTTCTTGGAATAGTGGGTTTTACGGTCGAAGTGACCATTTTGGAAGGTGTTCTCTTGACTGGGACTTTCTATTTCTTTACCAACGGAGTAGCTGGAGAGGATGCTGAGGCTTCAGAAGGAAAGATCAGAGATTGGGTGCTTTCGTCTGACACGTCATCCTCAGGAGAGGGTATTTTATTAGAGGCCTAAACAAACAACGGAGTAAGATAACAATAGGAATGAGAGTAAGGGACATCGAAACATGTCGTACCCGTGGTTTCAGGACTTTCGGTTTCTTTACAACCCTCGTTGAGGTCGATGCAGCAGCTGGTTCCTATTTTTGACCCTGGAGATAAGCATAAACGATTAGCTAATGATAATTAATGAGATCAAAGGGAAGAGTTTAGGAGCTACCTTCTTTGGTGGGTCTTCTATAGCGTCATCCCCCTGACTGCTCTCGACAGGCACAACAATTGTCGGAGTAGGAGCTTCGCCAGCAAGGGCAGCAAAGACGTCAACCATGTTTTCCAGAAAGAGGTCACGTTGAAAACATTGGGTTTGGTATTCTGACCACCAGGCATCAAAGTCTTCTGTGGTGAAGAAGGACGTTGAGTCGACCAGGCAGCTCAAGGCGTTGAGTCAACCTAGAAAATTTGAGGCAATTTTTGTGGCCTGCCAAGTTCAACCATCGACCAGCACAAACAATATCAGAAGAATGCCACACTAAGGACTTAGGCAGCATCTGGCTCAGGCCAAATTGACGAGCCACCAAGTTGGGTTGGTAGTTCATAAACCCATATCCTGCACTCCCTGTCTCGATTTGGAAAGATAACATGGTGGGAGTTAAAAACTCCCTCCATATAGAATTCGACTGCGATGCTGCTTTGGGGGAAACACCGGGGAACAGAGTTTTGAACTACATCGGACCAACCTTTCGATCCACGAAGGGTGCTATACTTGGGACGAAAGATGTGGCTTTCACAAACATGTTAAGATACTTCATAAAGATAGTTTTATTGGGGTTTTCTTGAGTGGTCATTAGGGTAAGTCGAATGCCCTCTATAGGACGCTCTTTGTTTAAACGCTCTATTATTGCAGATGCAGGGTAACCCAGTTGGTGTTCGAAGGTGGCGTTAAGCGAATGTTGCAACAACCACATAGGCCCTGAAATATTCAAGGTTTTGGTAGTCTCATGGAGGAGTTTTAGTCGCAAGACTGATAGCCCAAGGGAAATATAGAGGGAGGATAGCAAGAGCTTACCTAAAGATACCTGTCGGCCCTCGTGAATTCGGATCGCCAAGTTGATGTAGCTCTTGGCTATTTGTAGAGAGCCATGGCAGAAAAGATAATACGGCAGCCACAGAGTCAGAAAAGCAATGTGTTCTTCATTTAAAACTTCGTTGGAACCTTTATCGTGATAATCTTCGATATAGTTCTGGAAACTAGATCGCTGGAAGTTGAAGGTGTTGATCGTGTCTAGAGTCGGGTTGAAAGTTTCGCCCAAAGGTGAGAGGCCAGTAATGGCCGCCATGTCGAAGAGTGTCAGCGTGAACATACCACAAGGGAAGTGGAATGTGTTGGTCAAACCTTCCCAGAAATACATCGACACCAGTAGTAAACAAGGATTAACCCATTGAGCGTTCCTAGAGAGTTGGATGGCGTTGAAGATGCCAACTGTCTTCCATTGCTCCTGACGCTTACCTTGGACCTTGTTGAGCCAAGAGATGTAGTCCTTGTTGCCAGGTGTAGGCATCGACCGAAAGACCCTGGCCTTAGGCCCCATAAACTTGAGGTCGAGGGTGCTACCTTTCTCAATAGCAGGTGGTATGGTGGGAGCGTAACAAGGAAATAACGCTTGGAGTTCATGATGATTTAATTTTTTATCAGGATATGTCCCATGGAAGGCATGCAGTTTTCCAGTCACCGCAAAGGGAATGATCATCTAGCATTGCCAAGTTGCTACCACCGCATCGTCAGCAGACGACGGTTGAGGAAGGGGTCTGAGGGATTCACTTTCTGCAAGAACATAGGTAATGGGGTTGTTTCCAGTGGTGTGAGTAGAGGAAGCGGTGAAGGTTGCAGAGGAAGCCATTGAAATGGGAGTTAAGATCAATAGAACTTTGGGAGCAAGAAAGTTTTGGAAGAAGAGGAAAGTATGAGAAAATGTGGAAAAGAAAGCCAAACTTGGGTGAGGGGTATTTATAGACAAATGACATTCAACTGAAAGGTCAAGGAAAACGAATTGTTCGAATTCTGCAGTTAGTGGGAGTAGTTTCAAAGCCCATAACTTAGGATGATACTAGCCATAATGACATTTCTTGGAAATCATGGCGTAGAAAGGTGCCATCATCATGTCAGACCGTGTGTGACAGGTGGTTGAGATTCGACAGAAGACAAAGCGATTAAGTTACTAGGTCGAAACACGAGTACAATCGAAACCTCAGAAGAAAAACAAAACGCCAAGTTTCTCGGTCGACATGGTGCTCAGTCAAAACTGGCCTTTTGGGAGGGCAATTTATTAGCTGGAAGATTTTGACTAAGCAGGGAGAATGAAGAGATGATGAGAAAGCCAACAGGTAGATCAACTTCAGAAGGAAAAATGGTGAGGAAATCAAAGCGCAGGTCGACACGAGTAAAAGATGCGTCGGAAGAGGACCCAAAGGCTATGCTGTCGAATGGTTTCGACTGATGACCAATGAAACCGACACAAAGTTGGGGATTCTTTGAGCAGGAAGAAATTTAAAATGCTGAGAACTTGGGGAAGTTACAAAGATGGCGGGGCAACACGTGTCACAACCAAGGCCAACATTGAGAGAAAAACAGTTATTTCTTTTTCCTATTTAAAGTAATGTCCATTTCCATTTTAGGGGTCGCATTTGTAACATTGTAAAAGGGATAGACTCTAAGTACCAAGCTCTAAGAGAAAAGAGTTTACTCCCACAAGATGTATGATAGCGTCCACATTTCTTTTAAAAGCAATTTACATTACCAAAGTTAACAATATCTTGCCATTTACTTATTTTCTTGTTTATTTAATTCATATACACTTTTTCTACAAGTTTTTTCCAACTTACTCTAAATCAGAACCATCCTACCAACATCACACGTACTCCAACCATTTGTTCTGGGATTTTGTGGCTGATCCCGCAAGTAAACCTGTGACAGAAGGCCAGCAATTGTTCGCGTGAAAGTTGCGTGTGAACACTAGCAGGGGCAAGTTTGTTCCCAGTTGTTATTCCCATAGTTTGAAGGACAAGTTCGAGGACTTTGTTGTGCAAATGCTGTTAAACTAGGGAAATTACGTCGGGATTTGTGAATCTCTCCAAGAGTTTGAAGATAATGAAACATCTTGTATGCCAATTCTTCTGTAAAATCCTCTTGGTATTTTCTTCCAACAGACCATGTAATCTGGGGTAGAGGAGATTTGAAGTTTATTTTGTTGCAAGTGTAGTTGCTCATTGTGATAGTCATTATGCAAATTAAAATGCAGAACTACATTGTTCTTGCAATATCCTTTGCTAGCTCCCCAGTAAGTTGTTACTTCATTTGATCTTGGAAAATTCCCCATGGATCTTTCTCTTCCAACAAGGAAATTAGGCTCATGATGGCAATCCTCAGGTGAAGTCGTGAGGTTATACTCCGAGTGGAATACTCTTTCCCCCAGAGAAGGTTGTAACCTTGAAGTAGAGCTGCTGATTCTACATGTTCATCCCTAGTGATGTTCCAATCTGGTGAAGTTGGGTCGGTATCCTTGTCGAGATGTTTGTTTCATCCCCAGTTTTGTTTCCCTTTGTCTGTTTTTGTCATCATAAACATAAACATGACATACATGCATTCATACACATGCATGGCATCTGAGCAATTTTGCTACCATTCTGGTATTTACCTGTTTTGCTCACTTTGGGGTTTATCTCCCTAAGTGCCTGGGTTTGTCTTTTCTCTCCAATAGGGTCGTCAGCCTTAGGCATAAAGTGCCCATCATTTCCAAATTCCCCACAGAGTTTGATCCTCGTGGATGATGGTTGCTTCAGTTGTCTTTTCCATGTTTGGATAAGATAAATCCCCATTTGAGTTCATTCCTCAATGGTTGGAGTCTTGTTTGACCGTTTCTTTCTAGCTTGTTCCTAGATTGAACTTTGGTCCTTAGCAAGTGTTGCTTTTGAGCCTGATTAGGTCGCCGAACCTATTTTGAACGTGTATTTGCTTTGTACTGTGTCTCACATGAAAAACCTTTCACAGATCCTCATTAAAGACATCATCCATTCTCCAGCAGGGTTGTTATAACATCTCCTTAGAATTTACACCTAGATAACAAGTGGCAGTCTCCTTGAGAAGCTTGTTTTGTCATTGATATTTTTGCGACAATAAGTGGCAATCTCTCCTGAGAAGCTTATCCGTATTTGATGTTTTCCTCAACCTTTGATATGCAACATGTGGCAATCTCTTTGAGAAGCTTGTTTTCTATGGCGATAAGTGGCAGTCTCTCCTGAGAAGCTTATCCGTCCTTGGTGTTATTCAACCTTTTGTGGTTACAACTGGTGTTACCCTTGTTTAGTCATTTGCCATCAACTCTTTGATGACGACTTTCAAATACAACCTTTTCCATCAGCCCCTTGATGAGATTCCGAATTGAGGTGTTTTTTCCGTCAACTTTTTGACGATGTAGTCCAAGATCAGGTTTTCATTCTGTCAATCCTTTGCGATGTGTTCCTTCGGACATGTGTTTTTTATGTAAACTCTTTGATGAGGTGTCTCTTCGAGGAAGTCATTTTACTTCATTCTGTCAACCCTTTGACGATGTCAGTTGGTTTTGTTCCATCAATCCTTTGATGATGCCACTCTTTGGTGAATATTTTCCAAATTGGATCGTATCCGTCAACTCTCTGACGATGATAATGTTTGGTGAATTGTTTCTTTCAGTCAATTCTTTGACAAGGTGTCTCTTAGATGAATTTTTCTTCATTCCATAAACACTTTGACGGAGTCAATCTTTTCTCCATCAATCCTTTGGTGATGTGACTCTCTAATTCAATTGTTTCTTTTTATCACCCCTTTGACGATGTAGTTCGAGATCGGGTTTTCATTCTGTCAATTCTTTGACGATATGTTCCTTCGGACAAGTGTTTTTTCCGACAACTCTTTGACGAGGTGTCTCTTCAATGAAGTCATTTTTCTTTTTGTCAACCCTTTGACGATGTCAGTTGGTTTTGTTCCATCAACCCTTTAATGATGACTCTCAATTTTATGTATCTTCCCGTCAGCTCTTTGACGATGCCACTCATTTGTGAAGTTTTTATTTCCCCAATGGAGACCGTCTTTCCGATTCAACCTTCATTGAGGAACTTTTTGTTCTAGAATGTCATTCAGTCATACTTGAACTCGATGATCAATGATTCTAGATACCTCCATTGGAGCCCATCTTTTGGCTCTACTTCCAATTCTTTTCATAGCCAGTCAATGCTTGAACTTGTTGATTCACTACTCTAGATATTTCCCATTAGAGACCGTTTTTTCGGTTCTACCTCCAGTGAGGATTTTTTCTTCTAAAGTGCTAACCGGTCATGGCTTGAACCTGTTGTTCCATCACTTTAGATGTCTTGTTTTATTTTCTTTCCCAGTGGAGACCGTTTTTCCGGTTCAACCTCCAGTGAGGATCTTTTCTTCTAAAGTGCCAACCGGTCATGGCTTGAACCTGTTGTTCCATCACTTTAGATGTCTTGTTTTATTTTCTTTCCCCAGTGGAGACTGTCTATCTGGTTCTACCTTCATTGAGGATCTTTTTGTTCTAGAATGTCATTCGGCCACGCTTGAACCTGATGATCAATCATTCTAGATACCTCCATTGGAGCCTATCTTTTGGTTCTACTTCCAATGATGATGTTACTTTTACCTTTTCTTTGGTCCAATCTTAAGGCTTTGAGGATTGTGTCCTATTCTTGCCTATTTGTTTCAGAGCGTCAGCTGGTCATGCCTGAACCTGTTTATCAACTACTCTGGATCTTCCCCAGTGGAGACCATCTCTTGGTTCAACCTCCTGTGAGGATCCCTTCCTTCTAAAGTGTCAACCGGTCATGCTCAGACCTGTTGCTCAATCACTTTATATTTCCCCAGTTTGTTTTAGCTTCCCCAATATTGTTGTCATTCCCAATGAATGGTTACTCATTTTGTTGCCTTTATCCCTGTTTGCTTTTGTTTTTGTCTGCATGTTGCATTTAGCATCCCATCATTTTCATCATGCTAGAAATTATTGCATGACAGCATTGCATGGTTTTCTTTTGTCCATAGCATAGCATATCATTGCATCTACGGGAAAAATTTTCGGTTATCTATATTTAAATACCTTTCACCATGATTTCATGAGGATTGCAATCACTCATGTCATCCAGTGAAGGTATTTAAATAGGGGCAACTGTCATACCCAAAATTTTACCCTCAGATCCTCAGATTCATTTTCATATCATTTTAAGTCAACCATCTTTGCATTTACAGTTTTTTAGTCCATTAATCATAATCATGTGTTTGTTCCGTTTAATTTTTGTCACCTAATATCATTTTGATTCTTGTCTGTTTTTGTTCCGTAGATTTCTTATCTCATTTTTTCAATTCAACTTTTCAGGCATAATCTTTCATTTAATCTTATTTTATAGTTTTTAGAACTTAATGTTTGTTTTAATTTAGAAATTTTATTTATTTTCAATTCCATTTCATTTTGATATACTTTCCTTTCAAATTACTAATAATTATCAAAATTTACAAATTCAAAATTACTTTTGTGAATACATTTTTTTTTCTTTCAAATTATTTCTTTTATTTTACAAAATTCAAAATTATTTTTGTTAATATATTTTTTCTTTCAAATTGTTTCTTTTATTTTATAAAATTCAAATTCAACATTTAATTTAATACATGAAGCCCAAGTTTTTATTTTTTTATTATTATTATTAGTATTAGTATTATTATTATTAGTTATATTATTTATTATTATTTATTAGTTATTTATTTATTTTTTATTATTATTATTATTATTATTATTATTATTATTATTATTATTATTATTATTATTATTATTATTTACAAAGTCCACAAAAGCAAAATACCAATTAGTCAAAAAAATCTGTTTCAATTCATCTCAAAAAGCCTACACATCCTGCGCACCCATCCTAGAGTCCTGAGCACCTACCGAAGCCTTGCACAAACAATGACCAAATTGTATGACCTTTATGCTGCCAATTCACACCTCTACACCAAGATAAGACAAAGACTTTGCCAAAAACCTGATAACAACCTTTGACCAGAAAAATGCTTGCGATGCACTCTTTAGTACCTCCAAACCTGCCACCTCAAAGCACTTTTCACAACAAGACAATCTTGACAAAAAACAGTGTAGAATGATTCACAAACATTACACCAAATAAGTCATGCATCACAAATGCAAGCCTTGCCCAACAAAACACTCCAAGCCTCTGCTATCTCCCTGCTACGGTCAAACCAGCTCCTTCCACCAACATGTCAAACCGTACGGAACCACAACACTCCAAACAACAACAAAACAAAACTAATGCTACACCACAGCCTTGAAAAACACAGACCCTGCGCCATCCCACAAATAACCTATATCATCAACTTGTACCAAACCTGGAATGTGAAAGCCACCATACCATAGAAGAAGAGAAGTTCAAATAAGAAGGAGGAGGAATTCACAAAAAAAAATTCAGAACAAGGGTGAAAGGAAACAAAAAACTGTGGACCTTCATTTTTGAGTTCGCGTCTAAGCTCCTTCCAAAAGATTTTCATAACCATTATGTACTTCAAAATCACCATTCTGAATAAAACCTATCCCTCAACCATAATCCATCTCCCTCCTTCCAAACAACCACAAAATCCCTCTTTCACATAACCTCATCCACAACAAAACTGAATGACAACCAAAACCATCACTGCCTCATATCACCGTTTCTGTCGCAGAGAGAGAGAGACAAAATTGGAAGAGAGTTAAGCCACCATCGTGAAAGAAAACTCACTGCGAGAAAGAGGGTTTTAGGGTCTGTTTGGTTCAATCGAGGGGAGGGGAGGGGAGAGATTTTTATCAGGGGGAGGGGAGGGGAGGGGAAGGGAGGGGAGGAATTTTAATTACATGTATGTTTGGTTCAAAATATGAAAGGGGAGGGGAGGGGAGACATTTTATTTACAAATATGTTTGGTTCACAGGGGGAGGGGAGGTATTTTAAAATTATTTTACTTTTTTGTCCTTCTAATTTTACCATAAGAATCATAATATTTACCGTTTATAATTTAAATACAAATTCATTGACAAAATATAAATATTCAATCAGAGAACATCATGAAATTTTTTATAAAAACATAACGATTATAATATATAATTTTAAAAAGATTATCAAATACAATAAAATTTAACAAAAATTATTAAAAACAAAAACATTATGATAATTAAAAAGCAACTTTAAAATATAAAAAATAAAATAAAATAATTTAAACACATATAATAATAAAAAGATAAAGATATAAAAATATATAAAAAGAAGATAAAATTTGTTCAAAATAACATTTTTAACATTTTAATAAGTTAAATTTACATTTAAATAAATAAATAAGGGGTAAAAATGTAAATATAATTATAATTAAAATGGAACATCTCCCCTCCCCTCCAAATCCCTGCAAATCGGAGGGGAGCAAAAAGTGGTTCAGGAGGGATTTTGATCCCCTCCATCTACCTCCCTCCCCCTCTTAAAATTTGAACCAAACACAAAAACTAATAAATATTCCCTCCCCTCCCCTCCCCTCCCCTCCATTTACCCCCAACCAAACATACCCTTAAAGAAAAAGGCGAACGTGAGAAGGAAGGTTGGAATGGGTCTTGTTTCGCTTTCTTTTTTTGATCCGTTTTTTTTTACTCTGTTTTGAATAAGATGTTGAGGCTGCTTTTGATTTTGTTTCAAAATGATTTGTTTTTTTTGTTACCCTTGTTTTGTTGATAATGTGTTAGATGGGTCTTGTTAACCTTGTTTGCTTTCCTAAGCCCATGTGCATATGTTTCACTACACCCGCCTTTTCTGTCATCATCACCCGTGCATTTTTGTTGTGAAGAGATGATGGGCTTTTAAGCCCATATGATTCTCACATCATGTTGACACCCTTTACCTACAATTGCACCCTTAGTTCTAATTTTTATGTTAATTTAGAAATTAATTTTAATTTTTTATTTTTGGGGTTAAATCTTTAAGTTGTGTTTAGATTTTTAATATTTAAATTTATTAAATTTTTATGGTTTAGGATTTTATTTTTAGTTAATTCTTAATTAATCTTGACAATTCTTGACTTCATTTTAATTAATTCTTGATTTCAATTTTAGATATAATTCTTGATGTTATTTGTGGGTTAGCTATTTGGGTTAATCGTTGATAAACCCTTTGATTAGTCTTTGGCATTTTAATCAGAAATTTTTTATACTGCTTGTTTTGTGCTTGATGTTTTACTATGACTTGAGTTCCACTTTGTGTTCAAGTTTTGTTTGGCTTTCATCGTTTGATTGGTATGACTAACTATTATGTTGTTGCTTGTGTTGTTTTCGCATGTTCCACTTAGGATCCCCTAGCTCGACTTAATTTTTGATTAAGCTCGAAGTAGGATGGATTTAGGCCCTTAATTTCTGTTTGACAATATTAGGTTAGCATTTTCCCTCCATCTGATCCCAAAGGAAATGATCCCTCTTGTTGACTTCCTTGTCATGTTTAGGATAACCTTGTCCACCATCCCCTCGAGACCTTGTTAGAGTCTTACCCGGTAATCCTAGCCTTAGGATTAGAGTCGCCTTACTTTATTTGAGTGTCTTGCCATGGACACTTCATTCCCTTTTAACCTAGCCTTAGGTTTGGAGTCGCCGCACTCCATGTAAGTGTCATGGTTACAAACACTTACTTCCCCCTTGGAACCTTAACCCCAGCCAAGAGTTCCTCAACCCTAGTTAGGTGAACTACAGAGGCTCTGGTTCCTCATTCCTAGTCAGGATACATAGGCACGAGATGCGATATCTTGGCGAGCGCACTAACCCACTAACAACTAACAACTAACTCCCTTATTCTTCGCCGTCGTGCGACCGAGACTAGTTTACCTTATCTTTTATCCTAGCCTTAGGATTAGAGTCGCCGTACTCTATGTGAGTGTCATGGTTATGAACACTTACTCTTACCTTCCCCATTGGAACCTTGACCATAGTCAAGAGTTCCTCACCCGTAGTTAGGCGAACTAGGAATTCTCTGATTCCATCCTAGTCAGAATACATAGGCACGAGATGTGATGTCTTGGCGAGCATACTTAGTGTTGCTACCCTAGGTCTTTACCTTAGCACAGTTCCCTTAGCAAACAAACAATAACATAACACAAATACTAACGAGAAGTTCTTGTAGAGTACTACAGATACTTAGGATGTTAACACCTTCCCTAGGTATAACCAACCCCCGAACCTTAGATCTCTAGCTTTGTTGTTACATAGCGCACTTAGGGCTTTCTTCGATCTTTACCGTTTCCTTTGGATAAATCAAAGCACGGTGGTGAACTTCATGATTTGTGATTCAAGTTAACTAATAGTTTGATATCCGATTCTCACTGCAACACCCACATAATAATATTTGAATATAAAATTAAATTAAATATTTGATAAAATATCATTACAAGCTTACACTTAGACAATAAATCTTGATAATTATATCATAATTCTTTAGGCATACATCTGAATGTTATTTATCTTTAAATGTTTACTTTACAAGCTAGAATACTTCACACATTAATAATGAGATGACATTAACTGATGTTATTGGTGTATATCATGACTAAGCTCCGACGACCACCACATCAATGCACTTGATGACATATATCAATATGGATGAAAGACATGAAAATTTATTGCAATGTGAGCTTTAAATTATGTTTATTTTTAAATGGTCCTACTGAAACCACTATGAGATCAAACTAAATTAGCAAATTAATTCTTTTCACATACAATACATAAATTGTTATGACAATAATAGGTTCGATAACTTTATTTTAGAAGATAATCATGACATAATATTTGTATCGATACAAAATCAAACTTATAGAACATAAAGAAAGAGTCTCACAATAATCTAAGATATCCTTATTTGCACCAATCATATGAAAGATCTTATGTGTGAAGTCTTTGATTAGCGAGTCAACTAACATAAAGCCTATCTTTATACTTCGTATCCTCCAACAAACAATAATCTATAAGCAAATGATATTTATAAAACTTGATGTTGAACCATTATAGTACTAAGTTATGTCAAATATAACCTGAATAATCTTTCAATATCTTCAACCTTACACAACCAAGTCTCATAAATACTTACAATCATTTTCTAAATTAAGTTTTCTATTATATAATGACATCTATAGGGATTAGAGTCAAACATATTAATGATCTCCATATTGTTAGATTTTTAATTTTTGAGCAAATTCCCTTTTGTTCTATTTATCAATCTTTATGATTATCTTTTTTTAACAATCCAATTTTAAATTTCTCAAGTATCTCATTAATTATTTTATCTATGCTTTTCTGTATGCATATAAGTAACATTATATATCAGACTTTCACCGGTGTCTAATGACACAAAATTTCTCATGGCCGCACAATATTATTTTATTAATGTTTCCATTAAGAAAACACAATTTTAACATTCGTCTTATTCAGCTCCAACAGTTATAATGAGTCGTGAGTTTACTGATTGTCCAAATAAAGTATTTCAAAAATATCAAGATGTATCAGGACCTTAAGAAGATGTTGTGGTGGTCGGGTATGAAGAAGGATGTTATAGAGTTTGTTTATTCTAGTTTGACTTGTCAGAAGTTGAAGATCGAACATCAAAAGCCATCAGAATTGATGCAACCGTTGAGTATTCTGGACTGGAAATGGGAACATTTCTATGGAATTTGTGATAAGTTTAATGAAGACGACGAAGATAAATGATTCTATCTGGGTTATTGTTAATAGGCTGAACAAATAAGCTCATTTCATTCCGATAAAGATTAGGTATCCATTGTAAAAGCTAGCACAAGTTTACATCAGTAAGTTTGTAAAGTTGCATGGTATTCCTTCAAGCATTGTATCATATAGAGATCTGAGGTTCACTTCAAGGTTTTGGCATAATTTGCAAAAAGATTTAGGAACTAAGTTGAGATTGAGTTCTTCTTATCATCTGTTGACAGACGGTCAGATAGAGAGGACTATCCAATCCTTGGAAGACTTGTTGAGAGCTTGTGTTCTACAACAAGGAGGTAATTGGGATAAATACTTGTCGTTGATTGAGTTCACCTACAACACCATTTTTCATTCTAGTATTGGAATTAAATCATATGAGGCTTTGTATGGGAGGTGTAAGATTCCTTTGTGTTAGTATGAATCAGGTGAAAGTGTCGTGCTTGACCAGAGATCGTTCAGCAGACTACTAAGAAGATCAGGATGATTCAGGAGATGATGAAAGTGATCAGTGTATTTTAATACACCATATTTACTTTGTGTTATGATAATTTGATAACTTCTTGCATTATTTTCATTGATTTTAATATGTTTTTGAAGTTAAGTTTAAATTTGCTTTTCTTTTATTTTTATTGCTTATTTTTGGAATAAACTATAGTTTGATACTTTCCTACTGTGTAGACCATAACTTGAGCTACGAGAATCCTTTTGACACATTCTAATATGCATTGGAAAGCTAAGAGAAAGAGCTACAAGTTTTATGTTAATGTCAGAAGCCAATTCGAAGTGCAGAGGATTTAAATTATCATTTTTCACTCCAGGCTTAATAAAAATAAATTATTTAGTTTTGGCCCAGCTTATGTTTTTCGGGCTGGTGCTCTTAAAGCCCAATATTCTTTATTATTTAAGCTAAACTCAGAATTATGGAAAGGGAGGCAATTTTTTAGGAAATAAAGGAGAACACTTGGATTACATGGTGGGATAAACTCCAATGTTAATATACTTTTTTAGAATTTCATCAAGACTTTAAGGTTATTATATTATTCAATTTTTATTCAATTTCTTTCAATCATGTTTTGTGTTTTCTTGTTTGCTTAATTGAAGTTTCATAGAATAAGGTTGATTAAATTTAATGATGCATGTTCCTTAACTTCGCGCGTTAACTTAGAATATTCGTTAACTTCGCCCGATCTTTTGCTGTAATGCTTAATGCCACAAATATGAATATAATTCACATAGTGTTGATCATACTTGTTAGTCGATACTATAACCAAATAGGAATTGATTCCGCTTAGGGAATTGGTGATATAATATCTAATGATAAGTTAGAAATTACTGAACTTGTAGATTAATCAGTTAATCATAATTGTAATCGTTTTCTTGATTTTCAATTTTTCGACAACATAAAAACCCACTTTTCGTTTCTTTCCTTTCATTAAATTAACTTAGAGTCCTTGCGAAATGACTCAAGTGTCGCTTCCCTATTATACACTTTATTTACTCATTTTTTTATCCGTGTGCGACAGCAGATCAAATTGGCGCCGTTGCGGAGACTCTCTGTTGATATTAGCCAATTTTAGAATCCTAGTTTAGAGTATTGTTAGCATTTTTTTTGTTTTTTTTTTTACTTTTTTGTTTTTGTTTTTGTTTGTTGATTTTCAGAGTTGCATTTAGTGGTATGTATAGCCTATCAGGTGACTCTGTCAGCTACTATTTTGAATTGCCCCAAATTTTTTCCAGAAAATCAGAAGAAAAAAAATCAACAAAGATTACTCTCTTTGAAGAAACTTATAAGGGATTTTGAACCTCAAATTGCAAATTCCTCATTTTTCTATTTTATTTGAATTTATTTTTATTTTCGTATTTTAAAAAAAAAAAACCCAAAAAAATTGCAATTTCATTATTTAACTTTATTTAATTTTTAGTCATATTTTCATTTTTTTAGAATTGATTTTAATTTTTTTTCATTAGATTTTATTATTCATATTTGATAGTGATTTTAGTTGACTCTATATTGATTATGTGTTGATTTAATTTTGATTTTGATTTTAGTAGCCATATTTGACAGTGATTTTATTTGATTATGTATTAATTTGACTCTAATTTTGAATTTGATAATCATATCACGGTTAATCAAATTAGAACCATAAGAGAATTTGTTGCACCTGACTCACTTTTTGCTGATTTCCCTTTTTTGTCTAATTTTGATGACACTTATACTTGTGATATTTGTACTGATACTCATTTATGTTCAATTTGTAATGAAATTGAAGTTGCTTTACATGTTGATATTTTTTTTTAAGATTTCTACTAACAAAATTGATGTTGCAGATGTAAATGTAGTTTTTGTTGCCAAAATTTTACTATCCATTGAATAACCATCTTCTTTAGAGCTTAAGCCGCTCCCTGCAAATTTAAAATTTGCATTTTTATAATTGGAATAAAAGTTGAGTGCAATAATTTCATCTAAATTGGAACTTGAACATGAACAAAAGTTGTTGCAGGTATTAAAGAAACATAAGAATCCAATTGGATGGACCTTGGCTGACATTCCTGGTATTGGCCTATCCATGTGTATGCATAGAATTTTACTTAAAGATTGAGCAAAAGCAGTGAGACAGCCCCAAAGGCTGCTTAATTAACCCCTTGATTTTAGATTTTGTGAAAAATGAGATCTATATTGCATTAGAGGACAAAGAGAATACCATTTTCAATTGTCCATTCGACAATTTTGCCTATAGAAGAATGTTCTTTGATCTTGGAATAAAAAGCTAAGGCACTGGAAAAAATTTTAGAGTCAATGGACACCGCTTTAAGCTATTCCATGAGAGCCCCACATTAGAAGAAGTAACTGTAGAAAAGCTCTCACTGAGAAAGGCTACTTATGCAGTCATCTATTCTCCTTGACTCCTCGGGTGTGTTCTTTCCTCTCTCTCCTCTCTCTTATTTTATACTTGATTCTTTCATTGAGGATAATATGTGTTTTAAGTGTGGAGGAGGGATTTCATTTACTTTTCTTGTTTTGTTTTCTTATAAACAAAACTAAAAAATGCTTACTTTTTCATTGGATTTTAGGGTTGTATTGTGAAAGTAATTTATCATTCTCTTGAATAAAGATTCATGGTGTGATGTGAGTGATTTTCTTTACTTTCTTAGTATGATAAGTAGGACTAAATTCTGAATTGTTCATAATTTGTGGTAGATCATTAACCTTTGTAAAATTTTGCGCCTAATAATGGATAACATTAAAAAAATTTATCTCTTTCTTTCTTGTATGATTTCACTCATATCTGTTAGTCTCCAGAACTTGATATGTCTCTTTTTGAAACTGATTGATTACTTGTGCACACTAATATGATAAACGCTAATTGTTTTTGTTTTATTTTTAGTGAGTTATCCAAAAAACCAACCTTAAAAATAATATCCCTTGTTTGAAACCCTATTCAGCCCGTATATCTCATTCTTTGGTTGAAACTCGTTACAAGCCTAAAAGTGAAAAAAAAGTGATATCATCATATTTAAGGGGATGAAGGAGTCCTGTTTGAAGTTGTGTGGGGTTGATTTAATATAGCAGTGATATTTCAAAAATTGGCAGAAAAATAGAAAAAGAAAAAAAAAAGAAGAGAATTCATGTTCTTATCGCATTCCTTCTAAAAAAAATGAAGAAAAAAAAAGAAAAATATAAAGCAAAGAGAATTGAAAATGGCTACAAAGAAGTTGTTGAAAAGTGAATGAACTATTGTTTAGCTCATCTCCCACATTCAGTTTCAATTCTCTTTTGCCCCTTTAGATTTTAGCCTAGTGCCTCTTTGGATTTATCTCATCCTTTCCTTGGCTACGTTACAACCCGAATAAAGTCCTCAGATCTTTGTGTGCATGTATTTCATGTGTGGATGTTAGAGCCTTTTCAAGCTTATGGTAGTGAACACTTTCATGATGTGCTTTGAGTGCAAACAGATAACCTAAACATTTGAGAGTGAGAGAATATTTATATCCTGTGAGGAACTTGCCACTTCTGATGTATTCTTTAGTAAATTGTCCTCTTATTTGCTTTGATTGTCACCAAAAGTTACTCACTAATGTCATATTTCTTGAGATCTTTGAAATTGCATGTTCTTTTTTTGTTCTTGTTTCTCGTTTTTAGTTTGTTTTGAATTTTGAAGTTAGAGTTTTGTCCCGAGTGCAAAAGTACAAGTGTGGGGGAATTTGTTCAGTGTATTTTAATACACTCACTACGCTAAACAAGGGAAAAGAGGGCGCTTTTTTTGGCCTATGACAACGCTTAAAAGCGTTGTTTAAGGCTGCGCTGTCGTAGGTAAAGACAACGCTTTTTTATTTATGAAAAAGCACTCTCTAAAAGGGGGACTTTAGACAGTGCTTTCAAAAGTGCTGTCTAATGTATACGTTTAAAATTTTAAAGAATTTTTTTATATACTTTAGAGAGCGCTTTTTTATTCAAAAGCGCTCTATAAAGGGGGACTTTAGACAGCGCTTTTGAAAGCGCTGTCTAATGTATACTTATAATGATTTTTTTTATATGTCTTTAGACATCGCTTTTTTCTCAAAAGCGTTGTCTTTTGTCTACGTATAATTTTGAAGATTTTTTTTAAAAAATCCCATTTTAACCATTTTTTTTATGCAGCAACCTGTATAATTCACATTTCCATAAACCTGTATAATTCACATTTCAATAAACCAGTATGGATACGCATTTCCATTAACAAATTCTATTTCAAAAATAGAATTTACATTAATGCAGAATTTACATTTCAATAAACTAGAATTTACATTCACAAAACTATACATTCAAGAAAGAATTCTTCTTGCAATAAAGAATTCACACAATTCCTCCTTAGTATCTTGCAATTGTTTCCTCGTGTAATAAGGACACGCCATATCATCGAAATACTACATAACAAAACAAAATACGCATTATTTAGTTAAAAATAATTAATTATATGACATATCCGATAAATATTAAAATAAATCCTAAGTTATAAAACCATGCATACCGTAATAGGAATCTCCAATTGTCCCATTTGAAGGATTTCTCTCATGAACCTCAAAACGAAGTACCCGCAGTCTATGCCATTACGCTGACGATGGCACTACACATAGACAAACAAATAAGAAATAATATATAGATGTTTTGTGTTATCAAGTAGCATCACTAATAAGCAATATTGTGAAAATTAATATACCTCCACTTTGACCCATGTAATATTGGTTGATCTAGCCCGTGCTACTCGAGTCTCTCTTTGTGCACGGTACAGTAGTATAGCTCTATAAAAGAAAAACATAAACTTAGAACAATGTCACAGAAATAATTAAATATACAAATACACACGAATATTTCGAACAATCTCACTTACGTGTCAACCACATCCTTCATATTCTGATATGTGGACCAATCAATATACAATGAATTAAGATAATAGACCACTTCTGTTATAGGATTAATGGCAACCAACAACCAGTGTCCACTGTAAAATATAACAAAAGTTTAGATGGATAATTTCTACGCAAAAGATACAAATTAAAGATTAGAATGAAAATCTTACCCGTTTCCAGTATTATACGGTAAAAGAAACAGACTTTCTGTGTTTCTGGCCATAAATCGGTCAAGTAAGTGGTCTCTTACTTCAATTGCATTCATACCAATTCACGGTGCATTAACAAGGCTGCAAGAGAAGAAATAGAATTTGTTTGACAATTCCGTCCCCCGCATGAATTTTTCATACAGGCACCTTAAATAAAAACATAATAAACATTAGACCATTTTCATTGAAATGTGTAAATAAATTGTTCAACTAAATAAATAATAGATTGATTGGAGTACCAGATGTATGAATGCATAACACCGATGCCTAATTCAGTATGCTTGAATATCTGCTCCATGTCCTCTTTTCCAATTATCTCGGAATGCGGAAATCCAAAAACACCTTCGACCATTTCTATTTGACGAATAGCACCATCCATCAAATCTGACATTGTCATAAGTGTTTCTAGACACGACTGAAAGCGAGCTCTTTTTTCCTGCACGGTCCTTGTAGGAGCTTTTTTCATGCCGATCTGTTGTGAAGCATGAGCAGGAACCTAACAATCATATAAGTTAGGTAAAGTAGAAAATCATGAAACTTTTGAATTCGGATAATAGAATAACACTTAAAAGCTACCTCTCTGTGTGATTCAACAAACTCGTTTTGCCGCAAAACCCCTTTATTCTTAGCTGCGGGTTTTGTAGGAGTCTAACATCACCATGTAAAAAAAATGTAAGTAATGGTTCAGAATTATTTTCATAATCGTTTAGAATTGACATTTGAATACTAAGAGATTCGTAATGGTTTTCAACATACCTCATCACCCATGGAAATGAGGTCTAACGACCATGCAACAAACGAACCTATTGCATCCCACAACAATGTAACCTCTGAAACCGAGTCAGGTATGGGTAGTACCGCATCCGTATCTAAAGCGATATCAACCGACACTTTCAGATATCCATTAGGTAGAGGTTGATGGTGAAGTAACGCTCCCACAAGGTTATGCACTTTTCCCTTGCCAACCATGCGATAAGTCGGTAACGACAAATACAGCTGGCAAGATGAAATGCCCTGAAGCAATAATAAATATGTAACTGTTAATATGTATAAAGGTCAATTAAAATAAATGTGTTAATTTAATTAAAATAAATATGTGTTAATTACCTCAGGAATTTTATTTGGAGAATTCATACTAGCTTTGTCACTAGTATCTTTTATGCCGGAACCGCGCTTTTCCGCCTCATATCTCTCTTTATCCTGTTGCAATTCACGGACTTGCGCTTGTAGTGCCATCAAAGTTTGGATGACTTCTTGGTTGCTGGGATTTTTTCTCTTTGGTTGCTTATATAGGGAAGATGGAGTCACACCAAATCCTTTACCTCTCACCCGACCGGGATACTCAGGAACATTTAGTACTCGACTAAGAATGCTCCTGCAATCATCCTCAGCTGTGGGTAAGGATTTAGATAGATTCTCCTGAAATTCATTGACAAATCGAAAATTATTAGTGGGGATTAAAAATTAATTATATTTTAATAAAATTTTGATTAACTTTGAGACATAATGTTATACTTACACATTCGTTATAAACATGCTGAACATCTTCTCTAACATCTCCATCCTTACCCACGCGAGCTTCCTTCCACAAAACATGGTCCGGAAGTGATGATTCTTCACTTTTAGACTCTTCTAACTACACATTTAGTTAAATAATAAGTTCATCAATTATAACACAATAATACAATTAATAAAATCATAACATTAATATATACTTACCAATTTTTGTTGTAACCGTGCATATCCCAAACGCCCTTTTCTGTATGGATACGCGGGTTTTGATGCTCTTTCGTGATTAATGGCACTCAATTTCTGGATAAAAAATTTTAAGTCATATCAAAACAAACTAATGAAACAAATATATAATACAATCAATAGACATGACAACATAACATTACATTGAATTCTTCGGTTTTCCGTTTGTCTACAAAAATGCCCCATTCTTCCGGTGTAATCACATCCGCATACAACGGTGGAAGTTCGGCTTCAACAAAATTTTTGTCCTCATCCCTAAGATATTTGTTTGATAATAAGGCTCTAAACCCTCTGTGTCTCTTTCCGGCCAATTGAAGACAATACTTTTTCCGGCTTTCTTCAATATTAAAGGACCTCTACGAAAAAACATACACATATAAACATAAAGTGTGTTAGTATAAGTAAATTAAAGACTTAATCGTCAACAAAAATCTAATAACATCAATCATATTTGGTAAGTACCTGTATCTTAGTCCATATCTTTTCTTTACCGGCATCCAACGATTTACTCCTCCAATTATCACTAGTGATTGGAATGTGCTGACGGACAAGTGAACCAATGTATGAAGACAACATTGAACTGTTAGGCTCAACTAGTTGGTTCTCGTCACTCCAATGTACATCAAATTTCGTCCCTTTATCTCTAGCGCGGATGATTGACTTCATAATGGTTTTTCCTCGTTTTATTTCATGTTCTACTTTCGAAGCTTCATTCTGAGCTTCATGTGTATCATGTGTCTCGTGCGTATCTTCCTGGATACTAGACATTTTACCTGTAAGAAAGAAAAAAACAAAAATTAAATGACAAAATAAGTTTACTCCACACAGACACACTCTGTCCTATTTCTTCTTCTCTCTCAACTCATTTTCATGAAAGGGAATTCAGTGAAAGTGATACCATAACTTGCATTGCAGACAAACAAATACAAATAGGAACATAGAGGTGCTAAAGATGACAGACTAAAAGAAAAAGGCAATAACTGGCACTTATGCTATTACAGTTAACACAGAGAACTGCTGCTACAGTTTGCATTTCACAACATAGCAATCTATACAGACTGTAGCAAGGGATGTTCCTAGACAACCACACTAATAATTATTTCACATTATTTTATCTAAACTCCATATAACTTCCAATAACTTCACTAAAACACAAAATGTCCCACTGTGGTTTTGTACCAAGAACTACAATTAACATGAAGATAACTTCTCTAATGGCTAAAAGGTACCCTTTACATAAACTAACTACAAAATATTAATTCTGTAACATGCTTATCCAGAAAAAATAAACCATTCAAGTTACAAACGGTTAGTACTAATAGATTAACATATGCACCCTTATTAACATACCAAGTATAACACCAGATGAAAAGTTCAAGAATAACATACCAAGTATAACACCAGATGAAAAGTTCAAGAAAATACACAACCAATAACCTCTTCTTCGTTTCGTCTTCAATGGCAGTGAAACTTCACGTCTGACAATGGCAGTGAAACTTCACGTCTGACAATGGCAAGAACAACAATGAAACTTCACGAAAGCAATGGCAGAGAAAAACGACGGCAATGGCGAATGGGTTTCAGCAAGGGTTTTCTAAAACGCGCGGTCGAGAGAAGAATATGAATAAAAGTTTTAGAAAATGAAATGAAATGTAACCATTATTTTAATTCATAAATTACATTAGAGGGTGCTTTCCTTATAAAGTGCTTTCTAAAGTTGGAGAATTTAATTACCTTAGAGGGCACTTTCCTAAATCCGCTTTCTAAGGTTAACCTTTAGACAACGCTTTTATAAAGCGCTTTCTAAAGTTGGAGAATTTAATTACCTTAGAGGGCGCTTTCCTAAAAGCGCTTTCTAAGGTTAACCTTTAGACAGTGCTTTTCTAAAGCGCTTTCTAAGGTGGCTACCATTTAGGGCATTTAACAGCGCTTTTGGAAAGCGCTTTCTAAAGGGTATCTATTACAGTGCTTTTTTTAGCGAAATTTTTTAAATACCTATAGCAGCGCTTTGTCTAAAAAGCATTGTCTTTGCTGCGCTGTCTTTGTCCAGTTTTGGCGTAGTGACTATATTTTACTTTGTGCTACGAAAATTTTATAACTTCTTGCAATATTTTCATTTATTTTAATATGTTTTCAAAGTTAAGTTTAAATTTACTTTGGTTTTATTTTTGTTGTTTATTTTCGGAATAAACTATAGTTTGATACTTTCTCATTGTGTATATAAAAACTTGAGCTATGAGATTCCTTTTGATGTGTTCTAATATGCATTGGAAAGCTAATAGAAATGGCTACAAGTTTCATGTTGATGTCATAAGCCAATTTGGAGTGAAGAGGATTCAAATTTTTAGTTTTCACTTAATAAAAATAAATTAGTTAGTTTTAGGCCAGCTTATGTTTTTCGATTTGGTGCTCTTAAAGCCCAATTTTCTTTATTATTTAAGTTAAACTCAACATTATGGAAAGGGAGACGGTTTTTAGGAAATAAAGGATATCACTAGGATTATATGGTCGGCTAAACTCCAAGGTTAATCTATTGTTTCAGAATTTCATCAAGACTTTGAGATTTTTATATTATTCAATTCATTCATTCATGTTTTGTCTATTCTTGTTTGCTTAGTTCGAGTTTCATAGAATAAGTTTAATTCCACTTGATTGATGCATGTTCCATAATTTTGCGTACTAACTTAGCTTATTTGTTAACTTTCCCCGGTCTTCAACTGTCGTGCTTAATACCGCAAATACGAATATAATTCACATAGTTTTTGATCACACTTGTTAATATATAATTTAATTAAATAGGAATTGAATCGGTTTAGGGAATTGGGGATATAATAAACAATGATAAGTTTCAAATTACTAAACCAGTATATTAATCGGTTAATCATAATTGTTATCATTTTCTTTATTTTCAATTGTTTGAAAACCCAAAAACCCCCTTTTCGTTTCTTTCCTTCGGTTAAATTAACTTAGAATCCTTGCGATACGAATCGAGTGTCACTTCCCTATTTTACACTTTATTTTCTCGTTTTTGACCCGTGTACGATAACAGATCAAAAGCTTCGTAGGGTCGATAGAAGAGTTATCATGATAAGCGATGGAAGGCACTTGAGTTCCAAGAGGGAGATCATGTGTTTATGAAAGTTACTCCAGTAATTGGTGTTGGTCAAGCATTGAAGTCTCTAAAGCTCATGCCTCGCTTCACTGGTCCATATCAAATCCTCCAGAGAGTAGGAGAGATGACCTATAGAGTTTCATTACCACCGTCTCTTTTGAATCTTCGTGATGTCTTTCACGTGTCGCAACTTCGGAAGTACATTCCTGATCCGTCTCATGTGATCCAGTTTGATGATGTGTTGCAACTTCGGCATCACCTTTGCGGATTGAGGATCGTGGAGTGAAGCACTTGAGAGGCAAGGAGATTTCTTCGATAAAGTTAGTGTGGAGAGGATCTGCTAATAAAAGTGTGACGTGGGAGCTCGAGAGTCAGATGAGAGAGTCTTATGTAGAGCTTTTTCCTTCAGATAATTTTCGAGGACAAAAATCCTTTAAGTGATGAAGAATTATAATGCCCCGATTTATTTAAATTAGTTTATTTTAATTATTCTAGTCAATATGTGATTATTTGAGTAATTATATGAAATAGATGCTTTTGTGGAATTTTTGGTGGATGGATAGAATTAGAAATTTAGTAATACTTTTATTTAATTTAAAATAAGGAGAAATTGATTTAAAGTAAGCGAATAAAATAAATAAGAGAAAATAGAGAGTTTGGGGGTCAAAACAGGATTGAGAATAAATGGTGGAACAAGGAGAGAGAAGGCAAAAGTATGGAGGAGCGAAACATGTTTATTTAAAATAATAGAAAAATAGGGTTTTTTTAATAGAAAATGGAGAAAGAGAAAAATGAGATTTTGCAGTAAGAGTGTAAAATGTGAAAACTGAAAAGAGGTGAAGTTGGAAGGAAATAAGCAAGCTCTAGGAATCACAAAGCACACAAATTTCATCACTTTTCTGCAAAATTAAAGTATGGGGAATTACTCTAATATTGGTGTCAAATGCATGAAGGGTAGAGAGGGATCCTCATTCTCCTTTAGGTTTTTCATCCCTTTTCACCATTGATGTTATTTTTAAGTTTTTGATGAAAAAGTATGAATGTTATATGATAATTTCTGCAATTGATGTATAATTTTGTGCTCTGTGTATTAATGGAAGCTATGCATATTGTATTGATATGAATCTGAATGTTGTTGTTGCCATTGATGTGTTTTTGGTCTCATGAACATAACCTTAGATACATGATTAATTGATGAAAGTGGATGTTAATCAGTGCATATGTGATGTTTTAATTATTGTATAATATGTATTTGTCATTTCATGGTCGATTTGTGTGATTGGGGGGAGGGGTTAAATCGGAGCTTGGAATGAGCTCCCATTGGAGAAATTCTATTATGGATTTTCTGCAACGCGGTGACAGATATCAAATGGGTGACGGGAGACTGTCATGGCCCCCAGACCCAAAATTTCCGTCAGTAATCACCTTGATGATAGATTTTTAAGGAGAGAGTTGACGGGTTGGGTGACGGTCGTCACCTTGGTGATGACCCACCCATCACGAGCGTCGGTGGTTGGTTTGAGCGGTCAGAGTAATTTTCACTGCAATTTTTGTTTGAGGTTGATGTTTTGTTGTCATTTTTATGTGTTTGAAGAGTTTAATTATTATGATAAAATATTATGAGAAATCAAATAACATTTGGAATGTGGATATAATTTTATGATTATGTATTATTGAATATACTTGCATATTATACTTATTGTGTTAAGGTGATGAACTTATTGGCAATGTACACAGTCAGATGTAGAGTCGATGGTGAGCTCTGGTTCAGAAGTAGGGACCGAGATCAAGTAGATGATTTTAGTAATGGGATCAGTGAAGCATTGCTAATTCAGTAGTGGGGATTAGTGACGATTATGGTGGGATATGGTTCGGAAGAGGGGAGTGGCAGCGAGTATGGACGAAAATCAGTAACATATCTTTGATGTCCAGATTGGTACCGCATGCATGTAGAGTCGAGAGTGGATACATTTGCATATATACCTGCATGTGTGAGTAATCATTATTATTTTTTTATTGTTTTAAATAAGTGTGTGATTGATGATTATGATGACTATGTTACCCTTGTTATGGTTTGCACCATTAATATATTTGAACGTATTCTCACCCCTATTTTGTTTGTTGTGATGTTTGTACTTCTCAAGAGTACAGACAATCAGGTAGAGGAGTAGCTGCTTAAGCTAGAGGACGGCGTTGATGCATCTTTAGTTATTTATCATTAAGGTTTTTAGTGGGTCTCTTTGATATGTAGCACTAGGGACGGGTTGTTCTATATTTCATTGTTACATGTCTTATTCTTTTTGGAGTTGTTAAACCACTCTGTTAGTCATATGTTATTGAGACGATATATGTCAAACTTTATTGTTTTTGATGCTTAATTCATAGGATTATATTTTGTTGGTTTTTATGTTTGGTGAAACATGCGCGACACTTTAAGTGTGGATTTAAATTGAATTATCTTACTGAATGTTAAGCGGTAAAATTAGGGTATTATAGAAATGATTATAACTATAATCATATTTTAGAGCAAAAGAAATATAAAGACAAGAACACATATATAAATAATTATCTACGATATGTTAATTCACCGAGAAAAATCTTTAAGTAATGACCTTCATAATTAAAAAATACACAGAAAGAGAGATGGATAAACACATGTATTTACTTGTGGTTCTTCCTTAGCTTAAAATCATTATTCTATATGCCTCTTCAATTGGGGAGAAGAAGAAATAAGCAATATGTACGACATATTAGAGACCATAACCTATATATAATATGATGGTCAATTAAGGTTCTTATTATTATGAAATGAATCAATCTGACATCCACTCATAATGATTCATATCCTATTAAATTTAGGAATATTTTTACATAAAATAACCTTAATGTGGCTCTGCTAGGGTTTCATTTTTAGCTTAATGGAGAATTTCACATGTACATGGTAGTGCATGGCACAACTTAATTATTTCATGGTAGTTTGGTCATGGGTAAAAGAGAGAAGCCCTGGTCGACACATGTGCTTACATGGAAATTGAACGCATTTTGGTTGGACCTTGGCTCATGGAAACTCGCCCCTTTTAGGAAAGGTTTCTTTAAAGTTTTCTTTGGCTTTGAAGATGATAAGAGAAAAGTGTGGTTCCAAGATCTTCCCCAATAGTATTGGAGGCCACACATTATGTTAGAAATTGCGATAAGGGTGAGTACATTGTTAATGTTGGACGAAGCGCCTAAGAATAGATCTTTCAGTCATTACACTTGTTTTTTGGTGGATATTGATTTGTCCAAACGCGTATTTGATGAGATCATGGTCGATCGAGAGATATATGACTTCTACGTGGTGATTTGAAGGAAAAGGCTCCAATAGTAGAAATATTACAGAATCAACGGCTTTGAAGTCATGGGTTGTGAATGATATGGGAACATGGGAGGAAGGCGCTTGGCAATGGAACTTAAGGAGTGTACACCAAGATGTGCAAGGGGAGTTACTAGCATAATTACCGGAGCCTGATATTCTGTTGAATTGTGTTCAACCAAAACAAGATCTTGCTGACAAATGGTCGTGGCAACTTGAAGCGAATAAAGAATTTGTAGTTAAATCGTACTACAACCACATTATTGTTGCTGATAATTCTATGATGTTGGAGGCACCAATTCTTACTGTCTTGGAGATCTTATGGAAGGCTAACATTCCTTTGAAAATCAAGGTATTTGTGTGGCGTATGGTGCTAAACATATTTCTGACTCGTTTGAATTTAGTCGATAGAGGTATAGTGGTTAACCGCCATGACAAGGTAAGTATTTTGTGTTTTAATGAACATGAGGATATTACACATGTTTTTTTCACTTGCCCAAAAGCTCAAATGGTGTGGATGAGGGTGCTTAATTGGATTGGCATGTCATGGATCAACGAAACGTCGTGTTGTGAACATGTTATGGTGTGGTTCCTAAGATTGGTTGGTAGATATAAATCTGAATTAGTAAATTCAATTTAGTTCATAACATGTTGGTGTATTTGGAGGACTAGGAATAATATCCTCTTTAATGATGATATTTGTAATGTTGACTCTATATACCAATCTATTGTGTTATACTCTTGGAGATGGTTGGCTATTGCGTCGAACAATCGGGTTAGATGTAGTCTTTATGAGTGGACAAAGTTCCCCTTGGATTTTTTGTAGGTTGGTTGGGGTGGATATTGTTAATGATTGTATTGTTATTGTTGGGTTAGAGATTCCATTAATCTCTCCATAATACAGTTTTTGCTTATAAAAAAAAGAAATATTACATAATGATAACATTTCGCATAAAGAGAATAATCATAAGGAATACTTATCACCCCGAGAGGATGTTGGGATTGTGAATGATAGTTTGAGCTCTAATTTGATAATAGATAATGATAGTAATAATGAGAATTTTCATGACTCTCATCAAGTCCATAGTTGTCGCTACCGCAAAAAATCACTGGCGAAGACACAAAGTCGTCATCGAACGTTATTAATCCCAATGGGGAAAGGAAAACATCGAGAAAACCTGGAAATCTAAAGAACATGGTCTCACAATCAAATTCAGGGTTCAGGAGTCGATTACACAAGAGGAAGGTATTATCACCCCTCGCGTCCGTTGTACTCAACGGGATCCACTCTTGTTGTTCTAATGAAAGGGTGTGTATATCTAAAACTTACTTGCTAAGGGAACGCAAAAACGAAAAGAGATAAAAAAAGGGGGACTCGATAGGATCTCGCAATCCTATGCCTACGTATTCCCTTGTGCAATGGGAAAGTCAGAGTCATCGTAGTTCGGAGGACTACGGGTGAAAAGGAAGGTTTCCTGCCAAGGATTGAGGCCTTGTGCCTACGTATTCTCAACAGGAATGAAAAATCAGAGCGTCTGTAGTTCGTGGGACCACGTTTTGCTTAGGGTTTTTTATGGACAGTGCTAACATTCACGTTCCAGTAGTTTAGGTGTTTGTCGCTCGTTGTCTGGAGTCTTACGCATTACCTATTTGCATTAGAATGAAAATAACATGCCCTTTTTGAAAACATTTTAAGAAAATCTCGAAGGACAAAATGATTTGAATTTGTTGGAGCGTTTTAAATACGTGAATTGAATTGGTTTGTGTTGTGTACGCACTAAAGTCTATGACAATAGGAGCAAGTACTTTGTACAAACGATCTAAACGTCTCGCGCACAAAATACTCTAAGAAGAGGTAACGAATGACACCCGCTCATCTTTTCCGATGTACTTAAGGCTCGTGACGCACTATACACATCGTATTTATTAAGTGTTTTGAATGGATTAGGAGGAAGAAGAGAAAGACTCAACGTAAGGTCTAAGGGGAAACTCGGTCCTACATGTTATCATACAACGTGTGTTAGAACAAGATTTGGTTCTGCAAGATATCTCTAAGTTTTGATAATAACAAAGTTGTATTTGTGTGAGAACAATTTTGGTACACTAACATTTATTTTATAAAGTATTGACAAACAGGATCCGACTCTAATAAAGATAGCTCTGACTCTGATAAAGATAGCTCTGACTTTGATATAGATCATGTGGAATGTTACTCTCAATTGATCAAAAGACACTTCTGCGTCAAAGAAGTAAGTTTGCTTCAGATCTGCTTCAGAAAGATTCTAAGAAAACAATATGTTGCAGCTGCAATGTTCTCTTGGATTCTGGCTCTGAATATGACTCTAATATTAATCTTCTGAAGACTAAGTGCTAAAGATTCTGAAGACAAAGGTTCTGCTGAACAACCTTTTGAAGACTCTGAAGACTTAAGTTTCTAAAGACTAAGTGTTGAAGACTCTGAAGACAAGGTTCTACTGAACAATGTTCTGAAGACTCTGAAGACTTAAGTTTCTGATAATCAAGGTTTCGGAAGAAGGAGTGTTGAAGTCTCTAAAGACAATGTTCTGCTGAACAAGTTCTGAAGACTCTGAAGACTTAAGACTCTGAAGACCCAGTGATCGATTCTTCTAACCATGCTTCAACCATATCTATTCAGAAGCCTCTGGTAAATAGAAGAAGATGAAATGTTTACGAGGGAAAATAGTACATAGTTCAGATCAAACACGTTCTTTTCCACCACCATTCCACTACCCTGATTTGGTGGTACAAAGGACAACTTCAGTGTACGATTTTCATCCCAGCATAACGACATTATTTCAAGTCGCCAACAATTTTAATGATATTCTTGATCTGCCCGTCAACGCATCTTTTTCTAGCTATATAAAAACTTGATGACTCAAAGAATTAAGAAGAGATATACATATACGTTGTAAGAGACATACAAGTCTACGCTGAAATTCATGAGTGATATACAAAAGTGAAAACACTGATATGAGATAGAGAAATCCATGAGTGAACAGTAAAGCACTACAATACAAAGAAGAAAAATTGTTCACACTATATAGACTTTCTCTAAGTTAGTTTGAGCTAGAAATTGTGTTTATATCAGCTTGTGTAGAAGCATTTCATAGTAAACATCATATTAGATCAAACAGTTGTTTGTATTCCTTAAGGGACCAGTTAGGTCAGAATCCTTAAGAAGAAACAGTTAGTCTGTGTATGTTTGTCACCAGCAGTTGCTAGTACAGTTGTAATCAGTTTGGTTATAGTGGATTAAGTCCTTGTGTATAAGGCGAAATCACCTTGGCGGGTGGACTGGATTAACTTGATAGTTTCCAAGTGAACCAAGATGTATCGTGTGTCTTTATCTATTGCTAGTTTATTTGTGATCTTTGTTTGAGTTTCACAAAAAGCTTTCCCAGAGCTTGGTATGAAAGGTTAAGCAACTTTCTTTTGGAAAATGACTTTACCAAAGGAAAAGTGGATACAACACTCTTTTGTAAAATTTTTAAAACTGACATTCTGGTTGTTCAAATCTACGTTGATGATATTATATTTGGTTCTGCTAATATTTCCTTGTACAAAGAATCTTCTAAGTTAATGCATTCTGAATTTGAAATGAGTATGATGAGAAAACTCAAATTCTTTCTGGGAATTCAGATTGATCAACGTCGAGAAGGAACATACATTCATCAGAGCAAATATGCAAAAGAACTTCTGAAGAAGTTCAATATATCAGAAAGTAAACCTGCTAAGACTCCTATGCATCTAACATTCATTTTGGAGAAAGAAGAAGTAAGTAAAAAGGTTTGTCAGAAGCTCTATCGTGGTATGATAGGCTCTCTTCTGTATTTAACTGCTTCTCGTCCAGATATTCTGTTCAGCGTATGTCTTTATGCTCGTTTCCAATCAGATCCAAGGGAAACTCACTTAACTGCTGTTAAGAGAATCCTAAGGTATCTAAAAGGAACAACTAACATTGGCTTGATGTATAAGAAAACATCATAATATAAGTTGTCTGGTTACTGTGATGCAGATTATGCTGGAGACAGATTGGAAAGGAAAAGTACTTCTGGAAACTGTCAATTTTTGGGAAGTAACCTCGTCTCTTGGGCCAGCAAAAGACAATCATCAATTGCTCTCTCAACTGCAGAAGCAGAATATATCTCAGCATCTATGTGCAGTACTCAGATACTTTGGATGAAGAATCAACTTGAAGATTATTAGATACACGAGTGTGACATTACTATCTTATATGATAATACTTCTGCCATTTGTTTATCTAAGAATCATATTCTACATTCTAGGGTAAAACATATTGAAATAAAACATCACTTTTTACATGACTATGTTCAGAATGGTACTTTTCAATTAAAATTTGTGGATACAGATCACCAGTGGGATGATATTTTCACAAAACCCCTTGCTGAAGATAGATTCATATTCATTCTGGAAAATCTATTTATTAAACCTTGTCCAGAATGTGAAGATGATATTTTGATGTTTCAATTCACCAGAACTTCTGATATAAGATTCTGATGTTAAGCAAAGTGTTTTATTATTTTATTATGACTTTCTGATTATAGATACTTCTAAATGTTAGAAGATGTCCTGATCAGAAACTAGTCCAGTTAGATACCTCTTCGTATTTTTGACTTTGGGAATATCAAACGTGCTCTCTTGAAAACAAACGGTTATGATTATTTGTGACACCTGTCCAAAATCAAATCATACCTACTGTTGAAGAGATACCTCGAGCGTTGTGATTTCGTGAGACTAGGTTTCAAGTAATTACTCCTAAATATTCCTATAATCATGTCTTAACGCATTGGATTTGATAATTTACTTGATAACAGTTTAAATCTTTACGTCTCCCTCCCTTATTATGCATTCATTAAGCTATGTGTGAGACAAAGATTTCTTGAAACTAAACACTTCTCTTCCCAACCTTTATTCTTTGTCAGATTCTGCCCTACCACTTTCTAGTATACATTTATTCGTATTTATTGAATGATGTCAAGATTTGAATAACGTATACCTGATCTGTGATCTTTTGGAGACTGATACACTCCTTTATCATTCTTTGTTCTTGTTTGTATCTCTTGTATTGGAAATGATGAATTTTTCGTTTCAATTCATCAAATCTTTATTGCCATTTATTGCTAACACTTTTTGTTCTCTTTATATACCACACTTCTCCTTATAACTCTTCATCTGTTCCTAAACTTACTTTTCATTCCTATATTTCTTCATTCACTATGCCTATCAAAACTTTTGCTGGCAATGACAAAGTTATGGAGGTTATTAATGAGAAAAGGCCAAACCTCCCAAGACTAAGAGACTCAGGCGTTTACATATCTACCAACATGAAAATTCAAGGGTGGTCAGGATACTATGCAATTCTGCATGGTCCCATTTATCCTGTCCCGGTGAAAGAATTATGGAAATACGCACGAATTGGAGAAGACAACAATTTTGTCTGGTCTTCTATTTTTGGCATTCCGATCATCATAACACCTACCTCCATTGCCCAATCCATCAATTGTGTTCAGTCTAGAGTCACCATTGAAGACTTTCATCTGTCTTATTCCTTTGTTGAAGATCTCATTAGAATTCATGATGTGTCTCGTAATAGATATGAACCCTATAAACCTGAAGGACTCCTCCCCACAAGAAAATTGTGGTTTCAACTTCTGCATACCAAATTTTGACCCAGAGGAGTGGCCAAAATTAACTTGACTCATGATGATAAACTTTTTATGTACTTCATGATGTACAACGTCCGGGTGAACCTTCCTCAAACCATCTTCAATCATTTGAAGAACTGTGTTGAAATCTCCAGAAATCAATACAAGTCCTTCATACCCTATGGAAGAATTCTGTCTGAGTTATTCTTCAAGGCTGAAATCATCAGTCTAGCCAGAATAATTGGACCAGAGGATGCTACGGATGAAGAAATATGTGAAAGGGTTGATGAGGTGGAGGATTTCTAATAGGTGGTTGGTGGGTGTTTCTGTTGGTCTCTCAGTTGCTTGGTCTCTCTTTTCATCATTGTTGCTTCTGTCTGTTGTTGTTTGTTCTTTGTTTGTTGTCTTGTTTTGTGTCCTACTCTTGTACCGCGCCTCTGGCGTTTTATTTTTTAATAAATGAAAATTATCCTTATTGCATCTATCTTATCTTACTGCATTTCTTTATGATTGCCATCAAAGGGGGAGAAGTACTGAATTGAACTTATCTAAATTCTCTTAAATCAAAATGTTTGTGTTAACCATTGATTACCCTTTTCGATCATGACAAAAAGGGGGAGTATTTAAATGGACATTTATTTTGATAAATATCTTGTCTCTGAATCATAGCTCTAATATTCTAACACTTTAATTGCAAAATATTCTTAGAATGCTTTTCAGGAACAATTTATATTAGCAATATGACTCTGATATCAATCAGGCTTTGATTTAACTAATCAAGCTCTATTATCAGGATGTATTAGCACTATAATCAAGCTCTGATATTTTGGATCTGACTAGATCCTTACAATCAGGCTCTGGTATCCCAAATCTGATAAGATTTTTTTAAGTCTTAGATTCAGGGGGAGCTTGATAAAGGGAAGTTTACTTTGAACTTATCTGAGTCAATTCTTATTAATTATCTTCGTACAAATTTGTGTTATCAAAATAAATTATTTTTCCATTATCAAAAAGGGGGAGATTGTTAGAACAAAATTTGGTTCTGCAAGATATCTCTAAGTTTTTATAATAACAACGTTGTATTATTGTGAGAACAGTTTTAGTACTCTAACGTTTGTTTTCTAAAGTATTGACAAATAGGACATGACTCTGATAAAGATAGCTCTGACTCTGATAGAGATCATGTGGAACGTTACTCTCAATTGATCAAAAGTTGCTTCTGCGTCAAAGAAGCAAATTTGCTTCTGATCTGCTTCAGAAAGATTCTAAGAAAACAAAATGTTGCTGCAGCAATGTTCTCTTGGATTCTGGCTCTGAATATGACTCTGATATTAATCTTCTAAAAACTAAGTGCTAAAGATTCTGTAGACAAAAAGGATCTGTTGAACAACGTTCTGAAGACTCTGAAGACTTAAGTTTCTGAAGACTAAGTATTGAAGACTCTGAAGACAAGGTTCTTCTGAACAACATTTTGAAGACTCCGAAGACTTAAGTTTCTGATAATCAAGGTTTCTGAAGAAGGAGTGCTGAAGACTCTGAAGACAAGGTTCTGCTGAACAAGTTCTGAAGACTCTGAAGACTCAAGACTCTGAAGACCCAGTGATCAATTCTTCTGATCATGCTTCAACCATATCTATTCAGAAGCCTCTGATAAATAGAAGAAGATGAAACGTTTACGAGGGACAACTTCAGTGTACGATTTTCATCCCAGCATAACGACATTATTTCAAGTTTCTAGCAATTTTAATAATATTCCTAACCTGCCCTTCAACCGATCTCTTTCTTGCTATATAAAGACTTGATAACTCAAAGAATTAAGAAGAGATATACATATACGTTGTAAGAGACATACAAGGCTATGCTGAAATTCATGAGTGATATACGAAAGTGAAAACACTGATATGAGATAGAGAAATCCATGAGTGAACAGTAAAGCACTACAATATAAAGAATAAAAATTGTTCATACTGTATAGATTTTATCTAAGTTAGTTTGAGCTAGAAATTGTGTTTATATCAGCTTGTGTAGAAGCATTTCATTGTAAACCTCATATTTGATCTAACAGTTGTTTATATTCCTTAAGGGACCAGTTAGGTCAGAATCCTTAAGAAGAGACTGTTAGTCTGTGTATGTTAGTCACTAGCAGTTGCTAGTGCAGTTGTAATCAGTTTGGTTATAGTGGATTAAGTCCTTGTGTATAAGGCAAAATCACCTTGGCGGGTGGACTGGATTAACTTGATAGTTTTCAAGTGAATTAGGATATATCATGTGTCTTTATCTATTGCTAGTTTATTTGTGATATTTGTTTGATTTTCACTAAAAGCTTTCCTTGAGCTTGGTATGAAAGGCTAAGTAACTTTTTTTTGGAAAATGACTTTACCAAAGGAAAAATGGATACAACACTCTTTTGTAAAATCTTTAAAAATGACATTCTGGTTGTTCAAATCTACGTTGATGATATTATATTTGGTTATGCTAATATTTCCTTCTACAAGGAATTTTCTAAGTTAATGCAGGCTGAATTTGAAATGAGTCTTATGAGATAACTCAGATTCTTTCTGGGAATTCAGATTGATCAACGTCCAGAAGGAACGTACATTCATCAGAGCAAATATGTAAAAGAACTTCTGAAGAAGTTCAATATGTCAGAAAGCAAACCTGCTAAGACTCCTATGCATCCGACATGCATTTTAGAGAAAGAAGAAGTAAGTAAAAAGGTTTTTCAGAAGCTCTATCGTGGTATGATAGGCTCTCTTCTGTATTTGACTGCTTCTCGTCCAGATATTCTGCTCAGCGTATGTCTTTGTGTTCATTTCCAATTAGATCCAAGGGAAACTCACTTAATTGCTGTTAAGAGAATCCTAAGGTATCTAAAAGGAACAACTAACATTGGCTTGATGTATAAGAAAACATTAGAGTACAAGCTGTCTGGTTACTATGTTGCAGATTATGCTGGAGACAGATTGGAAAGGAAAACTATATTTGGAAACTGTCAGTTTCTAGGAAGTAACCTCGTCTCTCGGGCAAGCAAAGACAATCATCAATTGCTCTCTCAACTGCAGAAGCAGAATATATCTGCGCATCTCTGTGCAGTACTCAGATACTCTGGATGAAGAATCAACTTGAAGATTATCAGATTTCACTAGTTTGACATTCATATCTTCTATGATAATACTTTTGCCATTTGTTTATCTAAGAATACTATTCTACATTCTAGGGAAAAACATATTGAAATAAAACATCACTTTTTAAATGCCTATGTTCAGAAGGGTACTTTTTAGTTAAAATTTGTGGATACAGATCACCAGTGGGCTGATATTTTCCCAAAACCCCTTGCTGAAGATAGATTCATATTCATTTTGGAAAATCTATTTATTAAACCTTGTCCAGAATGAGAAGATGATATTTTGATGTTTCAAGTCACCAGAACTTCTGATATAAGATTCTGATGTTAAGCAAAGTGTTTTATTATTTTATTGTGACTTTTGATTAATGATATTTCTACATGTTAAAAGATGTCTTGATCAGAAACTAGTCCAGTTAGATACCTCTTGGTATTTTTGACTTTGGGAATATCAAACGGGATCTCTTGAAAACAAACGGTTATGATTATTTATGACACCTGTCCAAAATTAAATCATACCTAATGTTGAAGAGATACTGTCATACCCCAAATTTTGACCACCAAGAGTTCCCATCATTGTGAGAATCATCACCACAATATGGATGTACCATCATGCCTCATCAATCTCCTCAAGGATTGTTGAGTTTTCACTATAACTAAGAATTAGGGTTTTGAGCCCTCTCAGAACACTTAGATAAATGATCAATCAAGAATTGACATGATCTTCAGCTTGTCTAACCTCTCAAACATCCATAAGCGATCAAGAGGACTCCCACATCAAGAACCAAGCAAAAAGTTGCCACATTTCAAGTGGTTCGAGCCTCTAAACACCCAATGTCACCAAACTAGGGTTTTTATCTACTGAGGCCTCCAGAGGGAAATTTTCATAGGGGAATGAGCCAAGGCTTCAAAATATGACTCAATATGCTCAAGATAACCCTAGGAGTCCCTTTACAAAGTTAAAACACTCAAAAGTCGGGAATTAGGGTTTCTCCGCGCCGAGCCGCTCCGGAGCCAAAAGTCAAAACATGAAATTTTTGGCAAAAATGATCCTTATGACTCATATTTTCATAAAATATGATCTATACTGTCATTTGAAAAAGAATTCATCAAGAAATCATGATAACTTGTAAAAGGGGTAATCTTGAAAAATTGAAAATTTTTCTAAGTTACTAAATTTGAATGGTTTTGGTGCCAACTTCCAAGGACCATACCTTTTGATCCAAGAAACCATTTTGAGTGATCCAAAGCCTGATTTGTAGGTCTTCCTGCATTCTACAAAAGCTTCAACTACCTCAAACTCCAATTATTCATATATTTGTAGTTATGGATGCATCAAAGTGGTAAAAAAATCAAAGATTAAACACTTAGTGAAAACTGCCTGAGTTTTCAGCTTTGAACATCAATGTTCATGAGGATTTTTCAGTTGGATTCAAATAGTTTCAAGACAAACCATGATCACAAATGGCTTTTATCATGTTAGGGCTTTCTAAAAAGCCCAAGAGCTTTCCATAACTCCTTTTGAGCAAGGAGATATGATCCTCCCAAAATGGCACATTCCAACTATCACGTACAAGGCAGTTTTGTGCACTTTTGCTCGAGCTGGCAAAATTATGCAACCTTAAGCCTTGTCACACTTCTAAAAACATATGAGGATCTTATCCAAGCAAGTACCTCTGATCCACAAGCCTTGCAAGTCCAGACACCACCCCTTTTGGCATGTGGAATTCAATGTTCCAAATCCAAAAACTCCAATTTTGTTTCAAGGAATTCAAGAGGTGCATTGAGGTGGCATGGACTGAGTCTTTAATCACTGAATGAGTCAAGCCTTATCCCTGCAATAGAAGACCATAGGCTTGTGCTCTAATCTCAAGTCAATGATCATGGAAGACTAGAATTCCTTTATGCAACCATTGGCCACAGACCTGTACCAATTGCCATTCACTATACTTAATGTAAATGCAATTAATCTATATGGTTGTGATCCTTGTTCAAAAAGGAGCAAGATTGATGTTTGACTCGTGTAAAACCATTGAGTAATTAGAGAGAAAAGTGAGAAAATGCAAATCTGCAAAAAACAGGGTCGCGTGTGTTCTTCCCTTGACCGTTGGCGCCATAATTCAAATTATTTGTGTTGCGGTGAGAATCGGATATCAAGCTATTAATTAACTTGAATAAAACATCTTTGAAATTCACCACCGAGCTTTGATTTATCCAAAGGAAAGGGTAAAAATCAAAGAAAACCCTAAGAAGATCTAGGTTCGGGGGTTGGTTATACTAAGGGAAGGTATTAGCACCCTAAGTATCTGTAGTATTCTACAGGAACCTCTTGTTATATTATGTTATGTTATGTTTGCTTGCTAAGGGATCTGTTAAGGATAAAGGTAAAGACCTAAATGCTAAAGGTAAAGACCTAAGGGGTATATACACTAAGTTTGCTCACCAAGACGTCGCATCTTATGCCTACGTATCTGACTAAAGAATCAGAGCAACCGTAGTTCACCTAACTAATGTTGAGGAACCATTGGCTGTGGTCAAAGTTCCAGGGGGAATGAGTGTGAGCTCATGTAGAGTTTAAGAAACTCTCTAAGTCTAAGTTGTGATGTAAGTGGCTATGAGGCCAAGGGGAAAGTGTAGTGCAATTTTTGTGGTTTCGAATCACTATCGCTTTGGTACTACAGTTCGATTCAATTTTTATCTTGTGAAGCTGATTAAGGAAGGGAAATAGATGTCTCCAATTAACCCTGCTTGCATACTGAGGTTAAACAGTCAAAACTGTTGGTTTACATAAGCTGTCAAAAGGGGGGGTCTGTCTTTAGGCTATTTCATTTAAGAACGGAGTGTCGTGCCTCTATAGGAGGATTTTGGTAAGGTGTTAGGTATGATGCTTTTTGATTGATGTATGGAGGTACTGGATTTTGAGTTTTTGATTAGTATGCTCGCTAAGATTTTGCAATCTTATGCATGCGTATTCCTGTTTAACGAAATAGGGAAATCAGAGCGATCGTAGTTCCTCCTATTCTATGGGAGGCAAGAGATGTTTTGGTGTCTTGTTCAAAGCCCAAGACATGAAGCTAAAGGCGGTTTGTATCTTGTTCAAAGCCCAAGATGTGAAGCTAAAGGGTTTTGACAGAGAGAGAATTTGTCATCTCTAAAGAGGAATTATTGACGTTTGTATGCTGTGACCAAAGCATAAATTTGATGCTAAAAGGTTGATTGACTCAACCGGGGGTTTCTTTATACAAAACCTAAGAGGAGGCGGGAAGTTTGACTTTTCCGAGGAAAATGTTCTTTTTGTCTTGTACAAAGCCCAAGATTGAGGCTAAAAGGGATTTTGACTCCGTTGGGGAGAATGTATCTTGTATAAAGCCCAAGATGGAGGCTGAAATGGTTTCACTCAACAAGAGAGTACTTTTATCTGTCCTGTATAAAGCCCAAGACAGAAGCTAAAAAAGGGTTGAATCAACAAGAGGGTCTTGAACAGGTGATTGACACAACAAGAGAGTCTTTTATACTCAACAAAAGTGTGATTTGGTGTCTCGTACGAAGCCCAAGATTGAGGCTAAAAGGAGATTTGACTCAACAAGAGAGTCTTTTAAACTCAATAAGAGTGTTTTGCTGTCTCGTACGAAGCCCGAGATTGAGGCTAAAAATAGATTGACTCAACAAGAGAGTCTTTTATACTCAACAAGAGAGTGTTTTATATGTCTTGTACGAAGCCCAAGACGGAGGCTAAAAGTGGTTGAATCAACAAGAGAGTCTGAAAAGGTTAGCTCCGCTAGGGAGAATCATTTGTACAAAGCTCAAGAGGAGGCTGACTTACTGCTGAGGATTATCGAGATCCTGAAGCGGGTCCAAGTGTGGGGAACACTTATGAGAGAGACCGGGTTTCTGCTGGAGATTGATCCAGAGTGATCGGTGTTTTTTCCTATGTTTGAAAGGAACTTTGAGAATGTCTTTGAGACTCAAGAGTTTTAGACTGTACAAGTCTAGAGCTTTCTCTTTTGTACAATGCCCAAGAGGAGGCGCAGGAGTTAAGGGATGAGTATCAACCCTACAATGGCCGGAGTTTTAACGCGGGAAAGACTGCTCTAGCAAAGGATGACTAAGTTTTGTCTTATACCTTTAAGAGGTCGTCAGGGTCCTTGTATTAAGCCCAAGAGAAGGCATGAGAACTTCTAAGAAGCCGAAGGGTCCTTGTACAATGCCCAAGAGGAGGCGAGGATGCTTTTAGGAATCCTGTGGGTCCCCAAACCAAGAGAAGTTCAAGAAATGTAATTCACAGAGAACAGATCATTCCAGGAAAGTTCGAGAATTTGGAAGAAACTCAAGAGATGTCGTTCACGGAGAAAAATTCATCTCTGGGGAGTTAGAGTTTCTTTGACAATTTCTAAGGGTGACATTCTGGAATCTTACGGGGGATCTAGTTTTGTTTGTATTTAAGAGTGACCAACAAGGCTTTACCTAGTGCTAGACGTAGTTGCCGGGGAAAACTCTAAATAACTATACTAGTATTACACAGTGGATATGTGACAAGTATATAAAAGGATGTGAAAGAAGACTTACAGTGAAGCAACCCCACAATACAGTTATATACATATGAAAGCGGTAAATGAAAGCGGATAAACACTTACCCGTTGTAGAGCTTCCATTCTGTTTTGTTAGTTGTTCAACAATGAAATTAAAGAAAGTTTTGATAACAGCATATATTTGAATTCAAAATCAAAGGAGAAAGTGTTTTGAAAAGATTGTTGGGGCTTACAGCTCGAGGAGAGGCCCAAGTTTTAACGATGATCGCAAAATTGTTTTGAAAGCTGTACAGAGGGACTTATACAATATGTGAGGCCCAAAAGTTTTTATGTACAAGGGGAGGGTCTTACACGCTATTAGAGGCACAACGATTTATTTTAGTACAAGAGATGGGACTTACAGCTCAAGGAGAAGCCCAAGGTTATTTGTTTGAAAACGGCGATCGCGCCGAGGTTTTTGAAAACACAGTGGGTCTTATACAACATCTGAGGCCCAAATCATTTCGGTTTCAAAAAAAAAGGGTTGGGTCTTACACTCTATTAGAGGCCTAAAGAGATTTAAAAAAAGAAATGGGGCTTATACCACGAGGGTAGGCCCAGATGATTTGATTTTTGAACTGGCGATTGTGCCGAGATTTTTCTTTTAACGCAGAGGGACTTATACAATTTCTGAGGCCCAAAATTGTTTTGGTTAAAAGGGGATTGGATCTTACACTCTATTAGAGGCCCAAAGATTTTGAAAATGAATAAAGATGGGTCTTATAGCTCAAGGAGAAGCCCAAAGATTTTTGTTAAAAAGGCGACGATCGTGCCGAACTTTTTGACGGTATCGGGACTTATACAATACACTGAGGCCCAAAATATTTTGGTTTTCAAGAGGGGTTGGGTCTTACACTCTATTAGAGGCCCATGAGTGTTTGAAAATGATTTGTTTAGGGTGATTAAGATCAAAACCCTAAATTAATTTCAAAAGGTATTTTAATTAAATAAACATTTAATTAAAATGACCAAAATTATCAAACATGTGTGAAAAACAAGTTGTGATCTTGGATTAATGTTTGAAAAATCATGTTTATATCCACCAAATGATTGGAAACCAATTAAATTTGGAAAATCAAGGAGGAAATAATATTTGAAATGTTAAAAAACAAATAAAAGATTAATTCTTTGCAAAAATATCAAGTATATGAAATAAATAATATTTTTGGGAATTTTTGGCAAAATAAAATATTTTAACATTTTTGTGAATTATTTAAAAAAGAATCATCTAAAAATCATTAAAACTCAGAGAGAAATTAATTTTTGAATCAATTAAATAAAATCAAAAAATTCAAATATTTAAATATTCAAAAAATGGCGCCAAGAACACACGCCTCCCCTCTGTTTCTGCAGATTTGCATTTTCTCACCAATCTCACTGAATACTTGATGAAATCACACAATCCACATATTAATCTACTCGTTTTCACCTTACGATCATGTTTATGGTCTTTAATTTCATTTATTTTAAACATGGAATAAGAAATCAAGACAAAACCTCAAGAACCCTAAAATTTGCATGAAGGCTGAGAATTTTGATACACGATTCAAACAAAGCAATTAATTGAGGGGAAACATTCTATGCATGATTATGAACATTTGGCAAAAGTATTGTGCGAGGAAATATGCATAGATTAAGATATGACCAAGTTTAGGCTTACTTGAAGGTCATGATAGCAAGAGCAAAGTGATTTTGAGTTGGAGGTGTTACAGATGAGTTGTGATGATCTGAACAACTTCCCTACACCATATGGAGTGTGTTTTAAATGCCTGGACTTGATTGGAAATGGCTGGATCACTTAATGGCATCTTGTCCCCAAATTTTGACCACTAAGATTTCCCATCATTGTGCAAATCATCATCATAATATGGATGAACCATCAGTCTCCCCAAAGATAGGTGAGCACTCATTACAAACAATAATTAGGGTTTCAAGCCCTCTTTGAGCCTTAGACAAAGGATCAATCAAGGAATGACATGATCTTCAACTTTTCTAACCTCTCAAACATCCACAATGGATCAAGAGGACTCCCACAGCAAGAATCAAGTACAATGTTGCAGTATTACAGGTGGATTAAGCCTTAAGATCACGAGTGTCACCAAATTAGGGTTTGGTCGACCAGGGCCTCCAGATGGAAATTTTCCTCTGGGCATGAGCCAATGCTTTAAAGCATAACCTAATATGCTCCATGGGACATCATGGACCCAATCATCAAGTCAATTTTGACCTCAGGGGATGCATTCATCAAAAATCAGGAATTAGGGTTTCTTGACCTAATTCACCCCCCCAAGTTGACTTTTGGGAAAAATCATGAGCCAAGACCTCAAGAGAGGATTTGAGGGTCTCTAATAAACCACCTTGATCCATTTGCAATAATGGATTGATCCAAGAAGCTTGGTTCCCAAGTTTCAGGTTCATCAGAACCACAGTTAGGGTTTCTCGGAAAAAGTCAACTGTACCTTTGACTTTTGACCATGACATGCTCCCAAACCCTAGGACATGATTCAATACACCCCATAACACCTATGAAATCAATCCATCAAGTTTGATTTAGGTCAAGGACTTGATTTCATAGAGGATCACACAGTTTGGAATTCATCTGATAAAAAGTCAACTGTGCCCAAAAGTCAAAGTTTGACTTTTTGATTTTTTGGTCAATTATGGTTCCTTAACCCTAAAATGATATTAATGTGTGATTGGAATCATCATTCATCAAGAAAAATCAAGAAAAGTGGGATAACTTGTAAAATGGGTAACCATAGAAAACTTAGAAATTTTTCTAAGTTATGGAGCAAAATGGCTAGGGTACCAACTTTGGAGGATCATAACTCATAAACCACAAGGCCATTTTTCCCCATTCAAAGCTGGATTTGTAGCTCTCATGGCCCTCTACAAAAGCTTCAAACACAACTCATTCCAATTTCTCATGGATTTTAAGTTATGGAATGATCAAAATCACAAAAAGTGAAAATGTCACTTTCTTCAAACACTTAGTGAAATTTTCACTAAGTCAGAATCTGTCTTACTTTTTTCAAAATGTTGGGGCATTTTTCACTTGGATCCAAAAAGTATCAAAACCAATTATGATCAAACAGTTTTTGTATCATATGAGGGCTTTCCAAAATGGCCAAGAACTCCATCAAATTCCACTTGGGCTATGAGATATGACCATGCCAATATGCCTTGCTGAAAACTGTCAAAGCAAGGTAGATTTGTGCATTTTGCTCGATTTGCCAAATTTGTGAAAATGACAAATACACTTATCCATCTGAACACCTCAGGGGGAGACCAAGGAGGGACAAACACTGATCCATAAGCCTCCCAAGTCTTTGGAACCAAAAGTAGCATGCCAAACCTAGAAATCCCTAAAAGAGGGACAAGACTCCAATTTTAGTTTGGAGCATTTAATGGATGCACCAAGGTGGCATGGACTGAGCCTCTTCCAACTGAATTCAGTCAAGGATGATCCAAGACCAAGGGAACCAGCAGCCTGTGCCCTAACCTCTAGTCAATGGCTAGAGGAGACTTGGATTCTCATTGATCAACATTGGCCAAACCTCATCTGCAGTTGCCATTCACTAGTGCAGCCAAAATAAACTTGCTCTACTATAAATAGAGCTAAATTGTGTTCAGTTTGAATACACCAAAGCACTACAACACTTGCTTTCCTCAAAATCTCTTTCTCTAGGCAAAAATACCTTCTTTAATAAGGTAACTCTGAGTTTTTGAGTTAGAGAGCAATTCCACCACAGCTCATGATCCAAACACATCCAATATGTCATATCTAAGCTGTCCAAACTCTCACAAGTGACCTGTAACACCAAAATCACAAAGTCACCTCTCAAAACCTCAAAAATGGGACTTTTGTGCATTTTTCAAGCCATGTCTTGATTCGGTCACTTTCCAAACCAGATAAAACCTCAAACACACTCCAAATATCATCCTTGAACTGTCCCAAATGGTTCCCCCATCTGGAACACCATTTTAAAGAGTTGCTATTTTGGCTACTTTTGCCCCTTTTGCAAGGAAGAGGTCAAACTTGTTCCTAAGGTTTCCAGCTGATTCCAACCATCCTAAAAGCTTCTAAGGGATCATTTGAGGTTGTTCAAAGAATCAAATCATTTATGGAACAAAGCCCTTGGCAGATTGCACAAAAGCTCCAAAAAGAGGTAAGCATCATAACTTGGATTCTTTGAATCATGCTTTCTTTTGATGTCCACTGATCATGCATCTCTTATACATGTTATATGTGTTGTGTTTGCACCAATTTATCATGTAATTCATGCTTGTACCAAGAGGTGGCACAGAAAATGCAAATCATGGCCTATTTCAAACCCACTATCAGGTTTTTCAATAGGAGCATGATCTGAAAAAAAACACCACCGCCATTGGATTCCTTGTGAAATTCTAGGCAGGATAGACCTAAATTTTGTCCCAATCCATGGAGAAATGAGAAAGTTATGGCCTTCACGTTTTCAACCAAAATCTTGCCTTGCCTTGTCTTGGGCCAGGCCAAAAACAAGGCAAGCCTTGTATATTTGTGGTTGTATTTCAATCAACGGATGTATCACCACCCCAGAGGTAAGACGCGCACCGTATACACAAGAGGTCTGGGGTTCGAATCCCCCTCGCCCCAGATCCTCTTTTTGCTATTTTTTTTCCACTTTTTATTGTTTTTCTTATTATTTTTGAGGATTTGAAAAATTAATAACTCTCTCAATTTTAATTATTTTTTATTGGTTCTTTTTGCAAAAAAATCACAAAAATGTTGAAATATTTTATTCCACAAAAAAATCAAATTTATATTAGTTATTTAATATAATTAGTATTTTTGTGAATAAATTCATTTTTAATTGTTTTTAAACATTTAAAAGTGAATATTTACTATGAAAATCAAAACCAAATGAATTTAATTCATCTTGTGATTAAAACCTAATTTTTCAAACCTTAAACAAAAATCACATGTGGTTTTATTTAAATTTATTTGGTATTTTTATCATTTTATTTTATTTTCTTTAAATATTTACTTTTAAAGGAAAACAAAATTAGGGTTTCCTTGATTTTCACCCTCGTCAAAATTTTTAAAACTCTTTGGGCCTCTTGGTAGAGTGTAAGACCCAACCCTTTGTAAATACAAACCTTTTTGGGCCTCAGTGTATTGTATAAGTCCCGATCCCATCAAAAAGTTCGGCGCGATCCTCACCTTTTTTAACAAAAAAAAACCTTGGGCCTCTCCTTGAGCTGTAAGGCCCACCACTTGTACAAAAATAAATCATTGGGCCTCTAATAAAGTGTAAGATCCAACCCCTTTTTTAACCAAAACTTTTTGGGCCTCAATGCATTGTATAAGACCCAGTATGTTAAAGAAAGCTCGGCGCAATCGCCAATTCAAAAAAACAAATCATCTGGACCTACCCTCGTGTTATAAGCCCCATTCTTTTTCTTTAAACACCTTTGGGCCTCTTGAGAGAGTGTAAGACCCATCCCTTTGTACAGAAAACCTTTTTGGGCCTCAGTCACTTGTATAAGTCCCTGTACAATTTCAAAACAATAGTGCAATCACTGATAAAACCTTGGGCCTCTCCTTGAGCTGTAAGCCCCAACAATATTTTCAAAGCATTTTCTCCTTTGATTTTGAATATAATATTGTTATCAAAGCTTTCTTTGTTGAACAAACTAACAAAACATCATGGAAGCTCTACAACTGAGTACGTGTTTACCCGCTTTCTTTATCCGCTTTCATATATATAACTGTATTGTGGGGCTGCTCACTGTAAGTCTTCTTTCACAAACTTTTATATACTTGTCAAATATCCACTGTGTAATACTAGTATAGTTATATAGAGTTTTCCCCGACAACTACATCTAGCACTAGGTAAAGCCCTGTTGGTCACTCTTAAATACAAACAAAACTAGATCCCCATAGGATTACCAGACACAGTCTTCCCTCTTCTTGGGGTTAAACAATATGGAGACGTGAAAGGCAACATTCTCAGTGAACCCTTTCTCAGACTGTCACCCTTAGAAATCTTCAAAGAGACTCTACTACCCAGAGATGATATTTTCTCTGTGAATGGCATCTCTTGAGTTTCTTCCAAATTCTCGGACTTTCCTGGCTTGATCTATTCTCGGTGAATGGCATGTCTTAAACTTCTCGGGGTTTGGGGACCCACAGGCATCTTAAAAGAATCCCCGCCTCCTCTTGGGCGTTGTGCAAGGACCCTTCGGCTTCTTAAAAGCTCTCATGCCTTCTCTTGGGCTTAATACAAGGACCCAGAGACCTCTACAGGTATAGGAACAGAACCAAGTCATCAATTTGCTAGAGCTGTCTTTCTGAGTCAAGTGTCAGACCTGTTAATGGGTTGACCTTCATCCCTTAACATACCAGCCTTCTCTTGGGCATCATACAAAGATCATTCACTACCTGAGAATTGATTTCTCAAAACACCAGTAAACTTGGACAGTCTCAATACCCTTTGGATTTTCCATTTCCTTAAAGAACAGGAAATAACCCTGATCCTATGATCAATTCCAAAGCACAACAATACCTTTAATCGTTCCCTTTATAAGAACTGATTTTCTCTTTTATCCAACATACTGGACCTGTCACTAAACTGAAATAGTCACCAGCACAATAGCCTGTTCTTGGGCTTTGTACAAAGATTCTCTCCAGCGGAGCTAACCTTTTCACACTCTCTTATTGAGTATAAAAGACTCTCTTGTTGGGTCAAACCTGTTTAGCCTCTACCTCAGGCTTCGTACGAGATAAAAATCACTCTCTTGTTGAGTATAAAAGACTCTCTTGTTGGGTCAAACCTGTTTAGCCTCCACCTCGGGCTTCGTACGAGATAAAAATCACTCTGTTATTAAGTATAAAAGACTCTCTTATTGAGTCACTTCCCTCTTAGCCTCCATCTTAGGCTTCGTACAAGATACAAAAACACTCTCTTGTTGAGTATAAAAGACTCTCCTGTTGAGTCAAAACCTTTTAGCCTCCATTTTGGGCTTCGTACAAGACACATATAAAAGCACTCTCTTGTTAAGTCAGTCACTTATTAGCACTCTCTTGTTGAGTCAACCCCTTTTAGCCTCTCTCTCGGGCTTCGTACGAGACACATAAAAACACCCTCTTGTTGGGTTAATAGCCTCCTCTTAGGCTTTGTATAAGAAAACCCTGGTTGAGTCAATCAACCTTTTAGCATCAAAATCTGTGCCTTGCTCACAGTATACAAACATCAACAACTCCTTTTCCTTCATCTAATTGCTGTAAGCGGCAAGCCTCTGGATTATTTACATCCATGCCACTGCCCCTCTTTTAGCATGAGAAATTCCTAAGGAAAGATGACATTGCTCTAAACTGAGTTAAAGTCTTCTCCTCCAGGTTAAAAATCCGCTATAAAGGAAATTATGGTATTGCTGGATTCACATATCCCAGTTAAATTAATTCTCCTTTATAATCAGTCACCCAACAGTTGTGACAAGCAGACCAAATATTCCCCTTTAGAGATGACAAATTCTCTCTAAAGTCAAAACCCTTCAGCTTCACATCTTGGGCTTTGAACAAGATACACACCACATTTAGCTTCTCATCTTGGGCTTTGAACAAGACACCAAAACAACCTTTTTTTCCTCCCATAGAATAAGAGGAACTACGATCGCTCTGATTTCCCTATTTCGTTAAACGAGAATACGTAGGCATAAGATTGGAAAAATCTTAGCGAGCATATTAATCAAAAACCCAAAACCCAGTATCTCCACCAAATTAACCCAAAAGCATCAAATCTAAACACATTAACATCTTACCTCACAAATAGTCCAGGCACTCTATTTTTTTTAACAAAATAACCTAAGAGAGACCCACAATCTTAATAGCATCTGTAAACCAACTGTCATCTGTTTAAACTCAGTATGCAAGCAGGGTTAATTGGAGATGCCTATTTCCCTTCCTTAATCAGATTCAATAGGATAAAAAATGAGTCAAACTGTAGTACCCCAAAGTGATAGTGCTTCGCAACCACGCAAAAATTCGCGCTACAGAAAAATGGCGACTCCACTGGGGACACAAGATCTTGTTCTCTTCCCATCTCTTAGGTAGAAACCTTAAGAAAGTGCCACAGGAAAAAATGGCGCCCACCGTGGGGCCCGTCTTCTCTTTCCTACACTCCTTATGGTAGAAAGCCCTGAGTTCTCGAAATGTCACAGAAATGGCGACTCTGCTGGGGAGTCATTGTCTGTATAGGACCATAAGACTAGAGGTCTAGGATGATTAAGAAAAATATATATACTGCTGTCGCTCCCGGGAAACAGAGTCGCCAGCAATGTGTATTTATCCCAAGAGAGGGAAAGGAAACACCGCGTAAACCTGAGAGAAAGGAAAATCATGGTCTTACGACCAAGAGAACTGGGTTCGGGAGTCGGTTACGCGCGGGGAAGGTATTAGCACCCCCACGCGTCCATCGTACCCGATGGGATCCACGCTTGCTTGTCTCGATCAAAGGGTGATAGAAAAGATACTGGAAAAAGGAACTGAAAGAAAGAAAGGAGAAAGAATGGAAAGAGAAAGAGAAACAAATGTAGGGAAAATAAAAGAAGTGCTCGCATGGGCCCTACCCCACTGCCTACGTATCTCATCGGGAACATGAGAATCAGAGCGACGTAGTTCCCCTCACTAGGGAAAGTTGTTTGTGTTTTTTAGAGAACGGCTTACGTTCTAGCTCAGGTGTTGCAGGCTCGCTGGTCCGAGTGCGTTACCATCTTGCAAGAGAACGAGTAGAAGCGCGTTCGTACGCTAAGAGTGAATGAGGTGAGAAAAGAATTCCCGAAGGAAAGACGTTATTGTTTGTTTTTATCCTTTAAGAGTTTTTTCATTTGTTTGCATATGATAGTGTATCGGAATCTTAGTCATTGGAATGTGTACATTCTCACATTCCAAGATGGAATGGGTAAGAAAGCACACTAAGAGTGAAGAAGACCCCCACACTTAGTTCCAATTGTCAAGGTTCAAACACACTAGCATACTTGTGTTTATTAAGTGTTTTTGTTAATTAAGAAATGAAGAAGTGTTTTTTATTTGTACCTTCAACAAGTATTGCATTTAAGTCCCTCATACAAGATCAAATGTTTAACACATTGACCCAAGATGGGCTATATGCTATACATTCTAAGATTATAAGAGAAGACCCCTTATAACCTTTTCTTTATATGAAAGGCCTAAATGCAATAAATTCCTACCTTTATTAGATGTTTTGAGTTTCCTTTAAGAGATGAGAAGAGAGACTCAAGAGAGGAGAAAAGGTAAAACCTATATGGACTAAGACTCAATCCTAATTGAAGATTAAAGGGAGGGATCCTAAAGGTTTATGAGGTTTCAACCTAAAGTCTAAAGAAAGAAAGAATTAAACAATTCTCTTCTAAAGTAGAAGATGAATTGTAATTCAAAAAGGGAAAGTAATGAGTTATTAAAAGAAAGCACATAAGTGCTTAACAAAACATAAAATGGAATTGTAAAAGAGATGAAAGGAAATTTGAATGTGGATTCCTTATCCACACTCAATTGCAACTTACCAAAGCCCCTACATGGTTAGTAAACATGTATAAGAAGTATAAGGGATAAAAGAACATTTAATGCACCATAAAACTCAAAAGAATTAGATGAGAAATAAAATCCTAATGTCACAACCAGAATATACATCATATGGAAAACAAATGATTATTATCAAGCAAGTCCAAGTGAACAAGCAACAAACATCATCAATGGCATTAGAACATGTTACCACAAGAAAAGGAAGATGAAAGATGAAAAAGAATGATAAAACATGCATAAATGGAATATGTAATCTAAGGATCAGAATTGAAATGAAGTAAAAATGATTCACCAACATCTCACAAGTATTTATGAAGCACATCAAGGCATTTAAGAAGTGATAGAAGAAGTAGGATTGAAATGGAAGTTCCAAACAAAGGAAAGTGCAAACACAACATGTTAAAGGTGCACAAGGTTCAAATGATAATCAACAAGCAAAGATGACATATGATATGTATCTATGTCCTATAATGTCAAGAGTGTAGTTCACCAAATAGGCAAATGATCATGCAAGTATACACAAAAGAAAACATGTAAACATGCACAAAAGATTACAATGATATGACATGTTATAATGCTTTAAATGAAATGCATCAAACAAAAATCAAATGGCCTCATGAAAATTATGAAAACATGGTATTGAAGTTCACCAATCAGAGATGAATCACATATCAAAGTAGCATGCAAGGAACCAAGGAAAAATGAGGTCCAACAATGCACTTAGGTCAAATAGCCATATCATACAAAGTAGCACAAAAGTGAACACCAAACATGCCATAAAATGACCTAAAGAATCAAATAAAAATCAATTAACATACCTCAAGATGCTAATGGCTCAATACAAAAAGAAGAGCATCAAAACAATTTTTAATGATCAAGAACAAAATTAAACAAAATCATGTACCACATTAAGAATGCACACCAAAGAAATTCAAAGAAAATTATGGAACAGGGGCAAAAAGGTCATAAAATCAAGAAACAAAATCGTGAAAAAATTTATAAATGTTTTAAGAAGGCTCATGAATTTTTGTGGAATTTTATGATAATGTTTGATATTTTTAAAAATTAAAAAGAAAACGTGTAGTAAAAATAGAAAATAAAAATGGAATAGAAAATGACAGGGGGTGCATTCCTAGTAAAAATGAGTTCAAAAAATGGTTTGGGCCTAAGGCATGGGGTGTGAATATCAATTTGGCTAAGTCCATCAGAAATGTGCACATGACTTGCACGAGTTTTTTAATGCGCTGTCACCATTATCACCACACGATCATGCCAAAATGGACGCACAAGATTAGAACATGCTAAACCCTAACATCAACTCCCCGGCCGGAGAGGGACCTCCGGTCACCTTCTCCGGCCACTCTCCAGCGCTGCAATTAACTAAACATTCCAGAAATTTATGCAATGCACATCAAAATGTTCAGGAAGTCACGTACATTCCAAATCCATCAATGAAATCATCAAACCATTCACATATAGCAAGAAACAAACACGAACAAATTGCCCTAAGTTTTTGGATCTAAGCTTCTAAGAAGCTCTATCAACTAGCCAGAGTTCAAATGCTCCTAGTGAGCTCATATCATCATGAAAACAACAAAATAAACAAGTAAACGTGAGAGAAGAGTTTGTAAGCTTCGGAACCTGATCTTGCAGTTATTGTAGAGTCTGAGAAAACCAGAGGAAATGCTTGCTTCTTCCTTAAGCTTCACTTGGCCAAGTAAAGGCTTTGATGAAGATGATGATTCAGGGGAGAAGAAATGAGATCCAAGCTCAAAAATCAGTTGCTCTTTGGTGAAGTTGAGAGAGAATCATGGAAGATTTAGGAGGAGGCTGAACAATGTGAACTCGAAGATTCCTTGCAACGGTGATGTTGAGAGTAGAGCAGAGAGAGTTTTTGGAGAGAATGTGGAAGAATGAAGCTGAAAATGAAATTAGAGAGTGATGTTTGGTTTTATAGTAAACTCTAACCATGGTTTAGTGAGTGAGTTAACTGAGTTATGTGGAGTTAAGTGAGTCATCCCTAACTAACTGAGTCAAGTTAGTTAGGGAGAGCCATGATATGGTGTGGCTGGTTCATAATGTGTTACCATGCTCTTGCTGCTAAACTTCTATAGCAAGCTTCCAACCTTTCCCTTTTCATGTATGACTCGAGCAAGTGTGTAAAGAGTGCAGGCATGTGTTGGTCTCAATAAGGAAGCAAACATACAACTTCTGTCATGTATTTGATGTGTGCTTGAACCAAAATTATGCAGCAAGTCATCATTGTAACAGTGGGTGTTTGAGAATGGAATTCTCTATGTTCATGGCATGAAACTGTATGGTTTTGGAATCAATGAAAAGAGGGATCATAATATAACAACTTTGGTATGAAAAATGAGTTGACATAATGCTTGGGAAAGGTTGAAAAATGACTTGAAACACAAAGGTTTGGAAACTAGTTATGGACGAGGAAATGAGGTTGGTTGGCAAGGTGTGCATGGCATGGATTTTCAGCAAGATTATCACAACTTGGAATCAACATAACTTCTTGACCTTTGATCAAATGAAAAAAACATGAACACCAATCTTAAAGATCTCACATAGAGGAACAACTTTCATGTTGAAAGATTTTTAATTTGAGGCCTCTAGCCATGAGTAATTGATCTAAACATTTGGCCCACTATGTGTTTGGGAAAATGACTGCGCGCGTGCCCTGAAAATCTTGGTCATGACCAAGTTCTGAACCTACTTTGCTCCAACTTTGATCATCCATATCTCACTCAATTTTTATCCAATGGAGATGTTCTACACATGGATTTGAAGCTTGAAACAAGATCTTTTGTTATGGCCGAGTGGAATTTTCATTTGATGCCCCAATTTTAAATGGACTTGGCTCAAACTCTGATGCAAAATAGCCAAAACTTGCTATATTTAGTAACCCTACTTCACCCAAAAATGGCAACTTTCCACCTCTTGATTTTTTCATGATTCCTTTGGAGTTTCTTGACCAAATTTTGTACATTGGACACATATAATATGAATTTTATGGATTTGGCCTCAAAAAGTCAAGAGTTGACTTTTTCCTCTGATTATTTGACTTGCCCCCAAATTTCCTGATTTTTGATATTTCTTCCAATTGAACCACTTCTAAAACCAATTGAGAGGTAATTTTCCATACACATACACTTAAGAACATGTAGGACACCATGAAATCAAGTTTTGTCCAAAAAATCAAAGATAACCTGATTTTACTGTAAACCCTAATTTTGACCCCCTCTGGTTAGGAGGAAATTGCACATCTTCCAAATCCAAATTCCTCAGAGTATGTTGTGTATCCTCTTAAAGGATGATGAGAAATGCCACTTGAGGATGACTTTGGATCAATGAGCTATCTCTTTTGAGGGTTTTCCTTCAGTTTTTTGAACCTCTTGCATGTTGAAGTATGTATTGCTTCAATCTCCCATTGTATCTCTTATCCTTGAGGTTGTGGATGATCAATTGAGATGGTATGAGACATGAAAGACCTCTTGGCTTGCCTTGAGGGCACTTGATTGACCTTTTTGTGCTTTGAATGATCCCTCGATTGTCCACCTTCCACCTGATCACATGCCCTGATGGTAAGAAGGATGCCATGCTTCATTTTTCTATTTTAAATGCAATGTAATGTTAATGAGGTGGATATGATATGATAAATGATAATGCCATGCTATGATGACAAAGAGGGAGAGCAAATTTTGGGGTATTACAGCTGCCCCTATTCAAGCGCTGTAGACCTGAATGCCTGAAAGCAATTGCTTTCGGACTTTCAAGGTATATAGTGATTGAATACCAAATATAACCAAAAATTTGCTCTGGATGATGAGGAAGAAACTCCCCCGACATTGCTGGCTTGAATCTTCAATGAAACATTGTCGGAGAAAACTGTCTTTTGAACGACACCAGACGACTACTGGCTTGCCACACTGCTGGTGGACTTTAATAATGTCTTTTATGCAATTCCAGACGACTACTGGCCTGCCACGCTACTGGTGGACTTTAGAAATGTCTTTTTGAACGACGCCAGACGACTACTGGCTTGCCACACTGCTGGTGGACTTTAATAATGTCTTTTATGCAATTCCAGACGACTACTGGCCTGCCACGCTACTGGTGGACTTTAGAAATGTCTTTTTGAACGACGCCAGACGACTACTGGCTTGCCACACTGCTGGTGGACTTTAATAATGTCTTTTATGCAATTCCAGACGACTACTGGCCTGCCACGCTACTGGTGGACTTTGCAGCTTCGTGCCACCCGAAGACGGACTTTTGCCAATCCACTGTTGGACTTTTGCCACCCGAAGACGGACTTTTGCCAATCCACTGTTGGACTTTTGCCACCCGAAGACGGACTTTTGCCAATCCACTGTTGGACTTTTGCCACCCGAAGACGGACTTTTGCCAATCCACTGTTGGACTTTTGCCACCCGAAGACGGACTTTTGCCAATCCACTGTTGGACTTTTGCCACCCGAAGACGGACTTTTGCCAATCCACTGTTGGACTTTTTCCACCCGAAGACGGACTTTTTCCAATCCACTGTTGGACTTTTGCCACCCGAAGACGGACTTTTGCCAATCCACTGTTGGACTTTTGCCACCCGAAGACAGACTTTTGCCAATCCACTGTTGGACTTTTAGCTGCTTTGCCACCCGAAGATGGACTTTTGCCAATCCACTGTTGGACTTTTAGAATATGCCACCCTTAGATGGACCTTTCGCCAATCCACTGTTGGACTTTTAGAATTTGCAAAATTGTATTACTCTCTGCATCTATGTCAGACATCTCTGCTGACTCTGCTGAGGAGCAAAGACCAATGATTTGACTTTGGAGACTCCTGAAAGGATAACCTCTCCACTGGAGAATGAATGAATAATCCGTCTGCTTCGAATTGTCAAGCTTGCCAAAAATAAATTGGACTTGAAGAATAATAAATCTGCCAGGAATCACTTCATCTGTTGGGGGAATGAATTCTGGTCACAGCGATTCCGCTGGGGATGAGAATTTCTTTGTATGGCGTCTTTCTAGGGAAGAGAAGTCATAAAAACTCTGCTTGGGGATCTATCCAATCCAAGACCCTTTGTATGGGTTATCCACCTTCTGACCCGGCTGGGGAAAGGCTGTACCATCCTTGTTGAGGAATAGATTCTGTCGATCTTATAAACCTCTGCGGGGAGAACAACAACTCAGCTGGGAGTTGCTGACAAGATTCGATGCTGACCTCTGTGGGGATACCATTACCAGAGACACAATCTTGCTGGGGGTCAGGGCTACTCTGCCAGGGATATGCAAATCCTGATTAGAACATTCCATTGCAACTTGCTAGGAAGGAGTCCTTAGAGATCTGTTGGGGAAACCCAAAGCAAATCCACAGTAGTCTGCTGAAGAATATGACTGTCAAGCTTAGGATAAGTACCACAATGCCCCATGTTAGGCGAGCTTCCCTTTAGACAATTCCGTTAGGGATGACGAGTTTCTAGCAAACTCTGCTGGAGGAAACTGCTTTAAAACGTCTCGTGCTGGGGAATGCCTTTTGAGAGGATTTTACAGAAGACCAACTGTCCTCAAACTCTACTGGGGATGATCAACACTTCATGCTGGGGAAACAAACATGCCCCATGCTTGGGCAAACCAACAATTTATCCCCGACGAGGATGTCATAAGAGGATTTTACAGAAGATTTAACCTCTTCCAACTCCTGCGACTTCGCTGGGGATAATGACCATCAGTTTCGGTATCGACGAGACCACTCTTTTGGGGGAACTTGTGACCGTTATCGACACAGAAAAGCTTGTAGCTGTTGGAAGTACCGTAATTGTCCCAGTCTTTTGCGTGGGGTAAATGATTACTCGCCTTGTGCTTAAAATCATCTGCACCTGCTACCTGCAACAAAAGAATATGCACACATGCCCCGAATATTGCGTGGCTAGAATCCACCATCCGGGAATATTCAACATTCAAAGTAATTTCAAATGTTTTTTCTGCGCATGTTATTGCAAGACCGCCATGTTTTCAAATGCAATGTTTTATAAAAAATTAGGACGTTTTTGCAAACAAAGCAATAAAACAAAAATAGAAAGCTTTTTATTGAAATTCAATTTAATGACTGAGAGCCCAGAATAGGCAATTACATCCGGAAGCAATCCCTGGAAAGAGGTGATCGCTGAAAATTGAGAAAAGAAACTATCCTAATGGCAATGTGAAAACGGACTTCCACTGAGTTTCCATTCTGTTATGACCAGTATGTCTTCAAAACTCCCCGACCTTGCCTTCTGAGGAATGATCAGACCGATTCCTATCTTTCAGAATGTCAGTTGTTCAAACGGTAATGGGTACAGATAACTCAGACTGTAGTCATTCGCTTAAATCCCTCTTTTGCGTGGACCGCCCTTTCAGGTTTTCGGTCCACCAGGATACCCTTTTTTGCCTAAGTTGCCCTTTCGGGTTTTCAACTTACCGGGTGTACAATTTTTTCAATTATATCCCTAATTTTTGCCCGAACCTCATTCTGTTTTTGGTTCGCCGGGATGCCCTTTTTTGCCTGGATTTTTTTTATTTTTATTATCCAGCGGGTCTATTCATGCGAAGTATTTTTTGACTACGTCCGAGTTGACAGGGGATGAAAAGTCTTCGCCATCCATGGTTGTAAGCAATAAAGCTCCGCCCGAAAAGACCTTTTTAACCACGAATGGACCTTCATAGTTAGGAGTCCATTTGCCCCTGTGATCTGTATGGGGAGGAAGGATCCTTTTGAGTACCACATCTCCGACTTTGTAAACCCGAGGACGCACCTTTTGGTCAAATGCCTGCTTCATTCTGCGCTGGTATAATTGCCCATGACACACAGCCGCCAATCGCTTTTCCTCAATAAGGCTTAGCTGATCAAATCTGGCTCGTACCCATTCAGCCTCATCTAGCTTAACATCCATCATGACTCTGAGGGACGGAATCTCTACTTCAACCGGTAGTACTGCCTCCATACCATATACAAGTGAGAATGGGGTCGCCCCAGTGGACGTGCGTACCGACGTTCGATACCCATGCAAAGCAAATGGTAACATCTCATGCCAATCTTTGTACGTGACAACCATCTTCTGCACAATCTTCTTGATATTTTTGTTGGCCGCTTCGACCGCGCCATTCATCTTTGGGCGGTACGGAGAAGAATTGTGATGTTCGATTTTGAACTCCCGGCATAACTCAGCCATCATCTTATTATTCAAATTAGAACCATTATCAGTAATGATTCTTTCGGGAACTCCATATCGGCAAATGATATCCCGTTTTAAGAAACGAGCTACCACTTGTTTTGTAACATTGGCATAGGATGCGGCTTCAACCCATTTGGTGAAATAATCAATCGCCACCAAGATGAAACGATGACCATTAGAAGCTATAGGCTCAATCTTTCCGATCATATCAATGCCCCACATGGCAAACGGCCAAGGCGACGACATGATACTCAACGGATTTGGAGGCACATGCACCTTATCTGCATAGATCTGGCATTTATGGCATTTGCGAGCATATTTGCAACAATCTGACTCCATAGTCAACCAATAATATCCCGACCTTAACAACTTTTTAGCCATTGCATGTCCTCCGGCATGGGTACCGAAAGAGCCTTCGTGCACTTCAATCATCAACAAGTCTGCTTCATGTCTATCCACACATCTAAGCAGGACCGTGTCAAAATTTCTTTTATACAACACGCCATCTTTGTTCAAGAAGAAACTACCAGCTAACCTTCTCAACGTCTTCCTGTCTTTGGACGATGCCCCGGGCGGGTACTCTTGACTTTTCAAGAAACACTTAATGTCATGAAACCATGGCTTGTCATCAGACGTTGCATCGACCGCAAACACAAATGCTGGTCTGTCAAGGCGGGATACCTCAATCTTAGGTACATGGTTCCATCCTTGCACTTTGATCATGGAAGACAAAGTGGCCAAGGCATCAGCGAACCTATTCTCATCTCGAGGAATGTGGTACAGTTTCACTGTTGTGAAAAACGTCAGCAATCTCCTTGTATAATCTCTATACGGCACTAGATTTGCTTGGTGCGTGTACCAACTCCCTTTCACTTGATTGATTACCAAAGCTGAATCACCGAATATATCAAGGGTTTTAATCCGTAGATTAACCGCCTCCTCGATCCCCATTATACAAGCTTCGTACTCTGCTTCATTGTTGGTGCATCCGAAAGTTATTCGTGCAGTGAAAGGCATATGAACACCTTCCGGCGTGATAAGAACTGCTCCAACTCCGCACCCATTCATGTTGACAGCCCCATCAAACATCAGACTCCATTTGGATTCAGGGTCTGGCCCCTCCTCTGGGAGTGGTTCCTCGCAGTCCTTAGCTTTGAGAAACATGATGTCCTCATCAGGGAAGTCAAACTTCATGGGTTGGTAATCATCAATCGGCTGTTGCGCAAGATAGTCGGACAAGATACTTCCTTTGATGGCCTTTTGTGAAGTGTACTGAATGTCATACTCTGTCAAGACCATTTGCCACCATGCAACTCTGCCTGTCAATGCTGGTTTCTCGAAAATGTACTTGATAGGATCCATTTTTGAAATCAACAAGGTTGTGTGCCTAACCATATATTGCCTCAATCGCTTAGCGGCCCATGCAAGTGCACAGCATGTCTTTTCAAGCATGGAGTACCGGGACTCACAATCATTGAACTTTTTGCTCAGGTAGTAGATAGCATGCTCCTTCCTACCTGTCTCGTCATGTTGACCGAGAACACAACCCATGGAACCTTCAAGCACTGTCAGATACATTATCAGCGGTCTCCCTTCAACTGGAGGCATTAGAATCGGAGGTTCCTGCAAGTATTCTTTTATCTTATCGAATGCCAATTGGCAATCGTCATTCCACCTGACCGTTTGATCTTTCCTTAACAATTTAAATATTGGCTCACACGTGGCTGTTAGGTGAGATATGAACCTTGCAATGTAGTTCAATCTACCCAAGAAACCACGAACCTCTTTTTCTGTTCTCGGTTCAGGCATTTCTTGTATTGCTTTCACCTTGGCAGGATCAACCTCGATTCCTCTTTCGCTCACAATGAAACCCAGTAACTTTCCAGAACGCACCCCAAACGTGCACTTGTTTGGATTTAATCTCAGACGGAACCTTCTCAACCTTTCAAACAGCTTTTTCAGGTTAATCAGATGTTCCTCTTCTGTTCTCGACTTGGCAATCATATCATCTACATAACATTCGATCTCCTTATGAATCAAGTCATGAAACAATGTCACCATCGCCCGCTGGTACGTTGCCCCTGCGTTTTTCAACCCAAAAGGCATTACTTTATAACAATATGTACCCCACGGAGTAATGAACATGGTCTTCTCCATATCTTCAGGTGCCATCTTGATCTGGTTGTACCCGGAGAAACCGTCCATAAATGAGAACACTGAAAACTGAGCTGTATTATCGACCAGCACATCAATATGAGGTAGTGGAAAATCATCTTTCGGGCTAGCTTTATTAAGATCTCGATAATCCACACACATTCTCACTTTTCCATCCTTCTTCGGTACTGGCACGATGTTGGCTACCCACGGAGGATACTTTGTCACAGCAAGAAACCCAGCATCCCACTGCTTCTGGACTTCCTCCTTAATCTTTAAAGCCATGTCGGGGTGAGTCCGACGAAGTTTCTGCTTGACTGGCGGACATTCTTCTCTTAATGGCAGCCTGTGCACGACAATATCCGTATCCAACCCCGGCATGTCTTGATACGACCAGGCGAAGATGTCAACATACTCGCGCAACATTTTAGTCAAAGTTTGCTTCACATCTGCTTGCAAGCTGGCACCAATCCTGATCTCTTTCTTGGCGTCCTTGGTACCAATATTGATGATTTCTACAGTCTCCTGATGAGGCTGGATGACCCTTTCCTCTTGTTTCAACAATCTGGCCAGTTCTTCAGAGAGTTCACAATCTTTCTCATCCCCTTCTTCGGCTTGATAAATCGGATTGTCAAAGTCATACATAGCCATATCAAAATCGTTATCAGTGGTATCCGGAGGATCAAGTCTGCATGAACGGGTTCATGCCTTATTTTAGAATTTATTTTTAAGCAAAACAAAAGAAAAGGAAACATTGCCATTTTATTTTTGTGCAAAAATAAAAACTGAAAGACAGAGAACAAAATTTGATTGCAAAACGTCCTTTATTAATGATTAAACATTGCAAATGCAACCATGGTGGCCCTACAAATGAATCTATACGCCTTGGGCAGAGCGCAAGATTTTGACATGCATTATGGTTAGAAAAAAACAAAGAAAAATTACTCTGTCTGAAGAGTAACCCGGATGACTTCTTCAACGGACCAGTTTTGCACTTGTTGTCCCAGAGCATGAGAGCGTACCCAGTTGTCCAGGTCACAATTACTGTTAACACTATCCTCTGTGGCTGCACAAGACTGGTCCGTGTAGATAATTCCCCCACTATTGAAAGTAATGGGTCCCCTGCTCCCCGCATCTGAAGTTGTAGGGGGATGATAACCAATACCAAATTTGTCTTCCTTCATTGGGGTCTCTATCAGCCTGCCCCAACCTTGGGCGTTGCCTGCCCTGACGACTTCGACAGCTTGTTTGTAAGATGAAATGGAGGTACCAGCCCCAACTGGTACAGAAGAAGACTCAGGTGCATCGTCAATATTGACTGCTTCAAATGATTGGCACAACATCTCATGAATTTCCCCATCCATCTCAATGTACTTGAACGTGGACAAGTGACTCACAAAGATGTCTTCTTCCCCACACACCGTCACAACCTGCCCTTCAAACTCATACTTTAGCTTTTGATGTAGAGTAGAAGTAACAGCCCCGACTCCGTGAATCCAAGGGCGTCCCAATAGGCAGCTATATGCAGGTTGTATGTCCATTACATGGAACGTGGATTTGAATACCTGTGGTCCAATTTGTACGGGCAATTCCACCTCACCAAACACAGATCGTCTAGTTCCATCGAATGCTCTGACCACCAATTCACTAGGCCTTAAGATCAAACCATCAACTTCCAGCTTCATTAATGCCTTCTTGGGCAAGACATTGAGTGATGAACCAGTGTCTACCAGTACATGAGATAACACTGCGCCCTTACACTCCATCGTGATATGCAAAGCCTTATTGTGGTTCCTTCCTTCAACAGTCAAATCTCTACTTGTAAAGCCCAAGCCATGGCTAACATTAACATTGGAGATTACGCCCTCGAGCTGATTAACAATAATTTCTTGTGGCACGTATGCACTCTTCAATACTTTCAACAACGCCTGCCGATGCGCATCAGAGCACATAAATAGTGACAAGATTGAAATCTTTGAAGGGGTCTGATTCAGTTGGTCCACAATCTTATAATCGCTTTTCTTGATTATCTTCATAAATTCTTCCATTTCATTATCAAAAGTAATCTTTGCCTCTGCTTCAGGTGTAGGCGCATTTTCAACCACCTGTTTACCTTTAGCCTTTGCTGCAGCTTCTGCCTCTTTATCACTTCTCAAGGTTTGGGGAGCGAACAACCTTCCACTCCTTGTAAAGCCCCCTACACCCCCTACGTTATCAATATTTGGGCTGACTAACGACTCAACTTCCTGCTTTTTACCTTCGTAATATACATCTGCCCCATAGTGCCATGGGATAGCCTTCGTAGACGTGAACGGAATTGGTCCTGGCACCGTGATAGTGACAGGACTGGGCCTTTCTGGCGCCACACTCGCCACGGGAACTGTATTGATCGGCATTTGAATCTCAGCGGGGGTGTAATAGATGGTCACGGTTGATATCTCATCAGTGTCCTTCACGACTCGGTCGAACTGTAGACATCCTTCATCGATCAGATTTTGTAAACCCACCTTCAACTTATTACATCCATTCTCCTGATTCATACACTCGGAACAATCTTGATTGCAGCCCGGGAACACCTGTCCCTTCAATAAACAATCTTTTACAACCAACAAAGAAGTTTTCACTTGATGAACGTCTAACACCAAATTCAATCTCCTCCCATCTTCAATAGCGTACACATTTGCTGCATTATGATCAGGCATGGGGTGCTGAGTAATATTAGGAGCGGGAGAGAAATTGATGGCTTTAGCATCAATCAAATCTTGTACTTTATGATGGAAAGCCCAGTATTTTTCAATGGAGTGCCCCTGAGCACCTGAGTGGAACTCACAACGAGCATTAGCATCGAAGTTAGGTGGCAGGTTTCCAGCAACCGGAGCTTTCATAGTATGGAGTTCTACCAACTTTAACTCGAGTAGCCGGGGCAACAGCGCGGCATAAGTCATAGGGAGAGGATCCATCTTACGATCCCTCTACCTAGATCTTTGCTGAAAAAAAGGTTGTCGCTGTTGAACTTGTTGTTGGGGTTGTTGTTTCTGAACAGACGGTGTGGGGATGGTTACAGCATCTACCTGATAATAAGCTTGAGAACGCCCTCTGCCTCGTCCTCTAAACACAACATTCGTATCACCTTCTCTTCTTTTCTGGTTACTAGCAAACGGTTTCTTCGTCCCCGAAGAGCCAGCCCCACTCATATCCTGGATCTTTCCAAGCTTTAACAGACTTTCTATTCTTTCTCCCGCAATCACAATATCAGCAAATCCAGTTGACGGACAAGCAGCTAATCTATCAAGATAGGCCCCTTGCAAGGTGCCCATGAACATATCTGCCATTTCTCTGTCTGACAAGGGAGGTTGAACCTGGGCAGCCATTTCCCTCCACCTCTGTGCATATTCTTTGAAACTCTCCTTGGCATTTTGTGACAACCCCTGCAATTGAGTGCGGTTGGGCGCCATGTCAATATTATACTGGTATTGCTTCAGGAACGCTTCTGCCAGATCTTTCCAATTCTTCACAGCAGCTCTATTCAACTTCATATACCAGGTCAAGGACGCCCCAGCCAGACTGTCCTGAAAATAGTGCATCCATAGCTTCTCGTCATCCGTATGGGCTGAAATCTTCCCAAAGTAAGCTTGAAGATGCGTTTGGGGACACGCATTACCGTGATACTTATCAAAAGTGGGAGGCTTGAATTTAGGGGGAATTATGACTCCTGAGACCAGCCCCAAGCTGGTAACATCAATACCCATAGAGTTCTTGCATTCTATGGCCCTGATCTTTTCTGCTAACTCCTCATACCTTCGATCACCTTGATTACCCACATCAGCATCCAGCAGAGTAAATTGGTCTTCCAGGGTATCTTCAAGAGTGACACCAGCATGCCTACCATTTCCATTACCCCGATTATTACCACCAGGAGGAGGGTTGCCACCGGGAGGAGGAATGCCATGTCCCTGTGAATTGTCATGCTGATCACCTTTGGGCCCATTGTCTGGACGCTCGACCAGAAGCCTCAATCTCTCCTGATTTTGCGCCATGCCAGTCATGAGGGTCATGAACTGGTCCATACGCGCCCTCATTTCAGCCAAATCACTTTGCACTTGATCCATGATTCTTACTTGATTTCTTCGCGTCGAATATCGGTGAATATGATTCTCCGCTATACTGCCTGAAACCAAATAAAGGTTAGAGACCCTGCAACGAGTACCTGAAAAGCAAGTAACAAAATGCAAAATGATATGCAATGCCATGCGGTGCCATGTTTGTCATTTCCTAGGTGCTTTTATACCCTGATTCCAATCCAACCACAGAAATCTGAAGACCAGAAATCGTGATATAAAGAGACGTATCGTGGTCATGTGCTTGTGTGCGGCTATCTGATAAGAAATAATCTTGAATAAAACTGCTCATACTCATTCAACAAAATATTCAAGTACATTTAAGAAAGGTTCAACCGCAAATGCAATACAAGGAAAAAAATGGATCCATCAACAAGCCTGATGGTAGCCATTAATAACAAAATACAGGGAAAAGAACATCAATCTGACAATTCCACATCCTTCAGCTTATCACTTGAATACTTGATTTCCTCAAAAAGTATACGGGTACGCTGGTGATTCGGCTTTTCAATCATTTCTTTGATCAAGACATCCCTTTTCTCAAGAGCTTCAGTTAAAGAACCCATATGCAGCATAAGAGCTTCGTCATCATGCACTCCTTTGTGTCTCTTTATGCCAGCTTGCGTCTTGAGTATCTCTCTTTCTATCATGGCTTCTTCAAGCTCTTTCTTGGTATTCTTCAACTGGCTTCTAACTTCTTCTAACTGTTCTTGACTTTTATCGAGACTTTCCCGATACTTTCTCCTTTGCTCATGTGCCTTTTTAAGCTCCTCGTCTTTAGTCTTCGACTGATCCTTTAACTCGGCATTTTCAATTCTGACTTCATCCCAAGCTTGACGAAGTTGAGCTAATGAATCCTTGCTTCGGGCTAAAGCCTGTTTTGTAATCTTGTGAGCCTGACTAGTGTCATCTGCTCCCAAAGTAAGTTTCCGAAAGTACCGAGCTCGGTCATCAAAATCTTCCTCTTTGTCAGCCAAGGTTTTTTCCGCTTTCAAGGCTCTCTTTTCCAACTCTTTGTTGTCAGCTAGAGCTTTCTGAAGACATCTGCTCATTCCAGAATTCTCTATCTGCAACTCTCTGACCATTTTCTTCCACTTCTCACATTCTTCAATAGCCACCATAGTGGGTTGTTCTGGCTGTACTGAACATAAAAGAGGTCCCCTTGAAAAGGGTAAAAGCAATTCCTTTACTTTCGTCTCAATCCACCTGTCATATTCAGGATAATATCTACAATCTCCTTTTCCAAAAACTGCTTTTCCAATTTTGTGCTTATCTTTCCAAGCATTCACTACTTCTACCACCTTCGCATCTTTAGTTCCTGTAAAAAATAAAGATTCTTCCACATCTTGCTCTGTAGGAGGATCCCTAGAAGCATACCCAAACTGTCGGATGGCCAAAACTGGATTATAATTGATCCCTCCTTTTCTGCCAATCAAAGGCACATTTGGAAAATTTCCGCATCTTGTGACAAGCTCTGTTCTCAATAACCGGTGGTCAAACCATACAATGTTATCAGCAGTTAAACTCATCAATCGTTTAGACCATTTCGCCACATCTTTGGTTTCCACAAAGGCACCTGTCTAAGGCAAATGTTTGAAAAACCAATGACTCAGCAGTGGAGTACAATAACTAACAGATCCTCCCCTCCTTTTCTCATTCTTGTAATGCACGGAATGATAAAAATCTCCTAACAAAGTAGGGACTGGATTTTTAAGGACGAAAACTCTCGTTGCTTGCATATCCACAAAGTCTTGCTGATTGGGAAAGAAAACTAGGCCATATATGCAGAGAGCCAGAATGGAATTGTAAACCGTCCAATTTTTAGCACTTGCAGCCTCTTGGGCCTGTCCAGACAGAAATTCTAAATGAAATCCGCTAACTCCATTTTTACTGCTCACACCACTCTTTATCACTGCCTGATCCATTTGTAAAGCAGCAGCAATTTCTTTTACGCTGGGAGAACTACCAGAGAAGAATGGTATTGCCGACGTGATCGGAATTCCCAAAATAAATGAGAATTCTTCCAGTGTTGGCATCAAAATGTAATCTGAAAAAAGAAAGCACCTCAACGAAGGCTCGTAGAACTGCAGCAGAGTGTGCAAAGCATCATGTTCATACTTGGTGATTGTACGGACCATCCCAACCAAATTCCCGTAGCTCTTCTGAAACCTATCAAGAATACCCGGACCAGCCATATCTATAACTTTGAGCAATGAATCCAAGACAGGATCTGGAAACTTGTAAGACACATTGTTCTTTCTCTCGGCAACGATCTCTGTTGAACCCATGGATTGGAATCAGAAATGTATTATGCACCTGAAAACGACAAACATAACTGTTATGATATGATAATGCAATGCAAAAGGGCATGTGATCAGGTAATCAAGTGTCTGTGTCTGTATTGAACTGTGTGCACTGTGTCTCTGTACTGAATCTGGCAATATCTGAGATGAACACTTAAATCACTGTCATAGGATACAATGTCTGAAATCATCATAGAATCACAAGTAAGGTAGGTAGGAGGCTGGGTTTCCTGCAAACCTGTAAACATCCCGCCCATACTCACATGTGGTTCTTAGAAAATAAGGCTTGTCAGCTTCGGAGGTTTGAGAAGCAATAGCACATTCAGCCCGTAGGATACAATGCTATGCCAATCAAAGAGGTCGTCCACTAACTCCCCTTAGAAAATAAAAGTCATCCTATGCAAGTTCCAAAGTGGGTCCTCGGGTGCGAATGGGTTTGCCACAGAATGTGGTCTGCCATTGTCACCGCTAAAGAGGGATGTTTCCACTAAGGTCCTCATGATCGGTCACTAGAGTCGACAACTCTCTAGATCTACATCCTGGAATACGCAAGATGCGCATGCCACGACGTGTCCCAAGATAGCCTCGTCTAGCTGTGAATTTCGTGAACACCCAACGCACTCCAAACGGCACGTAGGTACCACTACTCTCCACTCTAATTCTAAGTGTATACTCAAGCCTGTGTAATGGGCTTATCTCTCAGAAATCCCATCCCGCCAAACAGACAAAACAGTGCAACACAATATAATATATGATATGTAATGCTAAAATGCAGTAAATGCAGTAAAATAAATAAACAGCAACATATAGCACAACAGTAAACACCCAATGAAAAAACAAACAAGCGCTAGGATTGACTCGCTTAGGATGGACCAGCAATAGGTCAACCAGGTCCCCAGCAGAGTCGCCAGCTGTCGCTCCCGGGATTTTCATCCAAGTACAAATGCGAAAGTGGCACCGAAACAGAGTCGCCAGCAATGTGTATTTATCCCAAGAGAGGGAAAGGAAACACCGCGTAAACCTGAGAGAAAGGAAAATCATGGTCTTACGACCAAGAGAACTGGGTTCGGGAGTCGGTTACGCGCGGGGAAGGTATTAGCACCCCCACGCGTCCATCGTACCCGATGGGATCCACGCTTGCTTGTCTCGATCAAAGGGTGATAGAAAAGATACTGGAAAAAGGAACTGAAAGAAAGAAAGGAGAAAGAATGGAAAGAGAAAGAGAAACAAATGTAGGGAAAATAAAAGAAGTGCTCGCATGGGCCCTACCCCACTGCCTACGTATCTCATCGGGAACATGAGAATCAGAGCGACGTAGTTCCCCTCACTAGGGAAAGTTGTTTGTGTTTTTTAGAGAACGGCTTACGTTCTAGCTCAGGTGTTGCAGGCTCGCTGGTCCGAGTGCGTTACCATCTTGCAAGAGAACGAGTAGAAGCGCGTTCGTACGCTAAGAGTGAATGAGGTGAGAAAAGAATTCCCGAAGGAAAGACGTTATTGTTTGTTTTTATCCTTTAAGAGTTTTTTCATTTGTTTGCATATGATAGTGTATCGGAATCTTAGTCATTGGAATGTGTACATTCTCACATTCCAAGATGGAATGGGTAAGAAAGCACACTAAGAGTGAAGAAGACCCCCACACTTAGTTCCAATTGTCAAGGTTCAAACACACTAGCATACTTGTGTTTATTAAGTGTTTTTGTTAATTAAGAAATGAAGAAGTGTTTTTTATTTGTACCTTCAACAAGTATTGCATTTAAGTCCCTCATACAAGATCAAATGTTTAACACATTGACCCAAGATGGGCTATATGCTATACATTCTAAGATTATAAGAGAAGACCCCTTATAACCTTTTCTTTATATGAAAGGCCTAAATGCAATAAATTCCTACCTTTATTAGATGTTTTGAGTTTCCTTTAAGAGATGAGAAGAGAGACTCAAGAGAGGAGAAAAGGTAAAACCTATATGGACTAAGACTCAATCCTAATTGAAGATTAAAGGGAGGGATCCTAAAGGTTTATGAGGTTTCAACCTAAAGTCTAAAGAAAGAAAGAATTAAACAATTCTCTTCTAAAGTAGAAGATGAATTGTAATTCAAAAAGGGAAAGTAATGAGTTATTAAAAGAAAGCACATAAGTGCTTAACAAAACATAAAATGGAATTGTAAAAGAGATGAAAGGAAATTTGAATGTGGATTCCTTATCCACACTCAATTGCAACTTACCAAAGCCCCTACATGGTTAGTAAACATGTATAAGAAGTATAAGGGATAAAAGAACATTTAATGCACCATAAAACTCAAAAGAATTAGATGAGAAATAAAATCCTAATGTCACAACCAGAATATACATCATATGGAAAACAAATGATTATTATCAAGCAAGTCCAAGTGAACAAGCAACAAACATCATCAATGGCATTAGAACATGTTACCACAAGAAAAGGAAGATGAAAGATGAAAAAGAATGATAAAACATGCATAAATGGAATATGTAATCTAAGGATCAGAATTGAAATGAAGTAAAAATGATTCACCAACATCTCACAAGTATTTATGAAGCACATCAAGGCATTTAAGAAGTGATAGAAGAAGTAGGATTGAAATGGAAGTTCCAAACAAAGGAAAGTGCAAACACAACATGTTAAAGGTGCACAAGGTTCAAATGATAATCAACAAGCAAAGATGACATATGATATGTATCTATGTCCTATAATGTCAAGAGTGTAGTTCACCAAATAGGCAAATGATCATGCAAGTATACACAAAAGAAAACATGTAAACATGCACAAAAGATTACAATGATATGACATGTTATAATGCTTTAAATGAAATGCATCAAACAAAAATCAAATGGCCTCATGAAAATTATGAAAACATGGTATTGAAGTTCACCAATCAGAGATGAATCACATATCAAAGTAGCATGCAAGGAACCAAGGCAAAATGAGGTCCAACAATGCACTTAGGTCAAATAGCCATATCATACAAAGTAGCACAAAAGTGAACACCAAACATGCCATAAAATGACCTAAAGAATCAAATAAAAATCAATTAACATACCTCAAGATGCTAATGGCTCAATACAAAAAGAAGAGCATCAAAACAATTTTTAATGATCAAGAACAAAATTAAACAAAATCATGTACCACATTAAGAATGCACACCAAAGAAATTCAAAGAAAATTATGGAACAGGGGCAAAAAGGTCATAAAATCAAGAAACAAAATCGTGAAAAAATTTATAAATGTTTTAAGAAGGCTCATGAATTTTTGTGGAATTTTATGATAATGTTTGATATTTTTAAAAATTAAAAAGAAAACGTGTAGTAAAAATAGAAAATAAAAATGGAATAGAAAATGACAGGGGGTGCATTCCTAGTAAAAATGAGTTCAAAAAATGGTTTGGGCCTAAGGCATGGGGTGTGAATATCAATTTGGCTAAGTCCATCAGAAATGTGCACATGACTTGCACGAGTTTTTTAATGCGCTGTCACCATTATCACCACACGATCATGCCAAAATGGACGCACAAGATTAGAACATGCTAAACCCTAACATCAACTCCCCGGCCGGAGAGGGACCTCCGGTCACCTTCTCCGGCCACTCTCCGGCGCTGCAATTAACTAAACATTCCAGAAATATATGGAATGCACATCAAAATGTTCAGGAAGTCACGTACATTCCAAATCCATCAATGAAATCATCAAACCATTCACATATAGCAAGAAACAAACACGAACAAATTGCCCTAAGTTTTTGGATCTAAGCTTCTAAGAAGCTCTATCAACTAGCCAGAGTTCAAATGCTCCTAGTGAGCTCATATCATCATGAAAACAACAAAATAAACAAGTAAACGTGAGAGAAGAGTTTGTAAGCTTCGGAACCTGATCTTGCAGTTATTGTAGAGTCTGAGAAAACCAGAGGAAATGCTTGCTTCTTCCTTAAGCTTCACTTGGCCAAGTAAAGGCTTTGATGAAGATGATGATTCATGGGAGAAGAAATGAGATCCAAGCTCAAAAATCAGTTGCTCTTTGGTGAAGTTGAGAGAGAATCATGGAAGATTTAGGAGGAGGCTGAACAATGTGAACTCGAAGATTCCTTGCAACGGTGATGTTGAGAGTAGAGCAGAGAGAGTTTTTGGAGAGAATGTGGAAGAATGAAGCTGAAAATGAAATTAGAGAGTGATGTTTGGTTTTATAGTAAACTCTAACCATGGTTTAGTGAGTGAGTTAACTGAGTTATGTGGAGTTAAGTGAGTCATCCCTAACTAACTGAGTCAAGTTAGTTAGGGAGAGCCATGATATGGTGTGGCTGGTTCATAATGTGTTACCATGCTCTTGCTGCTAAACTTCTATAGCAAGCTTCCAACCTTTCCCTTTTCATGTATGACTCGAGCAAGTGTGTAAAGAGTGCAGGCATGTGTTGGTCTCAATAAGGAAGCAAACATACAACTTCTGTCATGTATTTGATGTGTGCTTGAACCAAAATTATGCAGCAAGTCATCATTGTAACAGTGGGTGTTTGAGAATGGAATTCTCTATGTTCATGGCATGAAACTGTATGGTTTTGGAATCAATGAAAAGAGGGATCATAATATAACAACTTTGGTATGAAAAATGAGTTGACATAATGCTTGGGAAAGGTTGAAAAATGACTTGAAACACAAAGGTTTGGAAACTAGTTATGGACGAGGAAATGAGGTTGGTTGGCAAGGTGTGCATGGCATGGATTTTCAGCAAGATTATCACAACTTGGACTCAACATAACTTCTTGACCTTTGATCAAATGAAAAAAACATGAACACCAATCTTAAAGATCTCACATAGAGGAACAACTTTCATGTTGAAAGATTTTTCATTTGAGGCCTCTAGCCATGAGTAATTGATCTAAACATTTGGCCCACCATGTGTTTGGGAAAATGACTGCGCGCGTGCCCTGAAAATCTTGGTCATGACCAAGTTCTGAACCTACTTTGCTCCAACTTTGATCATCCATATCTCACTCACTTTTTATCCAATGGAGATGTTCTACACATGGATTTGAAGCTTGAAACAAGATCTTTTGTTATGGCCGAGTGGAATTTTCATTTGATGCCCCAATTTTAAATGGACTTGGCTCAAACTCTGATGCAAAATAGCCAAAACTTGCTATATTTAGTAACCCTACTTCACCCAAAAATGGCAACTTTCCACCTCTTGATTTTTTCATGATTCCTTTGGAGTTTCTTGACCAAATTTTGTACATTGGACACATATAACATGAATTTTATGGATTTGGCCTCAAAAAGTCAAGAGTTGACTTTTTCCTCTGATTATTTGACTTGCCCCCAAATTTCCTGATTTTTGATATTTCTTCCAATTGAACCACTTCTAAAACCAATTGAGAGGTAATTTTCCATACACATACACTTAAGAACATGTAGGACACCATGACATCAAGTTTTGTCCAAAAAATCAAAGATAACCTGATTTTACTGTAAACCCTAATTTTGACCCCCTCTGGTTAGGAGGAAATTGTACATCTTCCAAATCCAAATTCCTCAGAGTATGTTGTGTATCCTCTTAAAGGATGATGAGAAATGCCACTTGAGGATGACTTTGGATCAATGAGCTATCTCTTTTGAGGGTTTTCCTTCAGTTTTTTGAACCTCTTGCATGTTGAAGTATGTATTGCTTCAATCTCCCATTGTATCTCTTATCCTTGAGGTTGTGGATGATCAATTGAGATGGTATGAGACATGAAAGACCTCTTGGCTTGCCTTGAGGGCACTTGATTGACCTTTTTGTGCTTTGAATGATCCCTCGATTGTCCACCTTCCACCTGATCACATGCCCTGATGGTAAGAAGGATGCCATGCTTCATTTTTCTATTTTAAATGCAATGTAATGTTAATGAGGTGGATATGATATGATAAATGATAATGCCATGCTATGATGACAAAGAGGGAGAGCAAATTTTGGGGTATTACAACTGCGTTTCCTAATTGATATTTGTGTTTATTTATCTACTAATGGGAATGCGTGTGATGCCGCATGTGGAAAGATTGAGTATACACCTAAGATAGGTGATGGCAATACGGGTAATCTTGCGGGGAGTGAATCTAAGTTAAGAGCCCCCGATCGACCATCAAACTCAGTGGAGACTCCCTTTGCAGATACATTGCCTATACGACTTCGGTTGTTGAAAGTAGTGTGGTCGACTGGGTTATCTGAGAAGCTAAGGTTTTTAGTAGACTTAAGCCATTTTGTAGTGCGGAAGCTATCGGAAATAGTTATCACGCGATACTACCCTCATCTGAGATCGTTCTAGGATACATCAGCTCGCTGGCGATCCGCTTGCTGTTGTTATCCCAAGAGGGGTCAATGATTTTGCGGACAGGTACAAAAAATCACTAGTATAAACCTTTGGTGGGGGGGGGGGGGTAGAGCCTTGACTTCATGACACCGACCCTTTGACCCCATGTTTCTTCTATGTTTTTGTGTGCTGCGTTCATACATTCATCTAAAAAACATTAAAACAAAAAAAAAAACTTCTCTTCTAGTCTCTCTTTTTCAAATTAAACTAAGACAATGATTGCAAATATCAGAGAAAGGAGATTGCGCTAATGGATTTCGGTAGAAGGAAAACTCATAAGTACACCTTCAAGGTTCCAAAGTTAGAGGATTTAAGAGGTTTGGCAAGAATGATCACCAACCACGAGGCTTTCAGAGCCAAGTATGGAGGACTGATGTCTCTATTAAGGGTCCATGTAATCGAAGGAATCTTGTCCACACCAATCCAGTTCTACGATCCGGTCTATCACTGTTTCGCATTCCCGGATTATCAGCTTGCACCAACGCTGGAGGAGTATTCTCACCTGACTGATTTACATATTACTGATCAAGCTCCCTTTTCTGGACTGGAAGAAATTCCAAAGGATCGGACCATTGCAAGAGCAATTTATTTGGACGAGTCAGAAGTCAGGACTCACATGACCACTAAGGGTGGCATACAGGGTTTGCCAGCCCAATTCTTGATAAAGAAATCCCTATACTTTGCTAGTATAGGGAACGTGGCCGTTTTTTAGAGCATCTTTGTTTTGCTCACCTACGGGTTATTTTTGTTTCCCAACATCGATAACTTTGTAGATATCAACGCCATTAAGATTTTCCTGATCGGAAACCCCGTACCGACCTTACTCGCAGTTGCGTATCATTCGGTACATTTAAGGAATTTATACAGCGGAGGAATGATCATGTGCTGTGTACCCTTGCTTTATAAATGGTTCACTTCCCATTTTCCCAAGTCTGCTGCATTTTGGGATCAAAAAAATACTTTACGTTGGTCGCAGAGAATCATGTCTCTTACCAACTCTGGCATCGATTGGTACAATCGAATCTATGACGGGATCAAGATCATTGACCGTTGTGGAAATTTCCCAAATGTACCCCTTATAGGAACTAAGGGGGGAATCAACTATCATCCAGTGTTAGTTCGTCATCAATTTGGATACCCAATGAGGCATGTCCTGCGCAATGCTCATCTGGAAGGTCTTTTCTTCAAGGAAGGAGAAAATGACATGGCACTAAAGACGGAAATAATGTACGCTTGGAAACATGTTCATAAGAAAGGACGAGAGTCTCTAGGAAAACCAGATTGTGTCTCGATGGAGCCTTATCTCTACTGGGTTCAAACTAGAGCTCTCAAGCTGAGGATGACTTACCCTCGTCAGGAAGTTCTTCCATTAAGGGACTCTGCCCTTTATTTCATGTATGAGACGGGAAAACTTCAGGTTACTCTCAGCAAAGTTCAGCAGGAGAAGAGGTCTTGGAGAAACAAGTACCATATTCTCAATGTGGAATGTAAGAAAATACAATAGCTATTAAGAGAAAAAGATGCTCTGATTGAGATTTTAGAGCAGCATACTGTAGAAAATCAGGATGACCAAAGGAATTTGCTCGCTCCTTTCACTTGGAAAAGGAATGACAACCCGACAACGGCCCCAAGAGCCCCTGTCAATGAAAAGGAAAGCATCCGAACCAGAACCTAAGCTCTTTTCAGAGAGGACTCAGGATCCATTAGTTTAGATTTCCTTTTTCAGCACTTTGTAATCTACTGTATTTTCATTTCTGCAATCCTTTAAATTCAATAAAACGGGGTTTCCCCACTGTTTGATATTTGCAATCCAATTGTCGAAGTTTACTTTGAATAAACAAAAATAATTAATAATCATTGCATTCATCATTCTCATAAACGCATTCTTCTTACCTACGAATCTCACGTTTGCGTCTCGATTCTAGAGTCAAACTGTCTCATTCGTACAATACTCGAGCCAATCGTCAGAAAAAGATGGACACTCTGAAAAAGGATCTGAGAAAGCTTCATAATGACATGCAAGCTCTACCAGAAGCTCAAATGCAACAACAAAGGACTGTGATCTCGGAGATCACATCTACGCCCATAGTGGAGAAGTATGATCCTAGGTACAAAATGCCGAAAGATCGTCCCTGGGGCATGCCTATTAACTATATCCCGGAAGGATATATTCCGCCGATCGCTGAGGATCAGGGAACCGCAGCAGGAACCGCTGGGCCTGAAGGTTACAAATTTCGGGAAAACGAAGATGCCAGGGGCATGATAGCAACTCCTGAAGGTTACAAATTTCGGGAGGCACCTAGAGTCTCAGCCATAATGACTATACCACCACCCGTGGTACACACTATCCTGGAAGGACAGATTCCACAAATACCTTCTGGTGGAAACGACAACATGTTCGACAGAATGAATGAATTCCATGAACAATTCCTGGAGATGCAGAAAGAACTGCAAGCCCTTCAAGGTCAGTTGGATTGTAAAGAGATTCACCCATGTCTGGGTTTCGAGCCAATCAATTGAACGCCGGACTACTTCGCTGATCAAATCAAAGATGTGGTTGTAATCTCTGATCATCAACAGAACAAGGATGTTTGTACCACCATCCCTCTACTGGACGAATCAAAGGTTCTTAGCCAGGAACTGATTGAAGTTACTTACAACAGTCAAAAAAATCAGAAGGTTCATGTAGTTATCTATCTACCGGGACCGTTACCGTATGAATCAGCTAAGGCGATCCCTTACAAATACGGTGCAACAGTAATTGAGAATGGAAAGGAAATTCCATTACCCTCGGTCGTGAATATTGCAGACATCAGTCGAGTAACACGGAGCGGTCGAATCTTCAACCGAGGAGTTGGAGAACCTAACAAAGAAAAGGAACTTCCGACAGAAGCTCCTGATCCACCAGTCGGTCAATCCAGTAATTCTGACCTTTCAAAGGACGATGATGAGATGCTGAAGCTCATCCAAAGAAGTGAATACAACACTGTTGATCAGCTGTTACAAACCCCTTCAAAGATCTCAGTGCTATCACTTTTACTCAGTTCCGAACCCCACAGAGAGGCTCTACAGAAATTCTTAGAGCAGGCCTTTGTGGAACAGGATGTGTCAATACGACAATTCGATAGCATCTTCTCTAACATTACTTCCTGCAACAACTTAGGATTCAGTGATAAGAATTTGCCAGAGGAGGGAAAAAGTCACAACATGGCGCTCAATATCGCAGTTAACTGCCAGGACGATGCTTTAGCCAGCGTACTGGTAGACACAGGATCAGCCATCAACATTATGCCGAAGTCCACTTTAATGCGACTATCATTCAAAGGGTCCCCAATGAGGGGTAGTGAGGTCATCGTCAAAGCATTTGACGGGTCTCGGAAATCAGTTATCGGCGAAGTCGACCTTCCCATAACTATCGGTCCTCACACTTTCCTAATCACTTTCCAGGTCATGGACGTCCGAGCAGCATACAGCTATATATTAGGAAGACCTTGGATACACCATGCTGGGGTAGTCACTTCGACACTGCACCAGAAACTGAAGTTCATCAAGAATGATCAACTCTTCACGGTCTGTGGAGAACAAGCCTTGATCGTGAGTAACCTGTCATTATCTACTTGTGTAGAACCCGAGGAGGTTGTTGGGACTCAGTTCCAAGCACTTTCGGTGAGCAATAAGAATCAATCAGAGAAAGGAATAACAATGCAAAAGGATGGGGACAGCTTGTTATTCCTACTGATAATAAAACAAACAAGGGTCTTGGTTTTTCTGCATCCGGCACCCAGACAGCTGCTAACGATGAAAGTCTTCATCCCATTCAGGACTTCTTCCACAGTGGAGGTTTCCTTCACCCAGTGCCTCAAGCAGTCCATATCATCAATGAGGGAGATCCCACCGATACAGATGAGGAGTAGAAGTCCTATCTCAACGAGGACGGTTATATGTCTCAGGAAGAGGTGCCTACGCCCTTTTTCTATCCCGCACAGAGTCCGAGATTTATACCGAGGTTAGATCTCGAAATGATATACGGAGATTGTGATCCGGAAGGATGCCGTGCTCCACCAAACTCATTAGAGGAGGACACTCTGATGAAGGACAACTTTGACCACGACTATTATGGCCCAACGGATGGCCTGCCTATCTGGCAGCCGTACCCAGGAGACTTGGGGCAAGAAAATTAGTCGAACAATGAAAATCAGTTGAGCGTCATTGAAAAGAATACCTGCGTCCCCACCATGTCGCAGGATCAACACTTAGGGTATTCAGAACCTATCCACCATGATGATGAATTTGCAAAGTTTGCAGGACTAGAATTCATTAACTACGCTTTTCCCGAGGTCAACGTCGTTGAGAGAGATGACTCCTCCAATTCCAAAGAAGTGTGGGACACCTTAGGACAACCAAGTGGAAAATTTGACTTCATGGTTAAGTACACCGCTCCCGAAAGCTCTCGCATCAGGCTCAAAGACATCCAGCCAACTGGATGGGGAGATATACCTGAGAGCATAAATACTATGCAAAATACAACTGAGGAATCCTCCTACGGCGACTCTCCTGGGAGACAGATTCCAATGATCCTGCTCCACCAGAAATCAGCGTTATTTCTGAAGACAAATCAAGGAAGGTACCAGACTTTGTGATTCACCGAGGAGTTCATCGCCAATGGGTTGCTGTCGATGTTCCGAGGACTGTTCATAAGTCAAAGTAATTGTCATCTTTATCTTAACCTTTCACCCTGCCCAGGTGAAACAGATGTTTTGATAGGGCTCGTTTTCTATAATTATCCCTCTTCGCTTCGCCCAAAGCGACATAGTTTTGTTTTATAGGGCTGTAGTTTCAAGAATCAACTTGTTCATAAATAAAATAACGTCGTTCTATGATCTCCGCATTAATTGCTGTTTTCTCTTTTCGCTTTTCTCAGAAAATGGTAATCCTAAAAAACAATTCAAAATAAACAAGCAGTTTTTCACAAAAAAATACACTGTACACACTTGCATTTTCTCTATCTCTTCTAAACACAAATCATCACGTCATGCAGATTGCTTGTTTTAAACCCCGTTGAAACATACGATCCGATGCCTTCTCCCAACTTTGAGTTCCCGGTATTCGAGGTTGAAGAAGAAAATGACGACGAAATTCCAGAAGAGATCTCCCGATTACTCCGACAAGAGGAAAGGTCCATTGAACCTCACAAAGATCCATTGGAAACGATCAACGTGGGTTCAGAAAAAGAGAGAAAAGAAATCAGGATTGGGGCACTGCTCAGTCCAACTGCCAAAGAGAGTTTGACAAAGCTTCTTAGAGAATTTCCTGATGTGTTTGCTTGGTCCTACCAGGACATGCCAAGGTTGGATACCAGCATCGTGGAACATCATTTACCATTGAAATCGGAATGTCCGCCAGTAAAATAGAGGTTGAGATGGACTCATGCGGACATGGCCATCAAAATCAAAGTGGAAGTACAAAAACAGATTGACGCGGGTTTCCTCGCCACGTCATAATATCCTTAATGGTTAGCCAATATCGTACCCGTTCCAAAAAAGGACGGAAAAGTCAGAATGTGTGTCGATTACAGAGATCTGAACAAGGTTTTTGTCATTTTCATGTTTTTGTCATTTTGGTCACTCCATAACTAAAAATCCATGAAGAATTGGAATGAGGTGTAGTTGACACTTTTAAAGTATGCCATGAGAGCTACAAATCCATCTTTGGATCAGCCAAAATGGTTGATTGGATCACAAGTTATGATCCTTGGAAGTTGGTACCCTAGCCACTTTGTTCTATAACTTAGAAAATTTCTAAGTTTTTTATGGTTACCCCTTTAACAAGTTATCCCACTTTTCTTGATTTTTCTTGATGAATGATGATTCCAATCACATATTAACATCATTTTAGGGTTAGGGAACCATAATTGGCCAAAAAATCAAAAAGTCAAACTTTGACTTTTGGGCACAGTTGACTTTTTATCAGATGAATTCTAAAATGTGAGATCCTCTATGAAATCAAGTCCTTGACCTAAATCAAACTTGACGGATTGATTTCATAGGTGTTATAGGGTGTATTGAATCATGTCCTAAGGTTTGGGAGCATGTCCTGGTCAAAAGTCAAAGGAACAGTTGACTTTTTCTGCGAAACCCTAACTGTGGTTCTGATGAACTTGAAACTTGTGAATCAAGCTTCTTGGATCAATCCATTGTTGCAAATGGATCAATGTAGTGCATTAGGGTCCCTCAAATCATGTCTTGAGGTCTTGGTTCATGTTTTGTCCCAAAAGTCAACTCAGGGGTGAATTAGGTCAAGAAACCCTAATTCCTGATTTTTTATGAATGCATCCCCTGAGGCTAAATTGACTTAATGATTGGGTTTATGAGGTACCTTTGAGTATTTTGGGTTATGCTTTGAAGCATTGGCTCATGCTCAGAGGAAAATTTCCATCTGGAGGCCCTGGTAGACCAAAACCCTAATTTGGTGACACTGGCGATCTTGAGGCTTGATCCACTTGGAATGTTGCACCCTTGTGCTTGATCCTTGATGTGGGAGTCCTCTTGATCCATTCTAGATGTTGGAGAGGTTTAGACAAGTTGAAGATCATGTCATTCCTTGATTGATCCTTTGTATAAGAGCTATGAGGGGGCTTGAAACCCTAAGTTTGATTGTAGTGGATGCTCACCCATCTTTGGGGAGACTAATGAGGGATGATGGTTCATCCATATTGTGATGATGATTTGTACAATGATGGGAAATCTTAGTGGTCAAAATTTGGGGTATAACAGAAAGTATCCTATGACCATGAGGTCAAGGGAAAATGATGGCTCTAAGGAGGCCAAGATGGTTGACTATGAGGTCAAGGCAAGATGGCTATGAGGCCAAGATGATACCCTATGACTATGAGGTCAAGGGAAGATACCTATGACTATGAGGTCAATGCAAGATGGCTAGGAGGCCAAGATGATACCCTATGACTATGAGGTCAAGGGAAGATACCTATGACTATGAGGTCAAGGAAAGATGGCTATGAGGCCAAGATGATATCCTATGACTATGAGGTCAAGGGAAGATACCTATGACTATGAGGTCAAGGCAAGATGGCTATGAGGCCAAGATGATACCCTATGATTATGAGGTCAAGGGAAGATACCTATGACTATGAGGTCAAGGGTTGATGAGGTTACCTATGACTATGAGGTCAAGGTAAATATGAGTTGTCTACGACTTTGAGGTTAATAGAAAGACTTTCCTTTGGAAAGAGGGGAAGATAACATATTGTGAACAAGAGTTAAAGTGGGATTAAAGTATGTGAACAATGTGAGTTCAAAGACTCAAGGGGATAAACATTAATCAAGTGAAAATAACATCAAAGAATGATATACATCCATGTATGAGCATGGCGAAACATAATGAGGTAGTCCACAACAAACATGAATAAATGAACACAAGTATGGCAAAGTATTCAAGAACTATGAAGTTAGGAAGGAGACAATCATATCAACACAAATTCCATCCTTGCAAAAAAATTCTAAGAAGTGCCATAAGCTATAGACAAAGGTGATAAGCATGTTTACATCAAAGATGTGCTCACAAATTAAGAAAATGGACACTCAATCTTAAAACCAAAGCTTGAATCCAAAAAGAAACAAATGGGTGTGTGAGGTGTTTAAACAAGATTCAAACAAGACCCACTTAAAAGTCCTAAAAAATAACCTCTCAAAAATGTCCTAAAATATCATAGAAAATTATCTAAAAAAGTAGAAAGAAAATAAGTTCAAAATTAAGTCTGAAACAAAATTCTTAAAATTCAAAAAATTACAATAAATATTAAAATAAAAATAAAAATAAGGAAATAAAAGTTTAGAAAATTAGATTGAACATTAAAATGCTACATAAAATTTTTGGGGATTTTTTGTGTTTAAAGAAAACAAATTAAAAATGAACTTGAAATGGTTGGAAGGAAAAAAGACAGGGGGGTGTAGTGGAAATCTTGGCATGAACTAAGTATTATGATTGCAGCGCATGGGCCTTTTGGTGGGGTGTTATTGGCAAAACAAGCCCAAGTCAAGTAGCTGAAAACAACAAAAAGAAAATAAAGGAGCTAAAAAGGGTGTCTAGGGCGATGGGGATTCGAATCCCAGACCCCTTGGTTCATGCGCATCACTCGTACCACTGGGGTGGCTATACATCCAGTGTATAAGCCCACCCCAATAATAGATAAACCATGTGCGAAAGAAATGATAGCTCTAAAAAAAATAATCAGCCAACTATTAAATGTAACAGCCGTGTACAAAAAGTCATGTGACATGGTTATTAATTGGTCAACTAATACTTAAGTGACAAAAGGACAAAACAATGATCACCCAATCCCTTGCTGCCACGGCGCTACCTTCTTCATGCCATGCAAACACTTCATCCGTTTCATTTGTAGAAACCAGAAACAAGCAGTGGCCATGCTCTCATCTTGTTCAATTAATATCGAGCCCATTTCTTCACCAAAAATCATGAAGTAAAACACCAACGTGTAGTACTTGGAATAAAGAATGACGCTAAGTTTGAAGTAGTTCAAGACAACAACTTAAGCATGGTGAAAAAAAATCCTGAAAGTGGAGTATTCAAGCTGGAACAAAGTTAACAACAAGATGATGTGTGATAAAAGACTCGAGCAACAATCACCATGTCATTTCAACTTAACTAAGAGTAAGTACATGAGCATCTTGACAACATTAATACCATTCACCTCGTACATATGAGCATGGAAAACATGAGCATGGAAGAAAGGATAGAGGCTTACCAAGTGGAGTAGGTCCACTGCCTCTTCAACTTAGGAAGCTTCTGAAGCTTGTGAGTTTAACCTCTTTGTTTCCAAGCTGGTAGTAAGATGAGCTGCAAATGAAAAGTATCCACCCCTTGCCTTTAGTTCTCACGAGCCTTCTCTCTTGTGCATGATATGTTCCTAAGTACAAAGTAGTTGTACTTTGGTGGTTTTTGCATGAGCTTTAGGGCAAAAAAAGGTGTTGGAAACTGATGATGAAAAGTGCTTGGCAAGTGGTTAGGATCCTTGTTCAGATTTTGGTTCAAGTGGAAGTATGGTTTGTGTAATGAGACGACACCAAAGACCTCACTTTAACACACGATGGTTTATAGCCCAATGAACCAAATGAAAAGATCTTTGCCTCTTTTGAAAGATGGCATGGAGTAGGATAGTTTTGATCTTGTTGGAGAGTGAACTTCGTTGGCTAGTGGCAGTGAAAAGTGTGGTATTTGAAAGTGAGTTTCAAGTGATGGAAAGTATGGTATCTTGAGTGAGTTTTTAGCAGCCAAAACATGAAGTTTTAGCAGCCAGGATATCCTATATGAAGTGATGTCTGAAGTCCTTTTTAAGTGGTAAAAATATGAATGGTGTCTTAAGTGAAGTCCCTTTTCAAAAGTTTTCTTTTTCCTCCGTATGTCTTTTGGACAAATGCTTGTTTCCTAGAGACACGGGCCAGCTTGGTTCTACTCAACCTTGGAGAACCTCCTATGAAAACAACATCTCATGGCAGTAAAGGGGCAGTAGAAAAGATGGTACAATGTCCCCGGAAAAGTCAGCTACAAGGTTGTTGTTATTACATTTTTGTGTTACATCAAAAGTGCCTTTAGGTGGTGTCATGAGAGAGAGCTTAAAGTAACAATACTTGGGATAAAAAATGACAAAGTAACACGCCAAAGAAGAGGTTTTTTTTTTGGGTCTACACAAGTTTGTCTCATTGGCATAATGGTTGAGCATGAAATGTAGTAGTAACTCACATCACAAAAACCATGCGCATGCTCCCTTTAAGACAACATAACTCCATGATTAATGGTCCAAATGAGCAAGTCTTGATTTCTTTAGAAAATTGACATATTTATGAACAAATCTCATGTTGGATAAACTTTGAAACGAATCCTAGAAACACATGAAAAATCCATGCAAAGTTTGGCAAAGTGGATGTGAGAAAGAAACTTAGCAAAATTTTCGAAGTCCAATTTTAACCTTGAAATCACCTCACTTTAGGACAACATAACTTGAGATTGGTTGATCCAAATGAAGAGTTCTTTATATGCTTGGAAAGCTTGAAGAACAAGGAACAACTTTCATGTCCAAATAATTTGGATTTGAATCTTGGAACAAGGTGAAAAATAGCCATGAAGTTGGTGTGAAAACTAGGACAAAATGGACAAAATTTCACCAAGTCATAAAGAGCTTTTAGCTTCCAAGGCTCGTAACTTAAAAACCAAATCTCTTTTGATGAAGGATCCTCTAATACACTTTGAAGTTCATGTTGAGAGCTTCCATTTGAGCTTTGAGTCACTCAATTTGGATGTGTGGTTTGAAAGTTATGGCCTTCCCAATTTTGCACAAGAAGTGAATTTTCCACACTTAGAAAGTTTCCAGGACCAAGCATTGCCCTCCTTGCAAGAAACCTCTCAAAACTTGATTTCTCATGCCCTAACTCAACAATAGGACATATCATGATGGATTCAGGACTTGAATGCTTCATCTTGGATCGGAATTTTAAAAGTCAAAGCCTCAGTCAAAACCCTAATCTTTTTCAGGATACAACTGGATGATCTCTGATGATCTTGCTTCTTCAACCCTTCCAAGACTCATAGATGGTCTCTAGGGATGTCTATTACCACATGGAATCATGTCTCAGGGCTTGGGAACATATCTTGATCAACATCAAAGGCAATGGCTAACTTGTCTTGACAAAACCCTAGTTTGAGGTATGGTGAACTTGTGACTCAAGGCACTTGGTGATGGGAACCAAACACACTTGAATCCTTGTTGAATAAGAATTCTAGGATGTAAGTGAACTCCAATAGTTGCATTTGGGAGCCTCAGTCATCTTTCTTGAACAGATGACATTCACACATCACTTCAAACAACTAGTGAACACTTGTGAGAATTATATGGAGCCAAAGAGTGTCTTAGGAGACCTTGAAACATGTGAGAGCATGGCTTATTGACCCTGTTCTTTTTCCTATGCAAACCCTGGCTTTCACACAAAAAGAAACAACTTGCAAGACGAAGTGGTTAGTTAACAATGCATAGATGATTGAATCTAAATGCAAGTGCAAGATGTTATGACATCTAAGGGGTAAAATTTGGGGTACAATAGTTGCCCCTATTTAAATAGCTTTACCGGATGGCACAAGGACTGGAAATCCTCAGTGCATCAAGGTGAAACGGTATTTAAATATAGCAAACCGAAATTTTTTCCCTTAGATGGAATGCAGATGCCAAGGACAAGCATCAGACATGCAAATGCTGACATGCCATGAACTTCTAGTATGATGATATGATGCCATGATAGTGCAAAGATGCAGACAAACATGACACCAAAGGATAAAGAGCAAACAACCACAGGTGAGCATCACTAGGGAAGGATGAAGGTTAGTATCCACCAGGAAGACTCACTGGGGATGCAGACTAACCAACAAAAAAGACCTACTGGAGAGACTCCAAGGAAACATTGGGGATAGAAAAATAAAACTGAGGGGAAACCTCAGAGATCCTCACTGGAGATAGGGGCCAGAGAGGTGTTCTCCTCTAGGGAAAGATCTAGGGAGATGGACGACAAGTTCATATGTGACCGGATGAAACTAGGGAAATAAAACACATTCTTTACTGGGCATGAAACCAGAAAGAAGGCATGATCTCCACTGGAGATCTGAAATTCTGGTACAGATGTGTGATGTCATAGTGTAATGTCATAACATCGCAATCTGCCGAACAAGGCAATAATAGAAACAATAACACACTAAATTGTTCACCCAGTTCGGTTCAACAACCTACATCTGGGGGCATACCAAGCCAGGAAGGAAGTCCACTATTAGTAGTATCAAATTACAGACTCAACAAACCAGTTGACAATCTACCTAATTTAATCACTACCCAATGACCCTTCTACCTAAGTCCTCCCTAGGTAAGAGACTCCATCTCACTTCCTATCATTACTATGATGTCTAGCAGTCAACTACACCGTCACTGCATCAACAACTTGATTACCAACAACTGTACAATCATAGAAGACACCTTTCCATGACACCCTTTGGAGTTGCTTCAAAGCTTCCTCCAAGAACAATACCAAACACAAACTCATTACCTACAGGTTTCTGAGTTACACACAGTGACCATCTCACAACCCGAGTGGTTCACTTTGACAAAGCCCTAAAGATCTACATCTTGGACCCGCACCTATTCTAGGTTACAAGCACTCTATTTATAATGTAATCCAACTGGATTTGGGCCTTCAAATCAGATCATATCTTCTATAACAAATCTGCTTCTAAATAGATCTTCAATCATATCTACAATTAAATCTTCAATTATTTACTCTGAATATTCTCCATATCTTTAAGCTTTAAATGCGCAACAAACTGATCTGATTGTAACAGAATATCTCTCCCTTGATCTTCGCCTATATTCTCTGATTCTCTATAGCAGAATTTCTCATTCACACCAGAAACACGTGCAGCCCTAATCACATAATTGTCTGATGTTTTAATGTTCTGGTATAGTGATGTTAAGACATCGCATGTGACATCACTCTTCAGTACTTTAACTCTTCAGCAATAAACCAGAATGTTAGCTATACTGTTAGAAGCTCATGTTGCAACATCAATCATGACATCAACATTGTTTTAACAAAATTTCAGCCAATAACTAGAACTTACAATCTCCCCCTTTGGCTAATTTTGGCTAAAACAACTATATAACCATTACAACTTAAATCACCGCAGTAAATACAACTCTATACTACTGTCAGTAGTTAACAGTAACCACTGAACCTATCAGTAACCATCAGTAGCTACTGTGCGCAGCAATCCTGGAGAACATCTTCTAGGGAATAGTTGAATGATGTTAAGACATCATGTCTGATACCTTCTTTTGGCAGCACAACCCACCACAATCACTTCAGGCAGCACATCAGGAGGAAGAAGTAGGAAGTCCCGAAGTTGTGCACTCAGATAACAGAGATCTGGTGTACATGAGGAAGAAGATTTTAGACACTCCCCCTTGATGTAGCACATTTCTTTTTCCTTTCAACTCAGACCTGGAAACATTGTGGAAGACTCCCTCATAAAAGAAGTGTGTGTCTGTTCACCAAAGACCAATGGTGGCATGATAGAATTCTGCACACCTTCTTTGATCAGACCCCCTGGTCAATCTGTGGCATAACATGACACGTTGAGAAGTGTCATTCTGCCAGCCCAGGTAACTCAGAACACAGGTCACAACTGTGTTCATAACTCAGGACACAAGTCACAAAGATTCAACATCAACTAAAGGATGTACCATCTTCTTCTGCTGCAACAGGAATTGTAGGTTCCAAGCAAAACCACTGCGCAACCCATATAGACCCTCTCTCTCCTTTCTCCCCCTTTTTAGCCAAAAATTGGCAAAGGAAACCCTCACAATACCAGACCCAAGAAGTGCTTACCCAAACACGAATAAAAGCCATAAGACTTATGAGATACAAACACTCACTGGCTGAAGGAGAACAAACTAACCCCTATAAATAGCTGACCAGTAACTTAGAAAATAACGAGCCTTGAATATGTCAATGTTCTTGGTCAAACAAACGCTATTTTAGGTATCAAAAACTGCATTCAAAATCAATGCCTACCTTCCAAAAACTGCCTTGACTGCCTTAAATAATTTACAACTGAATCTTGCCATAAATTAGGCCAATAACGCTCCATGCACAGTCTAAGCCACGTGTTTCACTTTATCCTAACACCACCGTCCAAAATACCACCCTGTTTGGCTCAAGCAAAAACATGTCTTATATCATGTTCTGACATCTCTTCAAACATTGCCTGCTGGCTCATTAACCACATCTTCTTATTTAATAGATGCAACTTCTCACAACTTCTTCTAGATTGCTTCCAACCATCAGCCAAGTACACCACTTTTGCTTTTCAGACCTCTCCTGTATCGGCACTATCTTATCACACTGCACAAGTTTGATCAGTACACATGCTGCAATCAGTTTTACACTCAACGTCCTTCACCAATAATGCCACATTCCTCATGGGGATTATAGGTACAAGATATGCCAAGTCCAAAGGACAACAACCCATTTGATTGGAAATTTTTCAGACAAGATAAACTTCTTTCTATCCTTACATACACCGGCTCCTAATGAAGTCTTCAATATGATAGTAGCCATGTATTTCCTGAACTACTTACCATCAAGATTAGAATCTGCCCATTCTAATCCACACTATGTCAGAACTGCCACTTCAGACTATAATGCTGCTTCTTCAAACTCCATAAGTATGGTACATACCCAACCATAATGTTGTAACAACATGTAGGACATCAGCACGAGTAGTTATATCAGAAGGAATAACATCAGACAACTAGACAAGACCTAGCCTCATCCTACTAGGACCACTTCCACCCAGGCACCAAGCACGAAGTTCTGGTAACCAATATGTCAAGAAAAACAGGTTCCCAAGAAAAACAGATTCCCACACCAGAGACTACTCTGACTAGTCAGGCGATACAAACAATGCCATATTATCCATTATAAATATCAAACCTCCTTGCTCCTATCAGCACACCAAGGAAGGAAACATGAGTCAGTCTAACAAGAATGCAGCAAAGATGGGCATGCAAGAGGACAAGAAGCCAGATCCTCAGAAGTTGAAGGACACAACCCTGTCCAAAGCTGGATCATCTTCTGGAGCAACAAGAACACACAAGACATCAGAAACCAGGATGAAGACTATCAAGAAAAACCAAGTGCACCTTCAAGCAACTAAAGATGAATGGGATGAAGATTGGAAGACTTTTCTTGATTCGGGGGGTTGGGATAATCTTTAGACACTTTGTTTGTTGTTTTTACTAATCTTGTAACCTTTCATCAATGCAATAAACTTCGGTTTTACTTCTGTTCCATTTACACAGCTGTACAAGACACTAAATCCTCATGTAAACAACTCTTTAATTTACTTTAACCTAAGTGCCAACACCAACAACTCCCATAATATCATTCTCCCCCTAAGAAGAGCACCTTCCATCAACACACACCTCTACTGAGTTCTTCCAAAACTTGCATAGAAACGCAAATTTTCCACAAACAAAGCTGTCCTTCAGACTCCTCCTCAGAAACATGTGCACATATGATTTAAACAATTAGCTTCACAAGGGTAGAACCATTTATGTCCACACCAACATGCCATCCAACAGCCTAATGTCATAACATGTTATCTGACATTATCTCCTCACAAGATTCAACCAATCTTCACAATCTTGATCAGCATGCAATCTTTACAATATAGATACCTTTGCAGCCAAAATCCACAGACAAGTATTCCCCCTGTCATGGTTAACAATGCTCTAGATGAGGATGAACATTTGAGCACACTTGCTGAGCACATGCATTTTGGGACCATTGTCCCTTTCTCCAAAGGCATTCATTCCTTACCATGCTCTTCATCTTCAGACTTCCAATCAATACCTGAACTACATTTTCCATCCAAGGTAGACCTTCTACTTCATCATCCTCCCGTATGACTGTGTAGACGCTCCTCAGGCATAATGCAGGCACCACGCTTCTGAACCAGAGCATAATCATCCTTCACCAAGGATATCCAACCAGATAATGTCCCAACACACGTTAGAACCTCTGCCACCCACCAAGACATCATCACCATGATTCTTGATATGTTCCGTCAACTGGACCATTTGATTCAACTCCAGGACCCTTAAACCTTGAAAATACTTTCATAAAGTAAATTTTCAACCCTTCTGCCGTCCTATACTTTAACCTCAGAAAAATACACAGTCTCCCGTCAATGTATATTGTCATCAGTTGACTGCACAAATATTCAACTATTGTCATGCAAGATACAACCTTATGTCTGGTCTGACATCCTTTTTCTGCAGACTTGAGGCACTGATTGATCCTTCTTTTGCTAATCCATCCCACAGATCACATTAGATTAGGTAAGTGGCTTAACCTGATACTTTACCGTGAGAATAATGTTTCAACATCACCAGTCACATGACCCAGCATACTCTCATCTTCCAAGAATCTTCAAACCTTTGATGCCATCTTTATTAGGTTACCATAACTAAGCTTAAGAGATAACTTATCAAGATCTTCACTCCCGCATGAAAACTTTGACAGTGATCCTCTTTAGCTTTGGCTCTACCTTCTTCTTTCACCATCAAAAGGATGAAGAAGTCACAGTCCAGAGCAGATTAGTCTTCTACTTCTGATCCTTCCAGTCACAAGGCTAACGCAGACATCAATTCCAATTGAACAAAGGTTGATTAACATAATAAGCTTAGCTTCTTTCTTGATGAATCCTCACACAGCCCCGAGGCCTCCTCTTCCAAGTCAGGAGTAGGTTCCAAACAGATGTGATAAACACATTTGTTTAGCCCCCAAGCATCTGTTATGTCACAATCTCTTCACACCAAAAGATCCACAAACCAGAGATTGATCATGCAATTTCTTCAGACCTCTTTTCACCATACTTATATAAGAGTTCCTTTATGAGTGGGCTTGGAATGAACAAGCTAGTTGAAGATGTCCTCATACATCACCACATCTTCAGAGGAGAGCAGAATGTTGCAGTCTTAACTTAAAACCACCAGGAATTTTCCATCAGATATATATATATATATATATATATATATATATATATATATATATATATATATGCAGCGGAACATACACCAGAAAACTCCTCTACTACCTTGAGGCATAAAAACCCTTGCCCAACACTCCAAGTGCACTAGGTCAAACCATACAACAACAGGCCTGATAACTTCATTCTTTACTCCAAGGGCTAATACAAAATACTCTATGAACTGACTATCTTCCTTGCTCATGAACCAGAAAGTATCTTCCCTAGATCTCATCCAGAAACAGACAGGATGCCTGCTCTGATACCAATTGAAATTCTGGTACAGATGTGTGATGTCATAGTGTAATGTCATAACATCGCAATCTGCCGGACAAGGCAATAATAGAAACAATAACACACTGAATTGTTCACCCAGTTCGGTTCAACAACCTACATCTGGGGGCATACCAAGCCAGGAAGGAAGTCCACTATTAGTAGTATCAAATTACAGACTCAACAAACCAGTTGACAATCTACCTAATTTAATCACTACCCAATGACCCTTCTACCTAAGTCCTCCCTAGGTAAGAGACTCCATCTCACTTCCTATCATTACTATGATGTCTAGCAGTCAACTACACCGTCACTGCATCAACAACTTGATTACCAACAACTGTACAATCAAAGAAGACACCCTTCCATGACACCCTTTGGAGTTGCTTCAAAGCTTCCTCCAAGAACAATACCAAACACAAACTCATTACCTACAGGTTTCTGAGTTACACACAGTGACCATATCACAACCCGGGTGGTTCACTTTGACAAAGCCCTAAAGATCTACATCTTGGACCCGCACCTATTCTAGGTTACAAGCACTCTATTTATAATGTAATCCAACTGGATTTGGGCCTTCAAATCAGATCATATCTTCTGTAACAAATCTGCTTCTAAATAGATCTTCAATCATATCTACAATTAAATCTTCAATTATTTACTCTGAATATTCTCCATATCTTTAAGCTTTAAATGCGCAACAAACTGATCTGATTGTAACAGAATATCTCTCCCTTGATCTTCGCCTATATTCTCTGATTCTCTATAGCAGAATTTCTCATTCACACCAGAAACACGTGCAGCCCTAATCACATAACTGTCTGATGTTTTAATGTTCTGGTATAGTGATGTTAAGACATCGCATGTGACATCACTCTTCAGTACTTTAACTCTTCAACAATAAACCAGAATGTTAGCTATACTGTTAGAAGCTCATGTTGCAACATCAATCATGACATCAACATTGTTTTAACAAAATTTCAGCCAATAACTAGAACTTACAGGATCAATTTGGAATAAAAGGATAGATACCCAATAAAAGATTTTCTGGGAATTCCTTATGTTGAAGAGTTCAAACGGGATCTTCAAGAAAAGCCAGAAAAGACAGAGACAAACTCTGCGTGTACTAAATGATGCAGGACATTGATAATGATTGAACCTCTGCTGGGAATAAGATTAAAATGCCTACAGTGATTGGACTTAAGCATAACACGCCAGTAAACACAGGGCTCACAGTATGGATGATACTAGCAAACACCAATTTGAGTTGGATAAGATACCCATTTGAGTTGGATGAGATGCCAATAGGATTTGGACTTTGAATGCCAATATGAGTTTGACTTTGAATACCAATATGAGTTGGTTTGAATGTCAATATGAGTTAGACTTTGAATGAAGTATGAGCTGGATTTTGAATACCAGTATGAGCTGGATTTTGAATGCCAATATGAGTTGGACTTTGAATACCAGTATGAGCTGGATTTTGAATACCAGTATGAGCAGGATTTTGAATGCCAAAATGAGTTGGACTTTGAATGACAATATGAGTTAGACTTTGAATACCAGTATGAGCGGGATTTTGAATACCAGTATGAGCTGGACTTTGAATGCTAATATGAGTTGGACTTTGAATACCAGTATGAGCTGGATTTTGAATACCAGTAAGAGCTGGATTTTGAATGCCAATATGAGTTGGACTTTGAATACCAGTATGAGCTGGATTCTGAATGCCAATATGAGTTGGACTTTGAATACCAGTATGAGCTGGATTTTGAATACCAGTATGAGCTGGATTTTGAATGCCAATATGAGTTGGACTTTGAATGCCAATATGAGTTGGACTTTGAATACCAATATGAGCTGGATTTTGAATACAAGTATGAGCTATATTTTGAATGCCAATATGAGTTGGACTTTGAATACCAGTATGAGCTAGATTTTGAATACCAGTATGATCTGAATTTTGAATGCCAATATGAGTTGGACTTTGAATATCAGTATGAGCTCGATTTTGTATACCACTATGAGCTGGATTTTGAATGCAAATATGAGTTGGACTTTGAATACCAGTATGAGCTGGACTTTGAATGCTAATATGAGTTGGACTTTGAATACCAGTATGAGCTGGATTTTGAATACCAGTATGAGCTAGATTTTGAATTCCAATATGAGTTGGACTTTGAATACCAGTATGAGCTGGATTTTGAATGCCAGTATGAGCTGGATTTTGAATACCAGTATGAGTTGGACTTTGAATGCCAATATGAGTTGGACTTTGAATACCAATATGAGCTGGATTTTGAATACAAGTATGAGCTATATTTTGAATGCCAATATGAGTTGGACTTTGAATACCAGTATGAGCTGGATTTTGAATACCAGTATGATCTGAATTTTGAATGCCAATATGAGTTGGACTTTGAATATCAGTATGAGCTGGATTTTGTATACCACTATGAGCTGGATTTTGAATGCAAATATGAGTTGGACTTTGAATGCCAATATGAGTTGGACTTTGAATACTAGTATGAGCTGGATTTTGAATACTAGTATGAGCTGGATTTTGAATGCTAATATGAGTTGGACTTTAAATGCCATTATGAGTTAGACTTTGAATACCAGTATGAGCTGGATTTTGAATGCCAATATGAGTTGGACTTTGAATGCCAATATGAGTTGGAATTTGAATACCAGTATGAGCTGTATTTTGAATACCAGTATGAGTTGGATTTTGAATGCCAATATGAGTTGGACTTTGAATGCCAATATGAGGTGGACTTTGAATACTAGTATGAGCTGGATTTTAAATACCAGTATGAGCTGGATTTTGAATGCCAATATGAGTTACACTTTGAATGCCAATATGAGTTGGACTTTGAATGCCAATATGAGTTGGAGTTTGAATACCACTATGAGCTGGATTTTGAATACCGGTATGGGCTGGATTTTGAATGCCAATATGAGTTGGACTTGGGTTTAGGTTCTTATGTGACCTGGTTTTCAAACTTTAGGTTCACATTTGACCGGAGTTTAGGTTCACATTTGACCTTGTTTGAAATAATGCCAGCAATCACTGGACTTTAGGTTCATATCTGACCTGGGTTGAAACAAGCCAGCAATCACTGGACTTTAGGTTCATATCTAACCTGAGTTTAGGTTCACATTTGCCTGGAGATTAGGTTCATATTTGACCTGGATTGAAACAACGTCAGTAATCACTTGACTTTAGGTTCATATCTGACCTTGTTTTCAAACTTCGGGTTCACATTTGACCGGAGTTTAGGTTCACATTTGACCTGGTTTAAAACAATGACAATAATCACTGGACTTTAGGTTCATATCTGACTTGGGTTTAGGTTCATATCTGACCTAGTTTTTGTTTCATATTTGACCTGGATTGAAACAATGCCAGCAATCACTGGAGTTTAGGTACCCATATGAGGAGATTAAGTGTCATATAGGTCAGTACCGGGGTTGCATAAATGAAGATTAGACTTCCGGGGGAATACCAATAATGGTGCAAAAAAAGTTGGATAGTACCAGAGATAGATAAGCTTCTCAGAAGAGACTGCCACTTATCGCCATAGAAAGACAAGCTTTTCCAAGAGATTGCTACTTGTTGTTGGTTATAAATTCCACGGAGATGTTGATATCACAACACTGTTGGAGCAAGGATTTTGTCTTCAACGAGGATCTATGAAAAGATTCTTCCTGCGAGACACAACGAAAAATAAATGCACGTTCAAAATAGGTTCGAAAACCAAACCTTCCAGGGACCAAAGTTCGATCTAAGGATAAGCTAGAAAGAAATAGTCAAACAAGACTCCAATCATTGAGGAATGAGCTCAAATGGGGATTTATCTTACCCAAACGTGGAAAAGACAACTGAAACAACCATCATCCACAAGGATTGAACTCTGTGGGGAATTCATAAAGGATGGACATTTTATGCCTATGGCTGACAACTCTATTGGAGAGAATAGACAACCCCAGTCACTTGGGGAATAAATGCCAAAGTGAACCAAATAGGTAAACACCAGGGGGGTTACAGAAATGCTAAGATGTTATGCATATGCTGACAAAACAGACAAAGGGAAGCGAGACTGGAGATGAAATAAACATCTCGACAAGGATACCCAGCCAAACTCATCTGATTAGACCATCATTGGGGATGAACATGTAGAATCAGCAGCTCTACTCCAAGGCTAAGATCTTCTCTTGGGGAAAAAAGTGATCCACTTGGGGTATAACGTCATCACTTCACTAGGATTTCCATCACGAACTTGATTTCTTTACTGGAGGAGGAAATCCATGGAGAATTGCCAAGATTAGCTGAAGTAACAGCTTACTGGGGAGTTGGCAAAGGATATCATAAGAACAGAGTAGTTCTGCGTACTACTGGCATAATGATCATCTTCAAGTCTTATCTGCCCCAGATTACACGGTCTGTCAGAAGAAAATATCAAGAGGATTTTACAAAAGAATTATCATATGAGATGCGTCAATATCTTCAAACTCTTGGAGAGATTCATGAATCTTGGCGTAACTGCCCTAGTTTAACTGCATTTACACAACAAGGTATTTAAACTTTTTCTTCAGAATGGTTGATTTGTGAAGGAGATGTCCCAGAATAATTGACTTTTTAGAGATTTATCGAATCTCGACTTGACTGCTTCTAATTAACTGGTCTGTGAGGATAAGCCATCAAAAGGATTTTACAGAAGAATTGGCATACCATATGCTCCAATGTCTTCAAACTTTTGAAGAGATTCATGGATTCTGGCATAGCTTCCCCAGTTCAACTGTATTTGAAATACAAAGTCCTTTAGACTTTGAAGAAAACTTGTCCCTGTTGGTGGGTCATTTGAGTCCTTGTCTTGAAATACTTGTCATAAGATGACCTCAAGAAGGCTTGCCTCAATATTCTGAACTTGAAAGAGTTCTGCCCCTGATTTAGTAGCTCTTGGGATGCTTGATCTATGGAGGAGACGCCCCAGACTGAGCCCTTTATCAAGTCAAATTCCCTAGCTGGATGCATTTGTTGGGATTCCTTTGATATTGAATTATCTTACAAACAAGTATTGTTCATTAAAAATTGGCAATTTCAATGCAACATTCATGCAAGCTTTTGAAATCAAAGTTTTATTGATGAAACACACACAGTGGAATGATCAAATAATCAAAAACAAAGGTGATCTAGTCATTTATGGAATGACAGATGAAGTAGTCAACACACGCAATTAGCAAAGATCATTAGGAGTCAGGTTAATCAACCTTGTTGTAGTATGCTTTCAAAACAACCTTACCTCAATTAGGTCTTTTAAGGGTTGTAACGTGGCCTGGTTCACAGTTTATGAAACAAAGGATAAAAGCTCAAAGTTTATTTGTCCCCACCCAATCTTCGTGATGAACTTCTGATAACACTAAAATATACTGTATGTTTGACTTCGATTGCACATGTTTTTAGTTGTTTATTTGTTATTTTCCCATGTTATGATGGTATTTTGTCTTACTTTCAGATACATTGCCTGATTTGAGTCTGCAGTGAAGAAACGACGCAAAAGGGGCTAAAATGGAGATTTCCTGCACAAATTGTACACTAGCCGTTTCACTCAGCGAACGCCATAGAGGACGCCGTTTGAGTAGTGGGTTTCACCCACGTTCCAACGGCTACAAGACACGTCTTCCCCATTTTACACACTCGGAGGACGCGGAGGGGGTCTCGGCGGACGTTGACTGTTGTAATGGGATAGTGGTCAAGGGCGTTAGGAGCATTCACCCAAGATTGGAGATTTTACCTCAACCATTTTCTATAACGTTATGCGGCCGTTACAACATCACTAGCTCTATAAATAGGCCTTGCATTTTCACTTTTGGATGATCCAATTCTAGTTTCCAACCTTAGGCATAAAGTTCACTTTGTAAAGCAATAATCCGTCACATCGGGGGGTTATTGCACTATTATTGTTAGTTAGATTGGAGCACTGTAGTTAGGAGTTTTACATTCGAAGTTATTTACGTTCAAGTCAGATTTACATTTCCCGCAATTTACTTTCCAGCTCTGTACCAGATCCAGTCTCCGATTTGGAGCAGGTTTTTATATAATTTGCAATTTATTATTATCCGCATTGCCTTTACATTCATTTACATTATTGCACTGCCTTATATTTGTTTATTTTCTGTCTCTGCCATTACTTTATTACTGCTTGAGTTAGATTTGCACGATTAGCGTGTGCTGATTATTTATTTATTTGTGTGATTCATTTGTCTTTCGAAACTAAACTTAAGCGTGACACTTATGTTCACTCCTTTGAAATACACTCTCACACTTTGAATGTTTTCATTCTAAAAATGTCTTATTTCGCAAACCAATTTACCGTTATGTTTTCAATTACCATGTCCAGCTAAATCTCTTGTGCTGGGGTATGAGGATCATCGTTCCGACGGTACTCCATTTGTTATCTTTTTAGAAATACTTTAGGGGTTATTTTTGGTTTTAATTAAACTCTTCTGAACTTCAATTGATCGGTCATTACGTAAATGAGACCGTGTTTTTGTTTGCGTAATGACTGTGACTAGATCAGGTAAGATCGAAAGCCGTCCGACATTTTAGAAAAGAGTTTGTTAGTTTTTAATTGATAAATACAGCGAAAACTGTAACGCCCCGATTTGTTTAATTCTATTTATTTATTTCATTTATTTGAATTTTGTGAAATGTGTGAATTTATTGCATTTTACCTGCTAATTGAGTTAATTGGTTAATTTCTCTGATAGGTAAAATATTTTCAATAAATTATAATTTTCTTTTCAACTTTTATTTCATGAAAATATATTCCATCGCTGTTTATGTTTTATCGCATTTTGAGAGCGTTTGGGAGATATTTGAGCGTAAGGGCAAAATGGTCATTTTGGGTAGTTAGATATTTTGTTATAAATAGAAAGTGGAAAGAAAAAGAGAGAAAAGAAAATAGAGAGAAAGAAAAGAGAAGATGGAAAGGAAGAGGAAAGAAAAGAGGAGAAAGAGAAGAAAATCGAAGATTCTCCGTTTCAAGCGCGATTAATCGGGTAAGGGTGAGAAGTTTCAATTATATCTTGCTTGTGTATGTATATGTGTTGTTTGTTGTAATTGTTTGATTGTTTCGTGACTTTTCGTATCGATTGGAATTAGGAGCAATTGATAGAAATCGATGTTTTCACGGATGAAATTCGATATAAACCGCGTAGAATACTCGTTGATTATGTCTAAACATGTTTTGGTTGTTCTGGTATGAATTAGAAATGTTTGGGTGGTAAAAATGATGTATTTTGGTCCCATATGACCTAGGTTGACGCTGCTGCGAATTCTGGGTTTCGCGGGTTCGCCAGCGAAGGAACTGGCGAATGTTCGCTAGAAGGTTCGCCTAGCGAACTTTATGTCTGTTTTCCACTGCCTTGGTTCGCTAGGGTTCGCCTAGCGAATACTGGAGCGAACAGGATATTTTCCAATTTTGTTTTCGTCGTAATTTTCAAACCGTAAGTCCGTTTTGGTCGCCGTTCGAAGCGTTGGAAAGCTAATGAAAAGCTCTTTATTTTAAAAATGGTTTGGAGGGCAGTAGATGAATTATTTAGGTCGTGGTTTTGGAAAAGTGTTGGTTTGTTGGGTTTTTATCGCGTTAACCGTGTGCGATTGATGTGTTATCATGCTATATGCTTTTAATATGTATCGTATGGCTTGTGTGCTGGTATATGATGTGAATATATATGATAAGTATTGGTGATGATGGTTTGTGGTGTTATGGAGGAATAAATGTGTGTTTTGGGTTTTGATTTCAATGTGCGATAATGATGTGTTGTGAGTAGCATTTGATATGTAAATCCCTTGTGTGAGGAACTATGATGTTGTTGTGATTTGTGGTATGTGATATGATTGTGGTATTTATGGCTTGTGATGAAGTGCATTGTTTATGTGAAATTTCAATGTATGTTGTGTGGTGGCATTTAGGGTTTGAAATGCATTGTTTGAATTGCTTTGCAATGCATGAATGTGATGATGTTAAAGCATGTGATAAGTTGTTGTAATTGTTGTGGTTGTTGATTTGTGGCCTAAGGGCAAGAATATGCAATGTGTGGTATTGGATTATATATGCATGATTATGGATGTGTATGTGGGTGCAACGTGAATGTCATGAGTCATTGTATGCCAAACATCATAATATGCATTGTTGAAACGTCCTGAGTGACGGATTGATTCCAGAGGGAATCTGCTATAACGTCGTGTGCCTTAAAAATAAGAGGTGTGAGCGATATGATGGATCGTGTGCCTTAAACATAAGAGGTGTGAGCGATGGTTATAGACGATCGTGTGCCCTTGTGGGGTGTGAGCGATCGGGTCGTGTGCCCATGCGGGGTGTGAGCGATCCATAAATGTCATGTGCCCATGCGGGGTGTGAGCGACGGGGGACATCGTATGCCCGACGGGGAGTTACAGTGATGTAGCGAGCGATGGTTCCAACAGTTCCTGAGTGAACTGGTGATGAGAAATACTTGGAGTTGGTACCGCATAGCATGTGCATAGAGTCGTTGTGTCGATCTATGTGCATTTGCATAAATCATGAATTAATTGTGCCTGGAAATGTGAATGTGATTGATGAGACGAAATATGCGCAATTGTATTGAATGGTATAGATTTGATTGATTATGTGATTATGTGTGGGAAATTGTGAAATCATTGAATATGTGTTGAGATTTATGATTGGATTGGTAAATTGATGTGCATATGTGATAAATGCATTGACTGTGAATAATATGTTTTAGGCATAGACATATGCTATGTGATGTGTGATGCGTTTCTATATGTGATGACTTGGTATGCCTTATGTGCAAATACGTGATTATGTTGGATAATTGATACAGGTTATGTATTTGTGACATGCTATATGTTTTGGTATGTGATGTGTGAGGTGAGAATAACTGTGTATGTGATTTTTATGTGTTTTTGCATATTATTATGCAATCTTGGTTTAGTTGTTATTTCTCACCCTTCTGCTGGAATATGCTTTTTATGGCATAGTGCAGATTGTCAGCTTTAGCGGCTTGGAGGCTTTTGTGGAGATTAGTCCTCCGTTCCATTGTCGGTCTTGGTGTCTGCTCTGATACGTAGCACGGGAGTTGGGGAACGATTATTTTATATGTATATAATTGTTGAATGTATTTTGTATTTATATTTTGATGTTCTAAAACCATTTATTTGTAAAACAAGTCGGTTATGGATTTTTCCGCTTTATTCCATAATTGACATTTCCTTTATTATGGAAAAAGTTCCCCCTTTGAGGGTACTCTATTTTATGCTATGTATCAAATTTATGAGCAGGGATTGTATTTTGTTCATTTAAGTGTGACATCCCTGTTTCCTGTCGAAAAAATAAATTTTTAGTTACTCTGATTTTATTTATGTATTATGTATTCGCGATGGAATTTGGGGTGTTACATTAGTGGTATCAGAGCAGACACCAAGACCGACAACGGAATGGAGGACTAATCTCCACAAAAGCCTCCAAGCCGCTAAAGCTGACAATCTGCACTATGCCATAAAAAGCATATTCCAGCAGAAGGGTGAGAAATAACAACTAAACCAAGATTGCATAATAATATGCAAAAACACATAAAAATCACATACACAGTTATTCTCACCTCACACATCACATACCAAAACATATAGCATGTCACAAATACACAACCTGTATCAATTATCCAACATAATCACGTATTTGCACATAAGGCATACCAAGTCATCACATAGAGAAACGCATCACACATCACATAGCATATGTCTATGCCTAAAACATATTATTCACAGTCAATGCATTTATCACACATGCACATCAATTTACCAATCCAATCATAAATCTCAACACTGTCAGTACTTTCTGGTGTTTCTAATCCTTTGTCTTCAGCATTGAGAATGAGATAAGTGGGGGAGAAGTTGGAACTTCTCCAAGTTGCTTCAGGTGGAGCGTTGGCTCAGTGTGTTGTGAATTGCAAGATTGTAAGTGTTGTTAGGGCAGTGTTGTTCCCGATTCCGGAGGGAATACGGAGGTAAGGTTTATGTCAACTAAGGATTTGTGCCTTAGGTAGTTTGGTGCACAGGATGCAAGAAATGCTATTATAGTTTGGTAAGGATGGTTTATGCCCCATCATGATTGTCGGCTGTCTATTGACAAATTGAGGAACTGATCATCCTTAATCTCTTGTTGATAGCAGACGGGCATTATGTTGGATGGAATAGGCGTGTCTTTCTGGCTTTGATAGTATGTGCAATGAATTGTTTGGAATTTAAGGAAATGATTACGGATTATTTTGATGAGTTGATGAAGATTCTTATACTGGAAGATGAGGCGGATTAGAGGCTTTGGTATGTTGGTTCAGTATGAAGTTTTGAGAGTGAATGATTGGGCATCGTTAATGGTGGTTCTCAGAGAGAAGGGTGTAAACTCAAATTGGACGAAGGTGAAGATTTGAGGTTTGGATCTACTAAGTAAGTAGAAAACTCTTAGTAGATGGGACTAAGATGTTGTTTGGTCTGTGATGATAGTGTTCTAGAAATTGGGAGGAAGTCACAGTGTTGGGCCGTCAGTTGTGCATGGTTTTCAGATGTGTTATGGATGGAACATTAAGGCGTTGTCTTAGGGAGCTCCTGTTTGGTTAGTAACAAAAAGGAAGGATGGTTGAATGGAATAACAAGTATGATGCATATGATGGTATTGGTTTTGAGACTATGGAAAGCGAAACTTAGAGTTCTGGTGAGGTTTGGAGTCTTTGGAGTTTTAGAGCATTAATGGAAATTTTGAGAAAACCCTAGGTGTGGATGTAATGTTTGAGAGTTCTTTTGGGATGGTTGTTGCTACACGTGGGGATTTATGGAATTTGGACTGTTAGGAGAAGAAATTGCGTATGGATTGCTAACAGTTGAATAAGGTAACGATTGAGAACAAGTGTCCCCTTTCAGGAATAGATAGCTGGAATGGTTTGGCTGAGTTTGAGTGAACTTGTAATTGTTTGGAATGTTTGATAAGAGTGGTGGATTATGTGAGTAACCAGTTACCCAGGGAAAAGAATTTTGCAAGAACTTTAAGAATTTGTATCTTTTGGAATTTGTTTGGGTATTACAACGTGCAGTGATGTTATTTGGTGTTAGTAAGGAATTTGTAATGTTTGTGGAGTAGAGGAATCGTATCTTCCATATTTATTTGGATAAGTTAGTAATGGCTTTGATTGAGGGTATTCGGATCTATTGTAAACCCTGAGGAAGAACAGGTAGAGTGTTTGAGATTTGAATCACAAGTGTTGAAAAGAGACGAAGTTGTATGCGGAGTTATTCGAGTGAGAATTTGGGTTAAAAAAAAAAAAAAAGGGGGGTTAGTTTTCTTAGATATGTTATTTTAGATGAGAGTATGGTTATGGATCCATCGGAAGTAGATGCAGTTCTACAATGAGAGGTTCCGAAGTTGGTTAAGGAGATTAGGAACTTTTGGGCTCAGTTGGTTGTTACGGAAGGTTATGGAAGACTTTGCTAAGTTCGTACTTCTGTTGTCTCAGTTGGCTTGCAAAGGGTGAGTCGTTTGTCTGGATGTTCGTTGTGAGTAAGTTTTGGTGAGCTGAAGTAGAAGTTGGCTACGACTTCAGTTTTGATTCTGGATGATCCTAATAAACCGTTTGTGAGATGTGTCTTTGAGGAGTTTAGACAGTGTGTTAATGCAAGAGGGAAAAGTCGTGGCTTATGCTTTACGACAATTGAGGATTCATAAAAGGATCGATACTATTCAGGATTTGGAATTGGACGCGATTGTATTGTGTTGAAGAATCTGGAGGTATTGTTTTAAGGGTTTTAGGTTCAAGGTGTTTGGATGGAGGAATTGACGGTTTTGGATATGTAACAAGACTGTTGTAATTCTGAGTTTTCGCAGGTTCGCCTAACGAACCATTCAGCGAAGGGTAGCGAAGGTTCGCTACGGGTATTCGCTTAGCGAAGGCGTGAGCGAAGGTTCGCTGAGTTGTTCGCCTAGCGAACTTTGTGTCTGTTTTTAGCTAGTAGTTGGTTCGCTGGAACATTCGCCTAGCGAAGGTGCTAGCGAATGCTCGCGAGAAGGTTCGCCCAGCGAGCAGTGCTGTTTATGTAATTTTGTTTTCTGCATAACTTTTGATTTGTAACTCAGAGTAAGGCACGGTCGGATGGTTGGAATTCCTGATTAGTTATGACTTTGGCTCGAATTATCCTATTGGTAAAGTTTATGTCGTGCGTGATGAGTTAAGTTGAGAGTTTTACTTATGTCTGCTTTGATGGTTAAAGAGTGGGAACTTTTGGGAGAATTTAGAGATTTGGGTTGGTGTGTGAATTGACGTCTGATAGTGTGCAGTTGGGTATATTAATAGTGAACAGTGATTTTTGGTGAATATGAGAGAGAGTTAGACTTTGGACGTGAGATTGGTAGTTTTGATGGTTACGAGTAATCAGAGTGCGCAGCGGAAGCGTGATATGGCATATTTCGTATATACGTGTGGGACTGGTAAGAGTTCATAGGTTGAACATTGGGAACATGTAGGAGTGTTGAGGCCATTGAACGTTTCAGGATGGAAGTCATATGTGAAAAGTTTAACTGTTATCCGTGGGCTGCTATGTAGTTGGGTGTTTTGGTTATATGTTCGATTGGTGAATTATAGCATTGTTGTAGTATGGTTGTGTGACGAGGATGTTGGTGTTCTGGTTTTGTTGATGTTGTGGAGACCTTGTGGTGTTGTGGAACTTTATGTTCTTGTTTGGGTTGTTGTCTCGTTTCCATTGTGTTGGTTCGAGTGCGTGTGGCTAATTCCGGTGTGGGGAATTAAGGGAGTGTTACCTACGGTGAGGGTAACGATCTTGTTGTGTTTCGGTTCTAGAGTGAACCGGTGTGTTGGTATCTTGGCTTTTCTTTGAGTCGTGAGTTAGTCGTCAAGTGCATTGTATGGGCTTTGCATCTTGTCGTCGTTGTGGTCGTCGTTGTCGTGTCGTTGTTGTATCTGCTATTGGCAAGGTGGTTTGCCAGTTGTGTTATTCGTGGTGTGCCTTTTGTTGGCATGTTGGGTTGTTAGTCGGATGCGGGAGTCGTGTCCGGTGTGTTCGTCTCGGTATATTTTCGAGGACGAAAATGTCTAAGTGGGGGAGAATTGTAACGCCCCGATTTGTTTAATTCTATTTATTTATTTCATTTATTTGAATTTTGTGAAATGTGTGAATTTATTGCATTTTACCTGCTAATTGAGTTAATTGGTTAATTTCTCTGATAGGTAAAATATTTTCAATAAATTATAATTTTCTTTTCAACTTTTATTTCATGAAAATATATTCCATCGCTGTTTATGTTTTATCGCATTTTGAGAGCGTTTGGGAGATATTTGAGCGTAAGGGCAAAATGGTCATTTTGGGTAGTTAGATATTTTGTTATAAATAGAAAGTGGAAAGAAAAAGAGAGAAAAGAAAATAGAGAGAAAGAAAAGAGAAGATGGAAAGGAAGAGGAAAGAAAAGAGGAGAAAGAGAAGAAAATCGAAGATTCTCCGTTTCAAGCGCGATTAATCGGGTAAGGGTGAGAAGTTTCAATTATATCTTGCTTGTGTATGTATATGTGTTGTTTGTTGTAATTGTTTGATTGTTTCGTGACTTTTCGTATCGATTGGAATTAGGAGCAATTGATAGAAATCGATGTTTTCACGGATGAAATTCGATATAAACCGCGTAGAATACTCGTTGATTATGTCTAAACATGTTTTGGTTGTTCTGGTATGAATTAGAAGTGTTTGGGTGGTAAAAATGATGTATTTTGGTCCCATATGACCTAGGTTGACGCTGCTGCGAATTCTGGGTTTCGCGGGTTCGCCTAGCGAACCCCAACGAAGGAACTGGCGAATGTTCGCTAGAAGGTTCGCCTAGCGAACTTTATGTCTGTTTTCCACTGCCTTGGTTCGCTAGGGTTCGCCTAGCGAATACTGGAGCGAACATGATATTTTCCAATTTTGTTTTCGTCGTAATTTTCAAACCGTAAGTCCGTTTTGGTCGCCGTTCGAAGCGTTGGAAAGCTAATGAAAAGCTCTTTCTTTTAAAAATGGTTTGGAGGGAAGTAGATGAATTATTTAGGTCGTGGTTTTGGAAAAGTGTTGGTTTGTTGGGTTTTTATCGCGTTAACCGTGTGCGATTGATGTGTTATCATGCTATATGCTTTTAATATGTATCGTATGGCTTGTGTGCTGGTATATGATGTGAATATATATGATAAGTATTGGTGATGATGGTTTGTGGTGTTATGGAGGAATAAATGTATTTTTTGGGTTTTGATTTCAATGTGCGATAATGATATGTTGTGAGTAGCATTTGATATGTAAATCCCTTGTGTGAGGAACTATGATGTTGTTGTGATTTGTGGTATGTGATATGATTGTGGTATTTATGGCTTGTGATGAAGTGCATTGTTTATGTGAAATTTCAATGTATGTTGTGTGGTGGCATTTAGGGTTTGAAATGCATTGTTTGAATTGCTTTGCAATGCATGAATGTGATGATGTTAAAGCATGTGATAAGTTGTTGTAATTGTTGTGGTTGTTGATTTGTGGCCTAAGGGCAAGAATATGCAATGTGTGGTATTGGATTATATATGCATGATTATGGATGTGTATGTGGGTGCAACGTGAATGTCATGAGTCATTGTATGCCAAACATCATAATATGCATTGTTGAAACGTCCTGAGTGACGGATTGATTCCAGAGGGAATCTCCTATAACGTCGTGTGCCTTAAAAATAAGAGGTGTGAGCGATATGATGGATCATGTGCCTTAAACATAAGAGGTGTGAGTGATGGTTATAGACGATCGTGTGCCCTTGTGGGGTGTGAACGATCGGGTCGTGTGCCCATGCGGGGTGTGAGCGATCCATAAACGTCGTGTGCCCATGCGGGGTGTGAGCGACGGGGGACATCGTATGCCCGACGGGGAGTTACAGTGATGTAGCGAGCGATGGTTCCAATAGTTCCTGAGTGAACTGGTGATGAGAAATACTTGGAGTCGGTACCGCATAGCATGTGCATAGAGTCGTTGTGTCGATCTATGTGCATTTGCATAAATCATGAATTAATTGTGCATGGAAATGTGAATGTGATTGATGAGACGAAATATGCGCAATTGTATTGAATGGTATAGATTTGATTGATTATGTGATTATGTGTGGGAAATTGTGAAATCATTGAATATGTGTTGAGATTTATGATTGGATTGGTAAATTGATGTGCATATGTGATAAATGCATTGACTGTGAATAATATGTTTTAGGCATAGACATATGCTATGTGATGTGTTATGCGTTTCTATATGTGATGACTTGGTATGCCTTATGTGCAAATACGTGATTATGTTGGATAATTGATACAGGTTGTGTATTTGTGACATGCTATATGTTTTGGTATGTGATGTGTGAGGTGAGAATAACTGTGTATGTGATTTTTATGTGTTTTTGCATATTATTATGCAATCTTGGTTTAGTTGTTATTTCTCACCCTTCTGCTGGAATATGCTTTTTATGGCATAGTGCAGATTGTCAGCTTTAGCGGCTTGGAGGCTTTTGTGGAGATTAGTCCTCCGTTCCGTTGTCGGTCTTGGTGTCTGCTCTGATACGTAGCACGGGAGTTGGGGAACGATTATTTTATATGTATATAATTGTTGAATGTATTTTGTATTTATATTTTGATGTTCTAAAACCATTTATTTGTAAAACAAGTCGGTTATGGATTTTTCCGCTTTATTCCATAATTGACATTTCCTTTATTATGGAAAAAGTTTCCCCTTTGAGGGTACTCTATTTTATGCTATGTATCAAATTTATGAGCAGGGATTGTATTTTGTTCATTTAAGTATGACATCCCTATTTCCTGTCGAAAAAATAAATTTTTAGTTACTCTGATTTTATTTATGTATTATGTATTCGCGATGGAATTTGGGGTGTTACAAAAACACTTTATTAATTAATAAGGAAAGTTTTATATTATTAGAAAGAGATTTTAAACTATTTTCGGACGCGTTTATAGATTTAGGATCCGGTTGGCCGAGCATATGCCGGAAACCCTTTGGTATTAAATATTTCCAATCGAAAACATTTTTTAACTAAGTCTCAGAGGTAGTTATATAAAAAAGGACTTTATCACTTTAACGCAAGGAGCGACCGGTGCAGCGTGAGCGGCCGGTATAGATTAAAGGTTAGGTCTGTTTTCGATCACGCTAACGCGGCAGATCCTTTTTAATTAACTCTTTTTCAAAAAAGAAAACATTGCCCCGTAGTATTACTACTTAGATAATAGGAGTACAGTTTGATTGATGTGAATTACATTCCAGTATAGTCTTTATCTGATTTATTTCTATTTTTGTTCAGTGGAAAACTATCACTCTGATTTTTCTTTAGCCTTAGATAAACACCGTAACAATAGTAATCGATAGATTGACATTGGTCTCTGTGGGAATGATAAATCTTTTATATTACTCTGACGTAATCCGTATACTTGCGGATAGCACGCATTAAGTTTTTGGCGCCGTTGTCGGGGACCAATTACGTCAAAATTTCGTACCCTGTTGTTACACCGTCTAGACTAAGGCATCCCTTAGTCGGTCAATGCGAAGAACCTACAGTACCGGAAACTTAGTTGATCCAATAGAAGAACCCGAACGATATGCCCGAGCTCGTCTTTTACTTCGAAGACTCAAAAGAGCAATGGCAGAAGATCAAAACGCTAAACCTCTTAAGGATTTCGCCCTACCCTCTAACGAAGAACCTCATTCTAGTATAGTTAACTCAGCTATACCAACCCATAACTTCGAATTAAAACCATCTCTGTTACAATTAGTGCAACAGAACCAGTTCGCAGGTCTTCCTACGGAAAACCCGAACCAACATCTTAAAGTCTTTATTCAACTAGCCGATACCTTAAAAGCGAACGGAGCTCCTCCTGAGGCAATACGTCTAAGACTATTCCCTTTTTCCCTCAGAGATAGAGCCCGATCGTGGTTAGATTCCCTTCCAGCCAACTCTATAACCACTTGGAATAACCTAAAGAAAGTATTCCTTGCTATATACTTTCCACCGAGTAAAACCGCTGTCCTACGAAACCAAATAACCCGATTTACCCAAAGCAAGGGAGAATCACTTTTCGACGCTTGGGAGAGATACAGGGAACTATTAAGAGCTTGTCCACATCATGGCTTAGAACAATGGCTCATAATCCATACCTTCTATAATGGACTCATATACAACACAAAGATGACCATAGACGCTGCCGCTGGTGGCGCTCTAATGAACAAACCCTACCCCGAGGCTTGCGCTCTCATTGAGGATATGGCACAAAACCATTACCAATGGGGGACCAAACGAGCACATGTAGAGAAGAAAGAGACCAAAGGAGGCGTGTATTAAGTTAGTTGTTTTGACCATATGAACGCAAAGATGGATGCTATAGCCCAAAAAGTAGAAAACCTAACTATCAACCCCACAACAACCGTAGCAGCAATACAACTCGGATGCGAGATCTGTGGAACCCCAGGACATACCATAGCTGAATGCAATCTTTTAGCTGACAGTCCCACAGATCAGGTCAATTACACCTAAGGAAACCCTTATTCAAACACATACAACCCTGGATTGAGGAATCACCCAAACTTTTCCTATAAGAATAATAACCCTACTCAAAATTCAACACCTCAAAAACCACCCGGTTTCCAAACTCGAAGACCCAACCAACCTGCATCATATTCCTCTCAGAAGTCAAATTTTGAGAAAAAGATGGACGAATTCATCTCAGCTCAATTACAGCAGAACAAGGATTTCATGAACCAAAACATTCATATGAATGGACTAATTGCTCAGTTGGGTACTAAACTCGATTCCGTAATTACCCATAACAAAATGCTTGAAACCCAAATCTCTAAAGTAGCACAACAATAATCCACTCATGCTACACCAGGAGGACAATTCCCTGGACAACCTCAACCTAACCCTAAAGGGCATGCGAATGTTATCGCTCTAAGGAGTGGAACCACTTACGATGGACCTACAAACCCTAGGTTAAATAATCCAGAACCTCCTAGGAAAGAGGTTGTGGCCACACCTGAGAAAGAAGTCGAGAAATCGGTGGAATTTGAGAAATCTAAGGATACAGAAGTTAAGGAGAAGGAAAGAGAAGGGAATGAAAAAGTTTATGTACCACCTCCTCCTTACAAACCTCCGATTCCATACCCACAAAGACTTAAACAAACCAAATTAGATAACCAATATAAGAAATTCATAAAAGTGATTAAGAAACTCCATGTAGAGATCCCATTCACCGAAGCCATTACCCAAATACCATCTTATGCCAAATTCCTTAAAGACATTCTAACCAACAAACGAAGATTAGATGATCCTAAACCTTTAGAATGCAATTCAATTGCTGAGAATAAGCTTGCTAAGAAAGAGAAAGACCCAGGAAGTTTTTCTATACCTTGTGTTTTGGGAAACCAGGTTATCGATAAAGCACTTCTGGACTTAGGAGCAAGTGCAAGCTTAATGCCTTTAACCGTTTGTAAGAGGTTAAACCTGGGAGAAATGCAACCAACTAGGATGTCTCTCCAATTAGCCGATAGATCAGTTAAATATCCAATTGGCATTTTGGAAGACGTCCCAGTTAGGCTTGGTCAACTCTATATTCCAACCGATTTCGTCGTAATGGACATTAAAGAAGACGATGATATCCCAATCCTTTTAGGTAGACCCTTCTTATCTACAGATGGAGCCATAATAGATGTCAAGAAAGGAAAAATGACATTCGAGGTAGGTAATGAAAAAGTAGAATTTATACTATCCCAATTCTTAAATGCACCAGCCATAGATGACTCATGTTATGCCATCGATATCATTGATGAATGCATAAGAGAGTTGGATAAAGAAGATCTAGTAGAAACCATCAAATTACCATCGATCCCCATACTGGAGACAACGGATTTGAACGCTTATCTGAACCTTACATAGATAACATTCTTTACGAATGCTTGGCACTCACCCCAGATCATATGCCATGTCCAAAAAACCTATCAATAGAGCTTAAGGAGCTACCTAAGAATTTAAGATACGAGTTCTTAGACAAAGAATTAAACCGCCCAGTCATAGTCAGTGCCACGTTAGATGGTCCTGAAACTAATCAACTCTTAGATGTTTTAAGAAAATATCCCTCAGCTCTAGGTTGTAATATCTCTGATCTCAAAGGAATAAGTCCTTCCATGTGTATGCACCGAATTATGCTGGAGGAAGACTCAAAACCCTCTAGAGAACATCAATGAAGGATAAATCCTATAATGAGTGACGTAGTGAAAAGGGAAGTGTTAAAGTTGTTAGAGGCTGGAATAATATACCAAATATCCGATAGTAAATGGGTAAGCCCCGTACATGTGGTACCTAAGAAGGGGGGTGTCACCGCTGTACAAAATGAAAAAGGAGAACAAATAACCAAACGTATAGAAAGTGGTTGGCGGATGTGTATCGATTACAGGAAGCTAAATAAGGTAACTAGGAAAAATCACTTCCCACTTCCATTCATAGACCAAATGCTCGAACGTTTAGCTAGACATTCTTACTTTTCCTATTTAGATGGATACTCAGGATTCTTCCAAATACCCATTCACCCTGATGATCAGGAGAAAAGAACCTTTACATGCCCCTATGGAACATTTGCTTATAGACGAATTCCATTTGGACTATGCAATGCCCCAACTACTTTCCAACGTTGTATGATGTCAATCTTCGCAGATTTCCTTGATGAGATCATGGAAGTATTTATGGACGATTTCTCAGTATGTGGATCCAGTTTTAAAAACTATTTAACAAACTTCGAGAAAATCCTAGAAAGATGCGTAGAAGTCAACATTGTTCTATACTGGGAAAAGTGTCATTTTATGGTAACTGAAGGAATAGTACTAGGACACATAGTGTCCGAAAGAGGCATTGAGGTTGATAAAGCCAATATAGAAGTAATAGAAAACCTCCAACCACCCAAAACCATTAGAGAAATCCAAAGCTTCCTTGGACACGCCGGTTTCTACCGACGCTTCATTAAAGACTTCTCCAAAATAACTAAACCGTTAACCAACTTACTTATGAAAGACGCCGAATTTAAATTCGATGATAAATGTCTTGAAGCCTTTAAATACCTAAAAAAAGCACTGATTTCCGCACCTATCATTCAACCTCCTGATTTGGAATCAACCTTTCGAAATTATGTGCGATGCTAGCGATTACGCTGTTGGTGCTGTTTTAGGACAAAAAAAAGGATAAGAAACTCCATGTGATTTACTACGCCAGTAGGACTTTAGATGCGACTCAACTTAATTATGCCACAACCGAGAAGGAACTCCTGGCAGTAGTCTTTGTAATCGACAAGTTCCGATCCTATTTAGTAGGAGCAAAAATCATAGTCTACATTGATCATGCTACGATCAGGTACCTATTAAACGAAAAGGACGCTAAGCCTAGATTACTACGCTGGATCCTTTTACTCCAAGAATTTGATTTGGAAATCCGAGATAAGAAAGGCACCGAAAACGTGGTTGCTGACCACCTTTCAAGGCTTGAATATCTAAAGCCAGATCATGTCCCTATCAATGATGATTTCGTTTACGATAGATTAATAGGAGTAGTTAAAACCTTCCATAATGATAATCCTGACCCCTATTTAGAATTAGATATTGAAAAAGCTTTAGCAGTGCAACCGTACCTTGGTACGCAGATTTTGTTAATTATCTTGCAGTTGATATCATACCCCCTAATCTAAATTACCAACAGAAGAAGAAGTTCTTTCATGACGTGAAACACTTCTATTGGGATGAACCCCTCAAGAGAGGCGCAGACGGCATTTTCCATCGCTGTGTCCCTGAAGAAGAAGTAGAAACTATAATTAGGCATTGTAACTCTTCACCATACGGTGGACATTTAGGCTCATCCAAAACATGCGCTAAGATACTTCAAGCAGACCTTTTTTGGCCAACTTTATGGTGCGATGTTCATGCCTACATTGTAAGATGCGACAGATGCCAACGCACTGGGAACGTCTCAAGAAGAGATGAAATGCCTCTAAGGAATATTTAGGAGGTAGAAATCTTCGATGTTTGGGGTATAGATTTTATGGGACCTTTTCCATCTTCGATGGGAAATAAATATATCTTAGTAGCTGTTGACTACGTATCCAAATGGATTGAAGCAGTAGCTTCACCCACCAACGATACTCGTGTAGTCATTAAACTGTTTAAAAACTATATATTCCCTAGGTTTGGAGTACCTCGATTAGTTATAAGTGGTGGAGGATCGCACTTCATATCTAGGATATTCGAAAACCTTTTAAAGAAATACGGAGTTAAACACCGAGTAGCCACACCATACCATCCGCAGACCAGTGGACAAGTAGAAGTATCAAATAGGGAAATAAAACAAATCTTAGAGAAAACCGTATCGATATCTAGAAAATATTGGTCCTTAAGACTGCAGGAAGCCTTGTGGCCTTATAGAACCGCTTTTATAACCCCTATACGAACAACCCCATATCAACTAGTCTACGGAAAATCTTGCCATTTACCCTTCGAGCTTGAACATAAGGCCTACTGGGCCATAAAAGCTCTTAATATGGATTACTTGACGGCTGGAGATAAACGCATTTTAGATATCCACAAATTAGAAGAGTTACGCCAAAATGCTTATGAAAATGCCATTATATATAAAGAGAGAACCAAAGCATGGCACGACAAAAGGATTGCCAAAAAGGAATTCAACATAGGCGATCATGTACTTCTTTTCAATTCCAGGTTACGATTGTTTCCCGGTAAGTTACGCTCGAGATGGACTGGCCCCTATGAGGTCACCAAAGTCCTGAAATCTCAAGCACTTGAAATTACAAATCATTCATGTAGTCCCTTTTTAGTGAATGGACAAAGATTGAAACACTACTATGGAGGTGACATCCCCACCTACTACTCTGGTCACACTCTGATAGACCCACCTATAGCAACGTCCACTACGTAAGTTTTACATTCGTCAAGCTAACGACGTTAAACAAGCGCTACGTGGGGGGCAACCCACGACTTTCTTTTCATTATCTTTCTTATTTATGCATATTATTTACTTGATTTAAGAAAAAGAAAAAGATTTATTATTTATATTATTTGACTAACTGGACTGACTTATGAAATGTCTATGTTTACAGGTTACAGATCACATCACGCCAGATATTCTATACTAACTTTCTTTTCAGGATGCAGAGCTATGATGACATGCACATCGTGTTCAGAGACAAAGCACAGAGGAAAAGATATGTAGTCTTTTCTGAGAGGCCGATGCTACCCACTAGGTACCCTGACCCCAACTGTTTAGAAGCCTTAGGTATTGAGGCCAGTGTGAGGTACCTTTGTCACCAGCTCCAGTGGGATGAGTATTCTGATGCAATGAATGTAACCTATAAGCATCTAACCTACAGTGGAAGAGGTTACAAGTGTGGAAGCATAAAATTCAGACTATCTGGAAACGAGTACACCCTTAACCACAGGGATTTTGCAAGATTACTTGGTTTTCAGTGTGTGTAATACCCTAATTTTTACCCCTAAGATCCCACTTGTCTTTTTTCATTTTTGCATACCACAAACAAGATCACATACTGGTTCCCTCCTCTATAGGTTTGTGCCTTGCAGGGATCTTTGAGTTTGTGCGCGTTTGTTAGTTTTTTTTTTTTGCTTAATTTGTTTATGTTTACTAACCTTTGATTAAAATCCAAAAATATTTTGTTTTCTTTCACTAACATTTTCAGGGGAAGAAGAGGTTAAAAATGCCAAAAAATAGTCCCTCAGCTCCAATGGATTTCATCTGGATAAAGTCAAGTTTGATCTGCGATTAATTCAAAAATTATCTGATCAAGAGTTTCCAAGATTTAATTGACTATTATTCAAGAGACTCCAAAGTTCATGTGTTTATTTCCATGCCTTCTTTGACAAGCAAAGGAATCGAGCCGAACCACATCAGTGCACTCAAAATAACATTTTTTTTCAAAATTTGCACTGAGTAATCGGTTACTCAATTAGGGTAATCGATTACCCTTGTGGAAATTTGAAAAAATGGCAACAAGTTCAAATTCAGCAATTAGCACCAATTTTCACCATTTTGATCACATGTGGAATATTCTAGGCCATCCCATTTTAATTCCCTACATCATCATAATTAATTCCCACCATGTACCATCACTAATCACCACTCTTTTGTGATTTCCCTCCAAATTTGTATTCCAATCCTAATTTTGATCACCCAAGCCTAATTCCAAACCACCAAATTCCCAAGCCTAAACTCTATAAATAGAGCCTTCACTTCATTCATTTTTCAATCTTTGGATAGCCAACAAATCCCTTGCAATTTCTCTCCCTAAACCACAAATTCACCAAAAGCTCAATTTCTTCTTTCATAAGTTAGTAAGAATTCACATTGATTCTTACTAATTTAGAGCTAAACCTCCATCCATCCTCGTTTTTGTTCATCAATCACAGTAGATCAAGGTTTTGGAGTGTAGATCTTGCTGCAATCTAGAAGAATTTTCTGATTTGGAGTGGTAATTCACTTTCCACCATTGTTAAAGCTTCATATTCATCATTCAAGATGTAGATCCTTGGTGCTTCTTGTTGTTGATCCTTTAGATCATATATTGTTGTTTGATTGCAGGTTTCTCTGTCTAATTTCACTGTAAAATTCATGCAAATTCAGTTCATGATCATAAGGTGTTTGAAAAATGTTTTGAAAGAAGATCATCCTGAACTCTGCACCTTTTTTTGGTTCTGCGCGCAGAGTAATCGGTTACTCACTTTGGGTAATCCATTACTCAGTGTAATTTTCACTAGGAACTGTGTTTTTAAAGCTGGTAATCGATTACTCACTTTGAGTAACCGATTACCCTGAAGCAGAACTGAGTTTTTTAGCTTGTTTTTGGAGCTATTTTGGTTGTTTTTCCTTTTTTCTTCCCCTTTCTTCTTATTTTAGCCTTGAAGTATATTGTTGAGATTAATTTCTCTTCAATTTCAATGGACTTTGGATATGGTTAAAGTAGTTAAACATTCATTAGTTCAAATCTATCTTTTAATGAATTGTTGAATTCATTTGAGGTGCTTTGAATTAGTGAAATGTTTCCACACTTAAACTTATCAATTAAAAGTGATTGAACTTGAAGATGAAAGGTTCTTGAAAGTGTAATTCAATTTGGCTTTCTCTTCATCTATTTCCTTTTTCTTTTGATCGATGAAAGTCTAAAGATCTTGGAATTCTTTTGTTAAATTTCGATCGAGACGAGATCGCTACCACTTTTCTTTTCGTACGGTAGTGCTTTCAGATGACGATCTATATATCGTTCATCTAGCCTACATTAGCACAAAGAGCTATTGACCGGCCTCATTGTAGGGTAATTACTCCGTAAATTACTCGGCGATTGCTTAACATAGCGCAATATTTGTCCCATATCGGAAACTATCAAGAATGGTTGATTATTTGTCTTATGGTTCAAAACTCATGAAACTTGTTGTTAGGAGGCTTTGATCTTATCAATCCTCTAATGAGTTTCATCAACCTTGACCTAAGTGCAATTATTCAATTGTTATTGATCACTAACACTAACAACTAATCACTAACTTACTAACAATATTTTGTATTAATTTTGTTTATGTTTCCTTCTCGCTCCCTATCTCTTTTATTTTTATGCTTCATTTCATATCATGTTTATGTTTCCGCAATTTTTCCTTTGTCCGTTGGACACATGTTTATGCTTCCGAAATTTTTCCTCTGTCCGTTGGACACATGTTTATGCTTATGCCATTTTTCTTTTGTCCATTTGGACTTAATACATTAATAAAGGATTAAACCAAAAAAAACTTGTGCTCTTAATTGTTGGACTATGGTTACTATCCTATACTTTGGAGTGATCTCTTTATGGACCTCTTTTAAAGTAATATTGGAATTATGGACCTAGAATTAGGACTTTTTATCCCTTTGCTTGGAGTATTGATTGAAGACTTGCCCTTATTCGGCCAATTTGCTTAAGGATGAAATCCTTTTAATATTGCTTTGAAGTGGCTCCACTTTGGTTAGATCCTTCTTTTCCCTAGCTTTTATTTTATGCACTAGGATAATCACTTCTTCTCCTCCCCATTCTTAAATTTTCAAAATCCTCTCTCTTTTTCAAAACCGTCTTGTTTTCAACTTAAAACTGCTTTCATAATAAAACCTTGACTTTGGTCAAGTGATTTTTAAAACTTTGTTTTCCTTAATAAATGTCAATCTATCTTAACCATACTTTGACCATTTCGTGAAAACATAAAAAATATGAAACTCACTCAAATCTTTTTGTGCTTTGTGCACCTTTTCCTTTTTAAACTTTTTTTCATAAGTTTAGACATGATTCATTTCTTTAAGCGGAATTATTCGCTTAGAAATGACGACTTGTCTTTACATTTGAAATCAATCATAACCAACAAGTTTTCATTCTTTGTACCACAAACTACGGGGTTTTGATCCTACATTGCACATCGTGGGTACGTAGGCATGAGGCGATAAGTCTCTCCAAACAAAAAAATCTTTAAAAAAATGTTTCTCCTCTCATCTCCCCCAATCTCTTTACAAGCAAACCATTTTTCAGACCAAAAGCAGTAGATATTTCAAAGGGTTCCTATAGGGTACTATACACGTTTTGGGTGCTAACACCTTCCCATTGCGTAACCAACCCCCTTACCCAGTCTCTGTTTGTTCTTGTTGTTTTAGAACTCTTTAGGTTTTGTTTGCTCTTTTTCCCTTTCCCTTTGTGGATAAAAACAAAAGTGCGGTGGCGACTCTTGCTTATTTTTGAGTTAAGTTAATCAATAGCTTACACTCACAAATTTCCCCGCTACAGAAAAGTGGCGACTCTGCTGGGGAATTTGCATCCCTTGAGGGGTTTAGCCTACTTTGATTTATTTACTGCTTTTTGTTTGATTTGCTTGTTACTTGTTTGTTCTGTTTGGGAGTTCCTTTGTGTGTGAGATAGGTCCTATACCCGGACTAGAGTGCACTTTGAGATAGTGGATAGTATAGTCAAGGGAACTTTGAAGGAGTCGAATCCTGAAAAAGAAGAACTTGCGAATCTATCCACTCGGTGGTTGCCTCTTTGGAATTACTGATGCCGATCGAGCGATCGAGAAGGCATTACTTTTTCCATAGAAGCCTATAACACTGAGGACCGTAGTAACCCTTAAACCATCCTAGCCTTTTTAGGATCGTAGCGCGGAAGCTATGAAGATGCAAATCTGACTTAGTTGTCACGCGATGCTACACTCATGTTAGATTCTCTTGAGGATAACTACCAACCTCCAAGGAAATCGGTGTGCTGGTGTGTCTGATAGTGGATTGTGGACCCTGGGCACTTTGTTAGAACCGCTGTTTTCTGCAGGTACAATGAAGACAAAACCTTAGTACACACCTTTGTGGGATTGGTTCTTACCCTTGGCTTTATGCTCGTGACTTGAACCTTGACCCGTGTGCTTTGTGTGTTCTTGTTTGTGGTTATTGCATACACGTATTCATGCATTCATGAGCATTCTTTTGGAAGGTTTCAAGGAACTTAAAGGTGTTATTATAAACATTGCAGATACTTTTGTTATGGATTTTGGAAGGAGAAGTACCAAGAAGTACACTTTCAAGAGTCCTAAGTTAGAGGGTTTGAGAGAGCTAGGATCTTTGGTTGTTGATACCAAGAAGTTTGAGTCCAGATATGGAAGGCTTTTATCTCTCTTGAAGGTTGATATGGCTGAAGGATTGCTTGCTACTTTGGTTCAGTTCTATGACCCTTTGCTTCATTGTTTCACCTTTCCTGATTATCAGTTGGTACCTATGCAAGAGGAGTATTCTCTCCTACTTGGTTTGCCTGTTCATGGTTAGATTTTCTCTGGTTTGGATCCCGCTCCCAAGCATGATGTTATTACGAAGGCTACTCACTTGAAGGTTTCCGAGATTAAGGCTCGCATGGATACCAAAGGAAAGATTCTTGGGTTACCCGATAAGTTCATGATGGATAGAGCTCATCACTTTGCTAGTGTGAAGAACACAGTTGCTTTTGAGGATATTCTTGCCTTGCTTATTTTTGGACTGTTCCTCTTCCCGAATGTTGAGAACTTTGTCGACATCAACGCTATTCAGATCTTCTTGGTTGGGAATCCAATTCCCACTTTGCTTGCCGATGCTTACCATTCTATTCACCTCAGGAATTTCCATGGTGAAGGGATGATTATCTGTTGTGCACCTTTGCTTTACAAGTGGTTTATTTCTCACTGGCCGAAGTCTGCAACTTTCTGGAATCTCAAGGATGGTTTATATTGGTCGCGGAAGATCATGTCTCTCACTTATTTAGATATTGATTGGTGTAGTCGTGTTCCTTCTGGAGCGATGATTATTGATAGTTGTGGTGATTTTCCCAATGTGCCTCTTCTTGGTACAAAGGGAGGAATCAATTACAATCCGGTGTTGGCTCGTCGTCAGTTGGGATATCCTTTGCGAGAGGTACCGAAGAACATTCATTTGGACGGTCTCTTTTTCAAGGATCAAGAATCTCAGGTTGCTCTCAAGAGAGAAATTATGGAAGCTTGGTGCAACATTCGTAGAAAAGGAAAGGAAAGTTTGGGAAACCCGAGTTGTGTCTCTTCGGAACCTTACCTCCAGTGGGTTAAAAATAGAGTTATTACTTTGAAGATTCCTTATAAGCATCAGGAGCCTTTATCTCTAAATGATAAGAAGCCTATTCTCTACTTTATGGAAGACACAGAGAAGCTTCAGATCGCTTTGGCCGAGATGCAACAAGAGAGAGATGCATGGAAGAACAAGTATCAGATTGTTGAGTTAGAGAATGCAAGACTTCAAGAGCACTTCAAGAAGAAGAATGAAGATGAAGTTTCCAGCAAGAAGAGAAAGGCGCAAGAGGATTTATTTTCCTCTCGCATTCAGCCAGTTTCCGATATTCCGAAGAGTTCAGAATCTCCTTGGAAGTTGATCGTCGATAAGTTGCTGATTGAGAAGACTTAGATGCAGGCCCACATCAAGAAACTGGAAGATAGAGCTGGGACTTCTTCTCATAGGATTCTCTAGGGATCTAGTTTTCTTCATTCTCTATTTGTTTTAGGATTCTTGAATTTGTACTTCCGAGATGTAATCTTTTCCACCATTAATGAATGAGATTTTGGTATTTCAGATAACAATGTTTGCAATATGCCTTATATTTCCTTGAAACTGTGCATTTGCATCTTGCACATCAAGCATCATCTTTTGCATTGTTTCTTGCCTTTTCCAGGTGTCTTATGTTTCTTTTGGTCTTCATTCAGCCAAGCTGTCGCACCAATATAATACTCGAGCTAATCTGAAGAAGAAAATGGATCAATTGCAACAAGAGAACCGTGAGCTTCGTGAAGAAGTATCAACTCTGAAGGATGGTTTGGAAAGACTCACTGCTATGATGGAAGCTCTGGTGGCTGCTCAGAATCAGCCACCACCTCCTCCTCCGCTTTCAACTCCTGTGCAATGGACAGTCATTTCTGAGATTGTCCCCACGCCTATCTCTGTGGCGCCTGCTAGTGTTCCTCAATACTCCATGCCTCCTGGTTTCCCATGGGGCATGCCTCATAACTTTGTTCCCGAAGGTTATCAACCACCACCACCACCTCCTGAAGTTCCAGTTGTTCCTACCGTTCAACCTGTGATGAGTGTGCCACCGCCTGTGGTTCACACTGTTCCTTTTGGTGAAGAACAAATTTTCCATTCTGCTCCAAGTGAGAATGCTAGTACGTATGATAGAATGGAAGAGATTCAAGACCAACTTGCTAAAATGCAGAAAGAGATCAAGGCTCTGAGAGGCAAAGAGCTGTTTGGAAAGAATGCTCATGAGTTATGCTTGGTTCCAAATGTGAAGATCCCGCATAAGTTCAAGGCCCCTGACTTTGAAAAGTATAAAGGTAATTCTTGTTCGTTGAGTCACTTGACTATGTATGCTCGTAAGATGTCGGCTCAGAAGGATAATGATCAGCTTCTCATTCACTACTTTCAAGATAGTTTGTCTGGTGCAGCTTTGAAATGGTATATGGGACTCGACAGTACGCGAGTTCGCACTTTCAAAGATTTGGGTGAGGCGTTTGTGAAATAGTATAAATATAATGTGGATATCGCTCCCGATCGTGACCAGCTTCGAGCAATGGTTCAGAAGGATAAGGAGACATTTAAAGAGTATGCGTAGAGATGGCGCGAGATTGCTGCCCAGATCACCCCTCCTTTGGAAGAAAAGGAGATGACCAAGATTTTTTTGAAAACTCTGAGTCATTTCTATTATGAGCGTATGATTGCTAGCGCCCCAAGTGATTTCACTGAGATGGTTAATATGGGGATGAGATTGGAAGAGGGTGTCCGTGAGGGACGTTTGTCGAAAGATGGCAGTTCTGCTGGTAATTCCAAGAAATATGGTGGAGGATTTGCCAAAAAGAAAAAAGGAGAGACCAATGCCGTTTCTCGAGAAAGGTATAGAAGACCTCATGATAGGAATAATCAGCGTCAGCAACATGTTGCATATGTCACTCCTATTATCAGTTCAGCTTCTGTTGTTCAGGCAGCTCCTGCTCAGCAACAACGGGGCCGTTTTCAGAAAGATTTTGATCCGATTCCGATGACATACACAGAATTGCTTCCTTGTCTAATTAAGAAGAATCTGGTTCAAACCCGTCCACCACCTGCTGTTCCAAAAGATTCACCATGGTGGTATAAGCCTGAAGCTCATTGTGCTTTCCATCAGGGAGGAGCTGGACATGACACTGAGAACTGTTATCCATTGAAGATGGAGGTACAGAGATTGGCTAGAAGTGGTATTTTGTCCTTCGAAGATTCTAATCCTAATGTCCAATCGAATCCGTTGCCTAATTATGGCAAGGCATCTGTAAATATGGTTTATGGTTGTCCTGGTACATCAAATTTTTTGATATCCGTTGGATCCGAAGATCTCTTGTGGAAATGCATGCACTTTTGAGTGAATTCCATGATATTGATCATGACTATGCAGCCTGTTGCATATGTTCCGTGAATCCTCGTGGTTGTGTGATAGTGAAGAGGGATATTCAAAGGATGATGGATGAGAATTTAATTGAAGTCACTGCTAAGAGAGACGAATATCAGAATGAGGTGAATGCTATTGAGCCAGGCTTTAATATCCCTGAACAAGTTGTTATCTCTTATGATAGTCAGAAGACAGCTGTTACACCTTTGGTTATTCGGTTGGCCGGACCAGTACCATATGAATCTGACAAGGCTGTTCCGTATAAGTACAATGCTACCATGGTAGAAGATGGTAAGGAAGTGCCCATTCCTTCTTTGTCTTCTGTGGTAAGCATCGCTGATGTGAGTAGAGTGACCCGGAGTGGTCGAGTTTTTGCTCTTGAACCTCCAAAGATTGTGGAGAATGTTATTGCTGGCAAATGAACTTAAGATGAGAGTAACGTCGGTGTTTCTAGTCAGTCTAGTGGTTCGAAGGTTTTTGAGGATGAAGTATTGAAGTTGATCAAGAAGAGTGATTATAGTGTTGTGGATCAACTCTTGCACACCCCGTCCAAGATTTCAGTGTTGTCCTTACTAATGAATTCTGAAGCTTATAGGAAATCTTTGCATAAGGTATTGGAACAGGCATATGTTGAGCATGATGTGACTGTTAATCAGTTTGATGGCATTGTTACCAACCTCACCGCATGTAATAATTTGAGTTTCTGTGATGAAGAGTTACCCGAGGAGGGGAGAAATCACAATTTGGCTTTACATATCTCCATGAATTGTCAAGAAGATGCGCTTTCCAATGTGTTGGTTGATATTGGCTCTTCTTTGAATGTGTTACCAAAATCTACTTTGTCGAGGCTTTCGTACCAAGGTACTCCCATGAGATATAGTGGGGTTGTTGTCAAAGCTTTTGATGGATCTCGAAAGACTGTGATTGGAGAGGTCGATCTTCCAATCAAAATAGGACCATGCTTGTTCCATATTACCTTTCAAGTAATGGATATTTGTCCTGCTTATAGTTGTCTGCTTGGCCGACCCTGGATTCATGAGGCTGGGGCAGTGACTTCGACTCTTCACCAGAAGTTGAAATTTGTTAAGAATGATAAGCTGGTAATTGTTTGAGGTGAGCAAGCGATGCTGGTGAGCAACGTTTCATCATTTTCGTATGTTGATGCTGATGAAACTGTTGGAACTCTGTTCCAAGCTCTTTCTGTTGATGACAAAGCCGTTAAGAAGAATGAGTTACCCATGTCTTCTTTGAAAGATGCTCTGCATGTGTTAGAAACTGGTCGGTCTGACGGTTAGGGCTGAGTCATTGATGTGGTTGATAACCTGGGCAAAAATGGTTTAGGCTTTACGCCTGGTATAGTCAGAAGAGATTTGAAGCGTATTAACGAGACCTTTCGTAGCGCCGGATTCATCCACAAGGACCACTCTACTGCTGCCATCATCGAAGATGATGAAGAAGAAGAACTTCCCAATTTCGTGACACATGGACAAATCTGCCAGAATTGGACAACTGTTAATGTTCCTACTATTGTTCATATTTCAAATTAATTTGTTTTTGTTTCTTTCAAAAATCCTTTCACCCTGCCCAAAGTGAAAGTGAATTTGTGAGGGCTTTGTTTCAAATTTTACCATCATCAATAAAATGTTATTTTGTTTATCCATATTATGTTTTCCCTTTTTGCTTTATTTCTGAAAAATGGTAACATAAAAAACCCAAAAAATAATAATAATGTGATGATCACCTTTATCTGCATGATACTTGCACTTTTTGTTCATATTCTAAAATCAAACATAAATCATTGTGCAGATTGATTGTTAAACTCATTGAAAATAATGACCCTATGCCCCCTCCCAACTTTGAGTTCCCTGTGTTTGGAGCTGAAGAAGAGGGTATTGAAGAGATTCCAGATGAAATTTCTCGGTTGCTTGAGCACGAGGAAAAAGCCATTCAGCCACATGAAGAGATGTTGGAATTGGTTAATTTGGGTTCAGATGATGAGGTAAAAGAAGTCAAGATTGGGGCACTGCTTCAGTCAGATGTTAAGAAGATGATTGTGGAGCTTCTTAGAGAATATGTTGACGTGTTTGCTTGGTCTTATCAAGACATGCATGGTCTTGATACTGATATTGTGGAGCATAGATTGCCGTTGAAGCTTGAATGTCCACCGGTAAAGCAGAAATTGAGAAGAACTCATCCCGACATGGCTGCGAAGATCAAAGAGGAGGTTCAAAAGCAGATTGATGCTGGTATTCTTGTGACTTCTGAGTATCCTCAATGGGTGGCCAATATTGTGCCTGTTCCAAAGAAAGACGGAAAAGTCCGAATGTGCGTCGACTATAGAGATTTGAATAAAGCGAGTCCAAAAGATGATTTTCCATTGCCACACATTGACATGTTGGTAGATAATACTACTAAATTCAGTATCTTCTCTTTTATGGACGGATTTTCCGGTTATAATCAAATAAAGATGGCACCCGAGAATATAAAAAAACAACATTCATTACACCCTGGGGAACATTCTGTTACAGAGTGATGCCCTTTGGTTTGAAAAATGCTGGTGCAACGTACCAGAGAGCTATGACCACTTTGTTCCATGATATGATGCATAAAGAAATTGAGGTCTATGTGGATGATATGATTTATAAGTCGAAGACTGAAGAAGATCATATTGAGTACTTATTTAAGCTGTTTCAACGTTTGAGAAAGTTTAAGCTCCGTTTGAATCCTATTAAATGCACTTTTGGTGTCCGTTCTGGAAAATTGTTGGGCTTTATTGTCAGCCAAAAAGGCATTGAAGTTGATCCTGGCAAAGTTAAGGCCATTCAGGAAATGCCTGCACCCAAAACAGAGAAACAAGTAAGAGGATTATTGGGACGTTTGAATTATATCTCCCGATTTATATCCAATATGACTGCCACTTGTGCGACGATCTTCAAGCTTCTTCGCAAAGATCAGGGTTATGTCTGGACAGAGGATTTTCAGAAATCTTTTGAAAGAATTAAAGAGTATCTGCTTGAACCTCCAATTTTGTCTCCTCCTGTGGAAGGAAGACCTTTGATCATGTATTTGACTGTGCTAGAAGAGTCTATGGGCTGTGTTCTGGGTCAACAAGATGAATCTGGTCGAAAAGAATGTGCCATTTATTATTTGAGTAAGAAGTTCACCGATTGTGAGCCTCGGTACTCAATGCTTGAAAAGACATGTTGTGCTTTAGCTTGGGCTGCCAAGCGCCTCCGCCAGTATATGTTGAATCATACAACTTGGTTGATATCCAAAATGGATCCAATCAAGTATATCTTTGAAAAGCTTGATTTAACTAGGAAGATCGCTCGTTGGCAAATGTTGTTGGTAGAATATGATATTGAGTACCGAACTAAAAAAGCGATAAAAGGAAGTGTCTTAGCTGACCATTTGGCACACCAGCCAATTGATGATTATTAACCTATCAGGTTTGATTTTCCTAAAGAAGATGTGATGTATCTAAAAGTTAAAGATTGTGAAGAACCATTACTTGATGAAGGGCCTGAGCCTGGATCCCGTTGGGGTTTGATTTTTGATGGAGCTGTTAATGAATATGGCAATGGTATTGGGGCAATAATTGTTACTCCTCATGGTTCTCACATTCCTTTCACTGCAAGGTTGATGTTCACTTGCACAAATAATGCGGCTGAGTATGAAGCATGTATTATAGGCTTGGAAGAAGCTATTGATTTAAGAATCAAGATTCTTGATGTATACGGAAATTCAGCCATGGTGATTAATCAGATTAAAGGAGAATGGGAGACACGTCAACCTGATTTGATTCCTTATCGAGATTATGCAAGAAGGTTGTTAACTTTCTTCAATAAGGTTGAGTTTCACCATTTACCCAGAGCAGTAAATCGAATGGCAGATGCCTTAGCGACTATATCCTCCATGATTGTGGTGAATCGGTGGAATGATGTGCCCAAAATTGAAGTTTTGCGGCTTGATAGGCCATATCATGTATTTGCGGTTGAAGAGGTTGTTGATGATAAACCGTGGTATTATGATATTAAATGCTTTCTTAAAAATCAAGAGTACACGCTTGGGGCATCCAAGAAAGATAAGAAGACTTTGAGAAGGTTGGCTGGTAGTTTTTTCTTGAACAATGATGTGCTGTATAAAAGAAATTATGACACGGTCTTGCTCAGATGCGTGGATAGACATGAAGCAGACATGTTGATGAAAGAAATTCATGAAGGATCTTTCGGTACCCATGCCAATGGGCATGCAATGGCTAAGAAGATGTTGAGGGCAGGTTACTATTGGCTGACAATGGAATCTGACTGTTGCAAATTCGTGAAGAAGTGCCATAAGTGCCAGGTTTATGATGACAAAGTTCATGTGCCCCTAACTCCTCTCAATGTTATCTCTTCTCCCTGGCCTTTCTCCATGTGGGGCATTGATATGATTGGAATGATTGAGCCTAAAGCGTCGAACGGACACCGTTTCATATTGGTGGCTATTGACTATTTTACCAAGTGGGTTAAAGCGGCATCATATGCCAATGTGACCAAGCAAATTGTGGTCCGGTTTATCAAGAATCAAATCATTTGTCGGTATGGTGTTTCGAGCAAGATTATCACTGATAATGGGCCGAATCTGAATAACAGGATGATGAAGGAATTATGCGATGAGTTTAAGATTGAGCATCATAATTCTTCTCCTTACAGACCTAAGATGAATGGGGCTGTTGAAGCTACTAACAAGAATATTAAGAAGATTGTTCAGAAGATGGTTGTTACTTACAAGGATTGGCATGATATGCTCCCTTTTGCTTTGCATGGGTATCGTACATCCGTCCGCACTTCAACAGGGGCAACCCCTTCTCTCTTGTTTATGGTATGGAAGCAGTGCTCCCTATAGAGGTTGAAATCCCTTCTATGAGAGTTTTGACGGAAGCTGAATTGTCTGAGGCTGAATGGTGTCAAAGCAGATATGACCAGTTGAATCTGATTGAAGAGAAAAGAATGATGGCCTTGTGTCATGGCATATTGTATCAACAGAGAATGAAGAAAGCTTTCGATAAGAAGGTTCGACCTCGTGTGTTCAGAGAAGGCGACCTCGTGCTCAAAAGGATCTCGACTTCTACCAATGATTCTAGGGGCAAGTGGACTCCTAATTATGAAGGCACATATGTTGTTAAGAGAGCTTTCTCTGGAGGTGCATTACTTCTTACAACTATGGATGGTGAAGAGTTCACTCGTCCTGTGAATGCCGATGCAGTCAAGAAATACTTTGCCTAAAAAAATAAAATAACAGCTCGCTAAGTTGAAAACCCGAAAGGGCGGCTTAGGCAAAAATCAGCGTCTCGGTGGGCTGAAAACCCGAAAGGGCGGTCCAGGCAAAAATTAGAGACAAAAACAGAAATAATCATCCCGGTAGATTGAAAACCCGAGAGGGCAATCTAGGCAAAAGTTAGGGATTATGGCAAGTAACTGCATCTGGCCAGACTTGATCATTTGAAAGCAACATTGTCTATCAAAGATTCTGCTTCTATCACCCTCAACTGAAGTTTTGAGCACAATGGAATTCAAAGTTGTTAGGGAGAATAGTGGTCGTTGTATTTCAATGTAACCCTTTCCATGTAATTACCATTTTTCAAACTTTGTAATGATCCATGGAGTTACGGCATTTGAGGACTTCCATTCTATTAATAAAATTTGGGCCTTTGTCCCTTTGTTTGTAATTCTTATTTCGTTTCTGTTTGCAAAATTTCATTTATTTTCGATGATGATTTTTGAAACAAAATGTGAATAATTGATTTAAATTTTTTGAAAATTATAAAAACATTTTTCTTTGATTTATGAAAAAAAAGGGAATATCAACGATTATTCCAAGGATGGTAAGATCGACGTTTTCCTCAGCAGGGTTCGTTCTCGCTCCTTTGGTAGAATTGGTTGACAGCTCCCCAGTAGAGTTTGTCGATATCTCCCCAGTAGAGTTTGTCGATATTTCCCCAGTAGAGTTTGTTGATATTTCCTCAGCAGAGTTTGTTCTTATGAATGTGATTAGTTGTTGATAAGATGTTGGGTTGGTTATGATGTGTTGAATTCATAAGGTCCAACGCTGTTTGATTTCTCCCCAGCTAGGTCTTGACCTGAATCTTCTCCAGCTGATTATGTTATCGATCAGGCAGTTGAGCAATTTTGAAGATCATCTCTCATCGGTGTTAGTCCCCACGCAGAAATTCATTTTTGTTGTCCCCAGCCGAAATCATATGAGGAATCCTCACTCAGAGTTTCATCCTCTAGACGTATTTCTGTTGCTTTGGATGTACCCAAACAGTGAGCCATGTTATGAACTTGGTGGTTGTTTGTTGGATTCTTATCTGTGGTTGTATTTCTCACCAAGATAATTTATCCTTGCTGATTCCCCAGCGGAGACAGAGCACTTTTGTTTCGTTTGTTCTCCAATCATAAAGCAGTGAGGTTAATTTCTCATTTCCCCCGGCAAGTCCAAGATGTACTTCTCTCCGGATTATTTTTCAGAGATTTATCCTCCTAATGAAAATTGTGCATCACTATTGCGGATATTCCCCAGTGAAGTCGCAGATAATATATCTTTTAGTCACCTGTCGGGTTTTCTCTCATTTATGATGAGTATTAATCTAAAATCCCCCACAGTTTGACCTTTTGCTGTTTTCCCAGCAAGTCTAGGATGCTTTGCTCCGAATTGGTTGATCCTCAGAGAGCTTTTTCTCTCATATCTCCACCAGATTTGCCTTATATTCCCAGTGGATGTTTATATGTCTGCAATCCCTAGCGGATTCATTATTTCTCCGCAGTAGATCTCTTCATGGAAGTTCCTGTGAATTCTTCACGATCCCCAGGAAGATTTAGAAAGATTTGGGTTGTTGTGATTCCCCGACAGATTTTCTGCCATCCTCAAAGCAGAGGTTATGTTGTTTTCCTCTTTATGGATCGTTGATGTTAGAAGATTGATATTTGGGTTTTTCCCTAAGCAATATCTTCCTTTCTCCATCTTATTGAGATTAGCCGAGTATTCAGTGGTGTTGTGATGTTCTTCCACCCTCTGTTTATCCTTTATGTCTGTTTTGTCAGCATATTCATACTCATAAGCATTGCATGCACATTCTTTTGTTGTGCATAATATTTTTGTTGTTGCATTTTTGCATTTGTGTTGGTGCTTCTTTGCTCTCTGGTGTTGTTATTCCCGCAGAGCATGTGTGTCCTCTCTCTATTTAGAGTGTCGACCCGTAAGTAGAAAAATGCCTATCTTTCATAATTCCCCACTGAGTTTATTTCTCGTGGAAGATTTTGATTTAGTTTCCTCTCCAGTTCATTATCTGGGTGGAATTAGTCCCCAATTGAGATATTTCCTCCTCGGGATGAGTCTTGTTTGACCATTTCTCTCCAGCTTATTCCTGAACTTTGGTCCCCTGCAATAATTGTTTAGATTTCTAGGCTGTGAAACCTAGATTGAGAGTGCATTTATTTTGTACCTTTGAAGATTCTGCGCCCTTCAGATGAAATCTGTGTATGATTCCCTTTTTGAAAGGTTCAATACTATTTCGTGGCATTCCTTTATTTGAGAAGCCTAAGGTGATGGAGTTAATACCTGTTGTGACTCCAATGAATGGTAAGTCTCTTCGGTTTGATGGGACAGTTCGTTGTTGAGGTTTTCTACTTCGATTAATGGTAAGTCTCTTCGGTTTGACGGGACAGTTCGTTGTTGAGATTTGTTACTACGATGAATGGTAAGTCTCTTCGGTTTGATGGGACAGTTCGTTGTTGAGATTTTGTGACTCCAATGAATGGCAAGTATCTTCAGTTAGACGGGACAGTTCGTTGTTGAGATTTTGTGACTCCAATGAATGGTAAGTCTCTTCGGTTTGACGGGACAGTTCGTTGTTGAGATTTGTTACTCCGATGAATGATAAGTCTCTTTGGTTTGATGGGACAGTTCGTTGTTGAGGTTTTCTACTCCGATGAATGGTAAGTCTCTTCGGTTTAACGGGACAGTTCGTTGTTGAGGTTTTCTACTCCGATGAATGGTAAGTCTCTTCGGTTTGACGAGACAGTTCATTATTGAGATTTGTTACTCCGATCAATGGTAAGTCTCTTCGGTTTGAGGGGATAGTTCGTTGTTGAGATTTGTTACTCTGATGAATGGTAAGTCTCTTCGGTTTGATGGGACAGTTCGTTGTTGAGATTTTGTGACTCCGATGAATGGTAAGTCTCTTCGGTTTGATGGGACAAGTCGCTGTTGAGATTTTGTGACTCCGATGAATGGTAAATCTCTTCGGTTTGGTGGGACAGTTCGTTGTTGAGGATTTTATTACTCCGATGAATGGTAAGTCTCTTCGGTTTGATGGGACAGTTCGTTATTGAGATTTGTGACTCCGATGAATGGTAAGTCTCTTCGTTCAGACGGGACAATTCGTTGTTGAGATTTTGTTTACTCTGATGAATGGTAAGTCTCTTTGGTATGCTAGAGACAGTTCATTGTCGAGGTATTATTTTTCCCCAGTGGAGCCTTGCTGTGCTAAGTCTTCCCTGTTGGATTTCATCCTTGTTGTGATGTGGTTTAGTTCCACATACACTTATCCCCAGTTTGTCTCCTCCTTTTGTTGGGATGTGTTTTCCCCTTGCGGAGTCTTTTCTCTTGCTCTCCGGTTTTTTTGTTTTGTTTATCTCCCGTGGCATATTTTTCCCCACAGTGGTCTTGTGATTGCATATCATTGGCATGATCATATCATCTTGTGGTCTCTTAGGGCCAAAAATTGGGTTGTTGTTATATTTAAGTCTCTTCTATATCGTCGAGACAAAGATGCCTATCTTCGTATCTCCGGATAAAAGAAACTTAAATAGGGGCAGCTGTAATACCCTAATTTTTACCCCTAAGATCCCACATGTCTTTTTGCATTTTTGCATACCACAAACAAGATCACATATTGGTTCCCTCCTCTATAGGTTTGTGCCTTGCAGGGATCTTTGAGTTTGTGCGCGTTTGTTAGTTGTTTTTTTTTTTTGCTTAATTTGTTTATGTTTACTAACCTTTGATTAAAATCCAAAAATATTTTGTTTTCTTTCACTAACATTTTCAGGGGAAGAAGAGGTTAAGAATGCCAAAAAATAGTCCCTAAGCTCGAATGGATTTCATCTGGATAAAGTCAAGGTTGATCTGCGATTAGTTAAAAAATTATCTGATCAAGAGTTTCCAAGATTTAATTGACTATTATTCAAGAGACTCCAAGGTTCATGTGTTTATTTCCATGCCTTCTTTGGCAAGCAAAGGAATCGAGCCGAACCACAACAGTACACTCAAAAGAGCATTTTTTTCAAAATTTGCACTGAGTAATCGGTTACTCAATTAGGGTAATCGATTACCCTTGTGGAAATTTGAAAAAATGGCAGCAAATTCAAATTCAGCAATTGGCACCAATTTTCACCATTTTGATCACATGTGGAATATTCTAGGCCATCCCATTTTAATTCCCTACATCATCATAATTAATTCCCACCATGTACCATCACTAATCACCACTCTTTTGTGATTTCCCTCCAAATTTGAATTCCAATCCTAATTTTGATCACCCAAGCCTAATTCAAAACCACCAAATTCCCAAGCCTAAACTCTATAAATAGAGCCTTCACTTCATTCATTTTTCAAGCTTTGGATAGCCAACAAATCCCTTGCAATTTCTCTCCCCAAACCACAAATTCACCAAAAGCTCAATTTCTTCATTCATAAGTTAGTAAGAATTCACATTGATTCTTACTAATTTAGAGCTAAACCTCCATCCATTCTTGTTTTTGTTCATCAATCACAGTAGATCAAGGTTTTGGAGTGTAGATCTTACTGCAATCTAGAAGAATTTTCTGATTTGGAGTGGTAATTCACTTTCCACCATTGTTAAAGCTTCATATTCATCATTCAAGATGTAGATCCTTGGTGCTTCTTGTTGTTGATCCTTTAGATCATATATTGTTGTTTGATTGCAGGTTTCTCTGTCTAATTTCACTGTAAAATTCGTGCAAATTCAGTTCATGATCATAAGGTGTTTGAAAAATGTTTTGAAAGAAGATCATGTTGAATTCTGCACCCTTTTTTGGTTCTGCGCGCAGAGTAATCGATTAATCACTTTGGGTAATCGATTACTCAGTGTAATTTTCACTAGGAACTGTGTTTTTAAAGGTGGTAATCGATTACTCACTTTGAGTAACCGATTACTCTGAAGCAGAACTGAGTTTTTTAGCTTGTTTTTGGAGCTATTTTGGTTGTTTTGCGTTTTTTCTTCCCCTTTCTTCTTATTTTAGCCTTGAAGTACATTGTTGAGATTAATTTCTCTTCAATTTCAATGGACTTTGGATATGGTTTAAGTAGTTAAACATTCATTAGTTCAAATCTATCTTTTAATGAATTGTTGAATTCATTTGAGGTACTTTGAATTAGTGAAATGTTTTCACACTTAAACTTATCAATTAAAAGTGATTGAACTTGAAGATGAAAGGTTCTTGAAAGTGTAATTCAATTTGGCTTTCTCTTCATCTATTTCCTTTTTCTTTTGATCGATGAAAGTCTAAAGATCTTGGAATTCTTTTGTTAAATTTCGATCGAGACGAGATCGTTACCACTTTTCTTTTCGTGCGGTAGTGCTTTCAGATGACGAGTTATATATCGTTCATCTAGCCTACATTAGCACAAAGAGCTATTGACCGGCCTCATTGTAGGGTAATTACTTCGTAAATTACTCGGCGATTGCTTAACATAGCGGAATATTTGTGCCGTATCGGAAACTATCAAGAATGGTTGATTATTTGTCTTATGGTTCAAAACTCATGAAACTTGTTGTTAGGAGGCTTTGATCTTATCAATCCTCTAATGAGTTTCATCAACCTTGACCTAAGTGCAATTATTCAATTGTTATTGATCACTAACACTAACAACTAATCACTAACTTACTAACAATATTTTGTATTAATTTTGTTTATGTTTCCTTCTCGCTCCCTATCTCTTTTATTTTTATGCTTCATTTCATATCATGTTTATGTTTCCGCAATTTTTCCTTTGTCCGTTGGACACATGTTTATGCTTCAGCAATTTTTCCTTTGTTCGTTGGACACATGTTTATGCTTATGCCATTTTTCTTTTGTCCATTTCGACTTAAAACATTAATAAAGGATTAAACCAAAAAAAAACTTGTGCTCTTAATTGTTCGACTATGGTTACTATCCTATGCTTTGGAGTGATCTCTTTATGGACCTCTTTTGAAGTAATATTGGACTTATGGACCTAGAATTAGGACTTCTTATCCCTTTGCTTGGAGTATTGATTGAAGACTTGCCCTTATTCGGCCAATTTGCTTAAGGATGAAATCCTTTTAATATTGCTTTGAAGTGGCTCCACTTTGGTTAGATCCTTCTTTTCCCTAGCTTTTATTTTATGCACTAGGATAGTCACTTCTTCTCCTCCCCATTCTTAAATTTTCAAAATCCTCTCTCTTTTTCAAAACCTTCTTATTTTCAACTTAAAATCGCTTTCATAATAAAACCTTGACTTTGGTCAAGTGATTTTTAAAACTTTGTTTTCCTTAATAAATGTCAATCTATCTTAACCATACTTTGACCATTTCGTGAAAACATAAAAAATATGAAACTCACTCAAATCTTTTTGTGCTTTGTGCACCTTTTCCTTTTTAAACTTTGTTTTCATAAGTTTAGACATGATTCATTTCTTTAAGCGGAATTATTCGCTTAGAAATGACGACTTGTCTTTACATTTAAAATCAATCATAACCAACAAATTTTCATTCTTTGTACTACGAACCACGGGGTTTTGACCCTACATTGCACATCGTGGGTACGTAGGCATGAGGCGATAAGTCTCTCCAAACACAAAAATCTTAAAAAAATGTTTCTCCTCTCATCTCCCCAATCTCTTTACAAGCAAACCATTTTTCAGACCAAAAGCAGTAGATATTTCAAAGGGTTCCTATAGGGTACTATAGACGTTTTGGGTGCTAACACCTTCCCATTGCGTAACCAACCCCCCTTACCCAGTCTCTGTTTGTTCTTGTTGTTTTAGAACTCTTTAGGTTTTGTTCGGTCTTTTTCCCTTTCCCTTTGTGGATAAAAACAAAAGTACGGTGGCTACTCTTGCTTATTTTTTAGTTAAGTTAATCAATAGCTTACACTCATAAATTTCCCCGCTACAGTGTGGCATGGATGCCATCCATTTTATGCATGAGGTTAATGTCATAGGATGAGCTTGACAGATTCTGGAGCAAAATCACCAGTGGAGGAGGACCTGATCCTTCCACCCAATTAGCAAACAAAATCCACAACCCAGCTTTCCGTTACTTCCAAATGATCCTATCCGAGACTTTCTTTGGTAGAAGTGAAACCGAGAACCAGGTTACTGCAGAAGAGATTCTGATGCTCTTTTGTACTGCTGAGTCAAGTCCTTTAGCCAGTGGTAATTTTCTGATGTATAACCTATACTTAACTGCCGAATCATCCGAAGGACCCATCCATGTAGGTGGCACTGTTACACATATAACTTATGCCCTAGGTCTAGCCAGCAAGCTAACTCATCTTACCCCACATTGTAGTTGCACCTTAATTGACATTAATCATTGCCTTAACCGTGGCCTTATCAGGAGAACATTTTTCAGTGCTCATAACTATAAGCTCCTAATCGACGATGAAGTCGTTCACTACTTTGGTTTGCCAAACCACACCCGAACAAGTATCCATGACAAAGCTAAATGGTCATACTCTTTGGAAGGCCAAGACGAGACACCCATCCGACCTAGGACCCCACCTGTACCTGAGTACCATCCTACACCCTATCCTGAAAGAACTACTATCTATTCTTCTAACGTCAATCTGCAACGTAGGAACATATATTCAGAATTTGACGCTATGCGCAAGGAGATCATTTCTCTTCGCGACGAATGCGCCCAACTTACCTTATAGATGGAGGTATCAGACGCAACAAATGCTTCATCATATGATTTGTTATATCAGGAGATTTGCGATCTCAGACGCCAGCTTGCAGACGCACGAGCATCTTGTCCTCACATGGATCAGGGTGTCCGCCGACAGTCGATCTAGAAGATATTCAGGAGCTATGGGTCAGAGCCCACACTATGTGTGGGGGAGACTTACCACATTCTTATTATTATCATTTATTTTTACCGTTACCACATTCTTATTATTATTTTTACTGCTATTATCATAATTATCAGACTATTAGTAAATTTAATTTTCCATCATTATTATTAGCCTCATTGCTACTAATATTTTGTATTTTATGGTACACTGCATCCATCAGCTATATGTAAGTGTCGTATTATTTATTGGTAATATTTAAAATTTTTTTTGATTCATTCTCGTATTTTAAAGTTTTATAGAGTTACTAATATTATTGTTATTTAATTTCAACATTCACATTTTACATTTATGCAAAAGAAAAAAATATTCTCTATGTTTCTTACATGTACACCTATGAAGAAACAACCTCAAATATGCTATACACACCCCAAGGAGGGATACATGGACCAACCAAAGCCTAATCCTGTGCCAGCCCAATTTAAACAGTCCGCGAACGCAGAACCCTGGTCTGCGGACGCGGAGGCGTCTTGGGATATTAACGAACCAGAATGGAAAACCCCCCATTTTTGGCCACTCTCTTCATCTTCCACCTCCAATAACTCCATTTTTAATCACCATAAAACCCCATTAAACCACTTCCATCCCTTATTTCATAACTACCCCACTACCATTATCACTTCCATAAAAACCAAAGATTTCACCCAAAAACTCAAATCTATAAAAACCCAAATTTATCCATTTACCATCACTAAGCCTTCATTTCAAGTCAACAATGGCAGCGGAGGAACAAGGAAACATCACTTTTCAAGATGGAGATGATGGATTCAAGCAGTGGGAAAATGGGATAAACTGCAAACACGCAATATTCTTGCGACGAGGTACATTGATGATATATGTCTGTATAACCTTGGTATACGATATAACGTATTTTATCTGTTAGAGAATTTAAAATTAGAGAGTATCTTTATTCGCAAGGAGCCTACCTATGAAAGGCTAGCCCGCGAGGTTTTGAGTTCTTGGGAGTACACTGTCAGGGATAACACTGCTAGCACTGTAGCCACAGTGAGGTTTAGGATGTTCAATGTTGAATACATTTATACCACTGATGCACTTGCTGAGTTATTAGGATTCCATTACGGGGATGGTGCCGTTTGTGAGGCACCCATAGACACAAATTGGTCAACCGAGGCTTTCCAACTGTGGAGAGACATCACAGGTCGGACCACCTACTCTTTTGACGGATATGTGGCCTCCGACATCCATAACCCAGCCATACGAGTGTTCAGCCTTTTATTAGCTGATACTATTCTTGCTCGTGAAAATTATAACAAGTTGAACTCCAAAGAATTTATAATTTTACAGGCTGCTTTACTTAGAAAAAGATTAAATCCTGTGCCATTTATGATAGCTCATATGCGGGCTATTGAAAGAAAGGGAAGCACCGTTGTTGCTCCCGGGATTTTCATCCAAGTACAAACGCGAAAGTGGCACTGAAACAGAGTCGCCAACAATGTGTATTTATCCCAAGAGAGGGAAAGGAAACACTGCATGAACCTGGGGGAAAGGAAAATAGCATGGTTCGCGACCAAGAGAAATGGGTAAGGGAGTCGGTTACGCGAAGGGAAGGTATTAGCACCCCCACGCGTCCATCGTACTCGATGGGATCCATGTTTGTTGTCTCGATCAAAGGGTGTCGTCATCTGGAGCTCCACTGCTACTGGACACGAGAAGGAACAGGTACGGTAAAGAACGAAGAAACGAGGAAGAAAAGAAAAAGAAGTGACTCGATAGGACGTCACGTCCTAGGCCTACGTATTCCCTTGTGCAATGGGAAAGTCAGAGTCAACGTAGTTCGGACTACGGTTTGGGGGAAAAGAAAATGATGGTGCTAGGAGAGATCTCGCACGATCTCCTACCTACGTATCCCACTCGCACGCGAGAATCAGAGCGACGTAGTTCCCCTCACTAGGGATGGTTGGCTTTGTTTTTGTTTTTTAAGTGGAGTACGTCCAGGCGTGCGTTCCAGCAGTTAGGTGTCGCAGCTCATTGTATGGAGTCTTAGGCATTTACCTGTTTGCGGTAGAACGGACGTGACGAATCCTTTATGAGTGGAGTGAGGAAGATGAGAAGAGAATTGTTTGTTTTTGTCTTTTAAGAAGAAGTGTTTTGATTATTTTGTGTTTATAACAAGTATTGCACTAAAGTCTACGATATAGGATCGAATGCGTCGCATGGTCGTCCTAACAGGACGTATGCTAAACACTCTAGAAAGACGAAGGGAAACCCTTCTTCTTCCATTTCCCACATGCAAGGCTCATGTGCAATACATTCTAATCCTTTATTAGATGTTTTTTTTCTTTTTTGTTTTGAGATGAGAAAGAGACTGAAAGGGTTAAGAAAGGAAAAAGTCTAATCGGGGAGACTAACAACCCTAAAGTTATCATGCATGGAGATCCTATGGTTATGTGAGGCATAAGAACCACCTAAGTCTAAAGAAGAGAGAGGGATAGCACTACCTAATTCTTATCCTACCTCACCTTAATAAAAAATTAAGGATGAGCTAGGATCCCTAACGGATGTGAGAAAGTTCTACACAATCAAGCATTATATCATGCTATTCACAAAAGAGAATGATAAGTAAAAGAGATGAGAGATGAGAGAAGAGATGAGTATGGATTAACATCCACTTACTTAAATGACTTACCTCTTCCCCTACACAAAAGGTTAGTGCATTATTATCACAAATAATGAAAACTAGTACAAGAAACCTAAACCAAACACAACTATTTGATTCAAGGAGACAAGTTAATAAGGAAATGAAATCCAAACCAAAAGGGAAGAGTCCTAATGGCTAAGGGACATTCCAAGTCAGTAGGTATATGCTAAGGTACTATGCTAATGTAAACATTTCATATGATATCACACAAATTCAAACTATACACCAAACAATCATGCAAATGTGAGTTGAACATTAACTACACAAGATGTATATAATTGGAAAGTAAACATGAATAAATGCATATGTAAACATCAAAGTCAGAAGTAAATGACATTTAAGAATGAGTGAAAATATTATTCAAATGGCATATGATTCACAAAAGATAACATTGATCAAGCAAGTAAAAGATGGAAGCAAACATCATTAAGGTTCCAACAATGCATCATACAAGACATGCAAGTAAGAAATGAATATGCAAATTAAATAACCAAACAAAAATTAATGCAAGTCAGTAGTCTAGGACATTTGAAATGACATTTAGAGGTCAAGAATGTAATCACAAAATTCATACACTTGTCATGTTGAAGCACTTAGAAGATTAAGAGCAAACAAGTTCAAGTTAGGTCAAACAAGTTCAAACAAAGTATGCAAAAGTTTGTGAGCTTTATAAACATGTAACATGAGATTATAGTTCATGGAATATGATTGAAAATGGTTGAAAACAGAAGTGAATCATGGACAAGGGATGATTTGGGATCACTCATGTATAGGAGCAAACATGTATTCAAAGAAGATTAGGAAAGAAAACACTATTACACAAGATATGTCACTTTAGAACATGTACACTAAAATAATATAAGGATGAACTTTGGATGACTTAGGACATGGTAAAAATGACCTATAATATTCATACAACATGAATTAAAAACCTCAACAAATAGTCAAAGAAGATTGGCACATAATACAAATCAAAACTTAAGCACAAAACTTCTAATGCCTACACAAACACACATGCATTTTAATGGATCAAAATAGAATTTAAAAAGCTCAAAAAAATTGTGAGATTCAAGTTATTTGAATTACAACCAGTGGGTAAACATGTCACAAGAAAGTGGCCTAAAAATCATTGAGGAACATGCTCAAAGAGGTCTCATAATATCATACAAAGCATACACACAAATTGCTCAAAAACATCACACAAAAGTCATCAAGAAATGACTTAGAAAATTCACAAAAAAATGTATAACATGCCTCAACATATCATGACTACATTTACCAAATATTTGGCAAAAATAAAATGCAAAACTATGTCAAATAAAATCAAGATGTAGCATATGTCATGATGAAATGTACAAATAAAAGAAAATGAAAGAAAATTCATGGAAATATAGTGAAATATCATAAAATCAGAAAATAACATGACCAAAAATTATATAAATGTGTTATTATTCCTCATGAATTTTTGTGGAATTTTCTGATGCTTAGAAACAATTTTAAAAATTAAAAACCAAACATATATGTGAAGAAAATAAAAAAACAAGAAAATAGAACAGGGAGGTGTAACGTTAGCAAAAAATTCAGTTCAGAATGGCTTGGACTCAAAAGTGAGGGGTGCACATAGCAATATAGGTCCAATCTAATAACATGCATTCAGATAAGGCACATAGCATAGGGATCAGTCAACACTTTGACTCAATAAAAGCCATCAGATTAAGTCCACGTATGATTATCAGGAAAGTAAAGCAAACGAGTGGACCACAACACACGTGCATGGTAATTAACATGGAACACACACACACAAGCCACCTGATGACTAAAAAAAAGGCACGTGAGAGAGAGGCCCTTCATTAATGCGCTGGCACACTTGTGGACGTTGGATCAAAATCATCCAACGGCTGAGACTTAAACTGGTGATAAGCTAGGGTTTATGGCTGGTGGTCGGACTGGTCTTTCCGGTCACCTTCTCCGGTGACATCTCCGCCGTGTTCAATCATCAATCAACACAGAAATTAGCAAGCCATACCTCATTCTCTTTGTCTCAACACGTAGAGCATAGATCCACCATTAAAATTCACAAATAATGTACACACAATGCAAATCGAAGCAAAACAAATTGCCCTAGAAATTTCCACTAAGCATCTAAGATGCCTATCAACTAGCCGGATATTCACATTGCTCCTACTGAGCTCAAAACACGCAAAGAAATTTAAATCAGAGCAAGATGAGAGTGAGGAGTTTAAGCTGAAACCTGTGCTTTTGAAGTTATTTCTGATCAAAAGAAAGCTAGAGAGGAGATTCCAATAGTTTCTTCAATACGAGCTTGACCCAATAAAGGCTATGTAGTACTTGTTGTGCTCATAGGATTTTTTACTCATAACATGATAACTCTTCTGACGACTCTGTGACGCTTTCATCTTCTCTTGAATTATCTTGATCTTTTCAGTAGTCTATTGAACAATCTCAAGTCCAAGCACCGCACCCTCACCTGATTCATACCAACACAAAGGAGTCCTACACCTCCTTCCATACAAAGCCTTATACGGTTCAATTCCAATACTAGAATGGAAACTGTTGTTATACGTAAACTCGATCAACAGTAAGTAATTATCCTAATTATCTCCTTTCTTTAGAGCACAAGCATTCAACAAATCCTCTAAGGATTGAATAGTCCTCTCATTCTGACCATCATTTTGCGGATGATAAGCAGAACTCAACCTCAATTTAATTCCCAAAGTTTCTTGAAAAATCTACCAAAACCTTGACGCAAACCACATATCTCTATCTGACACAATACTCAAAGGAATACCATGCAATTTCACAATCTCGCTAATGTAAACCTTCACTAACCTATGTAATAGATAACTGATATTTATCAAAAGGAAATGAGTTGATTTAGTCATTCTATCAACAATAACCCAAGTAGAACCACTTCCATTTGTCATCCTCAATAAACCAGTAAAAACGTCCATCAAAATGTTATCCCGTTTCCACTCAGGAATACTTAATGGTTGCATCAACCCATATGGTCTCTGATGCTCAATCTTTGACTTCTGACACATCAAACAAGAATAAACGAACTTAGCAATACCCTTCTTCATCCCTAACCACCAAAACATATTCTTAAGATCTTGATACATCTTGGTAGCATTGGGATGAATACTTAACCCACTTCTCTGACCTTCTTCTAGAATCTTCATCTTAAGTTCTGGAAAATTTGGTACACAGACTCTATCTCTGAACCTCATAACACCATTCTCGTCAACTTTGAAGTCCACCTCCTTACCTTGATTGATCAATACCATCCAGTCAATAAATTCCAAATATGTCTTCTTGCCCTCTCAGATTTAATCCAAAACATTGTTCGACAATTCCAGCACACCAAGGATAACACTCAGTGGCGTCACCCTACATACTAAACTAAGATCTTAGAATTGTCCTATCAAGTCCATCTCTTTAACCATCAGTGCTGACATATGAAAGGGATTTCTACTCAAGGCATCTACCACCATATTCACTTTACAAGGATGGTAACTCAGCTCAAAATCAAAGTCCTTCAAGAACTCAAGCCAGCTTCTCTGCCACATGTTCAAATCCCTCTAATCAAATAGATATTTCAAAGTCGTATGGTGGTTGAACACTTCGAACCTTGCACCTTACATATAGTGCCTCCAAATTTTAAGCACAAACACCACAACTACCAACTGTAAGTCATGGCTAGAATAATTGCTCTCATGAACTTTGAATTATCTTGAAGCATAAGCTACCACATTACTCTTTTGTATGAGCACGCCTCCCAAGCCCATCTTTGAAGCATCACAAAACACCACAAAGGATTCACTACAATCAGGTAGAACCAACACTAGAGCTGTCAGCCTCTTCTTCAGCTCTTGAAAGATTTCCTCGCAATGAGCATCCCACACAAAAACTTGCACCTTTCGAGTTAACTGAGTCAAAAGCAAGGCTGACCTCGAAAAGCCTTCTATAAATCTCTTGTAGTAACTAGCCAACCCAAAAAAATTTGATATTAGTAACATGCTTAGGGGTCTCACGTTGCAACATTACGCCTACCTTAGACGGATCAACCACAATGCCACTAGAAATCATGTAACCCATGAAGCTCACCTCAGACAACCAGAACTCACACTTGGACAACTTCGCATATAACTTCTTCTCTTGCAAATTCTGCAACACAACTCTCAAATGTCATGCATTCTCTTCTTCTAACATCGAATACATCAAGATGTCGTCAATGAATACCACAACAAACTTATCCAAATAGGGATGAAAGATTTTGTTCATGTACTCCATAAACACACATGGCGTATTAGACAATTAGGCATGAATCGAGGCTCCATAAAATCAAAAGGAAAATAATCAAATATGCATCAAGACAATCCATCAATCACCAGGATACTTCAACAATTAGGCATGAATCGAGGCTCCATAAAATCAAAAGGAAAATGATCAAATATGCATCATCAAGACACCACAACATCATACAAACCCTAAGCAATCAAGTGTCTAAACAAGTCAAGAAGATTGGCTCAAGAAGGTATTCAAAAAGCACCAAACAGATAACCTAAACATAAGAACGAATAACAAGAACAACCTTCACAATTAATTCCAAATAAAATATAAAAATAAATGGAAAATAAAAATAAAAATTATGACAAAATTCTCAAGACATTAAAATAATCAAAACATATTTTTGTGTATTTTTTTAAAATGAAAGGAAAAACAAAAATGAAATTAAAATTGAAAATGAAATAAAATAAGACAAACAAACCAGGGGGGTGCGAAACTGAATTCAGAAATGAATTAGGATCAGTTCACACGCGCGTTGGGCTCAGAAACAAGGGGTGGAGATAATAAAAACAGTCAGGCCCAAACCAAATAAATTATTCAGATTTTAAAAAAACAAAAAAAAAGAAAGTGATGTGGCCTCACTAATACACGCAGGATCCATCTCAAGTCCACATCACCAGATCATCAGCCACACACGCAAGTCAAGGATTCAACGCATACACACATCAGACTCCGGAGCCCTAACTCCGGTCGTCTTCTCCGGTTACACTCTACCGGAGTTGCCTGCAAACACACCAAAATGCAAAAACCAAGACACTATTCCACACGATTTTTCACATAGATCTAAAATATGGCCTTAGAAATCAATTATTTCCACTAAAACACCATGAAAATTAAGCACGAAAGTAAACATGTGAAACTGAAACATACTCAAATCAACATAACAATGATGCAAACATTGCCTACAGTAATGTAGGACTTCAGATGCACCCAACATGCTGCTATAACAAGCCATGAGATCTAGTATGAGAGTGAAAGAAATTGAAGAAAATTAACTAGTGGAGAGTGTCCACTGCACCTTTAACCTTGAGCAAAATAAAGAGAAAATGATCCTGAGCTCCTCAACAAACCTCAAGGGAGATGAATCAAGCAACAAATAAGAGGAAACCTTGAAGAAATGAGCAAATCGTGTTTTGAGTTCTTGAGAGAGAGAGAGAGAGAGAGAGAGAGAGTTTTGATCTGAAACTTGAGGAAATGAAGTGGTGAATGAGTCTTTAGGGTTTTTGAGACTTTATAGTAAGGTTAGAGTGAGGTTAAAGGCTTAATCATGGGTTGAAATTTTTGTTAGAGTTTTGGCCAATTTGAAGCAAAAATGAGAGTGAGAGAGTGGGCACGCGTTATGCATTTGGAGAGGTGGAATTTGTTGATTTTAGTGAATGAAATGAAGCATGAGAAGAGTGTGAAAGGTCTGGCACGTGGGAGAAAGGTGAGGCAACGTTTTGATGTAAATGATTCATTTCCAATTTTGGCAAAGAATTTGAATTAGGGTGCATGAGGAGTGTGACTTGGTTTAGGCATTTTGGGCAATGCATGATGATGATGTACGTGTGAACATGATGGTATGGTAAGAAGCATGCTGCAAGATAAAAGGCTTGAGACTTGGCAAAGATAGCAACATGATGATGCATAGCCACCATGTTCATGCAAGCTAACTTCCCTTGATCATAACTTGATGAAATTTGATCCAATTGATGAAAATTTGTGCTCAAATGAAAGTTGGAAGCATGGTGAACAACTTTGATGTTGAAAATAAAATGAAATGAAGCCTTGATCAATGTGGAAAAGTGGCTTGAAGTTGGCTCTATAAATCTGACCCATAACATTTAGAAAAATTTCATGATTTTAACAAATCGACCAACTTGAATACCCTATCTTTGAGGCAACATATCTTGAGTTCTAAAAAATCCAAATGGAGAGTTTTTGGCATCAATGAAAATCTTGAAGAATAAGGAACAACTCTCATGTTGATTTCATCTTGGATAGGAGCTTGAAACTATGTGAAAAATGGTTTTGAAATCATGCATGAAAAACTGTCCAATGACACTTAGAAAAATCCCTTTTCTTTGGAGCAACATATCTTAAGTTCTAAGGAACCCCATGGAAATTGTCCTTGAAAAAATGTAATCTTGACTGAATTTCAACACTTAGAAAAATTCTAAGTGTTGGAAACTTGAATCCTAATTTTTCTCAACTTCACATCTTCATAACCATTGATCCATGCTGTCGCTCACGGGATTTTTATCCAGGTACAAACGCGAAAGTGGCGCGGAAACAGAGTCGCCAGCAATGTGTATTTATCCCAAGAGAGGGAAAGAAAACACTGCGTAAACCCGAGGGAAGGAAAAGAGCATGGTCTCGCGACCAGGATAAATGGGTAAGGGAGTCAGTTACGCGAGGGGAAGGTGTTAGCACCTGCATCCATCGTACTCGATGGGATCCACGCTTGCTGTCTTAATCAAAGGGTGTCGTCGACTGGAGCTCCGCTGCTACTGGAAAGGAAAAGGAACGGGAACGGAAAATAATGGAGGAACGGGGAAGAAAAGAAAGAGAAGTGACTCGATAGGACGTCGCGTCCTAGGCCTACATATTCCCTTGTGCAATGGGAAAGTCAGAGACAACGTAGTTCGGACTACGGTTTGGGGGAAAGTTGCTCGCCAAAATGTCGCGTCTCGTGCCTACGTATCTCATCAGGAATGAGAATCAGAGCGTCGTAGTTCCCCTCACTAGGGATGGCTTTGATTTGTTTATATTTTTTAACAGAAACATCAATGTGCTCGTTCCAGCAGTTAGGTGTTGCAGCTCATTGTACGGAGTCTTCGGCATTTACCTGTTTGCGGTAGAACGGACGTGACGAGTCCTTAAGAATGGAATGAGGAAGATGAGAATTGTTGTTTGTTTTTGTCTTTTAAGAAGAAGTGTTTTGATTGTTTTTTGTATTTATAACACATATTGCATTAAAGTCTATGACATAAGATTGAATGCCTCGCATATCGACCCAAGACGGGACGTACGCTAAACACCCTAAGAAAGTGAAATAAGATCTCCCACTATCTTATTTACCCCATGCAAGGCTCATGTGCAATATATGTTGATCCTTTATTAGATGTTTTTGCTTTTTGTTTTGAGATGAGAAAGAGAGACTCAAAGGTGTAAAGAATGGAAAAAGTCTAATCGGGGAGGCTAACAACCCTAAAGTTATCATGCATGGAGATCCTATGGTTGTGCGAGGTAATAGGAACCACCTAAGTCTAAAAGAAAAGGGAGGGATAGCAATATCTAATGCGTATCCTACCTCACCTTAATAAAAAATTAAGGATGAGCTAGGATCCCTAAGAGATGTGAGGAAGTTCTACACAAAACAATATATCATCCTATTCACAAAAGAGAAAAAAAGAATTGAAAGAGATAAGAGATGAAGGAAGAAATAAGTATGGGTTAACATTCACATACCCAAGTGACTTACCTATGCCCCTACACAAAAGGTTAGTACATAATCATCACAAGTAATGAAAACTAGTATAAGAAACTTAAACCAAACAAGACTATTTGCTTCAAGAAGACAAGTTAATGAGAAAATGAAGTTCAAAACAAAAGGGAAGGGTCCTAATGGTTAAGGGACATGCCAAGTCAGTATGTACATGTTAAATGATCCTACTAATGTAAACATACCATATGAAAACAAATGAAAGCAAACTATGTACCAAACAATCACACAAATGCAAATGAAACATTAATAATACAATATGAATGCAAATGAATCATGAATAAGGATGAATGCACATGTAAGCATCAAAGTCAGAATTAAATGACATTTAAGGATGTGTAGAGATGTCATTAAATGATCATACAAATCATGGATGTAAGCATTTAGAGGAATGGAGCAAAGAGAAGAGAACAAACAACAATTGATGTTCAACAATGATGCATACTTGTAATGCAAGTAAGAAGTGAAAATAGAAAATGAATAACTATGCCATATGAATGCAAGTCAGTAGCTCAAGACACTTAACATGATGTTTAAAAGTCAAGAATGGAAACACAAAGTCCAAACAAGTGTCAAGTTGAAGCACATTGATGGTTGAGAGCAAACATGTTCAAGTTAAGTCAATCAAGCATACAAAAGTTTATGCACTTAAGAAAACTTGTAATATGCAATTATGGGTCATGGAATATGGTTGAGGATGATAACAAACAGAAGTGAATCATGTTGGAGTGAGTGTGCAAGATCATGCAAGTTATGATACAAACAAGTCATCAAAGAAAGGCAAGTGAAGATGCATAAGTTCCACAACACATTTCAAGTCCAAATATGTACACATCAATCAAACAAAGATGCATCAAGAATGACTTGTAACATGATCAAAGTGACCTATAATATTGACATAACATGTACCAATAGGTCTCAATAGGGGTCAAAGAAAAATGGCAAACAACAATCAACAAACCCTAAGCATATGTCTTCTAACATTTACACAAAACAAACATGCTTTCAAACAATCCAAAGAGTCATGCTTAGATGATGAGAAAATTAAGAAAAGACCAATGAATTAAGATGCAATCAGAGGGAAAACATACTTCAAAAGAAGGGCTCAAAAACCATTACCAAACATGCACAAACATGCCTCATAATGCCATACAAAACACACAAACAATTGGCTCAAAGACCTCACTCAATAGTCCATAAGAAATGACTAGAAAAAAATAATAAAAAATGAATATCATGCCTCAACATATCATGAATTCATACACCAATTATTAGGAAAAAAATCAGTGCACAACTATGTCAAACAAAATCACAATGAAGCATAGGTCATGGATTAGTGCACACACAAAAGAAAAGAAAAGAATATTCACGAAAATATGCCAAAACATAATAAAATCAGAAAGTAAAATATGTAAAAATGATTTTAATGTCTGTTGATGCTCCATGAATTTTTATGGAATTTTTGGATGCTCAAATGTAATTTTAAAAATTAAAAAGCAAACAAACATGCAAAAGAAATAAAAAAACAAGGAATTAAACTAGGGGGTGCCACGAAAGCAAAAACCAAGTTCAATTGCATTTAGGCTCAAAAGAGGAGGGTGTGAATAGCACAACATCAGGCCAGTCCAAAGGCATGTTTAGAGAAGTGCATAGCATGGAGTTCAGTCAACAAGTTGACTCAAAGAGAATCATTGGATCAGTCCACATGATATGATCAAACATAGTCAAACAATCAGATGGATCAAGATGCACGCACATGATAGATTAACATGCAACAAACACATGTGATTGTCAGAGTAAAAAATTATTCCAAATTGAGAACACGTGCAAGGCATGTGAATCATTTATTCGCTGTCAAAATATGGAGCGTTGGATAGAAACGAATCAACGACCACGACTTAAACTGGACTTAGGCTAGGGTTCATCTGAGCTAAAGAATGCCACCGGCCGGAGAAGACTCCGATCATCTTCTCCGGTCACTTCTCCACCGTGCCAAAATTTCAGGTCACCATAATTTAACAAATCATAGATCAAAATAATCCTCAAGTCATGTAGATCATGGATCCAGCATCAAAATTCATAAACACATCACACACAGAGATATTCGAAGGGAAACATTTTGCCCTAGAATTTTGAAACTACACACCTATGGTGCCTATCAACTAGTCGGTTATCACATTGCTTCTATTAAGCTCAGAAACACACAAAACAAGTAAAATTAAAGCATAATGAGAGCAAGGGATGTAGATCTGAACCTGTACTTTTGAAGCTACTTCTGATCGAAAGAATACCAGAGAGGAGATTCCAATAGCTTCTTGAACTTTAGCTTAACCAAATAAAGGCTATGTAGTGCTTTAGATCAGATAGATTTGGAAGAAAACTTGGAGAAGAAGATGCAATCTGAAGCTTCAATGCTACCAGTCTCAAGATCCTTTGATGATGATGAATCTTCAAGAAAATTGAACAATCTTGTAGAGAAGACGAGCACGAGAGAGATTGATGCCAAACTCAGAGAGAGAGTGTGAAGTTTCAGAGGAAGAAAAAATGTAGAATGAACCAAGCCTCTTCCAAATTCTGCTATGAAATGGTTTTATAAGGTGAGTTAACTGTTAACCATCTTGGTTAACAGTTAGAACTCAGGTTAACTGAGTCAGTGGTGAGTCAAATTAGTTAGACACGAGTTATGGTGTTTTTGTTTAAGTGTGGAGAGATCATGGAGCTTATGGTGGTGGTGAAGTGAATGTAAGGTGATGATGTAAGGTGAAGTTGCAACAGCTTTCTCTGCAAGTTTTCTCTCTTTCCATTATTTGCAATGTGAGTACAAGAGCATGTATGGCATGTGTAAGGTTTGTTTGGCTTAAGAGGGCAATGTTTTGATGACATATGCTGATACATGATGGCATGCGCATGAGAATGAGAATGACAACACTCTTGTTTGACTAAATTCGTCTTCTTGAGCATGAAGAAACCAGATGGCATAGTGACCAGTTTGGAGCATGATATCTTTATGATCATGGAGTTAAATGACATGTCCAAGGGTTCTTTGGAAAAAGGGCATTGAGTAGAGCAAGATTGGAGTGGAAATCAAAAGTAATGGAAGCCTCTAAGGTAATAAAAAATGATCATGAAGATGGATATGCATAAATGATGTTGCAAGTCAACCTGACCTGGTCTGACCAGCTCGTGTGCAAATGGATAAATCAGTTGAAGGCTACCCTCTTTGAACCACCAAAACTTCTAAATAATTGATCAAATGAAAAATTGTCCAACACCAAAGTTGAAGGGGACATGGAAATGAACAAAAGTCATGTTGAACTCTTTTCCATTTGGAGTATCTATCATTGAGAAATTTTACCATGAACTTAGGTACAAAATGCACACCAAGTGTTTGTGGAAATTATGGTGCATTGGCTAGTCATGACTTGCCTAGTTGCCCAAAATGCCATGATTTGTCCCAACTTTGAAACAACATATCTCTCTCAATTTTGATCCAATGGGGATGTTCTTGGTATGAATTTGAAGCTTGAAATGTGAACTTTTGATAGGCCTCCATAGCCTTTCACTTTGGTGCTTAGAGCATGGAGAAAGAAAGCCCTAAAGTTGACCCTTCAGCTTGTCAACACTTGCCATATATGGAAACCCTACATTGCTATTTTTGGCAACTTTGTACATTTCTTGATTTTTGATGAATTTTTCATTATCTCTTGATCAAATCCTCACCAATGATCATATTTGACACGAGGAGCATGAATTTGACCTTAAAAAGTCAAGAGTTGACTTTTTCCTCTGCACAGTGACTTTTCCCCAATTCTCCTGATTCTCAATCAATTGATCAATTGAGACCCTTCCAAATCAAATTGATGGACAATTCTTCATCCTTAGACCCTTGAGGACATGTAGAATACCATAGAATCAAATATTGCCCAAAAAACAGAAACAAACTGATTTTATGTCAAACCCTGATTTTGAACCCTCTGTTTAGAAGAAATCAGCACATCCTCCCAACCCAAATTCCTCTGATATGATGTATATCCTTTCCAACAAAGATGAGATATGCCATTTGGAAATGATAAAAGCTCAAAGATCTTGCCCATTGGGGTGTTATACTTCAGAATTCCAAAACCCTAGTTTGCACTGGTTAGGAGAATATGACTTCCTTTAATCTTCTATTGAATTCTCATCTTGTGATACCTTGAGGACTCAAATGAGATGAATTGAGGTGTGTGGAACCCTTGTGACTTGTTTGGAAAAGCTTTTACTCTTGTCCTTTGGCTTTGAACTGTCCATGCCTTGAGACAACTGATCCCATGCCTTGCAACCAATGATGTGTATGATTTAATATGACCTATTATGAAATGCAAATGAATGAAGCATAAGCCAATTATGAGGTAAAATAAGAGGGAAAATTTTGAGGTATTACAGCTGCCCCAATTCAATCAAATGTGGACCTGAATGGATGAGAGCAACGGTTGTCAGAAATTCAAGGTACATAGGGATTGAATACAAAAATAACCGGAAAATTTTCACTCTATGGGCAAAAGGGAAAGATATGTGTGACAAACAAAGTAGTGGTGATAAAAGTCATTTGTGAAAAAGAATCCGGAACAAATGAAACCCAAAGGACACCTGTTGGGAACGACAAAATTTTTGCTTATGGTATGCCTGTCGGGAACGGTTACGGTATGCCTGTCGGGAACGGCTAAGGCTTGCCTGTAGGGAACGGCTAAGGTTAAAACCTAAGGTTACCAATCGGGAATGGTAAGCGGGCCTGTCGGGAACGGTAAACAACTTGTCAGGAACGGTAAACAACTTGTCGGGAACGGATAAGCTTGGACCTTGGTTACCTATCAGGAATGGTAAATGGGCCTGTCGGGAACTGCTAGGCCTAAAACTTAAAGGGTGCCTATCGGGAATGGCTAAAGTTGAAAACCTATGAGTTACCTATCGGGAATGGTAAATGGGCCGGTCGGGAACGGCTAGGTCTAAAACTTAAAGGGTGCCTATCGGGAATGGCTAAAGTTGAAAACCTATGAGTTACCTACCGAGAATGGTAAATGGGCATGTCGGGAACGGCTAGGTCTAAAACTTAAAGGGTGCCTGTCGGGAACGGATAAAGGAATCCCATTGGGAATGGTTCCGGTTTGCCTGTCGGGAACGGCTGAAGGAATCCTATCGGGAATGGCTCCAGGAAAACGCGGTTAAGATGTAAGATCAAAAGATTTACAAACTGAGGAAAAGGACTCTGTGGGGAGCAAAGTGGTGAAACCCTGGTACTGCTTTGAAATGTCTGTTGGGGAATGAACGAGGCATTCTTTTTTGCTTTGTCGATGTGATTGAAGAGAAATGATTTGGGCTCTCGCACGAGGTACCAAAACTGGCTTATGCTTCACATGCATATGTTTGAATTTTTCCATGGCGTAATGTTCCATCTCAAAGGGAAATGCTACGCGTTTGAGGATGCAATGAATACTATATGCAAAATGCAAAGAGGTTCCTTAACAAAATAAATGTTGAGGAAAAGAGGGCAACTCTGCTGGGGATAACAAACTGGATTATCCTTGCGATCACAAGCCGTTCCGAGGAAGGCAAGTTACTTGATCTCCGAGAGCCTGTGAGGAAGTATCCTCCCAGTTGGGGATAATGCTGACACAATCTGGGCTCTAAACTGCCAAACTTGTTGAGATTACTGTAAAGGAATGATGACCTTGCTGGGAATGTATCTTCTAAACCAATCTGCTTGGGGAAGAACTATAACCATAGAACTCCGCTAGGGAAATCAAAATCCTCTGACCTGGCTGCTAGGGAACCGAGACCAAACGAACTCTTGCTGAGGAAGGAAATGCCTGCTGAGGGACTGAGATCAACCATGTTCCTGCCGGGGATGACAACCTTAAGGAAGAAAATTCCTGTTGAGGTAACCGCTTCTGCCTGGGGAGAACTATTATTTAAGTCCTGCTGGAAAAGACATTGAAGACATCACGTGCCATTACTGGCCTGACCAGCGAACATTAACACCTGCAAACAAAAGGGTGCGCACCCATGCCCCAGGGTATCATGGGTTTTGAATTCATCATCCAAGAAAACCTGGCATTCAAAGCGATTTTAATTTTTTTCTTTTGCACGCATGTCATTGTAAAACCTCTATGTTTTCAAATGCAATGTTTATCAAAAACTCGGACGTTTTTTGCAATCAAAACAAACTGTAAAAGAAAACACAAGAAATGGCTATTCTGAATAAAGAAAATTTTATTGATTGAAAAGCCCGAAGATAGGCGTTTACATCAAGAGGCAATTCCTGGAAAGAGGTAATTGCTTGAAAGAGAAAAGAAACTATCCTAATGGCAATGTGGAAAATGGAAATCCATTGAGTTTCAATCCTGCTATGGTTCATATGTCTTCAAGACTCTCCAAGTGCTTTGCTTTTCGAGGGGGATGATTGGACCGATTCCTATCCTTTGGAATGCCTCCTGTTGAAACAAGACGGGATATAGGTTACTCAGATCGCAGCCTTTCGCTAAATCCCTCTTTTGCCTGGAACGGCCTTTGCGGGTTTTCAATCCACCGGGATACCCATTTTTGCCTAAGTTGCCCTTTCGGGTTTTCAACTTACCGGGTGTAGTCAGTTTTTTCATTTTATCCCTAATTTTTTCCCAAACCTTTTTCTTTTTTCTTTTGTTTTTTTTTTGGTTCGCCGGGATGCCCTTTTTTGCCTGGAATCTCTTTTTACTGTCCAGCGGGTCCATTTATGCGAAGTATTTTTTGACAGCATCTGAGTTCACAGGCGACGGAAAATCCTCACCATCCATAGTTGTAAGCATCAAGGCTTCCCCCGAGAAAACCTTCTTGACAACATATGTACCTTCATAATTCAGAGTCCACTTGCCCCTGTGATCTGTACTAGGAGGAAGGATCCTTTTCAACACCAAGTCACCTGTCTGATAAGTCCGAGGATGCACTTTCTGATCGAATTCCCGTTTCATCTTTCTCTGATACAGTTGCCTATGGCATACTGCTGCCAACCTCCTCTCTTCTATGAGACTCAACTCATTGAACCTCGTTCGAACCCATTCAGCCTCATCAAGCTTAACATCCATCATGACCCTCAGAGAAGGAATCTCAACTTCAACCGGTAAGACCGCTTCCATACCATACACAAGAGAAAACAGGGTTGCCCCAGTAGACGTACGTACTGATGTACGATACCCATTCAAAGCGAAAGGAAACATTTTATGCCAATCCTTGTACATCACGACCATCTTTTGCACAATCTTCTTGATATTTTTATTGGATGCCTCTACGGCACCATTCATCTTTGGGCGGTACAGAGAAGAATTGTGATGTTCAATCTTGAAGCTCTGGCACAACTCTTGCATCATTTTATTATTAAGATTAGATCCGTTATCAGTGATGATCCTTTCGGGCACCCCGTACCGACAAATGATCTCTTTCTTGATAAACCGGAAAACCACCTTCCTGGTGACATTTGCAAACGAAGCAGCTTCCACCCACTTGGTGAAGTAATAAATGGCCACTAAAATAAAACGATGTCCATTAGAGGTGGTGGGCTCAATCTTCCCAATCATATAAATGCCCCACATAGCAAAGGGCCAAGGGGAACTCATCACATTTAAAGGATTCGGTGGCACATGCACTTTATCAGCATAAATCTGGCACTTATGGCATTTTCAAGCATACTTGAAACAATCAAGCTCCATGGTCATCCAGTAATAACCAGCTCGCAACAATTTCTTTGCCATGGCATGTCCACCAGCATGGGTACCAAAAGAACCTTCGTGCACTTCTTGCATTAACATATCTGCTTCGTGTCTATCCACGTATCTGAGCAAGACCATGTCAAAATTTCTCTTGTACAACACACCATCCTCGTTCAAGAAGAAACTGCCCGCTAACCTTCTCAAAGTCTTCTTGTCATTATTAGATGCCCCAGCCGGATACTCTTGATTCTCCAAGAAACGCTTGATATCATGATACCAAGGTTTATCATCGGTCGCTGTATCGGCTGCGAACACATGAGCAGGTCTATCAAGCCGCATCACATTAATTTTGGGTATATGATTCCACTAATTCACTTGAATCATTGAAGATAACGTGGCCAAAGCGTCCTCCATTTGATTCTCATCACGAGGTACATGATACAACTTTACTGTTTTGAAGAAAGTCAACAGTCTTCTCGTATAATCTCTGTAAGGGATCAAGTGGGGTTGATGGGTGTGCCAATCTCTGTTGACCTAATTGATCACTAGAGTAGAGTCCCCAAATACATCCAGAGTCTTGACCCTTAAATCAATGGATTCTTCAATACCCATAATGCAGGCTTCGTATTCGGCTTCATTGTTGGTGACATCAAAAGTCAGTCTGGCAGTGAAAGGTATATGGGAACCTTTCGGAGTTATGAGAACTGCCCTAACGCCACTACCATTCACTTTAACGGCCCCGTCAAACATCAATTTCCACTTGTCATCGGGATCTGGCCCTTCATAAACTGGTGGCTCGTCACAATCTTTCATTTTCAAATACATGATGTCTTCATTAGGGAACTCAAACTTCATTGGCTGATAATCCTCAATTGGTTGCTCAGCAAGATAGTCAGACAGAATACTACCCTTTATGGCTTTTTGGGAAGTATATTGTATGTCATACTCTGTCAACACCATCTACCAACGGGCAACCCTTCCGGTGAGAGCTGGCTTTTCAAAACTGTACTTGACTGGATCCATCTTTGATATCAATAAGGTTGTATGAGTCAGCATATATTGTCTGAAACGCTTAGCAGCCCATGCAAGTGCACATCATGTCTTCTCAATCATTGAGTATCTAGACTCGCAATCTGTGAATTTCTTGCTCAGGTAGTTTATGGAATGTTCTTTCCTACCTGTCTCGTCTTGTTGACCGAGAACACAACCCATTGAATTTTCACGTACCGACAAATACATTATCAGTGGTCTCCCTGGAACTGGAGGCATAAGAATCAGAGGCTTTTGCAAATACTATTTTATTTTTTCAAATGCCCTCTGGCAATTATTATTCCAATGAATTGATTGGTCTTTTCTCAACAACTTGAATATTGGCTCGCAAATGGCTGTCAGATGAGAGATGAATCTAGCAATGTAGTTCAATCTCCCTAAGAAACCACGAACTTACTTTTCTGTTCTTGGCTCGGGAATATCTTGTATTGCTTTTACTTTTGCTGGATCAACCTCGAATCATTTTTCACTAACAATGAAGCCTAACAGCTTACCAGATCTCACCCTAAAAGTACACTTATTCGGGTTCAGCCTTAGTCTGAATTGTCTTAATTGTTCAAAAAGCTTTTTCAGATTCACCAAGTGCTCTTCTTCAGTCTGCGACTTAGCAATCATATCATCAACATAAACCTCAATCTCTTTATGAATCATGTCATGAAAGAGTGTCACCATAGCACGCTGATAAGCCGCCCCTGCGTTTTTCAAACCAAAAGGCATCACTTTATAGCAGAACGTGCCCCATGGGGTAATAAACGTCGTTTTCTCCATGTCTTCCGGTGCCATTTTTATCTGATTATAACCGGAAAAGCCATCCATGAAGGAAAATACCGAGAATTGAGCTGTATTATCTACCAACACATCAATGTGAGGTAATGGAAAATCATCTTTCGGACTTGCTCGATTTAAATCATGGTAGTCAACACACATCTGAACCTTACCATCTTTCTTAGTGTAGCGCAAATTTTTGCGTGGTTGCGAAGCACTATCGCTTTTGGGGTACTACAACTCGATTCATTTTTTATCCTATTGAAGCTAATGAAGGAAGGGAAATAGATATCTCCAATTAACCCTGCTTGCAAACTGAGTTTGAACAGATGGCTGTTGGTTTATAGATGCTACAAAGATTGTGGGTCTCTCTTAGGTTATTTTGTGAAAAAAGAAGTGCCTGGGCGATTGGTGGGGATTTAAGACTGATGCTTTTCGATTGATGTATGGAGGTACGGGATTTAGGTTTTGGATTAGTGTGCTCGCTAAGATTTTTCTTGCAATCTTATGCCTATGTATTCCCATTTACCGAAACAGGGAAATCAGAGCGATCGTAGTTCCCCCTATTCTATGGGAGGAAATGGTGTTTTGGTGTCTTGTTCAAAGCCCAAGACGTGAAGCTAAAGGTGGTTTGTATCTTGTTTAAAGCCCAAGATATGAAGCTAAAGAGTCTATTTGTATCTTGTTCAAAGCCCAAGATGTGAAGCTAAAAGGGTGTTGACTTTAGAGAGAATTTGTCATCTCTAAAGAGGGGTATATTTGTCACAACTGTTTATAAAGGAGAATTACTTTAACCGGGATATGTGAATCCGGCAATGCCATAATTTCCTTTATAGGGGCTTTTCAACCTAGAGGAGAAGACTTTAACTCAGTGTAGAGCAATGCTATCTTTCCTTAGGAATTTTTCATGCTAAAAGAGGGACAGTGGCGTGGATGTAAATAATCCAGAGGTTTGCCGCTTACAGCAATTAGATGGGGGAAAAGAAGTTATTGATGTTTGTATACTGTTAACGAGGCTCAGCCTTGATGCTAAAAGGTTGATTGACTCAACCGGGATTTCCTTATACAAAGCCTAAGAGGAGGCTAGTGGCCCAACAAGAGGGTGTTTTTATGTGTCTCGTACGAAGCCCGAGATAGAGGCTAAAAGGGTTGACTCAACAGGAGAATCTTTTATATGTGTCTTGTACAAAGCCCAAGACGGAGGCTAAAGGTTGGACTCAACAAGAGAGTCTTTTATACTCAACAAGAGAGTGTTTTGTATCTCGTACAAAGCCCGAGATGGAGGCTGAAAGTTGGACTCAATAAGAGATTCTTTTATACTCAATAAGAGAGTGTTTTGTATCTCGTACAAAGCCCGAGATGGAGGCTGAAAGGTTAGCTCCGCTGGGGAGAATCATTGTACAAAGCCCAAGAGGAGGCTATGGTAACTGTTTCAGTTGAGTGACAGGTCCAGTATGTTGGTTAAAAGGGAAAATCAGTTCTTATGAAGATTAAAGGTAAGGTTGTGCTTTTGGCACTGATCGGAGGATCAGGGTTATTTCCTGTTCTTTAAGGAAATGGGAAATACAAAGGGTATTGAGATTGTCCGAGTCTGCGGGTGTTTTCCCTATCTTTGAAAGGGGCTTGAGAACGTCTTTGAGACTCAATGGTCTTAGACTGTCCAAGTCTAGAGTTTTATCTTTTGTACTATGCTTAGAGAGACAGTAGTAGGATCTAGACTCGTTGAAAGACTGTTCTATTAAGATGACTAATTTCTGTTCCTATACCTCTAGGAGGTCATCAGGACAATTTGTACGAAGCTCAAGAGGAGGATGGAAACTTTTAAGAAGCCGAGGGACAATTTGTACGAAGCCCAAGAGGAGGCTCTCTTCCCGAAGGAAGAATCCTTATAAGAACCCTAAGAGGAGGTTGTGAAAACTTTTAAGAAGCCGACGGGTCCTTGTACAACGCCCAAGAGGAGGCGGGGATGTTTTTAGGAAGCATCTGGGTCCCCAAACCCCGAGAAGTTCAAGACATGCCATTCACCGAGAATGGATCAAGCCAGGAAAGTTCGAGAATTTGGAAGAAACTCAAGAGATGCCATTCACGAAGAAAAGATCATCTCTAGAGAGTTAGAGTTTCTTTGACAATGTCTAAGGGTGACAGTCTGAGAAAGGGTTCAAAAAGAATCTGCCTTTCACATCTCCATATTGTTTAACCCCAAGAGGAGGGAAGACTGTATCTGGTAATCCTATGGGGATCTAGTTTAGTCTATTCATGAGTGATCAACAGGGCTTAGTGCTAGACGTAGTTGCCGGGGAAACTCTAAATATCTATACTATTATTACACAGTCGATATGAGTTTATGAAAGAAGACTTACAGTGAAACAGCCCCACAATACAGTTATATACATATGAAAGCGGTAAATGAAAGCGTATAACCACTTACTTGGTTGTAGAGCTTTCATACTGTATTGTTAGTTGTTCAACAAAAAGAAATTGAAAACAATAGTATATTTCAAAATCAAAGGAGAAAGTGCTTTGAAAGAAATGTTGGGGCTTATAGCTCAAGGAGAGTCCCAAGGTTTTATCAGTGATTGCACTGTGGTTTTGAATTTGTACAGGGACATATACAAGTGACTGAGGCCCAAGAAAGGTTTTTCTGTACAAAGAGATGAGTCTTACACTCTCTTAAGAGGCCCAAGAAATTTTCTTTTAAAGGAATGAGGCTTATAACACGAGGGTAGGCCTAGATGATTGGTTTTTGAATTGGCGATCGCGCCGAGGTTTTCTTTTAACGCAGAGGGACTTATACAAGGTCTGAGGCCCAAAAATTGTTTTGGTTAAAAGGGGATTGGGTCTTACACTCTATTAGAGGCCCAAAGATTTATTTTTATACAAGTGGTGGGTCTTAATGCTCAAGGAGAGGCCTAAGGTTTGTTTTTGTTTAAAATGGCGATCGCGCCGAGATTTTTGAAAATGCCGTGGGTCTTATACAATAAGTGAGGCCCAAAAATGTTTGGTTTTCAAAAAGGGTTGGGTCCTACACTTTAATAGAGGCCTAAAAGATTTTGAATGGGTCTTATAGCTCGAGGAGAGGCCCAAGGTTTGTTTTTCAACGGGCGATGATCGCGTCGAACTTTTTGAAATACAACGGGACTTATACAATAAGTGAGGCCCAAAAAAGGTTTGTATTTACAAAGGATTGGGTCTTACACTCTATTAGAGGCCCAAAAGATTTTGAAATTGTTTGATGAGGGTGAAAATCAAAGAAACCCTAATTTGTTATTCTTTAAAAGTAAATATTTAAAGAAAATCAAACAAAATACCAAATAAGTTTGAATAACCCACTTGTGATTTTTGTTTAAGGTTTGGAAAATGAGGTTTTAATCACAAGAGATATTAAAATTCATTTTGTTTTGATTTTCAAAGTAAATATTCATTTTTAAAATGTTTAAAAAACAATTAAAAAGGAATTTATTCACAAAAATACTAATTATATTAAATAAATAATATAAATTTAATTTTTTTGTGGAATAAAATATTTCAACATTTTTGTGATTTTTTGCAAAAAGAACCAATAAAAAATAATTAAAATTGAGTGAGAAATTAATTTTTCAAGTTATTAACAAAAATAATATGAAAAATAAGAAAATAGGAAAAAGTGATAAAAAAGAGATCTGGGGCGAGGGGGATTCGAACCCCAGACTCTCGCTTGCTAACACACACAAACCAGCTGATCAACCACTGGGGCGCAATGCCAATTCATTAAACATATAGCAAGGGAAAAATATAAGGCAAACTTGGTTGGTTTTTCAAGCATCGCGCCATGGCCATCTTCAACCTCAAGCTCAGATGCGTGAAGCCCTCCATCTCCTTCGTTTCTCAACCATTTGACATGATCCAAACACCAAACTCATGCGTTTTTTCACAAGGAAGAAGATGGCAATACCCAATTTTATTTATTTTCAGTGTATAGCAGATTATATCATTGTGGCCGTATGAACCCTAATTTTGCAAAACCAATCGAGCGGACATGATTATGAGGGCTATGATCAAATTTTTTGAGGGGAAACATTCAGCATATGATGGCAATCAATTGGCAAAAATATCATGCGAGGAAATATGCATGGATCATGAAGTTGGAGTTTGAGGCTTACCTTGATGCAAGCTGAAATGGAACTTTGCACGGATGGTGTTCCAGATGTGATTTGATGATCCCTACAGCTTCAATGGATGTTGTGGAGTGGGTTGCAAGCTTTGGAACACTTTGAAAGTCTTTGGATCAAGCTGGAGCACTCCAACTGCTTAATTGAAGCATAATGGCTTGATTGAAGGATGATTTTGAGCTAGGAGTGTTACAGTTGGTGTTTAAGTGTTTGGACACCTCAAATACATCATATGTGATGTGTTTGAGCAATTGGAATGGATTGATCATGGCTGCAACTCAAAACCCGATAGTGGTTGCTCAAAAATAAATAAATTTTGCACTTAAGAGAGAGTGAGAGAAAGCAGTGCTATAATTGGCTTTGATGTGAGTTGAATGATCCATTGGAACCTCTATTTATAGGTGATCAATTCTTGTCTTGGAGGAATAGTGAATGGCTGCTAGATCAGATCACATTCAAAGGCTTTAGCTTGGTGGCATTTCTTCTCATGCAAGGCAACCTAGCCCCTCCCAAGAGCAGGGTTATGCCTTGACCAAATTCACATTCTTCAGATGTTTTTATTGTTGTTTAATCAGAGAACTTGACCGAGTAGAGTGGCTTTGTTGAAAATGCCCTATTTCACATAAATGCCTTTGAATTCAAGGCATAATGTGCCAAAATGCATTAATCTCAAGTTGGAAGATCCCTTGGCTTTTTGACTCAGCTTTATCAGTTGGATCAGTTGCATTGTGATTGGTTTGAGTACATGTGGCACAATGATCCTCAGTTTTGGTTCAGAAATCGTGTGTGGCAAGCAAACATGCAAACTGATTTTTCCAAAACAGCTTGCAGCAGCATGACTTTGGGCATGGATTTCTCTTGGCTCAAGTTGAATCAATTCATGCTGGTAGGCTTTTTGGATTCTTAGAAACATATGCAACAACATTGATGTTTATCTTTGGACTTGATTCAGCTTGCAACTATGTGAAAAGATCTCACAAGTTTTGGTGTTTCAACAAAATCTGCCTTGCCCAGAATTTTTCTAAGTGTTGGAAAAGTTGTACTTTCATGTTTTTAGTGATTTTGATCATTCCATAACTCAAAATCCATGATGAATTTGGAGGGAGGTCAGGTTTAAGCTTTTATAGAGGGTAATGAGATCTACAAATCAAGCTTTGGATGGGGAAAAATGGCTTTGTGGTTTAGGAGTTATGATCCTCCAAAGTTGGTACCCATGCCACTTTATTTCATAACTTAGAAAATTTTCTAAGTTTTTATGGTTACCCCTTTTACAAGTTATCCCACTTTTCTTGATTTTTCTTGATGAATGATGATTCCAATCATACATTAACATCATTTTAGGGTTAAAAAACCATTTTTATGAAAAATCTCAAAAAGTCAAAGTTGACTTTTGTGCACAATTAACTTTTTGTCAGATGAATTCCAAACTGTGCGATCCTCTATGAAATCAAGTCCTTGACCTAAATCAAACTTGATGGACATGTTCCATAGGTGTCATAGGGTGTATTGAATCATGTCCCAAGGTTTGGGAGCATGTCTTGGTCAAAAGTCAAAGCTACAGTTGACTTTTCCCGCGAAACCATAACGGTGGTTCAAATGAACTTGAAACTTGTGAATCAAGCTTCTTGGACCAATCGATTGTTGCAAATGGATCAATGTGGTGTGTTGGAGACCCTCCAATCCTTTCTTGAGGTCTTGGCTCATGTTTTGTCCCAAAAGTCAACTTAGGGGTGAATTAGGTCAAGAAACCCTAATTCTTGATCTTTTAGTGAATGCATCCCCTGAGGTTAAATTAACTTGATGATTGGGTTTATGATGTCCCATGGAGCATCTTAGGTTATGTTTTGAAGCATTGGCTCATGCCCAGAGGAAACTTTCCATCTGGAGGCCCTGGTCGACCAAAACCCTAATTTGGTGACACTGGCGATCTTGAGGCTTGATCCACCTAGAAGGGAGCAGCCTTGTGCTTGATCCTTGAAGTGGGAGTCCTCTTGATCCATTATGGATGTTTTAGACAAGTTGAAGATCATGTCATTCCTTGATTGATCCTTTGTCTAAAGCTCAGAGAGGGCTTAAAATCCTAAATTTGATTGTAGTGGATGCTCACCCATCTTTGGGGAGACTGATGAGGCATGATGGTTCATCCATATTGTGATGGTGATTTGCCCAATGATGGGAAATCTAAGTGGTCAAAATTTGGGGTATGACAGATGCCCCTATTTAATCTTCTTGGACCCGAAGGTGTGAATGGCGAAGGTATTTGGGCATTCGGGGTGCAAGAGGATTAAATATCGGAATACCCAAAATTTTGATGGTGGTTAAGAATGGTGGTTCACGCTTCCTTCTTCTTTTGCTAAGCAATGATGCTCAGAAAAGGTAAAACTTCCCCTCGATCCTGGTTTTCAGCCAAGGAACTGGTCTCAGTTTTCTTTCGAAATAAACTTCCCCTCGATCCTGGTTTCCTACCAAGGAACTGGTCTCAGTTTCTGATATAAACTTCCCCTCGATCCTGGTTTCCTACCAAGGAACTGGTTTAAGTTTCAGATGTAAACTTCCCCTCGATCTTGGTTTCCTACCAAGGAACTGGTCTAACTTTCTGAAGTAAACTTCCCCTCGATCTTGGTTTCCTACCAAGGAACTGGTCTAAGTTTCTGATGTAAACTTCCCCTCGATCCTGGTTTCCTACCAAGGAACTGGTCTCAGTTTCTTTTGTCAATAAACTTTCTTGACAAGGGACGCTATACGTAGCGGTTTTCCTCAAACTTCTCGCCGAATTTTCCTGGGGAGATGCCATTTGACGGAAAAGGTTTGATGTCAGACTTGCTGGGGAACCCAGTCATCTGAGTTATAGAGGTGTTCAAACTTCTCTGTTTGGAGACGCCATTTGTCGACTCTACTGGGGAAAATGAGTCTCTTGAGAGACTATTTCTGATTGGGTATTACATCATACTTTTCTCGGGATCTTCCCGGAGAAATGCCATATGATGTGATCCAATTTTGAGGTGCTGATGACCTTTTCGTCAGCGGATTTTTCCAGAGAAAAATTGTTGTATTACCGAATCTCTGATTAAGAGGTTTTCTCTGGGGATTTTCCTTAATCCAGGAAAGCGAAGATATCATCTTCGATGGCGAAGAGTGATGTTTGTCGAAGGTTCTCTGGTTCTTCAGAGGTTCAAGTTATCAAAGTGGTCAAGGGCCAACTCCAATCCAGAAATAATCTGGAGGAGGGAGATTGTTCAGACGCAACATTTCCTAACGAGGAAAGACCTGACAACTCGATTGAGAGGACTGTTATCACTAGGGGATAAAATCGACTGGAGTGATAGTGATGCAATATGAATATGAATGTAAATCAATAATGCATGATGTATGTATGTTTATGCTGACAAAACTGACGTGACGGATGAACACGACGGGATACTCGACCACTGCCGGGGGGGGGGGGGGCGCGAAGAGGTATCGCTGGTTCAAGATAGCAATTCTTCCTTGCTTAGGAGAAATAGTTCCCGTGGGGATCTATGTTGGTCGGACTTAGAAGATGAAAACTCGGTCGGGGGTATCAGATGGGAAAGCCGTACCTGATACAGTTGATCCTTCATTCAGGCGCACTGGCTTAGAAGGAGTACTTTGATTCTGCACTTTGAAGCTCGATAACTTCTGGAGAAGCGAGCGACGTTCTTCCGATGTTCAACAGTCAAAAGAAATTGCCATCTTTATTTTGAAGCAGAAAAGTTTTACAAGTAAATTCATTTTTGTTTCGTTTCAAGAATCGTCGATCATATTAAAATGTCGTTCTTATAAAGCTAAAACAAATGAGAATTATAAACAAAAGCACAAGGGCTCAAATTTTATTGATAGGATGGAGATAAGCCAAGCGCGTGATTCCATAGAGTATTTACAAAGTTAGAAATGGTAATTTACAGGGAAAAGGGCTACATTGAAACATAACGACCACTATCCTTCTACCAACTTTGAATTCGGGACATCCTGAGCTTCTGTCGAAGATGACCTTGACTGAAGTTTTCCTCCGATGGATGGCATTATTGCTGAGTTACTTGCCAATAATCCCTAACTTTTGCCTGGATTGTACTTTAAGATTTCCAATCCACCGGGATGATTTTTGCTTATGTCTCTAATTTTTTCCTGGACCGCCCTTTCATGTTTTCAATCCACCGAGATGTTTTTTTTTTAGGCGAAGTATTTCTTGACTACATCAACATTCGTGGGGTAGGCAAATTCTTCTCCATCCATCGTTGCAAGTCTCAAGGCACCGTCTAAGAAAGCTTTCTTGACCACATAGGGGCCGTCATAATTCGGGGTCCATTTGCCCTGAGAGTCAGTGAGAAATGATTGTATCTTTTTTAGCACGAGGTCTCCTTTTCTGAAGATGTGAGGTCAGACCTTTTTGTCGAACGCCTTCTTCATCCTTTGCTGATACAACTGACTATGGCATAAAGCCGTTATTTATTTCTCTTCGATCAGGTAGAGTTCGTCGTGTCAATTTTAACACCATTAAGCTTCTGTTAGCTTAGCTTCCATCAACACCCTGATTGATGGGATCTCTACTTCTATGGGGAGCACTGTTTCCATTCCATACACTAGAGAGAAAGGGGTTGCCTCTGTTGAAGTGCGGATAGATGTACGATAACCGTGAAGAGCAAAGGGTAGCATCTCGTGCTAGTCTTTGTAGGTTACAACCATTTTTTGAACAATCTTCTTGATGTTCTTGTTAACTGCTTCTACCGCTCCGTTCATCTTGGGTCGGTAGGGAGATGAGTTATGGTGTTCGATCTTGAACTCTGCGCACAACTCTTTCATCATCTTATTGTTCAAGTTAGATCCATTATCAGTAATGATCTGGCTCGGAACACCATAACGGCAGATGATATTGTTTTTGATAAATCGGACCACCACTTGTCGGGTTACATTAGCGTATGACGCTGCTTCGACCCACTTGGTGAAGTAGTCAATGGCGACCCGGTGTCCGTTCGAAGCCTTGGGCTCAATCATACCAATCATGTCGAGTCCCCATATGGAAAATGGCCATGGGGAAGAGAGAACTTTGAGATACGTTGGTGGTACATGGATTTTGTCGGAGTATATCTGACACTTGTGACACCTCCTCATGTACTTGTAGCAGTCGGATTCCATTGTCAACCAATAGTACCCTGCTCTTAGAATTTTTCTCGCCATTGTATGTCCATTGGCATGAGTGCCAAAGGATCCTTCTTGAATTTCCTTTATCAACCTGTTTGCCTCTGGTCTGTCCACGCATCGGAGCAAGACCATGTCAAAATTCCGCTTATAGAGTGTATCACCGCTCAGGAAGAAGCTGCCAGCCAGCCTTCTGAGGGTTTTTCTGTCCTTCCATAGTGTCCCAGGTGGGTATTCTTGTTTCTAAAGGAAGCATTTGATATCGTGATACCAAGGTTTGTCGTCTATGACAGCTTCAATCGTGACGATGTAAGCGGGCCGTTCAAGGCGCATTATGTCGATCTTAGGTAGGTTGTTCCATTGACCTACGCTAATCATGGAAGAGAGAGTGGCTAATGCATCAGCCATGTGATTCTCATCACGAGGGATGTAATGAAACTCGATTCTGTTGAAGAAGGGTAACAACCTTCTTGCATAATATTTGTAAGGAATCAGTCCTGATTGGTATGTGCTCCAATCTCCTTTGATCTGGTTGATAACCAGGGCTGAGTCACCATATACGTCCAAGTTTTGATCCTTAAGTCAATCGCTTCTTCGAGACCCATGATACAAGCTTCGTATTCGGCCTCGTTGTTTGTACACTTGAACGTAAGTCTAGCGGTGAAAGGAATGTGGGTACCCTGAGGGGTAACAATGATTGCCCCAATTCCGTTTCCATAATGGTTGACAGCTCCGTCAAAGATTAGTCCCCATTGGGAACCTGGTTTTGGCCCTTCACTGGGTAGCGGTTCATCGCGATCTTTCATTTTTAAATACATGACATCTTCATCTGGGAAGTCAAACCCGATTGATTCTTGATCCTTAAGTGGTTGATGAGCTAAATGATCGGCTAAAATACTCCCCGTTGGCTTTTTGAGGTCATATTCTGATAACAACATCTGCCAATGGGAAATCCTTCCCGTGAGAGCAGGCTTTTCAAATACATACTTGATTGGATCCATTTCGGAGACCAACCAAGTAGTGTGACGAATCATGTACTGGCGAAGACGTTTGGCTGCCCAAGCCAAAGCGCAGCAAGTTTTCTCGAGCATAGTGTACCGAGTCTCGCAGTCGGTGAATTTCTTGCTTAGATAGTAGATGGCAGACTCTTTCTGTTTGGTTTCGTCTTTTTGGCCAAGTACACAACCCATCGAGTCTTCCAAGACTGTTAGGTAGATGATAAGCGGTCTTCCTTCCATTGGAGGTTATAGAATCGGCGGATTCAACAGGTATTCCTTGATACTGTCGAAGGCGGTTTGGCAATCTTCTGTCCAAACGCAGTCCTGGTTCTTTTTGAGTAATTTGAAAATCGGCGCACAGGTCGCGGTCATAAGGAATATGAATCTGGAGATGTAGTTCAAACATCCCAAGAATCCTCTGAATTTGTTGGGATTTCTCGAATGGCCTTGACCTTGTCAGGATCAACCTTAATTCCTTTCTGGCTGACGATGAACCCTAGAGGTTTCCCTGAACGGACACGAAGGTGCATTTGCTGGGATTCAAGCAGAGTTTGTACTTCCTCAACCGCTCGAATAGTTTTGACAGGTGGGTCACATGCTCCTCCTCTGTATTAGATTTTGCAATCATATCATCGACATATACCTCGATTTCTTTGTGTATCATGTCATGAAAGAGAGTAGTCATGGCCCTTTGATAGGTTGCCCCGACGTTCTTCAAACTGAACGACATTACCTTGTAACAAATGGTACCCCATGGGGTAATGAACGAAGTTTTCTCCATGTCTTTCGGCCCTAGTTTGATCTGGTTATAGCCCGAGAATCCATCCATGAAGGAGAAAACTTTGAACTTTGCTGTACTGTTAACTAGCATGTCAATGTGTGGTAAAGGAAAGTCGTCCTTTGGACTAGCCTTGTTTAGATCCCTATAGTCGACACACATTCTGACCTTTCCGTCCTTTTTGGGAACAAGTACTATATTGGCTAACCATTGAGGATATTCTGATGTGGCGAGGAAACCTGCGTCAATCTGTTTCTGTACTTCCTCTTTGATTTTGATGGCCATGTCCGGGTGAGTCCATCTCAACCTTTGCTTTACTGGCGGAGATTCTGACCTTAATGGTAGATGATGTTCCACGATGCTGGTATCCAACCCTGGCATATCCTGATAGGACCAAGCGAATACATCGGGGAATTCCTTGAGAAGCTTTGTCAAACTCTCTTTAGCAGCTAGACTGAGCAGTGCCCCAATCCTGATTTCTTTTCTATCTTTTTCTGAACCCAAGTTTACCGTTTCCAACGGCTCTTTGTGAGGTTCGATGGACCTTTCCGCTTGTCTGAGTAGTCGGGAGATCTCTTTTGGAATTTCGTTGTCAACTTCTTCTTCAGCCCCAAATACCGGGAACTCAAAGTTGGGAGAAGGCATCAGACCGTATGTTTCAACGGGGTTTAAAACAAGCAATCTGCATGACGTGATGATTTGTTTTAGAAGAGATAGAGAGAATGCAAGAGTATGTGCAGTGTATTTTTGATAACTTCTTGTTTTTATTATTGATTTGTTTTTTAGGATTACCATTTTCTAAGAAAAGCAAAAAGAGAAAACAACAATTGATGCGGAAATTACAGAACAACGTTATTTTATTAATGAACAAGTCGATTCTTGAAACTACAGCCCTATAAAACAAAACTCTGTCGCTTCGAGCGAAGCGAAGAGGGAAAATTTACAGAAAGCGAGCCCTATTAAAACATCTGTTTCACCTGGGCAGGGTGAAAGGTTAAAGATGGCAATTACTTTGACTGCTGAACGATCTTCGGAACATCGACCGCAACCCATTGGCGGCGAACTCCTCGGTGAATCACAAAGTCTGGTACCTTCTTTCTTTTGTCTTCAGAAATAACACTGATTTCTGGTGGAGCAGGATCGTTGAAATCTGTCTCCCAGGCAAAGTTGTCATAGGAGGATTCCTTTGTTGTATTTTGCATAGTATTTGTGCTCTCAGGTAAATCTCCCCATCCAGTTGGCTGGATGTCTTCGAGCCTGATACGAGAGCTTTCGGGAGCAGTGTACTTGACCAAGAAGTCGTATTTACCACTCGGTTGTCCCAAGGTGTCCCACACTTCTTTGGAACTGGAGGGGTCATCTCTCTCGATGACGTTGACCTCTGGAAAAGCATAGTTGATGAATTCAAGTCCTGCAAACGTGCAAATTTATCGTCGTACTGGATGTTTTCTGAATGACCTGATTGTTGATCCCATGATATGGTGGGGACGCAGGTATTCTTTTCAATGATGCTCAGCTGATTTTCATTGTTCGGCGGATTCCCTTTCCCTAAGTCTCCTGGGTAAGGCTGCCACATTGGCAGGCCATCCATCGGGCCATAGTAGTTGTGGTCGAAGTTGTCTTTCATCAGAGTGTCTTCCTCTAATGAGTTTGGTGGAGCACGGAATCCTTCCGAATCACAATCTCCGTATATCATTTTGACGTCTGACTTGGTATAAATCTCGGACTTTCTGCGGGATAGGAAAATGGCGTAGGCACCTCTTCTGGCGATGTATAACCGTCCTCGTTGAGATAGGACCTCCATTCCTCATCTGTGTCAGAGGGATCCTCCTCATTGATAGTGTGTACTTCTTGAGTCACTGGGTGAAGGAAACCTCCACTGTGGAAGAATTCTTGAGTGGGATGAAAACTTTCATTGTTAGCAGCTGTCCGGGTACAGGTTGAAGAAAAACCAAGATCCTTCCTTGTTTTATTGTCGGTAGGAATGACAAGCTGTCCCCATCTTATTGTATTAGCACTCTCGACCTCTTTGTTAGCATCATTGTATGAGGAAATGGAAGTTCCCTCTTTGGATTGATTCTCATTGCTCACCGTAAGTGCTTGGAACTGAGTTCCAATAACCTCCTCGGGTTCTACACCAGTAGATGATGATAAGTTGCTTACGAGCAAGGCTTGTTCTCCATAGACCGTGACGAGCTGGTTGTTCTTGACGAATTTTAACTTTTGGTGGAGGGTCGATGTGACCGCCCCAGCCTGATGTATCCAAGGTCTTCCTAATAAACAACTGTACGTTGCCCGGATGTCCATGACCTTGAAAGTGACTTGGAAAATGTGAGGACCAATAGTTATGGGAAGGTCGACTTCGCCGATAACTGCTTTTCTGGATCCGTCAAATGCTTTGACGACGACCTCACTGGTTCTCATCGGGGGTTATTTGAAGGATAATTGCATCAAAGTGGACTTTGGCATAACATTCAGGGCTGACCCTGTGTCTACCAGTACGCTGGCTAAAGCATCGCCCTGGCAGCTGACCATGATATTGAGTGCCATGTTATGACGGCGACCCTCTTCAGGTAATTCCTCATCACTAAATCCCAAGTTATTGCAGGAAGTGATGTTAGAGACAATGTTATCGAACTGTCTGATTGTTACATCCTGTTCCACAAAGGCCTGCTCTAAGACTTTCTGTAGAGCCTCCCTGTGCGCTTCTGAACTGAGTAAAAGTGATAATACCGAGATCTTTGAAGGAGTTTGTAACAGTTGATCGACAATATTATATTCACTCCTTTGGATGAGCTTCAACATCTCATCATCGTTTTTTGAAAGGTCGGGATTACTGGATTGACCGACTGGTGGATTAGGAACTTCTGTCTGAGGTCCCTTTTCTTTGTTAAGTTCTCCAACTCCTCGGTTGAAGATTCGACCACTCTGGTTTACTCGACTGATGTCTGCAATATTCACGACGGAGGGTAATAGAATTTCTTTTCCATTATTGACTGTTGTTGCATCGTATTTGTAAGGGATAGCCTTAGTTGATTCATACGGTAGTGGTCCCGGTAGATAGATGATATGGGAGCCTTCTGATTTTTCTGACCATCGTAAGCAATTTCGATCCGTTCCTGGTTGGGAACTCTTGATTCGTCAAGTAGAGGAATGATGGTGCAAACATCCCTAGCCTTTTGATGATCAGAGATTACGACAACATCCTCAATTTGATCAGCGAGGTAGTCTGGCGCCTAGTTGATTGGTCCAGAACCCGGATATGGGCGAATCTCTCTACGATCCAGTTGACCCTGAAGAGCTGCTCGCACAAGGTAACGTCCTTGGTTACTTTCTGAACAGACTCTACAATGTTCATAGTTGTGTGGTGGCACCTGGCCACGCCCGCTTTAAATACAATGTAACCTTACTAGGTCAGTTTCCACAGATCGGACATCCCGACTTTGATGTTGAGTAGGGTTCCCGTTAGTGATACTGATTTGCTGGGTGTCCTCATCCATCTAGATTGGAAGCCACCAGTGATTCAAGAAGTGTTGAAGTGTTTCCTGGACAAGGGCACAACCTTGATCATTTTCATAGCCCGCTTGACAGCTCTGATAATCATGTGATACCAGGAACCCGAGTCAGACCTGTTTAGCATGTAGCTCCACCAATTGGTATTCATCAGGAGAATGTCGAAGATTTGGATCATGTTGATCTGATAAGGATTCCTATCATGGTAGCCCTGAATCCATCCAAGATCCATCTGACACTAGAGGGCCTCTTGCACAAAAGAGCATCCCTATTTGTTTAACGAGCAAGTCAGACAGGAACTGTAATCGTGTCGTGGCAGATTATGATACTGACTTTGCCTGGAGTGCATCGCCACCAAGTTGACATTCATTGCATGAACGTCGTGGTTCTGAATGACGTTAGAATTCGTGTAAACCATGTTAACTCCACAAACTCGGTGCTCCTGGATCCATCCGAGATCCATCTGTTCCTGTAGAGCTGATTGCAGCATAGAACATCCCTGATTGTTTTTAGAGCAGATATCACACTGGTGATAATTATGAGGTGGCACATGGCCATATCCACTCTGTCTACAATGTATCTTTACCAAATTTGCTCTTAACAAGAGTACATCATGAATTTGATAGACGTTGCTAGTCTTTCCCTCTATCAAATTGACTGTAGCCTTCTCGTGTTGAGGCAGCGGGTTCATGAGAACATTAGGATTCGTATCCTTGAAAGATAAGACCCCGCTCCTAACAAGGTTTTGCACGTCAGATTTGAAATTGAGACAGTTCTCTATGTTATGCCCCGACCCTCCTTGATTGTAAGGGCAAGTTTGATCCACCTTAAACCAAAAGGGCGGATTTTCTGGTACTGTAAGAGGGGACTTAGTCTGGACATGCCCCTTGGCTAGTAGTAATGCAAATAGTTCTGCGTATAATACGGGTATGGGATCAAATCTTGGTGGCCGCGTTGTACGTTTGTTGTTGTATGGAGGACGTGCCTGATGAAGAGGCTGTTGTGTCCTTTGTTGATTAGGTTGGCTCTGCGCAACCTGAGGTTGATACGTAGAAACAGGCGCAGGGTTGATAGCATGAGTTACAACTGCTACTGGTTGATAATGTCACCTTTGCTTTCCGAGAGAGATATTCCCAATATCTTGCTCTTTTTTCTTAGGGAGAGCACTACCGTATCATTTTGTACTACTTGATGATCCAGCGTCTTTAACTAGATGTCCTTCTCGGACTGCTTCCTCAAGACGAACTCCCATGCCCACCATCTCGGTGAAGTCGCTGGGGGCGCTGGCAACCATCCTGTCGTAGTAAAATGAGCTCAAGGTTTTTAAGAAAATCTTTGTCATCTCTTTTTCCTCAAGAGGTGGACAAATTTGAGCAGCAATTTCACGCCATCTCTGAGCGTATTCCTTAAAGGTTTCCTTGTCCTTTTGTGACATTGATCGGAGTTGATCTCTATCTGGTGCCATGTCCAGATTGTATTTATATTATTGGACGAAGGCAGTGCCAAGATCTCTGAAAGTGCTGATCGTAGCACGGTTTAAACCAATGTACCATTTTAAGGCGGCACCGGTTAAACTATCCTGAAAGTAGTGAATCAGTAGGTCCTGATTTTCTGTCTGAGCTGACATTCGCTGAGCGTACATCACTAAATGACTCTGAGGGCAAGAGTTACCCTTGTACTTTTCAAAGTCGGGCACTTGGAACTTGTGCGGAACTTTCACATTGAGGACCAAGCAAAGGTCTGCGGCGTCCTTTCCAAATAGATCCTGACCGGGAAGGGCCTGTAGTTCTTTCTGCATTCCTAGGAACTGTTCCTGGAATTCATTTATTCTTTCGAACATGTTGTCGTTTCCACCAGAAGGTATCTGGGGAATCTGTCCTTCCAGGACAGTGTGTACCACGGACGGTGGTATAGTCATTATGGCCGAGACTCTCAGTGTATCCCGAAGTTTGTAACCTTTAGGAGTTACTGTCATGCCCCTGGCATCTTTTCTTTCCCGAAATTTGTAACCTTCAGGCCCAGCGGTTCCTGCTGCAGTCCCCTGATCCTCATTGATCAACGAGATATATCCTTCCGGGATATAATTGAGTGGCATGCCCCAGGGGCGATCTTTCGGCATTTTGTACCTAGGATCGGACTTTTCCACTATGGGCGTTGAGGTGATCTCCGAGATCACAGTCCTTTGTAGCTGAGCTTCTGCCATGGCTTGCATGTCGTTACGAAACTTTCTCATATCCTCTCTCAGAGTGTCGATCTCTTCTCTCAACTCTCTGTTCTCTTCCTCAAAATCATCCATCTTTTTCTGACGATTGGCCCGAGTATTGTATGAATGAGACAGTTTGACACTAGAACCGAGACACAAACGTGAGATTCGTAGGTAAGAAGAATGCGTTACGTGAGAATGATGAATGCAATGATTATATTAATTGTTTTTTTGTTTATTCAAAGTAAACTTCGACAATTAGATTGCAAATATCAAACAGTGGGGAAACCCCGTTTTATTGAATTCAAAGGATTGTGAAAATAGAAATAAAGTAGATTACAAGGTGCGGAAACAGAAACCTAAGCTAAGGGGTCCCGAGTCCTCCCTGAGGAGAACCCGGGTGCTGATCCTGGTACTTTCCTTTTCTTTGACCGGGGCTCTTGAGCCGTTGTTGGGTTGTCATTCTTTTGCCAAGTGAAAGGAATGAGCAAATTCCTTTGGTCATCCTGATTATCCACAACATGTTGCTCCAAAATCTCAATTAGAGCATCCTTATCTTTCAGTAGTTGATGTATTTTGATACACTCCACATTGAGAATGTGGTACTTGTTCTTCCAAGACCTCCTCTCCTGTTGAACTTTGTTGAGAGTAACCTGAAGTTTTTCCATTTCAGTCATGAAGTACATGACAGATTCCCTTGGCGGAAGAACTCTGTGACGAGGATAAGGCATCTTTAGCTTGAGAGCTTTAGTTTGTACCCAGTGGAGATAAGGCTCTACCGAGACACAGTCTGATTTTCCAAGAGACTCTCGTCCTTTCTTATGAACATGTGTTCCAAGCGTGCACTATTTCCATCCTTAGTGCCCTGTCACTTTCTCCTTCTTTGAATAAAAGGCCTTCCAGATGAGCATTACGCGGGATATGCCTCATTAGGTATCCAAATTGACGACGAAGCAAAACTGGATGGTAATTGATTCCTCCCTTAGTTCCTATAAGGGGTACGTTGGGGAAATTTCCACAACGGTCAATGATCCTGATCCCATCATAAATCCTATTGCACCAATCTATATCAGAGTTGGTGAGGGACATGATTTTCTGCGACCAACGTAAAGCATTCCTATGATCCCAAAAAGCAGCTGACATGGGCAAATGGGACATAAACCATTTATACAACAGTGGCACACAGCATGTGATCATTCCTCCGCTGTACAAATTCCCTAAGTGTACAGAATGATACGCGTCCGCGAGCAAAGTTGGCACAAGGTTTCCAATGAGAAAAACCTTAATGGCATTGATATCGGCGAAGTTATTAATGTTGGGAAACAGAAATAACCAGTAGGTGAGTAAGACAAAGATGCTTTCAAAAGCAATCATGTTTCCTATACTAGCAAAGTACAGAGCCTTCTTTGTCAGGAACTGGGCTGGTAAACCCGGGAGCCCTCCCTTAGTAGTCATGTGAGTCTTGACTTCCGCCTCATCCAAATAAATTGCCCTCGCAATGGTTTGATCCTTTGGAATTTCTTCCAGTCCAGAAAATGTAGCTCGATCAGTAATGTGTAAATTGGTCAGGTGAGAGTATTCCTCCAGCATTGGTGCCAGCTGGTAATCCGGGAATGTGAAATGGTGATAGACCGGATCGTAAAACTGAATAAGTGCCTCCATGATTCCTTCAATCACGTGGATTCTTAACAGAGGTAGCAGACCTCCGTATTTGGCTATGAAAGCTTCAGGGTTAGTGATCATCCTTGCTAGTCCTCTCAAATCCTCTAGATTTAAAACCCTGAAGGTGTACTTATGAGTTCTCCTTCTACCGAAATCCATGAGCGCAATCTTTTTCTCTGATATTTGCAATCATTGTCTTAGTTTAATTTGAAAAAGAGAGACTGGAAGAGAAGTTTTTCTTTGTTTTAGTGTTTTTTAGATGAATGCATGAATGCAGCACACAAAAACATTAAAAAAAACATGGGATCAAAGGGTCGTTGTCATGGAGTCAAGGCTCTACCTATCCCAAAGGTTTATACTAGTGATTTTTGTACCTGTCTCTCAAAATCATCAGTCCTTGTCGAGAAAACACCAGCGGGCCGAGAACCGTGTGTAGCACCTCAAAATTTTCCCTTTTGCTTTTAGCTTTTACTGGCTTATGTTGCATTGCATTTTTGCATAATCATCATTTGCATTTCATTGGTTCTTTGGCATGGGATCAGGGTGTCTAAGTCAAATCCAAGGAGCCTTGAGCCTCAAGAGGTCTTAATGGGTCATCACCTCTTCATATGATTAAGCTTGACAAGAGAATGCATGGAATCACATCTCCCTCATCAGTGCAAAACTAGGGTTTTGGGTTTCTGGAGTAGAATGCCCCAATGGGCAAGATCTTTGAGTTTTTTATCACCCCTAGATGTCATATCTCATCTTTGTTAGATAGGATATACATCATATTAAAAGGAATTTGGATTTGGAGGATGTGTTATTTTCTCCTAGACTGAGGGTTTAAAACTAGGGTTTGCCATGAAATCAGTTTATTTCTGATTTCTTGGGTAAAACTTGACCTCATGGTATTCTACATGTCCCTAAGGGTCTAGAGATGGAAGATTGCCCATTGATTCATTTCAGAAGAGGTTAAATTGGCTAATTCGTTGAGAATCAGGAAATTTGGGGAAAAGTCAACTGTGCAGTGGGAAAAGTCAACTCCTGACTTTTTAAGGTCAAAATCATGAAATTCAAGTTACATATGTTCATTGGACAAGATTTGATCAAGAAATGATGGAGGAATCATGAAAAATCAAGAAGTGTACAAAGTTGCCATTTTTAGAAACTTAGGGTTTCCAAAAATGGCAAGTTTGGACCATTTTGCACCACACTTTGAGGCTTCCTTTCTCCATGATAAAAGCTCCAAACCTCAGACCCAAGTTGAGCCAATTAAAGTTCACATTCTAAGCTTCAAATCAATATAAAGAACTCTTCCATTGGATCAGAATTGAGGGAGTTATGGTCAATCAAAGTTTGACAAAACCAGGTCAAAAACCAAGTCATGACCAAGCAAGACCAGGTCTGCGCGCCATAATTTTGTCAAACACATGGTGGGAAAAATGTCAAACTACTTTTCTCAATGATGAATGCTCCAAATGAAAAAATGTTGAACATCAAAGTTGTTCATCGCAATGTCCTCTTCAACTTTGATGTTGGACATTTTTCCATTTGAGCAAGTTATGATGGAGTTATAGTGGCCCAAAGTTGATATGTTCATGCTGAATTTTCCAAGTCATGTTGCCATGCCAACCTACCAACTTGCCACGCCCATGCACCAGTGTTGAACATTGAGGTTCTAAGCCATTTTACAGCATTTTACAAGCCTTTATTCAATTCAATTTCCACACCAATAATGTTCTCCCATGTTCCCTCTTTCTAATGACACTAAAATCTCATTAAACCATCCACCCTATATGAAGAATTCTACCTTCAAACATCCTTGGTTTCATTGAGATTTTGCTGCCAAAGTTAGAATGTTATGGCATGGTTGTTGTTCAGCTTGCACGATAATACTTTACACCAGTCACCTTTTTCTTCTTTTGGACAAACACACTCCCTTACATTATGCTACATGCCATTCACCATGCACCAAAGAAGAAATGAATAAAACTTGCTCAATAAGTTTCTGCAGCAGTGACTTCATCATCACCATTCATTCGCATCACCACCATACCACATCATGAGCTCACTTTCACTTAATCAAAACTCACCAACTTGTCATTAACTAACTTGACCCAGTTAGTTAGATGAAACTCAGTTAACCTCACTCACTAACTCACTTAACCATTGTAGTTAACTTCTAACCTCAAGTATATAACTCAAAATCACTCAGAATTAGAGGGGAATTCTCATTTTTTTTCACATCTTCTCAAATCACTCTCAAGCTTTCTCTCTGAACTCGTTCTCTCTCTCTACACGAATCACCAGTATTCTTCATCAACTTCATCTCTATCATCATCAATAGTGCATTTCTGGATCAAGAACCAACTGAATCAACACCATTATCCAAGTGTAGCTTCATCATAGTTTCAAGTTTCTCTCTGTTTGCAATATCTCAAGACTCAACAACATTTATTTTGCTCGAAATCAAAGTTCTAAGAAGATCAAGATCTCACAAGATTCTCTGGTTTTCTCAGAACTCAATCTTCTCCACATTTCAGGTTCCAATTTCCTCAACCTTATTGCTTCGGATTCATGTGATTTGAGCTTGATTTTCTATTGTTTTGGAGCTTCTTAGAAGTTGTGTTAGTTCTGGCTAGATGATAGGCACTTTAAGTGCATAGACTGAAAATTAGGGCAATATTCATCTCTTCGTTTCTCTTCATATGTGTGTGATATGTGAAAACTGAGCCTAGATTCTTGACCTATGTGACGTCTTCTTCATTTTGATGTATGGTTTGCATATTTCCAGGGCATGTGAAATTTACAGGTGGCGGAGAGTGGCCGAAGAAGACGACCAGAGGTCCTTCTCCGGCCGGTGAGGTGCATTTAGGGTTTTAGGACTAGAATATATCATAGCCATCCGATCCACTTCATCCAACGCTTCTTAAAGTGCCAGCACATTAAAAAGTCATGTGACATGCGCGTGCTTTGTTTTTAATCTCAGACGATCACATGTGTGTGCGTGCGTGGTACTTATTGTGGTCATGCGTGCTGTTTCGTTTGATATGATTGTTATGTTGAAAGGTGGTGATGGATTAATCTTGTGGCCATGATTGCAACACGTATGTGACTGACTGTGCACCTTTACCACACACTCACACACGCACATTTGAACTGGGTTCTAATTGATTTTCACACCCCTTGCTCAAGCCCAAACACATTTTTAACGTGCTTTTTACTTTTTCTGCACCCCACGCCCTTTCTTTTGTATTTTTTATTTTCTTTTTCATATAGTTTTGATTTTCCATTATTAAAAATACTAAAAAGCATTAAAAAATTCTAAATAAATTCACGTGACATCTCTACTCATTTAAATAATTTTCTATAATTTTTAATTCTGATTTCATGGACTTTTTCAGATTATTAAATAATTTTTTTTCAATTTCTTTTTGAATGAGGGTTTTCATTGATACTCAAACTTGTACATTTTCTTTCTCTCATCTCATACACTATTTTTCATCCATTCTTTTTGCATTGGTTAGATAACATATTAAAGCATCTGAAATAATTTTCATTTGATTTTTAAAGTCATTTTATAATGTGTTTGGATGTGTATATTTTGTGCAATCTTGTGGTGTGCTTATATGTGATTTGAGGAGACTCTTTGGTCATGTTTTATGCTGAATTTGGTCATGGGATTTTAACACTTGTTTCGTTTCTGATTTAGGTTAGTTGTGGCTCATTTCAATATTTTTCCCATGTGCTTTGATATTTGTTTGATTCTTCATGATTGGAATTAATTTTGTGCATTTTCTTCTACTTCATGCTAACATGATTTGATGAGGCATTTATGGCACCATATTATGTTTGTTTGTACATATTTTATTGGTCATTTGTATGTATTATAGGTCACCTTTGTTTCATTATAAGTCACTTCGATTTGCATTTGCATTTGATATGAGTTTATGCATGCTAATTTGAACTTTGATCTTTTATGAAGCATTATTGCATGTTCACTTTGCATGTCCACTCATTCCTCATCTATTCCTTTCATGTTGAACTTCTTTGATGTTTAAGACTTTGCTTGTGCATAGTTTATATGTATTAGGTCTCTTAACCTTAGAGAACATCCTTAGAGCATAGGTTCTGACCTTAGAGGATTTTCATCTCTTAGGATCTATATGCTTTGATTCTTATTTTGTTTGATCATTGTTTGGTATTCTTTCCCTATTTTACTATTTGTAAATAGTCTTTGAACTAAATTTTTCATGTAGGTGCTAAAGGTAAGTAAGTGTGTGGAGATGCTTCCACATACACATCTTTCTTTCATCTTCTCTTATCTCTTTGAATAATTCAACTTGTAAGTATAATAAGCATTTCGATGCTTTCCTTGAATAACTTCTTCTTCATCCCTCTTTGAGATCAACTTAACTTCCATCTTGGAAATAAGTTACTTCTCTTGCTCTTCTTCTCCTTTCTTTTAGGATTAGGTTTCTTAAACCACATTAACCATAAGAACACCCATGTATGACAACTTTAGGGTTTGAGTCTTAGTCTCCCTCGTTAGTTTTCACCTGTTGCTTCCTTTTGAGTCTTTCTCTTCTCATCTCAAAACAAAAATAAAAAACATTTAATAAAGGTTGACGCATATTGCATGTGAGCCTAGAACATGGGAAATGGTAGGAGGAGGGTTTCTCTCCACCTTGCTAGAATGTTTAGCATACGTCCTATTAGGATGACTATGCGACGCATTCGATCCTATATCATAGACTTGAATGCAATAAGTGTCACTAAACACCAATAAACAAAACACTTCTCTTTAAAAGACAAAAACAAACAAATTCTCTTCTCATCTCCTTCATTTTATTCCTTAAGGATGCGTCATTTCCGTTCTACCGCAAACAGGTAACGCCTAAGTCTCCATACAGCGAGCTGCAACACCTAACTGCTGGGGCGCGCACTCTGACGTTTCCACTAAAAAACACAAACAACTTTTTCCTTAGCTGAGGGGAACTACGTCGCTCTGATTCTCATGCTCCCGATGAGATACGTAGGCAGTGGGGTAGGGCCCATTCGAGCACTTCTTTTATTTTCCCTACATTTATTTCTCATTCTCTGTCCATTCCTTTTCCAGTATCTTTTCTATCACCCTTTGATCGAGACAACAAGCGTGGATCCCATCGGGTACGATGGACGTGTTGGGTGCTAACACCGTCCCTTCGCGTAACCGACTCCCGAACCCAGATCTCTTGGTCGCAAGACCATGCTCTATCCTTCCCCTCAGGTTTATGCAGTGTTTCCTTTCCCTCTCTTGGGATAAATACACATTGCTGACGACTCTGTTTCCGCGCCACTTTCGCGTTTGTACTTGGATGAAAATCCCGGGAGCGACAGCTGGCGACTCTGCTAGGGATAATGAAGAATCTCGGGTTCCCTAAGCGATTCGATCCTAGCGTTTGTCTGTTTTTCTTTCATTGGGTGTTTACTTTGGTGCTATTTTTTACTGTTTTACTGTATTATTGTTTATAGTATTACTACTTTACTGTATATTGTTGTATTACTACTTTACTTCATTCACTGCATTACATATCATTATTATCCTGGACTGTGTTGTTGTTTTCTGTTTGGTGGGCAGGGTGTTCTGAGAGATAAGCCCACTACCCAGGCTTGAGCATACACGTAGGTATTAGAGTGGATAGTCGTGACGCTTGCGTGGTGGTGACCACGTATTGTTGTTCATGAGACCCACAACCAGATGAGGTTCTAGTAGGAGCTATCTGCTATTGTACGTTTATACAGGCGAGTAGTTATTCTCTTGAGGAATTGTCGACTCTGGTGACCATTCCCGAGGACTCAGTTGCGGCACTCCTCCCGAGATGTGACAGTGGTAGACCACGTTCTGCGGTAAACCCATTGCACATTCTCGATCCGAGGACCCAATGCTGGGAACTTGCTATAGGATGTCCTTTTTGAAAGAGAATCAGTGGAGACACTCCTCGATTGGCGATAGTACTGTACCCCGAGGGATGAATATGCTATTGCTTCCCGACCTCAGTGCCTGAAGCTGAGGACCTTTCGTTTTGGAGAATCAGTTGAGGCCTCCTCGATTGATGATGATGCCAAACTAGAAATGGTGAGCGTATCATCATTTCTCGACCTGAGAGCCCAGGATACTGAGGATCTTAGTACCCACACGTGAGAAGGGCGGGTTGTTTACAGGTTTGCAGGTAACCATAGCCTCCTACATACCCAGTTTGCTGTCGTCCTTACACAAAAGGAGAATTCATCCTATTGTATTCAGATGGTCCCTATCTATGGTTCTATATTGTTCTCAGAGCTACACTGACACTGTTCACAGTCCAGCACAGACACTTGGCACCTTGATACCATGCCCTTTGCATTGCATTTACATATCCTAACATACATGTTTATTCATTTCCAGGTGCATATTTTACCCCCGATTCCAGTCATCAGGTTCTCACAAGGATGAATACTAAAGAGAGGAAGAATATCATCAGTTACAAGTTCCTCACGCCTACTCTAGGCCCTATTGTTGTCCTGAAAGGAATGGCGAGCACGGAAGTGCGGGAAGCTTTCGAAGAGAAATATGGGTGGATTTTATCTTTTGTGTGCAATGTCAGTGATTACGAATACAGGGGTCTCCATACTTTGATGCAGTTCTACGACCCTCCTCTGAGGTGTTTTGTATTTCCAGATTATGTGTTGGTTCCTACTTTAGAGGAGTATTCCAACATGTTAGGGATTGCTATCAAGGAGGAGCCTCCTTTCTTTGGGTCTGTGGGTGGTCTTGACTTTGGAAAAGTGGCTGGTGCTCTTTATTTGAGCAAGTCAGAGTTAGAAGCCAATATCTCCAACAAAGGAAAGCTTCGGGGTTACAAGCTGGGGTATTTGATAAAGAAGGCTTAGGAGGCTGCGAAAGACGGGATTTGGGTTGTTTTTAATGCTTTGCTAGCCCTTTGTGTATATGGTATTGTATTGTTTCCCAACGAGCCTGATTTTGTTGATACGGACGCCATTTGGATATTCATGATGAAAAATCCAGTACCAACGCTGTTGGGAGATCTTCACTACGCCTTATATAATAGAAATGAAAAGAAAAGAGGAGGGATAGTTCGTTGCTGTGCACCTTTGTTCTATAAGTGGTTTGCAAGTCGCTTACCGCAATCAGGAGCTTTTGTGGATTCTAAAAATTCTCTAGAATGGAGCCAGCGCTTAATGAGACTAGTTGCCAAAGACATCATATGGGTAGATCATGGGCTAATTGGCAAGAACATTATCCACAGCTGTGGTGAGTTTCCTAATGTTCCACTAATAGGAAGAAAGGGGGGAATAAACTATAATCCTTCTTTGGCCGTCCGACAATTTGGGTATGCTCTGACGGGTCCGCCCATTAAGAGAGATGTAGAAAAGTCCCTGTATTTCCACGCATCAGATGGTTTGGAGACAGCACAAAAAGTCTCTGAAAGCTGGGCTAGCGTACTGAAGAAAGGGAAAGTGGCTCTGGGCAAACCCAACAATCGGGCTTATCCAGCATATGAAGAGTGGGTGAAGAAAAGAGTGGAAGATTTTCACTTGCCTTTTCGTAAGGCGCCCCTTCTGTATCCTGAGGATGAGAAAGAAAGAAGTACTGCCATTGTGGAAGAATTCGACAAGTTGCAAGCTTCGGTGAAAAAGCTTCAAGGAGAGAATTTTGAGTTGAGCAGTCGTCTTCAAGAAGCGCTATATACCAACAAAAGATTGGAACAGAAAGCCCAAGACGCCGAACAAATTTTAGCAGCAAGAGAAAGGGATTTTGCAGAAAGGGCTCAACATTTCCAGAAAATTAGTAAGGGTGCCGATGCCACCACTCAAGCTCACAAGAAGACCAAACAGGCTTTAGCCCCGAATAAAGACGCGCTAGCCAAGCTTCAGCAAGCCTGGGATGAGGTCAGAATGGAGAATACAGAGCTGCGAGAGCAATTAAAGGCCAAAGACGACGAGCTTCTTAGAGCGCATGAACAACGAAGAAAGTATCGGGAAGACTTTGGAAAAAACCAAAAGCAGCTGGAGAATGTTAATGATAAACTGAAAGTGTCCAAGAAAAAGCTTGAGGATTCCATGGTGGAGATGGGAGGACTCAAGATTCAAGCTAGAGTGAAAAGGTTTAAGGAAGTGAGTACTGATGAAGCTCTCCTGATGCACGCAGATTCACTAGCCGAAGCTCTGAAGAGGATAGACATTTTGATCAAAGAGTTGATTGAAAGGCTGGGTCATTAGCGCACCAGAATCCTTTTTGAAGAAATCAAGCATTCTAGTGAGAAATTGAAAGATTTGGAGTTAGATGTTTGCTCTTTCTTCCTCATCTTTTTAATGTAATCTTGTTGATGTACTGTTGGCTACCATCAGGCTTGTTGATGGAGTCATTTCCTTGATGTACTTCCCATTTACAGACTCGTTGTAAAATGCTTCGGCACTTATTAGTTTTCTGTTGAATTCAATGAATGGCTTATTCAAAGGGGTTTCTTCAGCATCACGCTATTCACCAGCACATTATCACAACAGTTTATCACAGCATAGTTCTTCGCAATATTTTTCTCTCAACATTGTGTGACTATTATTGAGCTTCTTATGATTAAGACTGGAATCAGGGTGTAAAATGCCCTGGCAATGAAAAACATGACATTTTCATTCTCATAATCATAAGCATTTTTGCATAACAGGTACTTGTTCCGGTTTTCCCTAACTCTTATTTGGTTTCAGGCAAGATAGCTGACCAACCGATTCATCAATATTCTACTCGACTCAACCAAAAAAGAGTGATGGAGCAAATGCAAGCAAAATTGGCCGCCATGCAGGCCCGTATCACCCAATTCATGGAAATGATGCAAGGGGTCGCACAGGGACAGGAGCAACTCAGAACTCTCGTTCAGCCCCTGGTAGCAAGGGTGAATGAGAATGAGGTACTTCATGGTGGTGTCCAGAACAATGTTATTCCTCCGAGCGGAGGTGCTAATGGACACAATGTTCAGAGTGGACCTCCGGGCGGAGTTCCAGTTCACACTGTTGTTATCCCTCCGGGCGGAGGAGAGAATGTGGTGATTCCTTCTGTGGTTGGAGGGGGAAACAGTATCCATGCAGTTCATGGCCATCACTTTGATGACCAATAAGACGATGTTTTTTCTGTACCAGGTGGAGATGCTGGTCTCCCGGTTGTTGATGACCAAAGGATCAGAATGATTAAAGAGCAGCTAAGAGGGTGGTAAATCAAAATTCTGTGGGCATGGATCTGGATGACCTAGGGCTGGTTCCAGATGTGAGAATTCCTCATAAGTTTCAAGTCCCCACTTTTGAGAAGTACAACGGCACTACTTACCCCAGGACACATGTTCGGGCATACGCAAGAGAGATGGCTGCGTACTCCCGTGATGAAAAATTGTTGATGCACTTCTTCCAAGACAGCTTGTCTGGAGCGTCCCTGGAATGGTATATGCAACTCGAGAGGAGCCATGTACGCAACTGGAGAGAGATGGTGGAAGCATTTATGAAACACTATCAATATAATATTGACTTGGCTCCCAATTGTACACAGTTACAAAATATGTCTTAAAAGAGTGGTGAAAGCTTTAAAGAGTATGCGCAGAGATGGCGCGAGCTGGCGGCAAGAGTATAACCGCCTATGCTGGAGAAGGAAATGCTGAATCTGTTCATGGATACTTTGCCGGGACATTATTATGAAAAGCTGTTACCTTGCATGTCGGGCAAGTTTGCCGACTTGATCATGGTTGGAGAGATGCTAGAGGGTGGAATCAAAGCTGGGAAAGTATCGGGTAATGAGGGGTCATCTTCTGGACAGGGGAAGAAACCATATGCGAATTACAAAAAGAAGGAGGAATTTTATACAGAACCCAATGCCTGATCATGGTGGCCCAACGGTTAACGCTGTGTTAGAGGAGAAGGAATTTTTGAATCTGGTTATGAATGTGAACGAATTAAAGACTCCTTTGATGGTGGTAAAGGAGAGATTATTGATGGGTGGAGTGGACCCCGGTTGTGACAAAAATTGTTCAGAATGTTTGATACAGACGAATGGTTGTAGGTTGTTGAAATCAGGAGTTCAAAAGTTGATAGATGAAGGCAGGTTGCAGTTTGACAGATTTGACCAACGAAAAGAGGTTATTGGCAGTGATGTGGCTACCATCACCATTCCATTTAAGACAGTCACAATTTCAGCGGCGGCAAGACCAGCGCCAGTGGTAGTTACAGGTCCTGGGCCCATTCCCTATGAGAGTACCAAGGCCATTCCTTGGAACTATGGGGCAGAAGTTTTCGTTAATGGGCAGAAATAAGAGTTAATGGGAACGTCAGTAGCAAGTTCCAGTCTTGAGGAAGCAGGAGCTATTACCCAGAGCGGCAGAATCTTCACTCCTTCTGATGAACAGGCTAATAATTCCAGATAGAACAAGGGTAAACAGGCCGTGGATAATTCTATGCAGACCCCGGCAGTGACTGACTCCGTAGTAAGGCCAGCTGATAGTCCCTTCTCTGAGAATGTAGAGGAATTTATGAGGTTGATTCGAAGAAGTGACTATAAAATTGTGGATCATTTGCGTCAGACACCGTCCAAGATATCCATCTTATCTTTGTTGTTGTGTTCGTAAGCTCATCGAAACGCATTGTTGAAAGTACTGAATGCTGCTTATGTGCCCCAAGAGATCTCAGTCAATCAGCTTGAGGGGGTGATAGCCCATGTTAATGCAGGCAACGGTTTGGGGTTTACTGATGCTGACTTGACCCCAGCTAGAAGAAACCATAATAATGCCTTGCATATTTCTGTTGAGTGCCGTGGGTCATTGATGTCTCACGTGCTTGTGGATACAGGATCATCTTTAAATGTTTTGCCCAAGAAGGCATTGATGAAGTTGGATACCCGAGGGTTGATATGCACGCCAAGTGATTTGGTGGTGCACGCATTTGATGGTTCTAAAAGGGCTGTTTTTGGAGAGGTTGTGCTGTCAATTAAGGTTGGCTCGGAGGTCTTTGACGCCACGTTCTATATAATGGATATTCAGCCCGCTTACAGCTGTTTACTTGGTCGGCCGTGGATTCACAGTGCTAGGGATGTAACGTCTACACTCCATCAGAAGCTGAAGTATATGGTGGATGGACATGTGGTGATAGTTTGCGGAGAGGACGACATTATGATAAGCCATCTATATACTTTCAAATATGTGGAGGTAGATGGCAAGATACAGGAGACGTTATGTCAGGCTTTTGAAGCGGTACAAGTTCATGAAGAAGTTCCCAAAGAGGTTAGCCCATCTGAAATGGTTAAGCAGCTTACAGTGGTAGAGTAGCCGGAGATTTCTATGTCATCCCTTAAAGATGCACGGGCTGTAGTTGAAGCTAGAAACTCAAAAAAATGGGGTCAGATTATTGAGGTACAGAAGAAGCAAGATACTTATGGGCTGGGTTACAAGCCACCCAGGCGTCCTGAAGAGCCTCCGAAGTTTTACGGCCTGGTTCGTTTTACCAGTGCTGGGGTATTCTTTGATAGAGTCAACGCTATTGAAGAGGATGGGGACAGTGATTGCGACATGGATAATTGGATCCGCCCCTGCATGCCTGGTCAAAGTCCACGCAATTGGTCATCAGAGAAGATTATCCAAGTGACTGGCCCTGAGTAATTATCTCTGTTTTTCTGTTATGTTTGATCCTATGCTCTGCCCAAGGCGTAGTGACTCTTGTTTGTAGGGCTTGAACATTCCGTATGCTTTTCCTTGTCAATAATAAAGGACTTTTCGCATTCAAATGTTTATGATCTCTGTTTTTCTGTTTTATTTTGTGCATAAAATCATATCAAAATGGCAATGTGTTTTGTTTGTTGCATACGTAATGAAACATGAATCATCTATCATGCAGGTTACCTTGTTCAGATTCCATCCCCCATGATTCGGCTATGGCTCAGTATGATTTCGATAATCCCATATATCAGGCCGAAGAAGAGGCTGAGGAAGGCTGTGAACTTCCTAAGGAATTGGCCAGGCTACTAAAATAGGAGGAAAGGGTCATCGTGCCGCATCAGGAGGAGATTGAGATTATTAATTTGGGAACAGAGGATGCGAAGAAAGAGGTAAAGATTGGGGCTGCTTTGGAAGACAGTGTAAAGAGAATATTGATTGAGATGCTTTGAAAGTATGTGGATATCTTCGCCTGGTCTTACCAAGACATGCCTGGGCTTGACACCGACATCGTGGTACACCGGTTGCTGCTCAAAGAGGGATGTACTCCGGTCAAGAAGAAATTGAGGAGAACGAAACCTGAAATGTCTGTCAAGATCAAAGAGGAGGTTCAGAAGCAGATAGATGCTGGATTTCTGGCTGTGACAAGTTATCCTCCGTGGGTTGCTAACATTGTGCCTGTACCTAAGAAGGACGAAAAGGTCAGGATGTGTGTTTGATTATAGAGATCTGAATAGAGCAAGCCCAAAAGATGATTTCCCTCTCCCTCACATCGACGTGTTAGTGGACAATACCGCTCAATACTCTGTGTTTTCCTTCATGGATGGCTTCTCTGGGTATAACCAAATCAAAATGGCCCCAGAGGATATGGAGAAAACAACGTTCATAACACCGTGGGGGACATTCTATTACAAAGTAATGCCCTTTGGATTGAAAAATGTTGGGGCAACTTATCAGCGGGCAATGGTGACTCTCTTTCATGATATGATTCACAAAGAGATCGAAGTATATGTTGATGACATGATTGCGAAGTCACAAACAGAGGAGTAGCATCTGGTAAATCTGCAGAAGATTTTTGATAGGTTGATAAAGTTCAGACTGAGGTTGAATCCGATCAAGTGCACCTTCGGGGTGAGATCGGGAAAACTACTGGGGTTTATCGTCAGCGAAAGAGGTATCGAGGTTGATCCTGCTAAAGTAAAAGCCATACAAGATATGCCTGAGCCGAGAACAGAAAAAGAGGTTCGTGGTTTTCTGGGGAGGTTGAACTATATTGCCAGGTTCACATCTCATCTTACAGCCACTTGTGAACCAATATTCAAATTGCCGAGAAAAGATCAACCAGTCAGGTGGAATGAAAATTGTCATAAGGCATTCGAAAAAAAAAAGAATATTTGCAGGAACCTCTAGTCCTTATGCCACCAGTGCCAGGAAGGCCATTGATTATGTATCTTACGGTTCTTGAGAACTCAATGGGGTGTGTGCTCGGTCAACAAGACGAGTCAGATAGAAAAGAGCATGCCATATACTACCTGAGTAAAAAGTTTACTGATTGTGAGTCGAGGTACTCAATGCTGGAAAAAACATGTTGTGCACTCGCTTGGGCAGCTAAGCGTTTAAGGCAGTATATGTTAAACCACATAACCCTCTTGATTTCGAAGATGGATCCGATCAAGTATGTGTTTGAAAAGCAGGCGCTTTCTGGAAGAATAGCCCGTTGGCAGATGGTTCTGACAGAGTATGATATTCAATATGTTTCCCAGAAAGCCATTAAGGGAAGTGTTTTGTCAGAATATCTTGCCGAACAGCCAATTGAGGATTATCAACCGATGAAGTTTGAGTTCCCGGATGAGCATATTATGTATCTGAAGATGAAAGACTGTGAAGAGCCTCTACATGATGAAGGACCTGAAATTGGATCCCAGTGGAAGCTAGTCTTTGATGGGGCTGTCAATTTATACGGTAACAGAATCGGGGCAGTCATTACGACTCCACAGGGTTCTCATATACCCTTTACTGCCCAGTTAGCGTTTACATGCACCAACAATGAGGCGGAGTATGAAGCATACATCATGGAGTTAGAAGAAGCAATTGATTTGAGAATCAAAAACCTCGATGTTTATGGTGATTCCGTGTTGGTGGTTAATCAGATCACAGGTGAATGGGAAACTCGTCAAGTGAATTTGGTGCCTTATAACAACTATGCCAGAAGGTTGTTACCTTTCTTTGATAGAGTTGATTTCCATCACATACCCCGGTTAGAGAATCAGATGGCAGATGCGTTGGCAACGTTATCATCAATGTATCAGGTGAACCGTTGGAATGAAACTCCCTCGATCAGGATCATGCGTCTGGATAGACCCACTTTTGTGTTTGCAGTTGAAGGGGTATCAGATGGCAAGCCTTGGTATCATGATATTAAGGTCTTTCTGAAGATTCAGGAGTATCCGGTTGACGCGTCCACCAAAGATAAGAAAACTCTGAGGAGGCTAGCGGGAAATTTCTTTTTGAACAAAGACGATGTACTGTACAAGAGGAACTTTGACATGGTCTTGCTACGTTGTGTTGATGAACACAAGGCAAGCCTGTTGATGGAGGAAGTTCATGAAGGTTCTTTCGGTACTCATGCCAATGGGCACGCTATGGCCAGAAAACTGTTGAGGGCGGGGTATTATTGGATGACTATGGAGTCTGATTCAAGTACGCCCGGAAGTGTCATAAGTGCCAGATCTATGCAGATGAGGTACACGTACCGCCTACTCCTCTGAATGTGTTGTCATCGCCTTGGCCCTTTGCCATGTGGGGCATTGATATGATCGGGAAGATTGAGCCGACTGCTTCCAATGGGCATCGTTTCATCTTGGTTGCCATTGATTATTTTACGAAATGGGTGGAAGCGACCTCATATGCCAACGTTACCAGACAAGTAGTAGCCCGGTTTATCAAGAAGGACATCATCTGCCGGTATGGAGTCCCGGAGAGAATCATTACTGACAATGGTTCAAATTTGAATAACAAGATGATGAAGGAGCTATGTCAGAACTTTAAGATCGAACATCACAATTCTTCTCCTTATCGCCCGAAGATGAATGGGGATGTTGAGGCGGCAAATAAGAATATCAAGAAGATTGTGCAGAAAATGGTAGTGACGTATAAGGATTGGCATGAGATGTTGCCATATGCTTTACACGGTTATCGTACTTCGGTGCATACATCAACTAGGGCAACACCTTTCACGCTTGTATATGGTACGGAAGCAGTTCTACCAGTAGAGGTTGAGATTCCTTCGTTACGGATTTTGGTAGATGTGAAGCTTGACGAAGCTGAGTGGGTGCGTTCCCGATTGAATCAGTTGAATCTGATCGAAGAAAAGAGATTGGCAGCCATTGCACATGGCCGGTTGTACCAGAGCAGGATGAAGAAAGCATTTGATCAAAAGGTGCGTCTTCGGTGCTTTCAAGCTGGCGAATTGGTGTTAAAAAGGATCCTTCCTCCTCAAACAAATCACAGGGGCAAATGGACTCCAAATTACGAAGGTCCATATGTAGTGAGACAGGTCTTCTCTGTCGGAGCCTTATTACTCTCAACTATGGATGGGGAAGATTTTACATCCCCTGTGAACGCAGACGTAGTCAAAAAATACTTTGCATAAAAGAGACCCACTGGACATAAAAAGAAGATCCAGGCGAAAAAGGGGCATCCTGACGAAACATAAAAAGAAAAGGTTCGGGAAAAATTTAGGGATAAAAAAGAAAAAGAATAAACCCGCAAAGTTGAAAACCTAACAAGGCAATTTTGGCAAAAATGGGTATCCCGGTGGATTGAAAACCCGTAAAGGGCGATCCAGGCAAAAGTTAGGGATTTGAAAGCAAGAGGTTGCTGTCTGCGTTCGATCTGTAAACATTTTTGATACGCGGGAATTTCGAAGGAAAGGAATCTGCCCAGTCAGCCTCTCCGATGGTCAAAGCATATACGGATGAGCGAGACATACGGGTCATAGCTGAATCGAATCATGATGGACATCTGTTCCCCACATTGCTGACATGTGTATTTTCTTTTTATGTTTGTGCAATTACCTCTTTTCAGGAATTGCCTCCGAATGTAAATGCCTATTTACAGGCCAATTCATTCAATAAAATTTTCACTTCAGTCGAAGAGCTTTCCATGTTTGTTTTATTTTTACTGTTTGTTTGTGAAAAGTCTGATATTTTGATAAGACATTGCATGCAAAATGTTAAGCTTTACGAAGCATATCGGAAAACAGTGGAAATTGCTCGTGAAATAGTCATTAGGATGATAATCTAGATAACTATTTTGTGTTGCCTATTGATCTTGTTTGCAGGGTAGCAGGATTTCTCCCCAGTAGAGTGCCTCTCCTCAGCACCTAAAAGATCTATTACTCCACGGCAAGTAGTCAGAGGACTGGTATTTAGTTACCTCTGCAAGAAAGGAGATGCTTGTTTCACTAGCAGCTGAGTGTTCTAATCCCCAGCAGGGTAAGGTGAATCTTTTCCTCAGCAGGTTATTACTCTCCCCAGCCAGAGTACAGAGGATTATATCCCCCGCTAGAGTGGTGGTGGGTCTATTACTCTCTTAAGAAATAGCCATAAGTCTATATGTCTGTATTCCCAGCAAGAGACTGTTGGAGTATTTTATTTGGACAAAGATGTTATTTCCCCACAGAGACTGAACGCCTACCTTTCTTAGCTGATCAAGAAAAGGTTGTCTCACCCACAATGGTTTGGCCTGATCCCCAGCAGATGGTTAATCTTTGTGGTATCCTCTAGCTGATGTTATCAATCAACATACCCCAAGCAGGATTCGGTATTATTGCCTTGTTATCCCAAGCAGAGTGTGGTGGTGATCCTCTCGGTGGTTTGTTTAACTACAGTTGATATCCCCAGTAGGTCTTAAGTCCAATCGTTATTGGCATTCTTTCACATTCAGGTAGAGGTCATTGGTAATCCCCAGCGGAGAGCATTTCTCTTTGGGCTTCAATTCAATAGTTCCATCCATCCCCAACAGAGTGGAAGTTTTCTCGGAGTTTTCATCTCCAGTAGAGTTTGGGATCAGGAAGATATTCCTGGAAGTCTTCATCAGCATGGTCTGTGAAGTTTGTCGTCCCCTGTGGAGCTGCCTTGGTCTTCAGCATTTATTTTGCTGGAGCGCTTCTTTTGCATTGCATAAGCATTCTTGCATGGCATCCTCCCAAACGTGTAGCATTTCTATCCCGTATGGAGCATTACGCCATAGAAATTCAAACATATGCATTCGTAGCATAAGCCAGGTTTGATATCTGTGACCAGTATCTTTCCCCAGCAGAAAGAGACGACATTCAAGAGATGTTGTTTGACATTACACCGCAACTAGTGGGCCTTTCTTACTGTTGTTCCTTCTGGTACTCCCCTACAGAGTTGTCTGGGTAGATTTCTCTTCCCCCAGCGGAGTCATCTTCTTTTCAGGTCGTAAGTCTGTTGATTCTACTTCCTGTGCATTTGCGACGGTAATCCCAACTTTTGGTTGGTATTCCATTTGTTTTCCCAATTTTTGGTTGGTATTCTCTGCTCTCACTCAATATTGGTTAGCTTCCCTCATTCCAACTTTTGGTTGGTATCCTTTCTTTATCCCAACTCTTGGTTGGTTTCTTTTGTTGAGGTCGCCTTTGGTCGGCGTTCTCGTTATTCCGACTTTTGGTTGGCATCCTCTTCGTTCATCCCAACTCATGGTTGGTCTTGCTTGCTGTGAGTACGCCTTTGGTCGGCGTCCTCGTAATCCCAAAATTTGGTTGGTCTTCTCTTGGTTATCCCAACTTTTGGTTGGTATTCCCTTTATTTTCCCAACTTTTGGTTGGTATCCTTTCTCTATCCCAACTCTTGGTTGGTCTCTTTTGTTGAGTTCGCCTTTGGTCGGCGTTCTTATTGAAATTCTGGTACCAGATATTTGATGTTACGTGTGATGTTACAACATCAATATCTGCTGTATGAACAAGACAATAACAGAACTGAAAAACACACAAGGATTGTTCACCCAGTTTGGTTCAACAACCTACATCTGGGGGCATACCAAGCCAGGAAGGAAGTCCACTATTAGCAGTATCAAATTACAGACTCAACAAACCAGTTGACAATCTACCTAATTTAATAACTACCCAATGACCCTTCTATCTAAGTCCTCCCTAGATAAGAGACTCCATCTCACTTCCAATCATCGCAATGATGTCTAGCAGTCAACATCTCCGCCACTGGATCAACAGCTTGATTTCCAAAAACTCTCTAAACACATAGAAGACACACTCCTATAACACATCTTGGAGTTGCTTCAAAGCTTCCTCCAAGAACAATACAAAACTCATTACCTACAGGTTTCTGAGTAAGAACACAGTGACCATCTCACAACCCGAGTGGTTCACTTAGACAAAGCCCTAATGATCTACATCTTGGACCCACCTATTCTAGATTACAAGCATTCTATTTATAACTTTTTCCTAACTGGATTTGGGCCTTCAAATCACAACAAATCTTCTGTACCAAATCTGCAAAAGATTCTGATACTAAATAGATCTTCAATCAAATCTTCAATTAAATCTTCAATCAAATCTTCATATTTTAAATACTCAATCTTTACTAGATTTTATCTTTAATCTTCCACACCTTTAAATCAGCTCCACATAATATTTCCAGGACATTATGTATCTTTTAAATCTTCACTTTTTGGTTCAGTTGCAAGATCTTCTCCACACAAATAGGAACAATTCTCCATGTCTATTTTCACAAAAATAGTAACAAACTATTCTCCACAAGATATGCAGAATTAATTGTATCAGAATAAATCTTCTCCAATAAATTCGCCTGTAGTCTCTCTATCTCTCAGCAAAAAATCTCACTAACAACAAAACATCCTAACACGCGCTGCCCTAAAACATCACAGACTGATGTTCTGATGTTCTGGTATAGTGATGTCAAGACATCACTTATAACATCAGCATAGAAAACTTCCAACCCTGCAACAGCTAATGATAAGAACCAATGTTATGACATCAGACATATGACATCAACATTGTTCAACTTTGTTTTACCAAAATTCCAGCCAACACAAGAACTAACAATCTCCCCCTTTGGCTAATTTTGGCTAAAACAAACTCTGCCATCATCAAAACACCTAGCAACACCTCTTCAACAAGCTGCATAAACTCACTTTCACATCAGCATCTTTCACATCAGCATAGGGCAAACTCCCCTTCAAACCAAGAACCAGCTCACAGTTGTTCACACACTCTCCCCCTTTTTAGCGATAATTGGACAAACTCTGAACAAAAAAATTCCAAAATCACACTCTGAATCATCCAACCAATATACTCATAACAAAATCCAGACTCAGCAGCTACTACTGTACATTCTCTCCCCCTTTTTGGCCAAAAATTGACAAACATTGGTGTAAATGTATACTTCTGATTCAATCCATTGACACACAAATCTGTAGAACCAGGTGTAGCGAGCGATTTTGGACGCGGTTCTTAAGCGCTGGTCGCTCTCTGCGGTTTGAACTTAAACTACAAGTCGATTAATTTTTTATCCTATTGTGAGCTGATGAAGGAAGGGAAATAGATGTCTCCAATTAACCCTGCTTTGCATACTGAGTTTAAACAGTGGTCTGTTAGGTTACGGATGCTATCAATGTGGGGGGGCCTTTGTACTGGTTATTTGTATTTTCGCCAATACAGTTTCTTTCTTTTTATCTAGACAGAAGGTTTCTGGCGGGGAACAAGGATTAGGATGTTAGGACTGATGCTTTTTGATGTGAGAGTATGGGATTTGGGTTTTTTGTTTAGTGTGCTCGCTAAGATTTTTCTATCAATCTTATGCCTACGTATTCCCGTTTACCGAAACAGGGAAATCAGAGCGTTCGTAGTTCCTCCTATTCTATGGGAGGAAATGGTTGTTTTGGTGTCTTGTTCAAAGCCCAAGACATGAAGCGAAAGGTGATTTGTATCTTGTTCAAAGCCCACGATATGAAGCTAAAAGGTCTCAACTTTAGAGAGAATTTGTCATCTCTAAAGAAGGGTTTGTCTATCACAACTGTTGGGTGACTGGTTATAAAGGAGAATTACTTTAACCGGGATTTGTGAATCCGGCAATGCCATAATTTCCTTTATAGGGATTTTAACCTGAAGGAGAAGACTTTAACTCAGTGTAGAGCAATGCTATCTTTCCTTAGGAATTTCTCATGCTAAAAGAGGGACAGTGGCATGGATATAGATGATCCAGAGGCTTGCCGCTTACAGCGATTAGATGAAAGGGAAGGAGTTGTTGATGTTTGTATACTGTGAACGAGGCACAGCTTTGATGCTAAAAGGTTAATTGGATTAACCAGTGGTTTTCTTATATAAAGCCTAAGAGCAGGCTAATATGTGTCTCGTACAAAGCCCGAGAGAGAGGCTAAAAGGTTTTGACCCGACGATGGCGTCTTTTGGTATCTCGTATGAAGCCCGAGATGGAGGCTGTCTGACCCAACAAGAGAGTTTTTGTATCTCGTACGAAGCCCGAGATGGAGGCTAACATTTGTTTGGCTCAATATGAACCTTTTTGTATCTCGTATAAAGCCCGAGATGGAGGCGAAAGGGTGATTGACTCAACGAGGGAGTCCCTTATGTGTCTCGTACAAAGCCCGAGAGAGAGGCTAAACGTTGTTTGACTCCGCTGGGGAGGATCATTGTACAAAGCCCAAGATGGAGGCTATGGTTACTGTTTCAGTTGAGTGACAGGTCCAGTTCTTATATGAGTAACACTGTACTCATGGATTTGATTCAAGGATCCGGGTTATTCCTGTTCTTTAAGAAAGCGGGAAATCCAAAGGGTATTGAGACTGTCCGAGTCTGCGGGTTTCCTTCCTATTTAACGAAGGGGTCACTTGAGAATGTCTTGGAGACTCAAGGGTCTTAGACTATCCAAGTCTAAAGTGTCATCTTTTGTACTATGCTTTGAGAAACAGTAGTAGACTCTATGAAAGGGCTGTTCTATGAAGATGACTAAGTTCTGTTCCTATACCTCTAGGAGGTCCTCGGGACAATTTGTACGAAGCCCAAGAGGAGGCTGGAAACTTTTAAGAAGCCGATCGGTCCTTGTACGATGCCCAAGAGAAGGCTATCATTCCCGGAGGAAGAGATCATTATACGAAGCCTAAGAGGAGGCTGTGAATACTTCTAAGAAGCCGTAGGGTCCTTGTACTAAGCCCAAGAGGAGGCGGGGTTGCTTTTAGGAAGCCTGTGGGTCCTTGTACGATGCCCAAGAGGAGGCCGATGCTTTTAGGAAGCCGATGGGTCCCCAAACCCCGAGAAATTCAAGGAAAGCTATTCACAAGGAATAGATCAAGTCAGGAAAGTTCGAGAATTTGGAAGAAACTCAAAGACGCCATTCACGGAGAATACATTCATCTCTGGGAATAGAGTTTCTTGACAATTCCTAATGAGGACAGCCGAAGAGAAGACTGTATCTGGTGATCCTATTGGGGATCTAGTTGTCTATTTCTACGAATAAACGAAACGGCGTCACCTAGTTCTAGACGTAGTTTCCGGGGAAACTCGAAATATCTATACTATTATTACACAGTTGATATGAGTTTACGAAAGAAGACTTACAGTAAAACAGCCCCACAATACAGTTATATGTATATGAAAGCAGTAAATGAAAGCAATAACCACTTACTCGGTTGTAGAGCTTCCATGCTGTTTGGTTAGTTGTTCAACAAAGAAAGATTGAAAACAACAGTATATTCAAAATCAAAGGAGAAAGTGCTTTGAAAAAGAAAGATTTGGGGCTTACAGCTCAAGGAGAGGCCCAGGGTTTTATCAGTGAGCGCACTGTTTGAATTTGTACAGAGGGACTTATACAAGTGACTGAGGCCCAAAATGTTTTTCTGTACAAAGGGATGGGTCTTACACTCTCTCGAGAGGCCCAAAAAGTTTTAAAGAAAAAGAGTGGGGCTTATAACACGAGGGTAGGCCCAGATGATTTTTCCGTTTAAAATGGCGATCAGGCCGAGGTTTTCTTTTAACGCAGAGGGACTTACACAATAAGTGAGGCCCAAAATGTTTTGGTTAAAAGGGGATTGGGTCTTACACTCTATTAGAGGCCCAAAAGTTTTGAATGGGTCTTATAGCTCGAGGAGAGGCCCAAAAGGTTATTTTTCAAAAGGCGACGATCGCGCCGTTTGTTTTTGACGGTATCGGGACTTATACAATGCACTGAGGCCCAAAAATGATTTGGTCAAAAAAGGATTGGGTCTTACACTCTATTAGAGGCCTAAAAGTTTTGAATGGGCCTTATAGCTCGAGGAGAGGCCCAAAAAGTTAAAAAGGCGACGATCGCGCCGTTTGTTTTTGACGGTATCGGGACTTATACAATGCACTGAGGCCCAAAAATGATTTGGTCAAAAAAGGATTGGGTCTTGCACTCTATTAGAGGCCCAAAGTGTTTTGAAAATGATTTATGAGGGTTGAATTAATCCAAAAACCCTAATTTGTTTTCAAAAATGTATTTAATTGAATAAAAATTCAATTAAAATGATCAAAATTGTTTAACATGTGAAAAACAAATTGTGATCTTGGATTAATGCTTCAAAAATTAAGTATTGACCTACAAAATAATTAGAAAGCATTAAAAGTTGCAAAATCAATGTGGAAAAAATATTTAAAATGTCAAAAACAATTAAAATATTAATTCTTTGCAAAAATATCAATTATATGAAATAAATAATATTTTTGGGATATTTTGGGAAAATAAAATATTTTAACATTTTTGTGAATTATTAAAAAAATAATCAACTCAAAATCATTAAAACTCAGAGAGAAATTAATTTTTGAATCAATTAAACAAAAATCACAAAATTCAAATATTTGAAAATTCAAAAAAGGCGCCAAGAACAGCTGAAGAACACGCGCGTGTTCTGGGTTTGGCTGATTTGCATTTTCTATCCAATCTCCCTGAATACTTGATTATAACATGCAATCCATATATCATTATGCTCGTCTCAGCCTCACGATCATGTCTATGTCCATTAATTTCATTTAAATTAAACACATAACAAGAAATCATGAAAAATCCTCAAGAACCCTAATTTCTGCATGAAGGCTAGGATTTTTGATACACGATTCAAACAATGCAATTAATTGAGGGAAAACATTCCATGCATGATTATGAACATATGGCCAAATTATTGTGCGAGGAAATATGCATAGATTGAGAGATGACCAAGTGTATGCTTACCTCTAGGCCGTGACAGCAAGTGCAATGTGATTTTTGATTTGGAGGTGTTACAGATGAGTGGTGATGATCTGAACAACTTCCTTACACTCTATGGAACTTGATTGAAACTTGATTTGGAACGATTTGTGGTACCTCAGCTCAACTTGATTGAAAGTTTGAGCAACCAGCTGGTGATTGTGTGAAATCTGTGTTCCAGATGTTATGTGAGTGTTTGGATCACTTCTATATGATGTATGTGAGGTGTGTGAGTGATTGGTTTGATTGGAAAAGCTCTCAAACTCAAAACCCGATAGCTACCTTGCTAAGAAAGGCATTTTTGCCAAGAGAAAGAGATTTTGAGGAAAGCATTTGTTAGATGGCTTTGGTGTACTCAAACTGATCACAATTGAGCTCTATTTATAGTAGAGCAAGTTTGTTTTGGGATCCACAGTGAATGGCAACTGCAGCAGGTGTATGTTCAATGTTGGCCAATGGAAATCCAAGTCTCCTCTAGCCATTGACTAGAGGTTAGGGCGCAGAGCTTTGGTTCCCTTGGTCTTGGATAAGTCTTGACTGATTTCAGATGAGAATGGCTCAGTCCATGCCACCTTGATGCTTCCATTGAATGCTTCAATCCAAATTTGGAGTCTTGTCCCTATTTTGGCCATTCTAGGTTCAACATGCTATTTCTTGTTCCATGGACTTTGGAGGCTTGGCTCAGTGATTGTCCCCTTTAGATTCAAACCTGAGATGTGTCCAAGTGGATAGGAGCATTTGAATTTGGATGATTTTGGCAAATCGAGCAAAATTGCAAATTCTGCCTTGCCCTTGACAGATTTCAGCAAGGTAACTTGCCAATGTCATATCTCATGGTGTAAGTTGAATTTGGTAATGTTCTTGACCATTTTGGAAAGCCCTTACATGATACAACAACTGCGTGAACATGTTTGGTTTTGATCTCTTTTGAATCCAAGTGAAAAATCCCCCTACATTTGGCAAAAAGTGAAGGCAGATTCTGACTTAGTGAAAATTTCATTAAGTGTTGGAAAAAGTGACATTTTCACTTTTCATCCATTTTGATCACTCACTAACTCAAAATCCTTAATGAATTGGACTTAGGTCTAGTTGAAGTTTTTGTAGAGGGTAATGAGGGCTACAAATCCATCTTTGGATGAAAAAAAATGGCTTTGTGGTTTAGGAGTTATGATCCTCCAAAGTTGGTGCCCTTGTCACTTTATTTTTAACTTAGAAAATTTTCTAAGTTTTTATGGTTACCCCTTTTACAAGTTATCCCACTTTTCTTGATTTTTCTTGATGAATGATGATTCAAATCATACATTAACATCATTTTAGGGTTAAAAATCCATTTTGGTGAAAAATCTCAAAAAGTCAAAGTTGACTTTTGTGCACAGTTGACTTTTTATCAGATGAATTCCAAACTGTGCAATTCTTCAGGAAATCATGTCCTTGACCTAAATCAAACTTGATGGACATGTTCCATGGGTGTCATAGGGTATATTGAATCATGTCTTAGGGCTTGGGAGCATGTCCTGGTCAAAAGTCAAAGTTACAGTTGACTTTTTCCTTAAAACCCTAATTGTTGTGCAGATGAAATTGAGACTTGTTGCTCAAGCTTATTGGATTAATCCATTGTTCCAAATGGATCAATATAGTTCATTAGAGACCCTCAAACCCTCTCTTGAGGACTTGGTTCGTGATTTGTCCCAAAAGTCAACTTAGGGGTGAATTAGGTCAAGAAACCCTAATTCCTGATTTTTGATTAGTGCAACCCCTGAGGCAAAATTGACTTGATGAATGGGTCCATGAGTTTCCATGGAGTACATTAGGTTGTGTTTTGGATCATTGGCTTGTGCCCAGATGAAAATTTTCCATCTGGAGGCCCTGGTCGACCAAAACCCTAATTTGGTGACACTGTCGATCTTGAGACTTGATCCACCTAGAAGGGAGCATCCTTGTGCTTGATCCTTGAAGTGGGAGTCCTTTTTGATCCTTTGTGTATGTTTGAGAGGTTTAGACAAGTTGTAGATCATGTCATTCCTTGATTAATCCTTTGTCTAAGGCTCTGAGAGGGCTTAAAACCCTAATTTTGATTGTAGTGGATGCTCACCCATCTTTGGGGAGATTGATGAGGTATGATGGTTCCTCCATATTGTGATGATGAGTGACACAATGATGGGACATCTTAGTGGTCAAAATTTGGGGTATGACAGATGCCCCTATTTAATCTTCTTGGACCCGAAGGTGTGAATGACAAAGGTATTCGGGCATTCGAGGTGCAAGAGGATTAAATATCGGAATACCCAAAATTTTGATGGTGGTTATGAATGGTAGCTTGCACATTCATCTTCTTTAGCTAAGCAATGATGCTTAGAAAAGGTAAACTTCCCCTCGATCCTGGTCTTTAGCTAAGGAACTGGTCTCAGTTTTCTTTTGTCAACCTCCCTCCCGTTCCTGGTTTCCTACCAAGGAACTGGTCTCAGTTGTTGATTTAAACTTCCCCCTCGATCCTGGTTTCCCACCAAGGAACTGGTCTTAGTTTCTGTTGTCAATAAACTTTACTGACAAGGGATTCTACTCGTAGCGGTTTTCCTCAAACTTCTCGCCGAATTTTCCTAGGGAGATGCCATTTGAGTGGAAAAAGTTTTGATGTCAAACTTGCTGGGGAACCCAGTCGTCTGAGTTGTAGAGGTGCACAAACTTCTCTGTTGGAGACGCCATTTGTCGATTCTACTGGGGAAAGTGAGTCTCTTGAGAGACTGTTTTCGTTTGGGGGCTTACATCATACTTTTCTCGGGATCTTTCCGGAGAAATGCCATATGATGGGATCTAATTTTGAGGTGCCGATGACCTTTTCATCGGTGGGTTTTTCGAAGAATGGCAGTTGTACTGCCAAATCTCTGCTTAGGAGGCTTTCTCTGGGGATTTTCCTTAATCCGGGAAAGCAAGGATATCATCTTCAATGGCGAAGAGTGACATCGGTCGAAGGTTCTCTGGTCTTTCAGAGGTTCAAGTTATCAAAGTGGTCAAGGGCCAATTCTGATCCAGAAATAAACTAGAGGAGAGAGAATGTTCAGACGCAGCGTTTCCTGACGAGGCAAGAACTGACGACTCGATTGAGAGAACTTATATCACTAGGGGACAAGACCAACTAGAGTGATAGTGATGCAATATGAAATGTGAATTCAAATCAATAATGCATGATGCATGTATGTATATGCTGACAAAACTGACTCAGCATACAAACTGACGGGTGAACACGACTGGATACTCGGCCATCGCGGGGTGTATAGAAATATCACTGGTTCAAGATAGCAATTCCACCTTGCTTAGGAGAGACAGTCCCTGTTGGGAGCTACCGTTGATCGGGCTTAGGAGGTAAGAACTTGGTCGAGGCGTGTCAGACGGAGTATCCGTATCTGGCATAACTGATCCTTCATTTAGGCGCACTAGCTTAGAAGGAGTACTTTGATTCTGCACTTTGAAGCTCGAACACCTTTGGAGAAGCGACCGATGTTCCTTTGATGTTCAACAGTCAAAAGAAATTGCCGACTTTATTTTAAAAGCAGAAAAAGTTTTAATAGATAAATTCATTTTTGTTTTATTTCAAGAATCGTTAATCATGTTAACAACGTCGTTCTGTAAAGCTAAAATAAATAAGAATTACAAACAAAAGCACAAGGGCTCAAATTTTATTGATGAGATGGAGATCAGCCAAACACATGATTCCAAAGAGTATATACAAAGTTTGAAAATGGTAATTTACAGGGAAAAGGGCTACGTTGAAACATAACAACCACTATCCTTCTACCAACTTTGAATTCAGGGCATCCTGAGCTTCTGTCGAAGATGACCTTGACTGGAGTTTTCCTCCGATGGATGGTGTAACTGCTGCTGCTGAGGGACTTGCCTCTGTTGAACATAGTTACTTGCCACTATCCCTAACTTTTGCTTAGATTGTACTGTGATGTTTCCAATCCACCGGGATGATTTTTTTCTCTGTCTCCAACTTTTGCCTGGACCGCCCTTTCGGGTTTTCAATCCACCGAGATGTTTTTTTTTTTTTTTAGTTTAGGCAAAGTATTTCTTGACTACATCAACATTTGTAGGGTAGGCAAATTCCTCTCCGTCCATGGTTGCAAGTCTCAAGGCACCGCCTGAGAAAGCTTTCGTGACCACATAGGGGCCATCATAATTCGGAGTCCATTTACCTCGCGAATCAGTGAGAAATGATTGTATCTTCTTGAGCACAAGGTCTCCTTTTCTGAAGACACGAGATCGGACCTTTTTGTCGAACGCCCTCTTCATTCTCTGTTGATACAGCTGACCATGGCATAGTGCCGTGATTCTCTTTTCTTCGATCAGATTCAGTTTGTCGTGTCGGGTTTGACACCATTCAGCTTCGGTGAGCTTGGCTTCCATCAATACTCGGATTGATGGGATCTCTACTTCTATGGGGAGCACTGCTTCCATGCCATACACTAGAGAGAAAGGGGTTGCCCCTGTTGAAGTGCGGACAGATGTTCGATAACCATGAAGAGCAAAGGGTAGCATCTCGTGCCAATCTTTGTAGGGTACAACCATCTTTTGAACAATCCTCTTGATGTTCTTGTTAGCCGCTTCTACCGCTCCGTTCATCTTTGGTCGATAGGGAGATGAGTTATGGTGTTCAATCTTGAACTCGGCGCACAACTCCTTCATCATCTTATTGTTCAAGTTAGATCCATTATCAGTAATGATCTCGCTTGGAACACCATAACGGCATATGATATTGTTTTTGATAAATCGGACCACCACTTGCCGGGTTACATTGGCGAATGACGCTGCTTCGACCCACTTGGTGAAATAGTCGATGGCTACTAGGATGAACCGATGTTCGTTTGAAGCCTTAGGTTCAATCATGCCGATCATGTCGATTCCCCATATGGAAAATGGCCATGGGTAAGAAAGAACTTTGAGATGTGATAGCGGTACATGAATTTTGTCGGAGTATATCTGACACTTATGACACCTCCTCATGTACTTGTAGCAGTCGGATTCCATGGTCAACCAGTAGTACCCTACTCTTAGAATTTTTCTCGCCATTGTGTGTCTGTTAGCATGAGTGCCAAAGGATCCTTCGTGAATTTATTTTATCAGCATGTTTACTTCTGGTCTGTCTACACATCGGAGCAAGACCATGTCAAAGTTTCTCTTATAGAGAGCGTCACCGCTCAGGAAGAAGCTGCCTGCTAGCCTTCTGAGGGTTTTCCTGTCCTTCCTTAGTGCCCCTAGTGGGTACTCTTGTTTCTAAAGGAAGCATTTGATATCGTGATACCAAGGTTTGTCGTCTATGACTACTTCGATCGCGAAGATGTAAGCGGGCCTTTCAAGGCGCATTATGTCGATCTTAGGTAAGTCATTCCATTGACCCACGCTAATCATGGAAGAGAGAGTGGTTAATGCATCAACCATGTGATTCTCCTCACGAGGAATATGATTAAACTCAATTCTGTTGAAGAAAGGTAGCAACCTTCTTGCGTAGTCTTTGTAAGGAATCAATCCTGATTGGTATGTGTTCCAATCTCCTTTGATTTGATTGATAACCAAAACTGAATCGCTGTATACATCCAAGTTTTTTATCCTTAAATCAATGGCTTCTTCGAGACCCATAATACAAGCTTCGTATTCGGCCTCGTTATTCGCACACTTGAATGTTAGTCTGGCAGTGAAAGGAATATGGGTACCCTGTGGGGGTTATGATGACTGCCCCAATTCCGTTTCCGTAATGATTGACTGCTCCGTCACAGATAAGTTCCCATTGGGAACCTGGTTCTGGCCCTTCACTATGTAGCGGTTCATCGTAATCTTTCATTTTTAGATACATGACATCTTCGTCTGGGAAGTCAAATCCGATTGATTCTTGATCGTCAATCGGTTGATGAGCCAAATGATCGGCTAAAATACTTCCTTTAACGGCTTTCTGAGAGTGGTATTCTATGTCATATTCTGATTGCAACATCTGCCAACGGGCAATCCTTCTCGTGAGAGCAGGTTTTTCGAAAACATACTTGATCGGATCCATTTCGGAGACCAACCAAGTAGTGTGACGAATCATGTACTGGCGAAGACGTTTGGCTGCCCAAGCCAAAGCGCAACAAGTTTTCTCAAGCATTGTGTACCGAGTCTCGCAGTCGGTGAACTTCTTGCTCAAATAGTAAATGGTAGACTCTTTCCTTTTGGTTTCGTCTTGTTGGCCAAGTACCCATCCCATTGAGTCCTCTAGGACTGTGAGGTAAATGATCAGTGGTCTTCCTTCCACTGGAGGTGATAAAATCGACGGATTCAATGGGTATTCCTTAATACTGTCGAAGGCGGTTTGGCAATCTTCTGACCAAACGCAATCCTGGTTCTTTTTCAATAATTTGAAAATCGGCGCACACGTGGCGGTCATAAGGAATATGAATCTGGAGATGTAGTTCAACCGTCCCAGGAATCCTCTGACTTGTTTTTCAGTTTTCGGAGAAGGCATTTCCTGAATGGCCTTGACCTTGTCAGGATCAACCTCAATTCCTTTCTTGCTGACGATGAACCCTAATAGTTTCCCTGAACGGACACCGAAGGTGCACTTGTTGGGATTCAAGCGGAGCTTGAATTTTATTAGACGTTCGAACAATTTTGACAGATGTTCAACGTGCTCACTCTCTATTTTTGATTTTGCAATCATTTCATCGACATACACTTCGATTTCTTTGTGTATCATGTCATGAAACAGAGTAGTCATGGCCCTTTGATAGGTTGCCCTGGCGTTCTTCAAACCGAACGGCATTACCTTGTAACAAAAGGTACCCCATGGGGTAATGAACGAAGTTTTCTCCATGTCTTTCGGCGCCATTTTGATCTGGTTATAGCCCGAGAATCCATCCATGAAGGAGAAAACTTTGAACTTTGCTGTATTGTCTACCAGCATGTCAATGTGTGGTAAAGGAAAGTCGTCCTTTGGACTAGCCTTGTTTAGGTCTCTGTAGTCGACACACATTCTGACCTTTCCATCCTTTTTCGGAACGGGTACGATTTTGGCTAACCATTGAGGATATTCTGGCGTGGCGAGGAAACCCGCATCAATCTGTTTCTGTACCTCCTCTTTGATTTTGATGGCCATGTCCGGGTGAGTGCGTCTCAACCTTTGCTTCACTGGCGAACATTCCGATCTCAACGGTAAGTGATGTTCCACGATGTTGGTATCCAACCCTGGCATATCCTGATAGGACCAAGCGAATACATTGGGGAATTCTCTGAGAAGCTTTATCAAACTCTCTTTGGCATTTGGACTGAGCAGTGCCCCAATCCTGATTTCTTTTCTCTCTTTTTCTGAACCCAAGTTTACCGTTTCCAACGGCTCTTTGTGAGGTTCAATGGACCTTTCCTCTTGTCTGAGTAGTCGGGAGATCTCTTCTGGAATTTCGTTATCATTTTCTTCTTCAGCCTCGAATACCGGGAACTCAAAGTTGGGAGAAGGCATCAGATCGTATGTTTCAACTGAGTTTAAAACAAGCAATCTGCATGACGTGATGATTCGTGTTTAGAAGAGATAGAGAAAATGCAAGTGTGTGCAGTGTTTTATTTTACTGCTTGTTTTTATTTGAATTGTTTTTTAGGATTACCATTTTCTGAAAAAGCAAAAAGAGAAAACAACAATAAATTCGGAAATTACAGAACGACGTTATTTTATTAATGAACAAGTCGATTCTTGAAACTACATCCCTATAAAATAAAACTCTGTCGCTTTGGGCTAAGCAAAGAGGGAAAATTTACAGAAAGCGAGCCCTATCAGAACATCCGTTTCACCTGGGCAGGGTGAAAGGTTAAAGACGGCAATTACTTTGACTGATGAACGATCTTCGGAACCTCGACGGCAACCCATTGGCGGCGAACTCCTCGGTGAATCACAAAGTCTGGCACCTTCCTTTATTTGTCTTCAGAAATAGCGCTGATTTCTGGTGGAGCGAGATCATTGGAATCTGTCTCCCAGGCAGAATTGTCGTAGGAGAATTCCTCTGTTTCATTTTGCATAGCATTTGTGCTCTTAGCTGTATCTCCCCATCCAGTAGGCTGGATATCTTCGAGCCTGATACGAGAGCTTTCGGGTGTACTTGACCATGAAGTCGTATTTTCCACTCGGTTGTCCCAGAGTGTCCCAAACTTCTCTGGAACTGGAGGAGTCATCTCTCTCGATGACGTTGACCTTGGGAAAAGCATAGTTGATGAATTCTAGTCCTGCAAACGTTGCAAATTCATCTTCATGTTGAGTAGTTTCTAAATGACCTGAGTGTTGATCCCATGACATGGTGGGGACACAGATATTCTGTTCAATGACGGTCAGCTGATTTTCATTGTTCGGCTGACTTTCTTGCCCTAAGTTTCCTGGATAAGGTTGCCACATTGGTAGACCATCGATTGGGCCATAGTAATCGTGGTCAAAGTTGTCTTTCATCAGAGTGTCCTCCTCTAATGAATTTGGCGGAGCACGACATCCTTCTGGATCACAATCTCCGTATATCATTTCGACATCTGGTCTGGGTATAAATCTCGGACTTTGTGCGGGATAGCAAAATGGCGTAGGCACCTCTTCCTGAGACATATAACCGTCCTCATTAAGATAAGACTTCCATTCTTCGTCCATGTCGGAGGGATCTTCCTCATTAATAGCATGTACTACTTGGGATACCGGGTGAAGAAAACCTCCACCGTGGAAGAAGTTTAGAAGGGGATGAAGACTTTCATCGTTGGCATCTGTCTGGGTACAAGTTGCGGAAAAACCAAGACCCTTCTTTGTTTTATTGTCAGTAGGAACGACAAGCTGTCCCCATCCTGTTGTATCGGTACTCTCGACCGCTTTGATAGCATCTTTGTATGAGGAAATCGAGGTTCCTCTTTTGAACTGATTGTCCTTGCTTACCGATAGTGCTTGGAACTGAGTTCCAATAACCTCCTCGGGTTCTACATAAGTAGATGATGACAAGTTACTCACAAGCAAGGCTTGTTCCCCACAAACCGTGACAAGTTGATTGTTCTTGACGAACTTTAGCTTTTGGTGGAGGGTCGAAGTGACCGCTCCAGCCTGATGTATCCAAGGTCTTCCTAATAAACAACTGTACGTTGCCCGGATGTCCATGACCTGGAAAGTGACTTGGAAAGTGTGAGGCCGATAGTTATGGGACATCTTAGTGGTCAAAATTTGGGGTATGACACCAGGTCTAAACTGTCAAGAACACCATGAACTTCACCAGTAACACAATGTCACGACATCTTGTCTGACATTACAATCTGGATAAACAACTTCTTCAACAAAAGATAAATTCTCCCTATCTAAGATAACCAGTGCTCCTTTGCAAGAAGAACACCTTAAATGAATGGAAAACATAAGACTCATCTTCATGTCTTCAAGAGCGCACCCTCTGTTCAACACACCTGCTGAACGCATTCACTTAATGCTTAATCCTCAAACAATCCAAATACTAGAACTCACATGATTCCCTCTTGGTTTGTTATCTTCTCAAGCTCCAAAACTCACATCTTGCCAAGCTGATCAACTTCTCTCTATAATATCCATAGGAATGATCACAATGAACTCCTTGATCATAGCATTTGAAAAAAACAGACACAGTATTCATCCATCCAGTCAGGAATGCTTCACACAATCATACACACACAATGCCTTCCACTGAACTCACACACCAAGACAAGTGTGACATCTCCCATCAACAAAGACCCTCACAAAGTAATTCCAAAATCTTCACAAATAAAATCGTCCTTCAGACTCCTCCACAGAAGCATGTGCACATATGATTCAAACAATTAGCTCCACATGGCTAGAACCATTCATGTCCACACCAACATGTCATCCAACAGCCTAATGTCATAACATGTTATCTGACATTATATCCTCATAAGATTCAACCAATCTTCACAATCCTGATCAGTATGCAATCTTCACAATATATGTACCTTAGCAGCAAAATCCATAGACAAGTACTCCCCCAGTCATGGTTAACTAATGCTCTAGATGAAGATGAACATTTGAGCACACTTGCTAAGCACATGCATTTTGCTACCATTGTCCCTTTCTCCAAAGGCAGTCATTCCCTATCATACTCTTCATCTTCAGACTTCCAATCAATCAATACCTGATCTACTTCAGTCTTCTCTACATTCTCCATCCAAGGTAGACCTTCTACTTCATCATTCTCCCGTATGACTATGTAGACACTCCTTAGGCATAATGTATGCACCAAGCTTCAGAACCAGAACAAAATCATCCTTCACCAAGGATATTCAACCAGATAATGTCCCAATAGAAGTTAGAACATTTGCCACACACCAAGATATCATCACCATGATTCTTGATATGCTCCACCAACTGGACTTACTATTGCATAGTAATCCAAAGAACTAGAGAATTAAACTCTCATCCACCTTCAAGAAGAATAATCTCCTTGAGTCTTCAACTCATCACCCTTCTGCCCAAGAGTAACTTGTTCCAAGACAATCCTCAATAATAACCAGCTGCCACACTCTGATTATCTTAATTCTTCAAATCCACTTCTGAGATCAACCAAATGCCACAGTTTGATCACCTCATTCATGAATCCTCATATGAAAACAACCAAATGCCACATTTTGACCTTTTTCATGTTTGTCAGAACTCTCACAAAGATATCTTGATCCACCAAGGAAACCTGATCTTCAAGTCACGTGTTCCACTTGCTCAAAAGCAAACACACTTAGACTCCCTAAGCCATGGTCATGTAACATCTTCTCCTTCCTACAGCTCCCGCAAACTGCCATGAGAATGATCTTTTTGAAGCATACTATTGTTCATTCCTGTAGATCACCCTATCATTAGCTGATGTGCCACATCACCAGCTGAGACTCCCGATGTTAAGCTAGATGTCAGAACATTATGTCATCCAACTGTTGAATTCAGCTCTACCTTCTGCCACTCAGAAGAACCTCCTCCCTTTGCAGAAACAGATTTCCATGCTCTCATAGACTTGATTCAACAATCAAGTTTGAGTAGACAACCTCCATCCTCCTTAGAAACTCCAAAGACTTAAAACCTACCACATCTGAATCTTCAGAAGATAAGTAGTCCAAGACTACCCCATAGCAATACTAAAGAAAGTTACTTCCCTTAGTAGAGCCGTTAGTAGAAAGCCAAAGATAACTGCCACTTATCCTCGACCTTCACAATCATTCATACCACAAAAGCCTTCCAGGTTAGGTTAGTGTCTTGATCTTTTACTCCACCCTGAGCAAAGAAAATAGTAATCCACACATAACTCTTGCAGCAAACACACGAGAACATATCAACATCTGATCAACTTCAAAGATCAGACCAACAAAACTGCAGTAACTTGCATAACACACTCTTCCAGAAGCTTCTTCTTATAAGCACAAGGTTCAGACCTCTTGTCTAACTTAAGAGTGATAACTGCCATCCTTCTGCATACCATAGACAATCTGCTACTTCCAATCCTTCAAGCCACAGAACTGAAAGAGCTCATGCAGACACCAATTGACCATAGGCTGATTCACAATGCTACTGCACACAAACTCTTGGATGCACTTTCCCTTTTCTTCAACCAGCTCCAACTGAAATGCTATGACATTGTGAACAACATCTCAAAAATTGTTCAACTTTATAGCTTCTGTGATCCTTCAAAACATCTACAATTTAATAGGTCTTTGACTTAGCATTTACCATAGACTGCTGATGTGTAGAGCGATGTCGAGACATTAGGATTGACATATCAAGCTCAGCTTCTTTCTTGATGAAGAAACTTCCTCCAGTTCATGATTTTGAAAATTAGGAACATGTATCTTCACAAGAGAATTCATCTTCATATATACCAGAACTACAATGGACACCATAACTAGGACGACCTCCTAATTAGGTCACCACAAATACGCTTAAGAGATAACTTATTAATATCTTCACTCCCGCATGAAAGATTTGACAGTGATACTCTTTTGCTTTGGCTCCGCCCTCTTCTTTCATCATCAAGAAAATTGAGAAGGAAGGAATCGATGTTCTGGACAGAATGGTCTTCAATACCTGATTTGAAATATATTCTTCTTCTGCTGAGGAGACCAAACTCTAAAGTCTTTCCAAGAAAATACCTTCCAAAAGTCTCACCACAAGAAACAACCAGGGTAGCATCAGATACCATGCAGCGGAACACACACCAACTCCTCAACAACCTTCAGGCACTACTCAATAATCCTTGCACACCATCACCATAAACCAAGTGCCAACAAATCAAACTCACAACAGCAGTTCTCCTGATAACAACAAACAGGTCCAATACATACCCTATTATGAATAGTCCATCCTTCACTTCAAGGGATCATACAAACAACTATATGAACTGACCAAGTCCATAACTCAGCAAAACTATCTTCCTTGCTCATGAACCAGAAAGTATCTTCCCTAGATCTCATCCAGAAATAGACAGGATGTCTGCTCTGATACCAATCGAAATTCTGGTACCAGATATTTGATGTTATGTGTGATGTTACAACATCAATATCTGCTATATGAACAAGACAATAACAGAACTGAAAAACACACAAGGATTGTTCACCCAGTTCGGTTCAACAACCTACATCTGGGGGCATACCAAGCCAGGAAGGAAGTTCACTATTAGCAGTATCAAGTTATAGACTCAACAAACCAGTTGACAATCTACCTAATTTAATCACTACCCAATGACCCTTTTATCTAAGTCCTCCCTAGATAAGAGACTCCATCTCACTTCCAATCATCGCAATGATGTCTAGCAGTCAACATCTCCGCCACTGCATAAACAACTTGATTTCCAAAAACTCTCTAAACACATAGAAGACACACTCCTATGACACATCTTGGAGTTGCTTCAAAGCTTCCTCCAAGAACAATACAAAACTCATTACCTACAGGTTTCTGAGTAAGAACACAGTGACCATCTCACAACCCGAGTGGTTCACTTAGACAAAGCCCTAATGATCTACATCTTGGACCCGTACCTATTCTAGATTACAAGCATTCTATTTATAACTTTTTCCCAACTGGATTTGGGCCTTCAAATCACAACAAATCTTCTGTACCAAATCTGCAAAAGATTCTGCTACTAAATAGATCTTCAATCAAATCTTCAATTAAATATTCAATCAAATCTTCATATTTTAAATACTCAATCTTTACTAGATTTTATCTTTAATCTTCCACACCTTTAAATTAGCTCCACATAATATTTCCAGGATATTATGTATCTTTTAAATCTTCACTTTTTAGTTCAGCTGCAAGATCTTCTCCACACAAATAGGAACAATTCTCCATGTCTATTTGCACAAAAATAGTAACAAACTATTCTCCACAAGATATGCAGAATTAATTGTATCAGAATAAATCTTCTCCAATAAATTCTCCTGCAGTCTCTCTATCTCTCAGTAGAAAATCCCACTAACAACAAAACATCCTAACACGCGCTGCCCTAAAACATCACAGACTGATGTTCTGATGTTCTGGTATAGTGATGTCAAGACATCACTTATAACATCAGCATACAAAACTTCCAACCCTACAACAGCTAATGATAAGAACCAATGTTATGACATCATACATATGACATCAACATTGTTCAACTTTGTTTTACCAAAATTCCAGCCAACATAAGAACTAACAATCTCCCCCTTTGGCTAATTTTGGCTAAAACAAACTCTGCCATCATCAAAACACCTAGCAGCACCTCTTCAACAAGCTGCACAAACTCACTTTCACATCAGCATCTTTCACATCAGCATAGGGCAAACTCCCCCTCAAACCAAGAACCAGCTCACAGATGTTCATACACTCTCCCCCTTTTTAGCCACAATTGGACAAACTCTGAACAAAAAAATTCCAAAATCACACTCTAAATCATCCAACCAATATACTCATAACAAAATCCAGACTCAGCAGCTACTACTGTACATTCTCTCCCCCTTTTTGGCCAAAAATTGACAAACATTGGTGTAAATGTATACTTCTGATTCAATCCATTGACACACAAATCTATAGAACCAGGTCTAAACTGTCAAGAACACCATGAACTTCACCAGTAACACAATGTCACGACATCTTGTCTGACATTACAATCTGGATAAACAACTTCTTCAACAAAAGATCAATTCTCCCTATCTAAGATAACCAGTGCTCCTTTTCAAGAAGAACACCTTAAATGAATGGAAAACATAAGACTCATCTTCATGTCTTCAAGAACACCTGAAAATTAGGGCAATATTCATCTCTTCGTTTCTCTTCATATGTGTGTGATATGTGAAAACTGAGCCTAGATTCTTGACCTACGTGCCGTCTTCTTCATTTTGATGTATGGTTTGCATATTTCTGGGGCATGTGAAATTTACAGGTGGCGGAGAGTGGCCGGAGAAGACGACCGGAGGTCCTTCTCCGGCCGGTGAGGTGCGTTTAGGGTTTTAGGACTAGAATATATCATAGTCGTCTGATCCACTTCATCCAACGCTTCTTAAAGTGCCAGCACATTAAAAAGTCATGTGACATGCGCGTGCTTTGTTTTTAATCTCAGACGATCACATGTGTGTGCGTGCATGGTACTTATTGTGGTCATGCGTGCTGTTTCGTTTGATATGATTGTTATGTTGAATGGTGGTGATGGATTAATCTTGTGGCCATGATTGCAACACGTATGTGACTGACTGTGCACCTTTACCACACACTCACACGCGCACATTTGAACTAGGTTCTAATTGATTTTCACACCCCTTGCTCAAGCCCAAACACATTTTTAACGTGCTTTTTACTTTTTCTGCACCCCACGCCCTTTCTTTTGTATTTTTAATTTTCTTTTTCATATAGTTTTGATTTTCCATTATTAAAAATACTAAAAAGCATTAAAAAATTCTAAATAAATTCACGTGACATCTATACTCATTTAAATAATTTTATATAATTTTTAATTCCGATTTCATAGACTTTTGCACATTAGTCAATAATTTCTTTTCAATTTCTTTTTGAATGAGGTTTTTCATTGATACTCAAACTTGTACATTTTCTTTCTCTCATCTCATACACTGTTTTTCATACATTCTTTTTGGATTGGTTAGATAACATATTAAAGCATCTGAAATAATTTTCATTTGATTTTTAAAGTCATTTTATCAGGTGTTTGGATGTGTATAATTTGTGCAATCTTGTGGTGTGCTTAGATGTGATTTGAGGAGACTCTTTGGTCATGTTTTATGCTGAATTTGGTCATGGGATTTTAACACTTGTTTTGTTTCTGATTAAGGTTAGTTTTGGCTAATTTATCTATTTTTCCCATGTGCTTTGATATTTGTTTGATTCTTCATGATTGGGATTAATTTTGTGCACTTTCTTCTACTTCATGCTAACATGTTTTGATGAGGCATTTATGCCACCATATTATGTTTGTTTGTACATCTTTTATAAGTAATTTGTATGATATTATAGGTCACCTTTGTTTCATTATAAGTCACTTTGATTTGCATTTTCATTTGATATGAGTTTATGCATGCCAATTTGAACTTTGACATGTTTCCATCTCTTATCTCCTCTTATGCTCTACATGTCTCATGTGTGTATTTTGTGTGACATTTACCTCATTCCATTAGCATCTCATCAATGGTATGCCACTGCCCATATGCATTCATTAATCATTTCACATGTTATGCATCTCTAATATGTCACTTTGTGCATCTAATTGAACATGTTGCTCTTATACTTACTTCTTCTTTATCTTACCTCTTCTACTTGTATTCTTTTATCCATGATTTGTGTGATGCTTCCTATGCATTGTGAGACATTTATGAATGATATATGGTTCTGACCTTGATCTTTTATGAAGCATTATTGCATGTTCACTTTGCATGTCCACTCATTCCTCATCTATTCCTTTCATGTTGAACTTCTTTGATGTTTAAGACTTTACTTGTGCATAGTTTATATGTGTTAGGTCTCTTAACCTTAGAGAACATCCTTATAGCATAGGTTCTGACCTTAGAGGATTTTCATCTCTTAGGATCTATATGCTTTGATTCTTATTTTGTTTGATCATTGTTTGGTATTCTTTCCCTATTTTACTATTTGTAAATAGTCTTTGAACTAACTTTTTCATGTAGGTGCTAAGGGTAAGTAAGTGTGTGGAGATGCTTCCACATACACTTCTTTCTTTCATCTTCTCTTATCTCTTTTAATAATTCAATTTGTGAGTATGATAAGCATTTCGATGCTTTCCTTGAATAACTTCTTCTTCATCCCTCTTTGAGATCAACTTAACTTCCATCTTGGAAGTAAGTTGCTTCTCTTGCTCTTCTTCTCCTTTCTTTTAGGATTAGGTTTCTTAAACCACATTAACCATAGGAACACCCATGTATGACAACTTTAGGGTTTGAGTCTTAGTCTCCCTCGTTAGTTTTCACCTGTTGCTTCCTTTTGAGTCTTTCTCTTCTCATCTCAAAACAAAAATAAAAAACATTTAATAAAGGTTGACGCATATTGCATGTGAGCCTAGAACATGGGAAATGGAAGGAGGAGGGTTTCTCTCCACCTTCCTAGAATGTTTAGCATACGTCCTGATAGGACGACCATGCGACGCATTCGATCCTATATCATAGACTTAAATGCAATAAGTGTCACTAAACACCAATAAACAAAACACTTCTCTTTAAAAGACAAAAACAAACAAATTCTCTTCTCATCTCCTTCATTCTATTCCTTAAGGATGCGTCATTTCCGTTCTACCGCAAACAGGTAACGCCTAAGTCTCCATACAGCGAGCTGCAATACCTAACTGCTGGGGCGTGCACCCTGACGTTTCCACTAAGAAACATAAACAACTTTTCCCTTAGCTGAGGGGAACTACGTCGCTCCGATTCTCATGCTCCCGATGAGATATGTAGGCAGTGGGGTAGGGCCCATTCGAGCACTTCTTTTATTTTCCCTACATTTGTTTCTCATTCTCTGTACATTCCTTTTCCAGTATCTTTTCTATCACCCTTTGATCGAGACAACAAGCGTGGATCCAATCGGGTGCGATGGACGTGTTGGGTGCTAACACCTTCCCTTCGTGTAACCGACTCCCGAACCCAGATCTCTTGGTCGCAAGACCATGCTCTATCCTTCCCCTCAGGTTTATGCGGTGTTTCCTTTCCCTCTCTTGGGATAAATACACATTGCTGGCGACTCTGTTTCCGCGCCACTTTCGTGTTTGTACTTGGATGAAAATCCCGGGAGCGACACCGTGTTAGGTGATGTTTTTCGAAGGACCCTCGGAAGAGGGTGGTATCGCGTGACAACCATTTTCAATAGTTTCTGCACCACTAAAAGAGGTTTTTCCTAGGTGTATACTCAATCTTTCCACATGCGGCATCGCACGCATTCCCATTAGCAGAAAAATAAACACGGATATCAATTAGGAAAAGCAGTATATATATTTTTCCTAAAGTCCTAGACTTTAAAGAGCTATGAATCATATGTTCCTGACAGAAAATGGTTCCCTGGCGGAATTGCCATCCTGTAGCTCCTTCCTAATTTTAAAGGTTTTTGACCTAAGATCCTAGTGGAGTCAACAAAAAGTCCTATCCCAGTGAAATTCCAAAGAAGGAAAGAAGGGTCCCACAGTGAACGCCACTTTTTTTTTCAGGTTTCTAACTAAGAGATGGGAAGAGAACAGGATCTCGACGGGATAGTCCCTAGTAGAGTCGCCATTTTTCCTGTAGCGCGAATTTTTGCGTGGTTGCGAAGCACTATCGCTTTTGGGGTACTACAGCTCGATTCATTTTTTATCCTATTGAAGCTGATGAAGGAAGGGAAATAGATGTCTCCAATTAACCCTGCTTGCAAACTGAGTTTGAACAGATGACTGTTGGTTTACAGATCCTACAAAGATTGTAGGTCTCTCTTAGGTTATTTTGTGAAAAAAGAAGTGCTTGGGCGATTGGTGGGGGTTTAAGACTGATGCTTTTTATTTGATTGATGGAGGTACGGGATTTGGGTTTTGGATTAAAGTGCTCGCTAAGATTTTTCTTGCAATCTTATGCCTACGTATTCCCGTTTACCGAAATAGGGAAATTAGAGCGATCGTAGTTCCCCCTATTCTATGGGAGGAAATGGTGTTTTGGTGTCTTGTTCAAAGCCCAAGACGTGAAGCTAAAGGTGGTTTGTATCTTGTTTAAAGCCCAAGATATGAAGCTAAAGAGTCTATTTGTATCTTGTTCAAAGCCCAAGATGTGAAGCTAAAAGGGTGTTGACTTTAGAGAGAATTTGTCATCTCTAAAGAGGGGTATGTTTGTCACAACTGTTTATAAAGGAGAATTACTTTAACTGGGATATGTGAATCCGACAATGCCATAATTTCCTTTATAGGGTATTTTCAACCTAGAGGAGAAGACTTTAACTCAGTGTAGAGCAATGCTATCTTTGCTTAGGAGTTTCTCATGCTAAAAGAGGGACAATGGCGTGGATGTAAATAATCCAGAGGCTTGCCGCTTACAGCAATTAGATGGGGGAAAAGGAGTTGTTGATGTTTGTATACTGTGAACGAGGCACAACCTTGATGCTAAAAGGTTGATTGACTCAACCAGGATTTACTTATACAAAGCCTAAGAGGAGGCTAGTGGCCCAACAAGAGGGTGTTTTTATGTGTCTCGTACGAAGCCCGAGATAGAGGCTAAGAGGATTGACTCAACAGGAGAATCTTTTATATGTGTCTTGTACGAAGCCCAGGACGGAGGCTAAAGGTTGGACTCAACAAGAGAGTCTTTTATACTCAACAAGAGAGTGTTTTGTATCTCGCACAAACCCCGAGATGGAGGATGAAAGTTGGACTCAACAAGAGAGTCTTTTATACTCAATAAGAGAGTGTTTTGTATCTCGTACAAAGCCCGAGATGGAGGCTGAAAGGTTAGCTCCGCTGGGCAGAATCATTGTACAAAGCCCAAGAGGAGGCTATGGTAACTGTTTCAGTTGAGTGACAGGTCCAGTATGTTGGTTAAAAGAGAAAATCAATTCTTATGAGGATTAAAGGTAAGGTTGTGCTTTTGGCACTGATCGGAGGATCAGGGTTATTTCCTGTTCTTTAAGGAAATGGGAAATCCAAAGGATATTGAGACTGTCCGAGTCTGCGGGTGTTTTCCCTATCTTTGAAAGGGGCTTGAGAATGTCTTTGAGACTCAAGGGTCTTAGACTGTCCAAGTCTAGAGTTTTATCTTTTGTACTATGCTTAGAGAGACAGTAGTAGGATCTAGACTCGTTGAAAGACTGTTCTATTAAGATGACTAATTTATGTTCCTATACCTCTAGGAGGTCGTCGGGACAATTTGTACGAAGCCCAAGAGGAGGCTGGAAACTTTTAAGAAGCCGAGGGACAATTTGTACGAAGCCCAAGAGGAGGCTCTCTTCCCGAAGGAATAATCCTTATACGAAGCCTAGAGGAGGCTGTGAAAACATTTAAGAAGCCGACGGGTCCTTGTACAACGCCCAAGAGGAGGCGGGGATGCTTTTAGGAAGCGTGTGGGTCCCCAAACCCCGAGAAGTTTAAGACATGCCATTCACCGAGAATGGATCAAGCCAGGAAAGTTCGAGAATTTGGAAGAAACTCAAGAGATTCCATTCATGGAGAAAAGATCATCTCTGGGGAGTTAGAGTTTATTTGACAATGTCTAAGGGTGACAATCTGAGAAAGAGTTCAAAAAGAATCCGCCTTTCACATCTCCATATTGTTTAACCCCAAGAGGAGGGAAGACTGTATCTGGTAATCCAATGGGGATCTAGTTTAGTCTATTCAGGAGTGATCAACAGGGCTTAGTGCTAAACGTAGTTGCCGGGGAAACTCTAAATATCTATACTATTATTACACAGTCGATATGAGTTTATGAAAGAAGACTTACAGTGAAACAGCCCCACAATACAGTTATATACATATGAAAGCGGTAAATGAAAGTGTATAACCACTTACTCGGTTGTAGAGCTTCCATGCTGTATTGTTAGTTGTTCAGCAAAAAGATATTGAAAACAACAGTATATTTCAAAATCAAAGGAGAAAGTGCTTTGAAAGAAATGTTGGGGCTTATAGCTCAAGGAGAGGCCCAAGTATCAGTGATTGCACCTTGGTTTTGAATTTGTACAGGGACTTATACAAGTGACTGAGGCCCAAGAAAGGTTTTTCTGTACAAAGAGATGGGTCTTACACTCTCTTAAGAGACCCAAGAAATTTTCTTTTAAAGGAATGGGGCTTATAACACGAAGGTAGACCTAGATGATTGGTTTTTGAATTGGCGATCGCGCCGAGGTTTTCTTTTAACGCAGAGGGACTTATACAAGGTCTGAGGCCCAAAAATTGTTTTGGTTAAAAGGGGATTGGGTCTTACACTCTATTAGAGGCCCAAAGATTTATTTTTATACAAGTGGTGGGTCTTAATGCTCAAGGAGAGGCCTAAGGTTTGTTTTTGTTTAAAATGGCGATCGCGCCGAGATTTTTGAAAATGCCGTGGGTCTTATACAATAAGTGAGGCCCAAAAATGTTTGGTTTTCAAAAAGGGTTGGATCCTACACTTTAATAGAGGCCTAAAAGATTTTGAATGGGTCTTATAGCTCGAGGAGAGGCCCAAGGTTTGTTTTTCAACGGGCGATGATCGCGTCGAACTTTTTGAAATACAACGGGACTTATAGAATAAGTGAGGCCCAAAAAAGGTTTGTATTTACAAAGGATTGGGTCTTACACTCTATTAGAGGCCCAAAAGATGTTAACATTGTTTGATGAGGGTGAAAATCAAAGAAACCCTAATTTGTTATTCTTTAAAAGTAAATATTTAAAGAAAATCAAACAAAATACCAAATAAGTTTGAATAAACCACTTGTGATTTTTGTTTAAGGTTTGGAAAATGAGGTTTTAATCACAAGAGATATTAAAACTCATTTGGTTTTGATTTTCAAAGTAAATATTCATTTTTAAAATGTTTAAAAAACAATTAAAAAGGAATTTATTCACAAAAATACTAATTATATTAAATAAATAATATAAATTTAATTTTTTTGTGGAATAAAATATTTCAACATTTTTGTGATTTTTTGCAAAAAGAACCAATAAAAAATAATTAAAATTGAGTGAGAAATTAATTTTTCAAGTTATTAACAAAAATAATATGAAAAATAAGAAAATAGGAAAAAAGTGATAAAAAAGAGATCTGGGGCGAGGGGGATTCGAACCCCAGACCTCTCGCTCGCTAACACACACAAACCAGCTGATCAACCACTGGGGCGCAATGCCAATTCATTAAACATATGGCAAGGGAAAAATATAAGGCAAACTTGGTTGGTTTTTCAAGCATGGCGCCATGGCCATCTTCAACCTCAAGCTCAGATGCGTGAAGCCCTCCATCTCCTTCATTTCTCAACCATTTGACATGATTCAAACACCAAACTCATGCGTTTTTTCACAAGGAAGAAGATGGCAATACCTAATTTTATTTATTTTCGGTGTATAGAAAATTATATCATTGTGGCCGTATGAACCCTAATTTTGCAAAAACAATCGAGCAGACATGATTATGAGGGTTGTGATCAATTTTTTTGAGGGGAAACATTCAGCATATGATGGCAATCAATTGGCAAAAATATCATGCGAGGAAATATGCATGGATCATGAAGTTGGAGTTTGAGGCTTACCTTGATGCAAGCTGAAATGGAACTTTGCACAGATGGTGTTCCAGATGTGATTTGATGATCCCTACAGCTTCAATGGATGTTGTGGAGTGTGTTGCAAGCTTTGGAACACTTTGAAAGTCTTTGGATCAAGCTGGAGCACTCCAACTGCATAATTGAAGCATAATGGCTTGGTTGAAGGATGATTTTGAGCTAGGAGTGTTACAGTTGGTGTTTAAGTGTTTGGACACCTCAAATGCATCATATGTGATGTGTTTGAGCAATTGGAATGGATTGATTGTGGCTGGAACTCAAAACCCAATAGTGGTTGCTCAAAAACAAAGAAATTTTGCACTTAAGAGAGAGTGAGAGAAAGCAGTGCTATAACTGGCTTTGGTGTGAGTTGAATGATCCATTGGAACCTCTATTTATAGGTGATCAATTATTGTCTTGGAGGAATAGTGAATGGCTGCTGGATCAGATCACATTCAGAGGCTTTGGCTTGGTGGCATTTCTTCTCATGCAAGGTAACCTAGCCCCTCCCAAGAGCAGGGCTTTGCCTTGACCAAATTCACATTCTTCAGATGTTTTTATTGTTGTTTAATCAGAGAACTTGACTGAGTAGAGTGGCTTTGTTGAAAGTGCCCTATTTCACATAATTGCCTTTGAATTCAAGGCATAATGTTCCAAAATGCATTAATCTCAAGTTGGAAGATCCCTTGGCTTTTTGACTCATCTTTATCAGTTGGATCAGTTGCATTGTGATTGGTTTGAGTACATGTGGCACAATGATCCTCAGTTTTGGTTCAGAAATCGTGTGTGGCAAGCAAACATGCAAACTGATTTTTCCAAAACAGCTTGCAGCAGCATTGCTTTGGGCATAGATTTCTCTTGACTCAAGTTGAATCAATTGATGCTGGTAGGCTTTTTGGATTCTTAGAAGCATATGCAACAACATTGATGTTTATCTTTGGACTTGATTCAGCTTGCAACTATGTGAAAAGATCTCACAAGTTTTGGTGTTTCAACAAAATCTGCCTTGCCCAGAATTTTTCTAAGTGTTGGAAAAGTTGTACTTTCATGTTTTTAGTCATTTTGACCATTCCATAACTCAAAATCCATGATGAATTTGGAGGGAGGTAGGTTTTAAGCTTTTGTAGAGGGTAATGAGATCTACAAATCAAGCTTTGGATGGGGAAAAATGGCTTTGTGGTTTAGGAGTTATGATCCTCCAAAGTTGGTACCCTTGCCACTTTATTTCATAACTTAGAAAATTTTCTAAGTTTTAATGGTTACCCCTTTTACAAGTTATCCCACTTTTCTTTATTTTTCTTGATGAATGATGATTCCAATCATACATTAACATCATTTTAGGGTTAAAAAACCATTTTTACGAAAAATCTCAAGAAGTCAAAGTTGACTTTTGTGCACAGTTGACTTTTTGTCAGATGAATTCCAAACTGTGCGATCCTCTATGAAATCAAGTCCTTGACCTAAATAAAACTTGATGGACATGTTCCATAGGTGTCATAGGGTGTATTGAATCATGTCCCAAGGTTTGGGAGCATGTCTTGGTCAAAAGTCAAAGCTACAGTTGACTTTTCACGCGAAACCCTAACGGTGGTTCAAATGAACTTGAAACTTGGGAATCAAGCTTCTTGGATCAATCCATTGTTACAAATGGATCAATGTGGTGTGTTGGAGACCCTCAAATCCTTTCTTGAGGTCTTGGCTCATGTTTTGTCCCAAAAGTCAACTTAGGGGTGAATTAGGTCAAGAAACCCTAATTCTTGATTTTTTAGTGAATGCATCCCCTGAGGTTAAATTGACTTGATGATTGGGTGTATGATGTCCCATGGAGCATCTTAGGTTATGTTTTGAAGCATTGGCTCATGCCCAGAGGAAAATTTCCATCTAGAGGCCCTGGTCGACCAAAACCCTAATTTGGTGACACTGGCGATCTTGAGGCTTGATCCACCTAGAAGGGAGTAGCCTTGTGCTTGATCCTTGAAGTGGGAGTCCTCTTGATCCATTGTGGATGTTTTAGACAAGTTGAAGATCATGTCATTCCTTGATTGATCCTTTGTCTAAAGCTCAGAGAGGGCTTAAAACCCTAAATTTGATTGTAGTGGATGCTCACCCATCTTTGGGGAGACTGATGAGGCATGATGGTTCATCCATATTATGATGATGATTTGCCCAATGATGGGAAATATAAGTGGTCAAAATTTGGGGTATGACACTTAGGTACCGGGACAATATTCGCAACCCATGGTGGATAGCTGGTGACGGCCAAGAAACCTGCATCCAACTGTTTCTGCACCTCCTCTTTGATCTTAATGTCCATTTCTGGTTTAGTTCTTCTGAGTTTCTGTTTGACATGGGAACAACCTTCTTTGAGAGGCAACCTGTGCACAACAATATCTGTATCTAATCCTAGCATGTCTTGATAGGACCAGGCAAAGATATCAACATATTCACGTAGTATATCAATCAGCTCTTTCTTCACGTTTTCTGCTAGGCTTGCCCCTATCTTGACTTCCTTTCTCGCATCCTCGGTGCCAAGGTTGATGACTTCTAGTGACTCTTGATGAGGCTGAATAGGTCTTTCCTCCTGTTTCAATAATCTGGTCAATTCTTCGGGAAGTTCACAATCTTCTTCATCCCCCTCTTCAGCTTGGTAAATTGGATTATCAAAGTCATATCGAGCCATAGTAGAACCGTTATCAACAGAATCCAGAGGATTGTTTCTGCATGAATGATGGTTCATGCTTTATTTTAGAAAGAGCTTTTTGAAAAGAAAGAAAATAAACTATGGAGAAAAACATTGCCATTTTTATTTGAAATAAAATGAAAAGTGTAAAATGAAAGACAGGGAACACAATTTTTGAACACAAAAAACGTCCTTTATTGATGATAAACTTGCATATGAAACAAATGTGGCCCTACAATGAAATCACTAGGCCTTGGGCAGAGCCTAGGATTTTACACGCAACATGAAAAAACAAAGAAAATTACTCTTTCTGCAGGGTAACTTGGATGAGGTCTTCAGAGAACCAGTTGTTTAGCTTCTGCCCCGGGACACATGGGCGCACCCAATTGTCCATGTCATAATCGTTGTCCCCCTCGTCTTCATTTGTAGCAAAGACTTGACTAGGGTTGATGATCCCCCCACTAGAGAAAAAGACAGGTCCCTGACGCTCTTGACCTTTTGGCAGAGGAGTTCGAGGAGGCTGATAACCAATTCCACACTTGTCTTCTTTGAAAGGAAACTCAATCAACTGACCCCAACCTTCAGCATGGCCTAATTGCACTACTTCAAGAGCCTGCTTGTAAGAAGCCATGGAAGTCCCTACTTTTGTTTCACTGGAAGGAGGGTCATTCTCAATATTCACTGTTTCGAATGCCTGACAAAGAGTTTCATGAATCTCGCCATCCATTTCCACATATTTGAACGATGACAAATGGCTGACAAATATATCCTCCTCTCCGCACACTGTGACAACCTCACCATCCACGACAAACTTTATCTTCTGATGGAGTGTTGACGAAACGGCCCCTGCAGCATATATCCAAGGGCGCCCTAGCAAGCAGCTATAGGCTGGCTGGATATCCATCACATAGAAAACCGTATTAAACACCTGGGGTCCAATCTTCACAGACAACTCTACCTCCCCGAAAACTGACCTTTTAGAGCCGTCAGAAGCGCGCACAACTAAATCACATGGTCGGAGTACAACCCCTTCAACATCCAGTTTTGCCAAAGCTTTCTTCGGCAATACATTCAAGGACGAGCCTGTATCCACCAACACATGGGACAAGACTGCACCTTTGCACTCCATGGAGATGTGGAAAGCTTTAATATGATTTCTTCCCTCTGGCATTAGATCAAAATCAGTAAACCCCAATCCGTTGCTGGTATTGACATGGGGAATAACACCCTCGAGCTGGTTCACTGATATCTCCAGTGGAACATATGCCATATTTAAAATATTCAGCAAGGCGTTACGGTGTGCCTCGGAACATAACAGTAATGACAAGATAGAAATTTTGGAGGGAGTTTGATGCAGGTGATCCACTACTTTATAATCGCTTTTTCGGATAATCCTCATAAACTCTTCAACGTATTTTTCAAAGGAATTACCGGGCTCCGCCCTTTGCACAGGCTCTTCGTTTACTACCTGCTTTCCTTTGGCTTTCTCTAAAGCTTCAGCATCATTTCAGAGCATCTGTGGAGCAAAGAACCTTCCACTGCGGGTAAAACCACTCATTCCTCCTACATTCCCCACGCCTGAACCAGTTTCCTTGGGAACCTCTACTTCCTATTTCTGCCCTTGATAATAAACGTCAGCTCCGTAATGCCATGGGATCACTTTTGTACTTTCGTATGGCATAGGACCCGGAATAGTTATACTCACAGGGGTGACCTGCTCAGGCGCAGGGATCTGCATAGGTGCAGGCACAGGAATTTCTGCTGGAGTGAAGTAGATAGTAACTGTCGAGACCATATCATCCTTCTTCTCCATCTGATCAAACTGTAGACGACCCTCATCCATCATCTTCTGAAGGCACTTTCTCAATTCATCATAACCGTTCACCGCAGTCAAACATTCTGAACAATTTTCTGGACAACCAGGGAATACGCCCCCTTTCAACAAACGCCCTTTCACCACTGCCAAAGGTTTTCTGACATGATTAACATATGTCACCAAGTTCAGGCTTTTGTCTTCTTCTATTGCATTGACCTTTGGTCCGCCATGCGGGGGCATGAGGTTTTGAATCACATTGGGATTAGGAGCGAAGTTGATAGCTTTCGAATCAACCAGGTTATGAACTACGTGCTTAAAAGCTTTGCAGTTCTCTATATGGTGGTCGAGCGCACCCGAATGGAATTCACACTTCACATTTGCATCATAGCCATAAGGTAGCTTGCCTGCTGGCGGCGCCAGAGTTCTCAATAGTACTAACTTTAAGTGGAGCAAATTCTGCAACATCTGGGCATATGTCATAGGTAAGGTGTCAAAGTGACGATCACTCATTCTCTGCCTCGGTTGGTATTATCTTTGAGATTGTGGCTGAGATTCGGCAGCTGGAACCAGAATAGTTACAGTTGCTGCTTGATGGTACGAGCCCTGACGTCCTTTACCTTTGTCCCCTGTCCGTAGGCAGCACTAGTTTCACCTTCACGCTTCTTCGGGCCATTCCCAAAAAGCCTTTTTGCATTGGAAGAGCCTGCCCCGCTTCTATCTTGAATTTTCCCCGATTTCAGTAAATTTTCAATTCTCTCTCCAACAATTACAATGTCAGAGAACCCATTAGACAGACATTCAGCCAAGCGCTCTACATATGGGCCCTGTAAAGTATTCATAAACATATCAGCCATTTCCCTTCCCATCAGTGGGGGTTGTACTCGAGCAGCTAACTCACGCCACCTCTGGGCGTACTATTTGAAACCTTCTTTCGGATCCTGTGTCATGTTCTGCAATTGGGTACGATTAGGGGCCATGTCAATGTTATACTGATACTGTTTCAAGAAAGCATCGTCCAAGTCTTTCCAATTTCTGATATATGCCCTCTCCAGCTTCATATACCACTCTAAGGAAGCTCGTGATAGGCTATCCTGAAAGAAGCACATCCATAGCTTTTCATTGTTAGAATATGCAGAGATCTTCCTGAAATATGCCTAAATGTGAGTCTTGGGACAAGTACTGCCATTGTATTTGTCGAAGGTCAGAGGCTTAAACTTCGGAGGGATCCTCACCCCTTGCACCAGCCCCATGTCAGCAACATCAATTCCCATGGAGTTTTGACATTCTATAGCTCTTACCTTCTCAGCCAATACTTCATACCTTCTGTCAACATTATGAACTCCCATGTCAGCATTTAGTACGGAGAATTGATCATCCTGATTGTCCTCCACCTTTTGATTATTAACATGGCCATTACCAACAGGAATTCCGCTAGGAGGATCAACTGCCGCTCCGCCAGGAGGATTGTTAGCATTGGGGATTTCCACTTCCAACCTTTAAACTGCAGTTCTCAAATCTTACTTCCCCTGGGCTATGCCCTGCATAAGGTTCATGAACTGCTCCATACGGGTCCTCATTTCAGCGAGCTCTGCCTGCACCTGTTCCATGATTCTGGCTTGATTTTGTCGAGTCACGTAGCGATGAATGTTGAGATCAGCTATTCTGCCTGCAACCAAATAAAAGTTAGAAACTCCCTGGGATGAGTACCTATTATACAAAAATGATTATGATTATGATAATGCAAATGCAAAATGCAAACAATCATATTTAAACATTCCTAGGACGTATCTGCTTTGATTCCAGTCTTTGAAACCAGGCAAGGGATGGGACCCAAAATCGGAAAATAAATCCGGACCCAGAAATATTGTAGAATCAACACAAAGGAAGCACAACCGTTCAAAAACTAAGAGACGTTGGTATATACATGATTAAACCATGCATTTTATATCATGTCATAAGAATTCATTCAGACAGGTCTGATACAATCAAAGGCGACTCCATCAACAATCCTGATGGTAATCCCAACAAAATATAACGACAAGATCACTACAAATCAATTCCAAACAAGATGGCTCCAACTTCCTCAAGAAGGTCCGCAGTTTCTGGATGCGTAGGTTGCTCTATCAGCCTTTTGATCAGTTTGTTTCTCTTTTCAACATCTTGAGTCAGCCTAGCAATCTGATCCTCAACATCATTGCCTTCGCGTCTTGACTTCTTGATTTTCGCTTGCAACTTGAGCTCTTCGATTTCTTTCTGAGCTCATTTCCACTTATCAGAGAAGTGCTTTCTATTTGCCTTCATTTTTTGAAGTTCTTCTTTCAACTCCCCATTCTCAATCTTGAGCTCTTCCCACATCTCCTGATACGTGGCAAGCTTGGCTTCAGTCTCAGTCAAGATCTTCTTGGTTTTCCTACAAGCCTTGCCAGAAGATTCAACAGTCATACTAATTTTTCTACAGTGCTGAGCTCTGTCATCAAGATCCTTCTCCCTTTTTTCCAGGCGCTCTTTCAAATCTTGGACCTTCTATTTCAACTCCAAGTTGTCATGTAAGGCACCCTGCAGCTGACTACTCATACCAGAATTTTCCACCCTCAAATGATGCACCAATTTCCCTGCTCATCGAATTCTTCAATTGGTACAGTGATTTTCTCTTCTATCACTTTGGGATATAAGGGAGGCGCCCAATCAAAAGGCAGGTAGTACTCTTCGACCCTCTTCTTTATCCAGTGTTCATACAGAGGGAAAGTTTGATCGTTAGGAAAACCCCAAATGGATTTTCCTCTCTTCTGTTTACTGAGCCACACTTCGGAAGCTTTTTGTGACATATCTAATCCACCGTCAGCCATGTGAAAATACAAAGACTCTTCCACCTCCTTTTCAGCCGATGGATCTTTCAGGGCATATCCAAACTGCTGGATAACCAAAGAAGGATTATAATTAATACCTCCTTTTCTCCCTATCAATGGTACGTTAGGGTATTCGCCACAGCTGTTCAAAATGTCTTTACCCAACACTCCATGATTCACCCAAACAATCTCCTTAGCATCTAGGCCCATCAGACGTTGACTCCATTTCAAAGAATTCTTAGTATCCCTAAAAGCACCTGACTGAGGTAGACGATTGGTAAACCACTTATAGAAAAGAGGTGCACAACAATGAACTGTCCCACCTCGTCTTTTCTCATTCCTGTTGTATAAGGTATAATGAAGATCTCCTAACAAGGTCAGCACTGGATTCTGAGTTACAAATATCTTGATAGCATCTGTATCAACAAAATCAGGCTCACTCGGGAACAGGACAATACCATATACACAAAGAGCCAACATTGCATTGAAAATAGTCCACTTCTTCTCCTTAGCTGCTTCTTGAGCCTTGTTTGCCAAGTATCTCAGGTGGTAGCCACGAACCCTTCCCTTGCCAGAAATATCAACTTCCACAGTTGACTTGCTCAAATAAAGAGCATCAGCCACAGCTTGGAAATCAAGATCTGCCTTGGACCCACAGAAAGGAGCACCTTCTTTAATGGAAACTCCCAGGATATTAGAATACTCTTCCAGAGTAGGAACCAGAACATAATTTATCAATACGAAGCACCTCAAGGAAGGGTCATAGAACTGCATCAAAGTGCGCAAGCCATTATACTCATATTCACTGAGGTTACGATCAAAAGATAGGATCTAATCGTGCTTCTCTTTAAACATTCCTTACACTTCTGGACCGGCCATCTCTTGTAAGCTACAAATCTGACCCAGAATAAGCTTCGGGAACTTGTACACAATGGTGTTCTTCTTACTCCTTTTGTTATCCATCCCTATAACTGCCCGTTGACTGGAATCAAAATGTCAGATACTACCTGGAAATGAAAAATATGAATGTTAGAAAAAAGAATGATGCAATGCAAAGCCTGGGATCAAAGTGCCACGTGTCTGTGCTGGACTGAAATAATTGAATAATTCCCAGGCTCAAATTCCCCAGAATTCCAGAACAACAGAGTAACCACACAGATAAACCATACTGATAAGAGCTCCACAGTACCGGGTATGCTGAAAGTCAAGGTTACCTGTAAACCTGTAAACAACCCGCCCCTCTCACATGTGGGTACTAGAAAACGAAAGATCCTCAGCTTCAGAAGCTGAGGTCGAGAAGAAATAGTACATTCATCCCTCGGGGTACAATACTATCGCCGATCGAGGAGTGCATCCACTGATTCTCTTTCAAAAAGGATATCCTATAGCAAGTTCCTAGCATTGGGTCCTCGGATCGAGAATGTGTAATGGGTTTGCCATTTCTGGTCTGCCATTATCACAACTCGGGAGGAGTGCCGTTACTGAGTTCTCGGGAATGGTCACCAGAGTCGACAATTCCTCCAGAGAATATCTACTGGCCTGTATCTAGCATATTGTAGCAGATAGCTCCGGATAGAACCTCGTCTGGCTGTAGGTCTTGTGAACACCCACACGTGGTAAAACACCACGGGAGCGACACGCCTGCCCACGCTAATACCTATATGTATGCTCAAGCCTGGGTAGTGGGCTTATCTCTCAGAAATCCCAACCTGCCAAACAGAAAACCAGTACAGCACAACACAGTCTAGTATAATGAAATGCAATGTAAATAATACGGTAAATACAGTAATACAGTAAGGCAAAGATGCAGTAAAATAGTAAAACAGCAAAATAAAGCACCACAGATAAACACCCAATGACAAAAATAGACAAGCGCTAGGATTGACTCGCAAAAGGAATGGACCAGCAAGAGGTCAACTTTCCCCAGCAGAGTCGCCAGCTGTCGCTCCCGGGATTTTCATCCAGGTACAAACGCTAAAGTGGCGCAGAAAGAGAGTTGCCAGCAATGTGTATTTATCCCAAGAGAGGGAAAGGAAACACTGCGTAAACCTGAGGGAAGGAAAAGAGCATGGTCTCCCGACCAGGAGAAACGGGTAAGGGATTTGGTTATGCGAGGGGAAGGTGTTAGCACCCCCACGCGTCCATCATACTCGATGGGATCCACGCTTGCTGTCTTAATCAAAGGGTGTCGTCGACTGGAGCTCCGCTGCTACTAGAAAGGAAAAGGAACCGGAACGGAAAAGAACAGAGGAATGGGGAAGAAAAGAAAGAGAAGTGACTCGATAGGACGTCGCGTCCTAGGCCTACGTATTCTCTTGTGCAATGGGAAAGTCAGAGTCAACGTAGTTCAGACTACGGTTTGGGGAAAAGTTGCTCGCCAAGACGTCACTTCTCGTGCCTACGTATCTCATCAGGAATGAGAATCAGAGCGTCGTAGTTCTCCTCACTAGGGATGGCTTTGCTTTGTTTATATTTTTGAATGGAAACATCAATGTGCTCGTTCCAGCAGTTAGGTGTTGCAGCTCGTTGTACGGAGTCTTCGGCGTTTACCTGTTTGCGGTAGAACGGACGTGACAAGTCCCTAAGAATGGAATGAGTAAGATGAGAATTGTTGTTTGTTTTTTTTTTTTAAGAAGAAGTGTTTTGATTATTTTTTGTGTTTATAACACATATTGCGTTAAAGTCTATGACATAGGATCGAATGCCTCACATATCGACCCAAGACGGGACGTACGCTAAACACCCTAAGAAAGTGAAAGAAGATCTCCCACTATCTTATTTCCCCTATGCAAGGCTCATGTGCAATATATGTTTATCCTTTATTATATGTTTTTGCTTTTTGTTTTGAGATGAGAAAGAGAGACTCAAAGGTGTAAAGAAAGGAAAAAGTCTAATCGGGGAGGCTAACAACCCTAAAGTTATCATGCATAGAGATCCTATGGTTGTGCAAGGTAATAGGAACCACCTAAGTCTAAAAGAAAAGGGAGGGATAGAAATATCTAATGTTTATCCTACCTCACCTTAATCAAAAATTAAGGATGAGCTAGGATCCCTAAGGGATGTGAGGAAGTCCTACACAAAGCAATATATCATGTTATTCACAAAAGAGAAAATAAGAATTGAAAGAGATAAGAGATGAAGGAAGAAATGAGTATGGATTAACATTCTAATACCCAAACGACTTACCTCTGCCCCTACACAAAAGGTTAGTACATAATCATCACAAGTAATGAAAACTAGTACATGAAGCTTAAACCAAACAAGACTATTTGCTTCAAGAAGACAAGTTAATGAGAAAATGAAGTTCAAACCAAATGGGAACGGTCCTAATGGTTAAGGGACATGCCAAGTCAGTATGTACATGTTAAATGATCCTACTAATGTAAACATACCATATGAAAACAAATTAAAGCAAACTATGTACCAAACAATCACACAAATGCAAATGAAACATTAATAATACAATATGAATGCAAATGAATCATGAATAAGGATGAATGCACATGTAAGCATCAAAGTCAGAATTAAATGACATTTAAGGATGTGTAGAGATGTCATTAAATGATCATACAACTCATGGATGTAAGCATTTAGAGGAATAGAGCAAAGAGAAGAGAATAAACAACAATTGAAGTTCAACAATGATGCATACTTGTAATGCAAGTAAGAAGTGAAAATGGAAAATGAATAACTATGCCATATGAATGCAAGTCAGTAGCTCAAGACACTTAACATGATGTTTAAAAGTCAAGAATGGAAATACAAAGTCCAAACAAGTGTCATGTTGAAGCACATTGATGATTAAGAGCAAACATGTTCAAGTTAAGTCAATCAAGCATACAAGCGTTTATGCACTTAATAAAACTTGTAATATGCAATTATGGGTCATGGAATATGGTTGAGGGTGATAACAAACAGAAGTGAATCATGTTGGAGTGAGTGTGCAAGATCATGCAAGTTATGATACAAACAAGTCATCAAAGAAAGGCAAGTGAAGATGCATAAGTTCCACAGCACATTTCAAGTCCAAATATGTACACATCAATCAAACAAAGATGCATCAAGAATGACTTGTAACATGAGAAAAGTGACCTATAATATTGACATAACATGTACCAATAGGTCTCAATAGGGGTCAAAGAAAAATGGCAAACAACAATCAACAAACCCTAAGCATATGTCTTCTAACATTTACACAAAACAAACATGCTTTCAAACAATCCAAAGAGTCATGCTTAGATGATGAGGAAATTAAGAAAAGACCAATGAATTAAGGTGCAATAAGAGGGCAAACATACTTCAAAACAATGGCTCAAAAACCATTACCAAACATGCACAAACATGCCTCATAATGCCATACAAAACACACAAACAATTGGCTCAAAGACCTCACTCAAAAGTCCACAAGAAATGACTAGAAAAAAATCATAAAAAATGCATATCATGCCTCAACATATCATGAATGCATACACCAATTATTAATAAAAAAATCAGTGCACAACTATGTCAAACAAAATCACAATGAAGCATAGGTCATCGATTAGTGCACACACAAAAGAAAAGAAAAGAATATTCATGAAAATATGCCAAAACATAATAAATTCAGAAAGTAAAATATGAAAAAAATATTTTAATGTCTGTTGATGCTCCATGAATTTTTATGGAATTTTTGGATGCTCAAATGTAATTTTAAAAATTAAAAAGCAAATAAACATGCAAAAGAAATAAAAAAAAGGAATTAAATCAGGAGGTGCCACGAAAGCAAAAACCAAGTTCAATTGCATTTGGGCTCAAAAGAGGAGGGTGTGAATAGCGCAACATCAGCTCAGTCCAAAGGCGTGTTCAGATAAGTGCATAGCATGGAGTTCAATCAACAAGTTGACTCAAAGAGAACCATTGGATCAGTCCACATGAGATGATCAAACATAGTCAAACAATTGGACGGATCAAGGTGCACGCACATGATAGATTAACATGCAACAACCACACGTGATTGTCAGAGTAAAAAATTATTCCAAATTTAGAACATGTGCAAGGCATGTGAATCATTTATTCGTTGGCAAAATCTGGAGCGTTGGATAGAAACGAATCAACGGCCACGACTTAAATTGGACTCAGGCTAGGGTTCATCTGAGCTGAAGAATGCCACCGGCCAGAGAAGACTTCGGTCATCTTCTCCGGTCACTTCTCCACCGTGCCAAACTTTTAGGTCACCAGAATTTAACAAATCATAGATCAAAATAATCCTCAAGTCACGTAGATCATGGATCCAACATCAAAATTCACAAACACGTCACACACAGAGAGATTCGAAGGGAAACATTTTGCCCTAGAATTTTGAAACTACGCACCTATGGTGCCTATCAACTAGCCGGTTATCACATTGCTTCTATTAAGCTCAGAAACACATAAAACAAGTAAAATTAAAGCATAATGAGAGCAAGGGATGTAGATCTGAACCTGACTTTTGAAGCTACTTCTGATCGAAAGAATACCAGAGAGGAGATTCCAATAGCTTCTTGAACTTCAGCTTAACCAAATAAAGGCTATGTAGTGCTTTGGATCAGATAGATTTGGAAGAAAACTTGGAGAAGAAGATACAATCTGAAGCTTCAATGCTAGCAGTCTCAAGATCCTTTGATGATGATGAATCTTCAAGAAAATTGAACAATCTTGTAGAGAAGATGAGCACGAGAGAGATTGATGCCAAACTCAGAGAGAAAGTGTGAAGTTTCAGAGGAAGAAAAAATGTAGAATGAACCAAGCCTCTTCCAAATTCTGCTATGAAATGGTTTTATAAGGTGAGTTAACTGTTAACCATCTTGGTTAACAGTTAGAACTCTGGTTAACTGAGTCAGTGGTGAGTCAAATTAGTTAGACACGAGTTATGGTGTTTTTGTTTAAGTGTGGAGAGATCATGGAGCTTATGGTGGTGGTGAAGTGAATGTAAGGTGATGATGTAAGGTGAAGTTGCAACAGCTTGCTCTGCAAGTTTTCTCTCTTTCCATTATTTGCAATGTGAGTACAAGAGCATGTATGGCATGTGTAAGGTTTGTTTGGCTTAAGAGGGCAATGTTTTGATGACATATGCTGATTCATGATAGCATGCGCATGAGAATGAGAATGACAACACTCTTGTTTGACTAAATTCATCTTCTTGAGCATGAAGAAACCAGATGGCATAGTGACCAGTTTGGAGCATGATATCTTTATAATCATGGAGTTAAATGACATGTCCAAGGGTTCTTTGGAAAGAGGGCATTGAGTAGAGCAAGATTGGAGTGGAAATCAAAAGGAATGGAAGCCTCTAAGGTAATCAAAAATGATCATGAAGATGGATATGCATAACTGATGTTGCAAGTCAACCTGACCTGACTTGACCAGCTCGTGTGCAAATGGATAAATCAGTTGAAGGCTACCCTCTTTGAACCACCATAATTTCTAAATAATTGATCAAATGAAAAATTGTCCAACACCAAAGTTGAAGGGGACATGGAAATGAACAAAAGTCATGTTGAACTCTTTTCCATTTGGAGCCTCTATCATTGATAAAATTGACCATGAACTTAGGTACAACATGCACACCAAGTGTTTGTGGAAATTATGGCGCATTAACTGGTCATGACTTGCCTAGTTGCCCAAAATGCCATGATTTGTCCCAACTTTGAAACACCATATCTCTCTCAATTTTGATCCAATGGGGGATGTTCTTGGTATGGATTTGAAGCTTGAAATGTGAACTTTTGATAGGCCTCCCTAGCCTTTCATTTTGGTTCTTGGAGCATGGAGAAAGAAAGCCCTAAAGTTGACCCTTCAGCTTGTCAACACTTGCCATAAATGGAAACTCTACAATGCTATTTTTGGCAACTTTGTACATTTCTTGATTTTTGATGAATCTTTCATTATCTCTTGATTAAATCCTCACCAATGATCATATTTGACATGAGGAGCATGAATTTGACCTTAAAAAGTCAAGAGTTGACTTTTTCCTCTGCACAGTTGACTTTTCCCCAATTCTTTCGATTCTCAATCAATTGATTAATTGAGACCCTTCCAAATCAAATTGATGGACAATTATTCATCCTTAGACCCTTGAGGACATGTAGAATACCATAGATTCAAATCTTGCCCAAAAAATCAGAAATAAACTGATTTTATGTAAAACCCTGATTTTGAACCCTCTGTTTAGGAGAAATTAACACATCCTCCCAACCCTAATTCCTCTGAGTATGATGTATATCCTTTCCAACAAAGATGAGATATGCCATTTGGAAATAATAAAAGCTCAAAGATCTTGCCCATTGGGTTGTTATACTTCAGAATTCCAAAACCCTAGTTTGCACTAGTTAGGAGAATATGACTTCCTTCAATCTTCTATTAAATTCTCATCTTGTGATACCTTGAGGACTCAAATGAGATTAATTGAGGTGTGTGGAACCCTTGTGACTTGTTTGTAAAAGCTTTTACTCTTGTCCTTTGGCTTTGAACTGTCCATGCCTTGAGACAACTGATCCCATGCCTTGCAACCAATGATGTGTATGATTTAATATGACCTATTATGAAATGCAAATGAATGAAGCATAAGCCAATTATGAGGTAAAATAAGAGGACAAATTTTGAGGTATTACACATGCATCTTTTGAAGTCCATTTCTTCTACAAACTTGTAGTATATGCTATCATCTTCAATTTAAGCATTGGTTTGCACCATTTGGATCAAGGATGAGAGAGATGTGAATCTTGCAAGATGGCCACATGGACATGAATTTTCCATACTTGGTGAAATTTCAAAAACTTTAAATTTGGTCTTTTAGGAATTTCTTGATTTCTCTTGATTTCTCTTGATCAAACCTCATAATAACATGCATGATGACTTGAAATACCCACACTTGGTCAAGAATCTCAAAGGTTGACTTTTTGCTTTGACTAATGGTTGACTTTTTTATCAGATGAAACCAATTCTTCCTCTATAAATTAGGAAACCCTTGAAATGCTCTGTGATGAACTATGAGGCATATATGGAATCCTTGAAGTGTATGTTGAACCATAGAATCAAGATTAGCTCCAAAAACCAGCCACATGTTGCCTTTGACCAAAACCTAGCTCAGAGCCAAAAGATAGGAGAACAATGGTCAACCCCTTAAAACACTTGAAGCCCTAACCACCTGATGATTGTGTGAATTTATTAAGATACTTTGAAGTATGTGAAGACCTTGTAGCTTGAGAATACCATGGTGTTGAGGATATCCCCTCTCTCAATGCCTAGAAAACAACCTCCTCCTCTTAAGGAAAACCAAGATACCTTGATCCCATGTCTTAGAGCCAATGCCATGCATGAAAGAATATGACCTATTGAATGAAGCATAAGCCACAAATAGGAGGGCAAATTTTGGGGTGTAACATCTCTCATTGTTCAATCTTTTGATTGTTGAGTTTTTGAGTTGGTAAAAAGGTTTTGTTTTTAAAACCCAATTCAACCCCCCTTTCTTTTGTTTTTCACACCTTCAATTGGCATCAGAGCTCTGGTTCTGATTGTGATAAAAAGATTTATCAACACTTCACCGTGTTCAGTACCGATCCAGTTTATGTGAGAAACAATGGCTGCTCCAGCTACTGCTAACAATGAGAAAGATCATTATAGTGCCAAACCATCAGTCTTTTGATTACTGGAAAGATAGAATCGAAAGCTTCTTTCTGGGTTATGATGTAGATCTTTGGGATATTGTAGTGGATGGCTACACTCACCTAGTTGATGCTGCAGGTAACAAAGTAGCAAGAAGTACTATGACTGATTAACAAAAGAAGGACTATAAGAATTATCATAAGGCAAAAACTATATTGCATAATGTTATCTCTTATAATGAGTATGAGAAGATAACAAACAGAGATACTGCCAAGTCCATCTTTGATTCCTTAAGGATGACTCATGAAGGGAACACTCAAGTAAAGGAGACAAAGGCTTTAACTCTAATCCAAAAGTATGAGTCATTCATAATGGAGGATGATGAAACAGTTGAGACTATGTTCTCAAGGTTTCAGATACTGGTCGTAGAACTTAAGGTCCTGGACAAAGGTAATTCAACTGCTGACCATGTCAAGAAGACCATCAGAAGTATCCCCAAGAAATGGAGATCTATGATAACTGCCTTGAAGCTATCTAAAGATCTAAATAATATCAGTCTTGAAGAACTTGTTAGTTCTTTAAGAAGTCATGAGATAGAGCTCGAGGGAGATGGACCTCAAAAGCGAGGTAAATTTGTTGGCTTGAAATCTAAACCTGAAAAGACAAGGGCTTATCAAGCTGAGGAAGAATCAGAAGATTTTGATGAAGACTCAGAAGATGATGATGATGAGCTCTTGCTGATTTCCAAAAGGGTCAACAGACTCTAGAAACATATGCAGAATGATCAAGGGAAGTTCAGAGGAGCAAGGAAGACCGTTGGTCTTTCTGACTCATTGTTTGGACAGAAGAAGCAGGGTTTTGGAAAAGATGATATTTTCTATGAGTGCAAGGAGCCACGTAACTACAAAAATGAGTATCCTAAGCTCAAGAAGGACAAGAGGCCTAAGAAGAAATTCTCCAAAGGTAAGAAGAGGCTCATGGCTACATGGGATGTCTTAGATTCAGAAGAAGAAGATTCTGAAGAGGAACATGCCAATGTTGCTTTGATGTCAACTATAACTGATACTGAAGTCTCTAGAGAACCAAAAGACATGATGCTGTCAGAATCAGAATCAGAATCTGACTCCGATTCTGAAGAGGTATTTTCTAAACTATCTCGTTCCGATTTAGAGTCATGTCTCTCAGAAATGCTGGAAAAATACCAAAGTCTTCAATGTAAATACAAGGACCTTAAACAAGTTTGAGTATTTCCTTCTGAAGCTTGTGATGAGCTTGAACAAAATATTTCTTCTCTTAATGAAAAAAAATTCTTTAGAAAGTACTAACTTAGCTTTGAAAAGCAAAATTTCAAAACTAAAGGAAGAAATAGTCTCGGAAACTTCTAGTACTGATTGCATCATCAGATATGATATACCATTCGAGCACTTTGTGGCTAAAAGCATAGGTAGAAGCAAAATGGATTACATGATCTATGGAGTTAGAAAAAATGGCAAGAAAGGCTTAGGTTGTACAAAAACTTCAAAACCTGACGAAAGTCAGAAGGTAAAACCAAAACCTCTCTATGAGCATTTCGTGTCTGCTGGCACTGAGCTTTACTGTTCTGAGCTTGCACAGAAACCTTTACAAACACAAAACTCTATTGTAAAACCCAAGTATCATGCACAAATTCCACTTGATTATCCTGCTGCGCAGAAACCCAAGGTTGTGAGAAAATCTAGGAAAAGTAAAAAAAAAAAAGGACCCAAAAAGTGGGTACCTAAGGATAAAATCATTTATGTTGCAGATATCCTTAGCAGCTCAATTGAAACACCAGTCATGGTACCTGAACAGTGGTTGCTCGTGACACATGATAGGAAGAAGGCATATGTTCCAAGATTTGGAAGTTAAATCTGGAGACTTTGTCGGTTTCGGAGGAAACCAGAAGGGAAAAATCATTGGCTCTAAAACTGTTGGTAATAGTAAACTTCCTTCTATTACTAATGTTCTTCTAGTCGATGGTTTGTTGCATAACTTATTGTCTATTAGTCAACTTAGTGATAATGGTTATGATATCATTTTCAATCAAAAGTCATGTAAGGCTTTTAGTCAGAAAGATGACTCATTCCTTTTTAACGGAAAGAGGAAAAACAACATTTATAAGATTAGACTTTCTGATCTTAAGGACCAGAAGGTAACTTTTTTAATGTATGTTAATGAGGAGCAATGGGTATGGCATAGAGATTTGGGCCATGTTAGCATGAAGAGGATTTCTCAGCTAAATAATCTTGGATTATTCAGAGGCTTACCCAACATGAAGTTTGCTTCAGATGCTCTTTTTGAAGCATGTAAGAAAGGCAAGTTTTCCAAAACTTCTTTCAAAGCTAAAAATGTTCTTTCCACCTTCAGACCGTTAGAGCTTCTGCACATTGATTTGTTTGGTCCATTGAAAACTGCGTTCATCAGTGGTAAGAAGTATGAATTGGTTATTATTGATGACTATAGCCGTTGGACACGGGTAAAGTTCTTGAAACACAAGGATGACTCGCATTCTGTGTTCTCTACCTTATGCTCACAAGTGCAAACAGAGAAGGATTGCAAAATAGTAAGAGTCAGAAGCGATCATGGTGGAGAATTTGAGAATATATACTTTGAGAATATTTTTTATTCTTATGGCATTTCCCATGATTTCTCCTGTCCTAGAACTCCACAACAGAATGGGGTTGTAAAAAGGAAGAATAGGACTTTGCAAGAGATGACTCGCACCATAATCCAAGAAACTGACATGGCTAAGTATTTTTTTTGGCAAAGGCAGTAAACACATTGTGTTATATTTAGAACATGATTTCTATTAGACCTATTCTGGGTAAGACTCCCTATGAATTGTGGAAAAACAGAAAGCCCAAAATTTCTTATTTCCATCCTTTTGGCTATATTTGTTATTAGGATATTCTGAATGCTCATAAGGCTACATAATCTATAGCAAAAAAACAAGAATGGTTGAGGAATCAATTCATGTTAGGTTAAATGATAAGCTTGACCTTGAAAAGTCAAAGCTAGTTGAGAAACTTGCAGATTTGAAGATTACTTTCTCAAAATCCAAGGACAAAGATTTTGGAGACAAAGACTCAGAAGGTAAAGACAAGGATGTTGAAGCTAAAGACTCAGAAAAGACTCAACCAGAAGCAGTCTTTGGTCTATCTCATCATAAGAAGAGCAAACCAAGAACTTCTCATTGTGAAGAATTGATACTGGGAGATAAAGACGCACCAGAAAAAACTCAATCTTCATTCAAACCTTCTGAAGAAACTCTTCTAGGTTTGGTATCTTTAATAGAGCCAACATCTATATATGAAGCTCTTCTGGATAATGAATGGATTCTGGCTATGCAAGAAGAACTAATCAATTCACCAGAAACGACGTTTGGGATCTTGTTTAGAAACTAAAGGGTGTCCATGTTATTGGAACTAGATGGGTGTTCATAAATAAGCTCAATGAGAAAGGTGAGGTCGTCATAAACAAGGGTCAACTGGTAGCACAAGGTTATATTCAACAAGAGGGGATAGACTATATAGAAACCTTTGCACCAGTTGATAGGTTAGAATCTATTCATCTTTTAGTTTCGTCTGCAGTCAATCATAACATCATTCTATATCAGATGTATGTTAAGATTGCATTCTTAAAAGGGTATATTTATGAAGAATTGTATGTGCACCAACCCCCTGGCTATGAGAGTTCTGAAAACCTTGATTTTGTTTTCAAACTTAAAAAGTTGTTATACGGTCTAAAACAAGCTCCTAGACCTTGGTATGAAAGACTAAGTAACTTCCTTTTGGAAAATAAATTCACCATAGGAAAAGTGGACACAACGCTCTTTTGTAAAACCTTTAAGAATGATATTCTGGTTGTGAAAATATATGTTGATGATATTATATTTGGTTATGTTAATTATTTTTTGTGCAAGGAATTTTCTAAGTTAAATTAAGCAGAATTTGATGGGAGAACTCAAGTTTTTTCTGGGGATTTAAGTTGATCAACGTTCAGAAGGAACATGCATTCACCAAAGCGAGTATACAAAAGAACGTAAGCTAGCAATGACTCCAATGCATCCCACATGCATTCTGGAAAAGGAAGAGGTAAGTGGTAAGGTAGATCAGAAGTTATTTAGAGGTATGATAGGCTATCTCCTTTATCTAACTGCTTTTAGAAATCATATTTTATTCAGTGTTTGTTTGTGTGCTCGCTTCCAATCAGACCTTAGGGAGACTTACTTAATTGTTTTTAAGAGAATATTTTGGTATCTGAAAGGTGCTACTAATCTTGGTTTGTTTTATAGAAAATTAAGTGAATACAAATTAGTAGGCTATTGTGATGCTGACTATGCTGGAGACAAAATAAAAAGGAAAAAGGACTTTCAATAACTGCGCTTTCAACAGCTGAAGCTGAATATATTTAAGCTTCTGGATGTATCACTCAGATACTCTGGATGAAGAGTCAGCTGGAAGATTATCAGATTTTTGAGAGTAACATTCCTATCTTATTTGATAATACTTCCACTATTTGTTTATCCAAGAATCTTATCTTGCATTCTAGGGCTAAACATATTGAAATTAAACATCACTTTTTACGTGACTATGTTCAGAAGGGTATATTTCATTTAAAATTTTTTGATATAGACCACCAGTGGGCTGATATTTTCACAAAACCCCTTGCTGAAGAGATATTCGTTTTGATTTTGAAAAATATGTTTATAAAACCTTGTCTAGAATGAAATGATGTTATCTGAATGTTAAGCTTTTAGAATGCTTGATTAAGATTATGAGGTTGTGTTGTTGTTATTTGTTTGTTTATGAATCATGAGCTTTCTCAAGTGAGGAAGTTTCATGAATCAGAAAGGTTCTTTTCAGAAGGAAATCCTATTGATTTGTCTTCTGGATTCTAAACAGTTACAACATTAATGGTTGTCTTTTCGTTTGATTATGTGTGGTCCTTAGTGGAAACAGTTGTCCCACTTCCTGAACATGCGTTTTGATGACGTGACATATTGGGTTTCATATTTTTCTTGAAAATAGGTTAAATCTTTACGCATTTCCCTTATGTCTACGCATTTACTGTTTGTAATTATGTTTAATTATTGCTTAAACGTTTATATAAACCCACCTCACCCACATTTTAAACTACGCTCAAATTTCTTCCACACTTTTCTCTCTTTCAAACCCTAAACCATTCTCTGCAACCTTTCATCTTCAACATTCATCTTCAACGCTCAACCTTTAACTCTCAACTGTCTACAATGGCTAAATCTTCTCAATGCTTTCAACAACCTCAACAACAAGTTCCTACTTCACCCATTAACTTTTCAAACTGATTTGCATCCAAAGCCTTAGTAAAGATATTAGTCAGTTGCTTCTCAGTAGCTACATGTTCCAGAATGACTACTTTGTCTTCAACAAGCTCCCTGATAAAATGATGACGAATGTAAATATGTTTTGTCCTGCTATGTTGAACAACATTTTTGGAGATGATGATAGCGCTCAAGTTGTCACAGTATAATGTCATTAAATATTGCTTGATATTGTACTCCTTCAAGATCTGCTACGTCCATAGTAGCTGAGAACAAATGCTTCCTGCTGCAATATATTCAGCCTCAGTAGTGGATATGGACACACAATTCTGCTTCTTACTGAACCAAGAGATATGGTTGTTTACCAAGAAAAAAATCCACCATAAGTGTTTTTTCTATCATCAGCACTCCCTGCCCAATCAGCATCACAATATCCAATAAGCATGGCATTAGAGCCATGTGAATATAGCATACCATAGTCACTTGTACCATTGACATACTTCATAGTCCTTTTTACTTGATTGGTGTGACTAATTTTGGGTTAATCTTGATACCTAGCACAAACTCCAACATCAAATGTGATATCAGGTCAGCTAGCTGTCAGATGCAATAGACTGCCTATCATGCTTCTGTAAAGACTTTGATCCACACTCACCCCATTTTCATCTTTGGATAACTTCAAATGAGTAGGTGCGGGAGTCCTCTTGTGACTGGCCTTCTCCATACCAAACTTCTTCACTATGTTCTTGGCATACTTACTTTGAGATATGAAGATAGAATCTTCCATTTGTTTTACTTAAAGTCCAAGAAAATATGTCAATTCTCCTACTAGACTCATCTCAAATTCAGATTGCATCTGTTTGACAAAATGTTGGACCATCTGGTCTGACATCCCACCAAAGACAATATCATCCACATATATATGAGCAATGATGAGCTTGTCATCCATTTCTTTAACAAACAAGGTCTTGTCTATTCCTCCTTTTCTGTAGCCATTGCTGACCGGGAATTCTGTCAGCCTTTCATACCAAGCCGTAGAGGCTTGCTTTAGACCATAAAGAGCCTTCTTCAGTTTGTACCCATGATTTGGAAAAATGAGATCAATAAACCCTTTTGGTTGTTCAACATACACCTCTTCTTGTAAGAACCCATTCAGGAAGGCACTTTTCACATTCATCTGAAACAACTTGAATCTCAACAAACATGCCACTCCTAGTAATAGTCTTATGAATTCAAGACGAGCAACTAGAGCAAAGGTGTCATCAAAATCAATACCCTCAATTTGAGTCTACCCTTGAGCCACAAGTCAGGCCTTGTTTCTGGTAACCACTCCATTTTCATCAGATTTATTCTTATAAACCCACTTTGTGCCAATGATATTTGTTCCCTCAGGTCTAGGAACCAAATCCCAAACTTCATTCCACTTGAACTGCTTCAATTCTTCATGCATGGAATTAATCTAAAATTCATCAGTTAGAGCCTCTTTCATATTTTTTGGGTTCAATCTTAGAGACAAAATAAGCATTGGATACCACCTCCCTTGATCTAGTAATAATCCCTTCATTAGGATTTCCTATTATGAATTCCTTGGGATGATCCTCCTGAATTCTGATAGAGGGCCCTTTATTTGCCTGATTTCCATCATCCTTCACATCAGAATGTTCATTGTTGTTATTATTATCAGCACCATTATCTGCAGTTGCAGTCACTTGTGGTGATGTTTCAACATCATCTTCGACATCTGACTGCTTCTCTATAGTTGAGTAATCTATCACAACATTAATAGACTATATCATTACCTTGGTTCTAGTGTTGAACACTCTATAGGCTATGTTGTTTGTGGAGTAGCTGTTGGAAAGTATTTCGGGGGGTATTTTATCGTATCCACTGGGATTGTGTGATATTAATGCTTGCCATTCAATAGTTTATAGTTTTAAGTAAAGAGTTTTTCAAATGATTCTTGGTTTTGTAACATAAGTTTGTAGCAAAGAAGTAAATTAGAGCAAAGATGTTGTAAGTTTGAGAAAAGCATGTCAAGAATAGATTTCGATAATCCTTTTCATACGTATCTGATTAATCAAGCATATGAACTTAGTTTCGATCAATACAATCGCGTATCCTCGCAAATCAGTTTATGTCTAAAGCAAATTCGTGGGTATTATTGTTTAAATCGTTAGATGATGTCTCACTCTAACAATCGAAACAATAAACGTTAAGACCAATACAAAGCGAGTTTTAAACCCCAAATCTATATCTAGAGTTTGGTTTTCAAGAGATGAAGATATTAGGTCAAGATTTGGAAAATCTATGTCTAGAGTGATTCAAACCATAAATATGACATTAAAAGCAAACAACTTCATCATATATTGATCATCAACCTTGTTCATATACAAAAGATCAAAAGAAATACATATAATCAAGATTAACTACCTCTAATCTTGACACAAATGGTGTTTAGCTACACATTTTCATCGTAGCTTGCTTCACAAGTTTCGGGAGGAGATGAAAAAGTATCTGCGTTAAATAATCGAGATCGGATGCAAATCTAGCTTCTCTATGATAATATCACCCTTGGATGAAGAAAAGTCAGAAACTTAGGTTATAGTGTGAGAAAAATAAGTTATGATCCCAAGAAATAACAAAAAGTGTATTTATACATCACTTGAAATCTGCCAAGTTCGCACTGCGAACTTTTCATTCACCTAGCGAACTACCAAATAGGCACCTGAGGTGCTTCTGATCTGTTAAACCGCCTCTAAGTTTCTACATAAGTTCACAATGTGAATAATTATTTGCAAAGCGAACTATTCGCCTACAAGTTTGCAAAGCGAACTTAGGCCCCTTTAGCTACTGCCTCACCCATGATGTCCTTCGCCAGGTCTTCGCTGGAGCGTTGAATCAGCGAACATTCACTGGAAAGTTTGCAAAGCGAACTTAGGTCCCTTTTCTTACTACCCAAAGTCTGGGAGTGTTCGCTGGAGCTTTTCCAGATGTTCGCCCAGCGAACATTCGCTGGCAAGTTCGCAAAGCAAACTTATTGAAGTTTCTTCATTTCTTTGGCAACTTGGATCCTTTCTTTGTGTCTTACTTCTTTGATAACTTAATTCCTTTTTCTAAACAATAACACACACATTACAAGAACCAAAGGTATTTTCACAATGTTTGAAGAATGACAACAATTCAAGAATAAAATCCAACAATTCAACATAAAAGAGTTGAAAAATGCCAAGTATTAATAAGAAATATAAGGCATGCTTGACATCTAACAAACTCTCCCCAACTAACTCTTTGCTTGTCCTTGTCATACCCCAAATTTTGACCACCAAGATTTCCCATCATTGTGCAAATCATCATCACAATATCGATGTACTTTCATGCCTCATCAATCTCCTCAAAGATGATTGAGCATTCACCACAATCAAGAACTAGGGTTTTTGAGCCCTCTCAGAGCACTTAGACAAAGGATCAATCAAGGAATGACATGATCTTCAACTTTTCTAACCTCTCAAACACCTATAAAGGATCAAGACGACTCCCACATCATGAATCAAGCAAAAGGTTGCAACATTCCAAGAGGATTAAGCCTCAAGTTCGCCAGTGTCACCAAATTAGGGTTTTGGTCGACCAAGGCCTCCAGATGGAATTTTTCCTCTGGGCATGAGCCAATGCTTCAAAGCATAACCCAAAATACTCCAAGGGACCTCATGGACCCAATCATCAAGTCAATTTAACCTCAGGGGATGCATTTACCAAAAATCAGGAATTAGGGTTTCTTGACCTAATTCACCCCTAAGTTGACTTTTGGGACAAAGCATGAGCCAAGACCTCAAGACATGATTTGAGGGCCTCCAATACACCACATTAATCCATTTGCAACAATGTATTGGCCCAAGAAGCTTGGCTCACAAATTTTAATTTCACCAGGACCACAATTAGGGTTTTGAGGAAAAAGTCAACTGTGCCTTTGACTTTTGACCAAGACATGCTCCCAAACCTTGGAACATGATCCAATAACCCTATAACACCTATGGAATCCATCCATTAGGTTTGATTTAGGTCAAGGACTTAATTTCACAAAGGATCACACAATTTGGATTTCATCTGATAAAAAGTCAACTGTGCACAAAATCAAGTTTGACTTTTTGGAATTTTTCACAAATATGGTTCCCCTAAGTCAAAAATAATGTTAGTGTATGGTATTGATCATCATTAATTAATAAAAATAAAGAAAAGTGAGGTTTCTTGCAAACGGGGCAACCATAAGAAACCAAATTTTTTCTAAGTTATGGAACAAAAGTGATTTTGGTACCAACTTCCAAGGACCATAACTTCTTATCCAAGCAACCATTTTGGGTGATCCAAAGCTGGATTTGTAGGTCTTGCTACAATCTACAAAAGCTTCAACTACCTCAGACTCCAATTCTTCATGGATTTTGAGTTATGGATTGATCAAAATCACAAAAACATGAAAATGCCACTTTTTCCAACACTTAGTGAAAATCTGCCTAAGTTACCAGCCTTGAACATCAATGTTCATGAGGTTTTTTCAGTTGGATCCAAATAGTTTCAAAATAAACTATGATCACACATGTTTTGTATCATATGAGGGCTTTCTGAAAAGCATAAGAGCCTCCCATAACTCAACCTGAGCAGGGAGATATGATCCCCTCAAAATCACTATTTCCAACTGCCTTGTACAAGGCAGATTTTGTGCATTTGCTCGATTTGGAAAATTTGGACAACTCCAAGCCTTGTCATCCATTTGGACACATCTGAGGATAAAACAAAAGGAGAATGATCTGATCCCTAAGCCTCCAAAGTCCAAGAATCTACACTTAGCCATAACAAACCTAAAAAGGCTAAAAAAGCTAAAAAGGTGCCAAGACTCCAATTTTGTTTCCAAGCATTCAATGGATGCACCAAGGTGGCATGGACTGACACATTCCTAACTGAATGAGTCAAGAATCAACACTGAATCAAAGAACCATAAGCATGTGCCCTAACCTCAAGTCAACGGCTATAGGAGACTAAAGATTCCCTTGGATCAACATTGGCCAAAGGCCTGTACCAGCTGCCATTCACTATTACTTGCAAAACAAACTTGCTCTACTATAAATAGAGCTCATTTGTGCTTATTTTGAGTACACCAAAGCACTACAACTGATGCTTTCCTCAAAATCTCTCTCTCTTTAAGCCAAAATACCTTCTTTTGCAAGTCATCTCTGCGTTTTTGAGTTAGAGAGCAATTCCACTACAGCTCATGATCCAAACATATCCAATATGTTATATCTAAGCTGTCCAAGCACTCACTTGTGACCTGAAACACCAAAATCAGAAAATCCACATCCAAAACCTCAAAATTGGACTTTTCTGTATTTCCCAAGCCATGCCTTGATTCAGTCACTTCCAAAACCAAAGAAGGCCTCAAACACGCACTAAATATCATCCTCAAATTGTCCCAATTGGTTCCCCTCATTTGGAACACCATTTGAGAGAGTTTCCATATTGGTCACTTTTGCCCCTTTTGCAAGAAAGAGCTAAAACTTGTTCCTGAGGATTCCAACTGGTTTTGATCATCCTAAAAGCTTCTAAGGGATCAATCAAGAGTGTCAAAAGCATTGGATAACTTCTGGCACAAGGATCTTGACAGTTAGCATAAGAATCTCCAAGAGGTAAGTGCATGACAACATTAACTCTTTGAATTATGCATTCCTTTGATGTCCATTTATCATAAACATCTCATGCATGTTGTATATGTTGTGTTTGAACCAATTTGCCCTGCTATTATTGACTGAGTAGTGAGATAGCATAGAACATGCAAATCTAGGCCAGATTTAAAATAGGGACACTTTCTGAAAATTACAAAAGCACCATTGGATTCCTCATGGAATTCTAGGCCAGATGCACCTAAATTTTGTCTAAATCCATGGAGAAATGAGAAAGTTAGAGGCTTCACGTAAATTACCAAAACTTGCCTTGCCTTGGCCTTGGCCAGGCCTGAAAACAAGGCACCCCATATATGCACATAGGGTGGTTTTGATACATGGATGTATCACCACCCCAGTGGTAGCGCGCATGTGTGTTTGTGTATGAGGTCGTGGATTCAAACCCCACCCAGACCATTTTTACTACTCTCTCATTTTTGCTATTTTTTTCAATATTTTCATGTTTTTGTTAATTAATTCAAAAATTAATTTCTCTCTCAATTTTAATTATTTTTTATTGATTCGTTTTTTGAAAATTCACAAATATATTAAAATATTTTATTCCATGAAAATTTTACAAAAATATTATTTATTTCATATATTTAATACTTTTGTAAAGAATTATATTTTTATTTGTTTTTAAACATTAAAAATATTTCTTTCTCTTGGTTTTGCAAAATTCAAATGATTTTTAAATCATCCCATGAATGAAACATGATTTTCCAAATATAAATCCAAGATCACAACCTTTTGTCACATGTTTGATTATTTTAATTGAATTTTTATTCAATTAAAATACATTTTAAATCCAAAAATTAGGGTTTTGATCATTATCACCCTAACAAATCTTTTCAAACACTCATGGGCCTCTATTAGAGTGTAAGACCCAATCCCTTTTTAACCAAAACCTTTTTGGGCCTCAGTCATTGTATAAGACCCACTGTGTTTTCAAAAATCTCGGCGCGATTGTCGCCTTTTCAACAAAATAACTTGGGTATCTCCTAGAGTTGTAAGCCCCATCACTTGTACAAAAATAAACTCTGGGCCTCTCCCTGAGTTGTAAGACCCAATCCTCTTTGTAAATAAAACATTTTTGGACCTCAGTCATTGTACAAGCCCCAGTACATTTTACAAAACAACGATACAATTATTGTTTTTCATCTGGGCCTCTCCTTGAGTATAAGCCCCAACAATATTTTCAAAACAACTTCCCTTTTGATTTAGGTTCAAATTCATAGTTGTTATCAAAACTTTCTTTAATTTCTTGAACAACTAACCATACAGTTGTTACAATGGAAGCTTGCTCGCCTGTAAGTTTTATCAGCTTTCTTTACATGCTTTCATATATATATTTGTCTGTATTGTTGGAAGCTTGCTCACTTGTAAGTCCTTCTTTCATATCCTTTTAAATACTTGTCATATATCAACTGTATATATAATTGTATATCTGTTTAGAGTTTTCCCCGACAACTAAGTCAAGAATTAGGTAAAGCCAATTGGTCACTCCTAAATACAGTCAAAACTCGTTCCCCATAGGAATTTCCAGATACAGTCTTGCCTTCTCTTGGGCTTAAAAAATATGGAACAAAGAGAAAGACATTATTCCCGGTGAAACTTTTCTCAGACAGTCACTATTAGAAAAATTTTCAAAGAAGTTCATTTCCCCCAGAGAGGATTAATTCCCGGTGAAACCTTTTTTGAATTTCTCCAAACCCTAGAACTGTTCACTAAAGAAAATATTATTCCCGGTGAAACTTTTCTTGAACTTTTCTTAGGTTTGGGACCCACAGGCTTCCTAAAAGCATCCCCGCCTCCTCTTGGGCTTTGTACAAGGACCCTCCAGCTTCTTAGAAGTTCTCATGCCTTCTCTTGGGCTTAATACAAGGACCTTGAAGACCTCTTAAAGGTATAAGACAGAACTTAGTCATCCTTTGTTAGAGCAGTCTTTCCAAAGAGTCAAAACCTCAGACCAATTAAGGGTTGATTCTCATCCCTTAAAACACCAGCCTCCTCTTGGGCATCATACAAAGATAAACTCTTCCATACCACTAGACTTAGACAGTCTAATCTCCTTTTGGGATCTCAAAGACATTCTCAAGTTCCCTACAAACACAGGAAAAACCCTGGTCATTTTAATCAATCTCTAGTAGTGTTAAAACCTCTGTAGGTTCAAAAACTCAAACTTTCTTCCAAATTTCCCCAGCCAGGGTCAGCTTATCATCAGTATAACACTATCCCAAATCAGAACCTCACGGCATCTGATACCTCAACTCTTCTGTAAACCCTCAGCAAGAGTTGATCCCCCATTTTGGACCTGCCTCTGGATCCCAATAATCCTCAGCAAAAGCCAGCCTCCTCTTAGGCTTTGTATAACGATTTTCCTCAGCAGAATTAGCCCCAACAACAACCTTTTGTTGAGCCCATCTTCTTTCTTAAAACACTCTCTTGTTGAGTTAACCCTTTTTAGCCTCAGTCCTGGGCTTTGTACAAGACAAAAAAAAAAGAACTCTCTTATTGAGTCAATCACCTTAAGGCACTCTCTTGTTGAGTAAACCTTTTTCATCCTCCTCTTAGGCTTTGTATAAAGATTTTTCCCAGCTGAGTTAGCTTCAAAAGTACTCTCTTGTTGAGTCAATCACCTTTCCATACTCTCTTGTTGAGTCAATGGTACCAAAAACACTCTCTTGTTGAGTCATTATTTCAGCCTCAATCTTGGGCTTTGTACAAGACATAGATATAAACTTTCTCCAATAAAGTCAAAATCTTCATAAAATTCTTTTTAAGCTTGGGACAAATATCTTCCCCAGCGAAGTCAATTCCTCCCAGCCTTCTTTTAGGCTTTGAGAAATAATATCCCTAAGCATAATCAATTTCCTTTTTCAGCCCCCTCTTAGGCTTTGTATAATGATTTTACCCAGTAAGGTCAGCCTCAATCTTGGGCTTTGTACAAGACACCTAAAAGTCCTCAGCTGAGCCAGTTAACTACCTTTCAGCCTCAATCTTGGGCTTTGTACAAGACACCAAATAAAACACTCTCTTGTTGAGTCAGTCTCATTTCAGTCTCAATCTTGGGCTTTGTACAAGACACCGTATAAATATCTCCAGCAAAGTCAATCTTCTTTTAGCCTCAATCTTGGGCTTCGTATAAGACAGATAAAACCTCTCACCCATAGAGTCAGTTTCCCCTTTTTAGCCTCAATCTTGGGCTTTGTACAAGACAGACAAAATATTTCCCCGGAAAAGTCAACTTTTAGCCTCCTCTTAGGCTTTGTATAATGATATCCCCTAAAGAGTCAGTCTATTTTTAGCCTCAATCTTTGGCTTTGTACAAGAGAGGTAAATACTCTCTTGTTGAGTCACCCTTCTCCAGCCTCCTCTTAGGCTTTGTATAAGGACTTCCCCAGTAGAGTCAATCAATCTCTTAGCTTCAACCTTGGGCTTTGATCAAGGCACACAAAAATCAATATCCTCTTAGAGGAAATCAAAATCTCTCTGTAAGAAGACATTTCTCTATGTTATCACACATCAAAACAAACAAATCAAACAAACCCTAATCCCAGATAACTGTTGTAAGTGGAACACTTGTTGATTCAAATATCCAAGCTATCGTCCATCTCTTATCCTGGAAAACTTCCTCTTTCATCTAATTGCTGTAAGTGGCAAGCCTCTGGATTATTTACATCTACGCTACTGTCCCTCTCTTAGCATAAAAGACTCTTACGGAAAAATGGCATTGCTCAACACTGAGTTAAAGTTTTCTCCTTCAAGATACATCCCTCATAAAGGAAATTATGGCATTGCTGGATTCACATATCCCGGTTAAAGTAATTCTCCTTTATAAATAGTCACCCAACAGATGTGATAAACAGACGAGATGTCTCCCTTTAGAGATGACAAATTCTCTCTCAGTCAAACCATTTAGCTTTAATCTTGGGCTTTGAACAAGACAAAAATATACCTTTTAGCTTCAATCTTGGGCTTTGAACAAGACACCAAAACGTCATTTTTTCCTCCCATAGAATAGGAGGAACTACGATTGCTCTGATTTCCTTGTTTCTTTAAACGGGAATACGTAGGCATAAGATTGCGAAATCTTAGCGAGCATACCAATCAAAAACTCTAGGTCCAGTACCTTCGCATACTAATCAAACACTCTAGGTCTAGTACCTTCACACTGATCAAAACTGAGGTCTAGTACCTCACCAAAATCATCAAAAACTCTCTCTCAAACCTCCCAAAGAAGAAACTTTCCCAACCCACAACGGATAAACACCATCAAGTAAAAGCAAAACCTATTGCTAACAACCTGTGGATAACCACATATAGGATGGGTAATTGACAACTCCCCATTGTATAACCTGACCCCGAACTCCCCAAATATCTTTAAGCGTTTGTTCAATTAAACACTCGCGTGCAAGGTTAGTTTTAGATAACTTCCCTTTCCCTTCCAGCTTCACGGGATAAATAAGAAATCAGAAAGTAGCACCCCACTCCTACCATTGCCGTGAGGAGGAACCCATTTGCGATAAGGTGGTCGTGTCATCGACAAAAATCGCACGCTACAGTGAAATGGTGACTCTGCTGGGGAGTCATTTTGTCTGTATAGGACTAGGATTATAGTTCCTAAGAGGTCTAGGATGTTAGTTTTAGGAATCATACTATATATATATATATACTGCTTTTCCTACTTGATATCCGTATTTATTTTCCTGCTAATGGGAATGTGAGTGATGTCGCATGTGGAAAGTATGAGAGAACCCTGAGATAGGTGATGCATAGATGGGTAGTCTTACAGGGAGTGAATCCCGAATAAGCTATCCCGGTAGACCATCAAATCATTAGAGTTACCCTTGCGGATTCAATACTTAACGACTCTGTTGTGAAGGCAGGTTGTCCCAATGTGGTATCCGTGAAACTAAGGATTTAGTAGACAGTAACCATGTGGCCATTTGGTAGTATGGTAGCTATCGGAAATTGTTGACACGCGATACTACACTCAATTGAGATTACCCTAGGATGCTACAGCTCGCTCGGGTGAACCAGCTTGCTGTTGTTATCCCTAGGGGGTCAATGATTTTGGGAACTTTTAACCCGTTCTACAGGTACAAAAATTGACCAGAATACAACCTTTGGGGATGGGTAGAGCCATGACTCCATGCTCGTGAGTTGAACCCTTGAACCCATCTTTTTTCAATGTTTTTGTGTGCTGCATTCATGCATTCATTTAAAAAACTCTTAAACAAAGAAAAAAAATCTTCTTTTCTCTTCTCTACTTTTTTAAAATTAAATTAAAACAATGATTGCAAATATCAGAGTAAAAGATTGCGTTATGGATTTCGGTAGAAGGAAGTGTAGCGCGGATTTTTTCGTGGTTGCGAAGCACTGTCGCTTTGGGGTATTACAGTTCGACTCATTTTTTATCCTATTGAAGCTGATGAAGGAAGGGAAATAGATATCTCCAATTAACCCTACTTGCAAACTGAGTTTAAACATATGACTGTTGGTTTACATATGCTATTAAGATTGTGGGTCTCTCTTAGGTTATTTTTCTTAAAAAACAGTGTCTAGGCTATTGGTAAGATGTTAGGTCTGATGCTTTTCGATTGATGTATGAAGGTATGGGATTTTGGGTTTTTGATTAGTATGCTCGCTAAGATTTTTGCAATCTTATGCCTACGTATTCCCGTTTGATGAAACATGGAAATCAGAGCGATCGTAGTTCCTCCTATTCTATGGGAGGAAAAAGTTGTTTTGGCGTCTTGTTCAAAGCCCAAGACGTGAGTCTAAAGAGGGTTGTATCATGTTCGAAGCCCAAGATGTGAAGCTGAAGGGTCTATTTGTATCTTGTTCAAAGCCCAAGATGTGAAGCTGAAGGGTCTTTGCTGAGAGAGAGTTTGTCATCTCTAAAGAGGAGTTGTTGATGTTTGTATGCTGTGAGCAAGGCACAGGTTTGATGCTAAAAGGTTGATTGGCTCAACCGGGGTTTTCCTTATACAAAGCCTAAGAGGAGGCTATTGACCCAACAAGAGGGTGTTTTTATGTGTCTTGTACGAAGCCGAAGATGGAGGCTAAAAGGTTTGTGACCCAACAAGAGGGTCTTTTATACTCAACAAGAGAGTGATTTTCTGTTCCGTACGAAGCCCGAGATTGAGGCTAAAAGGAGATGGACTCAACAAGAGAGTCTTTTATACTCAACAAGATACTGTTTTTCTATCTCGTACGAAGCCCGAGATGGAGCCTAAAAGGAGGTTGAATCAACAAGAGAGTCTTTTATACTCAACAAGAGAGTGATTTGTATCTCGTACGAAGCCCGAGATGGAGACTAAAAGGGATTGACTCAATAAGAGAGTCTTTTATACTCAACAAGAGAGTGATTTGTATCTCGTACGAAGCCCGAGATGGAGGCTAAAAGTGTTTGACTCAACAAGAGAGTATTTTATACTCAACAAGAGAGTGTTTTGTATCTCGTACGAAGCCCGAGATGGAGGCTAAAAGGGTTTGACTCAACAAGAGAGTCTTTTATACTCAACAAGAGAGTGTTTTGTATCTCGTACGAAGCCCGAGATGGAGGCTAAAAGGGTTTGACTCAACAAGAGAGCCTGCAAAGGTTAGCTCCACTATGGATAATCATTGTACAAAGCCCAAGAGGAGGCTATGACTGTTTCAGTTGAGTGACAAATCCAGTGTGTTGGATAAAAGAGAAAATCAGTTCTTATATGGATTAATGTTGTGCTTTGGTACTAGTCACAAAATCAGGGTTTTTTCCCGTTCTTTAAGGAAATGGGAAAACCAAAGGGTATTGAGAATGTCCAAGTCTACTTGTGTTTTGAGAAATCGATTCTCGGATAAGTGAATGATCTTTGTATGATGCCCAAGAGAAGGCTGGTATGTTAAGGGATGAAGGTCAACCTATTAACTGGTCTGGCACTTGACTCAGAAAGACAGCTCTAGCAAATTGATGACTAGGTTCTGTTCCTATACCTGTAGAGGTCTCTGGGTCCTTGTACTAAGCCCAAGAGAAGGCATGTGAACTTCTAAGAAGTCGACGGGTCCTTGTACAACCCCCAAGAGGAGGCGGGGATGCTTTTAGGAAGCCTGTGGGTCCCAAACCAAGAGAAGTTCAAGAAATGCAATTCACCGAGAAGAGATCATTTCATGAAAGTTCGAGGTTTAAAGAAACTCAAGAGATGCCATTCACCGAGAAAAGATCATCTATGGGGAGTAGAGTTTCTTTGACAATTTCTAAAGGTGACAGTCTGAGAAAGGGTTCACTGAGAATGCTGTCTTTCACGTCTCCATATTGTTTAACCCCAAGAGGAGGGAAGACTGTGTCTGGTAATCCTATGGGGATCTAGTTTTGACTGTATTTAAGAGTGACTAACAGGCTTTACCTAGTGCTAGACGTAGTTTCCAGGGAAAACTCTAAATAACTATACTAGTATTACACAGTTGATATTTGACAAGTATATTAAAGTTTGTGAAAGAAGACTTACAGTGAGCAGCCCTACAATACAGTTATATATATAATATATATGAAAGCGGATAAAGAAAGCGGGTAAACACTTACTTGGTTGTAGAGCTTCCATGCTGTTTTGTTAGTTGTTCAACAAAGAAAGCTTTGATAACAATATTATATTCTAAATCAAAGGAGAAAGTGCTTTGAAAATATTGTTGGGGCTTACAGCTCAAGGAGAGACCCAAGGTTTTATCAGTGATTGCACTACTGTTTGAATTTATACAGAGGGGCTTATACAAGTGACTGAGGCCCAAAAAGGTTTTCTGTACAAATGGATAGGTCTTACACTCTCTCAAGAGGCCCAAAAATGTTTAAAGAAAAGGAATGGGGCTTATAACACTAGGGTAGGCCCAGAGGGTTTGATTTTTGAAATGGCGATCGCGCCGAGGTTTCTTTTAACGCAGAGGGACTTATACAATGTGTGAGGCCCAAAAAGGTTTTGGTTAAAAGGGGATTGGGTCTTACACTCTATTAGAGGCCCATAATTTATTTTTGTACAAGTGGTGGGGCTTACAGCTCAAGGAGAGGCCCATGGTTTTTGTTAAAAAGATGACGATCGTGTAATACCCCAAATTTTGACCACTTAGATTTCCCATCATTGTGAAAATCATCATCACAATATGGATGTACCTTTATGCTTCATTAGTCTCCCCAAAGATGGGTGAGCATCCAATACAATTGAAATTAGGGTTTCAAGCACTCTCTGAGTGCTTAGACAAAGGATCAATCAAGAAATGACATGATCTTCAACTTGTCTAACCTCTCAAACATCCACCATGGATCAAAAAGGACTCCCACTTCAAGGATTAAGCACAAGGCTGCTCTCTTCTAGGTGGATCAATTCTCAAGATCGACAGTGTCACCAAATTAGGGTTTTGGTCGACCAGGGCCTCCAGATGGAAATTTTCATCTGGACACAAGGCAATGATCCAAAACATGACCTAATATACTTCATGGAACCTCATGAACCCATGCATCAAGTCAATTTTGCCTCAGGGGATGCATTCATCAAAAATCAGGAATTAGGGTTTCTTGACCTAATTCACCCCTAAGTTGACTTTTGGGACAAACCATGAGCCAAGACCTCAAGAGATGATTTGAGGGTCTCTAATACACCATATTGATCCATTTGGAACAATGGATTGATCCAAGAAGCTTGAGCAACAAGTCTCATTCTCATCTGCACCACAATTAGGGTTTTAAGGGAAAAGTCAACTGTAACTTTGACTTTTGACCAGGACATGCTCCCAAACCCTAATACATGATTGAATATACCCTATGACACCCATGGAACATGTCCATCAAGTTTGATTTAGGTCAAGGACATGATTTCCTGAAGAATTGCACAGTTTGGAATTCATCTGATAAAAAGTCAACTGTGCACAAAAGTCAACTTTGACTTTTTGAGATTTTTCACCAAAATGGATTTTTAACCCTAAAATGATGTTAATGTATGATTTGAATCATCATTCATCAAGAAAAATCAAGAAAAGTGAGTTAACTTGTAAAAGGGGTAACCATAAAACTTAGAAATTTTTCTAAGTTAAAAATAAAGTGGCAAAGGTACCAACTTTGGAGGGCCATAACTCCTAAACCACAAGGCCATTTTTTCTCATCCAAAGATGGATTTGTAGCCCTCATTATCACCTACAAAAACTTCAACTACAAGTCATTCCAATTCATTAAGGATTTTGAGTTATGGAGTGATCAAAGTGGCTGAAAAGTGAAAATGTCACTTTTTCCAACACTTAGTGAAATTTTCACTAAGTCAGAATTCTGCTTCACTTTTTGCCAAATGTAGGGGGATTTTTCACTTGGAATCAAAAGAGATCAAAACCAAACTTGTTCAAACAGTTGTTGTATCATGTAAGAGCTTTCCAAAATGGCCAAGAACATTGCCAAATTCAACCTACATCTGAGATACAACATTGGCAAGTTGCCTTGCTGAAATCTGTCAAAGCAAGGCAGAATTTGCATTTTGGCTCGATTTGCCAAAATCAGCCAATTGCAATTGCTCCAATCCACTTGGACACCTCAGAGGATTGAATCCAAAGGGGACAATCACTGAGCCAAGCCTCCAAGGTCCAAGGAACAAAGAATAGCATGTTGAACCTAGAATGGCCAAAATAGGGACAAGACTTCAAATTTGGAATGAGGCATTAAATGGAACCATCAAGGTGGCATGGACTGAGCCATTCTCATCTGAAATTAGTCAAGACTTATCCAAGACCAAGGGGACCAAAGCTCTGTGCCCTAACCTCTAGTCAATGGCTAGAGGAGACTTTCATTTCCATTGGCCAACATTGAGGAAACCTACTTACCAGCTGCCATGTACTATTCCTTGCAAAACAAACTTGCTCTACTATAAATAGAGCTCAATTGTGGTCAGTTTAAGTACACCAAAGCCATCTAATAGATGCTTTCCTCAAAATCTCTTTCTCTTGGCAAAAATGCCTTTCTTAGCAAGGTAGCTATCGGGTTTTGAGTTTGAGAGCAATTCTGCACAAACCAATCACTCACACACCTCATATACATCACATATGAGCTGATCAAACACTTAAACAACAACTGGAACATTGATTTCTCAGAATCACCAGTCAATTGCTCAAGGTTTTAACCAAAGTGCAGTTGAGATGCCATGAACTGATCCAGTCCATTTCAATTCAATCCAAGTGTTCAAACACACTCCATATGGTGTAGGGAAGCTGTCCAGATCATCACAACATGTCTGTAACACCTCCAACTCAAAATCACATCTGCTCTTGCTGTCACGACTTGGAGGTAAGCCTAAACTTGGGCATCTCTCAATCTATGCATATTTCCTCGCACAATAATTTGGCCATATGTTTATAATCATGCATGGAATGTTTTCCCTCAATTAATTGCATTGTTTGAATCGTGTATCAAAAATCCTAGCCTTCATGCAGAAATTAGGGTTCTTGAGGTTTCTTCGTGATTTCTTGTTGTATGTTTAATTTAAATGAAATTAAAGTACATAGACATGATCGTGAGGTTGAGGCGAGCATAATGATATGTGGATTGCATGTTATAATTACGTATTCAGTGAGATTGGATGGAAAATGCAAATCTGGGCAAACTGAAAAAACGCGCGTGTTCTTGGTGTTGTTCTTGGCGCCATTTTCATATATTTGAATATTTGAATTTTGTGATTTTGTTTAATTGATTCAAAAATTAATTTCTCTCTGAGTTTTAATGATTTTGAGTTGATTCTTCTTTTAATAATTCTCAAAAATGTTAAAATATTTTATTTTATCAAAAAATCCCAAAAATATTATTTATTTCATATAATTGATATTTTTGTAAAGAATTAATATTTTGATTGTTTTTGGCATTTTAAATATTTTTTCTACATTGATTTTGCAACTTTTAATGCTTTCTAATTATTTTGTAGGTCAATACTTAATTTTTGAAGCATTAATCCAAGATCACAATTTGTTTTCCATGTGTTAAACAATTTTTGATCATTTTAATTGAATTTTTATTCAATTAAATACATTTTGAAAACAAATTAGGGTTTTGGATTAATTCAACCCTCATAAATCATTTTCAAAACACTCTGGGCCTCTATTAGAGTGTAAGACCCAATCTTTTTTTGACCAAATCATCTTTGGGCCTCACTTATTGTATAAGTCCCGATACCGTCAAAAACAAACGGCGCGATCGTCGCCTTTTCAAAAATCATCTGGGCCTCTCCTCGAGCTATAAGACCCATTCAAAACTTTTGGGCCTCTATTAGAGTGTAAGACCCATCCCCCCTTGTACAAAAAAAAACTTTTTGGGCCTCACTCATTGTATAAGTCCCTCTGTACAAGTAAACCGCGCGATCGTCGCCCGTTTAAAATTAAAAACCATCTGGGCCTACCCTCGTGTTATAAGCCCCTCTCTTTTCTTTAAACCTTTTTGGGCCTCTTGAGAGAGTGTAAGACCCATCCCTTTGTACAGAAAACCTTTTTGGGCCCCAGTCACTTGTATAAGTCCCTCTGTACAAATTCAAACAGTGCGCTCAGTGATAAAACCCTGGGCCTCTCCTTGAGCTGTAAGCCCCAGATCTTTCTTTTTCAAAGCACTTTCTCCTTTGATTTTGAATATACTGTTGTTTTTAATCTTTCTTTGTTGAACAACTAACCAAACAGCATGGAAGCAGTACAACCGAGTAAGTGGTTATCGCTTTCATATTATAAACTGTATTGTGGGGCTGCTCACTGTAAGTCTCCTTTCATAAGCTCATATCTACTGTGTAATAATAGTATAGATATTTCGAGTTTCCCCGGCAACTACGTCTAGAACTAAGTGACGCCGTTTCATTTATTCGTAGAAATAGACGCCGAGATCCCCAATAGGAGCACCAGATACAGTCTTCTCTTCGGCTGTCCTCCTTAGGAATCGTCAAGAAATTCTATCCCCCAGAGATGAATTATTCTCGGTGAAACTTCTCTTGAATTTCTTCAAACCGCCGAACGGTTCGGACTCTCTCTAAAAGTTAAAGTCACTGGATAGTAAACCTCGCACGTTTACCAGTGGTTTTAACTCTAAAAGAGTTTTCCTGAACTTTTCTTTGGTTTGGGACCCACGGGCTTCTTAAAAGCATTGGCCTCCTCTTGGGCATCATACAAGGACCCACAGGCTTCCTAAAAGCAACCCCGCCTCCTCTTGGGCATTATTCAAGGACCCTACGGCTTCTTAGAAGTATTCACAGCCTCCTCTTAGGCTTCGTATAATGATCTCTTCCCCCGGGAATGATAGCCTCCTCTTGGGCTTCGTACAAGGACCCATCGGCTTCTTAAAAGTTTCCAGCCTCCTCTTGGGCTTCATACAAATTGTCCCGACGACCTCCTAGAGGTATAGGAACAGAACCTAGTCATCCTCATAGAACAGTCCTTTCATAGAGTCTACTACTGTTTCTCAAAGCATAGTACCAAAGATAAAACTCTAGACACGGACAGTCTAACTTCCTTGAGTCTCAAAGACATTCTCAAGCACCCTTCGTTAAATAGGAAGGAAACCCGCAGACTCGGACAGTCTCAATACCCTTTGGATTTCCCGTTTCCTCAAAGAGAAGGAAATACCCCTGATCCTCAAATTAAATCCCTGTGTACAGTGTTACTCATATAAGAACTGATTTTCTCTTTTAAATCAGTATATTGGATCTGTCACTCAACTGAAACAGTTACAATAACCTCCATCTCGGGCTTCGTACGAGATACCAAAATTCCCCCCAATGGAATCAAAACAACCTTTTAGCCTCTCTCTCAGGCTTTGTATGAGACACAAAATATTCCCTCGTTGAGTCAAATTACCCCTTTTTTGCCTCCATCTCGGGCCTCGTACGAGATATAAATCCCTTAAGCAAGAGTCGAACTCTTTGCTAGCCTCCTCTTAGGCTTTGTATAACGATATGCCCCACTGGGTCAAAAACCTTTAGCCTCTCTCTCGGGCTTTGTACGAGACACAAAATAGCCTCCTCTTAGGCTTTGTATAATGATTTTCCTAGCGGAAATTAGCCTCCTCTTAGGCTTTGTATAAGAAAACCACTGGTTGATCCAATCAATCTTTTAGCATCAAAGTTGTGCCTTGTTCACAGTACACAAACATCAACAACTCCTTTCCCTTCATCTAATCGCTGTAAGCGGCAAGCCTCTGGATCATCTATATCCATGCCACTGTCCCTCTTTTAGCATGAGAAATTCCTAAGGAAAGATGGCATTGCTCTACACTGAGTTAAAGTCTTCTCCTTCAGGTTAAAACCCTTTCTTCGGAAATTATGGCATTGCTCGGATCCGCGTATCCCAGTTAAAGTAATTCTCCTCCTCCCCCTCTTTAGAGATGACAAATTCTCTCTAAAGCCGAGGTCTTTCAGCTTCACGTCTTGGGCTTTGAACAAGACACAAATAGACCTTTTAGCTTCACATCTTGGGCTTTGAACAAGATACAAATCACCTTTCGCTTCACGTCTTGGGCTTTGAACAAGACACCAAAAACCAATTTCCTCCCATAGAATAGGAGGAACTACGAATGCTCTGATTTCCCTGTTTCGGTAAACGGGAATACGTAGGCATAAGATCGAAAGAAAAGATCTTAGCGAGCGCAATCAACAAAAAACCCAAATCCCATATCTTCATCAAACAAAAGCAGTAATTCAAAAGCATCAGTCCTAACATCCTAATCCTTATTCCCCGCCAGAAACCCTTTGCCTAGAAAAAAGAAAGAAAGAACCTGTATTGGCGAAATACGAATAACCAGTACAAAGGCCCCCCTACATTGATAGCATCCGTAACCTAACAGACCGCTGTTTAAATTCAGTATGCAAGCAGGGTTAATTGGAGACATCTATTTCCCTTCCTTATTCAACTCACAATAGGATAAAAAATGAATCGACCTGTAGTTTTAAGCTCAACCGCAGAGAGCGACCAGCGCTTAAGAACCGCGTCCAAAATCGCTCGCTACAGATCGCACCGAACTTTTTGATGGTATCGGGACTTATACAATACACTGAGGCCCAAATCATTTTGGTTTTCAAAAAAGGGTTGGGTCTTACACTCTATTAGAGGCCCAAAAGAGTTTGATAATGAATAAAGATGAGTCTTATAGCTCAAGGAGAAGCCCAGTTGATTTTGTTAAAAAGGCGATGATCTCGCCGAACATTTGAAAATATACAGAGGGACTTATACAAGTGACTGAGGCCCAAAAGGTATTATTTACAAAGGGGTTGGGTCTTACACTCTATTAGGGGCCCAAAGTGTTTGAAAAAGTTTGATGAGGGTTGAATTGATCAAAACCCTAATTTGTTTTCAAAAATATATTTTAATTGAATAAAATTCAATTAAAATGATCAAAATTGTTAAACATGTGTGAAAAACAAATTGTGATCTTGGATTAATGTTTGAAAAATCATGTTTATATCCACAAAATGATTGGAAATCAATTAAGATTTGAAAATCAAGGGAGAAAAAATATTTCAAATGTTAAAAACAAATAAAACATTAATTCTTTGTAAAAATATCAAATATATGAAATAAATAATATTATTGGGATTTTTGGGTAAAATAAAATATTTTAACATTTTTGTGAATTATTAAAAAAAGAATCAACTCAAAATCATTAAAACTCAGAGAGAAATTAATTTTTGAATCAATTAAATAAAATCACAAAATTCAAATATTCAAATATTCAAAAATGGCGCCAAGAACATGGCAAGAACACGCGCCACCCTCTGTTTCTGCAGATTTGCGTTTTCTATCCAATCTCATTGAATACTTGATTATATCATGCAATCTACATATCAATTTGCTCGTTTTCACCTCACGATCATGTCTATGGTCTTTAATTTCATTTATTTTAAGCATGGAATAAGAAATCAAAGAGAAACCTCAAGAACCCTAAAATTTGCATGAAGGCTCATAAATTCCACACACAATTCAAACAAAGCAATTAATTGAGGGAAAACACTCTATGCATGATTATGAACATATGGCCAAATTATTGTGCAGCAAAAATTGTATGGATCATAGAGTTAGAAGAGCTTATGCTCGCCTCTTGCAGCTGGTGATCGTGTTTTATGTTAGAGGTGTTACAGCTTGGTTCCAAGGATATGGACAACTTCCCTAGGTGTTATGGAGTGTGTCTGGATGCTTGGAATGAATGGAAATGATCTGGAACTTGAGATGGTACCCCAACTGCAAATTTGTCAAAGGCTTGTGCAGATGGCTAGTGATTTTGTGATTTTGGTGTCCAGATGTTATTTGAGTGTTTGGATCACTTCTATATGATGTTTATGAGGTGTGTGTGTGATTGGTTTGGTTGGAATTGCTCTCAAACTCAAAACCCGACAGTGACTGGCTTTGGAAGAAAAATTTGGAAGTGAGAAGGAGATTTTGAGGAAAGCATCTGTTTGATGGCTTTGGTGTACTCTAACTGATCACAATTGGGCTCTATTTATAGTGGAGCAAGTTTGTTTTGCAAGCAATAGTGAATGCAACTGCTGTAGAAGTTTGGCCAATGTTGATCAATGAGAATCCAAGTCTCCTCTAGCCATTGACTAGAGGTTAGGGCACAGGCTGCTGGTTCCCTTGGTCTTGGATATGTCTTGACTGAATTCAGTTGGAAATAGCTCAGTCCATGCCACCTTGGTGCATCCATTGAATGCTCCAAAACAAAATTGGAGTCATGTCCCCTCTTTAGGGATTTCTAGGTTTGGCATGCTATTTTTAGTTCCAAGGACTTGGGAGGCTTGGGATCAGAGTTGGTTCCTCATTGGTCCCCCCTTGAGGTGTTCAGATGGATAAGTGTGTTTGTCATTTTCACAAATTTGGAAAATCGAGCAAAATGCACAAATCTTCCTTGCTTTGACAGTTTTTAGCAAGTCTTATTGCCATTGTCATATCTCATGGCTTAAGTGGAATTTGATGAAGCTCTTGGCCATTTTGGAAAGCCCTCATATGATACAACGACTGTTTAATCATAGTTGGTTTTGATACTTTTTGGATCCAAGTGAAAAATGCCCCTACATTTGGAAAAAAATGAAGGCAGATTCTGACTTAGTGAAAATTTCACTAAGTGTTGGAAAAAAGTGACATTTTCACTTTTTGTGATTTTGATCATTCCATAACTTAAAATCCATGAGGAATTGGAATGAGTTGTGTTTGAAACTTTTGTAGAGGGCCATGAGAGCTACAAATCCAACTTTGAATGGGGAAAAATGGCCTTGTGGTTTAGGAGATATGATCCTCCAAAGTTGGTACCCTAGCCACTTTGTTCCATAACTTAGAAAATTTCTAAGTTTTTTATGGTTACCCCTTTTACAAGTTATCCCACTTTTCTTGATTTTTCTTGATGAATGATGATTCCAATCATACATTAACATCATTTTAGGGTTATGGAACCATAATTGTGAAAAATTTCAAAAAGTCAAAGTTGACTTTTGTGCACAGTTGACTTTTTGTCAGATGAATTCCAAACTGTGCGATCCTCTATGAAATCAAGTCCTTGACCTAAATCAAACTTGATGGATTGATTTCATAGGTATTATAGGGTGTATTGAATCATGTCCCAAGGTTTGGGAGCATGTCCTAGTCAAAAGTCAAAGGCACAGTTGACTTTTTCCGTGAAACCCTAATTGTGGTTCTGATGAACTTGAAACTTGTTGCTCAAGCTTCTTGGTTCAATCCATTGTTGCAAATGGATCAATGTAGTGTGTTAGGGACCCTCAAATCATCTCTTGAGGTCTTGGCTCCTGTTTTGTCCCAAAAGTCAACTTAGGGGTGAATTAGGTCAAGAAACCCTAATTCCTGATTTTTAGTTAATGCATCCCCTAAGGCAAAATTGACTTGATGATTGGGTTTATGAGGCCCCTTAGAGTATTTTAAGTTATGCTTTGAAGCATTGGCTCATGCCCAGATGAAAATTTCCATCTGGAGGCCCTGGTTGACCAAAACCCTGATTTGGTGACATTGGCGATATTGAGGCTTAATCCACTCAGAATATTACAGCCTTGTGCTTAATCCTTGAGATACGAGTCCTCTTGATCCATTGGGAATGTTTGAGAGGCTATACAAGTTGAAGATCATGTCATTCCTTGATTGATCCTTTGTCTAAGAACTCTGAGAGGGCTTGAAAGCCTAATTCTGATTGTAGTGAATACTCACCCATCTTTGGGGAGACTGATGAGGCATAATGATCCATCCATATTGTGGTGATGATTTACACAATGATGGGAAATCTTAGTGGTCAAAATTTGGGGTATGACAGGAAGACGCACAAGTTCACCTTCAAGGCTCCAAAACTAGAGTATTTAAGGGGGTTGGTAAGGATGATCACCAACCCTGATGCTTTCAGAGCTAAGTACGGAGGACTGCTGTCTCTATTAAGGGTCCATGTGATTGAAGGAATCCTATCTATGCTGATTAAGTTCTACGATCCGGTCTATCACTGTTTCACATTCCCGAATTATCAACTGGCACCAACACTGGAGGAGTACTCTCACCTGACTGATTTACCCATCACTGACCAAGCTCCCTTTTCTGGACTGGAAGAAATTCCAAAAGATCAAACCATTGCAAGAGCAATCTATTTGGACGAGTCAGAAGTCAGGACTCACATGACCACTAAGGAAGGAATACAAGGTTTACCGGCCAAGTTTTTGGTAGAGAAAGCCCTATACTTTGCCAGTATAGGAAACATAACAGCTTTCGAAGATATATTTGTTCTACTCACATACGGGTTGTTCCTTTTTCCCAACATCAATAACTTCGTCGATACCAATGCCATTAAGATATTTCTAATTGGAAACCCTGTACCAACCTTACTCGTAGATGCTTATCATTTTGTACACTTAAGGAATCTGTACAACGGAGTTATCAAATGTTGTGTACCCCTGCTTTACAAATGGTTCACTTCCCATTTACCCAAGTCTGCTGCTTTTTGGGATCATAAGAGTACTCTACGTTGGTCATAGAGAATCATGTCTCTTACCAACTCTGACATAGATTGGTACAATCGGATCTATGATGGGATAAGGATCACTGACAAATGTGGAAATTTCCCTAATGTACCCCTCATAGGAACCAAAGGAGGAATCAACTATCATCCAATTTTAGTTCGCCGTCAACTCGGATACCCGATGAGGAATATCCCGTGTAATGTTCATCTGGAAGGTCTTTTCTTCAAGGAAGGAGAAAATGACAGGGCACTAAAGACAGAAATAGTGCATGCCTGGAAACATGTTCACAGGAAAGGAAGAGAGTCTCTAGGAAAACCAGACTGTGTCTCCGTGGAACCTTATCTCCACTAGGTAGAAACTAGAGCCCTCAAGTTGCGGATGCCTTACCCTCGTCAAGAAGTTCTTCCGCTAAAGGAATCTGTCCTTTATTTTATGTCTAATGCGGAAAAACTCCAGGTCACTCTCAACAAAGTTCGACGGGAAAAGAAATCTTGGAAGAACAAGTACCAAATTCTCAATGTGGAATGTACCAAAATTCAACAACTGTTAAAAGAAAAGGACGCTCTGATTAAGATATTATAGCAACATGTTGTAGAAAATCAAGAAGACCGAAGAAATTTGCTCGCTTCTTTCACGTGGCAAAGGACTGACAACCCGACAACAGCTGAAGAGCCCCGGTCAAAGAAAAGGAAAATACCAGAACCAGCACCTGAGCCCTCTTCAAAGAGGACTCAGGATCCATAAGCTTAGACTTTTCCTTTTACAACACTTTGTAAAATACTGTATTTCCCTTTCTGCAATCTTTCAAATTCAATAAAACGGGGTCTCCCCACTGTATGATATTTGCAATCTATTTGTTGAAGTTTCTTTTTTATTAAAGAAAGAAACAAAAAAAACAAAATATATCATTGCATATCATTCATCATTCTCACATAACGCATTCTTCTTACCTTCGAATCTCACGTATGTGTCACGATTCTAGAGTCAAACTGTCTCATTCGTACAATACTCGGGCCAATCGACAAAGGAAAATGGACGATCTCGAGGAAGAGAACAGAGAGTTGAGAGAAGAAATCGACGCTCTGAAGGAAGATTTGAGAAAACTTCACAGTGACATGCAATCTCTGGCAGCAGCTCAGAGGCAACAACAAAAGATTGTGATCTCGGAGATCACATCTACGCCCATAGTGGAGACGTATGATCCTCGGTACAACATGCCTAAAGATCGTCCCTGGGGCATGCCTATCAACTTTATCCCCGAAGGATATATCCCGCTGGTCACGGAAGACCCAAAAACTGCAGCAGGAACCGCTGGGCCTGAAGGTTACAAACTTCGGGAAGGCGAAGATGCAAGAGTCATGACAGCAACTCCTGAAGGTTATAAACTTCGGAACAGGGAAGCACCAAGAGTCACCGCCGTAATGACTATACCACAACCCGTGATACACACTGTCCCGGAAGGACAGATTCCACAAGTAATCTCTGGTGGAAACGAAGACATGTATGAAAGAATGAATGAGTTCCAAGAGCAATTCCTGGAACTGTAGAAGAAACTGCATGCCATTCGCGGCCAGGATTTATTTGGAAAGGATGCTGCAGACCTCTGTCTGGTCCCTAATGTAAAAATCCCGCACAAATTCAAGGTGCCGACTTTGAAAAATACAAGGGCAACTCTTGCCCTCAAAGTCATTTGGTGATGTACGCTCGAAAGATGTCAACTCAGACAGAAAATCAACAGCTACTGATCCATTATTTCCAAGACAGTTTAACCGGTGCCGTACTCAAATGGTACATGGGTTTAAACCGCACCAAGATCGTCACTTTCAGAGATCTTGGCACTGCCTTCGTTCAGCAGTATAAGTATAACCTGGACATGGCACCAGACGGAGATCAACTCAGAGCGATGTCGCAGAAAGACAAGGAAACCTTTAAGGAATATGCTCAGAGATGGCGTGAAATTTCCGCCCAGATCTGTCCCCCTCTTGAGGAAAAAGAGATGACAAAGATCTTTTTGAAAACCTTAAGCTCATTCTATTACGACCGAATGGTCGCCAATGCGCCCAGTGACTTCACTGAAATGGTGAACATGGGAGTACGCCTTCAAGAATCAGTCCGAGAAAGACGTCTGCTCAAAGATACAGGACCATCAAGCAGTACCAAAAGATACGGTAGTGCTTTCCCTAAGAAAAAAGAGCAAGATATTGGTAATATATCTCTCGGAAAGCAAAGGCAAAAGTATCAACCAGTAGCAGTAGTAACTCCTGCTATCAACCTTGCGTCGGCTCCAATGTATCAACCTCAGGTTGCTCAAAGCCAACCGAATCAACAACAGTATCAGCAAAGGATACAACAGCCTCTTCAGTAGGCTCGTCCTCAGTACAACAATAACAATCATACGACACGACCACCAGGGTTTGACCCTATACCAATGTTGTACGCAGAACTGTTTCCACTACTACTGGTCAAGGGGCACATCCAAACCAGGACCCCTCTTACAATACCAAAAAATCCGCCTTTTTAGTTTAAAGCAGATCAAACTTGCCCTTACCATCAAGGAGGATTGGGGCACAACATTGAAAATTGTCTCAGCTTCAAGTTTGATGTACAGGAGGTTGTCAGGAACTGGATACTATCTTTCAAAGATACAAATCCAAATGTTCAGACGAACCCGTTGCCTCAACATGAAAAAACTGCAGTAAATTTGATAGAGGAAGAATCTAATCACAACTATAAAATTCAAGATGTACTCCTATTATGAACCAATCTGGTCAAGATGCATTGCAGACAGAGCGGGTATGGTCATGTACCGTCTCACAATTATCACCAATGTGATATCTGCTTAAAGAATAATCAAGGATGTTCCGTAGTACAATCAGCTCTACAAGAACAAATGGATCTCGGATGGATCCAAGATCACCGAATCCGTGAGGTCAATATGGCTCACGCAAATCCCAACATTGTCCAGAACCACAACATTCTGGCAATGAAGGTCAACTTAGTGACAATGCACTCTAGACAAAACCAACATCATGATCTGCCACGGCACGTTTACAATTCCTGTCTTATCTGCTCAATAAACAATCAGGGATGCTCTTTTATACAAGAGGCCCTCCAACGTCAGATGGATCTCGGATGGATCCAGGATTACCATGATAGAAGTAGCCATCAAGTCAATATGATTCAAATCTTTGATATTTGTTTGATGAATACCAGTCTGGTAGAATTACACGCTAAGCAAGTCAGGCTCGGTTTTCTGGCTTCGCATGATTATCAGAACTGTAAAGTGTGTCATGAGGACGACCAAGGATGTGCACTTGTCCAAAGAATACATCAACACTTGTTGAACCACTGGTGGCTTCCGATCTACCTGGATGAAGACACACAACAAGTCATCATCGCTGATGAGAATCCTGATAGGTATCAAAGTTAGGATGTTCGCTCGATGGAAACAGATCTAGTAAAGTTGCACTGCATACAAAGTGGACGTGGTCGGGTGCCACCACACAATTATGAGCGCTGTAGAGTTTGCTAGAGAACAACCAAGGATGCTACCTTGTGCAAGCGGCTCTTCAAAATCAGTTGGACCGAAAAGAGATTCGACCAAGTTCAAGTTCTGGTTCGATCAACGTAATGCAAGACTATCTTCCTGATCAAAGCAAAGACGTTGTCTTAATATCTAATCATGAAAGGACCAAAGACGTATGTGTCATACCCCAAATTTTGACCACTTATATTTCCCATCATTGTGCAAATCATTATCACAATATGGAGGGGCCATCATACTTCATCAGTCTCCCCAAAGAGGGGTTAGCATTCACTACAAACATGAAGTAGGGTTTCAAGCCCTCTCAGAGCCTTAGACAAAGGATCAATCAAGGAATGACATGATCTTCAACTTGTTTAACCTATAAAATATCCACAATGGATCAAAAGGACTCCCACTTCAAGGATCAAGCACAAGGTTGCTCCCTTCTAGGTGGATCAAGTCTCAAGATCGGCAGTGTCACCAAATTAGGGTTTTGGTCGACCAGGGCCTCTAGATGGAAAATTTTCATCTGGGCACAAGCCAATGATCCAAAACCTAACCTAATATACTCCATGGAACCTCAAGGACCCAATCATCAAGTCAATTTTGCCTCAGGGGATGCATTCATCAAAAATCAGGAATTAGGGTTTCTTGACCTAATTCACCCCTAAGTTGACTTTTAGGGCAAATCATGAGCCAAGACCTCAAGAGAGGGTTTGAGGGTCTCTAATGAACTATATTGATCCATTTGCAACAATGGATTAATCCAAGAAGCTTGAGCAACAAGTCTCAATTTTATCTGCACCACAGTTAGGGTTTTAAGGGAAAAGTCAACTGTAACTTTGACTTTTGACCAGGACATGCTCCCAAGCCCTATGACATGCATCAATATAACCTATGACACCCATGGAACATGTCCATCAAGTTTGATTTAGGTCAAGGACATGATTTCCTGAAGAATTGCACAGTTTGGAATTCATCTGATAAAAAGTCAACTGTGCACAAAAGTCAACTTTGACTTTTTTGAGATTTTTCACCAAAATGGATTTTTAACCCTAAAATGATGTTAATGTATGATTTTAATCATCATTCATCAAGAAAAATAAAGAAAAGTTGGGTAACTTGTAAAAGGGGTAACCATAAAAACTTAGAAAATTTTCTAAGTTAAAAATAAAGTGGCTAGGGTACTAACTTTGGAGGGTTATAACTCCTAAACCACAAAGCCATTTTCTCCCATCCAAGTCTTGATTTGTAGATCTCATTGCCCTCTACAAAAACTTCAACTAGACCTAATTCCAATTCATTGTGGATTTTGAGTTATGGAGTGATCAAAATCAAGAAAAATCACTTTGTTCCAACACTTAGTGAAAATTTCACTAAGTCAGATTTTACCCTACTTTTTGCCAAATGTAGGGGGATTTTTCACTTGGATTCAAAAGAGATCAAAACCAAATATGTTCAAACAATTGTTGTATCATGTAAGGGCTTTCCAAAATGGCCAAGAACATTACCAAATTCCATTTGAGTCATGAGATATGACATTGGAAAGTTGCCTTGCTGAAATCTGCCAAGGCAAGGCAGAATTTGCATTTTTGGTCGATTTTCCAAAATCAGCCAAATCCAAACACTCCTATCTACTTGGACACCTCTGAGGATTGAATCTAAAGGGGACAATCACTGAGCCAAGCCTCCAAAGTCTTTGGAACAAGAAATAGCATGTTGAACCTAGAATGGCCAAAATAGGGACAAGACTCCAATTTTGGATTGGAGCATTCAATGGAAGCATCAAGGTGGCATGGACTGAGCCATTTGCAACTGAATTCATTCAAGACTTATCCAAGACCATGGGAACCACAGCCCTGTGCCCTAACCTCTAGTCAATGGCTAGAGGAGACTTGGATTTCCATTGGCCAACATTAAACAAACACCTGTTGCAGTTGCCATTCACTGTGGATCCCAAAACAAACTTGCTCTACTATAAATAGAGCTAAATTGTGATTAGTTTAAGTACACCAAAGGCCTACAACACTTGCCTTTCTCAAAAACCACTTCTTACTCTAAAAAATGCCTTTCTTAGCAAGTCACTATCGGGTTTTTCATTAGAGAGCAATTCCACTCAAACTAATCACACACACCTCATATACATCATATGTGAGTTGATCAAACACTTAAACAACAACTGGAACACTGATTTCTCAGAATCACCAGTCAATTGCTCAAGGTTTTAACCAAAGTACAGTTGAGATGCCATGAAGTGATACAGCCATTCTCAGTCAAGTCCAAGCATTCAAACACACTCCATAGGGTGTAGGGAAGCTGTTCAGATCATCACAATTCATCTGTAACACCTCCTACTCAGAAATCAATTTGCTCTTGCTGTCACGACCTAGAGGTAAGCTTAAACTTGGTCATCTCTCAATCTATGCATATTTCCTCGCACAATACTTTTGCCAAATGTTCATAATCATGCATGGAATGTTTCTCCTCAAGTAATTGCTTTGTTTGAATCGTGTATTAAAAATCCCAGCCTTCATGCAGAAATTAGGGTTCATAAGGATTTATCGTGATTTCTTGTTTTATGCTTAATTTAAATGAAATTAATTGTCATAAACATGATCGTGAGGTTGAGACGAGCATATTGATATGTGGATTGCATGATATAATCAAGTATTCAGTGAGATTGGATAGAAAATGCAAATCTGGGCAAGGCAGAAAACGCGCGTGTTCTTGGTCCATGTTCTTGGCGCCATTTTCATAAATTCAAATATTTGAATTTTGTGATTTTATTTAATTGATTCAAAAATTAATTTCTCTCTGAGTTTTAATGATTTTGAGTTGATTCTTTTTTTAATAATTCACAAAAATGTTAAAATATTTTATTTTCCGAAAAAATCCCAAAAATATTATTTATTTTGTATAATTGATATTTTTGCAAAGAATTAATGTTTTAATTGTTTTTATCATTTAAAATATTTTTTCCACCTTGATTTTGCAACTTTTAATGCTTTCTAATTATTTTGTAGGTCAATACTTAATTTTTGAAGCATTAATCCAATATTACAATTTGTTTTTCCTATGTTAAACAATTTTGATCATTTTAATTGAATTTTTATTCAATTAAAACACATTTTGAAAACAAATTAGGGTTTTTGGATTAATTCAACCCTCATAAATCATTTTCAAAACACTTTGGGCCTCTAATAGAGTGTAAGACCCAATCCTTTTTTTACCAAACCATTTTTGGGCCTCAGTGTATTGTGTAAGTCCCAATACCGTCAAAAACAAACGGCGCGATCGTCGCCTTTTAAAAATCAAACATTGGGCCTCTCCTTGAGCTATAAGACCCATTCAAAACGTTTGGGCCTCTAATAGAGTGTAAGACCCAACCCCCTTTTAACCAAAATCACTTTGGGCCTCAGATATTGTATAAGCCCCTCTGCGTTAAAAGAAAACCTCGGCGCGATCGCCATTTCAAACGGAAAAATCATCTGGGCCTACCCTCGTGTTATAAGCCCCACTCTTTTTCTTTAAACTTTTTAGGCCTCTTGAGAGAGTGTAAGACCCATCCCTTTGTACAGAAAACAATTTTTGGGCCTCAGTCACTTGTATAAGTCCCTCTATACAAATTCAAACAGTGCGCTCACTGATAAAACGCTGGGCCTCTCCTTGAGCTGTAAGCCCCAAATCTTTCTTTTTCAAAGCACTTTCTCCTTTGATTTTGAATATACTGTTGTTTTCAATCTTTCTTTGTTGAACAACTAACCAAACAGCATGGAAGCTCTACAACCGAGTAAGTGGTTATTGCTTTCATTTACCGCTTTTATATACATATAACTGTATTGTGGGGTTGTTTCGCTGTAAGTCTTCTTTCATAAACTCATATCAACTGTGTAATAATAGTATAGATATTTAGAGTTTCCCCGGCAACTACGTTTAGCATTAAGCCCATTAATCACTCTTAAATAGTCAAAACTAGATCCCCCATAGGATTACCAGACACAGTTTTCCCTCCTCTTGGGGTTAAACAATATGGAGACATGAAAGGCAGCATTCTCGGTGAACCCTTTCATAGACTGTCACTCGTAGAAGTTGTCAAAGAAACTCTATTCCCCAGAGATGATCTTTTCTCCGTGAATGGCATCTCTTGAGTTTCTTCCAAATTCTCGGACTTTTCTGGCTTGATCTATTCTCGGTGAATGGCATGTCTTGAACTTCTCAGGTTTTGGGGACCCACAGGCTTCTTAAAAGCACTTGTCAAGAAACTCTACTCCCCAGAGATGATCTTTTCTCCGTGAATGGCATCTCTTGAGTTTCTTCCAGATTCTCGAACTTTCCTGGCTTGATCTATTCTCTGTGAATAGTCTGTCTTGAACTTCTCGGGGTTTGGGGACCCATCGGCTTCTTAAAAGCATCGGTCTCCTCTTGGGCATCGTACAAGGACCCGCAGGCTTCCTAAAAGCATCCCTGCCTCCTCTTGGGCGTTGTACAAGGACCCGTAGGCTTCTTAGAAGTATTCACAGCCTCCTCTTAGGCTTCGTATAATGATTCTTCCTCCGGGAATGATAGCCTTCTCTTGGGCTTCATACAAGGACCACTCGGCTTCTTAAAAGTTTTCAGCCTCCTCTTGGGCTTCGTACAAATTGTCCCGACGACCTCCTAGAGGTATAGGAACAGAAATTAGTCATCTGCATAGAACAGTCCTTTCATAGAGTCTACTACTGTTTCTCAAAGCATAGTACAAAAGATGAAACTCTAGACTTGGACAGTCTAATCTCCTTGAGTCTCCAAGACATTCTCAAGTGACCCCTTCGTTAAATAGGAAGAAAACCCGTAGACTCAGACAGTCTCAATACCCTTCGGATTTCCCACTTCCTTAAAAAAACAGGAATAACCCGGATCCTCGAATCAAATCCTCGAGTACAACATTGCTCATATAAGAACTGATTTTCTCTTTCAAAATCAATATACTAGACCTGTCATTCAACTGAAACGGTCGCCACAGCCTCCTCTTAGGCTTTGTATAATGATCCTTCCCCAATGAAGTTAGCCTCTCTCTTGGGCTTTGTACAATGATTCTCCCCAGGGGAGTCAAACAACGTTTAGCCTCTCTCTCAGGCTTTGTACGAGACACATAAGAGACTCACTCGTTGAGTCAATCACCCCTTTCGCCTCCATCTCGGGCTTTATACGAGATACAAAAAGGTTCTTATTGAGTCAAACAAATTTCAGCCTCCATCTCGGGCTTCGTACGAGATACCAAAACTCTCTTGTTGAGTAAAATAACCTCCATCTCGGGCTTCGTACGAGATACAAAAGACTCCATCATCGAGTCAAAACCTTTTAGCCTCTCTCTCGGGATTTGTATGAGACACATATTAGCCTTCTCTTAGGCTTTGTATAAGAAAACCACTGGTTGATCCAATTAACCTTTTAGCATCAAAGTTTCGCCTCGTTCATAGTACACAAACATCAACAACTCCTTCCCCTCCATCTAACTGTTGTAAGCGGCAAGCCTCTAGATCAGCTACATCCATGCCAATGTCCCTTTTTTAGTATGAGAAATTCCTAAGGAAAGATGGCATTACTCTACACTGAGTTAAAGTGTTCCCCTTCAGGTTGAAATCTCCAATAAAGGAAATTATGGCATTTCCGGATTCATAAATCCCGGTTAAAGTAATTCTCCTTTATAAACAGTCGTAACAGACAAACCCCTCTTTAGAGATGACAAATTCTCTCTAAGGTCAACCCTTTTAGCTTCACATCTTGGGCTTCGAACAAGATACAAATAAACCTTTTAGCTTCACATCTTGGGCTTTGAACAAGATACAAACCACCTTTCGTTTCGCGTCTTGGGCTTTGAACAAGACACCAAAACAACCATTTCCTCCCATAGAATAGGAAGAACTACGAACGCTCTAATTTCCCTGTTTCGGTAAACGGGAATACGTAGGCATAAGATTGAAAGAAAAATCTTAGCGAGCACACTAAACAAAAACCCAAAATCCCATACTTTCATATATATTCGTCCTAACATCTCAACCGATAGCCTAAAGCACCCCTCGTCAACAAAATAAACTAGGAGAAACCCCGAATCTTTGTAGCATCTGTAAACCAACAGTTTCGACTGTTTAATCTCAGTTTGCAAGCAGGGTTAATTAGAGACATCTATTTCCCTTCCTTCATCAGCTTTAATAGGATAAAAAATGAATCGAGCTGTAGTACTAGAGCGATCGTGCTTCGCAACCACATCCAAAAATCACTCGCTACAGAAAAATGGCGACTCTGCTCGGGACTGCGCAGGTCTCTTTAGGGATCTTGTTCTTTTTTGTGGAAACCTTGACGTCACTAGGATCTTAGGTCAAAACGCCGTTAATTTGGAATGAAACCACAGATTGGTGACTCCGTCGGGAATCCATTTTCTGTCAGGAACTTAAGATTCTTAGCTTTTAAAAGTCTAGGATGATTAGGACAAATATATATACTGCTTTTCCTAATTGCTATACGTGATTATTTTTCTGCTAATGGGAATGCGTGTGATGCCGCATGTGGAAAGATCAAGTATACACTTAAGATAAGTGATGGCGACGAGGTCGACCATCAACCTCAGTGGAGGCTGACCAATGCAACCCATTCTCTCACCTAGACAATGGGCCGATTGTGATGTCTGAGAAGCTGAGGAGCCAAACCCTTTTGTAGTGCGGAAACTATCGGGAATAGTTGTTACGCGATACTACCCTTATTTGAGGCTGGCGATCTATTCTCGGTGAATGGCACTTACTCTAAGATCGCTCTACAACTCGTTGGCGATCCGCTTGTTGTTTTGCTTTCCCGGGAGGAGTTGATGATAATGAGTACAGGTACAAAAATCACCCTAGTATAAACCTTTGGGGATGGGTAGAGCCTTGACTTCATGACAACGACCCTTTGACCCCATGTTTTTTCTATGTTTTTGTGTGCTGCATTCATGCATTCATTTAAAAAACATTAAAACATTCAAAAAAATTCTCTTCTAGTCTCTCTGTTTTTCAAATTAAACTGAGACTATGATTGCAAATATCATAGAAAAGGATTGCACTAATGGATTTCGGTAGAAAGAGAACTCATAGTTACACCTTCAAGGTTCCAAAGCTAGAGGATTTGAGAAGGTTAGCGAGGATGATCACTAACCCAGGGGCTTTCAGAGCCAAGCACGGAGGTTTGCTATCACTATTAAGAGTCCATGTGATTGAGGGAATCATGGATGCGCTCATTCAGTTTTATGATCTAGTTTATCACTGTTTCACATTCCCGGATTACCAGCTCGCACCAACGCTGGAGGAGTATTCTCATCTGACTGATCTGCATATCACAGATCGAGCTCCATTTTCTGGACTGGAAGAAATTCCAAAGAATCAGACCATTGCAAGAGCAATTCATTTGGATGAGTCTGAGGTCAGGACTCACCTAACTTCCAAGGGTGGCATCCAAGGTTTGCCAGCCCAGTTCTTGACAAAGAAAGCCCTGTATTTGGCCAGTATAGGAAACGTGACTGATTTTGAAAGCATCTTTGTCTTGTTCGCCTACGGGTTATTTTTGTTTCCCAACATTAATAATTTCGTCGATATCAACTCCATTAAGGTTTTTCTCATTGGAATCCCTGTGCCGACTTTACTCGCAGATGTGTATCATTCTGTACACTTGGGAAATTTGTACAGCGGAGGGGAGATCACGTGTTGTGTACCTTTGCTTTACAAATGGTTTATCTCCCACTTGCCCAAGTCTGCTGCTTTTTGGGATTGTAAGAGTGCCTTACGTTGGTCGCAGAAGATCATGTCTCTTACCAACTCTGATATAGATTGGTGTAATAGGATCTATGATGGAATCAGGATCATTGACCGTTGCAGAAACTTCCCCAACGTACCCCTTATAGGAACTAAGGGAGGAATCAACTATCATCCAGTTCTCGTTCATCGTCAATTTGGATACCCGATGAGACACGTCCCAAGGGGTGTTCATCTGGAAGGTCTTTTCTTCAAGGAAGGAGAAAATGACAGAGCACTAAAGATGGAAATAGTGCACGCTTGGAAGCATGTTCATAAGAAAGGACAAGAGTCTCTAGGAAAACTGGACTGTATCTCGATGGAGCCTTATCTCCATTGGGTACAAACTAGAGCTCTCAAGCTAAAGATGCCTTATCCTCGTTACGGAATTCTTCTACCGAGGGAATCTGTCATGTACTTCATGACGGAAACTGAAAAGCTTCAGGTTACTCTTAACAAAGTTCAAAAGGAGAGAAGGTCTTGGAAGAACAAGTACCGCACCCTCGACGTGGAGTGCATCAAAATACAGCAATTACTAAAAGAGAAAGATGCTCTAATCGAAATTTTGGAGCAACATGCTGTAGAGAATCAGGATGACCAAAGGAATTTGCTCACTCCTTTCACCTGGCAAAGGAATGACAACCCGACAACGGCCCAAGAGCCCCGGTCAAAGAAAAGAAAGATACCAGAATCAGCACCCGATTTCTCTTCAGAGAGGACTCGGGACCCAATAGTTTAGGTTTTTGTCTCTGCACTTGTAATCTACTGTATTTCCATTTCTGTAATCCTTTGAATTCAATAAAAAAGGGTTTCCCCACCGTTTGATATTTGCAATCTAATTGTCGAAGTTTATTTTGATTAAACCTTAAACAATTAATATAATCATTGCATTCATCATTCTCACATCGCGTATTCTTCTTACCTACGAATCTCACGTTTGTGTCTCGGTTCTAGAGTCAAACTGTCTCATTTGTATAATACTCTGGCTAATCGTCAGAAAAAGATGGATGATCTTGAGGAAGAAAACAGAGAGTTGAAGGAAGAGATCGACGCTCTGAGAGAGGATATGAGAAATCTTCATAACGATATACAAGCCATGGCAGAAGCTCAACTACAAAGAACTGTGATATCAGAGATCACCTCAACGCCCATAGTGGAGAAGTATGATCCTAGGTATCAAATACCGAAAGATCGTCCTTGGGGCATGCTTGTTAACTATATCCCGGAAGGATATGTTCCGCCGATCACTGAAGATCAGGGAATCACAACAGAAGCCGCTGGGCCTGAAGGTTACAAACTTCGAGAAAGCGGAGATGCCAGAGGCATACTGAAGACTCCTGAAGGTTACAAACTTCGGGAGACGCCAAGACTCACTATCGTAGTCACGGTACCACCCCCTGTGGTGCACACTGTCCCGGAAGGATAGATTCCACAGACACCTTCTGGTAAGAAGGAAACTATGTTTGACAGAATAGAGGAATTCCAGGAGCAGTTCTTGGAAATGCAGAAGGAACTGCAAGCCATTCGCGGTCAGGATCTATTTGGAAAGGACGCCGCAAACCTTTGCTTGGTCCCCAATGTGAAAGTTCTACACAAATTTCAAGTGCCCGACTTTGAAAAATACAAGGGTAACTCTTGCCCTCAAAGCCATCTGGTGATGTACGCTCGGCGGATGTCAGCTCAGACGGAGAATCAAGACCTACTGATTCACTACTTCTAGGATAGTTTAACCGGTGCCGCGTTAAAATGGTACATGGGTTTAAACCGTGCTACGATTAGCACATTCAGAGATCTTGGTACTGCCTTCGTCCAACAATACAAATACAATTTGGACATGGCACCCGACAGAGATCAACTCAGATCGATGTCGCAAAAGGATAAGGAAACCTTTAAGGAGTATGCTCAAAGGTGGCGTGAGATTGCCGCTCAAATTTGTCCACCTCTTGAGGAAAAAGAGATGACAAAGATCTTCTTAAAAACCTTAAGCTCATTTTACTATGACCGAATGGTTGCCAGTGCGCCCAGTGATTTCACCGAGATGGTGGGCATGGGTGTACATCTTGAGGAAGCCGTCCGAAAAGGACGTTTGGTAAAAGACACTGGATCGGCGAGCGGTACTAAAAAATACGGTAGTGCTCTCCCTAAGAAAAAAGAGCAGGATATTGGGAATATCTCTCTCGGAAAGCAAAGGCGACGTTATCAACCGGTAGTGGCTGTGACTCCTGCTATCAGCCCTGCGTCTATTCCTACGTATCAACCTCAGGTGGCGCAGAGCCAACCTGATCAACAAAGGACACAACAACCTCTTCAGCAGGCTCGTCGTCCATACAACAACAACCGTACAACACGGCCATCAGGGTTTGATCCTATACCCATGTTGTACGCAGAGCTGTTTCCATTACTACTGGCTAAGGGGCACATTCAGACTAAATCTCCTCTTACAGTACCGGAAAATCCGCCTTTTTGGTTTAAGGTGATCAAACTTGCCCTTACCACCAAGGAGGATCAGGGCATAACATGGAGACTTGTCTTAATTTCAAGTCCGACGTGCAAAAACTTGTTAGGAGTGGGGTCTTATCTTTCAAAGATACGAATCCCAATGTTCTCACAAACCCGCTGCCTCAACACGAGAAGGTTGCAGTCAATTTGATAGAAGGAGAGACTAATAATGTCTATCAAATTCACGATGTACTCTTGTTGAAAACCAATCGGGTCAAGATGCATTATAGACAGAGTGGATATGGCCATGTGCCACCTCAAAATTATCACCAGTGTGATATCTGCTCTAAAGACAATCAGGGATGTTCTGTGGTGCAAGCTGCTCTACAGGAACAGATGGATCTCGGATGGATCCAAGAGCACCGAGTTCGTGGAGTTAACATGGTCTACATGAATTCCAACGTCATTTAAAACCACGATATCCGTGCGATGAATGTCAACTTGGTGGCGATGCACTCAAGGCAAAGCCAGTATCATAATCTGCCGCGGCACGATTACAGTTCCTGTCTGATTTGCTCGGTAAACAAATAGGGATGCTCTTTCATACAAGAGGCCCTCCAGCGTCAGATGGATCTTGGATGGATCCAAGACTACCATGATAGGAACCCTTATCAGATGAACATAGTTCAGATCTTCGATATTCGAGTGATGAATACCAACCTGGTAGAGTTACATGCTGAGCAGGTCCGACTCGGATTCTTAATATCACATGACTATCAAAGCTGTAGGGAAGGTTGCGAAAACAATCGAGGTTGTACCCTTGTCCAGGAGGCACTTTAGCACTTGTTAAATCACTGGTAGATGCCAATTTATATGGATGAAGATACTCAGCAAATTAGTATCAGTAACAGGAATCCTACTCGGTGTCAGAGTCAGGATGTCCGATCTGCGGAAGCTAACCTAGTGAGGTTACATTGTATTCAAAGTGGGCGTGGCCAGGTGCCACCACACAATTATGAACGTTACGACGTCTGTTCGGAAAGTAACCAAGGGTGTTACCTTGTGAGAGTAGCTCTTCAGGGTCAGGTAGATCATGGAGAGATTCTCCCATATCCGGGTTCTGGACCCATCAACTGGACGCCGAACTACCTTGCCGAGCAAGTTGAGGATGTTGTCACGATCTCTGGTCATCAAAGGACTAGGGATGTTTTTGCCATTATCCCCCTACTTGACGAATCTAAAGTTCCCAACCGGGAACGGATCGAGATTAATTATGATGGTTAGAAAAATCAGAAGGTTCCCATAGTCATCTATCTGCCGGGACCACTACCGTATGAATCAACTAAGGCTATCCCTTACAAATACGGTGCAACGACAATTGAAAATGGAAAGGAAATTCCATTACCCTCCGTCGTGAATATTGCAGACATCAGTCGTGTAACACGGAGTGGTAGAATCTTCAACCGAGGGGTTGGGGAATCCAACAAGGAAAAGGAACTTTAGACGGAAACTCCCGATCCACCAGTCGGTCAATCCAGTAATCCCGACCTTTCAAAAAATAATGACGAGATGCTGAAGCTCATCCAAAGGAGTGAATACAACATTGTCGATCAACTGTTACAAACTCCTTCAAAGATCTCGGTATTATCATTATTACTCACTTCAGAAGCCCACAGGGAGGCTCTACAGAAAGTCTTGGAGTAAGCCTTTGTGGAACAGGATGTAACAATCAGACAATTTGATAGCATTGTCTCTAACATCACTTCCTGCAATAATTTGGGATTTAGTGATGAGGAATTACCTGAAGAGGGTCGTCGTCATAACATGGCGCTCAACATTACAGTTAACTGCCAGGACGATGCTTTAGCCAGCGTACTGGTAGACACAGGGTCAACCCTGAATGTTATGCCGAAGTCCACTTTGATGCAATTATCATTCAAAGGCCCTCCGATGAGAATCAGCGAGGTCGTCATCAAAGCGTTCGACGGATCCAGAAAAGCAGTTATCGGCGAAGTTGATCTTCCAATAACTATCGGTCCTCATACTTTCCAAGTCACTTTCTAGGTCATGGACATCCGGGCAACGTACAGTTGTTTATTAGGAAGACCTTGGATACATCAGGCTGGAGCGGTCACTTCGACCCTCCACCAAAAGCTAAAGTTCATCAAGAACGATCAACTTGTCATAGTTTGTGGGGAACAAGCCTTGCTTGTAAGCAACTTGTCATCATCTACTGGCATAGAACTCGAGGAGGTTATTGGAACTCAGTTCCAAGCACTGTCGGTGGGCAAGGACAATCAATCCCAAGGAGGAACCTCGATTTCCTCATACAAAGATGCTATCAAAGCGGTCGAGAGTACCGATACAACAGGATGGGGACGGCTTGTCATTCCTATTGACAATAAAACAAAGAAGGGTCTTGGTTTTTCTGCAACCTGTACCCGGACAACTGCCAACGATGAAAGTCTTCATCCCCTTCAAAACTTCTTCCAAAGTGGAGGTTTTCTTCACCCAGTGTCTCAAGCAGTACATGCTATCAATGAGGAAGATCCCTTCGACACGGATGAAGAATGGAAGTCCTATCTGAACGAGGACGGTTATATGTCTTAGGAAGAGGTGCCTATACCATTTTGCTATCCCGCACAAAGTCTGAGATTTATACCCAGGTCAGATGTCGAAATGATATACGGGGATTGTGATCCGGAAGGATGTCGTGCTCCGCCAAATTCATTAGAGGAGGACACTCTGATGAAAGACAACTTTGACCACAATTACTATGGGCCAATGGATGGTCTGCCAATGTGGCATCCTTACCTAGGAAACTTGGGGCAAGAGAGTCAGCCGAACAATGAAAATCAGCTGACCGTTTTTGAACAGAATACCTGTGTCCCCACCATGTCATGGGATCAACACTCAGGTCATTCAGAAACTACCCAACATGAAGATGAATTTGCAACATTTGCAGGACTTGAGTTCATCAACTATGCTTTTCCTGAGGTCAACGTCATCGAGAGAAATGACTCCTCTAGTTCCAAAGAAGTTTGGGACACCTTGGGACAACCGAGTGGAAAATACGACTATATGGTCAAGTACACCGCTCCCGAAAGCTCTCGTATCAGGCTCGAAGATATCCAGCCTACTGGATGGGGAGATACAGCTGAGAGCACAAATACTATGCAAAATGCAACAGAGGAATTCTCCTACGACAATTCTGCTTGGGAGACAGATTCCAATGATCCTGCTCCACTAGAAATCAGCGTCATTTCTGAAGACAAATCAAGGAAGGTGCTAGACTTTGTGATTCACCGAGGAGTTCGCCGCCAATGGGTTGCCGTCGAGGTTCCGAAGGTCGTTCATCAGTCAAAGTAATTGCCATCTTTAACCTTTCACCCTGCCCAGGTGAAACAGATGTTTTGATAGGGCTCGCTTTCTGTAAATTTTCCCTCTTCGCTTCGCCCAAAGCAACAAAGTTTTATTTTATAGGGCTGTAGTTTCAAGGATCGACTTGTTCATTAATAAAATAACGTCGTTCTGTAATTTCCGCATTAATTGTTGTTTTCTCTTTTTTCTTTTTCAGAAAATGGTAATCCTAAAAAACAATTCAAATAAAAACAAGCAGTAAAATAAAACACTGCACACACTTGCATTTTCTCTATCTCTTCTAAACACGAATCATCACGTCATGCAGATTGCTTGTTTTAAACCCCGTTGAAACATACGATTCGATGCCTTCTCCCGACTTTGGGTTTTCAGTATTTGGGGCTGAAGAAGAAGTTGACGACGAAATTCCAGAAGAGATCTCCCGACTACTCAGACAGGAGGAAAGGTCCATTGAACCTCACAAAGAACCGTTGGAAACGGTAAACTTGGGTTCAGAAAAAGAGAGAAAAGAAATCAGGATTGGGGCACTCTCAGTCCAACTGCCCGAGAGGGTTTGATAAAGCTTCTCAAAGAATTCCCAGATGTATTCGCTTGGTCCTATCAGGATATGCTAGGGTTGGATACCAGTATCGTGGAACATCATTTATCGTTGAGATCGGAATGTCCGCCAGTAAAGCAAAGGTTGAGACGCACTCACCCGGACATGACCATCAAAATCAAAGAGGTGGTACAGAAACAGATTGACGCAGGTTTCCTCGCCACATCTGAATATCCTCAATGGTTAGCCAACATCGTACCCGTTCCGAAAAAGGACGGAAAGGTCAGAATGTGTGTTGACTACAGGGATCTAAACAAGGCTAGTCCAATGGACGACTTTCCTTTACCACACATTGACATGCTGGTAGACAGCACAGCAAAGTTCAAAATTTTCTCCTTCATGGATGGATTCTCGGGCAATAACCAGATCAAAATAGCGTCGAAAGACATGGAGAAAACTTCATTCATTACCCCATGGGGAACCTTTTGTTACAAGGTAATGCCGTTCGGTTTGAAGAACGCCGGGGCAACCTATCAAAGGGCCATGACAACTCTGTTTCATGACATGATACACAAAGAAATCGAAGTGTATGTCGATGATATGATTGCAAAATCAAAAACAGAGAGTTAGCACGTTGAACATCTGTCAAAATTGTTCGAACGTCTAAGAAAATTCAAGCTCCGCTTGAATCCCAACAAGTGCACCTTCGGTGTCCGTTCAGGGAAACTACTAGGGTTCATCGTCAGCCAGAAAGGAATTGAGGTCGATCCTGACAAGGTCAAGGCCATTCGAGAAATGCTTTCTCCGAAAACTGAAAAACAAGTCAGAGGATTCTTGGGACGTTTGAACTACATCTCCAGATTCATATTCCTCATGACCGCCACATGTGCGCCGATTTTCAAATTATTAAAAAAGAACCAGGACTGCGTTTGGTCAGAAGATTTCCAAACCGCCTTTGACAGTATTAAGGAATACCTGTTGAATCCACCGATTCTATCACCTCCAGTGGAAGAAAGACCACTGATCATTAACCTCACAGTCCTGGAGGACTCAATGGGATGTGTACTTGGCCAACAAGACGAAACTAAACGGAAAGAGTCTGCCATTTACTATTTGAGCAAGAAATTCACCGACTGCGAAACTCGGTACACGATGCTCGAGAAAACTTGTTGCGCTTTGGCTTGGGCAGCCAAACGTCTTCGCCAATACATGATTTGTCATACTACTTGGTTAATCTCAGAAATGGATCCAATCAAGCACGTCTTCGAAAAGCCTGCTCTCACGGGAAGAATTGCCCGTTGGCAGATGTTGTTATCAGAATATAACATAGAGTACCGCGCTCAGAAAGCCGTTAAAGGAAGTATTTTAGCCGATCATTTGGCTCATCAACCGATTGACGATCAGGAATCAATCGGGTTTGACTTCCCAGACGAAGATGTCATGTATCTAAAAATGAAAGATTGCGATGAACCGTTACCCAGTGAAGGTCCAGAACTAGGTTCCTAATGGGGACTAATCTTTGACGGAGCAGTTAATCATTATGGAAACGGAATTGGGGCAATAATTGTTACCCTTCAGGGTACCCACATTCCTTTCACCGCCAGACTTACGTTCAAATGTACGAACAACGAGGTCGAATACGAAGCTTGTATTATGGGTCTCGAGGAAGCAATTGATTTAAGGATCAAAAACTTGGACGTATATGGTGACTCAGCTCTGGTTATCAATCAGATAAAAGGAGATTGGAACACATACCAATCAGGGCTGATTCCTTACAAAGACTATGCAAGAAGGTTGTTACCCTTCTTTAACAGAGTTGAGTTTCATCACATCCCTCGTGAGGAGAATCACATGGCTGATGCATTAGCCACCATCTCTTCCATGATTAGTGTAGGTCAATGGAATGACATACCTAAGATCGACATAATGCGCCTTGAGTGACCCGCTTACATCTTCACGATTGAAGCAGTCATAGACGACAAACCTTGGTATCACGATATCAAATGCTTCCTTTAGAAACAAGAGTACCCATCTGGGGCACTCAGAAAAGACAGAAAAACCCTCAGAAGATTGGCTAGAAGCTTCTTCCTGAGCGGTGACACTCTCTATAAGAGAAACTTTGACATGGTCTTGCTCCGATGCGTAGACAGACGAGAAGCAGACATGCTTGTGAAAGAAATTCATGAAGGATCCATGGAATCCGACGAGAAGCACTCATGCCAATGGACATACAATGGCAAGAAAAATTCTAAGAGCAGGGTACTATTGGTTGACCATGGAATCCGACTGCTACAAGTACATGAGGAGGTGTCACAAGTGTCAGATATACTCCGACAAAATTCATGTACCGCCATCACATCTCAAAGTTCTTTCTTCCCCGTGGCCATTTTCCATATGGGGAATCGACATGATTGGCATGATTGAGCCCAAGGCTTCAAACGGACATCGGTTCATCCTGGTAGCCATTGACTATTTCACCAAGTGGGTCGAAGCAGCGTCATTCGCCAATGTAACCCGACAAGTGGTGGTCCGATTTATCAAAAACAAAATCATCTGCCGTTATGGTGTTCCGAGCCAGATCATTACTGAAAATGGATCTAACTTGAACAACAAGATGATGAAGGAGTTGTGTGCAGAGTTCAAGATCGAACACCATAACTCATCTCCCTATCGACCCAAGATGAACGGAGCGGTAGAAGCGGCTAACAAGAACATCAAGAAGATCGTTCAAAAGATGGTTGTAACCTACAAAGATTGGCATGAAATGATACCCTTTGCTCTTCACGGTTATCGCACATCTGTCCGCACTTCAACAGGGGCTACCCCTTTCTCTCTAGTATATGGCATGGAAGGAGTGCTCCCCATAGAAGTAGAGATCCCGTCAATCCGAGTATTGATGGAAGCTAAGCTCACCGAAGCTGAATGGTGTCAAAATCGACACAACGAACTCAATCTGATCGAAGAAAAGAGAATAACGGCACTATGCCATGGTCAGTTGTATCAACAGAGAATGAAGAGGGCATTCGACAAAAAGGTCTGACCTCGTGTCTTCAGAAAAGGAGACCTCGTGCTCAAAAAGACACAATCATTTCTCACTGATTCTCGGGGCAAATGGACCCCAAATTATGATGGCCCCTATGTGGTCACGAAAGCTTTCTCAGGCGGCGCCTTGAGACTTGCGACCATGGATGGAGAGGAATTTGCCTACCCCACGAATGTTGATGTAGTCAATAAATACTTCGCCTAAACTAATAAAAAAAACGTCTCGGTGGATTGAAAACCCGAAAGGGCGGTCCAGGCAAAAGTTAGAGACAGAGAAAAAAATCATCCCGATGGATTGGAAACATCACAGTACAATCTAGGAAAAAATTAGGGATAATGGCAAGTAACTATGTTCAACCGAGGCGAATCCCTCAGCAGCAGTTACATCATCCGCCAGAAAACTCCAGTCAAGGTCATCTTCGACAGAAGCTCAGGATGTCCCGAATTCAAAGTTGGTAGAAGGATAGTGGTCGTTATGTTTCAACGTAGCCCTTTTCCCTGTAAAATTACCATTTTCAAACTTTGTATATACTCTTTGGAATCACGCGTTTGGCTGATCTCCATCTTATTAATAAAATTTGAGCCCTTGTGCTTTTGTTTGTAATTCTTACTTGTTTTAGCTTTACAGAACGACATTTTAACATGATTAACGATTCTTGAAATAAAACAAAAATGAATTTACTTGTTAAAACTTTTTCTGCTTTTAAATTAAAGATGGAAATTGCTTTTGACTGTTGAACATCAGAAGAACATTGGTCGCTTCTCCAGAAGTAATTGAACCTCAAAGTGCAGAATCAAAGTACTCCTTCTAACCCAGTACGCCTGAATGAAGGGATCAACTGTGTCAGAGACCTTGTTTCGTCTGACACGCCTCGGCCGAGTTCTTATCTCCTAAGCCCGACCAACATAGCTCCCAACAGGGACTATCTTTCCTAAGCAAGGTGGAATTGCTATTCTGAACCAACGGTACTTCTTTGTCCCGCGATGGCCGAGTATCCAGTCGTGTTCACCTGTCAGTTTGTATGTCGCGTCAGTTTTGTCAGCATAAACATACATGCATCATTGCATTATTGATTTGCATTCACATTTCATATTGCATCGCTATCACTCTAGTCGGCCTTGTTCCCTAGTGATAAAAGTCCTCTCAATCGAGTTGTCAACCCTTTCCTCGTCAGGAAATGTTACGTCTGAACATTCTCTCTCCTCCAGTTTTATTTCTGGATTGAAGTTGGGTCCTCGACCACTTTGATAACTTGAACCTCTGAAAGACCAGAGAGCCCTCAGTTAACATCACTCTTCGCCATTGAAGATGATATCCTTGTTTTCTCGGATTAAAGAAAATCCCGAGAGAAAGCCTCCTAAATTGGAGATTCAGCAGTACGGAAGTTTTTCTCCGAAAACCCACTGATGAAAAGGTCATCAGCACCTCAAAATTAGATCACATCATATGGCATTTCTCTGGGAAGATCCCGAGAAAAGTATGATGTAATACCCAAGCAGAAACAGTCTCTCAAGAGACTCGTTTTCCCCAGTAGAGTCGACAAATGTCGTCTCTAAATAGAGAAGTTTGTGTACCTCTACAACTCAGACGAATGGGTTCCCCAGCAAGTCTGACATCAAAATTTTTCTGTCAAATGGCATCTCCCCAGGAAAATTCGGCGAGAAGTTTGAAGGAAATCTGCTACAAATAGCGTCCCTTGTCAAGAAAGTTTATTGACAAAAGAAACTTAGACCAGTTCCTTGGTAGGAAACCAAGATCGAGGGGAAGTTTACATCAAAAACTGAGACCAGCTCCTTGGTAGGAAACCAGGATCGAGGGGAAGTTTACATCAGAAACTTAGACCAGTTCCTTGGTAGGAAACCAGGATCGAGGGGAAGTTTACACTAGAAACTAAGACTAGTTCCTTGGTAGGAAACCAGGATCGAGGGGAAGTTTACCTTTTCTAAGCATCATTGCTTAGCTAAAGAAGATGAATGCATAAGCTACCATTCATAACCACCATCAAAATTTCAGGTATTCCGATATTTAATCCTCTTGCACCCCGAATGCCCGAATACCTTCGTCATTCGCACCTTCGGGTCCAAGAAGATTAAATAGGGGCATCTGTCATACCCAAAATTTTGACCGCTTAGATTTCCCATCATTGTGCAAATCATCATCACAATATGAAGGGGGCATCATACTTCATCAGTCTCCCCAAAGATGGGTTAGCATTCACTACAAACATGAAGTAGGGTTTCAAGCCCTCTCAGAGCCTTAGACAAAGGATCAATCAAGGAATGACATAATCTTCAACTTGCCTAACCTCTAAAATATCCACAATGGATCAAAAGGACTCCCACTCCAAGGATCAAGCACAAGTTGCTCCCTTCTAGGTGGATCAAGTTTCATGATCGACAGTGTCACCAAATTAGGGTTTTGGTCGACCAGGGCCTCCAGATGGAAAATTTTCATCTGGGCACAAGCCAATGATCCAAAACCTAACCTAATATACTCCATGGAACCTCATGGACCCAATCATCAAGTCAATTTTGCCTCAGGGGATGCAATCATCAAAAATTAGGAATTAGGGTTTTTGACCTAATTCACCCCGAAGTTGACTTTTAGGGCAAATCATGAGCCAAGACCTCAAGAGAGGGTTTAAGGGTCTCTAATGAACTATATTGATCCATTTGCAACAATGGATTAATCCAAGAAGCTTGAGCAACAAGTCTCAATTTCATCTGCACCACAGTTAGGGTTTTAAGGGAAAAGTTAACTGTAACTTTGACTTTTGACCAGGACATGCTCCCAAGTCCTATGACATGCATCAATATACCCTATGACACCCATGGAACATGTCCATCAAGTTTGATTTAGGTCAAGGACATGATTTCCTGAAGAATTGCACAGTTTGGAATTCATCTAATAAAAAGTCAACTGTGCACAAAAGTCAACTTTGACTTTTTGAGATTTTTCACCAAAATGGATTTTTAACCCTAAAATGATGTTAATGTATGATTTGAATCATCATTCATCAAGAAAAATCAAGAAAAGTTGGGTAACTTGTAAAAGGGGTAACCATAAAAAACTTAGAAAATTTTCTAAGTTAAAAATAAAGTGGCTAGGGTACTAACTTTGGAGGGTCATAACTCCTAAACCACAAAGCCATTTTCTCCCATCCAAGGCTTGATTTGTAGATCTCATTGCCCTCTACAAAAAATTCAACTAGACCTAATTCCAATTCATTGTGGATTTTGAGTTATGGAGTGATCAAAATCAAGAAAAGTCACTTTGTTCCAACAATTAGTGAAAATTTCACTAAGTCAGATTTTACCCTACTTTTTGCCAAATGTAGGGGGATTTTTCACTTGGATTCAAAAGAGATCAAAACCAAATATGTTCAAACAGTTGTTGTATCATATAAGGGCTTTCCAAAATGGCCATGAACATTACCAAATTCCATTTGAGTCATGAGATATGACATTGGAAAGTTGCCTTGCTGAAATCTGCCAAGGCAAGGCAGAATTTGCATTTTTGGTCGATTTGCCAAAATCAGCCAAATCCAAACACTCCTATCCACTTGGACACCTCTGAGGATTGAATCTAAAGGGGACAATCACTGAGCCAAGCCTCCAAAGTCTTTGGAATAAGAAATAGCATGTTGAACCTAGAATGGCCAAAATAGGGACAAGACTCCAATTTTGGATTGGAGCATTCAATGGAAGCATCAAGGTGGCATGGACTGAGCCATTTGCAACTGAATTCAGTCAAGACTTATCCAAGACCAAGGGAACCACAGCCCTGTGCCCTAACCTCTAGTCAATGGCTAGAGGAGACTTGGATTTCCATTGGCCAACATTGAACAAACACCTGCTGCAGTTGCCATTCGTTGTGGATCCCAAAACAAACTTGTTCTACTATAAATAGAGCTCAATTGTGATCAGTTTAAGTACACCAAAGGCCTACAACACTTGCCTTTCTCAAAAACCACTTCTTACTCTCAAAAATTCCTTTCTTAGCAAGTCACTATCGGGTTTTTCATTAGAGAGCAATTCCACTCAAACTAATCACACACACACCTCATATACATCATATGTGAGTTGATCAAACACTTAAACAACAACTGGAACACTGATTTCTCAGAATCACCAGTCAATTGCTCAAGGTTTTAACCAAAGTGCAGTTGAGATGCCATGAAGTGATCCAGCCATTCTCAGTCAAGTCCAAGCATTCAAACACACTCCATAGGGTGTAGGGAAGCTGTTCAGATCATCACAATTCATCTGTAACACCTCCTACTCAGAAATCAATTTACTCTTGCTGTCACGACCTAGAGGTAAGCTTAAACTTGGTCATCTCTCAATCTATGCATATTTCCTCGCACAATACTTTTGCCAAATGTTCATAATCACGCATGGAATGTTTCCCCTCAAGTAATTGCTTTGTTTGAATCGTGTATTAAAAATCCCAGCCTTCATGCAGAAATTAGGGTTCATAAGGATTTATCGTGATTTCTTGTTTTATGCTTAATTTAAATGAAATTAATTGTCATAAACATGATCGTGAGGTTGAGACGAGCATATTGATATGTGGATTGCATGATATAATCAAGTATTCAGTGAGATTGGATAGAAAATGCAAATCTGGGCAAGGCAGAAAACGCGCGTGTTCTTGGTCCATGTTCTTGGCGCCATTTTCATAAATTCAAATATTTGAATTTTGTGATTTTATTTAATTGATTCAAAAATTAATTTCTCTCTGAGTTTTAATGATTTTGAGTTGATTCTTTTTTTAATAATTCACAAAAATGTTAAAATATTTTATTTTCCGAAAATATCCCAAAAATATTATTTATTTTGTATAATTGATATTTTTGCAAAGAATTAATGTTTTAATTGTTTTTATCATTTAAAATATTTTTTCCACCTTGATTTTCAACTTTTAATGCTTTCTAATTATTTTGTAGGTCAATACTTAATTTTTGAAGCATTAATCCAATATTACAATTTGTTTTTCCTATGTTAAACAATTTTGATCATTTTAATTGAATTTTTATTCAATTAAAACACATTTTGAAAACAAATTAGGGTTTTTGGATTAATTCAACCCTCATAAATCATTTTCAAAACACTTTGGGCCTCTAATAGAGTGTAAGACCCAATCCTTTTTTGACCAAACACTTTGGGCCTCGGCGCGATCGCCATTTCAAACGGAAAAATCATCTGGGCCTACACTTGTGTGATAAGCCCCACTCTTTTTCTTTAAACTTTTTGGGCCTCTTGAGAGAGTGTAAGACCCATCCCTTTGTACAGAAAACAATTTTTGGGCCTCAGTCACTTGTATAAGTCCCTCTGTACAAATTCAAACAGTGTGCTCACTGATAAAACCCTGGGCCTCTCCTTGAGCTGTAAGCCCCAAATCTTTCTTTTTCAAAGCACTTTCTCCTTTGATTTTGAATATACTGTTGTTTTCAATCTTTCTTTGTTGAACAACTAACCAAACAGCATGGAAGCTCTACAACCGAGTAAGTGGTTATTGCTTTCATTTACCACTTTTATATACATATAACTGTATTGTGGGGCTGTTTCGCTGTAAGTCTTCTTTCATAAACTCATATCAACTGTGTAATAATAGTATAGATATTTAGAGTTTCCCCGACAACTACGTTTTGCATTAAGCCCATTGATCACTCTTAAATAGTCAAAACTAGATCCCCCATAGGATTACCAGACACAGTCTTCCCTCTTCTTGGGGTTAAACAATATGGAGACATGAAAGGCAGCATTCTCGGTTAACCCTTTCATAGACTGTCACTCGTAGAAGTTGTCAAAGAAACTCTATTCCCCAGAGATGATCTTTTCTCCGTGAATGGCATCTCTTGAGTTTCTTCCAAATTCTCGGACTTTCCTGGCTTGATCTATTCTCGGTGAATGGCATGTCTTGAACTTCTCGGGGTTTGGGGACCCACAGGCTTCTTAAAAGCACTTGTTAAGAAACTCTACTCCCCAGAGATGATCTTTTCTCCATGAATGGCATCTCTTGAGTTTCTTCCAGATTCTCGAACTTTCCTGGCTTGATCTATTCTCTGTGAATAGCCTGTCTTGAACTTCTCGGGGTTTAGGGACCCATCGGATTCTTAAAAGCATCGGCCTCCTCTTGGGCATCGTACAAGGACCCGCAGGCTTCCTAAAAACATCCCCGCCTCCTCTTGGGCGTTGTACAAGGACTCGTCGGCTTCTTAGAAGTATTCACAGCCTCCTCTTAGGCTTCGTATAATGATTCTTCCTCCGGGAATGATAGCCTTCTCTTGGGCTTCATACAAGGACCACTCGACTTCTTAAAAGTTTCCAGCCTCCTCTTGGGCTTCGTACAAATTGTCCCGACGACCTCCTAGAGGTATTGGAACAGAAATTAGTCATCTACATAGAACAGTCCTTTCATAGAGTCTACTATTGTTTCTCAAAGCATAGTACAAAAGATGAAACTCTAGACTTGGACAGTCTAATCTCCTTGAGTCTCCAAGACATTCTCAAGTGAACCCTTCGTTAAATAGGAAGAAAACCCGTAGACTCGGACAGTCTCAATACCCTTCGGATTTCCCACTTCCTTAAAAAACAGGAATAACCCGGATCCTTGAATCAAATCCTCGAGTACAATATTGCTCATATAAGAACTGATGTTCTCTTTCAAAATCAGTATACTAGACCTGTCACTCAACTGAAACAGTCGCCACAGCCTCCTCTTAGGCTTTGTATAATGATCCTTCCCCAGTGAAGTTAGCCTCTCTCTTGGGCTTTGTACAATGATTCTCCCCAGCGGAGTCAAACAACATTTAGCCTCTCTCTCGGGCTTTGTACGAGACACATAAGAGACTCCCTCGTTGACTCAATCACCCTTTTCGCCTCCATCTCGGGCTTTATACGAGATACAAAAAGGTTTTTATTGAGCCAAACAAATTTCAGCCTCCATCTCGGGCTTCGTACGAGATACCAAAACTCTCTTGTTGAGTAAAATAGCCTCCATCTCGGGCTTCGTACGAGATACAAAAGACTCCATCGTCGAGTCAAAACCTTTTAGCCTCTCTCTCTGGCTTTGTATGAGACACATATTAGCCTTCTCTTAGGCTTTGTATAAGAAAACCACTGGTTGATCCAATTAACCTTTTAGCATCAAAGTTGTGCCTCGTTCACAGTACACAATCATCAACAACTCCTTCCCCTCCATCTAACTGCTGTAAGCGGCAAGCCTCTGGATCAGCTACATCCATGCCAATGTCCCTCTTTTAGTATGAGAAATTCCTAAGGAAAGATGGCATTACTCTACACTGAGTTAAAGTCTTCCCCTTCAGGTTGAAATCCCCTATAAAGGAAATTATGGCATTGCCGGATTCACAAATCCCGGTTAAAGTAATTCTCCTTTATAAACAGTCGTAACAGACAAACCCCTCTTTAGAGATGACAAATTCTCTCTAAGGTCAACTCTTTTAGCTTCACATCTTGGGCTTCGAACAAGATACAAATAAACCTTTTAGCTTCACATCTTGGGCTTTGAACAAGATACAAACCACCTTTCGCTTCACGTCTTGGGCTTTGAACAAGACACCAAAACAACCATTTCCTCCCATAGAATAGGAGGAACTACGAACACTCTGATTTCCCTGTTTCGGTAAACGGGAATACGTAGGCATAAGATTGAAAGAAAAATCTTAGCGAGCACACTAAACAAAAACCCAAAATCCCATACTTTCATATATATCCGTCCTAACATCTCAACCGATAGCCTAAAGCACCCCTCGTCAACAAAATAAACTAGGAGAAACCCCGAATATTTGTAGCATCTGTAAACCAACAATTTTGACTGTTTAATCTCAGTTTGCAAGCAGGGTTAATTGGAGACATCTATTTCCCTTCCTTCATCAGCTTTAATAGGATAAAAAATGAATCGAGCTGTAGTACTAGAGCGATCATGCTTCGCAACCACATCCAAAAATCACTCGCTACAGTATGCGCCATAATCCCTCTACTTCATGAATCAAGAGTTCCTCTTGATAGCAGAAAGATTCTCAACCTCGAACCAATTGAGGCCGGCTACGATGGTCAGAAAAATCAAAAGGCTCATGTAGTTATCTATCTGCCAAGACAAATATCGTACAAATCCGATAAGGCTATCCCTTACAAGTACGGTGCAACAACAATTGAAAATGGAAAGGAAACTCTATTACCCTCTGTCGTAAACATTACCGACATCAGTCGAGTAACACGAGCGGCCGGATCTTCAACGGAGGAGTCGGAGAACCCACCAGAGAAAGCGAACCTCAAACAGAAGTTCCCAATCAACCAGTCGGTCAAACCAGTAATCCCAACCTTTCAAAGAACAACGATGAGATGCTGAAGCTCATCCAAAAGAGCGAGTATAACATTGTGGACCAACTGTTGCAAACTCCTTCGAGAATCTCTGTGTTGTCTCTATTGCTCAGTTCCGAAGCTCACAGGGAAGCTCTACAGAAAGTTTTATAGCAAGCCTTTGTGGAACAAGATGTGACGATAAGACAATTTGACAGCATCATCTCCAACATCACTTCCTGCAACAACTTAGAATTCAGTGATGAAGAACTGCCAGGAAAAGGCAAAAATCACAATATGGCGCTTAATATTACACTCAACTTCCAGGACGATGCTTTAGCCAGCGTACTGGTAGATACAGGATCAGCTCTGAATGTTATGCCAAAATCTACTCTGATGCGACTATCATTTCAAGGATCTCTGATGAGAGGCAGTGAGGTCATCGTCAAAGCATTTGATGGATCCAGAAAAACAGTTATCGGTGAAGTCGACCTTCCCATAACTATCGGTCCTCACACTTTCCAGGTCATGGACATCTGGGCAGCATACAACTGTTTATTAGGAAGACCTTGGATACACGAGGCTGGGGCAGTCACTTCGACACTTCACCAGAAGCTGAAGTTCGCCAAGAATAACAAGCTAATCACAGTATGCGGAGAACATGCCTTAATCGTAAGCAACTTATCATCATCATCCTGTGTAGAACCTGAGGAAGTTGTTGGAACTCAGTTTCAAGCACTGTCATTAAGCAATGAGAATCGATCAGAAAAAGGAACATCGATTTCCTCATACAATGATGCTCTCAAAGTGATCGAGAGTAACAACGCAAAAGGATGGGGACAGCTGGTAATTCCTACTGATAACAAGACAAAGAAAGGTCTTGTTTTTTCTTCAACCTGTACCCAGACTGTCAAGAAAGATGAAAGTTTTCATCCCATTCAAGACTTATTCCACAGTGGAGGTTTCCTTCACCCAGTGTCTCAAGAAGTACATACCATCAATGAGGGTGACTCCTCCGATACAGATGAAGAGTGGAAGTCATATCTCAACGATGACGCTTATATGTCTCAAGGAGAGGCGCATACGCCATTTTGCTATCCCACGCAGAGTCCGAGATATATACCAAGATCAGATGTCAAGTTAATGTACGGAGATTGTGATCCAGAAGGATGTCGTGCTCCACCAAACTCATTAGAGGACGACACTCTAATGAAAGACAACTTCGAATATGACTATTATGACCCAATGGATGACTTGCCTATCTGGCAGCCGTACCCAGAAGACTTGGGGAAAAAGAGTTAGCCCAATGACGCTTATCAACTGAGCATCATTTAAAAGAATACCTGTGTCCCCACCAAATCATGGGATCATTACTCAGGACATTCTGAAGATATCCAGCACAACGATGAATCTGCAAAGATTGCAGGGAAAAATTTCATCAACTACGCTTTTCCCGAGGTCAACGTCATCAAGAAGGATGACTCCTCCAATTCCACGAAAGTATGGGACACCTTAGGACAACCGAGTGGCAAGTACGACTTCTTGGTCAAGTACACCGCTCCTGAAAGCTCTTGTATCAGGCTCGAAGACATCCAGCTTACTGGATGGGAAGATCCACCTGAAAATGAAAATAATGTGCAAGATACAACAGAAGAGTTCGTTTACGACAACTCTGCCTGAGAGGAAGACTCTAACGATCCTGCTCCGCCAGAAGAAGGTACCAGACTTTGTGATTCATCGAGGAGTTCGCCGCCAATGGGTTGTTGTCAATGTCCTGAAAGTCGTCCATAAGTCTAAGTAATTGCCATCTTTGTTTTAACCTTTCACCCTGCCCGGGTGAAACGAATGTTTTTATAGGGATCACTTTCTGTAAATGTCCCTCTTCGCTTTGCCCAAGGCGACAGAGTTTTGTTTTATAGGGCTATAGTTTCAAGAATCGACAAAGTCATAAATAAAATAACGTCGTTCTGTAATTTCCACATTTATTGCTGTTTTCACTTTTCGCTTTTTCAAAAAATGGTAATCCTAAAAATGGCCCAAAAATAAAAACAATCATTTTTTAGAAAATACACTGCACGCATTCTTGCATTCTCTCTATCTCTTCTAAAAATAAATCATCACGTCATGCAGATTGCTTGTTTTAAACCCCGTTGAAACATACAATCCAATGCCTTCTCCCAACTTTGAATTCCCAGTATTTGAGGCTGAAGAAGAAGAGGACGAAGAAATTCCAGAAGAGATGTCTCGATTACTCAGACAAGAGGAAAGGTCCATTGAACCTCACAAAGAGCCGTTGGAAACAGTCAACTTGGGTTCAGAAGAAGAGTGAAATGAAGTCAAGATTGGGGCACTGCTCAGTCCAACTGTCAAAGAAGACTTGATAAAACTTCTCAAAGAGTTTCCCGGTGTATTTTCTTGGTCCTATCAGGACATGCCATGGTTGGATACCAGCATCGTGGAACATCACTTACCGTTAAAATCAGAATGTCCGCCAGTGAAACAAAGACTGAGACAGACTCATCCAGACATGGCCATCAAAATTAAAGAGGAAGTACAAAAACAAATTGACGCGGGTTTCCTCGCCACCTCAGAAATCCCTTAATGGCTAGCCAACATAGTACCAGTTCTGAAAAAGGATGGAAAGTCAGAATGTGTGTAGACTACATGGATCTGAACAAAGCCAGTCCAAAGGATGACTTTCCCTTACCACATATAGACATGCTGGTAGACAATACAGCGAAATTCAAAGTCTTCTCCTTCATGGATGGATTCTCGGGCTATAATCAAATCAAAATGGCGCTGAAAGACCTGGATAAAACTTCCTTCATCACCCCTTGGGGAACCTTTTGTTACAAGGTAATGTCGTTCGGTTTGAAGAACGCCGGGGCAACCTATCAAAAGGCCATGACTACTCTATTTCATGACATGGTACACAAAGAAATCGAAGTGTATATCGATGATATGATTGCCAAATCTAAAACAGAAGAGGAGCATGTGACCCACTTGTCCAAACTATTTGAGCGTCTGAGAAAGTACAAACTCCGCTTGAATCCCAACAAATGCACATTCGGTGTCAGCTCAGGAAAATTGCTAGGATTCATCGTCAGCCAGAAAGGAATTGAGTTTGATCCTGACAAGGTCAAGGCCATTCAAGAAATGCTTTCTCCAAATACTGAAAAACAAGTTCGAGGATTCCTGGGACGTTTAAATTACATTTCCAGATTTATATTCCTCATGACCGTGACATGCGCGCTGATCTTCAAATTACTCAAAAAAAATCAGGACTGCGTATGGACAGAAGACTGCTAAATCGCCTTCGACAGTATCAAAGAGTACCTATTGAATCCAACTATCTTGTCACCTCCAGTGGAGGGAAGACCACTGATCATATATTTAACAGACTTGGAGGACTCAATGGGCTGTGTACTTGGTCAACAGGACGAAGAAAAAAGAAAAGAGTATGCCATCTACTATCTAAGCAAGAAGTTTACCGACTGTGAAACTCGGTATACTATGCTTGAGAAAACTTTATGTGCTCTGGCTTGAGCAGCCAAACATCTTCGCCAGTACATGATTTGTCACACTACTTGGTTAATCTCCGAAATGGATCTAATCAAGTACGTCTTTGAAAAACCTGCTCTCATGGGAAGGATTGCCCGTTGGCAGATGTTGTTATCGGAATACGACATTAAGTACCACGCTCAAAAAGCCGTCAAAGGAAGTAGTTTAGCCGATCATTTGGCTCATCAACTTATTGACAATCAAGAATCAGTCGGGTTTGACTTTACAGACAAAGATGTCATGTGCTTGAAAATGAAAGATTGCGATGAACCGCTACCCAGTGAAGGGCCAGAACCTGGTTCCCAATGGGGACTAATCTTTGACGGAGCTCTCAATATTTACGGAAACGGAATTGGGGCAATCATCATAACACCTCAGGGTACCCATATTCCTTTCACTGCCAGACTGACATTCAAGTGCACAAACAACGAGGCCGAATACGAAGCTTGTATCATGGGTCTCGAAGAAGCAATTGACTTAAGGATCAAGAACTTGGATGTGTATGGAAACTCAGCCCTGGTTATCAATTAGATCAAAGGATATTAGAACACATACCAATCAGGACTGATTCCTTACAAAAAATACATGAGAAGGTTGTTACCAGTCTTCAATAGAATCGAGTTTCATCATATCCCTCGTAAAGAGAATCACATGGCTGATGCATTAGCCGCTCTCCCTTCCATGATTAGTGTAGGTCAATGAAACGACATACCTAAGATTGACATAATGCGCCTAGAACGGCCCGCTTACATTTTCGCAATTGAAGCAGTTATAGATGGCAAACCTTGGCATCACGATATCAAATGCTTCCTTCAGACACAAGAGTACCCACCTAGGGCATCTAGGAAAGACAGAAGACTCTCAGAAGATTGGCTACAAGTACATGAGGAAGTGTCATAAGTGTCAAATATACGTTGACAAAATCCATGTACCACCAACGCATCTCAAAGTTATCTCTTCCCCATGTCCTTTTTCTATATGGGGAATCGACATGATTTGGATGATCGAACCCAAGGCTTCGAACGGACATTAGTTCATCCTGGTAGCCATTGACTACTTCACCAAGTGGGTCGAAGCAGCGTCATACACCAATGTGACCCGACAAGTCGTGGTCTGCTTTATCAAAAACAATATCATCTGCCGTTATGGATTTCCAAGCCAGATCATTACTGATAATGGATCTAACTTGAACAACAAGATGATGAAAGAATTATGCGCTGAGTTCAAGATCGAACACCATAACTCATCTCCCTACCGGCCTAAGATGAACGTAGCGGTAGAAGCAGCTAACAAGAACATCAAGAAGATTATTCAAAAGATGGTTGTAACCAACAAAGACTGGCACAAGATGCTACCGTATGCTCTTCACGGTTATCGTACGTCTGTCCGCACTTCAATAGGGGCAACCCATTTCTCTCTAGTATATGGCATGGAAGCAGTGCTCCCCATAGAAGTAGAGATCCCATCAATCCGAGTATTGATGGAAGCTAAGCTAACAGAGGCTGAATGGTGTCAAAGTCGACAAGACGAACTGAATCTGGTCGAAGAAAAAAGAATAACGGCTTTGTACCATGGTCAGTTGTATCAGCAGAGAATGAAGAAGTCGTTCGACAAAAAGGTCCGACCTCGCGTCTTCAAGAAAGGAGACCTTGTGCTCAAAAAGATACAATCATTCCTCACTGATTCCCGGGGCAAATGGACTCCGAATTATGACGGCCCATACGTGGTCAAGAAAGCCTTCTCAGGCGGCGCCTTGAGACTCGCAACCATGGATGGAGAAGAGTTCACCTACCCCACAAATGTTGATGTAGTCAAAAAATACTTCGCCTAAATAAAAAAAATTTCTCGGTGGATTGAAAACCCGAAAGGGCGGTCCAGGCAAAAATTAGAGACATAAGCAAAAAAAATCATCTCGGTGGATTGGAAATCTCAAAGTACAATCCAAGAAAAATTTAGGGATTAATGGCAAGTAACTACGTTCGACAAGGTTAAATCCCCAGCAGCAATGCCGTCCATCAAAAGAACTTCCAGTCAAGGTCATCTTCGACAGAAGCTCGGGATGTCCAGAATTCAAAGTTGGTAGAAGGATAATGGTCGTTATGTTTCAATGTAGCCCTTTTCCCTTAAATTACCATTTTCTAAACTTTGTAAATACTCTATGGGATCACGCGCTTGGCAAATTTCCATCCTATTAATAAAATTTGAGCCCTAGTGCTTTTGTTTGTAATTCTTATTTGTTTTAGCTTTACAGAATGATATTTTTAACATGATCAACGATTCTTGAAATAAAACAAAAATGAATTTACTTGTCAAAAAATTTTCTGCTTTTAAAATAAAGATGGCATTTCCTTTTGACTTTGAATATCGAAAAGAACATCGTTCGCTTCTTTAGAGGTGATTGAACCTTAAAGTGCAGAATCAAAGTACTCTTTCTAAACCAGTACGCCTGAATGAAGGATCAACTGTGTCAGAGACCATGTTTCATCTGACATCCCAGGCAGAGTTTGTACCTCTTAAGACCGATTGAACAATTCTTTCTCCCCACAGGGACCGTCTTTCATAAGCAAGGCAGATTACTATTTAGGACCGGTGATACTTTTATTCCCCGCATTGGCCGAGTATCCAGTCGTGTTCATCTATTAGTCTATATGTCGCGTCAGTTTTGTCAACATAAACATACATGCATCATGCATTATTGATTCGTACTCATATTTATATTGCATCACTATCACTCTAGTCGGTCTTATCCCCAAGTGATAAAGTCCTCTCATCAATCAAGTTGTCAGTTCTTTCCTCGTCAGGAAATGTTTTGTCTGAACAATCTCTCTCCCCCAGTTTATTTCTGGATTGGAGACGGTCCTCGACCACTTTGATAACTTGAACCTCTAAAAAGTAAGAAGACATTCGACAAACGTCACTCTTCACCATTGAAGATGATATTTACACTTTCCCAGATTAAGGAAAATCCCCAGGGAAAGCCTCGCAACTAAAGACTCTTAGCAACACATTGGTTTTTCTCTTCAGAAAGTCAACGTTAATGAAGTCATCAGCACCTCAAAATTGGATTGTATCACATGGCATTTCTCCAAGAAGATCTCGAAGAAAAGTATGATGTAATATCCCCGAGCGAAAAGCAGTCTCTCAGGAGACTCGTTTTCCCCCAGTAGAGTCAACAAATGGCATCTCCAACAGAGAAGTTTGCACACCTCTACAACTCAGACAAATGGGTCTCCCCAGCACGTCTGACATCAAATTTTTCAATCAAATGGCATCTCCCCCAGTAAACTCGGCGAGAAGTTTGATGAAAACCGCTACACATAGCATCCCTTGTAAAAAAAACTGAGACCAGTTCCTTGGCTGAAGACCAGGATCAAGGGGAATTTTGTTTCAAAAGAAACTGAGGCCAATTCCGTGGCTAAAGACCAGGATCGAGGGGAAGTTTATTGACAAAAGAAACTGAGACCAGTTCTGGGGCTGAAGACCAGGATCGAGGGGAAGTTTATTGATAAAAGAAACTGAGACCAGTTCCGTGGGTAAAAACCAGGATCGAGGGGAAGTTTATTTCAAAAACTAAGACCAAATCCGTGGGTAAAAACCAGGATCGAGGGGAAGTTTTAACCTTTTATAAGCACCATTGCTTAGCAAAAGAAGATGGACGGGCAAACTGCCATTCATAACCACAGTCAAAATTTTGGGTATTCCGATATTTAATCATCTTGCACCTCGAATGCCCGAATACCTTCGCCATTCACACCTTCGGGTCCAAGAAAATTAAATAGGGGCATTGTCATACCCTAAATTTTGACCACCAAGATTTCCCATCATTGTACAAATCATCATCACAATATGGATGTACTTTCATGCCCATCAATTTCCTCAAAGATGATTGAGCATTCACCACAATCAAGAACTAGCGTTTTTGAGCCCTCTCAGAGCACTTAGACAAAGGATCAATCAAGGAATGACATGATCTTCAAATTTTCTAACCTCTCAAACACCTATAAAGGATCAAGAGGACTCCCACATCAAGAATCAAGCACAAGGTTGCAACATTCCAAGTGGATTAAGCCTCAAGATCGCCAGTGTCACCAAATTAGGGTTTTGGTCGACCAAGGCCTCCAGATGGAATTTTTCCTCTGGGCATGAGCCAATGCTTCAAAGCATAACCCAAGATACTCCAAGGGATCTCATGGACCCAATCATCAAGTCAATTTAACCTCAGGGGATGCATTTACCAAAAATCAGGAATTAGGGTTTCTTGACCTAATTCACCCCTAAGTTGACTTTTGGGACAAAGCATGAGCCAAGACCTCAAGACATGATTTGAGGGCCTCCAATACACCACATTAATCCATTTGCAACAATGGATTGGCCCAATAAGCTTGGATCACAAATTTCAATTTCACCAAGACCACAATTAGGGCTTTGAGGAAAAAGTCAACTGTGCCTTTGACTTTTGACCAAGACATGCTCCCAAACCTTAGGACATGATTCAATACACCCTATAACACCTATGGAATCCATCCATTAGGTTTGATTTAGGTCAAGGACTTGATTTCACAAAGGATCGCACAGTTTGGATTTCATCCGATAAAAAGTCAACTGTGCACAAAATCAAGTTTGACTTTTTGGAATTTTTCACAAATATGGTTCCCCTAAGTCAAAAATAATGTTAATGTATGGTATTGATCATCATTCATTAAGAAAAATCAAGAAGAGTGAGGTTTCTTACAAAAGGGGCAACCATAAGAAACCAAAATTTTTCTATGTTATGGAACAAAAGTGATTTTGGTACCAACTTCCAAGGACCATAACTTCTGATCCAAGCAACCATTTTGGGTGATCCAAAGCTGGATTTGTAGGTCTTGTTACACTCTAAAAAAGCTTCAACTACCTCAGACTCCAATTCTTCATGGATTTTGAGTTATGGATTGATCAAAATCACAAAAACATGAAAATGACACTTTTTCCAACACTTAGTGAAAATCTGCCTAAGTTACCAGCCTTGAACATCAATGTTCATGTGGTTTTTTCAGTTGGATCCAAATAGTTTCAAAACAAACTATGATCACACATGTTTTGTATCATATGAGGGCTTTCTGAAAAGCACAAGAGCCTCCCATAACTCAACCTGAGCAGGGAGATATGATCCCCTTAAAATCACTATTTCCAACTGCCTTGTACAAGGCAGATTTTGTGCATTTGCTCGATTTGGAAAATTTTGACAACTCCAAGCCTTGTCATCCATTTGGACACATCTGAGGATAAAACAAAAGGAGAATGGTCTGATCCCCAAGCCTCCAAAGTCCAAGAATCTACACTTAGCCATAACAAACCTAAAAAGGCAAAAAAGGTGCCAAGACTCCAATTTTGTTTCCAAGCATTCAATGGATGCACCAAGGTGGCATGGACTGACACATTCCTAACTGAAATTAGTCAAGAATCAGCACTGAATCAAAGAACCATAGGCTTGTGCCCTAACCTCAAATCAATGGCTATAGGAGACTAAAGATTCCCATGGATCAACATTGGCAAAATGCCTGTACCAGCTGTCATTCACTATTGCTTGCACAACAAATTTGCTCTACTATAAATAGAGCTCATTTGTGCTCAGTTTGAGTACACTAAAGTGTAACGCCCCGATTTTTGTTAGATTTATTTAATCGAGTCGATTTAATTATTTTTGTCTTTATATTATTTTATTCTTAGTTTTTATTTGGTAAAGGTGTTATGTTTATCGTTGTTAGGTTTTATCGCATTTTGGGAACGTTTGCGAGAAATTTGAGTGTAGGGGTATTTTGGTCTTTTTGGCTTGGTTAGATATTTTTTTTCATTTAAAATAGAAATATAGAGGTTAGAAAGAGAGAAAAAGAAGTTAAGAGAAATAGAGAAGGAGAAGAAGAAGAAGAAGAGCAAAACTTGGAGTGTAAGAAACCGATTCAACCGACACTTCGAAGCACGATTAATCGGGTAAGGGTGCGAAACTTGGTTATTGTATGCTTTTGTATGAATATGTATGTTTGTGTTGGAATGTTTAATTGGTTTTCCTAGTTTTTTCAATTATAGGTCGGAATGAGCAAAACGAATAGAAATCGATGTTTTCACGGTCGGAAATCGATACGAATCATGTAGTATGATCGTGTTATATGTATGAACACTTTTGATGCTTGTTAGATTGATTGAAAACGTTTTGGTTAGAGAAAATTAAATTTTTGGGGTTTTGAACCGTGTAAACCGCAGCAGAAAATTCTGCTTCTGGTGCAGAGCGTCGGGCGACGCTTTGAGCGTCGGGCGACGCTTTGAGCGTCGGGCGATGCGGGCTTGCGTCGGGCGAAAGCCAAGGGGTGCAGCATATCACGTTTCTGTAACTCTTGAGTTTGGGATAGGTTTTTGACGCCGCTGTTTCGCCAGGCGAAGCACAGGCGAAGAGGGCACCGTCGGGCGAAACATGGACCGCGGGGCGCTCCTGGGAATTTTCAATAGTTCTGTTTTTTTTTTAAATTCATAACTGTTGATCCGTAACTCGGATCGAGGCGTTCTTAGTACCGTTGGAAAGCTAATGAGATGTTCTTTCTTATAAAAATGGTTTTGAGACTAGTGGCCAACTTAATTGTGTTGGGAATTTGGAAACGTGTCGTTTTGTCGACTTTTACCGTCGTAATTGTGTGCGATTGATGTGTTATCATGTGACATGCTTTTGATATATAACGTATAGCTTGTGTGGCGTTATATAATATGAATGCATGTGATGAAATGTTGTGATGATGGTTTGTGGCCTTATGGAAAATAAATGCATTGTGTTATATTTGATTGTATATGCATGATCATGGATGTTGAATTGGTTCACATGGTTGTATATGTGTATGCATTTGATTGTCATGAGTCATTGTATGCCAAGCATCATGATATGCATCTTGTGATGTCATGTGCCCTTGTGGGGTGTGAGCGACGAAACGATTCCAGAGGGAATCTGCTGTAACGGTTGTGTGCCTTATACAAAGAGGACCTAAAGCGACGTTATAGACGATCGTGTGTCTTATACAAAGAGGACCTAAAGCGATCGAATCGTTGGCCTTATACAAATAGGCCCTAAAGCGATCCATAAACATCGCGTGCCTTATACAAAGAGGACCTAAAGCGACGGGGAACATCGTTTTCCGGACGGGGAGTTACTTTAAGTAACAAGCAATTATTCCAATAATTCCTGAGTGAATTAATGATGAGAATGATGGATGGAATGGTACCGCATTGCATTGCATAGGGTCGTTGTGTCGGTCTCTGTGCATTTGCATAAGTCATGAATGGATTGATTATGTGTGGGAATTGTGAATGGGATTGATGAGTTGATATATATATATATATATATATATTGGTGATAAATGTATTGAGTATGATTGATATGCCTTAGCGATGGATGCATGAATTATGAATTGTGTTGTTTTGTGTTTGAATTATGGTATATGTTGTGGTGAGAATGTTGTTGTGTGCGTATTTCCTGTTATTCATATTTGTGTGCAACTATAGTATAATTGTGTTTCTCACCCTTCTGCTGTTTTGAAAGCTCTATGAGGCATTGCAGATTAGATGCTGGAGGTCTTTTTGTGAAGATTATGTCTTCATTCTTTTGTCGGCCGGCTCTGATATGTAGCACCGGGTAGTCGGGGAGATCGTTATGTGACTATATGTGTGTGTATATATATATATATATATATATATATCTTTTTGGATTGTGTATGTATGACTCTGTATAAGACAAACAAACTTTTATGTTTATATATATGAGATTTCAGTTGCAGATTTTTCGCTTTTATTCTGTATTTGAATTGTGGGTGTTAGGAACTGAGTTCCTCTGTTTATGTTGCTACCTGATTGTTGCATATCTATATGAGCAGGTTGTTTTATTTCTTCACGTTGATGTGACGCTCCCGTCTATGCCATGAATGTTTTAATTATACTCTGATTATTTTTTATCGCTTTATTTACCCGGGGTTTAGATTGGGGGTGTTACATTAAGTGGTATCAGAGCCAGTTTGTGCCAGTCTGTGTCGGTCATTTTGACCAAGTTGTTTGTTGTGTGACGCTTGTGTTCTGGCGAGTTGATTGTTTAACCATAGTTATTGTTATTGGATATGAACAGAATATGGCTGGTAGGAATGATGTTGCTCTTGCTGCTGCTATGCAAGCTATGGCTCAGGTGGTGCGGAATGCACCTAATGCTGGTGGGAATGATGAGTTCAGGAAGAACAAACCGCCTATCTTCATAGGGAGATATGACCCTGATGGTGCACAGATTTGGCTTAAGGAGATTGAAAGAATCTTTCGAGTGATGGACTATGCTGAGGAACATAAGGTGAGACTAGGTACTCACATGTTGCAGGAGGAGGCTGATGATTGGTGGGTTAGTACGCGTCATGTGTGGGAAGCTACAGGTGAAAAGGTCACTTGGGCTTTGTTTAGCAGTGAGTTCTTGAAGAAGTATTTTCCTGAAGATGTTAGAGGAAAGAAAGAAATAGATTTCTTGGAGTTGAAACAGGGTAACATGTCTGTTACTGATTACACTGCTAAGTTTGTGGAGCTTGTTCAGTTTTATCCACATTATGCGGAAGCAACTGCGGAGTATTCCAAATGTGTGAAGTTTGAGAACGGGTTACGTCCCAAGATTAAGCAGGAAATTGGTTATCAAAGGATTAGGAGGTTTTCTGATTTGGTGGATTGTTGTAGAATTTATGAGGAGGATAGCAAAGCTCGTTCTATTCATTATAAGAGTATGAACGAAAGGAGAGGAAATCAACCGTTTCGTGGTGGTCCTTATGTGTCACCAGCTGACAAGGGAAAGCAAAGGGCTCATTTTTCTAAAAGGCCAAGTGGGGGAGGTATGTATAATCTTCTGAGATGTTTTAAGTGTGGTGACTTAGGACATCGTCAGTTTGAATGTAGAAAGGATATGAGGAAGTGTTCCAATTGTGGAGGTATAGGACATGTAACAGTTGATTGCAAGAGGAATGTGGTGAAGTGTTTCAACTGTGGTGAACCTGGTCATGTTAGTACGAGGTGTCCGAAACCAAAGCAAGCTCAAGCTGGAGGGAAAGTATTTGCATTGTCAGGAACTCAGCCTACTAGTGCAGATCGTCTGATCAGAGGTACTTGTTTTATTAATAGTACGCCTTTAGTTGCTATCATTGATACCAGATCAACTCATTCATTTATTTTGTATGAGTGTGCGCGGTGTTTGAATCTTTTATTGTCATCGATGGGTGGAGAGATGGTTATCGATACTCCAGCATTGGGGTCGGTAACTACTTCTCTGGTTTGTTTAAGTTGTCCTTTGACCATTTATGGTAAGGAGTTTGCTATGGATTTGGTGTGTCTGCCGTTGGAGGGTTTAGACGTAGTTCTGGGAATGAATTGGTTGTAGTTCAATCAGGTTCATATCGATTGTTATCATAAGTTAGTAAGATTTCCTTCTCTTGAAGAAGACGAGGAATCGAGTTTATTATCTACCAAAGAGTTGAAGAAACTTTTGGCAGATGAAGCTCAGTTGTTTGGGTTGTTTGAATCGTTGACTGTGGATAGTCAAGTTGCAATTGATGTGTTTCCAGTCGTGTGTGATTTTCTGGAGGTGTTTCCGGAGGATATTTCTGATGTGCCACCAGAAAGAGGGGTGGAGTTTTCTATAGATCTAGTTCCTGGTACTAGACATGTGTCTATGGCACCATATCGTATGTCGGCATCTGAGTTGGTTGAGTTGAAGAAGCAGTTGAATGAATTGTTAGAAAAGAGGTTTGTGAGGCCGAGTGTATTGCCTTGGGGTGCTCCAGTTTTATTGGTGAAGAAGAAAGATGGAAGTATGCGATTATGTTTTGATTATCGCCAGCTGAATAAGGTGATGATTAAGAATAAGTATCCTCTTTAGAGAATTGATGATTTGATGGACCAGTTGGTAGGTGCGTGTGTGTTTAGTAAAATTGATTTGAGGTCAGGTTATCATCAGATTAGAGTGAAGAAGGAAGATATTCAGAAGACGGCTTTTAGGACACGATACGGACATTACGAATATTCTGTGATGTCGTTCGGGGTTTCTAATGCACCGGGAGTGTTTATGGAGTATATGAACTGTATTTTCCATGAGCAATTGGATCAATTTGTGGTTGTGTTTATTGATGATTTCTTGATTTATTCTATGTCTCGGTAGGAACATGCGGAGCATTTGCGTATTGTATTGCAAATTTTGAAGGAAAGGAAACTTTATGCCAAGTTATCCAAGTGTGAGTTCTGGTTGTCAGAAGTGATTTTTCTTGGGCATGTGATTTCAAGTAATGATATTGTTGTGGATCCATCTAAAGTAGATGCAGTTCTACAGTGGGAGGCTCCTAGATCTGTTACTGAAATTAGAAGCTTTTTGGGTTTAGCTGGATATTATCGAAGATTCATTGAAGGCTTTTCCAAGTTAGCACTTCCTTTGACCCAGCTGACTTGTAAAGGTAAGGCGTTCATTTGGAATATTCAGTCTGAGGAAAGTTTTAATGAGCTGAAGAGAAGATTGACTACAGCTCTGATTTTGATCTTACCGAATCCTAGTGAACCATTTGTGGTGTATTGCGACGCGTCTCTGAGTGGTTTAGGGGGAGTGTTGATGCAAGAAGGTAAGGTTGTGGCTTATGCTTTGAGGCAGTTGAGGGTTCTTGAGAAGAATTATCCTACTCATGATTTGGAATTAGCGGCGATGGTTTTTGTTTTGAAAATTTGGAGGCATTATCTCTATGGTGCAAGATTCGATGTCTTTAGTGATCATACGAGTCTAAAATACTTGTTTGATCAGAAAGAGCTGAATATGAGGCAACGAAGATGGTTGGAATTTTTGAAGGACTATGATTTTAGCTTGAATTACCATCCTGGTAAAGCGAATGTGGTTGCCGATGCGTTAAGCCGGAAGTCTTTGCATATGTCTGCTTTGATGGTTAAAGTGTGGGAACTTTTGGATGAATTTAGAGATTTGAGTTTGGTGTGTGAATTGACATCGGATAGCATACGGCTAGGTATGTTAAAGGTCACTAATGATTTTCAGTTGACCGTTAGCGAGAAACAGAGGCTGGATGTGAAATTTGTTGATCTGATGACGGTTGGAGGTAAAGGTGTGAATGGTGACTTTAAAGTGGATGATCAGGGTGTTTTGAGATTCCGTGGTAGAATTTGTATTCCTGATGATTCGGAATTGAAAAAGATGATTCTAGAGGAAGGACACCGGAGTAGTTTGAGTATACATTCGGGAGCTAATAAGATGTATCAAGATTTGAAGAAGATCTTTTGGTGGTCCGGATTGAAGAGGGATGTGGCTTAGTTTTTTTATGCGTGTTTGACGTGTCAAAAGTCAAAGGTAGAACATCAGAAGCCTAGTGGATTATTGAAACCGTTGGATATTCCCGAGTGGAAGTGGGACAACATTTCTATGGATTTTGTGACAGGGTTGTCGAACACTCAGAGGGGACATAATGCCATTTGGGTGATTGTGGATAGGCTGACTAAATCGGCGCATTTCATTCCGATTGACATCAGTTTTTCTTTGGAGAGGTTGACTGAGATTTATATCCGTGTGATTGTGAGATTTCATGGTGTTCCATTGTGTATTGTTTCAGATCGAGATCCGAGGTTTACTTCTAGATTTTGGGAAAGTTTGCAAAAGGCGTTAGGTTCCAAGTTGAGATTGAGTTCTGCTTATCATCCTCAGATGGATGGTCAGGCCGAGAGAACTATTCAGTCATTGGAAGATTTGCTGAGAGCTTGTGTTCTTGAGCAAGGGGATGCTTGGGATAGTTATATTTCGTTGGTTGAGTTCACGTATAACGACAGTTTCCATTCGAGTATTGGAATGACACCTTTTGAAGCGTTGTATGGAAGAAGATGTCGAACACGTTTGTGTTGGCATGAATCTGGTGAGAGTTTGGTGGTTGGACCGGAGTTAGTTCAACAAACTACGGAAAAGGTGAAACTTAATCGTGAGAATATGAAGCCTTCTCAGAGTAGGCAGAAGAGTTATCATGATCGAAGGAGGAAAGATCTTGAGTTTCGAGAAGGCGATCATGTATTTTTGAGAGTTACGCCGATGACGGGTGTTGGACGTGCATTGAAGTCGAAGAAACTTACTTCTCGGTTTATTGGTCCTTACCAAATATCCGCGAGAGTGAGTGTTGTGGCTTATCGAGTGACGTTTCCACCGAATCTTTCGAATTTGCATGATGTGTTCCATGTTTCACAGCTTCGGAAGTATGTTCCGGATCCGTCGCATGTGATTCCGATGGATGAGGTTGAGGTAAGGGAGAACCTTACGGTTGAGGCATTACCGATGGGGGTTTTGGATCGCGAGTTGAAGCGGTTAAGAGGCAAGGATATTGCGCTTGTGAAAGTAGCGTGGGGAGGCACTGCTGAGGGCAATTTGACTTGGGAGTTGGAGAGTTGGATGCGAGAATCGTATCCGGAGTTGTTCGTCTCAGGTAATATTTTCGAGGACGAAATTTCTAAGTGGGAGAGAGTTGTAACGCCCCATTTTTTGTTAGATTTATTTAATCGAGTCGATTTAATTATTTTTGTCTTTATATTATTTTATTCTTGGTTTTTATTTGGTAAAGGTGTTATGTTTATCGTTGTTAGGTTTTATCGCGTTTTGGGAACGTTTGCGAGAAATTTGAGTGAAGGGGTATTTTGGTCTTTTTGACTTGGTTAGATATTGTTTTTCATTTAAAATAGAAATATAGAGGTTAGAAAGAGAGAAAAAGAAGTTAAGAGAAATAGAGAAGGAGAAGAAGAAGAAGAGGAAAACGTGGAGTGTAAGAAACTGATTCAACCGACACTTCGAAGCACGATTAATCGGGTAAGGGTGCGAAACTCAGTTATTGTATGCTTTTGTATGAATATGTATGTGTGTGTTTGAATGTTTACTTGGTTTTCCTAGTTTTTTCAATTATAGGTCGGAATGAGCAAAACGAATAGAAATCGATGTTTTCACGGTCGGAAATCGATACGAATCATGTAGTATGATCGTGTTATATGTATGAACATTGTTGATGCTTGTTTGATTGATTGAAAACGTTTTGGTTGGAGAAAATTGAATTTTTGGGGTTTGGAACCGTGTAAACCGCAGCAGAAAATTCTGCTTCTGGTGCAGAGCGTCGGGCGGCGCTTTGAGCGCCGGGCGATGCAGGCTTGTGCCGGGCGAAAGCCAAGGGGCGCAGCATATCACGTTTCTGTAACTCTTGAGTTTGGGATAGGGGTTTGACGCCGCTGTTTCGTCGGGCGAAGCACAGGCGAAGGGGGCACCGCCGGGCGAAACTTGGACCGTCGGGCGCTCCTGGGAATTTTCAATAGTTCTATTTTTTTTTAATTCATAACTGTTGATCCGTAACTCGGATCGAGGCGTTCTTAGTATCGTTGCAAAGCTAATGAGATGTTCTTTCTTATAAAAATGGTTTTGAGACTAGTGGCTAATTTAATTGTGTCAGGAATTTGGAAATGTGTCGTTTTGTTGACTTTTATCGTCGTAATTATGTGCAATTGATGTGTTATCATGTGACATGCTTTTGATATATAACGTATAGCTTGTGTGTTGTTATATGATGTGAATGCATGTGATGAAATGTTGTGATGATGGTTTGTGGCCTTATGGCAAATAAATGCATTGTGTTATGTTTGATTGTATTTGCATGATCATGGATGTTGAAATGGTTCACATGGTTGTATATGTGTATGCATTTGATTGTCATGAGTCATTGTATGCCAAGCATCATGATATGCATCTTGTGTTGTCGTGTGCCCTTGTGGGGTGTGAGCGACGAAACGATTCCAGAGGGAATCTGCTGTAACGGTCATGTGCCTTATACAAAGAGGACCTAAAGCGACGTTATAGACGATAGTGTGCCTTATACAAAGAGAACATAAAGCGATCGGATTGTGTGACTTATACAAAGAGGACCTAAAGCGATCCATAAACGCCGTGTGCCTTATACAAAGAGGACCTAAAGCGACGGGGAACATTGTTTGCCCGACGGAGAGTTACTTTAAGTAACAAGCGATGATTCCAATAATTCCTAAGTGAATTAATGATGAGAATGATGGATGGAATGGTACCGCATTGCATTACATAGGGTCGTTGTGTCGGTCTCTGTGCATTTGCATAAGTCATGAATGGACTGATTATGCATGGGAATTGTGAATGGGATTGATGAGTTGATATATATTAGTGATAAGTGTATTGAGTATGATTGATATGCCTTAGCGATGGATGCATGAATTATGAATTGTGTTGTTTTATGTTTGAATTATGGTATATGTTGTGGTGAGAATGTTGTTGTGTGCGTATTTCCTGTTATTACATATTTGTATGCAACTATATTATAATTGTGTTTCTCACCCTTCTGCTGTTTTGAATGCTCTATGAGGCATTGCAGATTAGATGCTGGAGGTCTTTTTGTGAAGATTATGTCTTCATTCTTTTGTTGGTCGGCTCTGATATGTAGCACCGGGTAGTCGGGGAGATTGTTATGTGACTATATGTATATATATATATCTTTTGGGATTGTGTATGTATGACTCTGTATAAGACAGACAAACTTTTATGTTTATATATATGAGATTTCAGTTGCAGATTTTCCGCTTTTATTCTGTATCTGAATTGTGGGTGTTAGGAACCGAGTTCCTCTGTTTATGTTGCTACCTGATTGTTGCATATCTATATGAGCAGGTTGTTTTATTTCTTCACGTTGATGTGACGCTCCCGTCTATGCCATGAATGTTTTAATTATACTTTGATTATTTGTTATCGCTTTATTTACCCGGGGTTTAGATTGGGGGTGTTACACAAAGCACTACAACTGATGCTTTCCTCAAAATCTCTCTCTTTAGGCCAAAATGCCTTCTTTTGCAAGTCATCTCTGAGTTTTTGAGTTAGAGAGAAATTCCACCACATCTCATGATTCAAACAAATCCAATATGTTATATGTAAGCTGTCCAAACACTCACTTGTGACCTGAAACCCCAAAATCAGAAAATCCACTTCCAAAACCTCTAAATTGGACTTTTCTGCATTTCCCAAGCCATGCCTTGATCCAGTCAATTCTAAAACAAAACAAGGTCTCAAACACACACTAAATATCATCCTCAAACTGTCTCAATTGGTTCCCCTCATCTGGAACACCATTTGAGAGAGTTGCCATATTGGTCACTTTTGCCCCTTTTGCAAGAAAGAGCTAAAACTTATTCCTGAGGATTCCAGCTGGTTTTGATCATCCTAAAAGCTTCTAAGGGATCAATCAAGAGTGTCCAAAGCCTTGGATTACTTCTGGCATAAGGATCTTGACAATTAGCACAAGAAGCTCCAAGAGGTAAGTGCATGACAACTTGAACTCTTTGAATTATACATTCCTTTGATGTCCATTGATCATAAACATCTCATGCATGTTGTATATGTTGTGTTTGAACCAATTTGCCCTGCTATTGTTGACTGAGTAGTGAGATAGCATAGAACATGCAAATCTAGGCCTATTTTGAAACCATTACCGGGTTTTAAAATAGGGACACTTTCTAAAAATTACAAAAGCACCATTTGATTCCTCATGAAATTCTAGGCCAGATGCACCTAAATTTTGTCTAAATCCATGGAGAAATGAGAAAGTTAGAGGCTTCACGTAAATTGCCAAAACATGCCTTGCCTTGGCCTTGGCCAGGCCTGAAAACAAGGCACCCCATATATGCACATGGGGTGGTTTTGATACACGGATGTATCACCACCCCAGTGGTAGCGCGCATGTGTGTTTGTGTATAAGGTTGTGGGTTCAAACCCCACCCAGACCTTTTTTACTACTATCTCATTTTTGCTATTTTTTTCAATATTTTCATGTTTTTGTTAATTAATTCAAAAATTAATTTCTCTCTCAATTTTAATTATTTTTTATTGATTCATTTTTTGAAAATTCACAAAAATATTAAAATATTTTATTCCATGAAAATTTTTAAAAAATATTATTTATTTCATATATTTGATATTTTTGTAAAGAATTATATTTTTATTTGTTTTTAAACATTAAAAATATTTCTTTCTATTGGTTTTGCAAAATTCAAATTATTTTTAAATCATCCCATGAATGAAACATGATTTTCCAAATATAAATCCAAGATCACAACCTTTTTTCACATGTTTGATTATTTTAATTGAATTTTTATTCAATTAAAATACATTTTAAAACCAAAGATTAGGGTTTTGATCATTAACACCCTAACAAATCTTTTCAAACACTCATGGGCCTCTATTAGAGTGTAAGACCCAATCCCTTTTTAACCAAAACCTAATTGGGTCTCAGTCACTGTATAAGACCCACTATGTTTTCAAAAACCTCGGCGCGATCGTCGCCTTTTCAACAAAATAACTTGGGCCTCTCCTAGAGTTGTAAGCCCCATCACTTGTACAAAAATAAACTTTGGGCCTCTCCTTGAGTTGTAAGACCCAACCCTCTTTGTAAATAAAACATTTTTGGGCCTCAGTCATTGTATAAGCCCTAATACAGTTTACAAAACAACGATACAATTACTGTTTTTCATCTGTGTCTCTCCTTGAGTATAAGCCCCAACAATCTTTTCAAAACAACTTCCCTTTTGATTTAGGTTAAAATTCATAGTTGTTATCAAAACTTTCTTTAATTTCTTGAACAACTAACTATACAGCTGTTACAATAGAAGCTTGCTCGCCTGTAAGTTTTATCAGCTTTCTTTACATGCTTTCATATATATATTTGTCTGTATTGCTGGAAGCTTACTCACCTGTGAGTCCTTCTTTCATATCCTTTTAAATACTTGTCATATATCAACTGTATATATACTTGTATATCTGTTTAGAGTTTTCCCCGACAACTAAGTCTAGAATTAGGTAAAGCCAGTTGGTCACTCCTAAATACAGTCAAAACTAGTTCCCCATAGGAATTTCTAGATACAGTTTTGCCTTCTCTTGGGCTTAAACAATATGGAACAAGGAGAAAGGCATTATTCCCGGTGAAACTTTTCTCAGACTGTCACTATTAGAAAAATTGTCAAAGAAGTTCATTTCCCCCAGAGAGGATTAATTCCCGGTGAAACCTCTCTTGAATTTCTCCAAACCCTAGAACTGTTCACTAAAGAAAAGATTATTCCCGGTGAAACTTTTCTTGAACTTTTCTTAGGTTTAGGACCCACATGCTTCCTAAAAGCATCCCCGCCTCCTCTTGGGTTTTGTACAAGGACCCTCCGGCTTCTTAGAAGTTCTCATGTCTTCTCTTGGGCTTAATACAAGGACCTTGAAGACCTCTTAAAGGTATAAGACAGAACTTAGTCATTCTTTGTTAGAGCAGTCTTTCCAAAGAGTCAAAACCTCAGACCAATTAAGGGTTGATTCTCATCCCTTAAAACACCAGCCTTCTCTTGGGCATCATACAAAGATAGACTCTTCCATACCAGTAGACTTGGACAGTCTAATCTCCTTTTGGAATCTCAAAGACATTCTCAAGTTCCCTACAAACACAGGAAAAACCCTGGTCATTTTAATCAATCTCCAGTAGAGTTAAAACCTCTGTAGGTTCAAAAACTCAAACTTTCTTCCAAATTTCCCCAGCCAGGGTCAGCTTATCATCAGTATAACACTATCCCAAATCAGAACCTCAAGGCATCTGATACCTCAACTCTTTTGTAAACCCTCAGCAAGAGTTGATCCCCCATTTTGGACCTGCCTCTGGATCTCAATAATCCTCAGCAGAAGCCAACCTCCTCTTAAGCTTTGTATAACGATTTTCCTCAGCAGAATTAGCCCCAACAACACCCTTTTGTTGAGCCCATCTTCTTTCTTAAAACACTCTCTTGTTGAGTTAACCCTTTTTAGCCTCGGTCCCGGGCTTTGTACAAGACAAACACATCACTCTCTTGTTGAGTCAATCACCTTAAGGCACTCTCTTGTTAAGTCAACCTTTTTCAGCCTCCTCTTAGGCTTTGTATAAAGATTTTTCCCAGCTGAGTTAGCTTCAAAAGTACTCTCTTGTTGAGTCAATCACCTTTCCATACTCTCTTGTTGAGTCAATGGTACCAAAAACACTCTCTTGTTGAGTCATTCTTTCAGCCTCAATATTGGGCTTTGTACAAGACATAGATATAAAATTTCTCCAATAAAGTCAAAAACTTCATAAAATTCCTTTTAAGCTTGGGACAAATATCTTCCTCAGCGAAGTCAATTCCTCATAGCCTTCTTTTAGGCTTTGAGAAATAATATCCCTAAGCAGAATCAATTTCCTTTTTCAGCCTCCTCTTTGGCTTTGTATAATGATTTTACCCAGTAAGGTCAGCCTCAATCTTGGGCTTTGTACAAGACACCTAAAAATCCTCAGCTAAGTCAGTTAACTACCTTTCAGCCTCAATCTTGGGCTTTGTACAAGACACCAAATAAAACACTCTCTTGTTGAGTCAATCTCATTTCAGCCTCAATCTTGGGCTTTGTACAAGACACCGTATAAATCTCTCCAGCAGAGTCAATCTTCTTTTAGCCTCAATCTTGGGCTTCGTACAAGACAGATAAAACCTCTCACCCATAGAGTCAGTTTCCCCTTTTTAGCCTCAATCTTGGGCTTTGTACAAAACAGACAAAATATTTCCCCGAAAAAGTCAACTTTTAGCCTCCTCTTAGGCTTTGTATAATAATATCCCCCAAAGAGTCAGTCTCTTTTTAGCCTCAATCTTGGGCTTTGTATAAGACAGGTAAATACTCTCTTGTTAAGGCAGCCTTCTCCAGCCTCCTCTTAGGCTTTGAATAAGGACTTCCCCAGTGGAGTAAATCAATCTTTTAGCTTCGACCTTGGGCTTTGATCAAGGCACACAAAAATCAATATCCCCTCAGAGGAAATCAAAATCTCTCTGTAAGAAGACATTTCTCTGTGTTATCACACATCAAAACAAACAAATCAAACAAACCCTAATCCCAGATAACTGTTGTAAGTGGCACACTTGTTGATTCAAATATCCAAGCTATCGTCCATCTCTTATCCTGGCAAACTTCCTCTTTCATCTAATTGCTGTAAGTGGCAAGCCTCTGGATTATTTACATCCACGCTACTGTCCCTCTCTTAGCATGAAAGACTCTTAAGGAAAAATGGCATTGCTCAACACTGAGTTAACGTTTTCTCCTTCAAGATACATCCCTCATAAAGGAAATTATGGCGTTGTTGGATTCACATATCCCAGTTAAAGTAATTCTCCTTTATAAACAGTCACCCAACAGTTGTGATAAATAGACGAGATGTCTCCCTTTAGAGATGACAAATTCTCTCTCAGTCAAACCTTTTAGCTTTAATCTTGGGCTTTGAACAAGACACAAATAATCCTTTTAGCTTCAATCTTGGGCTTTGAACAAGACACCAAAACGTCATATTTTCCTCCCATAGAATAGGAGGAACTACGATTGCTCTGATTTCCCTATTTCTTTAAACGGGAATACGTAGGCATAATATTGCGAAATCTTAGCGAGCATACCAATAAAAAACTCTAGGTCCAGTACCTTCGCATACTAATCAAACACTCTAGGTCCAGTACCTTCACACCAATCAAAACTGAGGTCCAGTACCTCACCAAAATCATCAAAAACTCTCTCTCAAACCTCCCAAAGAAGAAACTTTCCCAACCCACAACGGATAAACACCATCAAGTAAAATCAGAACCTATTGCTAACAACCTGTGGATAACCACATATAGGATGGGTAATTCACAACTACCCATTGTATAACCTGACCCCGAACTCCCCGAATCTCTTTAAGAGTTTTTTCAGTTAAACACTCGCGTGCAAGGTTAGTTTTAGATAATGTCCCTTTCCCTTCCAGCTTCACGGGATAAATAAGAAATTAGAATGTAGCACCCCACTCCTACCATTGCGGTGAGGAGGAACCCATTTGCGAAAAGGTGGTCGCGTCACCGCCAAAAATCGCACGCTACAGTCCTCAAGAAAAGTATGCCTCTCATTGAAAACAAGAGGATTTGCTCAAGCATTTAACTCAACCAAGAAAAGATTTAAGGCTCAAATAAACAACAATTGCAAACTGTAGCGCGGTTTTTGTGGTTTCGAATCATTATCGCTTTGTTACTAAAGTTCGATTCATTTTTTATCCTGTTGAGCTAATTAAGGAAGGGAAATAGATGTCTCCAATTAACCCTGCTTGCAAACTGAGTTTAAACAGTCAAAACTGTTGGTTTACAGATGCTATCCAAATAGGGGGGTTCGTCTTTTAGGGTTATTTGCTTAAAAACACCGTGTCTGGACTATGGGCTAGGTTTTTGGTAAGGGGTTAGGTCTGATGCTTTGGATGGATATATGAAGGTACTGGGTTTTGGGTTTTTTATTTAGTATGCTCGCTAAGATTTTTTCAATCTTATACCTACGTATTCCTGTTTAACGAAACAGGGAAATCAGAGCGATCATAGTTCCTCCTATTCTATGGGAGGAAAAAGGTTATTTTGGTGTCTTGTTCAAAGCCCAAGACATGAAGCTAAAGGTGGTTTGTATCTTGTTCAAAGCCCAAGATGTGAAGCTAAAGGGTTTTTTTGTGTCTTGTTCAAAGCCCAAGATTGAAGCTAAAAGGTTTGACTGAGAGAGAACTTGTCATCTCTAAAGAGGAGTTGTTGATGTTTGTATACTGTGAGCAAGGTACAAATTTGATGCTAAAAGGTTGATTGACTCAACCTGGGTTTCCTTATATAAAGCCTAAGAGGAGGCAGGAAGTTTGACTTTTTCGGGGCAAACGTTCTTTCTGTCTTGTACAACGCCCAAGATTGAGGCTAAAAGGGATTTTGACTCTGTTGGGGAGAATGTATCTTGTATAAAGCCCAAGATGGAGGCTGAAAGAGTTTGACTCAACAAGAGAGTACTTTTATCTGTCCTGTATAAAGCCTAAGACGGAGGCTAAAAAGGTTGACTCAACAAGAGAGTCTGTTTGACAGGTGATTGACTCAACATGAGAGTCTGTTTGACTCAACAAGAGAGTCTTTTATACTCAACAAGAGAGTGTTTTGCTGTCTCGTACGAAGCCCGAGATAGAGGCTAAAAGGAGATCGACTCAACAAGAGAGTCTTTTATACTCAACAAGAAATTGTTTTATATGTGTCTTGTATGAAGCCCAAGACGGAGGCTAAAAGTTGACTCAACAAGAGAATCTTTTATACTCAACAAGAGAGTCTGAAAAGGTTAGCTCCACTGGGGAGAGTCATTGTACAAATCCCAAAAGGAGGTTATCTTACTGCTGAGGACTAGATCCATAGGCAGGCCCAAGGGTGGGGAACTCTCATGAGAGATACCGGGTTTCAAAGTGATCAGTGTTTTTTCCTATGTTTGAGAGGAACTTAAGAATGTCTTTGAGACTCAAGGGGGTTTAAACTGTCCAAGTCTAGAGTTTTAACTATAGTACAATGCCCAAGAGGAGGCACGGGCATTAAGGGAGGAGTATCAACCCTAAAATGGCCAAAGTTTTTGACGCTGGAAAGACTGCTCTAGCAAAGGATGACTAAGTTATGTCTTATACCTTTAAGAGGTCGTCAGGGTCCTTGTATTAAGCCCAAGAGAAGGCATGAGAACTTCTAAGAAGCCGAAGGGTCCTTGTACAATGCCCAAGAGGAGGCAGGGATGCTTTTAGGAAGCCTGTGGGTCCCCAAACCAAGAGAAGTTCAAGAAATGCAATTCACCGAGAAGAGATCATTCCAGGAAAGTTCGAGAATTTGGAAGAAAGTCAAGAGATTCTATTCACAGAGAATAGATCAACTACGGGGAGTAGAATTTCTTTGAAAATTTCTAAGAGTGACAGTCTGAGAAAAGGTTCACCAAGAATATTTCCTTTCTCTTTGTTCCATATTGTTTAACCCCAAGAGAAGGGAATACTGTATCTGGAATCCTACAGGGGATCTAGTTTTTTTTGTATTTAAGAGTGACCAACAAGGCTTTACCTAGTGCTAGACGTAGTTGCCGGGGAAAACTCTAAATAACTATACTAGTATTACACAGTGGATATGTGACAAGTATATAAAAGGATGTGAAAGAAGACTTACAGTGAAGCAGCCCCACAATACAGTTATATACATATGAAAGCGGTAAATCAAAGCAGATAAACACTTACCCGTTGTAGAGCTTCCTTGCTGTTTTGTTAGTTGTTCAACAAAGAAAGTTTTGATAACAACATATATTCAACATCAAAGGAGAAAGTGCTTTTAAAAGATTGATGGGGCTTACAGCTCAAGGAGAGGCCCAAGTTTTAACGATGATCGTACCGTTGTTTTGAAAACTGTATAGAGTGACTTATACAATATGTGAGGCCCAAAAAGGTTTTAGTTTCAAAAAGGGGTTGGGTCTTACACTCTATTAGAGGACCAAAGAAATTTAAAGAAAATAAATGGGGCTTATAACACGAGGGTAGGCCCAGGGTTTTATTTTGAACTGGCGATCATGTTGAGTTTTTTTTTCTTTTAACACAGAGGGACTTATACAATATCTGAGGCCCAAAAAAGGTTTTGGTTAAAAGGGGATTGGGTCTTACACTCTATTATAGGCCCAAAGAGTTTTTGTACAAGTGATGGGGCTTACAGCTCAATGAGAGGCCCAAGTGTTTTTGTTAAAAAGGCGACGATCGGGCCGAAATTTCTGAAACTGTATCGGGACTTATACAATGCACTGAGGCCCAAACTATTTTATTTACAAAGAGGTGGGACTTACACTCTATCAAAAAGCCCAAAGTGTTTTGAAAGTGATTAATGAGGGTTGAATTAATCAAAACCCTAAATTGTTTCAAAAAGGAATTAATTTTTTTTTAAATTAATAAAAATTGATGAGAACATGTGAAAAATGAGTGGTGATCTAAGATCAATGCTTCAAAAATCATGTTTATATCCACAAAATGATTGAAAATCAATTAAGTTTGGGAAATCAAGAAGGAACAAATATTTCAAATGTTAAAAACAAATAAAACGTTAATTCTTTGTAAAAATATCAAATATATGAAATAAATAACATTTTTGGGAATTTTTGGCAAAATAAAATATTTTAGCATTTTTGTGAATTATTAAAAAAAGAATCAACTCAAAATCATTAAAATTCAGAGAGAAATTAATTTTTGAATCAATAAAATAAAATTACAAAATTCAAATATTTGAATTTTCAAAAAAGGCTCCAAGAACATGCCAAGAACACGCGCGTATTCTGAGTTTGGCCTGATTTGCATTTTCTATCCAATCTCACAGAATACTTGATGAAATCACACAATCCACATATCAATCTGCTCGTTTTCACCTCACGGTCATGTTTATGGTCTTTAATTTCATTTATTTTAAGCATGGAATAAGAAATCAAGACAAAACCTCAAGAACCCTAAAATTTGCATGAAGGTTGAGAATTTTGATACACGATTCAAACAAAGCAATTAATTGAGAGGAAACATTATATGCATGATTATGAATATTTGGCAAAAGTATTGTGCAAGGAAATATGCATAGATTAAAATATGACCAAGTTTAGGCTTACTTGGAGGTCGTGACAGCAAGGGCAATGTGATTTTTGAGTTGGAGGTGTTACATATGAGTTGTGATGACCTGAACAGTTTCCCTACACCCTATGGAGTGTGTTTGAATGCTTGGACTTGATTGGAAATCGCTGGATCACTTCATGGCATCTCAGCTGCTACTTGGTTAAAACCTTGAGCAACTGGCTGGTGATTTGAGAAATCAGTGTTACAATTGTTGTTTAAGTGCTTGGATCACTTCTATATGATGTTTATGAGGTGTATGTCTGATTGGTTTGGTTGGAATAGCTCTCAAACTCAAAACCCGATAGTGACTTGCCTTAGAAGGCAAAATTGGAAGTGAGAAGAAGATTTTGAGGAAAGCATCTGTTTGATGGCTTTGGTTTACTTAAATTGAGAACAAATGAGCTCTATTTATAGTAGAGCAAGTTTGTTTTGCAAGCAATAGTGAATGGCAACTGCAGCTGAGGTTTGCCCAATGGTTGCATTTTGGAATCTCAAGTCTCCTCTAGCCAATGACTAGAGGTTAGAGCACAGGCTGCTGGTTCCCTAGTTCAGAGATCATCCTTGACTCATTCAGTTGAAAATGGCTTAGTTCATGCCACCTTGGTGCATCCATTGAATGCTCCAAAATAAAATTGGAGTCTTGTCCCCTCTTTAGGCATTTCTAGGTTTAACATGCTATTTTTAGTTCCAAAGACTTGGGAGGCTTATGGATCAGTGTTTGTCCCTCCTTAGTCCCTCCCTGAGGTGTTCAGATGGATAAACTTGTTTATCATTTGCAAAAATTGCTCAAATCGAGGAAAATGCATAAATTTGCCTTGCCATGACAGTTTGCAGCAAGGAACATTGCCATTGTCATATCTGATGGCTTAAGTGGAGTTTCATGGGGTTCTTGGCCATTTTGGAAAGCTCTCATATGATACAACGTATGTGTGATCATAGTTTGTCTTGATACTTTTTGGATCCAAGTGAAAAATCCCCCTACTTTTGGAAAAAAAAAGCAAGACAAATTCTGACTTAGTGAAAATTTCACCAAGTGTTGGAAAAAGTGACATTTCATGTTTTCAGCCATTTTGATCATTCCATAACTTAAAATCCATGAGGAATTGGAATAAGGTGTAGCTGAAACTTTTAAAGTATGCCATGAGAGCTACAAATCCATCTTTGGATCAGCCAAAATGGTTGCTTGGATCTCAAGTTATGATCCTTGGAAGTTGGTACCCTAGCCACTTTGTTTCATAACTTAGAAAATTTCTAAGTTTTTATGGTTACCTCTTTTACAAGTTATCCCACTTTCTTTGATTTTTCTTGATGAATGATGATTCAAATCACACATTAACATCATTTTAAGGTTGGGGAACCATAATTGATCAAAAAATCAAAAAGTCAAACTTTGACTTTTGGGCACTGTTGACTTTTTATCAGATGAATTCCAAACTGTGCGGTCTTCTATGAAATCAAGTCCTTGACTTAAATCAAACTTGATGGATTAATTTCATAGTTGTTATAGGGTGTATTGAGTCATGTCCCAAGGTTTGGGAGCATGTCCAGGTCAAAAGTCAAAGGCACAGTTGACTTTTTCTCGCGAAACCCTAACTTTGGTTCTAATGAACTTGAAACTTGTGAATCAAGCTTCATGGATCAATCCATTGTTGCAAATGGATCAATGTAGTGTATTTGAGACCCTCAAACCATGTCTTGAGGTCTTGGCTCATGTTTTGTCCCCAAAGTCAACTTAGGGGTGAATTAGGTCAAGAAACCCTAATTCCTGATTTTTGGTGAATGCATCCCCTGAGGCGAAATTGACTTGATGATTGGGTTCATGAGATTCCATGGAGTATTAGAGGTTTTGTTTTGAAGCATTGGCTCATACCCAGAGGCAAATTTCCACCTGGAGGCCCTGGTCAACCAAAACCCTAATTTGGTGACACTGTCGATCTTATGGCTTAATCCCCTTGGAATGTTGCAGCCTTGTGCTTAATCCTTGATGTGGTAGTCCTCTTGATACTTTGTGGATGTTTGAGAGGTTAGAAAAGTTGAAGATCATGTCATTCCTTGATTCATCCTTTGTCTAAGAGCTCTGAGAGGGCTTGAAACCTTAATTATTGTTTGTAGTGAATGTTCACCCATCTTTGGGGAGACTGATGAGGTATGATGGTTTACCCATATTGTGATGATGATTTACACAATGATGGGAAATCTTAGTGGTCAAAATTTGGGGTATGACAGATGCCCCTATTTAATCTTCTTGGACCCGAAGGTGTGAATGGCGAAGGTATTCGGGCATTCGGGGTGCAAGAGGATTAAATATCGGAATACCCGAAATTTTGATGGTGGTTATGAATGGCAGTTTGCATTCATCTTATTTTGCTAAGCAATGATTCTTAGAAAAGGTAAAACTTCCCCTCGATCCTGGTTTCCTACCAAGGACCTGGTCTTAGTTTCTGGTGTAAACTTCCCCACGATCCTGGTTTCCTACCAAGGAACTGGTCTAAGTTTCTGATATAAACTTCCCCTCGATCCTAGTTTCCTACCAAGGAACTGGTCTCAGATTCTGATATAAACTTCCCTTCGATCCTGGTTTCTTACCAAGGAACTGGTCTAAGTTTCTTTTGTCAATAAACTTTCTTGACAAGGGACGCTACGTGTAGCTAGAGCCGTCAAAATGGGCTAGCCCACATGGGCCGGCCCACCAGGCTCGAAGAATCATAGGGCTTGGGCCTTAAAATTAGAGCCCATATTTTTCAGGGCCTTTTTAGCCCAGCCCTAAAAAGCCCGCTACCCATTAGGGCTAGCCCATATGGGCCGTGGGTAGCCCATTAGGCTCATATCACTATAAATTTTTAAAAATTATACTAATACTTATATTATCTTACTCCAAAATAACACACTGATTTTTCTCACCTCACTAAATTTTATATATATTATATTCAATATTTCTCTTTTAAAAATTATACATTAATATAATCAATACTCTTTTCTCGTATTCTATTAGCTTCCCTTATGTTAAATATTCGAGTATTATTTTATACAAGTATTATATTTAAAAACACATTATAGTATTGATAAAAGATAATATAGTACTTAAAAATGTATTATAAAAATGTATTATGTTTAAAATAATATAATTTTTAATTTTATTTATAATAAATATTATGGAATTTTTTTTATTTTTTTATTTAAAAAAGCCCATTTAGGGTCGGGTAGCCCGAAGCCCATCTAAGGCAGGGCTCGGGTAGTAATTTTCGAGCCCATATTAGAAATGAGTTTTTTTAGCCCAGCCCTAAAAAGCCCGAGCCCATCAGGGCCGGCCCGTTTAGGGCCGGGTAGCCCATTTTGACAGCTCTACGTGTAGCAGTTTTCCTCAAACTTCTCGCCAAATTTTCCCGGGGAGATGCCATTTGATAGAAAAAAAAATTTATGTCAGAGTTGCTGGGGAACCTAGTCGTCTGAGTTGTAGAGGTGCACAAACTTCTCTGTTTGGAGACGCCATTTGTCGACTCTACTGGGGAAAACGAGTGTCTTGAGAGACCGTTTTTGCTTGGGGTATTACATCATACTTTTCTCGGGATCTTCTCGGAGAAATGCCATATGATGTGATCCAATTTTGAGGTGCTGATGACCTTTTCGTCAGCGGATTTTTTGGAGAAAAACTGTTGTATTGCCGAATCTCTGATTAAGAGGCTTTCTCTAGGTATTTTCCATAATTCGGTAAAGCGAATAGATCATCTTCAATGGCGAAGAGTGATGCTTATCGCAGATCTCCTTGTTTTTCAGAGGTTCAAGTTATCAAAGTGGTCAAGGGACCAACTTCAATCTATAAATAAACTAGAGGAAAGATCGTTTAGATGGTTTGCTTCCTGACGAGGAAAGAACTGACAACTCGGTTGAGAGGACTTTTATCACTAAGGGATAAGACCGACTAGAGTGATAGTGATGCAATATGAATATGAATGTAAATCAATAATGCATGGTGTATGTATGTTTATGCTGACAAAACTGATGCGACATACATACTAATAGATGAACATGACTGAATACTCGGCCACGGTGGGAGATGAAAAGTATCACTGGTTCACGATAGCAATTCTGCCCTACTTAGGAGAGATAGTCCCTGTGGGGAACAACTGTTGGTCGGGCTTAGGAGGTAAGAACTCTGTCAGGGGTGTCGGACGGAATATTCGCATCTGACATAGCTAATCCTTCATCCAGGCATACTGGTTTAGAAGGAGTACTTTGATTCTGCACTTTGAAGCCCAATCGCCTTTGGAGAAGCAATCGATGTTCTTTTTTATGTTCAAAGTCAAAAGGAATTGCCATCTTTATTTTAAAAGCAGAAAAATTTGACAAGTAAATTCATTTTTGTTTTATTTCAAGAATCGTCGATCATATTAAAAATGTCATTCTGTAAAACTAAAACAAATAAGAATTGCAAACAAAAGCACAAGGGCTCAAATTTTATTGATAGGATGGAAATTAGCCAAACGCGTGATTCCATAGAGTGTTTACAAAGTTAGAAAATGGTAATTTTAAGGGAAAATGGCTACATTGAAACCTAACGACTATTATCCTTCTACCAACTTTGAATTCTGGCATCCTGAGCTTCTGTCGAAGATGACCTTGACTGGAGTTTTCTGATGGACGGCATGACTGCTACTGGGGAATTTGCCCCTGTTGGACGTAGTTACTTGCCATTATCCCTAACTTTTGCCTGGATTGTACTTTGAAATTTCCAATCCATCGGGATGATTTTTTATTATGTCCCTAATTTTTGCCTGGACCGCCCTTTCGGGTTTTCAATCCATCGAGACGTTTTTTTTCTCTTCTTTTTTTTTGGTTTAGGCGAAGTATTTCTTGACTACGTCAACATTCGTGGGGTAGGCAAATTCTTCTCCATCCATGGTTGCAAGTCTCAAGGCACCGCCTGAGAAAGCTTTCTTGACCACATAGGGACCGTCATAATTCGGAGTCCACTTGCCCTGAGAATCGGTAAGAAATGATTGTATCTTTTTTAGCATAAGGTCTCCTTTTCTGAAGACGCGAGGTCGAACCTTTTTGTCAAATGCCTTCTTCATCCTTTGTTGATACAACTGACCATGGCATAGTGTCGTTATTCTCTTTTCTTCGATCAGATTTAGTTCGTCGTGTCGACTTTGACACCATTCAGCCTCTGTTAGCTTAGCTTCCATCAATACCCGGATTGATGGGATCTCTACTTCTATGGGGAGAACTGCTTCCATGCTATATACTAGAGAGAAAGGGGTTGCCCATGTTGAAGTGCAGACAGATGTGCGATAACCGTGAAGAGCAAAGGGTAGCATCTCGTGCCAGTCTTTGTAGGTTACAACCATCTTCTGAACGATCTTCTTGATGTTCTTGTTAGTCGCTTCAACCGCTCCGTTCATCTTGGGTCGGTAGGGAGATGAGTTATGGTGTTCGATCTTGAACTCAGCGCATAACTCTTTCGTCATCTTGTTGTTCAACTTAGATCCATTATCAGTAATGATCTGGCTTGGAACACCATAACGGCAGATGATATTGTTTTTGATAAAGCGGACTACCACTTGTCGGGTTACATTGGCGCATGACGCTGCTTCGACCCACTTGGTGAAGTAATCAATGGCTACCAGGATGAACAGATGTTCGTTTGAAGCTTTGGATTCAATCATGCCAATCATGTCGATTCCCCATATGGAAAAAGGCCATGGGGAAGAAAGAACTTTGAGATGCGTTGGTGGTACATGGATTTTGTCGGAGTATATCTGACACTTGTGACACTTCCTCATGTACTGGTAGCAGTCGGATTCCATGGTCAACCAGTAGTCCCCTGCTCTCAGAATTTTTCTCGTCATTGTGTGTCCATTGGCATGTGTGCCAAAGGATCCTTCGTGAATTTCCTTTATCAGTTTGTTTGCTTCTGGTCTGTCTACGCATCGGAGCAAGACCATGTCAAAATTTCACTTATAGAGAGTATCACTGCTCAGGAAGAAGCTGCCTGCTAACCTTCTGAGGGTCTTTCTGTCTTTCCTTAGTGCCCCAGGTGGGTACTCTCATTTCTGAAGGAAACATTTGATATCATGATACCAAGGTTTGTCGTCTATGACCGCTTCAGTCGTGAAGATATAAGCGGGCCTCTCAAGGCGCATTATGTCGATCTTAGGTAGGTCGTTCCATTGACCTACACTAATCATGGAAGAGAGAGTGGATAATGCATCAGCCATGTGATTCTCTTCATGAGGGATGTGATAAAACTCGATTCTGTTGAAGAATGGTAACAACCTTCTCGCGTAATCTTTGTAAGGGATCAGTCCTGATTGGTATGTGTTCCAATCTCCTTTGATCTGATTGATAACCAGGGCTGAGTCGCCATATACATCCAAGTTCTTGATCCTTAAGTCGATCGCTTCTTCGAGACCCATAATACAGGCTTCGTATTCGGCCTCGTTGTATGTACACTTGAATGTCAGTTGGGCGGTGAAAAGAATGTGGGTACCCTGAGGGGTTATGATGATTGCCCCAATTCCGTTTCCATAATGATTGACAGCTCCGTCAAAGATTAGTCCCCATTGGGAACCTGGTTCTGGCCCTTCACTGGGTAGTGGTTCATCGCAATCTTTCATTTTCAAGTACATGACATCTTCGTCTGGGAAGTAAAACTCGATTGATTCCTGATCGTTAATCGGTTAATGAGCTAAATGATCGGCTAAAATACTTCCTTTAACAGCTTTTTGAGCATGGTACTCAATGTCGTATTCTTATAACAACATCTGCCAACGAGCAATCCTTCCCGTGAGAGCAGGTTTTTCAAAGACGTACTTGATTGGATCCATTTCTGAGATTAACCAAGTAGTGTGACGAATCATATATTGGCGAAGACGTTTGGCTGCCCAAGCCAGAGCACAACAAGTTTTCTCAAGCATAGTGTACCGAGTCTCACAGTCGGTGAATTTCTTGCTCAAATAGTAGATGGCAGACTCTTTTCTTTTTGTTTCATCTTGTTGGCCAAGTACACAACCCATTGAGTCTTCCAAGACTGTTAGGTAGATGATCAGTGGTCTTCCCTCCACTGGAGGTGACAGAATCGATGGATTCAACAGATATTCTTTGATACTGCCGAAGGCGGTTTGGCAATCTTCTGTCCAAATGCAGTCCTGCTTTTTTTTTAGTAATTTGAAGATTGGTGCGCATGTCGCGGTCATGAGGGATATAAATCTGGAAATTTAATTCAGACGTCCCAAGAATCCTCTGACTTGTTTTTCAGTCTTTGGAGAAGGCATTTCTTGAATGGCCTTGACCTTGTCAGGATCAACCTCAATTCCTTTCTGGCTGACGATGAACCCTAAGAGTTTCCCTGAACGGACACCGAAGGTGCACTTGTTGGGATTCAAGCGGAGTTTGTACTTCCTCAAATGCTCGAATAGTTTTGACAGGTGGGTCACATGCTCCTCCTCTGTTTTAGATTTGGCAATCATATCATCGACATATACCTCGATTTCTTTGTGTATCATTTCATGAAAAAGAGTAGTCATGGCCCGTTGATAGGTTGCCTCGGCGTTCTTTAAGCCGAACGACATTACCTTGTAACAAAAGGTACCCCATGGGGTAATGAATGAGTTTTCTCCATGTCTTTCAGCACCATTTTGATTTGATTATAGCCTGAGAATCCATCCATGAAGGAGAATACTTTGAATTTTGTTGTACTGTCTACCAGCATATCAATGTGTGGTAAGGGAAAGTTGTCCTTTGGACTAGCCTTGTTTAGATCTCTATAATCTACACACATTCTGACCTTTCTGTCCTTTTTCGGAACTGGCATGATGTTGGCTAACCATTGAGGATATTCTGATGTGACGAGGAAACCCGCGTTAATCTGTTTCTGTACCTCCTCTTTGATTTTGATGGCCATGTCTGGGTGAGTCCGTCTCAACCTCTATTTTACTGGCGGACATTCTGACCGTAACGGTAGATGATGCTCCACGATGCTGGTATCCAACCCTGGCATGTCCTGATAGGACCAAGTGAATACATCGGGGAATTCTTTGAGAAGCTTTATCAAACTTTCTTTGACAGTTGGACTGAGCAGTGCCCCAATCTTGATTTCTTTTCTCTCTTCTCCTGAACCTAAGTTGACCGTTTCCAACGGCTCTTTGTGAGATTCAATGGACTTTTTCTCTTGTCTGAGTAATCGGGGGATCTCTTCTGGAATTTCGTTGTCAACTTCTTCTTCAGCCCCAAATACCGGGAATTCAAAGTTGGGAGAAGGCATCAGATCGTATGTTTCAATGGGGTTTAAAACAAGCAATCTGCATGACGTTGTGATTGTTTTTTAGAAGAGATAGAGAGAATGCAAGAGTGTGTGCAGTGTATTTTCTTTGGAAAAATGCTTGTTTTTATTATTGAATTGTTTTTTAGGATTACCATTTTCTGAAAAATGAAAAGAGAAAACAACAATAAATGCGGAAATTACAGAACGACATTATTTTATTTATGATTGAGTCGATTCTTGAAACTACAGCCCTACAAAACAAAACTCTGTCACTTTGGGCAAAGCGAAGAGGGATATTTACAGAAAGTGAGCCCTATCAAAACATCTGTTTCACCCGGGCAGGGTGAAACGTTAAAGACGACAATTACTTTGACTTATGAACAATCTTCGGAACATCGACAACAACCCATTGGCGGCGAACTCCTCAGTGAATCACAAAGTCTGGTACCTTCCTTGATTTGTCATCAGAAATAATGTTGATTTTTGGTGGAGCAGGATCATTAGAATCTGTCTCCCAGGCAGAGTTGTCGTAGGAGGATTTCTCTGTTGTATTTTGCATAGTATTTGTGCTCTCAGGTGAATCTCCTCATCCAGTTGGCTGGATGTCTTCGAGCCTGATACGAGAGCTTTCAGGAGCAGTGTACTTGACCATATAATCGTATTTTCCACTTGGTTGTCCCAAGGTATCCCACACTTCTTTGGAACTGGAGGAGTCATCTCTTTCGATGACGTTGACCTCGGGAAAAACATAGTTAATGAATTCTAGTCCGGCAAGCTTTGCCAATTCATCATCGTGCTGGATATTTTTTGAATGCCCTGAGTGTTGATCCCATGTCATGGTGGGAACGCAGGTATTCTGTTCAATGATGCTCAGCTAATTTTCATTGTTCGGCTGATTTTCTTGCCCCGAGCTTCCTGGGTACGGCTGCCAGATAGGCAGGCCATCCATCGGGCCATAATAGTCGTGGTCAAAGTTGTCCTTCATCAGAGTGTCCTCCTCTAATGAGTTTGGTGGAGCACGGCATCCTTCCGGATCACAATCTCCGTATATCGTTCTGACATCTGACCTTGGTATAAATCTCAGACTTTGTGCCGGATAGCAAAATGGCATAGGCACCTCTTCCTGAGAGATATAATCGTCCTCGTTAAGATAGGACTTCCACTCTTCATCTGTATCGGAGGAATCTCCCTCGTTGATGGTATGTACTTCTTGAGACACTGGGTGAAGGAAACCTCCACTATGGAAGAAGTACTAAATGGGATGAAGACTTTCATCGTTAGCAGCTGTCTGGGTACAGGTTGAGGAAAAACCAAGAACCTTCTTTGTTTTGTTATCAGTAGGAATGATAAGCTGTCCCCATCCCTTTGCATTGTTACTCTTGATCACTTCGAGAGCATCTCCGTACGAGGATATTGAGGTTCCTTTCTCTGATTGATTCTCGTTGCTCACGACAGTGCTTGGAACTGACTTCCAATAACCTCCTCGGGTTCTACACAGGTGGATAATGAAAGGTTACTCATGATCAAGGCTTGTTCTCCACAGACCGTGACGAGTTGATCGTTCTTGATGAATTTCAGTTTCTAGTGCAGTGTCGAAGTGACTGCCCTAGCCTGGTGTATCCAAGGTCTTCCTAATAAGTAGATGTACGCTGCCCGGACGTCCATGACCTGGAAAGTTCCTAGGAAAGTGTGAGGACCAATAGTTATGGGAAGGTCGATTTTGCCGATAACTGCTTTCCGAGACCCGTCAAATGCTTTGATGATGACCTCACTTCCCCTCATTGGGGATCCTTTGAATGATAGTCGCATTAATGTGGACTTCGGCATAACGTTGAGAGCCGATCCGGTGTCTACCAGTACGCTGGCTAAAGCATCGTCCTGGCAGTTAACTGTGATATTGAGTGCCATGTTGTGATTTTTACCTTCTGCTGAAAATTCCTCATCACTGAACCCTAAGTTATTGCAGGAAGTGATGTTAGAGACGATGCTATCAAACTGTCGTATTGACACATCCTGTTCCACAAAGGCCTGCTCTAAGACTTTTTGTAGAGCCTCTCTGTGGGCTTCGGAACTGAGTAAAAGTGATAGCACAGAGATCTTTAAAGGAGTTTGTACCAGCTTATTAACAATGTTGTATTCACTCCTTTGGATGAGCTTCAGCATCTCATCATCGTTCTTTGAAAGTTTGGGATCACTGGACTAACCGAATGGTGGATTGGGAACTTCCGTTTGAGGTTCCTTTTCTCTGTTAGGTTCTCCAACTCCTCAGTTGAAGATTCAACCATTCCGTGTTACTCGACTGATGTCTGCAATATTCACGACGGAGGGTAATGGAATTTCCTTTCCATTCTCAATTGTTGTTGCACCGTATTTGTAAGGGATCTCCTTTTCAAATTTGTACGGCACTAGTCCTGGTAGATAGATAACTACAAGAGCCTTCTGATTTTTCTGACTGTCGTAGGTAACTTCAATCGTTCCTGGTTAAGAACCTTTGATTCGTCCAGTAGAGGGATGATGGTACAAACATCCTTGGTCCTCTCAGGATCAGAGATTACAACAACATCTTTGATTTGTTCAGCGAAGTAGTCTGGCGTCTAGTTAATGGACCCCGGAACTGAATATTGTTGAATCTCTTTGCGGTCCAACTGACCTTGAAGGGATGCTCGCACGAGGTAACATCCTTGATTATTTTCCAAGCAAACTCTACAGCATTCGTAATTATGTGGTGGCACCTGGCCACGTCCGCTTTGAATGCAGTGTAACCTCACTAGGTCCGTTTCCATTGGTCGAGCATCCTGACTATAACGCCTAGTAGGGTTTCCGTCGATCATACTGACTTGTTGCGTGTCTTCATCTAGATAAATCGGAAGCCACCAATGATTTAACAAGTGTTGCAAAGTTCTTTGAATGAGAACACATCCCTGGTCACCCTCACAACATCCTTTACAGCTCTGATAATTATGTGAAGTCAGAAAACTGAGCTGGACTTGCTTAGCGTGTAATTCTACCAAGCTGATATTGATCAAGCGAATATCGAAGATTTGAATCATGTTGACCTGATAAGGATTTTTATCATGGTAGTTCTGGATCCACCCAAGATCCATCTGACGCTGGAGGGCCTCTTGTACAAAAGAGCATCCCTGATTATTTACCGAGCAAATCAGACAGGAATTATAATCGTGCCGCGGCAGATTATGATATTGGCTTTGCCTTGAATGCATTGCCACCAAGTTGACATTCATCGCACAGATGTCGTGGCTCTGAATGATGTTGGAATTCGTGTAAGTCATGTTGACTCCACGAACTCGATGCTCTTGGATCCACCCGAGATCCAATCGTTCCGGTAGAGCTGATTGCACCACCAAACATCCCTGATTGTTCTTAGAGTAGATATCACACTGGTGATAGTTATGAGATGGTATATGGCCATACCCACTCTGTCTGCGATGCATCTTGACCAGATTGGTCCTCAATAAGAGTACATCATGAATTTGATAGCTGTAGTTAGACTCTCCTTCTATCAAATTTACTGTAGCTTTCTCGTGTTAAGGCAACGGGTTCGTGAGAACATTTGGATTCGTATCTTTGAAAGATAAGACCCCGCTCCTAACAATCTTCTGTACGTCAGATTTGAAACTGAGACAGTTTTCTATGTTATGCCCTGATCCTCCTTAATGGTAAGGACAAGTCTGATCCGCCTTGAACCAAAAAGGCGTATTTTTTGGTACCGTAAGAGGAGACCTGGTTTGGACGTGCCCTTTAACTAGTAGTAATGGAAACAGTTCTGCGTACAACATGGATATAGGGTCAAACCCTGGTGGTCGCGTTGTACGGTTGCTATTGTACGGAGGACGAGCCTGCTGAAGAGGTTGTTGTGTCCTTTGTTGATATTGTTGTTGATTCGGTTGGCTTTACGCAACCTGAGATTGATATGTAGGAACAGGCGCAGGGTTGATAGCAGGAGTTACAGCTACTACTGGTTGGTATCGTCGCCTTTGCTTTCTGAGAGAGATATTCCTAATATCCTGCTCTTTTTTCTTAGGGAGAGCACTACCGTATCTTTTTGTACTACTTGATGGTCCAGTGTCTTTAACTAAACGTCCTTCTCAGACTGCTTCCTCAAGAAGAACTCCCATGCCCACCATCTCGGTGAAGTCACTAGGCGCACTGGCAACCATTCTGTCATAATAAAATGAGCTCAAGGTTTTCAAGAAGATCTTTGTCATCTCTTTTTCCTCAAGAGGTGGACAAATTTGGACGACAATTTCACGCCATCCCTGAGCATACTCCTTAAAGGTTTCCTTGTCCTTCTGCGACATGGCTCTGAGTTGATCTCTATCTGGTGCTATGTCCAGGTTTTACATATACTGCTGAACGAAAGCAGCGCCATGATATCTGAAAGTGCCAATCTTAGCGCGGTTTAAACCCATGTACCATTTGAGTGCGGCACCGGTTAAACTATCTTGAAAGTAGTGAATCAGCAGCTCCTGGTTCTTTGTCTGAGTTGACATTCGCCGAGCGTACATCACCAAATGGCTTTGAGGGCAAGAGTTACCCTTGTACTTTTCAAATTCGGGCACCTTGAACTTGTGCAGAACTTTCACATTGGGGACCAAACAAAGGTCTGCGGCGTCTTTTCCAAATAGGTCCTGACCGCGAATGGCTTGCAGCTCTTTCTGCATCTCCAGAAACTGTTCCTGGAACTCATTCATTCTATCGAACATACTTTCGTTTCCACCAGAAGGTATCTGTGGAATTTGTCCTTCCGGGACAGTGTGTACCACGGGTGGTGGTATAGTCATCATGGCAGTGACTCTAGGTCCTTCCCTCTCCCGAAGTTTGTAACCTTCAGGAGTTGCTGTCATGCCCCTGGCATTTTCACTTTCCCGAAGTTTGTAACCTTCAGGACCAGCGGTTCCTGCTGTGGTTCCCTGATCCTCAGTGATCAGCGGAACATATCCTTCCGGGATATAGTTAATATGCATGCCCCAGGGACGATCTTTCAGCATTTTGTACCTAGGATCATACTTCTCCACTATGGGCGTTGATGTGATCTCTGAGATCACAGTCCTTTGTTGTTGCATCTGAGCTTCTGCTAGAGCTTGCATGTCGTTATGAAGCTTTCTCAGATCCTCTTTCAGAGTGTCGATCTCTTCTCTCAACTCTCTGTTCTCTTCCTCGAGATCATCCATATTTTTCTGTCGATTGGCCCGAGTATTGTACAAATGATACACTTTGACTCTAGAATCGAGACACAAATGTGAGATTCGCAGGGAAAAAGAATGCTTTTATGCGAGAATGATGAATGATATGCAATGATTATAGTATTATTTTTTGTTTATTCAAAGTAAACTTTGACAATTAGATTGCAAATATCAAACAGTGAGGAAACCCCGTTTTATTGAATTCAAAGATTGCGGAAATAGAAATACAGTAGATTACAAAGTGTTGTTAAAAGGAATCTAAAATTATGGGTTCGGAGTCCTCTCTGAGGAGAGCTCGGGTGCTGGTTCTGGTACTTTCCTTTTCTTTGACCGGGGCTCTTGAGCCATTGTCGGGTTGTCATTCCTTTGCCAAGTGAAAGGAGCGAGCAAATTTATTTGGTCATCCTGATTTTCTACAGCATGTTGCTCTAAAATCTTGATCAGAGCACTTTATCTTTCAATAGTTGTTGTATTTTCTTACACTCGACATTGAGAATGCGGTACTTGTTCCTCCAAGACCTCTTCTCCTGTTGAACTTTGTTGAGAGTAACTTGAAGTTTTTCCGTATCAGACATAAAGTAAAGGACAGAGTCCCTTAACGGAAGAACTTCCTGGCGAGGGTAAGGCATCCTCAGTTTGAGAGCTCTAGTTTGTACCCAGTGGAGATAAGGCTCCACCGAGACACAGTCTGGTTTTCCTAGAGACTCTCTTCCTTTCCTATGAACGTGTTTCCAAGCATGCACTATTTCTATCTTTAGTGCCCTGTCGTTTTCTCCTTCCTTGAAGAAAAGACCTTCCAGATGAGCATTCCATGGGACATGCCTCATTGGGTATCCGAATTAACGACAAACTAAAATTGGATGATAGTTGATTCCTCCCTTAGTTCCTATAAGGGGTACATTTGGGAAGTTTCCACAACGGTCAATGATCCTGATCCCGTCATAGATTCGATTGTACTAATCGATGTCAGAGTTCGTAAGAGACATGATTCTCTGTGACCAACGTAAAGTGTTCTTTTGATCCCAAAAAGCAGCAGACTTGGGCAAGTGGGAAATAAACCATTTGTATAGCAAGGGTACACAGCACGTGATCATTCCTCCGCTGTATAAATTCCTTAAGTGTACAGAATGATACGCATCTGCGAGTAAGGTTGGTACGGGATTCCAATCAGAAATATCTTAATGGCGTTGATATCTACAAAGTTATCGATGTTGGGAAACAAAAATAACTCGTAGGTGAGCAAAACAAATATGCTCTCGAAAGCAGGCACATTCCCTATACTGGGAAAGTACAGGGCTTTCTTTATCAAAAACTGGGCTGGCAAACCTTGGATTCCATCCTTAGTGGTCATGTGAGTCCTGACCTCAGACTCGTCCAAATAAATTGCTCTTGCAATGGTTTGATCTTTCGGAATTTCTTGCAGTCCAGAAAAGGGAGCTTGGTCAGTAATATGTAAATCAGTCAGGTGGGAGTACTCCTTCAGTATTGGTGCTAGCTGATAATCCGGGAATGTGAAACAGTGATAGACCGGATCTTTGAACTAAATAAGTGTAGACTGGATTCCCTCAATTACATGGACCCTTAATAGGGACAGCAGTCCCCCATACTTGGCTCTGAAAGCCTTAGGGTTGGTGATCATCCTCGCCAACCCTCTCAAATCCTCTAGTTTTGGAACCTTGAATGTATACTTGTGAGTTTTCCTTCTGCCGAAATCCATTAGCAATCTCTTTATCTGACATTTGCAATCATTGTCGTAGTTTAATTTGAAGAAGAGAGGCTAGAAGAGAAAATTTTCTTTGTTTAAATGTTTTTTAAATGAATGTATGAATGCAACACACAAAAACATAGAAAAAACATGGGGTCAAAGGGCCGGTGCCATGAAGTCAAGGCTCTACCCATCCCCAAAGGTTTATACTGGTGATTTTTTGTACCTATCCGCAAAATCATTGACCCCTCTTGGGATAACAACAGCAAGAGGATCGCCAGCGAGCTGATGTATCTTAGAGTGGTCTCAAATGAGGGTAGTATCGCATGACAACTATTCCCGATAGCTTCCGCACTACAAAATGGTTTCAGTCTACTAAAAACCTCAGCTTCTCAGATAACCCAATCGACCACACTACTTTCAACAACCGAAGTCGTATAGGTAATGTATCTGCAAAGGGAGTCTCCACTGAGTTTGATGGTCGACCGGGATCTCTTATCTGGGATTCACTCCCCGTAAGATTACCCGTATAATGCCATCACTTATCTTAGGTGTATACTCAATCTTTCCACATGCGGCATCACACGCATTCCCATTAGCAGAAAAATAAACACATATATCAATTAGGAAAAGCAGTATATATATTTGTCCTAACATCCTAGACCTCTAGGATTATGATCCTATACAGACAATGACTCCCCAGCAGAGTCGCCATTTCTGTAGTATTTTATGAATTTAAGGGTTTCACCTTAAAAGAGGCTAGAAAGAATGCCTCCGACTGTGGTCGCCATTTTTCTGTAGCGCGGTTTTTGTGGTTTCGAATCACTATCGCTTTGGTACTACAGTTCGATTCCTTTTTTATCCTGTTGAGCTGATTAAGGAAGGGAAATAGATGTCTCCAATTAACCCTGCTTGCAAACTGAGTTTAAACAGTCAAAATTGTTGGTTTACAGATGCTATCAAAATAGGGGGTTCGTCTTTTAGGGTTATTTGCTTAAAAACACCGTATCTGGACTATGGGCTAGGTTTCTGGTAAGGGGTTAGGTCTGATGCTTTGGATGGATATATGAAGGTACTGGGTTTTGGGTTTTTTATTTAGTATGCTCACTAAGATTTTTTCAATCTTATGCCTATGTATTCCCGTTTAACGAAACAGGGAAATCAGAGTGATCGTAGTTCCTCCTATTCTATGGGAGGAAAAAGGTTGTTTTGGTGTCTTGTTCAAAGCCCAAGACATGAAGCTAAAGGTGGTTTGTATCTTGTTCAAAGCCCAAGATGTGAAGCTAAAGGGTTTTTTTTGTGTCTTGTTCAAAGCCCAAGATTGAAGCTAAAAGGTTTGACTGAGAGAAATCGTCATCTCTAAAGAGGAGTTGTTGATGTTTGTATACTGTGAGCAAGGAACAATTATTTCAAATGTTAAAAACAAATAAAACGTTAATTATTTGCAAAAATATCAAATATATGAAATAAATAACATTTTTGGGAATTTTTGGCAAAATAAAATATTTTAGCATTTTTGTGAATTATTAAAAAAAGAATCAACTCAAAATCATTAAAATTCAGAGAGAAATTAATTTTTGAATCAATTAAATAAAATCACAAAATTCAAATATTTGAATTTTCAAAAAAGGCGCCAAGATCATGCCATGAACACGCGCGTGTTCTGAGTTTGGCCTGATTTGCATTTTCTATCCAATCTTACTGAATACTTGATGAAATCACACAATCCACATATCAATCTGCTTGTTTTCACCTCACGACCATGTCTATGGTCTTTAATTTCATTTTTTTAAGCATGGAATAAGAAATCAAGACAAAACCTCAAGAACCCTAAAATTTGCATGAAGGCTGAGAATTTTGATACACGATTCAAACAAAGCAATTAATCAAGGGGAAACATTCTATGCATGATTATGAACATTTGGCAAAAGTATTTTGCGAGGAAATATGCATAGATTAAAAGATGCCCAAGTTTAGGCTTACTTGAAGGTCGTGACAGCAAGGGCAATGTGATTTTTGAGTTGGAGGTGTTACAGATGAGTTGTGATGACCTGAACAGCTTCCCTACACCCTATGGAGTGTGTTTGAATGCTTGGATTTGATTGGAAATGGCTGGATCACTTCATGGCATCTCAGCTGCAACTTGGTTAAAACCTTGAGCGACTGGCTGGTGATTTTGAGAAATCAGTGTTACAGTTGTTGTTTAAGTGCTTGGATCACTTCTATATGATGTTTATGAGGTGTGTGTGTGTGATTGGTTTGGTTGGAATAGCTCTCAAACTCAAAACCCGATTGTGACTTGCCTTAGAAGGCAAAATTGGAAGTGAGAAGGAGATTTTGAGGAAAGCATCTGTTTGATGGCTTTGGTGTACTTAAACTGAGCACAAATGAGCTCTATTTATAGTAGAGCAAGTTTGTTTTGCAAGCAATAGTGAATGACAACTGCAGCTGAGGTTTGGCCAATGGTTGCATTTTGGAATCTCAAGTCTCCTCTAGCCATTGACTAGAGGTTAGAGCACAGGTTGCTGGTTCCCTAGTTCAGAGATCATCCTTGACTCATTCAGTCTGAAATGGCACAGTTCATGCCACCTTGGTGCATCCATTGAATGCTCCAAAATAAAATTGGAGTCTTGTCCCCTCTTTAGGCATTTCTAGGTTTGGCATGCTATTTTTAGTTCCAAAGACTTGGGAGGCTTATGGATCAGTGTTTGTCCCTTCTTGGTCCCTCCCTGAGGTGTTCAGATGGATAAACTTGTTTGTCATTTGCAAAAATTACTCAAATCGAGCAAAATGCACAAATCTTCCTTGCCATGACAGTTTGCAACAAAATGCACAAATCTGCCTTGCCATTGTCATATCTCATGGCTTAAGTGGAGTTTCATGGGGTTCTTGGCCATTTTGGAAAGCTCTCATATGATACAACATATGTGTGATCAAAGTTTGTCTTGATACTTTTTGGATCCAAGTGAAAAATCGCCCTACTTTTGGAAAAAAAGCAAGACAGATTCTGACTTAGTGAAAATTTCACCAAGTGTTGGAAAATGTGACATTTCATGTTTTCAACCATTTTGATCATTCTATAACTTAAAATCCATGAGGAATTGGAATGAGGTGTAGTTGACACTTTTAAAGTATTCCATGAGAGCTACAAATCCATCTTTGGATCAGCCAAAATGGTTGCTTGGATCTCAAGTTATGATCCTTGGAAGTTGGTACCCTAGCCACTTTGTTCCATAACTTAAAAATTTTTTTAAGTTTTTATGGTTACCCCTTTTACAAGTTATCCCACTTTCTTTGATTTTTCTTAACGAATGATGATTCAAATCACACATTAACATCATTTTAAGGTTAGGGAACCATAATCGATCAAAAAATCAAAAAGTCAAACTTTGACTTTTGGGCACAGTTGACTTTTTATCAGATGAATTCCAAACTGTGCGATCTTCTATGAAATCAAGTCCTTGACCTAAATCAAACTTGAAGGATTGATTTCATAGGTGTTATAGGGTGTATTGAGTCATGTCCTAAGGTTTGGGAGCATGTCTAGGTCAAAAGTCAAAGGCACAGTTGACTTTTTCTCGCGAAACCCTAACTGTGGTTCTGATGAACTTGAAACGTGTGAATCAAGCTTCTTGTATCAATCCATTATTGCAAATGGATCAATGTAGTGTATTGGAGACCCTCAAACCATGTCTTGAGGTCTTGGCTCATGTTTTGTCCCAAAAGTCAACTTAGGGGTGAATTAGGTCAAGAAACTCTAATTCCTGATTTTTGGTGAATGCATCCCCTGAGACGAAATTGATTTGATGATTGGGTCCATGAGGTTCCATGGAGTATTTTAGGTTATGTTTTGAAGCATTGGCTCATACCCAGAGGCAAAGTTCCACCTGGAGGCCCTAGAATGTTGAGGCTTAATCCCCTTAGAATGTTGCAGCCTTGTGCTTAATCCTTGATGTGGGAGTCCTCTTGATCCTTTATGGATGTTTGAGAGGTTAGACAAGTTGAAGACCATGTCATTCCTTGATTGATCCTTTGTCTAAGAGCTCTGAGAGGGCTTGAAACCCTAATTATTGTTTGTAGTGAATGTTCACCCATCTTTGGGGAGACTAATGAGGTATGATGGTTTACCCATATTGTGATGATGATTTACACAATGATTGGAAATCTTAGTGGTCAAAATTTGGGGTATGACACAAACAAGCAACGATTACAAATTCCTAGAATCAAACAATGCAAAAGAACTTGATTCTTAAAAAAATATCAGACAATGGTTCAAGTAACACTAAACTATCATGCTCATATCACTCTAACACTCCTCTTCGAAAAAGAATTGAAGGAGAAACGCGCTTACAAACGTGGGGCAATTTCGCTCATCTGACAAATGATGCAAATACAAACCAATTCATACAATATCTAAACGATCAATAAAGAAATCATGGAAGTAAAAAGATCACTAAGGGCTTTTAAGGTTGTAGCTTGGTCGGGTTAACAATAAAGGGACATTTCTAGAGGCCATTGAATTGAAATTTCCGATGCAAAAGATCATTCACTATACAAGGTATTCACACATCTCAACTTCATTCACCATTTTCATTCCTTTATCACAAACCTTCTCAAACTTCCTTATGCACAATTATTTGGTCTCTATTTTTCTCTTTCAAGCAAGCATTCTTTTTCTTTGTTTTTCACATTCATATTCACATTTTCTTTTTTTCTTTTCATGCTTGCTTGAAATTTTTCAAAAGTTTGAGTAATTTACCAATCTTCTTTTTCATTGTCCCCAACTTATTTTCAACTAAACCTTAAGTGAATACTCCTTGCTTTTTAAGGCAAGGAAATCAATAAAAACAATGTTCTAAGGTTCAAGAAGAAAATAATTTAGAATATCTCAAAAAATTCAATGATGAACTTAATTTTCAATTTATGTACAACACAAGTTCATCACTAAGACGAGATATAAACTGTTTAGGCTCAAAGGGCTAACGAATACTCACTACTCACAGGTAAATCACTGTTTGGAAATAGTTGTGTTCATTATCAACAAATGCCTTAATCATTTCTAATGCTTCCACAAAATCACGCAAATCATAAGATAAAGCATGAATTAAAAGTATAAAACAAAATTCATCAGCAATCCTATGCATATAGTAGACCATGGAGGTTTCTCACAATTTTGGTTTTTGGACCTAAGTGACATAAGCAATCAACAAAGTTGCAACAAGAAACAAAATTACATTCACACAAAGACAAGAAGTTCTAACACATTCTAAATCCTAGAAATAGGTAACCATGTACCTTGCCAACAATTACATGCTTAAGTACTATCATTGCCATCCAAACTTGGAAGAATCTTCTTTGATGAACAACAATCACCATCCTAAAAAATCTTTCAATTCCACACCCAAAAATGGAAACATTAAATTTCCACAAGCATACCAACATAACACAATAATAAGCATACCAACATACTTTAAGAGTTGAACATTCGTTAACTAAAGAATTCAACTCTTAACAACAATAATAAAAAAGAAACGTAATTTTAAAAAAATGAAAGCTGAACAATTCAACTGAATAACAAAATACTAATAATAATAGTAATAATGTCATGGTGTAGAAACACCAATAAAAGTCAATAGTACCTCACAAAGGTACATAGTACTTCATATATCAAAATAATCCACATAGTGGATGAAGTAAAATAAAAACTGATACAAAAAACATAATAAGAAAACTTCACTTTGAAGATCAAAGGAAGCACAAAATGACATCATTAAAACTAGTCCTCCTCGGACTCAGAACCAGACTCCTCAATCTCCTCCTCACCAGACTCAGATCCAGAAACCTCAACAACCTCGTCATCATCATCATCCGCATAAGCATCAACTTCCTCAGCATCCTCAGGCTCAGCTGCCTCTGCCCCCTCCAAAAACTGGGCTGGCCTCAGGCCAACCAGCATGAGCTAGGAATTGCTCCCTAGTCATCATAGAGTGATCCATGGAGGGCTCTCGAATCTACAGCTGCAACATCTGCATAGAATCGTGCAAATCAATCATGGCATGTTGAGAAGTCGCCATCCAGTCCCAGTTGTACTGACATATCTCTTGCTGATACGGGTAAAATCCCTAAGATCCAGAACCACTCGACCCATCACCTGCACATGTGCCGGCATCAGTACCCGCACCTGAAGACTCACCTCGCAACCTCTTCGGCTTACATAATTCGTCCACGTACCTATCATCAATAGCGGTCGGGATGGTAACCTGACGGTGGGTGGGCACATTCACTCCCGAATGCACAGAAAGAGCCATGATTAAACAAGGAAAGACAAGAGAACATTTCTTTCGTGAAGTCGAACCAAGTCCATTTTCCACAACAGCCCGCATCTCGTCAGCAATAATCCGGGCCACATCAATTTGGACATTCGTCATGATGCTATGGACCAAATGAGCAAGGGGTATGGTAATAGTCGAAGAGTCCAACTTTGGCTTGATGTTTGTTAGAACCAATAATAAAATCAACTGGGCCAAAGAACCATTGTCCTCTTGACGGTACCTGCGTGCAACCCCAGATGGGTTCAGTTTAACAGTTTTGCCTTCACGCAAATAAGTCTCGAGTCATGGCATCAGTGTCTCTTTGTAATCTCAAGATTCTGTGGTAGGCATCGATCTCATTCTCTCTCAAAGGCAGCGGGTTCCCAAGAACCGTGTTTATTGTCTCCTGATCAAACATCACATCTTTTCCCAAAACCAAAGTCTTCCACCCTAATTCCTCACCATCATCCGGGAGCGCATTTGCGTAGAATTCCCGGATCATCTCAACATTATAGCTTTCCACTGGAGTTATCAACCTCCCACATTTCTTTCTTTTAAGGAGTCCAGCTACCGCCCGGTAGGCTCCTTGTGGGTTCAAGTTGAATCTTTTCTCAGGCAAGATAGTCCTTCTCTCGAGTGTCAAGTAACGAGCAGCCTACTTTGCCCCTCTAAAATAGACATCATCAAACTGGATAAGAACCGGTCGTGTAGAGCTTCCGGTCTTTCTTTTTTTTGAAGGAATAACTTTTGGAGCCATCTGCAAAAACCATCAGACAAAACAACAACCAGCCAGCAAACTGTTCATTAGCAAAGGAACAAAACAGTAAAACCGGAATTCTAAAAGAAAATAGCAAAAAAAAGTTGGAGAATTCTGTTTTGTTGGCCCAGAAGTTCGCAAGGCGAAGCCCTGGCGAACATCCGCCCTAGATTCGCTAGGCGAAGTTCTGGCGAATGCTCGCCCCATGTTCGCAAAGCGAACTAGTGGCGAACCTGCGATTTTCAAACTTTGTAGTTCTGTCCACTTTTCCAACATCAGATTTTCTTCCAGAATACAAGCTCTACTCTTAATGTTTGATAAAAATCAACATGCAATAAGAAAGAAACATTAAAAATAGAGGTGCATTGGTACCACTTAAACCTAGAATCAACTGTTCTTTCTAATGCTCAACATAACCTAACCACATTGTTCTAACAAGAATTAAAAGAGAGAGAGAGAGAGAGAGAATCAAACCTGTGAGAATGATGAGATTAGCTTAGGGAAAAATATTGTGAAAAGATGCAGGATTCAGAGAGAGCTCGTGAGAGAGTGCAAAGTGTGTTTGTGAATAAGTGAAAGTGGCAAAGTGGGGTTAGGGTTACCTCACAAAATCAGAAAAAATGGGTCTTGGGCCTTAAAGTCTGGCCCACCACTTCTTAAACCCTTTTTTTAAATGAGGTGGCAGCAGCCACTTTGTGTCTATCTCGCTGAATTCGCAATGCAAACTGGCCAGCAAACACTCACCCCAAGTTCGCAAAGCGAACTTTCCAGCGAACAAGACAACATTTTGAAAAATTGTCTACATGCTGCTACCACACTTCATACCAACTCTAAACAACTCAATACATAAACACAGTAAGAAATACAGAAATACTTACAATGTTGGGGTGCCTCCCAACTAGCGCTTTGTTTAACATCGTTTGAGCTCGACGGTCAAATGCAACCTCAAGGATCACAAAAAGGCACTATGGCGGTATTCCGCTCAAAATCACGGCCAAGATAAACCTTCAAACTCTGACCATTTACAGTCCAACTCTCATTTGACTGCGTGTCTTCAATGATAATCGCCCCATATTGTTTGATCTCCCGAATCTGGAATGGACCAGACCACTTAGATTTCAATTTTCCAGGGAACAGTTTTAATCAAGAATTGAAAAGTAAGACCAGCTTTCATACTTCAAACTGTCTGGTCATTATCTATCTGTCATGGTAAGTTTTCACTCGATCTTTGTACAGCTTGTTGGAGTCATACGCTTGGAGGCGCAATTCCTCCATTTCATGCAATTGTACCTTTCTTCTTTCTCCGCTTAAAGTTGGATCAAAGTTTAGAAATTTCAAGGCCCAAAATGCCTTATGTTCCAACTCCACCGGCAAATGACAATTCTTACCATAGACCACTTTGAAAGGTGTGAGACCAATCGGAGCTTAAAAGCTGTCTGATAGGCCCACAAAGCATCGTCTAGCTTGTTTGACCAGTCTTTTCTCGAGGCCGACACTGTTTTTTCAAGATCCTTTTAATCTCTCAGTTTGATACCTCCGCTTGTCCATTAGCCTGTGGATTTACACCATACTGCTCCAAGGCTTTCTCTAGCTGAATGTTGCAAAAGTGGGATCCTCCATCACTTATCAACACCCTCGGAGTACCAAATCGAGAAAAAATGTTTTTCTTCAAAAAATTTATCACAGTTTTTCCGTCCCTTTAGCACATGTTATCGCTTCTACCCAATTGGATACATAGTCAACTGCGGCCAAAATATACTCATTGGAAAACGATGATGGAAAAGGTCCAACAAAGTCTATTCCCCAACAATCAAACACCTCAACTTCCAACATGTTTTGTAATGGAATTTCATTCCGTTTTGAAATTCCACCACTCCTTTAACACTTGTCACAATTTTGTGCATGCACATGCGCATCTTTGAAGAAAGAAGGCCAATAAAAGCCTGATTGGAGGACTTTCATTGTCGTTCTTAATCCGTTGAAATACCCTCCATAAGGAGAGTTGTGACAATGCCAAAGTATGTTAGTGGCCTCTTCTTTTGACACACATCTTCTCAAAATGTTATCGACACCAAGCTTAAACAAATATGGTTCGTCCCAAACAAAATACTTGGCATTAGATAAAAATTTCTTTTTCTGATGATGAGTTAGACCTTCCGGTATTAATTCGGCGGCTTTGTGATTTGCCATGTCGGTAAACCATGGTCTAACTTGCACCATATACAACTTTTCATCCCGAAATTCCTCCTTGACCTCTAATTCATTTTTGGTTACCTCAACATTCACAAGGCGAGACAAGTGATCCACCACCAAATTCTCAGATCCCTTATTGTCACGAATTTCCAAATAAAATTCTTGTAACAAAAGGACCCAACGAATTAGCCTTTGTTTTGAATCCGACTTGGTAAGCAAATACTTAATCGCCGCGTGATCCGTATAAACCACTACTCGAGACCCAATTAAATAAGACCTAAATTTCTCCAATGCACACACTATCACAAGCAACTCTTTTTCGGTTGTTGCATAGTTTACTTGAGCTTCATTCAAGACATTTCTCGCGTAGTGTATAACATGAAAAAATTTTGTTCTCCGTTGACCCAATACCGCACCTACCGCATAATCGCTCGCGTCACACATGAATTCAAAATCCATTTTCCAATTTGGCGCAATGATTATGGGTGCGGTAGTCAAACTTTGTTTTAATGAATTAAAAGCGACCATGCAAGACTCATCAAAATCAAAGGACTTATCTTTGTTGAGTAAATTTCTCAAAGGCTTTGCGATCTTTGCGAAATCCATGATGAACCTCCGATAAAATCCCGCATGTCCAAGGAAGCTCCTTATACCTTTTACATTCAACGGTGGTGGAAATTTCTAAATAACATCCACCTTGGCTTGATCCACTTCAAGGCCCTTTGAAGAAACTTTGTGGCCGAGCACAATTCCTTCGGTTGCCATGAAGTTGCATTTTTCCCAGTTGAGTACCAAGTTATTTTCCACACACCGTTCCAATACCGCATCCAAGTTTTTCAAACAAATATCAAACGATTGCCCAAAAACCGAGAAGTCATCCATAAAAACTTCAATTGCCTTTTCGATCAAGTCCGAGAATATTGCTTGCATACACCGTTGAAAATTCGCCGGTGCATTACACAACCCAAACGGCATCCTCCTATAACTGAAGATTCCAAAAGGGCATGTGAAAGCAGTTTTTTCATAGTCCTCCGGGTTCACGATAATTTGATTGTAACCCGAATAACCATCTAAAAAACAGTAGAATTCTTGACCGGAAAGTCTCTCACGCATTTGGTCCATAAACGGAAGAGGGAAATGATCTTTCCTCGTAGCTTGGTTTAGCCTACGGTAATCGATACACATTCTTCACTCGGTCACGGTTCTTGTCGGGATTAACTCATTTTTCTCGTTTTGGATAACTGTCAATCCTTTTTTCTTCGGTACCACTTGCACCGGGCTAACCCATGGGCTATCAGAAATCGGGTAAATCATTCCGGCATCTAACATTTTTACCACTTCCTTCCTAACCACTTCTTTCATGGTAGGATTTAAGCGGTGTTGCGGTTGAGCGACCGGTTTGAAATCTTCTTCCATGAATATCCAATGCATACAATAAGATGGACTTATTCCTTTTAAATCGGAAAGAGTCCATCCCATTGCCTCTTGATTCTTCTTCAAAACACAAATCAATTTTTCCTCCTCAATTGTGGTTAGCTCTGTGTTTATGATCACCGGTTTATGCCCCTCATCATCAAGAAAAACATATTTAAGATGAGATGGCAACAACTTCAATTCAAGCTTAATTTCCTCATTATTTTCCTTTTTCAAAATTTCCACCCTATCTTTCAAAGGCGGAATTTCATCCAATTCTTCTAGTTCTCACTAACACTTTTCAATCTCTTTTTCTTCGGTTTCATTGATACTTTGAAGAGCATTTGTAAGAACTTTTTGTAATGGGGTTGGAAATTGTAATTGCCACTTTACTTCTTCAATCACCTTTTTCTATTGCATCGATTCTAAAACAATCGCCTTTGTCCTTTGAATACGTCATGGCTTCAAATAGATTGAAACAAATCTCCTCATCTTGGACTCTAAACTTCATAAGACCATCATCCAAATTAATGGCCATTCTAGCGGTTTTCATAAACGGTCTTCCAAGAATCAATGGAGCGTCTTCATCTTCCTCCATATCAATCACCACAAAGTCAATGGGAAACAAGAATTTTTCTACCTTAACGAATACATCTTCCGCTACACGGTGAGGACGGGTAGTGGATATATCGGCAAGTTGCAATGGCATTTGAGTAGCTCTCAATTCCATATGTCCCAACCTTTTCACAATAGACAAAGGTATCAAATTGATACTAGAGCCCAAATCGATCAACCCGTTGCCAACATAAATATTTTCTATTGTAACCGGTAAAGTGACTCGTCCCGGATCACTTTCTTTCTGCGGAAGAGTCCGTTGAATGATAGCACTACAACTAGCATCAACCATGATAGTGCCTTGATCCGTATTCCTTTTCTTTTTTGTGAGAATATTCTTCATGAATTTTACGTACTTTGGCATTTGCTCCAATGCTTCAGAAAATAGAATGTTGATTTGCAATTGCTTGAAAATATCCATAAACCGAGCATAGTGCCTTGCACTATCTTTCTTTGTCGGAGCATGAGGATATGGCAAATGTTGGATCGAAATAGTACTCACCAGTTCCTTCACCTTCCTAGTCTTTTTCAATTTTTCTTCTCTCACTCTTTTTTCTTCTTCCTCACTTTTTTTCTTTTCATTTTCAACTAAATCTCCCTCAACATTTTTTTCTACTTCATTCTCATCAATATCTTTTTCTTTTTCAACTACTTCCTCTTCTTCCACTATATCCTCACCTATGCCATATCAATTTCTCTTCCACTTCTTGTAAGAATAGCTTTGCAATGCTCTTTAGGATTTAGTTGAGTATTCGCCAGAAAAGTTCCTTTGTGTTGGTCGGCCAATTGTTTTGACAATTGCCCCACTTGCGTCTCAAGATTCTTTATAGTCGCATCGATATTCTTTTCATTAGACATTGACATTTTCATAAATTGTGTGAGAGTGTCTTCCATCTTTGTATTTCCACTTGGAGCTTGTGGAGGTTGAGTGTAGTTTTGATATTGTTGTTGACGATTTGAAGGTCCGGCATCTTGAGGCCTCAACGGTTGTTGATAACCTTGATTACCTCTTGGTTGGTAACCTTGGTTGCCTTGTTGGTAAGGTGGTCGAGGTTGATATCCTTGGTTTTGATTTCCCGCATAATTTACCTCTTCCGCAACTGGAGGACAATACCCGGTAGGGTGATCTCCTTTACAAAGCTCACAACTCGCTATTTATTGGTTGTTGTTGGGAACTTCTTGCATCTCTTTGATTTGTTGTGAAATTTTGACATTTGTTGTGTCAACAACTCCACTTGTTGTGATAGCAATTTATTTTGCGCAAGAATAGCATCGTTAGTTCCCAATTCAAGCACTCCTAGTTTCTTTTGCGTTTGGCCACGATTATGATTCCTTTGATGATCGTTTAGTGCCATCTTGTCGATGATAGCAATTGCTTTTTCAGCGCTTTTGGACATTAAAGATCCGCCTGCAGTAGCATCCAACAAGGTCTTGTGAACTATTTGGAGACCATTTCTGAAAATATGCACTTATGTAAGCTTATCAAAACCGTGCCATTTGCATTTTCTAAGCATGGATTTGAATCTCTCCCAAGCTTCGTTGAGGGATTCATTTCCACCTTAAGTGAAAACCGTGATCGTTGTTTTCGCTTCCATGAAACGATTATGTGGAAAAAAACGTTCCAGGAATTTTTCTTCCAACATGTTCCAGTCAGACATAATAGCAGTTGATTGGTCAAGGTACCATTCCTTTGCCTTCCCAATTAGGGAATGCAGAAAGAGTCTCTTGAACAACGACTCCTCTTCAGCTTCAGGCGCTCCAGTTGCACCCACAATTTTATAAAACTTTGTAAGATGAGTGAAAGGATCCTCATGATCCATATCGGTGAATGGATTTTGGTATAGAAGAGCAAGTATGTCTGTCTTCATCTCGAAATGCCTCCCATTGTGGGCATTGTGTGCGAACTGGGTTGTGTGCCTCGGACTATTAACACATGGTGTTGTAACAGGTGGTGGTGGTGGTGGAGCAGCCATGGTTGGAATAGATTGTGGTGTTGGTGTAGAAGATTCTCCTTGTGTTCGTCTTTCCTTAACAAGTTGCCTCCTCCGCCTAGTTTTGCTATTTAACTTACGCACAGTTCTTTCAATCTCAGGATCGAAAAGAAGTTGATCTGCGGGTAACTTCCCTCGCATAAACAGAGTCTGCACACTTAGACAAACAAATTAAAAAGCACAAAGGAATTACAGAGGTAAGATATTAACAATACACAAATCTTAAAATCACCAAACTATTGCAATGCTTGCAATATCAAACAACAATCCCTGGCAACGACGCTATTTTGTTGAAGCGGTAAAGCAGCAAGCAAAAAATAATTAAGTACCCAGTTTTGTAGTCTCCACAGGGATCGGTGCGAGGGAAAGAATGTCGTTCAATGGTCTCTACATTTCTAAGCTTATGGTGCAAAATTTTTGGTTTAAAAGATTTAAGGAACCAAAATTAAATGCAGAAAATGTAAAGACGGAAAATATAAAGTAAATACTGAATTATAAACGGAGCCTTGTTGGGATTGGATCTTATCAATTGATAACACATGCATTCTTCTAATCAAGTAAACACAAATCAATTATTCGTCTAATATCCTCATGTATCACTCACAACAGAGGTTATGTCTAACTCGACGTTGAGGGAACAACCGTATTATCTCATTGGTGATGTCTCACGCAACTCAACAATACAGAGCATTAAGAACTAATACTCACGGAAATGTTAAGCCTAAATCTATGTCTAGAGTTTAGAACCTAACATATAATCATCCTAGATCCAGATCTGAAGAGTATATGTCTATAACGGTTTAAATCGAAGATAAATGACACCCATATCAGATAAATGACTGCTTCATATTAAACGCAATGATCATAATACGTACATACGCTTAACCCTTTTTGCATGTATTCACCTAATTTGCCAAATGTATGTGAACATCGTTCTTCATCACTATTATCACGCATCCTCGCAATATTGTTTGTGAATCTCTATCGTGGTCTTTACCGTATTGATCCTACTCATGCTACTCATGCTACTTAATCAACACAATAAAATAAATATGATGCAAATGAATATCAACTCACAAAACCATGTCAAAAGTTTACCCATTGATAGATGAAAATCCAAGATCAAGGATTTGAAATAGGTTTTGTCAAGACCCACAAATAAGCAATCAAAGACAATCAACAATAGAGAATCAAAACTAGTTCACAAACATACATTAGATGAAATACATAAGGTATCAAAAGATTAAATCCAAACCCAACAAGAGATTGAAGATCTTACCTTCTCCCCCTTGGGGTTTGAGTTTCTCTCTCTAAAATATTCTTGAAATGAAGAGAGATAAAGTTATATGCTGAAAAATATCTAACTACCACTAAAAAGTGTGAAAAATATATATATAACTTGTAAGATATCCGTGCTCCCGCACGGGTAAAATTATTTGATACAGTATAAAATATATTTAAATGTACATATAAATTTTGTATGTTATAAAATGTAATTATATATGTATCTAAATTTAAAATTAGCTATTAATTTTAAAATGAATAATGATTATATTATTAAAATACAAAGAAAAAAGGGACTCGTGAGATGAAAAAAAAATATTTAATATTTGATAATAAGGATTTTATCTTTTCAAATTAAGGTAATTATTTATTAAAATAAAATATGTATTGTGTTTATAGTGACCTGTGAAATAGAAAGTTTATTTGATACAATATAAAATATATTTATATACCGATGCAAATTTAAAATGAGTTATTTAATTGTAAATTTATAAATAATTATACAATCTTAATTGTATTAAATAAAAATGTAAAAAGAAGAAAAAAAATTGACCCGTGAGATGAAGAAAGACAAAAAAAAAAAGAAATTTTAATGCGATAATGACCCGTGAGATAAAAAAATTATTTGATGCGATATAAAATATATTTAGATACAAATACAAAATTTAAAATGATATACTTAATTGTAAAATGAACGATAATCATATAAATTAAATTGTATTAAATAATTATATAAAAAGAATGAATAAAAGGAATCATTAGATGGAGAAAGAAAAATTTTAATATTTAAAAATAAGGATTTTGCCTCTCAAATTTAGATAATGGTTGATTAAAATAAAATAGATATTATTTTGATAGTGACCCGTGAGATAAATAAAATTTTAATTTTATTAAAATTAAAAAATAGAGTTTTAATATTTTTAGTGATAATAACTAAATATGAAAATATATTAAAATGAAAGTGAGAAAGTGTGGAAAAATGTTGTGAGAGAAATTTGAAATTTGAATGAAGAGAGAGAATAAGTGTATGTAATATATAATTGTGATTTAATTGGTGAAGGTTGATAAATGAATGTCATTTGTCATGATGTAATTGAAGATGAGAATGAAAAATGTAAACATAAGTTGATTACTAAAGTGCTCTTTTGTTAGTGTAAATAGAATAGATAGTCTTGAATGGAATTGAATAGATAGACTCTGGTGATTGAAAATAAATGTTTGATTTTAAATAAATTGTTAGTTGTGGTAGAAATTGTTAGTTGTGGTAGACTTCTAGCTCTTGAGATTGAAAATATAATTTTAACTGGTAAGTAAATTGAAATAGATTAGACAATAGATTGTAATTCGAAAAGAATATAATGAAATAAGTAAAAAGTTGTCACTAAAATATTTTTATGTTAAAGCATGTCTCTAAAATATTTAACATGGTTAAAATAAACATAACATGGTTATTTATTAAAAAGATTTTTATGAATAAAGGTTGGTTGCTTGGTTTTTATTTTAGATTATTCATGAAACATAACATGGTTATTTCAAAATGATTTTCATATTTTATTAAAGATTTTCATTTTTCAATAAAAAAATGGGAAAAGTTGTCCTTTTGCATCAAAATTAAATTCAAGTGTAATTAACTCTTCAATATCCTTACATGTTTTAGTAATTAAAAGAAAAAGAGATTTCATTTAAATATGGAATGAAATTGAAAAGCACATAGATTGAAGATCTTACCTTCTCCCCCTTGGGGTTTGAGTTTCTCTCTCTAAAATATTCTTGAAATGAAGAGAGATAAAGTTATATGCTGAAAAATATATAACTACCACTAAAAAGTGTGAAATATATATATATATATATATATATAATACATTCAAGATCTGTCATGTTCGCACTGCGAACAAATCATTCGCCCAGTGAACACCAAATTAACACCTGATGTGCCTCGAGAACAGTTAAACCGCCTCTGCGATTCTGTATAAGTTTGCAATGCGAATAATTATTCGCAAAGCAAACTTTCGTTGGAAAGTTCGCAATGCGAACTTTGGTTCCTTTTCTTACTGCCACAAGTCTGGGAGTATTCGCTGGAAAGTTCGCAAAGCGAACATTCGCTGGCAAGTTTGCAGAGCGAACTTACTGAAGTTTCTTCATTTCCTTTGGCAATCCTTGTCTAATCTTTTGTGTCTTACTCATTGATGTTTTATGCCTAATTTCTGCACAATAACACATAAATCAAAGAATCCAACGGCATTTGCAATAATATTGAAGAATCACACAAGAACCTGAATTAAATCTATGAAAACATGAGGATTAGGTTGAAAAGTGCCAACAAAGATAGTTCAAATTAAGTCAAAATTTGCACTTAACAGTAGCCTAAGAATATCCCTTCATCACTTTTGGGATCCATCATCCTCATTTGTTCACGATCAGCCAGAATATAACACTTGCTCCCAAAAACATGGAAGTACTTGCCAGTAGGCTTCCTTCCCTTCCACAGTTCATAAAGAATAGTTGAGGTACTAGTTCTCAAGGTAACCCTATTATGAATATAGCATGCAGTATTCATTGTTTCAGCCCAAAAATGATGTAATATCCCATATTATCTAAATGCTCACTTAGATATCAGATGAGTATCTATGTGCTCTATTTTTGGTTAGTTAGATTTATGGAATGCTCTAAGTACTTAAAGTGTTATCAATTGGGATCAATAGAGGAACTGATGAACTCTGAAGGGATCAATTATTTAAATTCGAGAAAGTAATTTATGGTAACTCTAATAATTTATCAATTGGGTTGAGACGACAAAATATCAGTTGGAGATATTTTGCCCTATTGGATTATATTATATTATAAGTTAATATATATATATATATATATATATTTGTTATAAGAAAGAAAAAAGGAGAAAAGATGGAGAAAGGAAAGAAGAGAAGGAAGAGAGAAAGAAGAAGAGAAAGAGGGAAAAGCTTGGGAAAATCTCATGGATAATCAACATCTTCTTCAACCTCCTCTTCGATGCTAAGGTGGGTTCTAGTTAGAAGCTTTAAGTTCTAAGTATTAGAGATTATTAGAGCTTAAGTTAGAAAGTGATAAAATGCTTAATCTTACCAAAATCATGTTCGTAATGGATGAAATTTGATATAAATTGCGTAGAGTAGTCGTGATATGTGTATGATCAATTGTTGTTACTTGTTTTGCTGATTGGAAATGATTTGGTGGTGAAAGGATGAGTTTTTAGGGGTTTTGAACCTTAAAAACGCAGCAGAGAAATTCTGCATCTGGTGCGTACCGCCGGGCGACGCGGGCTTGCGCCGGGCGAAAGACAGGAGGCGCAGCATGTAGCGATTCTGTAATCTCTGATTTTGGGAAGTTGGGACTTATGCCGCTGCTTCGCCGGGCGAAGTACAGGCGAAGGGGGCACCGCCGGGCGGAATTTTTGTAGCGCCGGGCGCTCCTGGGAGTTTCCAAATATTTCTTTTCTTTAAAAATTCATAACTCCCAAACCGTAATTCCGATTTAAACGTTCTTGGTACCGTTAGAAAGCCACGACGACCCTCTACCCAATAAAAAGTTGAAATATTGAGTATGATATGGGATTAATTATTCTAGTGGAAAATGAATGAAATAATAGTTATGTGATATGTTGAAATCCATATCTTTTGGATTGTAAATCCGATCGAGGCATGGTTATAGCCGATGCAAAGCTGTGAAAATATCCTATGGGATAAGAGTGAGAAATATTGTTTCATTGCCCGATTAAATAATCGGAGGAAACCCGAAAGTCGGGTAATTATGATGAATTATTATATGTGTTTCTATTGTGCAATTATAATATGCTTTGCTTATCCTATTGTTGATTAAATATGATTATGAGTGAATATTTATGTTAAAATGAAATATGAATTAGGAAGAGTGAGGAAACTTTACCCCAAAACAAAAATGGTATAATTGTAGGTTGTGAATAGAATTATGATAGAAACTCTGGATGGTGACGCTCGTGCATTCATTGACGAGTTCTGGCCTAGAGTAGATAACTTAATGACAATGCTTGTGCAGAAGAGGCCGAGGCGTGTGTCCTTTTCCGGACTGTATAGAAAGAGTGAAACACTAGTATGGAACATGTGTGTAAGCCATTGTGGTTTTGAGAAAAGGCAAGAGAGGCCTTAAGGCCAATATGGCCTTGTGATTGTCGAATGCAATCACGTTGTGTATATGATCACATAATCGTAACCATTTTCTTTTAAGTTGCCCTTGAGAGGCCTTCATGAGTCTTCTGAAGTGCAAGCACAATTACTTGGCAGGTTTGATTCCCATGTTTAGTACGAATGGAGCCTATGTTATGGGTAGAGACTTGCGATGGTTAATAAGTCATGAGAAGTGACGGTTAACGGTTAACAGGTCGGTGTTCCCGAATCTATTTCGTATGCCAAGTAACTACAAGGATCCATGACTCGGGTCGACTTCTAGACGTAGAAGCGGACGGGAAAAGGGGATGCCTTGGTACAGGTTATCGATTAGTGAGATTCTTGAGTTAACAGACTCATGACATATTTCCATATAGTGTGAGATTGTGAGATTGTGAACTCAAGGTCATTTCCCTTCCCCTTGACTTGAGTTAGGATTTGGCTAGAACCCTGTAGAGCCGAAAGAATCCATAAGATAGGGAACTCACTGAGATTTGATGTATCTCACCCCACTATAGTTGTTATATTTCAGGTGTGGTTTGAAAGGTTTGATTTACAAGTGGAGCGATGCTTGGATGCTTCAAGAGAAGCTTGGCTTTAGTATTTTCCGCTGTGTATTATTTTCTGTTGTATACAATTAAGGATATTGTATATTATTCTTAGATTGTTTTTTTTGGCTAGTTTCCATGACTTGTGCCATATGTTGTATTTATGTTTAAGAAATGGGCAAGTATGTGAATTACGCCATTAGGCATCTGTGATGGTGTCAGTACCAAATAAAATGCTTGTATTGTATTATTTTAGATATATATTATACAGGGCATTACAGTTGGTATCAGAGCAGGTCGTGTCCTCGACCTAGCCTTGAAACATCATAAGTAAATCTATTCCTGCCTCTTAAGTGTGTCTTGCCAGCATGAAACTTAATATCATACTATGTAGTGTTGGGCCTGATCAACCTAATACTATGTATGTGATAGGTAGAATCATGGTTGAGCGACCACGAGGACTCCGTAGTGTTGTCGGAACTTGTGTTGTGAGGGTAGGCTCAAGCCAAGGGTTAGTAGTGAAGAGTTTTGGTCAGTTCAGTGAGGTTTTGGTAGAAGTTGTGCTTGGGTAGCATGGAAAGTAAAGAGTGGTGTGTTGTTCAAGTAATCCTTTGGAATGGAGGGAGTCCAAAAGTTAAGGATCTCTAGCGGACGATTGGTTAAGGTATTGAGGAATATGTAGAATTGCTAGTAAGGCTGGATTGACAGCTGATTTGGACAAGGATTTCAAGTAAACTCATTCCATGGGAAAGAAGAGTTATTTTGTGGAACATGTGACGTAAGGTCCGGAAGTGAGATAGGTATTGGTGTTTCAGTTTCTAAGGTCACTATGGTATTTTGAATGGACGAGAGTACCTTAAGGAATGTGCTCAGAACAATATCTTCCGACTGGTTAAAAGTTGAGGGTCAAGGATGTTCGACTTTTATGGGAATCTACAGTAGTAGAGAAGTGTGTGAAGGAACACAAGGATGTGTTTACATACTTCAAGTGAAATAAGTGTGTGCCAGACGAAGAGTAGGAAATGAATTGCGTATCTTCAGTTATGAAGGGAGATCAAGTTCAGGTTAATACTTTAAGCTTTCTGTTGTCGGTAAGAGACCAATTTGGAATTTGTTAAATTACCCAAGGAACCGTATAAGGTATTGTGTAGGAGAAAGAATGAACTTCATTTAATAATAGAAAGTGTAGTGATACGAACCGGAATAAGTTGTATTAAGAAACAGAGTAAGTACCTTGGACTTGAGGAAATGTAAGTATGGTGGTTTTATATTTGGACCTAAGAGGATGACAATGGAGAGAGAACGTAAGCATGATGTAGAAAACGGTATTAACGGTATGTTAAGAGGAAGTGACAACGGAATGTATTTTGGAAGAGTGTGCAATGGAGTTTTAAGGTGTTGAAGAACCTATAGTTAAGGAAGTGTAATCAAAGATGATTCACCCACGTGAATCCTAGTAGTACGAGCTGAAACGAGAAAAGTTACACTTTGGTATTAAGAATGAGCGTAGTGGTAGCACCGTGGTAACAAGTGTACGTGATGGATTCTTATTCTTGAGACAAGTATGAAGAGACGTACTTTGTGGAATAGTGAGTATTGTATTTTAAGAAACAAGATTCTGGTAAAACAACGAGAAACGAAACAAGACTTATTACGGACTAAGTATAAATCATGGAATGGCTTATACAATAAGGGTTTTGTAAATGGTTAATGAGTATTGTCGGTTGAAAATCTTCCATCAAGTAATTTGGTGTAAGTGGGATGTGTAATGGATAGTGAAGGGTAAGGAATTCCAGTTAATGTGTACGAAGTGATGGAAAAGTTCTTCAAGAGGATGCATTGCCCCAATCTATTTTCAAGTGTAGAGAACTTTTGTATTTGTGAATAATCGGAATATTTGGAATCTACCTTTTGTTGGACTAAGAACGTTGTTGTATTAATTCTCTCCAAGGAAATTCAAGTGAGAGAATACGGTGGTATGCTTGACATGATATGTCCATCATTTTTGTAGTACCGTGTGATGGTTGTGTATTGGGTTTTGCTTATGGATGAATCGAGTATGAATTGTGGCTAAAGCCTTAGAATGTCGTCATTTTTTTACTTTCAGCTAGAGTAGTTGTTTGAGTAGGAAACGAACTATCCTGTCAAAGATTTGTTGTGTGATCACGTCAGAATTTGGAATTCTACCTTGTCATTTGGTTGGAGTGTGTCATCTGTATGTTTTGACATTGTTCGGTATTACCTTGAGTGGATCATGGTTGGTGAATGTTATATAAGTTACAGAGCCACGAGTTGAGAATGATATTGTGGGTTAGAGCAAGCCGGTTTGATGGTTTTGAGTAGGGGTGACTTTTGAATTATGAGAAATTGGTTTTCAGTTTCTGCAGCAGTGTTAACCGATTAACGTAATGGGGCTAACCGATTAACACGTGCAAGGAAAGTGTTTTATGTTGAATTTTGAGGAGTTAACCGATTAGCTCAGATGGTTAATCGTTTAACGTGTGTGTAAATTGTGAAATCTCTTAAGAACCATCATCTGCATTTTGTTGTTGTATGTTGCTTCGAGTGGAGAGTTTTGTGTGAATGGAAAACGGGATGGTAAGTAAATGAAAGACGGATTTGTGTTTTGAAATCGGAACTTGTGGAAGGGTGTTACTTAGTCGATCATCTGTTGAGATGACAAAGGAATTTGACTTCGAGGAAATAATCTTATGAACTGGGTTGAGTATGAGAAAGTCTTAGGGCATTGTTATTATTACTGTTGAGAGTCCTAAAGACGAAGTTAGAGAATACTCATGAAGTATCGTTCTTGTAAAGAATATTTCGGTGCGTATTAATGGTATTAGTAAGGTGTGAACGGTTGGTCAGAGTTTAGTATTTGTTATCTTCTGAGAGTTCATGGTATCGGATTTAGACCGGGAGAGTGGTACCAGTTGTGTGCAGTTGTGTTTTACCAAGAGAATGAAATTTGAAGGTTATCCTTCCAAGAGTGAAATTGGACTTTCTGAAGTTAAACATGTAACTTGGAATCGTTTATGGAACAGAACGATTGAGAGAAGTTGATTCAACTGAGAAGTGTGGTATGGACTTAAGAAGTGTGGGTGTGTTTGTGGAGTGTTATTTGTGAATTGGTGAGTAGTGTGGAAACTCACAATTTCTCCTTGGATGGTTTAAGTTTTGATAAGTGGTGACTCGTATATGATTGAAGTTCTATGTTGGTGTTACGTTGTTATTTGGTTGAGATCTCGTAGCAACAAGGAACCTTGGGTAAGTCGGAAATCGTAAGAAGAATTTTTATGGAATGTGGTAACCAGAACTGGAGGTGGTTAACCTATTTTGGATGAGTTGTTTCGAGTTTAAAATGGATTTGGAATTGTATATGTTATGGTTGTAACAGTGTAATTCCTGCACCTATCGTCTCGAGAGTGTTGGACGGATGTTAAGATATTGTATGTTAGCGAGAAAACTGTTCTAACATAGGACGTCAGTAAGTTTCTTGTACTGTTGGTTAGTAAGGATCCAAGTGGATAAGTGCGTTTCTCCATGGACGGTTAGCTATGATTGGTGGTGCTCAAGAATTCATAGTGTTCCACTGTTAGAAATTGAATTGCGCAGTGGAAGGTGACAGATGAAAAAGTTCAGTCAGACTAATAAGAATTAGAATGATTGTTACTTGTAAGTATGGAAGTAAGAAGATCTTGTTTTAAGTGTGTTACCTTTTGGTGTGACACGAAAGAAAGGAAATGTCAGATTTAATGAGTATCGTGTATAGTATCAGACCAGAGGGAACTGATAAAGAAGTCATTTGACTAGTTATGAGTGGATCGAAAGTTAAAGGAATTACGAAAGGACAATTGTCGGTAATTGCACGAAGTTAAGGAATCACTGAATTACCTCACGAGGATGTGATGAGTGTTTGTTATCCTAGACCAAGATAAGGTGTTGTGTTTTTGTTGTGTGACTCGGTAGAGGAATATGGAATGGTACATTCTTGCCAAAAGTAAGATGCGACCAAGTGTTTTGTATGGAACAACAACTGAATTGAGGAGAAGCAAAGTTCGAAGTTAACCCAATATTGGATTATGTCAGAAATTCTAACGGAAGTGAAGTCAAGGGTGGAACTAAGACAGTGATACAAGTTGTGATTTTTGTTGAATAGAGGAAATTCGGGGGCGAATTTCAATTTAAGGGGGGGAGAGTGTAATACCCCATATTATCTAAATGCTCACTTAGATATCAGATGAGTATCTATGTGCTCTATTTTTGGTTAATTAGATTTATGGAATGCTCTAAGTACTTAAAGTGTTATCAATTGGGATCAATAGAGCAACTGATGAACTCTGAAGGGATCAATTATTTAAATTCGAGAAAGTAATTTATGGTAACTCTAATAATTGATCAATTGGGTTGAGACGACAAAATATCAGTTGGAGATATTTTGCCCTGTTGGATTATATTATATTATAAGTTTATATATATATATATATTTGTTATAAGAAAGAAAAAAGGAAAAAAGATGGAGAAGAGAAAGAAGAGAATGAAGAGAGAAAGAAGAAGAGACAGAGGGAAAAGCTTAGGAAAAGCTCATGGATCATCAACATCTTCTTCAACCTCCTCTTCGATGCTAAGGTGGGTTCTAGTTAGAAGCTTTAAGTTCTAAGTATTAGAGATTATTAGAGCTTAAGTTAGAAAGTGATAAAATGCTTAATCTTACCAAAATCATGTTCCTAACGGATGAAATTTGATATAAATTGCGTAGAGTAGTCGTGATATGAGTATGATCAATTGCTGTTACTTGTTTTGCTGATTGGAAATGATTTGGTGGTGAAAGGATGAGTTTTTAGGGGGTTTGAACCCTAGAAACGTAGCAGAGAAATTCTGCATCTGGTGCGTAATGTCGGGCGGCGCTTTGAGCGCCGGGCGACGCGGGCTTGCGCCGGGCGAAAGCCAGGAGGCGCAGCATGTAACGATTCTATAATCTCTGATTTTGGGAAGTTGGGACTTACGCCGCTGCTTCGCCGGGCGAAGCACAGGCGAAGGGGGCACCGTCGGGCGGAATTTTTGTAGCGTCGGGCGCTCCTGGGAGTTTCCAAATATTTCTTTTCTTTAAAAATTCATAACTTCTGAACCGTAATTCTGATTTAAACGTTCTTGGTACCATAATTCCGATTTAATTGAGTATGATGTGGGATTAATTATTTTAGTGGAAAATGAATGAAATAATAGTTATGTGATATGTTGAAATCCATATCTTTTGGATTGTAAATCCGATCTAGGCATGGTTATAGCCGATGCAAAGCTGTGAAAATATCCTACGGGATAAAGGTGAGAAATATTGTTTATATTGCCTGATTAAATAATCGGAGGAAACCCGAAAGTGGGGTAATTATGATGAATTATTATATGTGTTTCTATTATGCAATTATAATATTCTTTGTTTATCCTATTGTTGATTAAATATGATTGTGAGTGAATATGTATGTTAAAATGAAATATGAATTAGGAAGAGTGAGGAAACTTTACCCCAAAACAAAAATGGCATAATTATAGGTTGTGAATAGAATTGTGATAGAAATTCTGGATGGCGACGCTCGTGCATTCATTGACGAGTTCTGGCCTAGAGTAGATAACTTAATGACAACGCTCGTGCAGAAGAGGCCGAGGCGTGTGTCCTTTTCCGAACTGTATAGAAAGAGTGAAACACTAGTATGGAACATGTGTACAAACCATTGTGGTTTTGAGAAAAGGCAAGGAGGCCTTAAGGCTAATATGGCCTTGTGATTGTCGAATGCAATCACGTTGTGTATATGATCACGTAATCGTAACAATTTTATTTTGAGTTGCTCTTGAGAGGCCTTCATGAGTCTCGAGCTCCTCTGAAGTGCAGGCACAATTACTTGGCAGGTTTGATTCCCATGTTTAGTACAAATGGAGCCTATGCTATGGGTAGAGACTTGCGATGGTTAACAGACCATGAGAAGTGACGGTTCATGGTTAACAGGCCGGTGTTCCCGAATCCATTTTGTATGCCAAGTAATTACAAGGATCCATGACTCGGGTCGACTTCTAGACGTAGAAGCGGGCGGGAAAAGGGGATGCCTTGGTACAGGTTATCGATTAGTGAGATTCTTGAGTTAACAGACTCATGACATGTTTCCATATAGTGTGAGATTGTGAGATTGTGAACTCAAGGTCATTTCCCTTCCCCTTGACTTGATTTAGGATTTGGCTAGAACCCTGTAGAGCCGAGAGAATCCATAAGATAGGGAACTCACTGAGATTTGTTGTATCTCACCCCACTATAGTTTCTATATTTCAGGTGTGGTTTGTAGGTTTGATTTACAAGTGGAGAGATGCTTGGATGTTTCAAGAGAAGCTTGGCTTTAGTATTTTCTGCCGTGGATTATTTTCTATTGTATACAATTGAGGATATTGTATATTATTCTTAGATTTTTTTTTGGCTAGTTTCCATGACTTGTGCCATATGTTGTATTTGTGATGGTGTCAGTACCAAATAAAATGCTTGTATTGTATTATTCTAGATATATATTATACAGGGCATTACAAATGATAAGGCAGATGTTTAGCATGAAGCATGACTCTAGCAGACTCTTGAAGAGTTCTATTTTTCTATTCAACCACTCCTTTTTGCTGAGTAGTGATGGAAGAAAATTCATGGCTAATACCTTCTGAGGAACAAAAATCAGCAAACTTGTTATTCTCAAACTCTTTTCCATGATCACTTCTAATCCTTACAATTTTTCTTTCCTTTTCTCTTTGAAGCCTTAGACATAATTCCTCAAAAACATTAAACACATCTGATTTTTCCTTGATAAAGTGCACCCAGGTGAATCTTGAGAAATAATCAACCACTACATAGGCATACCTTTTACCCCCAAGGCTTTCAACTTGCATAGGACCCATCAGATCCATGTGAAGAAGTTCCAACAGTTTTGAAGTAGTCGGATGTTGGACCTTTGGTGTAAGAACAAGAGTTGTCTCTGCAAGTCATCTCTATGTTTTGATGTTAACAATGAGTATTTGTGAAAGAACTATTTTATGTTCTAATGTTTGTTTCTGTGCAGATCATAATTATTGAAGATATTAGAACAAACAAACATGTGCAAAGATGTGCGTAAAAGATTACATGCGGGTTACTATGTGTAACACAAGTCGCAAGAAGCAAGTTTGCTTTTGTATCTGGTAACAAGCAGAAAGATCCAAGGATGCCGATATTGTTGTTGCAATGCTCTTGTGGATTCTGTTCTGAAGGTGTTTTAGATTCAGAAGTTAAGCAAAGCTTCTAGAGAAATAATCTTCTGTAGAACCAAGTGCTGAAGACTCTAATGACTTGAATTTCTAAAGGCTGAAGGCTCTGAAGACCAAGTGCATAAAGACTCTGAAGACTGAAGTGTTCTGAAGATTAAGATTTAAATGATCAAGTGCTGAAGACTCTGAAGACACGTTCTGAGTGAACAAGGTTCTGAAGACTATGAAGACTCGAAGCTATGAAGACAAAGGGTTTCAAGACAAGTCTTGAAGTTCTGAAGACAGGACTCGGAATGAGCAAGTACTGAAGACTGAAGACTTAAGATTCTGAAGACCCAACTAAAGTCTCTACTCATGCTTCAACTAAATACCATCAGAAGCCTCTGAAGATTTAAAGATTTTAAGTCTCTGATAGATCACTCTGAAGAAAGCAAGAGCATAACGAAACTGATCAGAAGCTTAGAGTCAGAATTGAAAGCACTCAGATAAAGTATCACAGTGAAGATTTCAGATTCTCTAAGGTATAACTCTCCTTATCAATGACTGATTAAATATTATTGCAAGTCCAAACTGTGAATTTTCTGATAAGTAAAAATGTTAATGATCTGAAATATTCTCTCTTTCCAAGAAAAATCTTTTGATCAAATCTTTGGACAATGTGTGCACTCAATGCGACCTCAGTCATAATTGCGAATCTTGAGTAATCATGATATATCCCTGAGAACATAAGTTCTCTCGAAGATGAGCTAAAAATATTTCGTATGACATAAGTAACTCAAATTAATATCTTTATGTCAGTTTCTGTTTTGCTATCTCTAGATGCTCATTGTTTTCGAAATCCTATCTGAAATCTAAATAGTACTTTCTTTCTTACAAAGACTGTTCACGTCATCAAATTTCTTGTCACTTGATGTGTACTTGATCTATGTCATCCCTAGGATTAGGCACAACTCATTTTACCTATTTAGATGTATATAAATCACCTCTCCCTATCAAAAGATATCACACTCAAGCCCTTCTATCATAAAACCATTAGTGTCAAAATTTTGTCTTCCATTTACTATCATGCCTCCACTAACCTTTCTAGGAAACGAAGACCTTCTTGAAATTATTTCTGAAAAACAATTTGTGATTGATGTTCCTCCTCTTACGAGTAACATTGCTAACAGCCTAGTAGATGTGTTATATGATCAACAGTGGACTAGATACTCCACCATGATGGAGAAACCCATTTACGTAAATCTAGTTAAGGATTTCTGTAAGCATGCATACCTTGATCATGAAAGTGGGCGTATCACCTCTTATGCTTTTGAAATCCCCATCTCCATTACTCCCTTCTCAGTCACTCTCGCAACTGGATGTGAAAATGTTGGAATCACTGTTGATTTTGACAGGAATAAGTTCTTTGTTGCTAATAGATTTGCCTTTCTTCATGACCTGTCATCGGGTTATAAACCTTCCAATCCTGAAAATCTACTACCCATTCCCAAAGCCTGGTACAAGCTCGTGCTGTCCAATTTCCTTCCTAGAGGAGAAAACCATGACGTACTGCGATATCATGACCATGAATTCATTTATTTTCTGATGAATGATATTCAGATAAACCTACCACGCACAATCTTCAACTGTCTCTGGAAATCCATCTCTGAGTCCAGAAATCGCACAAAGTCTTACATTCCTTATGGAAGAGTTTTGTATGAGATTTTCTTCAGAGAAGGAATAGTGAATTTAATCAAAGAAACAATAGCAGAGGATGGTCCTGAAAACTTTCCAGAAAACTGCTTGTTGAAGACAAATTGTGAAGTCTTTAGTGACTAGAAATACAAGACTTATCTCTGCTTAATAGTGTCTGTTTTATGCATGACCTTCTTGTGTTTGTCTAAATCGTATCCGTTCTGGTCGTTGTACTAAGTGTAGGTTTGCCCTTAATTTATTTAGGTCTGATCAATAGTTAAATCTGTATCTGTCAACCCTTCTTAATTAATGAAGTATTTCCTTTCTTTGTTAGTAGATGGCTCATATTCTTAAGAATGCTTATTTCTCACATTTATTATATCACCTTGCACTGCTTAAAGTTGAATATGAATAACTCAAGAATCCGATATATATATTAAGAGAAATTTGGATTTATTTATTTAAATAAGTCTTGTATGCACTTTTACATGTATCTATTGAAAGACATATGAAAGATTTTGAGTTCCTCAAGAAACCACCATCATTAAAATGTGTTTGTCACCTTTGTCACTCATAGGAGAGCAGTTATCACCCATGATCAGTTGAAATTCCCCCATTTAGAGATTAACTGCTCCTTTTTCTTTTCCCATATATCTATGTCTCTTAGCATACCCTAGGCAATCATAACTTCCCATAAATTTTTTGTTTTTATAAATAGTAGGAATTCCCCTTTCACCTTATTCCATTCTCAACCTAAACTGTCATCTTCCTAAGTCCTTATTTGAACTACAACTATGTCTGCTCCAACTTTTATTGGAAACATAGAAATTCTAGAAGTTATCTCATAAAAACGACCAAACCTTGCTCGGCTCAAGGACTATGGTATGGACATAGTTAGGAGCATGCAAATCCAATCTTGGTCTGGTTACTACTCCTTTTTAAACGGACCTATCTATCCTGTCCTTGTAAAGGATTTTGGGAAATATGTCAGGATCAGCGATGACAGCAACACTGTCTGGTCGGAAGTTTATCGACTTCCAATTTCTATCACTATGTCCTCAATCGCGAAAGTCACAAACTGTGTCTCATCTGGAGTCACTATTGACGACTTTCAATGTGATCTGGGTATGGTAGAGAAGTGCAGGATCCTTTTTGATGACTTAATCCTTTTGAACCAAACAATCCTGAATGCCTTCTTCCTTTTGCCAAAACTTGGTTTAGATTCTCTCTAACTAATATTCGCCCTCAAGCAACAACAAGGAGCACAAAATCTTTGTTTTTCTTTTGACGCTCACTTTAAAATTGATCTTCCCAAAATCATCTTCAATCACTTGAAGCACTCTATTGAGGTTTCAAGAAAACAGATCCAATCCTGCATTCCATACGGAAGGATTATATCTGAAATAATGCTTAAAAAATCTTTCTGGGGATTGTTAAGCAGGACGGGACCAGAGCATGCAATAACTGAAACAAGATGTGCTAGAGTGGACAATGTTGAAGACTTTGATGATTAAAGTCTCAATTATGAGTGTCTAATGAGTTATTGTTTTATAGTTAGGTCTAAGTTCTTGTGTTAGTAGTTTTATTTTGTTCTCTGCCTAATGTACTTTCCCAATCTAATGAATGAAATTTCTGTTAAATCCATTCTTGAATGACCTACATGTCTTAGAGTTTCATATTTAATCATGATTTAAAATGCTTAACGTGCTCTAACTTTTTGATGATGTCAAAAAGGGGGAGAAATAGAATATGATTTTGATATATGTTAAAAGAATGCTAAACATCAACTCTGATATAAAATGCGTGTACCACTAACGATTGTTTGATGTTTAACTGAGGAACTCTGAACAAGTTCACTAGGCATTCTTAGAACAGGTTAAATTAAAAGAACTCTGTTAAAGTTCTTAGGAACTGTTTGTTCATATAATAGAAGTTGTACACTTCGTGAACATATGTTTAGAATCAGATTGACCCAGTACTGCTCAGAAGTTGAGAACTTTCTGAAAGTCAAAGTTATCGTGATTCTTGGTTCATATCGTTCAGAAGTTGTAAGCTGTCTGAAAATGTGATATTCAGAACATAAGAATCTGAAGCAAAAGTCTTACTGAAAGCAGTCAAGACAAAGCCTACATTCAGAGATGCTTTTCAGAAGAACTGAGCAAATCAAAAGTTGAAGACTGTCTGAAGAACTGGATAGAAGATCCAAGAAGAAGAAGTTCTGATAAACCAAGAATTGGTATCAGACTCAGTCTACAATGATATCAATCAGATTCAAGCTGTAAACTGTTCTCAAATACCTTCATTGGTATCAAACTCAGCATACTATGGTATCAGACTAAGAATCAAGATTACGTTGGTATCAGATTCAGAATCAAGCTTCGATCGATCAAAAAAATATCCTTTAATCAGATCAAGAATCAAGTTGTTATCCTCCATCGAGTTTTGATAGAAACCTGGTTCTGAGATGAAGGCCTGTTGTCTATTCAAACTATGAAAAGTCATTATCTTAATTGGTGATCAAAATTGGTATATCTGAATCATGATTCTGAAGATCCCAATATTTGACTTATAGAAAATAAGGGGAGACTACCCAGAAGATTCACATGTTAAAATCTATAATCTTCACCAAGTCTGAAACTCAGGGGGAGTTTCTTACAAGGCAGTTTCTGTTTCTGATAAATAGCGTGGCTAAGTTATTAGAAGAGAACTGTTTTATCTTCGTGCTACATTGATTCTGCTAAAGAGTATAAATTGCTTTAGAAGACTCTGAAGTTATGAGGATCTGATACGTTGTCTAAAGTAAACAAGTTCTAAAGATCTGAAGACAAGAAGTTCTGATGAACAAGTCCAGATGCTGAAGACTTATGTCCTTCTAGACGATAGGAAGTATTCCTTCTCTATTCTATGTTCTGACAACTCAAAATTGTTATTTTGTGAGTCTTCGGATCAGATAAGATTCTAGACGATCACAAATAAAATTTTGGAGTTAACACATTCAGGGGGAGTTGCTGTTCCAGACTCTGAATATGTATAGTTTGGTGATTACCTTGTATAAAATGTTCTATCAAAATACATGGTTTTGTCATCATCAAAAAGGGGGAGATTGTAAGAACAAGAGTTGTCTCTGCAAGTCATCTCTATGTTTTGATGTTAACAATGAGTATTTGTGAAAGAACTATTTTATGTTCTAATGTTTGTTTCTGTGCAGATCATAATTATTGAAGATATTAGAACAAACAAACATGTGCAAAGATGTGTGTAAAATATTACATGCGGGTTACTATGTGTAACATAAGTCGCAAGAAGCAAGTTTGCTTTTGTATCTGGTAACAAGCAGAAAGATCCAAGGATGCCGATATTGCTGTTGCAATGCTCTTGTGGATTCTGTTCTAAAGGTGTTTCATATTCTAAAGTTAAGCAAAGCTTCTGGAGAAATAATCTTCTGTAGAACCAAGTGCTGAAGACTCTAATGACTTGAATTTCTAAAGGCTGAAGGCTCTGAAGACTAAGTGCATAAAGACTCTGAAGACTGAAGTGTTCTGAAGATTAAGATTTAAATGATCAAGTGCTGAAGACTCTGAAGACACGTTCTGAGTGAACAAGGTTCTGAAGACTCTGAAGACTCGAAGCTATGAAGACAAAGGGTTTTAAGACAAGTCTTGAAGTTCTGAAGACAGGACTCGGAATGAGCAAGTACTGAAGACTGAAGACTTAAGATTCTGAAGACCCAACTAAAGTCTCTACTCATGCTTCAACTAAATACCATCAGAAGCCTTTGAAGATTTGAAGACAAATGTTACCGTTAGCAATGAGTGTACACTGTACTAGAAAGATCCATCCCATCACTTCTACAGTAAAAAGAAGATATGGTAGTACAACTTTCATCATTGCATAATGAATCTTTTCAAATAGCCAACAGCTCTTTAACGGCTCTATTTTTCACTTGGCTATATAAAGGAAAAAAGGAAGTGCTTCTAAAGTAGAGTGGATTGTGCGTGTTAAAGTCGGTTTACACGATCAAGATCACCATCATCAAACATAGCTGTTGCTGAAACACGGCCATTGTTGTTAGAACATAAAGAATCGTCTATCAACACAACAACAATCAGGAAGTACAGAAGTTGATGAACCAAGACATTGTTGGAAAACAATCAAGTCATCAACCACTTCATCATCTGAGCTATATTGAAGATCTGAAGCAAGGAGTTGTTGCTCGAAGCTTGCTCAACAAAGAAGATGAAGAAGATCTACAAGATGTCATCAACTGTCAAATCAACTTACATCTTTGTAGAATCTGAAGATAGGAAGGAGTTGTTGCTCATATCTTGCTAGAACACTCTTGTGTTCATATGTACTTAAACTTAGGAGTTTATTAGCTTATTTAGAAGCAATCAATGTAATCTCCAGAACAACTAATTCTATGTGAATTAGGATTCCTCAAGTGATCAGTGCGATTGGAGACTTGAGAGGACAATGGTTGGGTGTCATTGTGGAAATCCTAAAATATGGTCAATGATAGTCATATCTCAAAGAGGACCAATTGTGAGTCAGACTCTTGTGAGATCACTGATGGAACTCATTGAAAATCCTGGAAGAATGGTCAGTAAACGTTATATTCGTTAACTCGGATCACTGAACGTTTAGCTGTGAAAATCCTGATAGGAGATCTTGCGAGATTGGATTCTATTAGATCAATGTTTGTTATATTCATTAACTTGGATCATTGAACGGTTCCGTGTGGGTTAGTCACATCTGCGGTTGTGCAGGTTGTTAGTCACCGACGTTAGCCCGTGCATCTGTAATTGGTTCTGATTATAGTGGATTAAGTCCTTGTGATCAAGGCAAAATCACCTTGGAAGGGTGGACTGGACTAACTTAAGATTTGCTCAAGGGGACCAGGATATATCGTGTGTTCTTTACTCTTGCTTGTGCTTTGATTTATTGTTTATGTTTCTATATCGGTTATCAGAACCTTGCATAGCAAGTCAGAACCTTGCAACTCAACTCTGATAAGCTTCCGCATTGCAAGTCTGATTCATGCATCACTAATTCAGATTCTCCTTATTGCTTATGCTTCATGCATCGCAAAATCTAAATGACGCATCGCAAGTCAGAGTCTCTTAATGTAACTCTGATATTCTCTTAGCGCATTAACGATAAGAGGTGAAAAGTTTTAAAGAGTTAAAAACACAATTCAAACCCCCCCCCCCTTTCTTGTGTCTTTCTCACACCTTCATTTGGATGGGACATCTTGGTTTGCTTTCCAATTTGACACTCACCACAAATTCTTCCATCCTTTATCCTTAGCTAGGGAATTCCTCTGATAACTTTTGTATACACAATCTACTTCATACCTTTCATATGTAAATGACTAAGCTTTTGGTGCCACAGTTGAACTTCATCTTCTTTAGGCATCAAACATGTAGGAGATCATTTTGTTGATTGAGGTGTCCATAAGTAACAGTTATTCTTAGATCTGACTCCCCTCATTAAAACTTCATCTTTGTCATTAGTAACCACACATTCATACTTAGTGAAATTGACTTTCAATCCTTGTTCACACAACTAACTTATGCTTATCAAGTTGGCAGTCAATCCTTTTACAAGTAACACATTCTCAAGACTAGGAATCCTGAACAGGCTAATCTTCCAACCCCTTGAATCTCTCCCTTGGCACTATCCCCAAAGGTAACATAACTAGTAGAGTGTGACCTAATGTTGACCAGGAAGTCCTCTACACCTGCCAAGTTTCTAGAACATCCACTATCAAAATACCAGTCTTCTCTAGCTGAAGCTCTAAGAGAAGTATAAGCAATAAGTGAAGTGATAGCTTCTTTGGGAACCCATTCTTTGTAATGTTAATCACTTCATGATTAACCTTGGGCTGAACAGATGACCTTGGATATCCATACAGTCTAAAACAGAAGTGCTTGATATGTCCAAATCTACCACAGTAATGACATCTCTAATGTAAGGCCTTGATTCCTGCTTGAGAATTTTGATGTCTGGCATGATGTTGAAACATTTTTTTTGACATCATTGGCTCTTTCTTCTTTCTAGTAGGGATAGATTTTGTAACCTTATGATCTCCTTTCAGAGTTTGATTATCAAACCATATGCCTTTTAAGGCACCAACCCTTTTTCCAACTTGAAGAATTTTATCTAGCATGTTAGAGCCATTATTCAACATTCTCACAGACTTGGTCAAATTTTCAAGTTTGGAGGTCAACATGGTTACCTCATCCTGCAGACTATAGATGTTGGACAAATATTCTTCCTTCTCACTTTGAATCTGAGAGATAATTTCCTATTGCTTGTCACTTCTGATACACAGCTCTTTGTAAGAAGCAGCCAATTCAGTAAAAGAGTTTTCTTCATCACTAGAATCTACATCAAATGCCCATCTTCTAGTTAGAGCAGTAACATGTTTGGCAGATTCATCCTCAGTTTCACTTTCATCATCAAACCAAGAAATAGTCAGCCCTTTATGTTATTTCTTGATATAGGTAGGGCATTCTGCTCTAATGTGTCCAAATCCATCATATTCATGACATTGAACCTCTCTATTCTGATTGGACTTTTCTTCTGTTCTTGCTTTTCTTTGAGAGTCATAGTTTCTTCCAGTGTTAGGACTGATGTTTTGGACATTGGGTCTTGACTTCCTCTTCATTTTCTTTATCACTTGGTTGAATTGTCTTCCAAGTAGAACAATTGCATTTGATATACTTTCATCAGTGTCCAGATCACGTTCTGCCACTCCATCTTTAGTGATGGAGACAAAAGGAATGCTTTTATTCTTCTTTTCTGTTCTGTCATTAATGGTCAATTCAAAAGTTTGAAGTGACCCCACAAGTTCATCAATTCTCATGTTGTTGATGTTTTGAACTTCTTCTATGGTTATTACCTTCATATTAAACCTCTTGGGAAGAGACCTGAGAATCTTCCTAACCAGCTTTTCTTCTGATACTTTCTCTCCTAGGGGCACTAAAGGCATTAGTTATTTCAAGAATATTCATATGAAAGTCATGGATACTCTCACCCTCCATCATCTTTAGGTTTTCAAATTTGGTAGTGAGCAACTGAAGTCTAGACATCTTCACCTTAGATGTACCTTCATGAGTTGTCTTGAGAATTTCCCAAGCATCCTTGGCTACAGTGCATGTGTTTATTAACCTAAACATGTTTTTGTCAACTCCATTAAATAGGGAATTCAAGGATTTGGAGTTTCTAAGAGTAGTCTCATCTTCTTTCTTGGTCCAGTCCTCTTCAGGTTTTAGATTTTCCTTCCCATCTTCATCTTCAACAACAGGATGTTTCCAACCCTTGATGATAGCTTTCCAAGCTTGCTATCCATGGATTTCAAGAAGGCCACCATGCGTGTCTTCCAATAGTCATAGTTGGCTCCATCCAAGATGGGATGTCTGTTCACATTCCCTCCTACTTCCTTGTCCATTATGCCAGAAAGGATATCTCTCTGGAGCTCACCCAAAACAAAACAGGGTGACCTGCTCTGATGCCAATTGAAATTCTGGCACACAGATGCCAGATGTCAAGATGGATGTCAGGACACTGGGATCAAGACAACAACCAACACTTATGTAGAAAAAAATAAGAGCTTGAACATAAACAATAACACAGTCAATTGTTAACCCAGTTCGGTGCAACATCACCTACGTCTGGGGGCATCCAAGGCAGGAAGAAAATTCACTATAATAGTATTAGTTCAAAGCCACAGCAAACACCCATGGGATTACAAGCTTCTCACCTAATCACTACCCGTGCTAACTTCTACCTAGGAACTCATATATATGAGACCCCTCTCACTTCCCACCACTCACACAACAATGACAAACTCAACATTAGAGAATACTGGAAGTCACCCTTCCAAAGACACAAAAATCCGTTCTTTGCTTAAAAGCTTAGGTGTGATTACAACTCAAAACCTAGTCCAATTAAAGTACCTAAGGGATACATGAATGACTCACAAATGCACAAACAACACAGTCCAACACAGATGTCAACAGACATAAGAGAGGATCACAAATAACAAATAACACAAAACTCTCTAAACCCTGAATGCTCTTTCTTTCAATACACGGCCTCTCCTATTTTCATTAGGTTTAGAACTCCTCTTTAAATATCCTTCAGATCAGCATGGGCTTGGGCTCTTTAATATAAATAAAACGCAAATCACAAATCATCAGCTTTAAATCTTCTGCACATAAATAGGAACTGACTATAAAATTTCCTAAAAAGGCTCCACGACCCTTTTTAAGAAATACAAGCAAATCTGTCAAGACAAAAGTTCCTAAAATATCCCCCCTTGGATTGCAACACTGTATGAATTAAAATAATATCAAATCTCACACTTTAAATACCAAATCATCCCAGCCCTAAACTTCTGGTATAACATGTCTTAGTCACATGTACCAACATTGTAACATCCCCTTCTACACCCTCAGGCAATTAAAGCGATAACAATTAATCAAATTTTCATCAGAGTATATTTAAAACATTCACGGCATAGACCGAGGGGTCACATCAATTGAAACAAATAAACATAAACCTGCTCATAAAGATATGCAACATTCAGGTAGTGATACAAACAGAGGAACTCAATTCCTACTACCCACAATTCAGATACAGAATAAAAGCGGAAAATTTGTACTGAATCTCATATATATACATCATGAAAAGTTTGTCAGTCAAATACAATCATACATGTACAATCCCAAAAGAAACATATACATATACACACAAATCACCAACGGTCTCCCTAACTACCCGGTGCCACATATCAGAGTCGACCGACAAAAGAATGAAGACATAAGCTTCACAAAAAGACCTCCAGCAATCTAATCTGCAATGCCTCATAGAGCATTAAAGCAGCAGAAGGGTGAGAAACACAATCATAATATAATTGCATATAATTATATAACAACACAAAATTACACACATAAATATTCTCACCACAATGTACAATAGAATCCAAATGCCACACAACACCATACATATCTCATTTATCCATCACCAATGCATATCAATTATACACAATACAATTATCACCAACATATATCAATTCATCAATTTCATCCATAATTCTATACACGATCAATCCATTCACAATTCTCACACATAGTCAATCATATTCATGATTTATGCAAATGCACAGAGACCGACACAACGACTCTATGCAATGCATATGCGGTACCATCCATCCATCAATCTCATCACTAGTTCACTTAGGAACTATTGGAACCATCGCTCGTTACATAATGTAACTCCCCGTCGGGTATACGATGTTCCCCGTCGCTTTCAGTCCTCTTTGTATAAGGCGCACAATGTTTATGGATCGCTTTCAGTCCTCTTTGTATAAGGCTCACGATCCGATCGCTTTCGGTCCTCTTTGTATAAGGCTCACGATCGTCTATACTCATCGCTTTCAGTCCTCTTTGTATAAGGCTCACGATGTTATAGCGGATTCCCTCTGGAACCAAACCGTCGCTCACACCCCACATGGGCACACGACATTACAAGAATGCATATCATGATGCTTGGCATACAATGACTCATGACATTCTAATGCACACATATACGCAACCATAATCATGCATATATCATCAAATACAACACATTACATTTACGTGCCCTTAGGCCACAATTCATCATCACAACATGTATTTCATGCATTTTCATCTCACCACAGCACACAAGTCATACAACATTCATAGAGATAACACCTTATACGATACACATCAATCCACATGATTAAAACGGAAAAAGTCGACAAAACGACACTATTTCAAATTCCCGACATAAATTAATCGGCCAACAATCTCGAAATCATTTTTACAAGAAAGAACATTTCATAAGCTTTCCAACGATATAAAGAACGTTCAAAACGGATAATCAGATCAAAAGTTATGTAATTAAAAAGAAAGTAAAAATGTGAAAAACCCTAAAAACCGTCCGGCACAACCCATAAACCGCCCGGCACTTGTCCTTCGCCGCTACTTCGCCCGGCGAAGCAGAGGCATCACCAGTTCTCCCCAAATGACTAAATAGAGTCAGAATCGTGTAAAGGCTGCGCCTCTCAAAAACCGCCCGGCGAAATCACGAACCGCCCAGCGAAATCAGAGAACCACCCGACACTTTACACCAGATGCAGAAAAATTCTGCTTCGTGTTACATTGTTCCATAACCCCAAAAACCCCATTTTTCCCAACCAAACCATTTCCAATAGCAACACAAACCTCAGCAATTGTTCATACATATCACATGATCATACTACAAGATTCGTATCGATTTTCGTCCGTGAAAACATCGATTTCTAGTCGTTTACGCGTTTTCGACCTATAACCGAAAAACTATGGAAAAAGGCAAGACAACATGCAAATACATATACATAATCATACACAATGATAAGATAATCGAGTTTCGCACCCTTACCCGATAAAATTGTGTTTTAGAAAGTCGGTTGATCGATTCTCTTGATTTCCAAGATTTCTCTCTTTTTTTTCCTTTTTCCTCTTCTCTTTCTCTTCTCTTTTCTTCTCTTCTTACTATTTTTCTCTCTTTCTATTTCCTATTCATACTAACTTAGGAAAAATAAATGAAAAGACCAAAATACCCCCACACTCAAATATCTCGCAAACGATCCCAAAACGCGACAAAATATAATCACGACTAAAAATAACGTATTTTCAGATAAAAGTCGGAAATAAAATAATCAAAACAACTCGATTAAATAAAACGGACTAAAACTGGGTCGTTACAAACATCATGCTGATCATGTTGTCTGACTAACTTGTCATGACATCTGTCTCAACATCTTGCTGAAAACTATTTTAACAAAATTTCTGCCAATCCAAAACCACAAAACTTACAATGAGTGAAGCTAAAGGTTGGATGGCGCCTATTATCCGATATCTAATTCGAAACGAGCTACCCGAGGAAGAAGTAGAAGCAAAACGGATAAAAAGAATATCTGCGAGGTATATCATAGTGGCTGATTGCTTGTATAAAATGGGGAGATCGACCCTAATGTTAAGGTGCATCTCGGAGGAAGACTCGAGTTGTGTTATGAAGGAAGTACATGAAGGAATTTGTGGAAGTCACATTGGAGGAAGGGCATTATCAGCAAAAATACTAAGAGCATGGTACTACTGGCCGACCATGTTACATGATTGCGAGCAGTTTTTAAGTCGATGTGAGAAATTCCATATATTTTCTCCTTTTATTCATTCACCAGCAGAAGCGTTGCACTCAGTGTTCTCACCATGGCCATTCTATTAATGGGGAGTGGATACTCTAGGCCCTTTTCCTCTAGTAGCGGGACGACTAAAATTCGTGATAGTGGAGGTGGACTACTTCACCAAATCGGTTGAGGCAGAGGTCGTAGCATGAATCACGCCAGAAAAGATTCGTCGTTTGTGTCTAACAACGATGTACAATTTTCTAATACACAAGTTGTTGAGTTCTGTAAGGATCTCGAAATACATAATAGATTCATCTCGGTTGAACACCCATAGGCGAACGATCAAGCAGAAGAAGCAAATAAAATTATTCTATCCGGAATAAAAAAAGAAGTTGGATGAGGCTAAGGGACTATGAACCGAATACTTATGTAACACCTTAAATATCCCCTGCGTAATTTAAAAATAAAACACAAACATTAGTTAGGATGCTACAAATCAACAACACCTACCTATACATTAAGATATGTAACACATGCAACCTTTAAAAATTATTAATAGTAATAATAATAATAATAAATCTTGTCTGAAAATCAACTTTATTAAAGCAGCGGAAAATCAACATCAACTAATTAGGACATAATCATGTTTTCAAAATAAACATAAATAACCACGACTCAAGAGATATCCAAAAATATCCAACCAACATAAAAGACATAAAACATTCTATAACCCCGGTGTTACACATTAGAGCAGACACCAACACTAAAATAAAACGGAAGACTTCATCTACCACTCACATCAACTCCTCTACTGTGAGTTATCTGCACGATGCTTATGTAAAGGCAACATTCAAACAGAGTGGATGAGATATCATAATTATATAAAGGAAATTATAATAATAAGCAAGCATCCAATTATTACATGCATAATCACTTATTCCACAACATACATCCACACAATCAACACAACTGTGAGGGCTAAGGTCTTTCATCTATTTCGGTTTTAATGATGTCAACAAATAAGATAGTCATTAGATTGTAATTTGAGCGGTATCACTTCATTGTCGGGAAAATTTCATCTAACCATCAATGTTCATGTGTCTAAACATATAGGAAGAAGTCTACATAGTTTCTACTTGTGCATGATCATAATATTGATGTTTGGTATACTTGTTTCGATCTTGGTCAACAAAAACGTGCAGAAAAATGAGTTTTTGAAAATCTGCAGGTCTTGAGTCGACCTAAGGTGAACATGAGTCGACTCATGTTGTTTTGAACAAGTTCTGTGAAAAGTTTGGGAAAGCGCACGCTGACCCCCCTGTTGCATGGGTCGACGCATGCTTATGGAAATTTAAATTTCTGCAAAATCTGCAGGCTTGCGTTGACGCAAGGTATTGATGGGTCGGCGCATGGTTTCAAAATTTGCGTAGACAATCCTACGGGATAGCTCACGCCGACCCTCATTAAAGGGCCGGTCGACCCAACTCAGTCTGAACTGATTTTTTGCATTTAGTTTTTTCTGTTATTTCTGTTACTTCATATTGTAGGTCACATTACTCATTATAAATAGTTGGGTCAGCTCACATTTCAGAAAAACAAGAAACGTGAAAATAGATACCAATCTTTCTCTTCATCTTCATCTTCAACCTTGAGTAAACAAACAATCACACATAATCATCTTTGTTTGTGTCGCCCATTGTTTTGAAGTGATAACATTCAGAATTAGGAAGTGTTGTGATCTTGATTTCTGGGTTGAGAATTGGTAGGTGTTTCTTGAATAAAACCTTAGGTTTTATCCTCCAAGAATCAAGGAGATTTTGGGGGGTTTTTGGCACAAACCGTTTCGTTCTACAGGGATTCAGCCGTGCGAAGGTAACCGAAGAACAGAGTATTTATTCGGTTTAGTAGCTACAGTCGGAGGATCGTAGAAGAAAGGTTTGGGGATCGAATTGCGGAAGATCGAAATCGACTGAGTGAAGGTGACTGAAGAACGGTGGTTTCTTGCAGTCTAGTAGTGTGAGACGGTGATTTGTTCAACCGAATTCGAGGCACTTGATTTGTCTTGAATCAAGGGGAGAGAAGACTCTGCATCAACAATTAAAGACGTTTAAGGGTTTGGATGTTCATAGTTCTTCTCTTGTATAAACAATTTACAAACAGCAACATATATATATCTCAATTCCAATTGTGGAATTGGGGGCAGAGGTTCCCAAAGCGAGGATGATTGGGGAACTTCCTAATCAAATCGTGTTTGTCCTCTCTTTCCATTAACTCTTTACGTTTGATATCATTCAAATTTATGAAGTTTAAATTGATCAAAATTTTGGAGATAGTGTTATCTTGAGCTGATAAATTGTTTTGTAAATTTGATACAATCCCTTGGATTGTATTTAGGATCAGCTCAACATCACATTACTTGGAAATCTGCACTTAGTGTGTTTACGCACACCAAGTGTTCGATAATTTGTTTCAAAGCAAATTCGAACCTATTTGCATTTAATTGTTTGTCAACCTATCTCGTTGGATTGGATTAATATCAAGCAAATAAAACAGTGTTGATTGCGTTCAAATTTTGTTGAATAATCTAAATTTTTTCTCATCCGATATTTCATTCCTAATATTGTCGTGCATATTCGATCCTCTTAGTAGAGGTTCGTTGTAGATGTAATTCAGTGGTCGCTTCCGTCAAACTTTTTAAAACCAATTTTTTGGAAAGCCATTTGCGTGTAAAACTCGAGGGATCTATTCAACCCCCCTTCTAGATCCTAGCCATCGTCTAACAAGTGGTATCACGAGCTCTGGTTTATCTGGTGCTTCGGTAAAACTTCTTGGAATATGGCGAATGAACCTAAAGGGGCTTATAATAGAGATCCGGTTTTTACAGGCGAGAATTACAGCTACTGGAAGGATTATATGCGCGTCCATATAAATTCCATAGATCGGAAGGTTTGGAACGTTATTTTAAACGGTCCTATGGAAATTACAATGACCAACGCTGAAGGCGTTGTTGTTCCCAAACCCGAAGCTCAATAGAATGAGGAGGACGAGAAAAAGTACAGCTATGATTGGAAGGCTCGAAATATGTTGATCTCCTCTTTGGGAGTTGACGAGTATTATCAAGTCTCTCATTTTGAAACGGCCAAAACCATGTAGGATGCTTTACAAGTAGCCCACGAAGGCACTAATGATGTTAAAATGGCCCGTATCAACACACTAACGTATGAGTTTGATCTTTTTCACATGAAGCAAGGGGAAACCATTGCGGATATGCAAAAACGATTTACTCATATTATCAACAAATTGCATGTACTTGGTAAACCAATTCCAAACGAGGGTGCTACTAATAAGATTTTGAGGTTTCTTAACAGGGAATGGCAGTCGAAGGTCACCGCGATCAAGGAGGCCAATAATCTAGCTACTCTAGACCTCACCACATTATTTGGCAAACTCGATGAGCATGAGCAAGTGCTCATTAGCCTCGAAAAACATGAGAAGAGTATAAAGAAGGAGAAAACAAAAGATACGGAAAAGAAGTCGATTGCTCTTAAGGCTTCTTGTTTAAAGTCCACATCTAAAGAGCAAAGTGATGATGAAACCAACAATGACGAAGATGATGACTCCGATGATGATATGAGTCTATTTGTGAAGAGATACAATATGTATGTTTGGAAGAATGAAATTCAACACTCAAATAAAAATTTAGTCAAATTTAGGAGGCAATCTAGAAATGAAGGAAATAAGAATGGCAAGGTTAAAGGAACGGGTTACAACTGTGGAAAATCCAGGCACTACAAGCCAGATTGTCCATCACTCAGGAAAGACAAGGATAAGGATAAGGATAAGAATCGTCAACACAAAAAGTCAAACAAGTCTAGACGAGCATACATCACTTGAGAGAGCGATAGCAAGTCGGAAAAAGATGACAACTCAAGTGACGAAAGTGAATCCGTTAATTTATGTCTTATGGCACGTCAAAACAAGAAGAAAGAGGTAAAACACTCTAAATATGATCATTCTAAAAGTATGTCTCATTTAGAATTACAAAAGGATTTTGATATGTTGCACCACGAGGCTAAGGAAGCTTTTCAACGCTTAGCCTCGAACAAAAATATTTTTAAATATTTGGAGGAAAAGGTTTCCGATTCCGAAAAGGAATTGGAAGCTCATAAAAACTCCATGGTGGATGCATCAAAAGCTAAGATTGATGAGAATAAGTCTCCATGGTTCAAGTTTGGGGGTTGTGATACTTGTCATATTTGGCAAAAAGAGGTGAGAACCCTTAAGGCCAAATTAGACAAGGCTCATAAGCCTAAAGTTACGTTTGCTATTGACCGATCACATTATCGAGAAAGTATGAATAATCCGTATCAAAAGTATACGTATGTGATTCGAGATAGAGATAGCAAAGGTAAATTCCAAATGAACCGTGATTGCCTATATTGTTGCAAGCTTGGTCATACTATTGCTAAATGTCGTTTTAGAAGATTTCTTGTTCCAAAAGGCATTTATCAATGGTTGCCCAAGTGCGATCTTGGTTTCACTTACCGTAAAGGACCCAATGAGAATTGGGTACCTACTCTCCCTTGATTGTTTTGTAGGTGCATAGTCTTGAGACCACTGAAAGAAGATTGGTTCTGGACAGTGGCTGCTCAAGACATATGATAGGAGACATATCTCTTTTCATCGACTTTGTGGCGAAGAAAAAGGGGTTTGTCACCTACGGAGATAACAATAAGGGATAGATTCTCGGCAAAGGTAGTGTAGGTAACCCCTCATCTACTACTATCTCTGATGTGCTGCTTGTGGAAGGCCTTAGACACAACCTTTTAAGTATTAGTCAACTATGTGACAAGAGTTATAAAGTATCATTTTCAAAAGATTGTTGCATAGTTAAAGATAGTGACAAAAAGGATGTGTTTAAGGGCTTGAGGGTGAACAATGTCTATATGCTAGACTTAAATGAGGTATCGTTGAATAGAGACAAGTGTCTAGTCACTATGAATGAAGATTCATGGTTGTGGCATAGACGGTTGGCTCATATCAATTTTGATTTAGTTAACAAAATAGTCTCTAAAGACCTAATCATCGGTTTGCCCAAAATCAAATTCACAAAGGATCATCTTTGTGATGCTTGTCAAATGGGGAAGCAAACAAGGATCTTATTCAAATCTAAAAACATCGTTTCAACTATAAGACCCCTTGAGCTCCTCCATATGGACTTATTTGGACCATCTAGGATCAAAAGCCTAGGTGGTAACTATTATGGTTTTGTAATAGTCGATGACTTTTCTAGGTTTTGCTGGACTATTTTCTTAGCAAATAAGAGTGATACCTTTTCGGCCTTTGAAAATTTTGCTAAGTTATCTCAAAACAAGTTAAACACGAACATTGTGTCAATTCGAAGTGATCATGGGGGTGATTTTGAAAACCATTTGTTTGAAGCATTTTGTGAATCCCATGGAATTGATCATAATTTTTCCGCACCACGTACCCCTCAACAAAATGGGGTGGTGGAACGTAAAAATAGAATTTTGGAGGAACTTGGAAGAACTATGATCAATGAAAGTGGACTTCCAAAATACTTTTGGGTCGACGCCATTAGTACGGCTTGTTACATTTTGAATAGGGTGCTCATCTGGCCTTTTCTAAACAAAACACCGTATGAACTTTTAAAAGGGCATAAGCCAAATATTTCTCACCTTCATGTCTTTGGTTGCAAATGTTTCGTGTTAAACAATGGAAAAGAGACATTGGTAAGTTTGATGCCAAGGTCGACGAGGGTATTTTTCTTGGATACCCTCAGTCAAGTAAAGCTTATAGAATTTATAATAAAAGGTTACGAAATGTTGAAGAGTCGGTACACGTTACTTTTGATGAGTCTTATCCGAAAAATGTCGGAGAAGGTAGTTCTTTTCATGGTGCAGGTGTATCTTCAGAAGACATACTCAAGGACACTATAAAGGAATTGATCGGCCCAAAGCAATGCGTATTGAGGAGGAAAAGGATCACCAACCTATGAAGAGTGAGGAGGATCATCCAACTAATGAAGATGACCTTCCTCCAGCATGGAAGTCTTCCAAAGACCATCCAATAGACAATATCCTCGGTGACATCTCTAAGGGAGTAACCACGCGCTCTAAACTTAGTAACTTTTGTTATTACTCCGCTTTTGTGTCACAAGTTGAACCTAAAAACGCAAAGGAGGCATTACTCGATGAGCATTGGTTTTTATCAATGCAAGATGAACTAAATCAATACAGGAGAAATGAGGTTTGGGACCTTATCCCCCCTCTGCGAGATCATCGAGTAATCGGCACCCGATGGGTGTTTAGGAATAAACTTGATGAAAACGGAGTTATAACACGTAATAAAGCGCGGCTTGTAGCGCAAGGCTATAACCAAGAGGAAGGAATCGACTATGAGAAAACTTATGCGCCGGTTGCCCGACTCGAGGCTATACACCTTTTACTTGCTTATGCTTGCACTAAGAACTTCAAATCATTCCAAATGGATGTTAAAAGTGCTTTCCTTAATGGATACATAAATGAAGAGGTTTATGTTGCCCGACCTCCGGGTTTTGAATCCCATGAATATCCCGATCATTTCTATAAACTTAAACGTGCTTTATACAGACTTAAACAAGCCCCTAGGGCTTGGTATGAACGTCTAAGAAATTTTTTACTTGATCAAGGGTATTCAAGAGGAAAGGTTGACACAACCCTCTTTATTAAACGTCAAGGAAAACACTTAATCTTGGTACAAATTTATGTTGACGATATTATCTTTGGGTCTACTAACATGTCCTTGGTCAAGGAGTTTTCTAGTTTGATGCAGGGGGAGTTTGAAATGAGCATGATGGGGGAGCTCAACTATTTCCTTGGATTGCAAATTAAACAACTCGAAGAGGGCATATTCGTGAGTCAAACGAAATATTGTCTTGAGCTTCTCAAACATTTCGACATGCTAAACTGCAAAGCAATAGATACTCCAATGCCAACTAGTGCAAATCTTGATCGTGACGAAAATGGTAAGGATGTAGAGGTAAAGAAGTATCGAGGTATGATTGGATCTCTTCTTTATCTTATTGCATCACGACCCGACATTATGTTCAGTGTATGCATGTGTGCGAGGTATCAAGCACGTCCCAAGGAATCCCACCTAAAAGCAGTTAAGCGCATACTTTGATACCTCTCCGGTACTCCAAAGTACGGGCTGTGGTATTCCAAAAGTAGTGTTTTTTCCTTAGTTGGCTATTTCGATTCCGACTTTGCCGGGTGCAAATCGGATAGGAAAAGTACTAGTGGCACGTGTCACTTTTTCGCAAATTCCTTGGTGAGTTGGCATAGCAAGAAACAGGTTTCCATTGCCTTGTCAACAACCGAGGCAAAATACGTTGCCGCCGACACTTGTTGTGCTCAAGTCCTATGGCTTAAGCAACAATTGCTTGATTTCAATTTAAAACTTGAGTGTATTCCCTTTTTGTGAGATAACACTAGTGCTATTAACGTAACTAAGAACCCCGTATTACATTCACGCACCAAGCATATCGAAATACGTCATCATTTCCTTAGGGATCATGTAGAGAAAGGTGGTGTGGTCTTTGAGCATGTTGATACTAAAAATCAACTTGCTGGCATTTTTACAAAACCACTAGCTACAGACCCTTTCTTTCACATCCGTAGGGAACGTGGCGTTCTCGACATCTCGGATCGTGTTTGATATTCCTCTAAGATATTTGCTCTTCATATATATATATATATATATATATATATATATATATATATGCTTGTTTATGTTTTTGACTAACAATGCAAAGAGTCATTGAGCTATATGTGAGTGCTCTCACCGTTCATCATGATCAAGGTAATATCGTTCCGCTTTGTAAATTCCTTTTAAGTATGTGTACCATGTTGAGTGCTTTACTACAAGAAAATTCGTGTATTATGACGGTTTTTTTTATTACGACGGTTTTGACTATCGCAATGTATGAAGTACAACAGTTTTGCAACTATCACAGAACTTGGCGTTGAGAGCATGATTTGTGACGGTTTAGATAATTGTCGCTCCAACTGTCGTAACATGTAGCGACGGTTATTAAACCGCCTCCAAAGAAAAATTGTGAAGGTTCTGAACCGTTGCCAAAATAAATTGTAAATAATTAAAAATTTTAGGTTACGACGGTTACAACCGCCGTAATTTGCGAAATTGTTTTAAAAAAAATTTAACATGCTTTTATTTACAAATTTCAATAAATATATTTTTATGAAAACTAAATTACATCCTTAATTAAAATTATAAACTAATTCATAAACTAAAATATATATATTATTTATTTATATAAAATAATTTAATAAAACATAAATAAATCATACATTAACAATGAAAAGAATTCTATACTTTAGATATATAAAGTAGAGTTATACCTAATGTTCAATTATTATTTAATAATACTCTACTAAGACTATACAAGAAATTGTGAAAAACAAGAAATTGTGAAAAACATAGTTAATGTCGGAATTGAATTTGTTGACATAGTTAGGTTGATGGTATAACATATGAACCTGTTCTTCATATGAGAAGGTATTTGAGTCTCTCCGAGGCTTCAATGATGGACTCTCTGGCCAAAAGCACTAATTCTTATATACCCTTCACCACCTGGACCAAAACCACTGCCTGGAACTGTTATTATGTGTGTATTCTCAAGAATTTCACCAAAGACATCCCAAGATTTTAAGCCAGTAAAACGGACCTAAACATAGGGTGCATTTTTACCTCCATAAACTGTCCGACAGGTCAAAGCATTGACCAGTATTCTTGCATTCTCCATGTAGTAGTCAATATGGGACTTCATAGCCTGAGAAATTTTCCAAAACATTATCTATTTAGAAACAAACACACAGTAGCAGATCGGTTTCATAGAGTTCAAGGAAAGTAATTAAGATACAATATTTTGCATCGTCCATTGTATTCATACCGAAAGGCTGACATAGATGTTATGGGTCATTTTTTTCATGTATTCCATCTATCTCTTAAATTATTCTGTAAAGGAGCTGAATGAAACAAAAGTTTCACGTTCGGTTTTGAATTAGAGACGTTTATTCTTAAACGTCGCCTATAACCCTTAGCCTTCCAAGCTAATGATGCGGGTTCGATTCCCGCTACCCACTTAATTGAACTTGAAATGAAGCACAAATAGGAATTTTGACAAGTTATACTGGAGGCTCTGGTGGACTAGCATGCCTTCCACATTGAAGTATATACATAGCAAAATGTAGTTTTTATCTAGATGGAATATTAACCAAACATGTGGGTGGCTCCAGTAGCAACCATGATCAGAAAGTATATACATAATTGCATAGAGAAAATAATGTATTCGCCAAATTTAATGAAATCTCATACCTAACCAAGGAGCATCATCTATAAGTCTAGCATGATCAGTGCGGCAAGATGATTGTGTTTGTGGTGCAACACTGTTATAGCCCCCCCCCCCCCCCCTCCAACAGTGAGTAGATAAGCTATGGTAATCCAATCTCTGGCACATTTAGAAACCTACACACAACAAAAGCATCAATGTTGAAATCTTAGTCAATTATTGTTAAACATGACCTGTGTAACCATGTAATAGAAAGCTTACTCCAAGAACAGGCTAAATTTCATAAATTAAAAAATCTTCACTCTCTTTTCCTTACACATTACAGTTTAGCCTGCTCAAATAATTTAAAGAATATCATTGCATAATTTGATCCAGCCGACTACCGGATGTATTGTTGTTATAGTAATATATGTATAAAATAGTAAAGATAAGATTATGTTGTATAACTTATGTATAAATCCTACTGTTTAGTATGCAAATTCACCTCTGATTGTATTTTTCATGTTAGTGGAAGTTTAGCTTTGTCAAATCAGTATAAACATGTTTCACACTAAATTAATTCTTTCAAATTAGCCAAATGTTAATTAATTTCTTTTTGGACTCTGGTGGAAAATACAAAAAAAAATTATTTAAGTGGCCTAGGCACCTCAGACTTGTCATCATCATGTTGTTTGTATGGTTTCCTTCCATCCAAAGTGAGAAAAAGAAATTACAAACACAAAACAACAAAAGTAGAGACATAATAATAAAAGCCTACTTCATATAATAAAAACCACAAAATAATAAGATAACATATTGTCATTTTTCTCAAAACAATTTTTCCTAAAATGAGAAAATTTTAAATTAATTATCTAAAATACTCACACGTTTATCTTAAGCACAAAAGAATCCAATGAATACATAAAAAAATATCTACACTGCTTAGACTTTAAGTACACTTCACAAGCAAATTAAAAGTTTCATTATTTGGTGTGAGAATAGCTTAGAGTGTTGAATATGGCATTGAGAGGTAAACCATTATTAGCCACCAACACCAACAACATAGGCACAGATGTTTTCCAAGCTGGAAACATTAGTTGGAAACAATTCAGTGTTAACACATCCCCAAAACCATTGTTGGTGTTTGTACCAACAGTGGAAGGAACATACCCTGTCATATTGTTTTGCCATGGTTATGCCATTTCTAATAGTTACTACTCTAAGCTCTTGGGCCACATAAGTTCTCATGGATTCCAAATACGCATCCACATTTATGAAAGAGTTTCCACTTTTATGAAAGATGAAAAACACATCCACATTTAATTGTGAGTTTTTCCAATAGCATATGGAGAGCTGACACAAATACTTAGCAAAAAAGAATAACAAACCAGGAGACAAGAAGTAAAGTAACACATACATGTGGATGCATTTCCATCCTCCCACCGACGATGATCAATCCTGTATTCCCATGCTTCAGAGTATAATTGCTTACAGAGATTGAAACCTCTCTATGGTGAGCATTATGGGGAAAATCCTCCTGTTAAAAACCACTAAAACAATTAATAAACTCAACATAACACAACGAGATAATAAAAAAATTTACCTGAAAAATTCTATCTACTGAAATATAGCATAACATAAACACCATACCTGCATATTATTTTCCCACAACTTCTGTAGGTTGGAATCAAAACACATTACAAACCAACCCGACGTCACTACAACCAAAACCTGTTTATGCGGTTGCCCAATTTTATGGCGGTCAATATAGCCCGTGGCCATAGCAACCGGACGTCTCCCAAACATGACACACACTTTATCAGGCAACAAAGACACCTCGGCCAACAAGCGTACCTCACTGAATCCTTCATCAACACGCCTACTATGTGGTTCCAAATTCTGATACACCCATCATCATAGATACAAATCTCAGTTACAACTACAACAACTTGGATCATTCCTAACAAACGAACTAACAAATTGGGAAGGATACCAAATCAAGCATGAAATTTTGCAAAAATTCGGAAATGAAAGGACCTGAATTTTGGCATCGTGAGTAGCTACGAGAACTTCTTTTTTACCATCACCGTTGAGATCGGCAACTAAGGAAGGGGGGAGGCGTTCGGCTTCGTATTTGATTGGATGTTCATCGGTTAGGTGCACCCATGCGTATTTGAAGGAAACGCCGCCATCTTGCTCCTTGGCAATTAAAGATGCCTATTACCCCGATCAGCTTGTTCAGGTTCCAAATTTTCAACAGACTGTAAAAGAACAAAAAATAATATAGTAGTTCAGTAAGAATGAAAACTGGTCAGAAAATTATGGGAAATTAAACTAATACTAACAACTTAACTTACCTTTTACCATCCACTACATGATCTTGAAACAAACAATCTCGAGTAGGACGACCTGCATATCTTGTTCTCAAGACTCAATCCCATTTAGGAACAACAACATTACATACAAATCAGAAGCAAGAAAGTTTTTAGAAGTTACAAGAACAACAACATTAGATACAAATCAGAAGCAAAATTGAAATTAAGAACAATTTAAGGTTTGAGAAAGAGAGATACCAAGGCGCGGTTATGGACAATTGTTGGAAGCTTACGTATCAAGCTGAGATAGAGATGCGTGAGATCAAAAACCCTAAAATCAGAAACAGTTATGCGAAGATGTGAGAGAGATACGTGAGTTGAGAGATGCCCAGAAACCTAAAATGAAAAACAAATGTTTTCCCTCTTCCTCCAATTAAGTGTAATGCCACCGTCACAACCCTCTTCTTCCAATTTCTCCAATTATGCGCGTTGTAGAAGTTTTAGGGGACGACAGTTCATAAACTGCCGTGGCTCCTATTTCGCGCTTTCAAGGAGGACGGTTCCAACCGTCGCGACCCCTTCATTTTCACTTGAAATATAAGTTTTATTTACAAAATATCATTTTATTTTGCATATTATTTTTAAATAAATATATGAGATTTGGCTTAGAAAAATAATATTAAATTTTTTTATTAAAAATTTAAAAAATAATTTTACTTTTACAATAAAATATTACAATTATTAATAAATTTTAATAGTTTTTGTGAATTATTAAATTTAAAATAATACTTTTAATAATTTTAAAATAAACTTAATTTATTTAATATTTGGAATTTTTTAAAAAATTGTTTAATAAAATTTTGAGAAAAATACTCAAAATATTTTATCATTTAAATCAATTTTAAAAAGTGAGAAATATGCATATAATCGTGTATTTATCAAAACAATTATATATAAAATATTTATAATATTTTAAAATAAATTGAGTCAAATAATAAAATATTTAAAAAAACTAGTTATTACTTAAAATACATGAAAAGTAAGGTTATGCATGATTAGACAAACTTAACTATTTGTGTAGTTTATAATTCAAATTAATGATTGCGACACTAGTTCAAACTGTCGTATGAACTGTCGCTAAAATCCAGAAAACACACACATTACGACAGTTGAGACTCAACTGTCGCGATTCAAGTGTCGTAAAATGACTATTTTCTTGTAGTGTTTACAATTGATGTTTATTACATATTTTAGCATATATTATTCATTTGGATGTTTGATCTATGTGTTTGCATGTTTATTTATCTTATTTTGGAACATTTGTATGCAAAAATTTAAATTTTTCCATGTTTCACTTGGATGAGTCGACCAAAGGATGCCATGGGTCGACTCATGAACTGAAATTTTTCTTAAGAAAAAACAACCGGGTTAGCACGCGCCTACCTGCGGTCAGCACATCTCAAATTTTTACTTGATGGATTTTCATCATATTACTTGTGTTTTGATTCTATGTTTTTGTTGTTTGGTTGCATGTTATTTCGGTTTGTTTTAATTTGAACTATGTTTCAGTTTGTCCTTGACTTTATGTCTTGAACTATGGAATGAATTGTGTTTGCTTCTTGCGTTCCGTTTTTATTCGTTTATACTATTGCATTTACTGCATCATATGTGGATGCTTGTTAGTGTCGCTGTTTTGCAAATTGGTGAATGAACCATTACTTATTATGATGATATCTCTTTGGCCACCTTCTTTTACTCTTTTTGATGTTGTCAAAGGGGGAGAAGGATACTAGCAGCAGAATACTAAAGCAGCAGATATTAAAGTGTTAAAGATAGGGAGAGTTTCTCCGTTCTCAAATTACAATCAAGAGAAAGATAAACAGTGTTGCCATCATAAAAAAGGGGGAGTATGTGAGGGCTAAGGTCTTTCATCTATTTCAGTTTTAATGATGTCAACAAATAAGATAGTCATTAGATTGTAATTTGAGCGGTATCACTTCATTGTCGGGAAAATTGCATCTAATCATCAATGTTCATGTGTCTAAACATATAGGAATAAGTCTACATAGTTTCTACTTGTGCATGATCATAATATTGATGTTTGGTATACTTGTTTCGAGTCTTGGTCAGCAAAAACGTGCAGAAAAATGAGTTTTTGAAAATCTGCAGGTCTTGAGTCGACCCAATGTGAGCATGAGTCGACTCATGCTGTTTTGAACAAGTTCTGTGAAAAGTTCAGGAAAGCGCACGATGAACCCCCTGTTGCATGGGTCGACGCATACTTCTGGAAATTTGAATTTATGCAAAATCTGCAGGCTTGCGTCGACGCAAGGTATTGATGGGTCGACGCATGGTTTCAAAATTTGCGTAGACAATCCTACGGGATAGCTCACGCCGACCCTCATTAAAGGGGGCGGTCGACCCAACTATGTCTGAACTGATTTTTTGTATTTAGTTTTTTCTGTTATTTTTGTTACTTCATATTGTGGGTCACATTACTCATTATAAATAGTTGGGTCAACTCACATTTCAGAAAAACAAGAAACGTGAAAATAGATACCAATCTTTCTCTTCATCTTCATCTTCAACCTTGAGTAAATAAACAATCACACATAATCATCTTCGTTTGTGTCGTCCATTGTTTTGAAGTGATAACGTTCAGAATTAGGAAGTGTTGTGATCTTCATTTCTGGGTTGAGAATTGGTAGGTGTTTCTTGAATAAAACCTTAGGTTTTATCCTCCAAGAATCAAGGAGATTTTGGGGGTTTTTCGCACAAACCATTTCGTTCTACAGGGATTCAGCCGTGAGAAGGTAACCGAAGAACAGAGTATTCGTTCGGTTTAGTAGCTACAGTCGGAGGATCGTAGAAGAAAGGTTTGGGGATTGAATTGCGGAAGATCGAAGCAGCGTGAGACGGTAATTTGTTCAACCGAATTCGAGGCACTTGATTCGTCTTGAATCAAGGGGAGAGAAGACTCTACATCAACAATCAAAGACGTTTGAGGGTTTGGATGTTCATAGTTCTTCTCTTGTATAAACAATTTGCAAACAATAATATATATATATATATATATATATATATATCTCAATTACAATTGTGGAATTGGGGGCAGAGGTACCCAAAGCGAGGACGATTGGGTAACTGCCTAATCAAATCATGTTTGTCCTCTCTTTCCCTTAACTCTTTACGTTTGATATCATTCGAATTTGCGAAGTTTAAATTGATCGAAATTTCGGAGATTAGTGTTATCTTGAGCTGATAAATTGTTTTGTAAATTTGATACAATCCCTTAGATTGTATTTAGGATCAGCTCAACATCACATTACTTGGAAATCTGCACTTAGTGTGTTTACTTGGAAACCTATTTGCATTTAATTGTTTGTCAACCTATCTCGTTGGATTGGATTAATATCAAGAAAATAAAACAGTGTTGATTGCGTTCAAATTTTGTTGAATAATTTGAATTATTTCTCATCCGATATTTCATTCCTAATATTGTCGTGCATATCCGGTCCTCCTAGTAGAGGTTCGTTGTAGACGTAATTCAGTGGCCGCTTCCGTCAAACTTTTTAAAACCAATTTTTTGGAAAGCCATTTGCGTGTAAAACTCGAGGGATCTATTCAACCCCCCCCCCCCCCCCTTCTAGATCCTAGCCATCATCTAACAACAACCACTAGTTAAACACAACAACAAATGCAACCAAGATACAATGCAATGAGACTCTCAACTCGACTCAATGCATGTGGTACCATTCGGTTCACTTCAGAACCCGATTCCTATTTCAGAATCATCATTCCCGTTGAAATTTCCAACACAATCGCTCACACCCCATTGGGCACACAATCCCTTCAATAACAATACGATTCTACAACTAGAATCCGGATAAGACGCTCACTTCCCACTGGGCACACAGCTTATCTCGCAACTCGACCTCATGAATGCATGCAACATATTATACATGCAACGACAACAAGTACAACGACCAACACCTCCACAGACAATTTACTCCGCCAATACTGGCCACCATGCACTAACACAACATGCTATAACTGTCCAGCAACATTAACACACAGAAAAACAAGCAAGAACAAGTGCATATACGATTATGTCACACCACCACAAACATTACAATGCATTTCACACCACTATACAACAATTATTTATTTTCTGGTACATAAACCATTTTTATAATAAAGATCGCCGCGTCAGCTTCCTAATGCTTCGAACGGTACTTGAATCGGATACCCGAAACTAAAGTTATGATTTTTCAAAGATTTTTCAAAAATAGTCCCAGTGTAATCGGTTACCCCAAATGAGGTAACCGATTACACCCCCTGCAACCAGTCATGCACGCAAAATACACATAGTGTAACCGGTTACCACCCTTCAGGTAACACCATTTCCAAAATGCTCAAAAATGCAGTTTTAAGTAGTGTAACCGGTTACGCCCTTTCTGGTAACCGATTACACTGTTGGCATAAGCACTTTTCTGCAACTTTTCAAAACGAAAATCACTTTTAAGCCAACCCAAAACCCCATTTTTCATTTCATTCGATTAACACATATTTTTACCCCAAAATCACTTTTCTAAACATCAAAACTTCACCTCTTTTCACAAAAATACTCATAAGTTTGAGTTCCGACTCTGACTCGCAATAACATCAACCACACAACAAAGACATCATAAAATTCAATCATTTATATGATTTCAACAACAACAATTACAATAATTAGTCATTCCAATATCAGTCACAACATCAACATACCATGCATAGTTTATCAAACAATTCAATCAATCCAACAATTACAAATTAGCAACAATGGTCATGGTATTGAGAGAAGAAAAACACAACCTAAGCACATACATAGTCTACCCACCATCATCATGTTAACCCTTAGGTAATTAGAATCCCACCCTTACCTTAGAGTTCTTGTAAGTTCCTCAACAATGGTTATTCTCCTCTTTCTCCTATAGCCCTAGCCTCCTCTTCACTTTTCCTCCCAAAACAAGTATTTGACAATTCTATTCCTCCACTTCTCTTATTTCTTATTATTATAATATTATTATTAATCTCATCTAAATAAAATAATAAAAATAATAATTATTATTATTATTATTATTATTATTATTATTATTTAATCTAAATAATATTCACCTTATATTATTTAAATAAATAATTACTAACTAATATTACTAATTAGTTTTACTCTCCACACCACCAATATCTACACATTTACTTACACACCCCCACACCTTAAAGTATCTTCTTAAGGCCACTACCCCATACTAAGGTAGTTCAAACACACCAATATCACAACACAATCACAATCATCACAATTAAATTACGGAAAAAAATAAATAAAATAAGTCGAGCGTCACAGCGTACATTAAATTTTATGGTCTTATCATACTACGCCGCATTCGACTACACGAGAAACTCCCTTCAGGATGGTTTATGGCGCGGACGCAATGATCCCAGTTGAGATCCATACCCTGACATGAAGGCGTTTAGTCTTTGATGAAACCACCAACTCGGAAGGTTTGAAAAACTCAATTGACCTGATGGATGAAATCAGAGAGACAACTCACATTAGAGAATTCGTGGCAAAACAAAGAATTGCATGGAGGTTCAATATCAAAGTGAGACAGGGGTTTTCAAAAGGGAGAGTTGGTAGTGAAGAAGATAAATGATCCCACAAAAAGGGGCAAGTTTGGCCCGAACTGGGAGGGTCCCTATCGTGTTCGTCGGAGGATAGGCAATGGGGCTTACAAATTGGAAAGCTTGGATGGTAAAGAGATACCTAGGACTCAGAATATAATTAGTCTTAATTTTTATCTCAGTTAGATCATGTAACGAATGTAATAAATAAAATTGTAGGAGTGTACTCTTTTCCCTTGCAAGGGTAATGGTTTTTAATGAGGCACTCGTATTTAAACATCTATATCATGTAAAATAGATAAGTCGGTCCTATGATGTAATTCTACCAAGTTAGTTTACCTCTGGCATAATCGGCTTCATCTGGGCTATGCGCACTTGATGCCTTTGACCAAAGTCCAAGTTAATTTACCCCTGGCATAATCGGCTTCGTTTGGGCTATGCGCACTTGATGCCTCTACCAAAAGTCCAAGTTAATTTACCTGTGGCATAATCGGTTTCTCCTGGGCTATGCGCACTTGATGCCTCTGGCCAAAGTCCAAGTTAATTTACCTATGGCATAATCGGTTTCGTTCGGGCTATGCGCACTTGATGCCTCTGGCTAAAGTCCAAGTTAATTTATCTCTGGCATAATCGCCTTTATCCGGGCTATGTGCACTGGATGCCTCTGTCCAAAGTCCAAGTTAATTTACCTCTGGCATAATCGGTTTTGTCCGGACCATATTAATATACCTCTGGTCAAAATCTAAGCGTACTTAATGCCTTTGGCAAAATCGGTGTTGTCTGGGTTACTTTGGTAACCCTCATACCGAAACTCAAGCAGTTACGATACCATATTCCCAATCTAATTGGAAGCTAAGACATGGGTTCCCAATATAAATCGGTAATAACAAAATAACACCTTTCGATAAGCATCGGTAACCCATACAACGAAATAAAACCTTTCGATAAGCATCGGTAACCCATACAACAAAATAACATCAGCATAACTTTAAAAGGTTCTCCCTGAAGGCTCAAACATTCGATAAAGAGATTGAATAAAAAGAAATAACAACAATAAAGTAGAAAGAATCGTACCATGAATCTGGTAAGAGAGGTGAGATTCGATGGAAGCACTTGAGAAAATGATAGTTTAGAAAAATGTCTCAAAACACCAAACTGGGTTTTTTATATAGACACAGAGTAATAGTCAGAAGAACTAGAAAAGAGATGTAATGATGAAGGTGGGAGTTTCCATAAAGCTATCATGAAGAGGAAAGAGAAAAAGTTTGTCATCATTAAAAGCGGACATAAGCACAAGCTAGGAAAAGAAAGTTCAAGGATTATTTGTCTGAGCACTTCGCTTCTAATGAGCCTAGCGCCCGAGGGGCTTATGCACATCCCGAAAATTATGTTGATTGGTCGAGGTATGAACCCGATAAATTTAGTTGACTAGCCGAAGTATAAGTTCGAAAAAGCCAGTTTTAGGTCTTAGAAAGACTTTGAGGCCGAGTTGGAAAAGCAGCCGAGCAAGGGAAGATCATCAAGTCAGAATGCCATATTCCTACCTATAAGTCGGATTTCAGATAAAGGTATCCAATAAACAGGGCGGAGCCGAATACATATAAACTGAGGTATGTTTCGCTCACCCTAGTCAGGTCTAATGACAGGGCTAGGATGTCAGGTGAAGGGTCCCAAGATACGGTTATGGGATGATGCATTATGAAACAAGAGTTACAACTATTGAAGATATAGTCGTTACACTGTTATTACAGGTGACGGTGGATGTTATTGGGGGATATTTATGAGGAATATGAAGAGTAGAAATAGAGGGAAGTACAGACTTATAAATAGGAGACAGTTTGGAAGGAATGAGGCAGGCAATATACGCAGAACAAACACTCAAATATCATTCATCTAAGACTCTCTTCGGACAAATAGCAAAGAAGTCAACCTTTTAGTGTTTTAGCAAGAACAGATTGGACCAGGGGTGCTCATGCTTAATTTGAGTTCCTGAAGAGGATATATGATGATGAGATCTTTGGTGCACAGCAGGCTCATGATGATGCTGAGCAGGTGGCGGTACACAAGGCTCATGCTCTGAGGACATACTTTCTTTTTTTGGTTGGCACTTGCATTTTTGTGGACACGAGTGTCACTTATACTGACGTTGCATACCTCCGATACTTTTTTGATCTCACTCGGATTCATGAGTACAACTGAGGGGCGACTTGCCTGACCTATCTTTATTCGAAGTTGAGAAAGGGATGTTGTCAGACACACACAGTAGTAGTCTGTTATTATTTTGTTATAGTACTATACTCTCTACTTTATTTTTACGATTTTCTTACATTTTGGTTCTCGATTGTAAGACATTTTCTACATATATTTCCATATCATTTTTGACACATCCACTATTAGTCTCTTATTATTTTGTACGTCTATTATTTTATTTGAGATCGTGCTTCATACTTCATCTGAAAACAAATACACAACTTATAGCCAAAAAAACATCTGTTCTGATACACTTCGGAGATGTATCTCTGGAAAATTACTGGAGATGCATCTCCGGAACAATTCGAATGTATGTAAATGACTACTGTGTGACATGTTTTGAATGTTTAAAATTGTTCCAGAGATATATCTTCGAAATATGTCAACGTTTATTTAAAAATAGATGCGTTCGGAAATGTATCTCTGAAATCAAAGGACATATAGGAAAATTCACATGGTGCATTAGAAACATCTAATGTGAAAAAATTCACTTAAAATAAAAGATGACATTTGTGTTTGATGGAACTTTTGAATATACGCGAATGTGACAATAATTATAGTCAAAAACTCTAAAAGGGAAATGCAGTCTTGATTTTTAATAAATTTTAACCTTAATAATGAGAGAAAGTGAGAAGAGAAGAGTGAATATTAATTTGGGAAAATAAAAAACATATAACAATGGAGGAGTTTTTGTCATACCAATATATATATCTACTATCTATCTATTATAATTCAATTGCATGAACTCTCAAAATTAACCTTTCATCACAAATTATTTACACTAACAAAAGGACATTTTAGTAATCAACTAATGTTTACATTTTTTTTATTCTCAACTAGCAAGATACCCGTGCGTCCGCACGGGTAAATTTATTTAATACGGTATAAAATATATTTAGATATGCATGTAAATTTGAAATTAAAAAAAAAGAATTTGGAGAAGAAAAAAAAAGAAAATTTTCACATTTAAAAATAAATAATTCATCTCTCAATTAAAGATAAATATTGGTTAAAATAAAATAGATATTGTCTGACAGTGACCCGTGAAATAAAAGGTTAATGTTGTGCACAATTATTGAGTGATATTAAATTCGATACAATATAAAACGTTTTTAGATACACAAGTCAATTTATAATGTATTACTCAATTATAAAATGAATAATAATCTTACAAGTTCAATTGTATTAAATAATTATATAAAAAAGAGACCCGTGTGATGGAGAAAGAAAAAAATCATATTTGAAAACTAAAAAAATTAACTTTCAAATAAAGACAATTGTTGATTAAAATAAAATAGATATTGTCCTGATAGTGACCCGTGAAATAAAAAATTAGTTGTGTACATTGTTATTGAATGTTATCCAATAAATTTCAAATGAGTCACTTAATTATAAAACAAACAATAATCATATAAATTATGAATATTTTGTATATATAATAATTATAAAATATTTATGTTTTTATTTTAAACAATTTTTGTGTTTTAAAAATTCAACATTTTTCTATGTTCTTCTTCATTCAATTAAAAAGAGCTTTAAAATTTGTTTTTCATGCTTAAAAAAATAAAATAGAAAAAAGAAAATGGAGAGAGAGAAAATTAAAATAAAAGTGAGAAATTGTGAGAAAAAAAAGTGGGGGAAATTTAAAATTTGAATAAAGAGAAGAAAAGGAAGAGTGAGAAAGTAAAAAGTAAAAAGTGAAAAATGAATGATGGGAGTGTGACAAGTGTCATACAAAGAGAGGTTTGAGAGGGTTTTAATTGTAACATTTGTTAATTACCAAATTATTCAAAGTGTAGTGTAAATATATTTTGGTGGAAGGGTAAATTTGGAAGAGCATGCAATCAACTTTTGAAATATAGATAGTAGACTCCTATTATATCATAACAAGTGACATTCATTTATCAATCTCTACCAATAAAATCACAATTAAATATTACTTACACTCATTCTCTCTCTTCATTCAAATTTCAAATCTCTCTCACATTTCTTTTTCCCACACTTTCTCACTTTTATTTTAATTTTTTTCTATATTTAATTATTATCACTAAAAATACCAAAAATCTATTTTTTTATTTTAATAAAATTAAAAATTTATTTATCTTACGGGTCACTATCAACACAATATCTATTTTATTTTAATCTACCTTTAATTTGAGAGACAAAATTAAATGTTAATTTTTTTCTTTCTTCATCTCATGATTCTTTTTTATTGTTCATTTTAAATTATATGATTAATTGTTAATTTATATGATTATGTTCATTTTACAATTAAGTATATTATTTTAAATTTTGCAGTATCTAAATACATTTTAAATCGCATCAAATAATTTTTTTTACCTCACGGGTCATTATCGCATCAAAATTTTCTTTTTTGTCTTTTTTTCATCTTATGAATTTTTTTTCATTCTTTTTGCATGATTTTAATATAATTGAGATTGTATAATTATTTTTCGATTTATAATTAAATAACTCACTTCAAATTTACATATGTATATAAATATATTTTAATATCTATCAAATAAACTTTATATTTCACGGGTCACTAAAAAAACAATACATATTTTATTTTAATCAATAATTACCTTAATTTGAAAGATAAATCCTTATTATCAAATATTAATTTTTTATTTTATTTTACAAATTCTTTTTTCTCTTTGTATTTAATTACAATCGTATGTATATAATTATTGTTCATTTTAAAATTAATAACTAATTTTAAATTTAAATACATATATAAATACATTTTATAACGTTCAAATTTACATTTAAACATATTTAATGTTGTATCAAATAATTTTACCCGTGCGGGAGCACGAGTATCTTACTAGTTTGGTTGTAAAGTAAAACTTTTTTCAATGTTATTTTCAATTACATTACAGTGAGCTCAAAATAGAACATTCAAAGACCAAGACAACACAAGCAAATACAAGACAGATTAATCTACAACATGTGTTCAAATCAAATAGAGATGCTATATGGAACACCTTTTCCTGTTACACCAGGTTCTGAAGTTGGCTTCAAAAGTTCATAAGGCAAAATCCCAGCACCATTTCTATTCCTCAAATTCTTATCAGCATTCCTCTCATCAATTATACCTTCAAGCTCCATTAACTTCCCTTTAAACTTTTCAAAAGCAGCCTTAACCATTGGTTCCTCTTCCCAAGCCGGCTCAATCGTTTGTCCAAGATATTCCTCGTCCGGGGAATGAGTAGACAAAATATCCAACACTGTCATCACTGTCATAGCTTGAATTTGCGAAGGAAAACACTTCAACAATGTCACTTCTGGTTTATCATAAAAAAGTTCCAGTTCTTGATCAGACGGGTCTTCTGTAGGCATGTTGATTCTCGCAATGGCCGGTCTATTGGGAAAATATCCTGCGTAAGTATACTGACCAAAATTCATCGCAGCGTGATGTCCTGATGTTATCCAAACAATGGTCGTCAGTATGTCAATAAGATCTTCATTTGTTTTCAAATTAGGCCACCAAGGTTCATCTTTTTTGTCACCATGACCAACATTTCTAATCTCTTCCCACCATGCTTGTAATTCTTTATCTGACTCAACATTTCTTGAATCTGTATTATAGTAGTGGTTGACATAATCAGTGACCCAAGATTTGATAGCATCCCAAAGAACAAGGCCATCATTTGCATAAGGGTAATCTTCAATGGCCAGTTTCAAACCATGAGGGGCATTTAGATCTTTTACGGCTATTCCTCTGTGGATTAGGTCATTGGGAAGTGCTTGTAAGTCGAATTGCCAGTGTTGATCATAAGCTATTGAACTTACTAAGAGGGAAAGTTGTTTGGGAGTGAAGCTACTCTCTATTATTCCATCTACATTTATTAGTTTTTCACGAGCGACTGCATTGATTTCCAGTGTGTATCTAAAATGTGGAAGTAATAATCTGTATATTGGATGCATTGCACTTAGTTGCCTGTTTGTTGCAATGATGTATGGTTCTGTACAACAATGAGTTCTCAACCAGTGACTAACAAGTTGGTGAAAGCCACCATCATGAGCAAGGACATGAGTTTTGGCAAGTTTCCAAAGCCAAACGTCAGTTGAGTGCCAAGAAGGTGTGAACACTTGCCTCCAATGTGGCTTTCCATTCATCGGCGGCCGAGCTAGCTCAATTGCTAGTGGTCTTAATGCACCATCATGCGTCAGGAAGAACAATGTCCTTGATCCATACAATGTTGTACCTTCAAGTTTTCTAACTTCCTCTACTAATGGCAAGAAAAAATCATAGTAGTCGAGGATGAACAACTTCTTCTGTTTTATGGCCTGTATTGGGTTTGTTAACATTGCAAAATTTTATTTAGCATGGTTATGTAAAAATACAACCACGATCCTAAAACTCAGAACATACCTCTTCAACGGTAAGGAATCCTCTGATTTGTTGCTCAATTATTTCAGTAGTTATTGCTGATTCCGCCGGACCATAAACATTAGGGTCAAGTTTGCTTTTCAATGGCCATTCCTACATGACATTTTTTTTTGTGTAACTAATTATCAATTTCTATTACCTGTAGTGTATTTTCAAAAAATAACTTGTGCTAGTACTTTACCGTAACCAATTGTATGCAACAAGGGTTAAGACCGGCTATAGTCTGTCTTCCAAATTCTTCATCCCTAAACCAAAAGAATCTGTCCTCTGCCATATCAAACCAAGTTATTATAACTAACTAGCATAAATAACTTTCATATTTTCTCATGAATACAAATCACGTCTTACTGTCCATTGTGGCAGGAGTCTTAAAACGAATAAACATAGCAGCATTGACAAGCCTGACCAGCCGCAGCAATACAGTCCTAAGAAGTCCTTTTTCCTTTTGAGGAGGCAAACTAAATCCTTCATTGAAAAGGTCATCTATGGATGAGAAAAGAGGGAATCCAAGATTCTTGTCAATTACAGATGTTCTCAAACCCGAGATAAGAGGTTTGAAAACAGATTCTAAGGTATTTGCTGAAATTACGAGTTGTTTTACATCAGAGAAGCATTCGTCTCTAGGCACGTAGACATTACTACTTCTTTTCTCAGACAATGGATCTGTTCATGCAAAAATATATATAATCAACCATCAGAATATACAATAAGGAGAGTTTTAACACTGCTGCATTTTAAGACTGTTAACTTTTAGTTACACATACCAGTATTACAACGAGGTCTTCCGGTTCTACAGCGCCTAGGATATGGATGTTCACTGCCACCGAGAACAGGTCTCTTGTGTTTGGGATCACTGTCAGGATCTCCGAGGTCATTATACACGTCGTAATCGTATACTCGATCAAAGCGTTGGCGTTCGCCTTGACCATTGCCTCGTAAACTTATTAGTTCCCCTTCTCTTAACATTTTCAATCCTTCTGGTGTTTCAGATGGCAAATATGACTGTTCAAAATTTAATTAAGTATCATTTAGAACTAAACATAGGCGACAAAATTAATTAAGGATTATTTAGTACTAAACATTTTGGTACCTTGTTTGAGAAAAACACTCTCTTAGTAGGGTTGTCAAACTTGGAATGAACCCAAGATTCACAGGAAAATTTAACAGGACCAGTGAGAAAGCCATCAAGAACAATTTCTCTCATGAATATTTCCTTTCGATGTTCATTTTCCACAAGAATAGCACCAATCTCTCCAAAATTTGCTGGTACTTCAAATTCAGCTTCATATTTAACCTCTTGTGTTGATCGATTCGCCAAACGAACACAACCTTTGATCGTTTTCTTCTCTAACTTTGTCTCTTTTTGAAACAAAACAAAGGACAAAATTACAATAAATGTTAATGGATGGTTAAAGACAAAGTAGGTGCTATGTGCCCTCAAGAGAAGTATTCAGCTAAACTTCTTACTATTTCTTACCAGACAAGGCATGTGAGATACTTAAAACAAAATTTGCACGAATGCGTAAACACTGCAAATGGCAGATCGTAAATACAAAAGGATGGGGATGTGATGGATCAATCTTTGTATGATATTCTAGCACTTGCAACTAGAGATGAAGTCTTTCTATAAGTCTCGGACGCAACACTGCATTTTATATTATGAATAATCAAGGGATTGAGAAGCTGATACACTGCATAGTTAAGGGAGGAGAGATTCATGGATGACATGATAGTCAAGGTAGGAGAGGTGCATCTACATGAAAGTCATCTTACTTCTGTGCTTGATCTCGTGCGTCAACACACCCTTCCATTCTACAAACACCTTAGAAGAAAATACAATTTGATTGGACACCAGAAAGCGAACAAAGCATCGGTCCTATCCAGGCCTCTGGTCGGGGAGATGTTCATATTCTTGGCAGTATCATCAGAAGCGGTGAGTGTTGTCATTGTGGGAGAGGTTGACATCAAGTAGAATACATCATTTCATTTCCAAGGCGTTAGCATGTCCTAAAACATGTTACTAAAACATTTCCCTTACATTGGTCGTAGCTTCAAGGAAATTGTGATGTAACTTTATAGCACATTAAATGGTGGTCCATACTAACCAAGTATTGTGTTGGAATTTCAACCACAAGATTTTCTATTCAATTTTGATCTCAAAATTATTAACAATCACACAATGGCAATAAAAAAAAATTTAAAAGAGAGAAAGAAAGAAAACAATAACGTTGGAAAAGAAGATGAAAAATTATGCAGAGTTCTCTCTGTCCATAAACCGTGGAATTCTTTTATTTCATTTGCAACTGCAAACTGTGAGTACAATGTTATGAATTCTGAGTTGTTTACAAAATAAGAATTTCTTCCTATTTATATATTTAGGTTAGTTTGCACCCCAAGGCAAAACCAAAACTATAAAATACCAAAATAGCTAACATTACTAAAATAGGCTTAAGTCGAAATCCTGTGTCAAGCAACCTGCTTCGATACTTCAACACACTAATACAACTCGACACACACACACATTATAACAACTCAACTAATCCTTATTTGTGTCGAGCTACACTACTTCGACACAAGGAATTACAACTCAACATATTGAAATTTCAGAATTTGGTATCTCTCTCGAATCCAAGAAAGCCCTCAAAGCCTAAGGGTGTGTTTGTTTCAAGGTTGTAAAAAATATTTCCGAAAATATGATCATGGGAATACAATATTCCCATGTTTGATTCAATTTTTAAAAAATTATTTCAAGACATATTTTATTCTCAGGAGTTTTATTTACACATAATTCTTCTATTTTTATTCTAAGATTTAAAGTGTGAAAATCCAGCACTCTCATAGGAATAAAGTTCAACTAACTAGAACTCCCCACTACATTTATTTATTTATATTATTTTTTATAATTTTTAAATTAAATAAATATTATAAACATTCATAGGAAATTTAGTTTTTGCCAAATTCTTGGATAGGAATATTATTCTAAGTAATAATAATGATGGAAATAGGATTCCAAGTAATGTTATTTCTTAACTTGAAACAAACACAATATTCATTGAACCATGCATGAAGTGCATAGAAGAATTATCAAAAAGTAAAGGAAGTAGAGCCGACCTTATCCTCGAGAGCGACAAAGGACTCATGCTAGAAGTATCTATACTCTTTGAGTTTTCCAACACAAACAATAAAGTTCAATATAAAGCCTTAATCATATGAATCACTTTAGCTTTAGAAACAGGAGAAGTCAAGTTATGAACAAACTCTCGGTTAGTGGTCTCCCAGGGGAAGGGGGAGACACAAGCTAATGATCCAATACTGTATAAATACATAGTCATGGTCACATACTAATCGAGCTCATTCAAGGCATATGAGATTGCACATGTACTAAGAGAAAAAATATAATGGCATATGTTCTATCAAAGTTGACAAGCACAAGAGTGACTCCATCAACCATTCTTTCACCAAAGAAACACTTGAGTGACTTAATCTCCCTACAATAGTCATTGTGGCCATTGTGAAAATAGGGACAATAGAACTGTCATGGATCAACTTGATCATAACATACATTGAGAATGTAACCTTGCCAAGAGACCTCGCTGAAGCGAGTCTTGTTAAAAGAAGAGCATGTTAATATTCAATTATAGGAGAAAAGTTGTATAAGAGAGGAACTTTCACCCCTCTTTTGAAGTTTTTAGCTCACGACAAAGTCGTATACATCCTCAAAAAAGTTTATGGGCGTATATTTGAACAACATTTATGATGATGAGCACTAGATAAAAAAGTCCTAATAGTAGGATATTATTGGCATTCTATGGTTCGGGATGTCAAAAATATATGTGAAAAAGTGTGAAAAGGTGTTAAGAGTCCCACATCGGATAATATATGGTCTGAACATGTGTTTATAAGCGGGGACAGTTCTCACTCTACCAACCAGTTTTGTAGGCTTGAGATAGGTCCAACACACTTTCTTGATATGGTATCAAGAGTCTCGCTTAAGATCCGTTTTATAGACATGAACAGTGACAAGATAGACAATCTTGATTCATCGGAAGATAAAACACCACACTAAACAGCTCAAATGAAGTCTCAAAATTGTAATTGCACTTGAGTACACTCAAGTAGGCCTAAAGTCATTGCCTCCATACCCTATATGCATGGGTGTACATAGAAGTCTCCCTCGAGACTACATTTCATCAATCGCATGAAATGCATTAAGTACTCATGTTACCCATGCCTGCTAGTCTCATTCAAAACCATTGTAGAGCTCTCTCTTTCCGGGACACGTCTTCAATAGATGACCTTCATCAACGGTACCTATTCTTTGACCAACCTCATTAATTTATGCATTAACACTCCTAGTTTCAAATATGATATCAAGGAATTTTGGGACATTGTTTCGAGCAGGCCAGAGGCCCAATCCAGGCTCAATCTAACACGAGAGTGATAGTTACTACCATATATATGTTGACTTTCATGTATAGACACCACATAGGAGCATGACCTGTCGTCCATCTTGAGCGTTGATAGGTACTAAGGGTCTCCCGCACTCCATGTTAGACTACTCGGAAACAATTATACTTATGTCATCTATAAAAGCATAACTTTGAGTCACACTTGGGTTTTCTTTACACACACTTACAAAGTTTCATCTCATTCAAACACTCACTTGAACGTTATAGTGTTAATTTTTTATAAGTATCTTCTTTGATCACCAAAAAATATAACCATCGTAGCGTAAGTTTCAATGCATTGATTATCTTTAACCTTTCATCTATTCTATGTTCCAAATTTGAATAGTAATAAACGATATTTATTTATTGAATATTTGGATTCATGGAGAGTTTAATATTATCACATTATTTCACGGTAATTTTAACAAAATTTCAGTAAAATCATAATATCACAATAGTTATGTCAATAAAATTTAGTAGGAATTTTAACACATACTGATTTAAAGACTTAATATATTTTTTATATTTATAAAACTAATAAGGTTTGTTTGATTTAGTTTTATAAAACTTTTTTTGTTTTTTTAATTTTAAAATAATTAAATTTGTTTGATAATACAATTTAACAGAAGAATTTTTTGAAAACTGTTCTTTATTTATAATTTTGAAAACTAAAAAATCAAAATATATTTTAGAGCTATTTTCTTTTTCATACTTTCTAATTAAGAAGGGGAAAAAAATGGTATAATTTTTATTAATAAAAATTTATAATATTGTACATCTTTAAAATGTAATTTTTTTATATGAATTATATTATTTTATGATTACAAACATGTCAAAAACGTATATCAATCCGTAAATAATATTTTAATATATTTGTTGCTTCATATTTATATTATACATTTTTATTCATTTTGATAATGAAAAAAAATCCTTTTATTTTCATTTTTTACTAGTATTTTTTTATATATTATTCAACTTGAATATTTTTTTAAAGAAAAAGATTTTACATTTACAAACTTAAAAAAATAAGAGAAATGTTATTTAGATTAAAAGATTAATAGAATAATCAATACTGCATAAATTTATAGTTAAAATAATGGTTAAAAAATTCAAACTATAAATTGATACTTGCCGCATGTTAAAAATTATGTATGCGGAAATTTCTAAAATTGTGAACAATTATGTGTATTTAAAATAATAATCAAACTCATTTTTATTTAGATATTGTAATAATATTTGATGACTATTTATATTATATTATGAATATAAATATAAAGATAATTAATGCAAAGCGGAGTATATGTTTATAGAATAATTCAAATATCTTGACAAAATTTTTTTAAGTATCCATCCCAAATATATAAATATAATTGATTTGAAAATACAAAAAAAAAAGTTAAAAACATATGATAAAAATCACTTTTAAATTTAATATACTAAATATTTTGACAAATTAAAATAAAATATATTAAAATAACATTATAATAAAAAACAAAAGAGTTTAATTAGTATGCACTGACAGTGTAAAATAATTTTACACTGTCATCCAATAGAAATATATTAATCTGTCATGTCATACAATAACTTAAAATTTAAATCTGATGTGGTGGAATGAATGAGGGTGATTGGTTGACAGTGTAAAATAATTTTACACTGTCAGTGCATATTAATTAAATTCAAAACAAATATATAAATATAACAAGTTTCTTTTAAAAAAAAACTAAAATATAGTTTGCAAATAAATCACCCAAACAAGTTTTTTTCATTTTTTATTTGTAAAACAGTTTTCAAAAATAAGATTATCAAATATGTTTTATTTAATTTTTTTCTTCAAAACAGTTTGTTGAAATTAATTTATAAAATAATTTTTAAAAATTAAAAACCAAAACTATTTCAAACAAACTAAGTTTCTTTTTACATTCTCAACCTAAAATTGACTTTTTTAACTTTACAAAATTTTCTTCCACACAATTTTAATATTTAATAAAATAAAAATTATCCAATCATCATAAAGCTTTTAAATGATATTTTCTTTAAGTAGTATTTAAATTTAAAAATGACTTACTTGGATCTAGCTCAGAGCTAACAAGCTCCAAAAGAATTGATTTACCCATTAAATCAGTTATTTTATCAAGAGCTCTTTGTAAACCCACTTTTGAGAAAATCCCTCCAGCTACTGGTTTAACAGTTAATGTAGCTTTTACTTCTACTGATTTTCTTTCTTTTGCTTCTTCACTCACAGCCATAGCTTTGATTTTGTTGTACTCATTCTTAAACTTTTTCTGTTTCTTTTGGTTTGTCAACAATGGCCTTGACAAACCAACCTGAAAATATCTATGGTTACTACTGCCAATACCATGGAGGCTTGGTTTTTTCAAGATCAGACAATTTGACCCCCAATATGTTTGTTGTATAAACATGTTTAATGGGAATCTATGCAACAATATGGGGTGGAAATATATTCTGCCCATGTGAGACATATTTATATTACATGAAACTAGGTATATATATATATATATATATATATATATATATATATATATATATATATATATATATATATATATATATATATATATATATATATATATATATATATAACGTATCATGAAAATGTTATTTTTATATGAGAACATAAGAATGAATCTGAACTATTAGATTTTAAAATAAATTGTAGAAATTATGTATTAGTTTTTTTCTCTCTCCTTCATCATTTATTTTAATAATGGAGGAGAGTAAAAAAAAACCACACATAATCTCCATAATTTATTTTAAAATTTAATAATTTAGATTTATTTTCATGTTCTCACCTAAAAATAACATTCTCATTATATATATATATATATATATATATATATATATATATATATATATAAAATATCAAATATAACAATGTTTATCATGTTTATAATTGTTTTATACTGTTTTTTATGGCAACACACAATAGGAGGGCACTCAAGCCAAAACTTTCAAGTGCCAACAAATTTTAAAAAGGACAATAATGCAAGCACACCTTTATTTTGTACATCTTTGTGATATCTCTTGAATTACGTTACTTAATTCAATTTAGCAGATAATTAATTTAATTTATTTTAAAATAATATAGTTAATTTATTTATCCCTAGTGGAGGATCCTCCTATTATAAGATACCGATTTATAATTCCCTTATTTTTTTATTGACGAGGTCTGTCTTATTTGTCATAAGGTGTATTTGGATATATTTAGGAAACATGAGATTTATTTTAGGGAGTATTCGGGCTAAAATATCAACATGACCTTGTTAGAGATGTCTAATTGGATATATTCCAGATAGTTGGAGTATCTATGAGGAAAGGACCGCATGTGAATTTCTTGACAGATCAATTGTTTACTTAGAAATTTGGTAAACAAAATAAGTTTTTATTAATACTTAAGGGATTAAACTCGAAAATATCCCAGAACGTATTTGTGTGAATTATAACATTTGAACATCATGGTATTGTTAAAATCGAAACACAATGTTTAGAAGACTTTAATTCGAAACTTGACTAAACTTGGAATGTAAAAGGTTTTGAAAACAAAATAATTGAAATCGAAATGTAAACTGAAAATGAAATGACAAAAATCGAAATTTAAACTGAAAATGAAATGACAGAAATCGAAATGTTACTCAAAATGCAAAAAGACTTGAATGTAAAATGCTTGAAGTTGTTAAATATGGAACGCATACGTACATTTTCTCACTCATTTCTCAATTACACATATATTTTAAGTATGTAGAAATTTGAGTACAATTGCGAACTCTTACAACATAGGCAAGCGTCTCATTATATACTAGTCTAAAATAACTACCTACAAAGGTTGACTAAACATATCACGACACATTTTACTTTCATGCAGCCGTTTTCTTCGACAAACCTCCATGTGTCTTCGAGTAACCACTTGATCTAATCCAATTCCTGCTCTTACAATTAGGAAAAATAACCAACTAAAACACTTAGAAATTTTACTAAGTCCAAAAACTTTACACACTCCTTGACCTTCAGCTACACACTTCGACCAACATTATCATATATGCCTTTCGACATGCCCAAATCAAATCAACTCATGGTCCTGATTTGCCATATTCGACTTCAACTTTTCACCATGGCATACTTATTTGTCTTACTTGCCATTTGTATCTAGGTCAAAAATCCAAGGTAACAAATTGTCGCCCAAAATGCCATGTTTCAATTTGAATCAGAAAAAAGAAACGTGACATTTTTTAGCGTATTTTTGACACTGCTTCTACTTCTATGCTGACGACATTGATATCATTACCCTTTTTACTGCACATTGTCATTTTTCATAAAATTTGTTCAGAATCTCATCATCACTCCTATTTCCTAGGAAGACATGAATGTGCACGTCTTCGCTTAACTGCTCCACTCACATCAATGCTCCCACTCTGTAACAAACGAAATTGCTTTAAAATCACCACGCAGATGCCATGTGTCAGACCTTAAGCATGCAACGAAAATGCTATAAATACACAACTTCACCTCTCTTCTCATATTCTTCATTTCAGCTATTTCGTAACCTTTTTGCGTAGAGAAAAACCCTTCACTTTCTTCAAAACTTCCACTTCCAGTAATGACATCCACTAAGGCCTCAACTTCAAGGTTTAATACTGGGAATAATCCATTGGCTTTCAAGATCCCAACAGAGGAAGACGAACAAGGTAGATACTTTTTTCCTGAACCCCCATTGTCAAAAGAAGAAAACTCCAATTGGGCAAACCAGGTACTCATTCCCTTCTCTCTATCTAATAAACTATTCGCCTTCTTGGGGCCATTTCCGATAGCAAAGTCAAATGTTGGGAAAGTCAAGAACTTTTTCCCAGACTACCCAGTCACCATGCCTTTAGTGTTCGAAGAACGCTCCCTCGATTTGTCCTTCATGGACAAACCTGCGCGTGTGTTCCGATCTGCACCACCTACTCAAAGCAAGGAATATTTGGCCTAGATCGAAAAAGTTCAGCCTCAAAGGAAAAAACAATGACAAGATCAAGGCATCTACGACATTATCAAAATCTCTAGAACTGGCTCTAGATACAAGTCGGCCATGTTACTGGCATCGATCTTCTTCTGGGAAGGTTCGACCAACACTTTCCTGCTCCCTTGTGGCATGCTAACACCGACCTTGTTTGATGTAGTTGCTATCACAGAGCTAAACCTCTTAGGAAAAACCTTTACTCCCATTTTAGAAACCACTAACTAATTCACTATTAAATGATTCAGTTTCAAGAATTTCATCATTGACAACCACGACAAGAAAACCACTGAAGTCTCCGACCAAGAGCACATAGCCTTTTTAACCCTTTGGCTTTCTCACTACGTTTTCTGCTCTAGCTCTTTACAAGTAGCTAAGAAATCCGTACCTTTAGCCATCCAACTCCACAAAGGTCGAAAGATTTCCCTAAGCAAACTCCTATTGGACAACCTCTACCATTCACTTGGAAAAGCTTCTTACAAATTAAAACACCTCCCCGAAACCAACGAATCGTACTTGCTCTCTGGTCCATTATGGCTTCTACAAATCTGGCTTAATTCCAAATTTGAACCAGAACTCCATATAACCGACTCTCCAGCCCTGATGGCACAAAGCGAATATAGATTCATCGAAGGCACAAGGCTCGCTTTGACTACACCTCAGGAAATTCCTTCACAAATCACACTCATGAAATATATCAATCTATTCCTTAAGTCGACCATTTTTTCCTCGACAATGGCTCTGTTTGTGGATCGATGCGTTGGCCTATCCTGGTTTAGGAACAGATTTCTCGGGGTCCCTCCCTTAGCAGCTACCATGTCGAACTCTGTCTAGGCAGCTTTTCTGACTCCCACACTCTTATCTACAAAAATCGAGACTGGGACTCCTGGCTATGGATTCTTTGGCTACCAACCTAACTTAGTAGCCAGGAAATTTGGCTTTAGCCAACTACTACGTTCACTTTACACTTGGGAAGATGATATTTGCTGGTCAGAAATGAGATTCAGCATTGGAGACTACAAAGCTTGCACTGCATTTGCTCGCAATTAAGTTCTTGAACTCCTCACTTTCCAATTTCAACAATCCTTTTACATGACAGTTGAATACCACAACTGGTGGACACAGTATTCTGATGGCCACTTTTTAGAAGAAAACTTCTGAAAGAGATTATATGGTACCTTCTCCAATGTACCAGAGGATCTAGAATAACCAGGTATATGCTTACTATTGTCTTTGAATTATTTACACCTTTATCTCTTTCTTACACTTTGATTGCAGGTGAACCTGAAGTGCAGGATGACACTAATGTTGAAGGACCTTCCAACGTTGGTGAAACAATGAAGACTGAAGAACCCAAGAAAAAGGTAACTCTTCGCTTCTCTGATTTTTCCTATCATTGAAATAATTCTAACAATTTATCTTTCAGAATCGAAAGCATTACCCTAACTCTCCAATTAAACTTAAGAAGAAGAAGAAGAAGAAGCCCATAACTACTTCGTCTCAGGTATATCATTGGTTTCAAATTCTTTAATGATCTTTCAATAATTAATCCCTCTAATTCGACTTGAACTTTTCCAGACTGCTCCAAACCCCACAGAGACTTCGGATGAAAATGAAAGCTTAGAAGATACTGAGGAAACTCTCATCTTCTCGAGGTCAAAACCTAAGGCTTCACCCAAGCCAAACATAAGCCATAAAAAGAAAGGAACTCCTCAGAAATAAAAATCCAAGAAAGACACCACCACTTTGACCACTGGTCCTTCCAATAAGAACAAAGGAAAAGAGGAAGATGCAGAAAAGAAAGAAGAAAAGAACCAAGAGAAAACTCAAGTTCTTCCCTCATCTGAAAATCAAGGGCCAAATGAACCTCAAGGTAAATCAGTCAAAAAACTAGAAAAAGCTGGCTCTGAGGTACTCTTCAATTCACCCCATACTTCTTTTTTTTGCACCTTTTACTTTAGGCTTCAACTTACTAGTTTTCTTTCTGGAAATAACAAAAACAAACAAGAATGAGGCGGAAGATCCACCAGGTATCCCTCGTTCAATTCTTTCTAAAACATTCTCTCACATCCATTGGTCAGATTTCCTTGATTCCAGCGTTTCATCTATTCATCCAGACACCCAACCAATCAAGAAAACAACAGACACTTCTTCACAACCATAACCTGAAGTGGAGATTAACGTTGAACCACCCTCTCTGCAACGCATCGAGGAATTAGACAACACCGCTGCTTTCGTCCAAGACAACATGGATTAAGATGACCCACAACCTAACAGCCCAACAAAAAACTAATGAAAAGTAAGTCATTCCCAACATCGAGACTTCCTCATTCACTGAGAAGAATCAACCTGCCAACAATGAAGCAGAGCAGATCCAAGCTATTATTCATGACCCGGTATCGAACACTTCTTTGAGACAAGAAGAAACCCTTGCTCTCAAAAGGAAAAATTCAACCGAAGCTCTCAAAAGAATCTAAAAAGCTTTGCAAGCTATCGACAGGCTCCAGGTCAAGCCATTCCTCTGATGCTTCGTCGGCTGATACCGACAATGACTCAGTCAACCTCCTAATCCAACAATTGAAAGCCAACATCTTTGAGGTCGACCTTCTTAATGCTATTGAAGGAGATGCTCGACTTGGGGATGATATTCAACAGTTGTTGAATAAACTCAACAAATAAAGGGTGTCCGGCTCCATGGTTTAATTTCTCTTTGAGTTCGAAGCTTATTTCGATCAAGTCTCAAAGACATTGATCTCAAACGGACAAACAACTCCCGAATTCAGAAAGTGAAAGACGCCATGATTGTGGCCTAGGATGCAAGAAGTGTATATGAGCAAGAGGTTGATAGAGTTGAGACCAAGCTTCAAGAATGCACTGACAAGAAGGCTTCACTTGATAATCAAATTGCCCAGCACCGAGCCAAGATTCTCGAGTTGAACAAAGATATTGACAGCCTGGAAAAAGAGAAAGCTAAGCTTGCATAGGAATCATCACTCCCTACCAGAAAGATAATCGATGAAGAGGCCAGCAAAGGTGTGGAACATGATAAAGCTACTCTCAATTTAGGGCTCGAAATCAACTCTTTGGAAAAAACCCATGATCGTCTGGCTACAAGACTCAACTTCTCTAAGACTAAGATTGAAGAATTTAAGTCAAGATTTCTTGTTTAAGTTGTACTCTTTTGTTTTTCCTGGTTTCAATATTATGTAATGACAATGTCATTTTGGCACCCTTATCTAATACCATTTTGGTGCTTTTGTTTTTCTACTGCATACTATTCCTTAGTAATTTAAATTTTTTGTAGCATAGGCTTATACCTCTTAAGGTATTTACCATTTACTCTTAAAATTCATTTATCAGCTATTAATTCCTCGATTTCATAAGCATTTTTGGAAAATTCTTGAATAATCCAAAATGGACCTTCCCAATTAAGGGACCATTTGCCCAGAGCTTTGTCTCTTCGATCCATAGGTAATATAACCTTCCAAACGTAATCTCCAATCGAAAATGATTTTATCTTAACCTTTTTATTATAGGTTTTGGCTACTCGTTCCTTTTGCCTTATCAAGACATCCAACACGGCCAATCTTTCCTCATTCAAATCAACCATCTAATCCAACATCATATTCCAATAATGGTCGGATGGTATCTCATCCCGCCTTTGAATTCAAATTGATTGAAAATAGATTTCAACAGGCAATATAACTTCGTGTCCATAGGTCAGTCGAAATGGAGTTGTATCTGTTGCCTCTTTAGGAGAGGTTCGACATCCCCACAAGACCTGATATAACATTTTATGCCAATTCTATGGTTTCTTCCCAACATGCCTCTTAATCAGACCAATAACAACCTTATTGGCTGCTTCAACCTAACCATTTGCTTAAGCATAGTAAGGCGTCATAGTTAATAATTTAATCCCCATTTTAGAGGAAAATTCCTGCATCTTTGGACCATTGAATACCGAACCTTGGTTCGTCGTAATAGTCTCACGAATCCAAAACCTATAGACGATATGTCTTTGGATAAATTCTATTATAACATCCTGGTCAGCATTGACTAAAGGAACCGTTTTGATCCATTTTGTAAAATAATCAATATCTACTAAAATATATTTCTAACTTTTAGAGGATGTCGGTCGAATTTCCCCAATCATATCTAAAGCCAGTCCTCTGAATGGCCATGGCTTTACAACCATATGCATTTCGCTTGTAGGGACATGTTGAATGCCTGAGGGAACTTGGAACTCTTAATAATCCTTAGAAAATTCGATACAATCTGTAAGTATTGTAGGCCAATAGACACCTTGGCGGCATAGAAACCATCTCATCTTGTGCCTACTTGATGAGCACCACATGCCCCACTATAGACATTCTACACAGCCAAATATGCACCTCCTTCACCAAGGAATTTGAGTAACACCCCTTCAGGTGTTTTCTTGAATAATTCATTCCTTATAATCATGTAGCTTAAAGACATGTATTTGGTTTTTTTATCTGTTGACCCAGTCGGATTCTCTAAGTAACAAACTATTGGATTTCTCCAATCAGTATCAACCATATTTTCAATAGCAAAGATCTCAAAGTTTTCTGGATCTATTGAACCTAACTTAATCATTTCTAAATCTGATGGGGACAACGTCGTCGACTTCACTCTTCCTCAAACTTCAATCAAGTCTTCTAGTTTATCTTTAGACCCTTTGTACCCCGAGGCTATATGTGCCAAATCGTTCGCCTCTTGATTCTCTAGTCAAGGGACATGCCGAATATCCACAAAGTTAAAACACTTGATCAGTCGATTCCCTATAACAAAGTACATAATTAAGTTATCCTTAATACATATTTATTCCTTTGTTACTTGATTCACCACTAACACATAGGCTCCTCTTATCTCGACTCGTGTTCCCCCAACTCTAACAAGATATCAAGCCCTGCTATCAAAGCCTTATACTTGGCCTCGTTATTTGAGCAAGAGCAATTGATTCTATATTTGAACTTGGTCGGAACCTTATTTGGAGTAATGATCAAGATCCCAATGTCAGTCTTATTCTTATGATTGGAACCATCGAAGTATAACTTCCAAGGTTCTGGACCCAAGTAGTTTAAAGGTGTTTTGACTATCGAATAGTCCACGATAAAGTCAGCGACAACCTGCCCTTTCATGGCCTTTAAAGGCACGTATGTTAGGGAGTATTCTGTTGAGGCAAGATTGGTTAGACAACACATATAATGCTTCAATTTCATAAAGGAAAAGTAAAAATAAAGGCACATCTTTTCTATAAGACTATACATATTTTATGCATCGTTCAAGACTCGACTGAGGTAATATATGGCCCTTTCGATGCCATTATCATCCTCATGTGCTAACATACTTCCTATAGTTAAGTTTGAAGCAAAAATGTACAACCTCATGCACCTATTTCTAACTGGAGGGGACAAAATCGAAGGATTCACTAAATACTCCTTTATTTCGTCAAACATCTTTTGATGTTATGGCTTTCACACAAACTCTTCCTTCTTTAGGCAGAGTAGCGGCGAGAATGCTCGAATCTTGCCACTAAGTTTTAAAATGAACCTCCTTAGAAAGTTAATCTGTCCTAAAATAGATTGAAGCTCTTTCTTGGTTGAAGGAGGCATGGTTTTCCTTATAGCCTTTGTTTTATTCTGGTTGATCTTGATTCCCTTTTATGGACTACGAAACCAAGAAAGTTCCCTGCCTGCAGACAAAAAGCACACTTAAGAGGGTTCAGTTTTAGTCTGTATTTCCTCATTCTTTCGAATGAGTGTCGAAGGTGGTCAAGATGACCCTTTCCTGACTCCGAATTAATGAGTATATCATCAATATATATTTGCATAAAATTTTCGATATATTCATGAAAGATAGAATTCATCACCCTCTAGTAGGTTTCCCCCAGCATTCTTCAAGCTAAATGGCATCACTACCCATCTGTAGGTGCCTAAAGCTCTTGGACATCGAAATGTCGTTTTTGGCACATCTTCATCTGCAATAAATGTTTTTTTTAACCAGAGTAACCATCCAACATTCTAAGATACTCAAAACCCGCAGCTGAGTCAACCAACATCTCGGCAACAGACATTGGGTATTCATTTTTGGGGTCCCAGCGTTCAGATATCTGAAATCGCTAGTGAGTATACCAATATCTCGACAACAAGCACTAGGTATTCATCTTTTGGGGTCCCAGCGTTCAGATATCTGAAATCGATGCAAACCCTTAACGTTCCATTTTTCTTAATTACTGGAACGATATTTGCAAGCCATTCGACATACCTTGTCATTCTTATGAACTTGCTTCTTAAGAGTCTTTCGATCTCCTCCTTTATCTAGAACATGACATCTGGCGCAAATCGTCTAGGCGTCTACTTGACTGGCTTCTTCCCAGGCTTTGTTAGTAGTCTTAAATCCACCAATTCTCTGCTCAAACCTAGAATTTTGTTATAATCCCAAGCAAAGCAATCTCTAAATTCTTGAAGCAAATTAATTACCTCTAACCTTATATTCGGATCGATGTTGGCACTGATGTAAGTTAGCATTTTGGAAGTTTCATCGCCCAAATCTCATTCTTTGTTGACGACATCTTCTTCTCCATGCTCACCGCACTAGTTTGTGGTAAATTGATGTCGTCAAGAAAAAACCAAAATATGAGAAAGAGTGAGTTTCTTGAAGAAACACAAGAAACCCTATTAGGTTTTAAGAAAGGGAGAGAATAAGAATGAAGAAGAATAAGAATTGGTTATAACTATTTTACTATTCACTTTCTAAATAAGGGTTTAAAGATTACAAGTGAATAACAAAAATTAACCTCTCTCAACAACCTGAGAGAACTAGTCTATTTATAGACTACTAAGCTAACTTAGGCTACAAGCTAACTTAATAATTGGGCTTTAAGCAAGGCCAAATTCGACATGCTTTAAAACAAAACATATTTCGATAGCATGCTTGAACATATTTTGACTACAGCATGCACAACTCCTGTCGTACCATGAAGCTACCCTTGTCAACACCAGAGTTCGATCCAAATACCACAACTTGTTATCAATTAGTACTACTACAAAATATACATTTTATGACAATAATTTCACCTCACCTAACAAAAAATTGAAGTATAATTCTTGGACACGCCATGTTTTTGTTCATACTAAAAAAATAATCTATTATGTCGGTTGTATCAAATAACCGAGGGGTAAACAAATTCATAGTAGATGCTTTGAATCATAACAACTGCAATTTATGTTTTAATTTTATTAAGAGTGGTGTCTTACTTCATATTTTATTTGTAATCCAAAAATAAGTCATGTTTCACCTAGGTTATGTTTTTCAACGAGGATATATATATATATATATATAAAACTTAGCTTATAGCTTTCAGTTTCACGTTCCTAAAATAACACACTAAAACAACACACACATGACACTAAGGAAGAGCCATAAACAACGAGAGCCCTAAACACATATCATCCTCAAACTTGTAAAAAAATCAAGGAAATACAAAGATGACATCTGTTTAGGACTCTCGTTCGATACTTTCCATAATGAAAGACCGAAATCATTTCTTTCACTTATTCTTCACATTTCAGGTACGTCAAACATCACTACTTATGCTACATTAATGTTGTTGTTGTTGTTGAATCTCTAAACTCTAGAGGTTTAATCTTGTTGTTGTTTAAGCTGAGATTGAATGTTGTATGTTGTTATTTTTGTTGAGATAAATATGTTATAGGTTTATTGTTGATGTTAATCTAGTTTTGTTGAGAGATTGTTTTTTTGTTGTTGTTATTTAGATTGAGATTGAATGTTAATGTTGTTGTGTTTATTTATTCTTGTTTTTGAGTTATTGATGTTGTTATTGTTTAATTGTTCTCCTTAGCAAAGTTTTGAAAGCTATATATTGTCGTTTAGTTATTGTTATTTAGTTTGATATTGAGATTAATATGTTTAGTTTTTCTACTTAGCAAAGTTTAGAAAGCTATATGTTGTTGTTATTGAGTTTGAGATTGATATTATATTTCTGTGATTCTTTATGCTACTCTTATCTTTTTCCGTTGTACATGTCAAAAAGACATTAAAGTGTCAAGAAATATAGTTGAGTTTATTATATCTAATGTCGATTGTTTATTTCACTAACCCTTATTTGAACATATAACCTATTAAATTGATTTTGAAAATATTAATATGAAAAATTATGTTTTATTTGAAAATCATATTACACTAATTAATTTTTTTCGAGCATTTTGTAACTCATCATTCATCTCATGTTCTTTAATAGTTAAAATCTCTCATAATGCTTCTAGTCTTTTGATTAATTTTCTTCTATACTTGTTTGTTTTGCAAAGCATCACATTTTATGCTTTGAAGAATGAATTAATAGAGAATGAAGTCTTAAATGAAGAACTTGAAACATTGAATGGGATTCAAACCATTAAAGAATGAGAGATGAGTAATGAGTTATAGCACTATGCCAAAAAAGAGTTTAGACAACACCCTCTTTACCGCGCTTTTTTAATAAAACGTTGCTAAGAAATAAAATAAAATATTAGACAGCGCTTTTGATAATAAGCTTTGGCATAAAGTATCCACATAGGCAGGACTTTGTAATATTAGCACTTTGTATCCACATAAAGTATCCATAATTTTTTAAAACATAATAATTTAAAAAAAATTATATATTAGACAACGCTTTTACTTTAGACACCGCTTATTAATAAATAAAAGTGTTGCCTTAAGTAGTACATTAGGCAGCGTTTATTAATAAATAAAACTGTTGCCTTAACTAGTACATTAGGCAGCGTTTATTAACAAATAAAAGCACCGCCTTAAGTAGTATATTAGACAGTGTCGTAAGTAAATAAAAAGCGTTGTCTAATGTAGACATAGAACCTTAAAAATTTTAATTAATTAAAATTTCTGAAAAAATCAACTTTAGGCAGCGCTAATTAAAAAATAAAAGCGTTTCCTTAAGCAGTATATTAGGCAGTATTTATTAATAAATAAAAGCGTTGTCTTAAATAGTACATTAGGCAATGCTTATTAATAAGTAAAAGCGCTGTCGTAAGTAGTATATTAGACAACACCCATAAATAAACAAAAAGCGTTGTCTAATGTACACATAGAATTTTAAAATTTTAACTAAATAAAATTTCTAAAAAAAAATAACATTAGACAACGTTTATTAATAAATAAAATTGTTGCCTTAAGTAGTACATTAGGCAGAGCCCGTAATTAAACAAAAAGGCTGTCTAATGTACACATAAATTAAAATTTCTGAAAAACTCAACATATGTGGGAATCAAACCCCTGAAACTCTGATTATTAAATATTTTCTTTACCAACTTGACCACTTGGCTTCTAATGTAATATGTGCATTATATATATATATATATATATATATATATATGATCCGGAGTATTCGAACAGGTCCACGTATACTGGTCGTCAGATGGGCAAGGTGCTCGGAATGTTGATAAGGAGAGGAGGGGGGTGTACCTGCAAGGCACTCCGACGCTCAAGTAAGAAAGGGTCAGAGAAAAGGGGCAAGTACAAAGTGTATTCTTAGGGTGAATATTTGATACCTGACCCTCTCGAATGAAAGGGTTTATATAATGTTCCCCAACGCGTGGCCAACAGTCCTATTTTCAGGGCGAAATAACCGTTTTCCTGAAGAATAGGTAACTGCACAAACTAGCCGTTATGACGGGCAGGATGCCTAAACTAGCCGTTATACCGGGCAGGAAGGTAGTTGCGGGCATCTTTTCGTCAGCTGTCGGGGAGTTGTAGTCCGTGCGTGACGGGCAATAATTTCGGGCAGGACTGACCAGTCCGTGATCGGTTGTAGGGGAAAAAGGGTACTTTTGTCCCCTTAATGGACTGGATCCAAGCGTCTGGGCCGTTACTGTAGCAATCATGGATTGGGCCGCGCATGGCCGTTGGCCCAGTCCAGAACAGTATCCCCCCAAGTCATTACTTCCGAGCGCGGAGGTGATGACTTAAGGATAACGTACAGTCCCGGGGAAGTGGAGTGTTTTGCTCGTTGGCTGTGGATGCCTGTGGTTTCTATTTCCCGTTGTGGCTGTTGGTCGTGGTCGTTAAGCGTTGCCCGTTACAGATGGATACCAACAGTCTAGTGGAATATGAAACGATATGGGGGTTGCCACGTGTGTGTTGGAACTTGTGCCACTGCCGCTTAGGCAATGATGGCTAGCGGGTAGTCATCATGACCTATGTGCACGTGGGGCTGCACGTGACCTCCTGTATAAATAGGAGGGAAAATTTCATTCTGAACTTTTTCCTTCAATCTTCACCAAATCTCCTGCTCACGAAATCTGCCTGTTGCATCCTTCGTCATTTGAAGCTCCGAGCAACTTTTTTCAGTCCTCTATTTATAAGTAAGTTGTCTCCTTTCTTTGTTTTGCTTCTTATTGATGTTTATTTAGACATTGCATGCAGTTAGGTTAGATTTTAGGAGACTTAGGATTGTATATGTGGTAGCCGCTGGTGGTGGAGGATGGCTCCGCCGTCTTCACCGCCGTTAGCCTGTTGTTACGCTGTGTGTGAAGAGTCTATCCGTGACGTCGTCGCGATGGTGACGTGCAAGTGACCGTTCTAGCGTTGCGCTTCACGGAGTTGTGAGTTGAATGAAAACCTTGTGGTCTTGCTTTGGAGAAGTTCCTCGTGTGATAGGAGAGTTCTGGGCATTGTCTCGCGGGGAGACTTTTTCGTAGTGTTGTCAGGGCTTAGGCCGGGGACGTCGTCCTCAGCCCTTAGCGCGCCCTTTCACTTGTTCAGCGGTGGAAGGGTGGATTTGATTAGCTATCAAATTCACTATCTTTCTCTGCTTTTCGGGTGATGGCATCAGGGCTCCGTGGAGAGATTGTATTAGATTCGTCCGAGGAGGAATCTGGTTCCTCGGGGAGCAGTAGCACTCAATCCTCGAGTGGGTCCACCGAACAGGACATGGACAACGAGCAAGAGGATGAAATGCTTGACGATGATCAGGAAGAGGTGCCCGAGGAGGAGGTATCCGAGGAGGGCGCAGCGGAGAATAAAGCCGAGGAATGGGAGGTGGCGGAACCCTCTCAGCATGCGTCTGAATTTGCGACCTACATAGGGGATTGTTTCCAGACGGTGGGAGATGACGGAGACTGGAGAGTCCATTTCCCCACCTCTGACGAGCGCGTCTGCACGAATTATGGGGAGCGCTTTACGATGTACAAATATGTTTTCAAAGAGCTGGGCTTGAGGCTTCCATTCACGGATTTCCAGCAGTCTGTCTTCTTACATCTTCGCTTGGCCCCTACTCAGCTCCATCCCAACTCGTTAGCCTTCCTGCGAGCGTTCGAGTTGGTGTGCGAGCACCTGCAAATAGGGGCGACCATCCCCTTCTTCTTCAGCGTCTTCCACCTCCAACGACAGAATTCTAGGAGGAGTTACGGTTGGGTCTCCCTGAAGCAGCCGCGCAAGCTGTTCAAACCGTTCTCTGAGTCCATACGGACATTTAAGACGAGGTACTTCGTCGTGGAGCCCGTTTCGGAGGCTGCCCAGGATAATATGTTCTGCTGGGAGATTTAAGTGGACGAGAACGGCGAAGATAGGATTAACGAGGAGGGGAAATACATCGGGCGGAGGTTGTTGAAATATCCCTTCCATTGGACCGGGGAACATTTTACGAAGCCCCCAAAAGACTATGTTTTTGAGCCTGCGAATTTGGACGAGGGGATGCTGCTTCATATGGAAGGTTGTTGCAGTACGTGAGCTCGTTCCGGATGGCCGAGTGTATCACGAAGAAGAAGAAGCCGGTCCTCGAGGCCGATGGTAGCCAACGGGTGGAGGCTCGTTTTATTAATGGTAGGGCACTGCTGGGGTGCAAAACTTACAGAGATGCCATGGATCTGCTCGGTATTTAGCCTTAATATATTGCTTTGCATTGCTCGTTATTTTCTATTGTTTGACGCCTGTTTTTGTCTTTTTGCAGCCACTATGCCTTCAGCCTACGAAAGGATGGTGAAGAACGTGGCCGTGCGGAAACAAACTGCTGCAACTGCTATTACTAAGGTTCGTCCTTCCCCTGCCCGTGCGGTTGGTCCTTCCCAGCCTCCTCAGGGGAATGCTTCTCCGGCCAATGTTCAACGGTCTCCAATGCCACGGGCGACCAGGTCTAAGCGTCCAAGTAACGAGGCAGTGGATCTGGGCAAGGCGTCAGAGAAAGCGAAATTCGAGTTGCCTCCTTGTGTACTGGATAAGAGGTTCTTTGAAGGGACCTCTTTGGTGATTCCTCAGGATGCCTCTGCGGTGGTCAGGCTGCTGGAGATGGCGGCTACCTATGCCGAGGGGGACACAGCCACTGAGAGTGAGCTGACTATTGCCCGAGGGAAGGTGACCGCTCTTGAGGAGAGCTTGAGGAAGGCCAGGGAGGAAGCTAAGGTTGCCAAGGAGGCGAAGGAAGAGGAGGGCGAGGAGGTTTCCCGGTTGAAGAGGGAGATGGTTACACTCGAGGCTGAGAAAAAGGCCGCTGAGGATTTGGTCGCGCAACTGCAGGCGGCCAATGCTCTTGGCGAGGAGGAGCCTGAGGACGTGAAGATGCTAAAGACAAGGTCAGAGTTAGTTGCCCGACTGGTGGTGGCTGAGGATGGCAACTTAGTGCTCAGCAAGGAATCCTTCAAGAACACAGTGTCTCAGCTTCAGGTGGTGAATCCTGGTGTTGATTTGGTGACCGAAGGCACCAATTTCCTGGCGTACGTTAAAGACGGGCAAATTGTGATGCCAGAGTCTATCCTTGCCGGCCAAGCTAGAACCTAGACTTCTCCGCCCAACGATGAACGAGTCGAAGACACCGAGGAATGATGTTTGCAGATGATATTTTGCCGGCCTGCGTGCCGTGTAGTTTGTTGTAATTTTATTTGATTTGGGGGGGCGTGCCCCCCCCCCCTTTTTGTGTAATTCGTACAATCTTTGGCCCTTGTGGCCTTTTTTACTTTATGTCCGGTTTATGTTGGCCGGTTTTGTTACTTATATGATTTTTGTTTATATTGCTATGCTTTACATTAGCGGTGCATGTATGACTGCCCGTCGGAGGGTGTGTCTGTCAACAGAGCTTTCTTTTGAAAGATTGCTCGTTGTGTGTGAATTCGCCAGTGTGGAGAACTGGTCGAATAGTCGGGGAAGGTCCTGGCGAGGTTGCGGATCTCAGGTCGCGATTGAGGCCTGAGGTCGCGGGGACTGCCAATCGTGGTACTTAGGCGAAGGCGATGCTCGATTGAGGACCGCCGACGAGCAGAGCTCCGGCTCATTTACTTGAGCGGGATTCCACTTTGTGCGTATGCATCGTTTGTACCTGAACGAGCATGATGACCGTTAGGTGGTCCTTTGGCGCGAGGAAGCCTATTGTGACTTTAGTTGTAGTACTGCTTAAGTTTTTCAGCGTTCCATGGTCGAGGGACTTCATCCTCGTTGAGGGTCTCGAGGAAGTAGGCACCATTCTCCGTTCTGGCACGGACTCTGTACGGCCCTTCCCAGTTGGCTGCTAGTTTGCCTTCACGAGAGTCCTTGTGGTTTCTTCACAGGACAAGGCTGCCCACATCGAACTCTCGTCGTAAGACTTTAGCATTGTGCCTGATCACTATTTTTTGCTTAAGAGATGCTTCGCGGAGGGCTGCTCCTGTTTGGATTTCCTCGACAAGGCCAAGCTCCTCTCTTATTGCTTCGTCATTCATTTCCTCGTCTAGAGGTGATTCGGTCCTTCTGGACGGTACGTGAATTTCAATGGGTATAACAGCCTCCGTGCCATATGCTAAGCGGAAAGGTGTTTCCCCGGTGGTAGACTGAGGAGTGGTGCGATACGCCCATAAGACGCTGTGGAGCTCCTCGACCCAGGTTTTCTTTGTTTCATCCAGTCTTCGCTTGAGGCCACGAAGAATGACATGATTGGCCGCTTCTGCCTGCCCGTTGGTCTGGGGATGTTCTACAGATGCGAAATGTTGCTTTGTTCCGAGATGGGCGAAAAAGTCTTGGAACTTATTGTCCGTGAACTTCGTTCCATTGTCCGTGACAATTGCTTGGGGAATTCCAAAACGGGCAAGGATATTCTGCTTGTAGAAGCGCAGAATGTTAAGTGTTGTTATCTTTGCTAAGGCTTCTGCTTCTATCCACTTTGTGAAATAGTCTACGCCCACTATCAGGTATTTGTTTTGGCTGGACCCCGTCACGAAGGGTCCTAGGATGTCTAGGCCCCACCAGGCGAATGGCCACAGGGAGGTCATGCTTTTCAGTTCGTTAGGTGGAGCTAGGTGCATATCCCCGTGCCGTTGGCATTTGTCGCATCTCTTCACATGCTCCTTGGCATCGTGCTGCATGGTTGGCTAATAATATACTGCTTGGAGGGCCTTGCGGGAAAGGGACCTTCCTCCTAGGTGCTGGGCGTTAATGCCTTCGTGGATTTCTCGTAATATGTGAGGGACAACTTCCTCCTCTATGCATTTGAGCAGTGGGATGGAGAAGCCTCATCGATAGAGTTTGTTTTCAAGGATGACGTACGAGCAAGCTCTTCATCTGATGGTGCTGGTTTCCTTGGGGTCATCCGGAAGCTCGTCCCTTGTGAGGTAGTTGTACACGGGTGCCATCCAGCAGTCGCTGTCCCCAATCGCGTGTACATGTAGGGTCGAGGATCCCTTATCGATGCTGGACCGGGGAAGTATCTCTTGGATGACTAACCTATTTCCGCCCTTTCTCTTAGTGCTTGCTGGTTTGGACAAGATGTCTGCTCGCACGTTATGTTCGCGTGGAACATGTCTCACTTCTACCGTTCTGAACTTCGCCATTTTTCCCTTGACCAGGGTTAGGTATTCAGAGATACTGTCATTCTTGGTCTGATATTCTCCTGATATCTGGAGGGCTATGAGCTAAGAGTCCGTGCAGATGATGATTTCTTCAGCCCCTAGGTCTTCGGCTATGCGCAAACAGGCGAGGAAGGCTTCATACTCGGCCTGGTTGTTCGACGTGGGAAAGGACAATGTGAGAGAATCCTCGACTATGGTCCCTTCTTCATTCTCCAAAATTACCCCTGCCCCGCTGCCGGTCGAGCTGGATGCTCCGTCCACATAGATGGTCCATCTGTTTGCTATGTGGACCGGGGAGTCTGAGAACGTCATTTCCGCTACGAAATTGGCCAGAGCTTGGGCCTTAAAGCTTTCCTGCTTTTATACTGGATGTCGAACTCGGATAGTTCCAATGACCATTTGAGCATTCTGTCTGCCATGTCTGGTCGTCCCAGTAATTGCTTTATGGGCTGATCCGTTCTTACCACAATCGTGTGAGCCAAGAAATAGTGTCTCAGTCGTTTGGCAGCGTTGATGAGGGCCAATGCTACCTTCTCTATCTGTTGATATCGTAACTCTGGGTCCTGCAATTCTTTGCTCGTGAAGTATATTGGCTTTTGTCAGCCAGGATTCTCGCGAATGAGAACGGTGCTAACGGCCTCGGCAGTGACGGCGAGGTATAGGAACAAGACTTCCCCAGTATCTGGTCGCGATAATACGGGAGGTTTTGACAGAGCTTGCTTCAAGTGAAGGAGGGATGTTTCACATTCCTCGGTCCATTCAAACGTTGCTTCTTTCCGCAAGAGTTTGAAGAAAGGAAGGGCGTGTTGGGCAGATTTTGCCACGAAGCGGGACAACGAAGTAAGCACCCCGCTAAGGGACTGGATGTTCTTCTTAGACGTGGGTGTTGGGAACTCAGAGAATGCCCGACACTTGTCGGGGTTAGCTTCGATTCCTCGCTCTGTTAGGTAGAAGCCAAGGAATTTACCTGCCCGTACACCAAACGTGCACTTCTCTGGGTTAAAACGCATTCGATACTTTCTTGCTTGCTCGAAGATTTTGCGAAGATGGGCGACATGATCTAGTTCCTCGTGGGACTTGACGATCATATCGTCCATGTATACTTCGAGCATGTCGCCTATTTTTCCTTTGAAGACTCTGTTCATCATTCGTTGGTACATAGCGCCGGCGTTCTTTAGACCGAAGGGCATTACGTTGTAGTAATAGTTGCCCGATTCGGTCATGAAGGTCGTGTATGCTTTATCGCTCGCGGCCATTGGGATTTGATTGTAGCCCGAGTAGGCGTCGAGGAACGATAAAAGCTTAAAACCTGCTGAGTTATCTACGAGCTTATCGATATTGGGGAGGGGGTAGGCGTCCTTCGGACAGGCCTTATTAACATCGGTATAGTCAACACACATCCTCCATTTGCCATTATTTTTTCTTACAAGTACAACATTTGAGAGCCATGTAGTGTATCTGGCCTCAGAAATAAACCTAGCTTCTAAAAGGTCTTTGACAGCTTTCTCCGTGGCTTCCATCTTTTCTGGGGACTGTTTCCTTCTGCGTTGGGCAACGGCTTTGACGGCCGGATCAATTGTAAGCTGGTGGCAAGCGATGGATGGGTCCAATCCTAGCATTTCAGCAGCGCTTCATGCGAACAAGTATGCGTTCTCCCGAAGGCATGCTTTTAGTTGTCTCCTGGCCAGGTCGGGGAGGTCTGCTCCGATCTTTACTCCCCGTTGGGGGTCTTCTTCGAACGGAACGATCTCGAAGTTACCATCTGGGACGGGGCGTAGGAGATGGCCGCTGTTGTTGGACTGGCTGCTCGAAGTCATTGGGTCCTTGGCGTGATCTTCCTCGCTGAAACGGCTGTCCAAATCGATAGATTCGACTTGGGGAAGCGGTTTTGGCTGCTCGGAGCTGCTGGGCAGAGGGGAACGACCAGAAGTCCTTGGTCCTGCTAAGATGGTGCTTAGTCCTTTGGATGCTGCTTCAAAGCACCGACGGGCAGCTTCGATGTCGCCGTGGAGGGTGGCGACCATCCCTTTAGAAGTGTAGTACTTCATCTTGAGATGTACGGTGGAGGGTACAATATATCAACCGAGCTGCCCTGGTCCACGAGTATTCTGCGAACGTCGAAGTTTGCCATCTTTGCTCGGATGAGCAGCAAAATGCTTGATTTCGGTGCTCCGCCGAGGAGCTCTTCCTTGTAGAAGGAAATAGGAATGGATCCTTTGTGAGTGGTGTCCAGCGTAGTGACTTCATTAGAGCTTTTACTGATCAATTGATCGAATCTCCTCTTGACGGAGCCGACCGTGATTTTGTTGAATCCACCACCAGAAATGACCATGGCTGAAGGGAAGGCCTCCCACGGGCTGTGAGCAGCGAGGTACGTGGAGATGGACAGACTATCAGGGATGCGGAAGTCCTCTGGCCGAGTTATGGACATAGCGACCTGTACGTTGGTGTCATCAGAGGGCGGAGTCTCTTCTGCAACCTTTTTGCTCTCCTGGATTTCCTGTCGGGGAGCGTCCTTCTTCTTCGCGAACTGCTTCAGGTGGTCATCGCGAATAAGGATCTCTATTGAATCTCTGAGGTGGATGCATTCCTCCGTCGTATGACCGTGACTCTTGTGGAAGCGGCAATACTTGGATTTGTCTACACCCAGTCTGGCTGGCAGCTGTTTGGGGAAACGGACTCCCACTTGCTTGAATTCCGAGTTGGCACACTCAAACAAGATTTTCTCCCTCGAGGCAGTGAGGGGGGTATATTCATGGAACCGCCCAGAAGGTCCCTTCTGTTCGCGTGCATCGCGAGGCCGATCATAGCGTCTTTTATCTCCTCGACATCCTGTCGAGGTTTCTTCAGCTCTGGACGAGCGGGAACCTTCATGGTGTCGAGAGGCCCGGACAGAGTGTGCAGCAACCTTCTCCTCGTACTGTATATGCGAATGGGCTTGGAGGAGAAGGGCGTTAAGGTTCCTTGGTGGATCGAGGCCGATGGCTTTCGCGAAGTCTGAGCCAGGACGTAATCCCTGGTCGAGCAGGAATTTCTTTATGTCGTCGGTTGTTGTCACTTGGACGGCCTCCTTGTTGAACCGTTCAATGTAGGCCCGAAGAGGCTCATCCCTTCCCTGTACGACAGCTCCGAGGGACGCCTCGGTCTTTGGATGGCGTCGCGATGCAGTAAAGTGACGGGAGAAAATCCTCCCCAACTGCCTCCAGGATGTAATGGATTCCTCTGGCAGTTGCTTGTACCATGTCATTGCTCCCTTCCGGAGCGTGGTCGGGAACATGCGGCATTTGATGGCTCCTCGTACCCCTCTGTAGTCCAAAAGAGCATATATGTTTTCTATGTGCTCGTCTGGGTCAGTGGTTCCATCGTAAGTCCCTAGAGACGGAGGCTTCTCCAGTCCTTTAGGGAGACGGGTGGCCAAGATCCTGCGGGACAACGGGCTGCGAGGCTCGTCGTCGCGTCTGAACTTGGAGTTGATGGTGACCGTTGTCTGCGCTCGCGGCGGCGGTCTCTGCGAGGTGAGGGTGAACGTAGCCGGTCACGAGGTCTGACCGGTGGAGAATGTCTATCCTACCTCGTTCTCTTGTGTCTTGGTGATGATCGATCTTGCGGGGAGATCTGGTCGCGCTTGCGAATGTGTTGTGATTCAGGCTCATGCCTCGATATATGGTCTTCCCACGCCTAGGTGGCAGGCTTCTTGATTTTTGATGCTTACTCTTTGGAGGAGAGGATCTTGGAAGAGATGCTTCCTCGAGAGCTCCTATTCTCTCTCCTTGCTGCAAGATAAGGAGGTTTGTGCGGTTGACAGCTTCCAAAAGAGCTGCAACGGCCAGGTCGGCGCTGGGAGGGCTAGGAATTGGTCGCTCACCCGACGGTAGCTGTTTGCCTCCTTGCTCGGTGGGAGGAGGAGTTGGAGACGCAGTAGCCCCATCTCGAAGGAAACGGGGATCAGAAAGTAACACAGAACTGCCGTCAACGTCCATCTTGTTGACGGGAACGAGAACCGTAACGTCAGCACCTTTTGCGGAGTCTGAGCGGCCATATGTGGACGGATCAAAGAAAGTATGTTTTGATCTTTTAGTTTCCGAGGAGGAAAGAAAGAAGGGGAGAACAAGGAGTTCCCACAGACGGCGCCACTGATCCGGAGTATTCGAACAGGTCCACGTATGCTGGTCGTCAGATGGGCAAGGTGCTCGGAATGTTGATGAGGAGAGGAGGGGGGTGTACCTGCAAGGCACTCCGACGCTCAAGTAAGAAAGGATCAGAGAAAAGGGGCAAGTACAAAGTGTATTCTTAGGGTGAATATTTGATACCTGACCCTCTCGAATGAGAGGGTTTATATAATGTTCCCCAGCGCGTGGCCAACGGTCCTATTTTCAGAGCGAAATAACTGTTTTCCTAAAGAATAGGTAACTGCCCAAACTAGCCGTTATGACGGGCAGGATGCCTAAACTAGCTGTTATACCAGGCAGGAAGGTAGTTGCGGGCATCTGTTCGTCAGCTGTCGGGAAGTTGTAGTCCGTGCGTGACGGGCAATAATTCCGGGCAGGACTGACCAGTCCGTGACCGGTTGTAGGGGAAAAAGGGTACTTTTGTCCCCTTAATGGACTGGATCCAAGCGTCTGGGCCATTACTGTAGTAATCATGGATCGAGCTCCTAAATTTCTAAAAAATCTGCTATAATAGGGGATCAAACCCTTGCTCTTAGGGATATTCACAAATTTTTCAACCACTCAACTAATATACATTTCATGTTGTTTCTTCTCTTATTTAATAGTTAATAACTATTTTAAAAATAAACTTAAAAAAATACAAAATTATTTTTCTTTCTACTCAATTATTTTTCTTATTTTTCATTTCATTCTTTCAATTATTATTAGGGTTTGTCACTTCTTCTCTTTTATTTTGTAGATTTTATGTTTTTTTTTAATTATTTAAGGTTTATAAATTGTTTTTATTCTTTTTCTCTATGCTTGCGATGAAAATTTTTGTTTATTTTTCCGTGCTTGTAATGAAATATTTTTAATTTAATTCTTTACGATTTAATTGGGTTTTTAGTGAAGTTTATATTTGGTTACAAATAACCATAATGAGTCTAGAAATCAATTTTTTTATAATTGTTTAGATTGAACCATGTTAGCAAAGTATAACTTTTTTTAAATTATATCTATATAAAGTGAAAGTAAGAATTGTATGGAATAATTGAAACATGCAGGGCAATGAGAGAAATATGTGATATTGTATGATTGGCTGTTAAATTGGTTGTTTTGGATCAAATTCAATAACTAAATTTCATTTTCTCCAATTTAAAAGAATGGATGTTGGAAGTATTATGCCATTTTCTTCATTTTAAGACAAGAGAGAGGTTATAGTGATTCACTTAATTGTAAGATACCTTTAATGATAAGAAGTTTTAATTTGATGCTTGTTTGTTTGTCAATGAAACTGTTTTAGTATAAACAAAATAATGGAACACTATCAAATAGGAGCTCGAGTATCAAAGACTAAATCAAACAATATTACACGGATCAGAGTACATACTGAGTATCATAATCTAAAAATGGTATGGGTTTATAATTTAGTTATTATTTTGATACTTAACAGTTTTTTTGTCTAATTATTAACTCAATCATATTATGTTATATTATGCAGTACTTTGATGACTTCAATTGTTTTACTTGGAAGAAAAATTGAATGAAAATAAGGAGGATTGGAGTGAATACAAATGTGTCAAATAATAGTTACTTAGAGAAGTTTGTAAGTTATCAATTGTGATCCTAGTGAAGGTGTGAGAAAACACAAGAAACGGGGGTTTGAATTGGGTTTTAAAAAATGAAAGCTTTTTGTGAAACTCAAACAAAGATCACAAAGAAACTAACAAGAGAGAAAGACACACGATATATCCTGGTTCACTTGAAAATTATCAAGCTAATCCAGTCCACTCGCCAAGGTGATTTCTCCTTATACACAAGGACTTAATCCATTATAATCAACTGACTACACTACACTAGCAACTGCTGGTGACTAACAAGCACAGACTAACTGTCTCTTCTTAAGGATTCTGACCCAACTGGTCCCTTAAGGAATACAAACAACTGTTTGAACAAAATTAATGTTTACAATGAATTGCTTCTACACAAGTAGATATAAACACTATTAATAGCTCAAGTAACTTAAAGAAAATCTATACAATATGAACAATATTTCTTGCGTTATATTGTGGTGCTTTAGTGTTTGCGCATATATCTCTCTTCTTTTCTTCAAGTAATCAAGTCCTTATATAGCCAGAAAAAGATCCATTGGAGGGCAGATCATGAATATCATTAAGATTGCTGGAGACTTGAAATAATGTCGCTATGCAGGGATGAAAATCATACACAAAAGTTGTCCTTTGTACCACCAGATTAGGGTAGTGGAATGGTAGTGGAAAAGAACATGTTTGATAAGTATTATGTACTATTTTCCCTCGCAAATGTTTCATCTTCTTATGTTCATCAGAGGCTTCTGAATAAAGATGATTGAAGCATGAGTAGAAGAGTTGATTACTGGGTCTTCAGAGTCTTGATTCTTCAGAACTTGTTCACCAGAACCTTGTCTTCAGAGTCTTTAGCACTCAGTCTTCAGAACCCTTGGTCTTCGGAAACTTAAGTCTTCAGAGTATTAAGAATATTTTTCAGCAAAACCTTGTCTTCAGAGTCTTCAGCACTTAGTCTTCAGAAACTTAAGTCTTCAGTGTCTTCAGAACGTTGTTCACCACAACCTTGTCTTCAGAGTCTTCAGCTTTTAGTCTTCAGAGGATAATGACTTCAGAAGCTAGAAAGCCTTCATAAGTAAATCATCAGAGTCATGTTCAGAGGAAGTATCCAAGAGAGCATTGCAGCAGCAACATATTGTCTTCTTAGAATCTTTCTGAAAGTGAGTAGATTAGAAGCAGACTTGCTTCTTTGGCGCAGAAGCGACTTTTGGTCAAATCAGAGTGACGTTGCACATGGTCTTTATCAGAGTCAGACCTTGTTTCTTAATTCTACAGAAAACAAACATTAGAGTACCAAAATTGTTCTCACTCAAATACTACTTTTTTATTATCAAAACTTAGAGATATCTGGCAGAACCAAATCTTATTATAATAATCTCCCCCTTTTTTATAATGAAAAAACAATGTATTTTGATAAAACAATTTTGTACGAGGATAATCAATAGGAAATGACAAAGAAAAGTTTAGAATTAACTTCCCTTTATCAAGCTCCACCTGAATCTAAGACTTAAAAAAATCTTATCAGATTTGGGATACCAGAGCCTAATTATAAGGATCTAGTCAGATCCAGAATAACAGAGCTTGATTATAGCGGTAATGGAGTCTGATAACAAGCCTGATTGGTTAAATCAGAGCCTGATTACCAACACATTAATATTGTTCCTGAAAAGCATTTCTCGTGTATTTGATAATCTTCTAGTTGATTCTTCATCCAGAGTATTTGAGTACTGCACAGTGATGCTGAGATATATTCTACTTCTGTAGTTGAAAGTGTAATGGTTGATTGTCTTTTGCTTGCCCAAGAGACAAGGTTGTTCCCCAGAAACTAACAGTTTCCATAAGTATTTTTCCTTTCTAATCTATCTCCAGCATAATCTGCATCACAATAACCAAAAGGCTTGTACTCTGATGTTTTCTTATACATCAAGCCAAGGTTAGTTGTTCCTTTTAGATACCTTAGGATTCTCTTAAAGGCTGTTAAGTGAGTTTCCCTTGGAAATGATTGGAAACTAGCACAAAGACATACACTGAATAGAATATCTAGACGAGAAGCAGTCAAATACTGAAGATAGCCTATCATACCACGATAGAGCTTTTAACAAACCTTTTTACTTACTTCTTCTTTCTCCAGAATGCATGTCGGATGCATAAGAGTCTTTGCAGGTTTACTTTCAGACATATTGAACTTCTTAAGAAGTTCTCTTGCATACTGGCTTTGATGAATGTACGTTCCTTCTGGACGTTGATCAATCTGAATTCCCAGAAAGAATCTGAGTTCCCCCATCAGACTCATTTCAAATTCAGCCTGCATTAACTTAGAAAATTCCTTGCACAAGGAAGTATTAGCAGAACCAAATATAATATCATCAACGTAAATTTGCACAACCAGAATGTCATTTTTAAAGGTTTTGCAAAAGAGTGTTGTATCCACTTTTCCTCTGGTAAAGTCATTTTCCAAAAGAAAGTTACTTAGCCTTTCATACCAAGCTCTGGGAGCCTGTTTCAGGCCACATAACGATTTTTTAAGTTTGAAAACAAAAGCTGGGTTTTTAGAACTTTCAAAACCAGGAGGTTGGTGCACAACACTTCTTCAGAAATATACCCGTTTAAAATTGCACTCTTTACATCCATCTGATATAAAGTGATGTCATGATTTACAGTAAAGGAAATTAAAAGACGAATAGATTCTAACCTGGCAACTGGTGCAAAGGTTTTTGTATAGTCTATCCCTTCTTGCTGACTATAACCTTGTGCTATCAGTCGTGCTTTGTTTCTTACAACCTCACCTTTCTCATCTAACTTGTTTCTGAATACCCACTTTGTTCCAATGACGTGGACACCTTTTGGTTTCTGAACAAGATCCCAAAATCATTTCTGGTGAATTGATTCAGCTCTTCTTGCATGATCAGAATCCACTCATTCTCCATAAGAGCTTCATCAACTGATGTTGGCTCTATCAGAGACACCAAACCCAGAAGAGTTTCTTCAGAAGGTTTGAATAATGAACGAGTTTTGACTGGATCAGCTTTGTCTCCCAGAATCAATTCTTCAGAATGAGAAGTCTTTAGTCTATTCTTCTTCTGATGAGATGGACTATTCGCTGTTTCTGGTAAGGTTGTATCTGATTCTGTAGATTCTGCATCTTTGTCTCCTTCCTTTGAATCTTCCTCTTTGGATTCAGATAAAGTAATCTTCAAATCTGCAAACTTTTCAACTAGCTTTGACTTTTCAGGGTCAAGCTTATCATCGAATCTAACATGAATTGATTCCTTAATAATACGTGTTTCTATGTTATAGATTTTGTAGCCTTTAGAGCGTTCAGAGTATCCTAACAGTAAACACTTTGGAGCTTTGGAGTCAAACTTACCAAGATTCTCTTTAGTGTTCAACATAAAACAAATACAACCAAAAGGATGAAAATACGAGATGTTGTATTTTCTATTCTTCCACAATTCATAGGGAGTCTTACCCAGAATAGGTCTGATAGAGATCCTGTTCTGAATATAACATGTTGTATTTACTGCCTTTGCCCAAAAGTGCTTAGCCATGTCAGTTTCTTGGATCATGGTACGAGCTATTTCTTGCAAAGTCCTATTCTTCCTTTCCACTACTTCATTCTGTTGTGGAGTTATGGGATAGGAGAAATCATGGGAAATGCCATGGGAATCAAAAAGATTCTCAAAGTATCTGTTCTCAAATTCTCCACCATTATCACTTCTGACTCTGACTATTTTGCAATCCTTCTTTGTTTGCACTTGTGAGCAAAAGTTAGAGAACACCGAATATGACTCATCCTTGTGTTTCAAGAATTTTACCCATGTCCAACAACTATAGTCATCAACGATAATTAATCCATACTTCTTTCCACTGATTGAAGAAGTTTTCACTGGTCCAAACAAATCAATGTGCAAAAGTTCAAACGGCCTAGAGGTGGACACAACATTTTTTTCTTTGAAGGAAGTTTTAGAGAACTTTCCTTTCTGACATGCTTCACAAAGAGCATCTGAAGAATACTTCAGATTTGGTAAGCCTCTGACAAGTTCAAGCTTATTTAGCTGAGAAATCCTCCTCATGCTAACATGGCCCAAACGTCTATACCATACCCATTGCTCCTTATTAACAGATATCAAGCATTTGACATTCTGTTCATAGAGATCAGAGAGTCTAATCTTGTAAATGATGTTTTTCCTCTTTCCGATAAACCGGATTGAGCCATCTTTCTGACTGACAGCCTTACATGACTTTTGATTAAAAATATATCATAACCATTGTCACTAAGTTGACTAATTAACAATAAGTTATGCATCAAATAATCAACCAGAAGAACATCAGTAGTAGAAGGAAGTTTACCATTACCAACAGTTCCAGAGCCAATGATTTTTCCCTTCTGGTTTCCTCCAAAACCAACAGAACCTCCAGGATTAAGTTCCAGACTTTGGAACATATGCCTTCTTCCCGTCATGTGTCGCGAGCAACCACTGTCCAGGCACCATGATTGGTGTTTCAACTGAGCTGCTAAGGATATCTGCAACATAGATTACCTTGTCCTTAGGTACCCACTTTCTGGGTCCTCTTTTGTTAGTTTTCCCAGAGTGTTTGTCAACCTTGGGCTTATGTGCAACAGGATAATCAAGTGGAGTTTGTGCATGATATTTAGCTTTAGAAATAGATTTCTATGTTGGTGGGGGTTTCTGTGCAAGCTTAGAATAATCAAGCTCAGTGCTAGAAGGCACAAAATGGTCATAGAGAGGTTTTGGTTTTACAGGCTGACTTTCGTCAATTTCAAATGTTTATGTACACCCCAAACCTTTCTTGCCATTTCTGCTAACTCCATAGATCATGGATGCTATTTTGCTTCTATCTATGCTTTTAGCCAGAAAGTACTGGAATGCTCTATCATACTTATTGACACAACTGTTGTCAGAGACATTGGAGATTAATTCTTCTTCTAGTTTGGAAATTTTGCTTTTCAAAGCACAATTACTATTTTTAAAGAAAAAATATTTTCATTTAGAGAAGAATTATTTTGCTCAAGCACATCTCTTGCTTCAGAAGCAATTACATGGGATTTTTTAAGATCCTTGTATATACTTTGAAGAGTTTGATATTTTTCCAGCATTTCTGAAAGACACGACTCTAATTCACAATGAGACAATTTAGATAATACCTCTGAGTCAGAGTCAGAGTCTGATTCTGGTTCTGATATCATTTTGTCTTCTGGTTCTCCAGAGACTTCTGCGACAATTGTTGTTGCCACTAACGCAACGTTTGCTTGTTCTTCATCAGAATCTTCTTCTTCAGAATCAGAGTCATCCCAAGTTGCCATGAGTCCCTTCTTCACTTTGGAGAATTGATTCTTAGGCTTCTTGTCTTTCTTAAGCTTTGGACACTCGTTCTTGTAATGACCTGACTCATTACACTCATAGTAGATGACTTCTTTTCCAGAACTCTGCTTCTTTTATCTAGATGATGAGTCAGCATGACCTTTGTTCCTTCTTGATCCTCTGAAATTTCCTTGCCTATGTTTCCAGAGTTTGTTGATCCTTCTGGAGATAAGTGATAACTCATCTTCTTATTCTTCATCAGAATCTTCTGATTCTTCCTCAACTTGATAAGCCTTTGCCTTTTCAGGTTTAGACTTAAGAGCAATATATTTACTATTCTTCTAAGGTTCATCTTCCTCCAACTCTATCTCACGACTTCTTAAAGAACTAACAAGTTCTTCAAGACTTATACAGTTCAGATCCTTGGATAGCTTTAGTGCAGTTACCATAGGTCTCCATTTCTTGGGATGGCTTCTGATGATCTTTTTGACATGATCAGCAATTGAGTATCCTTTATCCAGAACTTTGAGTCCCGCGACTAGCATTTGAAACATTGAAAACATAGTCTCAACTGTTTCATCATCCTCCATTCTGAATGCCTCATATTTCTGGATTAGGGCAAGCGCCTTTGTCTCCTTAACTTGAGCATTTCCTTCATGAGTCATTCTCAGAGAATCAAAAATGGATTTGGTAGTATCTCTGTTTGTTATCTTCACATACTCAGTATAAGAGATAGCATTTAGCAGTATAGTTATTGCCTTGTGATGTTTCTTGTAATTTTTCTTTTGTTGGTTGGTCATAGCACTTCTAAACACTTTTACTCCTGTAGCATCAACTGGGTGAGTGTAGCCATCGATTACAAGATCCCAAAGATCTACATCGTAACCAAGAAAGAAACTTTCAATTCTATTTTTCTAGTAGTCAAACTTTTCACCATCAAAGACTAGTGGTTTGCCACTGTAATGATCTTTCTCTTCTTGAATAGGATTAGCATTAGTTGCAGCCATGATATCTCACACAAATACTGGATCGGTACTGAACACGATGAAGTGTTGATAAAACTTTTATCACAATCAGAACCGGAGCTCTGATGCCAATTGAAGGTGTGAGAAAACACAAGAAAGAGGGGTTTGAATTGGGTTTTCAAAAATGAAAGCTTTTTGTGAAACTTAAACAAAGATCACAAAGAAACTAACAAGAGAGAAAGACACACGATATATCATGGTTCACTTGAAAACTATCAAGCTAATTCAGTCCACCCGCCAAGGTGATTCCGCCTTATACACAAGGACTTAATCCACTATAATCAACTGATTACACTGCACTAGCAACTGCTGGTGACTAACAAGCATAGACTAACTGTCTTTTCTTAAGGATTCTAAGCCAACTGGTCCCCTTAAGGAATACAAACAACAGTTTGAACAAAATTAATGGTTACAATGAATTGCTTCTACACAAGCAGATATAAACAATATGAATAGCTCAAGTAACTTAAAGAAAATCTATACAGTATGAACAATGTTTCTTGCGTTGTATTGTGGTGTTTTACTGTTTGCGCATATATCTCTCTTCTTTTCTTCAAGTGATCAAGTCCTTATATAGCCAGAAAGATATCCATTGGATGGTAGATCAGGAATATCATTAAGATTGCTGGTGACTTGAAATAATTTCGTTATGCAGGGATGAAAATTGTACATAAAAGTTATCCTTTGTACCACCAAATCAGGGTAGTGGAATGGTAGTGGAAAAGAACGTGTTTGATACGTACTATGTACTATTTTCCCTCACAAACATTTCATCTTCTTCTATTCATCAGAGGCTTCTGAATAGAGATGATTGAAGCATGAGTAGAAGAGTTGATCATTGGGTCTTCAGAGTCTTTAGAACTTGTTCACCAGAACCTTGTCTTCAGAGTATTTAGCACTCAGTCTTCAGAACCCTTGATTTTTGGAAACTTAAGTCCTCAGAGTCTTCAGAACGTTGTTCAGCAGAACCTTGTTTTTAGAGTCTTCAGCATTTAGTCTTCAGAAACTTAAGTCTTCAGAACGTTGTTCAGCAGAACCTTGTCTTCAGAGTCTCCAGCACTTAGTCTTCAGAAGATAATGACTTTAGAAGCTAGAAAGCCTTCAGAAGTAAATCATCAGAGTCATGTTCAGAGGCAGAATCCAAGAGAGCATTGCAGCAACAACATATTGTCTTCTTAGAATCTTTCTGAAAGTGAGTAGATTATAAGCAAACTTGCTTCTTTGGCGCAGAAATGACTTTTGGTCAAATCATAGTGGCGTTGCACATGGTCTTTATCAGAGTCAGAGCTTTCTCTATCAGAGTCAGATCCTGTTTGTTAATTCTACAGAAAACAAATGTTAGAGTACCAAAATTGTTCTCACGCAAATACTACTTTGTTATTATCAAAACTTAGAGATATCTAGAAGAATGAAATCTTGTTCTAACACTTAGAAGTTAGTGATTAATTAATTTTTTTTTTAAAAATGATACTGATATAATATGTGAGTGTCATTTTGGCTTACTTTCAAATGGCTTATCCAACCACTTCAAGTGCAACCATTGAAAATATGCATTTTGGTGAACCAAAATTTTCAATATATATATATATATATATATATAGATATATATATATATATATGTGTGTGTGTGTGTGTGTGTGTGTGTGTGTGTGTATGATACTCACTAGTTTCAAAATTTCTTTATCACATATGATGATTTGTCACTAAAATGATGATTGAAATATAATAAATATGATATATATGACATAAGTTGACTGGTCACATAAATGTGTTATAAATGAAATATTTGAAAGAAGACATTATTGAAGTAATTACATATCGTATTATCAAAAAATAAGGAATTATAATTCAATATATCATGGAGATCATATAATTTTGAATAAATATAGGTTATCATTTTCTCCATATTGTTTAAATTTTTATGAGAGAGATTATGAAATTTATGCAAATTCAAGTTAGTTCACTTATGGTTATTATTGACCACAATACAATATTGATCTATGATTATGAGAATTGTAGAATTTTTGATATTTGAATTGAAGAGAAAAAATTGATATTGAAACTAAAAATGACTTACGCCAACATTTTTATAGGAAAGTTTTGTCTAAAGAGGACTTACGCCAGCGTTTTTGAACATAAAGTGTAGTCTAAAGTATACTTAAGCCCGTGCTTTTAATAGAAAACACTGCCTAAAGTGCACCTAAGCCAGCGCTTTTAACATAAAGTGCTTCCTAAAGTGCACTTAAGCCAGCGCGTTTAACAAAAAGGGATGTCAGAAGTGCACTTAAGTCGGTGCTTTTAACAAGAAGCGCTTCATAAAGTGCACTTAAGCCATCGCTTTTACATTAAAAAACTGTTGTCTATACCTTTAGCAGCGCTAGAATAGACAACGCTTAAAAGCGCTGCCTAAGGTAAAAAAAAGTGTTGCCTAAGGTCTTATTTAGCATAGTGTAGAATGCTAAAAAAATCATTAATTAGTGTACATTTTTCTTCAAATATAACATAATTGTTCATATAATTATTTTGTAAACAAATTTGAAAAGTTATATGTTCAATTAGCATATGGTGAAATAAGCAATCCACGTTAGATATAATAAACTCAATTGTGTTTTACCCGTCGGTTGAATGACACAACTGAGGTGAAAGGTGTTTTCGCAATTTAAAAATTCCAAAAAGTTATCGCTGGGGATCAAACCTATGACCATTAAACCTTTCTCATTGGTGGAGTTACAACCAAGAGGTAAAGTGACACACTTTTAATGACGCTCTTTGTTACCTAGCATATGAAACTGAGGTTACACCTCACATTCAACTAAGGTTAAAGTTGTTTTCCGTAGTAGTTGAGGGTTAGTAATGGCAGATGAGTAAGATGTGGGCTCTTTTATAGTTGAAATGTTTAAGTTTCAATTTTTATGTTTTTGAGATAAATATTTATAAGAGATAAAATTAGATAAAGGGTGAGGAATGTTACTTGAAGTATTTGAAGGTGGAGTTGAAGAAGTACCTTGTATTAGCGCACAATGATAGTCTTACAGGTATGTGTGTGTGTGTGTGTTGGGGGGGGTTGTTATTTTGGAAGATTTTCTTACTCCGTTGGGATTGATATTGTGAGGGTGGGAATTGGTTTGAGTTTCACTCGTGATGTTAGTGGGAAGAAAGTTGATTTTAGCAATACCGATAGGTTTTTGGAAGGGTGTGGTAGGTGTGTAATCTAGAAAAAAAATCAGGGGCATGGAGATGTATATATGTTGAGGGGCTGTTTGAGATGGAGATTGATGATTTCTAGAGGGTAATAAGTGTTCAAAGAAAATTGTATCTCTACATATGAATATGTTTTTATTATGAAGGTCATATAAAATGTGACCTTTAACACTATTCTTGATGCCTGGGTAAATGCATTTGCGAGACCTATAGTTTATTTTGTTTTATTATGTTTGGGTCTATAAGCAAAAACTAAACCATAAAAAATTTTCATACTAGAGTAATTAGGTACGTCGTTATAAAGTATAGTAAAAAGGAAATTTATATTGTAATAATCTACAAGGTAAATGTTTAATAATGTAAAGAACATAAAATAAAGCATGAGATAAATTTTTTTAGGGAGTTTAGACTGGAAAAGAAGAGCATGTGTCACCCCAAAAAGGTATTGGTGCTTTTCAACCAAAACATTTTGTTGAGAGGTATCAATACAAGAGGTTTGACGATGGATCCCATGAGTTGAGTAAAAATATTTGAGAATAAATTCATGGACATTATCAAACCTAATGGTTTTGATAATAATCTTAAGCTAGGTTTGAATGAAAGAAATGAAATATTTAATCATATTAGTTGTTTCCAATTTTAATTTCAAGATAAAAATTCAACACTAATAAATATAAAATCAATAGCAGTCAAGAAATATTTATGTCCTATCATAGATGGGGTAGAAAAGGGTCAAAAAAATCCTTGTGAATGAGATCAAAGCATTTAGAGGAAGTAGTTTTGATATCTTAGAAACACAATCTTTCTTGTTTAGTATAAAAAAATATATCACACGGTTTAGGAATTTTGGACAAATTAGGTAAAGTGAAATATTTATTGAGATTAATCAAAATATCATTTGAATGGTGGCCTAATCTAATGTGCCACAAGATACATTTATTAATTATATGTTTATCAGGAACAAAGCTACAAGGTTGAAAATAAGTCATGTGTATGGTAGGAAAGGTAAAAGTGTATAATCATTGGTGTAGATTAGATTCACCAATCTTTCTCAAGGTATGTGATAGATTCTGAATAGTATTGATATAGAAAGGGAAAATAACACACAAACAGTTATGCAGTTATGCAGCAGTTACAACTGCAACAGCAGTTGTAAATATATAATTAACTGTATACAACCTCTAGGATTAGAGAGCCTACTCTCTCCCAAACCAAACTAATCAATAGCAAACTGAATGAGACTTTCTCATTCTTTATTCTACTTAAATACATTACATTTAACTATCTAATTTGGGCTTAATTCACTGGGCCTTGGGCCTACGTCTAACATAAACATTAGTAATTGGAGGTCTACTAAAGTGTTGGAGGAAGTGCCTTTGTCAAGAATGATATTTTTTCATCAATTTTCTGTGCGAAATCCATCATCTCGGCCAAGGTTGTAACCGGGTGTAATTTTAATTCTGCTTTCACACCATCTTTTAACCCATTGAGAAAAATTCCCTTAAGATAATCTGGTTCTGCACTTCTAAGTGGGCCAACATATAACTCAAACGGATCACGATATTCTTCCACCGAGCCCATTTGTTTAAGGCTAAGAAGCAATTCATAGGGACTTTGAAGCATTGATGGTTGAAAACGTTTAATCAAACCAGCCTTAAAATCTGCCCACGATGGTGAGGGAGAACAAATTTCCCACCATTGATACCAAATGAGTGCTTTTTCTTCCATGGCTATCATTGCAGCCTGTACCTTTTCCTCATCAGTGGCACCCCTTAAATCAAAATAGCGTTCTACACAATTAATCCACCCAAAAACATCTTCACCCTCGAATATGGGAATCGTAAGTTTCCTCCATTTTTCATCAGAATTACGGAGATTCTGTCCCATCACAGGGCCACCATAACCTAGGTTGTCATTTCGAACAGTTAGACCCCTGACAGTTTCGAGCAGTTGGTCAATTCAGCGTTGTGACTCATATTTCTCAGTTTCCATTAGATTGCACATTTCCTGAATTTCTTCTCTGGTTGAGACAAAACCTTCATACGCCCTTTCTAAAAATTCCAATCTTACTTCCATGTTGCGGCGCGTGTGGATCATGAATTAGTGCCAAGGATCGTTGTCTCTGTATACCAATGATAGATTCTGAATAGTATTGATATAGAAAGGGAAAATAACACACAAACAGTTATGCAGTTATGCAACAGTTATGCATCAGTTACAACTGCAACAGCAGTTATAAATATATAATTACCTGTATACAACCTCTAGGATTAGAGAGCCTAGTCTCTCCCAAACCAAACCAATCAATAGCAAACTGAATGAGACTTTCTCATTCTTTATTCTACTTAAATACATTACATTTAACTATCTAATTTGGGCTTAATTCACTGGGCCTTGGGCCTACGTCTAACATAAACATTAGTAATTAGAGGTCTACTAACAGTATGGTTCCCCTGTATGATACAATTAGATGAGGTTAAAATTAAATTGCAATTGAGAGAATGAGTGAGCTTAGAAACATAAATTACGTATGTGTAAAAATTGGGAATGTATAAAACGCCATTAAGGTAAAATTATCATTAAAATGAATAGATCCAAAAAAAACTTGTTGTTATGGTGGATCCATTAGGAAGCCTAATGTTAATAGGCTTGATTTTAGTAATGGGTGAACATATATTTGGAATTAATGCACACATGATCTATGGCCAAAATATCTAAAATCCAATTATTTCTACAAAAATTGTTTAGATTATTAAAATAATGATATGTATCTGATGAATTTTTGAAGGCTAAATTGAGGTGGTGAATGTTTGTTGCAAATGAATTTGGGCTTTATTGAAGAATGGCTAGAAACGCCTTATATTGATTTGGAGTGAACCCAGTGTGTTTGGTAACATCTTCGCATGGAGCTATGATCGAAGGTTATTCAGAACTAGCATCAGTGAAAAGGTGAGAAATGTTTAGCTTATTCAAGTGGGGGTGAGGGCTCATGCTTATTAAAACACACCATAAGTGTGTGTTATGGTTTGTGGCAGTAGGTACAAATCAGAATGGGACTAAAGTTTTCAATTTCTTTCCTGAGCTTCTTGACAGTGGTAATGTATTGAGTAATATTTTGATCACATTGTTTTTTAGCGTATATTTCTTCTTGGAGATTTGAGATCTAGAAAATATCATCTTAATGATAATGTCTTGAAGATCATCCCATATTTCTTTGCTAGTGTCCATCCAAAGAACATTTTAAATGATCTCATAATCAATTGAATTTGTAATCCAAGCCATAATCATGGTGTTACATCGATCCCAGATGATAGATTTATGGTTTGAGTATTCATGCCGAATTATGATTCCATCTATAAAACCTAATTTATTTTTGGAGCGGAGAACAACTTTAACAGATCTAGACCATGAATAGAAGTTTGTGTTATTGAAAGAAGGGGAATGGATAATCAAGGATTATCACTAGGTTGCATGTAGAATGGATCAAGCGTATTTGACTAATAGCTACAATAAGGGTTTTGAGATAGATCAACGTTGTTACTAGGTATATTAGGGAGAGACGAATCAACCAGCTGGGGGTGGTGAATCAGTGGGAGATGTTCCAATGATGGAAGCCATTGAAATAGAGACGAAGAAGCAAGAACTTTTCAAGAATGTAAAGAAAATCTAGGAAATAATAGAGACAATGAATGAATGAGAGAGAGAGGGAGAGATAGATAGATAGATAGATAGATAGATAGATAGATAGATAGATAGATAGATAGATAGAGAGAGAGAGAGAGAGAGAGAGAGAGAGAGAGAGAGAGAGAGAATTTTTGTGAAAGAGAAAGAAAGTGAAAGAGATGATGAGATAACAAAACATGTTTTGGTGAATGAAAATAGCGATGAGATAATGATAAAATCTTAGCAAACAATGAAAATGAGACACATGAGGCAAAGAATCTGAAGAAAAAAAGGGATAAAGAAAAATATCTACAACTAATAGAAATGATATATGTTGATGGGAAGATGATGAGAGATATCAAAGAAATCTTTAGTTTGATACCATGTTGACACATGGCAACAGATTGCCTAAAAACACTAAGAAAAAGAAAAAAATTAAATCGAATAAACTTCATTATACACTATAATGAAAAATACTTACTACCATGATTGGGAGAAGGATTTCATCACGGTTGGAGGTTTCTAGTAACGAAGATGGTAAGTGTCTTACTTTCTACCACATGTTATTTGTCTTTGTAAAAAATGGAATATCGTACCATATTTCACCACAGTTGGTCTGTCCAACCATAGTGAAAAGTAGAATGGTCATGGATTCGATACCCAGCGATAATATTTTGACATTTTAAAATGGTTCATTACTACATTTCACCATGGTTATGGATTTTAATCAAGGTGATATATACAATAGAATTTATTATATCTTTTGTGGAATTCTTGTTTCACCAACCCCTCACTGAACATATAACCTTTCAAATTGATTTAGAAAATAATAATCTGATAAATTAAGTTATATTTAAAGAACAACTTACACTAATAAATAATTTTCGATCTTCTTGCAACTCATTATCCATCTTTCGCTCTTTAACAGTTTAAATTCGGTTCAATACTTCTAGCTCTTCAATCGACACTTCCTTCTCTACTAGTTCATTCTGTAAAGCATCAAATTTGTTGAGAAATTCCATTTCATGTTCATCGATATAATAAACTCAATTGTTTCTTCTATCACTCTACTGTGCTCTAGACATGTTGGGCTGAACAAAATGAAAGTTGCACATGAAATCATTCAGGAAAATTTATTTTGCATCATCTAGAGATCAATAAGAAAACAATAACAACAACACTAACATATATAACATCCTCAACAATAAAAACAACAACATATAACATTCAAAACATTTCTAAGTCACAAATACAAAACAACAATAACAACAACAACATATAACATTCAAAACATTGCTAAGTCAAAACAAAACAACAACAACAACAATAACATTTTCAATAATAACATTTAACATTCAAAATCTAAGTCATAAAAACAAAACAACAAAACAACAACAACTACAACAAAAATTTGCTAAGTTATATTATAAAGACAACAATATATAACATTCTCAACAACACAAAAATAAAAAAAGATTTTCAATCTCAATCACAACAACATATAACATTCAAAACTTTGCTAAGTCATAATAACTAAACAACAACAATAACAACAACAACACAAAAACAACAATCTCAAACTAATTAAAATAACAACAACATCAACAAAAAACTTATTAGGTGCTTATCTCAACAAAAACAATAACATATAACATTCAATCTCAATCTAAATAATAACAAAAACAACAACAACATTAACCTCTAGTGTTTAGGGGTTCTACAACAACAACAGTGGAAATATTTCACGTACCAAAAATGTGAAGAAGAAGTCAAATAAATGAGTTTTGTCTTTCCTACTTGTAAGTATTATTTGAGTTCCTCCTTTGAGTTCTTTCTTCTTACTCATTGTTTTGCCCGAGTTGGAGAAGATATGGATGAAGTTCGACCTTGTTGGTTGAAGAACTAGTTGGAGGACAAATGTAGGTGAAGAAATGGGGATGATAAGATGGTTAACGAGTTGGAGATGAGACATTTTTAGGGATCTTGTTGTTAATGAAAATGATAAACTTTGTTAGGGCTCAATGTGTTTTTCGTAAAGGCTGAATGTGGTTTTCGTTGAGCAAGATAGAACTGAAGAGACATGACAAGATAAACTTATAAAACAAACAATTTCACTACGGTTGGCAATCATTATTGTGGTTAAAATATATTTATTTATTTTATTTGATCAAACACTATTACGCAAAACACATATCACAACGGTTGGAAAGAGATACCACCACACTGGTCCAATCGTTGTGAGGTAAGGTTTGATTGTATGTATGATGATTTCCACCACGGTCGTGCAACCGTGATTGTATCCATGTAGCGCGCTACCTACCACAATGGCTACTATAAACAATTGTTGTGATATTGTTTAATGCAACATATTTGATCACGGTTGTTCTAAACAGCCGTTGTGATATATAAATCTGAGTTTATTAAAAAATTATGAGGAATACTTATTTCACTGATGCTCACTAAACATATAACCTTCCAATCTGCATTAGAACATTATAATAGGAAAAATTAAGTTATATTAGAAGAATAAGTTCACGTTCAATTCTAGACAAGAGTTCTTCAAGTCCTTATCTGTATTTTGTTCTTTGACAGTAAAAAGTTGGTTTAATGATCCTAGTTTTTCAACTGCCTCTCTGTCTTCACCTCTAATTATTTTTGCAAAATATTATTCACTTTGCAAACAAAATTAGAGGTAGAGGGAGGGGTGGTTGAAGATCTACAATCATTAAACTAAGTTCTAACCGTCAAAGAACAACATGCAGTTAACAGTATGAAGAATTCTTGTCAAGAATTGTACGTGTACTTATTTTCTAATACAATTTTATCCTTCATATTATAATGTTCTAATACAGTTTAGAAAGTTATATATTCGGTAAGGAATTGGAAAAACACTCAAACCACATAATATATAATAAACTCATCTTTTAAATAAACATTAACAATAACATTCATAAAAAACATTCATCAACAACAAACCATAAACAACAAAAATGATACAACAAACATATCAAGTCATAAAATGCTTCAAAAACATACCATACATGTACCATAAAGGTGTGTTGTCAATGAAATAAGGATGAAGATAAATTTAGACCTGTAAACTTGTATATATCTTGAATCGATGTCATTCTGGATCTTTGACACAAGTTTGTAAGACTAAATTTATCTTCGTCCTCTTTATTGAAAGAAGCATCCATACCTACAAGTCAAAACAAGAAGGAAGTTCAAACATCATGAAACAAGCTATTGAAAAAAACTATAGAGAAAACGAACCCGTAAATACCCATCGGCTAAGATTTGTTGTTATGGTTTCATTTTGGGGTTTCCATATAAGAGAGACGAGTGAGATATGTAACGCCCCGATTTGTTTAATTGTATTTATTTATTTCATTTATGTGAATTTTGTGAAATGTGTGAATTTATTGTATTTTACCTGCTAATTGAGTTAATTGGTTAATTTCTCTGATAGGTAAAATGTTTGCATTAAAATATATTTTTCTTTTTAAATTTTATTGCACGATATGTTTTTCATAGGTATGTTTATGTTTTATTGCGTTTAGAGAGCGTTTAGGAGATATTTGGGCGTAAGGGTAAAATGGTCATTTGATTAGTTAGATATTTATGTAAATAGAGAATTGAGAGAAAAAGAGAAAGAGAAAAGAAGAGAAAGAGAAAGGAAGGGAAAGAGAGGAGAAGTGGAAAATCGACATAGCTCCGTTTCAAGCGCGATTAATCGGGTAAGGGTGAGAAGTTTCGATTATATCTTGCTTGTATATGTATATGTATGTATTTGTTTGAAGTTTGGTTGAATTGAATAGAGAACTACAACAATTAATATGTTGAGATTGTGAGAATTGGATACAACTTTTGTGTCGGAAATCATGATTTAAGGTTCCTAATTGTTGATACCTGATAGATATAGGTTGTTGTGCATTCAATTGGTAGTATAGTGAAGTCTAGATGAGATTTGGAGAGGATTTGGGTGGAACCCGTAGCAGAAAATTATGCAGGAAAAATTCTGGGTTTCGCTGCCCATACGCGTAATGGGCAAGACAATACGCGTATGGCAAGGGCGAAATGAGGGCATTACGCGTATGGAAACCCATTTTACACGACCTCTGCTGAAATGCGTAATGGTACGCGTAAGGGGCACGACATTACGCGTAACTAGGGAGGTAATACGCGTACTAGGGTTTTTGTGGAATTTTTAGAGAGAAATCAGTCTCTGCTCATACGCGTAGCACTTTGAGAAATACGCGTATGGATGGGCGAGCGAGCTGGGCAATACGCGTATGGCCCAGGGCAATACGCGTATGACCAGCGAGGGTGTAGAATTTTCCCGATTTCGCGTCCGATGCGGTTCCTTTTGATCCGTAACTCGGATCAAGACGTTCTTGGTATCATTGGAAAGCTAATGGGATTTTCTTTCTTATAAAATGGTTTTTAAATTGGTGGCCGATTTAATTGTGTCGGGAATTTGCAAATGTGTCATTTTGTCAACTTTTATCGTCGTAATTGTGTGCGATTGATGTGTTATCATGCGATATATTTTTGGATATATAACGTATATCTTGTGTGCTATTATATGATGTGAATGCATGTGATGAAATGTTGTGATGATGGTTTGTGGCCTAAGGGCAAGTAAATGCATTGTGTTGTGTTTGATTGTATATGCATGATTCTTGATGTTGGAATGGGTTACATGGTTGTATATATATGTGCATTAGATTGTCATGAGTCATTGTATGCCAAGCATCATGATATGCATTCTTGTGATGTCGTGTGCCCTAGTGGGTGTGAGCGACGAAATGATTCCAGAGGGAATCTGCTGTAACGGTCATGAGCCTTATACAAAGAGGACCTAAAGCGACGTTACAGACGATCGTAGGCCTTATACAAAGAGGACCTAAAGCGATCGGATCGTGAGCCTTATACAAAAAGGACCTAAAGCGATCCATAAACGTCGTGAGCCTTACACCGAGAGGACCTAAAGCGACATGGAACATCTTTTGCCCGACGGGGAGTTACACTAAGTAACAAGCGATGATTCCAATAATTCCTGAGTGAATTAATGATGATGAGAATGATGGATGGATGGTACCGCATTTGCATAGAGTCGTTGTGTCGGTCTCTCTGCATTTGCATAAATCATGAATGGATTGATTATATGTGGAAAATCATGAATGGATTGATTATGTGTGGGAAATTGTGAATGGATGCATTATGTATGGGAAATTGTGAATTGAATGATTTTGTGTTGAGATTTATGATTAGATTGGTGAATTGATATGCATTTGAGATAAATGCATTGGTTATGGATAATATGTTTTATGTATAGACATATGTTACGTGATGTGGTGGTGTGTTTCCATATGTTATAATTTGATATGCCTTATGCGTGAATATGTTATTAGGTTGGAATAATTGATATATGCTAGGTGGTTGGATTATTAGAAATATGTTATATATCTGTGGCATGCCATATGTATTAGTATGTGATGTTTGTGGTGAGAATAATTATGCATGTGAATTTATATGTGTTTGCATATTATTATGCAATCTTGATTTAGTTGTTATTTCTCACCCTTCTGATGTGGTTTATTGCTCTATGAGGCAATTGCAGATTAGTATCTTGGAGGCTTTTGTGAAGATTAGTTCTCTATCCTATTGTCGGTCTGTCTGCTCTGATACGTAACACGGGAGTCGGGGAACGCTTTTTATATATATGTATACATTTGTTGGATCTATTTTGTATTACCTTTGTATGAATATTTTGATGTTATAAAATAATTTATTTTGTAAAACAAGTCAGTTATGGATCTTTCCGCTTTATTCCATAATTGAACTTCCCTTTTTTTGGAAAAAGCTTCCTGAATTATATTTGTTCCATTTTATGTTATGTATCAAATTTATGAGCAGGGATTGTGTTTGCTTTCTTTAAATGTGGCATCCTTGTTTCTGTCTAAGGATAAAATTTTTATTTACTCTGATTTAATTATGTATTATTTATCCGCGATGGGAATTGGGGTGTTACAAGAGAGTTGTTATGATTTTGTTTTGAGAGAGACGAGTGAAATAGTTGTTAGGATTTTGTTTTGAGAGAGACGGTTGCTATGTACTGAAGAGATAGATAATTTCGCTTATATATAAATAAAGTATCACCTTTAATCACGGTTGGTAATAAAAACCGTGGTGATATATAAGGTCAATAACATTTTTATCACGATAAATGGCTAATTTTAGGTAATGGGATTCGAACCATTTCACCCTGTGTACCTTTTCACCACAGTTGCTTCATTTGACCATTGTGACATGTCCTCTAATAAATACAAAAAAAAAAGGCCCAGAAATAAACTATGACCACGGTTAACACTATAGTCGTTGTAAAATTAGTGTTACAAAAGATATATTTTGTAGTAGTGAAAGCGTAAGTTTTTTTAACAATTTAAAAATTAAAAAAATAAAGAATCTAACATTTCACTATGATTAGACAAACCAACCGTATTTTACGTTAAAATGTACTTGTTTTTTATTTAAAAATAAAATAAAAAAGAAAGCATCACTAAAATATAAAATAAATCACAAATTTACTGGTGTAGAGATTCGAATCCATGACCAAAATAAACTTTTGTCCGAGTGATAATTCTACCAGTGATAATATATAAAATATTTTTAATTTAAAAATAAATAATATAAAATATATTTTTTAATTATATCACAACGGTTTATATATATATATATATATATATATATATATATATATATATATATATATATATATATATATATATATATATCTATATATATATTGTAGTATTTATAATTCCATATTTTTATAAGGTGGCCGTAGTCTTATTGTTTATAGACTCAAAACTAAAATTCTCAACTAATTAACTAACCAACCTAATAGATGGTATAACTAATAGAAAAATATAAATATTTTTGCACCGTAACATATTTCAATTTCCTTTCAAACTACACATGTGCCAAAAACAAAAAAAAAAATCATTTCACTTAAAATTACTTTACTTTATTTCCTTTTCTCTTTTGTATTTTCTTCTTTTATTCTTTTTCTCTCTTATTTTTTCTTTTTCTAAATACTTGTGGTCCTTAGGAGTGAGTCCTTCCAATGTTAGGTTTGTTTTCACGTCAAAAACTGTTCCAAACGCACGTCGATCAAAAGTTAGTATTTTTAGCTTCCTATTTTCATGGTAGAAATGGCTTTGAAACGTACGTCCACCATTCTGAAAGTGAACCCTACGTTGTGTTGAAAGTTCTGAACCTAATTATTAGTTTCGTGTTCAAGTTTTGAAGCTAATTATTAGTACTATTATTGTATTGTCATAGTCTAGGAGGCTATGCGAGAATGAAGAGGACTAGAAGCTGTTTTTTGTTTTGTTTTGCATGTATAAATTAATGTGTGAACATAAAGAACGTGAATGAAAAGGACGAGAACAGTAGTAGAAACTTTTTGTTTTGTTTTGCATGTATCATGTGTGAAGATAAAGAGTGATAAGACATTAATTCAATTAATATAAACTTACTTTAATATGTCTTCCTTAATATAAGAGACATTATTGTATCAATAGTCCCCTAGAAATGGAGTGACAGAGATAGTATCAGGTTCTTTTATGCTCTTTTATTCTGGGAAAAATTGAAGCATAAAAAAAAGACAATTACAACGTACGTGAAAATTTTAAAATTAAAGAAAAAATTAAGGTTTTTTGTCAATAAACAACTAAAGAATAATATTATATGAAAATTGTTACAATATATAATATATATTTAACTAATTCAGACCTCCAATACACTCATACCCTCCAAAATAAATATTTAGTTACATGTCACAACACTCTAATACAAGAGTATAAGAGAATAAAGAAAATCAAATACAAACGTAAATCGCTTTTGAATGATGTATATTGGAATTAAGAATTTGAATTCTATATATAGTTTTGGACTCTCTCTCCCTTCACAAAACTAAACGGCGTGAGACTTTAAAGAATTTGTATTCTATATATAGCATTGGACTCTCTCTTCTGTTATAAAACTAAGTGATGTGGAATTTCTTCAATATGTATATTTTCAACCAATCTCAACAATCTCTACCTTGATTGAAAATAATACATTAATTTCATTGTCTTCACCAACAATTATATTTCACCATAAAGAGCATCAACATGTATATTTTCAACCAATCTCAACAATATCCACCTTGGTTGAAAATAATACATCAACTTTCATCATCACCGACAATCATACTTCACTATAAAAAGTATAGTCACTTGAAACTACACCACTCCAAGAATGTTCACATTGTCTTCACTGACAATCATAGTTTTAAAAACTATCATACTCTCTCATGAAGAATATATTTCACTTGAAGATAAATCACTTCAAGAATTTCACATTGTCATCACTGACAATCATATACTTTATCATGAAGAATAAATTTCACTTGAAGTTAAATTAATCTAAGAATTTCACATGTAAAAAACAATGTTGAAAACTTATGGTGCAACTTCTTGTTGGCACAAAGCTCTTCAACCATTGACATAATCTTGCACCTTGTGTAATCTTGATTCTATCAACACATCTTTGACATAAACTTTTCACAAGTTAAAAAAATTCTTCAATCAATTTTTTCTAGCCCAAACTGCACAACAAAATTTGTGATTGTAGCTCAACAACTTTTTCACAACACTACCCTTTTTTCTAATGTGGAAGATCAGACAAAACTGCAACCACAAAGCATAGTAAGAACATTTACCCCCGGATCGAACCAAACAATATGATACCACTTGTTGCGAAAAAACAAAGCATATAGAGAAAAAGAGGAAGACAATCACAACACAAGAACGTAACGTGAAAACTCCAAAACTGGAAAAAAAACCATGCTTGTTGTCAATAGACAACCAGATAATAACACTATGTAAAAATTGTTACAACACATAATATATCCCCAATTAACCTAGGCCCCCAGTACATTCACACCCTCCAAAACAAATATTTAACTACATCTAACAACACTATGATACAATAGTATAATAGAACAAAGAAAGTCAAATACAAGCTTAAAGTACTTTTGACTGGTGCATCTTGGAATGAAGAATTTGAATCCTATATATAGTCTTGAACTACCTCTTCCTTCACAAAACTAAGCGATGTGGGACTTCAAATAACTTTTATCCTATATATAGCCTTTGATTTTCTCTTCCGTTACAAAACTAAGCAATGTGTGACTTCAACATGTATGTTTTCAACCAACCCCAAAAATCTTCACCTTGATTAAAAATAATACATTAATTTTCATTGTCCTCACCGACAATCATACTCCACCGTAAAAAAATATCAACATATATATTTTCAACCAATCTTAACACTTTTATGTTAGATAGTAAGAAAACGTCTTTTAAATTAGAATTTAAACATATGATTAGAGTCTAATCCAAAAAGTTAGTGTACTAAATAAAAAAATTCCATTCTTTAAATATTAATAAATTCTATTTATATAATATGATTTTCTAGCAATATCATCGTCTTTAAGAGTTTAGAGAGTTCACAAAGCGAGTTGAGTTGTTTTTTAATCAATATATTAATTATTCATGCATGATTGATGACAATGATTATAATTATAATCATATTTTAAAGTGGAAGCTAGAGCTGTCAAAATGGGCTACCCGACGCTAAACGGGCCGGTCCTGATGGGCTCGGGTTTTTTAGGGCTGGGCCAAAAAAGCCCATTTCAAATATGGGCTTGAAAATTACTACCCGAGCCCGGCCCTAGATGGGCTTCGGGCTACCCGGCCCTAAATGGGCTTTTTTTAGTAAAGAATTAAAATAAGAATGTCATAATATTTATTATAAATAAAATAAAAAATTATATTATTTTAAACATAATACATTTTTATAATACATTTTAAGTACTATATTATCTTTTATCAATACTATAATGTGTTTTTAAATACAATACATGTCTAAATTGTATAAAATAATACTCGAATATTTGACATAAGGTAAACTAATAGAATACGAGAATAGAGTGTTGATTATATTAATGTATAATATTTAAAAGAGAAATATTGAATAGAATATATATAAAATTTAGTGAAGTGAGAAAAATCAATATGTTATTTTGGAGTAAGATAGTATAAGTATTAGTATAATTTTTTAAAATTTATAGTGATATGGGCCTAATGGGCTACCCACGGCCCATATAGCCTAGCCCTAATGGGTAGCGGGCTTTTTAGGGCTGGGCTAAAAAGGCCCTGAAAAATATGGGCTCTAATTTTAAGGCCCAAGCCCTATGATTCTTCAGGCCTGGTGGACCGGCCCATGTGGGCTAGCCCATTTTGACGGCTCTAGTGGAAGCAATATAAAGACAATACCACATTATATAAATTATGATCAACGACATGTTAATTTATCAAAAATTATAAGAATACCTAAATCCATAGTGAAAAGTCTTTAAGCATTGACCTTGTTAATTCAAAAATACACAGAAAGAGAGATTGATGAAAAACAAGTGTTTACTTGTGGTTTTTACTTATCTTAAAATCCTTATGCCTTATGCCTCTTCAGTTGGGGAAAAGAAAAACTATGCAACATGTACGATATACTGTGGACCATAACCTATATATAATGCGATAGTTAATTAAGGTTCTCACTATCTGAAATGAATCAGCCTAGCATCCACTTATAATGATTCATATCATATTCAATTTAAGAATATTTTTGCACCTAAAAACCCTAATGTGGCTCTACTAGGGTTCCAGTTTTTGGCTCCGTTGCGAATTTCACTTGTGCATGGAAGTGCATGGCACAACTTAATTCTTCGACACATCCTTCTCAGATAGCAGGCAACAAATGTGTTGGTAAAATATAAATCATTTCTCAAAATTGTAAACAATGTGAATGTGGAAATTTGGTTTTCACAGCTTCCTACTCCAGACATGAAGGAAGAAACGATGAGTATCAAAATCTCACAAGAGGAATAGCAAAAAGATTTGGAAGGTTGCAGAGAAAATCTTCATGGTCATTTGGTAATAGGGAAAAGAAAGAAGCCTTTGTCAATGCGTGAGCTTACACAGAAATCGAACGCAATTCGGTCAGACCTTGGATCATGGAAAATTGTCCCTTTAGGGAAAGGATTCTTTAAATTTCACTTTGTCTATGAAGATGATAAGAGAAAAAGGTGGTCTCTGGGTTCTTATACTCTAAAATCGAGTTTCCTAAAGCTCTTAAAATGAGAACTTAAATTCAATCCCCACACACAAAGACAAACACGCGTGCAAGTATGAGTGAGGTTCTATAATCTTCCCAAGAGTATTGGAGGCTACACATTATGATTGAAATTGCCAGAGGGGTAGGTACGTCATTAATGTTGGACAAAGCGTCTAAGAATAGATCTTTTGGCCATTACACTTGGGTTTTGTTGGATATTGATTTGTCCAAATGCATATTTGATGAGATCATGGCCATGTGAGAGGGATATACATTCTATGTGGTGGTTAACTACGAACGTCTACTAGATTTAAGCATAAATTATGTAGTAATTGGTCATGTAGAAACAACATGCAAAAAGTTGAATAAGATAATTCCTACAAAGGAGGATCACAACTAGAGTGGGGGCTCCAAGAAATCGAATGCAATATGTGGAAAAGGTGAATCCTACACATCAACAAAATGTTGTGGAAAAGGTGAATCCTACACACCAACAAAATGTTGTGGAAAAAGATAACATGTAGGAGGATAAGAGAAGTCATTAAGACAGTCCCCATGTTGTACAGATATGCAAAATGATGATTTGAAGGAAAAGACTCCAATAGTTGAAATATTACAGAATGCTAACATTTTGCATGAAACACTACTACGAAAAACACATATGACAGTGGTTGTGAAAGACATATAATGACGGTTGTAAGTTCGTTTTTAAGTAGTGTGTGATTCTAAGTGTGTTATTTACAACCACAGTCTATTGTCCATTGTAGTAATCTGGAAAGCGCACTACCTATAATCACGATTGTATTGAACAACCATAGTGAAATATTTATAGGTCTCAGGTTTGATACCCAGCAATGCTATTTTGGACTTTATTATTTTGGACAGTGTTGTAACTATAACAGTGGTTGTATTAAACAACCATTATGAAATTATTTATTTTTTTACTATATATTTTCTGATTTTACAAGATTCTTAATTTTTAACCTGAATTTTTTTTTTAATTCGTATTAGAGCAGAAATAGTAACACACTCATTTGTGAATTATATCAGATCAAAAATTGTACTACATCAAAGCCAAAATTGCATTAAGAACCAAAAATTATATATTACATCAAAATGAAAAAGGCACAAAACAACCTACAACTTACACACCATTACATCAAATAATAGTATCTTGGTGTCTTGTCTTTTGGTGTCTTGACTTTAAACACCTATAACTTCAAATAATAATATTTGTTAGTAAATAACCTTATAAATTATAACTTACGATAAATTATGAATAAAGAATAAAAAATACTTACTTTTTAATTTTCCCAAATGTCTTCTTCATGATTGTTACGAATAGCATGCACATCATCTCTATCAACTTCTTCATGTGAAGTATGCACTTGTGTTACGTAAGAAGGAGTGAAATGAATAGAAAAATTCAAATCATGATTTTCATCACTATGAGGAATGTATTTTCTTTGGAGAACAATTGACCATCATCTCGATAAGTCCGGAGGCTCTATCACATAAAAAAGTTGTTTTGCTTGAGTAGCCATGATGAATGATTATGTCATATAAGTTTTCTTGCCAAGGTTAACTCGTGTGAATCTTAACTCATCAGTTTGTACACCATTGTTATTGGGAACCCACATGCATTTAAATAAATTCACTTTTAAAAATAACATAACCAATTTTCCGAATCTACTCAATGACACCATAGAACGCTTTAAATTCCAATATAGGATTCTTATCTTTCAAACTAGAGAAATATATGGATTCGACCCCGACCATAATCCCACTATTTTGCATTATACTACTATAATCTTTTTCTTTTGTATAAAAGGAAAAATTACTAATGTCATATTTTGTCCAAGTTATCACATTAAATTTTGGCATGTATGACAACCATTTAATTATCTCAGATGCATTATCATCATTAAAAATCCTTTCATTAAATCAACTTATGAATTTCTTGTTATGCTCTATCAACAACTACTTGTCATCCATTCAGGAATATTTTTTTGTTCACAAGTCTTTTTTGAATAGCTATGTAAGGTTGAACTTCATCAAGATTATTCAATATATAGAAATGTTCTTGAAGAACTACATATCGAGTCATTGACTTAACATTTAAACCTTCAGTACCTCTACCTCCATATCTAGCAGCATGACGAGACATTGGAATTTCTATAGACTCTAATTCCGACAAATAGTTTGAACAAAACTCATTAGCTTCTTCAGTGATGTACATTTCAACTATCGAAGCTTTCGATCAGTGATTATTCTACGTATATCCTTTAAAGATCTTCATGTATCGCTCTTTGGATACATCCACCTTAAAAAAGTGGACTACGAAATTTGATTTCTTTGACTAGATGAACAAGTAAGTGAACCATAATGTTAAAAAATGATAGAGGAAAATACGTCTCCATTTGAAACAAGATTATTGCAGTCTCATCTTCTAATTCATTTAATTTGTTGAAATCAAGAACTTTATTACATATATCATTAAAGAATAAGCACAATTTGGTTATAGTTACTCTTACATTTTTTTTGGAAGGATGCCACTGATAGCCAATGGTAGAAGTTGTTACATCAAGACATGAAAATCATGAGATTTTAAGCCAATTAATTTGTATATTTCATTGATACTAGTTTCTTGATGTTTGATGAGTAACCTTGGCGAACTTTGATACCATGCAAACACTCGCAAAAACTTTTCTTTTCTGTTTTAGATAGAGTGTGACATGCCGGAGGCAGATAAGTTCTTTTCCCAAATTCTTTTGGAGCCAAATGTTTTCGTATACCCATCGTCGCCATGTCTAGACGAGAATTCCTACTATATTTAGTCTTTCATGGATTGATTAGAAGTCTTCTAATCAAACTATCACACACATTTTTCTTCACATGTATCACATCAAGATAATGCCTTATATCGAGACTAGACCGATATGGAAGATCAAAGAACACATACCTCTTTTTCCATATATTTTTCTCAATTGGACCTTTTCTTTTTCATTCTTTCCAAAGTCAAAATTAATGTGTTATTTTCGTTGGTAAACTTCAGCCCTGGTTAAAGGATTAAGATCCATGTCTAACTCATGTTCTCCGTTAAAAGCCTTCCGCAATCTACGATAAGTATGACTGAGTTTTAGAAATTTCGGATGCCCAAGGTAAACTGTATTTTTTCCAAATTCAAGTTTGTGAAAACAGGTATTAGATTCACATATAGGACACACTTTATGTCCTTTGACACTGTAACCAGGCAAATTACCATATGCAAGAAAGTCATTGATCGTGCAAAATAACATTGTACAAATCTTAAACTTTTCACTAGAATATGCATAATCAACGTCAATGTCTTCCTCCCACAAAAGTCTTAAATCTTCAATTAAAGGACTTAGATAAGCATCTCTGTCGTTTCTAATTTGTTTTGGTCCAAAAATGATCATACTTAACATCATATACTTGCACTTCATGCACAACCAAGGATATAGGTTATAAATCTTAAGAAGAACAAGCACAAAGAATTTTTAGTACTCAGATTACCAAAGGGGTTCATTCCATCTGTGGCAAGCCCAATCCTAAGGTTTCTCGGCTCAATGCTAAAATTTGAAAACAACGAATCAATTTTCTTCTTGTAAAGAATCAGCTCATGGCAAATGTTTCCATCATATTTTCTTTCATCCGTATGCCATCTAATCTTCTTTGTGTTATTTGAATTAGCAAGAAGTCTCTTGAACCTTGAAATTATTGGCAAGTACCATAAAAACTTTAGAAGGAGGACGTTTCTTGCTAACATTGTCATTGTCATCACCATTGTTCTCCTTCACCTTGCAGCGCGTATCACCATATTCCAGACATTAATTCAAATTTGCATACTTTTTCCTATATAATATGCAGTCATTAATTAGAGCATGCATGTATTTGATATACTCCAAACCCATTGGACACAATATTTTTTTGGCCTCATAACAACGATCCAACAAATTTTTATCTTCTGGTAGCATTTGTTTCAACAAATCAAGCAATTTCGTGAAATTTTTATCCGACCACCCACTTTTTGCCTTCATATTAAATAATTTTAACAACGCAGACAAAAATGTAAAACTTGTGCACCCTTTATATAAAGGCGCGTCCTTATCACTACATAAAGTATCATAAATATGGGATTTCATAAACAACGATTCTCTAATACCACATATCATATATTCTATTCGCAGACAATTTTAACAACACAAACAAACATGTAAACTTGTGCACCCCTTATATAAAAGCACATCCTTATCATTACATAAAGTATCATAAATATAGGCTTTCATAAAAGACGATTCTCTAATATCCCAGAACATATATTCTAGTCGATCATCCATATTTTCATCAACTTCATGCATTTATGATGTTGCATTTCAATTTTTATCCACTTCTCCATGCCACGTCCATATTTTATAATTTTTTACATATTCCATCATAACATAGGTGATGTAATATTTCTTCCTTTGAACCTTTTTGATATTTCCACAATCAACACAAGGACAATAAAAGAGACCATTATTTGCGAGAATATTTTGTTCTACAAATTTAAGAAATTCAAGAACTCCTTTGTGTCGCGGTGAGAATTGGATATCAAGCTATTAATTAACTTGAATCACAAATCATAATTCACCACCGATCTTTAATTTATCCAAGGGAAGGGAAAAAGAACGAATAACCCATGAGTATGCAATGCAATGCAAAGCAAAAGAGAATCTAAGGTTTGGGGGTTGGTTATACCTAGGGAAGGTGCTAGCACCCTAAGTATCTGTAGTACTCTACAGGAACCTCTTGTTTTATTGTGTTATTTGTTATCTGTTTGCTAAGGGTAAAAAAGGGACCTAGGGGCATATACATTAAATATGCTCGCCAAGACATTGCATCTCGTTCCTACGTATCCTGACGGGAATGGAATCAGAGCATTCGTAGTTCCCCTCACTACGGGGTAAAAAGGTGTAAAAAGAAAAGCTTGCTCGCCAATGATTGACCTTGTGCCTACATATTCTCAACAGGAACTTTGAGAAATCAGAGAGTCCGTAGTTCGGACGACTACGGATAAAAGAAATGTTTGTTGGTTGGTTAGGAGAAGAGACAAGTTGTCATCTTAAGTAGAATACTCAACTGAACCACCACAAACATGTGGAAGATGGGTCTTTGCTTCACATTAAGAGAAGGGCTCTGACTCGGATATCGGATCGACGAGTATGCCATATACCTCTCTCAAGCGGAAAAGAATCTACATCTTTCTCAACTATGTCATGGGGTAGGAGAATTACATCTCAACTAGGGATGACTCATGTCTAATCTCTCTCATGGGAGAAAAGGGAGACTAAGTGTAAGTTGTCTAAAGTTAACATCCTAAGGGAAATTTGTAACACCCCACTTTCCCATTTATGAAAAATACACAAAATTCTATGAAATAATCAGAGTTTTTACACCAAAAATAAAGTAGGATGCCACATTCATAAAACCAACATCAAACTCCTTTTATTAAATGAAATAAAACAGCGGAAAAATAATTTATTTATTCATTTCACGGCCACATGCCAACAACTTCGAAAAAATTCCACATAACTCGTGGTTCACCATAAATTCATCAAAGAGAAAGATACGTAACAAAAATGAATAACAAATAACAAATGATTGAAATCCCCATAATTCCCGTGTTACGTATCAGAGCGACTCCTACGACTCGAACAAGCAACACGTACTGCAGCAACCTAAGTACCTGGATTATCTGTACTTTCGAAGAAGCACAGACACAACAACAACAAAGAGGTGAGAATTACATTCAATACTTAACGGTGAACAATACATGATAAGGGTAAGTATTCACACACAATCATACAAATACGACCCACTGGTCAACAAATCATCACTATACAAACAACACATATCAAAAATGGTGCAATGCGACTCAAAATTAGACATAATGCATGTGGTACCAACATCATGGTTCATTCAAACGAACCCGGATAGATCACATACACCCCTACTTGGCAATGATCTATCCCCACCATTCTCCATATCGGAGTACGGATGAATCACATACACTCCTCCTGAGCAATGATTCATCCCACCAATTCCATGAAATGCATGACACAATTATGCATATGAAACACATGTACAATAGCATATATATACATGTTCACGATCCTCCTGATCACACCTGAATCACACATCAACATCCAACACCATACGATTACTTCACACAACATCAATCAACTATTGATTAATTAATTCCCTAAAATTATTTAATTAATTATTCTCGTCACCAATTTCACACTACTCAAATTCTGGCATCTAAGCCCAACCTCCCAAACCATAAGAAACTGCATTGGATGCGAAATCGGGAAAGAAATCGCAGAACACCAAAATTTTCCACGCACACTGGGCATACGCGTACTGACCTGAGCCATACGCGTATTGCCAAACTATCCCGCCCAAGCATACCCGTACCAGACGCGTAAGGCCTTCTGCCTCGTCCTGCCATACGCGTATTGCCTAACCTCATACGCGTATGGGCAGAGAGCTATTTTCTTCACAAATTCCTTTCTCAGATCTGGATACGCGTATAGCTACTCCATACGCGTATTGCCAAGCCACCATACGCGTATCCTTACGCGTATTGGCAGAGGGTCGTGCCAAAACCTCCTTGTGGCCTCCCCGTACGCGTAATGCCTCCAATCCTGCCTAGCCGTACGCGTAACACCTTCCCCAATACGCGTAAGGCCATATCTATTACGCAAAACCTGCTTCTCTACACCAGTCTGAGTTCTACCACCTTGATCCCTATTCTACCATTCTCAATGATCCTAAAATTGAGTTTTACATCAGTTTTATGTCCCATTATTCATCTTACATCTTTTTCTAACATTACTAAATCAGATCTACAAGTTTTATGTCTAATTCCTTTCCTACAATCCTGCACCAATACCAGATCTGCAACATAATGCATCCTTACAACAGTAACAACAACAGGATTCAAGATAGGACAAATCAATTCACAAATAATTTCATCATCAAACCAATATTGCAACAATAAATCCACACAACAGAAATAATCATACAATTTCTTACAAGGTTAAGGGCTCCTCACTACCCTATCATGATAGAATCACCAATATTAAACCCATTCTCCCCCTTACCTCGAATCTTTGATCAATTTCCTGCGAAATTCTGATGAAGATGATAGCCCTAGCACACCCTTGTTCTTCCCCTTCTTAGCCTTTCTCCTTCTCTCTCTAAAATTCTGATTATGGCTAAACCTCCACCAATTTTTCACTAATCATCCTATAATTACCAAACTGCCCTTATTATTTTCTATTAGTCATTATCTAATTAAGTGCATCTGATTTTTATTTAATTAATAATAAAATAATAATAATTATAATAATAGTCCTAATAATAATAATAATAAGAATGATAATAATAACACTACTAACCATATTACTATTATTATTTTCACTGCTATATCATTATTATTAGCTAAGGTTTTTAATCCCCACTAATTAAATAAGGGACTATCCTTCACTCACCCTTAACAAGGCCAAACAATACAAATTAACACACGACGATTAAATAATTAAAATGGGGTGTTACAACTCTCCCCCACTTAAATTATTTTCGTCCTCGAAAATGTACCTGATGGAAATAGCTCCGGATATGACTCTCGCATCCTGCTCTCCAGCTCCCAGGTCACACTTCCGCCAGCAGCTCCTCCCCAAGCTACTCTCACCAGAGGTATCTCCTTTCCTCTGAGTTGTTTCATCTTGCGATCTTCGATCCTTATCGACATCGCCTCCACAGTAAGATTGTCCCTGATCTGCACCTCATCCCTCGGAATAACATGAGATGGATCAGCTATATACTTTCGAAGTTGCGACACATGAAACACGTCATGCAAGTTCGAAAGTTCAGGCGGTAACGCCACTCTATAAGCAACTGCACCAACCCTCTGCAAGATTTGATATGGCCCAATAAACTTAGGATTCAACTTCTTCGATTTTAATGCACGTCCCACACCGGTCACTGGGTTAACTCTCAGGAACACGTGATCACCTTCACTGAATTCCAAATATTTCTTCCGATTGTCATGATAATTTTTCTGTCTACTCTGAGACGCTTTCATCTTCTCACGGATCATCTGAATTGTCTCAGTGGTCAGTTGCACAATTTCCGGTCCAAGCACCACATTCTCACCGGTCTCATACCAACACAGAGGCGTTCTACACCTCCTACCATACAAAGATTCAAAAGGTGCCATCCCAATACTAGAATGGTAGCTATTGTTGTATGTGAACTCAATCAATGTCAAATGAGTATCCCACGCACCACCTTTTTCCAATACACAGGCTCTCAGCAAGTCCTCCAACGACTGAATAGTCCTCTTTGACTGACCATCGGTCTGTGGATGATAAGCCGAGCTCAACTTCAACTTAGAACCCAAGGTTTCCTGCAGACTCCTCCAAAATTCTAAAGTAAACCTCGGATCTCTATCCGACACTATGCTCGACGGAACACCATGAAGCTTCACAATTATTTTGATATAAATCTCTGCCAGCTTCGACAATGGAAAACTGATGTTGATTGGTATAAAATGTGCGGATTTCGTAAGTCGATCCACCACTACCCAAATAGCATCAAAGCCCTCGCCGTATTTGGCAAACCAGTAACAAAATCCATAGCAATACTGTCCCATTTCCATTCCGGAATTTCCAACGGTTGCATTAATCCTAACGGTTTCTGGTGTTCCACCTTTGACTTCTGACATATCAAGCAAGCATAAACAAACTGAGCTATGTCCCTCTTCATACCGGGCCACCAAAATAACTTCTTCAAGTCTTGATACATCTTTGTAGCTCCCGGATGAATACTCAAGCTACTCCGATGACTTTCCTCTAAGATTGCCTTTTTCAATTCCTCATTATCCGGTACACAAATTCTGCCCCGGAACCTCAACACACCAACATTATCCACTTTAAAGTCACTATCAGAATCATCCCCTCCTGTAGGCATCAAGTCCACTAATTTCACATCCAGTTTCTGATTTTCTTTAATTACATCCAAAAAGTCATTATTCACCTTCAGCATACCCAATCTAATACTTTATGGTGTAGTTTCACAAACCATACTCAAGTCTCTGAACTGCTCAATCAATTCCATTTCTTTCACCATCAAGGCTGACATATGGATTGTCTTCCGACTCAGAGCATCTGCTACAACATTAGCTTTTCCCGGATGGTAACTCAAATTGAAATCATAATCCTTTAAGAACTCTAACCACCTTCTTTGCCTCATATTCAACTCCTTCTGATCGAATAAGTATTTCAGACTCTTATGATCACTGAATACTTCAAATCTTGATCCATACAAATAATGCCTCCAGATTTTTAACACGAATACCACTGCAGCTAATTCAAGATCATGAGTAGGATAGTTCCTCTCATGCACCCTCAACTGTCGTGAAGCATAAGCCACCACCTTGCCATCTTGCATTAACACACCGCCTAATCCCATCTTAGACGCATCACAATACACTACAAAAGGATCATTTGGACTTGGTAGAATTAACACTAGTGATGTAGTCAATTTATTCTTCAGTTCCTCAAAACTTTCCTCACAGGCAGCATCCCAAACAAAAGCTTGATTCTTCCTGGTTAGTTGAGTCAATGGCAATGCCAATTTAGAAAACCCTTCAATGAATCTTCTATAGTAACCTGCCAAACTCAAAAAGCTTCTGATCTCCGTTGCTATTTTCGGAGGCTCCCACTGAAGCACTGCACTTACTTTAGATGGATCCACTGCTATACCATCACCAGAAATAACATGACCCAAGAAACTCACAGTCCTCAACCAGAATTCACACTTCGAGAACTTTGCAAACAATTTATTATCTTTCAACACCTGCAATGCGATCCTCAAGTGTCCTGCATGGTCCTCGTCAGACTTAGAATAAATCAGTATATCATCACTAAATACCACAATAAACTGATCCAGATAAGAGTGGAAGATGCCATTCATATATTCCATAAACACACCCGGCGCATTAGACACTCCGAAAGGCATCATTGCATATTCGTAATGTCCGTAGCGAGTTCTGAAAGCAGTCTTCTGAATATCACCTTCTTTTACTCTAATCTGATGGTAACCCGACCTCAGATCAATTTTGCTGAAAACACGAGCTCCTACCAGCTGATCCATTAAGTCATTAATCCTCGGAAGTGGATACTTATTCTTAATGGTCACTTTATTCAACTGACAGTAATCAATGCACAGACGCATACTACCATCCTTCTTTTTCACCAACAACACTGGAGCTCCCCACGGTGACACACTTGGTCTAATAAACTTCTTATCGAGCAATTCTTCGACCTGAGATTTCAACTCTGCCAATTCTGATGCAGACATCCTGTACGGTGCCATAGAGATAGGTCTGTTACCCGGTACAAGATCAATAGTGAATTCAACTTCCCTTGTTGGAGGCAATTCTGTGATGTCATATAGAAACACTTCAGGAAATTCATTCACTACTGGTAATTCATTAACTGAAGCCTTGCTTTCAATAGATAACGAGGCAAACACCGCAAACAGCTTCGCTTCATCCTCCAACAACGCCCTCAACTCCCTGCTAGATAGCGAATCTGCTAATGCTTCCTCTTCAGGAGTAAGAAACAGTAACGTCTTCCTGAAGCAATCAATATAAACCCGGTTGAACTCCAACCAGTTCATTCCCAAAATAACATCGAGATTACCGAGTGGTAAACAAATCAAGTCCACTCTGAAATCTCTACCAAACATGGTCAGCGGACACTTCAAACACACCAAAGAAGTAACCACGGAACCAATAGACGGAGTTTCAATCATCATCCTCTGCTCTAGAGTAGATGGCACAATCCCTAATCTCTTCACACAGTCAACAGAAATAAACGAGTGCGTCGCACCCGTGTTAATGACAGCAATCAAAGGAATATCATTAATAAAGCAAGTACCTTTGACGGAACGCTCCTCATCAGTGGATTGGGATCCCACCAAGGCAAACACCTTCCCACCAGTTTGAGACGCCTGAGACTTATTCGGCTTCTCACAGTGAGTGCTGATGTGACCCTTCTCTCCACAATTATAACAAGTAGGCATAGTGGCTCTGCAATCTGCTATAACATGACCAGGCTTACCACACTTAAAACACTTTTTCACCTCATTCGGACAGTTATTAGCACGGGGACCCGCACCACCACATCAGAAACACTTGAGAGTATCAGAACCTACTCCTTTCTCCTTTGGTTTCTTTCCTACGTCAGTTTTCTGTTTCCCCTTATCAGCTGGAGTACAGTAAGGAGTACCTCCAAACCTCTGCTTACCCTTCTTCTCATTCACAGCCTTGTAATGAGCAATTCTGGCTCTGTTATCATTGTCATAGATTCTGTTTCTGCTTACCAGTTCTGGATAATTTCTTATTTTCTGACAAGCAATGCCCAGTTTGATCTCGGGACGCAGTCCATTCTCAAAATTCAAGCACTTCGAAGTCATAGCTTCCTCAGTATTGTAATGAGCACAATACTTAACCAACTATTCAAACTGAGCAGCATATTCAGCAACTGTCTTATTACCCTATTTCAGCTCCAAAAATTCAACCTCATTTGCACTACGAACGTCTTCCGGAAAATACTTTTCCAGAAACTCATCTTGAAACACTGCCCAAGTAATCTCAGTACCTGCAGCTTCCAATCTCTGACGACTGTTGTCCCACCAGGCCTCATCCTCCCCTTCCAGCATATGAGTACCAAACCGTACCTTCTGAGCTTCACTGCATTCCATGGTCCTGAAGATCTTCTCAACAACCTTCATCCATTTCTGTGCAGCCTCTGGATCCAAAATACCTCCCTCATATGTAGGCGGCTTATTGCTCTGGAACTGTGCCAAGTCACGAAACTGAGCAGCTCCAGCCTGATTGGCGTTCTCTACAGCTTGTGCCATGGCTTGCATAGCAGCAGCAAGAGCAGCATCATTCCTTCTTGCCATACTGGTCAACAATCAACATAAGGTCAGAACACACAAACGACTCCTATACTCAGGACAGACTCAACTACTACACCTGGCCGACAGACCGACCTGCTCTGATACCAATTGTAACAACCCACTTTCCCATTTATGAAAAATACACAAAATTCTATGAAATAATCAGAGTTTTTACACCAAAAATAAAGTAGGATGCCACATTCATAAAACCAACATCAAACTCCTTTTATTAAATGAAATAAAACAGCAGAAAAATAATTTATTTATTCATTTCACGGCCACATGCCAACAACTTCGGAAAAATTCCACATAACTCGTGGTTCACCATAAATTCATCAAAGAGAAATATACGTAACAAAAACGAATAATAAAATAACAAATGATTGAAATCCCCATAATTCCCGTGTTACGTATCAGAGCGACTCCTACGACTCGAACAAGCAACACGTACTCTAGCAACCTAAGTACCTGGATTATCTGTACTTCTGAAGAAGCACAGACACAACAACAACAAAGAGGTGAGAATTACATTCAATACTTAACGGTGAACAATACATGATAAGGGTAAGTATTCACACACAATCATACAAATACGACCCACTGGTCAACAAATCACTATACAAACAACACATATCAAAAATGGTGCAATGCAACTCAACATTAGACACAATGCATGTGGTACAAACATCATGGTTCATTCAATCGAACCCGGATAGATCACATACACCCCTACTTGGCAATGATCTATCCCCACCATTCTCCATATCGGAGTACGAATGAATCACATACACTCCTCCTGAGCAATGATTCATCCCACCAATTCCATGAAATGCATGACACAATTATGCATATGAAACACATGTACAATAGCATATATATATATACATGTTCACGATCCTCCTGATCACACCTGAATCACACATCAACATCCAACACCATACGATTACTTCACACAACATCAATCAACTAATGATTAATTAATTCCCTAAAATTATTAAATTAGTTATTCTCGTCACCAATTTCACACTACTCAAATTCTGGCATCTAATCCCAACCTCCCAAACCATAAGAAACTGCATTGGACGCGAAATCGGGAAAGAAATCGCAGAACACCAAAATTTTCCACGCACACTGGGCATACGCGTACTGACCTGAGCCATACACGTATTGCCAAACTATCCCGCCCAAGCATACGCGTACCAGACGCGTAAGGCCTTCTGCCTCGCCCTGCCATACGCGTATTGCCTAACCTCATATGCGTATGGGCAGAGAGATATTTCCTTCACTAATTCCTTTCTCAGATCTGGATACGCGTATAGCTATTCCATACGCGTATTGCCAAGCCACCATACGCGTATCCTTACCCGTATTGGCAGAGGGCCGTGCCAAAACCTCCTTGTGGCCTCCCCGTACGCGTAATGCCTCCAATCCTTCCTACCCGTACGCGTAACACCTTCCCCAATACACGTAAGGCCAGATCTATTACGCAAAACCTGCTTCTCCACACCAGTCTGAGTTCTACCACCTTGATCCCTATTCTACCATTCTCAATGATCCTAAAATTGAGTTCTACGTCAGTTTTATGTCCCATTATTCATCTTACATCTTTTTCTAACATTACTAAATCAGATCTACAAGTTCTATGTCTAATTCCTTTCCTACAATCCTGCACCAAAACTAGATCTGCAACATAATGCATCCTTACAACAGTAACAACAACAGGATTCAAGATAGGACAAATCAATTCACAAATAATTTCATCATCAAACCAATATTGCAACAATACATCCACACAACAGAAATAATCATACAATTTCTTACGGGGTTAAGGGCTCCCCACTACCCTATCATGATAGAATCACCAATATTAAACCCATTCTCCCCCCTTACCTCGAATCTTTGATCAATTTCCTGCGAAATTCTGATGAAGATGATAGCCCTAGCACACCCTTGTTCTTCCCCTTCTTAGCCTTTCTCCTTCTCTCTCTAAAATTCTGATTATGGCTAAACCTCCACCAATTTTTCACTAATCATCCTATAATTACCAAACTGCCTTTATTATTTTCTATTAGCCATTATCTAATTAATTACATCAGATTTTTATTTAATTAATAATAAAATAATAATAATTATAATAATAGTCCTAATAATAATAATAAGAATGATAATAATAACACTACTAACCATATTACTATTATTATTTTCACTGCTATATCATTATTATTAGCTAAGGTTTTTAATCCCCACTAATTAAATAAGTCACTACCCTTCACTCACCCTTAACAAGGCCAAACAATACAAATTAACACACGACGATTAAATAATTAAAATGGGGTGTTAAAAAACTATCCTAAGGGAAACTATCCTTAGGGAATGAATAGTCTAAGGATGTACATCCTAGAGGGAATCAACCTAAAGGGAAAATAGGGATCATGCAAAGAGGTAAAAGATGCAAATGAATAGAATGCAATGCACATGACTATATAGTCAACAATAAGTCCTTCCCTTGGACTCAAGCAGGCAACATGTAAATATTATACAGTGAGCAAACAGCAAAATAAGAGCATGAACAAATGTCATCATATGTACAAAACATAAATCAATGCATGTAATCAAATAACAAAAGCGAGACAACAAGAATATGCATCATTAATTAATCAGGACAAAATTTCAAGAATTAATCAAGGAAAATCAGGCTCACGACAAATAAGCCAATAATCACCAAAAATAAAATCGGGCCAAAAGAGAATATACAAGATCAATACCATGAAGATAAATTCAAATATGTACATCAAGAATTAACTAAAAGAAAACGAGGATTTTCAAGTTTAATTTAAGAATTATGTAAAACCTAATTAAACCAATTTCTAATTAAATCCAAAATCTAATTAAAAACTAATTAACTAAATAACTAAAACCTAAATAAAATTTAACCAAACTAAATTCTAATATAAAATTAATTAGACTAAATTCTAGTTAAAAATTAGTTAAACTAAAAATCTAGTTAAAACTAATTAAACTAATTCTAATGAGACTAATTAAATTAAATTCTAAAAAAAAACTAATAAACCAAATATCTAATTAAACTAAATTCTTATTAAAATTAATTAAATTCTAATTAAATTAAATTCTAATTAAAGTACTAAAATTAAGTTCTAATTAAAATACTAAGACTAAACTCTAAAAACTAAAAAAAATAGAATTAAAAATAAATAATTAAAGATTGTTTTTGTTATTTATTAAAACTTAAAAATGAAAAAAAAATAAAGTAAATGGGTTTTGCTGAGAAATACCAAAATGGGCTAAATTGAGAGCCCAACTCAAAGCTCATAGTGTGAAACAGGTCATCCATGAAACCTCCTGGGTCGACCCAGGCCTTGGTTACAAAGGGACAGTTGATTGAATCAAAACAAACAACAGCACACGAACAAATGCTTCAAGAAGGGAAAAAAAGGAATCAATGTACTGAAGAATTCTCCCTCGCCGATGGATCCTCTCTCTGCAATATGATTCTCTCTCACGGTGGCGACTTTTTCTTTCACTTGCGGCGACGCAAAGCTCTGTTCTCCCTCAATCCAATTTCTCGATCGCATCTCCCCTTCTCCACACTGTGTTGCAGGCGTTGTTAGTGGAGCTGTTGTTTTCGATCGTGTTTTTGGGAGGGAGAGTGATGACGGTACAAGGTGATAATGGTGGCGAATGACATTGAAGGTTGTTGTTGCTGGAAATCTCAGTTATGAACTCCTTTGCACGAATCTTCAAACGCACCTATTCTCTGAGTTATCCTCACGTTGTGCTGCGGTTACGACGGAATAACGGTGAGCTCTGTTTTGCTGTTGTTATTTGATGAGAAAATGAGAGATAGGTCATTGGATTCTCATCTTCAACATGTTCAATTCTAACTTCTCATTATGTTCTTGGTTGGAGTTTTAAGGTTAATGGTCAAGCCCAAAGCCTTGTGATTTCTGCACTTCCGATGCTACCAACTTTAGATGAAAAAAAAAGATTCTAAGGTGATTTTCTCAATTGGGTTGCCTCTGATTTCACTATATTTGATTCTGATGGTAGCTATTGCAAAGTTTCAAAATGTTCTCTGAGCTCTACGAAGATTGGGAGAAGGACTATGGAACTCAAAGATTCAAGTACAAAGATTTATACTTTGCAACAAAGGGTTTCAAAGAGAAAGAGCTATTAGGAACAAGTGGATTTGGTAGAGTCTACAAAGGTGTGATGTTATCATGTGAATGAGAAGGGTTAAAAGACTTCGGTGGTGTTGGAAGAGAGGAAATAAAAGTAGATTTATGGTGTATGAGGGATGAGGAATGGTGTTGACAGTGGATGGAGGGTTAACGGTTGTGAAGGTGATAGAGAATGTTTACATGAAGGTTACAAGATGATGATGGTGAGATTATGGATGAAGTGCAGCGGGGGAAAGTAGTTGAGTGGTAGAGGTTTGAATGGAAGAATAAAAGTGGTGAGGTGATTCGCTTATGGTTATGTTTAGTGGTTTGAGACGTGTGAAAATGAAGCATGAGAACGTTATGTTTATGGTTTGTCCGTCCTCCTTTTTTATACGCCAAGAAAAAAGAAAAACACATACTCATTTTTGGTTTTTCTTCTTGCCAGCTAATAGGAGAGAGGGACATGAGAGAGTCAAATGTACAGTCTGGGAGAGAGTGTGGTAAAGTCCTTTTTTATGGTATGTACACAGTAACGTGGGGGGAGAGTTTTATGAAGAAAATAATAAAACCACTTTCCAACACTTAGTGGCTAAGTGTTACCAAAAGGAGAAAACAAACAAATTTTGAAAAAATAAATAAATTAAACAATTAAATAAAACTTAAATGAAATAATTCTAAATAATAAAAAAAATCTGAATAATAATAAAAAAATATTATTTAATCTAAAAATAAATAAAAATCGATAAAACGATAAATCGACCCGACGTCAACGTGCTCAGAAAAATAAAACGAATACACCAAAATGACCAGCGCGAAATATATTTAGCGGAAAAATACAGCGTTTGGTCAAATTTCGAAAATAAATTTTACCCGCTAAAATAGCTTAAACTGTCCCGAAATGCGATAAAAAAGTGATAGAAAACTTTAAGCGAGCATGCCAGGTTAAATTACGCGAAACATAGATTAACATGACTGACGTCTGCAGGCTCAACTTTAAAATTCTTCGTCCACTGATTTTTCGCACAAATGACTTTTATTTGACCGAATTGGTTGTAATTCCAACAAGTTTATTTTGGCGGATAAATTGGGTATTATGCAAGATGACATGCATGATATGCTATGCAGACGATGCAAAACGAAAAATGCAGAATCTTAGGGTCAAAAATTAAGGTGTGACAGATGCCCCTATTTAAGTTTCTTCTATCCGGAGATATGGAGATTGAAATCTTCGTCTTGACGAGATAGGAGAGACTTAAATACAAACATGCACAATTTTTTGCCCTAAGATGCCACAAAATGCACATGATATGGTATGAAATGATATGAATGCAAGACAGAGATCATGTGTGCAAATGATGTCACAGGGGATAACTATGTACAGAAATGCTGAAACACAGTTAAATGATGAAAGAACCTACGAGGATGGCTTAGCAAAGCAAGACTCCACGGGGAAAATATCTAACTCCACTGGGGAAGAGACTGCCAACTGACAATCACAAGATATCTTAAACACAGGATGACGAACTTGTGACGAAATCTTTTAACAACTTCCACTCAGAGAACATACTGTCGAGGCCAACTGTGGGGATTTCAAGAGATATCAACTGGAGGAGTCTACTGCTGAGACTTAGACCTCATTTGGGAATACCTTCTGCCAAGGTTATATTGAAGAATGTGTCGTCTGTTGAAATTACTGGGGAATCTGCTGCCGAGATTAACCAGAGAATCTGAAAAGAGGACAACTATTTGTTGAAGTTTAAAGATGCATCAAAGTTAACCAGAGAGTCTACTGCCGAGATTCTAGAAAAAATGAAACATCTTCTGTCGAAGTCTGTTGGAGATCTACGGCCGAGAATAACCAGAGAACTTATAAAGGAAACGCCTTCTGCTAAGGTCTACTGGAAATCTTCTGCCGAGACTTGCCAGGAAATGAAAATAAAACACCTGCTGTCGAGGTCTACTTGAAATCTTCTGCCGAGACTTGCCAGGAAATGAAAATAAAATACCTTCTGTCGAGGTTTGATGAACATTCTATTTTAAAATTGTCGGAGAATCTACTGCCAAGATTAACCAAATAATATGAAATAGAGCCAACTTCAAATAATCAAATGATCTGTTTAAAGAATGATAAACCTCCCCTCGTACTGGGTCTTGGACCGCGGACTGGTCTCAGTTTCTTCTTTGATCAAGCTCCTTTAGCTTGAAAAGGTAAACAAACCTCCCCTCGTACCGGGTCTTGGACCGCGGACTGGTCTCAGTTTCTTCTTTGATCAAGCTTCATTAGCTTGAAAAGGGTAAACAAACCTCCCCTCGTACCGGGTCTTGGACTACGGACTGGTCTCATTTTCTTCTTGGGGAAATTAATACTTATGGGAGAGTATCTTCACAGGGGATTGGAACTTCACTGGAGATATATGACTTCAGCGGGAATCCATAACTTAATGGAGATTTGAAAGTTTCACCGAGGATCTTCAAAGGAGATGCAAACCGGTTGACTTGTAAAATGTCTTCTCAAATAAAGAGAAAGATCAACTAAATCTTCACCAAACTTCTTGGACAGATGCCATTTGAAAGAAGCCTATTGAGTAGTGGACTCACGGGGAGAACATCACTGAGGAGTAATATTGCTGTAGTTTGAAATTGCAAAAGCAAATAAAATCCTTGTAACAGGAATTCTCGAATAAAGAGAAACACTTATAAAGTCTTCAACAAACTTCTTTGACGGATTTCTGGCGAGATGCCATTTGATGAAGATCAGTTGATAATCTTGATAATTGTCTAAGGATAGACAAACTGTCTTGAAAAGAGACTGCCATTTGCCATCCAAACTGAAAACCTGAGACCAAAACAAACTGGTCAAATAAAGAGCTGCCATTTGTTGTCTGGACATAAATTGCTGGAGAAAGATTTTGTCTTCAAGGGTGATCTTCAAGTAGATCCTTTCTGGGGAGAAAAAGTGCAAAATAAATGCACGCTCGATCTAGGTTCAACAACCTAGAGAGACTCAAAATCGTGATTGTCAGGGATCAAAGTTCAATTCAAGAAATAACTGAAAAGAAATGGTCAAGAAAGACTTCATCCAGTAAGTAATAAACTCCACCGGGGTTTATCTTATCCAGAAACAGGAAAAAACTAAAGCAACCTTCTTCCACGAGGATCAAACTCAGTGGGGAATTAGAAAGGATGTGCACTTTCTGCTTAGGGCTGACGACTCTACTTGAAAGGAGAAGACAAACCCAATCACTTGGGGATAAACATAGCCAAAGTGAATAAATCAAGCAAACAAACAAACATCACAAGAAATTGAAAAATGCACATATGCCATGAATATATATGAATGAATGTATGTCATGGTATGCTTATGGTGACGAAACAGACAAGAAGAAAGTAAATTGGAGATGAAATAAACATCTTGACACGGATACTTGGTCAGTCTTCATGAGATAAAAATATCACTTAAGGATGAATGGGAAGCCACATATGGAATCACAGTCCTGCATCAAGGCTTTAAACTTTTTTGGGGAAAAGGAGAGCACTCCACTTGGGGATATGACATCATGACCTCACTGAGGGGATTATCAAGATGAATCCGGTGACTCTGTTGGGGATGAGAAAGATCCGATGGGAAAGGATCAAACTCATGATTGGAGAGACTTCATAGGGGATAAAATAAATATCCACGACGAACTAAAGTAGTCTGAATGAGAGTTGTAGCAGGAAATGCCAGAGCTGAGGCCACACAGGGGAAAAAATAAATATCCATCTCTTTGGGGGAAGCTCGTATCAATGTTGCAGCTGTCAGGGTTGAGACTCCATGGGGATGAAATAAATATCCACTTTGTTGGGGAAGGTTGAGTTGTAAGAGATTCACTGAGGAGTGAAAAGTCATTCACTTCACTGGGAAGGTTGAAGCCAAGGAAATTCACTGGCGGATGCTTAGGTTACCAACAGGGGAAATCTTGCACCAGACATGCCATAGCTGCTTGAAGTAGAGATTCACCGGGGAATCGTAATGACCACTTACTAGGGACATTGGTGAAGAATGCTGTGAGAACAAAGATGTTCTGCATTGAAGAACTGCGTGGTAGTCACCATTTCAAACAAAAATTGTTGTGAATGGATGAAAGTAATCTTCAATTCTCAATTGCCCCAGATTACAAGGTTTATGAGAAGAAGTCATCTCAAGAGGATTTTACAGATAACTTGGCATCCAACTGTCCAATGTCTTCAAACTCTTGGAGAGATTTATCAAATCTCGACGTAACCGCCCCATATTGACTGTATTCTATAACTGAGTCTTCAAACTTGCTCCTTAGTGAATCAGGCTGTGGAAGCAACAATTGAGAAACAACTTGCCCCTGTTCAGTAGAGTCTTCAGGCAACATGCCCCCGAATATGATCATCCTTTTGAAATGATTTGGCATTTACTCATCAGAGTTTCAAGTCTCAGAAGATTAAGCTCATCATTGTTGTTCGTATGCAAGCTTCTATGATATCAAGCAATGTTAGCAAGCAGAAAAATGTTAAATCTGAAAATGCTAATGCAACACACATGTTAGTCTTGAAGTTTTTATTGAAAAGATATCACAATAACTTATGACCGAATCACTAGTTAGGATATGACATTGATTAATTTTACAAAGCCAAGACAAATTTGAGTATAGCTCATAGGAGTTAGGAAACGTCATCTCATTGAGTATGCTTTTGGAATAAACCCTGCTTAAATTAGGTCTTTTGAGGGTTATATCGTGGCTTAGTTCACGGTTTGAAAATGATTTATGAGGGTTGAATTAATCCAAAACCCTAATTTGTTTTCAAAATGTATTTTAATTGAATAAAAATTCAATTAAAATGATCAAAATTGTTTAACATATGGAAAACAAATTGTGATCTTGGATTAATGCTTCAAAAATTAAGTATTGACCTACAAAATAATTAGAAGGAATTAAAAGTTGCAAAATCAAGGTGGAAAAAATATTCAAAATGTCAAAAACAATTAAAATATTAATTCTTTGAAAAAATATCAATTATATGAAATAAATAATATTTTTGGGATTTTTTGGGAAAATAAAACATTTTAACATTTTTTTGAATTATTAAAAAAAGAATCAACTCAAAATCATTAAAACTCAGAGAGAAATTAATTTTTGAATCAATTAAATAAAATCACAAAATTCAAATATTTGAATTTATGAAAATGGCGCCAAGAACATGGACCAAGAACACGCGCGTTTTCTGCCTTGCCCAGATTTGCATTTTCTATCCAATCTCACTGAATACTTGATTATATCATGCAATCCACATACCAACCAACTCGTTTCAACCTCACGATCATGTCTATGGCAATTAATTTCATTTAAATTAAGCATAAAACAAGAAATCACGAAAATTCCTCAAGAACCCTAAATTCTGCATGAAGGCTGGGATTTTTAATACACGATTCAAACAAAGCAATTACTTGAGGGGAAACATTCCATGCATGATTATGAACATTTGGCAAAAGTATTGTGCGAGGAAATATGCATAGATTGAGAGATGACCAAGTTTAGGCTTACCTCTAGGCCGTGACAACAAGAGCAAATTGATTTCTGAGTTGGAGGTGTTACAGATGAGTTGTGATGATCTGAACAGCTTCCCTACACCCTATGGAGTGTGTTTGAATGCTTGGACTTGATGGAAATTGGCTGGATCACTTCATGGCATCTCAACTGCAACTTGGTTAAAACCTTGAGCAATTGACTGGTGATTCTGAGAAATAAGTGTTCCAGATGTTGTTTAAGTGTTTGATCAGCTCACATATGATGCATATGAGGTGTGTGTGTGATTGGTTTGAGTGGAATTTCTCTCTAATGAAAAACCCGATAGTGACTTGCTAAGAAAGGCATTTTTGAGAGTGAGGAGTGAATTTTGAGAAAGGCAAGTGTTGTAGGCATTTGGTGTACTTAAACTGATCACAATTGAGCTCTATTTATAGTAGAGCAAGTTTGTTTTGCAAGGAATAGTGAATGGCAACTACTGAGTAGGTTTGAAATTGGCTGATTTTGGCAAATCGAGCAAAAGTGCAAAAATCTGCCTTGCCTTGGCAGATTTCAGCAAGGCAACTTGCCAATGTCATATCTCATGGCTCAAGTTGAATTTGGTGATGTTCTTGGCCATTTTGGAAAGCTCTTATATGATACAACAACTGTTTGACCATATTTGGTTTTGATACTTTTTGGATCCAAGTGAAAAATGCCCCTACATTTGGAAAAAGTAAGGCAAAATCTGACTTAGTGAAATTTTCACTAAGAGTTGGAACAAAGTGACTTTTCTTGATTTTGATCACTCCATAACTCAAAATCCATGAGGAATTTGGACATAGGTCAGTATGAAGCTTTTGTAGAGGGCAATGAGATATACAAATCAAGCCTTGGATGAGAAAAAAATTGCTTTGTGGTTTAGGAGTTATGATCCTCCAAAGTTGGTACCTTTGTCACTTTTTTCCATAACTTAGAAAATTTTTCTAAGTTTTTATGGTTACCCCTTTTACAAGTTATCCCATTTTATTTGATTTTTATTGATGAATGATGACTCAAATCATACATTAACATCATTTTAGGGTTAAAAATCCATTTTTGTGAAAAAGCTCAAAAAGTCAAAGTTGACTTTTGTGCACAGTTGACTTTTTATCCGATGAATTCCAAACTGTGCAATTCTTTAGGAAATCATGTCCTTGACCTAAATCAAACTTGATGGACATGTTCCATGGGTGGTATAGAGGATATTGAATCATGTCTTAGGGCTTGGGAGCATGTCCTGGTCAAAAGTCAAAGTTACAGTTGACTTTTCCCGCGAAACCCTAACTGTGGTTCAGATGAAATTGAAACTTGTTGCTCAAGCTTCTTGGATCAATCCATTGTTCCAAATGGATCAATATGGCATATTGAAGATCCTCAAATCCTCTCTTGAGGTCTTGGTTCATAATTGGTCCCAAAAGTTAACTTAGGGGTGAAGTAGGTCATGAAACCATAATTCCTGATTTTTGATGAATGCATCCCCTGAGGCAAAATTGACTGGATGATTGGGTCCATGAGGTTCCATGGAGTATATTAGGATATGTTTTGAATCATTGGCTCATGCCCAGAGGAAAATTTCCATCTGGAGGCCCTGGTCGGTCAAAACCCTAATTTGGTGACACTAGCGATCTTAAGGCTTGATCCACCTAGAAGGGAGCATCCTTGTGCTTAATCCTTAAAGTGGGAGTCCTTTTGATCCATTGTGTATGCTTGAGGGTGTAGACAAGTTGAAAATCATGTCATTTCTTGATTGATCCTTTCTCTAAAAGCTCTGAGAGGGCTTGAAACCCTAAGTTCTGATTGCAGTGGATGCTCAACAATTCCTTGAGGAGATTGATGAGGCATAAAGGTACATCCATATTGTGATGATGATTTACACAATGATGGGAATCTTAATGGTCAAAACTTGGGGTATGACAGATGCCCCTATTTAATCTTCTTGGACCCGAAGGTGTGAATGACGAAGGTATTCGGGCATTCAGGGTGCAAGAGGATTAAATATCGGAATACCCGAAATTTTGATGGTGGTTATGAATGGCAGATCGTATTCATCTTCTTTTGCTAAACAATGATGCTTAGAAAAGGTAAACCTCCCCTCGATCCTGGTTTCCTACCAAGGAACTGGTCTCAGTTGCGGAAATAAACTTCCTCTCGATCCTGGTTTCCTACCAAGGAACTGGTCTTAGTTTCTGATTTAAACTTCCCCTCGATCCTGGTTTCCTACCAAGGAACTGGTCTTAGTTTCTGATTTAAACTTCCCCTCGATCCTGATTTCCTACCAAGGAACTGGTCTTAGTTTCTGATTTAAACTTCCCCTCGATCCTGATTTCCTACCAAGGAACTGGTCTTAGTTTATTTTGTCAATAAACTTTATTGACAAGGGACGCTATTTGTAGCGGTTTTCCTCAAACTTCTCGCCAAATTTTCCAGGGGAGATGCCATTTGACGGAAAAAGTTGACGTCAGACTTACTGGGGAACCCAGTCGTCTGAGTTATAGAGGTGTACAAACTTCTCTGTTGGAGATGCCATTTGTTGACTCTATTTGGGGGAAAAGCGAGTTTATTGAGAGTCTGCTTTCGCTTGGGGTCTTACATCATACTTTTCTCGGGATTATCCCGGAGAAATGCCATATGATGGGATCCAATTTTGAGGTGCCGATGACCTTTTCATCAGTGGTTCTTTCGGAGAAAAACTGCCGTATCACCGAATCTCTGATTATGAGGCTTTCTCTCGGGATTTTCCTTAATCCGGGAAAGCAAGGATATCATCTTCAATGGCGAAGAGTGATATCTGTTAAAAGTTTCTCTGGTTTTTCAGAGGTTCAAGTTATCAAAGTGGTCCAGGACCTATCTTCCATTCAGAAATAACTGGAAGCGAGATTGTTCAGATGATTCACTTCCTGACGAGGAAAGAATCGACAACTCGATTGAGAGGACTTTTATCACTAGGAGATAAGACCGACCAGAGTGATGCAATATGAAATGTGAATGCAAATAAATAATGCATGATGTATGTATGTATATGCTGACAAAATTGACGCGACATATAAACTGACGGATGAACACGACTGGATACTCAGCTTTCGTGGGAGATGAAAGGTATCACTTGGTTCAAGATAGCAATTCTACCTTGCTTAGGAGAAGTAGTCCTCGCGGGGAATACCGTTAATCGGGCTTAGGAGATAAGAACTCTGCCGAAGAGGTCAGACGGAATAGTCGCATCTGACACTGTTGATCCTTCGTTCAGGCGTACTGGCGTAGAAGGAGTACTTTGATTCTACACTTTGAGGCTCGAACACCTTTGGAGAAGCGATCGATGTTCTTTTGATGTTCAACAGTCAAAAGAAATTGCCATCTTTATTTTAAAGTAGAAAAAGTTTTACAAGTAAAATTCATTTTTTGTTTTATTTCAAGAATCGTTGATCATGTTAAAATATCGTTCTGTAAATCTAAAACAAATAAGAATTACAAACAAAAGCACAAGGGCTCAAATTTTATTGATAAGACGGAGATCAGCCAAACGCGGGATTCCAAAGAGTATTTACAAAGTTAGGAAATGGTAATTTACAGGGAAAAGGGCTACGTTGAAACATAACGACCACTATCCTTCTACCAACTTTGAATTCGAGACATCCTGAGCTTCTGTCGAAGATGACCTTGACTGGAGTTTTCCTCCGACGGATGGTGTAACTGCTGCTGCTGAGGGACTTGCCTCTGTTGAACATAGTTACTTGCCATTATCCCTAATTTTTGCCTGGATTGTACTTTGATGTTTCCAATCCACCGGGATGATTTTTTTTTATTTTGTCTCTAACTTTTACCTGGACCGCCCTTTCGGGTTTTCAATCCACCGAGACGTTTTTTTTTTAGTTTAGGCGAAGTATTTCTTGACTACATCAACATTTGTGGGGTAGGAAAATTCCTCTTCGTCCATGGTTGCAAGTCTCAAGGCGCCGCCTGAGAAAGCTTTCGTGACCACATAGGGGCCATCATAATTCGGAGTCCATTTACCCCGAGAATCAGTGAGAAATGATTGTATCTTTTTTAGCACAAGGTCTCCTTTCTTGAAGACGTGAGGTCAGACCTTTTTGTCAAACACCTTCTTCATTCTCTGTTGATACAACTGGCCATGGTATAGTGCCGTGATTCGCTTCTCTTCAATCAGATTCAGTTCGTCGTGTCGATTTTGACACCATTCAGCTTCTATAAGCTTTGCTTCCATCAATACCCGGATTGATGGGATCTCTACTTCAATGGGGAGCACTGCTTCCATGCCATATACTAGAGAGAAAGGGGTTGCCCCTGTTGAAGTGCGGACAGATGTTCGATAACCGTGAAGAGCAAAGGGTAGCATCTCGTGCCAATCTTTGTAGGTTACAACCATCTTCTGAACAATCTTCTTGATGTTCTTGTTAGTCGCTTCTACCGCTCCATTCATCTTGGGTCGGTAGGGAGATGAGTTATGGTGTTCAATCTTGAACTCTGCGCACAACTCTTTCATCATCTTATTGTTCAAGTTGGATCCATTATCAGTAATGATCTGGCTCGGGACACCATAACGGCAGATGGTACTGTTTTTGATAAATCGAACCACCACTTGTCGGGTTACATTGGCGTATGACGCTGCTTCGACCCACTTAGTGAAATAGTCAATGGCTACTAGAATGAACCGATGTCCGTTTGTATCTTTGTGCTCAATCAAGCCAATCATGTCGATTCCCCATATGGAAAAAGGCCATGGGGAAGAAAGAACCTTGAGATGCGTTGGCGGTACATGAATTTTGTCGGAGTATATCTGACACTTATGACACCTCCTCATGTACTTGTAGCAGTCGAATTCCATTGTCAACCAATAGTACCCTGCTCTCAGAATTTTTCTCGCCATTGTGTGTCCGTTGGCATGAGTGCCAAAGGACCCTTCATGAATTTCTTTCATCAGCATGTCTCCTTTTGGTCTGTCGACACATCGAAGCAAAACCATGTCAAAATTTCGCTTATACAACGTGTCACCGCTCAGGAAGAAGCTACCTGCTAGCCTTCTGAGGGTTTTTCTGTCCTTCCTTAGTGCCCCAGGTGGGTACTCTTGTTTCTGAAGGAAGCATTTGATATTGTGATACCAAGGTTTGTCATCTATGACTGCTTTAATCGTGAAGATGTAAGTGGGCCGTTCTAGGCGCATTATGTCGATCTTAGGTAGGTCGTTCCATTGACCTACACTAATCATGGAAGAGAGAGTGGCTAATGCATCAGCCATGTGATTCTCATCACGAGGGATATGATGAAACTCGACTCTGTTGAAGAAAGGTAACAACCTTCTTGCATAATCTTTGTAAGAAATTAGTCCTGAGTGGTATGTGTTCCAATCTCCTTTTATCTGATTGATAACCAGGGCTGAGTCGCCGTATACGTCCAAGTTTTTTATCCTTAAATCAATCGCTTCTTCGAGACCCATAATACAAGCTTCGTATTCGGCCTCGTTGTTTGTACATTTGAACGTAAGTCTGGAAGTGAAAGGAATATGGGTACCCTGAGGGGTAACAATTATCGCCCCAATTCCGTTTCCATAATGATTAACTGCTCCGTCAACGATAAGTCCCCATTGGGAATCTGGTTCTGGCCCTTCACTGGGTAGCGGTTCGTCGCAGTCTTTCATCTTTAGATACATGACATCTTCGTCTGGGAAGTCTAACCCGATTAACTCTTGATTGTCAATCGGTTGATGAGCCAAATGATCGGCTAAAATACTTCCTTTAACGGATTTTTGAGCGTGGTACTCTATGTCATATTCTGATAGCAACATCTGCCAACGAGCAATCCTTCCCGTGAGAGCAGGTTTTTCGAAGACGTACTTGATTGGATCCATTTTGGAGATTAACCAAGTAGTGTGACGAATCATGTACTGGCGCAGACGTTTGGCTGTCCAAGCCAAAGCACAGCAAGTTTTCTCGAGCATCGTGTACCGAGTTTCACAGTCGGTGAACTTCTTGCTTAGATAGTAAATGGCAGACTCTTTCCTTTTGGTTTCGTCTTGTTGGCCAAGTACATACCCCATTGAGTCTTCCAAGACTGTGAGGTAGATGATCAGTGGTCTTCCTTCCACTGGAGGTGATAGAATCAGAGGATTCAACAAATATTCCTTAATACTGTCGAGGGCAGTTTGGCAGTCTTCTGTCCAAACGCAATCCTGGTTCTTTTTGAGTAATTTGAAAATCGGCGCATATGACGTGGTCATGAGGAATATGAATCTGGAGATGTAGTTCAAACGTCCCAGGAATCCTCTGACTTGTTTTTCATTTTTCGGAGAAGGCATTGGATCGTATGTTTCAACGGGGTTTAAAATAAGCAATCTGCATAACGTGATGATTCGTGTTTAGAAGAGATAGAGAGAATGCAAAAGTGTGTGCAGTGTATTTTTTTTGTTACTGCTTGTTTTTATTATTGAATTGTTTTTTTAGGATTACCATTTTCTGAGAAAAAGCAAAAAGAGAAAACATCAATAAATGCGGAAATTACAGAACGACGTTATTTTATTAATGAACAAGTCGATTCTTGAAACTACAGCCCTATAAAACAAAACTCTGTCACTTTGGGCAAAGCGAAGAGGGAAAATTTACAGAAAGCGAGCCCTATCAAAACATCCGTTTCACCTGGGCAGGGTGAAAGGTTAAAGATGGCAATTACTTTGATTGGCGAACGACCTTCGGAGCATCAACAGTGACCCACTGGCGGCGAACTCCTCGGTGAATCACAAAGTCTGGTACCTTCCTTGATTTGTCTTCAGAAATAATGCTGATTTCTGGTGGAGCAGGATCATTGGAATCTGTCTCCCAGGCAGAGTTGTCGTAGGAGAATTCCTCTGTTGCCTTTTGCATAGCATTGGTGCTCTCAGATGTATCTCCTCATCCAGTTGGCTGGATATCTCCGAGTCTGATACGAGATCTTTTGGGAGCGGTGTACTTGACCATATAGTCGAATTTTCCACTCGGTTTTTCCCAAGGTGTCCCACACTTCTTTGGAACTGGAGGAGTCATCCCTCTCGATGACGTTGACCTCGGGAAAAGCATAGTTGATGAATTCAAGTCCTGCAAACATTACAAATTCATCGTCGTGCTGAGTAGTTTCTGAATGACCTGAGTGTTGATCCCATGACATGGTGGGGACACAGGTATTCTGTTCAATGATGCTCAGCTGAGTTTCATTACTCGGCTGACTTTCTGGACCCAAGTCTCCTGGGTAAGGCTGCCACATTGGCAGGCCATCCATCGGGCCATAGTAATTGTGGTCAAAGTTGTCTTTCATCAAAGTGTCCTCCTCTAATGAATTTGGCGGAGCACGACATCCTTCTGGATCACAATCTCCGTATATCATTTCGACATCTGACCGTGGTATAAATCTCGGACTCTGTGCGGGATAGCAAAATGGCATAGGCACCTCTTCCTAAGACATATAACCGTCCTCGTTAAGATAGGACTTCCATTCTTCGTTCATGTCGGAGGAATCCTCCTCATTGATAGCATGGATTGCCTGAGGCACTGGGTGAAGGAACCCTCCATTGTGAAAGAAGTTCTGAATGGAATGAAGACTTTCATCATTAGCAGTTGTCCGGGTACAGGTTGCAGAAAAACCAAGACCCTTCTTTGTTGTATTGCTAGTAGGAATGACAAGCTGTCCCCATCCTGTTGTATCGGTACTCTCGACTGCTTTAATAACATCTTTATATGAGGAAATCGAAGTTCCTCCTCCGGATTGATCGTCCTTGTGCAGCGAAAGTGCTTGGAACTGAGTTCCAATAACCTCTTCGGGTTCTATACCAGTAGATGATGATAAATTGCTGACGAGCAAGGCCTATTCCCCACAGACTGTGATGAGTTGGCCGTTCTGGACGAACTTTAGCTTTTGGTGGAGGGTTGAAGTAACCGCTCCAGCCTGATGTATCCAAGGTTTTCCTAATAAACAACTGTACGTTGCCCGGATGTCCATGACCTGGAAGGTGACTTGGAAAGTGTGGGGACCAATAGTTATGGGAAGGTCAACTTCGCCGATAACCGTTTTTCTGGATCCGTCGAACGCTTTGACGACGACCTCGCTGGTTCTCATCGGAGGGCCTTTGAATGATAATTGAGTCAAAGTGGACTTTGGCATAACATTCAGGGCTGACCCCGTGTCTACCAGTACGCTGGCTAAAGCATCGTCATGGCAGTTGACTGTGATATTGAGCGTCATGTTATGACGGCGAACCTCTTCAGGTAATTCCCATCACTAAATCCCAAGTTGTTGCAGGAAGTGATGTTAGAGACAATACTATTGAACTGTCTGATTGTTACATCCTGTTCTACGAAGGCTTGCTCCAAAACTTTCTGTAGAGCCTCTATGTGCGCTTCTGAACTTAGCAACAGTGATAATACTGAGATCTTTGAAGGAGTCTGTAACAGTTGATCGACAATGTTGTATTCACTCCTTTGGATGAGCTTCAGCATCTCATCGTTGTTTTTTGAAAGGTCGGGATTACAGGACTGACCGACTGATGGATCGGGAGCTTCTGTCTGAAGTTTCTTTTCTTTGTTAGACTCTCTAACTCCTTTGTTGAAGATTCTACCACTCCGTGTTACACGACTGATGTCTGCAATATTTACGACGGAGGGTAATGGAATTTGTTTTCCATTCTCAATTATCGTTGCACCGTATTTGTAAGGGATTGCCTTAGCTGATTCATACGGTAGTGGTCCCAGCAGATAGATGACTATGGGAACCTTCTGGTTTTTCTGACCATCGTACGTAATCTTGATCCGTTACCGGTTGGGAATTCTTGATTCGTCAAGCAGAGGGGTAATGGGAAAAACATTCCTGGTCCTTTGATAATCAGATATGACGACAACGTCCTCAATTTGACTGGCAAGGTAGTTCGGCGACCAATTGATGGGTCCGGAACCTGGATATGGGCGGATCTCTCCACAATCCACCTACCCCTGGAGAGCTGCTCGCACAAGGTAGCACCCTTGGTTACTTTCCGAACAGACTCCACAACGTTCATAATTGTGTGGTGGCACCTGGCCACGCCCACTTTGAATACAATGTAACCTCACTAGGTTAGCTTCCAAGAGTCAGACATCCTGACTTTGATGCCGAGTGGGGTTTCTGTTATTGATACTAATTTGCTGAGTATCTTCATCCATGTAAATTAGCATCCACCAATGATTTAACAAGTGCTGAAGTGCCTCCTAGACAACGGCACATCCCTGATCGTTTTCGCAACCCGCTTTACAGCTATGATAATTATGTGATATCAGGAACCTGAGTCGGACCTGCTCAACATGTAACTCTACCAAGTTGGTATTCATCAAGCGAATGTCGAAGATCTGAACCATATTGATCTGATAGGGATTCCTATCATGGTAGTCCTGGATCCATCCAAGATCCATTTGACGCTGGAGGGCCTCCTATACGAAAGAGCATCCCTGTTTGTTTACCGAGCAAGTCAGACAAGAACTGTAATCGTGCCGCGGCAGATTATAATACTAGCTTTGCCTTGAATGCATCGCCACCAAGTTGACATTTATTGCATGGATGTCGTGGTTCTGAATGACGTTGGAATTCGTGTAAACCATGTTAAATCCACGAACTCGGTGCTCTTGGATCCATCCGAGATCCATCTGTTCCTGTAGAGCTGATTGTACCACAGAACATCCTTGATTACTTTTAGAGCAGACATCACACTGGTGATAATTATGAAGTGGCACATGGCCGTACCCACTCTGTCTACAATGCATCTTGACCAGATTGGCCCTTAACAAGAGTACATGATGAATTTGATAGACGTTGTTAAATTCTTTCTCAATCAAGTTGACTGCAGCTTTTTCATGTTGAGGCAGGGGGTTTGTGAGAACATTGGGATTCGTGTCTTTGAAAGATAAGATGCCGCTCCTAACAAGCTTTTGCACGTCGGATTTGAAATTGAGACAATTCTCTATGTTATGCCCTGGTCCTCCTTGATGATAAGGGCATGTCTGATCCACCTTAAACCAAAAAGGCGGATTTTCCGGTATTGTAAAAGGAGACTTAGTCTGGATGTGCCCCTTAGCCAGTAGTAACGGAAATAGTTATGTATACAACATGGGTATAGGATCAAACCCTGGTGGCCGCGTTGCACGGTTGTTATTGTATAGAGGACGAGCCTGCTGAAGAGGTTGTTGTGTTCTTTGCTGATTAGGTTGGCTCTGCGCAACCTGAGGTTGATACATAGGAATAGGCGCAGGGCTGATAGCAAGAGTTACAGCTGCTACCGGTTGGTACTGTCGCCTTTGCTTTCCGAGAGAGATATTCCCAATATCTTGCTCTTTTTTCTTAGGGAGAGCACTACCGTATCGTTTTGTACTACTTGATGATCCAGCATCTTTTATTAGACGTCCTTCTCGGACGGCTTCCTCAAGACGAACTCCCATGCCCACCATCTCGGTGAAATCACTGGGCGCACTGGCAACCATTCTATCATAGTAAAATGAGCTTAAGGTCTTTAAGAAGATCTTTGTCATCTCTTTTTCCACAAGAGGTGGACAAATCTGAGCGGCAATTTCACGCCATCTCTGAGCGTACTCCTTAAAGGTTTCCTTGTCCTTTTATGACATTGATCTGAGTTGATCTCTGTCCGGTGCCATGTCCAAATTATATTTGTATTGTTGGACGAAGGCAGTACCAAGATCTCTGAATGTACTAATCGTAGTACGGTTTAAACCCATGTACCATTTGAGTGCGGCACCGGTTAAACTATCCTGAAAGTAGTGAATCAGTAGGTCCTGATTCTCCATCTGAGCTGACATTCGCCGAGCGTACATCACCAGATGGCTCTGAGGGCAAGAGTTACCCTTGTATTTTTCAAAGTCGGGCACTTGAAATTTGTGCGGAATTTTCACATTGGGGACCAGACAAAGGTCTGCGGCGTCCTTTCCAAATAAATCCTGACCGCAGATGGCTTGTAGTTCCTTCTGCATTTCCAGGAACTGTTCCTGGAATTCATCCATTCTATCGAACATAGTTTCCTTCTTACCAGAAGGTATCGGTGGAATCTGTCCTTCCAGGACAGTGTGCACCACAGGGGGTGGTACCGTGACTACGGCAGTGAATCTTGGCGTTTCCCGAAGTTTGTAACCTTCAGGAGTCTTCAGTATGCCCCTGGCATCTTCGCTTTCCCGAAGTTTGTAACCTTCAGGCCCAGCGGCTTCTATTATGATTCCCTGATCTTCAGTGATCGGCGGAACTTATCCTTCCGGGATATAGTTAACAGGCATACCCCAAGGACGATCTTTCGGCATTTGATACCTAGGATCATACTTCTCCACTATGGGCGTTGAGGTGATCTCTGAGATCACAGTTCTTTGTAGCTGAGCTTCTGCCATGGCTTGCATGTCGTTACGAAGCTTTCTCATATCCTCTCTCAGAGCGTCGATCTCTTCTTTCAACTCTCTATTTTCTTCCTCGAGATCATCCATCTTTTTCTGATGATTGGCCTGAGTATTATACGAATGAGACAGTTTGACTCTAGAATCGAGACACAAACGTGAGATTCGTAGGTAAGAAGAATACGCGATGTGAGAATGATGAATGCAATGATTATATAAATTGTTTTTTGGTTTAATCAAAATAAACTTCAACAATTAGATTGCAAATATCAAACAGTGGGGAAACCCCTTTTATTGAATTCAAAGGATTACAGAAATGGAAATACAGTAGATTACAAGGTGCAGAAACATAAACCTAAGCTAATGGGTCCCGAGTCCTCTCTGAAGAGAAATCGGGTGCTAACTCTAGTACTTTCCTTTTCTTTGACCGGGTCTCTTGGGCCGTTGTCGGGTTGTCATTCCTTTGCCAGGTGAAAGGAGCGAGCAGATTCCTTTGGTCATCTTGATTATCCACAACATGTTGCTCCAAAATTTCAATCAGAGCGTCCTTTTCTTTCAGTAGTTGCTGTATTTTGATGCACTCCACGTTGAGGGTGCGGTACTTGTTCTTCCAATACCTCTTCTCCCATTGAACTTTGTTGAGAGTAACCTGAAGCTTTTTAGTCTCAGTCATGAAGTACATGACAGACTCCCTCGGTGGAAGAACTCCATGACGAGGATAAGGAATCTTTAGCTTAAGAGCTCTAGTTTGCACCCAGTGGAGATAAGGCTCCACCGAGACACAGTCGGGTTTTCCTAGAGACTCCCGTCCTTTATTATGAACATGTTTCCAAGCGTGCACTATTTCTGTCTTTAGTGCTCTGTCATTTTCTCCTTCCTTGAAGAAAAGACCTTCCAGATGAGCACTCCGTGGGACGTACCTCATCGGGTATCCAAATTGACGACAAACGAGAACTGGATAGTAATTGATTCCTCCCTTAGTTCCTATAAGGGGTACGTTGGGGAAGTTTCCACAACGTTCAATGATCCTGATTCCGTCATAAATCCTATTACACCAATCAATGTCAGAGTTGGTGAGGGACATGATTTTCTGCGACCAACGTAAGGCACTCTTGTGATCTCAAAAAGCAGCAGACTTAGGCAAATGAGAGATAAACCATTTATAAAGCAGAGGTACACAGCATGTGATCTCCCCTCCGCTGTACAAATTCCCCAAGTGTACAGAATGATACGCATCTGCGAGCAAAGTTGACACAGGGTTTCCAATAAGAAAAACCTTAATGGAGTTGATATCGACGAAGTTATTAATGTTGGGCAACAAAAATAACCCGTAGGTGAGTAAAACAAAGATGCTTTCAAAAGCAGTCACGTTCCCGATACTGGCGAAGTACAGGGCTTTCTTTGTCAAGAACTGGGCTAGCAAACCTTGTATGCCACCCTTACTGGTCATGTGAGTCCTGACCTCAGACTCGTCCAAATGAATTGCTCTTGCAATGGTCTAATTCTCTGGAATTTCTTCCAGTCCAGAAAATGGAGCTCGATCAGTGATGTGTAGATCAATCAGATGATAATATTCCTCCAGCGTTGGTGCTAGCTGGTAATCCGGGAATGTAAAACAATGATAGACCGGATCGTAGAACTGAATGAGCGCATCCATGATTCCCCCAATCACATGGACTCTTAGCAGAGATAACAAACCTCCGTACTTGGCTCTGAAAGCCTCTTGGTTTGTGATCATCCTCGCCAAACCTCTTAAATCCTCTAGTTTTGGAATCCTGAAGGTGTACTTATGAGTTCTCCTTCTACCGAAATCCATTAGCGCAATCCTTTTCTCTGATATTTGCAATCACGATCTTAGTTTATTTTGAAACAACAGAGAGACTAGAAGAGAAATTTTTTGAATGTTTTAATGTTTTTTTAAATGAATGCATGAATGCAGCACACAAAAACATAGAAAAAACATGGGGTCAAAGGTTCGTTGTCATGAAGTCAAGGCTCTACCCATCCCCAAAGGTTTATACTAGGGTATTTTTTGTACCTGTACTCAAAATCATCAGCTCCTCCCCGGATAACAAACAGCAAGCGGATCGCCAGCGAGCTGTATGAAATCTTAGAGTAAATGCTATTCACCGAGAATAGATCATCAGCCTCAAATCAGGGTAGTATCGTGTGATAACTATTTCTGATAGTTTCCGCACTACAAAAGGGTTAGATCCTTAGCTTCTCAGACGTCACAATCGGCCCATTGCCTATGAGAGGGAATGGGTTGCATTGGGAAGCCTCCACTGAGGTTGATGGCCGACCTCGTCGCCATCACTTATCTTAAGTGTATACTCAATCTTTCCACATGCGGCATCACACGCATTCCCATTAGCAGAAAAATAAACACAGATATCAATTAGGAAAAGTAGTATATATTTGTCCTAATGTCCTAGACTTTTTAAAAGCTAAGAATCTTATGTTCCTGACAGAAAATGGTTTCCCGGCGGAGTCACCATCCTGTGGTTTCATTCCAAATTAACGGCGTTTTGGCCTAAGATCCTAACAACGTCAGGGTTTCAAGAGATAAGAGGAACAAAATGACTTGAAAGGCATCATTTTTGTGGTACCCTCTTCCAAGATTTCTACCTAGGAGGCGAGAAAAGAACAAGATCCTTAAAGATCGTCCCCAGCAGAGTCTCCATTCTTCAGTAACGAGTGATTTTTGGATGTGGTTGCGAATCACGATCGCTCTAGTACTACAGTTTGATTCATTTTTTATCCTATTGAAGCTGATGAAGGAAGGGAAATAGATGTCTCCAACTAACCCTGCTTGCATACTGAGGTTAAACAGTCAAAACTGTTGGTTTACAGATGCTACAAAGATTCGGGGTCTATCCTTGGTTATTTTGTTGAAAAGGGGTGTTTTAGGCTATCAGTTGAAATGTTAGGACAGATGTATGGGATTTTGGGTTTAAGTTTAGTGTGCTCGCTAAAATTTTTCTTTCAATCTTATGCCTACGTATTCCCGTTTACCGAAACAGGGAAATCAGAGCGATCGTAGTTTCTCCTATTCTATGGGAGGAAATGGTTGTTTTGGTGTCTTGTTCAAAGCCCAAGACGTGAAGCGAAAGGTAGTTTGTATCTTGTTCAAAGCCCAAGATGTGAAGCTAAAGAGTCTATTTGTATCTTGTTCAAAGCCCAAGATATGAAGCTAAAAGGGTTTGACTTTAGAGAGAATTTGTCATCTCTAAAGAGGGGTTTGTATGTCACAACTGTTTATAAAGGAGAATTACTTTAACCGGGATTTGTGAATCTGACAATGCCATAATTTCCTTTATAGGGGATTTCCAACCTGAAGGAGAAGACTTTAACTCAGTTTAGAGCAATGCCATCTTTCCTTAGGAATATCTCATGCTAAAAGAGGGACAGTGGCGTGGATGTAAATAATCCAGAGGCTTGCCGCTTACAGCGATTAGATGAAGGGGAAGGAGTTGTTGATGTTTGCGTACTATGAACGAGGCACAGCTTTGATGCTAAAAGGTTAATTGGATCAACCAGTGGTTTTCTTATACAAAGCCTAAGAGGAGGCTAATATGTGTCTCGTACAAAGCCCGAGAGAGAGGCTAAAAGGTTTTGACTCAACAAGGGAGTCTTTTGGTATCTCGTATAAAGCCCGAGATGGAGGCTAAAAGGTTTTAACTCAACGAGGGAGTCTTTTAGTATCTCGTATAAAGCCCGAGATGGAGGCTATTGACCCAACAAGAGGGAATTTGTATCTCGTACGAAGCCCGAGATGGAGGCTAAAATTGTTAGCTCCGCTGGGGAGAATCATTGTATAAAGCCCAAGAGAGAGGCTATGGTGCTGTTTCAGTTGAGTGACAGGTCCAGTATGCTGATTTAAAGAGAAAATCAGTTCTTATATGAGTAATGTTCGTACTCAGGGATTTTGATTCAAGGCTCAGGGATATTTCCTGTTCTTTAAGGAAATGGGAAATCCGAAGGGTATTGAGACTATCCGAGTCTACGGGTTTTCTTCCTATTTTTGAAGGGAGCTTGAGAATGTCTTGGAGACTCAAGGAGATTAGACTGTCCAAGTCTAGAGTTTCATCCTTTGTACTATGCTTTGAGAAACAGTAGTAGACTCTTGGAAAGACTGTTCTATTAAGATGACTGATTTCTGTTCCTACACCTTTAGGAGGTCGTCGGGACAATTTGTACGAAGCCCAAGAGGAGGCTGGAAACTTTTAAGAAGCCGATAGGTCCTTGTATGAAGCCCAATAGGATGCTATCATTCCCGGAGGAAGAAATCATTTATACGAAGCCTAAGAGGAGGTTGTGAATACTTCTAAGAAGCCGACGGGTCCTTGTACAACGCCCAAGAGGAGGCGGGGATGCTTTTAGGAAGCCTGTGGGTCCCCAAACCCCGAGAAGTTCAAGACAGACTATTCACAAAGAATAGATCAAGCCAGGAAAGTTCGATAATTTAGAAGAAACTCAAGAGATGCCATTCACGGAGAAAAGATCATCTCTGGGGAGTAGAGTTTCTTGACAAGTGCTTTTAAGAAGCCTGTGGGTCCCTAAACCCCAAGAAGTTCAAGACAGGCTATTCATAAAGAATAGATTAAGCCAGGAAAGTCCAAGAATTTGGAAGAAACTCAAGAGATGCAATTCACGGAGAAGAGATCATCTCTGGGGAATAGAGTTTCTTTGACAACTTCTACGAGTGACAGTCTGAGAAAGGGTTCAAAAAGAATCTGCCTTTCACATCTCCATATTGTTTAACCCCAAGAGGAGGGAAGACTGTGTCTGGTAATCCTATGGGGATCTAGTTTTGACTATTTAAGAGTGATCAACGGGCTTAATGCTAGACGTAGTTGCCGGGGAAACTCTAAATATCTATACTATTATTACACAGTTGATATGAGTTTATGAAAGAAGACTTACAGCGAAACAGCCCCACAATACAGTTATATGTATATGAAAGCGGTAAATGAAAGCGTATAAACACTTACTCGGTTGTAGAGCTTCCATGTTGTTTGGTTAGTTGTTCAACAAAGAAAGATTCAAAACAACAGTATATTTCAAAATCAAAGGAGAAAGTGCTTTGAAAAGAAAGATTTGGGGCTTACAGCTCAAGGAGAGGCCCAGGGTTTTATCAGTGATCGCACTGTTTGAATTTGTACAGAGGAACTTATACAAGTGACTGAGGCCCAAAAAATTATCTTCTGTACAAAGGGATGGGTCTTACACTCTCTCAAGAGGCCCAAAAAGTCTTAAAGAAAAGAAATGGGTCTTACTACTCGAGGGTAGGCCCAAGATTTTTTTTTCAACGGATGATGATCGCGTCGAACTTTTTGAAATACAACGGGACTTATACCTTAAGTGAGGCCCAAAATAGGTTGTATTTACAAAAGGGTTTGGTCTTACGCTCTATTAGAGGCCCAAAAGAAAAAGAGTGGGGCTTATAACACGAGGGTAGGCCCAAAATGGTTTGGTTTTCAAAGGGGGTTGGGTATTACACTCTAATAGAGGCCCAAGAGTTTTGAATGAGTGATGGGGCTTACAGCTCAAGGAGAGGCCCAATTGATTTTTTTAAAAGGCGACGATCGCGCCGTTTACTTATACAGAGGGACTTATACAATAAGTGAGGCCCAAAATTGTTTGTACAAGGGGATTTGGGTCTTACACTCTCTCAAGAGGCCCAAAAAGTTTTGAAAATGATTTATGAGGGTTGAATTAATCCAAAACCCTAATTTGTTTTCAAAATGTATTTTAATTGAATAAAAATTCAATTAAAATGATCAAAATTGTTTAAAATATGGAAAACAAATTGTGATCTTGGATTAATGCTTCAAAAATTAAGTATTAACCTACAAAATAATTAGAAGGCATTAAAAGTTGCAAAATCAAGGTGGAAAAAATATTCAAAATGTCAAAAACAATTAAAATATTAATTCTTTGCAAAAATATCAATTATATGAAATAAATAATATTTTTGGGATTTTTTGGGAAAATAAAATATTTTAACATTTTTGTGAATTATTAAAAAAAGAACCAACTCAAAATCATTAAAACTCAGAGAGAAATTAATTTTTGAATCAATTAAATAAAATCACAAAATTCAAATATTTGAATTTATGAAAATGGCGCCAAGAATATGGACCAAGAACACGCACGTTTTCTGTCTTGCCCAGATTTGCATTTTCTATCCAATCTCACTGAATACTTGATTATATCATGCAATCCACATACCAACCAACTCGTTTCAATCTCACGATCATGTTTATGGCAATTAATTTCATTTAAATTAAGCATAAAACAAGAAATCACGAAAAATCCTCAAGAACCCTAAATTCTGCATGAAGGCTGGGATTTTTAATACACGATTCAAATAAAGCAATTACTTGAGGGGAAATATTCCATGCATGATTATGAACATTTGGCAAAAGTATTGTGTGAGGAAATATGCATAGATTGAGAGATGACCAAGTTTAGGCTTACCTCTAGGTCGTGCCAGCAAGAGCAAATTGATTTCTGAGTTGGAGGTGTTATAGATGAGCTGTGATGATCTGAACAGCTTCCCTACACCCTATGGAGTGTGTTTGAATGCTTGGACTTGATGGAAATTGGCTGGATCACTTCATGGCATCTCAACTACAACTTGGTTAAAACCTTGAGCAATTGACTGGTGATTCTGAGAAATCAGTGTTCCAGATGTTGTTTAAGTGTTTGATCAGCTCACATATGATGTATATGAGGTGTATGTGTGATTGGTTTGAGTGGAATTTCTCTCTAATGAAAAACTCGATAGTGACTTGCTAAGAAAGGCATTTTTGAGAGTGAGAAGTAGATTTTGAGAAAGGCAAGTGTTGTAGGCCTTTGGTGTACTTAAACTGATCACAATTGAGCTCTATTTATAGTAGAGCAAGTTTGTTTTGCAAGGAATAGTGAATGGCAACTGCTAAGTAGGTTTGGCCAATGTTGGCAAATGAAAATCTAAGTCTCCTCTAGCCATTGACTAGAGGTTAGGGCACAGGCTGCTGGTCCTCTTGGTCTTGGATAAGTTTTGACTGAATTCAGTTGAGAATGGCTCAGTCCATGCCACCTTGATGCTTCCATTGAATGCTCCAATCCAAAATTGGAGTCTTGTCCCTATTTTGGGCAATTCTAGGTTCAACATGCTATTTCTTGTTTCAAGGAATTTGGAGGCTTGGTTCAGTGATTGTCCCCTTTAGATTCAATCCTCAGATGTGTCCAAGGTGATGACAAGGCTTGGAATTGGCTTATTTTGGCAAATCGAGCAAAAGTGCAAAAATCTGCCTTGGCTTGGCAGATTTCAGCAAGGCAACTTGCCAATGTCATATCTCATGGCTCAAGTTAAATTTGGTGATGTTCTTGGCCATTTTGGAAAGCTCTTATATGATACAACAACTGTTTGACCATATTTGGTATTGATACTTTTTGGATCCAAGTGAAAAATGCCCCTACATTTGGAAAAAAGTAAGGCAAAATTTGACTTAGTGAAATTTTCACTAAGTGTTGGAACAAAGTGACTTTTCTTGATTTTGATCACTCCATAACTCAAAATCCATGAGGAATTTGGACATAGGTCAGTATGAGGCTTTTGTAGAGGGCAATGAGATCTACAAATCAAGCCTTGGATGAGAAAAAATGGCTTTGTGGTTTAGGATTTATGATCCTCCAAAGTTGGTAACTTTGTCACTTTTTTCCATAACTTAGAAAATTTTTCTAAGTTTTTATGGTTACCCCTTTTACAAGTTATCCCATTTTCTTTGATTTTTCTTGATGAATGATGATTCAAATCATACATTAACATCATTTTAGGGTTAAAAATCCATTTTCGTGAAAAATCTCAAAAAGTCAAAGTTGACTTTTGTGCACAGTTGACTTTTTATCCGATGAATTCCAAACTGTGCAATTCTTTAGGAAATCATGTCCTTGACCTAAATCAAACTTGATGGACATGTTCCATGGGTGGTAGAGAGGATATTGAATCATGTCTTAGGGCTTGGGAGCATGTCTTGGTCAAAAGTCAAAGTTACAGTTGACTTTTCCTGCGAAACTCTAACTGTGGTTCAGATGAAATTGAAACTCTTTGCTCAAGCTTCTTGGATCAATCCATTGTTTCAAATGGATCAATATGTCATATTGAAGATCCTCAAATTCTCTCTTGAGGTCTTGGTTCATAATTGGTCCCAAAAGTCAACTTAGGGGTGAATTAGGTCAAGAAACCCTAATTCCTGATTTTTTATAAATGCATCCCCTGAGGCAAAATTGACTAGATGATTGGGTCCATGAGGTTCCATGGAGTATATTAGGATATGTTTTAAATCATTGGCTCATGCCTAGAGGAAAATTTCCATCTGGAGGCCCTGGTCGATCAAAACCCTAATTTGGTGACACTGGCGATCTTGAGGCTTGATCCACCTAGAAGGGAGCATCCTTGTGCTTAATACTTGAAGTGGGAGTCCTTTTGATCCATTGTGTATGCTTGAGGGTGTAGACAAGTTGAAAATCATGTCATTTCTTGATTGATCCTTTCTCTAAAAGCTCTGAGAGGGCTTGAAACCCTAAGTTCTGATTGCAGTGGATGCTCAATAATTCCTTGAGGAGATTGATGAGGCATAAAGGTGCATCCATATTGTGATGATGATTTACACAATGATGGGAATCTTAATGGTCAAAATTTGGGGTATGACAATCACAAGAATGCATATCGTGATGCTTGGCATACAAGGACTCATGACAATCAAATGCATCTTCACAAATCAACAATATGATTTATCTCATCATCATTATTCATGCAGTGGAAATCAATTCAAACAATGCATTTACTTGCCATAAGGCCACCAAATAACACACATTGAATTTCACATAAACAATGCATTTCATCATAATCCACAAACCACAACAATTAGCATTTAGCATATATACTCATAACAATTCACATTAACCACAACAATCCTACAATCACACGATGATACTCACAACACTAGGATTCACGCCACAAAGGCTACCCACAAAAAGATCATAACAACATGCATTGATATTCACTTAAACAATGTATTTTACCACACAACAACATCATTATCATATGCATAAACATCATATAAATAGCACAAAAGCCCCACATTTATAGGACGATAACATATCGCATTAAACACAAACAAACACAACAAAACCTACAAACCACTAATCATCCTATACCAAATATTCTTAGTTAACACATGGTATCACATCACCATTTAATAGAATCTTAGGTTATCTATCTAATGCCTCAAGTCCCACATCAATCGGACTCTCGATTCGGGAGTTATGGTGGAAACATAAACCAAAGTTTTCACACATACATTACTTTTCCATATTTTCTTATCAATACATGGCATAAACATATGTTTCTATTACACTATCATAAAGAGCATTGAAATAGCTTTCCAACGCATTCGACCGTGCCTCAATCCGAGTTACGGATCAAAAGTTATGAAGGAAACAAAATGGAAAAATCTGTCACGTTCGCCTTCCTATTCGCAATGCGAACCCCCAGCGAACCGTGGCAGAAGAAAAAAGACATAAAGTTCGCAATGTGAACTGATAGCGAACCTTCGCTGTTTCCTTCGCTTTGGTTCGCAAAAACCCAGAAATTCCAGCAGCGATAACATAGGTCATTTGGGGTCAAAATCCCTCATTTCTTCCACCCAAACACTTCCAAATCATACTATAACAACCAAAACATGATCCAAACCTAACGACAAGTATTCTACGCAGTTTATATCAAATTTCATCCGTGAAAACATCGATTTCTATCAATCTCTCCTAATTCCAATCGATAAGAAAAGTTGTGAAACAACCAAAACAATTACAACAAACAACACATATACACACACAAGCAAGATATAATTGAAACTTCTCACCCTTACCCAATTAATCGCGCTTGAAACAGAGATATGTCGATTTTCCTCTTTCTCCTATTTTCTTTCCTCTTCCTTTCTATCTTCTATTTTCTTTCTCTTCTTTTTATTTTCTCTCTAATCTCTATTTATATAAAAATATCTAAAGCCCTAAAAAGACTATTTTACCCCTCAACTCAAATATCTCGCAAACGCTCTCAAAACACGATAAAACATAAACAGCGATGAAAAATAATATATTGTCAAATAAAAGTCAAGAATAAAATAATATAAAACAAAAATAATTAAATCGACTCGATTAAATAAATAAGACAAAACGGGGCATTACAGTAGGAACATCCACTTGTGGAGTGTTGTCGTCAGGAGGAAGATCAAACATCGAGTTAGTCATCACTCTAAAGCCTGACATGGGATCAATATTCTCTGTCCTCTCCATTATCCTTTAGTAACTACTTCAAACTCGGTTTGAATACCAAGAAATCAACTGATCGATACAAGGATAAAAGGCCGAATGAGTTGAGTTTAGGGAAAAAACATGTATGCAAATGCAATGCTACATGATGTATGTCGTGCAAATGCAAATGAAATTCAAGGAACTCAAAAGTTATATTTGCAAACTCCATAAAATGGATAGCACTTTGTGTGGCTTAAAAAAAATCACTTCTTTGAAATTTTTTGAAGGATTACAAAATAGAGTACAACTTCTAAAATCCACGGTAAAACCTATGATGTTTGCAAAATAACTCTAAGTTCCTTGAAGAGTTAGAAATATGGTGCATGAATGCATGGATGGATGCAATGCACAAACACACGTATACACATATTCACATATTCACATATTCACATATATACATGCAAACAAAGAAGGGCCTAGGTTTGAAGATCACGAGCATTGTTAGGTGCTAGAATGTGTTAATATATAGTTTAGTTTTTGGCACCTTTTGAGATCTTTATTTGTTAATTGATGCTTTTTCCCTTTGTTTCCGGTAAATAATCGTAGTATAGTTTAAATGCATTATTAGACTTAGTTATTTAACTTTTGTGTTTATACTTGTAGATTTTAACATTGCAATGGGAAGCTTGGAGCATGGAAGGCTCTTAAGGAGCAGTTTTGAAGAATTGGAATTTTTGAAGCATGCTACAAGCGCACTTAGCACGCTCCAAGCGCGGTCTGGAGCTAATTCCAGTGGGCTGCCCGCTTAGCGCGGTCTGGAGCCCGCTAGGCGGGATCTAAGGCGGTTTAGCAATAAATGACAGCGCACTTTGCGATTCTCAGCCCCTCTATAAATAGATTTAATCAGCATTTTTTGTGGATCCTTGTTATTTTCTTAGAGCAAAAACCCTATAAACACTGTAGCATCTTATTTTCGATAACTCGGAGCATCAATAGTCAAGAGATCGTCGTTGATGCTTGTTCTTCTTCTCCATTTTCTTGTTTGTGAAGCTACCATGTTAATGGATAGCTAATCACCTTTTGTGTCAAGATTAGAAGGTAGACAATCCTTTCTTTTGTATGTATAGATATTCATGTAAGCTTATGAACTTATGGATGATGAATATATGGTGAAAAACTTTGTTTCTATGGTTTATTCTTTGTGTTGGTTCATTATTGAGAAATGTGTTCTTACACTTTATCTAGGTTTTTCATCCATCAATGCACATAGGCTAGATATAGTTATGAGAGTTGATGTTCATAAATATTGAACTTGAATGTTATCATTTTGATAGTTTGAGTGAGAGATCATCAAAGGATCAAAATGATAAAACTCACAATATATGTTAGAGATAAACATATTGAGAGGATATGTGATTATATTTATCGTCTAAACGAGTTCATTTGCTTTATCGATTCTATACGTGCAAAATGGTTTGTCGAACCCTAATCTTGGCATGTGTTTTTTAATCTTTCAAATCCGATTACTTTTACCGTTTATGCAAAAGATCTGTTATCAACAAACAAAACCCTTTGTTACTTTAAGTTTAAAACGATTTCAACTATAGAACGGCGGTGATATCTCTAAACAATCTCTGTGGAACGATAACAAAACCCTACTCTATTTGTATTTCAACAAATTGGCGCCGTTGCTGGGGATTGTTAATTAATATTGTAAGCATTGTAATAGTTGTGAAGTTTTAGACTTGTTAAAATTTTCTTGTACTTGTTAATTTGTTTGGTTAAGTTTGTGCAGACTCTGTTTATGCGAGGAAAACTTCCCGTGGACCAACTTCTTTTTGATCCTGAGATTGAAATAACCGCAAGGAAGTTAAATAGAAAAACTAGATAGAGGAGGCAACTTGCCAAGGAACGAAGAGTGCAAGGAGAAAGTTCCACTTCAACACCACCACCACAGTTCACGCCAATCATGGCACAACCACCACCTCCACCTCCCGCTTCCACACCATGTGTAAATAGTCCGCATCACACCGCTTAGCTTGCTCACAATGTAAATAATGGAAGGCAAGCTGAGATGAAAACGGGAACTCTGAATTTGTTATATGGAAGTCCGTTCACGGGAATGGATCATGAAGACCCTTTCGCTTTTCTCACCAAATTTTACGAGATAGCGTTAGCGGCTGGAGTGGATCAAGCGCAAGAGTTACCTTTATTCAAGAGACTATTTCCTCGTGCTTTGCTTGGCAAAGCTAAGGATTGGTATCTTGACCAAACTCCTGCTGTGATGACTGATTGGAATGTTCTGGAGGAGAAATTTATAGAAAGGTTATTTTCTCACAATCGTTTCATGGAATCAAAACTGTGATTTCTGTGTTCTCTCAGGGTAATAATGAGTCTCTAAATGAAGCATGGGAAAGATTCAAATCCATGATTCGAAAATGCAAAGGCCACGGGTTTGACGAGTTAACTCAAATTCACATCTTCAGAAATGGTCTCCAACCAAATTGCAAGACATTATTGGATGCCACTTCTGGTGGAGCTTTGTTATCAAAGAGTGCCGAAGAAGCTACGGATATCATCAATAGAATGGCTCTCAATGATCTTTAAAGTCAAAACCGTAACAACTCGCAAAAGAAACCTGGGGTACTTGAATTGGGAACTAATGATGCAATCCTAGCTCAAAACAAGCTTTTATCTCAACAAGTGGAACTTTTGACTCAACAAATGTCGAAGCTTCCACAACAATTGAAGGAAATGCATGAGCAACCAAGCAAGAGTAAACAAGTTGCATGTTGTGAATTTTGCAAAGGAGAGCACGACACCGGATTTTGTCCTCCACCGGGATTTGAAGAAGTGAACTACATGAACAATCAACGAGATTATCAAGGAAGACAACAACAACAACCATATCAAAATAATCCTCAACAACATTACCAAAACAATCAAGGATATCAACCGAGGGGGAACTATCAAAATAATCAAGGTTATGGTGGCGGTTCTTCAAGCCGGAAAAATCCTTATCAACCTCCACCACCTCTGGTTGCTAGCTCTAAGTTGGAAGACACTTTGAATCAATTCATTCAAATGTCTATGGCCAACCAAAAGAGTAGCTATGCGGCGATAAAGAATCTCAAAAATCAAGTTGGGCAACTTGTAAAACAAATAGTCGAGCAACAATCGGGTCCTTCATTCTCCCCAAATACTCAAGTAAACCCGAAGGAGCATTGCAAAACAATCGTTACTAGAAGGGGGAAGGAGTTAGCAAAGGAAAATGATAAAATAATGGAAGAAGAAAAAATTGATGGTATTATTGAGGAGGATAGTGATGAGGAAGTTGTTGAAAAGAAAAATGATAATGAGGTTGTAGTTGAAAAGAAAAATGATAATGAGGTTGTAGTTGAAAAGAAAAATGATGATATTGTTGAAGTTGAAAATGGGAGTGTGAAGGAAGTGAAGAAAAAAGAGAAACATGTGAGAGTTAAGAAGGAGAAGGAGAAGATGAATCTGATACCGACTCAAAATATGTCTTACCCTCATGTGCCGACAAGGAAAGACAATGCTAGGCACTACTCAAGATTCATGGATATCTTTAAGAAACTACAAATCAACATCCTTTTTTCCTAAGCTCTAGAGAAAATGCCGAAGACGCCAAATTTATGAAGGATATTCTTACAAAGAGACGGAAATATTCGGAGCCGGAAACCGTTGTTCTTGCGGCAAATTGTAGTGCTATTATTCAAAGAACTCTTCCGAAGAAATAAGTCGATCCGGGGCGAGTTACCTTACCCGTTACAATTGGTAATGTGTTTGTTGGAAATGGCCTTATTAATTTGGGCTCAAGCATCAATCTCATTCCATTATCTATTGTGAAAAGGCTTGGGAACATTGAAATTAAGGGCATCCGGATGACATTGCAATTGGCCGACAAATCTACCACTCATCCGATTGGGTTGGCGCAAGATGTGTTGGTGAAAGTTGATAAAAATTTCTTTCCGGTGGACTTCATTGTTATTGATATGGAAGAGGATGAGGATGCTCCTCTAATTCTTGGTCTCCCTTTTATGAAGACCGCTCGCATGATGATAGATGTTGATGATGGCCTTATGAAAATGCGGGTTCTAAATGAAGAGGTATCTTTTAATCTATTTGAAGCAATGAAGAATTCCAAAGACAAGCATGATAGCTTCCACATTAATGCATCGGATATGGAAATTATTGAAGTTGCAAAACAAGTTCATGTGGAGTCTCCCTTAGAAAGATAACTTGGTGAGTCATTTGGCATACTTACTAGTGAGGAAGAAAGGGAACTTGAAGAATGTTTGAAAGAGCTTGAGTCACTCAAAGAATTACAACCATGGGAAGTTGAGAATGAAGAGTTGAAAAAAGAACCTAGTGATGAGAAAGTTCAACTTGAATTGAAGGTGCTACCTTCTAATTTGAAGTATGTATTCCTTGATGAAAGTGGGAACAAGCCGGTTATTATTAGCAACGCTTTGTCCGACAAAGAAGAAACCCGTTTGATTCAAGTGTTGAAAAGAAATCAAGAAGCTATAGGGTGGGTTCTTTCCGATCTTAAAGGAATTAGTCCATCTTATAGTATGCACGAGATTCTAATGGAAGAGGATTTCAAGGTGGTAGTTCAACCACAACACCGTTTGAATCCTACTATGAAAGAGGTTGTGAACCTTTTGGATGCGGGAATGATCTACCCGATCTCTGATAGTCCATGGGTAAGCCCCGTGCACGTTGTCCTAAAAAGGGTGGCATGACCGTTATCCGAAACGAGGTGGAGAATGTGTATTGACTATAGAAGGTTGAACACCGCAACAAGAAAAGACCATTTTCCACTTCCATTCATGGACCAAATACTCGAGAGGTTATCTGGGCAATAATTCTATTGTGTTTTGGACGGTTATTCGGGGTACAATCAAATTACGGTTGACCCGGCGGATCACGAGAAGACGGCTTTTACTTGTCCCTTTGGCATTTTTGCCTATCGAAAGATGCCTTTTGGCTTATGTAATGCGCTGGCAACTTTCCAAAGGTGTGTTCAAGCTATCTTCTCCGACCTCATAGAAAAGACAATGGAGGTGTTTATGGATGATTTTTCCATGTTTCGAGCATCTTTCGATTTATGCTTGAAGAATTTGGAAACCGTCCTTGAGAGGTGTGTAAAGATAAACTTGGTGTTGAATTTGGAGAAGTGTACCTTTATGTTGACAGAGAGAATTGTGCTTGGCCACAAAGTTTCTTCCAAAGGCCTTGAAGTCGATCAAGCGAAGATTGAAGTGATTGAAAAGTTGCCTCCTCCTACCAACGTCAAAGGAATCAGAAGCTTTTTTGGGCATGCGGGATTTTATAGGCGATTCATCAAAGATTTTGCAAAGGTAGCAAGGCCACTGAGCAACTTGCTCAACAAAGATCAGGTATTTCTCTTTGAAGATGAATGTCTTATTGCTTTCCAAATTTTGAAAGAAAAACTAATTACCGCTCCAATAATCATCGCGCCAAATTGGACTTTAAATTTTGAACTAATGTGCGACGCGAGTGATTACGCTGTTGGAGCGGTGTTAGGTCAAAGGAAGGACAAAACTTTTCATGCTATACATTACGCAAGCAAGGTATTAAATGAGGTGCAAGTAAATTACGCCACAACCGAAAAAGAGTTGCTTGTGATTGTATACACACTTGAGAAGTTTCGTTCTTACCTAATAGGGTCAAAAGTGGTAATCTACACTGATCATGCGACAATCAAATATCTGCTCACTAAATCGGATTCGAAGCAAAGGCTCATCTGTTGGATCCTTTTGCTCCAAGAATTTGATTTGGAAATAAAGGACAAAAAGGGTTCAGAGAATTTGGTGGCGGATCATTTGTCCCGTTTGATCAATGTGGAGGTAACCAAAACAGAAAAGGAAATCCGAGAGGAATTTCCCGATGAAAAATTGTTTCGAGTACAAGTTAGGCCGTGGTTTGCGGATTTTGCTAACCACATGTAGCACCCCAAAATTTGCTCTCCTTACTTTAGTACTAACTGGCTTATGTTTCATCTCATTTTGCATTATCATGTGTGCATATCATTGGTTCTTAGCATGGGGTCAAGGTGCCTGAGGCAAGCTCAAAAGGAGAAGATGTTCTTCAAGCAAGAGTCCTTATATTGTCCAAGAGAGCTCAAGTGGATCACTCCCTCCTAACCAGTGCAGAGATTAGGGTTTTGAGATTCTTGGGTTTATTGCTCCAATGGGCAAGCTTCTTGGGTTTTTATCATCACCAAATGACATATCTTATCTTTTTTGGAGAGGATACACATCATATTCAGAGGAATTTGGATTTGGAGACTGTACCATTTCCTCCTAGACTGAGGGTACCAAAATCAGGGTTTGCTATAAAGTCAGTTTATTTCTGATTTTTTGGGCAAGACTTGATTCCATGGTATTCCTTGGGTCCCTGAGTATCTAGGAATGGAAGATTGTCCATCAGTTTGGCTCAGGAGAAGTTCAATTGGCCAATGGATTGAGAATCAGGAGACTCAGGAGAAAAGTCAACAGTGAGAGGGGAAGTCAACTGTGAAATTTTGAGTTTCTCTTCAAGGTTTTCAGGGTCTCACGTCCTCATATGGTCTTCAAGGGTCAAGTTTCATACCATTTATCAAGAATCAAGGGTTGATACAAAAGTTCCTAAATATGGAAATGACCTATAATTTGAAAGTTTCCTTTTTTGGGCAAGTTCTTACACTACATTCAACTTGACTTTTCATCATCAAGGAAGCTTCAAATGAATTTTCCTCAAACATGAAAGTTGAATATCTTTTTCTCCCCTTTCCAAAAAAGTACTAGATGGTCTCCATATCATTTGTGAAACTCAAGTTATGATCAAAAGAAGGCAAAGTGGTTTTTAGGGTTCCATTTTCACAACTTTTGCATTTTGGGACATAGTGACCTATAATTGGTTCCATTGCTTCATATCAGATTCTAACATCAAAGAAAACTCCTTAAGGATCATTTTGGGACTTTGAACCAAGAAATTTCATGACTTATTCATTACTTATTTCACATGGTGCAAAATTGCCAAATTATTGAAAACTCATGAACCAATACATCTCAAGGCCCAAATCAAATTCAGGTGTGATTAGCAATTGTTAAATAAGTGATCCATCATCAAGGGTTTGGATATACATGCATGGAGGAGGGTGTATTTCACATTATGTAATTTTCCAAAATCACCCAAAAACTCATTAAGTGGGGAATTACCAAGGCCCAAATGCTGATCAGTGGATTAACCTAGTCTATTTAAGCTAACTCGTGCTAGGGTTAGAGGATATGCACGTGGTTTGGAGGAGAACAAAGTTTGCAACCCTAAAGCTTTTCTTCATCGAATCATACAATCCACAAGGGTTTCTCAAAAGATTCTTTCACAACTTTCATTCTTGGCATCTACAGAGTACAAATCGCCCATCGCGAGAAGCTAAAAGCAAGGATAAGGGCTGCGTGATCTCAGGTCAGTGGTATTTTCCATGATCTTAAAACTCCTTTTTTAAACGTGCATATTGATGTGTGATGCCCACTGATTATTCTGATGTAGTTATTTTTGAGTTTGGATGCGTATATTGATTGTACGATGTGTTTAAAGTTTTTGAACCCTAGCTTGTTCTCTTCGTTTTTCATTGTGTGTTGATTATTTGTGATTTTTAATTGGATATTTGAGATCCTCATGAAATTCTGGCCAGGAAGGTATATTCGTGTGCGTGTTCTGGGTTCTTTTTCATTGCAGGTGGCCGGAGAGGGTGGCCGGAACCCTAGCTCCGGCGACTGGTAACGGTTCTGGCCGGTGAAGGGGCTGGAGGTAGGAGATGAAGTTACAACCGTTGATGGCTTTGATCTAATGGTTCCTATGCTGCCACGTTTTTTAATTTTTAGTTTTTATTTTAATGATTGCGTGCTCATTAACCCATGGTTGTTATCGTGTACGTGATATCATGTTCCCTCATCTTGAATACATTCTATTTTATTGACTTAATGTGAGACGTTTGATGCATCTAACGGCTGGATTGTTGACAGCGCATTAATGATGGTGTATGGTATGCACGTGCTTTTATTTTAAATTCTGGGTGATCTTGTGTGTTCACGTGTATGCTTGTTATCATATGCATTTAATCATGGCCTTTGGTTTCATTTACTTGTTGATTTCATTGACTTGATAAGGAGCGCAGGATCAATTTGGTGGTGAGCAGTGAGTCAACCGTTTGACTGAAGACCATGCGTGAACCCTTTTTTTATTTTATTTTTTTCTGATGGATTTAATGTTTGGGCCTGCTATTCGCACACCCCCCTTTCAGCCCATTAACATTCTGAACGTGAACAAGTTGCTGAACACACCCCTTGCATATTTCCTTGTTTTTTATTTCTATTAATTCTTGCATTTCATTTTAATTTTTTAAAAATAGTTTTTTGCATTAAAAAATTCCCAGAAAATTCATGAATCACATTTGGTATTTTATAAAATTTTCACAAATTTTATTTTATTATTTTATTTTATTTTTGGCATCTGAAATAATTATTTGTTTATTTTCTTTTTGAATTTATCTCATACATGCATACCATGACTTGTTTATTTTATTTCTCATCATCCACAAAATATTTTGAACTCATTCTTTTGGCATTGTTTCACCAACACACTGAATTGCATTAAAATATTTTTCTCTCATTTTTAAAGTCATTTCATATTGCATTTTAGTCCTCCTCTTTTGCATATTGAATCATGTTTCTTGTCTAAACTTTGCATGATTGTTTGAGTGACTTATATTTTGAATTTTGGCATGAGTTTTGGACATGTTGTTTGCTTCTAGTTGAGATATGTTGATAATTAATTTGGTGATTTTAAAAGATGTTTTGCTAATTGTTTGGATTGCTTTTGTTTGAGGTATTCTTGTATGCATATCCTTAGTCATGTCTGATTATTTGTTTGAGAAGGCACTTGTGCCATTGCTTGGGATTGCTTCCTTGAATTCATGAATCATGCTTAGATTGTTATAGGTCACTTGATTACCAGTATATGTCATTGCTTGGGTTTCATTTGTCTCATTTCTTTTACGTATGTCTGTTTTGTACTAACCTTTTATGCAGGGGCTGAGGTAAGTTATTTAAGGGTGTGGATAGTTATCCATGTTCACCTTTAATCCTCCTTTCTCTCATCTTTTCTTTTCTTTAGGCTTAGGTTGTTGTCAAACCTCCCCTTAGGGCCATCTTTGCATGATAACATTAGGATAGCTTTTCCCCGTAGTGTTTTTCTTTTCTTTTGAGTCCCTCTTCTCATCTCAAAACATTTCCAAGATACTTAATAAGGTCAACTTGCCTTGCACACGAGCCTTAAACATAGGAAATAAAGATTGAGGGGTCCCCCTTCTCTCTTCTAGGGTGTTGAGCATACGTCCCATTGGGGGCGACCATGCGACGCATTCGCTCCCGTGTCATAGACTTTGGTTAAAGTTGAGTTATGAACTAACTCAAGTCACTTCTGTCCTAAAAAATACCAACAAACTTCAAACCTTTTTATCCTGCGGGGTTGTCAAACTAAAGGCTATTTTCAAAAAGGGCACGTTACTTTCCGTCTGAGACGCAAACAGGCATCGACCCTAACTGCCGGACGCGGACTTAACGTCGCTCATAAAAAACACAAAAAGAACTTGGTTCGAACTACGTTGACTCTGAATTCCCCATTGCACAAAGGGGGTACGTAGGCCTAGGACTTCGACGTCCTACCGAGTCTGTCTTAGTTTCCCCTTTTCCCGTTTTAGTGTAGCCATAGATGTTAGGATAACTCACCCTTAGAATAGACAACAAGCGTGGATCTCATCGAGTACGATGGACGCGTGGGGTGCTAACACCTTCCCCTCGCGTAACCGACTCCCGAAACCAGGCTATGGTTGCAATGACCATTCCTTTCCCTCTTCCTCAGGTTTATGCGGTGTTCCCTTTCCCTTTCTTGGGATAAATTTACACGGCGGGTGACTCTGTTTTCCGCGCCACTTTCGCGTTTGTACCTGGATGAAAATCCTGGGAGCGACAGCTGGCGACTCTTTTGGGGAATCTGGTTGACCTATGCTGGTCCATCCCTAAGCGAGTAAATCCTAGCGCTTGCTTGTCTTTGTTCTCTTTGGATGTTTTTGTTCTGTTTTGTTTTGCTTTATTTGTTGTATTTTATTCTACTGCATTTTCTGCATTACATATTATTATCAGCTGCTGCACTGTTTTTCTATTTGGCGGGTTGGGAGTTCTGAGAGATAAGCCCAATACCCAGGCTTGAGCATACACGTAGGATTAGCGTGGCAAGTAGTGTGACTCGTGTGGCATTTGGCCAGACATAGTATACATGAAAACTCCATATCCAGACGAGGTTTTCTTTGGTAATGTTCTATCATGCGCATTGGTGCAGATGATTGAATGTAACTTGGAAAATTGTCGACTCTGGCGGCCATTCCCGAGGACTCAGTAACGGCACTCCTCCTGAGACGTGATAAAGGCAGACCAGAAATGGCAAACCCATTACACATGTCGATCCGAGGACCCAATACTGGGAACTTGCTATAGGGTGTCCCTTGGAAAAGAATCGGTGGAAGCACTCCTCATTTGGCGATAGTACTATACCCCGAGGGATGAATGTACTATTCCTTCTCGACCTCAGTGCCGAAGCTGAGGACTTGCCATGGGATGTTTTCTTTTTGAGGGGAATCCGTTGAGGCCTCCTTGATTGGTGATGATGCCAAACCAGAAATGGTGACCGTATCATCATTTCTCGACTTGAGAGCCTGTGATATTGAGGATCCTCGGCTTTATAGTACCCACATGTGAGAGGGCAGGGTGTTTACAGGTTTGCAGGTAACCTTGAACTTCAACATACCCGGTTTTCTGATCAGCAGTTTTATCAGTGTGGTACTATGGTTATCTTGGTATTCTGGGTATTTGGGCGGACCTTTGAGATTATACAGTGGTTCAGTGCAGCAGTTGTCCAGTCTGTGTGGCATCCTTGATCCCATGTGTGCATTAGCATCATCATTTTGCATCCTAACATGTTTATTCATTTGCAGGGCTGCATCCTAACTTTGATTCTGGTTTTTGAAGACTATTAAGGATGAGTACTGAGAAGAAAAAGAACATCATAATGTACAAGTTCCCATCACTTATTCTGGATCCTGTTCACGAGATTGTGTCTATGGAAGAACCTGGGGTGTTGGCAGACTTTAAAGGAGAGTATGGAAGAATTCTGGATTTCGCTCGCAACATCACTGAATACGAGTATAGGGCTTTGTACACTATGGTACAATTCTATGACCCTCACCTGCGTTGTTTCCTATTCACTGATTATCTTTTGGCTCCGACATTGGAGGAATTTGCTCTCATTATGGATGTTTCTATTAAAAAAGAGGCTCCTTTCTATCCTTCTAAAGAACTTCCTGATTTGGAAAAGGTTTCCGAGGCTTTGCATTTGGACTTGTCTTTGTTGAAAAATAACGTTGCCAGTAAGGGAGGGTGTAAAGGCTTTCATGTGAATTTTTTGATAGAACAGGCTGCTGTGTATGCTAAGGCTAGATGTTGGTCAGTTTTCAACACCATCTTGGCTATGTGTGTCTATGGAACGGTGTTATTTCCAAATATGAAGGATTTTGTGGACATGCACGCTGTCCGGATATTTACCATGAAGAATCTGGTACCTACTTTGCTTGGAGATCTGTATTATTCAGTCATTATAAGAATGAGAAGAGGAGGGGAGGACCCCTTTAGTTTTGTACGCCAATCTTCTACAAATGGTTTGCTGATCGTCTTCCCAAATCTGGGGCATTTGTAGATACTCAAGGAACATTGGATTGGTCCAAAAGATTGATGGGCTTGAGGGCAGAAAATCTGATTTGGGTTAACCGTGACTTGTTGGGCCAAGATATCATGATTAGTTGTGGAGGTCTCCCAAATGTGCCTCTAATAGGAAGGAAAAGGGGAATTAACTATAACCCTATCCTTGCTGTTAGGCAATTCGGGTATGCCTTGAAAGAGCCGCCAAGAGACGAGGAGGTCCGAGAATCTTTATATCTGAGTGGGGAAAACAATCCAGAACTGTTAAAAGAAGCTGCAAATACTTGGGAAGATCGTCATAAGAAAGGGAAGACTTATTTTGGGAAGAGCAACAACAGAACATTTCTTGCATATGAAGATTGGATTCAGAAAAGGGTAGAGGAGGAGCTTCTGCCATTCTCCAAAGAACCACCATCTTACCCTTTGCTGATTGAGCCTCCTACCACAGTTGAGATAGAGAAGTTTAACAAGTTGTGGGCTGAAAAAGAAAAGCTGCGAGAAGAAAACAGTGAGCTACAAAGAGAGATTTACCAGTTGAAACATGAGCGAGGTGAAGCTGTTCATACCGCCAAGTTAAAGACAGATCTTCTCGCTAAGGCAGAAAAGGAGCTAACTAACAAGGTCGCAGCCAGACAAAGGATGAAACAAGCTTTAGATGGTATCAGTAAGGTTCTCGAGTCTAAGAAGGAGGAATTGGACAAGGCTTTGTTGAAAATTCACAGGTTCAATGCTCACCGAGAAACTGCAATGGCTGAGAATAAGAGAAAGGAAGACGATCATCTGGCTCAGATTGATCAACTGAAGTTGAAGCTCAAGAAGAAAGACGTTGAGATCCTATCAGGGGTATTCCAGAGACAAGCAGTCGAGGGTCGACTCAATGAAACCATAGCCTCCATAGAGGAACTGAAGATCCAAGCTGAAGTGAAGAGACCTAGAAATGAGGGTCCTGGCATGGTTAGTGTTTATGGAGAAGACGCTTGGGAGTTGCATTGCCGATACTTGGAAGGGATCATGCATAGGAGAGACGTTCTCATTCAAGAGCTAATTCAGAGGCCGAAGCATCCCGACACCAAAAAGCTGTTCAAGGAAATTCAAGACTGGAGCAAAAAGCATAATGGATGGGGGGGATTGACACTTGTGGACTTTGATGACATGCTGTAGTTTTCTATTTTCTTTCATTATTTGGAACACCGCCAGGCTTGTTGGTTGGGATCTATGATTATTGTGTTCAGACTTCCTGTCTTGGATTTGTGATTGTTGACATTTGGTTTTCCTCTGATTTTCTTAATATATGAGCAGAAGTTCCGTTCTATCTTGTTGTTAAACTGGAATCAATGGGTGGATCGCCCTGTGGATATTCAAACATGTTTATTTGCATTTGCATATTCATAATCATTTTGCATAATCATTCTGCATAACAGGTGTTTATCTCCGGTATTCTTATCTTGTTCTAATCTCAGGATTGCAGATCAGCACATTCATCGGTATTCTACCAGACAAAATCAGAAGAGACTCATGGATCAGCTACAAAATGAGATGACTGAGATGCGGACTCGCATGAACCAATTCATGGAATTAATGCAAGGTGTTGCTCAAGGCCAAGAGCAGTTGAGGACTCTTGTTCAGCCACTGATTACGAGAATTGATGAAGATGGTGTCGTTCATGGAGGAGGTCATACTGGTGTTACTGGTAATAATGTTCAGAATGGCCCTCCGGGCTGAGGTATTCCTGTTACTGGTGTTGTGATCCCTCCGAGCGGAGGAGAAAATGTTGTGGTCCCTACTGTAGTGGGGGGAGGTAACAATGTCGGTGCAATTCATGGCCGTCAGTATGATGATCTCCAGGAAGATGCTTTCTCTGTGCCAGGTGGGGATGCTGGTCCCCAGATTGACAATGATCAGAGGTTCCGGTTGATTGAGGAACAACTAAGGGGTGTTGTGAATCAGGATGCTTTGGGTATGGATCTAGAGGATTTGGGGCTGGTTCTAGGCGTTGTTATCCCGCACAAGTTTCAGACTCCCACTTTCGAGAAGTATAATGGTATGTCTTGCCCAAGGACTCACGTCAGGGCATACGCAAGTAAAATGGCTGCGCATGCGAAAAATGAGAAGCTGATGATGCATTGCTTCCAAGACAGCCTATCTGGGGCATCCCTGGAGTGGTATATGCAACTAGAGAGGAAGGATGTGCGTAGTTGGAGAGATCTGGCAGGGGCATTTATTAGACACTATCAATATAACACTGACATGGTTCCGAACAGAACACAGCTACAGAATTTGTCGCAGAAGAACAATGAGAGTTTCAAGGAGTACGCCCAGAGGTGGCGTGAACTGGCAGCAAGGGTTCAGCCTCCCATGCTGGAACTTGAAATAATAACGATGTTTATGGCCACCTAGCAGGGTCATTACTATGAAAAGCTGGTACCGTGTATGACTGGAAAGTTTGCTGATTTGATCTTAGTAGGAGAGATGGTGGAAAGCGGAATCAAGGCGGGAAAAATATCAGGCGATGATGGGTCCTCATCTGGAGGAAGTAATAAGCCTTACGCTAGTGGTTACAAGAAGAGGGAGGGAGATACAAACTCTGTGTCATCATATCGTGGTAGAGAAGGACCTCGTCAAAACTTCCATCAGCAGGTGGCTTCTGTAACCATCCCAGCAGCACCTCAGCAACCAGCAGTGTCTCAACAACAAAATCAGGCTCCTCGCCGATCGCAGCCTCTGACTAGGCGTGATAGGCATTTTGACACTCCACCTCTTCCCTATTCTCAATTATTTCAGCACTTGTTAAAGCTACAGTTAATTCAGAAGAGAACATTGGCTCCACCTACTGGTAATCCACCTCCCGGCTATGACGCTAACGCCCACTGTGAGTTTCATTCTGGGGCACCCGGACATCATATTAAGAACTGTAAAGCTTTTAAGCATCAGGTTCAAGATTTGGTGGATTCCAAAGCCATCAATTTCTCCAATGATGTTCCAAATGTGAATCAGAACCCGATGCCGAATCACGGTGAACCGAGGGTCAATGCTATTATTAAAGACTGTGAAGACTTGAGTTTGATTTCAGATGTGAACGAAGTCCAAACTCCCTTGGGTGTGGTGAAGGATAGACTGTTGAAGGGAGGGGTCTTTCCCGGCTGTGATGAAGGGTGTGTAGGATGTCTGTCGCAGCCAAGCGGTTGCGATTTATTGAAAGCAGGTATTCAGAGAATGATCAGTGAAGGGATATTACAGTTTGACAGGGGTTGTAGGCAGAGTAAAGCTACTGACGGAGAGATTGATGTTGCCACAATAATAATTCCGTTCAAGATAATAACTATATCTGCGCCGGCAAGACCAGCGTCGGTCACTATCACTGTTCCTGGACCAGTCCCGTATGAGAGTACCAAGGCCATCCCATGGAACTATGGGGTCGAGGTGTTTGTTAATGGTAAAAAGCAGGAATTGGAAGAGACATCAGCTGTGAATACAGGGGTTGAAAATCTTGTTGAAGTTGGGGCTATCACTAGGAGTGGTAGAGTTTTTATTCCGTCCGAGGATCAAGCTGGCCATTCAAGACATGACAAAGGTAAACAGATGATAGATGAGTCTACAGAGAGGCAAGAAGCAAATAATTCTATGACAAAGCCAGTTGGGGATACTTTCTCAGAAGACGTGGAAGAGTTCATGAGGTTGATTAGGAAAAGTGATTACAAGATTGTTGATCAACTTCACCAAACTTCATCAAAGATTTCCATTCTATCCTTACTGTTGTGCTCCGAGGCGCACCGAAATGCATTGCTGAAGGTTCTGAACATGGCTTATGTACCGCAGGAAATATCTGACAACCAGTTAGAAGGGGTTGTGGCTCATGTGAATGCTGGAAATGATTTGGGTTTCACCGATTTAGATCTGACTCCAGCTGGGAGGAATCACAACAACGCTCTGCATATTTCAGTGGAATGCCGTGGTTCCTTAATGTCGCATGTGTTAGTTGATACTGGGTCATCCTTGAATGTGTTACCGAAGAAGGCTTTGATGAAATTGGATACTCGTAGGTTGATTTGTACACCAAGTGACTTGGTGGTACGCGTTTTTGATGGCTCCAAGAGGTCAGTTTTTGGAGAGTTGGTTCTGCCGATCAAGGGGGGTCCTGAGATTTTCAACACCACCTTTTACTTAATGGATATTCAGCCTGCCTATAGTTGTTTGTTGGGTCGCCCTTGGATCCATGGTGCTGGGGCAGTAACATCTACGTTGCACCAGAAGTTGAAGTATATGGTGGATGGCCATGTTGTGACTGTTTGTGGTGAGGAGGAAATCATGGTGAGTCACCTATCGACCTTCAAGTATGTAGAGGTAGATGGTGAAATACAGGAAACTTTGTGCCAAGCCTTTGAAGCTGTGAAAATTCTCGAAGAACCCCCAAAGGCAGTCAGTCAGCCTGAGGTGGTTGCCCAACCTGAAGTTGTTAGACAACCATAGGTTGCAATGTCCTCTTTCAAAGAGGCGTGCGCTATAGTTGAAGCTGGTGGTTATCAGAAGTGGGGCAGTGTCATCGATGTTCAAAGAAAGCAAGATACTCATGGACTGGGTTACAAGCCACATAGGCGTCCTGAAGAGCCTCCCAAGTTCTATGGTCTAGTCCGTTTCACTAGTGTCGGTGTTTACTTCGACAGAGTCAATGCTATTGAGGATGAAGGAGATAGTGATTGTGACATGGATGAGTGGATCCGTCCCTGCACCCCTGGTCAGAGTTTGGGCAACTGGTTTTTCGAGAAAGCCATCCAAGTGACGCGCCCGGAGTAATTTACTTTTGTTTTCTGTTATGTTGAATCCTACGTTCTGCCCAAGACGTAGTGATATTTATTTGTAGGGCTTGGATGTTTTATTTGCTATTTTTATCAACAATAAAGGACGTTTTTTCATTCAAATATTTTGATCCCTGTTATTCTGTTTTTACTTTTTGCATTAACCCACATCAAAATGGCAATGTGTTTTCTTGTTTGTTGCACTCATAATAAACATAAAACATCCATCATGCAGGTTTCTTTGTTCAGATTCTACCCCTCATGACTTAGCTATGGCTCGATATGACTTCGACAATCCTATCTATCAAGCTGAAGAAGAGATTGATGAAGACTGTGACTTACCTGAAGAATTAGCTAGGCTACTGAAACAGGAGGAAAGGGTTATTCTACCTTATCAGGAGGAAGTTGAGACTGTTAATCTGGGAACCGAGGATGTTAAACGAGAAGTAAGGGTTGGGGCTGCTTTGGAAGACACTGTTAAGGGAAGATTGGTTGAGTTGCTTCGAGAGTATGTGGATATCTTCGCCTGGTCTTACCAAGACATGCCTGGGCATGACACTGACATTGTTGCACACCGGTTGCCGCTTAAAGAGGGTTGTATTCCAGTCAAGCAGAAACTGAGAAGAATGAAACCAGATATGGCTGTCAAGATCAAGGAAGAGGTTCAGAAACAGTTGGACGCCGGATTTCTTGCTGTAACAAATTATCCTCCGTGGGTTGCTAATATTGTACCTGTACCTAAGAAGGATAGGAAGGTCAGGATGTGTGTTGATTATCGAGATTTGAATAGGGCAAGCTCGAAGGATGATTTCCCGCTCCCCCACATTGACGTGTTAGTAGACAATACGGCTCAATATTCTGTGTTTTCCTTCATGGATGGCTTCTCTGGGTATAATCAAATCAAAATGGCCCCAGAGGACATGGAGAAGAATACGTTCATAACACCGTGGGGAACATTTTGCTACAAGGTAATGCCCTTTGGATTGAAGAATGTCGGGGCAACCTATCAGCGGGCCATGGTGACTCTCTTTCATGATATGATTCACAAGGAGATTGAAGTTTATGTTGATGACATGATTGCGAAGTCACAAACAGAGGAAGAACACTTGGTAAACCTCCAGAAGTTGTTTGAAAGGTTGAGGAAGTTCAGACTGAGATTGAATCCGAACAAGTGCACTTTCGGCGTGAGGTCTGGTAAATTGCTGGGATTCATTGTTAGTGAAAGAGGTATCGAGGTTGATCCTGCCAAGATAAGAACCATACAGGAGATGCCTGAGCCAAGGACAGAGAAAAGGGTTCGCGGATTCTTGGGGAGGTTGAATTACATTGCTAGGTTCATCTCTCATCTGACAGCCACATGTGAACCAATTTTCAAGTTGTTAAGAAATGATCAAGAGGTCAGGTGGAATGAAAATTGTCGAGAGGCGTTTGAAAGGATAAAGACGTATTTCCAGGAACCTCCAGTCCTCATGCCACCGGTGTCTGGGAGGCTGTTGATTATGTACCTTACGGTTCTTGAGAATTCGATGGGTTGTGTACTCGGTCAACACGACGAGATAGGTAGGAAAGAGCACGCCATTTACTACCTGAGTAAGAAGTTCACTGATTGCGAATCAAGATACTCTATGTTGGAAAAGACATGTTGTGCACTCGCTTGGGCAGCCAAGTGCCTGAGGCAGTATATGTTAAACCACACAACCTTGTTGATTTCGAAGATGGATCCGATTAAGTACGCGTTTGAGAAGCAAGCACTTTCTGGAAGGATAGCCCGTTGGCAGATGGTTTTGACAGAATACGATATTTAGTATGTTTCTCAAAAGGCCATTAAGGGAAGTGTTCTGTCAGAATATCTTGCTGAACAACTGGTCGAGGATTATCAGCCTATGAAGTTTGAGTTTCCAGACGAGCATGTTATGTTTCTGAAAATGAAAGATTGTGAAGAGCCTCTGCCTGATAAAAGACTTGAGATTGGGTCTCAATGGAAGATGATTTTTGATGGGGCTGTTAACTCATATGGTAATGGAATTGGGGCAATCATTACGACCCCGAAGGGTTCTCATATACCTTTCACTACCCGGTTAGCATTCGTGTGTACCAACAACGAGGCAGAGTATGAAGCATGCATCATGGGGTTAGAAGAAGCAATTGATTTGAGAATTAAGAACCTCGATGTCTATGGTGATTCCCCGTTGGTAGTTAATCAGATTACAGGAGAATGGGAGACTCGTCAAGCGAATTTGGTGCCTTATAACAACTATGCCAGAAGGTTGTTACCGTTCTTTGACAGGGTAGATTTTCATCATGTGTCCCGAGCTGAGAATCAGATGGCTGATGCGTTAGCGACATTGGCATCCATGTATAAGGTGAACCGTTGGAATGAAACTCCGTCGATTAGAATCATGCGCCTGGATAGACCAACTTTTGTGTTTGCAATTGAAGATGTGTCAGATGGCAAACCGTGGTATCATGATATTAAGGTCTTTCTGAAGAGACAAGAGTGTCCAGAGGATGCCTCCACCAAAGATAAGAAGACTCTGAGAAGGTTGGCAGGAAACTTCTTTCTGAATAAGGATGGTGTGTTGTATAAGAGGAACTTCGATATGGTCTTGCTACGCTGTGTTGATGAACACGAGGCAGGTTTGTTGATGGAGGAAGTTCACGAGGGTTCTTTCGGTACTCATTCCAGTGGACACACCATGGCTATAAAGTTGTTAAGGGCAGGATATTACTGGATGACTATGGAGTCTGATTGTTTCAAGTACGCCCGAAAATGCCATAAATGCCAGATTTACGCAGATAAGATGCATGTACTGCCTACGCCTCTAAATGTGTTGTCATCTCCTTGGCCTTTTGCAATGTGGGGCATAGATATGATTGGGAAGATTGAGCCCACTGCTTCCAATGGGCATCGTTTCATTTTGGTTGCCATTGACTATTTCACAAAGTGGGTGGAGGCAGCCTCGTACGCCAATGTCACCAAGCAAGTGGTAGCCCGGTTTATAAAGAAGGATATCATCTGTCGTTATGGGGTCTCGGAGAGAATCATTACTGATAATGGCTCGAATTTGAACAATAAGATGATGAAGGAATTATGTCAGAGTTTCAAGATAGAGCATCATAATTCCTCTCCATATCGTCCGAAGATGAATGAGGCTGTTGAGGCAGCAAATAAGAATATCAAGAAGATTGTGCAGAAGATGGTGGTAACATATAAGGACTGGCATGAGATGCTACCTTATGCCCTATATGGTTACCGTACTTCTGTGCGTACGTCAACTGGGGCAACCCCTTTCTCATTGGTGTATGGTATGGAAGTAGTTTTACCCTTAGAGGTCGAGATTCCGTCTTTGAGAGTTCTGGCAGATGTGAAGCTTGATGAAGCTGAGTCGGTGCGTTCCAGATTGGATCAGTTAAACCTTATTGAAGAAAAGAGATTGGTAGCCATCGCACATGGTCGGTTGTATCAGAGCAGGATAAAGCACGCCTTTGACCAGAAAGTGCGTCCTCAGAGTTTTCAGACAGGTGAATTGGTTTTGAAAAGGATCTTTCCTCCTCTGACAGATCACAGGGGCAAATGGACTCCAAACTACGAGGGGACGTATGTAGTCAGAAAGGTTTTCTCTGGTGGATCCTTACTACTTTCAACTATGGATGGCGAAGATTTTACATCCCCTGTAAACGCAGACGTAGTCAAAAAATACTTCGCATAAAAGAGACCCGCTGGACATAAAAAGAAAGTCCAGGCAAAAAAGGGGCATCCCGGCGAACCGTAAAAAGGAAAAGGTCCAGGCAAAAATTAGGGATAAAGTGTAAAAAAGGAAACGTGTAAACCCGCAAAGTTGAAAACCTGAAAAGGCGACTTTGGCAAAAATGGGTATCCCGATGGATTGAAAACCCGGAAAGGGCGATCCAGGAAAAAGTTAGGAATATATAAGCGAAAGGCTATGGTCTGCGTTTGATCTGTGAGTACTTTCAATACCTAGAAATTCTGAAAGAAAGGAATCAGTACAGTTAGTCTCTTCAAAGGTCAAGACATTTGTGGATAAGCAAGACATATGCGTCATAGCTGAGTCGAATCATGGTGGATATCTGTTCCCACATTGCCGACATGTGTATTTTCTTTTTGCTTTTGCGCAATTACCTCTTTTTAGGAATTGCTTCTTATTGTAAACGCCTATTTTCAGGCCACTTTTCTCAATAAAATTTTCATTTCACTCAGAGAGCTTTCCATTGTTTGTTTTACTTATACTGTTTTGTTTGCAAAAACGTCCGATATTTTTGATAAACATTGCATATAAAACTTCGAGCTTTGCGGAGCACAACGAAAAGCAGTAGAAATTACTTAGGTGTTAACGGTGATAGTCATGTTGTGGCATATTCTTTTTGTTGTTATTTGACTTGCAGGGCAACAGGATTGTATTTCCCCAGCAGCTTGCTCTCCCCAGCATTGAGATTGCACTTTCCTCAGCAGAGCAGACCTTCCCCAGCAGGAGACCTGGAAAGTATTTTCTCTGAATCAAGGCGTTATTTCCCCACAGAATCAGGGTGTTCACTTCCCCCATCCAGTCAGGAAGCAGGCTTTCGCCGACAATGTCGTATTCTAGTCCCCAGCAAGAAGGGAGTAAAGTCATTCTCCCCATCAGCAGGCTAAGTTCAGCAGTATCCCCAAGCAGGATGGTATTATGGGCTGGCATCCCCCAGTAGGTTCTAAGCCTAATTGTTATTGGCAATTTTCAGTAACAGACTTCTGGTTCCGTTATTGGCATTCATTCTCAACTCCCCCAGCAGAGAAGAAATCTCAGGTTTTGGATGTTACCTTCAGTAAAGGACAGGTGTAGCCCCGGTAGTTCTTTCGGGTTTTATCCCCAATAGAAGTCGTTGATCCAAAGAGTCGGTCAGTATGACCCTTCTCAGCAGAGTTCCTGGATTCAGAGGACAATTTATTTTTGTCATCCCCAGCTAAATTGGTCTTTTCTCTCCAGCATTTATTTTGCTGGAGGGACCCCTTCGCATATCATAAGCATTTGCATTGCATCCTCAGACGCGTAGCATTTTCACTTCGTGTGGAGCATTACGGCAAAATTCAAACATTTGCATTCGAAACATAAGCCAGGTTTGATGCTTTCCTTGCTAGTTCTCTTTCTCATCAGAGATGGCATAACTTAGGAGATTTTGGAGGGATGCGTTCCTCATACTTGTGCTCCCCGACAGAGTCTTTTATTTAGACTTCTCCTTTCCCCAGCGGAGTCATCTTATCTGTGGATCGTGGTCCGTTAGAAGTTTGCCTTTGTTTGGCCTTTCTCTTTTGTGAAATCCAGTTCTCGCCTAGTAGTCAGTTCTCGCTTGACATATTTTGTTTGCCAGTTTCCCTTCCTCGGTAGGGGTGGTTTAAACCAGAAGTTTTGTTCCACGTTATCCCCAGCGAAGTCCACTTTATGTTGGTTATCCTTTGCGGATACAATTGAGGTTGTATTCGTTTTGTGGGTGCGATTGAGGTCGTATTCATGTTTTCTTTGTGGTAGAGTGATCGAGGCCAGTCTTCCTTTGCGGGTGCAATTGAGGTTGTATTCGTTTTGTGGGTGCGATTGAGGTCGTATTCATATTTTCTTTGTGGGTAGAGTGATTGAGGTCAGTCTTCCTTTGCGGGTACAATTGAGGTTGTATTCGTTTTGTGGGTGCGATTGAGGTCGTATTCATGTTTTCTTTGTGGGTAGAGTGATCGAGGTCAGTCTTCCTTTGCGGGTGCAATTGAGGTTGTATTCGCTTTGTGGGTGCGATTGAGGTCGTATTCATATTTTCTTTGTGGGTAGAGTGATTGAGGTCAGTCTTCCTTTGCGGGTACAATTGAGGTTGTATTCGTTTTGTGGGTGCGATTGAGGTCGTATTCATGTTTTCTTTGTGGGTAGAGTGATCGAGGTCAGTCTTCCTTTGCGGGTACAATTGAGGTTGTATTCGTTTTGTGGGTGCGATTGAGGTCGTATTCATATTTTCTTTGTGGGTAGAGTGATCGAGGCCAGTCTTCCTTTGCGGGTGCAATTGAGGTTGCATTCCTTTGTGGGTGCGATTGAGGTCGTATTCATATTTTCTTTGTGGGTAGAGTGATTGAGGTCAGTCTTCCTTTGCGGGTGCAATTGAGGTTGTATTCGTTTTGTGGGTGCGATTGAGGTCGTATTCATTTTTTCTTTATGGGTAGAGTGATCGAGGTCAGTCTTCCTTTGCGGGTACAATTGAGGTTGTATTCATTTTGTGGGTGCGATTGAGGTCGTGTTCCTTTTTTCCTTGTGGGAGCGATTGAGGTCGTATTCATGTTTTCTTTGTGGGTATGGTTGAGGTCATACTCCTTATTTTCAGCACGCTCCATTTCGTTATTCTCACCATTAGCAAATTTCCGGGGCTCTTTCGGTATTCAATCCCCGTGTATCCTGGAATGTCTGAGAGCCGTCGTTATCATACCTTCAGGACCAAGTTGATTGAATAGGGGCAGCTGTAGCACCCCAAAATTTGCTCTCCTTACTTTAGTACTAACTGGCTTATGTTTCATCTCATTTTGCATTATCATGTGTGCATATCATTGGTTCTTAGCATGGGGTCAAGGTGCCTGAGGCAAGCTCAAGAGGAGAAGATGTTCTTCAAGCAAGAGTCCTTATATTGTCCAAGAGAGCTCAAGTGGATCACTCCCTCCTAACCAGTGCAGAGATTAGGGTTTTGAGATTCTTGGGTATATTGCTACAATGGGAAAGCTTCTTGGGTTTTTATTATCACCAAATGGCATATCTTATCTTTGTTGGAGAGGATACACATCATATTCAGACGAATTTGGATTTGGAGACTGTGTCATTTCCTCCTAGATTGAGGGTACCAAAATTAGGGTTTGCTATAAAGTCAGTTTATTTATGATTTTTTGGGCAAGACTTGATTCCATGGTATTCCTTGGGTCCCTGAGTATCTAGGAATGGAAGATTGTCCATCAGTTTGGCTCAGGAGAAGTTCAATTAGCCAATGGATTGGGAATCAGGAGAATCAGGAGAAAAGTCAACAGTGAGAGGGGAAGTCAACTGTGAAATTTTGAGGTTTTCTTCAAGGTTTTCAGGGTCTCACATCCTCATATGGTCTTCAAGGGTCAAGTTTCATACCATTTATAAAGAATCAAGGGTTGATACAAAAGTTACTAAATATGGAAATGACCTATAATTTGAAAGTTTCCTTTTTTGGGCAAGTTCTTACACTACATTCAACTTGACTTTTCATCATCAAGGAAGCTTCAAATGAATTTTCCTCAAACATGAAAGTTAAAGATCTTTTTCTCCCCTTTCCAAAAAGTACTAGATGGTCTCCATATCATTTGTGAAACTCAAGTTATGATCAAAAGAAGGCAAAGTGGTTTTTAGGGTTCCATTTTCACAACTTTTGCATTTTGGGACATAGTGATCTATAATTGGTTCCATTGCTTCATGTCACATTCTAACATCAAAGAACACTCCTTAAGGATCATTTTGGACCTTTGAACCAAGAAATTTCATGACTTATTCATTACTTATTTCACATGGTGCAAAATTGCCAAATTATTGAAAACTCATGAACCAATACATCTCAAGGCCCAAATCAAATTCAGGTGTGATTAACAATTGTTAAATAAGTGATCCATCATCAAGGGTTTGGATATACATGCATGGAGGAGGGTGTATTTCACATTATGTAATTTTCCAAAATCACCCAAAAACTCATTAAGTGGGGAATTACCAAGGCCCAAATGTTGATCAGTGGATTAACCTAGTCTATTTAAGCTAACTCATGCTAGGGTTAGAGGATATACACGTGATTTGGAGGAGAACAAAGTTTGCAACCCTAAAGCTTTTCTTCATCGAATCATATAATCCACAAGGGTTTCTCAAAAGATTCTTTCACAACTTTCATCCTTGGCATCTACAGAGTACAAATCGCCCATCGTGGGAAGCTAAAAGCAAGGATAAGGGCTGCGTGATCTCAGGTCAGTGGTATTTTCCATGATCTTAAAACTCCTTTTTTAAACGTGTATATTGATGTGTGATGCCCACTGATCATTCTGATGTAGTTCTTTTTGAGTTTGGATGCGTATATTGATTGTACGATGTGTTTAAAGTTTTTGAACCCTAGCTTGTTCTCTTCGTTTTTCATTGTGTGTTGATTATTTGTGATTTTTAATTGGATATTTGAGATCCTCATGAAATTCTGGTCAGGAAGGTATATTCGTGTGTGTGTTCTGGGTTGTTTTTCATTGTAGGGGGCCGGAGAGGGTGGCCGGAACCCTAGCTCCGGCGACTGGTAAGGGTTCCGGCCGGTGAAGGGGCTGGAGGTAGGAGATGAAGTTACAGCCGTTGATGGCTTTGATCTAACGGTTCTTATGCTGCCACATTTTTTAATTTTTAGTTTTTATTTTAATGATTGCGTGCTCATTACCCCATGGTTGTTATCGTGTACGTGATATCATGTTCCCTCATCTTGAATACATTCTATTTTATTGACTTAATGTGAAACGTTTGATGCATCTGACGGCTGGATTGTTGACAGCGCATTAATGATGGTGTATGGTATGCACATGCTTTTATTTTAAATTCTGGGTGATCTTGTGTGTTCACGTGTATGCTTGTTATCATATGCATTTAATCATGGCCTTTGGTTTCATTTACTTGTTGATTTCATTGACTTGTTGAGGAGCGCAGGATCAATCTGGTGGTGAGCAGTAGGTCAACCGTTTGACTGAAGACCACGCGTGAACCCTTTTTTTATTTTATTTTTTTCTGATGGATTTAATGTTTGGGCCTGCTATTCGCACACCCCCCTTTCAGCCCATTAACATTCTGAACGTGAACAAGTTGCTGAACACACCCCCCTTGCATATTTCCTTGTTTTTTATTTCGATTAATTCTTGCATTTCATTTTAACTTTTTAAAAATAGTTTTTTGCATTAAAAAATTCCCAGAAAATTCATGAATCACATTTGGCATTTTATAAAATTTTCAAAAATTTTATTATTTTATTTTATTTTTGGCGTCTGAAATAATTATTTGTTTATTTTTTTTTTTAATTTATCTCATACATGCATACCATGACTTGTTTATTTTATTTCTCATCATCCACAAAATATTTTGAACTCATTCTTTTGGCATTGTTTCACCAACACACTGAATTGCATTAAAATATTCTTCTCTCATTTTTAAAATCATTTCATATTGCATTTTAGTCCTCCTCTTTTGCATATTGAATCATGTTTCTTGTCTGAACTTTGCATGATTGTTTGAGTGACTTATATTTTGAATTTTGGCATGAGTTTTGGACATGTTGTTTGCTTCTGGTTGATATATGTTGATAATTAATTTGGTGATTTTAAAAGATGTTTTGCTAATTGTTTGGATTGCTTTTGTTTGAGGTATTCTTGTATGCACATCCTTAGTCGTGTCTAATTATTTGTTTGAGAAGACACTTGTGCCATTTCTTGGGATTGCTTCCTTGAATTCATGAATCATGCTTGGATTGTTATAGGTCACTTGATTACCAGTATATGTCATTGCTTGGGTTTCATTTGTCTCATTTCTTTTACGTATATCTGTTTTATACTAACCTTTTATGCAGGGGCTGAGGTAAGTTATTTAAGGGTGTGGATAGTTATCCATGTTCACCCTTAATCCTCCTTTCTCTCATCTTTTCTTTTCTTTAGGCTTAGGTTGTTGTCAAACCTCCCCTTAGGGCCATCTTTGCATGATAACATTAGGATAGATTTTCCCCGTAGTGTTTTTCTTTTCTTTTGAGTCCCTCTTCTCATCTCAAAACATTTCCAAGATACTTAATAAGGTCAACTTGCCTTGCACACGAGCCTTAAACATAGGAAATGAAGATTGAGGGGTCCCCCTTCTCCCTTCTAGGGTGTTGAGCATACGTCCCATTGGGGGCGACCATGCGACGCATTCGCTCCCGTGTCATAGACTTTGGTTCAAGTTGAGTTATGAACTAACTCAAGTCACTTCTGTCCTAAAAAATACCAACAAACTTCAAACCTTTTTATCCTGCGGGATTGTCAAACTAAAGGCTATTTTCAAAAAGGGCACGTTACTTTCTGTCTGAGACGCAAACAGGCATCGACCCTAACTGTCAGACGCGGACTTAACGTCGCTCATAAAAAACACAAAAAGAACTTGGTCCGAACTACGTTGACTCTAAATTCCCCATTGCACAAAGGGGGTACGTAGGCCTAGGACGTCGACGTCCTACCGAGTTTGTCTTAGTTTCCCCTTTCCCCGTTTTAGTGTAGCCATAGATGTTAGGATAACTCACCCTTAGAATAGACAACAAGCGTGGATCCCATCGAGTACGATGGACGCGTGGGGTGCTAACACCTTCCCCTCGCGTAACCGACTCCCGAACCCAGGCTATGGTTGTGATGACCATTCCTTTCCCTCTTCCTCAGGTTTATGCGGTGTTCCCTTTCCCTCTCTTGGGATAAATTTACATGACTGGCGACTCTGTTTTCCGCGCCACTTTCGCATTTGTACCTGGATGAAAATCCTGGGAGCGACACCACAAAGCAACCGGGTGGATACCCGAAGACCTAACTTGGAATCAAAAAAGGAAGTTCTAATCGGATGCGAATTATTATGTGTGGGATGAACCTTACTTGTTCAAGTTAGGAGGTGACAACCTTTTGAGAAGGTGTGTCACAAGTGATGAAGCTCAGAGTATTCTTTGGAATTGTCACAACTCACCTTATGGAGGCCATTTTAATGGTTCGAGAACGGCCACGAAAGTCTTGCAATCAGGATTTTATTGGCCTACTCTATATAAAGACGCAAATCTCCATGCGCAAAGTTGTGATACTTGCCAAAGAACTGGTGGAAATGGAAAAAGAGATGAAATGCCCCTTCAAAATATCCAAGAGGTTGAAATTTTTTATTGTTGGGGCATAGATTTTGTTGGTCCATTCCCACCCTCTTTTGGAAATGAGTATATTTTAGTGGCGGTTGATTATGTTTCGAAGTGGGTTGAAGCGATTGCTTCACCGAAGGTTGATGGCAAAACGGCAATAAATTTTTTAAAGAAAAACATCTTTGCCCGTTTTGGCACTCCTCGGGTTCTTATAAGTGATGGCGGGTCACACTTTTGCAATACATCCCTTGAAAGTGTTTTGAAACATTATGGTGTATCGCATAAAGTGGCAACCCCTTACCACCCACAAACGAACGGTCAAGCCGAGGTGTCTAACCGAGAGGTGAAAAGGATTCTGGAAAAAACCATGTTGAGTTCAAGAAAAGATTGGTCACAAAAATTGGATGAGGCTTTGTGGGCGTACCATACCGCTTACAAGGCTCTAATTAGCTTAACTCCGTTTCAAATGGTCTATGGTAAAACATGCCATATACCCGTTGAAATGGAGCACAAAGCATTGTGGGCCCTGAAACTGTTAAATTTTGATAAAAACTTGGCCAGAGAAAAAAGGAAAATACAACTACATGAATTGGAGGAAATGCGGAATGTCGCATATCATTCTAGTTGGTTGTATAAGGAAAAGGTGAAAGGTTATCATGACAAGAAGATCCGGCAAAAGGATTTCAAGGTTGGGTAAATGGTATTACTGTTCAATTCCCGGTTGAAACTTTTCTCGGGAAAGTTAAAATCGAAGTGGTCAGGACCGTTTCTTGTCAAAGAGGTGAAAAGTTTTGGAGCAATTGTGATCGAAGATATGCAGAAAAAAGACAGTTGGACCGTAAATGGTCAATGTTTAAAAATCTACCTTGGAGGTAATTTTGATCGAGAAAATTGTTCCGTTCTTCTAGACATTCTTCATTGATCGTCTTGGCCCGTCAAGCTTATCCGACGTTAAATAAGTGCTCGTTGGGAGGCACCCCAATTTTGTAAGTTTTTATCGTCTTTTTGGTTAATTTGCTGTTTAATCGTGTTTTTGTAAAGTTGGTGTGATTTTGGATGCTGGAAATGTTGTTTTATGCTGCTGGAAATAAGTTTTGTACTGCTGGAAGTGTTTTTCGTGTTGCATAGCCCGCTTAGCCCGTAGGAGCTAAGCGCGCTCTGAAGTAAAATTCAACCCCAAATTCCAGTGAGCAGCGCGCTTAGTGCGGTCCGCGATATTTTGAAAAAAAAAATATTTTGTCTGGGCCCAATAATGCTGACCCGACCCAGATTTTGTTTTAGAGCTAGGGTTATGAGGTTATGCGCCTCATATCACCCTTTTCTCACAAAATCTCATGTTTCTCTCTTCTTCTTCAAAATTCTTGAGAGTTGCTTGGATTCTTTATGCCCTAGCTTCATTTTCTTCATTTTCGTGCTCAACATCTACATCAATAACTGTAAGTTCTTCCATTTATTTTAAATTTTTCGTGTAAAAAACCCATTTTAGGTTGAAGCTTTAATTTTCAATGCTCTTGTTCATCTTGTTCTTCTTCTTGTTATTCATTCTCCATTGTTGTTACTAGACTAGTTTATTTGCATGTGGATAGGAACTTTGAATTTAGAAATTAGGGCTTTTGTAGAAATTAGGGTTTTAATTTTATGAATTCGTGATTGGAAGTATCTCTGTGCATATCTCTGTTTTAGGAAGTAGGATTTTATCCATGGAAGCATCTCTGTTGCAGAGAGGAAGTTTCTGCAAATCGCAGTGCCCGCTTAGCGCGGTCTGGGATTTTCAGAAATTTTCCCCTCTTCTAAATTTTGTTTTGATTCCTATGGATGAATCGTCGTATTTGTTTAGGAATTTAGGCATATTTTAATGTTGTTTTCATTAACGTATTTGTCTGTTTGGTGGACGTTTTGTTGTGTTTTTCAGATGTCAGGTTGGAAGAAACAACGTGTCGGGTCTACGTCAAACCCAGCTAGGCGTGCTCCATCAGGGCCGTTTGATCGTAATCGGTTTCTTGGTCCTGCCCAACAGTCAAGGTATCAACAACTTGAGCGGAGAACTGTGTGGGTTGACAGGATTGTGCAGATTGATCCCGAAGGGAGTTATCGCTGCACAACCTCTCTTTTGCAAGGAGGTGGCTGGGACGAGCTCTTTCAACCTTACCCTGAGTATCATTTGGACATTGTGAGGGAATTCTTTGCGAATACCTTACCCTCAGGAGACGCGCCTTTCAACTTTAAGACTTGGGTGAGGGGAAAAGAGATCGATTTCTCTAGAGACGCAATTAATACCTACCTTGGGAACCATGTTTAGTTGGCGGAAGACAAGTTGTGTGATTATGGGAAAATATTAGCTCGAGGGAATTGGAATGCTGAGCAGTTGAGAGAAGTTTTGTGTGTGAGAGGTCAGACGTATCAGTTGAGTGCTAATGCAGCCCTTCTGAAGTTTATGAGAGGTGTTTTGACTACAGAAACTCAAATAGTGATGTCGGTTGTCTTGCACAACCTCAAGCCTTGTAGTCACACCTCTTCCATTCCTATGCAGACCTCTATCCTCCTGGCGTGTATACTTGATGATGAGAAGACCGTGGATTTGGCACGGATTATTTCGAATGAGCTGAGGAGAATTGCACTGAGTTCGACACCTTTAGGAGATAGGGTGGCTTGCACACTGACGTACCCTGGGCTGGTTATGGCATTGTGCCATAGGGCGAGAGTTACACTTCCTAGCCATGGGAATGTGAAGTTAGGAGTTTTAGATGATGCTTTTATCACCCGTTTTTGTTTGCAGGCTCATAATGATGTTGTCCCTGTTGTTGTTGCTGCCCCTGCGAGGCGTGTGCTTGATCCGAGTGTTGAGGCCAACTGGGCCATGCACGAGGCTCATCAGTGTGCCTTCTTATTTATGCACGACTCTATGGTGCAGCTGCAACTCTAGTTCCGGGAGCCTCACGTTGATCATCCATTGAGGTCTAGAGAGGACCTAATGGCGTATGCTAGGTGGCCTGAGGCCAGACCAGGTTTCTCGGAGGGGGCGGCTGTGCATGGTGATGAGGATGTCGGAGATGACCGTGATGAGGCTGATGATGGAGAGTCTAGTTCGAGTTCCTACTGATGGGTTTCTGATGGGTTACTGATGGGTTTGATCGTTTTACCCCTGTTTTTTTATTATGTTTAATATTTTGCCAGTATTATAGACTTCTGTTTTGGATATTGTTGTAGTTCACATCTGAGCGGATGATGACTTTTGTTTTGGATATGTTTTTAGTTGTTAAAACTTTCTTTTTATTATTGAAGTTTCCATATGGGCGGATGAGGTTTTATGTTCATGCTTTTTGGTACAAAATTTTTGTGTTTGTTCTTGATTTAAGGTAATTGATTGATTGAAGCAAGTTTTAATTTCTTTGTTCAAAAGTGATATGATACACCAATCATTGATGGTGATGATAAAAATATGGATTGTTGCACGAAAAAGGTACTCTGTTTTTGCTTTGTCGAATGTTAGTATGTGTATGAACTTTTTGCTTTACACAAATTTCAAGCTTTGTTTCATTTCACATGTATGTTCATATGGGAATCATTTAGGATAAAACCACAAAAGTGAGTGCCCATCATTGTTCACAAAAGAGAGTAGTCGTGTGGTTGTTGTTTAGCTCGTGCGATTCATGCTTAATCTTGTATTCATTGGTAAATCTTGGAAACATATAAGTGATTTAGGCATTGTTTGACATTGAGAAAAACCACCAATTCTTTTAAGACTTTACTTTACCCGATGAGAAGTGTGAGCATTTGCTAACCAATTTTGAGCCTTCACACAAATAGAATGAATCATAAAACGAAATTCGGTAAAATGCCGGGAAACCCACTCATTTGTGGTTGTTGTTGTTAAAAGAAAATCGTTGTGATTCATTCTAGTTTGTTTTTGTATACACTTAACCCTTTGTTTGAGCATGCTTTTGAAGAACATTGTCATTAAATTAAAGTGTGATTTAAAGTTGGGGAGAGTGTTTGTTGTGTGAAAAAGAAATGATTTGGTGAAATGGTGCCTCTTGTGAAAAAGAAAGAAAAATGAAAAGTATTATTTGCTATGCTTTGCACTCAAAAGTGAGTTGCTTGAAAATAAAAATAAAAGAAGCATTTGATTCAAATGAGAGAGGGCACCATGAAAGAAAAGAGAAGAAAAAGAAAGGAAAATATTGAAATGATTTGAGGTTTGACTAAGTCGGCATGTTCTTCATTTTTGAAAATTTTTTATAGCCACTTTGATTCATTAGCCTTTTATAAATATCCCTTTCTTGTTAACCCTTGCGTAGTTACAACATTTAGAAGTCCTTAAGAGATCTTTGCTTCCTTGATTTCCTTGTTGAATTGAGTAGATGAATGCATGAATGGTTCTGGATGCTGGTACAATTACTATGAGAGTGTTTTGTCCCTTGTAAATATTGAGCATGACTCATTTGAGCAAACTAGGTGATTCCCGTTTGAACATTTGATTACTTGTGATGAGTTGCTTGTTATTTCTGTTTAGAAGTTAGTTCATAGCCATGTTTTGATTCTGTGTTGGAGCTGAGCATTACTTGCGAGTGCATCAGTTTAGTTTGAACCATCGATTTTTGATTGTGTTGTCTTATCCGATATTCTTCTTGTTTCTATTCTATCTTACCTTTGTTTGAGGACAAACAAAGAAGCAAGTTGGGGAGAGTTGTTAGGAGCTAGAATGTGTTAAAATATAGTTTAGTTTTTGGCACCTTTTGAGATATTTATTTGTTAATTGATGCTTTTTCCCTTTGTTTCCGGTAAATAATCGTAGTATAGTTTAAATGCATTATTAGACTTAGTTATTTAACTTTTGTGTTTATAATTGTAGGTTTTAACATTGCAATGGGAAGCTTGGAGCATGGAAGGCTCTTAAGGAGCAGTTTTGAAGAATTGGAATTTTTGAAGCATGCTACAAGCACGCTCTAAGCACGGTCTGGAGCTAATTCCAGTGGGTTGCCCGCTTAGCGCGGTCTGGAGCCCTCTAAGCGGGATCTAAGGCGGTTTAGCAATAAATGACAGTGCGATTAGCGCGATGCTGCGCGCTTAGCGCGCTCTGCGATTCTCAACCCCTCTATAAATAGATTTGATCAGCATTTTTTGTGGATCCTTGTTATTTTCTTATAGCAAAAACCCTATAAACACTTTAGCATCTTATTTTCGATAACTCGGAGCATCAATAGTCGAGAAATCATCGTTGATGCTTGTTCTTCTTCTCCATTTTCTTGTTTGTGAAGCTACCATGTCAATGGATAGCTAATCTCCTTTTGTGTCAAGATTAGAAGGTAGACAATCCTTTCTTTTGTATGTATAGGTATTGATGTAAGCTTATGAACTTATGGATGATGAATATATGGTGAAAAACTTTGTTTCTATGGTTTATTCTTTGTGTTGGTTCATGATTGAGAAATGTGTTCTTACACTTTATCTAGGATTTTCATCCATCAATGCACATAGGCTAGAGATAGTTATGAGAGTTGATGTTCATAAATATTGAACTTGAATGTTATCATTTTGATAGTTTGAGTGAGAGATCATCAAAGGATCAAAATGATAAAACTCACAATATGTGTTAGAGATAAACATATTGAGAGGATATGTGATTATATTTATCGTCTAAACGAGTTCATTTGCTTTATCGATTCTATACGTGCAAAATGGTTTGTCGAACCCTAATCTTGGCACGTGTTTTATAAATATTTCAAATCCGATTACTTTTACCGTTTATGCAAAAGATTCGTTATCAACAACCAAAACCCTTTGTTACTTAAAGTTTAAAACGATTTCAACTGTAGAACGGCGGTGATATCTCTAAACAATCTCTGTGGAACGATAACAAAACCCTACTCTATTTGTATTTCAACAAGCATGGAGCCATGGTCTACCCATCCCAAGAGGTATGCACTATGGGTTTATGATCTGTGGAACAAGGTTCTAAAAGGTTCCCAGAGTCAACAACCCATCTTTCGCATATTATCGATTTCCCAATTACTTGGCAGTCAATAATATTCTTAAGAGAGTCTCGTCTGAGTGTAGTATCGCGTATCAACCATTTCAGGATTACTCCCTCATAGTCATCGCACTACGTCCTAAGAGGCTAAGTTGGGGGGTAAAGGGTAACTAAAGGTCCTTAGTGTCACGGGCTCCTAGGTCGAAAGTTGCAATGCATTCACGATAGCTCGTTCAACATATACCACCCTCAAGAGGGCCTCAACTGAGTGTGGAATCTCAAGTCAACTCCTTTGGGATTACTCCCTCGAAGTCTCCTTGACTATATCCACCATCCTATCATAAGTGTATGCTCAAATCCGAGTTAGGACTTATCTCACCACTCAAATGTAACAACCCTGCCAAACAGAAAAAACCAAGCAGACAGATATATATACAAATATACAAGTATACATATATACAAATATACAACAAATGCAAGTATACAGACAAATAACACATAAAACAAGATAGGTGTAACCCTCTTAGGGGAAGAATCATCCCCAGTGAAGTCGTCATTTATGTCGCGGTGAGAATTAGATATCAAGCTATTAATTAACTTAAATCACAAATCATAATTCATCACCGATCTTTAATTTATCCAAGGGAAGGGAAAAAGAACGAATAACCCATGAATATGCAATGCAATGCAAAGTAAAAGAGAATCTAAGGTTCTGGGGTTGGTTATACCTAGGAAAGGTGCTAGCATCCTAAGTATCTGTAGTACTCTACAGGAACCTCTTGTTTTATTGTGTTATTTGTTATCTGTTTGCTAAGGGTAAAAAAGGGACCTAGGGGTATATACACTAAATATGCTCGCCAAGACACCGCATCTCGTGCCTACGTATCCTGACGGGAATGGATTCAGAGCATTCGTAATTCCCCTCACTACGGGGTAAAAGGGTGTAAAAAGAAAAGGTTGCTCGCCAAGGATTGACCTTGTGCCTACTATTCTCAAAAGGAAATTTGAGAAATCAGAGCGTCCGTAGTTCGGACGACTACGGATAAAAGCAATGTTTGTTGGTTGGTTGGGAGAAGAGACAAGTTGTCATCTTAAGTAGAATACTATACTGAACCACCACAAACATGCGGAAGATGAGTATTTGCTTCACATTAAGAGAAGGGCTCTGACTCGGATATCGGATCGACGAGTATGCCACATACCTCTCTCAAGCGGAATAGAATCTACATCTTTCTCAACTATGTCACGGGGTAGGAGAATGACATCTCAACTAGGGATGACTCATGTCTAATCTCTCTCATGGGAGAAAAGGGAGACTAATTGTAAGTTGTCTAAGGGAAACTATCCTAAGGGAATGAATAGTCTAAGTATGTACATCCTAGAGGGAATCAACCTAAAGGGAAAATAGGGATCACACAAAGAGGTAAAAGATGCAAATGAACAGAATGCAATGCACATGACTGTATAGTCAACAATAAGTCTTTCCCTTGGACTCAAGCAGGCAACATGTAAATATTATACAGTGAGCAAACATCAAAATAAGAGCATGAACAAATGTCAGCATATGTACAAAACATAAATCATGGTATGTAATCAAATCACAAAAGTGAGACAACAAGAATATGCATCATTAATTAATCAGGACAAAATTTCAAGAATTAATCGAGAAAATCAGGCTCACGACAAATAAGCAAATAATCTCCAAAAAAATAAAATCGGGCCAAAAGAGAATATACAAGATTAGTATCATGAAGATAAATTCAAATATGTACATCAAGAATTAACTTAAAGAAAACGAGGATTGTCAAGATTAATTTAAGAATTAAGTAAAACCTAATTAAACCAAATTCTAATTAAATCCAAAATCTAATTAAAAACTAATTAACTAAATAACTAAAACCTAAATAAAAGTTAACCAAACTAAATTCTAATATAAAATTAATTAGACTAAATTCTAGTTAAAAATTAGTTAAACTAAAAATCTAGTTAAAAACTAATTAAACTAATTCTAATGAGACTAATTAAATTAAATTCTAAAAAAAACTAATAAACCAAATATCTATTGAAAACTAATCTAATTAAACTAAATTCTTATTAAAATTAATTAAATTCTAATTAAAAATCTAATTAAATTATATTCTAATTAAAGTACTAAAATTAAGTTCTGATTAAAATACTAAAACTAAACTCTAAAAACAAAAAACAAACTAGAATTAAAAATAAATAATTAAAGATTGTTTTTTGTTATTTATTAAAACTTAAAAATGAAAAAAAATAAAGTAAATAGGTTTTGCTGAGAAATACCAAATGGGCTGAATTAAGAGCTCAACTCAAAGCTCATGGTGTGAAACGGGTCATCCATGGACCCACCTGGGTCGACCCAGGCCTTGGTTACAAAGGGACAGTTGACTGAATCAAAACAAACAACAACACACGAACAAATGCTTCAAGAAGGAAAAAAAAAGAATCAACGTATAGAAGAATTCTCCCTCGCCGATCGATCCTCTCTCTGCAATATGATTCTCTCTCACGGCGGGACTTTTTCTTCCACTGGCGGCGGCGCAAAGCTCTGTTCTCCCTCGATCCAATTTCTCGACCGCGTCTCTCCTTCTCCAAAGTGTGTTGCAGATGTTGTTTGTGGAGCTGTTTTTTTCGATCGTGTTTGTGGGAGGGAGAAAGATGAAGGTACAAGGTGATAATGGTGGCGGATGACGTTGAAGGATGTTGTTGCAGGAAATCTCAGTTATGAACTCCTTCGCACGAATCTTCAACCACACATATTCTCCGAGTTATCCTCACGTTGTGCTGCGGTTACGGCGGAATAACGACGAGCTCTATTTTGCTGTTGTTGTTTGACGAGAAAATGGAAGAGAGGTCGTTGGATTCTTATCTTCAATAGGTTCAATTCTAACTTCTCATTATGTTCTTGGTTGGAGTTTTAAGGTTAATGGTCAAGCCCAAAGCCTTGTGATTTCTGCACTTCCGAAGCTACCAACTTTAGATGAAAAAAAGATTCTAAGGTGATTTTCTCAATTGGGTTGCCTCTGATTTCACTATATTTGATTCTGATGGTAGCTATAGCAATGTTTCAAAATGTTCTCTGAGCTCTACGAATATTGGGAGAAGGACTATGGAACTCAAAGATTCAAGTACAAAGATTTATACTTTGCAACAAAGGGTTTAAAAGAGAAAGAGCTATTAGGAACAAGTGGATTTGGTAGAGTCTACAAAGGTGTGATGTTATCACGTGAATGAGAAGGGTTAAAAGACTTCGGTGGTGTTGGAAAAGAGGAAATAAAAGTAGATTTATGGTGTAGGAGGGATGAGGAATGGTGTTCACAGTGGATGGAGGGTTAATGGTTGTGATGGTGATAGAGAATGTTTACATGAAGGTTACAAGATGATGATGGTGATATTATGGATGAAGTGCAGTGGGGGAAAGTAGTTGAGTGGTAGAGTTTAAAGGGAAGAATAAAAGTGGTGAGGTGATTCGCTTGTGGTTATGGTTTAGTGGCTGGAGACGTGTGAAAATGAAGCACGAGAATGTTATGTTTATGGTTTGTCCGTCCTCCTTTTTTACACCCCAGGAAAAAAGAAAAGCACATACTCATTTTTGTTTATTCTTCTTGTTAGCTAATAGAAGAAAGGGACATGAGAGAGTCAAATGTACAGCCTGGGAGAGAGTGTGGTAAAGTCCTTTTTTATGGTATGTACACAGTAACGTGGGGGGAGAGTTTTATGAAGAAAATAATGAAACCACTTTCCAACACTTAGTGACTAAGTGTTACCAAAAGGAGAAAACAAACAAATTTTGAAAAAAAAAACTAAATTAAACAATTAAATAAAACTTAAATGAAATAATTCTAAATAATAAAAGAAATCTGAATAATTATTAAAAAAAGATTATTTAATTCTAAAAATAAATAAAAATCGATAAAACGATAAATCGATCCGACGTCGACGTGCTCAGAAAAATAAAACGAATACACCAAAATGATCAGCGCGAAATATACGTATCGGAAAAATACAGTGTTTGGTCAACTTTCGAAAATAAATTTTACCCGCTAAAACAGCTTAAACTTTCCAAAAATGCGATCGAAAAGTGGTCGAAAAATTTAAACGAGCACACCAGGTTAAATTACGCGAAACATAGATTAACATGATTGACGTCTGCAGGCTCGATTTTAAAATTCTCCGTCCACTGATTTTTCGCACAGTTGACTTTTATTTGACCGAATTGGCTGTAATTCCAACAAGTTTCTTTTGGCAGATAAATTGGGTATTATGCAAGATGACATGCGTGATATGCTATGCAGACGATGCAAAATGAAAAATGCAGAATCTTAGGGTCATAAATTAGGGTGTGACACTATGTCATACACCACAGACCTAATCTATCAGCTTTCATCCAACTACAATCCCTAATAAATTCTAAAATTTATATCAAAAGACTAATGTGAATGGAACATTAATGTTACACACAACAAAATAATATGGTTACATGCATATGTATATCCATCACAATAATATAACATTTAGCAATACCAAAATCTAAAGCATATTCATAAACATGAATACAGTTCATGATATCAATCAAGAACCCAACAATTTCATTTGTAGCTACACATTTCTTTCTTTATTTTATATTAAGACAATAAAGTTTATTTTTATACAATGTGGGAATTAATATTTTCAACTAATCATAATCATAGTATATTTGTAATGAGTTAAAACCCCACTTAAAGCTTACTTTACTCACATAGTGGGCAACATGAACAGAACACATCACATTGCCTTATAACAACAAAACATCACAAAATCTAAATAAAACCTAAACACAAAGTCATCGATAATTTCCAGCTCTTATATTCAAATCAAATTGTAACAAATGAAAATACAATCCATATAAAGGAAAACTTGACAACAACGCGCGCGCGAGAGAGAGGGAGAGAGAGAGAGAGAGAGAGAGAGAGAGAGAGAGAGAGACCATGAAATGAGCAATAAATAATGAAAATGTAACATGTTGCATTTCGAAGAGGAGGAAGAAACCGATAAATGATTTTTGTTCCAAAAAATGAATGAAGAGGGTGAATATTAGACGTTCCAAATGAATGAAAATGGTGAAGATTGGATGTTCCAATAAGTGAATGAAGATGTTAAAATGAATATTTCGTCATCGCTCTCGTCTGGTACACTAAGGCATATGTTATGAAGGAAATAAAGAACCTGTTATGTTTTAATTTTACAGGAAAAAATTTCAAAACGATTGCAAATACTAACCATAGTGAAATATATCACATATAACCACGGTTAATAAAAATAACTATAATGAATTGTTTTTCAATTTTTATTTGACAATTTAAGTTAAGGGTCACATAATTCTTTATAGAAAAAATGGAAAAATGTAGTTGTTGGGATTTCAAGCTTGTAATCCTCACTACTACGTAAAACCCCTTTAACAACGGTTGAAAAATATATGTAATAATGCGGATCAAGGCGTTGTTATGTAGAGTGTTGTGGTAAATTCACTACTTGTAATCACGGCCCTGAGACCGTTGTTGTATTCTGGAAAGCACGCGTTATATCACAACGGTTATGCTTAACAACCGTTGTGATAGATAACGTAATTAATTAATTAGATGACGGTTAACCTAGACAATCGTCGTGGAAAGTACACATAGTTTATTATATAAAAATGTATATTGCTTGGTTTATTATACACCTATTTAACGAAATACAACCATTTAAATTGGTAAAGATATATATAATCTGAAAATTAAACTATTCTTGAAAACCAACTTTAACACATCAATTTTTTTCGAATTGAATCCATCTCATTCAACACATTTTATGTTCTTTAACACATAATATACGATTCAATGGTCTGACTCCTTCAATTCATCGATATTTTTTATTGTAGTTTACCTCATCATCGTCGTTTATCAACGCGATTGTAAATTATATCGATGAATTAAAGCAAACAGAGCACTAAACCATATATTATGTGTTAAGGAACATAAAATGTGCTGAATGAAACAAATGCGATTCGAAATTTTTTGATTGTTATAGGTTGGTTTTCAAATAAATCTTAATTTTCAGAATATAAGTTTCTATGTCAATATAAATGATTTCATTTTCATTAAAAGGTAAGTGAAACAAACAATATACATAGTATATAATAAACTAAACTTGTCAACCTGTATAAGAAATTAAAGAACAAAACATTGCTAAGTCACAAGAAACCTCTATCTTGTGAACTAGCAATGTTTTGTTCTTGTTTTGAGAACATTTGTCAACAACAACAACATACAGCAAAACAACATGAAACACTAAAAAAAAACATATGTTGTTGTTGTTGACAAATGTTCTCAAAACAAGAACAAAACATTGCTAAGTCACAAGAAGCCTCTATCTTTGAAACTAGCAATGTTTTTTTCTTGTTTTGAGAACATTTGTCAACAACAACAACATACAGTAAAATAACATGAAACACAATAAAAAAACATACATTATTTAAGAAACAAAACTCCAAGTGGGACTGTAATAAATCAAGATACATTGAGTCAATAACGAACCTCTTTTTGAAAATAATCGTGAAACTGTAACAAATCAAGATATATCAAGTTCATTTAGTTTGTGAAGCCATGAAGAAGAAATATAAGGTGGATGAAGTTTATACAATAACTTCATACTTCTTATATTTTCTTCATGGCAACAAAGACCATATGAAACTTCACCATAGTATACGCTTGCTACCACCATCATCACCATGTATCTACAAGGAAACACAACAAAAATCAAACTTAACCCTAAAACATCAATAACATAATGTTTTCCACAGCATCCTAAAACCAAACCTTTAAACAATAATCCTAGAAAGATGAGAGCCGGAGAACACACCATCTTCGTCGCCGTAGGAGTTAGCGCCGGACGTTGCTCTCGTCAGATATCCTTTAAACTTCTTTTCTCCATTTTCTTATAACAATATTGGTTAAGATTGTGTTAGGGTTTTCTTTAGAGAAAAACGACGGTTATGAAGTGGGTCACAGATAGTTTCGTTTATATATTAAAAACTATTTCTTTTCGTTACGGTTTAAAACTACAACCGTAATTATATTTTATATTTTAAAATAATAACAAACAATATCACGACGGTTATTCACAATAACCTTAGTGATATCTTTTATTTAAAAATAAATAAAAATGAAAGGAGTGCCTTAACCTAAAATGAAAAATATTTTTGCCACTGCTGAGGTTCGAACCCATGAAAGATTGATTCTATCATATCGGTTATACTTACAACCGTTATTATATCCTATAAAATTTTAATTAAAAATATAATATAAAGTAGCCGTCTGAGTTTAGAGATATCACTACGGTTTTTGGAAGAACCGTGGTGACTTGGACGTTGTTATTTGCGCGTTTTGTAGTAGTGTCTTAATCTATCATCACGGTTGTTATTATGAATCATGATAGTTTTTGAGTATTTCTTATTACACCACCCTTGTTTCTTAGGCACCAACTGAATTTTCGGTTTTGCCCCTTTATTCCGGATGTGCACATCCGGACGCACCAATTTTTTTAAAATTTACATTTTTTCCCGGATGTGCACATCCGGTAAAAGATCTTATTTGCAAATCCGGAACAAATGCTGAAGCAGAACACCAAAACCAGAAATGTTTCTCACATTCATAAAATAAAATCGGGATTACATTGAGAAAATCGGCATGGGATCGACAGAAATTTAAATATTATAAGATCAATAGCCCGGTGGACGCTTGCACATCTCTAAGATGTCACCGACCGTTCTTCGGATTTTGACGGTCTCCTCGAACTCGATCGGGAATTGTTCCTCGTAACCCAAATAAGTTTGCCACATCGCTCTAACATCGTCTTGGTTCTTGAGCTCAACAAGGATGTAAGCGACGTTCCTTTCGTTGTCAACCGAAGGTGAACGATACTGAAGCTTCGCAACCTTCCGTTTGTCTCCGTAAGGTAGGAGATGTTCGATGTTGTCAATGATTTGGTCGAGGGGGATGTCTCTCGTTATCGTAAACTTTTGACCGCGTGTTTTGCCGTCGGTGAAGGAGACACTTGCGGCATACCAACGGAATTTGATTTGATACAATTGAGACATTTTGAGGTTTTGTGAAAGATATCAAATGAAACCCCTAATTTATAGAAAAGTTAGGGTAAAGTTATTTCTGCCCAAGTTAGTTCCGGATGTGCAAATCCGGGCAAACCCTACCAATATTACTTCCGGATGTGCACATCCGGAAGTTGGCCGGATCTGCAAATCAGAATGTTTTACTGATACAATTTTAAACCAGAATTGAGCAGCTTATGCAGTGCAATAAAATTCGTAAGTGTATTAAAAAGGCATATGGATAAAAATACAATATATTTCACTTCAATAATGTACATTGTGTCGTATGCTTATACAAAAGAGTTAAAGCAAAATTCTCCGTCTAAATCTATTGGAGCTAGAACTTTCAATTTTTCCGCATTTGATACCTTTTCAATTGCGTGCAATCTTTCGAATTCAAGCTGCCTTTCGACAAAATTATCCGGCCAAGACTCGGCAATTGCGGTTGCATGCGTCGCCCATTGCGGTGATTTAGGTGGTATCGGGCATCCGGGTTTCAAGATAACTTGTACGAAATGTCTTGATTTCGCAAGCCATCCGATACACATGATACGATCATTTGGATTCGACGGAGGTGCGGTGTGTAGTGGGAAAAAGGTTTCCGAAAATCCGTATCTCGTCAAGTCGATACACACCATATCGTAGGCGCATGCTATAAGATGACCCATCTCGAGGAAGCTCATACATTTCGATACCGGTGCCGGACCACTCAACCACGGAACAAGTGACTCGTGAACCTTGTTGTAATTTTCTTGATTTCCATAGAGACGTAAGTATGCTTCTTTATGCGTCTCCAACTCTAGGATAAGTTGATGACGTACAAGTGCATGGCCTTCCTCTCCTTTACCGAGTATAGCCGACACGGCTCGGTAACCGCAATTACCATCCCCTACAACATCGATTATACCATCGATATGCTTGTGCATAAAAACCGGCATCTCGTCAATAAAGGAAATCATACGTGTAGTTGGAGTCGGAGTCGCATCTCGTGGAATCGGTGTCGGAGCCGGTTTGGAAATGCGAGCTCCTTTCACGACACTTCGTAGAGATTTAGGAGTCGGAGACTCCGGAAAGATTTGGTCAACGTGCTCATAATACGAAGGATACCGAGTTGTTGAGTTGTCATTTGGTGTAGGCTTCAACTTCTTTGGAGCACCCTTTGTCTTAACCGGTTGAGACGGAGGTATCATTGCGGTTGTTTCGGGGAAGGCAATCTTCCTCAACTCTTCTTTGAGGTGTAGCTTCATATTGTCGCCGGCCTTCGAAAATCTCTTTTGAATCGCTTCCAATTCGGCCAAAATAGAGATATCGGGTTTATCTCCTTCCTTACAAGCATCATCATCAAAACTAAGTCTCATCCAATGAGGGCAAACTTCGTCAATTTGTATTGGGTCACCTAGTTTCAACTTTTTAGCAATGGCACAAGCACAAGGAAGACCGTAGGTTTTCACAATAGTGCAACCACACTTTGCACTATCGGAACCTACCGTTTCGGCTCGGTTGGCCTCGTGAAAAACATAGCCCAAGCCCGCCCGAGACATGTTGCCGATCAATCGAGAGTAGAGGAAGTTACCTTTAAACCGATGTTCCAAAACTGTGATGCTCCGACCGAAAGTGGTTTGTATCTCATTGTGTTGGTTTTTGATCATTAGATGCACGGAGTCCCAATCCCGACATAAATCCCCCTTGCTATTTCCCAACCAATTCTTCAAAGTGGCATGTGCCGACTCAACTCTATTGGTGGTAGTGTTTCCAAGATGTCGTACGTTATCGGTCCACGCACAAACAATCTTTTCTTTCACTTAATCAAGAATGGTGGATTCAACATATTTCAACAAAGCGGGGTACTGTTCACACACTTTCTGGAATTTAATGACCGAATCGGCATATAATTCCGTTGTGGAAGAATTTAGAATATGAGTCCATGCATCCATAATTTTCTCTATAATGACACCCGACTTGACCACTTTTCCGTCTTCCGACTCCACTTGCTTCGCACCCACCGCGGTCTTAACCCGACTTCGCACATTCTTTGTTATGTGAAATCGACAAAGTAGTGCATTGGAAGAAGGAAAGACCTTTGCAACCGCATTCATCAAGGCGTTGTTGCGGTCCGTAACAATTGCTTTTGGCATTTGAACATGTTTCTTCAAAAGTGACCGACACGTCTCCAACGCCCACGTGAAATTGTCCTCTTTCTCACACTCCAAAAAGGCAAAGCCGACGGCATATGTCTTATCCGTAGACGTAACGCCAACCATCTCAAACAATGGAAAACGATACTTGTTTGTCTTGTAGGTGCTATCGAGAATGAGCACTGTCGAGAACGTGTTGAACAACTTGATGGAATCCGGATGAGTCCAAAAAATATCTCGGACCGTAATTCCATCATCGCGATATCTGTACCGAGACACGTAAACGTTGTCCTCCAACACTTTCAACAGTTGTTGCATCTCACTCCTATCTCCCCTAATTGCCTTGTTCGTTTGATACCGAATGTTATACACTTGCTTTATGTTTGCAACATTTTCGGGTTCTTTCCGTTTCAACGTCGCAAGTATATTCTTCGGTTGGACAAGGTTCAAGGTCATGTCGGCTATACATGTTTTCTCTTTCGCCTTGAGCCGACATACACTTGGATGACCTTGTAGCTTTGAGCACATTTCGTGGTTATGTATACCACAACGAACGGTAAATCTCCATTTCTTGGAAACTAACATGTAACCACCAATCTTAAAAGGGCACTCACATCTTCTAGTACCGGTCTCGTCTTTCTTTAACTTCCGTAGAGGTGCTTGATATTTTCCGCTTCTTTCACACCCTAAAATTACAAAAGCTTTTCTTCTATCCGACCCATTATCCGATCTCCCGATATTTACACCGAAGCCGAGCTCAATAGCCGTCCTACGATTGTATGCGATCATGCTTTCACGATCATCAAAGTCTTGCTTGTTGTTAAAGTCACCGCCGACATCAACCGACTTTACGAGCATACCTTCATCTTTCGAAGAAATCGGCGCAACTAATTCTTTTGCCATGTTATCGGGATGCACCATCTCTATTTATAAACAAGAATAGAACCATTAATATGTATAAATAAGATTTATTCAAAAATGCTGAAAACTTAAATTAATTGGCTCCAGCCATGTTTCCGGATCTGCACATCCGGAAATGTTCATGCTCAATTTGTTCCGGATGTGCACATCCGGAAGTAGCGTAACTTATTTTCCAAAAAATATAGATTGATAATGTGAGCAATGTAGTGAATGAAGTTTAATGTTTACCTGAAATTCAGTGTTTTCTTGCTCCCTTTGATTTGTTGCACCAAAAATTTGAACTTTTTGAGTGAGAAATGGGATTGATGAAATAGAGTTTTTTGAGTGAGTGTGGAAGAAGAAGGTTGATTATGGGAAGGGGGGAGTGATCATGCAGCTTTAAATATTTCAGAATATTGTCCGGATATACAGACCCGGATATACACCGGATATGTACATCCGGTAAAAGTTCTTAATTTTTAAGGTTCCGGTGCGTCCGGATGTGCACATCCGGAATTAGGGGGCAAAAAAATAATTTCACATGGTGCCTAAGAAACTTGGGTGGTGCATTAAGAAACACTCTAGTTTTTTAATAAAAAACCAAAATAAAATATTACTACGGTTGACAAAATGGCTTTAGTAATATGGTGTTACCAAAACTATATTTTGTAATAGTGAAAAGGATAGAGATAAGGAATAATAGTTTGAACTCAAATTTGATGCCATATAATGATAGTAATAATGAGGATTTTCATGACTCTCTGGAAGTCCATGATGTTATGGGAGAACGATGACAAGATTTCTCAAACATCAAAAGAACTGCCAGTGTCGAAGACTCAAATTAATACAATTCTAAGTTTGACTTTAAAAAATATTCAACAAATACAGCTTGCATTTGGTGTTCAAGATGAGTTGCATGTAATTAACAATGCTTAGGCGGATGAGAGTAAGCATATGGGTGGTTTTAAACCATTCTATCTAAACAACAGAAGAAAAAAATAACATAGCAGATAAAGGGCTGGAAATTACATCACGCAGTCCAAGGGTGATTATACTCTCCCTTCATTATGAATATCCTCTTTTGAAACTTTAGGGGGCTTGGCAACCCCGAAACAAAAACTTCCTTGAAGAATCTCTCGGACACTCATAAGCTAGATTTTATGTTTATAGTTGAACCAATGATTGTTATTGATACCATTCCTTTGTGGTAGTGACTGGAGTTTAAAAATTGACAACTTTGCGGTTAATGATAAAGGATGGCAAAAATATTGCAGATTTCATTTCTAGTCCATTTTCAAAGTATGGAATTATCATGATGACTATGCTTGCATGGTTAAGGAGATATAGGCGAAACCAGTAATCGGTAACCCTATGTGCCTGATTACAAATGAAATATAAAAGATTAAAAGTAGCTCTAAAATTTTGGAATAAGCTGATTTTTGCGAATGTGGATGATAATGTTAAGAACATGGTGGAGGAGGTGAATATGATTCAACACTTAATTGATCAAGAGGGCCTCACAGATAGACTTAAGCATCAAGATTACAAAGCTCAATTGATCCTCTCACAAGCTTTGTTAAATCAGGATGATTTCTGGCATGAAAAAGCTAGAGGTCAACACTTCTTGTATGGAGATCGAAACACTTCGTATTATCAATGTTTGGCTAAGATCAAAGTCGTATCCAAGCAAATTAATATGATTAATTGTGATACAAGTTTGCTTTCGTCGGCAGAGAAAAAAGAGCAACATTTTGTTAATTATTTCCAATTTGTTTTCTATTCTAACAACAATTGCACTGAGAACTCCATGGTTCAAGATTGTATTCTTAACATTGTCACACAAGATAATATTTCTTTGACGGGAGTTACAACCCCGAAGATTATCAAAAATGTTATTTTTGAGATGAACACAGATGCAGCCCCGGGTCCTGATTGGTTAGGTGGTTTTTTCTATCAGTTTTTCTGGGAGGTGGTTGTTTTGGATGTCATTAATTCGGTCCAACATTTTACCCGTACTAGTAAGCTTTGGAAAGTATTCTTGGATTTAACATGGTGGCTATTCCTTTTAATTATCTTGGCTGCCCCATTTTTGTGGGAAAACTCAAAGCTAGTCATTTTTAAGCATTGGCAAAATAGAATCAAAACCAAATTGGGAACTTGGAAAGGGTCTCTACTTTTAATCATGGAAAGAGCACAACTAGTTCGATCAACAATTCATGGTATTGGTATATATTCTTTTCAGATTTATGTATGACCTAAGAATATTATTAAAAAGTTAGATTCTTGGGTTAGAAGCTATGTGTGGAATATGGATGTTATGACTCGCAAGATTTGTATGGTTTCTTGGAAACAAGTGTGTAGGTCCTATGAAGTAGGTGGTTTATATTTGAGATTGCTATCAAATAAATGAGTCCCTCCTGCTTCATCTTTGTTGGAAATTATTGTCTAACAATTATCAGTGGACAGTTATATGCAAATCTCGTTACTTAAAGGATGGGGATATGATTCATTCCTACAAGAAGTCGTTTATTTGTTATAGGATAAAATGGTACTTTGATCTCAATCAGAACTCGATGTGGAGTATTAGTAATGGGATAAAACATTTGATATTGGAAAGATATTTGGCTTGGAGTCCCAATGGTTGATTTGCTCTACATTCCTCAAAATGTTTACCATCTTCTTAATTCAAAAGTCTCGTATTTATTAAAAAAATTTGCTTGGAGAATTCCAAATGTTATTGTTGAGCGTCATTCGTATGTAGCTGCTTCTATCTTGGGGATTATTATCCCAAGGAAGCACTTAGATGTTTGTTTTCTTGGAAGCATTCAAAAGATGGTCACCTCTCTTCGAAACAAACTTATCAGTTTCTGTTCCCTCAAGCTCAAGACTCTTAGTCGGTGCATGTTTGGCATGATTATATTTTGCCTTCTAATTCTTTTGTGGTTTGGAGGGTGTTGCATAGAAAGATACCTACAGATGACAACCTTCAGAAGCGGGATTGCATTATGGTGTCGTGTATGCTTTGTATGGAGGCGCATGAAAGTACCATCAATGTTTTCCTTCAGTGCAAGTTTGTTGTGGATATTTGGAATTGGCTTGGGGATTTGTTTGATATTGTTTTTATCGTTCATTTAACTTCTCTATATTTCTTAGTTGCAGAGAATCTTGGAGCTCTCAGATTCGAAATATAGCTATAGCTGCAATTACCCATGCTATCCATTTTGGGTTAAAGAAAATCTTGAAAATTGATAAATACAACAAGGTGAAAGTTGCAGGCAATCATGAAAGTTGCAGAGAATCTTGAATCTTGGCCCCTAATATTAAAATATACAATAAGGTTCGGGCAACGTTGCATGAAGCAAAGACGAAAATGGATACTTCTATAGCTACTTGTGCTAATATTTCCCAAGGTGAAACTGCAGGTGCGCAAGAAGAACTTTCGATTCTTCATAAGGTGCTTCTTCCCTAACTCTAATTGTTTGCTCTGAATATTTTTATGGTTTTGTGGAAGACTCCTGTCATTTTTTGGGTTAAAGAAAATATCGAGTGTGGGTACCGATACTGCTTGTGCGGCTATTTTTTGTGATTATGCCTCTAACTTTTTGAAAGAGTTTTCCAAAAACCTTCATTATTCTTCTGTTTTGCAAGCAGAGTTAATTTAAATTATTATTGCACTGGAGATTTCTGTCAGCAAAGGTTAAAATAATATAATATTGGGATCTTTCGTAGTAGATGGAGTATATTGAAATAATACAAGTAACTATGCGGAAGTGGAGACATCGACCCACATTTGATAGGATGTAGTCATTAGGGGTGTGCAAAAATCTAATACATATAAACTAAATTAGTATCCAAATTAATTTATATTTTAAAATTCAATTCAAAATTACATTTTAGAACGAGTAGTTTATTTATCAAAACCAACAAAAAAAATCGGTAACCATTAATTAAATCTGAATTAGCTTATCAGTTTTTAAATTTGAGACTCTCTCAAAACTCTCCCTTAATTGCTAAACCATAATTCTCAAAACGGCAACACCACATCTTCCTAATTCTCCTTCACCTTCTCCATTGTTTTTTAAAAAGTTGGTTTTTTTTTTGTGAGAAACCAATTTGGAACTAAACCTTCTCCACCTATAAATACTCAAGTCACCACATTCCAATACTCCTCCTCAAGTGTGAGTCCACAATGTTCTTTTTTTATGGAGGTCCCTTTCTCGAACCAGTCCCTTTCTTGAACCAAAGACTCATGATATCATTTGTTGGGGGAGTTTACTAGGGAACATTGATACATAGTGTAGTACTAGACATCTTTGTGAGAAACACACCATTTATCCACCTAAAACTTTAAGGTGATAGGTGAGTGGTTTCTTCCACTTATAAATGTTCAAGTCACCACATTCTTATCTAATGTACGACTATTTACCCACTTATTCACACTTGTTTATATTATTCCAATAGAGTAATGGTGTTTTTTGGGTGAATTTGGTTTGGTCTCACATTTATAGAGAAATACCGCTTGTGCAATAAGTTTTTAATTTTAATCACTTAGTGACCTCTTTATTATGGTTGGATATGATTCCTTCGTTCATTAAGGATTAGTTCCTAAGGGACAGGTTGAGTCTTCCTTGGTATCGTTTTTCCTTACTCGACTTTTTGTTCTGCCTCTTTGTTTGGGGTTTTGGTTCTGCCCGTGTAAATATTTTTCTTCGTCTTTTTATTATCATATTTATGAGTTATGATCATATAGGACATAAGTCTCTTTAGGTGCCAACCTAGTAGGCATGCTAAACTTCTTCTCAATGACAAGATGTTCTTAATTCAATTAAAAAAAACATCCATTCATATTGAACTCATATCAATAAATTAATTATATAATTAATTATCCAATTTGAAATCTAAATAGCCTTATTATTTCATTTGAGCTCTAGTTGTATTAAGAAAATAATTACACCCACATAATAATATTAGAATATAAAAATTAAATTAATTTTTAATAAAATATTATAACAATCTTACACTTAGACAACAAATCTTGATTATCATAATTCTTTAGTCACACCTCTGAAAGTTATTTATCTTTAGATGTATACTTTACAAACTAGTCTACTTCACACATAAATAATGAGACCACATCACTTGACGTTATTGGCATATATCATGACTAAACCCCAACAACCACCGCATAAATACATTTGATGACATATATTAATATGGATGTGAGACATGCAAATTTATTTCAATGGTATCTTTAAATCATGTTTATTTTCAAATGGTCCAACTGAAACCACTATGAGATCAAACTGAATTTGTAAATTAAATATTTGCACATACAATACAGAAATGGTTATAGCAATAATAGCTTCGAGAACTTTATTTTAAAAGATAATCATAACATAATATTTGCATCGATACAAAAACAAACTTATAGAACATAAAGAAAGAGACTCCTACTAATCTAAGACACCCTTAATTGCACCAATCATATGAAAGATCTTACGTGTGAAGTCTTTGATTAGCGAGTCACCTAACATAGAGTTTATCTTTATTCTTCATATCCTCCAACAAACAATAATCTATAAGCAAATTTACTTTATAAAATATGATGTTGAACTATTATAGTAACCAGTGGGATACTCGTGCATTCGCACGGGTACTAGTATGGTACGCGCAATTTTTCCAAATTAAAAAAAAATAAAAATAAAAAATAAAAAATTTCAACAAAAAAAAGTTAATATTTTAAAAAGAAATAATAATGTAGTGGCTTTAATCAACAACGAATTTGACCCCATATATTCATGTTAAAATTGTTTTAAGATGACTTATATATTTGAAATTATATAATAATAATTGAATCAACAAAGTATGTTTTAAGAATTTGTGTTTTTTTATTGAAGTGATATAAAATTTTACTTGTGTAGTGCAATTGGTTGTAATTATTAGTTTGGTCCTCCCAACTACAATGTAAATTTAAATTGAAGAAGACAGTGTAAAAAGTAAATGTAATAAAGCAATCCAAGTTGTAGAAGACAAAAAGTTGATTTCAAGAAACATTGCAAAGACACAATACATAGTAAATGACTGAATCGAAATTGAAATAAATGTTGCATAGTTAATCAGTAAATCTAAAACTCCTTCCAGACATATAGTTCTCCCAGGTATAGTCCCGCTCATTGTCGTCATCAGAATCAACTGGTTCGTAGTCCGGTTCTTCCACTTCATCTGAATCCAAAAATTTGACTTTCCTCACGAATCTTGCTGATGTCGTTTTTCTTTTCCTCTTTCTTCTCTATCGAAGTGCAGGAGCGTCACGTACCTTAAGAAGAAAACAGTTAATCAATATTGTCAACATGAAAATATAAGCGACTGTGGCAGGACATATGCCATGATGTATTGTGGGATAATGTATAACCCACTTCATCCGCATGAGGATACTGTGTGTGTTAACATCAACAGAAAAAATAAGCAGACTGTGACATCAAAATAAAATGGCGTGTTGTTGATGTAACCCAGCCTAAGGGTAAGTTGTATTGGCATTGACAAAGCCAACAAAGGTGATGCAATATAAGAACGGGCTAAAATATGCATGGAAAACGAAGTTGTACCGGGGGGAGCTGCAGAGGTGGTTGAAACCGGGGACCCTGTTGGTGCGGTTGACGGCGCTCGAAATCCGGAGGTGGTTGAACTTCCGTAGGTGGTTGGTTGTCAGTAGCGGGTTCATTCTGGACAGCAGCTTCGACTTGTTGTTGGGTCTATTGATGTTAAGAACATTATAATTTTTGATGACAATGAAAGAATAAGGGAGAGATATTTTTAGTGATTAAATAATGCAGCAGTAAATGTATACGGCAAACCTGTAGAAGTGGTTGGCTATCGGGAGGATGATGGAGACCCTCTGGTCGTTGCAATTCCGGAGAAGGTTGCAGGTCAGGCGGTGTGTGGACATCAATAGGGTCTAGAGTATTGCGTTTTTGGTTGGATGCCATAGAAAAACTTGTGTGTTTCTGAAGTTTGGTGTCTGTTGTAGAGAATAGGAGGCATGATTAAATAATGAGGCATGTGACTCTGCAGCTCCCCCTACATTGGAAATGGAAATGCATTAGTACTTTAGAAACTGTAAAGTTGGAATATTTAGAGGTAAAATAATAATGAGTGGTGATGGTAAAGTGTACCATTTAGTTGCAAATACGGTGTATAATGTTATTGGTCATTAAAGGAAAAGAAAAATATCCATGAAAAATATTTTGGATACAAAATTTGAGATATAAATAATAATTGAGAAAAGAAAAGAAAAACATTTTCGTTGACTTACATGAAATGGATAATTTCCAAGTTCTCAAATGAATTTGGAATTGGACCAGTCAAACTATTGGAGCTCAACTATCTGAAAGAAAAAGATGAGGATTATTATGATAAAGAAACTATAGAACATGATGATTTTGTATTTTTTCCATTTGTAACTATTTTAGTTCAATAGTCTTAAAAATTGGAATTACAGATCATTGCAATTAATAATGATACAAATTGAAATAACTCTTAAGATTAGACATATATATAAAATATAAAGACTAAAAGAAAGAGATCTTACAAATCCTCCAACTCTTTCAAATTTCCAAGGCTGGGAGAAAGAGATCGTTGAAGTTGATTATCCTCTAAGGCCCTACAAAAATTGGATCATAAACATGATTATTCCACTTTAAATGTCAATCAATATGACTTCAAATTATCCTCAGAAAAACTTACAGTTCTTGCAGGGTTGCAATGTTACCAAATTCTGAGGGTATTGGACCACTAAGTTGATTTCCGAGAAATGGTCATTTGGTTGTTGTGTTGGTGCTGATATGTCTGCATTCAGAATCAATAGTGTCATTTCAACCACAAGTCAGACATTTATAGAAATAAACCTTTAGGAATACCCAATTAAACAGAAACAAAGATCGTAATGCAATTATTCTGAACAACAGGATAAATCACTTAAAAGAAGAAGTCTAAAACTGATACAGTCAATGCATGGAGTATATGAAAAGGTGAGGACAGTCAATGGCAGAAATCCGTTACTTTATCAAGCGACAGTTGAAGTCATAATAAATCTATTACTTTATCAACTAACACATCACAGTGATCATGTAGAAAAAGAATAACACATTTAGAATATAATAAATATAGCAAACATACTTTTCCTTGTGTTTCACTATATAACATTATCTATAATGAATTTGTTGTCGTTCATCTGAGAATTACAACATCATTGTCCAACCACAATTAATACGGAAATAGATTGATAAGAGGAGTAAATACCTTCACATGGGCAAAACCTATTTCCACGTCGGGGAATGCTTCTTCAAGTCCAGTAAGAAACACAAATGTTGAGAATTCTGAATAAATGTCATAACAGAGGCACATTAATATTCTTATCGGCACAAATTTTTTGTGTGATTCGACAACAATGATAAGACTTAGATGATAAGTTGAGAGAGAATCACCTTTAATACCTGGATCTATATTCAGAAATGATCAGTAGAGATCAGTGTTGGAATTCTTCCAATAACCATGTGGACCAGCTTCTACTAAGTCACTTAACGGCAAACGATCACTGAAGGTGAAAATATTTCCAGCGTATAAAACAACTTCTGCTGCGCGCTCATCAGTCTTCACAATAGCATCCACATTTTCACCGTATTATGAAAGTTGTTAATTCAAAAGGAAAAGGAAATAAATATGTTTGCCATGCAACTAAAAGGGCCATTATTGATGCAAATAAAATATGCACTATCAATTCATCTAGAAAGGGAGAGTAAGAGAGAAATTGACCTCCCGAACTACTGTGCATACCATATCAGTACCCTTGTCATAACAAAATAAGCATTGTCAAGAAGTGAAGATTTACAAATAATACCATACAATTCACGAAATACCATATTACATAACAAAACTTACGTAAGTCAAGTCTTCTTGACTGCTTGTGTTGCTAAATTTCTGTAAGTGAAAAGGGCAAACTGCGAATACCAGGTAATGTCATTGTAAGTTATGGAAAATCCATCAAAACTTGAACAATTAAAATGAAAAAGGAAGTATATCAGCAAGTACAAATAACAAATGTAAATAACCAATGTAAAAGGAAGCATACCACATCTATTTCATTTCGACGTTGTCTACAACCAATGTAAATAACATCATCAGAATTTTAATACTGTCAAAGAGGCAAAATTAGTGAAGTCCAAACATTTTTATCAATAATATTTATATTCAAACAATATACAATTCCACAATCACATTTTCACCATCTTCATTATCTTCTACCATAGCCTCAGGGTTATCACTTCTCATCCTTTCTCTTTCATCCCACCCAGAAAAGTTAAGGATGAAAATTAGCAACCCTAACTTTAGCAAATAACCCAAAACACACAAAACCCTAAAAACACAATTGCAGAAATGGAAATCGGAAACTATTATGAACTCTAAAAACAATCAAGTCTAACAAAAACTTTGTAACAACAATTGCATCATATTGACATCCAAACCTTTCACCTGCAAGTAGAAAATCAATAGCTTAGATATCAAGTTCAGTTAAAAAACCAGCAAGAAATGAGGGATTCGACGGAGATCTATGTGAATCTAAGTATTATCTTTTGCAATTGGTGTAAAAGATGTGTTTGGTTCTTCAGAAGTAACGGTGGTAGTTTCTTTAGAAACACCAACACCAAACCCTTTTGAACCGCTTTTGGATCTTGACGGCAGAGAAAGAAAGAGATAGATTGGGAGAACATTAAGAAGAATACAAATAACATGTTTTCTTTGCATTTGGACCCTTGCGTTTTCTTCAGGTGAAGTTTTTGTTGAAAGAGAAAGGTTTTGTGAAGGAATACAGTAGCTGATACTTTCAGACAAACTTTTCAAAAAAAATTTCTTCTGGTTCCTGCTGTGCAGACTTTGGGAAATGAAACAACACATCAATGTCAACACTTTGCCCTTACCAACCAATGCCAACCTGTTGTAAAATGTTTTGCTTTTACCAAAATTTTGAACTTTAAAACTACTTCCGGTTACATTTTCCACATACTAATACTTGTTTTTCCATCTAAGTACTTGTTGGTATCTAAATAGGAACGGATTTAGTTCAAATTAGTTTGTTTTAGACACAAAATGCCCCTCAATTAGTGATGTGGAGCCAAATTAAGAAAGATTAAATTTGTATTAACCATAACAAATGATCTTCTTATATTATAGATGAATTATGTCAAATATAACTTGAAGAATCTTTCATCACCGTCAACCATGCGCAACTAAGTGTCATAAATACTTACAATAATTTTTTAAATTAAGTTTTCTATTATATACTAACATTTAAAAGGGTTATAGTCAAACATATTAATAATCTCTGTGGAATTTGGATCGAACTCTAGAAGAAGCATGCCGTCGAAGTTGGTTCACATGCTGCTGTCGAAAATAATGCATGATTGTAGTCGAAGATTGTTCTAACGTGCATTAGTTAATATTGCTAGTTGTTAGCATATTGAATTGGGCCTTGTGTTAAGGATCCAATTGTTTAAGTTAGTTTGTACCCTAAGTTAGCTTGTAATGGGTATTTTGTTAAAAGCCCATTAGTTTAGTGTGCTAGGTTTTATTATAAATAGCATGCTAGTCTCTCATTCTAGAGTGTGAAAAAACCTAGAAAGAGTGAGAGTGGTTAGTTTGTTATTCTTGTATACTTGTAATCCTTGTTTTAAGGAGAAAGGAAAGAATAACAGTTTTATAACCAATCCTTGTTGTTTACTCTTGTTTTCTTTGTTAACCCTAACCCTTGTGAGTTCTTTGATCATAAAGAAACCGTAAATACTTTGTTTCAAGGTATCCGATTCACAACAAATTGGTGCGGTGAGCGTGGAGAAGATGCCTTCAACAAAGTATGAGATCGAGAAGTTCACCGGAGTGAACGACTTTGGTCTGTGGCGCTTGAAGATGAAAGCCCTACTGGTTCAGCAGGGTTGTTTGGAAGCGTTGAAGGGAACGACAGCCATGGACGCTGCGTTAACTGAAAGAGAAAAGACTACCATGATAGAGAAAGCACACAGCGCAATATTGTTGAGCCTTGGTGATAAGGTTCTTCGACAAGTATCAAAGGAGACAACGGCATCAGGGTTATGGGTGAAGCATGAAAGCTTATACATGACCAAATCTTTAGTGAATCGACTCTACCTGAAGCAAGCTTTGTATTCGTTTAAGATGAGCGAAGACAAAGCTTTGAATGAGCAGTTGGATATGTTCAACAAGCTGATTCTTGATCTTGAAAATATCGATGTGAAGATCGACGACGAAGATCAAGCACTATTGTTGTTGTGCGCTTTGCCTAGAACACATGCTCACTTCAAAGAAACTCTCTTGTATGGAAGGGAGTCCCTGACCTTTGAAGAAGTTCAATCAGCCTTGTACTCTAAGGACCTGAACGAACGAAAGGAGCATAAACCTTCGACGGTTGGTGAAGGTTTGGCAGTTAAGGGAAAATTCTTGCGAAAGGATGGTAGGTTCGATACGAAGAAAGGTAAAAGTCAGCAGAAGTCTTCTAGTGGCGAAACATCTGGTTTTTGATGTTATCACTGTAAGAAGGAGGGTCACACAAGAAAAGTGTGCCCTGAACGCCTGAAAGATCATGGAGGTAAGGATAATAACAACGCAGCCATTGTTCAAGATGACTTCGACTCATCTGATGCTCTTGTAGTTTCAAGCGGCGACTCAAGAAAAGAGTGGATTATGGATTCTGGATGTACTTGGCACATGACTCCAAATAAGAATGTGTTTGAAGAATTATGTGATCAAGATGGAGGATCAGTGCTGCTGGGAAACAACAAAGCTTGCAAAATTGTAGGTATTAGATCCGTGAGATTCAAGCTCCATGATGAGTCAATAAGATTATTGACTGAAGTTAGGTATGTACCTGACTTGAAGAGAAATCTAATTTCTCTTGGTGAATTCGACAGAAAGGGATATGTTTTCAAAGGAGAGCAAGGTACCCTGAGAGTCATGAAAGGGTCGAAGGAAGTCTTGAGAGGCGTGAAAAACCAAGGCTTGTATACCCTGGAGGCTGAGGTTGTAAGTGGTTCGACTAATGTTGTATCCACGAAACCTATGTCGAAGATAGAGTTATGGCACATGAGATTGGGCCATGTCAGCGAAAGAGGCCTAGTCGAATTGGGGAAGCAGAACCTGCTAGGTGGTGACAAAGTAAAAAAGTTAGAGTTTTGTGAATCTTGTGTATTTGGTAAATCCTGTAGGGCGAAGTTCAACAAAGGCAATCAAAGAACACATGGATCCCTTGATTACATTCATGCTGATCTTTGGGGGCCTGCAAGGAATCCTTCACACTCAGGTGCAAGGTATTTTCTATCCATTATTGATGACTATTCCAGAAAGCTATGGGTATTCATTCAGAAGACGAAGGATGAAACTTTTGAGAAATTCAAAAGTTGGAAGATTCTGGTCGAAACTCAAACTGGCAGAAAGGTTAAAAGGTTGAGAACCGACAATGGCCTTGAGTTCTGCAACAAAGCATTCGACAGTTACTGTGTTGAGTCTGGGATTGCAAGGCATAAGACTGTAGCAGGTACTCCTCAACAAAATGGCTTAGCTGAGAGATTCAATCGAACAATCCTTGAAAGGGTTAGATGCATGTTGGTTAGTGCTGGATTGAAGAAGGTGTTTTGGGTTGAAGCTGTTTCGACAGCTGCATATCTGATAAATAGATGTCCTTCGACTGCATTAGATATGAAGACACCTGAAGAAGTTTGGTCAGGAAATCCACCTAGTCTCGACAGACTGAGAGTATTTGGCTGTGTGGCCTATGCTCACATTAGGCAAGACAAGGTCGAACCTAGAGCTCTGAAGTGCATGTTCATGGGATACCCTGAAGGAATCAAAGCTTATAGGCTATGGTGCCTAGAGCCAGGTCACAGGAGGTGTATCACCAGTCGAGATGTAGTTTTTAATGAAGCTGAGATGGCTTTCAAGAAAATTGATGTTGCTGATGAAGAGCTGGAACAGGGAGAGATTCCTGTTGAGGTGGAGCATGTTGATGCTGAAGTGCGTACCCCAGATGAAGTCGAAGACGAAATAGAAGATGTTGTCGAAGATGAAGAAACTGATAATGACTACCTGTTAGCAAGAGACAGGTTGAGAAGAGTCATCAAGCCACCTCAGAGACTTGGGTATGCAGATCTTATAGCTTATGCCTTAATCTCTGCAAATGAGGTTCTCGACGAAGAACCTAGAGACTATAAGGAAGTTATGAGGAGTCGAAAGAAGATTGAATGGCTGAAAGCCATGGATTACGAGATGAAATCTCTTCATGATAACGACACATGGGAACTGATAAAGAAACCTGCTGGAGCCAGGTTAGTCAGTTGTAAATGGATTTTTAAAGTCAAGGAAGGAATCGAATGAGTGGCGTCGAAAAGATACAAGGCAAGATTGGTTGCTAGGGGGTTCACTCAGAAAGAAGGTGTCGATTTCAATGATGTGTTCTCGCCTGTTGTGAAGCACAGGTCCATTCGAATGTTGCTTGCCATGGTGGCACAGTTCGACCTTGAACTGGAACAGATGGATGTGAAGACTGCATTCTTGTATGGTGACCTAGATGAAAAGATCCTGATGAGGCAACCTGAAGGGTATGTCGAAAAGGGGAAGGAAGATTACGTGTGCAAGCTGAAGAGATCTTTATATGGACTGAAACAATCTCCTCGACAGTGGAATAGGAGATTCGACAAGTTCATGGAACGTATAAGTTTCATCAGAAGTCAGTTCAACCAATGTGTTTACTTTAGATTTCGACCTGGTAATTCATTTGTTATTTTGTTGCTTTATGTGGATGATATTCTAATAGCAAGCAACAATGTCGAAGAGGTAAGGAGGGTGAAGGCTGAACTCAGTAAGGAGTTCGAAATGAAGGATTTGGGAGCTGCGTCCAGGATTCTTGGGATTGACATCCGAAGAGATAGAAAGCAGCCGAGATTATGCTTATCTCAAGAGGCATACCTACGGAAGATTCTCAAAAAGTATGGTATGTCAAATTCAAAGCCTGTTGTAACTCCAACAAACCCTCAATTCAAGCTGAGTATAGATCAGTGTCCCAGTACTGATGTCGAAAGAACTTATATGAATAGTATTCCATATGCTAATATAGTTGGTTCTTTGATGTATGCTATGGTCTGTACTAGACCCGACATAGCATATGCAGTAAGTCTTGTAAGCAGGTACATGTCGAATCCTGGAAAGGCTCACTGGCAAGCATTGAAGTGGATTTTAAGGTACATAAATGGGTCTCTGAATAGAGTCTTAATTTATGGTGGAGCCTTGGGTGAATATAGTAAAGCAGAAATCGAAGGATATGTCGACTCTGACTATGCAAGATGTATGGATACCAGAAAATCTATTTCTGGATATGTGGTCACTATGTTTGGGACAACAATCAGTTGGAAAGCAACACTTCAGAAGGTGGTTGCTTTATCAACCACTGAAGCGGAATATATTGCTTTAACTGAAGCTGTGAAGGAAGCATTGTGGCTTGAAGGTTTTGCAAAGGAGCTGACACTTCAAGATCCAGTTATCACTGTTAAATGTGATAGTCAAAGTGCAATACACCTGTCGAAGAACTCAGCCTATCATGAGCGGACCAAGCACATTGATGTGAGGCTGCATTTCGTCAGAGGGGTAATCGAGCGTGGAGAAGTCCAAGTGCTGAAGGTTTCGACAGATCATAATGCTGCTGATATAATCACCAAGACGTTGCCAAGTTGCAAGTTTTTCCACTGTATGCAGTTGATAAAGCTGCATGAAGAAAGCTAGTTTGTTTTCTTGTTGTTAGAGTTAGATCCAAGGTGGAGATTTGTGGAATTTGGATCGAACTCTAGAAGAAGCATGCCGTCGAAGTTGGTTCACATGCTGCTGTCGAAAATAATGCATGATTGTAGTCGAAGATTGTTCTAACGTGCATTAGTTAATATTGCTAGTTGTTAGCATATTGAATTGGGCCTTGTGTTAAGGATCCAATTGTTTAAGTTAGCTTGTACCCTAAGTTAGCTTGTAATGGGTATTTTGTTAAAAGCCCATTAGTTTAGTGTGCTAGGTTTTATTATAAATAGCATGCTAGTCTCTCATTCTAGAGTGTGAAAAAACCTAGAAAGAGTGAGAGTGGTTAGTTTGTTATTCTTGTATACTTGTAATCCTTGTTTTAAGGAGAAAGGAAAGAATAACAGTTTTATAACCAATCCTTGTTGTTTACTCTTGTTTTCTTTGTTAAATCTAACCCTTGTGAGTTCTTTGATCATAAAGAAACCGTAAATACTTTGTTTCAAGGTATCCGATTCACAACAATCTCTATATTGTTAGATCTTTAATTTTTGAGCATATGCCCTTTTGTTCTATTTATCAATCTTTATAATTGTCTTTTTTTAAACAATTCAGTTTTAAATTGCTCAAGTATCTCCTTAATTCTTTTATATATATGCTATTTTTATATACAAATATAAATAACATCATGTATCAGACATTCACTAGTGTCTAATGACACAAAATTTCTCATTGCCGCACAATATTATTTCATTAATGTTTCCATTAAGAAAATTTTTTTTTAACATTTATCTTATGCAGCTCCAAAATTTATAATGAACCGTGAGTTAATTATTGTCCAAATAAAGTATTTCAAAAATATCAAATATAATTTTTCTTTACAATCAATCATTTATGACACATGATGTTCTAGTGTTCTAGTTATTGAGGGTATTGAGTTTGAGTACAATAATATTTTCTTGATTAGATTGAGAGAAAAAATAATAATATTCTTATGAAAATATAAATTTGGTATATCACACCTATGTGAAAAATGTCATATCAACTAACAAGAGTCTACGGCCTAACCTACATAGGTTCAGGTTTGACTATACTTTTTTAAAATAGAAAAAATTTAGATTTTTTTATAAGTTATTTAATTGAAAAGTGATCGTACCTGATCAGAAATAGATCAGTAGCCAACAACACGTCGTGAACTCCGTTGATCTCTGGTGGTGGTGAGAAGGTGGGGGTGTACCTGCAAGGTACTCCGATGCCAAAGTAAGAGACGGAGCAAAGAGTGCAAGTATAGAAAGGTAGTAGTGAGAGTGAGAATTCAGAATACCTAACTCTCTAGTGATAGAGGGTATTTATAGTGTGCCCCCAGCGCTGGGCCAATGGTTATCTGCACTAGGTTGAATCACTAGGCCCAATGCAGATAACTGTCAGGGCTTACGTGGCATAGGGAAGACCAACATGTGGTCTTCGCTCTGGAGCAACTGCCCCGCGATCTTCGGAAGGTGGGCTGATCAGTTCTTCAGGAAGTGGGCAGTTTCCTGATGACGTGTCCCCGCGTAGGGGGCACATGGAGTCTGTGGGGAAGACGCGTGGTCTCTCCCCGTACTAGGTAGTGGCCTGCTCGACTGCGGTGAGTACTGAACGTGCCCGACGAAGGGGGGATTTGGCCTTTGTTGGGCCTTCCTAATGTGACATTGGGTTGGGCCTGCTCGACTGGTGGGCAGGTGCTGGCCCAGTCCAGAATAGGAACCCCCTAAGTCGTTGCTCCAAAGCGTCAGAGTAATGACTTAAGGGTCAGCCCATTCGTTGGGGACCCGTTCAGTAGGGTGATACGTGCCCGAAACACCGAGTTGGTGGAGGATGCAGGTGGCCAGGAGCACGGGGACATGCCCCGACAAGAGGTGGCTTGTAAGACGCCTGATAGACAGACGTCCCCGTGATTCCTGCCTCGTCAAACATCACGTTCGGTGCCTTGGTCGACGACGTGGGGAAGACGAAAAAGAAACGGATGCGCCCATCACGCGGGCATGAAGGGAAGTTGAGAGGACGTACGCGGGGTCCCCAAGCGCCTCGTGTCACGCTCCATCAATGCCTATGGGGCTTGGAGTAGGGGCACTCAAGTGCCTAGGGATGCCTCGAGTCCCGTGTCAGGACTATAGATAGGTGGTGAGTTCGTGCCATTTGCACGCTTTCGCTATTCTGCTCAGAACTTTTCCCACTCTCCTTTCGCTTCTTCAGCTTCCATTTCGGTTCGCCTGTCATACGTCGCCGTACCGTCTTTCAGCAACCGTCGTGTTCAAGTAAGTTTCCGGCTCCATCATCTTTGTTTTATGTGTTTCCCGATGGTTCCTCTGGTGAATCGATGAAGTTCCCGGGGAAACCACAGAGTTTCCGGCGAAAAGGCCAGAACTTCTTTAAGTTTCCGATGAATGCCCCGGTGATCAGGGATGAATGCCTCGAGGAGATAAGTTGAAGGACTCGAGGACCTAATAAAGGTCCCGAGGACCTGGGATGAATGCTCCGAGGTCATAGGGTGAAGGACTTGAGGACCTGATGAAGGTCCCGAGGACCTGTGATGAAGGTCCCGAGGGTGTTAGGTGGAGGTCTCGAGGACCTTTGCTGATGGTCTCGGGGGGGAGGGGGGCCGTACCTCTGGTTTCTAGTTAACACGGTGATAACCCTGACAAGGAGGCTCCTCCGGGGTTTCGTAGCCGCAGGGAAATTTTGCAGGAGGGGTTTACGACTATGCGTCGAGCAGAGTCTCCTCGTGTGTACGAGTTTCCCGAGGAAGGTTTTAGTTGAGGACGTTCACCGGGCAACCCCTCGCCTCCTTTCTTCACCCTTTCACTTGATTTGCAGTGGAAGGGTGGATTTGATCTTGAATGTTGAATTCATCGTTTTCCTCTGCTTTTCAGGTAAAAATGGATGCAAGGATTGAGGGGGTCATTGAGACCAAAGCCGAGCCCGACTCACTGGTAGTACAGACGAGCAGTGTTCGGAAACGAACTCCCGAGGATTGGGCTGGGGAGGAGCCTCTGGGCGTCCCTTCTTTATTTGCCGTGAATGACTCATACGCCTACGCTACGGTCGAGGACCGTTATGAGGGCTCCCCTCAGAACTTGGAGGTGTACAAGCCCCGGGAACACCATTGAATATGCTTGTGTTTCCGAGGAATGAGGTTCCCCATGTACGAATTCACCTTTCTGGAAGCAAGCTTGCATCTGCCCTTCAGTGATTTCCAGTGGGAGGTGTTTTCCTGGTTGCGCCTGGCGCCCTCGCAGCTCCATCCAAATGCGATCACGTTCGTGCGGGCATATGAGCTCGTATCTCCGTACCTCAAGGTCGGGGCCACGATACCTCTTTTCTTCTGTATCTTCCATCGGCAGAGACAGACGGTCGAGGGCCGGCACAGCTGGGTGTCCTTTAAGTAACCGAGGAGATTGTTTCGAGCTTACCTAGATTCTGTCCGTAATTTCAAATATCGGTACTTCGTCGTCAAGCCCATTACCCATGTGGTTGTCGACTCACTGTACGTCCGCGTGTTCAAGGAGAAAAATGGACGGCGGTAGGAGGTCCTAGAGTCGAAGTTTCCTTTGGAGTGGACGGAGGAGCATTTCAAAAGAAGCACGGACAATTACATAGTAAACCCTGGTTCGTTGGACGAAGAGGACCGGCTGGCCTACCAGAAGTTGGTCAAGTTTGTCTCTGGCTTCACCCCCATGAAACTGGTGACTTCGGACAGGAATTTTATCCGCGACGATTGCGGGGAGATTTTAAAGTAGGTCTGGTTTATAAAAACGAAAGCCCTCCTCGAGTGCGAGTCTGACGAAGAGGTTGTCCGGTTCTTAGGTATCGAACATCTCCTTCATTCGGGCCTCATCTATGTTTTCGTCGTTAGTTCGCTGACGTGTTTGTTTTTCTTTTGCAGGTAGGATGTCGAGCTTGGAAGAACGCGTGAAGAAGCTGGCGGCCACCAGAGGCCCGAAAAAGGCTGGCAAGGGGTGAGTCGTCCAGGTTCAGCAGATGCAAGGCCCCAACTCGACACCCAGAGGCTCGTCTTCTTCCGCCCAATGCTGCCAATCTCTGACGTCGCAGGGTTCCCCCAAGAGGCAGCGTGTTTGCGAGCCCGTGCATGTCAACCTCACCGATAACACGTCTTAGGAGAAGTATGTGCTCCCACCTTGCTTCCTGCATCCTGCTTTCTTCTCCGGAGCCAACTCCCCAACTGTGAGTGCTGTCGAGTTTAAGGCTATCTTGGGCGTTGACCGGACCGCGAGGAGGAAAGCCTTGTCGGAAGATATGGTCGCGATGATACGGGTCTTTGAGATGACTTTTGTCCTCAACGACGAGACCTGCCCCTCGACTGACCTGACCAAACTGTAGAATAACCTCGCATCTGTCGAGACTGAGATTAAAAAGCTGGCTATTGACCTTGACGAGTGCAAGAAGCAGAATGAGGCCCAGGTCAAGCTTCACGGGGAGATGGAGAGGAAGGTGAATGACGCTGACGAGGAGAGGAAGAATCTCCTAGCGAGGATTGTTGAGCTGGAGGCGACTGCCAGGCCTGTTGAAGATGAGATCGCCGAGGAGAAGCTCCTGACTTCTCTGGCTAACCTGGTATCAAAGATCCGGCTGCTCGAGCAGGATTGTCTAGGGCATGTCGAGGTGGGTTTTGCTGCCGCTGTGGAGCAGCTCCAGCTTATGAATCCTGGTGTCCAATTCATCACCGAGGGAACAGGCCCTTACCCCCAGATGGTCGAAGTTTGGGTGGTCTCTCCTAAAAACGAGGAGGAAGAAGAGGACCAAACCATGGCGGGCGATCAACCCGAGGGGGGTGTAGCCGTCTAGTTCTATTTTCTTTTGTTCAGCTTGTTTGGCCTGTGCGCCAATTTTGGTTATTGTTTAGATCGGCATGCGCACCGTGATTTTGTAAACTGACTTTTCCCCGACCTGCGTGCCCGAGGTTTGTAATGCTTTTTTGTACTGTTCGAACAATGGGCTTTTTCCCATTTTAATGCATTTCCTTTCATATCTTGTGTGTTCTATTTGTATGTTGACTATATATTTGTTATTTGTGTATTTTTATAAGTATTTGGGGCATTTGCTCGACGTTGTTGATCCTCGACGGTGTAAGGAACTGGTCTAGTGGTCGGAGTCGTATTCTGACCTTCGACGAAGTTAAGAGCTCGTTCGAGGTCGTAGCTCTGAGGTGTGAACTTCCCATTGCGAGCTGGGCACTCTGCCTAGTTGGTACGCCGATCGTAGAGCTCGGTAGAGGTGTCCTCGTCGGATCAAGGGTCCTCGCGCACACACAAAGCGGGCCCTTGTCTTTTTGTCTCGAGGTAGGGAGTCGTGCTTGTACATTAGTTCGCTCCCGTGGTCGCAACGTGGATAGGTCGCGGGCAGTGGTTACCTGTAGTACTGTTTAAGTTTTTTAGCGTTCCATGGTCGAGCAATTTCCTCCCCGTGCATATTTTTGAGGTAGTAGGTTCCCGTCCTTGTTTTCGCGCGGACGCGATAGAGGTCCTCCCAGTTCACAGAGAGCTTGCCTTCGCGCGAATATTTTTGGTTCCTTCGTAGGACTAGGGTGCCTATCTGAAATCCGCGTTTGATAACTTTGTTGTCATGGTCTAAAGTTATCTTCTGTTTGAGCGAGGCTTCGCGGAAGGATGCGCCTGACCGTATCTCTTCGACCAGGTCGAGCTCCTCCCTTAGGACCTCATCATTCATCTCCTCGTTGAGGGGAGATTCGGTCCTTCTTTAGGGTTCTCTTATTTCTACTGGGATTACCGCCTCGGTTCTGTAGGTCAGTCAGAATAGGGTTTCCCCGGTAGTCGAGTGTGGGGTCGTCCTATAGGCCCAGAGCACGCTATGCAGCTCTTCGACCCACTTTTTCTTGACATCACCCAGTCTTCGTTTCAGGCATCGCAGGATCACCCTGTTCGCGGCTTCGGCTTTCCCGTTTGTTTGCGGGTGCTCGACCAACGTAAAGTGTTGCTTCGTGCCCAGCTTGGTAACGAAGTCCTGAAAGTTCTTGTCGGTAAATTGTGTCCCATTGTCAGTGACGATTGCTTAGGGGACGCCGAACCGGGCAAGTATATTCCTCTTGTAGAAACGGAGTATGTTGTGGGCCGTGATTTTGGCCAAGGCTTCGGCCTCTATCCACTTAGTGAAGTAGTCGACGTCGATAATTAGGTACTTGTTTTGGTACGACCCTGTGGTGAAAGGACCGAGGATGTCCATTCTCCACCAGGCAAATGGCCACGGGGATGAAAGTGTTTTGAGCTCGCTGGGCGTGGCTAAGTGTATGTCCCAGTTTCGGTGGCATTTATCACATTTCTTGACGTGCTCCTTGGCATCTTGCTGCATGGTGGGCCAGTAGTACCCTGTTCACAATGCTTTACGGGCTAATGACCGTCTGCCGAGGTGTTGCGTATTGATCCCTTCGTGGATCTCCTGGAGTATGTCGGGGGCTTTAGACTCCTCGACGCACCTAAGGTGGGGGATCGAAAAGTCACGCCGGTATAACTTGTCCTCGACGATGGTATATAAGCAGGCGCGTCGCCTGACCACTCTGGCCTCCTTGGGGTCGTCGGGTAGTTTTCCCGTTCCGAGGTAGTCGTATACCGGGGTCATCCAACAGTGGTTGTAACGCCCCGATTTGTTTAATTGTGTTTATTTATTTCATTTATGTGAATTTTGTGAAATGTGTGGATTTATTGTATTTTACCAGCTAATTGAGCTAATTGGTTAATTTCTCTAGTAGATAAAATATTTGTATTAAATTATTATTTCTTTTCAACTTTTATTTCCCGAAATATATTTCATCGGTATGTTTATGTTTTATAGCATTTTAGAGAGCGTTTGCGGGGTATTTGAGAGTAGGGGCATTTTAGTCATTTTATATTATATTTTTATAACTTAGAAAGAAAAGATATAGAAATAGAAAGGAGAGAAAAAAAATAGAGAGAAAGAAATAGGAAAGGGAAAAAGAGAAGAAGGAAAAAGAAGAGAAGAGAAAAAGAGAGAAAAAGAGGAAAAGCTAGGTTGGATCAAAAATCAACTTCTAGAATCGATTTAATCGGGTAAGGGTGTGAAATTCAATTATTCTATGCATGTGTATGATTATGTATGTGCTTGTGTTGTTGATTTTGGAATGTATGAAAATTTAGAGCAAAAATCATAATGTTTAGAAATTGGTAGAATTGGATCCAAATGTGTCTAAACTCATGTTGTTGTGTTCTTTGTTGTTTATACATGTTGGATATGTATTGTTATACCTCAAATTGGTGTTTTCATGAGTTTGGATGATGATTTGGAGGGTTTTGGGTGTGAAACCCATAACAGCAAGAACATGCAGATTTTTCTGGTTATTGCCCAGGTCATACGCGTATGGGGCATGTTCATACGCGTATGGGCCTTGGCAATACGCGTATCATGGGCGAGTTTTGGGGTCAATACGCGTATGGGATGGGCCAATACACGTATGGGATGTCTCTTTTCCCGGCCATCTGGTGAGATGCGTATTGTACGCGTACGAGGGTTTTTCCATACGCGAATGACAGGGGCCATACGCGTATGGGCAGGAGAATGTGAAAATGGGACTTTTCAAAATATCGTTTTCGTTTTCTTTCGTAACTTGGGTTCCGTTTATCCGATTTTTACATTCTTGGTATCGTTGGAAAGCTATCGAACCGTACTATACGGTTATGATGATTTGGAAGTGGTTAGCCGATCAAATTGTGTCGTTATTTGGAATAGTGTCATTTTGTTGACTTTTACCGTGTTAATTAAGTGTAATTGATGTGTATCGTGTAATGTGCTTTTAATATGGACATCGTATGACTTGTGTGATGTTATATGAGGTGAATGCATGTGATGACATGTTGTGGTGATGAATTGGGGCCGAAAGGCAAATAAATGCAATGTGTTGTATTTGGTTATATATGCATGTTTATAGTTGCATATATGTTCGAAGATGCATTGGTTGTCATGAGTTCTTGTATGCTGAGCATCATGATATGCATTGTTGTGACGTCCTGAGTGACGGTTTGATTCCTGAGAGAATCTGCTATAACATCGTGAGCCTTAAAAATAAGAGGTATGAATAGCCTTAAAAATAAGAGGACCGAAAGCGATGGTTATAGACGATCGTGTGCCCATGTGGGGTGTGAGCGATCGGATCGTGAGCCTTATACAAAGAGGACTGCAAGCGATCCATAAACGTCGTGAGCCTTATACAAAGAGGACTGCAAGCGACGGGTGAACATCGTTGGCCCGAAGGGGTGTTACTTGTAGTAACAAGCGATGGTTCCAATAGTTCCTGAGTGGACTGGTAATGATGGAGTCGGTACCGCATATGCATTTGCATAGAGTCGTTGTGTCGGTCTCTTTGCATCTGCATGAATTATGATTGCATCGTTTATATTTGGAAAATCATGATTTAATTGATTATGTGTGAAGCATTGGGGTATGCATTGTGACAAATGTATTGTGCAGGATTAATATGCAATCGGGAACGGAGTAATTATGTGATTGAGCTTGTGATAACATTTGTGAATTGATGTGCATTCGGGTTAAATGCATTGAATTATGAATGATATGTTTTGTGTATAAATATATGCATTATGTGTGAATATGTGATTATGTGAATATAATCTATATATATGCTTTATGTGTTGGCATGTGATTATTGTGGTGATAATACTTGATATGTGTATTTGTATGTCGACATATATAATTATACGCATTTATATTATGATTGTGTTTCTCACCCTTCTGCTGTTTTATAATGCTCTATGAGGCATTGCAGATTAGAGTTGCTGGAGGTCTTTTTGTGAAGCTTTGGACTTCATTCTTTTGTCGGTCGGCTCTGATATGTGACACCGGGTAGTTGGGGAGTCCGTTTGTGATATTTGTGCATTATGTATATATATATCTTTTGGCTTGTGTATGTACAACTTGATGTATGACAAACTTTTCATGATATATATATATATATATATATATATATATATATATATATATATGATATTCAATTTTAGATTTTCCGCTTTTATTCTAAAATCTGAAATGTGGGTGTAAGGAACTGAGTTCCTCTGTTGTTGCTACCCCACTGTTGCATATCTTTATGAGCAGGTGTTGTATGATTTGTTTCAATATGATGTGATTCTCCCCGTCTATGCCATGATAAGTTAAATATACTCTGATGAAATTTTGAATTTTCTTTTACTGCTTTATTTAATTGTGGGTATAGAATTGGGGGTGTTACATTAAGTGGTATCAGAGCCAGTCCGTGTCAGTTGTGTCAGTCCTTGTCGGTCTTGGTGTTTGGACGAGCTGTTTGTTTGACCATAAGTGCTGTTATTGGAAATGAACAGAATATGGCTGGAAGGAATGACGCTGCTTTGGCTGCTGCTATGCACGCTATGGCTCGTGCTGTGCAGGGTGCACCTAATGCTGCAGGTAATGATGAGTTCAGGAAAAACAAACCGCTTGTCTTCAAAGGAAGATATGATCCTGATGGTGCTCAGATATGGCTGAAAGAGATTGAAAGAATTTTCTGAGTGATGGATTGTACTGAGGATCAGAAAGTGAGACTGGGTACTCATATGTTACTGGAAGAAGCTGATGACTGGTGGGTTAGTACACGTCATGTGTTGGAAGCTGCAGAGGAAGAGATCACTTGGACTGTGCTTAGCATTGAGTTTCTGAGGAAGTATTTTCCTGAAGATGTAAGAGGAAAGAAGGAAATTGAGTTCTTGGAGTTGAAACAAGGTAGTATGTCTGTTGTTGATTATACTGCTAAGTTTGTGGAACTTGTGCAGTTTTATCCTCATTATGCTGAAGCGACCACGGAATTTTCCAAGTGTGTTAAGTTTGAGAACGGATTGCATCCTGAGATAAAGCAGGCAATCGGTTATCAAAGGATTCGGAGGTTTTCTGATTTGGTGGATTGTTGTAGGATTTATGAGGAGGATAGTAAGGCTCGTTCTACTCATTACAAGAGTGTGAATGACAGGAAAGGGAAACAACAGTCTCGTAGTGGTCCTTATGTGACACCCGCTGACAATGGTAAGCGTAGGGGTAACTTTGAGAAAAAGGCAAGTGGTGGGGGAATGTCTAATCCTTCGAGATGTTACAAGTGTGATGAAATAGGACATATTCAGTTTGATTGTGGGAAGAATAAACTGAAATGTTCCAATTGTGGAGGTTCGGGACATGTCACAGCTGATTGTAAGAACAATGTGGTGAAGTGTTTCAACTGTGGTGAAACAGGTCATATTAGTACGAGGTGTACGAAACCAAAGCAAGCTTAGGCTGGTGGGAAGGTTTTTGCATTGGCAGGAACTGAGACTTCAAGTGCAGATCGTTTGATTAAAGGTACTTGTTTTATTAATAGTACGCCTTTAATTGATATTATCGGTACTAGAGCGACTCATTCGTTTATTTCGTATGAGTGCGCGAAGCGTTTGAATTTGTTGTTGTTTTCTTGGGGTGGTGAGACGGTTATCGATACTTCTGCTTAGGGGTCGGTAATTACTTCTTTGGTTTGTTTAAATTGTTCTTTGACCATTTATGGTAAAGACTTGTGATGGTTTTGGTGTGTTTGCAGTTAGAGGGGTTAGAATGAGATGAGTGGGGGAGGAGCTGGTACTTCTCCATGTTGCTTCAGGTGTAGAGCACTGGCTCAGTGTGTTGTGAATTACAAGACTATATGGGTGGTTCCCGGTTCAAGACGGGATGTAGAAGTAGGGTTTACGTCAACTAAGGGTTTGTGCCTTAGGTAGTTTTGTGCACAGGATGTAAGGAATGCTATTATAGTTTGGTGGAGACAGTTTATGCCCCATCATGGTTGTCGGCTGTCTATTGACAAATTGAGGAACTGATCACCCTTAATCTCTTGTTGATAGCAGACGGGAATTATGTTGGATGGAATAGACGTGTCTGTCCAGCTTTAATAGTGTGTGCAATGGATTATTTGGATTTAAGAAAATGGTTACGGATTGTTTTGATGAGTTGATGAAGATTCTAATATCGGAAGATGAGACGGATTAGAGGTTTTAATATGTTGGTCAGGTTGGGAAGTCATTGAGAGAGAATGATTGGGTTTTATTTAAGGACTGTTTCTCAGAGCGTAGAGATTGAACTAAATTGGACGAAGGTGAATAGTTGAGGTTTATATCTGCTAAGTAAGTAGGAAACTCTTAGTAGATGGGACTAAGATGTTGGTCTTGTTTATGGTGACAGTATTCTGGAAATTGGCAAGAAAGTCACAGTGATAGGCCGTCAGTGATGCATGGTTTTCAGATGTGTTTTTGGATGAAACATTAGTGTGTTGACTTGAAGAGGTCCATCATGGTGGGTAAGGAAAAATATGATAGCAGGAGGTTGCGTGTTAACCAGTGAGTAGTATGGAAATTTGCGGTTGTGTTTTGAATAGCTTGAGTTTTGAATTGTGACGAATCGCAAACGATTTGAAATTTCTTGATGGTATTGAAATTATGGAAATCTTGAGAAAACCCTTAGGTGTGGATGTAATATTTGAGAGTTCCTTTTGGTTGGTTGTTGCAATAGGTTGTAATTTGGATTGTCAAGAGAAGAAATTGTGTATAGACTACGGACAGTGGTATAGGGTGACGGTTGAGAATAAGTGTTCATTTTCAGAATTAAGTAACTGGAATAGTTTGGTTGAGTTTGATTAGAATTACAATTGTTGGAATGTTTGATAAGAGTGGTGATTTGTTTGAATTGAGGCTTTGATCAACTTTATGTGACGGGTTATTTTTGTTATCGTCGGAAGTAGATGCGGTGTTACTATGAGAGGCTCCGAAGTTAGTTAAGGTGATTAGAAACCTTTTTTTTTGGACTTTTGCTGGTTATTACCGAAGGGTGGGGGAGGCTTTTCCAAGATTAGCGTTTTCGTTACTTCAATTGACTTGCAAAGGGGAAGTCGATTGTTTGGGATGCATCTTTGATGAGTATAGTCGGTGTGTTAATGCCAGAGAGTAAAGTCGTGGCTTATGTCTTTCGACATTTGAGGATTTGTGGAAAGATCAATACCATTGTGGAATTGGAATTGGTTGCAGTTGTATTATGTTGGAATATTGGAAGTATTATCTTTATGATTCTAGATTCGAAGTGTTTGGTAATTACAAGAATATTGAGTACTGGTTTGGTCTGAAGGAATAAAGACAATGAGGATGATTAGGATTCGTGGCGAGTTATGAATTGATTTGGGGTTATCCTTGGGGAAAGGTTGTTGTTGTGCCTGATGTGTAAGTCGAAAATCTTTATGCATGTCTGTTTTACTGGTCAGAATGTTGGAATTATTTGAGCAGTTCAGAGGCTTGTGTCTAGTGTGGGAGAGAACACAGTAGAGAGTGTGGTTGGATATATTGGCAGTGATAAGTGATTTTGGTAGATATGAGAAAGAGTTAGGTTTTGGACGTGAGATTGATAGTCTTGATGGTTTCGGTTAATTAGAGTGCGCAACGGAAGCGTGATGTGGCACATTTTGTATTTGAGAGTGAACCTGTGAGTTTTTGCTTGTGTATTCTTTGAGTTGTGAGTTGGTCGTCAAGAGCATTGTATGGGCTTTGCGTCTTGTCGTTGTTATTACTGTTGTTAGCAAGGTGGTTTGTCAGTTGTGTTATTCGTAGTGTACTTTTGGTTGATCTAATGTTTGTTGGTCGGATGCGAGAGCCGTGTCTGGAGTTGTTGGTATCGGTTATATTTTCGAGGACGAAAATGTCTAAGTGGGGGAGAATTGTAACGCCCCGATTTGTTTAATTGTGTTTATTTATTTCATTTATGTGAATTTTGTGAAATGTGTGGATTTATTGTATTTTACCTGCTAATTGAGCTAATTGGTTAATTTCTCTGGTAGATAAAATATTTGTATTAAATTATTATTTCTTTTCAACTTTTCTTTCCCGAAATATATTTCATCGGTATGTTTATGTTTTATAGCATTTTAGAGAGCGTTTGCGGGGTATTTGAGAGTAGGGGCATTTTAGTCATTTTATATTATATTTTTATAACTTAGAAAGAAAAGAGATAGAAATAGAAAGGAGAGAAAAAAAATAGAGAGAAAGAAATAGGAAGGGGAAAAAGAGAAGAAGGAAAAAGAAGAGAAGAGAAAAAGAGAGAAAAAGAGGAAAAGGTAGGTTGGATCAAAAATCAACTTCTAGAATCGATTTAATCGGGCAAGGGTGTGAAATTCAATTATTCTATGCATGTGTATGATTATGTATGTGCTTGTGTTGTTGATTTTGGAATGTATGAAAATTTAGAGCAAAAATCATAATGTTTAGAAATTGGTAGAATTGGATCCAAATGTGTCTAAACTCATGTTGTTGTGTTCTTTGTTGTTTATACATGTTGGATATGTATTGTTATACCTCAAATTGGTGTTTTCATGAGTTTGGATGATGATTTGGAGGGTTTTGGGCGTGAAACCCGTAACAGCAAGAACATGCAGATTTTTCTGGTTTTTGCCCAGGTCATACGCGTATGGGGCATGTTCATACGCGTATGGGCCTTGGCAATACGCGTATCATGGGCGGGTTTTGGGGTCAATACGTGTATGGGATGTGCCAATACGTGTATGGGATGTCTCTTTTCCCGGCAATCTGGTGAGATGCGTATTGTACGCGTACGAGGGTTTTTCCATACGCGTATGACAGGGGCCATACGCATATGGGCAGGAGAATGTGAAAATGGGACTTTTCAAAATATCGTTTTCGTTTTCTTTCGTAACTTGGGTTCCGTTTATCCGATTTTTACATTCTTGGTATCGTTGGAAATCTATCGAGCCGTACTATACGGTTATGATGATTTGGAAGTGGTTAGCCGATTAAATTGTGTCGGTATTTGGAATAGTGTCGTTTTGTCGACTTTTACCGTGTTAATTAAGTGTAATTGATGTGTATCATGTAATGTGCTGTTAATATGGACATCGTATGACTTGTGTGATGTTATATGAGGTGAGTGCATGTGATGACATGTTGTGGTGATGAATTGGGGCCGAAAGGCAAATAAATGCAATGTGTTGTATTTGGTTATATATGCATGTTTATAGTTGCATATATGTGCGAAGATGCATTGGTTGTCATGAGTTCTTGTATGCTGAGCATCATGATATGCATTGTTGTGACGTCCTGAGTGACGGTTTGATTCCTGAGAGAATCTGCTATAACATCGTGAGCCTTAAAAATAAGAGGTATGAATAGCCTTAAAAATAAGAGGACCGAAAGCGATGGTTATAGACGATCGTGTGCGCATGTGGGGTATGAGCGATCGGATCGTGAGCCTTATACAAAGAGGACTGCAAGCGATCCATAAACGTCGTGAGCCTTATACAAAGAGGACTGCAAGCGACGGGTGAACATCGTTGGCCCGACGGGGTGTTACTTGTAGTAACAAGCGATGGTTCCAATAGTTCCTGAGTGGACTGGTAATGATGGAGTCGGTACCGCATATGCATTTGCATAGAGTAGTTGTATCGGTCTCTTTGCATCTGCATGAATTATGATTGCATCGTTTATATGTGGAAAGTCATGATTTAATTGATTATGTGTGAAGCATTGGGGTATGCATTATGACAAATGTATTGTGCAGGATTAATATGCAATCGGGAACGGAGTAATTATGTGATTGAGCTTGTGATAACATTTGTGAATTGATGTGCATTCGGGTTAAATGCATTGAATTATGAATGATATGTTTTGTGTATAAATATATGCATTATGTGTGAATGTGTGATTATGTGAATATAATCTATATATATGCTTTATGTGTTGGCATGTGATTATTGTGGTGAGAATACTTGATATGTGTATTTGTATGTCGACATATATAATTATACGCATTTATATTATGATTGTGTTTCTCACCCTTCTGCTGTTTTATAATGCTCTATGAGGCATTGCAGATTAGAGTTGCTGGAGGTCTTTTTGTGAAGCTTAGGACTTCATTCTTTTGTCGGTCGGCTCTGATATGTGACACCGGGTAGTTGGGGAGTCCGTTTGTGATATTTGTGCATTATGTATATATATATCTTTTGGCTTGTGCATGTACAACTTGATGTATGACAAACTTTTCATGATATATATATATATATATATATGATATTCAGTTTTAGATTTTCCGCTTTTATTCTAAAATCTGAAATGTGGGTGTAAGGAACTGGGTTCCTCTGTTGATTGCTACCCCACTGTTGCATATCTTTATGAGCAGGTGTTGTATGATTTGTTTCAATATGATGTGATTCTCCCCGTCTATGCCATGATAAGTTAAATATACTCTGATGAAATTTTGAATTTTCTTTTACTGCTTTATTTAATTGTGGGTATAGAATTGGGGGTGTTACAGTGGTCGTCTCCAATGGTGTGCATGTTGGTGGTCGAGATGGACTTCTCGATGCTCGGACGCGGAAGCACCTCTTGGATGACGGATTTGTTCCCGCCTTTTTTCTTGGTACTCGACAGCTTTGATAGAACGTCTACCCGAGTATTGTGCTCGCGCGGGACATGACTTACTTTCGTCGAGACGAATTTTTTCATCCTCTCTTTTACTAAGGCCAGGTACTCGATGAGGTTGTCATTCTTGGCTTGGTACTCTCCCTATACCTGGGAGGCCACGAGTTGGGAGTCGGTGAATATTTTTACTTCTTTGGTGCCGAGGTCCTCGGCTAGTCGTAGTCCCGCAAGGAAAACCTCGTATTCGGCCTGGTTGTTTGACGTTGGGAAGGACAATGTGAGGGAAACCTCGATCAGGATGCTTTCCTCGTTCTCTAGGATGATGCCCGCTCCATTTCCCGTCGAGCTGGATGCCCCGTCGACGTAGATCGTCCATTTTTGGGATCCGTCGGCCGAAGGTTCCGGGATGGTCATATCCACGACGAAGTCGTCTAGCACTTAAGCTTTTAGGGACTTTCTACACTCATATTGGACGTCAAACTTGGAGAGTTCGAGCGACCATTTGAGCATCCTGCCCGCCATATCAGGTTGGCCGAGGAGTTGTCTCACGGGTTGGTTCGTCCTCACCACGATTGTGTGGACCAAGAAGTAGTGTCGCAGACTCCTGGCCATGGTAATGAGGGCTAGAGCGACCTTTTTGATCTGCTGGTATCTAATTTCGGGGCCTTGGAGGGCTTTACTGGTGAAGTAAATCGGCTTCTGCCCGTCGGGGGTCTCCCGGATTAGAGTCGCACTGATCGCTTCACTCATGATGGCTAGGTACAGGTACAATGTCTCCCCGTCTCCTAGTCACGAGAGGACCGGGGGTTGCGAGAGGACTTGTTTGAGGTGGAGGAGTGTTTGTTCTCACTCCTCGGTCCACTTGAACGTGGCCTCTTTGCGTAGGAGTTTGAAAAATGGAAGTGTGTATTGCTCCGATTTAGCCACGAAGCGGGATAGCGAGGTGAGTATCCCGTTCAGCGATTGTATCAATTTCTTTGAGTTCGGCGTCGGAAATTCGGAGAACGCCCTACTCTTGTTGGGGTTTGCCTCGATCCCTCGTTCCATGAGGTAGAAATCGAGGAACTTTCTTGCTCGGACGCCGAAAGTGCATTTCTCCGGGTTGAACCTCATTTTGCATCTCTTTGCCGTGTCGAACACCCTTTTGAGGTGGGCGGTGTGGTCGACCTCTTCTTGTGATTTTACAATCATGTCATCCATGTAGACCTCGAGCATGTCGCCATTCTCTCCCCTAAAGACTTGGTTCATCATAAGTTGGTAGGTCGCACCATCGTTTTTCAGACTGAATGGCATTACATTGTAGTAGTAGTTGCCCGACTCGGTCATGAAAACGGTGTGTTGCTTATCGGCCTTTGCCATAGGGATTTGATTGTATCCCGAGTATGCGTCCATGAACGACAACAATTTAAAACCTACAGAATTGTCGACCAGTTTGTCGATGTTAGGTAGTGGATAAGCATATTTCGGGCACGCCCGGTTAAGGTCGGTGTAATCAACGCACATTCTCCATTTTCCATTATTATTTTTAATAAGTACAACGTTGGACAGCTAGGTTGTGTACCAGGCTTCTGAAATAAAATTTGCCTCTAAGAGGTCTTTTACAACTTTTTCAGCAACCTCCGATTTCTTGGGAGACTGCCTACGCCTACGTTGTACTACAACCCTAGCGGCTAGATCTATTGTAAGTTAATGGCAGGCCACATCTGGGTCAAGGTCGGACATCTCTCCAGCGCTCCATGCGAACAGGTTAGCGTTCTCCCTGAGGCAGGCCTTCAGCTGCTTCCTCGTTAGGTTGGGGAGTCCTGTTCCGATCTTCACCTTCCTGTCTGGGTCATCCCTGAGAGTGATGATCTCAAAGTCTCCATCTGGAATGGGGCGTATGGGGTGGAGAGGCTGCCCGTTGCCTTCGGCTCGAGGGATGTGAACAGCTACCTCGTCCTGCTCTTGCTCGTCGGGGAAACGGCCGTCGAGGTCGACCGCGTTGAAGCGTGGGAGTGGCTTCTGCTCCATGTCTGGGGTTGGCTTCTCCGCGGTCTTGGACTTGATGTTGATCGAGTTCAGACCCTTGTTTGCGGCCTTGAAGCATCTCCTGCCATCTTCAATATCCCCGTTGAGGGTGACGACCCGACCTCTGGTCGTGTAGTACTTCATCTTCAGATGGACTGTAGATGGTACCGCTGTGAGTTCGGCCTGAGTCGGTCTTCCCAGGATGCATTAATACAGAGAAGGGCACTCTACCACCAGGAAGCGTACCTTAACTTGTCGAACAGTGTCGTCGTTCCCGAAAGTGACCATCAGCTCGACATAGCCCCACGGTCTGGTGGTGGTGCCGTTGAAACAATGGAGGTCTGAGCCCATGTACGGGGTCAGATGTGTTTCATTGAGCTGGAGGGTCTCGAAGAGATGGGCATACATGATGTCCACCGAACTTCCTTGGTCGACCAAGATTCGGCGGACACCAAAGTTCGCCATCTGCGCCCTGATCAGGAGGGGGATGTTGGAGTTGGGGGCGCCGCCCAACAATTCTTCGAGGTAGAAGGTGATTAGGTTCGACCTTCCCTGGAGCTTCTCAAAAGTTACGGTCTGCGCCGAGATCGTCTCTATAAGCTCGTCGAACTTCCGCTTGATCGACCCCACCGAGACCTTGTTGAACCCCCCTAGATATGGCCATGGCGGCGGGGAAACTCTCCCATGGGCTACGAGCGGTCACAGGGATGTCGGACTCGCTGGGAAAGTAGAAGTCCTCTGGTCGGGTGACACACAGGGAGACTTGTAGTCCGTTCTCGCCGGGGGATGGGGTCGCCTCCTCGACCTTTTTCGTCTCCCGGGTCTCTTGTCGGGGGGAATCGTTCCTCTTCGTGTACTGCTTGAGGTGCCCCTCTTTAATCAAGATTTCTATTGCATCCTTAAGGTGGATGCAATACTCTGTGACATGCACATGGCTCCTGTGGAACCTGCAGTACTTGAACTTGTCAATGTTTGGTTTAGGGAGTGTTGCGGTGAGAATCGGATATCAAGCTATTAGTTAACTTGAATCACACATCTTTGAAATTCACCACCGAGCTTTGATTTATCCAAAGGAAAGGGTAAAGATCGGAAAACCCTAAGTGCGCTATGTAGGAACACAGCTCAGAGATCTAAGGTTCGGGGGTTGGTTATACCTAGGAAAGGTGTTAGCATCCTAAGTATCTGTAGTACTCTACAGGAACCTCTTGTTAGTATTTGTGTTATGTTAAAGTTTGCTTGCTAAGAGAAATGTTCTAAGGTAAAGACCTAGGGGTATGTACACTAAGTATGCTCGCCAAGACATCGCATCTCGTGCATGCGTATCCTGACAAGAATGGAATCAGAGCATTCATAGTTCCCCTCACTATGGGGTAAAAGGGTGTAAAAGAAAACGTGTAATCCAAGAAGGCATTGGATGTAAAGGAAAAATGTGGAAAAAGAAAACGGTAGGAAAAAGAAAAGGTAGGAAAAAGAAAAGGTAGCTCGCTAGGATCTCGCAATCCTATGCCTACGTATTCTCAAGAGGTACTATGAGAAATCAGAGCGTCCGTAGTTCACCTAACTAAGGGTGAAGGAGGAACCATTGACTATAGCCAAAGTTCCAAGGGGGAATGAGTATGAGCTCATGTAGAGTTTAAGAAACTCTCTAAGTCTAAGTTGTGATGGGTGAAAGTGAATACTCAAAGTGATGAGTCTCACATAGAGTCCAAGAACTCTAACTTAATTCTAAGTTATAAGATTGAATGGCTAAAGGGAAACTGGCTATGACTATGAGGTCAAAGCCTACCTATGACTATGAGGTCAAGGTTTGATTATGAGCTATCTATGACTTTGAGGTCAATAGAAAGACTTTCCTTTGGAAGGAGGGGAGAATAACAACTTATTAACAAGAAAGTTACAAGTGATTATGAGATTAAATGGACAATATAAATTCAAGAATTCAAAGAAGATTTGTAACAATTAAGCAATGATCAAAACTCAAAAGTAAAGTTCAACATTCATGTATAGTATGTGATAGTGTGATAATTCACAACAATTATAAACACAAGATGTACCTATATGTGATAAAGAAATCATCCAAGTGTTAAACCAAAGGCAAGGCAAAAGACTCAATGATAAAGCTAAATAAAACCTTCTCAGAAACAACTCCCTCGTGTATCAAAAATTATCACAAGAAATCTTAAGAAAAGGTGATTTTTGAGTGTAGCGCAAAATTTAAATGAAAAAAAGTCTTATATATGTTCTTTATGAATTTTTAATTTAATGTAAAATAAAATAAAGTTAAATTAAATCATGGAAAAAAAACTAAATTAAGCAATAAAGAACAAATATGTTTTTTTTTGGAATTTTGGGTTTAGGTACAATATTTTAAATTAATTAAAGTAAGAAGAAAAGAAATAAAATACTTTTTAAATTAAAATACAAAGCGGGGTGCATAATGAGTTCCACTCAGGCCAGAGACACACTTGGTGCGCATGGCCCCTCAATATTGGGATGCAAGAAGCAATTCGCTAGGCCTAATTACACATCAAAACAGAAAAAAGAAGGAGAAAATAAAATAAAAAGGGGACTGGGGCGAGGGGGATTCGAACCCCAACCACTTAGGTTAACGCGCATGTCACTTACCACTGGGGTGGCCATACATCCAATGTATGAGCCAACCCCATAAATACTTAATCCCTCATGCGTTAAAACACACACAAAAAAACAATGCTACCATATGCTAGTGACTTCTCCAATCAGTCACCTCCCTTTTTGCTCAATCATCTTCAACTCAATCCTTGACCAAAAATCACATAACAATATACCAATTTGTAGAGCTCAAGTAGTAGAGTAACATCAAGCCTTTAGTTACATAAAATGAAGATAGGAACTTGGAGAAAAAGTGACATGAAGTTCTGGTTTTCAAGGATTGATATTGACCAACTAGTGTCAAACTGCCTATCTCAGACTCAAACCTCTATCCATGTTTGATGGCCAAACAGATTTGAATGTAAATGCAAAAAACTTAAACATCATTTGGTGTTAACTTAGCACAAGTAGCAGCAAAACAAGTTAAGACAAGGATGTGAACAATGTAGCAACATAACACCAGAATAGTTGTGCTTGGTAAGGAAAACATAGCTTCATCATGCTTTGGAGACAAATGCATATCTGTTAATAATTTTCATGCCACTTAACATAGAAAATGAGCAAGAAAAATGTGGTATCCTCCCATATTGACAGTGTCAAAGACACATTGTGTGGACTAAAACTTTGAAACAAAATGAACATGCATCTTTGAATGGCATTAAAACCACTTCCTATCTCAACACAACTCATACAAGTTCTTGATGAAAATTGTTAGAGCTCAAACATGGTATCAGAATATCACACAAGCATAGTCTTAAGTCAATGTTACAAATGTCAAATCTATACATAGGGTCACTCAACTCAAAATATCAAAGAATAAATTACATGGTCATGGCATGGTAATCATATAGCTATCAGTGTGAAAAATTTGTTAAGACACTCATATCCATCAATAATTTAGGCATGCAAGTTCTATTATAGAGGCAAAAACATCCCTGAATCATGGAAAAACAACTTGAACATACATGGCCAATCTATACATAACAGTTGAGAACACATAAAGCACAAGCAGCATCATACTTAGCATAACTCCAAACCAAATCCTTCATGTCATCTAAACCAAAACTAACATAACATGGACAGCTCAAAAACATCTTTAAACATGCACATCTTGAAATACACACCCTTGAATCATGGCAGTGTAGGGCCAGAACAAAAATCAGGATAACAGTTATGCCTATGGCTCAAAGCATGGAAAGCAAAAGACATCATATATTCAGTTTGTTAGCATGAGTCCGGACCAAACTTTTCATGTTGTTTACAGATAATGGTTTAAAACTAGGCATGCTGATATGAACAAAACATTTTCAAGGATTTTCAGTGTTAACAAGTTTACATGAACTCAATTCACATGACCACTTGATTAAAATGCAAGAAAAGCAAACAATCATCATGGCAGCAACATAGTCATAACATGGTGAGCACATAAGCTAAGAATTATTAATAGGAGAGCAATGAACATAACAGAACTTAGTTACCACAATGATTTCAACAAAGCCTTTATGTTATTCAAACCAAAACTACATGATATGGACAAATGGTTCAAAACAGTTTCAAATTCACAATCATAAATACAAAATATCTCAAGTCAACAGCAGTGAACAAAATTCTGACAAAGATCTCACATGTTCTTATTCAAGCAATAGCATGCAAGCATCAACAAAATAGTTACATGATTGTGGTATTATAGCACCAAGTACTGGCAGTGCTAAATAATAAAGAGGTCACATGAACTTAACAACAAACTGCACCATTCCCTCCACAACTGACATTTTCATGTAACAATATTAAAGATTCAAACTTACTTTCCATGAGGTCACCAAAAAGTAAGGCTTCCACAACAAAACAGCAAAGTGCTCATTTGAGCATAGTTATGGTCATGGCATCTCAAGCATGACATTGTGAAATAAGAGACAGTGAGAACAAGAGATATAGATCATGACAGTCCAACAAACTACATTTGCTCAGATAAAACTACTTAAAGGGACAATCACAATATGAAACTGCTAACACATGGATGTTACAAACCAACAACTATCAGTGCACAATATGGATGAACACACTAATAACACCAACATTCAGTACAACCTAAAGTATGAGATGATCATGGCAGTTAGTTTAAATAGCATGAGTATGGTTGATGAGAATGGAAGAAAAAAATACCTAGTGGAATATGTCCATTACACCCTCAAAATGTGAACTTCTCCAACCAACAACACCCTGCAATGCACTCCTCTTTCTCCTTCTCGCTTGCCAAGCTTGAACTCAGAGACTTTTAGAGTTTTTATGTGAAAAGTATTGATACAAAGTGAGAACCAAGCCCTATTTATAGGAAAAGGTTGAGGACTCAAGGTATGGTGAGAATGGCACATTTTGCGAACTTTGCCCTCCTTGGAGGTTTTTCATCGTGTGAGTTGTTTCTTGCTGAACCAAAATCTTCCAAGATTTATGATCATTGATAGGGTTAGGTCTGAGAAATGAGGGTGATGGGATTGGACCAAAGCTCCATGAATAAACAATGCTTTTGTCTTGGAAAAGTTTCTTTCACCTCTTTGTCAAGTTGTCTTACCTTTGCATAATTATGTTATTTTAATGCAAACCACTTGCAAATTCGTGGAACAGGTTTAACCATCACTAAATATACTTTTAGAACTCAGAAATGTGAAGCTTTGGTGATTAGGAGAGGTTTTGGACCATTATGCAAAAGTTGGTTGCTTGAAAATCAAGAAATGAACCCCTAACTTTGAAGCTTCGAATCTCTCAGCTCACTCAAAGGATTGAGGAGTTCTAGTACTTTTTGGAAAGCCCCAAATGTCCTCTACAACTTTCATGTTCAAAATTGTTTGATTTGAAGCTTGGAACCAGGTGGAAAATTGAGTTAAAGTTGTGTGAAAACTAAGGTGAAAAAGCTGAAAATTTCACTAAGTCCCAAAGGCAACTTATCTTCCAAGTCTCATAACTTAAAAACCGTGCATTTTTTGAAGAGGGGTCCTCTTATACACTTTGAAGATCATGGAAAGAGCTTCCATTTTAGCTTTGAATCACTCAATTTGGATGTGTGGTTTGAATGTTATGACTGTTTCAATTTTTGCACAAGAGGGGAATTTTACACAATTGAAAAGTTACAAAGACCAAACCTTGCTTCCTTTGCAAGAAACTCTTCAAACTTGGTCTCTCATGCCTTAACTCATCAATGAGACATGTCATGATGGATTGAGGACTTGGATGTTTCATTTTGGATTAAAATCTCAAAGGTTAGCGCCTTAGTCAAAACCCTAATTTCACTTGTGAATGCGCTTGAATGATCTCTGATGATCTTGCTTTTTCAATCACATCTAAGGCTCATAGATAGTCTCTAGGGATGTCTACTACCACATGGAGTCATGTCCCAGGGTTTGAGAACAACTCTTGATCAAAAGCAAAGGCCATGATTGCCTTGTCATGACAAAACCCTAATTGGAGGCAGGGTGAAGTTGTGGCTCAATGCACTTGGTGATGAGAGCCAGCCACACTTGAATTTTTGTTGAGTAAGACCTCTAGGATGTAGGTGAGATCACATGTTTGCATTTGGAGCCTTAATTGTCTTTCTCTCTTTGAATCATATGAGAGCTTGGCTTAGGAGACTTTGCCCTCCTCTTGGTATAAGTCCTGGCTTTTCACAGAAGAAACAAACTTGCAAAATGAAATGGTTAGTTAACAATGCATAGATGATTGAACCTAAATGTCAATGCAAGATGTTATGACATATAAGGGGGAAAATTTGGGGTACACCTCCTTTCTAGAATTCCGAGTTGATGCACTCGGTCGGGATGGGCTCGCGGGGAGTGGTGAGTAGCTTGTACTCAGTGAATTGGCATGCTGGTCCCCTCGGCTCTCAAGAGTCTCGGGGACGGTCTTCTCTCCTTCTTTCCCCGCCTCGTCGGGGGCGGTGAAGTCCTCGTGCCTGGAGCTTCTGGGGCCCTCTTGATTCTGCGAGTTGCAGGCACAGTGGGCGGCCTATATCTCCTCATACTGGATGTATGCTTGGGCCTTGTGGAGAAGCGTTTCCAAGGTGCAGGGCCTTTCAATGCCGAGAGCCTTGGCGAACTCGGTGCAATGTCGCAGTCCTCGCTCGATAAAGAATTTCTTCATGTCGTCCGTGGTGGATACCTGGACGGCCTCTCAGTTGAATCTCTCGATGTAATCTCAGAGAGATTCGTCTTTTCCCTGGATGATGGCTTCCAGGGATGCTTCTGTCTTCGGGTGGCGTCGGGAAGCAGTGAAATGCCTGGAGAACTGTCTCTTTAGTTTCTTCCAGGCGGTGATGGACTCCAGTGAGAGGCTCTTGTACCATGCCATGGCACCCTTCCGCAGGGTAGTGGGAAGAGCCTGAATTTGATGGCTCCCCGGACGTTCCGATAGTCGAGTATCGCGTCAAAGCTTTTGACGTGGTCGTCCAGGTTGGCCGTACTGTCATACATCGTCAAGGGCAGGGGTTTTTCAATCCCGACTAGCAAAGAGGTCTCCATGATTTCCCTAGACAGTGGGGTGTGCTAGTCGTCTTCGTCGCTCCTGACAGGGGATCGCGACGGGGACTGGTCACCTTGGCTGCGCCTGCTTCGTCAGGGAGGACTTCTCAGTCGGTTATTTGGCTTCTCGCCATACCCGTCGACCTTATTCCTCTTCTGAATGGGGGAACGTCGTTCCTTCAGAGGAGGGGATCGATCGCGCTTCTGAGCGACCACGGGTTAGGGTCGTTCCAGACGCGAACGTCGCCCAGGCATCCAGGAATAGGGACTTCTGGAGTCCTCGTGTCGTGTCCTCTGTGGGGGAAGAGATGAACTACACGAAACGGGGCGACGATGTCTCTGCAGGGGAGCGCGTGATTGTCGTTCCATCTCGAGCACTCCTATCCGCTCATTCTATTGGTAGATCATCAGATTGGTCTGATTGATCGCTGCGAACAGGGCCACCATGGTCGGATCAACATTCGGTGGCACGGGGATCGGCTGGTAGATAGCCGGGCTATCAAATTGTCGGGCGGCGTTGAAGGTCGCATCATCAGAGGAGGGAGAAGCGGTGTGCCCATCCCAATGGTCGCCTTCTTCGGCGTGGACGGTCACGTTAGGGCCGTGATTGTCCCCGTTGTTGAATGGAATGATGGCGGTGTCTGGAGCGTTGACGTCGGTCCGTGGGCTGGCCATGATCTTCGAAAATTGGAAGTTGCTTTGGTTCTTGTGATTCTACGGGAGGAAGAACAGGAAAGCAACGTTCCCACAGACGGCGCTACTGATCGTACCTGATCAGAAATAGATCGGTGACCAGCAACATGTCGTGAACTCCGTTGATCTCCGGTGGTGGTGAGAAGGTGGGGGGTGTACCTACAAGGTACTCCGATTTCAAAGTAAGAGACGGAGCAAAGAGTGAAAGTACAGAAAGGTAGTAGTGAGAGTGTGAATTCAGAATACCTGACCCTCTAGTGATAAAGGGTATTTATAGTGTGCCCCCAGCACTGAGCCAATGGTCATCTGCACTGGGTTGGATCACTAGGACAAATGCAGATAACTGCCAGAGCTTACATGGCGTAGGGAAGACCAGCACGTGGTGTTTGCTCTAGAGCAACTGCCTCGTGATCTTCGGAAGGTGGGCTGACCAGTTCTTCAGGAAGTGGGCAGTTTCCTGATGACGTGTCCCCACGTGGAGTCCGTGGGGAAGACGTGTGGTCTCTCCCCGTACCAGGTAGTGGTCTGCTCTACTGCGGTGAGTGCTGAATGTGCCTGGCGAAGGGGAGGATTGGGCCTTTGTTGGGCCTTCCCAATGTGACGTTGCATTGGTTAGACCATACTTTTTTAAAATAGAAAAGATTTAGATTTTTTTTATAAGGTATTTAATTAAAAATGTTAGATCTTGAGTCATAAAAAAGCCTTTTAATCCTATCTGGTCGACATATATATATATATATAGGGCACATATATATATATATATATATATATATATATATATATATATATATATATATATATAGGGAACATATCATATGAGAATGACATTTTTATGTGAGAACATAAGAATGAATCTAAACCATTAGATTTTAAAATAAATGGTGGAGATTATGTGTTAGTTTTTTTTTTCTATTTCCTCCATCATTTATTTTAATAATAGAGGGGAGAGAAAAACAAAAACCACACATAATCTCCACCATTTATTTTAAAATCTAATAATTCAGATTCATTCTCATGTTATTACATAAAAATGACATTCTCATAGGATATGAACCCTATATATATATATATATATATATATATATATATATATTATAACTATATATTATATTATGTACTTTGAATTAAAACACAAAAATAAAAACTTTGTTATATTGATAAACTTATGAAAATATATTGAAAATACCTCATGAAATATGTTATAAGTTGTTTTTCATAAGTAATTATAAGTAAATAATCTCACAAAACACTTATGTTACTAAGCAAGTTCAGATAAGTCAATGCAAACAAATTTTTAGTGTCATTGATCTTTTAGTTTTTAATCTATATAAACACTAATCGAATTACTTACTTACATATGTTCAAATGAAATAGATTTTTTTGGTAGGCTTACAAGTCAATCAGGCCTTCAAAAAGGTCAGGCTCATGACTAAAAATGAGCCTATAAAAAACTACAGGTCAGACTTATGATTTAATATTATGGAAAGGCAAAACTTAGGCTTGCCAAAGCCTAACTCGACCAACCCTATTCCCACCCCTAAATGAAACACTTATATAAATTGATTTAAAATCAATTCTTCATCTCTCGATTTTGTTTTTAACCATATCTCTCCATCAAATTCAATATTCTAAAAAATTCATTAAAAACTTTTCTCATATTATTATTTAACTTGTGATAATATATATATATATATATATATATATATATATATATATATATATATATATATATATATATATATATATATGCATATGTATATATATCAAATATTTCAATCATAGATTGTCACAAGTCTCAATTATATTAACTATAGTTATATTTGAATTTAAAATACAAATTAAATTATTGAATAAAAACATGATTGTTACGTATTTTTCAAATATAAACTAAAACAAAACTTAATTCAAACAAATATTCACCTAATTACCAAAAACAAAGTTAAGCGAATATTGTTTCTCTCTCTCTCTCTCTCTCTCTCTCTCTCTCTTTGATGATCTAATTGTTCTGATGGTGCAACAGAGGCGGGGGCGGCCGAAATCGTCGGCGCCACCATCGCTGGATATCCAACCGGTACCGGAAATTCATAAAGAAGAGCCACGAGTGGGAAATGAAGATGCAACTGCTAAAAAATCCATTGATGACGAAGGAAACAACGAGAGCTCGAAAACCCAAACCCTAGAGGCGAATGAAAACCCTAAAATGGAGGAGCGAAAACTGTGGGTTGATGTGATTAGTGACAATCAGAATCCAGCTAAAGGTCTTGCTATGGAGTACGTGGCACCAAAGTTTGTGAATGGATCCATCTAAGTTGAAATTAAACAATAGCTAGGGCATAATTGTGGAGATAAAAGGAAGATCCAGAAATGGCGTCCCAAACAAAAACCACCTGAATTAGCACAGCAAGATAAACCTCCCCCGCCTACACCAAAGGAGAATCAAGAGAAGACTGGTGAAGAGGAAGTACCCTGGACAATTGTGAAAAGTGTCGCTCGAGACAAAGGTAAATTTCAAATTGGATCTACTAGCACTGTGAATTGTAATAATGGGTTTGAGGTCTTAGAGGTTTTGAATGACCCGCTAATGACCATAAACCTTGAACCATGCTAGCTTCTTGGAATGTCAGGGGCCTTAACAAAGCAGGTAAGATGAGAGAGAGATTAGGTCCCATCTCCAAGATTTAAATCCTGCTGTTGTTGTGTTAATTGAAACTAGGGTTAAAGAGACTAAAGCCAAGGTAATTAGAGAGAAAATGAACATGGGAGATTATTGGCTGGATAACTATAAAGATCATAGCAATGGTAGACTTTTGTTACACTGGGATAAGGGTAGGGTTGATGTGAAATTTGTGCAGAACTCAAGTCAGTTTGTTCACTGTGGGGTCTATGATACATCTGGTACTTTTCTTTACTGGCTCACATCTGTTTATGCCCTTAACCAGCTGGATAAAAGAAGGATCCTTTGGAAAGAGATTGAGTTTTTGTATGGAAACTTACAAGGGCCTTGGTGTGTAGTTGGTGACTTTAATAATGTTGCTAAGTATCAAGATAGGGAGGGAGGGAAGATTGTGACAGAAAGTGAATTTGAAGACCTCCAAACCATGATGGCTACCACTAGTCTAAGTGAGATGGATAGTGTTGGGGAGTTTTTTACTTGTTCTAATAAACATGAGGCGAGGACCATCTATTCTAGAATTGACAGGGTTTTTAGGCAACATAGATTGGTTTAGTAAGTTCATGGATAACACCTTGAAAATCTTGCCCCACATGTGTCTGACCATGCCCTGCTCTACATTGCTAATAAAGACAGTGCTAGTAGAAGGAAAAAGCAATTCAGGTTCAGTAATTGTCTTATAGACTTACCAGGCTATGAGGATGTGGTAAAAAAAAGTTGGGAAAAGCCTTTAAGGGGGACACCAATGTACATTTTATGGCATAAGCTCAAAAGGTTGAAGTATGAGCTCAAAGCTTTTAGTAAACTTTTAACTGATGTGAAGCAGAGGTTGGTGAATGCTAGATGTAACACCCCAACTTTGTTAGAATATTTATTTAATTTATTTAAATATAATATTTGTGAATTTTCGGTGAATTTTGGTGGTTTGTATTGACGTTGGCATTTTCGTGGAATTTTGGTTATTAAATTAAATAATAGTATATAATATGAATATATTAGTATTATTATTAATTTAAATAATATTAGAGGAATTAAGGGTAAGATGGACTTTTGAGGAGGATTAGTGAGGATATTATTGGGAAATCCCATTTTAGAAGCCCAAGAGTTAGGTTTAACAAAAAGGGGAATTTGAGAATAGGATTCATTTTATTAGACCGTGAAAAGAAGGAGGGAAGTGAGAGCTCTGAGGAAAAAAGGAAAAGGCGAGGATTCGAGAAGATTTCCAAAGACTCAGTAGAGAAAGCTCTGAATCGACAATCTAAGGTATGAGGAGTATTGCCTTTCATTATTTTCGACATAGGAATTCGATGTGTTTAAAGCTGATTTTTGAGGTTTATGTGGGTTTATGGGATTTATGAGTAAACTGATGATTTAAGGGTATTTTGTGAATCGATTATTAAGGGTTGAATTGAATCGGATAAAAGTACGCCTTGGAGGCTAATTTCTCTGTTGACGTTGTTTTGACCTTGAAGGGAAATGGATTTATGGGGTTCATGAGAATCTTGAGAGTTTGTGAAGGTTTAGGTGATTTGAGGTTTCGAATTGTGTGACAAATTGACCTAACAGTCTAGGTTTTATGCCTTTGATTACCATAATACCTTAGGGATGTTGTAGGGATGTTTTTGGGGTAATTGGGGTTGAAATCGTAAGAGCTTTTGGGTTTGATATGCTAGTGACGCGTAGCAGCGATTTCCTGAAATCGCAGGTTTGCAAAACGAACGTTTCCTTCGCAATGTGAACACTCGCCCCAGGCTCGCAAAGCGAGCAGTGCAGCGAATGCACGATAATTTGTTTGATGATACTGGAATGAATCCTGGGATGTGACTCTTAGCTCGCAAAGCGAACGTCCCAGCGAAGGGCTTCGCAAAGCAAATGAAGGTGGTGAGGAGAGACAGAATGGGAATTCTCTGGTTTTTGTATGGCATTTTGGGGTTCGCTGGCAGCTCGCAAAGCGAACGCCAGAGCGAACGAGTTTGCAAAGCGAATATTCTAGCGAACGCTTGCTGTTCGAGAATTTGTGTTGTGAGTTCTGTGTTGTCTTGATGTTCTGATGCTGTGATTTTTCTGAGGCAAAATACCCTATTTGGTCCCTTAAGTATACCCTATGGTTCACTTTGGTCCCTTAATGTTTTTTCGTGCCAATTTGGTCCTTTAATTGTACAAACGTTGCAAAATAGCCACTTCCGTCCATTGGATACAGACGGACGTTTGCTTTGTCCATCTGGTGTCTGAGCTGGCACGTTCATGTCTATATCATCTTCATCCTTCACCGTTTTCAGTATGCTTTATGTTCATCTTCCATTCTTTTTGTTCTTCTCCATTCATCTCCATCCCTCTAGTATTCGTCTTCTTCTTGTTCATCGTTCCATTCATTTTGTTCTTCTCCATTCATTTTGTTCTTCTCTATCGTGGTAATTGCTTGAATTGATTCAACATGAAGGTTAGCCATGGCCAGTCTATTTTGAAGGAGAACAAATCCGAAAGTGGACATTCATGTGTGCAAAGTTCGTCGCGAGTTGTACCATTGTGTGTTTGTGGAGATGAGGCAGTGCTTCGCAGGGCAAACACAGAGAAGAATTTCGGAAAGAAATTTTGGGGTTGTCCCAATTATAAGGCAAACCCTAAATGTTGTTTGAGTTAAATTATGGTAAAAATCTGATTTTGATCCATATCTATTTTGCAGGGGTCATTACAAAGAGGATGTGGTTTTTTCATTTGGTTCCATGAAGAAAAAGTGGAAGACACAAACCAAGTTTTGGTGAATAGATTGGAAAGCTTATCAAAGGATTTTGAAAAATTGAAGTGTGGAAACGAAGAACTAGGAAAGGTTGTGACTGAAATTCAAGTTGAACTGAACAAGATGTGGTGGTGGAAAATGTTGTGTGTTGTAATGTTATGTGTATGGTTTCTTAGGATGCTTTAGAAGTGAATCTAGGATGTACTGTTATGTGTCTTTGTGACAGAGATGATGTATTGAAATTTGTAACAGATGACAATGTAATGAATGTTATGAGTTATTTTGTTTGGTATATGTTAATTTCTAGCACCATGTTATTTGGTTGATAGACTTTTTGGTCAAACATATATCAAATTGGCAAAAATGATTACATTAGGCAAAGATGAACACAAACTGAGTTTGATTGATATTAGTCAAAGAAAAACATACATATAGTTTTACAGAGGTTCCAAAATGTAGTGACATGTTACATAGACATGTTCAAACTGACTTTAAAACGACTTAAAACAACATTACAAAATACCAAATGGTTCATCACACTTAAAACAACATACTAAATCAAGCCTAATTAATACTAGATGTTTCTCCTTGGTGTGATCCTCTTGGTTGGGGTTGTCCTTCTGGTTGTAGGACCAACCACATTCTTTGAAGCAGACAATCTTGTTGTTGGTCCTGGTGCTACAAATGGCCTTCTTACACCAAGCTTCTGTGGCCTTGAGCATTGTCCTGATACAACCTTTCCTTTTGAAGACTTGGTTGCAGCCTTGTAACCTTGTGTTACTAATGATTGACTGGCATTGGTGTGAGCTGCTTCTACATTGCTAACTGTGGCCTGACTGGCATTTGGGTGAGCTGCTGATACATTGCTAACTGTGGCTTGACTGGAATTGGCCTGAGATGGTGCTACATTGCTAGCTGTGGCTTGAATGGCATTGGCCTGAGATGGTGCTACATTGCTAGCTGTGGCTTGACTGGCATTGGCCTGAGATGGTGCTACATTGCTAGCTCTGGCCTAACTGGTAATGTCCTTGCAGGTTATTTTGTTATATCCTACCTTTTTGCACCTGGAGCACTTAACAACAAAACCAGTTCTTCTCATTTTTTTTTCACTTCCATCAATCTCCCCTTGCTCAAGATTCCTCCTTTTCTTTGGTCTCCCAGGCATCCTCCTATACTTGGGTGGCTGAACATCTGGATATGGAGTCTTGACCCACAAATTGGATCCATTCACAGGGTATAGAATAGGCTTGTACACTGCCTTGTAAGTAGATATTCTATAATATTCAGGAATGTAGTCATCAACTTTAAAGTTCCTACTCTTCATGGATGCCATTACATGGACACAAGGAAGTCCTGTTAGATCCCATCTTCTGCAGGAGCATTGGAAGTCCTTCAAATTCACAGTGAATGTCTCAGCTGGATTTTCCAAATGCCTTACCTCAAATATATGCTCATCTACCATTCTACAATAACAAGAAGCCCATCAATAACTATAAGCCATAACTTTGTATATTCTCATGAAAATCAAAGACCAATACTAAATTTTCATCAATACCTGACTAGCCATAAGTTTGTAAAATTGCTAGTTATCTCAAGTTTCTTTCTAATGTTGGGAAAAATATCATTACCAGCTACATCTTGGAACCTCATTCTATTATTTGCCCATCTCTCCATAATGTAAGTCCTGATCTCCTCCAGCATTGTCACAAGTGGCTTTCCTCTAGAGTCAACAATGACACTGTTAAATGACTCAGACATGTTATTTAACACAGCATCACACTTATTGAATGTCCTGAAATATGATCTACTCCAAAATCTTGGTGGTGTCTTCATCATATGGAGATATGCTTCTTCATTTGCCAACCTCATTCTCCTCATCTCTCTTTCCCAAGCTTGAGCATAGGTTGACTTTGCAGCCCTCCAGATAATTTCCTTCAACAGCTTACCAAGGAACCTTTTCCTGAAATTGTTATACAGATGTCTAACACAAAAGCGTTGTTCAACATTGGGCAACAACTCATCCATGGCTGGTAACAGCCCCTGCAATAGCAATGTAGCACAATCAACAAGTTTACAAAACAAAAAATAGCAACATAAGTAACGAGTTTACAAAACAGTAAAAAGCAACAACTAAGTACCTTTTGTTGGTCTGAAATGAAAGTGTATGTTAGACACTCAGTAGTACCACCTAGGTCAGCAATCAACAACTCCAAGAACCAAGTCCAACTTTCCTTATTTTCACCTTCCACCACTGCAAATGCTATAGGAAGCATCTGATCATTTGGATCCCTTCCTATAGCTGCCAGAATTTGCCCTCCACAAAGCCCCTTCAAGAAACAACCATCCAGCCCTATAACATGTCTAGAAAGTCTGAAACTCTCCTTACAAGCTGCATAGCATATGTAGAGTCTTTTAAAATGTGGTCTTTGGTCAGCAACACCTTCTGGAATAGGCTCAACATTCATCTTAACAGTTGAACCTGGATTAGCTCTCAGAAGTTCATGACAATAGTCATATATCCTTGTAAAATCCCCTAAGAAAGACCCATCAACCTTATCCCTGGCAGCCACTCTTGCTCTTATTGCCTTAGTCTTGTTTACCCCCATATTCCACTTCCTTAAAGCCTTTTCTTTTATATCCTTAACCTTCAACCTAGGATTGTTTTTCAGTGCATTCTGTATCCTTTTGCTCAACCATTTTGTTGACAGCATCTTCACATTGAACTCCCTACTACAGTTGTTTTTGTCAATTACTTTTCTTACCTGCCAAGAATCCTCATTTGGTAGCTTGGCACAATACAGCTCCCACTCACAACCATCCTTACACCTCACCCTCACCCTTTTGTTGTCATTTTTTTTGAATTTCAAGTCTCTACCATTTTGTACAGCATATGAGGCAACTGCATCCTTTATATCACTTTTGGAAGTGAAATACATACCAAGCTCCCATTTGTAATTGGACATATCTTTCCTTTCTTTGAAAATTGGGTACTTCTTCCTATTAACCACACTACTGTCATCACTATCACAGCCACTTTGAAGATCATCACTGTCATTATCACTCCCCTTAAGATCACAGCCACTTGAGTTTCCTTCACAACCAAATGCAATGAGATCATCAAGTTCATCTTCATCCATTTCATCATAACCATCAGATTCATCATCAAATTCTATATCAAGTGCACTATCATAATGGAAACTCCCATCCTCACTATCATCAGAATTAGATTCATTATGTACCTCACCAAAATTACCATGACTAGCCCTTCTTGATCCAGCACCTACTTCCTCAACAACAACATTGGTATCATTCACCCCTGCACCTCCTTCCTCCACAACAACATTGGTATCATTCACCCCTGCACCTCCTCCCTCCACAACAACATTGGCATCATTCACCCCTGCACCTCCTCCCTCCACAACAACATTGGCATCATTCACCCCTGCACCTACTTCCTCTACAACAACATTGGTATCATTTACCTCTTCAGTTAACTTTTTAAGCCACTCTTGAACCTCATCTACAATTATCTCAGGCTCCTCAACTCGTGTCTCCACTGGTCCATCAAAATAATCAGGCTGAGACACAGTGTGTTGAATGTAAATGTCAACCCTTCTGTGCACCCTATAAAGGTCTGCAATATCTAAAGCCCCTTTGTCATCAACTAGGGCCATCATCCCAGACTGTGGATCCTTGTAATACATCTTTTCAAAGTCAGTATAACCTAAGTCCTTCAAAACACCTACTAACTCAAAAAAACTCCACCTATCACTATCCACTTTCAGTTCAACTACCGTTCCTCCAACATACTCACTAAGTTCAGGTCCAACGAATTCACCACTGTGGTGAATACTAAGCTCCAAAAACTCTTCCATTTAGACCTAACACAGTTCAATAAGATTGTTTCAACTTAATAATTTCTAGTTTCAAAGAAATAATTTCTAGTTTCAACCTAATCTCTACAGAAAATCCTAAATCAACAGAAATCCCTAAATCTATCTAAACCCTAAATCGAAACAAACTCTAACACAGTTTATGGAGCGAATACTTACCTGGAATCGTTCTTCTTCAAAGTTGCTTCGTCTTCACACTTGCTTCGTCTTCGCACTTGCTTCGTCTTCGCACTTGCTTCGTCTTCGCAGCTCCTTCTTCTTCCACTTCGCAGCTCCTTCTTCCACTTGCTTCGTCTACAATGTCGTTTCTTATTCAACTTATTTTTGTATCACTTGTGAAATGCCAGCTTGGAAATCACTTATCCACCTAAGCACACAAACTACCAGCTGGCGACTATTTTCTAAAATTCACTAACGTTCCATTAACGGAAGGACTAACGTGGCTACGTTTGTACAATTAAAGGACCAAATTGGCACGAAAAAACATTAAGGGACCAAAGTGAACCAGAGGGTATACTTAAGGGACCAAATAGGGTATTTTGCCTTTTTCTGATGATTTACCATGATGTTATTGATGACTATGAGATGATGATTTTGGGGTGTTTTGATGAATAAATGACGATAGGATTAACATGAGATTTTGATGAATGATGATACACTTGATGATGATGATATTGACGTTGTGTATCATGCATTCATAGCATTTTAGGACTTCGGTCCAGTGGTGGCTCTAATCCCATTGTGTGGATTGGAGTGTATGACGTGCTCCAGTTCTTGTGTAGAATCGATCCTAATGACGGGGATCTTTGGAGGGTGATGGCCTAGTGTCCATCGATTGTGACTATTGGTACCACATGCATGAGTCTTGTTGTGCATTGCATATTTTTGGCATTAAGGTACTTTATGATCTCGTGATCTTTGAAGTTTACCTTATGATGACCCTGATGATGTTGTATATGATGATGACGTCAATTTTATGCATATCTTGTTTTTATATAGATTATAATGAATTGTGATTACTTACCCTGCCTGTTTAAATGTTGCCTCCATGTGGGTAACGTGCAGGTGATCAGGTTTAGCTGGATGCCTTCGAGGACATTTTTGGAGTTTTAGTGCTTTTGGTTGACTTAGAGGGTCATTGCTCTGATAGTGTAACATCGGGTCGGGATCGTTGAGTCGAACCATGTTGAACTTATTATTTGTTGTTATTATTTTTGAAGATTATGGTTTTTATTATGAACCCTTTTGTTTTGGGTTAGTGTGGTTATGGTGGTTCCGTTGCTATAATTGATGGCTTTTGAATATTTGACGGCTTTTTGATTATTTTGAGAAAAACCTGTTGTTTACGGAGAAAATGTGTTATTTTGAGTTTATTGAGAAATGTGCACCCTTTTGAGGTGATTTTTACTCTGATAATTTGTGTATTTTTCCGTGTTTATTTGTGGGGTAGAAAAAGGTGTTACATTAGTGGTATCAGAGCTGGTCAGTCCGTCCAGCCAGGTTTTTATGTGATGTCAGTTCCTTGTCAGTCGACGAGTGTGTGTACACTCTCGATGTTTTGTTTCTTCTAACCTTTTTGGTGGTGGGCAGGATGGCTGGAAGAAATGATCGTGCTATCGCTGATGCATTGGAATCAGTTGCCAATGTAGTGGCTCAACTCAATCCGAATGGTGGAGTTCAGGACGAGTTTCGTGCTTTGGGGAAGTTTCAAAGGAACAATCCACCAACTTTTGTGGGTGCTCATGATCCAGCAAGTGCACACAAGTGGCTGAAGGCGATCGAGAAGATCTTCCGAGTGATGGGGTGTACTGATGAGCAACAAGTTCACTTTGGAACGCATATGCTGGAAGAAGAGGCCGAGGATTGGTGGGATAACACCCGTCAGAGACTCGCAGATGTTGGCACTGTGATAACCTGGGTTGTGTTTAAGCAAGAGTTTCTGGGAAAGTATTTTCCAGAGGATGCTCGTGGCAAGAAAGAAGTGGAGTTCCTTGAGCTGAAGCAAGGAGACATGACTGTGGCGGAGTATGCTGCGAAGTTCGAGGCGCTGGTGAAGTTCTGTCCGCATTACAACCGTGCTGATGTTGAGATGTCCAAGTGTCTCAAGTTCGAGAACGGGCTTACCCTTGCACCAAATCGATGTAATCTTTGGAATGAGCTGGTTGGAGTTCAACAGTGTTTATATCAACTGTTATAACAAGACTGTGGAGTTTCCTGAGTTTGGTGATGCTGGAGAGTTGATGTTCTTGTCTGCTAAGCAAGTGGATGAACTGGTGGGAGACGAAGCCCTGGTGTTTGCAATGTTTGCATCGTTGCAGATTGATCGTGAAGCTACAAGTGTCGACTTACCTGTTGTATGTGAATTTCCAGATGTGTTTCCAGATGACATCAGTGATTTGCCTCCAGAACATGAAGTAGAGTTTGCAGTGGACTTAATACCAGGTACGAGTCCAGTGTCTATGGCTCCTTATCGGATGTCAGCTTCTAAGTTAAGTGAGCTGAAGAAACAGTTGGAAGAGTTGCTTGAGAAGAGGTTTGTTTGACCAAGTGTTTCTCCGTGGGGTGCTCCTGTGCTTTTAGTGAAGAAGAAAGACGGAAGTATGAGATTGTGTGTTGATTATCGGCAATTGAATAAAGTGACTATCAAGAATAAGTATCCACTTCCGAGAATCGACGATTTGATGGATCAGTTAGTAGGTGCATGTGTGTTTAGCAAGATTGATTTGAGATCTGGTTATCATCAGATTTGTGTTAAGCCTGATGATATTCCGAAGACAGCTTTCAGGACGAGGTATGGTCACTATGAATACACTGTGATGCCATTTGGTGTATCCAATGCACTTTGTGTGTTCATGGAGTACATGAATCGGATCTTTCATAAGTATTTGGACAAGTTTGTGGTGGTGTTTATTGATCACATTCTGATATATTCTAGATCTGAAGAAGAACATGCTGAGCATTTGAGAACTGTGTTGCAAGTACTGAAGGAGAAGAAGTTGTATGCAAAGTTGTCGAAGTGTGAGTTTTGGTTGAAGGAAGTGAGTTTCCTTGGCCATGTGATTTCAAGTGGTGGAATTGCTGTTGATCCTTCGAAGATTGATGCTGTGTTACAGTGGGAGACTCTGAAGTCTGCTACTGAGATATGAAGTTTTATGGGATTGGCGGGTAATTACCGCAAGTTTATCGAAGGCTTTTCTAAGTTGGCATTACCTTTGACTCAGTTGACTCGAAAGGGTCAAGCTTTTGTGTGGGATGTAGCTTGCGAAGAGAGTTTTGTGGAATTGAAAAAGAGGTTGACGACCGCTCCAGTGTTGATCTTGCCTAATCCGAGCGAATCTTTTGTGGTGTATTGTGATGCGTCGAAGATGGGTCTTGGAGGAGTATTGATGAAGAATGGACAAGTTGTTGCCTATGCTTCGAGATAATTGCGGGTTCATGAGAGGAATTATCCTACACATGACTTGGAATTGGCCGTTGTGGTGTTTGTGTTGAAGATTTAGAGACATTATCTGTTTGGCTCTAAGTTTGAAGTGTTCAATGATCATAAAAGTCTGAAGTACCTATTTGACCAGAAAGAATTGAATATGAGGCAGAGAAGGTGGTTAGAGCTGTTGAAGGATTTGGATTTTGATTTTGATTTGAGTTATCATTCGGGAAAAACAAATGTAGTGGCTGATGCATTGAGCAGGAAGTCATTGCATATGTCGATGCTTATGGTGAAAGAATTGGAACTGATTGAGCAATTCCGAGATTTGAACTTGGTGTGTGAAGAGACCTCTGACAGTGTGAAGTTGGGAATGTTGAAGTTGACTAGTGGTATTCTGGAAGAGATTAGAGTGGGACAACAATCTGACTTGAAGTTGGTTGACCGGTTAACTTTGATTAACCAAGGTAACGGAGGAGAATTCCGGATTGACGAGAATGGTGTGATGAAGTTTCGGGATAGAGTATGTGTCCCAGATGTTCCAGAAATCAAGAAGAGTATTTTAGAAGAAGAGCACCGAAGTGGGTTGAGTATTCATCCCGGTGCTACGAAGATGTACCAGGATTTGAAGAAGTTGTTTTGGTGGCCGGGTATGAAGAAGGATGTCGCATAGTTTGTTTATGCGTGCTTGATGTGTCAGAAGTCGAAGATTGAGCATCAGAAGCATTTAGGTATGATGCAGCCGTTGAATATTCCAGAGTGGAAATGGGATAGTATTTCCATGGATTTCGTGTCGGGATTACCGAGAACTGCTAAGGTAAATGATTCAATTTGGGTGATCGTGGATAAATTGACTAAGTCGGCTCATTTTTTGCAGATGAAGATTAATCATTCTATGCAGAAGCTAGCCGAGATGTACATCGAGGAGATTATGAAGTTACATGGGATACCTTCGAGCATTGTGTCGGATAGAGATCCAAGATTTACATCTAGGTTCTGGAAGCGTTTGCAAGATGCTTTGGGTACTAAGTTGATGATGAGTTCTGCCTATCATCTGCAGACGGACGGACAGACAGAAAGGACTATCCAATCCTTAGAGGATTTGTTGAGGGCTTGTGTGTTGGATCACGGAGGATCTTGGGATAGCCATTTACCGTTGATTGAGTTCACGTACAATAATAATTTTCATGCTAGTATTGGAATGGCGCCCTATGAAGCTTTGTATGGGAGAAGGTGTAAGACTCCTTTGTGTTGGTATGAGTCAGGCGATAGTGATGTACTCGGACCTAAGATTGTGCAAGAGACGACTGAGAAGATTAAGATGATCCAAGAAAGGATGAGAGCGTCGCAGAGTCTCCAGAAGAGCTACCATGATAAGAGAAGGAAGACACTTGAATTCCAAGAGGGAGATCACGTGTTTTTAAGGGTGACGCCAGTGACTGGTGTGGGTCGAGCTTTGAAGTCTAGGAAGCTCACTCCACGTTTTGTTGGTCCATATCAAATCTAGCAGAGGATAAGAGAGGCATCGTATCGAATCGCTTTACCGCCGTCACTTGCGAATTTGCATGACGTGTTCCATGTGTCTCAGTTGAGGAAGTACATTCTGGATCCTTCGCATGTGATACAGATGGATGATGTACAAGTGAGGGATAACCTGACAGTGGAAGATTTACCTGTGCGGATTGACGGTCGAAAGATGAAGCAGTTGCGGGGTAAAGACATTGTTTTGGTGAAGGTGCTATGGGGTGGACCAACTGGCGAAAGTTGGACATGGGAACGTGAAGATCAGATGAGGGAGTCGTATCCGACTCTATTTCCTTGAGGTAATTTTCGAGGGAGAAAATTCTTTAAGTGGGGGAGAGTTGTAACACCCAAACTTTGTTAGAATATTTATTTAATTTATTTAAATATAATATTTGTGAATTTTTGATGAATTTTGGTGGTTTGTGTTGACGTTGGAATTTTCGTGGAATTTTGGTTATTTAATTAAATAATAGTATATAATATGAATATATTAGTATTATTATTAATTTAAATAATATTAGAGGAATTAAGGGTAAGATGGATTTTTGAGGAGGATTAGTGAGGGTATTATTGGGAAAAGCCCATTTTAGAAGCCCAAGAGTTAGGTTTAACAAAAAGGGGAATTTGAGAATATGATTCATTTTGTTAGACCGTGAAAAGGAGGGAAGTGAGAGCTCTGAGGAAAAAAGGAAAAGGCGAGGATTCGAGAAGGTTTCCAAAGACTCAGTAGAGAAAGCTCTGAATCGACAATCTAAGGTATGGGGAGTATTGTATTTCATTGTTTTCGACATAGGAATTCGATGTGTTTAAAGCTGATTTTTGAGGTTTATGTGGGTTTATGGGATTTATGAGTAAACTGATGATTTGAGGGTATTTTGTGAATCGATTATTAAGGGTTGAATTGAATTGGATAAAAGTACGCCTTCGAGGCTAATTTCTCTGTTGATGTTGTTTTGACCTTGAAGGGAAAGGGATTTATGGGGTTTATGAGAATCTTGAGAGTTTGTGAAGGTTTAGGTTATTTGAGGTTTCGAATAGTGTGACGAATCGACCTAACAGTCGTAGGTTTTATGCCTTTGATTACCATAATGCCTTAGGGATGTTGTAGGGATGTTTTTGGGGTAATTGGGGTTGAAATCGTAAGAGCTTTTGGGTCTGATTTGCTACTGATTTGTAGCAGCGATTTCCTGAAATCGTAGGTTCGCAAAGCGAACGTTTCCTTCACAAGGCGAACACCCGCCCCAGGCTCGCAAAGCCAGCAGCGCAGCGAATGCGCGATAATTTGTTTTATGATACTGGAATGAATCCTGGGATTTTGTATGGGATTTTGGGGTTCGTTGGCAGCTCGCAAATCGAACGCCAGAGCGAACGAATTCGCAAAGCGAATATTCTAACGAACGCTTGTTGTTCGCAAATTTGTGTTGTGAGTTCTATGTTGTCTTGAAGTTTTGATGCTGTGATTTTTCTGATGATTTATCATGATGTTATTGATGACTATGAGATGATGATTTTGTGATGTTTAGATGAATAAAAGACGATAGGATTAACATGAGATTTTGATGAATGATGATACACGTGATGATTTTTATTGATGATGATGATATTGACGTTGTTTATCATGCATTCATAGCATTTTAGGACTTCGGTCCAGTGGTGGCTCTAATCCCATTGTGTGGATTGGAGTGTATGACGTGCTCCGGTTCTTGTGTAGAATCAATCCTAAAGACGGGGATCTTTGGAGGGTGATGGCCTAGTGTCCATCGATTGTGATGATTGGTACCATATGCATGAGTCTTGTTGTGCATTGCATATTTTTGGTATTAATGTACTTTATGATGTCGTGATTTTTGATGTTTGCCTTATGATGACCCTGATGATGTTGTATATGATGATGACGTCAATTTTATGCATATCCTGTTTTTATATTGATTATAATGAATTATGATTACTCACCCTGTCTGTTTGAATGTTGCCTCCACGTGGGTAACGTGCAGGTGATCAGGTTTAGCTGGATGCCTTCGAGGACATTTTTGGAGTTTTAGTGCTTTTGGTCGACTTAGAGGGTCATTGCTCTAATAGTGTAACATCGGGTCGGGGTCGTTGAGTCGAACCATGTTGAACATATTATTTGTTGTTATTATTTTTGAAGATTATGGTTTTTATTATGAACCCTTTTGTTTTGGGTTAGTGTGGTTATGGTGGTTCCGCTGCTATAATTGATGGCTTTTGAATATTTGATGGCCTTTTTATTATTTTGAGGAAAAACCGTTGTTTACAGAGAAAATATGTTATTTTGAGTTTATTGAGAAATGTGCACCCTTCTGAGGTGATTTTTACTCTGATAATTTGTGTATTTTGCCGTGTTTATTTGTGGGGTAGAAAAGGGTGTTACACTAGAAGTAATCTCAAAGATGCCCAAAGAGATCTGACCAATGACAGGATGAATAGTCAGATCATTGAGAGGGTCAAAAAGCTGACTGAAGATGTTATCTCCCTCAATGATCTTGAAGAAAAGATTCTGATTCAAAGAGCAAAGATTGAGTGGCTTAAAAAGTGTGATGGGAATAATTCTTACTTTTTTGCTTCTATTAAAGCCAAGCAACATAGAAATAGTCTGAGTACCCTGAGAAAAAGTGATGGATCTTTCATTCAGTCCCCCCAAGAGATTGGTCAAGAAGTCCTTGATTTTTATGGTAGTTTGATGGGTCATGAAGATAGTAACCTCATCCATGTTGACATTGATTCCATGAGGTAAGGTAGCCAATTGACTAGTGACCAAAGGAAGTATCTTATGAGAAATGTGTCTGAGGAAGATATCAAAAGAGCTCTTAATGGTATTGGAGACCTTAAAGCCCCTGGATATGATGGATTTAGTGCTAAGTTCTTTAAAGCTAGTTGGAGTATAATTAAAGGTGATGTTATTGCTGCTGCTAATGAGTTCTTTGTTACAGGTCAGCTATATAAACCTTTTAATAGTACTGTTGTTTCCCTGATTCCTAAGTCTGCTAATGCTAGAGAGATCAAAGATTATAGGCCAATATCTGGATGCACCACTTTCTATAAAATTGTCTCTAAGGTCTTGACTGAGAGACTTGGTAATGTGCTGCAATCTGTGATAAGACATTGTCAAGCAGCCTTTATTCCTGGCCATCACATACACAACCATATTCTCTTAGCTAGTGAACTGATTAAAAGATATACTAGAAAAGGAGGGACTCCCAGAGTTATGATGCAAATAGATCTTCAAAAAGTTTATGATATGATTAGTTTGAGAGCTTTAGATTGTATTATGAGAGAGATAGGTATTCCTGCCATATTCATCCATTGGATCATGAATTGTGTGACCACAATCTCTTACACCTTCAATATTATGGGGGAGTTTTCTGATTTCCTGCAAGCTAGAAGGGGGATAAGGCAAGGTGATCCTATCTCACTTTTGCTTTTTATTTTAGTCATGGAATATATGGATAGGTTTATGAAGAAGATGTACCACGACCCTGACTTCAACTTCCATGCCAAGTGTGAAACCTTGAAGATTGCCAACCTTACCTTTGCAGATGATGTGCTGCTATTTTGTAGGGGTGACCAAACCTCTTTGAAGATGATGCTGAAAGCCTTCACTTTATTCTCAAAGTCTACTGGTCTGGTGGTTAATGAAAACAAGTGTAAGATCTATTTTGGAAGGATGAAGGGAAACAATACAGATAAGTTGAGAAACATAGCAGGTTTTCAATCGGGTACACTTCCTTTCAAATACTTAGGGGTACCTCTTACCAGTAAGAAATTATCAATTCATCACTATATGCCTTTGGTTGAAAGAATTGTTAATAGAATCCATCATTGGTCATCTAAGCTCCTGAGCTATGCTGGTAGGGTCCAATTAGTCAGAAGTATTGTTATAGCTATAGTTCAATACTGGATGTGATGTATGCCTATTCCAAAGTTTATTATAAAAAAAATAAATGCCATTAGTAGAAGTTTTATCTGGACAGGTAAAGAGAATATTAGTAGAAAAAGCCCCGTGGCTTGGAAAAATACGTGTAGGCATTTTGCTCAAGGTGGTCTCCAAATTTTTTATTTAGATGTGTGGAATGATATACTGCTTATGAAGTGCTTGTGGAACATCTGCATTAAAACAGATAATCTTTGGGTCATATAAATTCATACATACTACTTAAAGGAAGTTGAAGTGATGAACTATGTGATAAAAGCTAACAGTTCTTGGATATTCAAAGCTATTATGCAGCAAAGGGAGAGCATTCAGAAAGTTCAAGGGGTTTGGCATAATGCAGTTGCTAGAAAGAAATTCAAGGCTTCTGCTTTTTATTATGAAATCATTGAAGATGGTAGCAGGGTTAACTGGAAGAATGTCATATGCTGTAACAGGGCTAGGCCTAGAGTTGTCCATTGTCTTTGGATGGCCTGTCATAGAAGCTTACCTACCAAGGACCGGTTGAAGAAATTTGGTATAATCAACAATACTTTATGCGCTCTTTGCAAAGTTGAAGAGGAAACCATATACCATTTGTTTTACTGTTGTGCTATGACCATTCCCTTTTGGGAAGCTATTTTGAATTGGTTGAAAATCAAGCACAGGATGAAGCAATGGCAGGTGAGATTGACTGTATTTGTGAGAACTCCAAAGGTAAAGGTTGGAAAGTGTCTCTCTTCAAAATTGGTGCTGCTGAGACGCTGTATTACACATGGAGATATATGAATAATACTGTTTTTAGTAAAGCTTTTGACAAGGATATGATTGTAAAGAATATTATAGAAACTATTGTTTTCAAAGGTTGGCAAAATGTAAAATTTAGGAAACATTTAGTGCATTATATGATATAAATAGTCCATAGGTTGGTTGGATCCTTTGGATCACCTAGTTGTATTATTTTTTTTTTGAATTAATATATTTCTTCTTTGATTCAAAAAAAATATTCACCTAATTGTGTTTCAAATACAAATATAAATTAGTGAAGACAATCTAAAAATACTTAAAATATCTCAATACTTAGTAAAATTAATTCACTCCAAAAAAAAATATTCACCTAATTGTGTTTCAAATACAAATATAAATTAGTGAAGACAATCTAAAAATACTTAAAATATCTCAATACTTAGTAAAATTAATTCACTCAATATGCGTCTTTCAAAATCATTATATATTTATTAGTTCTTATAATATTTTTACAAGTTTTGCTTTAACATCTTTTTTATTGCGCATTTTATAAAATTTGACAACATTTTATTTATAAAAGCACAATAGTTTAAATAAAGAAATTATGATAAATTTTGTGTTATGTTAATAACACCTAAAAAGTTTCTAGTATGTCATACTTTACGAGCATAAGTTAGAATTTTTGAGCATGCTCACTTTTTGTATTTAATCCTCACTTTATAAATATTGAATTGTGAGAAAATGTGAGTTTCATCATCCTTATCAATAGTCTAGATCGAAGAACAATGTTAATGTTCCGATTTTAATCTTTAAGAATATAATTTTTAAGAGGGAAAAAATAACTATATGTGCAAAAGAGTAAATAACTTGAGAGTTCTGCAAGGATTGGTTGAGTCTTAAATCATTTGGCCTATTTCAGTCCCCAAAAATTAATCCGTAAGAATTCCATTAACAGTAGAGCTTTTATCACATGATCAACTCACAACTTTATTATTAAACTAAGCGTTTATCGCATTTCTAGCTTGCAACGTTTTTAATGATATAAAAGTTACAATACAAAAACACTCTCTTTGATTACAATTACAACACAAAAAGATTGACCAATAATTAAACAAGAACAACACTTACTAAGTGTTTCACTATCTCATCACTAAAATAGTATTTCAGAGAATATGAAAATTAATAAGAGCGGTGAGTGAGTATAAGAGAGTTTAATTCATATTTCTTGTGTGTTCACTACTACAAATCACCTCGAACATGCCAAAAATTGAGGTTATAGGTTTTGGGATCGACATGTTTGATTTTTTTTTATAAAAAAAACAATATTTTCCCTTGGTTTTATATAAAACCGAGATAATATAGCTATAAGTGAGCTCCAGATTTTCTGGAAAAAAAAAATCTAATACCTTGGTGTTTTTTGAAACCGAGGTAGCATAGCAATTAGGGAAAATGTTTCGAATCCCAGTAACTGCATTTAAGGTTTTTCTCAATGATTTTTCACCTGGCGCCTTTCAATTTTTCCTTTTTTTCTTATTAATTAGTCATTCTCAAAAAAATTTGTTATCAATAAAAACGAATAGACAATAATATGAAAGGAAATATTTCATTAATTAAAAACGGGACAACAAATAACTATTCCACATATTCAAATTTCTGACTCCACTCAACTTCAATAGTATCACTATTAACTATCCCTAACTTAGAAAAAAGTTCAGAAAGAACTCTTCCATATGGTATTAGGAAAGTCATTTCCTCCCTAGAGACAATTATCATTTCCTTTAAGAAGTTAAAAACAGTAAGAGGAAGATTAACTATGATGTTCTTGGTAAGAAATAACAAGAGATGCTTTTAATTCCATGTAAGCGTTTTCAGTTCTTTCTCTATTGGACGGAGATTTGACATTAGAAGTTAATACAAAACTTTTTTAATTGGTCCTAGACTAGAAGGACTACTGGGATTATCGTTGTTGGCATAAATTAGGCGAAGGTGATCTTTATAGACATTGTTGAATTTATAATGTTCAACATAACAACCTTCTTCTTCACATTTTATTGTCTGAGTAATAAGTGACTGAGTAATTGTAAGAGGAAAGCCATTGACATAGGACTGGATTGACTCAACATCATGACCAGATGGCCAAATGGAGGCATTTAACCAGAACTCTTTAACGAGATTAATGTAGATGGGTCCATGAAGAATGTCAAACTAACCATTCAACTTTTGTTTGCAAACAGTTTTCCTTAGATCAAAACTTTTGTCTTTCAAATCATCGAAATTAACAAATTTTTCATTGATAACGAACAAAAGATTTTCATCTAAGGTTGTTGAAGACATTTTTGAAGAAAAGAAAAGACTTTGAAAATAGGTTTGAAGACACAAAAAGTTGGATATGAGACATTTAAACAAGGAATAATGTTTAAATAAAGTGGAGAATAGGAAGTGAAACAATCACAGAAGCTCAAACGCCTTAAAAATCCAAAAGATACGTTACATTTTTTAATATAGATGATCATTGTTATTCTAGTGGATATGATTCCAATGCGCGCCATGATTTAATTTTTTAGAATTAGAAATCACATATTACCTCGGTTTTTTAAAAACTTCGAGGGGAAAAACAATTCAGAAAACTATTTTTCATTATTATATTTTTTTAAAAACTAAATGATATATCACATCGGTTTTCTTAATAACCGAGGGATAAGATACGTGACATTTTGTCGCTCAAAAAATGTTGTTGATGTTGTTGTTGTTGTTGTTGTTGTTGTTGTATTTAGAAGCTTGTAAAAGTTCTCTATGATGGATTGCAAGTGCAGAAAAACATTTTTTCAATAGTTGGAACAAATAATTACTTTAGAAGTTGGATGTATCAATGCTTGGACCAGATAACTTCTAGAATTGGATGTGTGCAATATTTGGACCAGATAACTTCTTACACCAAAATCAGGGTTTTGCTATATTATTGTTTTTCAATATTCCATGTAAACAATGTAATTTTAAAAAAAAAATGTTCACCTAGGTTTTTATCGAAACCGAGGGGATAACTTAGTGTGATAATTTTAGATATTGATCATCGTCCTTAAACAAATCTTTGTCGTTCATTTCATGATTATCAATGTTCATGACACTACCATTAGTGATCCACGTGATACCTAAAAATTTCTATTATAAAGACTTTCTGATATCTATAATTGATAAAGAAACATCATGAAGCGCTTGAAGCTATCTACATCCTCCAATTTAACTTTTGCCATTAGTGATGGATAGCAAGTGCAGAAAATTATTTGGGTTTAAGGTTTGTGTTTTTAAATATTCATTTGAGTAGAAAATAATTTATTTTTATATCCTTTTTTTTTCTAACCTTTTTTTTATATCAGAAACAAATGTTTGAAAGGTGAAACAAATAATTTATGCTTCAGTTTCAAAAAGGCCTAGCCCAACTTGAGAGCCATTGAAGGTGTGTGTGTGTGTGTGTGTGTGTGTGTGTGTGTGTGTGTGTGTGTGTGTGTGTGTGTGTGTGTGTGTATGTGTGTGTGTACGTGTGTGTGTGTGAGAGAGAGAGAGCGAGAGAGAGAGATACTACTTTAGTTCTTTTAGAGCATACACATATATTTATATCTGATCCTATAAAAGATAAATGAACAGATATATCAAGGATCACTAGTGATATTTTTACTGTTGGCTTCATTTCTTGGTGATATTCTTTAGATTTTTATTATTGTACATATGCTAAAAGTACAGTGAGTGACAACTGCTAACCGTGTAGGGCTGTTTAAGGATGTTAGGGTTGTTGTGGTGTTAGAGCAAGGTCACACAGGGATGGTGAAAATCTATGTATATCAGTGATTCTTAAGTTAATTGAGTGTCTTTCTCAACCTTATGGATGAGGTATTTATAAGCACCTCTTAGGCCCTGAGAAAGCGGTTGCAATATTCTTCCCCCTCAAGAGTGCGGAGAGTGACAGTTATTGTCCCTATTATCTTAGAGAACGTGGTTTTCTTCTTTGACTGTCTCTCATGTCGTTACTGGGTGGTGACATTTCACTCCCCTCGTTTTGGTAAGTAGGCAGGTGATTAAGTCAAAGGGAAAGTGTTGTAGAAAATGGAAAAACATTATGACAAATGGGTGCATATTATGGTAAATTGGTGTACGCAATGAGGATCGGGCGACTAGGCACCCCATTTTTGGTGAGGCGTGCCATCTGCAAGTCCTTAACGAATCTTGTGTGGCCTTTTGTGGATCCTTTGTAAATATACCAGTACAATTATCTTTGCGCACTTTACAAGAAATTTTTTTTATTTATTTTATTTATTTAACATTTGTTTCTTTTCTTGATGATGTTTATGATTTTGCTTTAATTATTTTTGTCATCATCAGAACCAAATGTACTATAACACATAATACCACATTCTTTATCCTTTTGATGATTATAATGCATCTCTTAGGGAGGTGGCAAAATAAGAGAACTTAAGATGAAAAAGATTGAAGTGATTATCTCTCCATTACAAATAAAGATAATACATTTTACTCCTCATGAAAGTATATCAAAATTTTATTCTACCAAAGACAAGATGCCAAACCCAATGTTGGAATAATATGTATGACATCTAGATTATGTAATAGGAAAGCTAAACGTATAAAATAAATAACACAAGTAATTATTAACCCAGTTCAGTGCAAAGTCACCTACATTTTGGGGGCATCATCCTTATGAAAGGAACTTTGACCCAGATGGCCCCTAAATCTTTAGACCCCTCTCACTTTCACTCAAATACTCTCTCAAGTGTTAGAATTAGTGTCTCGGGCCTTTTGAAGAGCGAGAACTGAAAAATACATGGTCATGCTCAAATGGATTAAGGAGTTAATCACTTGTTTCGACAGTTCAAACTCATATTTCAAGAAATGACTTGAAGGCTGATATGGGTGACATTGGATGTCATCATATCATCAAGTTGGACATTGATATACTTAAGGAATTTGAAGATTACACACTTGTTCTTAGACAAGTGGGAGTTTGCAGGATTTAGACTTACAATCAAGTGTATTAATCTAAATATAAATTGGACAATTTATGGAGATAAAATATTCAATAATATTAGGTGATCATAATTCTTTACTAGAAGCCAATTATGTTTTATTGGACAAAGATATTTGACCAAATACTAACATTATTGGGTCCTATGAGGTCACACAAATAGTAACATAAGGATTAAATTGGGAGGTTATGGATTGGAAGAGAAATTGGGAGGTTATGGTTTGGAAAAGAAATGATCTTAAAATGAATGATTAAGTTACATAATGTATGACATGATGGGATTAATAAATCCTCCTTCATTTAACCCTATGTAAGATAGAGGTTACATGTGAAATATTCACCATTCTATCATCATTATTTCAAGAGATAAATTCTAATTTTGGAGTGTGTCTCCTTGCATTCTTTTCCTCCTATCTTTCAGTTCTCCCTAGCCATAAAAGTAAGGAGAGAAACTTGTTCCCTTATTCTATACTAGTATACGTGATGATCTAGTTGTTTCTTGTGGACCAATAACCCCGGGTTTACAACAGATTCATTTACACTGTTGTAATAGGTTATAATGTTCGCACAATGTTTGCGCATCAGTGAGTAGCTGGATTTATTACTACGGTTGTCTTATAACACTGTAGTTATGTATGATTTGTAACAAGCTTCGATCCCCAGCAAATACGCGTTTTCAAATTTTTAGACTACATTAAGCGTGTGTCACTTAAGTCCATTATTTAAAAATTAAATTATAAATTATTTTACAACGGTTAATAAACCAACCGTTGTTATAGGACTTTAAAAAAAAATAGAAAATAGAAAATTATTTAACCAAAATATTTAACCACGGTGTTACTAAACAACCGTTGTAAAATTTGAAAATTGCATGACGGTTGTAATTTCTAACCGTCATGAAAAGTGTTATTTTTTAGTATATAAGCGAACGTATCTATCGTTCACTACATAGTAGTTGTTTCTCTTAAAATAAAACTCTAACATATTTCACTCTTACCTCTCATAACATAACTCTAAACATACTTCATCCTTCAGATACGTCTTCACTAATCGCTAACTTGAGGTTCATTCATTACACTTATGCTTCGATTTCATTTACTTGTCTTGTTAAAAATGGGTTCTAATTTTTTTCTTGAATGTTCTCATTTTTTCCAGATCCATCATCACCACCTTAACAAATACAAGAAGTATACTTTCGCTATGTTACATATGGTTTGTGTCGCTATGAAGAAAAATACAAGAAGTATGAAGCCATAGTGTTAACTTCATTCACCTTGTACAATTTTTTCATGGCTTCATGAACTGGATGAAATAGGAAAGTGTCTCTGCAAATCCTTCCATAAAGTTTCACCGTATATTTTTTTTCATTCTTTTCCATAAAGTTTCCATCAAATCTTTCCATTAAAATGTCTCAGCAGTCTGGCTGTAGCCATGGAAGCAAGTCCTCAAATCGTTCAAGGTACGTATGCAAGTGTGGTCTCAACGCTTCGTTGATGACGACATGGACCGACTCAAACCCAGGCCGCCGTTTCTATGGTTGTGGGATGTAAAAGATTTAAGGATATAAACAATGCTCTCATTTTTCTTGGTTGGATGAAGAGATGGATCCTAGAGCAAAACAAATCATTTCTTCACTTGTAAAGAACTTGAATGAGGAGAAGGGAATGGTTAACACCTACAAAGCCAAGAAGGACGAATTGATGTTGAAGGTGAAGATCCTGAAGAAACAGCTGAAGATTACCGGGATTTTTTATTTTTAGTGTTCATTGCATTTGTTGTAATGACGAATTAGGTTATAGTTGATTAGGTTTGTATGTTTACTGATGGTGTAATGGTTGATGTATTGGTTACATAAGATTCATGAGATGATGTTATGGTGTATCATGAATATAATACAAGTAATATTATTATAACTTTATCACAAACCTGTGTTGTATTTTTTACTGTGATATGGTGAACAGTAATATAGGATAAAAATTGGTATAAATTATAAAAGTCGGATATAATTGTAAATTCTGCAGAAAATTTTACAACGGTTATTTATCATAACCGTTATAATAACTCGCGCGCTATCCAGTAAAAAACTTAAAAACAAAACTGCGTAGCTGGGAATCGAACCTAGGACCATCACTTTATCACAACAGTTTTTTGGATAAACTGTTGTGATAGGGCGCGCACTTTCCAGTTTATTACAACGGTTACAGGGCCGTAATTGTAAGTATCATATATACAACCACACTCTACATAACAACGCCTGGTCCTGCGTGATTAGTTATCTTTCCCAACCGTTGTTAAAGTTTTGTTCCGTAGTAGTGATAATTCTTTACTATAAGCCAATTATGTTTTATTGGACAAAGATATTTGACCAAATACTAACATTATTGGGTCCTATGAGGTCACACAAATAGTAACATAAGGATTACATTGGGAGGTTATGGATTGGAAGAGAAATTGGGAGGTTATGGTTTGGAAAAGAAATGATCTTAAAATGAATGATTAAGTTACATAATGTATGACATGATGGGATTAATAAATCCTCCTCCATTTAACCCTATGTAAGATAGAGGTTACGTGTGAAATATTCACCATTCAATCATCATTATTTAAAGAGATAAATTCTAATTTTGGAGTGTGTCTCCTTGCATTATTTTCCACCTATCTTTCGGTTCTCCCTAACCACAAAAGTAAGGAGAGAAACTTGTTCCCTTATTCTATACTAGTATACGTGATGATCTGGTTGTTTCTTGTGGACCAACACTAGAGGAACGTCGCTTGACGTTCTCGAAGATCTCCATGTAAAGCTATCACCTTCATGGATTCACGCATCAAAGGTATATATATTCTTATACTTTATATTATTCATATTGATATTTGCATGATAATCTTGAAGTTAGATGTAAAGAATGAAATTCTTGAAATTCTTCTATAAGCATCTAAATTCCTACAGTTCTAATATAGAGTATGCATCTATAGACTCTATTTCTGTCAAGGTTAGTACTAAGTTCCCATTTACTATCCCGTTCAGCTTTCTTGTTAATATGTTGATCGTAATATTAAATTGTTGGTCGGAGTTCCCAAGTTAGAACTAAGGATATTAAGGGTTTGGAATTTATAGTTTTTGAGGAATAAAAAATGACAATTGTAAGTTATCATGTTGAAGGAAATGGTACGAATGAACTTCGTAAACATCTCATGGTAGAAATTATTGTAATATAATCCAATATGTAAATACTTTCACTTGATACTTGTATTAAAAGTAACCACATATACTAGTATATATGCATGTAAGGTCTGTCACACCCCAAATTTTGACCACAAAATTTTCCATCATTGTGCAAATCATCACTACAATATGGATGTACCTTCATGCCTCATCAATCCTCTCAAAGATTGTTGAGTATTCACTTCAACCAAGAATTATGGTTTTGAGCCCTCTCAAAGCATTCAGACAGAGGATCAATCAAGAATGGACATGATCCTAAACTTGTCAAGCATCTCAAACATTCATGAAGGATCATGATATCTCCCACATCAAGAATTAAACTCAAATTTGTTAAAGCAATCTATATTTTGTTAGTTTATAACTTTGTTATGTTTAATTTTAAAAGTTTAGTAACTATATAATATTTTGATAGTTAAGCTGAAAAGGATGGAAAGCTGGAAGGGGAGCAACTTTCATATTTCTTCTCCTAAAAAGAAGAGTCGGTAGGTAATTGACAACATAAGTATATAACATACTCTTTTTGCTCCTTAATGTTTATTTTGTCAATATTGCAATGAACTTTTAATTTATTAGGATGTGTACATTAATTTTGAGATGTTATTATATGATGTGTTGTTATAAGCATATGTATATATTGTCCATGATCTCACTTTTAATTAGTTTTTGTATGCTTTTGTGACATTGTAATCAGTTTTGCATGTTATACATTACTTCTCAACTGTTACCTTTTTGCCTTATACTTAGTTTAAAATTTTCTATATAATGTTGGGTTTTTTACTTAGGATCTTTGTAAATATCTGCAGATATTCATTATTCTTTCAGGCACCCTATCTATGTTTTGCAATATAAGGCAATATCTCTGCATTGGGCGCTTCTCAGCAGTTTCCTTCCGGGTTTTAGGCCACTTGAAAATAGTATGTGTTCTGACTTTGCAATATAAGGTAAATGTTTGGCAGCTGCTTCAAACATACTGATTCCGAAACCAATGACTATATGTTCATTGTTTCTCTCAAGTTTGTTCAAGGGGATCAAAGTGCAAGGAATTGGTGGAGAAAGGTACTTTTATGTTGTTACCTGTAATGTTAGAAAACGTATGTCACTTTCCACAGTTATGAATCATCATTGACTTTCTTCTTTGCATTCTTGACTACCATGATTTTTTGTCTTCACTAATCCTTACATATATAATTAATCTCTAGGGCTTGGTTTAGTTAATTCAACAGCCTAGCTCAATGATTTGGCCCGACAGTGAATAAAGTTGATCATTCTATCTGTTGCACCCATTTTTCCAAGAGATGATTTATTTGCTTGTGTATGCTGATGACATTGTGATCACTAGCAATCACAAATCAGAAAATTAAGCCACTCGGTTAGTTTTCTGATTTAATCAATTAATATAGAAATTATCAGAATATATTTTTGCTGATATAAATTTTATAATTCATTCTTTTTATATTCAATATGTAAAACTGTCTATTACTAATTTTTGAAAATAAATTTGTTGGATCTAAAGAGTGCAGCAAGAAATCGAAGACCTTGCAAAGGAAGAAGGTATTTATGTGGAAAAGGGATAGTACACAAACTTTTCACAGGGAGAAATTTTTGAAACTTACTTGAAGTTGTTTCAAGAGAGAATTTGATGTAGAAAAAAATACTTTGTCATGTACTGAGAAGGTTTTTTTTGGCATCCGATGAGTTTTTATTACGGTGTCAAATGATTTAATTTATATGATAAGTTTTCATTACAATATCATTTATAATAATTTTGTCATGCATGATTGAGGTGATTGGTGTGAGAACAATAAGTAGAATCAAACGGGTTATAGGGTATGCATCTGAAGGTGGAATTAAGTAGTATGAATTGGAGTGTGACTGTGTTACTCAGTGAGGCTTCTCCCGGACTTTCGCAGCATGGCGGCATGATAAGTGTGTCTGGTTCTTAATTGGGTGGGTTGCAGTCAAGTTTAGTCTAGCAGAAGTATCATATTGTGTGAGTTTTATTCAAATTCAACCGGAAGTGATAAGTTCGTAGGCATTGATTGAGTTACTTAAGTTGCGTTTGAGTGATTTTGGAGGCTGCTATGCATTTGGTTTTTTCACAGCTGAGATATGTCGTTAGCTTTCTAAAAGTTTATGTCGATTTTTTGTAGTAGGCATTTTGAGGGAGCTCATGTATGATTGGCTTTTGTGCGTGGTTAGATTGCTTTGGAGGTGTCTTGAGTTTGTTATGTATGAATGGTGGCAGTTGGGGATTGGGGTTCTGTTACTGATTTTCTTGGAGTTCTTCTTGCTGGATGTCCCTGGTGTGATTTGCATGGAGTTTTTCTTGCTGGATATCTCCTGGTGTGATTAGTGTTTTCTTTGAAATAGTTTAGGTAATATATAATTGGATTATCTTTTGTGCTATTGGCACTATATGTGGATGTTTGTTTGACATATATGTAGCCATTATTTCTGTGCAATAATAATTTACCTTTTCCAAAAAAGAATCAAACAGGTTATCTTCTTTTAATTCATATCCATTAGTCATTGTCATTATGTATATTGTTTCTACAATATATCAAATTTTTATTATTAAATATTATATATTAAAATAAACTTAAGATCTGAAGATAAATCTAAAATTATGTGAGTTTTCATTTTCTAAGAGTAGAAAGAGTAAATGTGATTATATATTGCAAGTTTTGTAGGAAATATATACTTATTCTTTGGTTGTTGATGTTATATTTGATGTATGGTATTAAAAGATGATCAAATTTTGATAGTACATGCATGTTGATTTTGTTCTCTATATAAATTTATTATATTTTGAGTCTTTGATTTTCTTTTAAAATTATATCTTAAAACACTTAAATTAATGGTTCAATCATTTAAATTAATATCTCATGTGTGACTAAATTTTCATTTTGTATGGTTATTTATTTATTTTTGTTTTTGTATGATTATTTTAATAATATAGAGTTATATTTTATTATTGATTATACAATTAAATTACTCATTTCATATTTACATATATATTTAATTACATTAGATACAATATCATTATATTATTTAAAAATGAATCTAAATCAAGTTACCCGTGCGGATGCAACATCTCAAGTTGATCAAGCCTTAAGATCATCAGTGTCACCAAATAAGGGTTTTGGTCGACCATGACCTCCAGAGGGAAAATTTCATCTGGGCATGGGCTAATACTTCAAAACATGATCCAAGAAGCTCAAAGGGACCTCATGAACCCAATCATAGAGTTAAAATAGCCTCAGGAGAGACATTCATCAAAAATCAGGAATTAGGGTTTCTTGATCTAATTCACCCCTAAGTTGACTTTTGGAGCAAGACATGAGCCAAGACCTCAAGAAGTGTTTTGAAGACCTCCAATACACCATATTGATCCATTAAAAAGGTTGGATTGATTCAAAGAACTTGGTTCACAAGCAATGCAAAGATGCAAATTCATCTGGACCAATTAGGGTTTCCTGATGAAAAGTCAACTGTATCTTTGACTTTTGACCAAGACATGTTCCCAAACCTTGGGACATGATTCAAAACACTCTATAATACCTATGGAATCCATCCATTAGGTTTGAATTAGGTCAAGGACTTGATTTCATAGAGGATCACACAGTTTGGAATTCAACTGACAAAAAGTAAATTGTGCCAAAAAACCAAGTTTGACTTTTTGAATTTCTTGACAATCAAGGCTTCCCTAAGTAAAAAACAATGTTAATTCATGGTTTGGATCATCATCCATCAAGAAAAATTAAGAAAAGTGAGGTTACTTGAAAAAAGGGCAACCTTGAGAAACTTAAAATTTTATAAGTTATGGAAAAAAAAGTGATTTGGTACCAACTTTGCAATGTCATAACTCCTAAACCACAAAGTCATTTGCTTCCATCCAAATCTAAAATGAAATCGCTCATTACATACTTCAAAATTTTCAACCACATCAGATTCCAAATCCTCATGGATTTTGAGTTATGGATTGATCAAAATCAAAAGAACATGAAAATGACCACTTTTTCCAACACTTAGTGAAAATTTTGGATAGAATCTGTCTTGGATTTTCACCAACTTTGAGGCCATTTTTCACCATGATCCAAATTGATTCAAGACCAATTTTGGAAATCAAAGTTAAAGTAGGATATACAAGCTTTCTAAAGAGTACCAGAACTCATCCTAATTCAACTTGAGTAGGGAGTTACAAGCATGGGAACATGACACCTCCAAGACTGGTTTTACAAGACAGTCTTGTACATGCCACACGATTTTGTCACTTCCATGACTTGGCAAGCCTTGCCACTATACAAGGCAAGTTTATAAAGTGCAATGAACATGATCTCTGCAGCTACAACATCATAGAGCCTTGCAAGTCAAAAACCTCATCATTTGGCATATGACATTCAAAGTTCAAAATCCAAAAACTCCAATTTTGTCATGAGGCATTTAAGGGATGCATATAGCTGGCATGTATCAGTCCATGATCAACCAAATGAGTCAAGATAAACTCAAGCATTAGAGGACCATAGGCCTGCAAGATTGACCCAAGTCATTGGCTAGAGGAGACTTTGGCAACAAGACAAAGTTCAATGGATAATGGAGTGATCCAACCTCCATTCACTATTGCTCCCAAAACAAACTTGCTCTACTATAAATAGAGCTTCTTTCTGATCAATTCAAGTACACCAAAGCATAATAATACATGCTTTCCTCCAAATCTCACTAAAAAAACCAGATTTTACTTCTCTTTCTAGTCACTATCGAATTTTCAATTTGAGAGCAATTAAATCAAAACCAATCATGCCAGCACCTCACATACATTATATATGAGTGATCCATAACCTTAAAACTCATCTGGAACATCAGAATCACAAAGTCACCCCCATTTGCACATGATTTTTGGCCTATTTGCAATTTAGGTGCCATAACAAGTTCCAAGCTGATTCAAACCATTCCAAGCTTTCAAACACATTACTTGAGGTCCATTGAAGCTGTCCAGATCATTATACAATATATGTAACACCTACAACTGAGGATTCGATTTCCTCTTGCAGAGGTAAGCCTGACACTCTCAAACTCTATGATCCATGCATCATAAATGTGTTTTCAAGTTACAAACATGTTTCTGCACTTATGTAGAGTGTTTCCCCTCAATCAATTGCTATGTATGAATCGTGTATAGGATTTCATAGTGTTCTTGCAGAAATTAGGGTTCTTGAGTTCATCATTTGATTTCTCACTCCACACTTAATATAAATGCAATTAATTGGTACCATTGGAATCCTTGTTCAAAAACAAGCAAGTTTCATATTTACAAAAGTCAAAACCATTGAGTAATTAGAAAGATATAAGAGGTTTTGCAAATTTGGGGAAGAAGAACACGCGCGAGCAAGAACATGTGTTCTTGGCGCCAATTTTTAAATATTTGAATATTTGAATTTTTGATGTTTTATTAATTGATTTAAAAAATTAATTTCTCTCTCATTTTTTATCATTTTTTATTGGTTATTTTTTTAAAAAGTCACAAAAATGTTAAATTATTTTATTCTACAAAAAAAATCACATTTATATTATTTATTTAATATAGTTTGATTTTTTTGAATTTAATTTAATTTTATTTGTTTTTAAATATTTTTAACTGAAATTCTCACCTTGATTTTTCAAAACCCATTGGATTTCAAGCTTTCATGTGACTAATCATGATTTTCCAAAATATTTTTAAAAGTTGACAACTTGTTTTTGAATATATTTGATATTTTGCATCATTTTATATTTTAATTTCCTTTAAAAAATTATATTTTTTAATTAATATTAGGGTTTCTCATAATTTTAATTTTTCAAACATTTTTCAAATCACTTTTAGGCCTCTTGGTAGAGTGTAAGTCCCATCCCTTTGTACATAAATAATTTTGGACCTCAGTCATTGTATAAGTCCCGATACGATTTTAAAAAATCTCAGCGCGATCGCCGTTTTCAAAACAATTTTCATCTGGGCCTCCCTTTGGTTGTAAGTCCCATTTTTCTTCTTTTTCAAACACTTTTGGGCCTCTAATAAAGTGTAAGACCCATCCCCTTTGTACATAAATAATTTGGGCCTCAGTCATTGTATAAGTCCTTACGCGATTTTCAAAATAAATGGTGTGATCACTGTTTTTCATCTGGGCATCTCCTTGAGTTATAAGCCCCAACTCTTGTATAAAATAACACTTTTGGGGCTCTATAATAGAGTGTAAGACCCATCCTCTTTGTAAATACAATAATTTGGGCCTCAATCATTGTATAAGTCTTTCTGTGGTTTTCAAACTATGACGCGATCGTCGCCTTTTCAAAAGGGGCCATCTGGGCCTCTCTTTGAGTATAAGCCCCCAAATTTTCTTTTAAAACAAATTTATTTTTAATTTAAGTTCAAATTCAAAGTTTTATAAAAAATTTCTTCAATTTCTTGAAAAAATCTAACCATACAGCTGTAGTTATATATGCTTGGGCTTTCATCAAACTGTAAGTCCCATTATCTCTTTGAATACATACTTGTTTATATTTTCATTTGTGTATATATATATATATATGCTTGTACATACTTGTTTAGAGTCCCCCCCCCCCCCAGCAGTTGGGTCTACATTTAGGTCAAATTAGAGGTTACTCTTTCAACATGGTAAAAACTAGTTCCCCATAGGAAATTCTAGATACAGTCTTGCCTCCTCTTGGACTTATACAATATGGAACAGAGAAAGACATTATTCCCAATGAAACTTTTCTCAAGACTGTCCAAACTTAGAAATATATATGTACAAGAAATTCATTTCCCTAGAGAGGACTAATTCCCGGTGAAACCTCTTTTGAATTTCTTCAAACCTTAGAACTGTTCAACAAAGAAAGGACTTATTCCCGGTGAAACCTTTCTTGAACTTTTCTTAGGCTTGGACCCACAAGCTTCTTAAAAGCATCCCTAGCCTCCTCTTGGGCTTAATACAAGGACCCCCAGGCTTCTTAGAAGTTTCTCAGCCTCCTCTTGGGCTTAGTACAAGGACCCAAAGGCCTCCTACAGGTATAGGACATAAATTAGTCATATTTGCTAGTTTAATCCTCAGGAGAGTCAGAATTCCCAAACATCAGACCATTTTAGGGTTGATCTTCATCCTTTAAACCCTCAGCCTCCTCTTGGGCATCATACAAAGATCATTATCCAGCTAAGAGTCAACCTCTTCATTCAAGAAGGCTTGGAAAGTCTCATCTCCTTTTGGATCTCACCAAAGACCTTCAAGTTTCCTAAAAGCACAGGAAAAACCCTGATCATTATCCAAATACATTAATCTCCAGCAAAGTTAAAACCTCTATAGGTTTTCAAACTCAATCTTTAAACCTTCACCTTAAAAATCCCCAGCCAAGGTTAATTTACCATCAATAAAACCCTAACAGAATCAGAGCCTCATAGTGTCTGATACTGTAACTCTCCCTTTGATCCCCAGAAAGAGTAAAACCTTTGGGATTCCCCAACACATATTGGACCTGTCTCTGGACTTCAACAATCCTCAGCAGAAGCCAGCCTCCTCTTAGGCTTCATATAAGAATTTCCCCCAACCAGTCTCCTCTTAGGCTTTATATAATGCTTTTCCTCAGTAGAGTCAGCCTCAATCTTGGGCTTTGTACAAGACAGATAAAACCTCCCCAGTGGAGTCAATCTCTTTTCAACCTCAATCTTTGGCTTTGTACAAGACACATAAAACTTCCTCGGTGGAGTCAATCCATTTTCAGCCTCAATCTTGGGCTTTGTACAAGACAGATAAAACTTCCCCCGTGGAGTTAATCTCTTTTCAGCCTCAATCTTGGGCTTTGTACAAGACAGATATAAAACTCTCCTAGTAGAGTCAACCTTTTAGCTTCAACCTTGGGCTTTGATCAAGGCACACAAAAATCAACTTCCCCTCAGATGAGACCTCGAGCCCACTCTGCAGGACAATATTTTCTCTATACATCACACATCAAAACAGACAACCAAAATCTTTTCCCAGATAATTGTTGTAAGTGGCACACTTGTGAATTCAAAATCCCAGCTGGAGTTCTTCCTTTATCCTGGCTAAAATTCATCTTTCGTCTAACAACTGTAAGTGGCAAGCCTATGGATTATTTACATCCAAGCCAATGTCCTTCTCTTAGCATGAAAGATTCATAAGGAAAAAGTGGCATTGCTCTACACTGAGTTAAAGCTTTCTTCCTTCATGACATCATCCTTATAAAGGAAATTATGGCATTGCTGGATTCAGATATCCCAGTTAAAGTAATTTCCCTTATAATCAATTACCCAACTTGTGATGAATAGATGAGATGTTCTCTATTTAGAGATGACAAATTCTCTCTCAGTCACCCTCTAGCTTCAATCTTGGGCTTTGAATAAGACACAAATACTCAGTCAACTTCAATCTTGGGCTTTGAACAAGATGTAACACCCCAAAATTTGCCTTCTTGTTTTTAGCTAACTGGCTTATGTTTCTTTGCATTTCTTGCATTAGCATTTGTGCATAGCATTGGTTCTTAGCATGGGATCAAGGTACTTGGTTCACCTCAAAGGAGTTTCAAGCCTCAAGGTGGTTTGAGGGGTTCATCATATCTTCATAAGATCAAGAATGGCTAAGGATTTCAAGTGAATCTTTCCCTCCTATCTAGAGGGACTAATTAGGGTTCATGGGTTCAAAGGACTTCTTGAAGGGCTTTGTGGATTCAAGCATGTTCATGTGGGTTCCATATGCTCACAAACACTCATAGAGGAAGGCTTGGCTAGTGGTTCATTGTAGAAGATGTTCAGTGGATCAGTTACTTGTGAAGTAAGCAAAAGTCAACAGTTCAAAAGGAAAGTCAACCATGGAATTTTGAGGTCCTCTTCATGATTTTTAAGGTCTTATGCCCTCACATGGTCCTCAAATGTCAAGATTCATGTCATTCATCAAGAATAAAGAGTTTGTGTAAAAGTTACTAAATATGGAAATGACCTATAATTTGAAACTTTCCATTTTTGGCAGTTTTTCCACCACATTCAACTTGACTTTTCATCACCAAAGAAGCTTCAAATGAATTTTCCTCAAACATGAAAGTTGAATATCTTTCTCTCCCATTTCCAAAAAGTACTAGATTGTCTCCATACTATTTGTGGTTCTCAAGTTATGATCAAAAGAAGGCAAGGTGCTTTTTAAGGTTTTCTCATGTATTCATTTTTCCACCTTTTTCATTTTTGTTCAAAATGACTTGTAATTGATTCTAATGCTTCAAGTCATATTGCCATACTCAAGTACACTTCATGAGGACCACTTTTGACCTTGGAATCAATTCATTATGCAAATTGGCAAGATGGATTGAAACTCACAAACCAATCAACCACAAGGCCCAATTTCAATTCCATTGTGATCAGCAAGTGAAATGTGAGTGAATCGTGCTTATTTCATGACCAAGGCACGTGTGGATTAGTGGGTGCATTACAACTTGCATTTTTACAAATCACATTGGATAGCCTTAATCAAGGGATTAATGAAACCCTAATCATGCTCAGAATGTTAACCAAGTCTATATAAGAAGGATCACACGTTCATTTCACCCTCATGCACTCTCATTTGCTCAGAATTCCAATTTTTGCTCTCACTCTTTCTCTCTTCGAAACTCACTCTCCTTGGAGTTTCTTTGAGATTTTACTTCACATTCTTGATCAGTGAAGTAAATAGAGCAAGAATCAACCGTTAATTGAAGCTGAGAGTGAGTTTTTCATCAGATTCAGTTTTGGAAGGTTTAAGTTCAAACCTCAAGATCTAGCACGATTCCAAGCTCTAATTGCATTTATTTTGCAATTAGAAGATCTAAGGAGTAGATCTGCAGCTTCTAGAGGGTTTTCTTGGTGTATTTTAAGCTCTATAATTCTCAGGTTAGTGTGAAATTCATCATCATGAAACTTGATTTAATGGTGTGCATTGTGTTCCTCATGAGTTGCTGATCATGCTGATGTGTTTAGATGTGATTTTGGACATGTATCATGGCTGTATTGTAGATCTGATGTTTTTAGATCTAAACTTTATCTCTTCGATTTGCGTTGTGTGTTAATGATCTATTGATTTAAATTGCATATTCATGATCCTTGTGAAAATCTGAGTGGAATGGTATACCTGTTTGCAATTTCTGGAAATGTTTGAAGTGCAGGTCGCCGTAGAAGACGACCGGAGCTAGGGCTCCGGCGTCTGGTTATGTTTCAGGTCACCTGAGGATTCAAGGTTGAAGACGTAATCTGGACCGTTGGTGGTCCAGATCTGATGGTTCAGATCTTGCCACTTCATTTAATTTTCTTGTGTTTTATTTAATGTGCGTGTGTGCTACTCCATGCTAGTTATCACGTGCTTCAGATCTGGCCACACTTTTTGCATGCTTTGTGTTTTAATTGACTTGATCTAGAACGTTGGATTAATCTGATGGTTGTTGATGTGCCAACACATTAAAATTAACATGTGCTATTCACGTGTTTTTTATTTTAATTTCTGATGATTGGATGTGCGCGCGTGTGTTGTTGCTATCATGTACCTTTTAATCCTGGCTTTTAATCTTGATTACCTTAGTTTTGGTTGACTGATTGTGGAGTGTTGGATTGATCTGATGGCGTGTGTGAGTCAATCATGTTGACTGGGTCCTAGTTTTTTTTATTGGTATGCGCTGAATATTTGAATGGACTGGGCTTGCTTTTCCCACCCCTCCTTGAGCCCATTTTGTATTTTCAACGTGTATTCTCTGCTTGTTGCACCCCCTGGCTGTTTTATTCTCTTTTTATTTTCATTTAATTGTTTCATTTTTCTTTTTAATTTTTAAAATTAGTTTTATGCATTTAAAAATTATGAAAAAAATCATGAATCATCCTTAGGGTTTCATAAAATTTTGGAAAATTTTATTTTCCATTTTTATTTTATTTTGTGCCTCTGAATTAATTGTTTGAATAATTTCCTTTGTGAATTATCTCAATTGTGCACACCTTGCCTTGTGGATTTTTGTTCTTATCATTGGTGTATGATTTGCATCTCATTCTTTTTGCATACTTCAGAAGACATCTTGAGGTTCTTAAAAACATTTTTGTTTCATTTTTAAAACTTTTTCATATTGCATTTTAGTCCCTCTCCTTTGCATATTGGTTCATGGTTCCTATGTGATATTTGCCTAATTGTTTGAGGTACTTAAACTTTGAATTTTGGTGTGATCTTTTGACATGTTGTTAGTATCTGACTTAGATAATTTGGGTTCTGATACCACAATTTTTTGAATGTCATTTAATATATGTTTGATTATTTGTGTTTAAGTGAATTTTGCATGATCATCTTATGACATCTCTTAACCCTAATTGATTTGCCATGCCTAATTGATTGAATTTCTTTATGATTCTTTGCATGAGCTTTTGGTATGATGTTTACCCCTGGTTGAGGTCCTTTGAGACTTATTTTTTCAATTTATGAATCATGTTTGGCATGTGCTAAGTGTTTGGACTTTGAGTTTCCTTTTGTGGACTTTCTTTGGTGCATAATGTTTCATGTTTTGATCTTTTCTTGCACATGAGAATTGTTGATGATGGTATGATCTTGGTTCTGACTTGCTTTCATCTTCATCTTATTTTCCTCATTTCATCTTTACATGAAGTTCATTGGTGCTTAATTGTGCATTTCATATAAGTATGCTTGCATTCTTTCATGATTACCTTTGCATGCTTACTTGAGATGTTTTGCATGATCCTTGAGACTTGTTTATTGGTGTGAGTTGGATATACTTGATATGATGTGCTTGCTGCCCTATCTTGTTTCTTGTCTCATCCTTCTCTTTCTCATTCTTCTCTTTCACTCTCTTCCTCCCATGAATCTCAAGACTTGTTTAAGTCTTGGATTCTCTCCCTTTAGAGCTACCTAGTCCAACTTAATTTTTGATTAAGCTTGGAGTAGGATTAGCATTAGGTTTTAGGTAGTCGTCCCTCCTAAGCCTCACTAACCATAAGTTACCCATGCATGATAACATTAGGACTCTTAGTTTCCTTTAGAGTTTCCTTTGGGTCTTCTCTCATCTCATCTCAAAACTTCTTGAAAACACTTAATAAAGATAAAGTGTATTGGGCACGAGCCTTAAGTGTGGGGAATGAGAAATGAGGGGCTTCCTCTCATCTTTCTAGAGTGCTTAGCGGGCGTCCTGTCTTGGGACGATTCGTTAAGTATTCGTCCCTGTGCCCTAGACTTTGGTGCAATGCAAGTTATGAACTAACTTGAAAAGAAAACACTTCTATCTAAAAAACACAAAACAAATTCAAATATTTTTATCCTTCGGGATTGTTGGGTTTCAAACTTCATTTTCAGAAAAGAGCTTGTCACTCACCTAAAAAACACTTACCCATTTGTGGTCGTACCCACAAACTACATTAGCTCTGATTCCTCTCTCTCGTCCGATTGAGGATATGTAGGCACAAGACAGCGATTGTCTTGGCGAGCAACCTTCCCCCACAGTTCCCGTCCGAACTACGTTGACTCTGACTTTCCCATTGCACTGAGGGAGTATGTAGGCCTAGGGCATCGAATATGTCACACCCCATCCCCGTTTTCTTTTGCAGCCATAGATAGTAGGACAGCTCACCCTCCGTTTAGATAACAAGCATGTATCCCATCGAGTACGATGGATACGTGGGGAGCTAACACCTTCCCCTCGCATAACTGACTCTCGAACCTGGACTATGGTTGCGATGACCATGTATTTCCCCCCTTTCTCTTCAGGTTTATGCAGTGTTTCCTTTCCCTCTCTCGGGATAAATACACATTGCTGGCGACTCTGTGTTTCCTACGCCACTCTCGCGTTTGTACCGAAGGATGCGAATCTTTTGGGAGCGACAGCTGGCGACTCTGCTGGGGACCGAACCCATAATCTTTGGTTGGTCCATCCCCTTTAGCGAGTCGATCCTAGCGCTTGTTTGTTGTTTTCGTTTGGTGTTTATTTGTTGTGCTTTATTATGTTGTATATTACTGTTTTACAGCTTTTATTGCATTACATTTTATTTTATTACTGTCATACTGGATATTGCTATGTTGTGCTGGCTGGTTTCTGTTTGGCAGGTTGGGTTGTTCTGAGAGATAAGCCTAATACCCAGGCTTGAGTACACCCTAGGACTAGAGTGGAGAGTAATGGGACCTACGTGCTAGCCTGGTGCGTTTGTGTGTTCACGAAATTCACAACCAGACGAGGCTATCTTGGGACGCATTCTGACGTACGTGTCTTGCGCATTTCAGGGTGTTGATCTAGAGAGCTGTCGACTCTGGTGACCGTTTCTCTGATACCTCGGTTGCGCCTCTCCTCCCGACCTGTGATAATGGCAGACCAGAAATGGAAAACCCATTACACTTGTCGATACGAGGACCCAATGCTGAGGGACTCGCATAGGATGACATTATTTTTGAGGGGAATCAGTTGAGGCCTCCTCGATTGATGATGATGCCAAACCAGAAATGGTGAACGTATCATCATTTCTCGACCTGAGAGCCCGGGATATTGAAGATCCTCGCCTTTCTAGAACCCACATGTGAGAAGGGATGGGTGTTTACAGGTCTGCAGGAAACCGAAACCTTCAACCTACCTGGTTTTCTAGATTTCTCATCAGTGTTTAATTATCTGGGTTTCTGGTTATCTCAGTGGTTCGGTATTCTAGAATTCTGGTTTTTCTGGGTTGTGGTTCTCGTTCAGTTAACAGTGCAGCACATCTAGTAGTGGTGCCTTGATCCCATGCTTGCATGTGCATATCATTTTTCTTGCATTCTAACATGTTTGACATTTTTCAGGGCTTGCATCTTACTCTTGATTCCGGTTTTCTGAGGTTGGCTTAGTATGGATGTCCAGAGAAAGAAGACTGTTGCTTATTCGTTCCCAGACCCGGCCTTGACAATGTTTCACAAGCTGATTAGTATGGCTGGTCCCGAAGTTCGTACAGAGTTCGGTGGAGAGTATGGGAGACTTCTGAAGTTTGTCTACAGTATCTCCAAGTATGAGAAGGATGTCATTCATACACTTCTTCAGTTCTATGATCCATCTTTGCGTTGCTTCACTTTCCCAGACTATATCTTGGCTCCAACGTTGGAGGAGTTCTCATTTATTTTGGGAATCCCCGTCAGGCATGACATAGTATTCTTTTCTGAAGAACGCCCCAGGATAAAAGAAATGGCCATTGCTCTTCATATTGGTGAATCCGCTATGAGCAGTAATATTGTGGAGAAACAAGGAGCTAAGGGTTTCTTATTGAAGTTCTTGTTTGGTCAAGCTTGCATACATGTTAAGGAGAAGAATTGGACTGCTTTCCAAGCTATTCTGGCTATGTGCATCTATGGGATTATCCTGTTTCCCAATGTTACTGATCTGGTGGATATGCATGCTGTCAGAATCTTTATTTCAAAGAATCCTATACCTACCTTGCTAGGTGATGTATATCACTCAGTCCACTACAAGAATGAAAATAGGCGTGGAAAAATGGTGAGTTGTTGTGCACCACTATTGTCTACTTGGTTTCTGAGTCATCTCCCTGAAGTTGGCGCTTTCGTTGATACGAGAGATTCTCTGAAGTGGTCAAAGAGGTTAATGGGCTTGCTGCTGACAACATTGTTTGGTTCAACCATGACTTGCTAGGGATGGAGATTATTTGCAGTTGCGGAGAATTCCCTAATGTACCCTTGATAGGAAGAAGAGGTGGAATTAACTATAATCCTTCCCTTATTATCAGGCAGTTTGGTTATCCTTTGAGAGGTCCACCCGAAGAGCGAGATATCAGAGAGTCCTTATTCTTCAATGGTACTGGGGATCAAGAGATGATAAGGAAGATTGTGAATGCTTGGAACCAGGTGACCAAGAAGGGAAAAACTTCATTTGGGAAATGTAATAACCGGGCTTTTCCTTCCTATAAAGAGTGGATTAAGAAAAGAGCAGAAGAGGAGTTTCTTCCTTTCTCGGTGGAACCAACTTTGTATCCTTTGATGATCGAGGCTCCCACGACTGTTGATATAGAGAAGTATAATAAGTTATGGGCTGAGAAGGAGAAACTCCGATAGGAGAATCGTGAGCTGGGCAGAGAGGTTGGTCAGTTGAAGCACTAAAAAGGCGAAGCTATCCATGCTGCCAGGCTGAAATCAGAACTTTTGGCTGTGAAGGAGAAAGAATTGTCTAAAGAAGCCACAACCAGAGAGAAAGTGGCTCAAGCGTTGAAAAGTGTTAGCAAGGTCCTTTCATCCAAAAAGAAAGAGTTGGCTTATGCTATGTCAAGAATTCACAGGTTCCGTGACCGTCGGAATACAGCAATTACTGCCAACAGGTTGAAAGAGGACAAGTATCTGGAGCAGATTGAAAGTTTAAAGACAAAGCTTCGGAAAAAGGATAAGGATATTTTATCGGGGATCTTTGAAAGGAGAGCAATTGAGGAAAAGCTCAAGGAAGCCATGGCAGATATGGAACAACTGAAGATCCAAGCCGAAGTGAAAAGAGCCAGAAGCGAAGGTCAAAGTTCAAGTGGAGCTTCTGGAGAAGATGATTGGGAATTGCATAGTCGTTATTTGACAGGGATCTTGCACAGGAGGGATCTTTTGATTCAGGAGTTGATTCAGAGACCAGAGCATCCTGATACCAAGAAGCTTCTCAAGGAAGTGCAGAATTGGTGCAAAAAGAATGACGAATGGGGAATTTTAGCACGGCTGAGTCTTGATGATATGCCTTAGTTTCTTTGCTGCTGTTTTCTTTGTATTTCCGGGATCACCGCCAGGCTTGTTGGTCGGGGTCTTTGTTTATGCTTATTCAGACTTGTGTTGTAACAGATGCTTATTCTCTTTATATGATCACGAATTTAGTCCTCTTCTGTTATTAAAACTGGAATCAAGGGGTAGATCGCCTTGATAATGTTCATACATGTTTGCATTTGCATCTGCATATTCATCTCATTTTTGCATTGCAGGTTATCTTGGATTCTCTGGTTTTCTTATGCTCTCTCTTTTTTCAGTCAGGATTGATCAACCAGCTCATCGGTATTCTACCAGGCTTAATCAAAGCAGAGTGATGGACAAACTTCAGGCAGACATGGCAGCTATGCAAGCTCGCATCGATCAATTCATGGAGATGATGCAGGGTGTGGTGCAGAGTCAGAATGAATTCAAAACTCTAGTTCAGCCTTTGATGGGGCAGGTTGATGAAAATGGTATTTTACACAGTGGTCTTCTTAATCGTGTTATTCCTCCGGGCGGAGGTGGTGCTGGTATCAACATTCCTATCCCTGGTGCTGGTGGGCAGGGTGGGATTCCTTCAGCGGTTGGAGAAGAAAGCACTATTCGGGTTATCCATGGCCATCGTATTGATGATTAGCAGGATGATGTTTTTTTAGTCAGAAGCTTGGACGCTGGCCTTCCTGTGGTCAGTGATGAAAGGATCTGTTTAATCGAGGCGCAATTGAAAGGGGTTGTGAAACAGGATGATCTGGGAATAGATTTGGACGACCTAGGTTTGGTCCCTGATATTGTCATTCCGCACAAGATTCAGATTCCTACACTGGAGAAGTATAATGGTTCTACCTGCCCGAGAACTCATGTAAAGGCGTATACCAGGAAGATGGATGCCCATGCCAAGGACGAAAAGCTAATGATGCACTTTTTCCAAGACAGTTTGTCCGGCGCGTCTTTGGAATGGTATATGGCGCTGGAAAGTAGAGATGTTCCTACTTGGAGAGAGCTAGCTGCAGCTTTTATCAAGCATTACCAGTACAACACAAACATGGCTCCCAACAAAACTCAGTTGTTGAGCATGTCCCAGAAAAATGATGAAAGTTTCAAAGAATACACGCAAAGGTGGCGTGAATTGGCGGCAAGGGTACAACCACCAATGCTGGAGAAAGAGATGTTGGATGTGTTTATGGACACACTACCTAAGCACTATTATGAAAAGCTATTGCCTTGTTCACTAGGCCAGTTTGCAGATGTGATTGCGATCGGGCAGAAGGTAGAGGTTGGAATTAAGGCTGGAAAAGTTTCTAGTGGTGACGGATCGTCCTCCGGGCATGGAAAGAAGCCATTTGATGGTTATAAGAAGAAAGGAGAGGCCAATGTTGTATCATCTTACAAAGGAAAAGGGAAACAGCGTCAGAACAATAATCAACAAGTAGCATCGGTAGCTATCCCAGAAACGTTACCTCCACCACAGTAACAAAGGAACAATGCTAATCAGAATAGGCAGCAGGGCCAGTATCAGAATAGACAAAGAAATGCAGAGAGGCATTTTGAGCAACCACCGATGTCGTATGCACAGTTGTTGCAACATTTGCTGCTATTGCGTCTAGTTGAGCTCCGTACCCTAGCTCCACCAACAGGGGAACCCCCACGAGGCTACGATGTTAACGCACACTGCGATTTTCACTCTGGTGCTCCGGGGCATACTGTGGAGAAGTGTAGGGCGTTTCATCATAAGGTGCAAGACCTTGTAGACTCCAAGGCTATCAATTTCTCGAATGATAGGCCCAATGTTGTTCAAAACCCGATGCCTGATCACAATGGGCCGAGGGTGAATGCGATAATTGAGGAATGTGAAGCTTTGAAATTGATCATGGATGTTGAGGAGCTGAAGACTCCGTTAGCTGTGGTTAAAAATAGGTTACTAAAGGGTGGCATTTATCCGGGTTGTGATGAGAACTGTTCAGATTGTTTGACGAAGGATAATGGTTGTGATTCGCTGAAGATGGGTATCCAGAATATGATTAATGAGGGTTGTTTACAGTTTGATAGAGGTAATCAACAAGAAGAGGTTGTTAGTGAGAAGGTTGCTACTATCACTATTCCGTTCAAAACAATTACTATTTCAGGTCCGGCAAGGCCACCTCCAGTTATTATCACAAGGGCTGGACCCATTCCGTATGAAAGTACTAAGGCTATTCCCTGGAATTATGGCGCAGAGGTGTTTGTCAATGGGCAAAAGCAGGAATTAATGACTACACCACCAGTGAGTACCAGTTCAGAAGCTAAAGTTGAGACTGATGCTATAACGAGAAGTGGTAGAGTGCTTACTCCTGTTAATGATCAACCCAGTACTTCTAGGCAAGATAGGGGAAAATAGGTAATGGATGGTTCTGTTAAGCCTCCAGTGATTATTGATTCTATGGTAAAGCCGGTTGGTGATGCTTTTTCTGAAAATGTCGAGGAGTTTATGAGACTCATCCGGAAAAGTGATTACAAAATTGTGGACCAGTTACATCAGACCCCGTCCAAGATTTCTATTTTATCGTTGCTGTTGTGTTCTGAAGCTCGTAGGAATGCTCTTCTGAAAGTTTTAAATGCGGCATATGTTCCTCAAGAGATTTCTGTTAATCAACTTGAAGGGGTTGTAGCGTACGTGAATGCGGGTAATGGCTTGGGTTTTACAGATCTTGATTTGACTCCCGCTGGGAGGAATCATAACAACGCCCTGCATATTTCGATTGAGTGTCGTGGTTCACTGATGTCACATGTGTTGGTTAATACTGGATCATTGTTAAATGTATTGCCAAAGAAAGCATTAATGAAGTTAGATACCAGGGAACTTATTTGTACACCAAGTGACTTGGGGGTGCGAGCTTTTGATGGCTCGAAGAGATCTGTCTTTGGTGAGATTATGCTTCCGATCAAGGTTGGGCCGGAAATCTTTGATGCAACATTTTATATAATGGATATTCAGCCAGCATACAGCTGTCTGTTGGGTCGTCCTTGGATTCATGGTGCAGGCGCTGTAACCTCCACTTTGCATCAAAAGCTGAAATACATGGTAGATGGTCACCTGGTGACAGTGTGCGGAGAGGAAGACATAATGATTAGTCAGCTGTCAACCTTTAAATACATGGAAGTGGATGGTGAAATCCATGAGACGCTGTGTCAGGGGTTTGAAAAGGTGAAGGTTTCTAAAGAGGTTGTCCAGTCTGAAGCTATAGAGCAGCCTGCAGTGGCAGATCAACCTGAGGTTTCTATGTCTTCGTTTAAAGACGCCAAAGCTGTGGTTGAAGCTGGTAGCTCACAAATGTAGGGCCAAGTGGTTGAAGTTCAGGAGAAGAGGGATACCTATGGATTGGGATACAAGCCACCCAGGAGAACCAGGGATCCTCCTAAATTCTATGGCCCAGTCCGTTTCACCAGTGTCGGTGTTTTCTTCGACAGAGTTAATGCCATTGAGGAAGAAGGGGACAGTGATTGTGATTTGGATAGCTGGATCCTCCCTTGCGTCCCAGGAGGAAGTCTGTGCAACTGGTCTTCTGAAAAAGTGATTCAAGTGACTAGTTTCGAGTAATTGCTTTCTTTTCCTATTATGTTAATCCTGCATTCCGCCCAAGACGTAGTGATTTTATTTGTAGGGCTTTTAACTGTTGCATGTTTTGCTTTATCATCAATAAAGGACTTTTCACACTCAAATATTTTGATCTCTGTCTTTCTGTTTTATTTTTATGCATTAAAAACCCACATCAAAATGGTAATGTGTTTCTTTTGTTGCATACATAATAAAACATATCTCATCAATCATGCAGATCTCTTTGTTCAGATGACACTGATCATGACTCAACTATAGCTCGGTATGACTTTGACAATCCAATCTATCAGGCTGAAGAAGAGACTGACAAAGATTGTGAACTGCCCGAAGAGTTAGCCAGATTGTTGAAGCAAGAGGAGAGGGTCATCCTACCTCATCAGGAGGAAATTGAGATTGTGAATCTGGGAACCGAGGACGCCAGAAAGGAAGTAAAGATAGGGGCTGCATTGGAAGACAGTGCCAAGGGAAGATTGATTGAAATGCTCCGTGAGTATGTGGACATCTTCGCCTGGTCTTACCAAGACATGCCTGGGCTCGATACTGATATTGTTGTACACCGGCTACCACTTAAAGAAGGTTGTGCTCCGGTCAAGCAAAAGTTGAGAAGAACTAAACCGGAGATGTCTATCAAAATCAAGGAAGAGGTTCAGAAACAGCTAGATGCCGGTTTTCTTGCCGTAACAAATTATCCTCCATGGGTTGCTAACATCGTGCATGTACCTAAGAAGGATGGGAAGGTCAGGATGTGTGTTGATTACAGGGATTTGAACAGAGCAAGCCCAAAGGACGATTTCCCGCTTCCTCACATTGACGTGTTAGTTGACAATACCGCTCAGTATTCGGTGTTTTCCTTCATGGATGGCTTCTCTGGGTATAACCAAATCAAGATGGCCCCAGAGGACATGGAGAAAACATTCATAACACCGGGGGAACTTTCTACTATAAAGTGATGCCCTTTGGATTGAAAAATGCAGGGGGCAACCTATCAGCGGGTGATTGTGACTCTCTTTCTTGATATGATTCACAAAGAGATCGAGGTCTATGTTGATGACATGATTGCGAAGTCACAGACGGAGGAAGAACATCTGGTGAATCTTCAGAAGCTATTTGAAAGATTGAGGAAATTTAGACTGAGGTTGAATCCAAACAAATGCACCTTCGGGGTGAGATCAGGAAAATTACTGGGGTTTATTGTTAGTGAAAAAGGTATCGAGGTCGATCATGCAAAGGTAAAAGCCATACAAGAAATGCCTGTACCGAAAATAGAAAAAGAGGTTCGTGGTTTCTTGGGGAGATTAAACTACATCACTAGGTTCATCTCGCATCTCACAGCCACGTGTGAACCAATCTTCAAGTTGTTAAGAAAAGATCAAGCGGTCAGGTGGAATGAAAATTGTCAAAAGGCGTTTGAAAAGATAAAAGAATATTTACAAAAACCTCCAGTCCTTATGCCGCCAGTGCCAGGAAGGCCTTTGATTATGTATCTCACGGTTCTTGAGAATTCAATGGGTTGTGTGCTCGGTCAACAAGACGAGTCAGGTAGAAAGGAGCACGCCATCTATTACCTGAGTAAAAAGTTTACTGATTGCGAGTCAAGGTACTCGATGCTGGAGAAAACATGTTGTGCACTCGCTTGGGCCGCTAAGCGTTTGAGGCAGTATATGTTAAACCACACAACCCTTTTGATTTCAAAGATGGATCCGATCAAGTATGTGTTTGAGAAGCAAGCACTTTCTGGTAGAATAGCCTGTTGGCAGATGGTTCTGACGGAATACGATATCCAGTATGTTTCCCAAAAGGCCATTAAGGGAAGTGTTTTGTCAGAATATCTTGCCGAGCAGCCAATTGAGGATTATCAACCGATGAAGTTTGAATTTTCGGATGAGCATATCATGTATCTGAAGATGAAGGATTGTGAAGAACCTTTACCTGATGAAGGACCTGAGATTGGATCTCAATGGAAGATGGTTTTTGATGGGGCTGTTAATTCATATGGTAACGAAATCGGGGCAATCATTACGACTCCAAAGGGTTCTCATATACCCTTCACTGCCCGATTGGCGTTCATATGCACCAACAACGAGGCAGAATATGAAGCATGCATCATGGGGTTAGAAGAAGCAATTGATTTGAGAATCAAGAACCTCGATGTTTATGGTGATTCTGCGTTGGTGGTTAATCAGATTACAGGTGAATGGGAGACTCGTCAAGCGAATCTTGTTCCGTATAACAACTATGCCAGAAGGTTGTTACCTTTCTTTGACAGAGTGGACTTCCATCACATTCCCCGGATAGAGAATCAGATGGCTTATGCATTGGCAACGTTGTCATCAATGTATCAAGTGAATCATTAGAATAAAACTCCTTCAATCAGAATCATGCACTTGGACAGACCTGCTTTTGTATTTGCAGTTGAAGGTGTATCAGATGGCAAGCCTTGGTACCATGATATCAAAGTCTTTCTAAAGAGTCAGGAATACCCAGCTGGGGCATCTTCCAAGGATAAAAAGACATTGAGGAGGTTATCAGGAAACTTATTTTTGAACAAGGACGATATGTTATACAAGAGAAACTTTGACATGGTCTTGCTACGTTATGTTGATGAACACGAGGCAGGCCTGTTAATGGAAGAAGTTCACGAAGGTTCCTTTGGTACTCATGCCAATGGGCATGCTATGGCAAGAAAACTGTTGAGAACGGGGTATTATTGGATGACTATGGAGTCTGATTGTTTTAAATACGCCCGGAAATGTCATAAATGCCAGATTTATGCTGATAAGGTGCACGTACCGCCTACTCCTCTGAATGTTTTGTCGTCACCTTGGCCTTTTGCCATGTGGGGCATTGACATGATTGGGAAGATCGAGCCGACTGCTTCGAATGGACATCGTTTTATCCTGGTGGCTATTGATTATTTCACGAAGTGGGTGGAAGCAGCATCGTATGCCAACGTCACCAGACAAGTGGTAGTCCAGTTTATTAAGAAGGACATGATCTGCCGGTATGGAGTCCCGGAGAGAATCATTACTGATAATGGTTTGAACTTGAACAATAAGATAATGAAGGAGCTATGTCAGAGCTTTAAGATTGAGCATCACAATTCTTCTCCCTATCGCCCGAAGATGAATGGGGTTGTCGAAGCGGCTAATAAGAACATAAAGAAGATTGTGCAGAAGATGGTAGTGACATACAAAGACTGGTATGAGATGTTGCCTTATGCTTTGCACGGATATCGTACTTCGGTACGCACATCAACTGGGGCAACCCCTTTCTCACTAGTGTATGGTATGGAAGCAGTTCTGCCATTAGAAGTTGAGATTCCTTCTTTGAGAATTCTGACAGACGTGAAGCTTGATGAAGCTGAGTGGGTGCGTTCCCGGCTCAATGAACTGAACCTCATTGAAGAGAAGAGATTGAAAGCCATTGCACATGGCCGGTTGTATCAGAGCAGGATGAAAAAGGCATTTGATCAGAAAGTGCATCCTCGGTGTTTTCAGGCTGGTGAATTAGTCCTGAAAAGGATCACTCCTCCTCAAACAGATCACAGGGGCAAGTGGACTCTGAATTACGAAGGGCCATATGTAGTAAGACAGGTTTTCTCTGGTGGAGCCTTATTACTCTCAACTATGGATGGCAAAGATTTTACGTCCCCTGTGAACGCGGATGTAGTCAAAAAATACTTTGCATAAAAAAGACTCGCTGAACATAAAAAGAAGGTTCAGGCAAAAATGGGGCATCCTGGCGAACCATAAAAAGAGAAGGTTCAGGAAAAAAATAGGGATAGAAAGAAAAAAGAAATAAACCAGCAAAGTTGAAAACCTGAAAAGGCAACTTTGGCAAAAATGGGTATCCCGGTGGATTGAAAACCCAAAAAGGGCGATCCAGACAAAAGTTAGGGATTTAAAAGCAAAGACTACGATCCGCGTTTGATCTGTGAGCGCTATTCACACTTAGAAAATTCGAAGGAAAGGAATCAGTCCAGTCAGTCATCTTCAAAGGCCAAAGCAGCTGCGGGTAAATAAGTTATATGGGTTATAGCTGAGTCGAGTCATGGTGGATGTCTGTTCCCCACATTGCCGACATGTGTATTTTCTTTTGCTTTTTGCGCAATTACCTCTTTTCAGGAATTGCTTCCAAGTGTAAATGCCTATTTACAGGCCGATCCATTCAATAAAGTTTGCATTTCAGTCAAAAAGCTTTTGTTTTTGTTTTACCTGTTTTGTTTGTGAAAATGTCCGATATTTTTGATAAACATTACATGTTAAAATGTTGAGCTTTATGAAGCAAGTTGGAAAACAGTGGCAATTGCTTAGGCATCAATCACTATGATGATAATCAGAGTAATCATTTTTGCACATAGACCTTTCTGTTGGTTTTGCAGGATGACAGGTGTACCTCCCCAGTAGAGTTGCTCCTCAACCTTGAAGTCTGATCGTCCTCAGCAGTTTATTACGCTCCCCAGTAGAGTTGCTCCCCAACCTTGAAGTCTGATCGTCCTCAGCAGTTTGCTGCTCTCCCCAGTCAGAGTATCGAGGATCGTCTTCCTCAATAGAGTATAAGAAAGTAATTTCCCAAGCGGAGTCGTTGAGGATCGTCCCCCTCAGCAGGATATAAGAGGTTTACCCCCAGCCAGAGTTGTGATTTGGCTCGTCTTTCCTCAGCAGGTAGCCAGAAATTATCATTTCTGCAGCCTCTCCAGCAAGAGATTGATGGAGCATCTTCTTTGGTCAAAGATGGTGTTTCCCCACAGAGTATGGGGCAGTCGTTTTTTCCTCATCTAGTTAGGAAACATTTGTTTATCCCCTAGCAGAGTGGATGTTGACAACTACTATTTTCCAAGCAGATGTGCTGATGATGATCAGTACTCTTCAGCAGGATAAAGGTGCTCATATCCCCAAGTAGAGTTTGGTAGTGATTGGTATCCCCAGTAGGTCTTAAGTCCAATCGTTTTTGGCAGGCTTCAAATCCAAGTTCTGAAGTATTTGGTGATCCCCAGCGGAGGAGTTTCCATTTTCAGTATTTGGTTTCCATCCCCAAGCAGAGTTTGTTGGCGATTAGTATCCCTAGAAGGTTTTGAATCCAGGTTCTGAAACATTTGGTCATCCCCGGCGGAGGAGTTTCCATCTTCAGTTTTTAGTTCCTCCCCGATTGAGTGGGTTTTCTCTCAGAGATTCGTCCATCTCTAGCAGAATTGGTGATTGTGATCTTCCCCAGCAGGGTGAAGCTTTCCTCAACATGTCTCTTTGGTTTGATGACAATGTAGTTTGTCGTCCTCGGTGGAGCTGCTTATGTTCTCAGCGTTTATTTCGCTGGGCCGGTCTTTTTGCATTGCATAAGCATTTTTTGCATGGCATCCTCCTAAACGCGTAGCATTTCCACTTCGTGTGGAGCATTACGGAAAAATTCAAACATATGCATCCGAAGCATAAGCCAGGTTTGAGTTTTCCTTCGTCAGGAAAACCGGATTTCAGGAGATATCATTCGACTTTACTTTACAAGTGTTGGGTTTAGTCATTCAAAGCAATATTTGACAGTCCCACGACAGAGTGTTTTGTCAGGATTGTGAACCCGTGATCTCTTTTTACCCCTTAGTCCAGGTGGTCCTTTGGTTTATCCCCTCAAGGTTTTTACCGTCAGACACTCGTCCGTGTTTCCTTCGGCACCCGTCCGTGTTTGAACCTTTTTGTTTCAATACCCGTCCGTATTGACCTTTTGATGACACTCATCCGTGTTTCCTTCGGCACCCGTCCGTGTTTTCATGTCTTTTACTCAATACTGTTTTTCTAGACACCCGTCCGTGTTGCCTTCCATTCCCCAGCGAGTTTAATCCCCGATAAAAGTCGCTTTACAACCTTTCGATACCCGTCCGTATTGAACCTTTTTACACCCGTCCGTGTAGCTTTTCGATACCCGTCCGTATTGAACCTCTTTACACCCGTCCGTGTACCTTTTCGATACCCGTCCGTATTGAACCTCTTTACACCCGTCCGTGTACCTTTTCAACACCCGTCTGTATTAACCTGTTGATAACACCCATCCGTGTTTCCTTCGACACCCGTCCGTGTTTGAATCTTTGATTTCAATACCCGTCCGTATTGACCTGTTGATAACGCCCGTCCGGTTTCAGTTCATCATTTTGATCCCCAATAAGGCCAATCCCTAGTAAACTTGAACCTTTTACACCCGTCCGTGTATCTTTTTGATACCCATCCATATTGAACCCTTTTGCACCCGTCCGTGTACCTCTTCGATATCCGTCCTTATTGAACCCTTCTACACCTGTCCGTGTATATTTCCGATACCCGTCCGTATTGAAACTCTTTACACCCGTCCGTGTACCTTTTCGATACCCGTCCGTATTGAACCCTTCTACACCCGTCCGTGTATCTTTTCGATACCCGTCCATATTGAAACTCTTTACACCCATCCGTGTACCTTTTTGATACCTGTCCGTATTGAACCCTTTTTACACCCGTCCGTGTATCTTTTCGATACCCGTCCGTATTGAAACCTTTTTGCACCCGTCTGTGTATCTTTTCGATACCCGTCTGTATCTGATATCTTTGATTCCTTGACACCCGTCTGTGTTTATCCCCAGCATAGCTAACACTCGTCCGTGTTTATTTCAAGACTTTTCAATACATCGTATGTATTGATTTCCAATACTCGTCCGTGTTGTGATAGTGCATCATTTACTGCTTGTTCCCCAGTGGAGTCGTCTCTCCTTTGAAGATTGCAAATTTCAGGTTTTCTTTTGGTATTCAATCTCCGTGAATCCTTTGAACGCATGACAGCCGTTGCTATCATACTTTCAGGACCAAGTTGATTGAATAGGGGCAGCTGTAACACTCCAAAATTTGCCTTCTTGTTTTTAGCTAATTGGCTTATGTTTCTTTGCATTTATTGCATTAGCATTTGTGCATAGCATTGGTTCTTAGCATGGGATCAAGGTACTTGGTTCACCTCAAAGGAGTTTCAAGCCTCAAGGTGGTTTGAGGGGTTCATCATATCTTCATAAGATCAAGAATGGCTAAGGATTTTAAGTGAATCTTTCCCTCCTATCCAGAGGGACCAATTAGGGTTCTTGGGTTCAAAGGACTTCTTGAAGGGCTTTGTGGATTCAAGCATGTTCTTATGGGTTCCATATGCTGACAAACACTCATAGAGGAAGGCTTGGCTAGTGGTTCATTGTGGAAGATGTTCAGTGGATCAGTTACTTGTGAAGTAAGCAAAAGTCAACAGTTCAAAAGGAAAGTCAACCATGGAATTTTGAGGTCCTCTTCATGATTTTTAAGGTCTTATGCCCTCATATGGTCCTCAAATGTCAAGATTCATGTCATTCATCAAGAATAAAGAGTTTGTGCAAAAGTTACTAAATATGGAAATGACCTATAATTTGAAACTTTCCATTTTTGGCAGTTTTTCCACCACATTCAACTTGACTTTTCATCACGAAAGAAGCTTCAAATGAATTTTACTCAAACATGAAAGTTGAAGATCTTTCTCTCCCATTTCCAAAAAGTACTAAATTGTCTCCATATCATTTGTGGTTCTTAAGTTATGATCAAAAGAAGGCAAGGTGCTTTTTAAGGTTTTCTCATGTATTCATTTTTCCACCTTTTGCATTTTGGTTCAAAATGACTTGTAATTGATTCTAATGCTTCAAGTCATATTGCCATACTCAAGTACACTTCATGAGGACCACTTTTGACCTTGGAATCAATTCATTATGCAAATTGGCAAGATGGATTGAAACTCACAAACCAATCAACCACAAGGCCCAATTTCAATTCCATTGTGATCAGCAAGTGAAATGTGAGTGAATCATGCTTATTTCATGACCAAGGCACGTATGGATTAGTGGGTGCATTACAACTTGCATTTTTGTAAATCACATTGGATAGCCTTAATCAAGGGATTAATGAAACCCTAATCATGCTCAGAATGTTAACCAAGTCTATATAAGAAGGATCACACGTTCATTTCACCCTCATGCACTCTCATTTGCTCAGAATTCCAATTTTTGCTCTCACTCTTTCTCTCTTCAAAACTCACTCTCCTTGGAGTTTCTTTGAGATTTTACTTCACGTTCTTGATCAGTGAAGTAAATAGAGCAAGAATCAACCGTTGATTAAAGCTGAGAGTGAGTTTTTCATCAGATTCAGTTTTGGAAGGTTCAAGTTCAAACCTCAAGATCTAGCATGATTCCAAGCTCTAATTGCATTTATTTTGCAACTAGAGGTTCTAAGGAGTAGATCTGCAGCTTCCAGAGGGTTTTCTTGATGTATTTTAAGCTCTACAATTCTCAGGTTAATGTGAAATTCATCATCATGTAACTTGATTTTATGGTGTGCAATTTGTTCCTCATGAGTTGCTGATCATGCTGGTGTGTTTAGATGTGATTTTGGACGTGTATCATGGCTGTATTGTAGATCTGAAGTTTTTAGATCTAAACTTTATCTCTTCGATTTGCTTTGTGTGTTAATGATCTGTTGATTTAAATTGCATATTCATGATCCTTGTGAAAATCTGAGTGGAATGGTATACCTATTTGCAATTTCTGGAAATGTTTGAAGTGCAGGTCGCCGGAGAAGACGACCGGAGCTAGGGCTCCGACGTCTGGTTATGTTTCAGGTCACCTGAGGTTTCAAGGTTGAAGACGTAATCTGGACCGTTGGTGGTCCAGATCTGATGGTTCAGATCTTGCCACTTCATTTAATTTTCTTATGTTTTATTTAATGTGCGTGTGTGCTACTCCATGCTAGTTATCATGTGCTTCAGATCTGGCCACACATTTTGCATGCTTTGTGTTTTGATTGACTTGATCTGGAATGTTGGATTAATCTGATGGTTGTTGATGTGCCAACACATTAAAATTACCATGTGCTATTCACGTGTTTTTTATTTTAATTTCTGATGATTAGATGTGCGCGCGTGTGTTGTTGCTATCATGTACCTTTTAATCCTGGCTTTTCATCTTGATTACCTTAGTTTTGGTTGACTGATTGTGGAGTGTTGGATTGATCTGATGGCGTGTGTGAGTCAATCATGTTGACTGGGTCCTAGTTTTTATGTTTGGTATGCGCTGAATATTCGAATGGACTGGGCTTGCTTTTCCCACCCCTCCTTGAGCCCATTTTGTATTTTCAACGTGTATTCTCTGCTTGTTGCACCCCATGGCAGTTTTATTCTCTTTTTATTTTCATTTAATTGTTTCATTTTGCTTTTTAATTTTTAAAATTTGTTTTATGCATTCAAAAATTATGAAAAAAATCATGAATCATCCTTAGGGTTTCATTAAATTTTGAATACATTTTTATTTTATTTTGTGCCTCTGAATTAATTGTTTGAATAATTTCCTTTGTGAATTATCTCAATTGTGCACACCTTGCCTTGTGGATTTTTGTTCTTATCATTGGTGTATGATTTGCATCTCATTCTTTTTGCATACTTCAGAAGACATCTTGAGGTTCTTAAAAACATTTTTTTTTCATTTTTAAGACATTTTCATATTGCATTTTAGTCCCTCTCCTTTGCATATTGGTTCATTGTTCCTATGTGATCTTTGCCTAATTGTTTGAGGTACTTAAACTTTGAATTTTGGTGTGATATTTTGACATGTTCTTAGTCTCTGACTTAGATCATTTGGGTTCTAATTCCACAATTTTTTGAATGTCATTTGATATATGTTTGATTATTTGTGTTTAAGTGAATTTTGCATGATCATCATATGACATCTCTTAACCCTAATTGATTTGCCATGCCTAATTGATTGAATTTATTTATGATTATTTGCATGAGCTTTTGGTATGATGTTTACCCCTGGTTGAGGTCCTTTGAGACTTATTTTTGCAATTTATGAATCATGTTTGGCATGTGCTAAGTGTTTGGACTTTGAGTTTCCTTTTGTGGACTTTCTTTGGTGCATAATGTTTCATGTTTTTATCTTTTCTTGCACATGAGAATTGTTGATGATGGTATGATCTTGGTTCTGACTTGCTTTCATATTCATCTTATTTGTTCCTCATTTCATCTTTACATGAAGTTCATTGGTGCTTAATTGTGCATTTCATATAAGTATGCACGCATTCTTTCATGATTACCTTTGCATGCTTACTTGAGATGTTTTGCATGATCGTTGAGACTTGTTTATTGGTGTGAGTTGGATATACTTGATATGATGTGCTTACTGCCCTATCATGTTTCTTATCTCATCCTTCTCTTTCTCATTCTTCTCTTTCACTCTCTTCCTCCCATGAATCTCAAGACTTGTTTAAGTCTTGGATTCTCTCCCTTTAGAGCTACCTAGTCCAACTTAATTTTTGATTAAGCTTGGAGTAGGATTAGCATTAGGTTTTAGGTAGTCGTCCCTCCTAAGCCTCACTAACCATAGGTTACCCATGCATGATAACATTAGGACTCTTAGTTTCCTTTAGAGTTTCCTTTGGGTCTTCTCTCTTCTCATCTCAAAACTTCTTGAAAACACTTAATAAAGATAAAGTGTATTGCGCACAAGCCTTAAGCGTGGGGAATAAGAAATGAGGGGCTTCCTCTAATCTTTCTAGAGTGCTTAGTGGGCGTCCTGTCTTGGGACGATTCGTTAAGTATTCGTCCATGTGCCCTAGACTTTGGTGCAATGCAAGTTATGAACTAACTTGAAAAGAAAACACTTCTGTCTAAAAAACACAAAACAAATTCAAATCTTTTTATCCTTTGGGATTGTTGGGTTTCAAACTTCATTTTCAGAAAAAAGCTCGTCACTCACGTAAAAAACACTTACCCATTCGTGGTCGTACCCACGAACTACATTAGCTCTGATTCCTCTCTCTCGTCCGATTGAGGATATGTAGGCACAAGACAGTGATTGTCTTGGCGAGCAACCTTCCCCCACAGTTCCCGTACGAACTACATTGACTCTGACTTTCCCATTGCACTGAGGGAGTATGTAGGCCTAGGGCATCGAATATGTCCTACCGAGTGCGTCTTAGTCACCCCATCCCCGTTTTCTTTTGCATCCATAGATAGTAGGACAGCTCACCCTCCGTTTAGACAACAAGCGTGGATCCCATCGAGTACGATGGATGCGTGGGGTGCTAACACCTTCCCCTCGCATAACCGACTCTCAAACCTGGACTATGGTTGCGATGACCATGTATTTCCCCCCTTTCTCTTCAGGTTTATGCAGTGTTTCCTTTCCCTCTCTCGGGATAAATACACATTGCTGGCGACTCTGTGTTTTCTGCGCCACTCTCGCGTTTGTACCGAAGGATACGAATCTTTCGGGAGCAACAGCTGGCGACTCTGCTGGGGACCGAACCCATAATCTCTGGTTGGTCCATCCCCTTTAGCGAGTCGATCCTAGCGTTTGTTTGTTGTTTTCGTTGGGTGTTTATTTGTTGTGTTTTATTATGTTGTATATTACTGTTTTACAGCTTTTATTGCATTGCATTTCATTTTATTACTGTCATACTGGATATTGCTGCGTTGTGCTGGTTGGTTTCTGTTTGGCAGGTTGGGTTGTTCTGAGAGATAAGCCTAATAACCAGGCTTGAGTACACCCTAGGACTAGAGTGGAGAGTAATGGGACCTACGTGCTAGCTTGGTGCGTTTGTGTGTTCACGAAATTCACAACCAGACGAGGCTATCTTGGGACGCATTCTGACGTGCGTGTCTTGTGCATTTTAGGGTGTTGATCTAGAGAGTTGTCGACTCTGGTGACAGTTTCTCTGATACCTCAGTTGCGCCTCTCCTCCCCACCTGTGATAATGGCAGACCAGAAATGGCAAACCCATTACACTTGTCGATCCGAGGACCCAATGCTGAGGGACTCGCATAGGATGACATTATTTTTTAGGGGAATCGTTGAGGCCTCCTCGATTGATGATGATGCCAAACCAGAAATGGTGAATGTATCATCATTTCTCGACCTGAGAGCCCGGGATATTGAAGATCCTCGCCTTTCTAGAACCCACATGTGAGAAGGGATGGGTGTTTACAGGTCTGCAGGAAACCGAACCCTTCAACCTACCCGGTTTTCTGGATTTCTCATCAGTGTTTAATTATCTGGGTTTCTGGTTATCTCAGTGGTTCGGTATTCTAGAATTCTGGTTTTTCTGGGTTGTGGTTCTCGTTCAGTTAACAGCGCAGCACATCCAGTAGTGGTGCCTTGATCCCATGCTTGCATGTGCATATCATTTTTCTTGCATTCTAACATGTTTGACATTTTTCAGGGCTTGCATCTTACTCTTGATTTCGGTTTTCTGAGGTTGCCTTAGCATGGATGTCCAGAGAAAGAAGATTGTTGCTTATTCGTTCCCAGACCCGACCTTGACATTGTTTCACAAGCTGATTAGTATGGCTGGTCCCGGAGTTCGTACAGAGTTCGGTGGAGAGTATGGGAGACTTTTGAAGTTTGTCTACAGTATCTCCAAGTATGAGAAGGATGTCATTCATACACTTCTTCAGTTCTATGATCCATCTTTGCGTTGCTTCACTTTCCCAGACTATATCTTGGCTTAAACGTTGGAGGAGTTCTCATTTATTTTGGGAATCCCCGTCAGGCATGACATAGTATTCTTTTCTGAAGAATGCCCCAGGATAAAAGAAATGGCCATTGCTCTTCATATTGGTGAATCCGCTCTGAGCAGTAATTTTGTGGAGAAACAAGGAGCTAAGGGTTTCTTATTGAAGTTCTTGTTTAATCAAGCTTGCATACATGTTTAGGAGAAGAATTGGACTGCTTTCCAAGCTATTCTGGCTATGTGCATCTATGGGATTGTCCTGTTTCCCAATGTTACTGATCTGGTGGATATGCATGCTGTCAGAATTTTTATTTCAAAGAATCCTATACCTACCTTGCTAGGTGATGTATATCACTCAGTCCACTACAAGAATGAAAATAGGCGTGGAAAAATGGTGAGTTGCTGTGCACCACTATTGTCTACTTGGTTTCTGAGTCATCTCCCTGAAGCTGGCGCTTTCGTTGATACGAGAGATTCTCTGAAGTGGTCAAAGAGGTTAATGGGCTTGACTGCTGACAACATTGTTTGGTTCAACCATGACTTGCTAGGGATGGAGATTATTTGCAGTTGCGGAGAATTCCCTAATGTACCCTTGATAGGAAGAAGAGGTGGAATTAACTATAATCCTTCCCTTGTTATCAGGCAGTTTGGTTATCCTTTGAGAGGTCCACCCGAAGAGCGAGATATCAGAGAGTCCTTATTCTTCAATGGTACTGAGGATCAAGAGATGATAAGGAAGATTGTGAATGCTTGGAAGCAGGTGACCAAGAAGGGAAAAACTTCATTTGGGAAATGTAATAACCGGGTTTTTCTTCCTTTCCCGGTGGAACCACCTTTGTATCCTTTGATGATCGAGGCTCCCACGACTGTTGATATAGAGAAGTATAATAAGTTATGGGCTGAGAAGGAGAAACTCCGATAGGAGAATCGTGAGCTAGGCAGAGAGGTTGGTCAGTTGAAGCGCGAAAAAGGCGAAGCTATCCATTTTGCCAGGCTGAAATCAGAACTTTTGGCTGTGAAGGAGAAAGAATTGTCTAAAGAAGCCACAGCCAGAGAGAAAGTGGCTCAAACGTTGAAAAGTGTTAGCAAGGTCCTTTTGTCCAAAAAGAAAGAGTTGGCTTATGCTATGTCAAGAATTCACAGGTTCCGTGACCGTCGAAATACAGCAATTACTGCCAACAGGTTGAAAGAGGACAAGTATCTGGAGTAGATTGAAGGTTTAAAGACAAAGCTTCGGAAAAAGGATAAGGATATTTTATCGGGGATCTTTGAGAGGAGAGCAATTGAAGAAAAGCTCAAGGAAGCCATGGCAGATATGGAAGAACTGAAGATCCAAGCCGAAGTGAAAAGATCCAGAAGCGAATGTCCAAGTTCAGGTGGAGCTTCTGGAGAAGATGATTGGGAATTGCATAGTCGTTATTTGACAGGGATCTTGCACAGGAGGGATCTTTTGATTCAGGAGTTGATTCAGAGACCAGAGCATCCTGATACCAAGAAGCTTCTCAAGGAAGTGCAGAATTGGTGCAAAAAGAATGACGAATGGGGAATTTTAGCACAGCTGAGTCTTGATGATGTGCCTTAGTTTCTTTGCTGCTGTTTTCTTTGTATTTTCGGGATCACCGCCAGGCTTGTTGGTCGGGGTCTTTGTTTATGCTTATTCAGACTTGTGTTGTAACAGATGCTTATTCTCTTTATATGATCAGGAATTCAGTCCTCTTCTGTTATTAAAACTGGAATCAAGGGGTAGATCGCCTTGATAATGTTCATACATGTTTGCATTTGCATCTGCATACTCATCTCATTTTTGCATTGCAGGTTATCTTGGATTCTCTGGTTTTCTTATGCTCTCTCTTTTTTCAGTCAGGATTGATCAACCAGCTCATCGGTATTTTACCAGGCTTAATCAAAGCGGAGTGATGGACAAAGTTCAGGCAGACATGGCAGCTATGCAAGCTCGCATCGATCAATTCATGGAGATGATGCAGGGTGTGGTGCAGAGTCAGAATGAATTCAAAACTCTAGTTCAGCCTTTGATGGTGCAGGTTGATGAAAATGGTATTTTACACGGTGGTCTTCTTAATCGTGTTATTCCTCCGGGCAGAGGTGGTGATGGTATCAACATTCCTTTCCCTGGTGCTGGTGGACAGGATGGGATTCCTTCAGCGGTTGGAGAAGAAAGCACTATTCGGGTTATCCATGGCCATCGTATTGATGATCAACAGGATGATGTTTTTTTAGTCAGAAGCTTGGACGTTGGCCTTCCTGTGGTCAGTGATGAGAGGATCCGTTTAATCGAGGCGCAATTGAAAGGGGTTGTGAAACAGGATGATCTGGGAATAAATTTGGACGACCTAGGTTTGGTCCCTGATATTGTCATTCCGCACAAGATTCAGATTCCTACACTGGAGAAGTATAATGGTTCTACCTGCCCGAGAACTCATGTAAAGGCGTATACCAGGAAGATGGATGCCCATGCCAAGGACGAAAAGCTAATGATGCACTTTTTCCAAGACAGCTTGTCCGGCGCGTCTTTGGAATGGTATATGGTGCTGGAAAGTAGAGATGTTCCTACTTGGAGAGAGCTAGCTGCAGCTTTTATCAAGCATTACCAGTACAACACAGACATGGCTCCCAACAAAACTCAGTTGTTGAGCATGTCCCAGAAAAATGATGAAAGTTTCAAAGAATACGCGCAAAGGTGGCATGAATTGGCGGCAAGGGTACAGCCACCAATGCTGGAGAAAGAGATGTTGGATATGTTTATGGACACATTACCTAAGCACTATTATGAAAAGCTATTGCCTTGTTCACTAGGCCAGTTTGCAGATGTGATTGCGATCGGACAGAAGGTAGAGGTTGGAATTAAGGCTGGAAAAGTTTCTAGTGGTGACGGATCGTCCTCCGGGCATGGAAAGAAGCCATTTGATGGATATAAGAAGAAAGGAGAGGCCAATGTTGTATCATCTTACAAAGGAAAAGGGAAACAACGTCAGAACAATAATCAACAAGTAGCATCGGTAGCTATCCCAGCAACGTTACCTCCACCAAAGTAACAAAGGAACAATGCTAATCAGAATAGGCAGCAGGGTCAGTATCAGAATAGACAAAGAAATGCAGAGAGGAATTTTGAGCAACCACCGATGTCGTATGCACAGTTGTTGCAACATTTGCTGCTGTTGCGTCTAGTTGAGCTCCGTACCCTGGCTCCACCAACAGGGGAACTCCCACGAGGCTACGATGTTAACGCACACTGCGATTTTCACTCTGGTGCTCCGGGGCATACTGTGGAGAAGTGTAGGGCGTTTCATCACAAGGTGCAAGACCTTGTAGACTCCAAGGCTATCAATTTCTCGAATGATAGGCCCAATGTTGTTCAAAACCCGATGCCTGATCACAATGGGCCGGGGGTGAATGTGATAATTGAGGAATGTGAAGCTTTGAATTTGATCATGGATGTTGAGGAGCTGAAGACTCCGTTAGCTGTGGTTAAAAACAGGTTACTAAAGAGTGGCATTTATCCGGGTTGTGATGAGAACTGTTCAGATTGTTTGACGAAGGATAATGGTTGTGATTCGCTGAAGATGGGTATCTAGAATATGATTAATGAGGGCTGTTTACAGTTTGATAGAGGTAATCAACAAGAAGAGGTTGTTAGTGAGAAGGTTGCTACTATCACTATTCCGTTCAAAACAATTACTATTTCAAGTCCGGCAAGGCCACCTCTAGTTATTATCACAAGGGCTGGACCCATTCCGTATGAAAGTACTAAGGCTATTCCCTGGAATTATGGCGCAGAGGTGTTTGTCAATGGGCAAAAGCAGGAATTAATGACTACACCACCAGTGAGTACCAGTTCAGAAGCTAAAGTTGAGACTGATGCTATAACGAGAAGTGGTAGAGTGCTTACTCCTGTTAATGATCAACCCAGTACTTCTAGGCAAGATAGGGGAAAACAGGTAATGGATGGTTATGTTCAGCCTCCAGTGATTATTGATTCTATGGTAAAGCCGGTTGGTGATGCTTTTTCTGAAAATGTCGAGGAGTTTATGAGACTCATCCGGAAAAGTGATTACAAAATTGTGGACCAGTTACATCAGACCCCGTCCAAGATTTCTATTTTATCGTTGCTGTTGTGTTCTGAAGCTCGTAGGAATGCTCTTCTGAAAGTTTTAAATGCGGCATATGTTCCTCAAGAGATTTCTGTTAATCAACTTGAAGGGGTTGTAGCGCACGTGAATGCGGGTAATGGCTTGGGTTTTACAGATCTTGATTTGACTCCCGCTGGGAGGAATCATAACAACGCCCTGCATATTTTGATTGAGTGTCGTGGTTCACTGATGTCACATGTGTTGGTTGATACTGGATCATTGTTAAATGTATTGCCAAAGAAAGCATTAATGAAGTTAGATACCAGGGGACTTATTTATACACCAAGTGACTTGGGGGTGCGAGCTTTTGATGGCTCGAAGAGATCTGTCTTTGGTGAGATTGTGCTTCCGATCAAGGTTGGACCGGAAATCTTTGATGCAACATTTTATATAATGGATATTCAGCCAGCATACAGCTGTCTGTTGGGTCGTCCTCTGATTCATGGTGTAGACGCTGTAACCTCCACTTTGCATCAAAAGCTGAAATACATGGTTGATGGTCACGTGGTGACAGTGTGCGGAGAGGAAGACATAATGATTAGTCAGCTGTCAACCTTTAAATATGTGGAAGTGGATGGTGAAATCCATGAGACGCTGTGTCAGGGGTTTGAAAAGGTGAAGGTTTCTGAAGAGGTTATCCAGTCTGAAGCTATAGAGCAGCCTGCAGTGGCAGATCAACCTGAGGTTTCTATGTCTTCGTTTAAAGACGCCAAAGCTGTGGTTGAAGCTGGTAGCTCACAAAGGTGGGGCCAAGTGGTTGAAGTTCAGGAGAAGAGGGATACCTATGGATTGGGATACAAGCCACCCAGGAGAACCGGGGATCCTCCTAAATTCTATGGCCCAGTCCGTTTCACCAGTGCCAGTGTTTTCTTCGACAGAGTTAATGCCATTGAGGAAGAAGGGGACAGTGATTGTGATTTGGATAGCTGGATCCTCCCTTGAGTCCCAGGAGGAAGTCTGTACAACTGGTCTTCTGAAAAAGTCATTCAAGTGACTAGTTTCGAGTAATTACTTTGTTTTCCTATTATGTTAATCCTGCATTCCGCCCAAGACGTAGTGATTTTATTTGTAGGGCTTTTAACTGTTGCATGTTTTGCTTTATCATCAATAAAGGACTTTTCACACTCAAATATTTTGATCTCTGTCTTTCTGTTTTATTTTTATGCATTAAAAACCCACATCAAAATGGCAATATGTTTCTTTTGTTGCATACATAATAAAACATATCTCATCAATCATGCAGGTCTCTTTGTTCAGATGACACTGATCATGACTCAACTATAGCTCGGTATGACTTTGACAATCCAATCTATCAGGCTGAAGAAGAGACTGACGAAGATTGTGAACTGCCCGAAGAGTTGGCCAGATTGTTGAAGCAAGAGGAGAGGGTCATTCTACCTCATCAGGAGGAAATTGAGAATGTGAATCTGGGAACCGAGGACGCCAGAAAGGAAGTAAAGATAGGGGCTGCATCGGAAGACAGTGCCAAGGGAAGATTGATTGAAATGCTCCGTGAGTATGTGGACATCTTCGCCTGGTCTTACCAAGACATGCATGGGCTCGATACTGATATTGTTGTACACCGGCTACCACTTAAAGAAGGTTGTGCTCCGGTCAAGCAAAAGTTGAGAAGAACTAAACCGGAGATGTCTATCAAAATCAAGAAAGAGGTTCAGAAACAGCTAGATGCCAGTTTTCTTGCCGTAAAAAATTATCCTCCATGGGTTGCTAACATCGTGCCTGTACCTAAGAAGGATGGGAAGGTCAGGATGTGTGTTGATTACAGGGATTTGAACAGAGCAAGCCCAAAGGACGATTTCCCGCTCCCTCACATTGACGTGTTAGTTGACAATACCGCTCAGTATTCGGTGTTTTCCTTCATGGATGGCTTCTCTGGGTATAACCAAATCAAGATGGCCCCAGAGGACATGGAGAAAACATTCATAACACCGTGGGGAACTTTCTACTATAAAGTGATGCCCTTTGGATTGAAAAATGCAGGGGCAACCTATCAGCGGGCAATGGTGACTCTCTTTCTTGATATGATTCACAAAGAGATCGAGGTCTATGTTGATGACATGATTGCGAAGTCACGGATGGAGGAAGAACATCTGGTGAATCTTCAGAAGCTATTTGAAAGATTGAGGAAATTCAGACTGAGGTTGAATCCAAACAAATGCACATTCGGGGTGAGATCAAGAAAATTGTTGGGGTTTATTGTTAGTGAAAAAGGTATCAAGGTCGATCCTGCAAAGGTAAAAGCCATACAAGAAATGCCTGTGCCGAAAACAGAAAAAGGGGTTCGTGGTTTCTTGGGGAGATTAAACTACATCGCTAGGTTCATCTCGCATCTCACAGCCACGTGTGAACCAATCTTCAAGTTGTTAAGAAAAGATCAAGCGGTCAGGTGGAATGAAAATTGTCAAAAGGCGTTTGAAAAGATAAAAGAATATTTGCAGAAACCTCCGGTCCTTATGCCGCCAGTTCCAGGAAGGCCTTTGATTATGTATCTCATGGTTCTTGAGAATTCAATGGGCTGTGTGCTCGGTCAACAAGACGAGTCAGGTAGAAAGGAGCACGCCATCTATTACCTGAGTAAAAAGTTTACTGATTACGAGTCAAGGTACTCGATGCTGGAGAAAACATGTTGTGCACTCGCTTGGGCCGCTAAGCATTTGAGGCAGTATATGTTAAACCACACAACCCTTTTGATTTCAAAGATGGATCCGATCAAGTATGTGTTTGAGAAGCAAGCACTTTCTGGTAGAATAGCCCGTTGGCAGATGGTTCTGACGGAATACGATATCCAGTATGTTTCCCAAAAGGCCATTAAGGGAAATGTTTTGTCAGAATATCTTGCCGAGCAGCCAATTGAGGATTATCAACCGATGAAGTTTGAATTTTCGGATGAGCATATCATGTATCTGAAGATGAAGGATTGTGAAGAACCTTTACCTGATGAAGGACCTGAGATTGGATCTTAGTGGAAGATGGTTTTTGATGGGGCTGTTAATTCATATGGTAACGGAATTGGGGCAATCATTACGACTCCAAAGGGTTCTCATATACCCTTCACTGCCCGATTGGCGTTCGTATGCACCAACAACGAGGCAGAATATGAAGCATGCATCATGGGGTTAGAAGAAGCAATTGATTTGAGAATCAAGAACCTCGATGTTTATCGTGATTCTGCGTTGGTGGTTAATCAGATTACAGGTGAATGGGAGACTCGTCAAGCGAATCTTGTTCCGTATAACAACTATGCCAGAAGGTTGTTACCTTTCTTTGACAGAGTGGACTTCCATCACATTCCCCGGATAGAGAATCAGATGGCTGATGCGTTGGCAACGTTGTCATCAATGTATCAAGTGAATCGTTGGAATAAAACTCCTTCAATCAGAATCATGCACTTGGACATACCTGCTTTTGTATTTGCAGTTGAAGGTGTATCAGATGGCAAGCCTTGGTACCATGACATCAAAGTCTTTCTAAAGAGTCAGGAATACCCAGCTGGGGCATCTTCCAAGGATAAAAAGACATTGAGGAGGTTATCAGGAAACTTCTTTTTGAACAAGGACGATGTGTTATACAAGAGAAACTTTGACATGGTCTTGCTACGTTGTGTTGATGTACACGAGGCAGGCCTGTTAATGGAAGAAGTTCACGAAGGTTCCTTTGGTACTCATGCCAATGGGCATGCTATGACAAGAAAACTGTTGAGAGCGGGGTATTATTGGATGACTATGGAGTCTGATTGTTTTAAATACGCCCGGAAATGTCATAAATGCCAGATTTATGCTGATAAGGTGCACGTACCGCCTACTCCTCTGAATGTTTTGTCGTCACCTTGGCCTTTTGCCATGTGGGGCATTGACATGATTGGGAAGATCGAGCCGACTGCTTCGAATGGACATCCTTTTATCCTGGTGGCTATTGATTATTTCACGAAGTGGGTGGAAGCAGCATTGTATGCCAACGTCACCAGACAAGTGGTAGCCCGGTTTATTAAGAAGGACATCATCTGCCGGTATGGAGTCCCGGAGAGAATCATTACTGATAATGGTTCAAACTTGAACAATAAGATGATGAAGGAGCTATGTTAGAGCTTTAAGATTGAGCATCACAATTCTTCTCCCTATCGCCCGAAGATGAATGGGGTTGTCGAAGCGGCTAATAAGAACATAAAGAAGTTTGTGCAGAAGATGGTAGTGACATACAAAGACTGGCATGAGATGTTTCCTTACGCTTTGCACGGATATCGTACTTCGGTACGCACATCAACTAGGGAAACCCCTTTCTCACTAGTGTATGGTATGGAAGCAGTTCTGTCATTAGAAGTTGAGATTCCTTCTTTGAGAATTCTGACAGACGTGAAGCTTGATGAAGTTGAGTGGGTGCGTTCCCGGCTCAATGAACTGAACCTCATTGAAGAGAAGAGATTGAAAGCCATTGCGCATGGCCGGTTGTATCAGAGCAGGATGAAAAAGGCATTTGATCATAAAGTGCGTCCTCGGTGTTTTCAGGCTGGTGAATTAGTCCTGAAAAGGATCACTCCTCCTCAAACAGATCACAGGGGCAAGTGGACTCTGAATTACGAAGGGCCATATGTAGTCAGACAGGTTTTCTCTGGTGGAGCCTTATTACTCTCAACTATGGATGGCGAAGATTTTACGTCCCCTGTGAACGCGGATGTAGTAAAAAAATACTTTGCATAAAAAAGACTCGCTGAACATAAAAAGAAGGTTCAGGCAAAAATGGGGCATCCTGGCGAACCATAAAAAGAGAAGGTTCGGGAAAAAATTAGGGATAAAAAGAAAAAAGAAATAAACCAGCAAAGTTGAAAACCTGAAAAGGCAACTTTGGCAAAAATGGGTATCCCGGTGGATTGAAAACCCGAAAAGGGCGATCCAGACAAAAGTTAGGGATTTAAAAGAAAAGACTACGATCCGCGTTCGATCTGTGAGCGCTATTCACACTTAGAAAATTCGAAGGAAAGGAATCAGTCCAGTCAGTCATCTTCAAAGGCCAAAGCAGCTGCGGGTAAATAAGTCATATGGGTTATAGCTGAGTCGAGTCATGGTGGATGTCTGTTCCCCACATTGCCGACACGTGTATTTTCTTTTGCTTTTTGCGCAATTACCTCTTTTCAGGAATTGCTTCCAAATGTAAATGCCTATTTACAGGCCGATTCATTCAATAAAGTTTGCATTTCAGTCAAAAAGCTTTTGTTTTTGTTTTACCTGTTTTGTTTGTGAAAATGTCCGATATTTTTGATAAACATTACATGCTAAAATGTTGAGCTTTATGAAGCAAGTTGGAAAACAGTGGCAATTGCTTAGGCATCAATCACTATGATGATAATCAGAGTAATCATTTTTGCACATAGACCTTTCTGTTGGTTTTGCAGGATGACAGGTGTACCTCCCCAGTAGAGTTGCTCCTCAACCTTGAAGTCTGATCGTCCTCAGCAGTTTATTACGCTCCCCAGTAGAGTTGCTCCCCAACCTTGAAGTCTGATCGTCCTCAGCAGTTTGCTGCTCTCCCCAGTCAGAGTATCGAGGATCGTCTTCCTCAACAGAGTATAAGAAAGTAATTTCCCAAGCGGAGTCGTTGAGGATCGTCCCCCTCAGCAGGATATAAGAGGTTTACCCCCAGCCAAAGTTGTGATTTGGCTCGTCTTTCCTCAGCAGGTAGCCATAAATTGTCATTTCTGCAGCCTCCCCAGCAAGAGATTGATGGAGCATCTTCTTTGGTCAAAGATGGTGTTTCCCCACAGAGTATGGGGCAGTCGTTTTTTCCTCAGCTAGTCAGGAAACATTTGTTTATCCCCTAGCAGAGTGGATGTTGACATCTACTATTTTCCAAGCAGATGTGTTGATGATGATCAGTACTCTTCAGCAGGATAAAGGTGCTCATATCCCCAAGCAGAGTTTGGTAGTGATTGGTATCCCCAGCAGGTCTTAAGTCCAATCGTTTTTGGCAGGCGTCAAATCCAAGTTCTGAAGTATTTGGTGATCCCCAGCAGAGGAGTTTCCATTTTCAGTATTTGGTTTCCATCCCCAAGAAGAGTTTGTTGGCGATTAGTATCCCCAGAAGGTTTTGAATCTAGGTTCTGAAACATTTGGTCATACCCGGCGGAGGAGTTTCCATCTTCAGTTTTCAGTTCCTCCCCGATTGAGTGGGTTTTCTCTCGGAGATTCGTCCATCTCTAGCAGAATTGGTGATTGTGATCTTCCCCAGCAGGGTGAAGCTTTCCTCAACATGTCTCTTTGGTTTGATGACAATGTAGTTTGCCATCCTCGGTGGAGCTGCTTATGTTCTCAGCGTTTATTTCGCTAGGACGGTCTTTTTGCATTGCATAAGCATTTTTTGCATGGCATCCTCCTAAACGCGTAGCATTTCCACTTCGTGTGGAACATTACGGCAAAATTCAAACATATGCATCCGAAGCATAAGCCAGGTTTGAGTTTTCCTTCGTCAGGAAAGCCGGATTTCAGGAGATATCATTCGACTTTACTTTACAAATGTTGGGTTTACTCATTCAAACCAATATTTGACAGTCCCACGGCAGAGTGTTTTTCCAGGATTGTGAACCCGTGATCTCTTTTTACCCCTTCGTTCAGGTGGTCCTTTGGTTTATCCCCTCAAGGTTTTTACCGTCAGACACTCGTCCGTGTTTCCTTCGGCACCCGTCCGTGTTTGAACCTTTTTGTTTCAATACCCGTCCGTATTGACCTTTTGATGACACTCATCCGTGTTTCCTTCGGCACCCGTCCGTGTTTTCATGTCTTTTACTCAATACTGTTTTTCTAGACACCCGTCCGTGTTGCCTTCCATTCCCCAGCGAGTTTAATCCCCGATAAAAGTCGCTTTACAACCTTTCAATACCCGTCCGTATTGAACCTTTTTACACCCGTCCGTGTACCTTTTCGATACCCGTCCGTATTGAACCTCTTTACACCCGTCCGTGTACCTTTTCGATACTCGTCCGTATTGAACCTCTTTACACCCGTCCGTGTACCTTTTCAACACCCGTCCGTATTGCCCTGTTGATAACACCCATCCGTGTTTCCTTCGACACCCGTCCGTGTTTGAATCTTTGATTTCAATACCCGTCCGTATTGACCGGTTGATAACGCCCGTCCGTGTTCAGTTCATCATTTTGATCCCCAATAAGGCCAATCCCTAGTAAACTTGAACCTTTTACACCCGTCCGTGTATCTTTTCGATACCCGTCCGTATTGAACCCTTTTGCAACCGTCCGTGTACCTCTTCAATACCCATCCGTATTAAACCCTTCTACACCCGTCCGTGTATATTTTCGATACCCGTCCGTATTGAAACTCTTAACACCCGTCCGTGTACCTTTTCGATACCCGTCCGTATTGAACCCTTCTACACCCGTCCGTGTATCTTTTCGATACCCGTCCGTATTGAAACTCTTTACACACATCCGTGTACCTTTTCGATACCCGTCCGTATTGAACCCTTTTTACACCCGTCCGTGTATCTTTTCGATACCCGTCCGTATTGAAACCTTTTTGCACCCGTCCGTGTATCTTTTCAATACCCGTCCGTATCTGATATCTTTGATTCCTTGACACCCGTCTGTGTTTATCCCCAGCATAGCTAACACTCGTCCGTGTTTATTTCAAGACTTTTCAATACATCGTATGTATTGATTTCCAATACTCGTCCGTGTTGTGATAGTGCAGCATTTACTGCTTGTTCCCTAGTGGAGTCGTCTCTCCTTTGAGGATTGCAAATTTCAGGTTTTCTTTTGGTATTCAATCTCTGTGAATCCTTTGAACGCATGACAGCCGTTACTATCATACCTTCAGGACCAAGTTGATTGAATAGGGGCAGCTGTAACACCCCAAAATTTGCCTTCTTGTTTTTAGCTAACTGGCTTATGTTTCTTTGCATTTATTGCATTAGCATTTGTGCATAGCATTGGTTCTTAGCATGGGATCAAGGTACTTGGTTCACCTCAAAGGAGTTTCAAGCCTCAAGGTGGTTTGAGGGGTTCATCATATCTTCATAAGATCAAGAATGGCTAAGGATTTCAAGTGAATCTTTCCCTCCTATCCAGAGGGACCAATTAGGGTTCTTGGGTTCCAAGGATTTCTTGAAGGGCTTTGTGGATTCAAGCATGTTCTTATGGGTTCCATATGCTGACAAACACTCATAGAGGAAGGCTTGGCTAGTGGTTCATTGTGGAAGATGTTCAGTGGATCTGTTACTTGTGAAGTAAGCAAAAGTCAACAGTTCAAAAGGAAAGTCAACCATGGAATTTTGAGGTCCTCTTCATGACTTTTAAGGTCTTATGCCCTCATATGGTCCTCAAATGTCAAGATTCATGTCATTCATCAAGAATAAAGAGTTTGTGCAAAAGTTACTAAATATGGAAATGACCTATAATTTGAAACTTTCCATTTTTGGCAGTTTTTCCACCACATTCAACTTGACTTTTCATCACCAAAGAAGCTTCAACTGAATTTTCCTCAAACATGAAAGTTGAAGATCTTTCTCTCCCATTTCCAAAAAGTACTAGATTGTCTCTATATCATTTGTGGTTCTCAAGTTATGATCAAAAGAAGTCAAGGTGCTTTTTAAGGTTTTCTCATGTATTCATTTTTCCACCTTTTGTATTTTGGTTCAAAATGACTTGTAATTGATTCTAATGCTTCAAGTCATATTGCCATACTCAAGTACACTTCATGAGGACCACTTTTGACCTTGGAATCAATTCATTATGCAAATTGGCAAGATGGATTGAAACTCACAAACCAATCAACCACAAGGCCCAATTTCAATTCCATTGTGATCAGCAAGTGAAATGTGAGTGAATCATGCTTATTTCATGACCAAGCCACGTGTGGATTAGTGGGTGCATTACAAATTGCATTTTTGCAAATCACATTAGATAGCCTTAATCAAGGGATTAATGAAACCCTAGTCATGCTCAGAATGTTAACCAAGTCTATATAAGAAGGATCACACGTTCATTTCACCCTCATGCACTCTCATTTGCTCAGAATTCCAATTTTTGCTCTCACTCTTTCTCTCTTCAAAACTCACTCTCCTTGGAGTTTCTTTGAGATTTTACTTCACGTTCTTGATCAGTGAAGTAAATAGAGCAAGAATCAACCGTTGATTGAAGCTGAGAGTGAGTTTTTCATCAGATTCAATTTTGGAAGGTTCAAGTTCAAACCTCAAGATCTAGCACGATTCCAAGCTCTAATTACATTTATTTTGCAATTAGAGGTTCTAAGGAGTAGATCTGCAGCTTCCAGAGGGTTTTCTTGATGTATTTTAAGCTCTACAATTCTCAGGTTAATGTGAAATTCATCATCATGTAACTTGATTTTATGGTGTGCATTGTGTTCCTCATGAGTTGCTGATCATGCTGGTGTGTTTAGATGTGATTTTGGACGTGTATCATGGCTGTATTGTAGATCTGAAGTTTTTAGATCTAAACTTTATCTCTTCAATTTGCTTTGTGTGTTAATGATTTGTTGATTTAAATTGCATATTCATGATCCTTGTGAAAATCTGAGTGGAATGGTATACCTGTTTGCAATTTCTGGAAATGTTTGAAGTGCAGGTCGCCAGAAAAGACGACCGGAGCCAGGGATCCGACGTCTGGTTATGTTTCAGGTCACCTGAGGTTTCAAGGTTGAAGACGTAATCTGGACCGTTGGTGGTCCAGATCTGATGGTTCAGATCTTGCCACTTCATTTAATTTTCTTGTGTTTTATTTAATGTGCGTGTGTGCTACTCCATGCTAGTTATCATGTGCTTCAGATCTGGCCACACATTTTGCATGCTTTGTGTTTTGATTGACTTGATCTGGAACGTTGGATTAATCTGATGGTTGTTGATGTGCCAACACATTAAAATTACCATGTGCTATTCACGTGTTTTTTATTTTAATTTCTGATGATTAGATGTGCGCGCGTGTGTTGTTGCTATCATGTACCTTTTAATCCTGGCTTTTCATCTTGATTACCTTAGTTTTGGTTGACTGATTGTGGAGTGTTGGATTGATCTGATGGCGTGTGTGAGTCAATCATGTTGACTGGGTCCTAGTTTTTTTGTTTGGTATGCGCTGAATATTCGAATGGACTGGGCTTGCTTTTCCCACCCCTCCTTGAGCCCATTTTGTATTTTCAACGTGCATTCTCTGCTTGTTGCACCCCCTGGCAGTTTTATTCTCTTTTTATTTTCATTTAATTGTTTCATTTTGCTTTTTAATTTTTAAAATTAGTTTTATGCATTTAAAAATTATGAAAAAAATCATGAATCATCCTTAGGGTTTCATTAAATTTTTCCAAATTTTATTTTACATTTTTATTTTATTTTGTGCCTCTGAATTAATTGTTTGAATAATTTCCTTTGTGAATTATCTCAATTGTGCACACCTTTCCTTGTGGATTTTTGTTCTTATCATTGGTGTATGATTTGCATCTCATTCTTTTTAAATACTTCAGAAGACATCTTGAGGTTCTTAAAAACATTTTTTTTTCATTTTTAAAACTTTTTCATATTGCATTTTAGTCCCTCTCCTTTGCATATTGGTTCATGGTTCCTATGTGATCTTTGCCTAATTGTTTGAGGTACTTAAACTTTGAATTTTGGTGTGATCTCTTGACATGTTGTTAGTCTCTGACGTAGATAATTTGGGTTCTGATTCCACAATTTTTTGAATGTCATTTGATATATGTTTGATTATTTGTGTTTAAGTGAATTTTGCATGATCATCATATGACATCTCTTAACCCTAATTGATTTGCCATGCCTAATTGATTAAATTTCTTTATGATTCTTTGCATGAGCTTTTGGTATGATGTTTACCCCTGGTTGAGGTCCTTTGAGATTTATTTTTTCAATTTATGAATCATGTTTGGCATGTGCTAAGTGTTTGGACTTTGAGTTTCCTTTTGTGGACTTTCTTTGGTGCATAATGTTTCATGTTTTTATCTTTTCTTGCACATGAGAATTGTTGATGATGGTATGATCTTGGTTCTGACTTGCTTTCATCTTCATCTTATTTTCCTCATTTCATCTTTACATGAAGTTCATTGGTGCTTAATTGTGCATTTCATATAAGTATGCATGCATTCTTTCATGATTACCTTTGCATGCTTACTTGAGATGTTTTGCATGATCCTTGAGACTTGTTTATTGGTGTGAGTTGGATATACTTGATATGATGTGCTTGCTGCCCTATCTTGTTTCTTATCTCATCCTTCTCTTTCTCATTCTTCTCTTTCACTCTCTTCCTCCCATGAATCTCAAGACTTGTTTAAGTCTTGGATTCTCTCCCTTTAGAGCTACCTAGTCCAACTTAATTTTTGATTAAGCTTGGAGTAGGATTAGCATTAGGTTTTAGGTAGTCGTCCCTCCTAAGCCTCACTAACCATAGGTTACCCATGCATGATAACATTATGACTCTTAGTTTCCTTTAGAGTTTCCTTTGGGTCTTCTCTCTTCTCATCTCAAAACTTCTTGAAAACACTTAATAAAGATAAAGTGTATTGCGCACGAGCCTTAAGCGTGGGGAATGAGAAATGAGGGGCTTCCTCTAATCTTTCTAGAGTGCTTAGTGGGTGTCCTGTCTTGGGACAATTCATTAAGTATTCTTCCCTGTGCCCTAGACTTTGGTGCAATGCAAGTTATGAACTAACTTGAAAAGAAAACACTTCTGTCTAAAAAACACAAAACAAATTCAAATCTTTTTATCCTTCGGGATTGTTGGGTTTCAAACTTCATTTTCAGAAAAGAGCTCGTCACTCACGTAAAAAAACACTTACCCATTCGTGGTCGTACCCACAAACTACATTAGCTCTGATTCCTCTCTCTCGTCCGATTGAGGATATGTAGGCACAAGACAACGATTGTCTTGGCGAGCAACCTTCCCCCACAGTTCCCGTCCGAACTACGTTGACTCTGACTTTCCCATTGTACTGAGGGGGTACGTAGGCCTAGGGCATCGAATATGTCCTACCGAGTCCGTCTTAGTCACCCCCATCTCCGTTTTCTTTTGCAGCCATAGATAGTAGGACAGCTCACCCTCCGTTTAGACAACAAGCGTGGATCCCATCGAGTACGATGGATGTGTGGGGTGCTAACACCTTCCCCTCGCATAACCGACTACCAAACCTAGACTATGGTTGCGATGACCATGTCTTTCCCCTCTTTCTCTTCAGGTTTATGCAGTGTTTCCTTTCCCTCTCTCGGGATAAATACACATTGCTGGCGACTCTGTGTTTTCTGCGCCACTCTCGCGTTTGTACCGTTGGATGCGAATCTTTCGGGAGCGACACAAGACACCAAACATTTTCCTCCCATAGAATAGGAGGAACTACGATTACTCTGATTTCTCGAATCTCTTTACGGGAATACGTAGGCATAAGATTGTGAAATCTTAGCGAGCACACAAATCAAAAACTTTAGGTCTAGTACCTTCCCAAAAATAACGAAAAACCCGAAAACAACAAAAACACTCTCTCAACACTCTCAAAGGAGAAAATTTCCCAACCCATACAGATAAACACCAGAAAACATTTAAATTAACAGAGAAATATGCAATAAAAAGTATATGGATAACCATATATACACTGGGTGTTGACAACTTCCCTTTGTATAACCTGACCCCGACCCCCCAATCTCTTAGCATTTGTTAAAGAAAACATTTGCGTGCAAGGTTAGTTTTTGATATCTTCCTTTTCCTTTCCAACTTCATAGGATAAATAAGAAATCAGAAAGTAGCACCCAATTCCAACCATTGTGGTAAGGTGGTCGCGTCACCGACAAAAATTGTAAGCTACAGAAAAATGGCGACTCTGCTGGGGAAAACAGACTAGGATTAGAGTTCTTAAGAGGTCTAGGCTTTGCTTTGCTTTTATTTTCTCTGTTTATTTACTTTCTGCTACATTTACTGTCATATTACTTGATACCCATGTTTAAATTTTTGTTAACTGGGAATGCGATTAATACGCATGGGGAAAATTTGAGAGAACATTAAGATAAGTGGTGGTATATCCGAGAAACCCATGTTTTCAAATGTTTTTGTTTGCTGCCTTCATGCATTCATTAAAAAAACTCTTTTCAAACAAGAAAATAAATCTTTTTCCAAAAGAACTAAAACAATAATTGCAAATATCAGAGGTTGCGTTATGGATTTCGGTAGAAGAAAAATGCACAAGTACACCTTCAAGGCTCTGAAACTAGAAGACTTAAGGAAATTTGGAAGGATGATTACCAATCCCGAGGCTTTCAGAGCTAAGCACGAAGGACTGTTGTCTTTGTTAAAGGTCAACGTTGTTGAAGGGATCCTGTCTACACGGGTACAGTTCTACGATCTGGTTTACCACGACTTCACTTTCCCAGATTACCAACTAGCACCAACATTGGAAGAGCACTCCCACCTGATTGATTTACCTATCACTAATCAAGCTCTGTTTTCCAGACCAAAAGAAATTCCAAAGGATCAGGCCATTGCAAGAGCAATCTCTTTGGATGAGTCAGAAGTTAGGACTCACATGACCACTAAAGGAGGAATCCAGGGTTTACCGGCTAAATTCCTGATGGAGAAAGCTCTATACTTTGCTAGTGTAGGAAACATAACTGCCTTCGAAGACATCTTTATTCTGCTCATATATTGGTTATTCCTCTTTTCCAACATCAACAACTTTGTTGATACCAATGTTGTTAAGATATTCTTAGTAGGAAACCCCGTACCAACCTTGCTCGCAGATGCTTATCAGTCTGTATATTTAAGGAATTTGTACAGTGGAGGAATGTTCACATGCTATGTACCATTACTCTACAAATGGTTCATTTCCCATTTGCCTAAGTCTGCTGCTTTTTGGGATCACAAGAGTACTCTACGATGGTCCTAGAGGATTATGTCTCTAATTCTGACATAGATTGGTACAAACGGATTTACGAAGGAATAAAGATCATCGACATATGTGGAAATTTCCCTAATGTACCCCTCATTGGTACTAAAGGAGGAATCAACTATCATCAAATTTTAGCCCGCCGTCAACTCGGATACCCGATGAAGAATATCCCACATAATGTTCATCTTGAAGGTCTTTTCTTCAAGGAAGAGAAAAATGACAGGGCACTGAAGAAAGAAATAGTGCATGCCTGGCAACATATTCACAGGAAAGGGAGAGAGTCTCTGGGAAGACCAAACTGTACCTCCATGGAACCTTATCTCCACTAGGTGCAAACTAGAGCCCTCAAGCTAAGGATGCCTTACCCTCATCAAGAAGTTTTTCCCTTAAAGGAATATGTCCTTTATTTCACGTCTGATGCGGAAAAACTCTAGGTCACTCTTAACAAAGTCCAACGTGAGAGAAACTCTTGGAAGAACAAATATCAGATCCTTAATTTGGAATGTACCAATATTCAGGAACTGCTAAAGGAAAATGATGCTTTGATTGAGATATTAGAGCAATATGCCATAGAAAGTCAGGAAGACCGAAGAAATTTACTCACTCCTTTCACTTGGCAAAGGATCGTCGACCCGACAACGGCTGAAGAGACCCGATCAAAGAAAATAAAAATACAGGAACCGACATCTGACCTCTCCTCAGAGAGGACTCAGGATCCGTGAGCTTAGACGTTTCCTTCTCACACTTTGTAAAATAATGTACTTTTCCTTGTAAAATACTGCAATCTTTCGAATTCAATAAAAAGGGTCTCCCCCCCCCCCCCCCCCCCCACTGTGTGATATTTGCAATATAATTGTTAAAGTTTCTTTTGATAACAAAAACTAAAAAAATATGTTATTGCATGTCATTCATCATTCTCCCATAGCGCATTTTTTATCTTTAAGTCTCACGTATGTGTCACACTCTAGAGTCAAACTATCTCATTCGTACAATACTTGGCCCAATCGACAAAAGAAAATGGACGATCTCGAGGAAGAGAACAGAGAGCTGAGAGAAGAAATCAACGCTCTGAAGGAGAGTTTGGAGAAACTCCACCACGACATACAAACCCTGGCAGCAGCCTAGGAGCAACAACATCAAAGAACTGTGATCTCAGAGATTACATCTACACCCATATTTGAGACACGTGATAGTCATCCTCGGTACATCATGCCTAAAGGTCGCCCTTGGGGCATGCCTTTCAACTTTATACCTGAAGGATATATCCCATCGGTCACTGAAGACCCATAAGTAGTAGCAGGAACCGCTGGACCTGAAGGTTACAAACTTTGGGAAAGTGAAGATACAAGGGTTACGATCACAACTCCTGAAGGTTACAAACTTCAGATCACTGAAGCGCCAAGAGTCACCGCTATAATGTCTATACCACAGCCAGTGGTACACACTGTCCCGAAAGGACAAATTCTGCAAGCAATTTATGGAGGAAACGAAGATGTATACGTAAGGATGAATGAATTCCAGGAACAATTCTTAAAAATACAGAAGGAACTGCATGCCATTCGCGGTCAAAACTTATTCGGAAAGGACGCCGTCGACCTCTGTTTGGTCCCTAATGTAAAGATACCGCATAAATTCAAGGTGCCTGACTTTGAAAAATACAAAGGCAACTCTTGCCCTCAAAGTCTTTTGGTGATGTACGCTCGAAAAATGTCTACCCAGACAGAAAATCAACATCTACTAATCCATTACTCCCAAGACAGTTTAATCGGCGCCACACTCAAATGGTACATGGGTTTAAACCGCACCAAGATCAGTACTTTCAGAGATCTCAGGGCAGCCTTTGTTCCGCAGTATAAATACAACTTGGAAATGGCACCAGATAGGGACCAACTCAGAGCGATGTCACAAAAGGATAAGGAAACCTTCAAGGAATATGCTCAGAGATGGCGTGAAGTTACCGCCCAGATTTGTCCCCCTCTTGAGGAAAAGGAAATGACAAAGATTTTCCTAAAAACGTTGAGCTTGTTTTATTACGACCGAATGGTTGCCAGTGCGCCTAGTGACTTCACTAAAATGGTGAACATGGGAGTACGCCTTGAAGAAGCAGTCTGAGAAGGACGATTGGTCAAAGATGCAGAACCGTCTAGTGGTACTAAGAGATACGGTAGTGCTTTCCAAAAGAAGAAAGAGCAAGATATCAGTAATATCTCTCTAGGAAAGCAAAGGCGAAGGTATCAACCGGTAGCAGCAGTAACTCCCGCTATCAACCTAATGCCAGCTCCGACTTATCAACCTCGGGTTGCTCAAAGCCAACCAAATCAACAACAGTATCAGCAAAGGCAGCAACAGCCTTTTCAGCAGGCTCGCCCGCAGTACAATAATAACAATCATACTACACGACCATTAGGGTTTGACCCTATACCGATGTCGTACGCAGAGTTATTTCCACTTCTATTATCCAAGGGGAACTTTCAAACCAGGACTCCTCTTACGGTACCAGAAAATCCACCTTTTTGGTTCAAAGAAGATCAAACTTGCCCTTACCATCAAGGAGGAACTGGACATAACATTGAGAATTGTCTCAGCTTCAAGTCTGATGTATAGAAGCTTGTCAGGAACGAGGTTTTATCTTTCAAAGATACAAATCCAAATGTTCAGACGAATCCATTACCGCAACACGAGAAGACCGCAGTGAATTTGATAGAAGGAGAACCTGTCAACAGTTATCAAATTCACAATGTACGCTTACTGGGAACCAAACTGGTAAAGATGCATTGCAAACAGAGCAGGTACGACCATGTGCCATCTCACAACTATCATCAGTGTGATATCTGCTCCAAGGACAATCATGGGTGTGACATAATACAAGCAGCTCTACAAGAACAAATGGATTTGGGATGGATTTAGGATCACAGGATTCGTGAAGTACATGTCCCATGCACATCCCAACATTAGAACCATCACATTCGTGCAATGAACGTCAATTTAGTGGAGATGCATTCGAGACAAAGTCAATATTACAATCTGTCGCGGCACGATTACAACGCTTGTCCAATCTGCTCAACAAATAATCAGGGATGCTCTTTTGTACAAGAGGCCCTCAACATCAAATGAATCTCGGATGGATCCAAGACTACCGTGAAAGAAGTAACCATCAAGTCAATATGGTTCAGATCTTTGGCGCACGCTTGATGAATACCAGTCTAGTGGAATTACATGCTAAGCAGGTCAAACTTGGTTTTTTGGATTCTCATGATTATCAAGACTGTAAAGAATGCTGCGAAAACGACCAAGGGTGTGCGCTTATGCAAAGGACTCTTCAACATCTGTTGGACCACTGGTGGCTTCCGATTTACCTAGATGAAGACACACAACAGATTAGCATGACTGATGGGAATCCTGGTAGACATCAAAGTCGCAATATTCGCTCAATAGAAATAGATCTAGTAAAGATGCACTACATACAAAGTGGGTACGATCGGGTACCACCTCACAATTATGAGCGATGTAGAGTATGTTCAGAAAATAACCAAGGATGCTATCTCGTATGAGCAACCCTCCAGAATCAGTTAGACCAGAAGGATATTTGACCATGTTCGAATTCTGAGTCGATCAACATGATACGAGATTACCTCCCTGGTCAAAACAAAAACACTGTCATAGTCTCCAACCATGGAATAACCAAGGATGTTTGCACCATAACCCCTCTACTCAATGAATCGAAGATCCCTCTTAATAGTAGAAAAGTTCCCAACCAGGAACTGATTGAGGTTGCCTACCAAGAAGAAGAAACCTCAAACGGAAGTTCCCAACCAACAAGTCGGTCAATCTAGTAATCTAGAACTTGTAAATAACAATGATGAGATGCTGAAGCTCATCAAGAAAAGTGAGTACAACATTATGGATCAATTGTTGCAAACTCCATCTCGAATCTCTTTTTTATCTCTCCTGCTTAGTTCAGAAGCTCACAAGGAAGCTCTACAGAAAGTCTTAGAGAAAGCCTTTATGGAACAAGATGTGACAGTAGGACAATTTGACAGCATTATCTTCAACATCACTTCCTGTAACAATTTAGAATTCAGTGATGAAGAACTGCCAGAGGAAGGTAAGAATCATAATATGGCACTCAACATTGCACTCAATTTCCAAGATGATGCTTTAGCCAGCGTACTGGTAGACACCGGTTCATCCTTAAATGTCATGCCAAGGTCAACTTTGGTTCGACTATCTTTTCAAGGAACTCCGATAAGAGGCAGTGAGATCATCGTCAAAGCCTTTGACGGTTCCAGAAAAACAGTTATCGCCAAAGTCGATCTTCCCATAACCATTGTTCCTCACACTTTCCAAGTCATGGACATCCGAGCAGCATACAACTGTTTATTAGGAAGACCTTGGATACACAAAGCTAGGGCAGTCACTTCGACACTTCACCAAAAGCTGAAGTTCGTCAAGAATGACAAATTAGTCACAGTGTTCGGAGAGCAAGCCTTAATCGTGAGCAACTTATCATTGTTCTCCTGTGTAAAACCAGAGGAGGTTGTTGGAACTTAGTTCCAAGCACTTTCGGTGAGCAATGAGAATCAACAAGAAAGAGGGACGTCGATTTCCTCATACAAAAATGCTCTCAAAGTGATCAGGAGTAATGACATAAAAGGATGGGGACAAATTATAACGCCTACAGATAACAAGATATGAAAAGGTCTTGGTTTCTCTCTGACCTGTACCCAGACTACTAAGAAGGAAGAAAGTTTTCGTGCTATTTAGGATTTCTTCCACAGCGGAGGCTTCCTCCACCCAGTATCTCAAGAAGTCCACACCCTCGAAAGGAATGACTCCTCCGATACAGATGAGGAGTGGAAGGCTTATCTCAACGATGACGGTTATATGTCTCAGGGAGAGGCATATGTACCATTCTGCTCCCCAAAGCAGAGCCCAAGATATATACCAAGATCAGACGTCCGAATGATCTATGAAGATTGTGATCTTGAAGGATGTCGCGCTCCACGCAACTCATTAAAGGAAGACAATCTAATGAAATACGTTTCGACTATGATTATTATGATCCCCTGGATGACTTGCCCATCTGGAAGCCATACACGGAAGACTTGGGGCAAAAGAGTCAGCCTGACAATGCATATCAGTTGAGTAATCTTGAAAAGAATACCCATGTTCCCCCAGAGTCATGGAATCATTACTCAGGACATTTCGAAAATGTTCGACACCATGGTGATGAATTTGTAAAGATTGCAGGACAAGAATTCATTAACTATGCATTTTCTGAGGTCAACGTCATTGAAGAAGATGACTCATCCATTCCCACAGAAACATGGGACACCTTGGGACAACCAAGCGGCAAGTATGACTTTCTAGTCAAATAGACTGCTCCCGAAAGCTCTCGTATCAGGCTTGAGAACATCCAGCCAACTGGATGAGGAGATCCCCTTGAGAATGAAAATGCTATGGAGGATACAACAGAAGAATTCTCCTATGACAACTCTGCATGGGAAGAAGACTCTAATGATCCTACACCCCTAGAAATTAGTGTCATTTCTGAAGACAAACCAAGAAGGAAAGTACCAAACTTTGTGATTCACAGAGGAGTTCATCGCCATTGGGTTGCAGTCGATGTCCCGAAAGTCGTCCATAAGTCGAAGTAATTACCATCTTTGTTTTAACCTTTCACTTTGTCCAAGTGAAATGGATGTTTTTGTAGGGCTCACTTTTCTGTAAATGTCCTTCTTTGCTTCGCCCAAAGCGACAGAGTTTTGTTTTATAGGGTTGTGTTTCAAAAATCGATAAACCATGAATAAATAATGTCATTCTGAATTCCCACATTTATTGTTGTTTTCACTTTTCATTTTTTTTCCAGAAAATGGTAATTCTAAAAAAAACAACCCAAAATAAAAACAATCATTTTTCAGAAAATACAATGCACACACTCTTGCATTCTCTCTTTCTCTTCTTAAAAATGAATCATCACGTCATGCAAATTGCTTGTTTTAAACCCCATTGAGACACACGGTCCAATGCCTTCTCCCAACTTTGAATTCCCGGTATTTGAAGCTGAAGAAGAAGAGGATGAAGAAATTCTAGAAGAGATCTCCCGACTACGCATACAAGAGGAAAGGTCTATTGAACCTCACAAAGAGCCGTTGGAAACGATCAATTTAGGTTCAGAAGAAGAAAAGAAGGAAATTAAGATTAGAGCACTGCTCAGTCCAACTGTCAGAGAAGGTTTGATACAACTTCTCAAAGAATTTCCAGATGTATTTGCTTGGTCCTATCAGGACATGCCAGGATTGGATACCAGCATCGTGGAACATCACTTACCACTAAAAACGGAATATCCTCTGGTAAAACAAAGACTGATAAGGACTCATCTAGATATTGCCATCAAGATCAAGGAGGAAGTGCAGAAACAGATCGACGCAGGTTTCCTCACCACCTCAGAATATCCTCAATGGTTAGCCAACATAGTGACAATTCCGAAAAAGGACGAAAAAGTCAGAATGTGTGTAGACTACAGGGATCTGAACAAAGCAAGTTCGAAGGATGACTTCCCCCTGCCGCACATTGACATGCTGGTAGACAACACAACAAAATTCAAAGTCATCTCCTTCATGGATGGATTCTCGGGCTATAATCAAATCAAAATGGCGCCAGAAGATATGGAGAAAACTTCATTCATCACCCCATGGGGCACTTTTGCTACAAGGTAATGCCGTTCGGGCTAAAGAACGTAGGGGTAACCTATCAAAGGGCCATGACAACTCTGTTTCACGACATGATGCACAAAGAAATTAAAGTGTATGTCGATGACATGATTGCCAAATCTAAAACAGAAGAAGAACATGTGGAATACTTATCAAATCTATTCGAGTGTCTGAGAAAATAAAAACTCTGCTTGAATCCCAATAAGTGCACGTTCGGTGTTCGCTCAGGAAAACTCTTAGGATTCATCGTCAGCCAGAAAGGAATCGAGGTTGATCCTAACAAAGTCAAGGCCATTCAAGAAATGCCTTCATCAAAGACTGAAAAACAGGTCAAAGGATTTTTGGGACGTCTGAATTACATCTCCAGATTCATATCCCTCATGGCTGCGACATGCGCGCCAATCTTCAAACTACTCAGAAAGAATCAAAGCTGAGTATGGACAGAAGACTACCAAAAAACTTTCAACAGCATCAAAGAATATCTGTTGAACCCACCAATTATGTCTCCTCCAGTGGAAGGAAGGCCACTGATCATCTACTTAACAGTCTTGGAAGGCTCTATGGGTTGTGTAATTGGCCAACAAGATGAGACAAAAAGAAAGGAGTCCGCCGTTTACTACTTAAGCAAGAAGTTCACGGACTGTGAAACTCGATACACTATGCTCGAGAAAACTTGCTATGCTCTGGCTTGGGCAACCAAACGTGTTCGCCAGTACATGATTTGTCACACTACTTGGTTAATCTCTGAAATGGACCCGATCAAGTACGTCTTTGAAAATCCTGCTTTCACGGGAAGGATTTCCAGTTGGCAGATGTTGTTATCAGAATACGACATTGAGTACCATGCTCAGAAAGTCATCAAAGGAAGTATTTTAGCCGATCATTTGGCTCATCAATCGATTGACGATCAGGAATCAGTCGGATTTGACTTCCTAGACGAAGATGTCATGTACTTGAAAATGAAGGATTGTGATGAACCATTATCCAGTGAAGGGCCAGAACCAGGTTCCCAATGGGGATTAATATTCAACGGAGCCGTCAACACTTATGGAAATGGAATTGGGGAAATCATTATAACACCTCAGGGTACCTATATTCCTTTCAATTCCAGACTAACGTTCAAATGCACAAACAACGAGGTCGAATATGAAGCTTGTATCATGGGTCTCAAAGAAGCCATTGACCTAAAGATAAAGAACTTAGATGTGTATGGAGACTCAGCCATGGTTATCAATCAGATCAAAGGAGAGTGGAACACCTATCAATCGGGATTGATTCCTTACAAATATTACACGAGAAGGTTGTTACTGTAACACCCCAAAATTTTCTCTTTTGTTTTGCAGCTAACTAGCTTATGTTTCTTTGCATTTCTTGCATTAGAATTTGTGCATAGCATTGGTTCTTAGCATGGGATCAAGGTACTTGGTTCATCTCAAATGAGTCTCAAGCCTCAAGGTGTTTTTTGGAGGTCATGATATCTTCATAAGATCAAGAATGGCAAAGGATTTCAAGTGAATCTTTCCCTCCTAACCAGAGGGACCAAATTAGGGTTCTTGGGTTCAAAGAGCTTCTTGAGAAAACTTTGTGGATTCAAGCATGCTTTCATGGGTTCCATATGCTCACAAGCACTTATAGAGGAAGGCTTGGCTAGGGGTTCATTGTGGAAGATGTTCAGTGGATCAGTTGCTTGTGAACCAAGAAAAGTCAATTGTAAGGAGGAAAGTCAACCATGGATTTTTGAGGTCCTCTTCATGATTTTTAAGGTCTTATGCCCTCATATAGTCCTCAAATGTCAAGATTCATGCCATTCATCAAGAATCAAGAGTTTGTGCAAAAGTTACTATTTTTGGAAAATGACCTATAATGTGAAACTTCCATTTTTGGCAACTTTTCAAACCATCTTCAACATGACTTTTCATCATCAAAGAAGCTTCAAATGAATTTTCCTCAAACATGAAAGTTGAAGATCTCTCTCTCCCCTTTCCAAAAAGTACTAGATTATCTCCATACCATTTGTGAAACTCAAGATATGACCAAAAGAAGGCAAGGTGCTTTTTAGGGTTTTCACATGTATCCATTTTTCCACCTTTTGCATTTTGGTTCAAAATGACTTGTAATTGTTTCTAATAACCCAAGTCACATTTCCATATTCAAGTACACATCATAAGGACCATTTTGGACCCTTGAATCACTCCAATCCGTGCCATGTACTTCATGAATTCCACAAATTGCATTTTTGCAAGATGAATTGAATCTCACAAATCAGACCACTACAAAGCCCAAACCCAATTCCATTATGACCAACAAGTAAAATGGAGATGAATCATACTTATTTCATGACCAATGCACGTGTGATTAAGGGTGTGCATCACAACTCGCATTTTTGCAAATCACTTTGGATAGCCTTAATCAAGGGATTAATAAAACCCTAATCATGCTCAGAGCTCTAACCAAGTGTATATAAGGAGACTCACACGTTCATTCACACCTCATGCACTCTTATTTGCTCTGAATTTCATTTTTCACTCAAACTTTCTCTCCTTCGAAACTCTCTCCTCACAAGGGTTTCTGAAGATTTTTTTCATATTCTTGATCTACATACTCCATAGAACAAGAATCAACCATTGTTTGAAGCTCTAAGCAAGGTTTTCATCAGATTCGAATTTGAGTTGCTCACTTTCAAACTTCAAGATCCAGCCTGATTCAAGCCTCATATTGCATTTATTTTGCAATCAGAAGTTCTAAGGAGTAGATCTGCAGCTTTCTGAAGGTTTTCTTGGTGTATTTTGAGCTCTACAAGTTTCAGGTTAGTGTGAGATTCATGATCCTAGAACTTGATTTTCTTGTATGCATAATGTTCCTCATGCTTTGCTGATCATCCTGATGTGTTTAGATTTAAATTTGGACATGTATTATGGCTGAATCGTGGATCTGAAATTTTTGAGTTCAAACTTGTTTACTTCGCTTTAGTTTATACATGTATGATCTGCTGAAACAAATTGCATATTCATGATCCTTGTGAAATTCTGAGTTGAATGATGGTGGAGTTCTTAATTTTTGGGAACTTTTATGTTTGGTGTTGCCGGAGAAGACGACCGGAGCTAGGGCTCCGGCGTCTGGTTCATTTTTCAGGTGATCTGAGGTTTAGAGGAAGAAGATGAAATCTGGACCGTTGGTGGTCCAGATCTGATGGATCATGTTTGGCCACGTCATTTAAAATCATCTCTTATTTTAGTAATTGTGTGTTTTTATTCCATGCTTCTTATTATGCACCCACAGATATGACCCTTGATCTTGCATGATTTGGTGATTTGTTGACTTGATCTGGTGCGGTAGATTGATCTGATGGTGGTGATTTAGCCAACGCATTAAAATATCATGTGTTATTCACGTGCTTTGATTTTAATTTCTGAATGATGTGATGTACGCGTGTGTACCTTTTTTATCATGAATTTTTGATCCTGAGCGTTGATCATGTGTACCTATGGTTTTGATTGACTGATTGTGAAACGTTTGATCAATCTGAGGGTGTGTGTGAGTCAAGATTGTTGACTGGGTCTTGTGTGGATGTCTTGACCAGCGCTTTGAACTGGGCTGGACTTTCTTTGCTTTTCCCACCCCCTTTTTCTGAGCCCATTATGTTTTAAACGTGTGAATTGCTTATGTTGCACCCCTGGTTTCTTCTTTTTTTTCTTCTTTTTTTTTTCATTTAATTGTTTCATTCTCATTTTTAATTTTTAAAAATAGATTTATGTATCCAAAAATCACCAAAAAAATCATGAAGCATCTTTGGAATTTTATAAAATTTTTTCAAATTTTATTTTTCCATTTTATTTTATTTTGTGCATCTGAATTAATTGTTTGATTAATTTTCTTTGTGAATTTCTTCTCTTGTGCACACTTGATCTTGTTGATTTTTGTTCTCATCATTGGTGTATGATTTGCATCCCATTCTTTTTGTATATTTCAGAGGACATCTTGAGGTCCTTAAAAATATTTTTCTCATATTTTTAAACGCTTTTCATATTGCATTTTAGTCCCTCTATTTGTGTATTGTTCTTCTTTGTTCTTATGCAACTTTGAAGCATTGTTTGAGGTACTTAACTTGTGATTTTTTATGTGATATTTTGGCATGTTGCTAGCTTCTGACTTAGGTCATTTGGGTTTTAATTCCACAATTTTGGAATGTCATTTGATATATGTTTTATTATTTGTGCTTAAGTGAATTATGCATGATCATCTCTTGACATCTCTTAACCCTAATTGCTTTGCCAAGCTTGTTTGATTGAGTTTCTTTGTGATTCTTTGCATGAGTATTTAATATGATGTTTACCCCTGGTTGAGGTCCCTTATGACCAAATTTTGCAATTTTTGGATCATGTTTGGGTATGATTTATGTGCTTGAACTTTGAGTTTCCTTTTGTGGACTTTCTTTGGTGCATAATGTTTCATGTTTTTATCTTTTCTTGCACATGAGAATTATTGATGATGGTATGATCTTGGTTCTGACTTGCTTTCATATTCATCTTATTTTCCTCATTTCATCTTTACATGAAGTTCATTGGTGCTTAATTGTGCATTTCATATAAGTATGCACGCATTCTTTCATGATTACCTTTGCATGCTTACTTGAGATGTTTTGCATGATCCTTGAGACTTGTTTATTGGTGTGAGTTGGATATACTTGATATGATGTGCTTGCTGCCCTATCTTTTTTCTTATCTCATCCTTCTCTTTCTCATTCTTCTCTTTCACTCTCTTCCTCCCATGAATCTCAAGACTTGTTTAAGTCTTGGATTCTCTCCCTTTAGAGCTACCTAGTCCAACTTAATTTTTGATTAAGCTTGGAGTAGGATTAGCATTAGGTTTTAGGTAGTCGTCCCTCCTAAGCCTCACTAACCATAGGTTACCCATGCATGATAACATTAGGATTCTTAGTTTCCCTTTAGAGTTTCCTTTGGGTCTTCTCTCTTCTCATCTCAAAACTTCTTGAAAACACTTAATAAAGATAAAGTGTATTGCGCACGAGCCTTAAGCGTGGGGAATGAGAAATGAGGGGCTTCCTCTCATCTTTCTAGAGTGCTTAGAGGGCGTCCTGTCTTGGGACGATTCGTTAAGTATTCGTCCCTGTGCCCTAGACTTTGGTGCAATGCAATTTATGAACGAACTTAAAAAACACTTCTGTCTAAAAAAACACAAAAACAAATTCAAATCATTTTATCCCTCGGGATTGTTGGGTTTCAAATTTCATTTTCAGAAAAGAGCTCGTCGCTCACGTAAAAAACACTTACCCATTCGTGGTCGTCCCCACGAACTACATTAGCTCTGATTCCTCTCTCTTGTCCGATTGAGGATATGTAGGCACAAGACAGCGATTGTCTTGGCGAGCAACCTTCCCCCACAGTTCCCGTCCGAACTACGTTGACTCGGACTTTCCCATTGCACTGAGGGAGTACGTAGGCCTAGGGCATCGAATATGTCCTACCGAGTCCGTCTTAGTCACCCCCATCCCCGTTTTCTTTGGTACAACCATAGATAGTAGGATTGCTCACCCTCCGTTTAGACAACAAGCGTGGATCCCATCGAGTACGATGGATGCGTGGGGTGCTAACACCTTCCCCTTGCATAACCGACTCCCGAACCCGTTTCTCTTGGTCGCGAGACCATGCTCTTTCCTCTTCCTTCAGGTTTATGTAGTGTTTCCTTTCCCTCTCTTGGGATAAATACACATTGCTGGCGACTCTGTTTTCCGTGCCACTTTCGCGTTTGTACCATGGATTCGAATCCTTGGGAGCGACAGCTGCCATTCTTCAATAGAATCGAGTTTCATCACATTCCTCGTGAAGAAAATCACATGGCTGATGCACTAGCCACTCTCTCTTCCATGATTGCTGTAAATCATTGGAATGACATACCTAAGATTGACATAATGCGCCTTGAAAGGCCCGCTTATATCTTCACAATTGAAGCAGTCATAGATGATAAACCCTGGTATCATGATATCAAGTGCTTCCTTCAAAGACAAGAATACCCGCCTGGGGCATCAAGAAAAGATAGGAAGACTCTCAGAAGACTAGCTGACAGCTTCTTCCTGAACAATGATACACTCTATAAGAGAAACTTCAACATGGTTTTGCTCAGATGCGTAGACAGACAAGAAACAAACATGTTGATGAAAGAGATTCACGAAGGATCCTTTGGCACTCATGCCAATGGACATGCAATGGAAAGAAAAATTCTGAGAGCAGGATATTATTGGCTGACAATGGAATCCAATTGCTACAAGTACATAAGAAGGTGTCACAAGTGTCAGATATACGCTGACAAAATCCATGTACCGCCAACACATCTCAAAGTTCTTTATTCTCCATGGTCTTTTTCTGTATTGGCATGATTGAACTCAAAGCTTCAAACAAAGTTCGATTCATCCTGGTAGCAATTGATTATTTCACCAAGTGGGTCGAAGCAGTGTCATACGCCAATGTGACCCGACTAGTGGTGGTCTGATTTATCAAGAACAATCTCATCTGCCATTATAGTGTTCCAAGCCAGATCATTACGGATAATGGATCCAACTTGAACAACAAGATGATGAAAGAGTTGTGCGCTGAGTTTAATATCGAACACCATAACTCATCCCCCTACCGACCTAAGATGAATGGAGCAATAGAGGTAGCTAACAAGAACATCAAAAAAATCATTCAGAAGATGGTTGTAACCTAAAAAGATTGGCATGAGATGCTACCCTTTGATCTTCACGGTTATCGCACATCCGTCCGCACATCAACAGGGGCAACCCCTTTCTCTCTAGTATATGGCATGGAAGAAGTGCTCCCCATAGAAGTAGAGATACCATCGATTAGGGCATTAATGGAAGCCGAGCTAGCAGAAGCTGAATGGTGTCAGAGCAGACACGATGATCTAAACTTGATTGAAGAAAAGAGAATGACGGCTTTATGCCATGGTCAGTTATATCAGCAAAGAATGAAGAAGGCGTTTGACAAAAAGGTCCGACCTCGTGTCTTCAGAAAAGGAGACCTCGTGCTCAAGAAGATACAATCATTCCTCACGGATTCCCGGGGCAAATGGACTCCGAATTATGATGGCCCTTATGTGGTTAAGAAAGCCTTCTCAAGCGGTGCCTTGAGACTTGCAACCATGGATGGAGAGGAGTTTACCTACCCCACAAATGTTGATGCAGTCAAGAAATACTTCGCCTAAATAAAAAAAACGTCTCGGTGGATTGAAAACCCGAAAGGGCGGTCCAGGAAAAAATTAGAGACACAAGCAAAAGTCATCCCGATGGATTGAAAACCCCAAAAGGCAATCCAGACAAAAGTTAGGGATTAATGGCAAGTAACTACGTCTGACAAGATTAGATCCCCAGCGGTAATGTCATCTGTCAGGAAACCTTCATGTCAAGGTCACCTTCGACGAAAGCTCAAAATGTCCAAAGTTCAAAGTTGCTGGAAGGATAACGGTCGTTATGTTTTAATGTAGTCCATTTTCCCTTAAATTACCATTTTCTAAACTTTGTAATGCTCTATAGGATCACGCGCTTGGCTGATTACCATTTTATCAATAAAATTTGAGTCCTAGTTCTTTTGTTTGCAATTCTCATTTATTTTGCTTTACAGAATGACATTTTTAACATGATCAACGATTCTTGAAACAAAACAAAAATGAATTTACTTGTCAAATTTTCTCCTGCTTTTAAAATAAAGATGGCAATTCCTTTTGATCACTGAACACCAAAAGAGACATCGACGGCTTCTCCAAAAGTGATTAAACCTCAAAATGCAGAACCAAAGTACTCCTTTTAACCATTACACCCTGAGTGAAGGATCAATTATTTCAGATGTAATGTCCCATCTGACATTCCCAGTAGGTGTGTTACCTCCAGGAACCGATAATTGGTATGCTTTTCCCAGTACGGTCTACGCCTCCTAAACAAGAAAGGATTGTTATCTTAAACCAATGATACTTTTTATCCCCCGTGGTGGCCGAGTATCCAGTCGTGTTTATTCACTAGTCTGTATGTCACGTCTGTTTTGTCAGCATAAACATACATACATCATTCATGATTGATTCATATTTATACATATGTTGCATTAATATCACTCTGGTCATTTTCATCCCCAAGTGATAAGCGTCTTCTCTCCTTTAGAGTTGTCAGTTTTCCTTACCACGTTAGATGGGACAAAATTCTGGTCTAAAGTTATTTCCTCGTCGGGAAATGTACTATCTAAACAATCTCTCTACAGTGCATTCCTGGATTGAAATCGGTCCTCAACCACTTTGATAACTTGAACATCTGAAATGCAAGAAGACATTCGATAGACACCTTTGAAACATCACTCTTCACCATTGAAGATGATATTTTTGCTTTCCCAGATTAAAGAAAATCCCCAGAGAAAGCCTCTCAATCGAAGACTCTTGGCAATACGGCGATTTCTCCCCGAAAAAAAATTGTCTTCAATAAAGTCATCAGCACCTCAAAATTGGATTACATCACATGGCATTTCTTCGAAAAGGTCTCGAAGGAAAGTATGATGTAACCTCACCAAGAAAAAAAAAGCGGTCTCTCAAGAGACTCGTTTTCCCTAGTGGGTCGACAAATGGCATCTCCTACAGAGAAGTTTGCACACCTCTATGGTTCAGACAAATGGGTTTCCCTAACAGGTCTGACATCAAATCGTTGTTCCATCAAATGGCGTCTCCCTAGTAAAGCTCAGCGAGAAGTTTGATGAAGACCGCTACAAATAGCATTCCTTGTCGAGGAAGGAACTCGACAAGAAAAAACTGAGACCAGTTCCATGGCTGAAGACCAGGATCGAGGGGAAGTTTATTTAAAAAAGAAACTGAGACCAGTTCCGTGGTTGAAGACTAGGATCGAGGGGAAGTTTATTTCAAAAGAAATTGAGACCAGTTCCATGGCCGAAGACCATGATCGAGGGGAAGTTTATTTCAAAAGGAAACAGAGACCAGTTCCGTGGATGAAGACCAGGATCGAGGGGAATTTTTACCCTTTTCTAAGTAACATTACTAAGCAAAATAAGATGGATGAGCAAACGGCTACCATTCATAACCACAATCAAAATTTCGGGTATTCCGATATTTAATCCTCTTTTACCTTGAATGTCTGAATGTCTTCGCCATTCACACCTTCAGGTCCAAGAAGATTAAATAGGGGCATCTGTCATACCCCAAATTTTGACCACAAAACTTCCCATCACTGTGCAAATCATCACCACAATATGGATGTACCTTCATGCCTCATAAATCCTCTCAAAGATTGTTGAGCATTCACTTCAACCAAGAGTTAGGGTTTTGAGCCCTCTCAAAGCATTCAGACAAAGGATCAATCAAGAATGGGCATGATCCTCAACTTTTGAAGCATCTCAAACATCCATGAAGGATCAAGAGGTATCCCACATCAAGAATTAAGCATGAAAATGCAACATCTCAAGTTGATCAAGCCTTAAGATCATCAGTGTCACCAAATCAGGGTTTTGGTCGACCAAGGCCACCAGAGGGAAAATTTCATCTAGGCATGGGATAATACTTCAAAAACATGATCTAAGAAGCTCAAAGGGACCTCATGAACCCAATAATAGAGTCAAAATAGCCTCAGAAGAGGCATTCATACAACATCAAGAATTAGGGTTTCTTGACCTAATTCACCCCTAAGTTGACTTTTGGAGCAAGACATGAGCCAAGACCTCAAGAAGTGTTTTGAAGACCTCAAATACATTATATTGATCCATTCACGAGGTTGGATTAATTCAAAGAACTTGGTTCACAAGCAATGCAAAGATTCAAATTCATCTGGACCAATTAGGGTTTCCTGATGAAAAGTCAACTGTATCTTTGACTTTTGACCAAGACATGTTCCCAAACCTTGGGAAATGATTCAAAACACTCTATAATACCTATGGAATCCATCCATTAGGTTTGAATTAGGTCAAGGACTTAATTTCATAGAGGATCACACAGTTTGGAATTCATTTGACAAAAAGTCAACTATGCCATAAAACCAAGTTTGACTTTTTGAATTTCTTGACAATCAAGGCTCCCCTAAGTCAAAAACAATGTTAATTCATGGTTTGGATCATCATACAACAAGAATAATCAAGAAAAGTGAGGTTACTTGAAAAAGGGGCAACCTTGAGAAACTTAATATTTTCTAAGTTATGGAAGAAAAATGATTTGGAACCAACTTTGCAAGGTCATAACTCCTAAACCACAAAGCCATTTGCTTCCATCCAAAAATCAAATGAAAGCTATCATTACATACTTCAAAATTGTCAAATACATGAGATTCCAAATCCTCATGGATTTTGAGTTATGGATTGATCAAAATCACAAGAACATGAAAATGACCAATTTTTCCAACACTTAGTAAAAATTTTGGACAGAATCTGTCTTGGATTTTCACCAACTTTGAGGCCATTTTTCACCATGATCCAAATTGATTCAAGACCAATGTTGGACATCAAAGTTAAAGTAGGATATACAATCTTTCCAAAGAGTACCAGAACTCATCCTAATTCAACTTGAGTAGGGAGTTACAAGCATGGGAACATGACACCTCCAAGACTGGTTTTACAACACAGTCTTGTACATGCCACACGATTTTGTCACTTCCATGACTTGGAAAGCCTTGTCACCATATAATGCAAGTTTCTAAAGTGCAATAAACATGATCTCTGCAGAGCTACAACACCATAGAGCTTGCAAGTAAAAACCTCATACTTTGGCATGTGACATTCGAAGTTCAAAATCTAAAAACTCCAATTTTGTCATGAGGCATTTAAGGGATGCATAGAGCGGGCATGTATCAGTCCATGATCAACCAAATGAGTCAAGATAAACTCAAGCATCAAAGGACCATAGGCCTGCAAGATTGGCCCAAGTCAATGGCTAGAGGAAACTTTGGCAACAAGACAAAGTTCAATGGATAATGGAGTGTGTAACACCCCCAATCTATACCCCCAATTAATTAAAATAGTAAAAGAAAATTCAAAATTTCGTCAGAGTATATTTAAAGTATCATGGCATAGACCGAGGGGTCACATCAAATTGAAACAATTCATACAACACCTGCTCATAAAGATATGCAACGGTGGGGTAGCTATCAACAGAGGAACTCAGTTCCTTACACCCACATTTCAGAATTTAGAATAAAAGCGGAAAATCTAAAACTGAATAGCCTACATATATATCACATGAAAAGTTTGTCATACATCTAGTTGTACATGCACAAGCCAAAAGATATATATACAGAATACACAATAATCACTAACGGCCTCCCTAACTACCCGGTGTCACATATCAGAGCCGACCGACAAAAGAATGAAGACACAAAGCTTCATAAAAATACCTCCAGCAACTCTAATCTGCAATGCCTCATAGAGCATTGTAAAACAGTAGAAGGGTGAGAAAAACAACCATAATATAATTGCATACAATTATATATAACACGAAAATACACATATATACAATTCTCACCACCACTCACGCCATAATGCAAACACAAGGCATTACAAGGAAAAATTTATATGTCCATCACCAACACATATCCATATATCAATTTATCCATAATTCCACACATAAAGCAACCATAATGATTTATGCAATGCAAGAGACCGACACAACGACTCTATACATATGCACATGCGGTACCGACTTCCATTGTTTCTCATCACTAGTTCACTCAGGAACTCTGCTGGAATCATCGCTAGTTACATCATTGTAACTCCCCGTCGGGCATACGATGTTCCTCGTCGCTCACACCTCTTTGTATAAGGCACACGACGTTTATGGATCGCTCACACCTCTTTGTATAAGGCACGCGACCCGATCGCTCACACCCCACATGGGCACACGATCGTCTATAATCATCGCTCACACCTCTTTGTATAAGGCACACGACGTTATAGCAAATTCCTCTGGAATCCAAACCGTCACTCAGGACGTCTCAACAATGCATATCATGATGCTTGGCATACCATGACCCATGACATTTAATATGCACACATAAATACATTCATTTACATCGACAAAATCACACTTTGCACTTATGCCCAAAACAATGCATTTAATTGCCATACGGCCACAAATCATCTCAACACCATCTAAACACATACATTTACATCATACAACAACACCTTGCTTAAAACATATCATTTACGCACAGTCATAACGACAAAAGTCGACAACCGACACTATTCCCCATTTTCCGACATAATTAAAACGGCTAACAATTTCCAAATCATCATAATAAGAAAGTACAGTTCAATAGCTACACAACGATACCAAAAATGTAAAAATCGGACAAACGGAACAAAAGTTACACGAGAAAACGAAAACGACATTTTGAAAAGTCACATTTTTAAAATTGACCTGACCATACGCGTATCACCATTCTCATACGCGTACAGCCCTGATTCCTCGCCATTCCCATACGCGTATTGCCAAGACCCATACGCGTATGGGCAGAAGTCATTTTTCCCCCAAAATTCATGTTTAATAGTCCATACGCGTATGCTCAACACCATACGCGTATCCCCAGATGGCCGGGAAAAGTCACATTCCATACGCATAATGGCCCAAAAACAAGCCAATGATACGCGTAACGCCTAGGCTCATACGCGTATGAACATGCCCCATACGCGTACTGCCAGGGCAAATGCAGAAAATTTTTGCAGAACTTGGTTCTGCGTTTTTCACCCAAACTCCTCCAAATTCATCATCCAAATACAGAAAAACACCATTTTGAGGTATAACAATACATATCCAACATGTATAAACAACAAAGAACACAATCAACATGAGTTTGGACACATTTGAATCAATTTCTAATCAATTTCACATAATATGGGTTTTGCTAAATTTTTCCATTTCAATCCAATAAACATCACAAATACACATACATAATCATACACAATCATACAATAATTGAGTTTCGCACCCTTACCCGATTAAATCGATTCTAGGAGTTGATTTTTCTTGATTTCCCAAACTTTTCTCACTCTTTCTCTTCTTCTTCTCTTTTCTCTCCTTTTTCTTTCTTCTCCCTTTCTTTCTTTCTATTTTTCTCTCTTCTATTTTCTATTTTCTTACTTAATGAAAAATATCCTAAAATGAGCAAAATACCCCCACACTCAAATATCTCGCAAACGATCCCAAAACCCGATAAAATATCACAACATTGAAAAATAACATATTTTCAGATAAAAGTCAAAAATAAAATAAAATAATAATAAAATAATCAAACGACTCGATTAAATAAAACTCACACAAAAACTGGGTCGTTACAACTCTCCCCCACTTAGAAATTTTCGTCCTCGAAAATATTACCTGAGATGAACAACTCTGGATACGACTCCCGCATCCTACTCTCCAACTCCTAAGTCAAATTGCCCTCAGCAGCGCCTCCCCACGCCACCTTCACAAGTGCAATGTCTTTGCCTCTCAACCTCTTCACCTCGCGATCCAAAACCCTAACTGGTAATGCCTCAACTGTAAGGTTCTCCCTTACCTCGACCTCATCCATCGGGATCACATGCGATGGATCCGGAACATACTTCCGAAGCTGTGAAACATGAAACACATCGTGCAAATTCGACAGATTCGGCGGCAACGCCACCCTATAAGCCACAGCACCCACTCTCGCAGATATCTGGTAAGGACCAATAAACCGAGAAGTAAGTTTCTTCGATTTCAATGCACGACCCACACCCGTTACCGGCGTAACCCTCAGAAATACATGATCGCCCTCTTGAAACCCAAGATCCTTCCGTCTCCGATCATGATAACTCTTTTGTCTACTCTGAGAAGCTTTCATCTTCTCACGAATAAACTTCACTCTCTCCGTCGTCTGTTGCACCAATTCTGGCCCAACCACCGTTCGCTTACCAGATTCGTGCCAACACAACGGTGTCCGACACCTTCGTCCATACAATGCTTCAAAGATGTCATTCCAATACTAGAATGAAAACTGTTATTATACGTAAACTCAATCAATGCAAGATAACTATCCCACACACCACCTTGTTCCAAAACACAAGCTCTCAACAAATCCTCCAAAGACTGAATCGTCCTCTCCGTCTGACCATCCGTCTGCGGATGATAAGCCGAACTCAATCTCAATTTAGAACCCAACGCCTTCTGTAAACTTTCCCAAAATCTCGATGTAAATCTAGGATCTCGATCAGAAACAATACTCAATGGAACCCCATGCAACTTCACAATCACACTGATGTAAATCTCAGCTAACCGCTCCAAAGTAAAAATGATGTCAATCGGAATAAAATGAGCCGATTTAGTCAGCCTATCAACAACCACCCAAATAGCGTTATGCCCTCGCTGAGTATTCGGTAACCCTGTTACAAAATCCATGGAAATACTATCCCATTTCCATTCAGGAATATCCAACGGTTGCAACAAACCACTAGGCCTCAGATGTTCCACCTTCGATTTCTGACAAGTCAAACATGCATAAACAAACTGAGCCACATTTCTTTCCAATCCAGACCACCAGAAAATCTTCTTCAAATCTTGGTACATCTTATTCGCTCCCGGATGTATACTCAAATTACTCCGGTGTCCTTCCTCCAAAATCATCTTTTTCAACTCTGCATCATCAGGAATACAAATTCTACCTCGGAATCTCAAAACACCATTAATATCCACTTGAAAATCCCTATCCGCATCTTTTTCTCCCACTAACATCAAATCCACAAATTTCACATCCAGCTTTTGCTTCTCACAAACAGTCATCAGAAAATCATTAGTAATCGTTAGCATACCAAGCCTAACGCTATCCGACGTCACTTCACAAACCAAACTCAAATCTCTAAACGATTCCAAAAGTTCCCACTCCTTAACCATTAAAGCAGACATATGTAATGATTTTTGGCTCAAAGCATCAGCTACCACATTAGCTTTACCAGGATGGTAACTCAAGCCAAAGTCGTAGTCCTTCAAGAATTCCAACCATCTACGTTGCCTCATATTTAGCTTTTTCTGATCGAACAAATATTTCAAACTTTTATGATCACTAAAGACTTCAAACCTTGAACTGTAGAGATAATGCCTCCAAATCTTCAACACAAACACCACAGCCGCTAACTCAAGATCATGAGTAGGATAATTTTTCCCATGAACTCTTAACTGCCTTGAAGCATAAGCCACCACCTTACCTTCTTGCATCAGAACACCACCTAGACCAATCAAAGAAGCATCACAATAAACCACAAATAGTTCATTAGGATTCGGCAAAATCAAAATCGGAGCTGTCGTCAACCTTCTCTTCAGCTCAGTAAAACTCTCCTCACACCGAATATCCCAAATGAACGCTTGCCCTTTACAAGTCAACTGGGTCAAAGGAAGTGCTAGTTTCGAAAAACCTTCAATAAACCTCCGATAATAACCAGCCAGACCCAAAAAGCTTCGAATTTCAGTAACAGATCTCGGAGCCTCCCATTGTAGAACTGCTTCTACTTTAGATGGATCCACAGAAATACCATTACCTAAAATCACGTGTCCAAGAAAACTCACTTCCGACAACCAGAATTCATACTTGGATAGTTTAGCAAAAAACTTCCTCTCCTTCAAAACTTGCAAAACAATACGCAAGTGTTTTGCATGCTCCTCCCGAGACTTAGAATAAATTAAGATATCATCAATAAACATCACCACAAAACGATCCAGATGCTCGTGAAAAATACGATTCATGTATTCCATAAACACACCTGGCGCATTAGAAACCCCGAACGGCATCACAGAATATTCATAATGACCATATCGTGTTCTAAAAGCTGTCTTCTGAATGTCTTCCTCTTTCACCCTTATCTGATGATACCCTGACCTCAAGTCAATCTTACTGAACACACAAGCACCAACTAACTGATCCATCAGATCATCAATCCTTGGAAGAGGATACTTATTCTTGATCGTCACCTTATTCAACTGGCGATAATCAATACATAATCGCATGCTTCCGTCTTTCTTTTTCACCAATAACACTGGAGCACCCCAAGGAGAAACACTAGGTCTCACGAACCTCTTTTCCAACAACTCATTCAATTATTTCTTTAACTCCACCAACTCAGATGCCGACATACGATAAGGTGCCATAGATACAGGTCTAGTACCAGGGACTAGATCTATAGAAAACTCCACCTCTCTCTCTGGCGGAAAGTCTGAAATATCCTCAGGAAACACTTCCGGAAATTCACACCCAACAGGAAACACATCAAGTGAAACTTGACTATCCATAGTTAAAGATGCAAACAAACCAAACAACTGAGCTTCATCCGCCAAAAGTTTCTTCAACTTTTTGGTAGATAAGAAACTCGAGTCTTCGTTTTCCTCAAGAGAAGGGAACCGTACCAGCTTATGATAACAATCAATATGAACCTGATTGAATTGCAACCAATTCATACCCAGGACCACATCTAAACCCTCCAACGGTAAACACACTAAATCCATCTCAAAGTCTTTACCATAAATGGTCAAAGGACATCTTGGACAAACCAAGGAAGTAGCTACTAACCCCATTGCTGGAGTATCAATAACCATTTCACCACCCATCACAGACAACACAAGATTCAAACGCTTCGCGCACTCAGACGAAATAAACGAATGAGTCGCTCCTGTATCAATAATGGCAATCAAAGGAGTACTATTAATAAAACAAGTACCTCTGATCAGACGATCTGCACTCGAAGTCTGAGTCCCCGATAATGCAAACACTTTTCCACTAGCTGGAGCTTGTTTCGGTTTCGGACACTTTGTACTAACATGTCCCAGCTCCCCACAATTAAAGCACTTCACCACGTTCTTCTTACAATCAGCTGCAATGTGTCCTATACCTCCACAGTTAGAACACTTTCTAAAATCTTTCCTGCACTCAAGCTGACGATGCCCCACTTCACCACACCTATAACATCTCATAGGACCAGACATTCCTCCTCCACTTGACCTTTTCTCAAAATTCCCTCTTTGTTTACCTCTATCAGCTGGTGTCACATACGGACCACCACAGAACTGTTGTTTCCCTTTCCTCTCGCTCACACTCTTGTAATGAATAGAACGAGCCTTACTGTCTTCTTCATAAATCCTACAACAATCTACCAAATCAGAAAACCTCCGAATCCTCTGATATCCAATTTCCAGCTTTATCTCAGGACGCAAGCCATTCTCAAACTTTACACACTTAGAGAATTCAGCAGTCGCTTCAGCATAATGAGGATAAAACTGCACAAGTTCCACAAACTTAGCAGTATAATCAACAACAGACATATTACCTTGTTTTAGTTCCAGAAACTCAATTTCCTTCTTTCCCCTCACATCTTCAGGAAAATACCTCCTCAGAAACTCCATACTAAACACAGCCCAAGTAATCTCCTCCTCTGCAGCTTCCAACACACGACGAGTACTAACCCACCAATCATCAGCTTCTTCCAATAACATGTGAGTACCCAGTCTCACCTTCTGATCTTCAGCACAATCCATCACTCAGAAAATCCTTTCAATCTCTTTCAGCCAAATATGTGCACCATCCGAATCATATCTTCCTTTGAAGACAGGCGGTTTGTTCTTCCTGAACTCATCATTACCAGCAGCATTAGGTGCACCCTGCACAGCACGAGCCATAGCTTGCATAGCCGCAGCCAAAGCAGCATCATTCCTACCAGCCATATTCTATTCATTTCCAATAACAAAAACTATGGTTAAACAAACAACTCATCCAACCACAACGACCAACAAGGACTGACACAACTGACACGGACTGACACAAACTGGCTCTGATACCACTTAATGTAACACCCCCAATCTATACCCCCAATTAATTAAAACAGTAAAAGAAAATTCAAAATTTCGTCAGAGTATATTTAAAGTATCATAGCATAGACCGAGGGGTCACATCAAATTGAAACAATTCATACAGCACCTGCTCATAAAGATATGCAACGGCGGGGTAGCTATCAACAGAGGAACTCAGTTCCTTACACCCACATTTCAGAATTTAGAATAAAAGCAGAAAATCTAAAACTGAATAACATACATATATATCACATGAAAAGTTTGTCATACATCTAGTTGTACATGCACAAGCCAAAAGATATATATACAGAATACACAATAATCACTAACGGCCTCCCTAACTACCCGGTGTCACATATCAGAGCCGACCGACAAAAGAATGAAGACACAAAGCTTCATAAAAATACCTCCAGCAACTCTAATCTGCAATGCCTCATAGAGCATTATAAAATAGCAGAAGGGTGAGAAAAACAACCATAATATAATTGCATACAATTATATATAACACGAAAATACACATATATACAATTCTCACCACCACTCATGCCATAATGCAAACACAAGGCATTACAAGGAATAATTTATATGTCCATCACCAACACATATCCATATATCAATTTATCCACAATTCCACACATAAAGCAACCATAATGATTTATGCAATGCAAGAGACCGACACAACGACTCTATACATATGCACATGCAGTACCGACTTCCATTGTTTCTCATCACTAGTTCACTCAGGAACTCTGCTGGAATCATCGCTCGTTACATCACTGTAACTCCCCGTCGGGCATACGATGTTCCCCGTCGCTCACACCTCTTTGTATAAGGCACACAACGTTTATGGATCGCTCACACCTCTTTGTATAAGGCACACGACCCGATCGCTCACACCCCACATGGGCACATGATCGTCTATAATCATCGCTCACACCTCTTTGTATAAGGCACACGACGTTATAGTGAATTCCCTCTGGAATCCAAACCGTCACTCAGGACGTCTCAACAATGCATATCATGATGCTTGGCATACCATGACCCATGACATTTAATATGCACACATAAATACATTCATTTACATCGACAAAATCACACTTTGCACTTATGCCCAAAACAATGCATTTAATTGCCATACGGCCACAAATCATCTCAACACCATCTAAACACATACATTTACATCATACAACAGCACCTTGCTTAATACATATCATTTACGCACAGTCATAACGACAAAAGTCGACAACCGACACTATTCCCCATTTTCTGACATAATTAAATCGGCTAACAATTTCCAAATCATCATAATAAGAAAGTACAGTTCAATAGCTACACAACGATACCAAAAATGTAAAAATCGGACAAACGGAACAAAAGTTACGCGAGAAAACGAAAACGACATTTTGAAAAGTCACATTTTTACAATTGGCCTGGTCATATGCGTATCACCATTCTCATACGCGTACAACCCTGATTCCTCGCCATTCCTATACGCGTATTGCCAAGACCCATACGCGTATGGGCAGAAGTCATTTTTTCCCCAAAATTCACATTTAATAGTCCATACGCGTATGCTCAACACCATACGCGTATCCCCAGATGGCCGGGAAAAGTCACATTCCATACGCGTAATGGCCCAAAAACAAGCCAATGATACGCGTAACGCCTATGGTCATACGCGTATGAACATGCCCCATACGCGTACGGCCAGGGCAAATGCAGAAAAATTCTGCAGAACTTGGTTATGCATTTTTCACCCAAACTCCTCCAAATTCATCATCCAAATACAGAAAAACACCATTTTGAGGTATAACAATACATATCCAACATGTATAAACAACAAAGAACACAATCAACATGAGTTTGGACACATTTGAATCAATTTCTAATCAATTTCACATAATATGGGTTTTGCTAAATTTTTCCATTTCAATCCAATAAACATCACAAATACACATACATAATCATACACAATCATACAATAATTGAGTTTCGCACCCTTACCCGATTAAATCGATTTTAGGAGTTGATTTTTCTTGATGTCCCAAGCTTTTCTCACTATTTCTCTTCTTCTTCTCTTTTCTCTCCTTTTTCTTTCTTCTCCCTTTCTTTCTTTCTATTTTTCTCTCTTCTATTTTCTATTTTCTTACTTAATGAAAAATATCCTAAAATGACCAAAATATCCCCACACTCAAATATCTCGCAAACGATCCCAAAACCCGATAAAATATCACAACATTGAAAAATAACATATTTTCAGATAAAAGTCAAAAATAAAATAAAATAATAATAAAATAATCAAATGACTCGATTAAATAAAACTCACACAAAAACTGGGTCGTTACAGAGTGATCCAACCTCCATTCACTATTGCTCCCAAAACAAACTTGCTCTACTATAAATTGAGCTTCTTTCTGATTAATTCAAGTACACCAAAGCATAACAATACATGCTTTCCTCCAAATCTCACTAAAAAACCAGATTTTGCTTCTCTTTCAAGTCACTATTGAATTTTCAATTTGAGAGCAATTCAATCAAAACCAATCATGCCAGCACCTCACAAAGTCATCTGGAACATCAGAATCACAAAGTCACCCTCCATTTGCACAAGCTTTTTAGCCTATTTGCAGTTGGTGCCACAACAAGTTCCAAGCTGATTCAAATCATTCCAAGCTTTCAAACACATTACTTGAGGTCCATTGAAGCTGTCCAGATTATTACACAACATCTGTAACACCTACAACTGAGGATTCGATTTCCTCTTGCAGAGGTAAGCCTGACACTCTCAAACTCTATGATACATGCATCATAAATGTGTTTTCAAGTTACAAACATGTTCTGCACTTATGTAGAGTGTTTCATCTCAATCAATTGCTATGTATGAATCGTGTGTAGGATTTCATAGTGTTCTTGCAGAAATTAGGGTTCTTGAGTTCATCATTTGATTTCTCACTCCACACTTAATATAAATGCAATTAATTGGTACCATTGGAATCCTTGTTAAAAAACGAGCAAGTTTCATGTTTACAAAATTCAAAACCATTGAGTAATCAGAGAGACATGAGAGGTTTTGCAAATTTGGGGAAGAAGAACACGCGCGAGCAAGAACATGTGTTCTTGGCGCCATTTTTTAAATATTTGAATTTTTGAATTTTTGATGTTTTATTAATTGATTTCAAAAATTAATTTCTCTCTCATTTTTTATCATTTTTTATTGGTTCTTTTTTAAAAATTCACAAAAATGTTAAATTATTTTATTCCACAAAAAATTACATTTATATTATTTATTTAATATAGTTTGATTTTTTGAATTTAATTTAATTTTATTTGTTTTAAACATTTTTAAATGAAATTCTCACCTTGATTTTTCAAAACCCATTGGATTTAAAGCTTTCATGTGACTAAACATGATTTTTCAAAATATTTTTTAAAGTTGACAACTTGTTTTTGAGTATATTTTATATTTTGTATCATTTTATATTTTAATTTCCTTTAAAAAAATTATATTTTTTAATTAAAATTAGGGTTTCTCTTAATTTTAATTTTTCAATCACTTTTCAAATCACTTTTGGGCTTCTTGGTAGAGTGTAAGTCCCATATCTTTGTAAATAAATAATTTGGGCCCCAGTCATTGTATAAGTCCCGATACGATTTTAAAAAATCTCAGCGCGATCGCCGTTTTCAAAACAATTTTCATCGGGGGCCTCCCTTTGGTTGTAAGTCCCATTTTTCTTCTTTTTCAAACACTTTTGGGCCTCTAATAAAGTGTAAGATCCAACCCCCTTTGTACATAAATAATTTGGGCCTCAGTCATTGTATAAGTCCCTACGCGATTTTCAAAATAAATGGTGTGATCACTGTTTTTAATTTAGGATTCACCTTGAGTTATAAGCCCCAACTCTTGTATAAAAATAATACTTTTGGGCCTCTAATAGAGTGTAAGACCCATCCTATTTGTAAATACAATAATTTGGGCCTCAGTCATTGTATACGTCCCTCTGTGATTTTCAAACTACGACGCGATCGTCGCCTTTTCAAAAGGGATCATCTGGGCCTCTCTTTGAGTATAAGCCCCCAAATTTTCTTTTAAAACAACTTTCTTTTTAATTTAAGTTCAAATTCAAATTTTAATCAAAACTTTCTTCAATTTCTTGAAAAAACCTAACCATACAGCTGTAGTTAATATGCTTGGGTTTTCATCAAACTATAAGTCCCACTATCTCTTCGAATACATACTTGTTTATATATTTCATCTGTATATATATATATATATATATATATATATATATATATATATATATATATATGCTTGTACATACTTGTTTAGAGTTCCCCCATAGCAGTTAGGTCTACATTTAGGTCAAACCAGAGGTTACTCTTTCAACATGGTAAAAACTAGTTCCCCATAGGAAATTCCAGATACAATCTTGTCTCCTCTTGGGCTTATACAATATGGAACAGAGAAAGGCATTATTGTAGCAAGCGATTTTTGACGTGGTTCTTAAGCACTGTCGCTCTTGGGGGGACTACAAGTCGATTCATTTTTTATCCTATTGAGCTGACTAAGGAAGGGAAATAGATGTCTCCAATTAACCCTGCTTGCATACTGAGTTTAAATAGTGGTATGTTAGGTTACTGATACTATATGGTAATGGGGCCTCTTTCTTCTTACTTTGCTTAGAACGAAACACCGGGAATGTTCATGGGAATTTTGTTAGGATGCTAGGACTGATGCTTTTCGATTGATATGTGAAGGTACGGGATTTGGGGTTTTGGATTAGTGTGCTCGCTAAGAATTTTCTTTCAATCTTATGCCTACGTATTCCCGTTTACCGAAACAGGGAAATCAGAGCGATCGTAGTTCCTCCTATAGATGAAATGGTGTTTTAGTGTCTTGTTCAAATCCCAAGACATGAAGCTGAAAAGGTAGTTTATATCTTGTTCAAAGCCCAAGATGTGAAGCTGAAGGGTCTATTTGTATCTTGTTCGAAGCTCAAGATGTGAAGCTAAAAGGGTGTTGTCTTTAGAGAGAATTTGTCATCTCTAAAGGGGGTCTGTTTGTCACAACTGTTGGGTGACTGACTATAAAGGAGGATTACTTTAACCGGGATATGTGAATCCTCGCAATGCCATAATTTCCTTTATAGGGGGTTTTAACCTGAAGGAGAAGACTTTAACTCAGTGTAGAGCAATGTTATCTTTCCTTAGGAATTTCTCATACTAAAAGAGGGACAGTGGCGTGGATTTAAATAATCTAGAGGCTTGCCACTTACAGCAATTAGATGGGGAAAAGGAGTTATTGATGTTTGTATCTTGTGAACGAGGCACAATTTTGATGCTAAAAGGTTGATTGACTCAACCGAGATTTTTCTTATACAAAGCCTAAGAGGAGGCTATTGACCCAACAAGAGGATGCTTTTGTGTCTCGTATGAAGCCCGAGAGGGAGGCTAAAAGGAGTTTACTCAACAAGAGAGTGCTTTTAGATGTGTCTTGTACGAAGCCCAAGACAGAGGCTAAAGGTTAACTCAATAAGAGAGTCTTTTATACTCAACAAGAGAGTGTTTTGTATCTCATATGAAGCCCGATATGGAGGTTAAAAGAGAGATTGACTCAACAAGAGAGTCTTTTTGTATCTCGTACGAAGCCCGAGATAGAGGCTAAAAGGATTGTTGTTTCAGTTGAGTGACGGGTCCAGTAGGTTGGTTAAAAGAGAAAATCAGTTCTTATGAAGAGACCGAGTAAAGGTAAGGCTATGCTTTGGGATTGATCAGAGGATCAGGGTTATTTCCTGTTCTTTAAGGAAATGGGGAATCCATAGGGGTTTGGAGACTGTCCGAGTCTACTGGTGTTTTTCCTTACTTGAGAATGCCTTCGAGACTCAAGGAGATTAGACTGTCCAAGTCTAGAGTTTTATCCTTTGTACAATGCTTAAAGACACAGTAGTAGTACGTTCACAGTAGAAAGATCTAGACTCTTTGAAAGACTGTTCTATTAAGATGATTAATTTCTATTCCTATACATCTAGGAGGTCGTCGGGACAATTTGTACGAAGCCCAAGAGGAGGCTGGAAACTTTTAAGAAGTCGAGGGACAATTTGAATGAAGCCCAAGAGGAGGCTCTCTTCCCGAAGGAATAATCCTTATACGAAGCCTAAGAGGAGGCTGTGAATACTTCTAAGAAGCCGTAGGGTCCTTGTACAGCGCCCAAGAGGAGGCGGGGATGTTTTTAGGAAACCTGTGGGTCCCCAAACCCTGAGAAATTCAAGACAGGCTATTCACAGAGAATAGATCAAGCCAGGAAAGTTCGAGAATTTGGAAGAAACTCAAGAGATGCCATTCACAGAGAAAAGATCATCTCTGGGGAGTAGAGTTTCTTTGACAATTTCTAAGAGTGATAGTCTGAGAAAGGGTTCACCGAGAATGTTGCCTTTCACGTCTCCATATTGTTTAACCCCAAGAGGAGGGAAGACTGTATCTGGTAATCCTATGGGGGATCTAGTTTTGTCTATTTAAGAGTGATCAACATGGCTTAGTGCTAGACGTAGTTGCCGGGGAAACTCTAAATATCTATACTAGTATTACACAGTTGATATGAGTTTATGAAAGAAGACTTACAGTGAAACAGCCCCACAATACAGTTATATGTATATGAAAGCGGATAAAGAAAACATATAAACACTTACTCGGTTGTAGAGCTTCTATGCTGTTTTGTTAGTTGTTCAACAAAGAAAGATTGAAAACAACAGTATATTCAAAATTAAAGGAGAAAGTATTTTGAAAAGTTGTTGGGGCTTACAGCTCAAGGAGAGGCCCAAAGTTTATTAGTGATCGCACTGTCGTTTTGTACTGAGGGACTTATACAAGTGACTGGGGCCCAAGAAAGGTTTTCTGTACAAGGGGATGGTGTAGCGAGCGATTTTGGACGCGGTTCTTAAGCGATGGTCGCTCTCTGCGGTTTGAGCTTTAAACTACAGGTCGATTCATTTTTTATCCTATTGTGAGCTGAATAAGGAAGGGAAATAGATGTCTCCAATTAACCCGGCTTGCATACTGAGTTTAAACAGCAGCCTGTTAGGTTACGGATGCTATCAATGTGGGGGGGCCTTTGTACTGGTTATTTGTATTTTCGCCAATACTGTTCTCTTTCTTTTTACCTGGGTAGAAGGTTTCTGGCGGGGAATAAGGATTAGGATGTTAGGACTGGTGCTTTTGAATACTGCTTTTGATTTACGAAGATATGGGATTTGGGTTTTTTGTTGATTGCGCTCGCTAAGATCTTTTCTTTCGATCTTATGCCTACGTATTCCCGTTTACCGAAACAGGGAAATCATAGAATTCGTAGTTCCTCCTATTCTATGGGAGGAAAGGGGTGTTTTGGTGTCTTGTTCAAAGCCTAAGACATGAAGCGAAAGGTGATTTGTATCTTGTTCAAAGCCCAGGATGTGAAGCTAAAAGGTCTATTTGTGTCTTGTTCAAAGCCCAAGACGTGAAGCTGAAAGACCTCGGCTTTAGAGAGAATTTGTCATCTCTAAAGAGGGGGAAGGAGAATTACTTTAACTGGGATACGCGGATCCGAGCAATGCCATAATTTCCGAAGAAAGGGTTTTAACCTGAAGGAGAAGACTTTAACTCAGTGTAGAGCAATGCCATCTTTCCTTAGGAATTTCTCATGCTAAAAGAGGGACAGTGGCATGGATGTAGATGATCCAGAGGCTTGCCGCTTACAGCAATTAGATGAAGGGAAAGGAGTTGTTGATGTTTGTGCACAGTGAACAAGGCACAACTTTGATGCTAAAAGGTCGATTGGATCAACCAGTGGTTTTCTTATACAAAGCCTAAGAGGAGGCTAATTTCCGCTAGGAAAATCATTATACAAAGCCTAAGAGGAGGCTATTTTGTGTCTCGTACAAAACCCGAGAGAGAGGCTAAAAGTTTTTGACCCAGTGGGGCATATCGTTATACAAAGCCTAAGAGGAGGCTAGCAAAGAGTTGACTCAGTTGGAGAATCTTTTATACTCAGTAATAGAGTGTTTTTGTATCTCGTACAAAGCCCGAGAGAGAGGCGAAAAGGTTGTTTTGATTCCACTGGGGAGAATTTTGGTATCTCGTACGAAGCCCGAGATGGAGGCTATTGTAACTGTTTCAGTTGAGTGACAGATCCAATATACTGATTTAAAAGAGAAAATCAGTTCTTATATGAGTAACACTGTACACAGGGATTTAATTTGAGGATCAGGGATATTTCCTTCTCTTTGAGGAAACGGGAAATCCAAAGGGGTATCGAGACTATCCGAGTCTGTGGGTTTCCTTCCTATTTAACGAAGGGTGCTTGAGAATGTCTTTGAGACTCAAGGAAGTTAGACTTTCCGTGTCTAGAGTTTTATCTTTTGTACTACGCTATGAGAAACAGTAGTAGACTCTATGAAAGGACTGTTCTATGAGGATGACTAGGTTCTGTTCCTATACCTCTAGGAGGTCGTCGGGACAATTTGTACGAAGCCCAAGAGGAGGCTGGAAACTTTTAAGAAGCCGACGGGTCCTTGTACGAAGCCCAAGAGGAGGCTATCATTCCCGAAGGAAGAGATCATTATACGAAGCCTAAGAGGAGGCTGTGAATACTTCTAAGAAGTCGTAGGGTCCTTGAATAATGCCCAAGAGGAGGCCGATGCTTTTAAGAAGCCCGTGGGTCTATCATCTCCTTTCCATTAGGAGAGATAACTCTTTTAAAGATGAAAACCACTGGTAAACGTGCGAGGTTTACTATCCAGCGACTTTTAGCTTTTAAAGAGGGTTCCTTAGTTAAGGTCCAAGATTATGACCGTAGTGGGTACCCAAACCCCGAGACATTCAAGGCAAGCTATCCACAAGGAATAAATCAAGTCAGGAAAGTTCGAGAATTGGGAAGAAACTCAAAGATGCCCTTCACGGAGAATACATTCATCTTGGGGAGTAGAGCTTCTTGACGATTCCTAAGGAGGACAGCCGAAGAGAAGACTGTATCTGGTGCTCCTATTGGGGATCTAGGCGTCTATTTCTACGAATAAGTGAAACGGCGTCACCTAGTTCTAGACGTAGTTGCCGGGGAAACTCGAAATATCTATACTATTATTACACAGTAGATATGAGTTTATGGAAGGAGACTTACAATGAGCAGCCCCACAATACAGTTTATAATATGAAAGCAGTAAATGAAAGCGATAACCACTTACTCGGTTGTAGTGCTTCCATGCTGTTTGGTTAGTTATTCAACAAAGAAAGATTAAAAACAACAGTATATTCAAAATCAAAGGAGAAAGTGCTTTGAAAAAGAAAGATCTGGGGCTTACAGCTCAAGGAGAGGCCCAGGGTTTTATTAGTGAGCACACTGTTTGAATTTGTACAGAGGGACTTATACAAGTGACTGGGGCCCAAAATGGTTTTTTGTACAAAGGGATGGGTCTTACACTCTCTCAAGAGGCCCAAAAAGGGTTTAAAGAAAAGAGTGGGGCTTATAACACGAGGGTAGGCCCAAATGATTTTTCTTTTAAAAATGGCGATCGCGCCGAGGTTTTCTTTTAACGCGGAGGGACTTATACAATAAGTGAGGCCCAAAGTGTTTTTGGTTAAAAGGAGGATTGGGTCTTACACTCTATTAGAGGCCCAAAGTGTTTTAAAGAAAAAGAAATGGGTCTTACTACTCGAGGGTAGGCCCAGATGGTTTTCATTTTTAAACGGGCGACGATCGCGCCGTTTACTTGTACAGAGGGACTTATACATTGAGTGAGGCCCAAAAAGTTTTTGTACAAGGGGGGATGGTTCTTACACTCTCTCAAGAGGCCCAAATAGTTTTGAAGAAAAATAAATGGGTCTTACTACTCGAGGGTAGGCCCAGATGATTTTTGAAAAGGCGACGATCGCGCCGTTTGTTTTTTGACGGTATCGGGACTTATACAATAAGTGAGGCCCAAAGATGATTTGGTCAAAAAAAAGGATTGGGTCTTACACTCTAATAGAGGCCCAAAGTGTTTTGAAAATGATTTATGAGGGTTGAATTAATCCAAAACCCTAATTTGTTTTCAAAAATGTATTTAATTGAATAAAAATTCAATTAAAATGATCATAATTGTTTAACACATGGAAAACAAATTGTGATCTTGGATTAATGCTTCAAAAATTAAGTATTGACCTACAAAATAATTAGAAAGCATTAAAAGTTGCAAAATCAATGTAGAAAAAATATTTAAAATGCCAAAAACAATCAAAATATTAATTCTTTACAAAAATATCAATTATATGAAATAAATAATATTTTTGGGATTTTTTGATAAAATAAAATATTTTAACATTTTTGTGAATTATTAAAAAAAGAATCAACTCAAAATCATTAAAACTCAGAGAGAAATTAATTTTTGAATCAATTAAACAAAATCACAAAATTCAAATATTTGAATTTGAAAAAAAGGCGCCAAGAACAAGCTGAAGAACACGCGCGTGTTCTTGGTTTCTCATATTTGCGTTTTCTATCCAATCTCCATGAATACGTAATCATATCATGCAATCCACATATCATTATGCTCGTCTCAACCTCACGATCATGTCTATGTACTTTAATTTCATTTAAATTAAACATACAACAAGAAATCACGAAGAAACCTCAAGAACCCTAATTTCTGCATGAAGGCTAGGATTTTTGATACACGATTCAAACAATGCAATTAATTGAGGGAAAACATTCCATGCATGATTATGAACATATGGCCAAATTATTGTGCGAGGAAATATGCATAGATTGAGAGATGACCAAGTATGTGCTTACCTCCAAGCCGTGACAGCAAGTTCAAAGTGATTTTTGATTTGGAGGTGTTACAGATGAGTTGTGATGATCTGAACAGCTTCCCTACACCCTATGGATTGTGTTTGGATGGTTGGACTTGATTGAAATTGGCTGGATCATTTTGTGGTACCCCAGCTGCACCTTGTTTGAAAATTTGAGCAACCAACTGGTGATTTCATGAAATTGATGTTTCATAAGTTATGTGAGTGTTTGATCAGCTCATATGTGATGTATGTGAGGTGTGTGAGTGATTGGTTTGTGCAGAATTGCTCTCAAACTCAAAACCCGATAGCTACCTTGCTAAGAAAGGCATTATTGCCAAGAGAAAGAGATTTTGAGGAAAGCATCTGTTAGATGGCTTTGGTGTACTTAAACTGACCACAATTGAGCTCTATTTATAGTAGAGCAAGTTTGTTTTGCAAGGAATAGTGCATGGCAGCTGGTAAGTAGGTTTGGCCAATGTTGGCAAATGAAAATCCAAGTCTCCTCTAGCCATTGACTAGAGGTTAGGGCACAGAGCTTTGGTCCCCTTGGTCTTGGATAAGTCTTGACTGATTTCAGATGAGAATGGCTCAGTCCATGCCACCTTGATGGTTCCATTGAATGCCTCATTCCAAATTTGAAGTCTTGTCCCTATTTTGGCCATTCTAGGTTCAACATGTTATTTCTTGTTCCATGGACTTTGGAGGCTTGGCTCAGTGATTGTCCCCTTTAGATTCAATCCTCTGAGGTGTCCAAGTGGATTGGAGCAATTGAAATTGGCTGATTTTGGAAAATCGAGCCAAAATGCAAATTCTGCCTTGCCTTGACAGATTTCAGTAAGGCAACTTGCCAATGTTGTATCTCATGGTGTAGGTTGAATTTGGCAATGTTCTTGGCCATTTTGGAAAGCTCTTACATGATACAACAACTGTTTGAACAAGTTTGGTTTTAATCTCTTTTGATTCCAAGTGAAAAATCTCCCTACATTTGGCAAAAAGTGAAGGCAAATTCTGACTTAGTGAAAATTTCACTAAGTGTTGGAAAAAGTGACATTTTCACTTTTCAGCCACTTTGATCACTCCATAACTCAAAATCCTTAATGAATTGGAATGAGTTGTAGTTGAAGTTTTTGTAGGTGATAATGAGGGCTACAAATCCATCTTTGGATGAGAAAAAATGGCCTTGTGGTTTAGGAGTTATGGTCCTCCAAAGTTGGTACCTTTGCCACTTTATTTTTAACTTAGAAAAATTTCTAAGTTTTATGGTTACCCCTTTTACAAGTTATCTCACTTTTCTTGATTTTTCTTGATGAATGATGATTCAAATCATACATTAACATCATTTTAGGGTTAAAAATCCATTTTGGTCAAAAATCTCAAAAAGTCAAAGTTGACTTTTGTGCACAGTTGACTTTTTATCAGATGAATTCCAAACTGTGCAATTCTTCAGGAAATCATGTCCTTGACCTAAATCAAACTTGATGGACATGTTCCATGGGTGTCATAGGGTATATTCAATCATGTATTAGGGTTTGGGAGCATGTCTTGGTCAAAAGCCAAAGTTACAGTTGACTTTTCCCTTAAAACCCTAATTGTGGTGCAGATGAAAATGAGACTTGTTGCTCAAGCTTCTTGGATCAATCCATTGATCCAAATGGATCAATATGGTATATTAGAGACCCTCAAATCATCTCTTGAGGTCTTGGCTCATGGTTTGTCCCAAAAGTCAACTTAGGGGTGAAGTAGGTCAAGAAACCCTAATTCCTGATTTTTGATGAATGCATCCCCTAAGGCAAAATTGACTTGATGCATGGGTTCAAGAGGTTCCATGAAGCATATTTGGTCATGTTTTGGATCATTGCCTTGTGCCCAGATGAAAATTTCCATCTGGAGACTCTAGTCGACCAAAACCCTAATTTGGTGACACTGTCGATCTTGAGACTTGATCCACCTAGAAGGGAGCAGCCTTGTGCTTAATCCTTGAAGTGGGAGTCCTTTTTGATCCATTGTGGATGTTTGAGAGATTAGAAAAGTTGAATATCATGTCATTTCTTGATTTATCCTTTGTCTAAGCACTCAGAGAGGGCTTGAAACCCTAATTTTGATTGTATTGGATGCTCACCCATCTTTGGGGAGACTGATGAAGCATGATGGTTCATCCATATTGTGATGATAATTTTCACAATGATGGGAAATCTAAGTGGTCAAAATTTGGGGTATTACAGATGCCCCTATTTAATCTTCTTGGACCCGAAGGTATGAATGACGAAGGGATTCGGGCATTCGGGGTGCAAGAGGATTAAATATCGGAATATCCGAAATTTTGATGGTGGTTATGAATGGTAGCTTACGCATTCATCTTCTTTAGCTAAGCGATGATGCTTAGAAAAGGTAAACTTCCCCTCGATCCTGGTTTCCTACCAAGGAACTGGTCTCAGTCTCTGATTTAAACTTCCCCTCGATCCTGGTTTCCTACCAAGAACTGGTCTTTGTTTCTGATTTAAACTTCCCCTCGATCCTGGTTTCCTACCAAGAACTGGTCTTAGTTTTTTATTTAAACTTCCCCTCGATCCTGGTTTCCTACCAAGAACTGGTCTTAGTTTCTTTTGTCAATAAACTTTCTTGACAAGGGACGCTATTCATAGCGGCTTTCCTCAAACTTCTCGCCGAATTTTCCTGGGGAGATGCCATTTGAGTGGAAAAAGTTTTGATGTCAGACTTGCTGGGGAACCCAGTCGTCTGAGTTGTAGAGTTGTACAAACTTCTTTGTTGGAGACGCCATTTGTTTCTACTGGGGAAAGCGAGTCTCTTGAGAGACTGTTTTCATTTGGGGTTACATCATACTTTTCTCGGGATCTTCCCGGAGAAATGCCATATGATGGGATCCAATTTTGTGGGGCCGATGACCTTTTCATCAGCGGTCCTTTCGGAGCAAAACTGGCATGCTGCCGAATCTCTGATCACGAGGCTTTCTCTGTGGATTTTCCTTAATCTGGGAAAGCAAGGATATCATCTTCAATGGCGAAGAGTGATGTTTAGTGAGAGTTTTCTCTGGCTTTTCAGAGGTTCAAGTTATCAAAGTGGCCAAGTGCCGACTCTGATCTAAAGATACACTGGTGGCGAGATTGTGCAGACGCAACACTTCCTGACGAGGAAAGAACTGACAAACTCGATTGAGAAAACTGTTTATCACTAGGGGACAAGACCGACTCAAGTGATAGTGATGCAATACGAAATGCGAACGCAAATAAAATGCATGAAGTATGTATGTATATGCTGACAAAACAGACGCGACATACATACTAATGGATGAACACAATTGGATATTCGGCCATCGCGGGGCGAAGAAGTACCGTTGGTTCAAAATAGCAATTCCACCTTGCTTAGGAGAGATAGTCCCGTTGGGAGCTATGTTGATCGGGCTTAGGAGATGAGAACTCGGCCGAGGATGTCAGACGAAACAAGGTCTCTGACACAGTTGATCCCTTCATTCAGGCATACTGGCTTAGAAGGAGTACTTTGATTCTGCACTTTGAAGTTCGCTTACTTCGGGAGAAGCAATCGATGTTCTTCTGATGTTCAACAGTCAAAAGAAATTGCCATCTTTATTTTAAAAGCAGAAAAAGTTTTAACAAGTAAATTCATTTTTGTTTTATTTCAAGAATCGCTGATTAAGTTTAAACATCGTCGTTCTGTAAAGCTAAAACAAGCAAGAATTACAAACAAAAGCACAAGGGCTCAAATTTTATTGATAAGATGGAGATCAGCCAAACGCGTGATTCCAAAGAGTATATACAAAGTTAGAAAACGGTAATTTACAGGGAAAAGGGCTATGTTGAAACATAACGACCACTATCATTTTACCAACTTTGAATTCGGGGCATCCTGAGCTTCCGTCGAAGATGACCTTTGACTGGAGATTTCCTCCGATAGATGATGCTGTAACTGCTGCTGAGGGATTTTCCTCTGTTGAACATAGTTACTTGCCATTATCCCTAATTTTTTCCTGGATTGTACTATGATGTTTCCAATCCACCGGGATGATTTTTTTTCATGTCTCTAACTTTTGCCTGGACCGCCCTTTCAGGTTTTCAATCCACCGAGATGGTTTTTTTTTTTTTTAGTTTAGGCGAAGTATTTCTTGACTACATCAACATTCGTGGGGTAGGCAAATTCCTCTCCGTCCATGGTTGCAAGTCTCAAGGCGCCGCCTGAGAAAGCTTTCGTGACCACATAGGGGCCATCATAATTTGGGGTCCATTTGCCCCGAGAGTCAGTGAGAAATGATTGTATCTTCTTGAGCACGAGGTCTCCTTTCCTGAAGACACGAGGCTGAACCTTTTTGTCGAACGCCCTCTTCATTCTTTGTTGATACAACTGACCGTGGCATAGTGCCGTGATTCGCTTCTCTTCGATCAGGTTCAGGTCGTCGTGTCGACTTTGACACCATTCAGCTTCGGTGAGCTTAGCTTCCATCAATACCCTGATTGACGGGATCTCTACTTCTATGGGAAGCACTGCCTCCATGCCATATACTAGAGAGAAAGGGGTAGCCCCTGTTGAAGTGCGGACAGATGTGCGATAACCATGAAGATCAAAGAGTAGCATTTCGTGCCAATCTTTATAGGTTACAACCATCTTTTGAACGATCTTCTTGATATTCTTGTTAGCCGCTTCTACCGCTCCGTTCATCTTGGGTCGGTAGGGAGATGAGTTATGGTGTTCGATCTTGAACTCTGCGCATAACTCTTTCATCATCTTATTGTTCAAGTTAGATCCATTATCAGTAATGATCTCGCTTGGAACACCATAATGGCAAATGATATTGTTTTTGATAAATCGGACCACCACTTGTCGGGTTACAATGGCGAATGACGCTGCTTCCACCCACTTGGTGAAATAGTCAATGGCTACCAGGATGAACCGATGTCCGTTTAAAGCCTTGGGCTCAATCATGCCAATCATGTCGATTCCCCATAAGGAAAAAGGCCACGGGGAAGAAAGAACTTTGAGATGTGATGGCGGTACATGAATTGTGTCGGAGTATATCTAACACTTGTGACACCTCCTCATGTACTTGTAGCAGTAGGATTCCATGGTCAACCAATAATACCCGGCCCTGAGAATTTTTCTCGCCATTGTGTGTCCGTTGGCATGAGTGCCAAAGGATCCTTCATGAATTTCTTTCATGAGCACGTCTGCTTCTGGTCTGTCGACGCATCGGAGCAAGACCATGTCAAAATTTCTCTTATAAAGAGTGTCACCGCCCAGGAAGAAGTTTCCAGCCAATCTTCTGAGGGTTTTCCTGTCTTTTCTGAGTGCCCCAGATGGGTACTCTTGTTTCTGAAGGAAGCATTTGATATCGTGATACCAAGGTCTGTCGTCTATGACTGCTTCAATCGCGAAGATGTAAGCGGGCCGTTCAAGGCGCATTATGTCGATCTTAGGTATGTCATTCCGTTGACCTACACTAATCATGGAAGAGAGAGTGGCTAATGCATCAGCCATGTGATTCTCATCACGAGGGATGTGATGAAAGTCGACTCTGTTGAAGAAGGGTAACAACCTTCTTGCATAGTCTTTGTAAGGAATCAATCCTGATTGGTATGTGTTCCAATATCCTTTTATCTGATTGATAACCAGGGTTGAATCGCCGTATACGTCCAAGTTTTTGATCCTTAAATCAATCGCTTCTTCGAGACCCATAATACAAGCTTCGTATTCGGCCTCGTTGTTCGTACATTTGAACGTAAGTCTGGCAGTGAAAGGAATGTGGGAACCCTGAAGGGTAACAATGATTGCCCCAATTCCATTTCCATAATGATTGACTGCTCCATCAAAGATAAGTCCCCACTGGGAACCTGGTTCTGGCCCTTCACTGGGTAGCGGTTCATCGCAATCTTTCATCTTTAGATACATGACATCTTCGTCTGGGAAGTCAAACCCGATTAATTATTGATTGTCAATCGGTTGATGAGCCAAATGATCGGCTAAAATACTTCCCTTAACGGCTTTCTGAGCGTGGTACTCTATGTCATATTCTGATAGTAACATCTGCCAACGGGCAATCCTTCCCGTGAGAGCAGGTTTTTCGAAAACGTACTTGATTGGATCCATTTCGGAGACCAACCAAGTAGTATGACGAATCATGTACTGGCGAAGATGTTTGGCTGCCCAAGCCAAAGCGCAACAAGTTTTCTCGAGCATCGTGTACCGAGTTTCACAGTCGGTGAATTTCTTGCTTAGATAGTAGATGGCAGACTCTTTCTTTTTAGTTTCGTCTTGTTGGCCAAGTACACATCCCATTGAGTCCTCTAGGACTGTGAGGTAAATGATCAGTGGTCTTCCTTCCACTGGAGGTGATAGGATCGGAGGATTCAACAGATATTCCTTGATACTATCGAAGGCGGTTTGGCAATCTTCTGACCAAACGCAATCCTGGTTCTTTTTGAGTAATTTGAAAATCGGCGCACATGTCGCGGTCATAAGGAATATGAATCTGGAGATGTAGTTCAAACGTCCCAGGAATCCTCTGACTTGTTTTTCAGTTTTCGGAGAAGGCATTTCTTGAATGGCCTTGACCTTGTCAGGATCAACCTCAATCCCTTTCTGGCTGACGATGAACCCTAGTAGTTTCCCTGAACGGACACCGAAGGTGCACTTGTTGGGATTCAAGCGGAGCTTGAATTTTCTTAGACGTTCGAACAATTTTGACAGATGTTCAACGTGCTCATCCTCTATTCTTGATTTTGCAATCAAATCATCGACATATACCTCGATTTCTTTGTGTATCATGTCATGAAACAGAGTAGTCATGGCCCTTTGATAGGTTGCCCCGGCATTCTTTAAACCGAACGACATTACTTTGTAACAAAAGGTACCCCATGGGGTAATGAACGAAGTTTTCTCCATGTCTTTCGGCGCCATTTTGATCTGGTTATAGCCCGAGAATCCATCCATGAAGGAGAATACTTTGAACCTTGTTGTGCTGTCAACCAGCATGTCAATGTGTGGTAAAGGAAAGTCGTCCTTTGGACTTGCCTTGTTCAAATCTCTGTAATCAACACACATTCTGACCCTTCCGTCCTTTTTGGGAACGGGTACGATGTTGGCTAACCATTGAGGATATTCAGATGTAGCGAGGAAACCCGCGTCGATCTGTTTCTGTACCTCCTCTTTGATTTTGATGGCCATGTCCGGGTGAGTGCGTCTCAACCTTTGCTTTACTGGCGGACATTCCGATCTCAACGGTAAGTGATGTTCCACGATGCTGGTATCCAACCCTGGCATATCCTGATAGGACCAAGCGAACACATCGGGGAATTCTTTGAGAAGCTTTATCAAACCCTCTCTAGCAGTTGGACTGAGCAATGCTCCGATCCTGATTTCTTTTCTCTCTTTTTCTGAACCCAAGTTTACCGTTTCCAACGGTTCTTTGTGAGGTTCAATGGACCTTTCCTCTTGTCTGAGTAGTCGGGAGATCTCTTCTGGAATTTCGTTGTCATTTTCTTCTTCAGCCTCGAATACCGGGAACTCAAAGTTGGAAGAAGGCATCGGATCATATGTTTCAACGGGGTATAAAACAAGCAATCTGCATGACGTGATGATTCGTGTTTTAGAAGAGATAGAGAAAATGTAAGTGTGTGCAGTGTATTTATTTTACTGCTTGTTTTTATGATTGAATTGTTTTTTAGGATTACCATTTTCTGAAAAAGCAAAAAGAGAAAACAGCAATTAATGCGGAAATTACAGAACGACGTTATTTTATTAATGAACAAGTCGAATCTTGAAACTACAGCCCTATAAAACAAAACTCTGTCGCTTTGGGCAAAGCGAAGAGGGAAATTTACAAAAAGCGAGCCCTATCAAAACATCCGTTTCACCTGGGCAGGGTGAAAGGTTAAAGATGGCAATTACTTTGACTGACGAACGACCTTCGGAACCTCGACAGCAACCCATTGGCGGCGAACTCCTCGGTGAATCACAAAGTCTGGCACCTTCCTTGATTTGTCTTCAGAAATGACACTGATTTCTGGTGGAGCAGGATCATTGGAATCTGTCTCCCAAGCAGAATTGTCGTAGGAGGATTCCTCTGTTGCATTTTGCATAGCATTTGTGCTCTCAGCTATATCTCCCCATCCAGTTGACTGGATATCTTCGAGCCTGATACGAGAGCTTTCGGGAGTGGTGTACTTGACCATATAGTCGAATTTTCCACTTGGTTGTCCCAAAGTGTCCCAAACTTCTTTGGAACTGGAGAAGTCATCCCTCTCGATGACGTTGACCTCAGGAAAAGCATAGTTGATGAATTCAAGTCCTGCAAATGTTGCGAATTCATCTTCATGTTGAGTAGTTTCCGAATGACCTGAATGTTGATCCCATGACATGGTGGGGACACAGGTATTCTGTTCAATGATGCTCAGCTGAGTTTCATTACTCGACTGACTTTCTTGCCCCAAGTTTCCTGGGTAAGGCTGCCACATTGGCAGGCCATCCATCGGGCCATAGTAATTGCGGTCAAAGTTGTCTTTCATCAGAGTGTCCTCCTCTAATGAATTTGGCGGAGCACGACATCCTTCCGGATCACAATCTCCGTAGATCATTTCGACATCTGATCTTGGTATAAATCTCGGACTTTCTGTAGGAAAGCAAAAAGGCATAGGCACCTCTTCCTGAGACATATAGCCGTCCTTGTTAAGGTAGGACTTCCATTCTTCATCTGCGTCAGAGGGATCTTCCTCATTGATAGCATGAACTGTCTGAGACACTGGGTGAAGAAAACCTCCACTGTGGAAGAAGTTTTGAAGGGGATGAATACTTTCATCGTTGGCGGCTGTCTGGGTACAGGTTGTAGAAAAACCAAGACCCTTCTTTGTTTTATTGTCAATAGGAATGACAAGCCGTCCCCATCCTATCGTATCGGTACTCTCGACCGCTTTGATAGCATCTTTGTATGAAGAAATTGAAGTTCCTTCTTTGAACTGATTGTCCTTGCTCACCGATAGTGCTTGGAACTGAGTTCCAATAACCTCCTCGGGTTCCACACAAGTAGATGATGATAGGTTACTCACAAGCAAGGCTTGTTCCACACAAACCGTGACAAGTTGATCGTTCTCGACGAACTTTAGCTTTTGGTGGAGGGTTGAAGTAACCGCTCCAGCCTGATGTATCCAAGGTCTTCCTAATAAACAACTGTATGTTGCCCGGATGTCCATGACCTAGAAAGTGATTTGGAAAGTGTGAGGACCAATAGTTATGGGAAGATCAACTTCGCCGATAACTGTTTTTCTAGATCCGTCGAATGCTTTGACGACGACCTCGCTGACTCTCATCGGAGGGCCCTTGAATGATAATTGCATCAAGGTGGACTTCGGCATAACATTCAGGGCTGACCCTGTATCTACCAGTACGTTGGCTAAAGCATCGCCCTGGCAGTTAACTGTGATATTGAGCGCCATGTTATGACGGCGACCCTCTTCAGGTAATTCCTCATCACTAAATCCTAAATTATTGCAGGAAGTGATGTTAGAGACAATGCTATCGAATTGTATGATTGTTACATCCTGTTCCACAAAGGCTTGCTCCAAGACTTTCTGTAGAGCCTCTCTGTGTGCTTCTGAACTGAGTAACAGTGATAATACTGAGATCTTTGAAGGAGTCTGTAACAGTTGATCAACGATGTTATATTCACTCCTTTGGATGAGCTTTAGCATCTCATCTTTGTCTTTTGAAAAGTCGGGATTACTAGATTGACCGACTGGCGGATCAGGAATTTCTGCCTGAAGTTCCTTTTCTTTGTTAGCTTCTCCAACCCCTCGGTTGAAGATTCTACCACTCCGTGTTACACGACTGACGTCTGCAATATTCACGACGGAGGGTAATGGAATTTCCTTTCCATTCTCGATTATTGATGCACCGTATTTGTAAGGGATTGCCTTAGTTGATTCATACGGTAGTGGTCCCGGTAGATAGATGACTATGGGAACCTTCTGATTTTTCTGACCATCATAAGTAACCTCGATCCGTTCCCGGTTGGGAACTCTAGATTCGTCAAGTAGAGGGACGATGGCAAAAACATCCCTGATCTGGTGATGACCAAAGATCGTGACAACATCCTCAACCTGATCGGCAAGGTAGTTCGGCGACCAAATGATGGGTCCTGAACCTGGATATGGACGAATTTCTCCACTATCGACCCGACCCTGAAGAGCTGCTCTCACAAGGTAACACCCTTGGTTACTTTCCGAACAGACGCTACAACTGTCATAGTTATGTGGTGGCACCTGGCCACGCCCACTTTGAATGCAACGTAACCTCACTAGGTTACCTTCCATTGATCAGACATCCTGACTTTGACGACGAGTAGGATTCCTGTTATTGAAACTAATCTGCTGAGTATCTTCGTCCATATAGATTGGCATCCACCAGTGATTTAACAAGTGCTGAAGTGCCTCCTGGACAAGGGTACAACCTCGATTGTTTTCGCAACCTGCTTTACAGTTTTGATAATCGTGTGATATTAAGAATCCGAGTCAGACCTGCTCAGCATGTAACTCTACCAAATTGGTATTCATCACGCGGATGTCAAAGATCTGAACCATGTTGATTTGATAGGAGTTCCTATCATGGTAGTCTTGGATCCATCCAAGATCCATCTGATGCTTGAGGGCCTCTTGTATGAAAGAGCATCCCTGTTTGTTTACCGAGCAAATTAGACAGGAACTGTAATCGTGCCGCGGCAGATTATGATACTGGCTTTGCCTTGAGTGCATCGCCACCAAGTTGACATTCATCACACGGATGTCGTGGTTTTGAATGACGTTGGAATTCATGTAAACCATGTTAACTCCATGAACTCGGTGCTCTTGGATCCATCCAAGATCCATTTGTTCCTGTAGAGCTGATTGCACTACCGAACATCCTTGGTTATCTTTAGAGCAGATATCACACTGGTGATAGTTATGAGGTGGCACATGGCCATATCCACTCTGTCTACAATGCATCTTGACCAGATTGGTCCCCAATAAGAGTACATCGTGAATTTGATAGACATTGTTAGTCTCTTTCTCAATCAGATTGACTGCAGCCTTCTCATGTTGAGGCAGCGGGTTCGTAAGAACATTGGGATTCGTATCTTTGAAAGATAAGAGCCTGCTCCTAACAAGCTTTTGCACGTTGGATTTGAAATTGAGGCAAGTCTCAATGTTATGCCCTGAACCTCCTTGATGATAAGGACATGTTTGATCCACCTTAAACTAGAAAGGAGGATTTTCCGGAACTGAAAGGGGAGACTTAGTCTGGATGTGCCCCTTGGCTAGCAGTAACGGAAACAGTTCTACGTACGTTACAGGTATAGGATCAAATCCTGGTGGCCGTGTTGTACGGTTGTTGTTATATGGGGGACGAGCCTGCTAAAGAGGCTGTTGTGTCCTTTGTTGGTCAGGTTGGCTCTGCGTAATCTGAGGTTGATACATAGGAACAGGCGCGGGGCCGATAGCAGGAGTAACAGCTGCTACTGGCTGATAACGTCGCCTTTGCTTTCCGAGAGAGATATTCCCAATATCTTGCTTTTTTTTCTTAGGGAGAGCACTACCGTATTTTTTAGTACCGCTCGTTGATCCAGTGTCTTTTACCAAACGTCCTTCTCGGACGGCTTCCTCAAGACGTACACCCATGCCGACCATTTCGGTGAAATCACTGGGCGCACTGGCAACCATTCGGTCATAGTAAAATGAGCTTAAGGTCTTTAGGAAGATTTTTGTCATCTCTTTTTCCTCAAGAGGTGGACAAATTTGAGCGGCAATTTCACGCCACCTTTGAGCATACTCCTTAAAGGTTTCCTTGTCCTTTTGCGACATTGATCTGAGTTGATCTCTGTCGGGTGCCATGTCCAAATTGTACTTGTGTTGTTGGACGAAGGCAGTACCAAGATCTCTGAATGTACTGATCGTAGTATGGTTTAAACCCATGTACCATTTGAGTGCGGCACCGGTTAAACTATCCTGGAAGTAGTGAATCAGTAGGTCCTGATTCTCCGTCTGAGCTGACATCCGCCGAGCGTACATCACCAGATGGCTCTGAGGGCAAGAGTTACCCTTGTATTTTTCAAAGTCGGGCACTTGGAACTTGTACGGGACTTTTACATTTGGGACCAAGCAGAGGTCTGCGGCGTCCTTTCCAAATAGATCCTGACCGCGAATGGCTTGCAGCTCTTTCTGCATTTCCAAGAACTGCTCCTGGAATTCATCCATTCTGTCAAACATAGTTTCCTTCTTATCAGAAGGTGTCCGTGGAATCTGTCCTTCTGGGACAGTGTGCACCACAGGGGGTGGTACCGTGACTACGGCAGTAAGTCTTGGCGCCTCCCGAAGTTTGTAACCTTCAGGAGTCTTGAGTATGCCCCTGGCATCTTCGCTTTCCCGAAGTTTGTAACCTTCAGGCCCAACGGCTTCTGTTGCGATTCCCTGATCTTCAGTGATCGACGGAACTTATCCTTCTGGGATATAGTTAACAGGCATGCCCCAAGGACGATCTTTCGGCATCTGATACCTAGGATCATACTTTTCTATGATGGGCGTTGAGGTGATCTCTGAGATCACAGTTCTTTGTAGCTGAGCTTCTGCCATGGCTTGCATGTCATTACGAAGCTTTCTCATATCCTCTCTCAGAGTGTCGATCTCTTCTTTTAACTCTCTGTTTTCTTCCTCAAGATCATCCATCTTTTTCTGACGATTGGCCCGAGTATTATACGAATGAGACAGTTTGACTCCAGAATCGAGACACAAACGTGAGATTCGTAGGTAAGGAGAATACGCGATGTGAGAATGATGAATGCAATGATTATATTAATTGTTTTTAGGTTTAATTAAAATAAACTTCGACAATTAGATTGCAAATATCAAACAGTGGGGAAACCCCTTTTTATTGAATTCCAAAGGATTACAGAAATGGAAATACAGTAGATTACAGAGTGCAGAAACAGAAACCTAAACTAATGGGTCCCGAGTCCTCTTCTTTGACCGGGGCGCTTGGGCCGTTGTCGGGTTGTCATTCCTTTGCCAGGTGAAAGGAGCGAGCAAATTCCTTTGGTCATCTTGATTCTCTACAGCATGCTGCTCCAAAATTTCAATCAGAGCATCTTTCTCTTTCAGTAATTGCTGTATTTGGATACACTCTACGTCGAGGGTGCGGTACTTGTTCTTCCAAGATCTTCTTTCCTTTTGAACTTTGTTGAGAGTAACCTGAAGCCTTTCAGTTTCCGTCATGAAGTACATGACAATTTCCCTCGGCGGAAGAATTCCGTAACGAGGATAAGGCATATTTAGCTTGAGAGCTCTAGTTTGTACCCAATGGAGATAAGGCTCCACCGAGACACAGTCCGGTTTTCCCAAAGACTCTCGTCCTTTCTTATGAACATGTTTTCAAGCTTGCAATATTTCCATCTTTAGTGCTCTGTCACTTTCTCCTTCTTTGAAGAAAAGACCTTCCAGATGAACACCCAGTGGGATGTGTCTCATTGGGTATCCAAATTGACGAAGAACTAATATCGGATGATAGTTGATTCCTCCTTTAGTTCCTATGAGGGGTACGCTGGGGAAGTTTCCACAACGGTCAATGATTCTGATTCCCTCATAAATCCTATTACACCAATCTATATCAGAGTTGGTGAGAGACATGATCTTCTGCGACCAACGTAAGACACTCTTGCAATCCCAAAAAGCAGCAGACTTGGGCAAGTGAGAGATAAACCATTTGTAGAGCAAAGGTACACATCATGTGATCTCCCCTCCGCTGTACAAATTTCCTAAGTGTACAGAATGATACGCATCTGCGAGCAAAGTCGGCACAGGGTTTCCAATGAGAAAAACCTTAATAGCGTTGATATCGACGAAGTTATTGATGTTGGGAAACAAAAATAATTCGTAGGTGAGCAAGACAAAGATGCTTTCAAAAGCAGTCATGTTCCCTATACTAGCAAAGTACAGAGCTTTCTTGGTCAGGAACTGGGCTGGCAAACCTTGGGTGCCACCCTTAGTGGTCATGTGAGTCCGGACCTCAGACTCGTCCAAATGAATTGCTATTGCAATAGTCTGATTCTTTGGAATTTCTTCTAGTCCAGAAAATGGAGCTCGATCAGTGATATGTAAATCAGTCAGATGAGAATACTCCTCCAGCGTTGGTGATAGCTGGTAATCCGAGAATGTGAAACAATGATAAACCGGATCGTAGAATTGAATGAGCGCGTCCATGATCCCCTTAATCACATGGACTCTTAACAGTGGTAGCAAACCACCGTGCTTGGCTCTGAAAGCCTCTGGGTTAACGATCATCCTCGCTAACTTTCTCAAATCCCCTAGTTTTGGAACCTTGAAGGTATACTGGTGAGTTCTCCTTCTACCGAAATCCATTAATGCAATCTTTTTTGAATGTTTTAATGTTTTATTAAATGAATGCATGAATGCAGCACACAAAAACATAGAAAAAACATGGGGTCAAAGGGTCGTTGTCATGAAGTCAAGACTCTACCCATCCCAAAAGGTTTATACTAGGGTGATTTTTGTACCTGTACTCATTATCATCAGCTCCTCCCAGGAAAGCAAAACAACAAGCGGATCGCCAGCGAGTTGTAGAGCAATCTTAGAGTAAGTGCCATTCACCGAGAATAGATCACCAGCCTCAAATGAGGGTAGTATCGCGTAACAACTATTTCCGATAGTTTCCGCACTACGAAAGGGTTGGCTTTTCTAGGTGTATACTCAATCTTTCCACATACGGCATCACCCGCATTCCCATTAGCAGAAAAATAAACACGTATAGCAATTAGGAAAAGCAGTATATATATTTGTCCTAATCATCCTAGACTTATAAAGCTATGATTCCTAAGTTCCTGACAGAAATGGGTTCCCCGGCGGAAGCCCCAATCTGTGGTTCTCAGCCCAAGAGATGGACCAGCATAGGTCAATCTTTCTCCTCAGCCGAGTTGCCATTTTCCGTGGAAAATGAGGATGATGCCCTAAAGCGAAATGAGATCGGCCCCACGGTGGGCACCATTTTTCTGTAGCGAGCGATTTTGGACGCGGTTCTTAAGCGCCGGTCGCTCTCTGCGGTTTGAGCTTTAAACTACAGGTCGATTCATTTTTTATCCTATTGTGAGCTGAATAAGGAAGGGAAATAGATGTCTCCAATTAACCCTGCTTGCATACTGAGTTTAAACAGCGGTCTGTTAGGTTACGGATGCTATCAATGTGGGGGGGCCTTTGTACTGGTTATTTGTATTTTCGCCAATACTGTTCTCTTTCTTTTTACCTGGGCAGAAGGTTTCTGGCGGGGAATAAGGATTAGGATGTTAGGACTGGTGCTTTTGAATACTGCTTTTGATTGACGAAGATATGGGATTTGGGTTTTTTGTTGATTGCGCTCACTAAGATCTTTTCTTTCGATCTTATGCCTACGTATTCCCGTTTACCGAAACAGGGAAATCAGAGCATTCGTAGTTCCTCCTATTCTATGGGAGGAAAGGGGTGTTTTGGTGTCTTGTTCAAAGCCCAAGACATGAAGTGAAAGGTGATTTGTATCTTGTTCAAAGCCCAAGATGTGAAGCTAAAAGGTCTATTTGTGTCTTGTTCAAAGCCCAAGACGTGAAGCTGAAAGACCTCGGCTTTAGAGAGAATTTGTCATCTCTAAAGAGGGGGAAGGAGAATTACTTTAACTGGGATACGCGGATCCGAGCAATGCCATAATTTCCGAAGAAAGGGTTTTAACCTGAAGGAGAAGACTTTAACTCAGTGTAGAGCAATGCCATCTTTCCTTAGGAATTTCTCATGCTAAAAGAGGGACAGTGGCATGGATGTAGATGATCCAGAGGCTTGCCGCTTACAGCGATTAGATGAAGGGAAAGGAGTTGTTGATGTTTGTGTACTGTGAACAAGGAACAACTTTGATGCTAAAAGGTCGATTGGTTCAACCAGTGGTTTTCTTATACAAAGCCTAAGAGGAGGCTAATTTCCGCTAGGAAAATCATTATACAAAGCCTAAGAGGAGGCTATTTTGTGTCTCTACAAAGCCCGAGAGAGAGGCTAAAAGTTTTTGACCCAGTGGGGCATATCGTTATACAAAGCCTAAGAGGAGGCTAGCAAAGAGTTGACTCAGTTGGAGAATCTTTTATACTCAGTAATAGAGTGTTTTTGTATCTCGTACGAGAGAGAGGCGAAAAGGTTGTTTTGACTCCACTGGGGAGAATTTTGGTATCTCGTACGAAGCCCGAGATGGAGGCTATTGTAACTGTTTCAGTTGAGTGACAGATCCAATATACTGATTTAAAAGAGAAAATCAGTTCTTATATGAGTAACACTGTACACAGGGATTTAATTTGAGGATCAGGGATATTTCCTTCTCTTTGAGGAAACGGGAAATCCAAAGGGGTATCGAGACTATCCGAGTCTGCGGGTTTCCTTCCTATTTAACGAAGGGTGCTTGAGAATGTCTTTGAGACTCAAGGAAGTTAGACTGTCCGTGTCTAGAGTTTTATCTTTTGTACTACGCTATGAGAAATAGTAGTAGACTCTATGAAAGGACTGTTCTATGAGGATGACTAGGTTCTGTTCCTATACCTCTAGGAGGTCGTCGGGACAATTTGTACGAAGCCCAAGAGGAGGCTGGAAACTTTTAAGAAGCCGACGGGTCCTTGTACGAAGCCCAAGAGGAGGCTATCATTCCCGAAGGAAGAGATCATTATACGAAGCCTAAGAGGAGGCTGTGAATACTTCTAAGAAGCCGTAGGGTCCTTGAATAATGCCCAAGAGGAGGCCGATGCTTTTAAGAAGCCCGTGGGTCTATCATCTCCTTTCCATTAGGAGAGATAACTCTTTTAAAGATGAAAACCACTGGTAAACGTGCGAGGTTTACTATCCAGCGACTTTTAGCTTTTAAAGAGGGTTCCTTAGTTAAGGTCCAAGATTATGACCGTAGTGGGTACCCAAACCCCGAGACATTCAAGGCAAGCTATCCACAAGGAATAGATCAAGTCAGGAAAGTTCGAGAATTGGGAAGAAACTCAAAGATGCCATTCACGGAGAATACATTCATCTTGGGGAGTAGAGCTTCTTGACGATTCCTAAGGAGGACAGCCGAAGAGAATACTGTATCTGGTGCTCCTATTGGGGATCTAGGCGTCTATTTCTACGAATAAGTGAAACGGCGTCACCTAGTTCTAGACGTAGTTACCGGGGAAACTCGAAATATCTACACTATTATTACACAGTAGATATGAGTTTATGGAAGGAGACTTACAGTGAGCAGCCCCACAATACAGTTTATAATATGAAAGCAGTAAATGAAAGCGATAACCACTTACTCGGTTGTAGTGCTTCCATGCTGTTTGGTTAGTTGTTCAACAAAGAAAGATTAAAAACAACAGTATATTCAAAATCAAAGGAGAAAGTGCTTTGAAAAAGAAAGATCTGGGGCTTACAGCTCAAGGAGAGGCCCAGTGTTTTATCAGTGAGCACACTGTTTGAATTTGTACAGAGGGACTTATACAAGTGACTGGGGCCCAAAATGGTTTTCTGTACAAAGGGATGGGTCTTACACTCTCTCAAGAGGCCCAAAAAGGGTTTAAAGAAAAGAGTGGGGCTTATAACACGAGGGTAGGCCCAAATGATTTTTCGTTTAAAAATGGCGATCGCGCCGAGGTTTTCTTTTAACGCGGAAGGACTTATACAATAAGTGAGGCCCAAAATGTTTTTGGTTAAAATGGGGATTGGGTCTTACACTCTATTAGAAGCCCAAAGTGTTTTAAAGAAAAAGAAATGGGTCTTACTACTCGAGGGTAGGCCCAGATGGTTTTCATTTTTAAACGGGCGATGATCGCGCCGTTTACTTGTACAGAGGGACTTATACAATGAGTGAGGCCCAAAGAGTTTTTGTACAAGGGGGGATGGGTCTTACACTCTCTCAAGAGGCCCAAATAGTTTTGAAGAAAAATAAATGGGTCTTACTACTCGAGGGTAGGCCCAGATGATTCTTGAAAAGGCGACGATCGCGCCGTTTGTTTTTTGACGGTATCGGGACTTATACAATAAGTGAGGCCCAAAGATGATTTGGTAAAAAAAAAGGATTGGGTTTTACACTCTAATAGAGGCCCAAAGTGTTTTGAAAATGATTTATGAGGGTTGAATTAATCCAAAACCCTAATTTGTTTTCAAAAATGTATTTAATTGAATAAAAATTCAATTAAAATGATCAAAATTGTTTAACACATGGAAAACAAATTGTGATCTTGGATTAATGCTTCAAAAATTAAGTATTGACCTACAAAATAATTAGAAAGCATTAAAAGTTGCAAAATCAATGTAGAAAAAATATTTAAAATGCCAAAAACAATCAAAATATTAATTCTTTACAAAAATATCAATTATATGAAATAAATAATATTTTTGGGATTTTTTGATAAAATAAAATATTTTAACATTTTTGTGAATTATTAAAAAAAGAATCAACTCAAAATCATTAAAACTCAGAGAGAAATTAATTTTTGAATCAATTAAACAAAATCACAAAATTCAAATATTTGAATTTGAAAAAAAGGCGCCAAGAACAAGCTGAAGAACACGCGCGTGTTCTTGGTTTCTCAGATTTGCGTTTTCTATCCAATCTCCATGAATACGTAATCATATCATGCAATCCACATATCATTATGCTCGTCTCAACCTCACGATCATGTCTATGTACTTTAATTTCATTTAAATTAAACATACAACAAGAAATCACGAAGAAACCTCAAGAACCCTAATTTCTGCATGAAGGCTAGGATTTTTGATACACGATTCAAACAATTCAATTAATTGAGGGAAAACATTCCATGCATGATTATGAACATATGGCCAAATTATTGTGCGAGGAAATATGCATAGATTGAGAGATGACCAAGTATGTGCTTACCTCCAAGCCGTGACAGCAAGTTCAAAGTGATTTTTGATTTGGAGGTGTTACAGATGAGTTGTGATGATCTGAACAGCTTCCCTACACCCTATGGATTGTGTTTGGATGGTTGGACTTGATTGAAATTGGCTGGATCATTTTGTGGTACCCCAGCTGCACCTTGTTTGAAAATTTGAGCAACCAGCTGGTGATTTCATGAAATTGATGTTTCAGAAGTTATATGAGTGTTTGATCAGCTCATATGTGATGTATGTGAGGTGTGTGAGTGATTGGTTTGTGCAGAATTGCTCTCAAACTCAAAACCCGATAGCTACCTTGCTAAGAAAGGCATTTTTGCCAAGAGAAAGAGATTTTGAGGAAAGCATCTGTTAGATGGCTTTGGTGTACTTAAACTGACCACAATTGAGCTCTATTTATAGTAGAGCAAGTTTGTTTTGCAAGGAATAGTGCATGGCAGCTGGTAAGTAGGTTTGGCCAATGTTGACAAATGACAATCCAAGTCTCCTCTAGCCATTGACTAGAGGTTAGGGCACAGAGCTTTGGTCCCCTTGGTCTTGGATAAGTCTTGACTGATTTCATATGAGAATGGCTCAGTCCATGCCACCTTGATGGTTCCATTGAATGCCTCATTCCAAATTTGAAGTCTTGTCCCTATTTTGGCCATTCTAGGTTCAACATGCTATTTCTTGTTCCATGGACTTTGGAGGCTTGGCTTAGTGATTGTCCCCTTTAGATTCAATCCTCTGAGGTGTCCAAGTGGATTGGAGCAATTGAAATTGGCTGATTTTGACAAATCGAGCCAAAATGCAAATTCTGCCTTGCCTTGACAGATTTCAGCAAGGCAACTTGCCAATGTTGTATCTCATGGTGTAGGTTGAATTTGGCAATGTTCTTGGCCATTTTGGAAAGCTCTTACATGATACAACAACTGTTTGAACAAGTTTGGTTTTGATCTCTTTTGATTCCAAGTGAAAAATCCCCCTACATTTGGCAAAAAGTGAAGGCAAATTCTGACTTAATGAAAATTTCACTAAGTGTTGGAAAAAGTGACATTTTCACTTTTCAGCCACTTTGATCACTCCATAACTCAAAATCCTTAATGAATTGGAATGACTTGTAGTTGAAGTTTTTGTAGGTGATAATGAGGGCTACAAATCCATCTTTGGATGAGAAAAAATGGCCTTGTGGTTTAGGAGTTATGGTCCTCCAAAGTTGATACATTTGCCACTTTATTTTTACCTTAGAAAAATTTCTAAGTTTTATGGTTACCCCTTTTACAAGTTATCTCACTTTTCTTGATTTTTCTTGATGAATGATGATTCAAATCATACATTAACATAATTTTAGGGTTAAAAATCCATTTTGGTGAAAAATCTCAAAAAGTCAAAGTTGACTTTTGTGCACAGTTGACTTTTTATCAGATGAATTCCAAACTGTGCAATTCTTCAGGAAATCATGTCCTTGACCTAAATCAAACTTGATGGACATGTTCCATGGGTGTCATAGGGTATATTCAATCATGTATTAGGGTTTGGGAGCATGTCTTGGTCAAAAGTCAAAGTTACAGTTGACTTTTCCCTTAAAACCCTAATTGTGGTGCAGATGAAAATGAGACTTGTTGCTCAAGCTTCTTGGATCAATCCATTGTTCCAAATGGATCAATATGGTATATTAGAGACCCTCAAATCATCTCTTGAGGTCTTGGCTCATGGTTTGTCCCAAAAGTCAACTTAGGGGTGAAGTAGGTCAAGAAACCCTAATTCCTGATTTTTGATGAATGCATCCCCTAAGGCAAAATTGACTTGATGCATGGGTTCATGAGGTTCCATGAAGCATATTAGGTCATGTTTTGGATCATTGCCTTGTGCCCAGATGAAAATTTCCATCTGGAGACTCTGGTCGACCAAAACCCTAATTTGGTGACACTGTCGATCTTGAGACTTGATCCACCTAGAAGGGAGCAGCCTTGTGCTTAATCCTTGAAGTGGGAGTCCTTTTTGATCCATTGTGGATGTTTGAGAGATTAGACAAATTGAAGATCATGTCATTTCTTGATTGATCCTTTGTCTAAGAACTCAGAGAGGGCTTGAAACCCTAATTTTGATTGTATTGGATGCTCACCCATCTTTGGGGAGACTGATGAAGCATGATGGTTCATCCATATTGTGATGATGATTTTCACAATGATGGGAAATCTAAGTGGTCAAAATTTGGGGTATTACAGATGGGTCTTACACTCTCTCAAGAGGCCCAAGTGTTTAAAGAAAAATAATGGGGCTTACAACACAAGGGTAGGCCCAGATGATTGGTTTTTTTTATTGGCGATCGCTCCGAGGTTTTCTTTTAACGCAGGGGGACTTATACAATGTCTGAGGCCCAAAAAGTTTTGGTTAAAAGGGGATTAGGTCTTACACTCTAATAGAGGCTCAAGAGATTTATTTTTGTACAAGTGGTGGGGCTTACAGCTCAAGGAGAGGCCCAGAGTCATTTGTTTGAAAATGGCGATCGCGCCGAGATTTTTGAAAACGCGGTGGGTCTTATACAATGCATTGATGCCCAAAATGGTTTAGTTTTTAAAGGGGGTTAGGTCTTACACTCTAATAGAGGCCCAATGATTTTGAATGGGTCTTATAGCTCGAGGAGAGGCCCAAGGTTTGTTTTTCAACGGACGATGATCGCGTTGAACTTTTTGAAATACAACAGGACTTATACAATAAGTGAGGCCCAAAAATAGGTTTGTATTTACAAAGGATTGGGTCTTACACTCTATTAGAGACCCAAAAGTGTTTGAAATTGTTTGATGAGGGGGAAAATCAAAGAAACCCTAATTTGTTATACTTTAAAAGTAAGTATTTAAAGAAAATCAAATAAAATACCAAATAAGTTTGAATAAACCATTTTTTATTTTTATTTAAAGTTTGAGAAATGAGGGATTAATCACAAGGTGAATTAAAACTCACTTGGTTTTGGTTTTCAAAGTAAATATTCACTTTTAAAATGTTTAAAAACATTAAAAAGGAATTTATTCACAAAAATACTAATTATATTAAATAAATAATATAAACTTAATTTTTTTGTGGAATAAAATATTTCGACATTTTTGTGATTTTTTGTAAAAAGAACCATTCAAAAATAATTAAAATTGAAAGAGTTATTAATTTTCCAATTAATTAATAAAACATGAAAATATTGAAAAAAATAGCAAAAATGTGAGAAAACACAAAATGGCATGGGTGGGGTTTGAACCCACGACCTCAAGGTTATAGGGCGCGCACCTTACCACTGGGGTGGTGATACATCCATTGCTTGAAGTGAAACCACAAATATACAAGGCTTGCCTTGTTTTCTAGGCCTGGCCAAGGCAAGGCAAGGCAAGTTTTGCCAAGAAACGGGAAGGTCCATAACTTTTTCATTTCTCAATGGTTGGGGACAAAATTTATATGCATCTGGCCTAGAATTTCACAAGGAATCCAATGGTGGTGGTATTTTTTTTCAGATCATACTCCCTCCTCAAAATCCGATAGTGGTTTTGAAAAAGGCCTATAATTGCATTTTCTATGCTACACTTTGATACAGGCATGAATTACATGATGAATTTGTTCAACCACAACATATATAACATGTATGAGGAGTGTATGATCAGTGGACTTCAAAGCAATGCATATTTTGGAAAGTTCAAGTCATAATGCTTACCTCTTTTTGAGCTTTTGGAGTTTTCTGTGCAATCTGCCAAACTTCTTGTTCCAGAAATGGTTTGATGCTTTGGACACTCTCAAATGATCCCTTAGAAGCTTTGAGGATGGTTAGAATCAGCTGGAACCTGCAAAAACACAAATTGGCCCTTTCTTGCAAAAGGGGTTAAAATGACCAAAATAACAACTTTCTCAAATGGTGTTCCAGATAGGGGGAACCATTTGGGACAGTTCAAGGATGTTATTTGGAGTGTGTTTGAGGTTTTATCTAGTTTGGAAAGTGACTGAATCAAGACATGGCTTGAAAAATGCACAAAAGGCCTATTTTGAGGTTTTGAGAGGTGACTTTGTGATTTTGGTGTTACAGGTCACTTTTGATAGTTTGGATCACCTACATATAATGTTTATGAGGTGTTAGGATCATGAGTTGTGATGGAAATGCTCTCTTGTGATGGAAATGCTCTCTAACTCAAAAACTCAGAGTTACCTTGCTAAAGAAGGCATTTTGGCCTAAAGAGAGGGATTTTGAGGAAAGCATATGTTTGATGGCTTTGGTGTACTCAAACTGAGCACAAATGAGCGCTATTTATAGTAGAGCAAGTTTTTTTTGGGATCAATAGTGAATGGCAACTGCAGCAGAGGTTTGGCCAATGGTTGCACTTTGGAATCCAAGTGTCCTCTAGCCATTGACTAGAGGTTAGGGGACAGGGTTGTGGTTCCCTTGGTCTTGGATAAGTCTTGACTCAATTCAGTTGGAAATGGCTCAGTCCATGCCACCTTGGTGTATGCATTGAATGCTCCAAAACAAAATTGGAGTCTTGTCCCTCTTTTAGGCATTTCTAAGTTTGGCATGCTACTTCTTGTTCCAAGGACTTTGGAGGCTTGGCTCAATGTTTGTCCCCTTTAAATTTGACCCTCAGATGTGTCCAAAGTGATGACAAGGCTTGGAATTATCTGATTTTGCCAAATCGAGCAAAAATGAAAAATTCTGCCTAGCTTTGGCAGTTTTCAGCAAGGCATATTGTCATTGTCATATCTCATGGCCCAAGTGGAATTTGGTGATGTTCTTGGCCATTTTGGAAAGCCCTCATATGATACAACAACTGTTTGATCACATTTGGTTTTAATACCTTTTGGATCCAAGTGAAAAATCCCCCTACATTTGGGAAAAAGTGAAGGAAGATTCTGACTTAGTGAAAATTTCACTAAGTGTTGGAAAAAAGTGACATTTTCACTTTTTGTGATTTTGATCATTCCATAACTCAAAATCCATGATAAATTTGGAAGGAGGTCAGTTTTAAGCTTTTGTAGAGAGCCATGAGAGCTACAAATCTAGCTTTGGATGGGAAAAAATGGCCTTGTGGTTTAGGAGTTATGATCCTCCAAAGTTGGTACCCTTGCCACTTTGTTCATAACTTAGAAAATTTTCTATGTTTTTATGGTTACCCCTTTTACAAGTTATCCCACTTTTCTTGATTTTTCTTGATGAATGATGATTCAAATCATACATTGACATCATTTTAGGGTTAAAAAACCATTTTTGTGAAAAATCTCAAAAAGTCAAAGTTGACTTTTGTGCACAGTTGACTTTTTGTCAGATGAATTCCAAACTGTGCGATCCTCTATGAAATCAAGTCCTTGACCTAAATCAAACTTGATGGATTGATTTCATAGGTGTTATAGGGTGTATTGAATCATGTCCTAGGGTTTGGGAGCATGTCCTGGTCAAAAGTCAAAGATACAGTTGACTTTTCTCGCGAAACCCTAATTGTGGTACTGATGAAATTGAGACTTGCTGCTCAAGCTTCCTGAATCAATCCATTGTTACAAATGGATCAATGTGGTATGTTGGAGACCCTCAAATCATGTCTTGAGGTCTTGGCTCATGATTTGTCCCAAAAGTCAACTTTGGGGTGAATTAGGTCAAGAAACCCTAATTCCTGATTTTTGATGTATGCATCCCCTGAGGTCAAATTGACTTGATGCTTGGGCCTATGAGGTTCCATGGAGTATTTTAGGATATGCTTTGAAGCATTGGCTCATTCCCAGGGGAAAATTTCTATCTGGAGGCCCTGGTCGACCAAACCCTAATTTGGTGACACTAGCGATCTTGAGGCTTGATCCACCTGGAAGGGAGCAGCCTTGTGCTTAATCCTTAAAGTGGGAGTCCTCTTGATCCATTGTGGATGTTTAAGAGGTTAGAAAAGTTGAAGATCATGTCATTCCTTGATTGATCCTTTGTCTAAGAACTCTGAGAGGGCCTGAAACCCAAATTTTGACTGTAGTGGATGCTCACACATCTTTAGGGAGACTAATGAGGCATGATGGTCCATCCATATTGTGATGATGATTTGCACAATGATGGGAAATCTTAGTGGTCAAAATTTGGGGTATGACAGATGCCCCTATTTAATCTTCTTGGACCCGAAGGTGTAGATGGCGAAGGTATTCGGGCATTCGGGGTGCAAGAGGATTAAATATCGGAATACCCAAAATTTTGATGGTGGTTAAGAATAGCAGCTTGCGTATCCTTCTTCTTTTGCTAAGCAATGATGCTCAGAAAAGGTAAAAACTTCCACTCGATCCTGGTTTCCTACCAAGGAACTGGTCTTAGTTTCTGATGTAAACTTCCCTTCGATCCTGGTTTCCTACCAAGGAACTGGTCTTAGTTTCTGAAATAAACTTCCCCTCGATCCTGGTTTCCTACCAAGGAACTGGTCTTAGTTTCTGATATAAACTTCCCCTCGATCCTGGTTTCCTACCAAGGAACTGGTTTCAGTTTCTTTTGTCAATAAACTTTCTTGACAAGGGACGCTATTCGTAGCGGTTTTCCTCAAACTTCTCGCCGAATTTTCCTGGGGAGATGCCATTTGATAGAAATTTTTTGATGTCAGACTTGCTGGGGAACCCAGTCGTCTGAGTTGTAGAGGTGCACAAACTTCTCTGTTGGAGACGCCATTTATTTCTACTGGGGGAAAGCGAGTTTCTTTAGAGACTGCTTTCGCTTGGGGTCTTACATCATACTTTTCTCGGGATCTTCCCGGAGAAATGCCATATGATGTGATCCAATTTTGAGGTGCCGATGACCTTTTCATCAGCGGTCTTTTCGGAGAAAAACTGCTGTATTGCTTATGCTCTGCTTTAAGAGGCTTTCTCTGGGGATTTTCCTTAATCCGGGAAAGCGAAGCTATCATCTTCAATGGTGAAGAGTGACATTTGTTGAAGGTTCTCTGGTCTTTCAGAGGTTCAAGTTATCAAAGTGGTCAAAGGCCAACTCTAATCCAGAAATAAACTGGAGGAGAGAGATTATTCAGACGCAACGTTTCCTGATGAGGAAAGAACTTGACAACTCAATTGAGAGGACTATTATCACTAGGGGATAAGACCGACTAGAGTGATAGTGATGCAATATGAATGCGAATGTAAATCAATAATGCATGATGTATGTTTATGCTGACACAACTGACACGACATACAGACTAGTAGATGAACACGGCTGGATACTCGGCCATCGCGGGGCGAAGAAGTACTGCTGGTCTAAAAGTAGCAATTATGTCAAAGAGGTCAGATGGAGCATTTGCATCTGACATAGTTGATCCTTCATTCAGGCATACTGGTTTAGAATGAGTACTTTGATTCTGCACTTTGAGGCTCGAACACCTTTGGAGAAGCGATCGATGTTCTTCTAATGTTCAACAGTCAAAAGAAATTGCCATCTTTAGTTTTAAAAGCCGAACAATTTTAACAAGTAAATTCATTTTTGTTTTATTTCAAGAATCGTTGATCATGTTAAAAACATCATTCTATAAAGCTAAAACAAATATGAATTGCAAATAAAAGCACAAGGGCTCAACTTTTATTGATAGGATGGAGATCAGCTAAACGCGTGATTCCATAGAGTATTTGCAAAGTTTAGCAAATGGTAATTTACAGGGAAAAGGGCTATGTTGAAACATAACAACCACTATCCTTCTACCAACTTTGAATTCTGGGCATCCTGAGCTTCTGTTGAAGATGACCTTGACCGGAGCTTTCCTGACGGATGATGTAACTGCTGCTGAGGGACTTGCCCCTGTTGGACGTAGTTACTTGCCATTATCCCTAATTTTTACCTGGATTGTACTGTGATGTTTCCAATCCACCGGGATGATTTTTGATCATGTCTCTAATTTTTACCTGGACCGCCCTTTCGGGTTTTCAATCCACCGAGACATTTTTTTTAGTTTAGGCGAAGTATTTCTTGACTACATCAACATTCGTTGGGTAGGAAATTCCTCCCCGTCCATGGTTGCAAGTCTCAAGGCACAGCCTGAGAAAGCTTTCTTGATCACATAGGGGCCGTCATAATTCGGAGTCCATTTTCCCCGAGAATCAGTGAGAAAAGATTGTATCTTTTTGAGCACAAGGTCTCCTTTACTGAAGAATCGAGGTCGAACCTTTTTGTCAAACGCCCTCTTCATTATTTGTTGATACAATTGACCGTGGCATAGAGCCATGATTCACTTCTCTTCGATCAGATTCAGTTCATCGTGTCGATTTTGACACCATTCAGCTTCTGTAAGCTTAGCTTCCATCAATACCCAGATTGATGGGATCTCTACTTCGATGGGGAGCACTGCTTCCATGCCATATACTAGAGAGAAAGGGGTTGCCCCTGTTGAAGTGCGGACAGATGTGCGATAACCGTGAAGAGTAAAGGGTAGCATCTCGTGCCAATCTTTGTAGGTTACAACCATCTTCTGAACAATCCTCTTGATGTTCTTGTTAGCCACTTCTACCACTCCGTTCATCTTGGGTTGGTAGGGAGATGAGTTATGGTGTTCAATCTTGAACTCTGCGCACAACTCTTTCATCATCTTATTGTTCAAGTTAGATCCATTATCAGTAATGATCTGGCTCGGAACACCATAACGGCAGATGATATTGTTTTTGATAAATCGGACCACCACTTGTCGGGTTACATTGGCGTATGATGCTACTTTGACCCACTTGGTGAAGTAATCAATGGCTACCAGGATGAACCGATGTCCGTTCGAAGCTTTGGGTTCAATCATGCCAATCATGTCGATTCCCCATATGGAAAAAGGCCATGGGGAAGAAAGAACTTTGAGATGCGTTGGCGGTACATGAATTTTGTCGGAGTATATCTGACACTTGTAACACTTCCTCATGTACTTGTAGCAGTCGGATTCCATGGTCAACCAATAGTACCCTGCTCTTAGAATTTTCTCACCAGGTTTGCTTCTGGTCTGTCTATGCATTGGAGCAAGACCATGTCAAAATTTCTCTTATAGAGAGTATCACTGCTCAGGAAGAAACTGCCTGCCAGCCTTCTGAGGGTTTTCCTATCCTTCCTTAGTGCCCCAAGTGGGTACTCTTATTTTTGAAGGAAGCATTTGATATCGTGATACCAAGGTTTGTCGTCTATGACTGCTTCAATCGTGAAGATGTAAGCGGGCCGTTCAAGGCGCATCATGTCGATCTTATGTATGTCATTCTGTTGACCTACACTAATCATGGAAGAGAGAGTGGCTAATGCATCAGCCATGTGATTCTCCTCACGAGGGATGTGATGAAACTCAATTCTGTTGAAGAAGGGTAGCAACCTTCTCGCGTAGTCCTTGTATGGAATCAGTCTTGATTGGTATGTGTTCCAATCCCCTTTAATCTGATTGATAACCAGGGGAGTCGCCATATACGTCCAAGTTTTTGATCCTTAAATCAATCGCTTCCTCGAGACCCATAATACAAGCTTCGTATTCGGCCTTGTTGTTCGTACACTTGAACGTAAGTCGGGCAGTGAAAGGAATGTGGGTACCCTGAGGTGTTATGATAATTGCCCTAATTCTGTTTCCGTAATGATTGACAGCTCTGTCAAAGATAAGTCCCCATTGGGAACCTGGTTCTGGCCCTTCACTGGGTAGCGGTTCATCGCAGTCTTTCATTTTCAAATACATGACATCTTCGTCCGGGAAGCCAAACCAGACCTATTCCTGATCGTCAATCGGTTGATGAGCCAAATGATCGGCTAAAATGCTCCCCTTAATGGCTTTTTGAGCAGGGTACTCTATGTCGTATTCTGATAGCAACATCTGCCAACGGGCAATCCTTCCCGTGAGAGCAGGCTTTTCAAAGACATACTTGATTGAATCCATTTCGGAGACCAACAAAGTAGTGTGACGAATCATGTACTAGCGAAGATGTTTGGCTGCCCAAGCCAAAGCGCAGCAAGTTTTCTTAAGCATAGTGTACCGAGTCTTGCAGTCGGTGAATTTCTTGCTCAAATACTAGATGGCAGACTCCTTCCTTTTGGTTTCGTCTTGTTGGCCAAGTACACATCCCATTGAGTCCTCTAGGACGGTGAGGTAGATAATCAGTGGTCTTCCTTCCACTGGAGGTGATAGAATCGGAGGGTTCAACAGGTATTCCTTAATACTGTCGAAGGCGGTTTGGAAATCTTCTGTCCAAACGCAGTCCTGGTTCTTTATAAGTAATTTGAAAATCGGCGCACATGTCACGGTCATGAGGAATATGAATCTGGAGATGTAGTTCAAACGTCCCAGGAATCCTCTGACTTGTTTTTCAGTTTTTGGAGAAGGCATTTCTCGAATGGCCTTGACCTTGTCAGGATCAACCTTAATTCCTTTCTGGCTGACGATGAACCCTAAAAGTTTTCCCGAACGGACACCGAAGGTGCACTTGTTGGGATTCAAGCGGAGTTTGTACTTTCTCAACCGCTCGAATAGCTTTGACAGATGGGTCACATGCTCATCTTTTGTCTTAGATTTTGTAATCATATCATCGACATATACCTCGATTTCTTTGTGTATCATGTCATGAAACAGAGTAGTCATGACCCTTTGATAGGTTGCCCCGGCATTCTTCAAACCGAACGACATCACCTTGTAACAAAAGGTACCCCATGGGGTAATGAACGAAGTTTTCTCCATGTCTTTCGGCGCCATTTTGATTTGATTATAGCCCGAGAATCCATCCATGAAGGATAAAACTTTGAACTTTGTTGTACTGTCTACCAGCATGTCGATGTGTGGTAAAGGAAAGTCGTCCTTTGGACTAGCCTTGTTTAGATATCTGTAATCCACACACATTCTGACTTTTCCGTCCTTTTTGGGAATGGGTACGATGTTGGCTAACCATTGAGGATATTCTGATGTGGCGAGGAAACCCGCGTCAATCTGTTTCTGTACCTCCTCTTTGATTTTGATGGCCATGTCCGTGTGAGTCCGTCTCAACCTCTGTTTTACTGGCGGACATTCCGACCTTAACGGTAGATGATATTCCACGATGCTGGTATCCAACCCTGGCATGTCCTGATAGGACCAAGCGAATACATCGGGGAATTCTTTGAGAAGCTTTACCAAACCCTCTCTGGCAGTTGGACTGAGCAGTGCCCCAATCCTGATTTTTTTTGTCTCTTTTTCCGAACCTAAGTTTACCGTTTCCAACGGCTCTTTATGAGGTTCAATGGACCTTTCCTCCTGTCTGAGTAATCGGGAGATCTCTTCTGGGATTTCGTCGTCATTTTCTTCTTCAGCCCCAAATACTGGGAACTCAAAGTTGGGAGAAGGCATCAGATCGTATGTTTCAACGGGGTTTAAAACAAGCAATCTACATGACGGTATGATTTGTGTTTAGAAGAGATAGAGGAAATACAAGAGTGTGTGCAGTGTATTTCTTTTTTTTTTTACTGCTCGATTTTATTATTGAGTTGTTTTTTAGGATTACCATTTTCTAAGAAAAGCAAAAAGAGAAAACAACAATAAATACAGAAATTACAGAACGACATTATTTTATTTATGAACAAGTCGATTCTTGAAACTACAGCCCTATAAAACAAAACTCTGCCGCTTTGGGCGAAGCGAAGAGGGAAATTTACAGAAAGTGATCCCAATCAAAACATCCGTTTCACCTGGGCAGGGTGAAAGGTTAAAGACGGTAATTACTTTGACTTATGAACAATCTTCGGAATATCGACTGCAACCCATTGGCGGCAAACTCCTTGGTGAATCACAAAGTCTGGTACCTTCCTTGATTTGTCTTTAGAAATAACGTTGATTTCTGGTGGAGCAGGATCATTGGAATCTGTCTCCCAGGAAGAGTTGTCGTAGGAGGATTCCTCTGTTACATTTTGCATAGCATTTGTGCTCTCAGTTGTATCTCCCCATCTAGTTGGCTGGATGTCTTCGAACCTGATACGAGAGCTTTCGGGAGCAGTGTACTTGACCATATAGTCGTACTTCCCACTTGGTTGTCCCAGGGTGTCCTATACTTATTTGGAACTGGATGATCCATCCTTCTCGATGACGTTGACCTCTGGAAAAGCATAGTCGATGAATTCAAGTCCTGCAAGCTTTGCCAATTCATCATCGTACTGGACGTTTTCTGAATAACCTGATTGTTGATCCCATGACATGGTGGGGACGCAGGTATTTCAATGATGCTCAGCTGATTTTCATTGTTCGGCTGATTTCCTTGCCCCAAGTCTCCTGGATACGGCTGCCACATTGGCAGGCCATCCATAGGGCCATAATAGTCGTGGTCAAAGTTGTCCTTCATCAGAGTGTCCTCCTCTAATGAGGTTGGTGGAGCACGGCATCCTTCCGGATCACAATCTCCGTATATCATTTCGACATTTGACCTGGGTATAAATCTCAGACTCTGTGTAGGAAAGTAAAAGGGTGTAGGCACCTCTTCCTGAGACGTATAACCGTCCTTGTTAAGATAGGACTCCAATTCTTCCTCCATATCAGAGGAATCATCTTTATTGATGGTATGCACTTCTTGAGGCACTGGGCGAAGGAAACCTCCACTGTGGAAGAAGTCTTGAATGGGATGAAGACTTTCACCGTTAGCAGCTGTCTGGGTACAGGTTGCAGAAAAACCAAGACCCTTCTTTGTTTTATTGTCAGTAGGAATGACTAGCTGTCCCCGTCCTGTTGTATTGGTACTCTCGGCCGCTTTGATAGCATCTTTGTATGAGGAAATGGAAGTTCCCTCTTTGGATTGATTGTCCTTGCTCACCGATAATGCTTGGAACTGAGTTCCAATAACCTCCTCGGGTTCTACACCAGTAGATGATGATAAGTTACTCACGAGCAAGGCTTGTTCTCCACAGACCATGACGAGCTGGTTGTTCTGGACGAACTTTAAATTTTGGTGGAGGGTCGAGGTGACCGCCCCAGTATGATGTATCCAAGGTCTTCCTAATAAACAACTATACGTTGCCCGAATGTCCATGACCTGGAAAGCGACTTGGAAAGTGTGAGGACCAATAGTTATGGGAAGGTCGACTTCGCCGATAACCGTTTTTCTAGACCCGTCAAATGCTTTGACGACGACCTCACTGGTTCTTATCGGGGGTCCTTTGAAGGATAATTGCATCAAAGTGGACTTCGGCATAACATTCAAGGCTGACCCTGTGTCTACCAGTACGCTGACTAAAGCATCGCCCTGGCAGTTGACCGTGATATTGAGCGCCATGTTATGACGGCGACCCTCTTCAGGTAATTCCTCATCACTAAATCCCAAGTTATTGCAGGAAGTGATGTTAGAGACAATGCTATCGAACTGTCTGATTGTTACATCCTGTTCCGCAAAGGCTTGCTCCAAGACTTTCTGTAGAGCCTCCCTGTGCGCTTCTGAATTGAGTAAAAGTGACAGCACAGAGATCTTTGAAGGAGTTTGTAACAGTTGATCGACAATGTTGTATTCACTCCTTTGGATGAGCTTCAGCATCTCATCATCATTTTTCGAAAGGTCGGGATTACTGGATTGACCGACTGGTGGATTGGGAACTTCTGTCTGAGGTTCCTTTTCTTTGTTAAGTTCTCCAACTCCTCGGTTGAAGATTCGACCACTCCGTGTTACTCGACTGATGTCTTCAATATTCACGACGGAGGGTAATGGAATTTCTTTTCCATTCTCGACTATTGTTGCACCGTATTTGTAAGGGATAGCCTTAGTTGATTCATACGGTAATGGTCCCGGTAGATAGATGACTATGGGAGCCTTCTGATTTTTCCGACCATCGTAAGCAATTTCGATCCACTCCTGGTTGGGAACTCTCGATTCGTCAAGTAGAGGGATGATGGTACAAACATCCCTAGCCCTCTGATGATCAGAGATTACGACCACGTCCTCAATTTGATCAGCGAGGTAGTCTGGCGCCCAGTTGATTGGTCCGGAACCCGGATATGGGTGAATCTCTCTATGATCCACCTGACCCTGAAGAGATGCTCGCACAGTGTAACATCCTTGGTTACTTTCCGAACAAACTCTACAACATTCATAATTGTGTGGTGGCACCTGGCCACGCCCGCTTTGAATACAATGTAACCTCACTAGGTCAGTTTCCACAGATCGAACGTCCCGATTTTCATGCCGAGTAGGGTTCCCATTGGTAATACTAATTTGCTGGGTGTCTTCATCCATATAGATTGGAAGCCACCAGTGGTTCAACAAGTGCTGAAGGGTTTCCTGGACAAGGGCACAACCTTGATCATTTTCGCAACCTGCCCTACAGCTCTGATAATCATGTGATACCAGGAACCCGAGCCGGACCTGTTTAGCATGTAACTCCACCAGGCTGGTATTCATTAAGCGAACATCGAAGATTTGAATCATGTTGATCTGATAGGGATTCCTATCATGGTAGTCCTGGATCCATCCAAGATCCATCTGACGCTAGAGGGCCTCTTGTACAAAAGAGCATCTCTGTTTGTTTTCTGAGCAAGTCAGACAGGAACTGTAATCGTGCCGCGGCAGATTATGATACTGGCTTTGCCTGGAATGCATCGCCACCAAGTTGACATTCATTGCACGGATGTCGTGGTTCTGAATGATGTTAGAATTCGTGTAAACCATGTTAACTCCACGAACTCGGTGCTCTTGGATCCATCCGAGATCCATCTATTCTTGTAGAGTTGATTGCACCACAGAACATCCTCGATTGCTTTTAGAGCAGATATCACACTGGTGATAGTTATGAGGTGGCACATGGCCATATCCACTCCGCCTACAATGTATCTTGACCAGATTGGTCCTTAACAAGAGTACATCATGAATTCGATAAACGTTGTTAGTCTCTCCCTTTATCATATTGACTGCAGCTTTCTCATGTTGAGGCAGCGGGTTCGTGAGAACATTCGGATTCGTATCTTTGAAAGATAAAACCCCGCTCCTAACAAGCTTTTTGTTGCACCCCAAAATTTGCCCTCCTTACTTTAGTACTAACTGGCTTATGTTTCATTTCATTTTTGCATTATCATGTGTGCATATCATTGGTTCTTAGCATGGGGTCAAGGTGCCTGAGGCAAGTTCAAGAGGAGAAGATGTTCTTCAAAGGGTCAAGCAAGAGAGTTCAAGTGGATCACTTTCTCCTAACTAGTGCAGAAATTAGGGTTTTGAGATTCTTGGGTTTATTGTTCCAATGGGCAAGCTCCTTGGGTTTTTATCATCATCAAATGGCATATCCTATCTTTGTTGGAGAGGATACACATCATATTCAGAGCAATTTGGATTTGGAGACTGTGTTATTTCCTCCTAGACTGAGCGTACCAAAATTAGGGTTTGCTATAAAGTTAGTTCATTTCTGATTTTTTGGGCAAGACTTGATTCCATGGTATTCCTTGGGTCCCTAAGCATCTAGGAATGGAAGATTGTCCATCAGGTTGGTTCAGGAGAGATTCAATTGGCCAATGGATTGCAAATCAGGAGAATCGGGGAAAAGTCAATAGTGAGAGAGGAAGTCAACTGTGGAATTTTGAGGTTCTCTCCAAGGTTTTCAAGGTCTCACATCCTCATATGGTCTTCAAGGGTCAAGTTTTACACCATTCATCAAGAATCAAGGGTTGGCACAAAAGTTACTAAATATGGAAATGACCTATAATTTGAAAGTGTCCTTTTTGGGCAAGTTCTTACACTACATTCAACTTGACTTTTCACCATCAAGAAAGCTTCAAATGAATTTTCCTCAAACATGAAAGTTGAATATCTTTTTATCCTCTTTCAAACAAGTACTAGTGGGTCTCCATATCATTTGTGAAACTCAAGTTATGATTAAAAGAAGGCAAGGTGATTTTTAGGGACATATGGACTTATAATTGATTCCATTGCTTCATGTCATATTCTAACCTCAAAGTACAATCCCCAAGGAGCATTGTTGGCCTTTAAATCAAGAGGATCCATGGTTGATTCATCATTTATTTTTTATTATGCAAAATTGCCAAATTATTTAAAACTCATGAACCAAGGCATCTCAAGGCCCAATTTCAATTTAGATGTGATTAGCAATTGTTGAACAAGTGATCCATCATGAAATATTTGGATATCCATGCATAGAGGAGGGTGTATTTCACATTATTCAAATTTCCAAATTTGCCCAAAACTCATTAAACAAGGAATTACCAAGGCCCAAGTGATCATCAGTGGTTTAACCTAGCCTATTTAAACTTACTCATGCTAGGGTTGGAGGGGAGAACACGTGATTTGGGAGGAGAAAAGAAGCTTAAACCCTAAAACTTGGATCATTCATATCTATCAAGCAAGAAGAGCTTTTCCAAAATTTCTTCCACAAACTTCTTCCTTGGGATCCCTGGAACACAAACCAACCATCACTTGAAGCTAAGAGCAAGGATATAGGAGGCGTGATCTCAGGTTGGTGTTTTTTTCATGATCATAAAACTCTCTTTTTAAACACGAATAATGTTGTGTGGCATCCATGGATCATTCTGATGTATTTACTTTTGAAATTGGACATGTATATTGACTGCTGCGTGAATTCTAAGTTTTGAACCCTAACCTTTTTTCATTCGAATCTCACTACTCTTGCATTGTTTGTGATTTTTGATGTGATATTTGAGATCCTGACGAAATTCTGGTCAAGAAAGTGTATTAGTTTGCGTTTTCTAGGTTGTTTTTCATTGCAGGGGGCCGTGGGTGGCAGCCGGAGCTAAGGCTCCGGCGGCTGGTGTGGTGCTCCGGCCAGGCTAGGGTTTGGAGGTAGAAGATGACTCCCAGCCGTTGATCTGTTTCATCGCACGGCCCATATGATGCCACGTTTATTTTTTTTTCTGATTTTTATTTATTGATTGCATGTTTATTACCCCAGGGTTGTTACCGTGTGCACCCAATCAATTTCCCTCATTTTGATTACTTTTTCTTTTGTTGACTTAACCGCGTGCGTCTGATGAATCGTATGGCCATCATTGTGCCAACAAATTAATGAAACCATGTGCCAGGCACGTGGGAGATGTATGGTGTGCTGAGTGGTTGCGTGCTTGCGTATGTATCATTGTTACCGTGTGTTGGTTGATCATGGCCATTGATTTTATTTACCTTGAATTGTTTGACTTTTTTTGGAGCGCAGGATCAATCAAAGGGTAAGTGTGAGGTCAACCATTTGACCAGGTCTCACATGCACTTCCTTTTTGTTTTTTTATTTTCGCTGACTGGATTTTTGCTTGGGCCTTGCTATTCACACACCACCTCCTAGCCCATTTCAATATTCAACGTGTTTGAATTACTAAACACACCCCCATTCATTTTCTTTCTATTTTGTTTTTATTTAATTATTGCACTTTCATTTTTATTTTTTTAAAATAGTTAGTTGCATTAGAAAATTCCCAAAAAATTCATGAGTCACTTTTAGCATTTTATAAAATTTTCACAAATTTTATCTTTAATTTTTATTTTATTTTTAGCATCTGAAATAAATATTGGTTTATTTTCTTTTTGAATTATTCATATCATGCATACCTGAACTTGTAGAATTTTGTTCTCATAGCATACAAAACCTTTTGAACTCATTCTTTTTGTATTCATTCACCAATACATTGAATTGCATTAAAATATTTTTCTCTCATTTTTAAAATCATTTCATACTGCATTTTGGTCCTCTTTTTTACACATTGAACCATATTTCTCATCTGATTTTGCATGATTGTTTGAGTGACTTATATTTTGAATTTTGATATGAATTTTGGACATGTTGTTTGCTTCTGGTTGAGATATGTTGATAATTAATTTGGTGATTTTAGAAGATGTTTTGCTAATTGTTTTATTGCTTTTATTTGAGGTCTTCTTGTATGCATATCTCTGATCATGTCTGGTTACCTATTTGAAAAGGCATTTGTGCCATTGTTTTGGGATTGTGTCCTTGACTTCATAAACCATGTTTAGATTGTTATTATATGTCATTGCCTAGATTTCATTCATCTCATTTCTTTTACGGATGTCTGTTTTGTACTAACCTTTTATACAGAGGCTGAGGTAAGTTATTTGAGGGTGTGGATAGTTATCCATATTCACCCTTACTCTTCCATCTCTCATCTTTTCTTTTCTTTAGGCTTAGGTTGTTGTCAAACCTCACTAACCGTAGGTCACTCATGCATGATAACATTAGGACTCTTAGTTTCCCTTTAGAGTTTCCTTTGTGTCTTCTCTCTTCTCATCTCAAAACTTCTTAAAAACACTTAATAAGGATAAAGTGTATTGCGCACGAGCCTTAAGCGTGGGGAATGAGAAATGAGGGGCTTCCTCTCATCTTTCTAGAGTGCTTAGCGAGCGTCCTGTCTTGGGATGATGCGTTAAGTATTCGCCCCTGTGCCCTAGACTTTGGTGCAATGCAAGTTATGAACTAACTCAAGTCACTTCTGTCCTAAAAAATACAAACGAACTTCAAACCTTTTTGTCCTTCAGGATTGTCAAACTAAAGGCTATTTTCACAAAGGGCACATTACTTTCCGTCTGAGTCGCAAATAGGCATCAACCCTAACTGCCGGACGCGAACTTAACGTCGCTCATAAAAAACACAAAAGAACTTGGTCCGAACTACGTTGACTCTGAATTCCCCATTGCACAAAGGGGGTACGTAGGCCTAGGACGTCGACGTCCTACCGAGTCTGTCTTTGTTTCCCCCCGTCTTAGCACAGCTATAGATGATAGGATAACTCACCCTTAGATTAGACAACAAGCGTGGATCCCATCGAGTACGATGGACGCGTGGGGTGCTAGCACATTCCCCTCGCGTAACCGACTCCCGAACCCAGGTTATGGTTGCGATGACCATTCCTTTCCCTCTTCCTCAGGTTTATGCGGTGTTCCCTTTCCCCCTCTTGGGATAAATTTACACGGCTGGCGAGTCTGTTTTCCGCGTCACTCTCGCGTTTGTACCTGGATGAAAATCCTGGGAGCGACAGCTGGCGACTCTGCTAGGGACCTGGTTGACCTATGTTGGTTCATCCCTAAGCGAGTCAATCCTAGCGCTTGTTTGTCTTTGTTCTCTTTGGGTGATTTTGTTTTTGTTTTGTTTTGCTTTATTTGATGTATTTTATTTTTTACAGCTTTTACTGCATTGCATTCCATTTTTATTACTGTCATACTGGATATTGCTGTGTTGTGCTGGCTGTTTCTATTTTGCAGGTTGGGTTGTTCTGAGAGATAAGCCCAATACCCAGGCTTGAGTACACCCTAGGACAAGAGTGGAAAGTAGTGGGACCTACGTGCCCGCTTGGTACGTTTGTGTGTTCACGAAATTCACAACCAGACGAGGCTATCTTGGGACGCATTCTAATGTGTGTGTCTTGCGCATGTTAGGGTGTTGATCTAGAGAGTTGTCGACTCTGGTGACCGATCATCGAGGACCTTAGTGGAAACATCCCTCTCTAGTGGTGATAGTGGCAGACCACACCCTGTGGCAAACTCATTTGCACCCGAGGGCCCACTTTGAAACTTGCATAGGATGGCCCCTATCTTTTGAAGAGAATCAGTGGAGGCACTCCTCGATTGACGATAGTACTGTACCCCGAGGGATGAATGTACTATTGTTTCTTGACCTCAGTGCCAGAAGCTGAGGACCTTCCATTTTGGAGAATCAGTTGAGGCCTCCTCGATTGATGATGATGCCAAATCAGAAATGGTGAACGTATCATCATTTCTCGACCTGAGAGCCTGGGATACTGAACATCCTAGTACCCACACGTGAGAGGGGATGGGTGTTTGCAGGTTTGCAGGTAACCGAAACCTTCAACCTACCCGGTTTTCTGGATTTCTCATCAATGTTTGATTATCTGGGTTCCTGGTTATCTCAGTGGTTCGGTATTTTGGAATTCTGGTTTTCTGGGTTGTGGTTCTCGTTCAGTTAACAACACAGCACATCCAGCAGTGTTGCCTTGATCCCATGTTTGCATGAGCATATCATTTTTCTTGCATTCTGACATGTTTGACATTTTTCAGGGCTTGCATCTTACTCTTGATTCCGGTTTTCTGAGGTTACCTTGGCATGGATGTCCAGAGAAAGAAGATTGTTGCCTATTCGTTCCCAGATCCGACCTTGACATTGATTCACAAGCTGATTAGTATGGCTGGTCCCAGAGTTCATACAGAGTTCAGTGGAGGGTATGGGAGACTTCTGAAGTTTGTCTACAATATCTCCAAGTATGAGAAGGATGTCATTCATACACTTCTTCAGTTTTACGATCCGTCTTTGCGTTGCTTCACTTTCCCAGACTACATCTTGGCCCCAACGTTGGGGAGTTCTCATTTATTTTGGGAATCCCCATCAGGCATGACATAGTATTCTTTTCTGAAGAACACCCCGGGATAAAAGAAATGGCTATTGCTCTTCATATTGGTGAATCCATTCTGAGCAGTAATATTGAGGAAAAGAAATGAGCTAAGGGTTTCTTATTAAAGTTCTTGTTTGATCAAGCTTGCATACATGTTAAAGAGAAGAATTGGACTGCTTTCCAAGCTATTCTGGCTATGTGCATCTATGGGATTGTCCTGTTTCCCAATGTTCCTGATCTGGTGGATATGCATGCTGTCAGAATCTTTATTTCAAAGAATCCTATACCTACCTTGCTAGGTGATGTGTATCACTCAGTCCACTACAAGAATGAAAATAGGCAGGGAAAAACCGTGAGTTGTTGTCCACCACTCTTATCTACTTGGTTTCTGAGCCATCTCCCTGAAACTGGCGCCTTCGTTGATACGAAAGATTCTCTGAAGTGGTCTAAGAGGTTAATGGGCTTGACTGCTGACAACATTGTCTGGTTCAACCGTGACTTGCTAGGAATAGAGATTATTTGCAAATGCAGAGAATTCCCTAATGTACCCTTGATAGGGAGAAGAGGTGGAATTAACTATAATCCTTCCCTTGTTATCAGGCAGTTTGGTTATCCTTTGAAAGGTCCACCTGAAGAGCGAGATGTCAGAGAGTTCTTATTCTTCAATGGTACTGAGGATCAAGAGATGATAAGGAAGATTGTGAATGCTTGGAAGCAGATGACCAAGAAGGGAAAAACTTCATTCGGGAAATGTAACAACCGAGCTTTTCCTTCCTATGAAGAGTGGATTAAGAAGAGAGCAGAAGAGGAGCTTCTTCCCTTCCCGGTAGAACCACCATCTTACCCCTTGTTGATTGAGCCTCCTACCACAGTTGAGATAGAGAGTTTTAACAAGTTGTGGGCTGAAAAGGAAAAGCTGCGAGAAGAAAACAGTGAGCTACAAAGAGAGATTTATCAGTTGAAACATGAGCGGGGTGAAGCTGTTCATATCGCCAAGTTGAAGACAGAGCTTCTTGCTGAGGCAGAAAAAGAGCTAGCTGACAAGGTCGCGGCCAGACAAAGGATGAAACAAGCTTTAGATGGTATCAGTAAGGTTCTCGAGTCTAAGAAGGAGGAATTGGACAAGGCTTTGTTAAAAATTCATAGGTTCAATGCTCACCGAGAAACTGCAATGGCTGAGAATAAGCAAAAAGAAGACGGTTATCTAGCTCAGATTGATCAATTGAAGTCGTAGCTCAAGAAGAAAGACGCTGAGATCCTATCAGGGGTATTCCAGAGACAAGCAGTCGGGGTTGACTCAATGAAGCCATAGCCTCCATAGAGGAATTAAAGGTCCAAGCTGAAGTGAAGAGATCTAGACATGAGGGACCTAGTATGGATGGTGTTTCTGGAGAAGACGCTTGGGAGTTACGTTGCCGATACTTGGAAGGGATCATGCGTAGGAGAAACGTTCTCATTCAAGAGCTAATTCAGAGACCGAAGCATTCTGACACCAGAAAGCTGTTCAAGGAAACTCAAGATTGGAGCAAGAAGCATAATGGATGGGGGGGATTGACACTTGTAGACTTTGATGACATGCCATAGTTTTCTATTTTCTTTCATTATTCGGACCACCGCCAGACTTGTTGGTTAGGATCTATGATTATTGTATTCAGACTTGTTATCTTGGATTTGTGATTGTTGACATTTGGTTTTCCTCTGGTTTTCTTAATATATGAGCAGAAGTTTCGTTCTATCTTGTTGTTAAACTGGAATCAAGGGGTGGATCGCCCTGCGGATATTCAAACATGTTCATTTGCATTTGCATATTCATAATCATTTTGCATAATCATTTTGCATGACAGGTGTTTATCTCCGATATTCTTATCTTGTTATAATCTCAGGATTACAGATCAGCACATTCACCGGTATTCTACCAGATAAAATCAGAAGAGATTCATGGATCGGCTATAAAATAAGATGACTGAGATGCAGACTCGCATGAACCAATTCATGGAATTAATGCAAGGTGTCGCTCAAGGCCAAGAGCAGTTGAGGACTCTCGTTCAGCCACTGATTACAAGGGTTGATGAGGAAGGTGTCATTCATACTGGTGTTACTGGTAATAATGTTCAGAATGGCCCTCCGGGCGGAAGTATTCCTGTTGTTGGTGTTGTGATTCCTCCGGGCGGAGGAGAAAATGTTGTGATTCCTACTGCAGTGGGGGGAGGTAACGGTGCTAGCGTAATTCATGGCCGTCAGTATAATGATGTTCAAGATGATGCATTTTCTCTGCCAGGTGGGGATGCTGGTCCCCAGATTGACAATGATAAGAGGTTCCAGTTGATTGAGGAACAGCTAAGGGGTGTTGTGAATCAGGATGCTTTGGGTATGGATCTAGAAGATTTGGGGTTGGCTCCAGGCGTTGTTATTCCGCACAAGTTTCAGACTCCCACTTTCGAGAAGTATAATGGTATGTCTTGCCCAAGGACCCACGTGAGGGCATACGCAAGTAAAATGGCCGCGCATGCGAAGAATGAGAAGCTGATGATGCATTGCTTCCAGGATAGCCTATCTGGGGCATCCCTGGAGTGGTACATGCAACTAGAGAGGAAGGATGTGCGTAGTTGGAGAGATCTGGCAGGGGCATTTATTAGACACTATCAATATAACACTGACATGGCTCCGAACAGAACACAACTGCAGAATTTGTCACAGAAGAATAATGAGAGTTTCAAAGAGTACGCCCAGAGGTGGCGTGAACTGGCAGCAAGGGTTCAGCCTCCCATGTTGGAACGTGAAATGATAACTATGTTTATGGCCACCTTGCAGGGTCATTACTATGAAAAGTTGGTACCGTGTATGACTGGAAAGTTTGCTGATTTGATCTTGGTAGGAGAAATGGTGGAAAGCGGAATTAAGGCGGGAAAAATATCAGGCGGTGATGGGTCCTCATCTGGAGGAAGTAAGAAGCCTTATGCCAGTGGTTACAAGAAGAGGGAGGGAGATACAAACTCTGTGTCATCATATCGTGGTAGAGAAGGACCTCGTTAGAACTTCAATCAACAAGTAGCTTCTATAACCATCCCAGCAGCCCCTCAGCAGCCAGCAATGTCTCAACAACAAAATCAGGCTCCTCGCCGATTGCAGACTCTGAATAGGCGGGATAGGCATTTTGACACTCCACCTCTTCCCTACGCTCAGTTATTTTAGCACTTGTTAAAGCTACAGTTAATTCAGAAGAGAACATTGGCTCCACCTACTGGAAATCCACCTCCCGGCTATGACGCCAACGCCCACTGCGAGTTTCATTCTGGGGCACCCGGACATCATATTGAGAACTGTAAAGCTTTTAAGCATAAGGTTCAAGATTTGGTGGATTCCAAAGCCATCAATTTCTCCAATGATGTTCCAAATGTGAATCAGAACCCGATGCCGAATCACGGTGAGCCGAGGGTCAATGCTATTATTGAAGGCTGTGAAAACTTGAGTTTGATTTCAGATGTGAACGAAGTCCAAACTCCCTTGGGTGTGGTGAAGGAAAGACTATTGAGGGGAGGGGTATTTCCAAGCTGTGATGAAGGTTGCGCAGGATGTGTGTCGCAGCCAGATGGTTGTGATTCATTGAAGGCAGGTATTCAGAAAATGATCAGTGAAGGGATATTACAGTTTGACAGGGGTTGTAGGCAGAATAAAGTTACTGACAGGGAGATTGATGTTGCCACGATAACAATTCCATTCAAGACAATAACTATATCAGCGCCGGCGAGACCAACGCCGGTCACTATCACTGTTCCTGGACCAGTCCCGTATGAGAGTACCAAGGCCATCCCATGGAACTATGGGGCCGAGGTGTTTGTTAATGGTAAGAAGCAAGAATTGGAAGAGACATCAGCTGTGAATACATGGGTTGAAAATCTTGTTGAAGCAGGGGCTATCACTAGGAGTGATAGAGTCTTTATTCCGTCCGAGGATCAAGCTGGCAGTTCAAGACAAGACAAGGGTAAACAGATGATGGATGAGTCTGCACAGAGGCAGGAAGCAAATAATTCTATGACAAAGCAGGTTGGGGATACTTTCTCAGAAGACGTAGAAGAGTTTATGAGGCTGATCAGGAAAAGTGATTATAAGATTGTTGATCAACTTCACCAAACTCCATCGAAGATTTCCATTCTATCCTTGCTACTGTGCTCTGAGGCACACCGAAATGCATTGCTGAAGGTTTTGAATATGGCTTATGTACCACAGGAAATATCCGTCAATCAGTTAGAAGGGGTTGTGGCTCATGTGAATGCTGGTAATGGTTTGGGTTTCACCGATTTAGATCTGACTCCGGATGGGAGGAATCACAACAACGCTCTGCATATTTCAGTGGAATGTCGTGGTTCTTTAATGTCACATGTGTTAGTTGATACTGGATCGTCTTTGAATGTGTTTCCGAAGAAGGCTTTGATGAAATTGGACACTCGTGGGTTAATTTGTACACCAAGTGACTTGGTGGTACGTGCTTTTGATGGCTCCAAGAGGTCGGTTTTTGGAGAATTAGTTCTGCCAATCAAGGTGGGTCCTGATATTTTCAACACCACCTTTTACATAATGGATATTCATCCTGCCTATAGTTGTTTGTTGGGTCGCCCTTGGATCCATGGTGTTGGGGCAGTAACATCTACGCTGCACCAGAAGTTGAAGTATATGGTGGATGGCCACGTCGTGACTTCTTGTGGTGAGGAAGATATCATGGTGAGTCACCTGTCGACCTTCAAGTATGTAGATGTAGATGGTGAAGTACAGGAAAATTTGTGCCAAGCCTTTGAAGCTGTGAAAATTCCCGAGGAACCTCCAAAGGCAGTCGGTCAGCCTGAGGTGGTTTCCCAACCTGAAGTCGTCAGACAACCAGAAGTTCCAATGTCCTCTTTCAAAGAGGCGCGTGCTATAGTTGAAGCTGGTGGTTCTCAGAAGTGAGGCAGTGTCATTGATGTTCAAAGAAAGCAAGATACTCATGGACTGGGTTACAAGCCACCTAGGCATTCTGAAGAGCCTCCCAAGTTCTATGGTCCGGTCCGTTTCACCAGTGCCGGTGTTTTTTCGACAGAGTCAATGCTATTGAGGATGAAGGAGATAGTGATTGTGACATGGATGAGTGGATCCGTCCCTGCACCCCTGGTCAGAGTTTAGGCAACTGGTCCTCCGAGAAAGTCATCCAAGTGACGCGCCCGGAGTAATTTACTTTTGTTTTCTGTTATGTTGAATCCTATGTTCTGCCCAAGACGTAGTGATACTTATTTGTAGGGCTTGGATGTTTTATTTGCTATTTTTATCATCAATAAAGGACGTTTTCATTCAAATATTTTGATCCCTGTCTTTCTGTTTTTACTTTTTGCATTAACCCACATCAAAATGGCAATGTGTTTTCTTGTTTGTTGCACTCATAATAAACATAAAACATCCATCATGCAGGTTCCTTTGTTCAGATTCCACCCATCATGACTTAGCTATGGCTCGATATGACTTCGACAATCCTATCTATCAAGCCAAAGAAGAGACTGATGAAGACTGTGACTTACCAGAAGAATTAGCCAGGTTACTGAAACAAGAGGAAAGGGTTATTCTACCTCATCAGGAGGAAGTTGAGACTGTTAATCTGGGAACCGAGGATGTTAAATGAGAAGTAAAGGTTGGGGCTGCTTTTGAAGACACTGTTAAGGGAAGATTGGTTGAGTTGCTTTGAGAGTATGTGGATATCTTCGCCTGGTCTTACCAAGACATGCCCGGGATTGACACTGACATTATTTCACACAGACTGCCGCTTAAAGAGGGTTGTACTCCAGTCAAGCAGAAACTAAGAAGGACGAAACCAGATATGGCTGTCAAGATCAAGGAAGAGGTTCAGAAACAGTTAGACGCCGGATTTCTCGCTGTGACAAATTATCCTCAGTGGGTTGCTAATATTGTACCTGTACCTAAGAAGGATGGGAAGGTCAGGATGTGTGTTGATTACCGAGATTTGAATAGGGCAAGCCCGAAGGATGATTTCCCGCTCCCCCACATTGACGTGTTAGTAGACAATATTGCTCAATATTCTATGTTTTCCTTCATGGAAGGCTTCTCTGGGTATAACCAAATCAAAATGGCCCCAGAGGACATGGAGAAGACTACGTTCATAACACCGTGGGGAACATTTTGCTACAAGGTAATGCCCTTTGGATTGAAGAATGTTGGGGCAACCTATCAGCGGGCAATGGTGACTCTCTTTCATGATATGATTCACAAGGAGATTGAAGTCTATGTTGATGACATGATTGCGAAGTCACAAACAGAGGAAGAACACTTGGTAAACCTCCAAAAGCTGTTTGAAAGGTTGAGGAAGTTCAGATTGAGATTGAATCCGAACAAGTGCACTTTCGGCGTGAGGTCTGGTAAATTGCTGGGATTCATTGTTAGTGAAAGAGGTATCGAGGTTGATCCTGCAAAAATAAGAGCCATACAGGAGATGCCTGAGCCAAGAACAGAGGAAGAGGTTCGTGGTTTCTTAGGGAGGTTGAATTACATTGCTAGATTCATCTCTCACCTGACAGCCACGTGTGAGCCAATTTTCAAGCTGTTAAGAAATGATCAAGAGGTCAGGTGGAATGAAAATTGTCGAGAGGCGTTTGAAAGGATAAAGACGTATTTGCAGGAACCTCCAGTCCTTATGCCACCGGTGTCCGGGAGACCATTGATTATGTACCTTACGGTTATTGAGAATTCGATGGGTTGTGTGCTCGGTCAACACGACGAGACAGGTAGGAAAGAGCACGCCATTTACTACCTGAGTAAGAAGTTCACTGATTGCGAATCAAGATACTCTATATTGGAAAAGACATGTTGTGCACTCGCTTGGGCAGCCAAGCGCCTAAGGCAGTATATGTTAAACCACACAACCTTGTTGATTTCGAAGATGGATCCGATTAAGTACGTGTTTGAGAAGCAAGCACTTTCTGGAAGGATAGCCCGTTGGCAGATGGTTTTGACAGAATACGATATTCAGTATGTTTCCCAGAAGGCCATTAAGGGAAGTGTTCTGTCAGAATATCTTGCTGAACAGCCGGTCGAGGATTATCAGCCAATGAAGTTTGAGTTTCCAGACGAGCATGTTATGTTTCTGAAAATGAAAGATTGTGAAGAGCCTCTGCCTGACGAAGGACCCGAGATTGGGTCTCAGTGGAAGATGATTTTTGATGGGGCTGTCAACTCATATGGTAATGGAATTGGGGCAATCATTACAACTCCAAAGGGTTCTCATATACCTTTCACTGCCCGGTTGGCATTCGTGTGTACCAACAACGAGGCGGAGTATGAAGCATGCATCATGGGGTTAGAAGAAGCAATTGATTTGAGAATTAAGAACCTCGATGTCTATGGTGATTCCGCGTTGGTAGTTAATCAGATTACAGGAGAATGGGAGACTCGTCAGGCGAATTTGGTGCCTTATAACAACTATGCCAGAAGGTTGTCACCTTTCTTTGACATAGTGGATTTTCACCATGTGCCCCGAGCTGAGAATCAGATGGCTGATGCGTTAGCGACATTGGCATCCATGTATAAGGTGAACCGTTGGAATGAAACACCTTCGATTAGAATCATGCGTCTAGACAGACCAGCTTTTGTGTTTGCAATTGAAGATGTGTCTGATGGCAAACCGTGGTATTATGATATTAAGGTTTTTCTGAAGAGAGAGGAGTATCCAGAGGGTGCCTCCACCAAGGATAAGAAGACTCTGAGAAGGTTGGCAGGAAACTTCTTTCTGAACAAGGATGATGTGTTATATAAGAGGAACTTCGATATGGTCTTGCTACGTCGTGTTGATGAACACGAGGCAGGTTTGTTGATGGAGGAAGTTCACGAGGGTTCTTTTGGTACTCATTCCAGTGGACACACTATGGCTAGGAAGTTGTTGAAGGCAGGATATTATTGGATGACTATGGAGGCTGATTGTTTCAAGTACGCCCGAAAGTGCCATAAATGCCAGATTTACGCAGATAAGATGCATGTACCGCCTACGCCTCTAAATGTGTTGTCATCTCCTTGGCCTTTTGCAATGTGGGGCATAGATATGATTGGAAAGATTGAGCCCACTGTTTTCAATGGGTATCGTTTCATTTTGGTTGCCATTGACTATTTCACAAAGTGGGTGGAAGCAGCCTCGTACGCCAACGTCACCAAGCAAGTGGTAGCCCGGTTTATAAAGAAGGATATCATCTGTCGGTATGGGGTCCCGGAGAGAATCATTACTGATAACAGCTCGAATTTGAACAATAAGATGATGAAGGAACTATGTCAGAGCTTTAAGATCGAGCATCATAATTCCTCTCCATATCGTCCGAAGATGAATGGTGTTGTTGAGGCAGCAAATAAGAATATCAAGAAGATTGTGCAGAAAATGGTGGTAACATATAAAGACTGGCATGAGATGCTACCTTATGCCCTACATGGTTACCGTACTTCGGTGCGTACGTCAACTGGGGCAACCCCTTTCTCATTGGTATATGGTATGGAAGCAGTTTTACCCTTAGAGGTCGAGATTCCGTCTTTGAGAGTTCTGGCAGATGTGAAGCTTGATGAAGCTGAGTGGGTGCGTTCCAGATTGGATCAGTTAAACCTTATTGAAGAAAAGAGATTGGCAGCCATCGCGCATGGTCGGTTGTATCAGAGCAGGATGAAGCACGCCTTTGACCAGAAAGTACGTCCTCGGAGTTTTCAAACAGGTGAATGGGTTTTGAAAAGGATCCTTCCTCCTCAGGCAGATCACAGGGGCAAATGGACTCCAAACTACGAGGGGTTGTATGTAGTCAGAAAGGTTTTCTCCGGTGGAGCCTTACTACTTTCAACTATGGATGGCGAAGATTTTACATCCCCTGTGAACGCAGACGTAGTCAAAAAATACTTCGCATAAAAGAGACCCGCTGGACATAAAAAGAAAGTCCAGGCAAAAAAGGGGCATCCCGGCGCACCATAAAAAGGAGAAGGTTCGGGCAAAAATTAGGGATAAAATGTAAAAAGAAACGTGTAAACCCGCAAAGTTGAAAACCTGAAAAGGCGACTTTGGCAAAAATGGGTATCCCGATGGATTGAAAACCCAAAAAGGGCGATCCAGGTAAAAGTTAGGGATCTATAAGCGAAAGGATACGGTCTGCGAGCACTTTCAATACCTGGAAATTCTGAAAGAAAGGAATCAGTACAGTTAGTCTCTTCGAAGGTCAAGACATTTGTGGATAAGCAAGACATATGGGTCATAGCTGAGTCGAATCATGGTGGATATTTGTTCCCATATTGCCGACATGTGTATTTCCTTTTTGCTTTTGCGCAATTACCTCTTTTTAGGAATTGCTTCCTATTGTAAATGCCTATTTACAGGCCACTTTTCTCAATAAAATATTCATTTCACTCAAAGAGCTTTCCGTTGTTTGTTTTACTTTTACTGTTTTGTTTGCAAAAAAAACGTCCGATATTTTTGATAAACATTGCATATAAAACTTCGATCTTTGCGGAGCATAACGAAAAGCAGTAGAAATTACTTAGGCGTTAACGGTGATAGTCAGGTTGTGGCATATTCTTTTGTTGTTATTTGACTTGCAGGGCAACAGGATTGTATTTCCCTAGCAGTTTGCTTTCCCCAGCATTGAGATTGCACTTTCCTCAGCAGAGCAGACCTTCCCCAGCAGGAGACCTGGAAAGTATTTTCTCTGAATCAAGACGTTATCTCCCCACAGAATCAGGGTTTTCACTTCCCCCATCCAGTCAGGAAGCGTGCTTTCGCCGATAATGTCATATTCTAGTCCCCAGTAAGGTGGGAGTAAAGTCATTCTCCCCACCAGCAGGATGGTATTATGGACTGTTTTCCCAAAGCAGGATGGTATTATGGGCTGGCATCCCCCAGCAGGTTCTGAGCCCAATTGGATATTAGAAATCTTCAGTAACAGACTTCCGGTTCCGTTATTGGCGCTCGTTCTCAACTCCTCCAGCAGAGGAGAAATCTCAGGTTTTGGATGTTACCTTCAGTAAAGGACATGTGTAATCCCCGGTAGTTCTTTCAGGATTTCATCCCCAGCAGAAGTTGTTAATCCGAAGAGTCGATCAGTATGACCCTTCTCAGCAGAGTTCCTGGATTCAAAGGACAATTTATTTTTGTCATCCCCAACTGAATTGGCCTTTTCTCTCCATGCATTTATTTTACTGGAGGGACCCCTTTTGCATATCATAAGCATTTGCATTGCATCCTCAAAACGCGTAGCATTTCCACTTTGTGTGGAGCATTACGACACAATTCAAACATTTGCATTTGAAGCATAAGCCAGGTTTGATATTTTCCTTGCCAGTTCTCTTTCTCAGCAGAGATGGCACAACACAGGAGATTTTCGAGGGATGCGTTCCTCATACTTGTGCTCCCCGGCAGAGTCTTTTATTTAGACTTCTCCTTCCCCAACGGAGTCATCTTGCCAGTGGATTTTGAGACGGTTGGGAGTTTGCCTTTGTTTGGCCCTTCTCTTTTGTGAAATCCCGTTCTCACCTGGTAGTCAGTTCTTGCTTGACATATTTTGCTAGTTCTCTTTATCAGCAGAGATAGCAACCCTTTGAATATTTTCTTTCGTCAGTTCTCTTTATCAGCAGAGATAGCGATCCTTTGAAGATTTTCTTTCGTCAGTTCCCTTTATCAGCAGGGATGGCATTTGTTTTGCTAGTTCTCTTTATCAGCAGAGATAGCAATCTTTTGAAGATTTTCTTCGTCAGTTCCCTTTATCAGCAGGGATGGCATTTATTTTGCTAGTTATCTTTATCAACAGAGATAGCAATCCTTTGAAGATTCTTTCGTCAGTTCTCTTTATCAGCAGGGATGGCATTTATTTTGCTAGTTCTCTTTATCAGCAGAGATAGCAATCCTTTGAAGATTCTTTCGTCAGTTCCCTTTATCAGAAGGGATGGCATTTATTTTGCTAGTTCTCTTTATCAGCAGAGATAACAATCTTTCAAAGATTTTCCTTCGTCAGTTCCCTTTATCAGCAGGGATGGCATTTGTTTTGCTAGTTCTCTTTATCAGCAGAGATTGCAATCTTTTGAAGTTTTCTTTCATCAGTTCCCTTTATCAGCATGGATGGCATTTATTTTGCTAGTTCTCTTTATCAGCAGAGATAGCAATCTTTTGAAGATTTTCTTCGTCAGTTCCCTTTATCAGCAGGGATGGCATTTATTTTGCTAGTTCTCTTTATCAGCAGAGATAGCAATCCTTTGAAGATTCTTTCGTCAGTTCCCTTTATTAGCAGGGATGGCATTTATTTTGCTAGTTCTCTTTATCAGCAGAGATAGCAATCTTTTGAAGTTGATTGAATAGGGGCAGCTGTTGCACCCCAAAATTTTCCCTCCTTACTTTAGTACTAACTGGCTTATGTTTCATTTCATTTTTGCATTATCATGTGTGCATATCATTGGTTCTTAGCATGGGGTCAAGGTGCCTGAGGCAAGTTCAAGAGGAGAAGATGTTCTTCAAAGGGTCAAGCAAGAGAGTTCAAGTGGATCACTTTCTCCTAACCAGTGCAGAAATTAGGGTTTTGAGATTCTTGGGTTTATTGTTCCAATAGGCAAGCTCCTTGGGTTTTTATCATCATCAAATGGCATATCCTATCTTTGTTGGAGAGGATACACATCATATTCAGAGGAATTTGGATTTGGAGACTGTCTTATTTCCTCCTAGACAGAGGGTACCAAAATTAGGGTTTGCTATAAAGTCAGTTCATTTCTGATTTTTTGTCCAAGACTTGATTCCATGGTATTCCTTGGGTCCCTAAGCATCTAGGAATGGAAGATTTTCCATCAGTTTGATTCAGGAGAGATTCAATTGGCCAATGGATTGCAAATCAGGAGAATCGGGGAAAAGTCAACAGTGAGAGAGGAAGTCAACTGTGGAATTTTGAGGTTCTCTCCAAGGTTTTCAAGGTCTCACATCCTCACATAGTCTTCAAGGGTCAAGTTTTACACCATTCATCAAGAATCAAGGGTTGGCACAAAAGTTACTAAATATGGAAATGACCTATAATTTGAAAGTTTCCTTTTTGGGCAAGTTCTTACACTATATTCAACTTGACTTTTCACCATCAAGAAAGCTTCAAATGAATTTTCCTCAAACATGAAAGTTGAATATCTTTTTCTCCTCTTTCCAACAAGTACTAGTGGGTCTCCATATCATTTGTGAAACTCAAGTTATGATCAAAAGAAGGTAAGGTGGTTTTTAGGGTTCCATTTTCACAACTTTTGCACTTTGGGACATATGGACTTATAATTGATTCCATTGCTTCATGTCATATTCTAACCTCAAAGTACAATCCCCAAGGAGCATTGCTGGCCTTTAAATCAAGAGGATCCATGTTTTATTCATCATTTATTTTTTATTATGCAAAATTGCCAAATTATTTAAAACTCATGAACCAAGGCATCTCAAGGCCCAATTTCAATTTAGGTGTGATTAGCAATTGTTGAACAAGTGATCCATCATGAAATATTTGGATATCCATGCATGGAGGAGGGTGTATTTCAAATTATTCAAATTTCCAAATTTGCCCAAAACTCATTAAACAAGGAATTACCAAGGCCTAAGTGATCATCAGTGGCTTAACCTAGCCTATTTAAACTTACTCATGCTAGGGTTGGAGGGGAGAACACGTGATTTGGGAGGATAAAAGAAGCTTGAACCCTAAAACTTGGATCATTCATATCTCTCAAGCAAGAAGAGCTTTTCCAAAATTTCTTCCACAAACTTCATCCTTGGGATCCCTGGAACACAAACCAACCATCACTTGAAGCTAAGAGCAAGGATATAGGAGGCGTGATCTCAGGTTGGTGTTTTTTTCATGATCATAAAACTCTCTTTTTAAACACGAATAATGTTGTGTGGCATCCATGGATCATTCTGATGTATTTACTTTTGAAATTGGACGTGTATATTGACTGCTGCGTGAATTCTAAGTTTTGAACCCTAACCTTTTTTCATTCGAATCTCACTACTCTTGCATTGTTTGTGATTTTTGATGTGATATTTGAGATCTTGACGAAATTCTGGTCAAGAAAGTGTATTGGTTTGCGTTTTCTGGGTTGTTTTTCATTGCAGAGGGCCGTGGGTGGCGGCCGGAGCTAGGGCTCCGGCGGCTGGTGTGGTGCTCCGACCAGGCTAGGGTTTGGAGGTAGAAGATGACTCCCAGCCGTTGATCTGTTTCATCGCACGGTCCATATGATGCCACGTTTATTTTTTTTCTTCTGATTTTTATTTATTGATTGCATGTTTATTACCCCAGGGTTGTTACCGTGTGCACCCAATCAATTTCCCTCATTTTGATTACTTTTTCTTTTGTTGACTTAACCGCGTGCGTCTGATGAATCGTATGGCCATCATTGTGCCAACAAATTAATGAAACCATGTGCCAGGCACGTGGGAGATGTATGGTGTGTTGAGTGGTTGCGTGCTTGCGTATGTATCATTGTTACCGTGTGTTGGTTGATCATGGCCATTGATTTTATTTACCTTGAATTGTTTGACTTTTTTTGGAGCGCATGATCAATCAAAGGGTAAGTGTGAGGTCAACCATTTGACCAGGTCTCACATGCACTTCCTTTTTGTTTTTTTTTTTTATTTTCGCTGACTGGATTTTAGCTTGGGACTTGCTATTCACACACCACCTCCTAGCCCATTTCAATATTCAACGTGTTTGAATTACTAAACACACCCCCATTCATTTTCTTTCTATTTTATTTTTATTTAATTATTGCACTTTCATTTTTATTTTTTTAAAATAGTTAGTTGCATTAGAAAATTCCCAAAAAATTCATGAGTCACTTTTAGCATTTTATAAAATTTTCACAAATTTTATCTTTTATTTTTATTTTATTTTTAGCATCTGAAATAAATATTGGTTTATTTTCTTTTCGAATTATTCATATCATGCATACTTGAACTTGTAGAATTTTGTTCTCATAGCATACAAAACCTTTTGAAGTCATTCTTTTTGCATTCATTCACAAATACATTGAATTGCATTAAAATATTTTTCTCTCATTTTTAGAATCATTTCATACTTCATTTTGGTCCTCTTTTTTGCACATTGAACCATATTTCTCATCTGATTTTGCATGATTGTTTGAGTGACTTATATTTTGAATTTTGACATGAATTTTGGACATGTTGTTTGCTTCTGGTTGAGATATGTTGATAATTAATTTGGTGATTTTAGAAGATGTTTTGCTAATTGTTTGATTGCTTTTATTTTAGGTCTTCTTGTATGCATATCTCTGATCATGTCTGGTTACCTAATTGAAAAGGCATTTGTGCCATTGTTTTGGGATTGTGTCCTTGACTTCATAAACCATGTTTAGATTGTTATTATATGTCATTGCCTGGATTTCATTCATCTCATTTCTTTTACGGATGTCTGTTTTGTACTAACCTTTTATGCAGAGGCTGAGGTAAGTTATATGAGGGTGTGGATAGTTATCCATATTCACCCTTACTCTTCCATCTCTCATCTTTTCTTTTCTTTAGGCTTAGGTTGTTGTCAAACCTCACTAACCGTAGGTCACCCATGCATGATAACATTAGGACTCTTAGTTTCCCTTTAGAGTTTCCTTTGTGTCTTCTCTCTTCTCATCTCAAAACTTCTTGAAAACACTTAATAAGGATAAAGTGTATTGCGCACGAGCCTTAAGCGTGGGGAATGAGAAATGAGGGGCTTCCTCTCATCTTTCTAGAGTTCTTAGCGAGCGTCCTGTCTTGGGACGATGCGTTAAGTATTCGCCCCTGTGCCCTAGACTTTGGTGCAATGCAAGTTATGAACTAACTCAAGTCACTTCTGTCCTAAAAAATACAAATGAACTTCAAACCTTTTTGTCCTTCGGGATTGTCAAACTAAAGGCTATTTTCACAAAGGGCACGTTACTTTCCGTCTGAGTCGCAAACAGGCATCGACCCTAACTGCCAAACGCGAACTTAACGTCGCTCATAAAAAACACAAAAGAACTTGGTCCGAACTACGTTGACTCATTCCCCATTGCACGAAGGGGGTACGTAGGCCTAGGACGTCGACGTCCTACCGAGTCTTTCTTTGTTTCCCCCCGTCTTAGCACAGCCATAGATGATAGGATAACTCACCCTTAGATTAGACAACAAGCGTGGATCCCATCGAGTACGATGGACGCGTGGGGTGCTATCACCTTCCCCTCGCGTAACCGACTCCCGAACCCAGGTTATGGTTGCGATGACCATTCCTTTCCCTCTTCCTCAGGTTTATGCGGTGTTCCCTTTCCCCCTCTTGGGATAAATTTACACGGCTGGCGACTCTGTTTTCCGCGCCACTCTCGCGTTTGTACCTGGATGAAAATCCTGGGAGCGACACTTTTGCACGTCGGATTTGAAATTGAGACAGTTCTCTATGCTATGCCCTGGTCCTCCTTAATGGTAAGGGAAAGTCTGATCCACCTTAAACCAAAAAGGCAGATTTTTCGGTACTGTAAGAGGAGCCTTAGTCTGGACATGCCCCTTAGCTAGTAGTAACGGAAATAGTTATGCGTATAATACGGGTATAGGATCAAATCCTGGTGGCCGCGTTGTACGGTTACTATTGTATGGAGGACGAGCCTGCTGAAGAGGTTGTTGTGTCCTTTGATGAAATTGCTGCGAATGCGGTTGGCTTTGAGCAACCTGAGGTTGATACGTAGAAACAGGCGCAGGGTTGATAGCAGGAGTCACAGCCGCTACTGGTTGATAACGTCGTCTTTGCTTTCCGAGAGAGATATTCCCAATATCTTGCTCTTTTTTCTTAGGGAAAGCACTACCGTATCGCTTTGTACTACTTGATGATCCAGTGTCTTTGACTAGACGTCCTTCTCAAACGGCTTCCTCGAGACGCACTCCCATACCGACCATCTCGGTGAAGTCACTGGGCGCACTGGCAACCATTCTTTCGTAGTAGAATGAGCTCTAGGTTTTTAAGAAAATCTTTGTCATCTCTTTTTCCTCAAGAGGTGGACAAATTTGAGCGGCAATTTCACGCCATCTCTGAGCGTATTCCTTAAAGGTTTCCTTGTCCTTTTGTGACATTGATCTGAGTTGATCTCTGTCGGGTGCCATGTCCATATTGTATTATTGTTGGATGAAGGCAGTGCCAAGATCTCTGAAAGTGCTGATCGTAGCGCGGTTTAAACCCATGTACCATTTTAGTGCGGCACCGGTTAAACTATCTTGAAAGTAGTGAATCAATAAATCCTGATTCTCTGTCTGAGCTGACATTCGTCGAGCATACATCACCAGATGGCTTTGAGGGCAAGAGTTACCCTTGTACTTTTCAAAGTCGGGCACCTGGAATTTGTGCGGGACTTTCACATTGGGGACCAAGCAGAGGTCTGCGACATCCTTTCCAAATAAATCCTGACCACGAAGGGCCTGCAGTTCTTTCTGCATTTCCAGGAACTGTTCTTGGAACTCATTCATTCTTTCGAACATGTTGTCGTTTCCACCAGAAGTATCTATGGAATTTGTCCTTCAGGGACAGTGTGTACCACGGGCGGTGGTATAGTCATTATGGCTGAGACTCTCGGTGCCTCCCGAAGTTTGTAACCTTCAGGAGTTGCTGTCATGCCCCTGGCTTCTTCGTTTTCCCGAAGTTTGTAACCTTCAGGCCCAGCGGTTCCTGTTGTGGTCCCCTGATCCTCATTGATCAACGGGATATATCCTTCCGGGATATAGTTAAGTGGCATGCCCCAGGGACGATCTTTCGGCATTTTGTACCTAGGATTGGACTTTTCCACTATGGGCGTTGAGGTGATCTCCGAGATCACAGTCCTTTGTAGCTGAGCTTCTACCATGGCTTGCATGTCGTTATGAAGCTTTCTCATATCCTCTCTCAGAGCGTCGATCTCTTCTATCAACTCTCTATTCTCTTCCTCGAGATCATCTATCTTTTTCTGACGATTGGCCCGAGTATGGTACGAATGAGACAGTTTGACTCTAGAACCGAGACACATACGTGAGATTCGTAGGTAAGAAGAATACGTGACGTGAGAATGATGAATGCAATGATTATATTAATTGTTTTTTTTTTGTTTAATCAAAATAAACTTCGACAATTAGATTGCAAATATCAAACAATGGGGAAACCCCGCTTTATTGAATTCAAAGGATTGCGAATATAGAAATACAGTAGATTATAAGGTGCGGAAACAGAAACCTAAGCTATGGGGTCCCGAGTCCTCTTTGGGTAGAAACCGGGTGCTGATTCTGGTACTTTCCTTTTCTTGGACCGGGGCTCTTGGGCCGTTGTTGGGTTGTCATTCCTTTGCCAAGTGAAAGGAACGAGCAAATTCCTTTGGTCATCCTGATTATCCACAACATGTTGCTCTAAAATCTCGATCAGAGCATCCTTATCTTTCAGCAGTTGTTGTATTTTGGTACACTCTACATTGAGGGTGCGGTATTTGTTCTTCCAAGACCTTCTCTCCTGTTGAACTTTGTTGAGAGTAACCTGAAGTTTTTTCGTTTTAGTCATGAAGTACATGGCAGATTCCCTCGCCGGAAGAACTCCGTGACGAGGATAAGGCATCTTTAGCTTGAGATCTCTAGTTTGTACCCAGTGGAGATAAGGCTCCACCGAGACACAGTCCAGTTTTCCTAGAGACTCTCTTCCTTTCTTTTGAACATGTTTCCAAGCGTGCACTATTTCCATCTTTAGTGCCATGTCATTTTCCCCTTCTTTGAAGAAAAGATCCTCCAAATGAGCATTACGCGGGACATGCCTCATCGGGTATCCAAATTAACGACGAACCAATACCGAATGGAAGTTGATTCCTCCCTTAGTTCCTATGAGGGGTACGTTGGGGAAGTTTCCACAACGGTTAATGATCCTGATCCCGTCATAAATCCTATTGCACCAATCTATATCAGAGTGGGTAAGAGACATGATTTTCTGCGACCAGCGTAAGGCATTCCTATGATCCCAAAATGCAGCAGACTTGGGTAAATGGGAGATAAACCATTTGTATAGCAGAGGTACACATCATGTGATCATCCCTCTGCTGTACAAATTACTTAAGTGTACAGAATGATACGCATCAGCGAGCAAAGTTGGCACAGGGTTTCCAATGAGAAAAACCTTAATGGCGTTGATATCGACGAAGCTATTAATGTTGGGAAAAAGAAATAACCCGTAGGTGAGTAAGACAAAGATGCTTTCAAAAGCAGTCATGTTCCCTATACTAGCAAAGTACAGAGCCTTCTTTGTCAGGAACTGGGCTGGCAAACCTGGGAGCCCACCCTTGGTGGTCATGTGAGTCTTGATTTCTGACTCATCCAAATAGATTTCTCTTGCAATGGTTTGATCTTTTGGAATTTCTTCCAGTCCAGAAAAAGGAGCTCGATCAATAATGTGTAAATCGGTTAGGTGAGAATACTCCTTCAGCGTTGGTACGAGCTGGTAATCCGGGAATGTGAAACAGTGATAGACTGGATCGTAAAACTGAATGAGTGCCTCCATGATTCCTTCAATCACATGGACTCTTAACAGAGGTAGCAGACCTCCGTACTTGGCTCTGAAAGCTTCAGGGTTAGTGATCATCCTCGCTAATCCTCTCAAATCCTCTAGTTTTGGAACCCTGAAGGTATACTTATGAGTTCTCCTTCTACCGAAGTCCACGAGCGCAATCTTTTTCTCTGACATTTGCAATCATTGTCTTAGTTTAGTTGAAAAAGAGAGACTAGAAGAGAATTTTTTCTTTGCGGTAATGTTTTTTAGATGAATGCATGAATGCAGCACACAAAAACATAGAAAAAACATGGGGTCAAAGGGTCGGTGTCATGAAGTCAAGCCTCTACCCCCCCCCCCCCCCCCAAAGGTTTATAGTAGTGATTTTTGTACCTGTCTCTCAAAATCATCAGTTCTTGTCGAGAAAACACCAGCGGGCCGGGAACCATGCTAGGTGATGTTTTTCGAAGAACCATCAGAAGAGGGTAGTGTCACGTGACAACCATTTCCAATAGTTTCCGCACTACTAAAAGAGGTTTTTCCTAGGTGTATACTCAATATTTCCACATGCGGCATCACACGCATTCCCATTATCAGAAAAATAAACACAGATATCAATTAGGAAAAGCAGTATATATATTTGTCCTAAAGTCCTAGACTTTAAAGAGCTATGAATCCTATGTTCCTGACAAAAATGGCTCCCCGGCGAATTCGCCATTCTGTGGTACCTTCCCAACTTTAAAGGTTTTGACCTAAGATCCTAGTGAAGTAAAAAAAAGTCCTATCCCAGTGAAATTCCCAAAAAGGGGAAGAAAGAAAGAAAGAAAGAGCCCCACGGTGGGCGCCACTTTTCTGTAGCGAGTGATTTTGGACGTGGTTCTTAAGCACTGTCGCTCTTGGGGGGACTACAGGTCGATTCATTTTTTATCCTATTGAGCTGACTAAGGAATGGAAATAGATGTCTCCAATTAACCCTGCTTGCATACTGAGTTTAAACAGAGGTCTGTTAGGTTACGGATGCTATACGGTAATAGGGCCTCTTTCTTCTTACTTTGCTTAGAACGAAACACCGGGAATGTTCATGGGAATTTTGTTAGGATGCTAGGACTGATGCTTTTCGATTGATATGTGAAGGTACGATATTTGGGGTTTTGGATTAGTGTGCACGCTAAGATTTTTCTTTCAATCTTATGTGTTGTACCCCAAATTTTACCCTTAGATCCATTGATCTCTTGCATGTTATATTAGGTCAATCATGTTGCATAGCTAACCCTTTTATCAGGTGTTGTTTGTGTTTGTTTTGTGAATCAGGTTTTATACTAAGAAGATGCAAGAGGTGATTAATCAAGATTTTGGATGGAGCATTGAATCAAGCAAGTCTCTCATTTCAAAGAGATATCCATATAACCCTCTTCATGATCCTCTCCATAACCAAATTTCTACCCACCTTATCTACCCTCAATTATCATTTTTGTTCCAAACCAATTTCAATAATCATCTATTAACCAATTTTATCCAATTTCTCTATTTGTCAACATTAATTCTCCTAAACCATAACCATCATCAATAGGCCCATCGTGACAAAAATGTGTTACAAAAATATTGGAATGTATTCATTAGCCAAGGACCAATAAGAATCAGGCAATTTGCTTTGACTTTTCAACCTTGCCCCTCTGACCAATGAAGAGGCAACGTGTGGCTTACAAAGAAGCAAAACAATCCAAGTTTGCTCTTCTCCCTTGTCGTGTTCATGAGCTTCAGAATGAAGAGGAAATTCAGAATACAATTGAATCAAATTCATCCAAAATCGTTTCACAACCCCAAGCCCTTGGCGCGCTTTCTCGTTTTGAATTCTCCCAAAGCAATTCTCATTCAAGCTTTCAAAGGTTTGGTTCATTAAAAGTAGCTCTGAGGCATTGCTCGTTTCAGCATACAGCCTGCTCTCACCTGCAAATCTCCTCACGCAATCCCAATCTTTACCCCATCTGATACCCTCTCATATAACAACAAAGGAGGAGCTCTTAAACAATACACGAAGTAGTGAAATTGACCCTGCAACCTCTGAGGTTTTGTGCAGCAGAGGAGCGCATTTGTCTCCAAGGAGTGGACCAATATTTGAATTTGGAGAGAGACGTTGTAAACCCTAGTTTCTATTCAGCATACCATATGTTTGATGATTGGACTCAAAACAACCCAGACCCATTTGCTCAGCCTATAAAAGGAGCTTGATTCTACACTTCAAGACACCAACAATTCTCACAAACACTCAAATAGTCCATCAAGCTTCCTAAGTTTCGAGCAAGAAAGTTGAAAGGTGGCTTTGGAGTGCCCTGGAAGGAAAGCAGTCAGCATACTTGAAGGCAGTGGACATTACTCCACTTGGTATCACATTCTTTCCCTCTTGTTAATCATGCTCATTTGATATCATTGTGTCATATGCATTTTGTTGTTCTTTACATGTGTAGCTTGTTGATATATGCTTGAGTTTGTTGACTGTTTGCTCATGGCTTGATATCATAAAATAGATGATTTTTTTTATTGATATTGTTAAGGTACACATGTATGCTTTTTGTGTTGAGATGTAATGCTTTTGATTTTGTTCAAGAATGGCTGCAAGTTTTCATGTTGGTTGTTGCACTGTCAAGTTTAGATGCCTGATTTGTTAACTTACTTGTGTGTTACATGTGTTTGAATGTGATTTTTTAGAAGAGAGACTCTTGAAACTCAGCTCCATACTTGTTCCTGATATGCTCAGTAAACTTATCTATCCATGCTTGTTTGAGAGGTGTTTACATTAGATGTCATTGGTATTATCTTTCTGTCATCACTAATGGATAATCATTTTGTATGCTTAAGCTTATTGCCATGCCTAAAATCTTTCATAGGTGTGATACTCTGTTGAATCTTATCCTTAACATGGAACTGTTTTTTGAATTATGTGCCTCAATGTTCCATGACCTGTCATAATACTTCAATTTGTGCATGCTAATACTATTGTGTTGAAACTGTTAACTTCAGAAAGTCATGTTTTGTGGCATCATGTTTTTGCTCTCCATGTTTAAACTTTGTGTTCATGATATGCGTTGCTAGCTTTAATGTGTTACTCCCAAGTTATGAATGTTTGATGCCACTTTGTGCTTCTAATATGTGCCAGCCTGCCCTGAACCTAGTCCATATATGTTTTATGTATGTGTTTGTATGATTGTTGCCCAAGTTATTCTTTACCATGTCATATACTACTGTCTGTTTTAATGGTACCACTTGAATGAACTTGGTTGCTATGATATGTCATATTATGTCTTGAATATATATGTACGATTCATAAGAGCCCTTTGACCATCATGATGTTTTGTTTGTGTACTTATCACTGTAAACATGACTAATTTATACATGTACCAACATGATGAATATGTAACCTTTTGTGTGTAATTCATTTTGCTAAACTACTTTTGATTTGGAATGTCTCTGCTCATATATGCAATTCTGTTTGACCTATGCTTTATGATGTATCAAAGTGCCATGAATCTAAATGAACTTGCCTTGACATTATATGTGATTGGCGTGCCCTTAATCTATCTTGATACATGAATCATCACTATGCCTTCTACCATCATGTTTGAATGCATTTTTTACCTTGACATTATGTGACATTATGTCTGATTGGTATTCTTGTGATCTGACCTTGATATGCATTTAGGATGTATGAGCTCTTGTTATATTTTGCTTTGTATGCTAGCATTGATAGTTGCCATCATTGCCTTGTGGAATGTACTATGACTGGCCTGAATGTTGGTTACTTGTCAGCACTAATGTTATTGTTTGTTGATGTTTTACCCTAATGATATCATCCTATTTTAACACTCATGTAGTATGTTTCTAAGACCAGTCACTGATGTTTGGATTTATCTTGGAGTATGTCTTTGTTTAACCTGTCCTTCTTCTTTGTTTTTACAAAAAGATTAACATATTTGAATTTCTTTTGAACTTTAAGAATGTATCATTAGAACTGATTGCTTCATGCCTTAACTTGTCCTTTTGCTTTCTTGCATTTTGAACTGTTAACCTTGTCAACCATATGAATTAAATCCTAGAATAGCTTTGCTACCCTTCATTAAGCATGCTAAAATCTTGAGAACCTTTGCTATACATGAAACCTTGCCATGCTGTTATAGATTCCATAGGTCTACATGTGTGTTAATTCATTGTATTCAAGTTATGTCCCTACATGATTTCCAATTGAATGTGTTGAACGTATGTTGTATGCTTGTTGATATGGCTGTGTATGAATTTATTGCTTTATACATTCGAATGTTGTTACTTTGATGTCCAATTTGTATGATCAAAACACTTACTTGGTATTTAACATATGTAGCAATTCATGATTTTGAGTTGATAATTATGTGTTCTGCTTCACTTTATTTGGCAATGTGGTCGAATGGCATGGTATTTGGGTCTGCAGTCATGAGCAGTTTGTGTATGGTTTTGTTTGTGTTGTAAATTTGGAATATGCGCGCATAGAAGGGTTATGTATTTATTGAGTTGAATTCACTACCGGATGTAACAGCCACCCCAGTTGAATTTATTGAGTAATGTCTAATATATGATTCTAACTTTGCATTGATTTCATAAGCTTTGCTTCATCTCATTATCTTATTCATGTATTCTTGCATCATCATATTGAATTTATAACTCTTTATTTCATAGTAATTTTAAAACTATTATCTTTCCCCCCATTCCAAAGGGAGATCATCTTAAATTGACTCATTGAGTCACTAAACAACCACCCTACCTTATCCTCTTAAGTTTATCCCATTTCTTGGCCTCATGAGAGCCATGAAATCACAACTTAGAAACAGGTCAGAGTTTTGAACTCTATGTGATTCTCACCATCATGAGAACTCACTTTCCCCCTATAACTTAGACTTAGAGAGTTATCGTAAACTCTTAAATGAGCTCATACTCATTTCCCTTTGGAACTTTGGCCATAGTCAATGGTTCCTCTTCTTCACCCTTAGATCGGTGAACTATGGATACTCCGATTCCATTCCCGTCAGGATACGTAGGCGCAAGGTGCGATACTTTGTCGAGTATACTTAGATACTAACCCCTAGGGTTTTAACCTTTAGCATAGCACCCTTAGCAAGCGAGTAAGACATAACAAGTTAAAACAAGAGGTTCCCGTAGAGTACTACAGACGTTTAGGATGCTAATACCTTCCCTAGGCGTAACTAACCCCCGAACCTTAGATCTCCCCCATTTAGGTTTTTCTCGATCTTGAACCTTTCCTTTGGATAAATCAAAGTCGGTGGTGAACTTCAAAGAAATGTGATGCAAGTTAATTAATAGCTTGTTATCCGATTCTCACCGCAACAGAAATGGCGACTTCACTGGGGACGTATTTTTTAGGGTTAAGCCCACTTTGTTTTGCTTGTTTTATTTATATTTATTTTCTATGTTTATATCTGTTTGATTGCCTGTATATATGCTTTGCTTGAGATCTTTTGTTGACTTGGTTCTTGAGTGGTGAGTTAAATCCTAACCCGGATTTGAGTGCACTTATGATAGGACGATGGTATATTCAAGGAGGCTTTGAGGTAGTCGATTCCTCAAAAAGTTAACTTGAGACACCATCACTCAGTTGAGGCCCTCTTGAGAGGCTAGCCATGTTGAACGAGTCTATTCGTGAAAACGTGCTACTCTCGACCTAGGTGCCCTTGATATTGAGGACCGTAGTTACCAAACCCCACTTAAGCCTTGTAGGATGTAGTGCGGTGACCATGATGGAGTCTATTTCTGAATTGGTTGTCACGTGATACTACACTCAGACGAGATTCTCTTGAGAATTTTATTGATTACCAAGTCATCTGGGAAGTCGATAAAATCCGAAAGATGGGTTGTCGACTCTGGGAACTTCTTAGAACCTCGTTTAGCAGATGAAAACCAGTAGTACATACCAATGGGAAGGGTAAACCCTAGCTCCATGCTCAAACCTATCCCCTTTGTTTGTGCTTTGTGTGTCTTTGTATGTGCTTTGCATTCATACATCATAAGCATTCATGTTACATCAGTTTCATGGAACTCATATTTCTTTTCTTATATCAGAGGGATATCATGAATAGCTCAAGAAGAAACACCATCAAATACACTTTCAAGAGTTCAAAATTGGATGGCCTAAGGAAATTAGGAGACTTTCTAATAGACCCTGAAGGATTCATAGACAGATATGGGAAGTTGTGGGTTTTGTTGAAGAATAACGTTGATGAAGGGCTCCTCTCAACTCTGCTTCAGTTTTATGATCCAAAGTATCACTGCTTCACGTTTCCTGACTATCAACTCTTACCCACCCTCGAGGAATATTCTCAGATAATTGGTTTGCCTGTCAAGGATGAGTCCCAATTTCCTATCTTCGAGAAGGATCCTAAAGAGGAAGAAATAGCCAAGAAAACTCATCTGGAGTTAGTTGATATCAAAAGCAATTTAACTTCTAAGGGAGGAATTTTTGGGTTAACTGCTAAGTTTTTTTTTGAAAAGGCTCGTTATTTTGCTAAACACTCCAACCGGGATGCCTTTGATGATGTTTTTGCATTGCTCGTCTATGGACTTTTCTTGTTCCCGAACATCGACAACTTTGTGGATCTAAATGCAATCAAAATCTTCTTGAAACATAATCCAGTACCTACCCTGCTTGTTGAAGCTTATCACTCAGTCCATTCAAGAAACGCTCATGGAAATGGACAGATTACTTGTTGTGTCCTCATATTGTATAGATGGTTTATTTCGCATCTACCAAAGGCAGGCGCATTCTGGGATTCCAAGAGGGGATGGTGGTCTCAGAGAATTATGGCACTCTCCCATGCAGACATTGACTGGTATAATCGGGTGTATGATGGAATCCTGATTATAGATGGTTGTGGAAACTATGGCAACGTGCCCCTTCTTGGCATTAAAGGTGGAATCAGCTACAACCCTGTCTTAGCACGACACCAATTAGGGTATCCTTTGGAAGATAAACCTCTCAGTATTCATGTAGAAAATATTTACTTTGAAGCATATGACAAGAACGAAGAACAGAAGAAGTTGATCTTGAACGCTTGGGGTAACAAGCACAAAAGAGGAAGAAGTTCTTTGGGAAGACCTAACTGTGTGTCCTTGGAGCCCTATCTACAATGGGTCAGAAGAAGATCTATAGAGTTAAAGATGCCCTACAAGAGGCAAGAACCAGTTACTTTGAAGAAAGAGCCTGTTTTATACTTCATGTCAAAAGAAGAAGAGCTGGAGATTTCCTTAAGACATGCTCAACAGTCAGAAGAGGCCTGGAAGCTCAAATATCAAGTGGTTGTTGAAGAAAACCTAGAACTCCAGAAGCAACTACAGACCAAGAATGAAGAATTACTCTCATGCAAGAAGAGGAAAGCCCTGGAAGATCCAAGTTCCTCTAACACTCAGCCTCCTGCTTGGAAATCCATCCTCGACAACCTCGTCGCAGAAAGGGATCAGATGGAGAAAGAAATCAGAAGACTCAACATGAGACTCTTAGGAGGATTTCCTTAGGACTTTCTAGCTTTTATTTAGCTTCATGTTTAGGACTTTTTGAAAGTGTACTAACTCTTGTAATTCACCTTTTATTTAATGAGAATGAGTTCTTTTGATATCTCTTGATATTTCGCGAGTGATTGGGTTCCATGAAACTTTGCATTGCATCTTGCATTTTCTGCTAAACTATCAAGATTCTAATTTTGTTTTGTAGATCTTGTAGAAATGCATGCTGCAGGGAAAAGAGTTTGGCCTTATTTCTTTGAACTACCAGAGGTGGAACATTTGTTGTGGTTGAGAGAGATGGTTGAAGACCAGTCAGCCTTCACTGATAGATATGGGTGTATCATTCCACTGATGAAGACACCAGTGACTGTAGGGCCCCTTGAAGTTTTGGTCCAGTTGTATCATCCCGCGTACCGTTGTTTCGTATTCCCTGAATTCCAGTTGGTGCCAACCCTAGAGGAGTTCTCAGCCATGATAGGGATTCCAGTCAGAGAAGCTCCCATCTTTTCTGGGATTGAAGAAATGCCTTCTGCCAGAGACATCGCCAAAGCAACCTGAATCAGATTATCTGACATCCAAGCTAACCTGACTAACAAAGGAGGAAAGCATGGACTTCCCGCTCAGTTCTTGCTGGAAAAGGCTCTTTTCTTCGAAAACAGAGGAAGTGAGGCTTTGTTTGAATCAACCCTAGCTCTAATGATATATGGTTTGTTTGTGTTCCCAATCGCTAAGAACTTTGTGGATACCCAAGCCATTTAGATTTTTACAGTCAATAATCCGGTCCCGACACTGCTAGCTGATGTTTACCATGCAATACAGACCAGATACACAAGAGGCTGTGGGCCAATTGTCTGCTGCGTAGCCCTCTTTTACAAGTGGTTCACTTCTTATCTGCCAAAGACTCCGGCTTTCTGGGAGGTGGAAGACTGTAAGATTTGGTCCAAAAAGTTGATGGAATTGAAGCATGCCGACATCGAATGGTATGATTCAACTGAAGAAGGAATTATTATAATCCATAGTTGTGGGGATTGCCCCAATGTACCTCTCATGGGAAGAAATGGTTGTATCAATTACAACCCTGTCCTTGCACGCCGTCAACTGGGTCATCTGAAGGAGGGAATTCCAGATGACGAGGATATGCAGATGATGTTTTATGATGAAAGGGGAGGTTTTGAAATGAAGATGCGATTGGAGCGCGCTTGGCTCCAAATTAACAGACAATTATGGAAAGCTGAATGCCCAGTCACAGAGGCCCACTTACAATGGTCTCGCGACATAGCTCGTGTAATGATGAAGCCACATCCTCACCATGAATCACCTTCCAAGACAAAGCAGAGGATGGTGGAAGCCTTAGGAGAATTGGTTCTTGCAAGAGAGGAGACAAAAGAGCGTATCAGCAAATTGATGAGAGTGATTAATGGAGGAGAGGGATCATCAACTAGTGGATTCAACCTCTAGTGTTACTGTTGTTATTTCTTTTGTTGCTAATGTTCCCTTTCGTATTGATGTATTTCTACTTATGTACTTGGAGTATGAGGATACACTACTCCTGATGTAATGCTCACCAGACTCTTGAATGAAGAAGTTTATTTTGTCAAAGAATCTATTGTCTATATTATTTGCAAAATTTCTTTGGTTTCTTGATAGTTTAGCCTGCATTTGCATTTGCATCCTCATTTGCATCTTCATGTGCATTTTCCTTTGTCTTTATCTCATGTCGTCGTGTTCTCTCCAGAATCGTCACACTGAATCCCAGACACAACTACAACACTCGGGCCCAAGTTCGATTCAGGATGTCAGAGGCATACGGAGAAATGGACAGAGTCAACAATGAGCTGAATGAAATACGAGGAGGGATGGGACAAATCCTCGAGGCAATTAATGTAATGAGAGCAAAGATGGAAACCCAGGCCACTGTGGTCTATGAAATCATCACCACAACGGTAGAACCTCCTATCATCCCTGCCACAAGCTACACCTTGGGCATGCCCATTGATTTTATCTGTGCTACAGTTCCTTTATCCACACAGCAAACAGTTCCTTTGGTCCATGAGACTCTGCAAGCTATTCCTACCTATGCTCCACCAGCAGTACAAACGCAAGTGCATTCGGTTTTCTAACACCACTATCCCTACGATTATGTTGATGTGTCAGAAGAAGGGGATGATCGACACGAGAAATTGAGAGAAAGTGTTGAAACAATGCAGAGGAAGATGAAGGCGATGGAGTTAAGTAATGCAATCAGTACTAATATTAAAGACATGTGCTTAGTTTTAGATTTGGTAATTCCACCCAAATTCAAGTTACCAAGTTTTGAGTTGTACCCAGGAGCCACATGCCCTAAATGCCATCTGATCATGTACTATCGAAGAATGGCCGCGCACGTACGTAATGACAAGCTGATGATCCATTGTTTTCAGGATAGTTTGAAGGGGGTTGCTGCTAAGTGGTATTTAAGTCTAGACCAGTCCCAGGTCCATTTTTTCCTGGATGTGACTGATGCCTTTGTAAAACACTACAAGTACAATTTGGATCTAGCCCCTGACCGTAGGTAGTTATTAAGTATGGCCCAGAACAGTACTGAGACCTTCAAGGAATATGCACAACAATGGAGAGAGACTGCTTCTCAGGTTGAACCACCTTTGACGGAGAAAGAGTTGGCTGATTGGTTTGTAGACACAATAAAGCCTGAGTTTTATGAGAGAATGATCAGTAGTGTCAGTGCTAATTTCGCTGATATTGTTGCAATTGGCGTGAAGGTAGAGGCAGGATTAAAGAGTGGAAAGGTAATTGGTTCTCCGAGCAGTTCAACTAGCATCATTACTAAGAAGTCTCCTAGTCATTCTCACAAGAAGAGGGAAGGAGAAACTAATACCGTCATGGCAGGAAAGACCCAGAGCCCTCGATGGAAGTAACCAATGTACCAGCAACAGTAGAGACCAAACTTCTCTCAGCATCCAATCTACTAGATGCAGTATGCTCAGCAACCCTACGTAGTTGCTGTTACGCCTACTTTCAACCACCAAGCAACGCAGCAGGTGCCAACATATCAACAAACAGCTTATTAGTAATGGCCTAAAAACCATAATTATCAGCAACCAAGACCACGGGTTCCACAGCATAATTCTCCCCACAAAAGACAAGGAGGAAAGCCAGCATTTCCACCTATACCAATGTCATATATTGAGCTCTACCCTTCTTTAGTGGAGCAAGGGTTGATCGTTACTAGACCTTTGGGACCGTCAACAGAGAAATCTATGCCTTTCTTCAACCCAAATGCAACTTGTGCTTTTCATCAAGGAGGGGCTGGTCACGACTTGGAGAGTTGTTTAGCGCTGAAAAATGTAGTGAAGGGGTTGATGGAAAAGAATATTCTTTCATTTACTGATAATCAACCGAATGTAAAAAACAATCCTTTACCTACCCATGGGGTTACTAATGCCATCGAAGAAGAAAAGGATGAGGTATTAGTTTTGGATGCAACAAAAATCAAAACTCCTATCAAGGCTTTTCATGCTAAGCTGTTTAAAGCTGGGTTAGTTAAAGTTTGCCATGATGACTGTGGGGAATGTAATGTCAGTATCAAAGGCTGTCGTTTAGTCCAAGATGATGTTCAGTATCTGATCAATGAAGGTTTCCTACAGGTGTTCAGCAAAGAAAAAGATAACAAAGTTGCAGCAATCGAGCCTGTATTCAACTTACCAAAGCCAAGAGGGCAGGTATCTGAGTCCAACACACCTAAATCTGGGTCTGTAGTTCCTGTATTTAATAAACCAGTACCATTTTTCAACAATCCTGGAATGATTGATGCTTCCACTGTTAATCATTCCAAGCAATATGACGCCCGACAACCTGTTCCATTTAGGCTCAGAGGGACCAAGGCAGTGCCATGGGTCTATGAGAATGTTATGAGTAGCAGAAGACAAGAAGATGTGATTCCAAGGAAAGAGGTAGGAATCGTTGTTGAAGATGTAGTTCCAAGGAAAGAGGTGGGAACTACTGTTGAAGAAGTGACTAATATAGTTGGGACTGGGAAGATGACCCGAAGCGGTAGAGTATACACTCCTTCTTCCAAAGAAACCACACCCAGGGAAACTGTTGTCCCCACACCATCTAGAGACAAGGGAAAGGAGGCAATTTCTCAAGAAGAAGACGAAGAGTTCCTAAGAATTATCAAGAAGAGTGATTACAAAGTGGTAGATCAGCTCCATCAGACACCATCCAAGATTTCGGTCTTATCTCTGTTAGTCAATTCGCCAGTTCACAGATCAGCTCTACAGAAGGTGTTAGCCCAGGCACACGTAGCCCAAGATATAACAGCTGGATAGTTTAACCATGTCGTCGCCAACATTACAGCTTGTAACACTCTCAGCTTCAGTGATGAGGAGTTACCTCGAGCTGGAAGGAATCATAATCTTGCCTTACATGTATCAGTGAAATGCCAGGAGGATACAATGGCCAGAGTTCTCGTAGATACCGGTTCATCATTGAATGTTTTGCCAAAGAGAACTCTTGAGAAGCTGTCTTACCAAGAAGCTATAATGAGACCCACTTCCCTCATTGTCAAAGCCTTTGATGGCTCAAGAAGATCGGCGATGGGAGAGATTGAGCTACCTGTTTTGATTGGCCCTCAAATATTCAACATCCTTTTTCAGATCTTGGATATCAACCCTGCCTACAGTTGTTTGTTAGGTAGACCTTGGATCCACGAGGCTGGTGCTGTAACCTCTACCTTACATCAGAAGATGAAGTTCGTGGCTGAAGAGAAGTTAGTTATCATACATGGTGAAGAAGACCTGACGGTCAGCAATTTGTCCGCGTTTCGTTACATTGAAGCAGATGAAGATGCTTTGGAAACTTCTTTCCAGGCTCTTGAAATGGCGAATGCTGTTATGCTTGATGACAAGGAACCGGTGACCTCCGGTTGTCCATCTTTTGCTTCTTTCAAAAGCATTCAATCTGCTCTACAAGGAGGAGTACCTGAAGGCTGGGGCAAGATCGTCGAAGTCCCAGAAAGAGAGAAATACCAAGGGTTGGGTTACAAACCAACTTTTGAGGGAAGAACTGCTTCAACAAAAGGAGGACCAAGGACCATTCAAGAGGTGTTCGTCAGTGGAGGACAACAAGTCCATGCAATTATTGAAGACACTGAAGACGAAGATATCAACCATTTGGTGTTTCGGTGTGACGCCACTTTAAGTAACTGGGAAGCCATTGAGATACCCACTTTGTACCCTATGCCAGAGTAATTTGTTTGTTTGCTTTGATGTTTTCAATTCCGCAGCCTTGCCCGAGGCTTTCGGATTATTTTGTATGGGCCACCGCTTTTAAGTCTTATTAATCAATGAAGTGTTTGTTTTGTTAAAATTCTTTGTCTTTATTCTTGTTTTCGCTTTAAGAAAAATGGCAATCTTTTCAAAAATACAAAATTTCTCTTTCTTGCGTTCATGTTTGTGCATTTTTAATAAGATAAATCCCTCCATCGTGCAGAGTAATTCCCAAACCCGTTGTATTCAATGACCCTACTCTCACTATCGATTTTGATTCACCTATTTATCAAGCTGAGGAAGAAGAGGATTATGAGGTCCCCGATGATTTGGCAGAAATGTGTGAGTATTAGTACACGGATCTTCAGCCGCATGAAGAAAAAGTTGACGTCATCAACCTTGGCACTGAAGAAAAGAGGAAAGAGGTCAAGATTGGGGCAACACTTGGGGCAGAAATCAAACAACGGCTAGTCCTGCTTTTGGAAGAATATGTAGATGTGTTTGCCTGGTCTTATCAAGACATGCCTGGATTGGATACAGACATAGTAATTCATAAGCTACCACTCAAGCCTGAATGTCCGCCTGTGAAGCAGAAGCTCCGTAGAAGTAGACTTGATATGGCTCTCCAAATCAGAGATGAGGTTAAGAAGCAATTGGATGCAGGATTCTTGGCAGTTTCAAAATATCCAGAATGGATAGCCAACATCGTGCCAGTTACGAAGAAAAACGGTAAAGTGCGAATGTGCGTAGATTACAGGGATCTCAATAAAGCTAGTCCCAAGGACGATTTCCCCCTACCGCATATTGACACTCTTGTGGCTAATACAGCTAAGTTTGCAGTGTTCTCCTTCATGGACGGTTTCTCCGGTTACAATCAGATCAGAATGGAACCAGCTGACATGGATAAGACTACATTTATCACCCCGTGGGGAACCTACTGTTACAAAGTCATGCCCTTTGGATTGAAAAACGCAGGGACAACTTACCAGAGAGCTATGGTGACTTTATTCCATGACATGATCCACAAGGAAATTGAAGTATACGTGGATGATATGATTGCTAAATCCCAAAGTGAGGAGGAACATTTGGACCATCTCTTAAAGTTGTTCAAGAGACTCCGAAAGTATCAGTTGATGTTGAATCCGGCCAAATGTACTTTCGGTGTCCGGTCAGGGAAGTTGCTTGGTTTTATCGTCAGCCAAAAAGGAATTGAAGTAGATCCTGACAAGGTACGAGCTATTCAAGAAATGCCAGCTCCACAAACTGAATCACAAGTGAAAGGATTTCTGGGTCGTTTAAACTATATATCCAGATTCATTTCCAACATGAGTCCTATTTGTGAACCGATCTTCAAATTGCTCCGCAAAGACCAGACTGTAGAGTGGAATTCTGATTGCCAACAAGCTTTTGAAAAGCTCAAGAACTATTTGCAAGAACCACCTATTCTAATTCCTCCTGTTCCTGGAAGACCTCTCATTATGTACATGACTGTTTTAGAGGGAGCCATGGGTTGTGTATTGGGCCAACGTGATGAAACTGGTTGTAAAGAACATGCCATTTATTACCTGAGTAAGAAGTTCGTTGATAGCGAAAGTCGTTATTCACTGCTTGAGAAAACCTGTTGTGCCTTAGCATGGGCCGCCAAACGTTTGAGGCATTATTTGATATGTCACGCTACTTTGTTGATCTCGAAAATGGATCCAATAAAGTATATCTTTGAGAAGCCTGCTCAAACAGGAAGACTTGCCCGTTGACATATGCTATTGTCAGAATATGATATCCAATATGTACCTCAGAAGGCTATCAAGGGGAGTGTATTATCAGAATACCTTGCATATCAGCTTGTTGAAAATTATAAACCTCTCAAGTTTGATTTCCCGGATGAAGACATTATGGTAGTAAAAGATTGTGAAGAGCCTGGCCCTGACGAAAGTCCTGAGACCGGTTTTAGATGGAAGATGATGTTTGATGGTTCTTCCAATTTCAGAGGACATGTTGTAGGTGTTGTATTAATAAACCCCGATGGTGGTTATACTCCTTTCACAGCAAGGTTGGACTTTGGATGCACGAACAATATTGCTGAATACGAAGCGTGTATTTTGGGTTTAGAAGCTGCAATTGACCTTGGAATCAACATTCTTGAAGTTATGGGTGATTCTGATTTCGTCATTTACCAAGTTAAGGGTGAATGGGAAACCAAGGATGAAAAAATCATTCCACATCGGGCATATATTATGGAATTGATTAAGTATTTTGATGAAATCACTTTCTGTCATGTACCTCATACTGAAAATCACATAGCTGACTCCCTAGCCATGTTGGCTTTAATGTGGCAAGTCAGGTTTCACAATGAAGCACCTCTCATCAGTATCGAGCGCAAGACCGAACCCGCTTATTGCCAGGAAGTTGAAGAAGAGACAGATGGAAAACCATGGTTTCATGACATCTTGAATTATCTGAAGACTCAAGAGTACCCCGCCAATGCTTCCAATCTGGATAAGAAAACTTTGCGAAGATTTTCATCCAAGTTCTTTCTCAGTAACAACGTGCTTTACAAGAGGAATCATGATATGGTCCTGCTACGATGTGTTGATAAATGAGAAGCAGACCTATTGATTCACGACATTCACGAAGGAGCCTTTGGCACTCACGCCAATGGATATGCCATGGTTAAGAAAATCTTGAGGGCTGGATATTATTGGTTGACTATGGAAGCTGACTGCATCCAATACGCCAGGAAGTTCCATAAGTGCCAGATCTACGTAGATAAGATGCATGTTCCTTCTACCTTGCTGAATGTACTGTCATCCCCTTGGCCGTTCTCTATGTGGGGCATTGATATGATTGGAGCTATTGAGCCGAAAGCTTCTAATGGCCATCGTTTCATTTTAGTGGCCATTGATTATTTCACCAAGTGGGTTGAAGCTGCTTCTTTTACTAATGTGACCAGGCAAGTAGTTTCTCGTTTCATCAAGAATAATATCATTTGTCGTTATGGAATCCCTAACATGATCATCACTGACAATGGAACAAATCTAAATAATAAAACGATGAAAGAGTTATGTGACAATTTCAAGATTGAGCATCACAATTCCTCACCTTACCGTCCCAAGATGAATGGAGCTGTCGAGGCTCCTAATAAAAACATCAAGAAGATCCTGCAGAAGATGGTCAAAACTTATAAGGATTGGCACGAGATGTTACCTTTTGCTTTACACGGATACAGAACTTCGGTTCGAACCTCAACAGGGGCAACCCCTTTTTCTCTTGTATATGGAATGGATGCGGTCCTCCCTATTAAAGTGGAAATACCATCCTTGAGAATCATGATGGAAACTAAGCTTGACGAAGCTGAATGGGTTAGAGAAAGATATGACCAACTGAACCTCATCGACGAGAGGCGACTGACTGATATGTGTCATGGTCATCTGTATCAGAAAAGAGTGAAGAGGGCTTTTGACAAGAAGGTCTGTGTCCGGGAATTTTGAGAAGGAGAGCTTGTACTCAAGAAGATTCTGCCATCTCAAAGGGATGTTCGTGGAAAATGGGCGCCCAACTACGAGGGTCCATTTGTGGTGAAGACTGTATTTTCACGAGGTTCTTTATTCCTCACAACAATGGATGGTGAACAGCTCGCACACCCTGTAAATGCTGACTCAGTACGAAAATACTACGCCTGAGAATTTAGACCCTCTTGTCCATATCAGCAGCAAAGAATTCTAGTTTTTCTTAGTCATTAGAGGGTAGTGGTCATTGAATATGATGTAATCCTTTCCCATTGCCATTTTTCAATTGTAATGATCCATGGAACTTCGCTATTGGCAAGTTACCATTCTAATGAAATCAGATTTTTGAGCCATTCTTTGTTGATATTTATCACTGCTCTGATATTTTTCCTTGTTATGCAAAACTTCACTTATTTATTAATAATAGTTTTAAAAGCGGAAAATGGTTTTGAAAACTTTGAACTTTTTTTTACTAAAAAAGGATTGGCAATACTTCCCTGATTTAAACGTTTCAACAAATGGCTGACCACTAGTACAAAGAGCATCTCGCCAGTATCTACATAAGATGTTTGTTGAGAAGTTGTTTCCCCAGCAAATTAAGGATGTTCTCACATTGGCTTTAAGACTGACTACCTGCTCAGATTTCAGTGTGATTCCTTGTGGTGGACACGGTGTTTTCTCTTTTGCTGTTCCCGGTTTGTCGTCTCTTGTCGGGGTCATTTCTTGCATATCATTTAGCATTCGCATCATACCATAGCATTGAGCATCTTTGCATTTGGACGTTTCGTTTGTGTGGTTTTTGTTTTTCTTTCCTTTTTCCTCTTTGAGGGTCTTTGGTTCTTTGTCTTTGTTTTGCTTGTGTTCGGTTTTTCGCCTTTGTGCGCCAGATTCTGACTCTTTATGCAGTATTCCCCAGGAAGTCTAACCTGCAACCATTCTGTTACCTACATCACCCTATTTGGAAACCTAAAAATTCAATAACTGTTGGCGTTGTAAATTTTGATTATCGTGAACCAGTTGTTTATTTCAGGTTATCGTGAACCTGATCTCCGGTTATCGTGAACCAACTTTTTATATCAGGTTATCGTGAACCTAAACTTCTGGTTATTGTGAACCAACTTTTTATATCAGGTTATCGTGAACCTAAACTTCTGGTTATTGTGAACCAACATTTTATATCAGGTTATCGTGAACCTAAACTTCTGGTTATCGTGAACTAGTCATTTATTTCAGGTTATCGTGAACCTGTATTTCCGGTTATCGTGAACCATTTGTTTATACCAGGTTATCGTGAACCCAAACTTCCGGTTATCGTGAACCAGCTATTTATATCAGGTTATCGTGAACCTAAACTTCTGGTTATCATGAACCATTTTTTTTATCAGGTTATCGTGAACCTAATCTCCGGTTATCGTGAACCAGCTTTTTATTTAAGTTTATCTTGAACCAGTTGTTTGTATCGGGTTATCGTGAACCTAAATTTCGGTTATCGTGAACCAGTTGTTTACTTCAAGTTATCGTGAACCTGTATTGCTTAAACTCAGATCAAATAGGAACCTAAACAAAATTACAAATCCAGCTCATACTGGTTTTCCTTATAAAGCAAATTATTTATTATTCAACCAACTCTTATCAGTACCAGAGTCTTTTCTTGGCTCATTGACCTTGTTCCCATTTAAACTCTAGATGTTTTTATCTGGTGCGCAGAGTTCGTCTCCGTCTTTTCTGGCTTCTTCTTGAAGATCCCGTTCGAACTCTTCAGTGTAAGAAATCTCTAGAAAATATGTTATTTGGGTGTTCATCCTTTTATTTCAAACTAATCTCCAGTGGAGATCACGTCTTCTTTCTGGTTCCATGCCCAGTAAGAGTGTGTCTTTTCCCCGGTGTCGTCCGGTCACATTTGAACCTGTCGTCCATCTCCCTGGATCTTTCGCCAGTGAAGATTACCTTGTTGATTTCTATCCCCGGTGTTGCCTCAGGGTCTCTCTAGTGAGTCTTTTTTGTTGGTTAGCCTGCATCCCCAAGGAGTTTTCCTTGTGGCTACTAACCTTCTTTCTTCCCCGGTGAAGCTCATCTGTGTTTGGTAGCTCTTTTTTTCTTTGGTGTCTTGTTTTGTCTGCATTTTTGCATCTATCATGGCATCATATCATCATATTAGTAGCATTGCATGTCTTTGCATCTAAGGGCAAAATTTTCGGTTATCTGTATTTAAATATCTTTCACCATGATTTCATGAGGATTTTCATCTCTCATGTCATCCGGTGAAGATATTTAAATAGGGGCAACTGTTGTACCCCAAATTTTACCCTTAGATCCATTGATCTCTTGCATGTCATATTAGGTCAATCATGTTGCATAGCTAACCCTTTTATCAGGTGTTGTTTGTGTTTGTATTGTTAATCAGGTTTTATCCTAAGAAGATGCAAGAGGTGATTAATCAAGATTTTGGATGGAGCATTGAATCAAGAAAGTCTCTCATTTCAAAGAGATATCCATATAACCCTCTCCATGATCATCTCCATAACCAAATTTCAACCCACCTTATCTACCCTCAATTATCATTTTTGTTCCAAACCAATTTCAATAATCATCTATTAACCAATTTTATCCAATTTCTCTATTTGTCAACATTAATTCTCCTAAACCATAACCATTTCAATCACCTAATTCACCTATTATTTGTTTTTCATAACCATTTCTTTTTATAACAAAAAAGAAGAGAAAAAAACCAAACCTTAAATATTTGTTCATAAGCCCATCATCAATAGGCCCATCGTGACAAAAATGTGTTACAAAAATATTGGAATGTATTCATTAGCCAAGGACCAATAAGAATCAGGCAATTTGCTTTGACTTTTCAACCTTGCCCATCTGACCAATGAAGAGGCGACGTGTGGCTTATAAAGAAGCAAAACAATCCAAGTTTGCTCTTCTCCCTTGTCGTGTTCACGAGCTTCAGAATGGAAGAAGAAATTTAGAATACAATTGAATCAAATTCATCCAAAATCGTTTCACAACCCCAAGCCTTTGGGGCGTTTTCTCGTTTTGAATTCTCCCAAAGCAATTCCCGTTTAAGCTTTCAAAGGTTTGGTTCATTAAAAGTAGCTCTGAGGCATTGCTCGTTTCAGCATACAGCCTGCTCTCACCTGCAAATCTCCCCACGCAATCCCAATCATTACCCCATCTAATACCCTCTCATATGACAGCAAAGGAGGAGCTCTTAAACAATACACGAAGTAGTGAAATTGACCCTGCAACCTCTGAGGTTTTGTGCAGCAGAGGAGCGCATTTGTCTCCAAGGAGTGGACCAATATTTGAATTTAGAGAGATACGTTGTAAACCCTAGTTTCTACTCAGCATACCATATGTTTGATGATTGGACTCAAAGCAACCCAGACCCATTTGCTCAGCCTATAAAAGGAGCTTGCTTCTACACTTCAAGACACCAACAATTCTCACAAACACTCAAATAGTCCCTAAAGTTTCCTAAGTTTCAAGCATGAAAGTTGAAAGGTGGTTTTGGAGTGCCTTGGAAGGAAAGCAGTCAGCATACTTGAAGGCAGTGGACATTACTCCACTTGGTATCACATTCTTTCCCTTTTGTTAATCATGTTTATTTGATATCATTGTGTCATATGCATTTTGTTGTTCTTTACATGTGTAGCTTGCTGATATATGGTTGAGTTTGTTGACTGTTTGCTCGTGGCTTAATATCATAAAATAGATGATTTTGTTTATTGATATTGTTAAGGTACACATGTATGCTTTTTGTGTTGAGATGTAATGCTTTTGATTTTGTTCAAGAATGGCTGCAAGTTTTCATGTTGGTTGTTGCACTCTCAAGTTTAGATGCCTGATTTGTTAACTTACTTGTGTGTTACATATGTTTGAATGTGATTTTTGAGAATAGAGACTCTTGAAACTCAGCTCCATACTTGTTCCTGATATGCTCAGTAAACTTATCTATCCATGCTTGTTTGAGAGGTGTTTGCATTAGATGTCATTGGTATTATCTTTCTGTCATCACTAATGGATAATCATTTTGTATGCTTAAGCTTATTGCCATGCCTAAAATCTTTCATAGGTGTGATACTCTGTTGAATCTTATCCTTAACATGGAACTGTTTTTTGAATTATGTGCCTCAATGTTCCATGACCTGTCATAATACTTCAATTTGTGCATGCTAATACTATTGTGTTGAAACTGTTAACTTCAGAAAGTCATGTTTTGTGGCATCATGTTTTTGCTCTCCATGTTTAAACTTTGTGTTCATGATATGCGTTGCTAGCTTTAATGTGTTACTCCCAAGTTATGAATGTTTGATGCCACTTTGTGCTTCTAATATGTGCCAGCCTGCCCTGAACCTAGTCCATATATGTTTTATGTATGTGTTTGTATGATTGTTGCCCAAGTTGTTCTTTACTATGTCATATACTACTGTCTATTTTAATGGTACCACTTGAATGAACTTGGTTACTATGATATGTCCTATTTTTTCTTGAATATATATGTACGATTCATAAGAGCCCTTTGACCATCATGATGTTTTGTTTGTGTACTTATCATTGTAAACATGACTAATTTATACTTGTACCAACATGATGAATATGTAACCTTCTGTGTGTAATTCATTTTGCTAAACTACTTTTGATTTGGAATGTCTCTGCTCATATATGCAATTCTGTTTGACCTATGCTTTATGATGTATCAAAGTGCCATGGATCTAAATGAATTTGCCTTGACATTATATGTGATTGGTATGCCCTTAATTTATCTTGATACATGAATCATCACTATACCTTCTACCATCATGTTTGAATGCATTTTTTACCTTGACATTATGTGACATTATGCCTGATTGGAATTCTTGTGATCTGACCTTGATATGCATTTAGGATGTATGAGCTCTTGTTATATTTTGCTTTGTATGATAGCATTGGTAGTTGCCATCATTGCCTTGTGGAATGTACTATGACTGGCCTGAATGTTAGTTACTTGTCAGCACTAATGTTATTGTTTTTTTGATGTTTTACCCTGATGATATCATCCTATTTTAACACTCATGTAGCATGTTTCTAAGACCAGTCACTGATGTTTGGATTTATCTTGGAGTATGTCTTTGTTTAACCTGTCCTTCTTCTTTCTTTTTACAAAAAGATTAACATATTTGAATTGCTTTTGAACTTTAAGAATGTATCATTAGAACTGATTGCTTCATGCCTTAACTTGTCCTTTTGCTTTCTTGCATTTTGAACTTTTAACCTTGTCAACCATATGAATTAAATCCTAGAATAGCTCTGCTACCCTTCATTAAGCATGCTAAAATCTTGAGAACCTTTGCTATACATGAAACCTTGCCATGCTGTTATAGATTTCATAGGTCTACATGTGTGTCAATTCATTGTATTCAAGTTATGTCCCTACATGATCTCCAATTGAATGTGTTGAACGTATGATGTATGCTTGTTGATATGGATGTGTATGAATTTGCTGCTTTATACATTCGAATGTTGTTACTTTGATGTCCAATTTGTATGATCAAAACACTTACTTGGTATTTAACATATGTAGCAATTCATGATTTTGAGTTGATAATTATGTGTTCTGCTTCACTTTATTTGGCAATGTGGTTGAATGGCATGGTATATGGGTCTGCAGTCATGAGCAGTTTGTGTATGGTTTGGTTTGTGTTGTAAATTTGGAATATGCGCGCATAGAAGGGTTATGTATTTATTGAGTTTAATTTACTACCGGATGTAACAGCCATCCCAGTGGCAAGTACACACAAGCACGCGCCCTTTCACCTATAGGACTGGGGTTCGAATCCCCCCTCGCCCCAGTCCTTTTGTTTTATTTTCTGATTTTCGCTCTATTTTACATATATATGTGTGTTCTCACTATGTGTTCAAGACGCGCGCATTGGCCTAGTGGCATTGGATGTAACAGCCACCCCAGTTGAATTTATTGAGTAATGTCTAATATATGATTCTAACTTTGCATTGATTTCATAAGCTTTGTTTCATCTCATTATTTTATTCATGTATTCTTGCATCATCATATTGAATTTATAACTCTTTATTTCATAGTAATTTTAAAACTATTATCTTTCCCCCCATTCCAAAGGGAGATCATCTTAAATTGACTCATTGAGTCACTAAACAACCACCCTACCTTATCCTCTTAAGTTTATCCCATTTCTTGGCCTAATGAGAGCCATGAAATCACAACTTAGAAACAGGTCAGAGTTTTGAACTCTATGTGATTCTCACCATCATGAGAACTCACTTTCCCCCTATAACTTAGACTTAGAGAGTTATCGTGAACTCTAAAATGAGCTCATACTCATTTCCCTTTGGAACTTTAGCCATAGTTAATGGTTCCTCTTCTTCACCCATAGATCGGTGAACTACGGATACTCTGATTCCACTTCTGTCAGGATACGTAGGCGCAAGGTGCGATACTTTGTCGAGTATACTTAGATATTAACCCCTAGGGTTTCAACCTTTAGCATAACACCCTTAGCAAGCGAGTAAGACATAACAAGTTAAAACAAGAGGTTCCCGTAGAGTACTACGGACGTTTAGGATGCTAATACCTTCCCTAGGCGTAACCAATCCCCGAACCTTAGATCTCCCCCCTTTAGGTTTTTCTCGATCTTGAACCTTTCCTTTGGATAAATCAAAGTCGGTGGTGAACTTCAAAGAAATGTGATGCAAGTTAATTAATAGCTTGTTATCCGATTCTCACCGCAACATTATGCCTACGTATTCCCGTTTACCGAAACAGGGAAATCAGAGCGATCGTAGTTCCTCCTATTCTATGGGAGGAAATGGTGTTTTGGTGTCTTGTTCAAAGCCCAAGACATGAAGCTGAAAAGGTGGTTTATATCTTGTTCAAAGTCCAAGATGTGAAGCTGAAGGGTCTATTTGTATCTTGTTCGAAGCCCAAGATGTGAAGCTAAAAGGGTGTTGTCTTTAGAGAGAATTTGTCATCTCTAAAGGGGGTCTGTTTGTCACAATTGTTGGGTGACTGACTATAAAGGAGGATTACTTTAACCAGGATATGTGAATCCTAGCAATGCCATAATTTCCTTTATAGGGGGTTTTAACCTGAAGGAGAAGACTTTAACTCAGTGTAGAGTAATGCTATCTTTCCTTAGGAATTTCTCATGCTAAAAGAGGGACAGTGGCGTGGATGTAAATAATCCAGAGGCTTGCCGCTTACAGCAATTAGATGGGGAAAAAGAGTTGTTGATGTTTGTATCCTGTGAATGAGGCATAGTTTTGATGCTAAAAGGTTGATTGACTCAACCGAGATTTTTCTTATACAAAGCCTAAGAGGAGGCTATTGACCCAACAAGAGGATGCTTTTGTGTCTCGTACGAAGCCCGAGAGGGAGGCTAAAAGGAGTTGACTCAACAAGAGAGTGCTTTTAGATGTGTCTTGTGTAACGCCCCAGTTTTAGTTATTTTTATTTAATTGAGTCGTTTTGATTATTTTATTATTATATTACTTTATTTCTGACTTTTATTTAAAAATATATTATTTTTCATCGTGATTATGTTTTATCGGGTTTTGGGAACGTTTGCGAGATATTTGAGTGTAGGGGTATTTTGGTCATTTCACTTTAATTTTTCTTAAGTTAATATAATAGAAATAGAAAGAGAGAAAATAAAAAGGAAAGAAAAAGAAGAGAAGAAAAAGAGGAAGAAAGAAAAGAGAAAGAAAAGGAGAAAGAGAGAAAACTTAGAGAATTTAGGAACCGATTCAACCGACTTTTCAAACGCGATTTAATCGGGTAAGGGTGCGAAACTCGATTATACTATGTTTGTGTATGATTATGTATGATGGTGCGGTAGTTTTATTGGTTTTTAGATATAGGTCGAAATGTGATAATCGAGTAGAAATCGATGTTTTTGCGGTTGGAAATCGATGTAAATGTTGTAGAATACTAGTTACCATGATTAGGTTATGTTTTGATTGTTATGTGTTGATTTGGATGTGTTTTGGTGGTGAAAATATAGGTTTCGGGTATGTAACAGCGCTGCTGGGTTTTCTAGTTTTCACAGGTTCGCACCGCGAATCCCCTAGCGAAGGGGAAAGCGAGCATTCGCTGGCTGTTCGCACTGCGAAGGTGTGGGCGAGCATTCGCCAGAGGTTCGCACTGCGAACATTGTGTTGTTTTGTGTTGTTTTACTCTCTGACTTGGTTCGCTGGGGAACTCGCACTGCGAATGGGGAAGCGGAGATTCGCTGGATGGTTCGCACTGCGAACGTTAGGAGAATTTTAGACTATTTTCCTTTCTGACTTGGTTCGCTGGGACATTCGCACTACGAATGAAGAAGCGATGGGCTCGCTAGGAGCTTCGCAATGCGAATGTGACAGTTTTTCCCAATTTATTTTCTTTATAACTTTTGATCCGTGAGTCTGTTTGAGGCGTGGTTTGATGCGTCGGGAAGCTTTTGACATGTTCTTTTTTATATTATTGGTTTTGAGATTAGTGGCCGATTTAATTATGTCGGGAATTGGAATGGTGTCGTTTTGTTAACTTGTACTATTGTAAGTGTGTGTAGTTGATGTGTATTATGCAATATGTTGTTGATATGAATGTTGTATGACTTGTGATGATGGTTTGTGACCTAAGAGCTGGTAAATACAATGTGTTGTATTTGATGATATATGCATGATTATGGATGTGTATATGTGTGCATTTGAATGTCATGAGTCATTGTATGTCAAGCATCATGATATGCATGTTGGTGATGGATGATGTCGTGTGCCTTAGTGGGTGTGAGCGACGAAATGGTTCTAGAGGGAATCTGCTATAACATTGTGCGCCTTATACAAAGAGGACTGAAAGCGATGATTATAGACGATCGTGCGCCTTATACAAAGAGGACTGAAAGCGATCGGATCGTGCGCCTTATACAAAGAGGACTGAAAGCGATCCATAAACGTCGTGCGCCATATACAAAGAGGACCGAAAGCGACGGGGAACATTGTTTGCCCGACGGGGTGTTACTTGAATGGTCCTCAGTGACAAGCGATGGTTCCAATAGTTCCTGAGTGAACTAGTGTTGAGAATGATGGATGGATGGTACCGCGTGTGCATTGCAGAGTCGTTGTGTCGGTTTCTGTGCATTTGTATAAATCATGAATGGATGGATTATGTGTGAGAATTGTGAATGTATGCTTTATGTGTGGAAAATCATGAATGGAATTATTGTGTGTGGAATTGTGAATGAAATTGATGAGTTGATATATGTATGTATGTTGGTGATATGTGTATTGTGTATGGTTGGTATACCTTGGTGATGGATATATGAAATATACATTGAGTGGTTTTGTGATTGAATTCTGGTATAAGTTGTGGTGAGAATATTTTATATATGTATTTTTGTGTTATATATAATTATATGCAATTATATTATGATTGTGTTTCTCACCCTTCTGCTGTTTTTAATGCTCTACGAGGCATTGCAGATTAGATGTTTGAGGTCTTTTTTTGAAGCTTGAGTCTTCATTCTTTTGTCGGTCGGCTCTGATATGTGGCACCGGGTAGTCGGGGAGATCGAGTGTGATTATTTTGTATTATGTATACATGTATCTTTGGGATTGTATATGTATGAATTGTTGTATATGACAGACAAACTCTTTATGTGATATATATATATATATATATATATATGTGTGAGATTCAATACAGATTTTTCGCTTTTATTCTGTATCTGAATTGTGGGTGTTAGGAACTTTGTTCCTTTGTTTTGTGCTACCTGAATTGTTGCATATCTTTATGAGCAGGTGTATGTGTATTTGTTTCAATTGATGTGACTCCTCCGTCTATGCCGTGAAGTTTTAATTATACTCTGATTAATTGTTATCGCTTTAATAGCCTGGGGGTGTAGAAGGGGGTGTTACATTAAGTGGTATCAGAGCCAGTCCGTGTCAGTTTGTGTCAGTCCTTTTTGGTCTTTGTGATTCGGTGAGCTGTTTGTTTAACCATAGTTGCTGTTATTGGAAATGAACAGAATATGGCTGGTAGGAATGATGTTGCTTTAGCTGCTGCGATGCAAGCTATGGCTCGGGCTGTGCAGGGTGCACCTAATGCTGCGTGTAATGATGAGTTCATGAAGAAAAAACTGCCTGTCTTCAAAGGAAGATATGATCCTGATGGTGCTCAGATTTGGCTTAAGGAGATTGAAAGAATCTTCCGAGTGATGGATTGTGCTGAGGATCAGAAGGTGAGACTGGGTACTCACATGTTACTGGAAGAAGCTGATGATTGGTGGGTTAGTACACGTCATGTGTTGGAAGCTGCAGGGGAAGAGATCACTTGGGCTGTGCTTAGCGTTGAGTTTCTGAGGAGGTATTTTCCTGAAGATGTTAGAGGAAAGAAGGAAATTGAGTTCTTGGAATTGAAACAAGGTAGTATGTCTGTTGTTGATTATACTGCTAAATTTGTGGAGCTTGTGCAGTTTTATCCACATTATGCGGAAGCGACTGCGGAGTTTTCTAAGTGTGTGAAGTTTGAGAACGGATTGCGTCCTGAGATTAAGCAGGCAATTGGATATCAGAGGATAAGGAGGTTTTCTGATTTGGTGGAGTGTTGTAGGATTTATGAGGAATATAGTAAGGCTCGTTTTACTCACTATAAGAGTGTGAGCGAGAGGAGAGGGAAACAACTGTTTCATAGTGGTCCGTATGTGACACCAGCTGATAAAGGTAAACAAAGGGGTAACTTTGAGAAAAGGCCAAGTGGAGGAGGTATGTCTAATTCTTTGAGATGTTATAGATGTGGTGAAGTGGGACATCGTCAGTTCGAATGTAGGAAAGATTTGAGGAAGTGTTCTAATTGCGGAGGTTTAGGGCATGTTGCAGCTGAGTGCAAGAAGAAGAATGTGGCAAAGTGTTTCAATTGTGGTGAACCTGGTCATATAAGTACAAAGTGTCCGAAACCGAAGCAAACTCCAGCTGGTGGAAAAGTTTTTGCCTTGGCGAGAACTCAGACTACAAGTGCAGACCGTCTGATCAGAGGTACTTATTTTATTAATAGTACGCCTTTAGTTGCTATTATTGATACTAGAGCGACTCATTCGTTTATTTCGTCTGAGTGCGCGAAGCGTTTGAACCTTGTGTTGTCTTCGATGGATGGAGAGATGGTTATTGATACTCCAGCAATGGGGTCGGTAACTACTTCATTGGTTTGTTTAAGTTGTCCTTTGACCATTTATGGTAAAGACTTTGAGATGGATTTGGTGTGTTTGCCGTTGGAGGGTTTAAATGTGGTTTTGGGAATGAATTGGTTGCAGTTTAATCGGGTTCATATTGATTGTTATCATAAGCTAGTAAGGTTTCCTTCTCTTGAAGAAGACGAAGACTCGAGTTTCTTATCTACCAAAGAGTTGAAGAAACTTTTGGCGGATGAAGCTCAGTTGTTTGGGTTGTTTGCATCGTTGACTGTGGATAGTCAAGTTTCACTCAATGTGTTTCCTGTTGTGTGTGATTTTCCGGAAGTGTTTCCTGAGGATATTTCAGATGTGCCGCCAAAGAGAGAGGTGGAGTTTTCTATAGGTCTAGTTCCTGGTACTAGACCTGTATCGATGGCACCATATCGAATGTCGGCATCTGAGTTGGTTGAGTTAAAGAAGCAATTGAACGAATTGTTGGAAAAGAGATTTGTGAGGCCGAGTGTGTCGCCTTGGGGTGCTCCAGTTTTATTGGTGAAAAAGAAAGATGGAAGTATGCGATTGTGTATTGATTATCGCCAGTTGAATAAGGTACGATAAAGAATAAGTATCCGCTTCTGAAAATTGACGAGCTGATGGATCAGTTGGTAGGTGCGTGTGTGTTTAGTAAAATTGATTTGAGATCAGGTTATCATCAGATAAGGGTGAAAGAGGAAGATATTCAGAAGAAGGCTTTTAGGACACGTTACGGTCATTATGAATATTCTGTGATGTCGTTCGGGGTTTCTAATGTGCCAGGTGTGTTTATGGAGTACATGAATCGTATTTTCCACGAGCATTTGGATCGTTTTGTTGTTGTGTTTATTGATGATATCTTGATTTACACTAAGTCTCGGGAGGAGCATGCGGAGCATTTGCGTGTTGTGTTGCAGGTTTTGAAGGAAAGGAAACTTTTTGCCAAGTTGTCCAAGTGTGAATTCTGGTTGTCGGAAGTGAGTTTTCTTGGTCACGTGATTTCAGGTAACGGTATTGCTGTGGATCCATCTAAAGTAGAAGCAGTTCTACAATGGGAGGCTCCGAGATCTGTTACTGAAATTAGAAGCTTTTTGAGATTAGCCGGATATTATCGAAGGTTCATTGAAGGTTTTTCTAAGTTAGCACTTCCATTGACCCAGTTGACTTGTAAAGGGCAAGCGTTCATTTGGGATATTCGGTGTGAGGAAAGTTTTAATGAGCTGAAGAGAAGATTGACGACAGCTCCGATTTTAATTTTGTCGAATCCTACATAACCGTTTGTGGTGTTTTGTGATGCGTCTTTGATCGGTCTAGGTGGAGTGTTGATGCAAGAAGGTAAGGTGGTAGCTTATGCTTCGAGGCAATTGAGGGTACATGAGAAAAATTATCCTACTCATGATCTTGAGTTAGCGGCTGTGGTTTTTGTGTTGAAGATTTGGGGGCATTATCTCTACAAGGCAAGATTTGAGGTCTTTAGTGATCATAAAAGTTTGAAATACTTGTTTGATCAGAAAGAGTTGAATATGAGGCAATGTAGATGGTTGGAATTTTTGAAGGACTACGACTTTAGCTTGAATTACCATCCGGGTAAAGCTAATGTGGTAGCCGATGTGTTGAGCCGGAAATCATTGCATATGTCCGCTTTGATGGTTAAGGAGTGGGAACTTTTGGAATCGTTTAGAGATTTGAGTTTGGTATGTGAATTGACGTCTGACAGTGTAAGGCTTGGTATGTTGAAGGTTACTAATGATTTTCTATTGACGGTTAGTGAGAAACAGAAATTGGATGTGAAATTTGTGGATTTGATGACGGTTGGAGGTAAAAGTGAAAATGAGGGCTTTAAAGTGGATAGTAAAGGTGTCTTGAGGTTCCGAGGCAGAATTTGTATTCCTGATGATTCGGAGTTGAAAAGGATGATTTTGGAGGAAGGACACTGGAGTAGTTTAAGTATACATCCGGGAGCTAATAAGATGTACCAAGATTTGAAGAAGATTTTCTGGTGGTCTGGATTAAAGAGAGATGTGGCTCAGTTTGTGTATGCATGTTTGACGTGTCATAAGTCTAAGATAGAACATCTGAAGCCTAGTGGTTTGTTACAACCGTTGGATATTCCTGAGTGGAAATGGGATAGCATTTCTATGGATTTTGTGACAGTGTTGCCGAACACTCAACGGGGACATAATGCGATTTGGGTGGTTGTGGATAGGCTGACTAAATCGGCTCATTTCATTCCGATTGACATCAGTTTTTCTTTGGAGAGGTTGGCAGAGATTTATATCAGTGTGATTGTGAAGTTGTATGGGGTTTCGTTGAACATTGTTTCAGATCGAGATCCGAGGTTTACCTCGAGATTTTGGGAAAGTTTACAAAAGGCGTTGGGTTCTAAATTGAGATTGAGTTCGGCTTATCATTCGCAGACGGATGGTCAGATGGAGAGAACGATTCAGTCATTGGAAGATTTGTTACGAGCTTGTGTTCTTGAACAGGGTGGTGCGTGGGATAGTTATCTTGCGTTGATTGAATTCACGTATAATAACAGTTTCCATTCGAGTATTGGAATGGCACCGTTTGAAGCGTTGTATGGACGAAGATGTCGAACACCGTTGTGTTGGCACGAATCTGGTGAGAGTTCAGTGGTTGGACCGGAATTGATTCAACAGACTATAGAAAAGGTGAGACTTATTCGTGAGAAAATGAAGGCTTCTCAGAGTAGGCAAAAGAGTTATCATGATCGAAGGAGGAAAGATCTTGAGTTTCAAGAGGGTGATCATGTATTTTTGAGAGTTACGCCGGTGACGGGTGTTGGTCGTGCATTGAAGTCGAAGAAGCTTACTTCTCGGTTTATTGGTCCTTACCAGATATCTGCGAGAGTGGTGCTGTGGCTTATAGGGTGGCATTGCTGCCGAGTCTGTCGAATTTGCATGATGTGTTTCATGTTTCACAGCTTCGGAAGTATGTTCCGGACCCGTCGATTGTGATTCCGATGGATGAGTTTGAGGTAAGGGAGAACCTTACGGTTGAGGCATTACCAGTTGGGATTTTGGATCGCGAGTTGAAGCGGTTAAGAGGCAAGGAAATTGCACTTGTGAAGGTGGCGTGGGGAGGCGCTGCTGAGGGTAATTTGACTTGGGAGTTGGAGAGTCGGATGCGGGAGTCGTATCCAGAGTTGTTCGTATCAGGTAATATTTTCGAGGACGAAAATTTCCAAGTGGGGGAGAGTTGTAACGCCCCAGTTTTAGTTATTTTTATTTAATTGAGTTGTTTTGATTATTTTATTATTATATTACTTTATTTCTGACTTTTATTTGAAAATATATTATTTTTCATCGTGATTATGTTTTATCGGGTTTTGGGAACGTTTGCGAGATATTTGAGTGTAGGGGTATTTTGGTCATTTCACTTTAATTTTTCTTAAGTTAATATAATAGAAATAGAAAGAGAGAAAATAGAAAGGAAAGAAAAAGAAGAGAAGAAAAAGAGGAAGAAAGAAAAGAGAAAGAAAAGGAGAAAGAGAGAAAACTTGGAGAATTTAGGAACCGATTCTACCGACTTTTTAAACGCGATTTAATCGGGTAAAGGTGTGAAACTCGATTATACTATGTTTGTGTATGATTATGTATGATGGTGTGGTAGTTTTATTGGTTTTTAGATATAGGTCGAAATGTGATAATCGAGTAGAAATCGATGTTTTCGCGGTTGGAAATCGATGTAAATGTTGTAGAATACTAGTTACCATGATTAGGTTATGTTTTGATTGTTATGTGTTGATTTGGATGTGTTTTGGTGGTGAAAATATAGGTTTGGGGTATGTAACAGCGCTGCTGGGTTTTCTGGTTTTCGCAGGTTCGCACTGCGAATCCCCTAGCGAAGGGGGAAAGCGAGCATTCACTGGCTGTTCGCACTGCGAAGGTGTGGGCGAGCATTCGCCAGAGGTTCGCACTGTGAACATTGTGTTGTTTTGTGTTGTTTTACTCTCTGACTTGGTTCGTTGGGGAACTCGCACTGCGAATGGGGAAGCGAAGATTCGCTGGATGGTTCGCACTGCGAACGTTAGGAGAATTTTAGGCTATTTTCCTTTCTGACTTGGTTCGCTGGGACATTCGTACTACGAATGAAGAAGCGAAGGGCTCGCTAGGAGCTTCGCAATGCGAATGTGACAGTTTTTCCCAATTTGTTTTCTTTATAACTTTTGATCTGTGAGTCAGTTTGAGGCGTGGTTTGATGCGTCGGGAAGCTTTTGACATGTTCTTTCTTATATTATTGGTTTTGAGATTAGTGGCCGATTTAATTATGTCGGGAATTGGAATGGTGTCGTTTTGTTAACTTGTACTATTGTAAGTGTGTGTAGTTGATGTGTATTATGCAATATGTTGTTGATATGAATGTTGTATGACTTGTGATGATGGTTTGTGACCTAAGAGATGGTAAATGCAATGCGTTTTATTTGATGATATATGCATGATTATGGATGTGTATATGTGTGCATTTGAATGTCATGAGTCATTGTATGTCAAGCATCATGATATGCATGTTGGTGATGGATGATGTCGTGTGCCCTAGTGGGTGTGAGTGACGAAACGGTTCTAGAGGGAATCTGCTATAACATCATGCACCTTATACAAAGAGGACTGAAAGCGATGATTATAGACGATCGTGCGCCTTATACAAAGAGTACTGAAAGCGATCGGATCTTGCGCCTTATACAAAGAGGACTGAAAGCGATCCATAAACGTCGTGCGCCTTATACAAAGAGGACCGAAAGCGACGGGGAACATTGTTTGCTCGACGGGGTGTTACTTGAGTGGTCCTCAGTGACAAGCGATGGTTCCAATAGTTCCTGAGTGAACTAGTGTTGAGAATGATGGATGGATGGTACCGCATGTGCATTGCATAGAGTCGTTGTGTCGGTCTCTGTGTATTTGCATAAATCATGAATGGATGAATTATGTGTGAGAATTGTGAATGTATGCTTTATGTGTGGAAAATCATGAATGGAGTTATTGTGTGTGGAATTGTGAATGAAATTGATGAGTTGATATATGTATGTATGTTGGTGATATGTGTATTGTGTATGGTTGGTATACCTTGGTGATGGATATATGAAATATACATTGAGTGGTTTTGTGATTAAATTCTGGTATAAGTTATGGTGAGAATATTTTATATGTGTATTTTTGTGTTATATATAATTATATGCAATTATATTATGATTGTGTTTCTCACCCTTTGGCTGTTTTTAATGCTCTACGAGGCATTGCAGATTAGATGTTGGAGGTCTTTTTGTGAAGCTTGAGTCTTCATTCTTTTGTCGGTCGGCTCTGATATGTGGCACCGGGTAGTCGGGGAGATCGAGTGTGATTATTTTGTATTATGTATACATGTATCTTTGGGATTGTATATGTATGAATTGTTGTATATGACAGACAAACTCTTTATGTGATATATATATATATATATATGAGATTCAATACAGATTTTTCGCTTTTATTCTGTATCTGAATTATGGGTGTTAGGAACTTTGTTCCTTTGTTTTGTGTTACCTGAATTGTTGCATATCTTTATGAGCAGGTGTATGTGTATTTGTTTCAATTGATGTGACTCCTCCGTCTATGTAGTGAAGTTTTAATTATACTCTAATTAATTGTTATCGCTTTAATAGCCTGGGGGTGTAGAAAGGGGTGTTACATCTTGTATGAAGCCCAAGACGGAGGCTAAAGGTTGACTCAACAAGAGAGTATTTTATACTCAACATGAGAGTGTTTTGTATCTCGTATGAAGCCCGAGATGGAGGCTAAAAGAGAGATTGACTCAACAAGAGACTCCTTTTGGATCTCGTGCGAAGCCCGAGATAGAGGCTAAAAGGATTGCTGTTTCAGTTGAGTGACAGGTCCAGTAGGTTGGTTAAAAGAGAAAATCAGTTCTTATGAAGTGACTGATTAAAGGTAAGGCTATGCTTTGGGATTGATCAGAGGATCAGGGTTATTTCCTGTTCTTTAAGGAAATGGGGAATCCAGAGGGGATTGGAGACTGTCTGAGTCTACTGGTATTTTTCCTTACTTCAGAATGCCTTTGAGACTCAAGAAGATTAGACTGTCCAAGTCTAGAGTTTTATCCTTTGTACTATGCTTAAAGACACAGTAGTAGTACGTTCACGGTAGAAAGATCTAGACTCTTTGAAAGACTATTCTATTAAGATGATTAATTTCTGTTCCTATACCTCTAGGAGGTCGTCGGGACAATTTGTACGAAGCCAAAAGGAGGCTGGAAACTTTTAAGAAGCCGAGGGACAATTTGTACGAAGCCCAAGAGGACTCTTCCCGAAGGAAGAATCCTTATATGAAGCCTAAGAGGAGGCTGTGAATACTTCTAAGAAGTCGTAGAGTCCTTGTAAAACGCCCAAGAGGAGGCGGGGATGCTTTTAGGAAGCCTGTGGGTCCCCAAACCCCAAGAAATTCAAGACAGGCTATTCACAAAAAATAGATCAAGCCAGGAAAGTCCGAGAATTTGGAAGAAACTTAAGAGATGCCATTCACGGAGAAAAGATCATCTCTGGGGAGTAGAGTTTCTTTGACAATTTCTAAGAGTGATAGTCTGAGAAAGGGTTCACCGAGAATGCTGCCTTTCACGTCTTCATATTGTTTAACCCCAAGAGGAGGGAAGACTGTATCTGGTAATCCTATGGGGGATCTAGTTTTGTCTATTTAAGAGTGATCAACAGGGCTTAGTGCTAGACGTAGTTGCCGGGGAAACACTAAATATCTATACTAGTATTACACAGTTGATATGAGTTTATGAAAGAAGACTTACAGTGAAACAGCCCCACAATACAGTTATATGTATATGAAAGCGGATAAAGAAAGCATATAAACACTTACTCGGTTGTAGAGCTTCCATGCTGTTTGGTTAGTTGTTCAACAAAGAAAGATTGAAAATAACAGTATATTTGAAATTAAAGGAGAAAGTATTTTGAAAAGTTGTTGGGGCTTACAGCTCAAGGAGAGGCCCAAGGTTTATCAGTGATCGCACTGTTGTTATGTACAGAGGGACTTATACAAGTGACTGGGGCCCAAGAAAGGTTTTCTGTATAAGGGGATGGGTCTTACACTCTCTTAAGAGGCCCAAGTGTTTAAAGAAAAAGAATGGGGCTTACAACACGAGGGTAGGCCCAGATGATTGGTTTTTTTTTATTGGCGATCGCGCCGAGGTTTTCTTTTAACGCAGGGGGACTTATACAATGTCTGAGGCCCAAAAAGTTTTGGTTAAAAGGGGATTGGGTCTTACACTCTAATAGAGGCCCAATAGATTTATTTTTGTACAAGTGGTGGGGCTTACAGCTCAAGGAGAGGCCCAGGGTCATTTGTTTGAAAATGGCGATCGCGCCGAGATTTTTGAAAACGCGGTGGGTCTTATACAATGCATTGAGGCCCAAAATGGTTTGGTTTTCAAAGGGGTTGGGTCTTACACTCTAATAGAGGCCCAATGATTTTGAATGGGTCTTATAGCTCGAGGAGAGGCCCAAGGTTTGTCTTTCAACGGACGATGATCGCGTCGAACTTTTTGAAATACAACGGGGCTTATACAATAAGTGAGGCCCAAAAATAGGTTTGTATTTACAAAGGATTGGGTCTTACACTCTATTAGAGGCCCAAAAGTGTTTGAAATTGTTTGATGAGGGTGAAAATCAAAGAAACCCTAATTTGTTATCCTTTAAAAGTAAGTATTTAAAGAAAATCAAATAAAATACCAAATAAGTTTGAATAAACCATTTGTTATTTTTGTTTAAAGTTTGAGAAATGAGGGATTAATCACAAGGTGAATTAAAACTATTTGGTTTTGGTTTTCAAAGTAAATATTCACTTTTAAAATGTTTAAAAACATTAAAAAAGAATTTATTCACAAAAATACTAATTATATTAAATAAATAATATAAACTTATTTTTTTTTTGTGGAATAAAATATTTCAACATTTTTTTGATTTTTTGCAAAAAGAACCAATAAAAAATAATTAAAATTGAAAGAGTTATTAATTTTCCAATTAATTAATAAAACATGAAAATATTGGAGAAAATAGCAAAAATGTGAGAAAACACAAAATGGCATGGGTGGGGTTTGAAACCATGACCTTAAGGTTATAGGGCGTGCGCCTTACCACTGGGGTGGTGATACATCCGTTGCTTGAAGTGAAACCACAAATATACAAGGCTTGCCTTGATTTCTAGGCCTGGCCAAGGCAAGGCAGGGCAAGTTTTTCCAAGAAACGGGAAGGTCCATAACTTTCTCATTTCTCAATGGTTGGGGACAAAATTTATATGCATCTGGCCTAGAATTTCACAAGGAATCCAATGGTGGTGGTATTTTTTTCAGATCATACTCCCTCCTCAAAATCCGATAGTGGTTTTGAAAAAGGCCTATAATTGCATTTTCTATGCTACACTTTGATACAGGCATGAATTACATGATGAATTTGTTCAAACACAACATATATAACATGTATGAGGTGTGTATGATCAGTGGACTTCAAAGCAATGCATATTTTGGAAAGTTCAAGTCATGATGCTTACCTTTTTTGAGCTTTTGGAGTTTTATGTGCAATCTGCCAAACTTCTTATTCCAGAAATGATTTGATGCTTTGGACACTCTCAAATGATCCCTTAGAAGCTTTGAGGATGGTTGGAATCAGCTAGAACCTGCAAAAACACAAACTGGCCCTTTCTTGCAAAAGGGGTTAAAATGACCAAAATAGCAACTCTCTCAAATGGTGTTCCAGATGGGGGGAACCATTTGGGACAGTTCAAGGATGTTATTTGGAGTGTGTTTGAGGTTTTATCTGGTTTGGAAAGTGACTGAATCAAGACATGGCTTAAAAAATGCACAAAAGGCCTATTTTGAGGTTTTGAGATGTGACTTTGTGATTTTAGTGTTACAGGTCACTTTTGATAGTTTGGATCACCTACATATAATGTTTATGAGGTGTTAGGATCATGAGTTGTGATGGAAATGCTCTCTAACTCAAAAACTCATAGTTACCTTGCTAAAGAAGGCATTTTGGCCTAAAGAGAGGGATTTTGAGGAAAGCATCTGTTTGGTGGCTTTGGTGTACTCAAACTGAGCACAAATGAGCTCTATTTATAGTAGAGCAAGTTTGTTGTGGGATCAATAGTGAATGGCAACTGCAGCAGAGGTTTGCCCAATGGTTGTACTTTAGAATCCAAGTCTCCTCTAGCCATTGACTAGAGGTTAGGGGACAGGGTTGTGGTTCCCTTGGTCTTGGATAAGTCTTGACTGAATTCAGTTGGAAATGGCTCAGTCCATGCCACCTTGGTGTATGCATTGAATTCTCCAAAACAAAATTGGAGTCTTGTCCCTCTTTTAGGCATTTCTAGGTTTGGCATGCTACTTCTTGTTCCAAGGACTTTAGAGGCTTGGCTCAATGTTTGTCCCCTTTAAATTTGATCCTCAGATGTGTCCAAAGTGATGACAAGGCTTGGAATTATCTGATTTTTCCAAATCGAGCAAAAATGCAAAATTCTGCCTAGCCTTGGCAGTTTTCAGCAAGGCATATTGCCATTGTCATATCTCATGGCCCAAGTGGAATTTGGTGATGTTCTTGGCCATTTTGGAAAGCCCTCATATGATACAACAACTGTTTGATCACATTTGGTTTTTATACCTTTTGGATCCAAGTGAAAAATCCCCCTACATTTGGGAAAAAGTGAAGGCAGATTCTGACTTAGTGAAAATTTCACTAAGTGTTGGAAAAAAGTGACATTTTCACTTTTTGTGATTTTGATCATTCCATAACTCAAAATCCATGATGAATTTGGAAGGAGGTCAGTTTTAAGCTTTTGTAGAGGGCCATGAGAGCTACAAATCTAGCTTTGGATGGGAAAAAATGGCCTTGTGGTTTAGGAGTCATGATCCTCCAAAGTTGGTACCCTTGCCACTTTGTTCATAACTTAGAAAACTTTCTAAGTTTTTATGGTTACCCCTTTTACAAGTTATCCCACTTTTCTTGATTTTTCTTGATGAATAATGATTCAAATCATACATTAACATCATTTTAGGGTTAAAAACCCATTTTTGTGAAAAATCTCAAAAAGTTAAAGTTGACTTTTGTGCATTGTTGGCTTTTTGTCAGATGAATTCCAAACTGTGCGATCCTCTATGAAATCAAGTCCTTGACCTAAATCAAACTTGATGGATTGATTTCATAGGTGTTATAGGGTGTATTAAATCATGTCCTAGGGTTTGGGAGCATGTCCTGGTCAAAAGTCAAAGATACAGTTGACTTTTCTCGCGAAACCCTAATTGTGGTACTGATGAATTTGAGACTTGCTGCTCAAGCTTCCTGAATCAATCCATTGTTACAAATGGATCAATGTGGTATGTTGGAGACCCTCAAATCATTTCTTGAGGTCTTGGCTCATGATTTGTCCCAAAAGTCAACTTAGGGGTGAATTAGGTCAAGAAACCCTAATTCCTGATTTTTGATGTATGCATCCCCTGAGGTCAAATTGACTTGATGCTTGGGCCTATGAGGTTCCATGGAGTATTTTAGGATATGCTTTGAAGCATTGGCTCATTCCCAGGGGAAAATTTCCATCTGGAGGCCCTGGTCGACCAAACCCTAATTTGGTGACACTGCCGATCTTCAGGCTTGATCCACCTGGAAGGGAGCAGCCTTGTGCTTAATCCTTAAAGTGGTAGTCCTCTTGATCCATTGTGGATGTTTGAGAGGTTAGACAAGTTGAAGATCATGTCATTCCTTGATTGATCCTTTGTCTAAGAACTCTGAGAGGGCCTAAAACACTAATTTTAACTGTAGTGGATGCTCACCCATCTTTGGGGAGACTAATGAGGCATGATGGTCCATCCATATTGTGATGATGATTTGCACAATGATGGCAAATCTTAGTGGTCAAAATTTGGGGTATGAAAATTATTCCCGGTGAAACCTTTTTCAAGACTGTCTAAACTTAAAAATATATGTGTACAAGAAATTCATTTCCGCAGAGAGGATTAATTCCCAGTGAAACCTATTTTGAATTTCTTCAAACCTTAGAACTGTTCAACAAAGAAAGGACTTATTCCCGGTGAAACCTTTCTTGAACTTTACTTAGGCTTGGACCCACAGACTTCTTAAAAGCATCCACAACCTCCTCTTGGGATTAGTACAAGGACCCCCAGGCTTCTTAGAAGTTTCTCAGTCTCCTCTTGGTCTTAGTATAAGGACCCAAAGCCCTCCTACAGGTATAGGACAGAAATTAGTCATCTTTGCTAGTTCAATCCTCAGGAGAGTCAGAATTCCCAAACATCAGACCATTTTAGGGTTGATCTTCATCCCTTAAACCCTCAGCCACCTCTTGGGCATCATACAAAGATCATTATCGAGCTAAGAGTCAACCTCTTCATTCAAGAAGACTTGGAAAGTCTCATCTCCTTTTGGATCTCACCAAAGACCTTCAAGTTTCCTAAAAGCACAGGAAAAACCCTGATCATTATCCAAATACATTAATCTCCAGCAAAGTTAAACATCCATAGGTTTTCAAACTCAATCTTTAAACCTTCACCTTAAAAATCCCCATCCAAGGTTAATTTACCATCAATAAAACCCTAACTGAATCAGATCCTTATGGTGTCTGATATTGTAACTCTCCCTTTGTTCCCTAGAAAGAGTAAAAACTTTGGGATTCCCAACCACATGTTGGACCTGTCTCTGGACTTCAATAATCCTCAGCAGAAACCAGCCTCCTCTTAAGCTTCATATAAGAATTTCCCCCAACCAGTCTCCTCTTAGGCTTTATATAATGATTTTCCTCAGTAGAGTCTGCCTCAATCTTGGGCTTTGTACAAGACAGATAAAACCTTCCCAGTTCAGTCAATCTCTTTTCAGCCTCAATCTTGGGCTTTGTACAAGACAAATAAAACTTCCCCAGTGGAGTCAATCCCTTTTCAGCCTCAATCTTGGGTTTTGTACAAAACAGATAAAACTTCCTCAGTGGAGTCAATCTCTTTTCAGCCTCAATCTTGGGCTTTGTACAAGATAGATATATAACTCCCCTAGTAGAGTCAACCTTTTAGCTTCAACCTTGGGCTTTGATCAAGGCACACAAAAATCAACATCCCCTCAGATGAGACCCTGAGCCCACTCTGCAGGAGGATATTTTCTCTATACATCACACATCAAAACACACAACCAAAATCTTTTTCCCAGATAATTGTTGTAAGTGGCACACTTATGAATTCAAAATCCCAGCTGGAGTCCTTCCTTTATCCTGGCTAAAATTCATCTTTCATCTAACAGCTGTAAGTGGCAAGCCTCTGGATTATTTACATCCAAGCCAATGTCCTTCTCTTAGCATGAAAGATTCATAAGGAAAAAGTGGCATTGCTCTACACTGAGTTAAAACTTTCTTCCTTCATGACATCACCCTTATAAAGGAAATTATGGCATTGCTGGATTCAGATATCCCAGTTAAAGTAATTTCCCTTATAATCAATTACCCAACTTGTGATGAATAGATGAGATGTTCTCCCTTTAGAGATGACAAATTCTCTCTCAGTCACCCTCTAACTTTAATCTTGGGCTTTGAACAAGACACAAATACTCAGTCAGCTTCTATCTTGGGCTTTGAACAAGACACCAAACATTTTCCTCACATAGAATAGGAGGACCTACGATTACTCTGATTTCCCGAATCTCTTTACGGGAATACGTAGGCATAAGATTGTGAAATCTTAGCGAGCACACAAATCAAAAACTTTAGGTCCAGTACCTTCCCTAAAACAACGAAAAACACGAAAACAACAAAAACACTCTCTCAACACTCCCAAAGGAGAAACTTTCCTAACCCATGACAGATAAACACCAGAAAGCATTTAAATTAACAGAGAAATATGCAATAAAAATTCTATGGATAACCATATATACACTGGGTGTTGACAACTTCCCTTTGTATAACCTGACCCCGACCCCCGAATCTCTTAGCATTTGTTAAAGAAAACATTTGCGTGCAAGGTTAGTTTTAGATATCTTCCCTTTCCTTTCCAGCTTCATAGGAAAAATAAGAAATTAGAAAGTAGCATCCAATTCCAACCATTGCGGTAAGGTGATCGCGTCATCGACAAAAATCACACGCTACAAGGTCATACTTGATATGTAAGTAATCAATAATACATTTTTTATTTCTACTTTATCTCTCTTTTCTCTTTTACAATCTCTTTCTCTTTCTCAAGTCTGCACACATACCTCAAGGAACCTACAATTTTCTTGAACAAAGTGACATCAACCTTGTCTTCATCTCCATGCTTCTCACGCTTCAAATTTGGTTTAATAGGTGAAGGAAAGGAGAAACTAATTAACTATTTCTCTGATGCTGATTGGTATGGAGAGAATGAGGATGGAAGAAGCACAAATGGCTATTTCTTTCAAGTGTTTAGAGCTCCAATTTCATGGTGCTCAAGGAAGAAACATGTGGTAGTTTTGTCCTCATGTGAAGAAGAATACATAGCTGGATCCTATGCTTCTTGTCAAACAATTTGGATCAAGTCAGTGCTCGATGAAATGCAGGTTCATGTCAGAAAACCATTGGTATTGCAGATTGACAATAAATCAGCCATTAATTTTGCAAGAAATCTAGTTCTACTTGGAAGGAGTAAACATATCGAAGCAAGATTTCATTTCTCGAGGGAGATGGTAAACCAGGGTGAACTTGAAGTGAAACATTGCTCAAGTGAATCACAAGTAGCTGACATTCTGACCAAGGGGTTAAAAATTGAAAGATTTCTAGCCTTGAGGAAAAAATTAGGTAATGTACAAATGGATTGTTAAGTGTGTAATTATATAATTACATTATAAGGGGTATGTTGAAATATAATCCAATACGTAAATACTTTCACTAGTTACTTGTATTACAAATAACCACATAGTATATATACATGCAAGGTCTTACTTGACATGTAAGTAATCAATTATACATTTTTACTTCTACTCCATTTATCTTTTCGCTTTTACAATCTCTTTCACTTTCTCAACCAAGTGCACACTTGCCCTATCAGAATTCAGGTCTGCTAGCGAGACAACCAAGATTGAGTCAGTCTTCCCCTGCCAATTTCTAACGTCTTTCAAGTGAAGGGCTTATTTAGGGCCGACCCAACACATCTCGAGGTCTGAGACGAAATTTAAAATTAGATTTTTTTAACATAATAATAATAATAATAAAATTTTAGTAAAATTAATATATTTTAATTTTATGTTTTTGAAAGTATGGAATTATTTATTAAATCATCGTAATTAGTTATGTATAATATTTTGTCTTCAATTGATTATATATATATATATATATATATATATATATATATATATATATATATATATATATATATATATATATATATATATATATATATATATTAAAAAAATAGATATCAAGTTTTCTAGTAAGAGGACATAAAATTTTTTATATATATTAAAAAAATGAAAATTTTACCTCATACCTCTACTTTTATCCTTATACCCCTACATTTTATAAAAAATATCAATTTTACCCTTATATATTTTTAACTAATTTAGTATTCTATTTTAAAAATATTTTTTAAATTTTATTTTACATACCGGAAGACTTTGCAAAATAGTTTCGGTACACAAAATAAAAGTTAAAAAATATTTTAAAAAATGACTACCGAAACTCTTTTGTAAAGTCTTCTGGTACACAAAAATTGATTAGCGAAACTCTTTTGCAAGTCTTCCGGTACACAAAATAAAATTTAAAAAAATATTTCAAAATTGACTACCGAAACTCTTTTGCAGAGTCTTCCGGTACACAAAAATTGGCTATCGGAATTTTTTTGAAAGTCTTCCGGTACACAAAAAAAATTTAAAAAATGATTACCGAAACTCTTTTGTAAAGTCTTCCGGTACACAAAATTTGACTACCGAAACTTTTTTGCAAAGTCTTCCGGTACACAAAATAAAATTTAAAAAAAATATTCCAAAAAATATTACCGGAATTCTTTTGCAAAGTCTTCCGGTATACAAAAATTAACTACCGGAACTCTTTTGCAAAATCTTCTGGTACACAAAAAATGTTTAAAAAATGACTACCAGAACTCTTTTGTAAAGTCTTTCGGTACACAAAAATTGACTAACAGAACTCTTTTGCAAAGTCTTCCGGTACACACAAAAATATTTAAAAAATAAAATAATAAATTACTTTAAAATATATAAGGACAAAATTGATATTTTTTATAAAATGTAAGGGGTATAAAGATAAAAGCAGGAATATGAGGTAAAATTTTCTAAAAAAACATGATATTAATTCTTCTAGTAAGAGGACTTACAAAATTTTAATCTAAAAGCAAGATTTTTAAATTGATCAATTCTATAATACACATTTTAAATGATACTATTATGCGCATTTTAAATAGACATTACTATTTAATTGCCACAAAATAATCTAGAGAATTATTGTTATTAACCAACTAATTAAATCATGCTTCTACCCCTAGAGCCGGCTCTGGGCTTATTAAAGGGCAAACATTTTCTACAAATATGATTTGTTCCCCCATCAAGCTCACTTAGGTATGAATTTGATATAATTGAGGTTGACTTGGACTAAAATATTCAAATCCATGTGGAACCACTGAAATTCAGGATTGAAGATCAGTTGAAGCATGTTTTTTCTTGTCTTTATTTTCCATTTATATCAAGCCATAGTAGACATACTTGCTCTAGGAACCACAAAGACTTCAAAAAAATACGTGAAGTCGAAGGGAGACATCCAGAAGGATGTTTACAGTGAAGTTGAAGTTTTGATGTTGTAGTCTTTCTAGTGACGAATTAAGGCAAAGTTGTCAGGAAAAGATCTTGATGAATGGAAACAACACTTTAACATATTTGAAGGAATTTATGGAGGTTTATAACCCCACAATTTAAAGCATTTTTTTATTCAAGTACGATATTGATTTTAAATGACGTGGCATGCAACATGGCGGGCTATGCCAGTTTCCGTTAGAGGAAGTAGACGGCAGAGAGCAAAAGTACAGATGCAAAACTTTAAATTGACCATTATGCAAAGGAAATTGTTAGAGATTAAAATTGAATTTTTGTTATTTACAGGATCATATGCATATTTAACATTATAATATATCTATCATATAAGAAAATAAGATGTTCTGAAAAAGTCCAACATACCCCTGCTGGTCACATAATGCGCCACGTGGATGACTTCGAAACGTTTCTTCCATTCACCTAACCAAACCCTGGAATTGAAAAATCAAAAAACACTTATTTTCTATCCTCTTTCTCTCTAATCCTTTCTCTCTCTCTTTCGCTCTCTCTTTTCTTCTTTCTGCATCTTCTTCTTTCCGTTCTTCTTCTTTCTCCGTCTTCCTTCTTCCTCTTCTTTGCTAACGAATCCCTAACCGAAGCCATTGAAACTAACCGAACCATCTGAAACTGATTATGTTCAAGTATACGTTTTAAACCTTTTTTTAGGGTTTATGCTCTTTTGTTTTGATTTCGGATTGTTGGTGTTGCAGGAATGAGGGATGATCGGATTGTTGGTGTTGCAGGAATGAGGGATGATGGCGGCGGCGTTTTCGTCGATTTTACAGCGTTCTACGATATCGCGGTGGTAGATCTGTGGTGGATCTTGGTCAAAAAGGGGACTTGAGGTATGGATCTGAAGCACTGAGTTTTGAATATTTCAAATGTTCTTACAACTTGTATCATATATCAGTTGATGACAACCCAACTTATCACATGGTTTTCGAATGTTCCTTTCTTTTTCTCTCTTTTAACAATTCTTATGTTCAATTTAACGTAATTCCTATTCCAAATTTGGTTTTTCCAACATGTGTGTAGTTTTGCTATGTAAAAGTTGAAGGCTTTTGGTTCAAAATTTGAAAAAGTTGTGATTTTTATTTTTTTAAGTTACTAATAGAGTTTAGGTTTGTGGAATCAAGTGTTTGATTTTGTGGTTGTTTTTCCAGTTACTACATCTACAAATGCAATTGATGCGCTGAGACTGTTGAGGAGAAACAAAAATAACTTTGACTTGGTTATTACTGATGTGGATATGCCTGACATGGATGGGTTTAAGCTTCTTGAGTTGGTGGACTTGAAATGGACTTACCTATAATCAGTAAGTGCATGCCTACATATGTTACTTTTGTTGAACATTAAAATTGAATCGGTAATTTTCTTGGGTTTTATCTTATTGTAGTGTTGTCGGGATACAGTGATACAAATATGGTGTTCAAAGGTATTACGTATGGTGCATGTGACTATCTGCTGAAACCTGTTCGACTTGAAGAGCTCAAGAACATATGGCAACATGTTGTTCGAAAGAAAAAAAGATATAGACTACCTACAACTTTCAAAAAATTTGTATTTGTGTTGTTCTATGTTTTGTTTGTAGTTTTTTGCTGATTTGATTTCAACTAAGTGTTTGTTATTTTTATTGTAGAATACTAAAGGAAAAGGGCGATTGAAGTATCTCTTGCAAATACTAAAGGAATGTTGTAGAGCTATTTTTTTAAGAGAAGAGAAAGACATTAATTTCATACGATAAGTTGTTATCGGGAGCAGCAAGGAAGTTTTTGAGTTATGATAGTATCCTTTTGTTTTAGTTCAGTAGCATTAACCATTGGATATTCTATTATTATCACAATAATTTCCACTTTCTGTATGTTCAGTTTTTTATACTGCTATTCGTCTCTGGTATTCAGCTTCAGCATCCACTTCAGTTGATCTTACCGTACTTGCTGGTTTGGATCCAGTGTCAATTCTGTGTGAGATTGTAGATGATGATGGTTCCATGGCTAGATGAGGCTCGTGGGAGTTGATGTTGAAGCACTCGGGCATCACTTTGGAAAGAAAATGATGAAACTCGAGGAAGAGAAAATAAAAGTGCAGGTAAAACTGGACATATTTTAATTTTAAATAGCTATCAAGCGTTACATAGAATGTATCGATTTTTACGTATTGACATATTTGGGACTGATAACGACAGCAAGAACAGGATCGATTATTGCATTAAATAGAGAATCTTGCAGTTTATTCAAATGGACTGACACATCAAATGATGTTTTTATCAGGACTGTTGCGATAAAGAAAATCATTGATATATTCGAACATGTTTCAAATGCTACGCGTATTTTGCGTGAGCTCAGACTTTTTAGATTATATACACACAGCTTGTGATCTGATCTGATCTGATCTTTGTTTTACTAGCTGCTGGAGCAGGACTTACTGTAACTAAATTGGCTAGGAGAGTTGGGAGTGTTGACGAATTTGAATTCAGAGCTATAGGAGACAATCATAAGCAAGGCGTAAGTATTTATTGATTTTATATAGCAGATTTTTGGCTTTCCGTCATTTTCTATAATCTGTTATTGATAACAATCATAACAACTTTGCTTGTGAATATTATTGCTTAGTACAGTTTTTATCAGCCAAGTACATCTCAATACAACATGTTGATTAGATGCTATCTTATTGTAGTGTAATCACATTTTTCATGTTGTTTCCTTTACATTTATAGAAATGCAAGTTAAACCCCTAAATACTTATGATCCTTTCCAAAATTTAGGTATGGACTGCAGTGGGAATCCCAGAATCTATTGGTCGTGAGCACTGCAATCCAGGATTGTCTAACTTCAAGTAATTGATTTGGGTTTCAAGCTACTAATGTTTTTTAATATTATAAAGTAGACTTGTGTAAGATGTCAACATTTTTGTGATGTGTTAGAACTTACGATGGAGTTGATGAGGCAAGGGGCAATGCTGACTGTCTTGAGTGCACTTTTAACTGCATTGGCTTGGCCAGCTGCATTGCTTTCAGCTACTGATTTCATAGACAGCATGTGGACGATTGCTATTGACAGGTAAAATTTAATCACTTCGTTCTAAGTGAAATATAACTTTTGCAAAGTCAAGGAAAATATATTTTCCTTTGTTATTGTTTCAAAAGGTGCTTCTTCTGTTTATTTCCTCTCAATCTCACATGTATGACAAAACTATAGTTTTTATGAGTTTCAATGGTACAGTGTTATTATGTAGATGGTAGCAGGAAGATTTATAAATGCTTATTCAAGGACTGACTGGATGCTTGGAGTTGCTTTTCGTGCCAGGTACGTGAAAATGTAGTGATCGAATTTGTGTTGGGTTGTACATTCTTCCAATTGGTTCACAGTACATAACGACAATTCTTGTAGGAACTCGGTTCAAAACAATTTTTTTTGGAATGGCTTGAAGTTGTATTTATGTATCTCTACAAATCTTATAGATCAGTATGACCGCGAATTTATAGTAAACGATATTTAGATCAATTTTTTTTGTAAAATACGGGGCACTCTGATGCTGCAATAGTAAATGATATTTCATATTTTCATTGATAATGTTTCATGACTTTCATCTATTGAACTACCCAAAACCTTATCATGACTTCGAATTTATAGTTTGCATTAGACCTTTTATGTATGATCGCGACGCACCATCTCAACTAATCCAAACAGAGAAAGGTTGAACTTACATCACATGACAGTTGCCACAATTGTTTCTATTCCTAATTAAGTGCATGCTTAGGTGATTTGAATAGATTTTTCTATTAACATATTTTTCAAAAAAATAGGACTACTTGTACACTCTTAGGACTATAAGTAAACTCGTCTCTGATATCAATATTTTTGTTATGCGTTAGGACTTGCGATGGAGTTGATGAGGCAAGGGGCAATGCTAACTGTCTTCAGTGCACTTTTAACTGCACTGGCTTAGCCAGCTGCATTGCCATTCATCAATTACTGCACTTTGGCCTATAGTGGAACAACAAACAACAAGGCCATTCGTCAATTATTGCACTTTGTTGTGTATGATGTGAGTGATGATGATGATGTTAGGAGGACTGCTTTGAAGTTGTGTGGCTTTTCTAGAGAAGCAAAAACATTGCACCTTGGTTTTGTCTGCAATTTAGAAACTTCAAGTATTTATTCACTGTGATATAACTTGTCTGTATTTAAGTGCTACTTTAAAATGATGCATTGATATACACCTCATGCTTAGTAACTACAAAAATAGTACACATGTTTATATACTAACAGCTTTACTAATCATGAAATTGAAATCGCATGAAATAAGTAATTGTGATATTATTTAGTTGGAGTTTGATGCTTGTGATTGCTTTCTTGAATGTGAAGCCTGTGTAGTTTTTGGAGTGAGTTTCCTTTCTCAGGAATCACTTTAGCTGAATATTTTAGAGATATGGGTTATAATGTCAGTATGATGGCAGATTCAACATCTAGATGGGGAGAAACATTACGAGAAATCTCAGGACGATTGGTGAGAACTTCAATTATCCAGCGGCGGTTGTTCATCGGTTTCTTTTAGATATAATTTATTTCTTCTTCATTTTGGAGATTTAGTTTCTGATGTTGGATTTTCTTTTAAACTAGCAAAATTTTACGAGGTTTTTTGTTTGAAAAGAAGACTTCAATCTATAATCTGATCCATCGCTACTGACTCACAAATTTGATATTTATGGATATACACATACAATTTTTTCTGTGAAACCTTAGCCTTTTATATGGTTCATCGCTACTGACTCACAAATTTGATATTTATGGATCAGAATTTTGGCAGGTTGCAAAAGAAAGAGAGGATGATGAGGAAATTGAAGCTAAGGCTATTGAAAAGGTTTTGGTTGATAAATCAAATTTAGATAGTTATGTTGGCAAGTTTGTCTTCCATGCAGAGCGCATCTATGATCAGACACCTACTGGGGTTGTTATGTGTCTTGCCTGGACTACAATGGGTGGTTCCACTCTGTATATAGAGACTACATATGTTGACGAAGGGGATGGAAAAGGAGCAATACATGTCACTGGTCAATTAGGAGATGTGATGAAAGAAAGTGCTCAAATAGCTCACACTATTTCCAGAGCTGTACTACATAAGAAAGAACCAGAAAACCATTTCTTTGTGAATTCAAAGTTACACCTCCATGTTCTTGCAGGGGCTACACCAAAGGATGGACCAAGTGTTGGTTGTACAATGGCCACTTCTCTGTTGTCCCTTTCCTTGAAGAAGTCTGTGAAGAAGGGTCTAGCAATGACCGAGGAAGTGACACTTACAGGGGAGATTCTCCCCATCGGTGGGGTATGTTGAGGAGATTGAAATATTTTTGTTCGAATTTTTTGGATACAGAAACTTTGCATCTTAAGCTCTGGTTTTCAAGCTGTGGAATTTCTTTTTAGATTTATTTCTGACAGCACAAAGGGCACATTTTTTACATGAGTTGACTACTGCTTTCAGTATCTACTATCTACACTCAGCAACCAATAATATTTAGAATATATGGCAATTTTCAAGTCCAACAAGCTGATTATTTATCTATAGCATAAGTATTTTTTGCCATGAGTTTTTGCAAATTTTGTGTCTGAAACTGTTTGTTGATGCTATGAAATTTGCAGGTTAAAGAGAAAACCATTGCTGCAAGAAAGAGTGATGTTAAGACTATAATATTTCCTTCAGTAAACAGGAGAGATTTTGATGACCTAGCACATAATGTAAAAGAAGGTCATGATGTGCATTTTGTTGTTGACTACTTGCAGATCTTTGATTTGGCTTTTGGTGATGAGAAGTCTCATAATACAGAGAACTAAATCACTAATGTTCGGTAGGATTTTGAGATGAAACCTGATTCTTTATTAAAGTGGGAACCGGCCTGAGTTTTATAGTTTGTACTATATCGATTTATTAGTGCCGAATTTTTTTGGAGTTTTTATTCATCTAGCCCTGTGTTCAGGAGGGTGAAGTATACTTCCTCTTAGAATTGTGTTAAGTCTAACACAATCTCACATTTAGAATAGAAATTCTTACGTAGGCATGGTGGCATACAATTAGATTGGATGAGAAAAAAGCATTGTTTAAAGAGAATGTTTTAACTGACTTTTCACATGTTTAGAGTAAGTTTTCTAATACTGAATCAAATGCCTATGGTGAGCAGTGTCTATCCCAAAATTTATCATCATTGAATTCAACATGTCTGCAATCACTTGAGATATTAACATGCTTTTCTGAAAGTATTCAGGAATTGGTGGCAGCGATATTACAAGGTTGTGGGTTTAGTTGTTCTGCTTACTTTTCTTCTAGGATTATCAACATATGGTATATTCTTAATTTGGAAAAAAAGACAGCAAAGTGAGCATTCATACAAGCCTGTTAATGTGGCTATTTTTGAGCAAGAACTCCAGCCATTATGAGCTAAGTTAATGATACTGCTGCTTCATATTATGCATCGTTAGTCTCGATAGCATATTCAGTTGCTATCAAAAGCAGGTTGCTATCAAAGGCTGTTAAACCTGCTCAAAGTGGAAATGCCCACCATGCTCATCGTAAAGTTAAGTGAGGTCATCCAGACTAATATATAACATGAAGTTGGCTCCTATTTTTTTTAGACAAGTTTAGGTATGCTTGTCACTTTCACATTTAACTTCTTTGACTCTTGATTGCATTAATGTATTGCGAGTTTTTGAAAAAGTGTTGTATGAGTTTTACCGAAACGACTCTAAAAAGGTTAATTTAGTATAGTTGGAAATTATATGTTTTTGGAAATATATGTTTTTGGTACTTTGTAAATGAAAGTATGGTTGGAAATTATTGTGTTCGATTTGCTACAGCTTTTATATCGACACCGATGGAGATTTGCATTGATTCTTATTGGACTGATAGAATAATTCAAAGCTACTGCAGCAGGGTATTCATGGCAATTGCAACCATGGCTACTGCGAAGTATTATACGCGAAGCCATGGAGGTTTGCTCTAAACCATGGCTACTGCATTGATTCTTATGGAGGTTTGCTCTAATCTATATTCTCATCCTCCTTGTATTATACGCGAAGTATTTGCCGATGAGCCACAATATTCATCAACTTTTGTTGGGAAAATAGTTATTTATAATTTCTATTTAAATATTTCAAAAAACCAACAACATTCAAATTTTTATGAATTCCAGAAAATTCTTGTGTCATTGCTGATTTATTAAAAATTTGTTCGCCGCAGGATACTGGTAACCTCGGTACATTGCTCAGATCAGCTGTGGCCTTTAGATGGGTAAGCTATTATCCTCTATTCCTATGTTCTTGCTATATTCTGATCCTGTTGTTATGTACATCATCATTTTCCTATGTTTAAGTTTTACCAGCTTCAGTGTATTGTAACATATCTTTTCATCGATGAGTAGCTGAATCTATACTTTCTCACCAATCGTTCTTACTTGCTGAATAAACTAGCTTTAACTTGTTGTTGATACTAAATTAATTCCCATTGTTAACAGGATGGTGTTTTTCTGCTTCCTGGATGCTGTGATCCATTCAATGAGAAAGCGCTTCGAGCTAGCCATGGCGCCTCCTTTCAGCTCCCTATAGGAATAAGGAATGACTATCATTTGATGAAATGAACTCATTGTACATATAATCTAACATTTTGTAAATTAACAGATGCTCTCAGTGCTTCTTGCCACAGTAGGAGCTGCTATGTCATTGAAAAAATTTGAGAATTTATTTGATAACAATCATCAAAGATTAGGTCTAGCACTTTATGGTGCCTTACTGCTGCAAGCTTTCATTGGATTTTTCAGCGCTCACATGAGAAAGAAAGTGAGGAGTTATTGGTACTTAGTACATTGGAAATTAGGAACAATAGTGTCCCTTATTGGGACTATCAATGTTTACACATAATTAATAGCAAAACATTAAAAAACACAATGTTTTGGAGTATATAAATTCTACATTTGTAAATAATTTATATATAAATTCTCTCTACGGGTATTGATTCTATTTTTTATAAATAATTTCAAGTAAAAAATACTATTTATATGCGGTGAAAAAATTATAAACTCTATATTTATATTTTTTATTTTAAAATATTTATACACGGGGAAAATTGTTGTTCTACTTACATTTCATTTTCTACATGTATATTTTTGAAAAATAATAAATTCTTTTGATGGAATTACGGGGAAAATGAAGTCATTGATAATATAGAAAAGTGAAAAATTTAAATATTTTAGATTGAATTTTATTTGTATATATGGAAAAAAAAGTGTTTGGATTAACCAAATACTTTTATAATTAAGAATGGATTTTTTATTCATCAATATATTTTTATAAATGATTGCATAAATATTTTTATAAAAAATACCAACCGGTGTGTGTCTGCGGGTATTGTGCGTGTATTAATTCTATATTTTTTTAAAATATAAATTATATTTTTTATACTTACTAATTTTTATTAATCCTATTTTTTGACAAATTTTTAAATATAGACAAATGCGCATCACCGACGGGTACCCGTGCGAAGGCACAGATCTCCCGTTAGTTATATATAAAAATTAAATAATATGATGGGATCGGAGAATCCGTGGGACGGATGATACTTCCTCAATGGTTGTCCTGAAGTGTTATTGAGAGAACTTTTCTCTCCATCGTCCTTGTTTCCGTAGAGGAAAAAAATTTCGACTTCAGATCCCCGAATAAGAAAATCCCCCCAAAAATCCTTATTAACATATGCAAATTCACATCCCTATTTGAATCTATACTAAACTCCCTGTATTTCCTTCTTCAAAATTTTGTTCTGCATGTTATTATAGTATTAGGCTGCAGTGTAGTTTTTGATTTATTTTGTGCTTTAACTATTGTGGGAGATGAACTTTTTTCTATGTTGTTATATTTTAGGCACGTCTTGTGCTTAATTTAGTTAATGATATCATGCATATATCTAAATTAATGATCAAATTCATATAATAAATGTGCAAATCTAAGTCATATGATCTCCATGACCCAAATTTATCACTGGATCATATAACTACACAACATAAGGGTGTATGTAATCCCATGTGGCTCACCACATTCTACATCCCAAATAAGAAAAGTGTCTACACTTTTTTATTTTGACAAATATATGCTCATTTAATGTATCACTTTTTTAGAAAACAAACTAGTAAGATGCCCGTGCTCCCGCACGGGTAAAATTATTTGATACAACATTAAATATGTTTAAATGTAAATTTGAACGTTATAAAATGTATTTATATATGTATTTAAATTTAAAATTAGTTATTAATTTTAAAATGAACAATGATTATATAAATACGATTGTAATTAAATACAAAGAGAAAAAAGAACTTGTAAAATAAAATAAAAAATTAATATTTGATAATAAGGATTTATCTTTCAAATTAAAGTAATAATTGATTAAAATAAAATATGTATTGTTTTTTTAGTGACCCGTGAAATATAAAGTTTATTTGATAGATATTAAAATATATTTATATACATATGTAAATTTGAAGTGAGTTATTTAATTATAAATCGAAAAATAATTATACAATCTCAATTGTATTAAAATCATGCAAAAAGAATGAAAAAAAATTCATAAGATGAAAAAAAGACAAAAAAGGAAATTTTGATGCGATAATGACCCGTGAGGTAAAAAAGTTATTTGATGCGATTTAAAATGTATTTAGATACAAATGCAAAATTTAAAATAATATACTTAATTGTAAAATGAAAAATAATCATATAAATTAACAATTAATCATATAATTTAAAATGAACAATAAAAAAGAATCATGAGATGAAGAAAGAAAAAAATTAACATTTAATTTTGTCTCTCAAATTAATGGTAGATTAAAATAAAATAGATATTGTGTTGATAGTGACCCGTAAGATAAATAAATTTTTAATTTTATTAAAATAAAAAATATATATATTTTTGGTATTTTTAGTGATAATAATTAAATAGAGAAAAAAATTAAAATGAAAGTGAGAAAGTGTGGGAAAAAAATGTGAGAGAGATTTGAAATTTGAATGAAGAGAGAGAGTGAGTGTATGTAATATTTAATTGTGATTTTATTAGTAGAGATTGATAAATGAATGTCACTTGTCATGATATAATAGGAGTTGAGAATGAAAAAAAGTAAACATTAGTTGATTACTAAAATGTCCTTTTGTTAGTGTAAATAATTTGTGATGAAAGGTCAATTTTGAGAGTTCATGCAATTGAATTATAATAGATAGATAGTAGATGTTAATTAGATATTGAGTTTTGCTAGAAGCAACAAAAAAAAGAGTAACGACTTAACAGCCAAGGAATAAAATTCAAATTCAAAATAATAGATGCAAAAAAGTGAAGTAACAACTATATGTTGAAGAAATTGGAAGAACTATATTTTCTCTCCATCATGAGAGTTTTACATCTTTCTTTGGTCACCATTCAAGAGATTACACAAGTATTCTTTCTCTTTGGTTTCTGCCACAAAGTAAACATACACCAAGTCTTTTCTAGAGGACCCTGGCTTTTTAACATTCACACTTTGATTCTAGAGGGCCACCTTGGCTTTCTTAACCAATATCTCGATCCGCATTTACGCGCCATAGAGCATACAATTCACATACTCTTGAACCAGTGCATGTTTGAAAGTGCAACATTTAGACTTTCATTGGAGTAAAAGAAAGCGAATAAGAAATACTTTTCGAAATCTAAGTTCTTTTATTTCATATCACTTTTTTTCAATCCTGAGTTCAGTTACAGAGAACACTTTTCTAGGCTAGATCTTACGAGGAAACGCTTGAACCAGTGCGCCGAGAGTTTTGGGATTCTTTTCAAGTCGTTTTCGTAATCTACAAAGACGAGGCCAAATCGCAAGCTGAAGCCAGATTCCCATTCATGGTTATCCAACAATGACCATGCAAAATATCCTCTTACATTCACACCATCCCTGTTATTCATAGAGGTCAGGCATTCGAGTCAACGAAGGGTCTGAAAACATACTTTGGAATCAAACTATTTTGCATCGATACGTATAGGGGCTTAAATACTCTTATGATCAAGCATTACTTACCTGATTGCACTTTGAACATAATAAAGATGACGATAATAGTAATCAATTCTGTAAGTATCCAAGAGCGCCTCTTCAAGTGTTAGTGTTGGATCGTTGAACTCATCACGACCTATCAATTAATATTCTCAAATTTTCATCAGTTTTATTAATATCATAATATTATGCACATACATCTTAGAAAGTAAGAAGTATTACCATTTTCCGTAATGTAAATTAACGGATTGTTGTACTTATTCTTGACGTAAATCATCAATTGTCCAAATCCGCGTGGATAAATGCATAACCAACTCGATGCAGACTGCATAAAATTATAAACTAAGTTATCTTTAGATTATAGAAATAATCTTCTGGAACACAAAATCTACAAATGAAAAGCATTGATATGTAAGTTATAGCGGCTAACGAAATGACGGCATACATACCATTGGACCGAGGGGCTTGCCATTTTTTTCAACTGTCATTGAAAAATAATAAACCACACTTAGACATAAAAATGTATAAATTTTCTTTCAATTATGTTAAGCAATTTGGTAGAACTGAATTAACTTGATAATTACATGTAGCATTAATAAGAGAATCAGTTTGTATGGCCGGTTGCAAAGCATTGTGCACGTGAGGTGCGTTAGCAGCATAAGAGGATGAGTAATAGTTTAGGCCTAGAAAATCGAAGGACCCCTTAAGTTGCTCTGATTCTTCTTTGGTGAACTTCGGTAGCCTATTTCCCACCAAAGATCGCATGCTTTTTGGATAGTTGCCATGTGTAATTGGATCCATAAACCTACAACAAAATGCCAAATGCAGATGCAATCAATCTAATTCAGAAACAAGCGGCGTATTATTGCATTCGAATTCAGAAAATCATGCATAACTATATTTCATTTAATCTCAAAACATGGAGAGTGAAGTGAGGCCACAGAAATTTTACATTCATCTGATAGTGTTGAGCTACGAATAGATGAGTTTAATCTTTACCATCCAAACATGAAATCAAGGCCTCGTTTTGCAGCATCAATATCTTCTTTCGCTTTAGAGGCCGGCTCATACCAGTGTGAGAGTAACGTAATCCCTATCACACCGCTTTGAATTGGCTGCATTTTGTTACTATAAGTTCACACTTAAAAACGAAGCATGATCTACCGAATGAAAGGAATTGAGTATAAAGATTCAGTGTTGAGTTTGAAGACCTGATACTTGGTCTTGTACAGTTTTGTAGCAGCAGAATGAGCAAGAAGTTGGTAGTGTGCAGTCAAATAGGGTTCAGTCCCTGAATCACCTCCTAAGCAATTCAGATTCAACCAATCTGAACATCGACCCGGTGCAAACTTTCCATAAGCATAAGCATTCATGCTCATGCTCCATGGTTCATTCAAAGTAATCCAATGTTTCACCCTATCACCAAATTCCTTGTAGCAAAGTTCAGCATAGTCTCTAAAATCATCTCTACAAAATAATTAATTCATTAGATTTAACGCAATTTTTCTCAATATTCAAAAATAAAGATGGAAAATTGGTGGCACTTACACAATTTGAGGGCTTAAAAATCCATCATACTCATCCTCTAAAGCTTGCGGAACGTCCCAATGGAAAAGCGTCACATATGGTTGCAAATCTGCATTATTCTCAATGATTATCTATAACTAACAACCAAATAGATACGAAAATAAGTAAATAAAAATTGGATAAATCTTAACTATTAACCAATAGTTCGTTGATGAGATTGTTGTAATATTTTATCCCCTCGCGGTTTACACCTCGACTAACCTTTCCTTCTGCAAATAATTAACACAAAATTTAGAATCGCTACTATAAATCATAAATCTACATTTGAGAATTATCAAAGAAAAATGACTTACTCGGTAGCACTCTAGACCAAGCAATCGAAAATCTATACGCATCCATATTCAAATCCTTTATTAGTCCAATATCTTCCTAAAGTAAATGGAACATTTTATTGTAACTCTATGTATAAATTACATTTGTAGATTATATAATTCTGCAAAACTACCATTCAAACCATACCTTATACCGATGATATGCGTCGTCAGCTACATCTCCGTTACCTCCATCTCTTATTTTTTCTACAAACATTTTCATTAAAAAAAAAAATCAACAATCTATACATATAATGTAACTAGAAAATTCAATTCATTAGTAAAATACCTGGATATTCATGAGTGAAAGTATCCCAAATACTTGGTCCTTTTCCATCTTCAAATGCTGCACCTTCATACTATAAAAAAAAATTCAAATTACACAAATTAATCACAAAAATTAAATTCCTAATAATGCACATTACTAGATAGATTGTTTCTTGTGCCTGAAATGCAGAAGAGGCTGTTCCAAACACAAAGTATGGTGGGAAACTGCTCCGATTGAAATCAGAAAAGTCGTGAAGGCCAAGACGAAGAGGTTGAAGAGAATCGATACGAGTAATGATGGATAATATATAGAGTAACATGAACAGTTTGAGATCAAATGGTGCCATTTTGATATTAAATTTGATTATTTAGAAAGTGAAATTGAATGCAAGTGATTATTGTTTCCTTTATGTAGAAGGAGGAAGTGAATTTTGTTACTAAAAATAATTAAATGAAATTAACGATTCGATTATTAAGGGAAGTTATAGTATTATTATGACTAGTTTCTTCATTGCCGTTTTTTTAGTTTAGATTAGAAGTGATGACAGTGATTGTTTCACGGGGATCTTTGTTTCAAGACTATGGTTTCTAATGAGTAGTTTTTTGTTTAAAAAAATTATCAAAAAAAAAAAAAAACAATGTTTGTTTTTATAAAAATCAAATTACCTACATTATACGTACTTTTGAATTTTTTACCCAATTACTTTATTTTTTCGAAGAAAAAATCACAAAATAACTCAATTTTTAATTAATTTTCCAAAGTACCCCATTTTAGGGGAGTCATAGACGGCTAGCGTCATATGAATTTGTCAATCTAATTGACGATAGAGTGTTAAAATTTGAATGTTGTCGCCAATTCATTTGAAGATATGGTGCAATATGTAATTTTTTAACATAAATAAATAACATTGATATTTAATTAAAAATAATATTATATAAATTAATGATAACGATCGGGTTGGTTATACCGACCACCAATTCCACATCCCCTAGCCACCCTCCACTATTACGGAAAACACATATAATAACATCCGCATTACTACGAATATTCAATCAACCGTTGTAATATGTGATATTTAGGCGCATGTATTTTTTTAATTTTATTTAACCACCTATAACCACAGTTGATTTAATACCCGAGGTGAAAAGTGACATATGGTCATGGGTTCAAATCTCAACACCGTCATTTTTGGTTATTTACTTATTTTTAAAAAAATGCTGACAGACCTTTCACCACGGATATTTAAATCTAACGTGGCTATAGGTGGCACCTTTTTTTTAAGATATATATGTAACGCTCTTAGTCCATTCACTTTTGCTCTAGACGTACTTAGACAAACTTCATCTTCTGCCTTCAAACTTCTTCCATTTACGAAACATTATTCATCTAATAAACCAAACTTGAAAACATCATTTCTTCCACAAACGAAACTCATAAACATTGCTTCCATTAACGTGTTGCATTTTGTTCTTGTTTAACGATTCTACAGGTAAAATGTTATTGTTTAACGATTCTATTTATTTATTTATTGTTGTTCGTATTGTTTTTGTTGTTGTTGTTGTTCTTGCTTTTGTTGTTATTGTTGTTGTTGTTGTTATTGTTCTTGTTGTTGCTCTTATTGTTCTTGTTGTTGCTCTTATTGTTGTTATTATTGTTGTTATTGCTCTTGATGTTCTTGTTGTTGTTTTTGTTGTTGTTATTGTTCTTGTTGTTCTTGTTGTTATTCTTATTTTTGTTCTTGTTGTTGTTATTGCTCTTGTTATTGTTCTTGTTGTTCTTGTTGTTATTCTTATTTTTGTTCTTGTTGTTGTTATTGCTCTTGTTGTTCTTGTTATTGTTCTTGTTGTTCTTCTTATTGTTTTTGTTGTTCTTTGTGTTCGTGTTGTTGTTATTTTTATTGTTGTTGTTGTTGTTGTTCTTCTTCTTATTATTATTATTATTATTATTATTGTTCTTATTATTCTTGTTAATCTTATTGTTCTTGATGTTGTTGTGTTAAAATATTTAATATTATATATTATGATGAAAGTTATAAATGTAGTCAGGCAAATATGTGGCAAAAAAAATGATGACAGACCTTTCACAATGGGTATTTAAAACAACTGTGATTATAGGTAGATCACTTTTTAGTTTTCTACCACGGGCACTGGACTGTGATTGTAAATACCCCACATACAACCATATGCTAGTTAACAACGGCTGGTCCTGCGTGATAATATATATTTTACAACTGTTGTTGTATGTGTTTTCCGTAGTAGTGCTCACTCGTTGCCATCGTTGTTAATTCACTCCAGGTGTTTGAGGAGTTGAGGTCTCAAGAACATCCCCAGCAGAATCTCAAAGAATTTCTTGCATTTATAAGAAGTCTTATGTGTTGAAACTAAGTTCGCGACCCATGCAAGAGTAGTTGGGATGTGATGAAGGGGTTATTGGTGTGTGCCCTATGTAACGCCCCAGTTTTGTTAGATTTATTTAATAGAGTAGATTTTATTGGTTTTGGTTTTATATTATTTTATTATTGACTTTTATTTGACAAAATGTTATTTTTCATCATTGTTTATGTTTTATCGCGTTTTGAGAGCGTTTGAGAGATATTTGAGCTGAGGGGTATTTTGGTCATTTGGGTAGTTAGATATTATAAATAGAAAATAGAAAGAAAAGAGAGAAAAATAGTAAAGAAGAGAAAAAGAGAAAGAGAAGAGAAAAAGAGAAAGAAGGAGAAGAAAGAAGAGAGAAGAGGAGAAAGAGGAAAAATCAAAGATTCGTCCGTTTCACTCGCGATTAATCGGGTAAGGGTGAGAAGTTTCGATTATATTTCGATTGTATATGTATATGTATGTTTTGTTTGAATGTTTGGGTGAAAAATATATGCATTTCTAATTGGGTGAAATTGGGAGTAATTTGTAGAAATCGATGTTTTCACGGATGAATTGATGAAATGTATGCCTAAACGTGTTCTAACATGTTGTTTTGGGTCATTGGGGGTAATACTATCATGTGGGTTGAAGATTTGGATCATTTTTAGGTCCCAAATGCGTTTTTGAGAAATTCTGGTTCGTCCAGATTCGCCAGGCGAGTTGCTGGCGAGTCCGTTTCGCCAGGTATTCGCCAGGCGAATTTGCCTGGGACAGCAAAAATAGTATTTTCGTATTTTAGCCATAACTTTTGAACCGTAAGTCCGTTTTGGTCCCCGTTCGAAGCGTTAGAAAGCTTATGAAATATTCTTTCTTATAAAATTGGGTTGGAGGGCAGTAGATGATTTATTTAGGTCGTGGTTTTAGAAAAGTGTTGGGTTGTCGGGTTTTTATCGCGTTAAACGCGTGCAGTCGGTGTTTTACCGTGCTATATGCTTTTAATATGTATCGTATGGATTGTGTGCCGCTATATGATGTGAATATATGTGATGAAATGTTGTGCATGATTGATACACATTGGTGATGGATGTATGATATTTGAAGGGTGTTATTTTGTCGACTTTTGTCGTTGTAAGCGTGCGTAATTGAGGTGTTCATGCAATGTGCTTTTGATATGGATATCGTATGACTTGTATGACGTTATATGATGTGAATGCATGTGATGACATCTTGTGGTGATGAATTATGGCCGAAAGGCAAGAAATTGCAATGTGTGTATTTAATGGTATATGCATGACTATATTGTGAAATATGTGTGCATTGCATGAGTGTATGTGGTCATTTTGTATGAGAAACATCATGACATGCATTCATGTGTCGCGATTCCGTGGAGAATCGGGTGTAATATCACGTCCCTGTTGGGTGTGAGTGATTGATTACACAAATGATCATTGAGGATCCTCTGAACATTGCGTAGTCAATGGGTGTAATCGTTGCGATGAGTTACACTTGATTCCGTGGGAATCTTCAGAATGATTGTGTGCCCTTGTGGGGTTTGAGCAATCGGATTGTGTCTGTGTGAACAATCCAGAAACATTGGATGCCATGATGGTATGAGCGATGGGGAAATATCGTAGGCCCGACAGGGAGGATATTTCCATTGAGTTCTTCAATTGAGCTCGGGTGATGAGTCGGTACCGCATATGCATTGCATAGAGTCGTTGTGTCGGTCTCTGTGCATTTGCATAAATCATGAATGGATTAATTATGTGTGAGCTTGTGATAGCTTTGGTGAATTATTATGCATAGGTGATAAATGCATTGGTTGTGAATAATATGTTTTGTGTATAAACATATGATATGTGATGTCGTGGTGTGTTTTCATAGGGCATAACTGTGATATGCTATGTGGTTGGATTGTTAGGAATATGTTATGTATTGGTGACATGCTATATGTGTTAGTATGTGATGTATGTGGTGAGAAATATTATATATGTGAATTTATTTGTGTTGTGGCATATTATTATGCAATCTTGTTATAGTTGTTATTTCTCACCCTTCTGCTGGAATATGCTTTTTATGGCATAGCGCAGATTGTCAGCTTTAGAGGCGTGGAGGCAAGTGGAAGAGTTGGATCTTCGTCTTTGCTTAAGTCTTGGTGTCTGCTCTGATACGTAGCACGGGAGTCGGGGAAACGATTATGTTATATATGTATATAATTGTCGAATATATTTGGTATTACCTTTATATGGAAAAGTTTCCCAATTGAGGGTAATCTATTTTATGCTATGTATCAAATTTATGAGCAGGGATGATGTTTTGTTTATTTAAAATGTGACATCCTTGTTTCTGTCGGAAAAATAAATTTTTAGTTACTCTGATATTGTTTATGTATTATTTATTCGCGATGGGAATTGGGGTGTTACATTAGTGGTATCAGAGCAGGTCGGTCCGTCCGGCCAGGTTGTTGAGTCAGTAAGTGTGACAGTTGAATATTGTCGTCGTTGTTTGCCCCTTAGTACGTGATATGTGTGGAAGCACTGTCAGTACTTTCTGGTTTTCTAATCCTTTGTCTGTAGGATTTAGAATGAGATAAGTGGGGGAGAAGCTGGTACTTCTCCAAGTTGCTTCAGGTGTGGAACGTTGGCTCAGTGTGATGTGTATTGCAAGATCGTAAGTGCTCTTTGGACAGTGTAGTTTCCGGTTCTGGAGGGAATGCGGAGGTAAGGTTTATGTCAACTAAGGATTTGTGCCTTAGGTAGTTTTGTGCACAGGATGTAAGGAATGCTATTATAGTTTGGTAAAGACGGTTTATGCCCCATCATGATTGTCGGCTGTCTATTGACAAATTGAGGAACTGATCACCCTTAATCTCTTGTTGATAGCAGACGGGAATTATGTTGGATGGGATAGATGTGTTTTTCCGGCCTTGATAGTGTGTGTAATGAATTGTTTGGAATTTGAAAATGTGTTGGTTTGGAAAAGTTGGATTTTGAGGTGTGGAAACCATGGAAGTGCAGCAGAAAATTCTGGTTCTGGTGCGATTCGCCAGGCGAATTGGGAATTCGCCAGGCGGATTAAGTCTCGCCACTCGTTCGCCAGGCGAAGTGCTGGCGAAGGGTGATTCGCCAGGCGGAATCGTAAGTCGCCAGGCGAATTTGGAATGACAGAAATGGGGTAGCTTCTGTAACTCTTAGGATTTTTCCACATTTGTGATTCGCCAATAGTTCGCCAGGCGAGGTGCTGGCGAAGGGAGATTCGCCAGGCGAAATCGGAAGTCGCCAGGCGAAAACGGAAAGACAAAAATTTGTTAGCTACTGGAAGTTTGAGTTTTCAGACAAATCAGGATTCGCCGCTTGTTCTCCAGGCGAAGGGCTGGTGAAGAGGTATTCGCCAGGCGAAATCTTTACTCGCCAGGCGAATCTGGCTGTTTTCCAATAATTGACTTTCCTTCAAGAATTCATATCTTTTGACTCGGGTGTCCGATTTAAGCGTTCTTTATATCGATATGAAGCTATGAAAGTGTTCTATGCTGTGGAAAGTGAAATTATTGTTTATGAGATGGATTGAAGGTTTTGGTATATTGGTCAAGTTGGAATGTAACTGAGGGAGAATGATTGAGTATCGTTAATGGTTGTTCTCAGAGAGTAGAGTGTGAACTCAAATTTGACGAAGGTGGAGATGTGAGGTTTGGAATCTGCTAAGTAAGTAGAAAAACTCGTAGGCGATGAAACCAAGGTGTTTGTTATATTTGTGATAATAGTGTTCTGGAAATTGGCAGGAAGTCACAGTGATGGACCGTCAGTTGTGCATGGTTTTCGGATGTGTTTTTGAATGGAACATTAAGGTGTTGTCTTAGAGAGCTCCAGCTTTGTTAGTAACAAAAAGGGAATGATGATTGAATGGAATAACAAGTATGATGCGTATGATGGTATTGGTATTGAGACTATGGAAAGCGGAACTTAGAGTTCTTGAGAGGTTTGGAGTTTTTAGAATTTTAGAGCATTAATGGAAATTTTGAGAAAACCTTAAGTGTGGATGTAGTATTTGGGAGTTCCTTTGGGATGGTTGTTGCTACATGTTGGAATTTATGGAATTTGGGCTGTTAAGCGAAGAAATTATGTATGGATTACGGACAGTTTTATAAGGTAATGATTGAGGACAAGTGTCCACTTTCATGAAAAGATAACTGGAATGGTTTGGTTGAGTTTGAGTGGAATCACAATTATTTGGAATGTTTAATAAGAATGGTGAATTGTATGAGTTGAGGCTTTGACTAATTTTATGTGACTGGTTATGTTTGTTATCATCGGAATAGACTGGTAATTACTCGGTTAAGCTTGTGTGTGAGTAGCCAGCTGCCCAGTGCAAGGTTTTGCAAAAGCTTTAAGAATTTATATCTTTTGGAATTTGGTTGGACATTACAACGTGCAGTGATGTTGTTCGGTGATAGTAATGCGTCCGTAATGTTTGTGGAGTATTTGAATCGTATCTTCCATATTTATTTGGATAAGTTCGTAATGGTTTTGATTGAGGATATTCGGATCTGTTATAAACTCAGAGGGAGAATAGGTAGAGTGTTTGAGAATTGGATTACAAGTGTTGAAAAGAGATGAAGTTTTATGCTAAGTTATTCAAGTGAGAATTTTGGTTGAAAAGGTTAGTTTTCTTGGATATGTTATTTCTGATGATGGTATTGTTATGGATCCATCGGAAGTAGATGTAGTTCTATATGAGAGGCTCCGAAGTCGGTTAAGGAGATTAGAAACTTTCGGGCTCAGTTAGTTGTTACAAAAGGCTATGGAAGACTTTGCTAAGTTTGTACTTCTGTTATCTCAGTTGACTTGCAAAGGGTGAGTCGTTTGTTTTGGATGTTCGTTGTGAGTAAGTTTTGGTGAGCGGATGTAGAAGTTGTCTACGGTTCTAGTTTTGGTTCTGCGTGATCCTGATGAATCGTTGTGAGGTATTGTGATGTGTCTCTGAAGAGTGTAGTCAGGTGTTAATGCAAGAGAGTAAAGTCGTGGCTTATGCTTTATGACAATTGAGGATTTATAAAAGGATTTATACTCTTTTGGGTTTGGATTTGGTCGCGGTTGTATTGTGTTGGAATAATTGGAGGTATTATCTTTATGGTTCTAGATTCGAAGTGTTTAGTAATCACAAGGATATGGAGTACTGGTTTGGTCTGAAGGAATAGAGGGTGAGACAGCGAGGATGGTTAAAATTCGTGACGAGTTATAAATTTGGCTCAGATTATCCTATTGGTAAAGTTAATGTCGTGCGTGATGAGTTAAGTTGGAAGATTTTATACATGGTAGTTTTGATGGTTGCAAGTAATCAGAGTGCGCAGCGGAAGCGTGAGGTGGCACATTTTGTATTTACGTGTGGGACTTGTAAGAGTTCATAGGTTGAACATTGAGAACATGTAGGAATGGTGAGACTATTGGACGTTTCAGAATGGAAGTGTTAGGTGGAAGGTTTGAATATTATTCATGGGCTACTATGTAAATGGATGTTTTGATTGTATATTCGATTGGTGAATCGTAGCATTGTTGTAGTATGGTTGTGTGACAAGGATGTTGGTGTTCTGGTTATGTTGATGTTGTTGAGACCTTGTGGTGTCGTGGAACTTTATGTTATTGTTTGTGTTGTGCCTCGTTTCCATGGTGATGGTTCGAGTGTGTGTAGCTAATTCCTGTGTGGGGAATTAGGGGAGTGTTACCTAGGGTAGGGTAACGATCTTGTTGTGTTTCAGTTCTAGAGTGAACCTGTGTGTTGGTATCTTGGCTTTTCTTTGAGTCGTGAGTTTGTCGTCAAGTGCATGGTATGGGCTTTGCATCTTGTCGTTGTAGTTGTCGTCGTTGTCGTGTCGTTGTGGTAGTTAGCAAGGTGGTTTGTCAATTGTGTTATTCGTGGTGTGCCTTTTATTGGCATGTTGGTTTGTTAGTCGGATGCGAGAGTCGTATCCGGAGTTGTTCGTATCAGTTAGATTTTCGAGGAAGAAAATGTCTAAGTGGGGGAGAATTGTAACGCCCCAGTTTTGTTAGATTTATTTAATAGAGTAGATTTTATTGGTTTTGGTTTTATATTATTTTATTATTGACTTTTATTTGACAAAATGTTATTTTTCATCATTGTTTATGTTTTATCGCATTTTGAGAGCGTTTGAGAGATATTTGAGCTGAGGGGTATTTTGGTCATTTGGGTAGTTAGATATTATAAATAGAAAATAGAAAGAAAAGAGAGAAAAATAGTAAAGAAGAGAAAAAGAGAAAGAGAAGAGAAAAAGAGAAAGAAGGAGAAGAAAGAAGAGAGAAGAGGAAAAAGAGGAAAAATCAAAGATTCGTCCGTTTCACTCGCGATTAATCGGGTAAGGGTGAGAAGTTTCGATTATATTTCGATTGTATATGTATATGTATGTTTTGTTTGAATGTTTGGGTGAAAAATATATGTTTTTCTAATTGGGTGAAATTGGGAGTAATTTGTAGAAATCGATGTTTTCACGGATGAATTGATGAAATGTATGCCTAAACGTGTTCTAACATGTTGTTTTGGGTCATTGGGGGTAATACTATCATGTGGGTTGAAGATTTGGATCATTTTTAGGTCCCAAATGCGTTTTTGAGAAATTCTGGTTCGTCCAGATTCGCCAGGCGAGTTGCTGGCGAGTCCGTTTCGCTAGGTATTCGCCAGGCGAATTTGCCTGGGACAGCAAAAACAGTATTTTCGTATTTTAGCCATAACTTTTGAACCGTAAGTCCGTTTTGGTCCCCGTTCGAAGCGTTAGAAAGCTTATGAAATATTCTTTCTTATAAAATTGGGTTGGAGGGCAGTAGATGATTTATTTAGGTCGTGGTTTTAGAAAAGTGTTGGGTTGTCGGGTTTTTATCGCGTTAAACGCGTGCGGTCGGTGTTTTACCGTGCTATATGCTTTTAATATGTATCGTATGGCTTGTGTGCTGCTATATGATGTGAATATATGTGATGAAATGTTGTGCATGATTGATACGCATTGGTGATGGATGTATGATATTTGAATGGTGTTGTTTTGTCGACTTTTGTCGTTGTAAGCGTGCGTAATTGAGGTGTTCATGCAATGTGCTTTTGATATGGATATCGTATGACTTGTATGACGTTATATGATGTGAATGCATGTGATGACATCTTGTGGTGATGAATTATGGCCGAAAGGCAAGAAATTGCAATGTGTGTATTTAATGGTATATGCATGACTATATTGTGAAATATGTGTGCATTGCATGAGTGTATGTGGTCATTTTGTATGAGAAACATCATGACATGCATTCATGTGTTGCGATTCCGTGGAGAATCGGGTGTAATATCACGTCCCTGTTGGGTGTGAGTGATTGATTACACAAATGATCATTGAGGATCCTCTGAACATTGCGTAGTCAATGGGTGTAATCGTTGCGATGAGTTACACTTGATTCCGTGGGAATCTTCAGAATGATTGTGTGCCCTTGTGGGGTTTGAGCAATCGGATTGTGTCTGCGTGAACAATCTAGAAACATTGGATGCCATGATGGTATGAGCGATGGGGAAATATCGTAGGCCCGGCAGGGAGGATATTTCCATTGAGTTCTTCAATTGAGCTCGGGTGATGAGTCGGTACCGCATATGCATTGCATAGAGTCGTTGTGTCGGTCTCTGTGCATTTGCATAAATCATGAATGGATTGATTATGTGTGAGCTTGTGATAGCTTTGGTGAATTATTATGCATAGGTGATAAATGCATTGGTTGTGAATAATATGTTTTGTGTATAAACATATGATATGTGATGTCGTGGTGTGTTTTCATAGGGCATAACTGTGATATGCTATGTGGTTGGATTGTTAGGAATATGTTATGTATTGGTGACATGCTATATGTGTTAGTATGTGATGTATGTGATGAGAAATATTATATATGTGAATTTATTTGTGTTGTGGCATATTATTATGCAATCTTGTTATAGTTGTTATTTCTCACCCTTCTGCTGGAATATGCTTTTTATGGCATAGTGCAGATTGTCAGCTTTAGAGGCGTGGAGGCAAGTGGAAGAGTTGGATCTTCATCTTTGCTTAAGTCTTGGTGTCTTCTCTGATACGTAGCACGGGAGTCGGGGAAACAATTATGTTATATATGTATATAATTGTCGAATATATTTGGTATTACCTTTATATGGAAAAGTTTCCCAATTGAGGGTAATCTATTTTATGCTATGTATCAAATTTATTAGCAGGGATGATGTTTTGTTTATTTAAAATGTGACATCCTTGTTTCTGTCGGAAAAATAAATTTTTAGTTACTCTGATATTGTTTATGTATTATTTATTCGCGATGGGAATTGGGGTGTTACACCCTGGACGATTGAAAGATTCGTTGGCGAAAGGTTGAAATCATAGTGGTGTTTGAAAGCCATAAGGTTGTTGTGATGTTTGTGTGTGTCGGCTATGGTGTGATGTTTGAGCTTTTTGGCTATGGAAACATGTTTGGGCGTTATGGCTATTGTACGATGTTTGGGCGTTTTGGCTATATCTTGATGTTGTGCTGGGGGAATATGCATTTTGGGTGTCTTGATAATAGTCATTTTGTTGAAGATGGTATGGGGGGCGCTCTTGGTATTGTGGTTGGGTGTTTAGCATATTTGGATTGTGGGTTTGTGTGTTTGTGGGTTGGTAATTTTGTTAGGTAGGGGGTTGTGAGTAACAGGTTCGACAATTTCCTGGTGGGTTAGACGTTGAAGTTTCTTGTGTGTAGGTGGTTTGTCGTGGGTCGTATAGATACCTCTCTTTGGAGAAAAACCTGGTTTCAACCGATCTGTACCAAGCCATATATGTATTAGTTCGTATAGACGGGGTTTCCATCACTGGGTCACGTAAACCATTTACTGAGGTCAATCGGGGGATCTGGGATATTTTGATGCATTTCAAACTATAGTTTGACACGGTCACTGTGGTGCATCTCCACAGTGGTGAATCTGATGATCGACATGCATGCAGTCCAAACAGTTGCATCTTCCTCTCTGACTTCATGTAGGTGTTCCATGTTTAGATATAGACGCCAAATTAACTGTAGAAGAGAAAAATATTAGATCATAAAATGGGTGGTATTAAAAATATATTGATTCATTTAGTGACATTACATCTTCAGGTGTAAGGTGATCCAAGAGATTACGGTATTGAATAATACAAAGTCTAGGACATCTATTGTAAGTCATACCACGAGCCAACTGTCATACCCCAAATTTGTTCTACCTATTTCTTTTCCTTATACCAAGATTTTATGTTGTTTCATGATCTTTCTTTAGATGATCACTTGGCCTTTGGCCATTATATTCTAAGATTTAGATCATGATAATCTTGTGTGTGCTTATGGTGTGCAAGTCCTTGCTATGGTGATTTAATTTTAAATAGAGACAAAGGAAGGATGATTATTTCAAGTTCTAGGCTATGGTCATGTCTCAAGAGGATTTCAGGTCATGTTCCAAGGTCATTTTCTATTTTTCAAGTGGTTCAAATCATGGTTAAAGGATTTGTTTCAAGCAACATCTTGATTGGTTTCAAAGTTCTATTCACAAGCCATGATTTAAGTTGCTTCAAGATTGGTTTTAAGCCACAAGGTCATTCATTTTCAAGTCATGAGTGTATTAAGGTGTGATCCAAATTTTCTCGTTACAATTGCTAGAAGCCAAACCTTGAGTTAATTTATTGCAAATAATTCCAAGCAATTCCAAGCTATGGTTAGGCTTTATTTCATGTCATGAATGGGAAGCCAAGTTTTGTTTCAATTTGTTTCCAAATTTTCAAGCCACAATCAATATTTTTTAAGCCAAGACATGTTCAAATTGGTTTCAAGTGCCAAATTGTTGCAAGATTTAAAATTAAGGAGCCAAACTTCATTTGAAGGCAACAAGTAAGTCTAAAATATTCAAAAAAAAAAATCTCAAAAGTTCCATGTGAGTTTTACAAGAGACTGGAATTGGAAGTTTACAAGTCATTAGTTATAATTTGAAGTTAAAAGTTACAAAACTTAAACATTATTACAAGATGGTCACGAAGCCCATTTGGTTCTAAATCAATCTCAAAACCATTACACCATTTGAACTCAATATTAGAAAACAAGTGAATTGAATTGAAAAGTTACAAGACAAGTACAAAGTGATGGATTATATTTGAAGTTACATGTCCTATAAGATTCACAAAGTCTCCGTTTGATTTAGAAGTCACATTCTAATTTATCCTAAGTTCTTGCTAAAGCATCACGCTAATTCAACTTTACAAAATGTGAATCAAGGCAATTATAGGTACAAAGATTTCAGGTAACCTAACTTGTTCTAAAACCGAGTCACCGTGTCAATGGGAACTCAAATTCACAAGTTACATTATTGCTTGCAAGACAAGTACAAGCATTTCAAAGTGATTTATTACATTCAAAGTATTTGAAATTGCATGATGAATAAGGATTACAAGTCTAATTTCTACAACTTCTAAGCCTAAGAGATTACACAACATAAATGTTGTGCTTCATACAAGGCTTAAAATGTACAAAGTTTTACAATTCCTAAAGAGCTAGATTTCAAGAATTCATTCCAAAACTTCAAGGATCCAATTCGTGCCAAGCTTCATGCCATTCAATTATTAAGCTCACCATCAAGCTTTGCATCAAGTCTTCATCAATACAACCTCTTTATCCTTCTCACCAAGAATCTTCATGTCACACCAAACACCTCCATGCCTCAGCATGCCAAGGCCTCTCATCCAAATCCCCAAGCGCAATACACATGAAAGGAAAAGGGAACAAGGATGGTTAGTACAGTGTGGGAAGAATCATTGGGTACACAACACTAAACCACGACAAATTTCATATGCAATGCAGTAAACAAGTCAAATGCAGGCCATCCAAACAAATGATGTCAACTAAGTCAGTACATGGTACTAGCAGACATGAATTCTGGCACACATGAAATGGAAGGGCAATATGCACAATGTCAAAATTAAAGCTAATTTCAGCAACAACAAATAGCAGTCATAGCACCAATGCCACAAATGACATCATTTTCAATTCACAAGAGGTGCAAGTATTCTATAACAAGGCACAAATTTAAGTAGGGACCACATAAGTTTCAAGAAGGCAGAAGAGACAAAATCAAATCAAATTGCAGTAGAGCAAAATATCGTCACGCATAAACAATCCCATGAAATCAGGGGTTTGCAAAAAGGTTCCCTAACAGTTTGATGCTCAGAAGAATGCCACTTCACTGACTCACACGTTTCTTCCACCAAAATTCATACAAACCTCATTTTGTCACACGTATCAAACACCCTATATAATCTACACTGATCATTTCATACACACAGAGGAGACACCTGAAGAAAAACCGTAAAAAGCACTCACGGCAAGGAATTCCTAACCTCACTCATAGCTCATTTTCAGTGACCATTAGAGCTTCAAATCGAAGCTCTAACTTAAGGTTAGATCTTAACCTCATCAATATTCTACAAATGAGCAAACACTTAATAACACCACATAGAAGAAGTAGAAGAAGGAAAAAGAACTAGGAGAGCTCAAAGCTTTACCTTCACCGGAGATTGAACTCGGACTTGCTCCGATTTTGTGAGTATTTTCCTCTTTCGCGCTTTCTAAAACTTGATTCTTGTTCGCATTGCTTTTTTTTGCCTTGAATCCCTCTTTCAATTGCTTAATATTGGCTGTGTTTTGTAGATTTAGGGTTGCGATCGGCTTTCGATTTAGGGTTTTTGAGGAAGTTTTAGTGGAAACTGAGTCTGGATTTGGACTCAGTGGATTTTTTCGTGTAGGGTTAGAAGTGATTTGGGGTGTGTAGCCGGAGAGGAGTGGCACCGTCATCGCCAACCACCTCATTCTCCAGCGAAAGGATGTGTTTCTGGTGGGTTCCAGTTGCAGCGAATGAATTGTTCTTTTTCATAGTAGCCTTGTTTTGTTACTGATTTGTTGTGGCAGCACTTCTCATCTGTTCTTAGAACATCCACATCCATGCCATCCAACTTGGTGGTATAAATGGACCCCACATAATATAATATATTATTTTATATTTTTTAATTAATTAAACCACTCAATTACATTTTTTAAATATCCATACCACTCATTTAAAATTCTAAAATGGGTCAGACTAAATTTATATTATATTCCAAATTTATATTTTATATTAATATATAAATATATAATTTAAACAAATTTATTTAATTATATCAAAATGTATTAAAAAGAAAACAATACATATTTAAAATAAATAAAAATATCCAAAAATAAATAGAGCTGTTAGAAAAATTAAACCGTTAGAAAAATTGAGATGTTTGAAAATAGAGCCGTTTGAAAAATTCTACAAGTAAATATAATTGTCATATTTATTAGCATTATAGTTATTATTAATATTAATTTTTTATTATATATTTGGATTCAAAATTGCTTATGTGGTATAATACCACGGTGCCCTGCAAAGCCACTTTTACAAAAATAATGCAACTTATTTTTTGAATTTACTGACTCATTTGTATTGATATTGGTGTAATACCCACCGATGTGGGTGCTCTTAGTACTTTCATTGATCCCGCGCGTGTCCATGTATCCTTTACCATACATACACGCGTTGTTGGCTCTCAGATATGAGTCAATATTTGACTCTATGATGGATCAAGGGCCCAGATCTTGACGATAACTCAAGAGTTGACCAAGGGTACATGGTGTACCCTCCCTGAACTATGGGTCGTGACCCTTTGGGCCGGAGGAAATTTTGGACTCACAACCCCTTATTTGCTGACTAATATCCTGGCCCAACTAGTTTTTTTTTATACTTGTTTTTCTTTATCTTTTTATTTCCTTTTCCTTTTTTAATAAATAATTGTGTTATATTTTATTAAATAATGATTAAAAAATATAAAAAAAATGTTTAATTATTTATTTTAAATATTTTCATTTAATATTAATTAATTATTTTAATTAATTTTATTAAATGTTTATATTTAATTTAATTAATTTAATTGGTTTAACTAATTTCTTCATTTTATTAATTTTATAAAACATGATAAAAAACACAAAAATATTTAATTATTTATCTTGAATATTTTCATTTAATATTAATTAATTATTTTTCTTTTTAATTAAATTTTTATATTTAATTTAATTAATTAAATTTGCTTATTAATTCTAAGAAATCCAAAATACATATAATTGTGAAATTACTAATTAATTTTATTAAGTAGATATATCTAATTTGATTGATATTTTTGCCCTTTTGCTTAACTTATATTTATTTATGTGATGCTTAAACATTTTGCTCTTATGCATGATAACCATGCCTTAATTGTCTTTATATCACTCCTCATATGCTTGTTCAAACCAATTCTTTTCAAACTAATATTTTGATTTAAAATTAAGCCATTTTCAAATACCTTGTGTTCTGGACTAGACCAATGGCTAGAATTGGCTCAATCCGCCTTTGCTCCAGAGCGGCCCAAATCGCCTAAGTCCAATCCACAGAGGGGCAAAAGTGACCTTTCTGCCCCTCTAACCGGGCAAGGAATGCAGAGTTCCTCCCCGGTATCGATGCCCGTTACGCACGGCTTTCTCACTGCCTGAACAGCAAAGGACATATGCCCGGAACTGCGTTTATGCCCGACATAACGGCTAGTTTCGGGCACCCTGCCCGACATAACGGCTAGTTTGGACAGTTACCTATTTTTTGGGGAAAACGATTATTTCGCCCCGAAAATAGGACCGTTGGCCACGCGTTGGGGGCTCTATATAAACCCTCTCGCTTGAGAGGGTCAGGTATCCAATATTGACCCTAAGAATTCACTCTTGTACTTGCCCCTTTTTCTCTGACCTTTACTTACTTGAGCGTCGGAGTGCCTTGCAGGTACACCCCCTCTTCCTCTCCATACGACCAGCATCCCTGACGCACTTGGTGGCCTGATTCTACAGGATCTGATCCAGCCTTCACGATCAGTGGCGCCTTCTGTGGGAATCTTTGTTCTCCCTTTCTTTCTTTAACCGAAGATCAAAACAACTTCTGAACATCATCACGATCATGACCTCCCAAGATCGCACCCAGGATGCTCTTCATTCCACCATTCTCCCCGTCAACAAATCTGACGTTGACGACCAATCATCTCTTTTCCGAGATGCCCGTTTCCTTAGGGATGGAGCCACCGCTTCTCCTTCCCCAACTCCTGCTGATCGCCATAACGATCAACCGTCCCTCGACCTCCAGCCAGCGCCGACCCGGCTGTGGCAACCCTTCTGGAGGCCCTCAACAAAACCAACACCCTGATCCTGCAGCAAAACGAGAGGATCGGGGCACTGGAAGAGTCTCGCCGTCCAAGATCCCCTCCTACGCGGAGAAATCAGCGACGATCAAGAAGCCCACAGCCCCGGAGAGAAATCGACCGAAGACTGCGCCATGAGCAAGTTCCTCGCGTAGCCCGAAAACGCGACCAGATCTCCCCGCGTGACCAGCACGCTCATGACCACAAAAGGACTCGAAGGAACGAGGAGTCTCCGATCAAGTCCAAAAGACGGACACGTTCACCTTCCCCGCGAAGGAACCGCTCACCTTCTCCTCGAAGGGACCGCTCACCTTCTCCACGAAGGAACCGCCGACGCGAGCAGCCTGTCCGGTCACCATCATACACCAGTTCCAGCGACGACGACGAGCCTCGCGGCCTGTTGTCCTAGGAGATCCTGGCCACCCGCCTCCCGAAAGGCTTGGAGAAACCCCCGTCACTTGGGACATACGATGGGACCACTGACCCAGACGAGCACATCGAGAATATCGATGCCCTCTTAGACTACCGCGGCGTACGGGGCACCATCAAATGCAGACTGTTCCCGACCACGCTTTGGAAATTAGCAATGACATGGTATAAACAACTGCCCGAGGAGTCCATTACCTCGTGGAAGCAGCTCGGCAGGATGTTCTCGCGGCACTTCACAGCATCTCGCCGCCACCCCAAAACTGAGGTCTCCCTCGGAGCCATAATCCAGAGGAAAGACGAACCTCTCCGTGCATACATCGAGAGGTTCAACAAGGAAGCAGTGCAGGTCCCGACGACGAGCAAAATGAAGAAGTTCCTGCTCGAACAAGGGGTCCTCCCGGACTCCAATTTTGCTAAAGCCATCGGCCTCGCCCCACCGAGGAATTTAGACGCCCTCCTCCTCAAAGCCCAAACTCATATCGGTTCGACTCGTCGTTGACCACTATGCGCGTCTAGGTACAAGCGTCGCATATGATTAAAGTACAACCCCGCTCAGTAATGAGCCGGGTAGTTGCTCGACAGCGGTCCTCGATCGAGCATCGCCGTCGTCAAAGTACCATGATTGGCAGAACCCCAGCTCGCGATGGGACGTTCACGCCGCGAACTCAGGCCTCAAACGCGACCTAAGCTCCGCTCCCCAGCCAGGACATTCCCCGGCCGTTCGACCAGTTCCCCACACTGGCGAACACATCTACATCGAGCAATCCCCAATAAATATTCTCACAAGTCAAAAGCTCCCAAACGCGGGCAGACATACGTTCACAGCGAGCATGCATACAACACTTAGCAAATATAAACGCAAGTAAAATTATGCACGCAAAGAAGACAGAAATATAATTAACATAATAGAGGACCACAAGGGCCACGATTGTGCGTTATTACATAAAACGGGGCCATGCCCCCCAAAAATAAAATTACAAATAATTCAACGGCGCGCAGGCCGGACAAGATACAACAACATCAAAATAACAACACTCCTCATTCATCCGCTTGCTCGGCTGACACCGGCTCAGGTCTCTGGTCCTCCTCGGGCTGGTCCTCAGGCTGATCCTCGGGGGTATCTAGAACAAGGCTTGCGGGCAAGACGATGCAATCATCCTCAACGCGCGCAAGATAGTGAGTACCCTCAGTCGAGATCTCAAGCCCAGGGTTCACCAACCGCAACTGAGCCACGGCGCTTCCGAAAGACTCCACTGCCATGGCAATACTGTCATCCTCAGCCAGCAGGATGCGGGCAACCAGCTCAGCCCTAGTCTTCAACTCTTTTATCTCATCTGGTTCGTCGGCACCCGAGGCACTGGCCGCCATCAACTCTTTGTTCAGCTCCTCGGCAGCCTTTTTCTCCGCCGCCAGCATGGTGACATCCTCTTTCAACCTAGCCGTCTCCTCTTCGGCCTTCTTCCGAGCTTCACGGGCACTCTTAACTTCCTCCTTGAGGGTCGCCTCAGAAGCCCGGGCAGCGTTGAGTTCGGACTCAAGCGTAGAATCCCCTTCGGCGTAGACAACAGCCATCTCCAACATTCTGACCAGGGAAGAAGCATCCTGGGCTACCAGCGCCCTCTTGCTCGGGCGATCCATGTCTTCCAAGCAAAGGGATTCCGCCCGAGGGACTACCAAAGAGTTACCTTCAAAGAATCTCCTGTCAAGGATGCACGGAGGTAACTGAAACTTCCCCTTCTCCGGCACACGGGTAAGGTCCACAACATCTAGTGTCCTTGGCCGCTTCGCCCGCCCAGTCAAAGGCAGTGGAGATCCCCGTGGAGCAGGAGAGGGAGAAGAAGAGGTCCCCACGGCAGGTTGAACAAGGGGGGAGCACGAGCACCAGCAGGCCGGGTCTTAGGAGGAGCCGCTCCAGCTTTATTCCTCGCCATGGCATTCCTCACCACACGATCGCGAGCTTGAGGCATCTCACCTGCACAAATGAAAAACGAGCATGTTAGCTACGTGGAAAAGAGATAACACAAACAAAATATAAATAACCAAAACTACCGAGCAGCTTCTCAGCATCCGCAGGAGTCTTGCACTCAACAATGCCTTAACATTGATGAATCTGCGCTCAACTCTCTGGCTCCCATCCTCCTCGAAGATAGGGTTGCCCTTGCTCAGCTTGCAAGACTGAAGGAGTTGACCCAGTTCACCAGCTTCTCGTAAGCCACGGCGTCCTGCCCGCGCAGCTCGCTCGGCTGGAAGACATAAGCGCCGGGCTTCTTGGAGAAATGGTCGGGTGTCCAGCGGATGGGAAACATGTACAACCTCCGCCCAATATACTTTCCCTCCTCGTTGAGCAGCTCATTCCCATCTTCGTCGACCTCTATCTCCCAGATATATGTGATATCCTGGGCAACCTCGGACACGGGTTCTACGATGAAATACCGTTCCTTGAACGTTCGGATTGACTCCGAGAACGGCTTAAATAACTTTTTGGGCTGCTTCAAGGAAACCCATCCGTACTTCTTCCCCGCCAGCTGCCTTTGAAGATGGAAAACAGCGAAGAACAGAGGAAGAGTAGTCCCCAGAGCGAGATGCTCGCACACCAATTCAAAAGCCCGGATGAAGGCCAGCGAGTTAGGGTGAAGTTGAGAGGGCGCCAGCTTCAAATGCTCGAACACCGACCGCTGGAAATCAGTGAAAGGCAGCCTTAGTCCTAGCTCTTTGAAGGCGTATTCATACATCGTGAAGCGGTCCCCGAAATCTGAGTAGACCGTTCGTCCAAGGTAGGGAAGTGCACCTTCCACTCCCCTTCTGGTCCTACCTCCGTAAAAACTTCCGCCAAAGACTTCACGAACGTGGAAATATACTCGGAAGGTTCATCCACCTCCCATTCTTCCGCACAAAACCCTTCAACGTCTTCCTCCATGACATCCAATTCTTCTTCCTCCCCGACATTACTCGAGGAGCTCGATGTTGCCGAGCTCGAAGCCGCAGAGCTCGAGGCCGTTGAGCTACTATTCTCCTCGGAGCCAATTTCCTCCTCGGACGTGTCTAGAATAACTTCTCTATCTGGCCCCGTTGCCATTTCGATCACCTGAAAAAGCAGAGAAAGATAGTGAATTCGACAGGAAATCAAATCCATCCTTCCACTGCCAAGTCAAGTGAAAGGGCGCGCAAAAGGCTAAGGACAACGTCCCCGGCCTAAGCCCTAACATCAAACGAAAAACCTCCCCGCGAGGATACGCCCGAGACATACCATATTCCTGCGAGGAACCTCCCGCACTCGTGCCCAGATTCCGTTTGAAGCTCCACCGAAAACCGCAAAGCTTCACCGGAACCTGAAAACGATCTACCGGAAAATTCATCGCTCTATCAGAAGATGATCAGACACGGTGGTCACGCACGTACAACTACCGCAACCACGACGTGGACCATCATACTCGCCAAACGTACTACCTACTCCGGCGAAGTGCTAGAGGCAGCAAAATGGCACAACCACCGTCCACCACCAACACTCGCCAGAAATCTACCTATTTCATCGCCTAAAGCTAACCCTAACCGCATGCAATCTACCACTAACAACAAAAGAGAGTAAAACAAGCTACGAATCAGAAAACTTACTTGATTTGGGTAGAAGAAAGAGATTGCTCGAAGCTTGGCACGGTGGTCGGATGCTCCGAAGATGGTGACGGGCAAGAACGCTGAAGAGGCGAAGAGAAATCAGAAAGAAAAAGTGCAAAATGGGACAATCTCCCCCCTTTTATACTGAGGAGCACGTGCACACACGCGCCCGTAGGCCATAATGACTACCCGCTAGCCATCATTACCTATTAACTGCTACACAAAGCTCGAAGCACACGTGGCAACCTAACGTTTCCCATTCTGTCTGACGCTTTATCTCCCCGAATACCGGGCAATAGGGTCACGACCACGAATATCACGGACACAGAAAGCTACAAGCACTTCGAGACAACCATCCTCGTCTCCAAACGACGCGTCTATGCTAGCTCCCCGGAGCAACGAGCAGTCCTTAAGTCATCACTCCCATGCTCGGGAGCAACGACTTGGGGGGCTCCTGTTCTGGACTGGACCAATGGCTAGAATTGGCCCAATCCGCCTCTGCTCCAGAGCGGCCCAAATTGCCTAAGTCCAATCCACAGAGGGGAAAAAGTGACCTTTCTGCCCCTCCAACCGGGCAAGGAATGCAGAGTTCCTCCCCGAGATCGATGCCCGTTACGCACAGCTTTCTCACTGCCCGAACAGCAAAGGACATATGCCCGGAACTGCGTTTATGCCCGACATAATGGCTAGTTTCGGGCACCCTGCTCGACATAACGACTAGTTTGGGCAGTTACCTATTCTTTGGGGAAAACAGTTATTTCGCCCCGAAAATAGGACCGTTGGCCACGTGCTGGGGGCTCTATATAAACCCTCTCGCTTGAGAGGGTCAGGTATCCAATATTGACCCTAAGAATTCACTCTTGTACTCTCCCCTTTTTCTCTGACCTTTACTTACTTGACCGTCGGAGTGCCTTGCAGGTACACCCCCTCCTCCTCTCCATACGACCAGCATCCCTGACGCACTTGGTGGCCTGATTCTACAAGATCTGATCCAGCCTTCACGATCACCTTGTAAGTCGATCGTCTTCACGATCGCCGTCGACCTCACGTAGCCTTCTCTTGGACTTTATACAACGATAATTATTGTGCATTTCACACTTTTGTTTGCATGTATATGTGAGGTTGATTTACTTTAATTGTGGCTTGGTTTGATCCCCCATTTGAGCAAATGTATCCCTTTTCCCATGAAATGTAATGCTTGTTCTCGCTTAGGTAGTTTTAATACAAGATTAAAATCAACCTTTTTCAAAAGAACAAATAAGTTTGATTCAACGTCAAGCATTTTCAAAACAAATTCAATAAGACCTTTCAATTAATCGTTAACCTATTCTCAAGCATACTTGATCCATATATCAAGTCCCATTACCCAACTTGTAAGTCAAGCGCTTTTGCCTCGCCATCGACCTTACCTTATATACCACTAGGAACTCCTTTTCACTAGTTCAAACCTTTAACCGTTTCCTACGCAAATTTAAACCTCGATCAACATAGAGCATTTTATCAAAGTCAACTTAATGAACTTAATTATACTTAGACCATATTTCAGTAAATGATGAAAAGGGAGTTGGAATGGAGCCTTCGATTTCTCTCCTCAATTGTTTGGGCCCGAGGAGACTTTCTTAAGCTTGAACAATTGTCTTCTCTAAAAAGATTTATAATCTGATCCTACATCAAACTATTTCGCAATAAATTAAATCAAAACTATTTTCTTAAACACTTAGATGAAAAAGAGAGAGAGTTGAGCCTTCGACTCACTCTCCCGATTACTTGGGCCCGAGGAGCCTTTCTTAAGCTTTGAGTAATCTTCATCCGTTTAATTTACTTTAACTATATCAAAACTCTTTCACAATTAAGGTTGAAAAAGAGAGAGAGTCGAGTCTTCGATTCACCCTCCCGGTTACTTGGGCCCGAGGAGCCTTTCTTAAGCTTCGAGTAATCGTCATCCAAGCAAAACATCAACATATTAATTCAACTTCTCTTCGCCGTGCGATTAAATCTTTTTTTCAAAAAGAACAATGTTTAGTTCCTTCTATTGCGCTTGTAAACTAAATGCTTAAGCCTGCACCGAGACTAGAAAAGCTAATGTTTCGCCCTTAGATGCGACCTAAACATTTGTTCGATAAAACAAACCAAAAATCGTAGTCCCACGAACTAAGAATGCTCTGACTTTCCCATTGCATGAGGGAATACGTAGGCATAAGGGCTCCAATCCTTGGCCAGAACCCTAATAAAAAACCACACATTTTCCCCTTAGAAAACAAACTCCTTTTACCTTAGAAGAAAACAAACAAACTTAGCTAACATTTCTCACGAATCAAATCAAGAGGTTCCCGTTGAGTACAACGGACATAGAGGGTGTTAATACCTTCTCTCTTGCGTAATCAACTCCCGAACCTAGAATTTGGTTGCAATGACCATTTTTTTTATCTCTAAGAGGTTTTATCGATATTTTCCCATTCCTTCCTTGGAATGAATAAAGTTCGGTGGCGACTCTGTTCGAACCTTTTTTCTGCGTCCATCGCGAGGATCATGTTTTTCGAGGTACGACAGATGGCGACTCTATTGGGGATCTGCATTGCCCTATGCTAGAGAGCGTCAAGCCTAACTTGACTCGATTCATGAGAGTTAGATCCACTTGTTTGTTTATCTTCTCTTATTATTTGTTTCCTTGCTTGTTTGATTATTGGCTATCTACTTGCTTGCTTATCTTTATTGTATCTTATTATTGTTTCTTATGACATTGTTGGGGTTCTTTGATTATTGGTGCTTTGTGAGATGGCTCTATACCCGAGTCTGAGAAAAACCTAGGATTAAGATGGTGGTTGTGTAGTAGAGTCCCACGAGGAGCCTTTCTCGTTGGGAGGATACGAAAACCCCGCTTAGACTTGATTCCCTTGGGAATGTTATTGTCGTGGTGAGCCTTTGCCATAGCAATAATGTTTTCAGGCCTGAATCGATAACTCTAAGGACCTTTTAACCATTTCCATGGTGGTCGGTAGTGTTAACTCATGAGGGTCACTCCTTGTTGGGTTGACATGAACTCCCTAATCAGATGAGATCCCTTGAACATATTGTTATTTTGACAACGATATTTTCAACCTCGATCTATGACTCTAAGATACCTTTTAGAAACCTTGGACTCGATGGTTGTGTAGTAGAGACTCACGAGGAGCCTTTCTCCTAGGACGACGCAAAAACCTCACCTAGAAGAGATCCTTTCGAGGGTGTTATTGTCAGATGAGCCTTTGTTGTGACAATAATATCTTTGGAAAGATCCATGACTCTAGGCACTTACCCGTTTAGAGCCTACCCATAAGGTTCCGATAATTAGAGATACCTTTTGCTTTAGAGTTATGTTGGTGGTCCTTAACCTTGCATCTGTATCTCATGTTCATATCATAACATTCATATTCTTTGGATTTCAGGGAATCTAATAATTACGTTGCAGGCATTCAAGAATCATGGGATCAAACACCAGAAGCACCTATCCATACAGTTTCAGGAAGCCTAAGTTGGATGATTTGCGTGGCTTAGTTTCTCGTATCCCTACTGTATTCAGGATTAAATTCGGAAAGGATTATGGCAAGCTCATTCATATCTTGAATCAAGAGGTAGATCAACGAGCGCTCATTACTTTGGCCCAGTTTTACGACTCTTCCTTGAGATGTTTTACATTTCAAGACTTTCAGTTATCACTAACACTTTAAGAGTATAAGAAATTGGTGGGCATTCCTATGAAGGGCAAGTTACCATTTATGGGGGTGGACATGTCTTTGGAAGATAAGGTTATAGTTGTTGCTCTCCATATACACAAGAAAGATATCACTGCTAATTGGAAGACTAAGGGAGGTGTCAAGGGACTTCCTCTTAAGTTTCTTATTGAGAGAGCTGACACTCTTATAAAAGATCAGAGCTGGGACGCTTGTTATGCTGTTGTGGCTTTGGCTATTCATGGGATCATCTTATTCCCTAACATAGATGATTTTGTGGATGTGACTGTCATTCACATCTTCTTGCCCAGAAATCCCGTACCAACTCTGCTGGCAGACGCTTTCTATTACTTGAGCTGGAGGAATGAGAATAAGGGAGGATCAATTTTTTGTTGTGCACCTCTCTTATATCAATGGGTGAAGATGCATCTACCGACAAAGGGACCATTTATTGATCGAGCAAGTGATAGTTGGGCTCAAAGGATGGTGTCCCTCTAATCTACTGACCTTTCTTGGTACTCTTCAAGACTATGACGAAGTAATTTCCAACTGTGGTGAGTTCCCCAACATCCCGCTTATTGGAACTCGAGGCTGTATTAATTCCAACCTTATGTTATCAGTAAGGTAGCTCGGGTATCCGATGATGGATCCTCCCGAAGAGAATGATTTGGAAGCTTTCATGATACATGATTTGGGAACTGAAAATCCTGAGTTGTTCAAGAGGATCACAAGAGCTCGGAGAAGTATCAAGAGGAAAGGGAAGACTGACTTAGGAAGAAGGAATAGTATTACCAAGGAACCTTACTTTGTGTAGGTCAAGGAGAGTGCGGAGGAAATTAAAATTCCCTTTGAAATTAAGATGTCTGAGCCTTTACCTGAACCAAAGCCTACTCACATCCCAATTGAGGATCTAAGGCCACAATAGCAAGGTTGGTGAAGGAAAATGAGCAACTTGAGTTGAAACTCCAAAGTGTCACTAATAAGAAGAACGAAATGAAATGGGAACTTTGGCACAAGAATATCCAACTGGGGGCAGTAGAGAAGAAGGCAGATGAAAGAGAGCACAAAAGAAAGAAAGTAAAGGTGTGTCTTAATCAAGCTGATAGCCAGTTGAGTGGAATCAAAGAAGAACTAGATAGAGTCCTAAAAAAGTGCGTTAAAAATGAGAACTTTTAGCTTCTTGCTACTAAGAAGAACAAGACAATCAGAGATGAAATGGGAGCAGAAATCCAAAGGCTAAGCACCGCCCTACGCCACTCAATGGCTTCTGAAGCAGAAGAGTGTCGCCTTAAAGAGGATGCCATGAGAGTTTCTTGGCTCGAGCCCGCTGATTGGGACAGGATATGTAGGGAGCTGAATGAGGTCAGAAGGCTTGCCGAGGATCAAAAGAACCAGCTAGAGGCTATTCTTGAAGATAAAGCTATTTGGTCTGCTGAAAGGAAGAATGTGTTTTCTGATTGTGCCGGCTATGAGCAGTCCATACATATTTTGATAGCTGAGTGAGACATGTACCATAATAAGCTCAATAGTTTGGTGGAATTTTGTAACTGGCTAGCTAAAGACTTGGTTTGGAAGCACAGGGATGCCATGGAGGCACTAGATGACTCTACTCCTCATGCTATTTGTAATTTCATTTGCCTTTTCAAGGCCATGCTGAAGAGGTTCAAGGAGGAATTAGAGGAGTGTGAGGCTCGTAGGCCAAAAGTTTGAGATTCATTTTACTTTTGAACTCTTTCTCGCTTTTTAGACATTATGGGTTGTACTTGATTCTGGATGATATTGTATAACTTGATTACTACAATTTGATGAATGAATGTGATTTGGTTTGCTTCATAATTGTTTGTTCCTTAATATTCTTGTATAAGATAACAAATAATTTGAATGATTCCCCGAGAAACAAAATGCATACCATTTTGCATACATAACATGCATTCATTTTTCGCGAAAGCAACACGCAATAAACTCATACACTCTACCCTTTCTCCAACAGAAAGCTGACTACTCAACACTGGTACGAAACCCGCCGTAAATACAAGATGACACTAGAGCAAATTGAAGAAAATAAAAACACGATGAGGAATGACATTGACACGCTTAGAGCCAAAATGGATCAATTGCTGGAGACTAATGTTGAAATTGTGGCTAATGCCAAAAAGCTCGCCGATAAGGTGGGAACTTATGGAGTAACTAAGGCAATGCCTCCCCCTGTTCATGTGGACTTGTCAGAACACTCAGCTACAACTGCTCAACACGGATTTGTGACTGATATGGATGAACAATATGATGCCTTCTTCTTACCACCACCTCGTCAACCCACTGTGGGAGTTGTATTTGATCCATCTGCTGAAAGATTGCGCACATTGGAAGAAAAATTCAAGTCTTTGGAGGTTCAAGCGTCTCCAGGCTTGGATACGGTGGATATGTTCTTAGTTCCCGGGCTTGTGATCCCTAAAGAATTCAAAGTTCCTGATTTTGATAAGTACAAGGGAGTCAACTGTTCCAAAACTCACCTACAAGCATACTGTCGCAAGATGGCCGCTCACATTAACAACGACCTACTCCTCATTCATTACTACCAAGATACCCTCAGTGGGGCATCGTTGGAATGGTATATGCATCTAGAAAAGGGGAAGATCAGCACTTGGAGAGATCTTGCTGAGGAGTTCCTTAAACATTATCAGTATAACACCGATCTGGCGCTAAACCGCACTCAACTGCAAGACATGACTCAGCGCAACATTGAGTCATTTAAGGAATATGCTCAACGGTGGAGAGAGTTGGCTGCCCGTGTTTAACCACCTCTGCTGGACAAGGAGTTAATGGACATGTTTATGGGGACTTTACAGTCTCAATATTTGGATTGTATGAAGGGATCTAGCTTCCCTAATTTTGTTGAGATTGTGTCCGTGGGAGAAAGAATTGAAAGTCAGCTGAAGAAGACCAAAGCTATTGTTGTTACTATAAGTAGAGGAAAGAAGCCTTTTGTGAAGAGAAAGGATGAAGATACTAATGCTGTCATGAGAGGACGAAGGGGTAGAGCCCTAGTGGATATACCATATCAACAGGTGGCTGCTGTTACACAAGCTCCACATCAACAGCCTGCTCAACAACAGGCATATCAGCAATTGAATTATCAAAATGTTCCTCCCCCGCAGTATCAACAAAATGCCCCAGCACAGCGGTGTAGTGTCGGTTTTTTGGGGATGCGACCACCTACCACATGTTTGGTGCTACTTTCTGATTTCTGTATTTATCCTATGAAGCTTGAAAGGAAGGGGAAGATATCTTAAACTAACCCTGCACGCAAGTGTTTTCTTTAACAAATGCTAAGAGATCGGGGATCGGGGTCTGGTTATACAAAGGGAAGCTATTAACACCCAGAGTATCTATAGTAATCTATAGGAACCTTCTTTTGCATGTATTTCTGCTTTTTCTGAAATGCTTTCTTGCGTTTATCTGCTATTGATTGGGAAAGTTTATCTTTTGGGAGAGTTAAGAGAATGTTTTTGTTGTTTTTGGGTTTCCTATTGTTTTTAGGAAGGTACTGGACCTAAGATTTTTTATTTGTGTGCTCGCTAAGATTTCACAATCTTATGCCTACGTATTCCCGTAAAGAGATTTGGGAAATCAAAGCAATCGTAGTTCCTCCTATGCTATGGGAGGAAAGATATTTGGTGTTTTGTTCAAAGCCCAAGATTGAAGCTATCAGAGTGTTTGTGTCTTGTTCAAAGCCCAAGATTGAAGCTAAAGTTGATTGAGAGAGAAAATTTGTCATCTCTTAAGGGAGATAACTCACCTATTCATCACAGAATGTTGGGTAATTGGTTATAAGGGAAATTACTTTAACTGGGATGTGTGGAATCCAACAATGCCATAATTTCCTTTATAAGAGAGATGTCATGAAGGAAGAAGCTTTAACTCAGTATAGAGCAATGCCACTTTTTCCTTTATGAATCTTTCATGCTAAGAGATGGACATTGGCTTGGATGTGTGGAATCCAGAGACATGCCACTTACAACAATTAGATGAAAGACAAATTTTAGCCAGGATAAAGGAAGGACTCCAGCTTGGATTTTGAATCAACAAGTGTGCCACTTACAGTAATTATCTGGAAAAAGGTTTTGATTATTTATTTTGATATGTGATGTATAGAAGAGTGTCTTCCTACAGAGTGGTCTCATGGTCCCATCTGAGGGGATGTTGATTTTTGTGTGCCTTGATCAAAGCCCAAGGTTGAAGCTAAAGGAAACTGACTCCAGTGGGGGGAGAGTTTTATCTGTCTTGTACAAAGCCGAAGATTGAGGCTGTAAGAAAATGACTCCTCTGGGGAGTTTTATATCTATCTTGTATAAAGCCCAAGATTAAGGTTGTCTGGGGAAATTCTTATATGTAGCCTAAGAGGAAGCTAAGTCTTGCTGAGGAATTAGGGAAGAGTTGAAGTGCTAGATGCCATGAGGCTCTGATTCTGTAAGGGTTTTGTTGAGATCAATCTGACCTTGGCTGGGATTTTCAAGGTGAAAGCTAAGCCTTGTTGGGGGGTCTGAGGAGTTTAAAGGTGAGTTTTGAAGGAATATTATGAGGGTGAGACTTTCCAAGTCTACTTGATTGAAGCCCAAGAGGAGGAAGAGACTACCCAAGTCTCTTGAGAAGAGGTAAACTCTGAAGGGAGAGAGAGATCTTTGTATGATGCCCAAGAGGAGGATGAGGGTATTAGAGATGTAGATCAACCCTTGAATGATAGGATGTTCTGGAATTTTGACTCTCATGGGTATTGAACTAGTAAAGATGACTAAATTATATCATGTGCTTTTAGGAAGCCTTTGGGTCCTTTTACTAAGCCCAAGAGGAGGCTGGGGATCTTTTAAGAATCCTGGTGGTCCTTGTACTAAGCCCAAGGGGAGGCTGGGGATGCTTTTAGGAAGCCCGTGGGTCCAAGCCTAAGAAAAGTTCAAGAAAGGTTTCACCGGGAATTAATCCTTTCTTTGTTGAACAATTCTAGGGTTTGAAGAAATTCAAAAGAGGTTTCACCGGGAATTAATCCTTTATGGGAAATGAATTTCTTATATATGTTTCTAAGTTTTGACAGTCTTGAGAAAAGTTTCACCGGGAATAATGCCTTTCTCTATTCCATATTGAATAAAGCCCAAGAGGAGGCAGACTGTATTGAGGGAAGTTTCCTATGAGGGAACTAGTTTTGACTAAGTCAGAAGTAACCTCTGGTTTGACCTAAGTATAGACCTAACTGTTGGGGAAACTCTAGACAGATATGCACAAGTATATACAGATAAGTGAATTAACAGGTATATAAACAAGTATGCATTGAATTGAAAAAAGTTTGGATCTTACACTCTGAAAAGAGGCCTAAGTGTATTGTGATTGATTGTATGATTAGGGTTTTAAGAAATTGAAGAAAGTTTTGAGAAAACTTTGAGTTTGAATTTGATTAAGAGAAAGTTGTTTTAAAAGAAAATAATGTTTGGGGCTTATAACTCAAAGAGAGGCCCAAGTGGTCTAAGAGCAGTTTCACCGGGAATAATGCTCCTCTTAAGTACTAGTTTAAAACAGACAGATGATTTTGAAAACAGAGGTATGGGGCTTACAACTCAAGGAGAGGCCCATGGAGGTTGTTTATTGTTTAACACAAAAAATTTGTACAAATGGTTGGGGCTTATACTCAAGGAGAGGCCCAGATGACTTGTTTTGAAAACAGTGATCACACTGTGAAACCGAAAGACGTTGTGGGACTTATACTATAGAAGAGGCCCAAAATTTATTTATGTACAAAGAGGTTTGTGTCTTACACTCTATTAGAGGCTCAAAAGTGTTTGTAAAGAATAAAAACGGGGCTTATACTCAAGGAGAATCCCAGATGAAAAATAATGAACGCGTCGTTGTTTTGAAAATCGCACTAGGACCTATACTATGACAGAGGCCCAGGAATTATTTATTTACAAAAGAGGTTGGGTCTTACACTCTATTAGAGGCCCAAAAGTGTTTCAAATGAAGATTGAAAATTTAAAATCAAGGAAAAAACCCTAATTTTAATTAGAAATACAATTTTTTCAAAGAAAATTAAATAAAAAATGATATAAAATATCAAATATATTTAAAAATATGTTGTGAACTTTGAAAAATGTTTTAAAATAGATTTTTTAATTTACAAGATGATTTGAACTCAATTAATTTTGAAAAATCAAGAAAAATAAATTATTTAAAATGTTTAAAACAATTAAAAAGGAAATTCTTTGAAAAATTCAAAAATATATCAAATAAAAAAAATTATTGTTTTGTGGAATTAAATATTAAAATGTATAAATGATTTATGTTTAAAAAATCATTTGAAAAAGATTAAAAATGAGAGAGATGTGAATTTTTGAAATTAATTAAAAATATTAGAAAATATTTAAAAATTCAAAAATTTGAAAAAGGGCGCCAACGGCTCCTTCTTCCTTGTGTGTGCCCGCCATGGATGATTTGCAAATGCTCACATATCTCACTCAATACGCAATGAAAATGACTTTTGTAAACATGAAAGTTGCTCGTTTTTTAACAAGGATCCCAACGATACCAATTAATTGCATTTCTTTTAAGTGTGGAGTGAGAAATCATATGGAGAACAGATGAACCCTAATTTTTGTAAGAACACAATGAAATTCCATACACGATAGCAACAAAGAAATTAATTGAGGGGAAACACTCTACACAAGTGCAGAAACATGTTTGTTGCTTGAAAACACATTTATGATGCATGAATCATAGAGTTTGAGAGGTTCTGGCTTACCTCTGCAAGAGGAATTCGAATCCTCAATTGTAGGTGTTGTAGATGTGTTTGAATGATCTGGAAAACTTTAATGGACCCTAGTGAGTGTGTTGAGAAGCTTGGAATGGATTGAAAACCTCTGGATTGGTGAGCACGACTCCAACTGCAGGTGGCTTTGGGGTGGGGTATGAACTTGATGAATCTGGTGTTACAGATGTTGTTCAAGTGTTTAGATCATTCATATATGATGTATGTGAGGTGTTAAACCCATTGGTTTGAGCTTAATTGCTCTCTATTTCAAAACACGATTCTAACTTCTTTGAAAATGGATTTTTGAGGTTCAAGAAGGAAATGGTGGAAAACATGGATTCTTATGTTTTGGTGTGTCTTAATCAGTCACAAATAACCTCTATTTATAGTAGAGGAAGTTTGTTTTGCAAGGAATAGTGAATGAAGGCTGATCACTATGTGTAGCTATGTAGCCATTGAGTTGGATGTTTCAAAGTGCCAAGTTTCCTCTAGCTTGACTCAATTCAATATTTGCAGGTTTGAACACTTAGAGCATTGGACTGAATCTTGACTGGTTTGGATTGGTATGGCTTGGTTCATGATACCTCAATGCATTGCATTAATGTAACCTTGCCAAAATTGAATTTCAAAGTTCATGTCATGATGGTTTTGCACATGCTAAGTGGAATTTTTGACTCCTTGATCAAGTAACAAGTGAGCCATCAGAGGTTTTGTGTTTTTGGAAGATGACAAAGTTGGCAAAGTGACAAAACTTGAATGAGGAAATCGAGTGGAACAAGTCATGCATCCATGATGTCTTGAAACACCAGATTTTTAGGTCATGTTGCAAGGCTTGTAACTTCTTTCTCTAGTTGAATTAGGATGAGTTCTTGTACTTTTTGGAAAGCCCATATATCATACTTCAACTTTGATGTTTAACTTTGGTCTTGATTCATCTTGGATCATGATGGAAAATGCCTCCAAAGTTGGACAAAACATGAGACAAATTTTGTCTCAAATTTTTCTAAGAGTTTGAAAAATGTCCATTTCTTAATTTTTTTGATTTTGATCAATCCATAACTCAAAATCCATGAAGATTTAGAATATGGTGTAGTTGACAATCTTATAGTATGTAATGAGAGCTTTCATTTGAGCTTTGGATGGAAGAAAAGGTTGTTTGGATCACAAGTTATGGTCTTGCAGAGTTGGGTAAATATCCCTTTTTTTCATGACTTAGTGAAAATTCAAGTTTCTTAAGGTTGCCCCTTTTGTAAGTAACCTTACTTTTCTTGATTTTTTTTTTATGGATGATGATCCAAACCATGAGTTAACATTTTTTTTACTTAAAGAAGCCATGTTTGCCAAAAAAATCTCAAAAGTCAAACTTGGTTTTGGGGTATAGTTGACTTTTTATCAAATGAATTTCAAACTTTATGAATTTGATGAAATCAAGTTCTTTGCCTAACTCAAACCTAATGTATGGATTCCATAGGTGTTTTTAGAGTGTCTTGAATCATTTCCCAAGGTTTGAGACCATGTCTTGGTCAAAAGTCAAAGATATGGTTGACTTTCTCTCAGAAACCATAGTTTGTGGTCCAGATGAATTTGAATCCTTATATTGCTCATGAACCAAGTTCCTTGTGTTAATTTAAATTTGTAAGATCAATATGAGGTATTTGAGGTCTTCAAAACATTTCTTGAGGTCTTTGCTCATGTCTTGTTCCAAAAATCAACTTAGGAGTGAATTAGGTCAAGAAACCCTAATTCCTGATTTTTGATGAATGCATCCCTTGAGGCTATTTTGAATTCATGATTGTATCCATGAGGTCCCTTTGAGATTCTTGAATCATGTTTTGAAGTAATGGCTTTTCCCCAGATGAAAATTTCTCTCTAGAGGCCTTGGTCGACCAAAAACCCTAATTTGGTGATACTGATGATCTTAAGGCCTGATCAACTTGAAATGTTGCTCCTTTGCCTTAGTGCTCTGAGAGGGCTCAAAACCTTAATTCTTGTCTTAGTGCTCTGAGAGGGCTCAAAACCTTAATTCTTGATTGAGGTGAATGCTTAACAATCTTTGAGAGGATTGATGAGGCATGAAGGTACACCCATATTGTGGTGATGATTTTCACAATGATGGGAAATCTTGTGGTCAAAATTTAGGGTATGACGGATGCCCCTTTTTAATCTTCTTGGACCTGAAGGTGTGAATGGCGGAGACGTTCGGACATTCAAGGTAAAAGAGGATTAAATATCGAAATACCCAAAATTTTGATTGTGGTTGCGAATGGTAGCTATTTGCTTATCCATCTTCTTTTGCTAAGTAATGTAACTTATAAAAGGGAAAAAATTCCCCTCGATCCTGGTCTTCCACCACGGAACTGGTCTTAGTTTTCTTTTGAAATAAACTCCCCCTCGATTCTGGTCTTCAGCCACGGAACTGGTCTCAGTTTTCTTTTGAAATAAACTTCCCCTCGATCCTTGTCTTCAGTCACGGAACTAGTCTCAGTTTTCTTTTGAAATAAACTTCCCCTGGATCCTGGTCTTTAGCCACGGAACTGGTCTCAGTTTTCTTTTGAAATAAACTTCCCCTCGATCCTGGTCTTCAACTATGAAATTGGTCTCAGTTTCTTTTTGTCGAGTTCTTCTCTTGACAAGGAATGCTATCTGTGATGGTTTTCACCAAACTTCTCGCTGGGGGAGATGCCATTTGATGGAAAAATGTGTTTCATCATACTTCTCTTCGAAATTTCTTCGGAGGGGTGCCATAGGACGAGTAAAGTTTTGATGTCAGACTTGTTGGTGTGGACCATTTGTCTGAATTTGCAGAGGTGTGCAAACTTCTCTTGTGGGGGATGCTATTTGCTAGGGAAATTACACCATATTTCCTATTTTTGGAGAGACGTCGTGTGATGTAATTCAATTTTGAGGTGCTGATGACTCCATCGAAAGGAAATTGACATCTTTATTTTAAAAGCAGAAGTAAAATTGAAAACAAAAGTAAATTCATTTTTTTGTTTCAAGAATCGTTAATCATATTAAAACGTCATTTTGCAAAGCAGAATAAATAAGAATTGCAAATAAAAGACACAAGGGCTCAAATTTTCATTGGTAGAATGGAAATCCGCCTAATGCGTGATTCCATGGAGGATTACAAAGTTTAGAAAATGGTAATTTAAAGAAAAAGGGGCTACATTGAAACATAATGACCGCTATCCTTCCACAAACTTTGAATTCTGGGTATTTTTGAGCTTTTGTCGAAGGTGACCTTGATTGAGGATTTCCTGATAAATAACGTTGCCGCTGAGGAGCCAATCTTGTCGGATGCAGTTACTTGCCATGAATTCCTAACTTTTGCCTGGATTTCCCTCTCGGGTTTTCAATCCATTGGGATGGTCATTGTTTATGTCTCTAATTTTTTCCTTGACCGCCCTTTCAGGTTCTCAATCCAACGAGACGGTTTTTTTTTTCATTTAGGAGAAGTATTTATTGACTACATCAACATTCGTGGGGTAGGTAAATTTCTCTCCATCCATGGTTGTGAATCTTAAGGAACCACCTGAAAAGGCTTTCTTAACAACATAGGGGCCATCGTAATTTGGAGCCCATTTGCCCCTGGAATTAGTGAGAAATGATTGGATCTTTTTTAGCACGAGGTTGCCTTCTCTGAAGACACGGGGTCGGACTTTTTTGTCGAACGCTTCCTTCATCCTTTGTTGATATAACAGACTAATGGCATAAAGTCGTCATTCTCTTTTCTTCAATTAGATTCAGTTCATCATGTCGGATTTGACACCATTCAGCTTTCGTTAGCTTAGCTTCCATCAATACTCTTATTGATGGGATTTCTATATCTATGGGGAGCACTGCTTCCATGCCATATACTAGAGAGAAATGGGTTGCCCATGTTGAAGTGCAGACGGATGTGCGATAACCGTGAAGAGCAAAGGGTAGCATCTCGTGCCAATCTTTGTAGGTTACAACCATTTTCTGAATGATCTTCTTGATATTTTTGTTAGCTGGTTCTACTGCTCCGTTCATTTTAGGCTGGTAGGGAGATGAGTTATGGTGTTCGATTTTGAACTCAACACATAATTCTTTCATCATCTTGTTGTTCAGGTTAGATCCATTATCCGTAATGATCTGACTTGGAACACCATAACGGCAGATAAGATTGTTCTTGATAAATCAAACCACCACTTGTCGGGTCACATTGGTGTATGATACTGCTTCGACCCCACTTGGTGAAGTAATCAATGCCTACTAGGATGAACCGATGTCCGTTTGAAGCTTTGGGCTCAATCATGCCAATCATGTCGATCCCCCATATAGAGAAAGGCCATGGAGAAGAAAGGAATTTGAGATGCGTTGGCGGTACATGGATTTTGTGGGCGTATATTTGACACTTGTAACATTTCCTCATGTACTTATAGCAATTGATTCCATTGTCAGCCAATAATATCCTTCTCTCAGAATTTTTCTTGCCATTGTGTGTCCATTGGCATGAGTGCCAAAGGAACCTACGTGAATTTCTTTCATTAACATGTTTGCTTCTTGTCGGTCCACGCATCTGAGCAAAACCATATCTAAGTTTCTCTTGTAGAGTATATTATTGTTTAGGAAAAAGTTGCCAGCCAGTCTTCTGAGAGTCTTCCTATCTTTTCTTGATACCCCAGGTGGGTATTCTTGTCTTTGAAGGAAGCACTTGATATCGTGATACCAGGGTTTGCCATCTATGATTGCTTCCATTGCAAAGATGTAAGCAGGCCTATCAAGGCGCATTATGTCGATCTTGGGTACGTCGTTCCATCAACTCACACTAATCATGGAGGATAAGGTAGCTAGTGCATCGGCCATGTGGTTTTCTTCACGAGGAATGTGATGAAAATCAATCTTGTTGAAGAAGGGAAACAACCTTCTTGCATAGTCTTTGTAGGGAATCAATCCCAGTTGATATGTATTCCACTCTCCTTTAATCTGATTTATAACTAGGGTTGAGTCTCCATACACATCTAAGTTCTTTATCCTTAAGTCAATTGCTTCTTCGAGACCCATGATACAAGCTTCATATTCGGGCTCATTGTTTGTTCCTTTGAATGCCAATCTGGCGGTGAAAGGAATATGGGTACCCTGAGGTGTAACAATGATTGTCCCAATTCCACTTCCATAGGCATTGACAGCTCCGTCGAATATTAGTCCCCATTGGGAACCTGGCTCTGGCCCTTCACTTGGTAGAGGTTCATCGCAATCTTTCATTTTTAAGTACATTATATCTTCGTCTGGGAAGTCAAATTTGACCGATTCCTGATCTTTAATCGGTTGATGAGCCAAATGATCGTCTAAAATACTTCCTTTGACGACTTTCTGAGCATGGTACTCGATGTCGTATTCTGGTAACAACATCTGCCAACGGGAAATCCTTCCTGTGAGAGTAGGTTTCTCAAAGACGTACTTGATCGGATCCATTTCAGAGATTAACCAAGTAGTATGACAAATCATGTACTGGAGAAGACGTTTGGCTGCCCCAGCCAGAGCGCAGTAAGTTTTCTCGAGCATAGTGTATCGAGTTTCACAGTCCGTGAATTTCTTGCTTAAGTAATAAATGACAGACTCTTTTCTTTTCGTCTCGTCTTGTTGGCCAAGCACACAACCCATAGAGTCTTCCAATACTGTTAAGTAGATGAGCAATGGTCTTTATTCCACGGGAGGAGATAGGATTGGTGAATTCAACAGATATTCTTTGATGCTGTTGAAAGCCTTTTGGCAGTCTTCTGTCCATATACAACTTTGATTCTTTCTGAGTAGTTTGAAAATTGGCGCGCATGTCGTGGTCATGAGGGATATGAATCTTGAGATGTAATTCAGACGTCCCAAAAATCCTATTACTTGTTTTTCAGTCTTTGGTGAAGGCATTTCTTGAATGGTCTTAACTTTGTCGGGATTAACCTCAATTCCTTTTTGACTGACGATGAATCCTAAGAGTTTTCCTAAACGAACACTGAATGTGCACTTATTGGGATTCAAATGAAGTTTGTATTTTCTCAGTTGCTGGAATAACTTTGACAGGTGTTCCACATATTCTTCTTCTATTTTAGATTTGGCAATCATGTCATCGACGTACACTTCAATATCTTTGTGCATCATGTCGTAAAATAGAGTTGTCATAGCCCTTTGATAAGTTACCCCTGTATTCTTCAGTCCGAACGACATTACCTTGTAACAAAAGGTGCCCCATGGGGTGATGAATGAAGTTTTCTCCATGTTTTCTGGCGCCATCCCGATTTGATTATAACCCAAGAATCCATCCATGAAGAAGAAGACTTTGAATTTTGATGTGCTGTCAACTAGCATGTCAATGTGTGGTAGGGGAAGTCATCCTTTGGACTTACTTTGTTTAAATCCCTGTAGTCTACACACATTCTGACTTTTCCGTCTTTCTTTGGAACTGGCACTATGTTGGCTAGCCATTGAGGATATTCTGAGGTGGCAAAGAAACCTGCGTTAATCTGTTTCTGCACTTCCTCCTTAATTTTGATGGCCATATCAGGGTGAGTCCTCCTCAATCTTTGTTTAATCGGAGGGCACTCTGGTTTCAGTGGTAAGTGATGTTCCACGATGCTTGTATCCAACCCTGGCATGTCTTGGCAGGACCAAGCAAACACATCTGAAAACTCTTTGAGAAGTTTTATCAAGCATTTTCTGACAGTTGAACTGAGCAGTGCTCCAATCTTAACTTCTTTCCTTTCTTCTTCTAAACCCAAATTGACCGTTTCCAACGGCTCTTTGTGAGTCTCAATGGATCTCTCCTCTTGTCTGAGTAGTCGGGAGATCTCTTCTGGAATTTCTTCGTCCTCTTCTTCTTCAGCTTTTAATATCGGGAATTCAAAGTTGGGAGAAGGCATCGAATCGTATGTTTCAATGGGGTTTAAAACAAGTAATCTGCACGACGTGATGATTCCTTTTTTAGAAAAGACAGAGAGAATGCAAAAGTGTGTGCAATGTATTTTTTTTTTAAAATGCTTGTTTTTATTTTAGGTTATTTTTTAGGATTACCATTTTCTAAAAAAAAGCGAAAAGTGAAATAGTAATAAATGCAGGAATTTAGAATGACATTATTTATTTATGATTTGTCGATTCTTGAAACACAACCCTATAAAACAAAACTCTGTCGCTTTGGGCGAAGCGAAGAGGGACATTTACAAAAAAGTAAGCCCTATAAAACATTCATTTCACCTGGGCAAGGTGAAAGGTTAAAACAAAGATGTGGCAATTACTTTTATTTATGATCGACATTCGGGACATCGACCGCAACCCAATGGCGATGAACTCCTTTGTGGATCACAAAGTCCGGTACTTTCCTTCTTGGTTTGTCTTCAGTAATGACACTGATTTCTGGCGGAGTGGGATCATTGGAGTCTTCTTCCCATGCAGAGTTGTCATAAGAGGACTCTTCTGTTGCATCTTCCATAGTATTTTCACTCTCAAGAGGATCTCCCCATCCAGTTGGCTGGATGTCCTCATATCTGATGCGAGAGCTTTCGGGAGCAGTGTACTTTACTAGAAAGTCGTACTTGCCGCTTGGCTGCCCCAAGGTATCCCAAGTTTCCGAGGGGATAGATGAGTCATCTCTTTCAATGACGTTGACCTCAGGAAATGCATAGTTAATGAATTATTGTCCTGCGAACTTTGCAAATTCATCAACGTAGTGTTGGACATTTCTGGAATGTTCCGGGTAAGGATTCCATGACTCTGGGAGCACAGGCGTATTCTTTTCAAGGTCATTCGGTGGATATGCATTATCCGGCTGACTCTTTTGCCCCGAGTTTTCCATGTAAGGCTCCCAGATAGGCAAATCATCTAGGGGATCATAAGAATCATAGTCAAAGTTGCCTTTCATCAGAGTGTCTTCCTCTAATGAGTTGGGTGGAGCACGACATCCTTCGGGATCACAATCTCCATAAATCATTCTGACATCTAATCTTGGTATATATCTGGGACTTTGCTTCGAAGAGCAGAAGGGCGTGTACGTTTCTCCCTGAGATATATAACCTTCATCGTTGAGATAATATTTCCACTCTTCATCTGTATCAGAAGAGTTGTTCTCTTCGATGGTGTGGACTTCTCGAGATATTGGGTGGAGGAAGCCTCCATTGTGTAAGAATTTCCTGAATGGGACAAAAACTTACGCCCTTCTTTGTAGTCTGGGTACATGTTGGAGAAAAACCAAGACCTTTTCTTGTCTTGTTATCAGCAGGAATTATAATTTGTCCCCTTCCTTTTATGTCATCACTCCCAATTACTTTGAGAGCATCTTTGTACGAGGAAATCGACGTTCCTCTGTTTTGGTGATTCTCATTGCTCACCGAGAGTGCTTGAACCTCCTCTGGTTCTACATAGGAGAATGATGATAAGTTGCTCACAATTAAAGCTTGTTCTCCACATACCGTGACTAATTTTCCGTTCTTGACAAACCTCAGTTTCTAGTGAAGTGTCGAGATAACTGCCCCGACTTCGTGTATCCAAGGTTTTCCTAATAAATAGTTGTATGCTGCTCGGATGTCCATGACCTGGAAAGTGACTTGGAAAGCGTGAAGACCAATGGTTGTGGGAAGATCGAATTCTTCGATAACCGTTTTCCTGGATCCGTCAAAGGCTTTGACGATGATCTCATTGCCTCTCATCGGAGTACCTTGAAAAGATAGCCGTACCAAAGTTGACCTTGGCATGATTTTCAAAGATGAACCTGTGTCTACCAGTACGCTGGAAAAAGCACCGTCTTGGCAATTGACTGTGATACTGAGTGCCATATTATGGTTCTTGCCTTCCTCTGGAAGTTCTTCATCACTGAATCCCAAATTATTGCAGGAAGTGATGTTGGAGATAATGTTATCGAATTGACCCACTGTTACATCTTGTTCTACAAAGGCTTGTTCTAGAACTTTCCGCAGAGCTTCTCTATGAGCTTCTGAACTAAGTAGGAGAGATAACATAGAGATCCGAGACGGAGTTTGCAGCAATTGATCCACAATGTTGTACTCGCTTTTCTGGATGAGCTTTAGCATTTCATCGTTGTTCTTTATAGGTTCTGTGTTGCTGGATTGACCGATTTGTTGATTAGGAACTTCAGCTTGAGGTTCCTTTTCTTTTGCAGGTTCTCCAACTCCTCTGTTGAAGATTCGATCGCTCTGGGTAACTCGACTAATATCATCGATGTTTACAACGGATGGTAGTGGAATTTCTTTTCCATCTTCTATGGTAGTCGCACTGTACTTGTATAGAATAGCCTTTTCTGACTTGTATGGTATTGGGCCTGGAGGGTAGATAACCACGGGGGCTTTTTGGGCCTTTTGACCTTCATAGGCAACCTCAATTGGCTCTAGGTTGGGAACTTTTCTACTGTCAAGAGGAATCTTTGAATCATTGAGCAGAGAAATTATGGTGCAAACATCCTTGGTAATTCCATGATTGACAGGTCTTATTTCATTGGGGACTATGACAATGTTTTTGTCTGTAGTCCTTGGTGTAACGCCCCGGTTTTGTCTTATTTATTTAATTGAGTCGATTTAATTATTTTTGTTTTATATTATTTTATTTTTGACTTTTATTTGGCAATATATTATTTTTCATCGCTGTTTATGTTTTATCGCATTTTGAGAGCGTTTGCGAGATATTTGAGCTGAGGGGTAAAATGGTCTTTTAGGGGTTTAGATATTTATATAAATAGAAAGTGGAGAGAAAAAGAGAGAAAAGAAAAAGAAAAGAAAGAGAAGGGAAGGAAAGGAAGAGGAGAGAAAAGAGAAGAAGAGCAAAGTCGACATAACTCCGTTTCGAGCGCGATTAATCGGGTAAGGGTGAGAAGTTTCAATTATATCTTGCTTGTGTATGTATATGTGTTGTTTATTGTAATTGTTTTGGTTATTTCACGACTTTTCTTATCGATTGAAATTAGGAGCGATTGATAGAAATCGATATTTTCACGGATGAAATTCGATATAAACTGCGTAGAATACTTGTTGTTAGGTTTGGATCATGTTTTAGTTGTTATAGCATGAATTGGAAGTGTTTAGGGGTGGGAGAATGATGAATTTGGACCCAAATGACCTATGTTAGCACTGCTGGGATTTTCTGGTTTCACAGGTTCGCACTGCGAATGGCCAGTGAAGGGGAAAGCGAACGTTCGCATGAGGTTCGCACTGCGAACGTTGTGTTGTTTTTCTTTCTGCCACGGTTCGCTGGGGGATTCGCACTGCGAAGGGGACAGCGAAGGTTCGCTGGGAGTTCGCACTGCAAAACTGTAGGCTATTTTCCTTTCTGCCATGGTTCGCTCGGGTATTCGCACTGCGAATGAGGGGGCGAAGGACTCGCTAGGAGCTTCACATTGCGAACATGACAGCTTTTCTAATTTGTTTTCTTTATAACTTTTGATCCGTAAATCAGTTTGAGGCGCGGTTTGGTGCGTTGGAAAGCTTTTGACATGTTCTTTCTTATTAAAATGGTGTTGATATTGGTTGACCGATTTAATTATGTCAGGGGTTTGGAAATGTGTCGTTGGTCGACTTTTACCGTCGTAACTGTGTGTATTTGATGTGTTATCATGCAATATACTTTCGATAAACATCGTATGACTTGTGTACTGATATGAAATATGAATGCATGTGATTAAATGATGTGATGATGGTTTGTGGCCTTATGGCAAGTAAATGCATTATTTTGGGTTAAACTTCGAGGCATGATTAATGATGTTGTTGTGTGGTAAAATATATTGTTGAATTAAATATCAATGTATGTTGTTATGATGTGTTGTGGGTAACCTTTATGGTGTGAATCCCTTATGTGTGTGCATAATTCATGTTCACTCTTAAATGTTCATGTGCATTGCAATACTGACTTTCTGGCTTCAACTCTTTGGGGAAAGATGATGATTTGAAAACGCAAAAATCTCTAGGGGCGTGCTTTTGAATAGAAACCTGTTGAGGATGTACAGGCATTGTTTCAACTCTCCAAACACTGGAGATATAAGGGATATAGACCCTCGTTAACCCCTTTGAGCCTTGAAGTAGGAGTTTCTTTCGTACAAAAAAACCCTCACACTTAACCCCGGGGCAGGGTAGGCGTCAGTTAGTTTGACCAAGCGTTCAAACCTCAAAAGGAGTGTGCATCTGAGGATCCATTACTTTTCACTCCACCGCATCAAGAGGTACAAAGATCGGAAACCACAATGGTTATCCCTCATCAACTGAGAAGTGAAACAGTCACAACCCTCCAAAGAAATCAAGACAGTCGGTGTCACACGATGTGTTAAAAAAAAAGAATAAAAAAAAAGAAATGAAAAAGCCCGCTAAGTCAAAACTTGAAAGCAAGCAACTTAGGCAAAAGATAGGGCATCCCGCTGGACTCCAAAATCAAAGATTCAAAAGAATCTGTCCAGGCAAAAGTTAGGGATAAGCAAAAGAATGTGAAAGCGAAATGCAAACAGGATTACCCAAGAAAGATCCTCAAGCAAAAGAACAAAGTCGTGTGACACAGACACAAAGACGAAAAGGGATGATTGTTACTCCAACAACCTGATTGGTGCTTAAACCGTTAAAAGTCAATGGTTCCTCAACCATCACAAAAGCTTCTTTTGAGAGGTGAGCGCTAGTGCCGAACTAGCTGAACGTAGGACTGGAGGACATCATGAAGAGTGGGTGGGCACTAATAAATTTTGAGCGTTATATCCTTTGTTTCAATAACCGTGAACCAGGCCACGATACAACCCTCAAAAGTCCTAATTGAAACAGGGTTTATTTCGAGAGCGTACTCCAATGAGATAGCGTTCCTGACTCCCATGAGTGATGCTAAAAGATCTTGTTGGTATTGCATGTGCATGTTTTCTTTCATTCAAAAATTAATGTCGTATCCTAACTCGTGATGCGCTCACAAAGGGTTTGCGACATCTTTTCAGTAAAACTTCAAGATTAACATGTGTGTTGCATTAGAATTTTCATTCTCAGAATAAAACATTTTCTGCTTGCATACATTTTTTTGACATCAAAAGAAGTTTACATATGGACATTCAGTCCAGAAGCTTAATCTTGCCGAATTGAGAATCCTGAAACTCCCGAAGGACAGCCACATCCAGTGGTACTTCCTCAGGAAACTTTGTTGAGCAGGAACTTTCCCAACAAGTTGTGTTAAGACGTAGCCGATCTGGGGCAATCACGTCGAATCATCTCTTTAAGGTGTAGCCAATCTGGGCCAATCACGTCGAGAAACCTCTTCAGAGTTCAGCCAAACTAGGGCAATTACTTCGAGATTCAAATCTCTCCAAAGGCAGGTATTCTGGGTCTTCCTTCGAAGATCAGTAGTCAGGGGAAAAACCACTTCAAGGTTCATACTGGGGCAGGACATCCCAAGAGCACGAGAAGTTAGTCCATCCAGACGACTGATCAGCCTATCCAGGGTTCAGAATACAGGGGCAGAATATCTCACGGTGATATGAGATTGTTCATGAATCTTCTCGAGGCGAATTCCTCTGTAGACCATACAGTCTAAGGCAGTTACTTCGAGATCTGACGAATCTCTCCAAGAGTTTGAAGACATTGAGGCGTTTCGGATGTCAAGTCTTTTGTAAAATCCTCTTGAGACAATTTCTTCTGGTGGACCGTGTTGGTCTGGGGCAAGTGGAAAATTGTAAAAACTGTTGTTCACACATATGCAGTCAATCAGCCAAAAGGCTTGAAACAAAGGGGCATTCCAACCTAAGGCATTTGTGGTCCCATGTCTTCAGCAGGCTTCATTAATCATGTTCCCAGCAAGAGATGCATCAAAACCTTTCTCCCTAACAAGTGGTGGTTCAGAGTTAGATTTTCTCAGTTGTAGAAGTCATATCCAGCACGGGGCATACATGCATATCCTTTTGCTTGCAGGTAGCAGCCTCGAACTAGGCTCAAAAGCAAGATTGAAGCCTTTTCAAGAGCATGGGTCATTTCTTCCAGACAAGTAATCACTTACCCCTAAGTCAGAATATCAGGGCAACCATATTCAGGAAAGGGTTCCCATATCACATTTTTGTCACAACTTTTACTGATTGAGTCCACCGGTTGATCAGCGGTCGCTCTCAACGGCTTGAGATTGACAGGAAACTCCAGCAATGTCGTTGTATCTTATTAATTCGATTCTCCCATTCAGTACTTCCAACAGCTACAAGCTTTTCTGTATCGATAATAGTGGCTGATTCCCCAGCTAAGTCAGAAGGCTGATTATCTCTAGCAAAAGATCTTGGGTTTGCTAGATCCCCAAGCAGAGTTTTAATGACTCTTTTTCCTTAGCAGAACGTCATTTAGAAAGTTCTCATCCCCAGCGAAGTTCCATGAGCAGAATAATCTCTCTCTGGGGCAGAGTAGTTCCAGTGGAAACTTCTTCAACAGGATCATCATACCTCAGTGCATCTGCGAGCCAATTTATTTTTGGCAATTTGTGGCAAGCGTTATCCCCGGCAGAGAGGTTAATCCCCACAGAGCAATTGAAGGATCGAGCAATGATCTTTTCCCCGCGGAGTTGGATTCCTCGTCCAGGGTCTCTTTTGCATTTGCATATATCATGGCATTTGCATTTTCTAAAGCGTAGCATTCCATTGATATGGAGCATTACGACAAAATTCAAACATATGCATTCGAAGCATAGGCCAGGTTTGATTTCTTCTACCAAATTCTTTCCCCAGCAGAAAGAGATGTCATTCAAGAGATATTGTTTGACGTTACACTGCAACCAATGGATTCTTCCGTCTTACTGGTTCTTCCTGTACTCCCCTGTAGAGTTGTGTGTCTAGATTTATCTTTTCCCCAGTGGAGTCATCTTTGTAGATCTGTTGATCCTACTAATCTTGGGCTTGAAAGTCTGCCTTCGACTGGTCTTCCTTTTCGAGTCCGCCTTCGGCCGTCTTTGTGGTTACTCTATTTTGGTTCATCTCTTGCAGAGTTGTTTGTCAGGATTGTCAATCCGTGAATTCTCTTCCTTTCACCCCTTCGTTCAGGTGGTCTTGTGGGTTATTCCCTCAAGGTAGTTTGCGTTAAACACTCGTCCGTGCTTGAAACCCTTATTTTCAATACCTGTCCGTATTGACCTTTGACACTCGTCCGTGTCCTTTCAGCACTCGTCCGTGTTTGAACTCTTATTTCAATACCCGTCCGTATTAACCTTTGACACTCGTCCGTGTCCTTTCAGCACTCGTTCGTGTTTGAACTCTTATTTCAATACCCGTCCGTATTGACCTTTGACTCTCGTCCGTGTTCTTTCAGCACCCGTTCGTGTTTGAGTCCTTTATTTTCAATACCCGTTCGTATTGACCCTTTTCAGCACCCGTCCGTGTTTGAATTCTTATTTCAATACCCATCCGTATTGACCTTTGACACTCGTCCGTGTTCTTTCAGCACTCGTCCGTGTTTGAACTCTTATTTCAATACCCGTTCGTATTGACCTTTGACACTCGTCCGTGTTCTTTTAGTACTCGACCGTGTTTGAACTCTTATTTCAATACTCGTCCGTATTGACCTGTGACACTCGTCCCTGTCCTTTCAGCACCCGTCCGTGTCTGAACTTTTTAGCCAATACTCGTCCGTATTGACTTTTGAGATACTCGTCCGTAACTTATTAATCATCGTCCGATACTCATCTATATCGTCGACTTGGTCACTCGTCGTGTTCCTTTGATGATTGTCCGATGCTCGTCCGTATCGTTGACCCGAACACTTGTGTGTGTTCCCTTCTTAATCATCATCTGATACTCGTCCGTATCGTCGACTTGGGCACTCGTCGTGTTCCTTTGATGATTGTCCGATGCTCGTCCGTATCGTTGACCCGAACACTTGTGTGTATTCCCTTATTAATCATCGTCCGATACTCGTCTGTATCATTGAGTTGGGCACTCGTCGTGTTCCTTTGATGATTGTCCGATGCTTGTCTGTATCGTTGACCTGAACACTTGTGTGTGTTCCCTTATTAATCATCGTCTGATACTCGTCTGTATCGTCGACTTGGTCACTCGTCGTGTTCCTTTGATGATTGTTCGATGCTCGTCCGCATCGTTGACCTCTGACACCCGTCCGTGTCCTTTCAGCACTCGTCCGTGTTTGAACTCTTATTTCAATACTCGTCCGTATTGACCATTGACACCCGTTCGTGTCCTTTCAGCACCCGTCCGTGTTTTCTTTCCATACTCGTCCGTATTATCCTTGATAATCGTCTGTATCCCTATTTCGATACACGTTGTATCAATCTATGCAGTTATTCGCTGATACTTCCAGAAGGGTTTATATCCTTTTTCTTCTTCATTCAGCGTGCAAATTTTCTGGTTGTTTTGGTATTCAATCACAATTCACCTTGATCGTCTGAATATCCATTATTTCATCCTTCTCAGGTTAACAGATGATTGAATAGGGGCAGTTGTAACACCCCAAAATTTGCCCTCTTGTTGTTTCCTAGCTTATGTTTCATTGCATTGTATTTACAGCTCATCTCATCACATATATCTCATACATGTTGCATAAGGGCATGTGATCAGTTGATTTCAGAGCATTGACTATTCAAAGCAGGAGAGCTAAAGCCTAAGGTCTTCAAGCAAGCCTCAAGAGTCTCTTATGTCTCATATGACCTCAATTGATCTCACAAGTTATTGGAAGAAGGGAATTCACCAAGAAGTTGGACAGTTCATCATCTCCTAGCAAAAACAGTCCAAATTAGAGTTTGTGATTCAAGCAGTCTCCTGATGAATTTTTGGTTCAAACTTGATCTCAATGTTTTCTACATGATGTCAAGTATCTAAGGATGGATGATGGCCCATTGGGCCATTTCAGAAGGTTTTCAATTGGTCCGTTGCTTGAGAATCAAGAAATTTGGGGAAAAGTCAATTGTGCAGTGAAAAAGTCAACTCTTGACTATTTAAGGTCAAATTCATGGTCCTCAAGTCAAACATGTCCAATGGTGAAGATTTGATCAAGAAATGTCAAGAGATTCATCATAAATCAAGAATTGTAAAAGTTTCCAACTTTAGAAACTTAGGATTTCTAAAAATGGAAAGTTTAGGCCATTTTGCACTCATCTTCAAGGCATTCTTTCTTCAAGATAAAAGCATCAAACTTTAGGCCTAAGTTTAGCCAATCAAAGATCACTTCTTAAGCTTCAAATCCATATAAAGAATTCTTCCATTGGATCAAAATTGAGAGAGTTATGATCAATCAAAGTAAAGCAAAATCAAGGCAAATTCCAAGTCATGACCAAGCAAAATTGGGCTGGCACGCATGCATTTCATCAAACATGTGGTGTGCAAATTTCAAGCTATTTTTCTCACTCAAGAAGGCTTCAAATGGAAAATTGTTGAACACCAATCTTTTTCATCTCCATGTCCTCTACAACTTTCATGTTTATCAATTTTTCATCTGATCAAGGGATGGGAATTTATGGTTACTCAAAGTGATGATGTCAAAACTGAATTCTATAGGCCCATGATGCCATGCACGATACAACTTGACACGCCCAAGAAGCCAGTCATGAACAAGTGTTTTCCTTGTCACTTTTGAATGCCTTAGAGGTCCTCATTGCATTTGGTACAAACATTAATCTTGTTCTACATTGTCTCATCTTTCCATAGACCTCAAGAGTGCATCATTTCATGCCTTGTACATGAAGAAATCTTCCATCAAACTTCACAATTTTCATTGCATTCTTGCTGACCAAGATATGATGTTGTCTTGTATTGTTGTTGTTGTCACATACATTCACACGCATACACACATCACGTGCTTACTTCATTTGGCTAGACCATGTTCTTACATTCATGTATACGTACATGTGCCATGCATCAATGAAGAAAGATTCCTGAACAAGCTTGTTATACAAGTCTTGCTGCAAGATCAGAACAACATCACCACCTCTCATTTCATGCTAATCCTCACCATAACTCCATGATCACTCCACACTTTAACAAAACCTCTCAACTCGTGGCATAAGTAACCTCACTCATTCAGTTAACTCACAACTCAGTTAACTAACTCAGTCTAACCTGAGTTCTAACCATCAACTGAGCTAGTTAAACTCTAACCACACATATAAGTATCAACTTCCAACAGAATTTGGGGGGCTTGATCATTTTCATCATTTTTCCAAATTTCACTTCAAACTTCATCAGAATTCTCTCTCTCTGCTCGCACAATTTCTTCACCTTGTTCATCCTAATCTTCATCATTTCATCATCCTCAAGCTTCTCTGATCAAGAACAAGAACAAAGAGGATCAATCTTCTCAAGTGCAATCACATTGCAGATCAAATTTCTCCCCATTCTCTTCAAGATCCAAGGCCTTGGAGCATTTATTTTGCTCCTTGGAAGCTCAAGAACAAGCCTACACCTCTGGTTTTCTTGTTGATTCAAGTTCTTCGCAGATCCAGGTTTGAAATTCCTCGACTGATTTTGCTTCGTTTTCTTGTGTTTTAGCTTGTTACTGTTGTTTATAGAGCTTGCTAGAAGCTGTGGTTGATCTGGCTAGTTGATAGAGCTTGTTAGAAGCGTAGATGAAAACTTAGGGCAAACTTCTCTGCTTCGAATCTCTTGCTGTGTGTTTGGTTTGTGAATTCTAAGCTTGGATTCGTATTGTGCTTGAGCTCAGTTTCATTTTGATATACATTTTGTGCACTTCTAGAAACGTGTGAGCACTTGCAGTCGCCGGAGATGGCCGAAGAAGATGACCGGAGGTCCTTCTCCGGCCGGTGAGGATTCAGTTAGGGTTTAATCTTCAGGTTAAAACACGCCCGTTAGATGAGTTTGGATCTAACGTTTCATAGCATGCCAACACATAAATGAATATCCTCCCCATCACATGCCATTTATTTGACTCTGACTGCTTGTATGTGTGTGAGTGTATGGTTGTTATCATATGCTTGCTTTGTGATGCGTTCATTTTGCTTACTTTCATGATTATCTCACCTTGACCTGATCGTGTGGCTCTGATGAGTCAACCTTTTGACTGAATTCCACCTTATTTGTCATGCTCCATGCGCTTTAAATGGACCAGACCTAATTTCTATTTGAACCCCTCATTTTAAGCCCAAACACTTTTTGAATGGCGTTTTTGCTAACGTGACACCCCTGCTTTAATTCCTTTCACATTTTCATTTTTATTTTTGACATAGTTTTCATTTCCTTTTATTAAAAATACCAAATGACATCCAAAAATTCCAAATAAATTCATTTATCATTATAACACATTTAACTAATTTTATATGATTTTTAATTCTGATTTTATTGATTTTTTCTTATATCTTCATAATTTCTTTTTTATTTTCTTTTTGAATGATTTTCTTCATGATACTTGTGCATTGTCCAATTTCTTTTGCATAGTTCCAAAACTATTTTTCATCCAATATTTTTTCCATGTTTGAATAACATTTTAAGGCATATAAAAACATTTTTCTCATATTTTTAAAGTCATTTTATCATGCATTTTGATGATCATCTTTGTGTATTCCTTTGCCTTGCTTCAATGTGACTTTGAACCCTTGTTTGAACTAGTTTCTTTTTGAATTTTGGTGTGATCTTTCGATACATGTTTAGGTTCTGAGTTAGGTACTCTGTGACTTAATTTCATAATTTTTACAAATTCATTTCTATTTTTTCATTGCTTGATTATTATAGGTCACATTTGTGAATGTTCTCTTAACTTGTCAATCTTAATTGGTTAGGAGGCACTTGTGCCATTGCATTAGGACTTGTGTGGTAATTTTATAGGTCATTTCTTAGATATTATAGGTCATCCATGTTAATTTATAGGTCATTTGTCTTCATATTTTGGTTCATAAATGTTTGGTGCTTATGTGAACTAAGTTTGACCTAATTGTGTGCATCTTCTTCTATGTGTCTTAATATGTTTTGTGTGCATCTTTGTGACGCCATTATTGCATTATAATATGATCAAGCATATTATACATTACTGACTTGCATCCATTCTTATTCATGTTCATGTTTCATCCTTCATTCATAACTTGCATTACAAGTATGCCATCTTATGTGAACTTGAATATTGTTTGAACTTCTTTTCATATTGTCCTTTCTTCTTGAATCATTTCACTCATGCTTTGTATGTTCATTAATTGACTTCCATATGCATTATAATATGCCATTCACTTCTAACTTTGACATTTTTTCATGCATTCATTCATGTTTGTATGCCATACACATTCATACTTCATCTTTAATTCATAACTTGAACTTGTGTGAATCTTTGGCACCTTTCTTGACATAGTTTGATCCCATTAGGTACCCTAACCCTAATTGAACTTCATTAGGCATAGCTACTTACTTTAGAAGTCCTTGAACACTTAGAGTCCTTTCCTTTTAGGTTTAGGCTTTGTTTGATTCATACGTTCATTTCATAAGTAGTTTGATGCTTAATTGTCTTCCTTCTTTTACTTATGCTTACGTATCCAACTGTTTAGCTAACCTTTGCTTGTAGGGGCTAATGGTAAGTTGAGTGTGTGGATATGCTTCCACACATACTTTCTTCCCTCATCTTTTTAATGCTTTCTCTTTTGTGTTTGTGCAAAGCATTTCAATGCTTTCTTTGTTCAACTTCTTTCTTCTCCCTCTTGGTTCATAACTCATCTTCTATCTTAGAAGTGAGTTATGTTACCTCCTCTTCTTCTCTTTTCTTTTAGACTTAGGTTTCTAAACCACACTTAACTCTTAGGATCTCAAAGCATTATAACATTAGGGTGGGTATTAGTCTCCCTTTAGACTTTTACCTTTTTTAACCTTTGAGTCTCTCTTCTCCTCACCTCAAAACAAAAAGCAAAAACACTTAATAAAGGCATAACATATATTGCATTTGAGCCTTTCATGTGAGAATAAGATAGTGAGGGGTCTTCTCTCCCTTTCTTAGAATGTTTATCATACGTCCCGTCTTGGGTCGATATGCGAAGCATTCAATCCTACGTGAAAGACTTAAATACAATACGTCTTATAAACACCAATAATCAAAATACTGCTTTCTAAAATACAAAAACAAACAAATTCTCTTCTCATCTCCTTCATTCTATTCCTTAAGGATTTGTCATGTCCGTTCTACCGCAAACAGGTAACGCCTAAGTCTCCATACAGCGAGCTGCAACACCTAACTGCTGGGACGCGCACTCTGACGTTTCCATTAAAAAACACAAACAAAGCAACCCTTGTTCAGCTGAACTATGTTTGCTATGATTCTTATTTCTCGTCTGATTGAAGATTCTTAGGCACGAGATGCGATATCTCGACGAGTAACCTTCCCCGTAGTCTGTCGAACTACGTTGACTCTGACTTTCCCATTGCACTGAGGGAATACGTAGGCCTAGGACAACGATAATGTCCTATCGAGTCACTTCTTTCTCCTCTCCCTTTTCTTTTCTGCCTTTCACTTCCAGTTCTCCAGTTAGCAGTTGATATCCAGTTTCCTACACCCTTTGATCGAAACAGCAAGCGTGGATCCCGTCGAGTACGACGGACGTGAAGGGGTGCGATAACCTTCCCTTCACGTAACCGACTCCCTTTCCCGTTCTCTTTGGTTCGCGTGACCTCGTTCTTTCCTTTCTCCCGGGTTTGTGCAGCATTACCCTTCCCTTTCTTTGGGATAAAAATGCCTGGCTGGCGACTCTCTTTCTTTTTTCCACGCTACTTTCGCGTTTGTACTTGGATGAAAATCCCGGGAGTGACAAATCCCCACCATCAATTATGAGCACACCTCTCATAAACCCTTTTTTAGTGAAGTATGGACAAATATAGAATTAAAAATAGTTGAAAGTCTAAGCTTTTTGAGGTAAGTTATCACAAATTATGTTAACCTTGTTGAAATCAATGCATTATGGGATTGGTACATGGAATGGTCAATTTTCTACTTTAATTTCCTCAAGAATCTTTCATATGAGGTTGTTCTGGAGAAGTTTATTCCAAGATTCACTGAAGTAATGACTCTGATTTTGGAGATAAAGAAGTATACTAATGAGTCCTTAACTAGGTCTAAGATTTTGGACTCCTAGCACCTGAACTAGATCTATCTCAGATTGGAGCTGAAATTCCCTCTGCTTAGCTCTTAGACTTTAAGAAAAATGTTGAAGCAACTTATAGGATTCCTATTCCTGAATAGAACTTGGTTGCTCATTATGTTGGCATAACTTCTTCTGGAATTGCTAAGACCTTAGATTCTTAGCATAAAGTTGGATCAGCTTCTAGGATCACATCTTTTGAACCGCTTGCTTCTGAGGCTGTCACTTTTGTGATTCTGAAGACTCTGGATGAGTTGCCGAAAAATAATGAAGTTGTAAGGACTAGGCTAGATCGTCAAGAGGAAACCAACAATCAGATTCAGAAATTTTTGTCAACAATCCTTTCTAGACTTCCACCTCAACCATAAAATCTTGTTTAAACATTTTTGTGTGACTATGTCCTTCTGTTATCCTTTTATTCAGGTTTTAAAAACTTTTGTTTTCATTTTATCATATTCTTTTTCATTGATGACAAAAGGGGAGAAAAATATATGATTTTGATTCATGTTTTTTCATGATTCGTAATCCAAACTTGTCTAGATTTATTGAATAATTTATTGTGAATCAAAATTATCTAAGTTTTAATATTAGAGGGAGGTTGCAAACCTCACTCTGTGAAAATAAGCTAAAAAAATCTTGATGTCTAAAATTCAGGGGGAGCTTACAAACCTAACTAGAAAGTGGTAAACTTCCTCCCCCACACTTAAACCAAACATTATCCTCAATGTTTTAATAAAAGGTGGAAAAAGGAAAGATAGAACATGTATGAATACTATTGCTGGCCACCACGGCCAACTCCGCTCTGATCCTTCCCTTGCTATCCATCTCTTTGCTGACCACTTCTAGTCTGGCGTCTTGTACTACGAGGTATTTGGATTTACTGAAACTGATATTTCCTGAATCAGTTCATCATATTGCCCGCTTCCGGAGGAAGTACCTGCAAAAGTGTTAGAAAAATACGGTGCGGTGTGAGACATGCTCTCTCCTATCATACTCATCATCGGTGCCACCACCAGCAGCGACATTTGCAAGAATATGGTGGGCCCTATCTCATCTCCAGGATTGTCATCTAGAGATTTTTCGCTTAGATGTAGCTGAGACGTGACAAGCGATCCATCTCTTTATTTTCTGCTAATTCGAACAATAAAAGGAAAACATTAATTAAAAACTTGTGGGTTGTCTCCCACACAGCACTCTCAGGAGTGTAAGTACTCATGGTGGTTCTTTCGAGAATGGTTGCTCGATCTAACTTTTAATAATCTTCAGTTTCCATGGCCACTTATCAAGCCATCTCTTATATCCCTCACCTTTTCTTTTATTCCTTCTATGGGGTTGTTCATTCTTTTGAACTTATGGTGGTGGTTCTAGCTCTATCCAGGGTATCAGCTTTTCAAGTTTGGGCTTAGTTATTTCATCCACCACCTCAAAGGCTAACCTTCCCCTCTTAACACTAATGATTTCCCTAGTTTCATGGTCCTCTAACTTTCTCTTTTTATGTAGGACCTCAGACAAAGGTTCATTGGTGTGGATATTTTCCAATACCTCCACATATGTTTTGGATTGGGAGTCTACCTTAGCTTCCACAAGCTTTTGCGGGAAAGGAATTGGTGGGGTATAAGGGGGAGGAACAATAATAGGTGCTTCCTTCTCTACCACTTCGACAACCTCCCTTTCGGGTGGTGTCGGTGGATTTTTCTCAATCTCTACTCTTTTCTCACCAGAACTCTCCTCAACCTCATTATCACTCTCCTTTGGATTTTCAAATTGTTGTTCACTACTGGTTGCTACAACATCGACGTGTCTCCCAAGGGAGGGTCCTAGAGGTGGTTGTGCAAGCAGAGAGATTTGAGTCTCCAATGCCTCGTTGTGAGTTGTAAGGGACTCGACCACAGTCTTCACCTGCCTAAGGTTTTCATTAATATGGAAAATTTGTTTTCTAAACTCTTCATTCTAGAGAGTTTGTGTCGCCACAATGCACTCCATCATAAATTCTATCCTAGAGTGAGTAAGCGTCGCAATGAAATCCTCCATTAGTATTTTGAGGTTGGATTTATGGAAATCTTGCGGTTCCTTAAAATATTGGGAGTGGTAATCATAGAGGAAATTTGGGTGATATATAGTAATTGAGATAAGAGTGCCTTAGTCTATACGGTGCAACAACAGAATCACAATATTGGCTGTTGGTCCCCAACAACGGCGTCAAAAACTTGATCGCGACTTTATGAATCTATCGGACTATCTATCTACAAGCATATAGTGTATCGCGTAGTTTTAAAAGATATCGAACCCACAGAGACCAATGTCAACCTATCGTTATCTATTGCTGCTATGTAAAGCTAAGGCTAATGAAATCTTGATTTGGGGAAACTAAAACTAGAATTAAAACTAAATTAATATTTAGGAAATATATCAGAAAAGAGAGACCGGAATATGGATCCCATTGTACCTCAAGAACTCTGTAATTCATTGGCGTTGGTTTAATGTTATATTACTTTCAGTAGAAAATACCAGTTTAAAAACCTTTTTCTCACACTCTCGCACTATTGATTAAATTTATACTCCTAAACCATGAGATTTTACTCTCGCTCGCCCATTTGAATCAAGAAATATTTTTTTGAAAACTAAATAAGTCCTAATTAATGCCTAAAGCACTCTCGTTGTATTTAGGATTAATGCCTGATTTTTACTATTCGGTCAAGCCACACACTGTCCTGCTGTCGACTCAAACCTTTAATGTTTTTCACTGTCGTGCAAAACCTTTTAGAATCAAAGTTAAAAACCAAAACCAGAGAAATAATTTATGAAAATTTTTACGCCAATTCATTACCGAGTCCCGTCGGAACAACGATCCTCACATACTGAACTCTAGAAAATTAGCCGGACATAATCGACATAAAACTCATATTATTATTCATATTTATGCAAAGTGTAAACATAAACAAGATAATGATAATGATAATGATAATGAATGCAAGTAATATCTTAAACTAGTTGTGCAATATATTTGTGTAGAACAGTACGTGGAAAATCCAACTGCATAGATATACTAGTGTATGAAAAAGACAAGTAAATCTTAGAAACATAAACAATAACAACTAGAGAAAATCAAAACAGTACCAACGATATTAAGGCTAAAAGTAAATAGGTGCATAAAATTAAATACGGTAAATTTGCTTACGGGAACTAATAGCAGTGCAAGAAAATAAACGCGGAAGAACTTGAACGGAAAAACTTTAGAAATAAAATACCTGTAGCGAGCGATTTTTGTCGGTGACGCGACCACCTTATCGCTGAAGTTTGGGTTTTCTCCTCGAGGAGAAGGGGTGCTACTTTATGATTTCTTATTTATCCCATGAAGCTGGAAGGGAAAGGGAAGGTATCTAAAACTAACCTTGCACGCGAATGTTTAACTGAACACACACTTAAAAGAGATTGGGGGGTCCGGGGTCAGGTTATACAATGGGTAGTTGTCAATTACTCATCCTATATGTGGTTATCCATAGGATGTTAGCTTTTAGGTTTCGCTTTGTAATTGATAGTGTTTATCTGCTGATGGGTTGGGAAAGTTTCTTGGGAAGTATGAGTGAGTGAGTGAGTTTTTGTTGATGTTCGGGCGTTTTTGGTAAGGTACTAGACCTAATGTTTTTGATTGGCATGAAGGTACTGGACCTAGAGTTTTTTATTATTATGCTCGCTAAGATTTCACAATCTTATGCCTACGTATTCCCTTTTAAACGAAACAGGGAAATCAGAGCAATCGTAGTTCCTCTTATTCTAAGGGAGGAAAATGACATTTTGGTGTCTTGTTCAAAGCCCAAGATTGAAGCTAAAAGGGTACTTGTGTCTTATTCAAAGCGCAAGATTGAAGCTAAAAGGGTAATTGATTTGGCTAGGGGATTTCTTTATACAAAGCCTAAGAGGAAGCTGGATAAGACCGACTCAACGAGAGAGTGTTTTATCTGCCTTATACAAAGCCCGAGATTGAGGCTAAAAAAGAGACTGACTCTTTGGGGATATCATTATACAAAGCCTAAGAGGAGGCTAAAAAGGGGTTTTGACTCCGCCGGGGAGGTTTATATGTTTCATGTACAAAGCCCAAAATTGAGGCTGAAATGGGAAATTTAACTGACTCTGGTGAGGATATTTTTTATGTGTCTTGTACAAAGCCCAAGATTGAGGCTGCAATGAGTTTGACTCTGCTTGGGGAAATTATCCCTCAAAGCCTAAACGAAGGGTGGGAGGAAATGACTCGGCTGGGGAAGATATCTGTCCCCAGTTTAAGAGAGGGAAATTTATGTCTTGTCCAAAGCCCAAGATTGAGGCTAAAAGGGTTCTGACTCAACAAGAGAGTGTTTTTATCTGTCCTGTACCAAGCCCAGGATTGTGGCTGAACAAGCTGGAGAACTTGAGAGGAGGCTAGCTCCTACTAAGGGGGAAATATTTATACCAAGCTTTGGATAAAGATCGACTCAACAAGAGAGTATTTTTATCTGTCTTGTACAAAGCCCAAAATTGAGGCTAAAAAAAGTTGACTCAACAAGAGAGTCCGAAAAGGTGATTGACTCAACAAGAGAGTCTAAGAAGTGATTGACTCAACTAGAGAGTCTGGAAAGGTGGTTGACTCAACAAGAGAGTCTGAAAGTTGATTGACTCAACAAGAGAGTCTTGTATACTCAACAAGAGAGTAATTTGTTGTCTCGTACAAAGCCCAAGATTGAGGCAAAAAGGGTATTGACTCAACAAGAGAGTCTGGAAAGGTTAGCTCCGTTGGGGAGAATCATTTGTACAAAGCCCAAGAGGAGGCTGACTTCACTGAGGAAGGATCATTATACAAATCCTAAGAGGAGGCTAACTTTCTGCTGAGGAAAGGTCCTTATACAAAGCCTAAGAGGAGGCTATCTTTTGCCGGGGATAATTGGGATCCCCAGGCAGGTCCAAGTGGGGAATCAACTCTTGCTGAGGGTTACAGAAGAGTTGAGATGTCAGATACCCTGAGGTTCAGATTTGCGATAGTGTTGACCCTGGTCGGGGAACTCTCATGAGAGAGGCTGGGTTTCTGCTGGAGATCGATCCAGAATGCCCGGGGTTTCTTCTTATAGTTGTAAGGAACTTGAGAATGTTTTTGAGACTCAAGGGGATTAGACTGTCCAAGTCTATGGGTGTGGAAGAGTTTTATCTTTTGTATGATGCCTTAAAGAGGAGGCAAACGCATTAAGGGATGAGAATCAATCCTAAAGTGGCCTGAGGTCTGACACTGGAAAGACTACTCTAGCAAAGTATGACTAAGTCCTATCTTATACCTTTAAGAGGTCGTCAGGGTCCTTGTATTAAGCCCAAGAGAAGGCATGAGAACTTCTAAGTAGCCGAAGGGTCCTTGTACAAAGCCCAAGAGGAGGCGGGGATGCTTTTAGGAAGCCCGTGGGTCCCAAACCAAGAAAAGTTCAAGAAATGCTATTCACAGATAATAGATCATTTAGTGAAAGTTCTAAGGTTTGAAGAAACTCAGGAGATACTATTCACAGACAATAGATCAACTCCGGGGAGTAGAATTTCTTTGACAATTTCTAGGGGTGACAGTCTGAGAAAAGGTTCACCGAGAATACTGCCTTTCTCTTTGTTCCATATTGTTTAACCCCAAGAGAAGGGAAGATTGTATCTGGAAATCCTATGGGGATCTAGTTTTGTTTGTATTTAAGAGTGACCAACATGGATTTACCTAGTTCTAGACCTAGTTGCCGGGGAAAACTCTAAATAACTATACTAGTATATATACAGTTGATATATGACAAGTATTTTAAAAGGTATGAAAGAAGACTAACCATGCGCAGCTTCCCACAATACAGTTATATATATATATTTGATGCATATTTAAAAGAATGAAAGAAGACTAACCATGCGCCGCTTCCCACAATTCAGTTATATATATATATATATATATATTAAAGCGAGTAAATGAAAGCTGCTAAAACTTACAGGTGAGCGAGCTTCCATGATGTATTGTTAGTTGTTCAGAGAAATTAAAGAAAGTTTTGATAACAACTATATATTTGAACCTAAATCAAAAGGGAGTTGTTTGTGAAAAAATTGTTGGGGCTTATACTCAAGGAAAGGCCCAAGGTTTGAACAATGATTGTACTATTGTTTTGAATATCATATCGGGACTTATACAATGACTGAGGCCCAAAAAGTTTAGGTCAAAAGGGGATTGGGTCTTACACTCTATTAGAGGCGCAAAGTTTATCCTTGGAAGTTGGTGCCCTAGCCACTTTGTTCCATAACTTAGAAAAATTCTAAGTTTTTATGGTTACCCCTTTTACAAGTTACCCCACTTTCTTTGATTTTTCTTGATGAATGATGATTCCAATCACACATTAAAATCATTTTAGGGTCAAAGAACCATAATTGTGAAAAATCTCAAAAAGTCAAACTTGACTTTTGTGCACAGTTGACTTTTTATCAAATGAATTCCAAACTGTGCGATCCTTTGTAAAATCAAGTCCTTGACCTAAATCAAACCTAATGGATGGATTTCATAGGTGTTATAGGGCATATTGAATCATGTCCCAAGGTTTGGGAGCATGTCTAGGTCAAAAGTCAAAGGTACAGTTGACGTTTTCCTCAAAACCCTAATTGTAGTCCTGATGAAAATGAAACTTGTGAGTCAAGATTCTTGGATCAATCCATTGTTGCAAATGGATCAATGTGGTTTATTAGAGACCCTCAAATCATGTCTTGAGGTCTTGGCTCATGTTTTGTCCCAAAAATCAACTTAGGGGTGAATTAGGTCAAGAAACCCTAATTCCCGATTTTTGGTGAATGCATCCCCTGAGGTCAAATTGACTTGATGATTGGGTTTATGAGGTCCCTTGGAGTATCTTGAGTTATATTGTGAAGCATTGGCTCATGCCCAGAGGAAAATGTTCATCTGGAGGCCCTAGTCGACCTAAACCCTAATTTGGTGACACTGGCGATCTTGAGGCTTAATCCACTTGGAATGCTGCAACGTTGTGCTTAATTCCTGATGTGGGAGTCCTCTTGATCATTTATGTGTGTTTGAGAGGTTAGACAAGTTGAAGATCATGCCATTCCTTGATTGATCCTTTGTCTAAGCTCTAAGAGGACTTAAAACCCTAATTCTTAATTATAGTGAATGCTCAACAATCCTTGAGGAGACTGGTGAGGCATGAAGGTACATCCATATTATGATGATGATTTGCAAAATGATGGGAAATCTTAGTGGTCAAAATTTGGGGTATGAAAGATGCCCCTATTTAATCTTCTTGGACCCGAAGGTGTGAATGGCGAAGGTATTCGGGCATTCGGGGTGCAAGATGATTAAATATCGGAATACCCGAAATTTTGACAGTGGTTATGAATGGTAGTTTACGTATTCATCTTCTTTTGCTAAGAAAATAATGCTTAGAAAAGTTAAAAACTTCCCCTCAATCCTGGTCTTCCGCCAGGGAGCTGGTCTCAGTTTCTGATATAATCTTCCCCTCGATCTTGGTTTCCTACCAAGGAACTGGTCTCAGTTTCTGATATAAACTTCCCCTCAATCTTGGTTTCCTGCCAAGGAACTGGTCTCAGTTTCTTTTGTCAATAAACTTTTTTGACAAGAAATGCTATTCGTAGCGGTTTTTCCTCAAACTTCCCGCCGAATTTTCCTGGAGAGATGCCATTTGATGGAAAAAGTTTTGATGTCAGACTTGCTGGGGAACCCATTGGTCTGAAATGTAAAGGTGTTCAAACTTCTCTGGTTGGAGATGCCATTTGTCGACTCTACTGGGGAAAAACGAGTCTCTTGAGAGACTGCTTCCGGCTTGGGGATACTACATCATACTTTCTCTGAGACCTTCTGAGAGAAATGCCATACAATGTACCCCAATTTCGAGGTGCTGATGACTTCATTAACATTGATTTTCTGGAGAGAAGAACCACGGTGTTGCCGAGAGTCTTTAGTTGTGAGGCTCTCTCTAGGATTTTCCTTAATCCGGGAAAGCAAAGATATCATCTTCAATGGAGAAGAGTGACGTTTGTCGAGAGTTTTCTTATTTTTTAGAGGTTCAAGTTATCAAAGTGGTCAAGGGCCTTCTCCATCCCAGAAAGAAACTGGAGGAGAGATCACTCAGATGAGGCGTTTCCTTACGAGGAAATAACTGACAACTCGATTGAGAGGACTCTTATCACCAGGGGGTAAGATCGACTAGAGTGATAGTGATGCAATATGAATATGAATGTAAATCAATAATGCATGATGTATGTATGTATATGCTGACAAAACTGACGCGACATATAGGCTAGTGGATGAACACGACTCGAGACTCGGCCACTGCAGGGGATGAAAAGTATCAATGGTCCAAAAGTAGCAATTCGGCCTTGCTTAGGAGAGATAGTCCCTGTGGGGAACAACCGTTGGTCGGGCATAGGAGATAAGAACTCTGCCAGGGATGCCGGATGAAACATGGTCTCTGACATAGCTGATCCTTCATTCAGGCGCACTGGTTTAGAAGAAGTACTTTGATTCCGCACTTTGAGGTTCAATAACCTCTGGAGAAGCGATCGATGTTCTTTCGATGTTCAACAGTCAAAAGAAATTCCCATCTTTATTTAAAAGCATAAAATTTTTGACAATTAAATTCATTTTTGTTTTATTTTAAGAACCGTTGATCATATTAAAAACATCATTCTGTAAAGCTAAAACAAATGAGGATTGCAAACAAAAGCACTAGGGCTCAAATTTTATTGATAGAATGGAGATCAGCCAAGCGCGTGATTTCATAGAGTATTTACAAAGTTTAGAAAATGGTAATTTAAGGGAAAAGGGCTACATTGAAACACAACGACCGCTATCCTTTTACCAACTTTGAATTCGGGACATCCAGAGCTTCTGTCGAAGATGACCTTGACTGAAATTTTCTGATGGCTGGCATTACTGCTGAGGAGTTGAACTGATCAAACATAATTACTTGCCATTATCCCTAACTTTTGCCTGGATTGTACTTTGATATTTCCAATCCACCGGGATGATTTTTGATTATGTCTCTAATTTTTGCCTGGACCGCCCTTTCGGGTTTTCAATCCACCGAGACATTTTTTTTAATTTATTTAGGCGAAGTATTTCTTGACTACGTCAACATTCGTGGGGTAGGAAAATTTCTCTCCGTCCATGGTTGCGAGTCTCAAGGCGCCACCTGAGAAAGCTTTCTTGACCACATATGGGCCATCGTAATTCGGAGTCCATTTGCCCCGGGAATCAGTGAGGAATGATTGTATCTTTTTTAGCACAAGGTCTCCATTTTTGAAGACGCGCGGTCGGACCTTTTTGTCAAACGCCTTCTTCATCCTTTGCTGATACAACTGACCATGGCATAAAGCCGATATTCGTTTTTCCTCGATCAGATTCAGTTCGTCATGTCGACTTTGACACCATTCAGCCTCTGTTAGCTTAGTTTCCATCAATACCCGGATTGATGGGATCTCTATCTCTATGGGGAGCACTGTTTCCATGCCATATACTAGAGAGAAAGGGGTTGCCCCTGTTAAAGTGCGGACAGATGTGCGATAACCGTGAAGGGAAAACGGTAGCATTTCGTGCCAGTCTTTGAGGTTACAACCATCTTTTGAACGATCTTCTTGATGTTCTTATTAGCCGCTTCTACCGCACCATTCATCTTGGGTCGGTAGGGAGATGAGTTATGGTGTTCGATCTTGAACTCAGCGCACAACTCTTTCATCATCCTGTTATTCAAGTTAGATCCATTATCAGTAATGATCTGGCTTGGAACACCATAACGGCAAATGATATTGTTTTTGATAAATCGGACCACCACTTGTCGGGTTACATTGGCGAATGACGCTGCTTCGACCCACTTGGTGAGTAGTCAATGGCTACCAGGATGAACTGATGTCCGTTCGAAGCCTTGGGTTCAATCATGCCAATCATGTCGATTCCCCATATGAAAAAAGGCCATGGGGAAGAAAGAACTTTGAGAGGCGTTGGCGGTACATGGATTTTGTCTGAGTATATCTGACACTTGTGACACTTCCTTATGTACTTGTAGCAATCGGATTCCATGGTCAACCAGTAGTACCCTGCTCTTAGAATTTTTCTCGCCATTGTGTGTCCGTTGGCATGAGTGCCAAAGGATCCTTCGTGAATTTCTTTTATCAGTATGTTTGCTTCGGGTCTGTCTACGCATCGAAGCAAGACCATGTCAAAGTTCCTCTTATAGAGTGTATCACCGCTCAAAAAGAAGCTGCCTGCTAGCCTTCTAAGGGTCTTTCTATCTTTTCTGGATGCCCCGGGTGGGTACTCTTGTTTTTTAAGGAAGCACTTGACATCGTGGTACCGAGGTTTATCATCCACGACTGCTTCAATCGTGAAGATGTAGGCGGGCCGTTCAAGGCGCATTATGTCGATCTTAGGTATGTCATTCCATTGACCTATACTAATCATGGAAGAGAGAGTGGCTAATGCATCATCCATGTGATTCTCTTCACGAGAGATGTGATGAAACTCGATTCTGTTGAAGAATGGTAACAACCTTCTCGCGTAATCATTGTAAGGAATCAGTCCTGATTAGTATGTGTTCTAATCTCATTTGATCTGATTGATAACTAGGGCTGAGTTGCCATATACATCTAAGTTCTTAATTCTCAAGTCAATTGCTTCTTCGAGACCCATGATACAAGCTTCGTATTCGGCCTCGTTGTTTGTACACTTGAATATCAACCTGGCAGTGAAAGGGATGTAGGTACCCTGAGGTGTTATAATGATTGCCCCAATTCCATTTCCATACTAATTAATAGCTCCGTAAAAGATTAGTCCCCATTGGGAACCTGGTTCTGGCCCTTCATTGGGTAGCTGTTCATCGCAATCTTTCATTTTCAAGTACATGGCATCTTCTTATGGGAAGTCAAATCTGACTGATTCCTGATCGTTAATCGGTTGATTAGCCAAATGACCAGCTAAAACACTTCCCTTGATGGCTTTCTGAGCATGGTACTCGATGTCGTATTCTGATAACAACATCTGCCAACGGGCAATCCTTCCTGTGAGAGCAGGCTTTTCAAAGACGTACTTGATTGGATCTAATTCGGAGATTAACCAAGTAGTGTGACAAATCATATATTGGCGAAGACTTTTGGCTGCCCAAGCCAAAGCACAACAAGTTTTCTCAAGCATAGTGTACCGAGTCTTACAATCGGTGAATTTCTTGCTCAAATAGTAGATGGCAGACTCTTTCCTTTTTGTTTCGTCTTGATGGACAAGTACACAACCCATGGAGCCTTCCAAGACTGTTAGGTAAATGATCAGTGGTCTTCCTTCCACTGGAGGTGATAGAATTGGTGGGTTCAACAGGTATTCCTTGATACTGTCGAAGGCGGTTTGGCAATCTTCTATCCAAACGCAGTCCTGATTCTTTTTGAGTAATTTGAAAATTGGCGCACATGTTGCGGTCATGAGGAATATAAATCTGGAAATGTAATTCAAACGTCCCAGGAATCCCCTGACTTGTTTTTCAGTCTTTGGAGAAGGCATTTCTTGAATGGCCTTGACCTTGTCAGGATCAACCTCAATTCCTTTCAGGCTGACGATGAACCCTAAAAGTTTCCCTGAACGGACACCGAATGTGCACTTATTGGGATTCAAGCGGAGTTTGTACTTTCTTAACCGCTCGTATAGTTTTGACAGATGGGTCACATGCTCCTCCTCTGTTGTCAATCATATCATCGACATATACCTCGATTTATTTGTGTATTATGTCATGAAACAGAGTAGTCATGGCCCTTTGTTAGGTTGCCCCGGCGTTCTTCAAACCGAACGACATTACCTTATAACAAAAGGTACCCCATGGGGTAATGAATGAAGTTTTCTCCATATCTTTCGGTGCCATTCTTATCTGATTATAGCCCGAGAATCCATCCATGAAGGAGAAAACTTTGAACTTTGCTGTATTATCTACCAGCATGTCAATGTGCGATAAGGGAAAGTCATCCTTTGGACTGGATTTATTCAGATCCCTGTAGTCTACACACATTCTGACTTTTCTGTCCTTTTTCAGAACTGGTACTATGTTGGCTAGCCATTGAGGATATTCTGATATGGCGAGGAAACCCACGTCAATCTATTTTTACTTCCTCTTTGATTTTGATGGCCATGTCTGGATGAGTCCGTCTCAACCTTTGTTTTACTGGTGGACATTCTGATCTTAACGGTAGATGATGTTCCACGATGCTGGTATCCAACCCTGGCATATCCCGATAGGACCAAGCGAATACATCGGGAAACTCTTTGAGAATCTTTGTCAAACTTTCTTTGTCAGTCAGACTGAGCAGTGCCCCAATCTTGACCTCTTTTCTCTCCTCCTCTGAACCCAAGTAGAGCGTTTCCAACGGCTCTTTGTGAGGTTTAATGGACCTTTCCTCTTGTCTGAGTAATCGGGAGATCTCTTCTAGAATTTCTTTGTTATCTTCTTCTTCAGCCTCAAATACCGAGAATTCAAAGTTGGGAGAAGGCATCGGATCGTATGTTTCAATGGGGTTTAAAACAAGATATCTGCATGACGTGATGATTATTTTTAAAAGAGATAGAGAGAATGCAAGAGTGTGTGCAGTGTATTTTTTTTTTGAAAACTGCTTGTTTTTATTATTTGAGCTGTTTTTTAGGATTACCATTTTCTGAAAAAGCGAAAAGAGAAAACAACAATAAATGCGGAAATTACAGAACAACATTATTTTATTTATGATCTTGTCGATTCTTGAAACTACAGCGCTATAAAACAAAACTCTGTCGCTTTGGGCGAAGCGAAGAGAGACATTTACAGAAAGTGAGCCCTATCAAAACATCTGTTTCACCTGGGCAAGGTGAAAGGTTAAGATAAAGACGACAATTACTTAGACTTATGAACAACTTTCGGAACGTTGACAGCAACCTATTGGCGGCGAACTCCTCGGTGAATCATAAAGTATGGTATTTTCCTTCTTAATTTGTCTTTAGAAATAACGCTGATTTCTGGCGGAGCAGGATCATTGGAATCTGTCTCCCAAGCAGAGTTGTCGTAGGAGGATTCCTCTGTTGCATCTTGTACATTGTCTGCACTCTTAGGCGGATCTTCCCATCCAGTTGGCTGGATGTCTTCGAGCCTGATACGAGAGCTTTCGGGAGCGGTGTACTTGACTAGAAAGTCGAATTTTCTACTTGGTTGTCCCAAGGTGTCCCACACCACTTTGGAACTGGAGGAGTCATCTCTCTGGATGACGTTGACCTCGGGAAAAGCATAGTTGATGAACTCTAGTCCGACAAGCTTTACAAATTCATCGTCATACTGGATATTTTTAGAATGCCCTGAGTAATGATCCCATGACATGGTGGGGACGCAGATATTCTTTTCAATGATGCTCAGCTGATATGCATCGTTCGGCTGACTCTTTTGTGCTGAGTCTCCTGGGTACGGCTGCCAGATAGGTAGGCCATCCATTGGGCCATAATAGTCATGGTCAAAGTTGTCTTTCATCAGAGTGTCCTCCTCTAATGAGTTTGGTGGAGCACGGCATCCTTCCGGATCACAATCTCCGTATATCATCTTGACATCTGACCTTGGTATATATCTCGGACTCTGTGCTGGAAAGCAAAATGGTGTAGGCACCTCTTCCTGAGACATATAACCGTCCTCGTTGAGATAGGACTTCCACTCTTCATCAGTATCAGAGGAATCTCCCTCGTTGATGGTATGTACTTCTTGAGACACTGGGTGAAGGAAACCTCCACTATGAAAGAAGTTCTGAATGGGATGAAGACTTTCATCGTTAATAGCAGTCTGGGTATAGGTTAAGGAAAAACCAAGAACCTTCTTTTTCTTATTGTCCGTAGGAATGACAAGCTGTCTCCATCCTTTGGCATCGTTACTTTTAATCACTTCGAGAGCATCTCTGTACGAGGAAATCGACGTTCCTCTTTTTGATTGATTGTCATTACTCACCGAAAGTGCTTGGAACTGGGTTCCAACAACCTCCTCTGGTTTTACACAAGTGGACGAAGATAGGTTACTCACGATCAAGGATTGCTCTCCACAAATTGTGACTAGCTGGTCGTTCTTGACAAACTTCAACTTTTGGTGAAGCGTCGAAGTGACTGCCCCAGCCTCGTGTATCCAAGGTCTTTCCAACAAACAGCTGTATGTTGCTCAGATGTCCATGACCTGGAAAGTGACTTGGAAAGTGTGGGGACCGATAGTTATGGGAAGGTCGACTTCACCGATAACTGTTTTCTAGGATCCGTCAAATGCTTTGACGGTGACCTCACTGCCTCTCATAGGAGATCCTTTGAATGATAGTCACATTAGGGTGGACTTTGGCATAACATTCAGAGCCGATCCGGTGTCTACCAATTCGCTGGCTAAAGCATCGTCCTGGCAGTTGACTGTAATATTGAGTGCCATGTTATGATTGTGGCCCTCTTCCGGCAGTTCATCATCACTAAACCCCAAGTTGTTGCAGGAAGTGATGTTGGAGATGATGCTGTCAAATTGTCTTATTGACACATCTTGTTCCACAAAGGCTTCCTCTAAGATTTTCTGTAGAGCTTCCCTGTGAGCTTCGGAACTAAGTAAAAGTGAAGCACTGAGATTTTTGAAGGAGTTTGCAACAATTGATCAACAATGTTGTATTCACTCTTCTGGATGAGCTTCAGCATCTCATCGTTGTTCTTTGAAAGGTCGAGATCACAGGATTGACTGACTGGTTGATCATGAATTTCCATTTGAGGTTCCTTTTCTCTGGTAGGTTCTCCAACTCCTCAGTTGAAGATTCGACCGCTCAGTGTTACTCGACTGATGTCTGCAATATTCACGATGGAGGGTAATGGAATTTCCTTTCCATTCTTAATTGTTGTTGCACCGTATTTGTAAGGGATAGCCTTAGTTGATTCATACGGTAACGGTCCCGGTAGATAGATAACTACAGGAGCCTTCTGATTCTTCTGACCAGTGTAAGTAATTTCAATCAGTTCCTGGTTGGGAACTTTTAATTCATCAAGTAAAGGGATGATGGTACAAACATCTTTGGTCCTCTTATGATCAGAGATTACGACAACATCTTTGATTCGATCAGCGACAAAGTCTGGCATCAAATTGGTTAACCCAGAACTTGGATACGGTCGAATCTCTTTGTGGTCCACCTGACTTTGAAAGGCTGCTCGCTCGAGGTAACATCCTTGATTATCTTCAGAGCAAACTCGACATCGCTCGTAGTTGTGTGGTGGTACCTGGCCACGTCAACTTTGTATGCAGTGTAACCTCACTAGATTTGTTTACATTGATCGAACATCCTGACTTTGATGCCTAGTAGGGTTCCCATTAATCATACTGACTTGTTGTGTGTCTTCGTCCAAATAGATCGGAAGCCACCAGTGGTTTAACAAGTGCTGCAAAGTTCTTTGAACGAGAGCGCATCCTTGGTCGCTCTTACGTCATACTGTACAGTTCTGATAATTATGCAAAGTCAGAAAACCGAGCTGGACCTGCTTAGCATGTAATTCCACCAAGCTGGTATTCATCAAACGAATATCAAAGATTTGAATCATATTCACTTGATACTGATTTCTATCGCGGTAATCCTGAATCCATCCAAGATCCATCTGACGCTGGAGGGCCTTTGATACAAAGGAGCATCCCTGATTGTTTACCGAGCAAATCAGACAAGAATCGTAATCGTGCCGTGACAAATTATGCTGTTGGATTTGCCTTGAGTGCATTGCCAGCAAGTTGACATTCATGGCCAGAATGTTGTGGTTCTGAATGATGTTGGAATTCGTATAAGTCACGAATTCGGTGATCCTGGATCCATCCGAGATCCAACTATTCCTGTAGAGCTGATTGCACCACAGAACATCCTTGATTGTTTTTAGATCAGATATCACACTGGTGATAGTTATGAGATGGTACATGCCCATATCCACTCTGTCTGCAATGCATTTTGACCAGGTTGGCCCTCAATAAGAGTACATCATGAATTTGATAGTTGTGGTTAGATTCTCCCTCTATCAAATTTACTACAGCTTTCTCGTATTTAGGCAGCGGGTTCGTCTGAACATTTGGATTTGTATCTTTTAAGGATAAGACCCCGCTCCTAACAAGCTTTTGTACATCGGATTTGAAGCTGAGACAGTTTTCTATGTTATGCCCCGGTCCTTCTTGATGGTAAGGGCAAGTCTGATATGCTTTGAACCAAAAAGGCGGATTTTCCAGAATTGTAAGAGGAGCCCTGGTTTGGACGTGCCCTTTGACCAGTAAAAATGGAAACAGTTCTGCATACAACATTGGTATAGGGTCGAACCCTGGTGGTCGCGTTGTAGGGTAGTTGTTGTACGGAGGACGAGCTTGCTGAAGAGGTTGTTGTGTCCTTTGCTGATATTGTTGTTAATTCGGTTGGCTCTGCGTAACCTGAGGTTGATACGTAGGAACAGGCGCAGGGTTGATAGCAGGAGTTATAGCTGCTACTGGTTGATACCGTCGCCTTTGCTTTCCGAGAGAGATATTACCAATATCTTGCTCTTTTTTCTTAGGGAGAGCACTACCGTATCTTTTGGTACTGCTTGATGGTCCAGCGTCTTTAACTAAACGTCCTTCTCGGACTGCTTCTTCAAGACGAACTCCCATGCCTACCATTTTAGTGAAGTTACTGGGCGCACTGGCGACCATTCTGTCGTAGTAAAATGAGCTCAAGGTTTTCAAGAAGATCTTTGTCATCTCTTTTTCCTCAAGAGGTGGACAAATCTGGGCGGCAATTTCACGCCATCTCTGAGCATACTCCTTAAAGGTTTCCTTATCCTTCTGCGACCTGGCTCTGAGTTAATCTCTGTCGGGTGCCATGTCCAGATTATACTTATATTGTTGAACGAAGGCAGCGCCAAGATCTCTGAAAGTGACGATCTTAGTGCGGTTCAAACCCATGTACTATTTGAGTGCGACACCGGTTAAATTACCCTGGAAATAATGGATCAGTAGCTGCTGGTTCTCTGTCTGAGTTGACATCCTCCAAGCATACATCACCAGATGACTTTGAGGGCATGAGTTACCCTTGTACTTTTCAAATTCAGGCACCTTGAATTTGTCCGGAACTTTCACATTGGGGACCAAACAAAGGTCTGCGGCGTCCTTTCCAAATAGATCCTGACCGCGAATGGCCTGCAGTTCTTTCTGCATCTCTAGGAACTGTTCCTGGAATTCCCTCATTCTCTCGTCCATACTCTCGTTTCCACCAGACGGTATCTGGGAAATCTGTCCTTCTGGGACAGTGTGTACCACAGGTTGTGGTATAGTCATTACGGCAGCTACTCAGGGTACTTCCCTCTCCCGAAGTTTGTAACCTTTAGGAGTTACTGTCATGCCCCTGGCATCTTTGCTTTCCCGAAGTTTGTAACCTTCAGGCCCAGCGCGTCCTGCTGCAGTTTCCGGATCTTCCGTGATCGGCGGAATATATCCTTCAGGGATATAGTTGAGTGGCATGCCCCAGGGACGATCTTTAGGCATGGTATATCGAGGATCATACTTTTCCACTATGGGTGTCGATGTGATCTCTGAGATCACGATCCTTTGTTGTTGCATCTGGGCTGCTGCCAGAGCTTGCATATCATTGTGAAGCTTTCTCAGATCCTCTTTCAGAGCGTCGAGTTCTTCTCTCAACTCTCTGTTCTCTTCCTCGAGATTGTCCATTTTCTTTTGTTGAGTGGCCCGAGTATTGTACGGATGAGACAGTTTGACTCTAGAATCTAGACACAAACGTGAGATTCGCAGAGAAGAAGAATGCGTTTTGTGAGAATGATGAATGATATGCAATGATTATACTATATATTTTTTGTTGTTTAATCAAAATAAACTTCGACAATTGGATTGCAAATATCAAACAGTGGGGAAACCCCGTTTTATTGAATTCAAAGATTGCAGAATGGAAATACAGTAATTTACATAGTGCTGTAAAAGGAAATGTCTAAGCTAATGGATCCTGAGTCCTCTCTGAGGATGGCTCAGGTGTTGGTTCTGGTATTTTCCTTTTCTTTGACCGGGGCTCTCGAGCTATTGTCGGGTTGTCATTCCTTTGCCAAGTGAAAGGAGCGAGCAAATTCCTTTGGTCATCTTGGTTTTCTATAGCATGTTGTTCTAAAATCTCGATCAGAGCGTCTTTTTCTTTTAACAGTTGATGTATTTTCTTACACTCCACATTGAGAATATGGTACTTGTTCTTCCATGACTTCTTCTCCTGTTGAACTCTGTTGAGAGTAACCTGAAGTTTTTATGTATCAGACATAAAATAAAGGGAAGATTCCTTTAACGGAAGAACTTCCTGACGAGGGTAAGGCATCCTCAGTTTGAGAGCTCTAGTTTGTACCCAGTAGAGATAAGGTTCCGCAGAGACACAGTCTAGTTTTCCTAAAGACTCTCTTCCTTTTCAATGAACATGTTTCCAGACATGCACTATTTCTGTCTTTAGTGCACTGTCATTTTCTCCTTCCTTGAAGAAAAGACCTTCCAGATGAGCATTACGCGGGACATGCCTCATCGGGTATCCGAATTGACGACGAACTAAAGCTGGATGATAATTGATTCCTCATTTAGTTCCTATGAGGGTTACGTTAGGGAAGTTTCCACAACGGTCAATGATTCTGATCCCGTCATAGATTCGATTGTACCAGTCGATGTCAGAGTTGGTAAGAGACATGATTCTCTGCAACCAACGTAAAGTATTCTTAGGATTCCAAAATGCAGCAGACTTGGGTAAGTGGGAAATGAACCATTTGTATAGCAGAATCCTTTTCAATGAACATGTTTCCAGGAATACACTATTTCTGTCTTTAGTTCCCTGTCATTTTCTCCTTCCTTGAAGAAAAGACCTTCCAGATGAGCATTAGGCGGGACATGCCTCATCAGGTATCCGAATTGATGACGAACTAAAGCTGGATGATAGTTGATTCCTCCTTTAGTTCCTATGAGGGGTATGTTAGGGAAGTTCCCACAACGGTCAATGATTCTGATCCCGTCATAGATTCGATTGTACCAGTCGATGTCAGAGTTGGTAAGAGACATGATTCTCTGCGACCAACGTAAAGTATTCTTAGGATCCCAAAATGCAGCAGACCTGGGTAAGTGGGAAATGAACCATTTGTATAGCAGGGGTACACAGCAGGTGATCATTCCTCCGCTGTACAAATTCCTTAAATGTACAGAATGATAAGCATCTGTGAGCAAGGTCGGTACAGGGTTTCCAATCAAAAATATCTTAATGGAATTGATATCTACGAAGTTATCGATGTTGGGAAACAGAAATAACCCGTAGGTGAGCAAAACAAAGATGCTCTCGAAAGCGACCACGTTCCCTATACTAGCAAAGTACAGGGCCTTCTTTAGGGGTAGCAAACGGGCATGCCCGCCCAGTTTAAACCCACCTCGCAAATGCCCGCAAAAAAATGAGGCGGGGCGGGGCAGTCATAGTTGATGATGCGGGCCTAAAACCTATGCCCACCCCGCAAAAACGTGAGGGCGGGGCGGAGAAAGCCCGTGGGCACTGCACATTTTAAGCCTAAAAATGCAAAATTTTATGTAAATGTTCGTGCACGCAAAAGCCCGCGAAGAAAACGGGGCGGGGTGGGGCGGACACATTAGAGGGTGAGGGTCTAAACCTTTGGCCCACCCCGCATTAAAGTGCGGGTAAAACGGGCATGCCCAACGGGCCGGGCCCGTTTTGCCACCCCTAGCCTTCTTTATCAAAAACTTGGCTGGAAAACCTTGGATTCCACCCTTAGTGGTCATGTGAGTCCTGACTTCTGACTCGTCCAAATAGACTGCTCTTGCAATGGTTTGATCTTTTGGAATTTCTTCCAGTCCAGAAAAGGGTGCTTGGTCAGTAATATGTAAATCAATCAGTTGAGAGTACTCCTCCAGCATTGGTGCTAGTTGATAATCTGGGAATGCGAAACAGTGATAGACCGGATCTTAGAACTGAATGAGCGTAGCCAGTATTCCTTTAATTACATGGACCCTTAACAGAGACAATAGCCCTCCGTACTTAGCTCTGAAAGCATCAGGGTTGGTGATCATCCTCGCCAAACCTCTCAAATCCTCTAGTTTTGGAACCTTGAAGGTGTACTTGTGAGTCTTCCTTCTACCGAAATCCATAACGCAATCTTTCTCTCTAATATTTGCAATCATTGTCTTAGTTTAATTTGAAAAAAAGAGAGAGTAGAAGAGAAGATTTTTCTTTGTTTTAATGTTTTTTTTTAATGAAATGAATGCATGAATGCAACAGACAAAAGCATAGAAAAAACATGGGGTCAAAGGTTCGGTGTCATGAAGTTATGGCTCTACGCATCCCAAAGGTTATACTGGTGATTTTTTGTACCTGTTCTCACAATCATTGACCCCTCTTGGGATAACAACAGGAGGCTGGTTCACCCGAGCGAGCTGCAGTATCCTAGAGTAATCTCAAATGAGGGAAGTATCGCGTGACAACTATTTCCGATAGCTTATGCACTATAAAATAGTAATAAGGTTTCAGTCTACTAAAATCCTCAGCTTCTCAGATAACCCAATCGAACAATCTGCTTTCATCAACCGAAGTCGTATAGGCATTGAATCCGCAAAGGGCATCTCCACTGATTCGATGGTCGACCGGGACCTCTTATTTGGGAGTCACTCCCTGTAAGATTACCCGTCTAGTGCCATCACTTATCTTAGGTGTATACTCAATCTTTCTAGATGCGACATCACTCGCAGTCCCATTAGCAGAAAAATAAACACGGATATCAATTAGGAAAAGCGATATATATATATTTATCCTAAAACTAACATCCTAGACCTCTTAGAAGCTATAATCCTAGTCTTAACAAATAAAATGACTCCCCAGAAGAGTTGCCATTTTCCTGTAGCGAGCGATTTTTGTCGGTGACGCGACCACCTTATCGCTGAAGTTTAGGTTTTCCCCTCGAGGAGAAGGGGTACTACTTTCTGATTTCTTATTTATCCCGCGAAGCTAGAAGGGAAAGGGAAGGTATCTAAAACTAACCTTGCAGGCGAATGTTTAACTGAACACACGCTTAAAAGAGATTTGGGTCCGGGGTCAGGTTATACAATGGGTAGTTATCAATTACCCATCCTATATGTGGTTATCCACAGGATGTTAGCTTTTAGGTTTCGCTTTGTAATTGATAGTGTTTATCTGCTGATGGGTTGGGAAAGTTTCTTGGGAAGTATGAGTGAGTGAGTGAGTTTTTGTTGATGTTCGGGAGTTTTTGGTAAGGTACTAGACCTAATGTTTTTGATTGGCATGAAGGTACTATACCTAGAGTTTTTGATTATTATGCTCGCTAAGATTTCACAATCTTATGCCTACATATTCCCGTTTAAACGAAACAGGGAAACCAGAGCAATCGTAGTTCCTCATATTCTAAGGGAGGAAAATGACGTTTTGGTGTCTTGTTCAAAGCCCAAGATTGAAGCTAAAAGGGTACTTGTGTCTTGATCAAAGCCCAAGATTGAAGCTAAAAGGGTAATTGATTTGGCTAGGGGATTTCTTTATACAAAGTCTAAGAGGAGGCTGGATAAGACTGACTCAATGAGAGAGTGTTTTATCTGTCTTGTACAAAGCCCAAGATTGAGGCTAAAAAAGAGAAAGACTCTTTAGGGATATCATTATACAAAGCCTAAGAGGAGTCTAAAAAGGGGTTTTGACTCTGTCGGGGAGGTTTATATGTGTCTTGTACAAAGCCCAAGATTGAGGCTGAAATTGGAAATTTAACTGACTCTGGTGAGGATATTTTTTATGTGTCTTATACAAAGCCCAAGATTGAGGCTGCAATGAGTTTGACTCTGCTTGGGGAAATTATTCCTCAAAGCCTAAACGAAGGCTGAGAGGAAATGACTTGGCTGGGGAAGATATCTGTCCCCAGTTTAAGAGAGGGAAATTTATGTCTTGTACAAAGCCCAAGATTGAGGCTAAAAGGGTTCTGACTCAACAAGAGAGTGTTTTTATCTGTCTTGTACAAAGCCCAAGATTGAGGCTAAAAAAGGTTGACTCAATAAAAGAGTCTGAAAAGGTGATTGACTCAACAAGAGAGTCTAAGAAGTGTTTGACTCAACAAGAGACTCTCGAAAGGTGGTTGACTCAACAAGAGAGTCTGAAAGTTGATTGACTCAACAAGAGAGTCTTTTATACTCAACAAGAGAGTGTTTGTTGTCTCGTACGAAGCCCGACATTGAGGAAAAAAGGGTCTTGACTCAACAAGAGAGTCTGGAAAGGTTAGCTCTGCTGGGGAGAATCATTTGTACAAAGTCCAAGAGGAGGCTGACTTCGCTGAGGAAGGATCATTATACAAAGTCTAAGAGCAGGCTAACATTCTGCTGAGGAAAGGTCCTTATATAAAGCCTAAGAGGAGGATATCTTTTGCCGGGGATAATTGGGATCCCCAGGAAGGTCCAAGTGGGGAATCAACTCTTGCTGAGGGTTACAGAAGAGTTAAGATGTCAGATACCCTGAGGTTCTGATTTGAGATAGTGTTGACCCTGGTCGGGGAACTCTCATGAGAGAAGCTGGGCTTCTGCTGGAGATCGATCTAGAATTCCCGGGGTTTCTTCCTATAGTTTTAAGGAACTTGAGAATGTCTTTGAGACTCAAGGGGATTAGACTGTCCAAGTTTGCGGGTGTGGAAGAGTTTTATCTTTTGTATGATGCCTCCAAGAGGAGGCAAAGGCATTAAAGGATGAGAATCAACCCTAAAGTGGCCTGAGGTCTGACACTGGAAAGACTGCTCTAGCAAAGGATGACTAAGTTCTGTCTTATACCTTTATGAGGTCGTCAGGGTCCTTGTATTAAGCCCAAGAGAAGGCATGAGAACTTCTAAGAAGCTGAAGGGTCCTTGTACAAAGCCCAAGAGGAGGCGGGGATGCTTTTAAGAAGCCCGTGGGTCCCAAACCAAGAAAAGTTTAAGAAATGCTATTCACAGAGAATAGATCATTTAGTGAAAGTTCTGAGGTTTGAAGAAACTCAGGAGATACTATTCACAGAGAATAGATCAACTCTAGGGAGTAGAATTTCTTTGACAATTTCTAGGGGTGACAGTCTGAGAAAAGGTTCACCGAGAATACTACCTTTCCCTTTGTTCCATATTGTTTAACCCCAAGAGAATGGAAGACTGTATCTGGAAATCCTATGGAGATCTAGTTTTGTTTGTATTTAAGAGTGACCAACATGGCTTTACCTAGTTCTACACCTAGTTGCCGGGGAAAATTCTAAATAACTATACTAGTATATATACAGTTGATATATAACAAGTATTTTAAAAGGTATGAAAGAAGACTAACCATGCGCAGCTTCCCACAATACAGTTATATATATATATTTGACGCGTATTTAAAAGAATGAAAGAAGACTAACCATGCGCCGCTTCCCACAATTCAGTTATATATATATTAAAGCGAGTAAATGAAAGCTGTTAAAACTTACAGATGAGCGAGCTTCCATGCTGTATTATTAGTTGTTCAGAGAAATTAAAGAAAGTTTTGATAACAACTGTATATTTGAACTTAAATCATAAGGGAGTTGTTTGTGAAAAAATTTTTGGGGCTTATACTCAAGGAGAGGCCCAAGGTTTGAACAGTGATTGTATTGTTGTTTTGAATAACTGAGGCCCAAAAAGTTTTGGTCAAAAGGGGATTGGGTCTTACACTCTATTAGAGGCCCAAAGTTTATTTTTGTACAGGAGATGGGGCTTATAACTCAGGGAGTTGCCCGAATGATTTTGAAAAGGCGACGATTGCGCCGTTGTTTTGAAAATATACAGAGGGACTTATACAATATGTGAGGCCCAAAAAGGGTTATTTATAAAAATGGGTTGGGTCTTACACTCTATTAGAGGCCCAAAAGTGTTTTTAAGAAAAGGAATGGGACTTATAGCTCGAGGAGAGGCCCATGGTTATTTGTTTGAAAAATGGCGATCGCGCCGAGGTTTGAAAACACAGTGGGTCTTATACGATGACCGAGGCCCAAAAAGTTTTGGTTTTCAAAAGGGGTTGGGTATTACACTCTATTAGAGGCCCAAAAATGTTTGAAAAAGATTGATGAGGGTGGAATTAATCAAAACCCTAATTTTGTTTACAATGGAATTAATTTTGTTAAAAAATTAATACAAATTATTGAAAACATGTGAAAAATGAGTGGTGATCTTGGATCAATGTTCCAAAAATCATGTTTTTATTCACAAAATGATTGGAAACCATTTAAGTTTGGAAAATCAAGAAGGAAAAAATATTTTAAATGTTAAACAACAAATAAAAATTAATTCTTTGCAAAAATATCAAGAATATGAAATAAATAATATTTTTAGGAAATTTTTGTAAAATAAAATATTTTAACATTTTTGTGAATTATTAAAAAAAGAATCAACTCAAAATCATTAAAATTCATAGAGAAATTAATTTTTGAATAAATTAAATAAAATCACAAAATTCAAATATTTGAATATTTGAAAAACGGCGCCAAGAACACCCAAGAACACGCGCGTGTTCTGAGTTTTGCCCAGATTTGCATTTTCTCACCAATCTCACTGAATACTTGATGAAATCACACAATTCATATATCAATCTACTCGTTTTCACCTCACGATCATGTCTATGGTCTTTAATTTCATTTATTTTAAGCATGGAATAAGAAATCAAAGAGAAACCTCAAGAACCCTAGATTCTGCATGAAGGCTCAGAAATTCCACACACGATTCATACAAAGCAATTAATTGAGGGGAAACATTCCATATATGATTATGAACATATGGCAAAATTATTGTTCGAGGAAATATGCTTGAATCATGAGATGACCAAGTTGAGGCTTACCTCTTGCAGCTGGTGATCGTGTTTTGAGTTAGAGGTGTTACAGCTTAGTTCCAATGATGTGGACAGCTTCCCTAGGTGCTATGGAGTGTGTCTGAATGCCTGGAGTGGTTGGAAACAAGCTGGAACTTAAAATGGTACCCCAACTGCAAGTCTGCTAAAAGCTTGAGCAGTTGGATGGTGATTTTGTGAAATTGGTGTTCCAGATGTTGTTTAAGTGTTTGGATCACTTCTATATGATGTTTATGAGGTGTGTGTGTGTGTGTGTGTGTGTGTTTGATTGGTTTGGTTGTAATTGCTCTCAAGCTCAAAACCCGATAGTGTACTCAAACTGATCACAAATGAGGTCTATTTATAGTGCACCTAGTTTGTTTTGGCTGCAATAGTGTATGGCAACTGGTACAGGTCTGTGGCCAATTGGATCATTTTGGAATCTCAAGTCTCCTCTAGCCATTGACTTGAGATTAGAGCATAGGCCTATGGTTCTTTGATTCAAGGATAAGGCTTGACTGAAGTGTTCATATTTACTCTGATACATGCCACCTCTAAGCATCCATTGAATGCCTCAAAACAAAATTGGAGTCTTGAGGCATCTTTAGCTTTTAGGGGTGCCAAACCTATATGTAGTTCCAAAGACTTGGGAGGCTTATGGATCAGTGTTTGTTCCTCCTTGGTCTCCCCCTGAGGTGTGCAGATGGATAAACTTGTTTGTAATTTGCACAAATTGATCAAATCGAGCCCTAATGCACAATCTGCCTTGCCAAGACAGTTTGCAGCAAGGCATGTTGCAGCTGTCATAACTCCTAGCTTAGATGGAATTTTATGGAGTTCTTGGTCACTTTGGAAAGCTGATGTATCCTACTTTAATGTGATGTCCAACTTTGGTTTTGAAGCAACTTGCATTCGGTTGAAAAATTCCTCAACATTTTGGAAAAAGTGAAGCAGATTCTGACTTAGTGAAAATTTCACTAAGTGTTGGAAAAATGTCACTTTTGTGTTTTCAGCCATTTTGATCATTCCATAACTTGAAATCCATGAGGAATTGGAATGAGGTGTAATTGACACGTTTAAAGTATGCCATGAGAGCTACAAATCCATCTTTGGACCATCCAAAATGGTTGCTTGGATCTCAAGTTATGATCCTTGGAAGTTGGTGCCCTAGCCACTTTGTTCCATAACTTAGAAAAATTCTAAGTTTTTATGGTTACCCCTTTTACAAGTTACCCTAATTTCTTTGATTTTTCTTGATGAATGATGATTCCAATCACACATTAACATCATTTTAGGGTCAAAGAACCATAATTGTGAAAAATCACAAAAAGTCAAACATGACTTTTGTGCACAGTTGACTTTTTATCTGATGAATTCTAAACTGTGTGATCCTTTGTAAAATCAAGTCCTTGACCTAAATAAAACCTAATGGATGGATTCCATAGGTGTTATAGGGCATATTGAATCATGTCCCAAGGTTTGGGAGCATGTCCAGGTCAAAATTCAAAGGTACAGTTGACTTTTTCCTCAAAACCCTAATTGTGGTCCTGATGAAAATGAAACTTGTGAGTCAAGCTTCTTGGATCAATCCATTGTTGTAAATGGATCAATATGGTTTATTAGAGACCCTTAAATCATGTCTTGAGGTCTTGGTTCATATTTTGTCCCAAAAGTTAACTTAGGGGTGAATTAGGTCAAGAAACCCTAATTCCTGATTTTTGGTGAATGCATCCCCTGAGGTCAAATTGATTTGATGATTGGGTTTATGAGGTCCCTTGGAGTATCTTGAGATATATTGTGAAGCATTGGCTCATGCCCAGAGGAAAATTTTCATCTGGAGGCCCCAGTCGACCTAAACCCTACTTTGGTGACACTTGTGATCTTGAGGCTTAATCCACTTGGAATACTGCAACCTTGTGCCTGATTCCTGATGTGGGAGTCCTCTTGATCATTTATCTGTGTTTGAGAGGTTAGAAAATTTGAAGATCATGTCAATCCTCGATTGATCCTTTGTCTAAGCTCTAAGAGGGCTTAAAACCCTAATTCTTAATTGTAGTGAATGCTCAACAATCCTTGAGGGGACTGGTGAGGCATGAAGGTACTTCCATATTGTGATGATAATTTGCACAATGATGGGAAATCTTAGTGGTCAAAATTTGGGGTATGACAATAACGACAAGATTTAAATTTCAATCGTTGATCCAAGTACAAGCAGATGAATTGTGATACAGTTTCCAAATGTGAACTTATCACTCGATGTGAGCAATAAGTGCTTTTGAAATAAGTGATTTTACTGCCTAGAAAATTCTACAAAACTTGGATACCTTGAAATTGTGAGTCCAAGGTCAATTTATAGGAGAATTTTTGTGTAGTAACTTCCATAGATCATGTATGAGTATTGGATAAAGTGAGAGAAACCTCCAAAGTAGTGTTGTTAGTGGGCGGTTATTTTTGGGTTTCTGAGGTCCATGGTGAACGCCATGACCTTAAGTTGTGGATGATGTGGCTGAGAGGTGCATGGCAAATGCCATGTGGTGTTGGAGAACTCCATACACCAGAAAGTGGCAAATTCTTTGCTTTTTCTTCATTTCCTTACTCTTTTCCCAGTTTTCTTGCATGTACGCTCTTATTGGAAAATCTCAGGTTCAATTACTGCACTCTATCCTGATTCATACCAACACAAAGGTGTCCTACACCTTCTATCATACACTGCCCCAAATGGTGCCATTCCAATACTTGAATAGAAACTGTTGTTGCAGGTAAACCAAATTAACGGTAAAAATATATCCTAAACACTTCCTTGTTCTAGCACACAAGCTAGCAACAAGTCTTCTAAGGATTGGATAGTCTTCTCTGGCTAACCATCTATTTGCGGATGATAAGTAGAACTCAAACGTAACTTCGTACCTAAATCCTTCTCCAAACTCTCCCAGAATCTTGACGTAAACCTAGGATCTCTGTCAGATACAATACTAGATAAAATCCCATGCAAACACAATCCTCTTGATATACAGCTCTGCTAACTTTTCCAATGGATGGTTAAGTCAAATCAGTTGAATGAGCCAATTTAGTTAACCTATCCATAATAACCCAAATAGTATCACAATTGTTCACTATCATTGGAAATCTAGACACAAAGTCCATCAAAATGTTGTTCTATTTCCACTCAAGAATAAACAACGACTGCATCAAACCTGATGGCTTTTGATGCTCAACTTTTAACTTCTAGAAAGTCAAACACGCATTGTCATACCCCAAATTTTGACCACTAAGATTTCCCATCATTGTGCAAGTCATCATCACAATATGGATGTACCTTTGTGCCACATCAATCTCCTCAAGGAATTGTTGAACATTCACCACAATCAAAATTAGGGTTTTAAGCCCTCTCTGAGTGCTCAGACAAAGGATCAATCAAGGAATGACATGATCTTCAACTTATCTAACCTCTCTGTGATGCCCTGTATAATATATATCTAGAATAATACAATACAAGCATTTTATTTGTTACTGACACCATCATAAGTGCCTAATGGCGTAATTCACATACTTGACCATTTAAAAACATAATACAACTATGGTACAAGCTATGGAAATTAGCCAAACAATAAAATAAAACTAAGATCAATATACAATATTCCTCATTGTACAAGAACAATAAAATACACAGCGGAATAAGCTTAACTAAGCTTCTCTTGAAACATCTCAGCATCGCTCCACTTGTAAATCAAACCTGCAATCCGAACCTGAAATATAGCAACTATAGTGGGGTGAGATACATCAAATCTCAGTGAGTTCCCTATCTTAAAGTCCTCTCGGCTTTACAAGGTTCTAAATAACCCTAACTCATGTCAAAGGGGAAAGGGGAGTGACCATGAGTACACACACACAAGTAACCACAATGTGAGCCTGTAAACTCACACTAGTACCGAAGTACGTTCTGAGCCCGTACACTCAAGAACTCATCGAGTACCGAAGTACCTCTTGAGCCTGTAAACTCAAGGATTCACATATCAATAACCAATACCAAGGTATCCCCTTTTTCCCGTACCCTTCTACGTCTAGAAGGCGATCCGAGTCATGGATCCTTGTAGCTACTTGGCATACGAATGGATTCGGGATCACCGGTCCGTACACCGTGATCCGTCACTTCACACGGCCAGTGCACCGTCACAAGTCTCTACCCATAGGTTCCATCGTACTATCACGGGACTCAAACCTGCCAAGTAGTTGTGTATAATGTTCAGAGGAGGTGCTCGAGTCTCATGAACTACACCGCACAACAGTGGTTATTGATAAACAAAATGCACACGCCTCGGCCTTTCATGCACGAGCGTTGCCACACAGATTCTCTACCACAATTCTAGTTACAACCTAGAATTAAACCATTTTTTTTTGGGGTAAAGTTTCCTCACTCTTCCTAATTCATATTTTAGCATGCATATTCTTTCAACCAAGTTTAACATCAATTAGGCAAAGCATATTACAATTTCACATTTGAAATACATATAATAATTTCATCACAAAATATACAAAAGCATATTACAATTGAATAATGGAGTCACATATAATGATTCATCACATAAAAACCTCACTCTCATCCCGTAGGATATTTACACGGCCTTCCAACGACTATACTTTTGCCTCGATCGGATTCACGATCCAAAAGATATGGATTCACCATATCACATACTATTGTTTTCACACATACATAAATTTTCCATAGCATATAACTATATTTTTACCTGACCATCTCATAGAGCATAAAATTATCTTTCCAACGCTTCCGACCGTGCTTCAATCCGAGTTACGGATCTCAAGTTATGGCGAAAATACGAAAAATAATGTTTTGCTGTCCCAGGCAAATTCGCCTGGCGAATCCCTGGCGAATTAGACTCGCCACCCACTCGCCTGGCGAATCTGGACGGACCAGAATTCTCCAAAAATGGGTTTGGGATCCAAAAATGATCCAAACCTTCAACCCACATGATATTAATGCATCCAAATACCCAAAACAACATGTTAGAACATATTTAGACATGCATTTCATCAATCTATCCGTTAGATTTCATTGATTTATCGAAATTACTCGTTTTATCAAAATCTAACCTAACTCTAAAACCTCCAGAAATTTACTCTAAAGTCTCTATCTAGAACCCACCTGATAACCGAAGAGGAGTTTGGAGAAGATGATGATGATCCATGAGCTTTTTTTCCAAGCTTTTCCCTCTTTCTCTTCTTCTCTCTCTCTTCCTTCTCTTTTTCCTCTTTTCTTCTTCTTCTTCTTTTCTTTCTACTATCTTTCTTTTTCCTTTTCTTTTCTTAACATATATATATAATACTATAATATATAATATAAATCCAACCGGGCAAAATATCTCCAATTGATATTTTGTCGTCTCAACCCAATTGATCAATTATCAAAGTTACCAAAATTACTTTCTTGAATTACCAATTATTAATCCGTCTCTTTAATAAAATAATTAATCTCTTCAGAATTTATTAGTTGCTCTATTGATCCCCATTGATAATACTTAAAGTACTTAGAGGATTCCATTAATCCAATTATCCAAAGATAGAGCACGTAGATACTCATCTGATATCCAATTGAGCATTTAAATAATACGGGGTATTACACTCTCCCCCCCTTAAATTGAAATTCGCCCCCGAATTTCCTCTATTCGGCAATAACCACCAATTATATCCTGGTCTTAGGTTCACGCTTAATCTCTACTTAGTTAAAATTCCTGACATAATTCGATTCCAACTTGACTTCACAGACCAAATTCTTAATTTCACGAATGATCAACCTTCACGTTCTTATTCATACTCTTATTCCAATATTGGGTTAGCTTTCAACTTGCGTTTTCTCAATTCATCTGTTGTTTTATACAAAAGACTTAGTCGCAACTTACTTCGGAAAGAATGTACCATTCTACATCTCTCTACCGAGTCATAAACGAAACCATAACACCTTATCTTGGTTCAGGGTAACATCCACTCATCAAATTCGCATGAGGTAATTCGGTGATTCCGTAACTTCATACAATTTCCGACAACTATTCTTCCGTAAATCTTTCAACATTCAGAACCACTTCACTATTTGTCAAACGACTCAATTACCAATTCCATCTAGCCTGATGTTGTACACTATACTCATTCAATCCGATATTTCATCTCTTTCGTATCACACCAAAGGGTAACACACTTAGAACAAAAAACTTTGTACTTCCATCCGTGCATTGAACATCTGGTATTGTTTAGACACTGACAGTTGTCAAGTAGACAGGAATGTCATTTCTATCCTTACAAGTAACAATCATTCTAATCCCCAGTAGTCTGACTAAGCTCTTTCACCTGTCACCTCCCACTGCGCAACCCAAATTCTAACAGTAGAACACCACGGTTTCTTAATCACTATTAAGTAGCTAACAGTCCACGGAGAAACATACTTATCCACTGGGATCCTTACTAACCAACGACACCAGAAATTTACTAACGTCCTATGGTAGAACAATTTCTTCTCCAACGCACAATATCTTAACATCGGTCCAATACTCTCCAGACGATAGAGATGCAGGAATTACACTGTTACCACCACAACATGTACAACTCCAAATCCATTCAAATCTCGAGCTAATAATTTATCCAACGTAGATTAACAATCTCTGGTTCCGATTACTACTTTCCAAAACGATTCTTTTCACGGTTTCTAACTTACTCAAAATTCCTTGTTGACTCGAGATCTCAACCTATAACACGTAACACCATCACGATACTTCAATCATACGCGAGTCACCACTTATCAACTTAACCTGTCCAAAGCACAATTGTGAGTTTCCATATTACTCACCAATTCACGTGCAATCCTCCACTTACACCCACACTTTGAAGTCCATAACACACTTCTCGGTTGAATCAACTCTTCTCATTCGTTCCCTTTCATAAACGATTCCAAGTTACATACTTAACTTCGGAACGTCCCATTCTTACTAGTACTTGGAAAGATAATTTTCAAATTCCTTCTCTGGTTAGAACACAACTGAACACAACTGATACCACTTTCACGGGGTCTAAATCCAAAACCATGAACTCACGGAAATTAACAGTTACCAACTTTGACCAACCATTCGTTCATTACTAACACCATAAATTAAATTACCGAAAAGGTCTTTTCAAGATCTACACTTCGAGAGTATCTTACAACCTCCCCCTGAAGTTCTTCAACAGTAATTCACTTAAGACTTTCTCCTACTCAACACAATTTACAAGATTATTTCTCCAAAAATTAAACTCCCTCGTCGTCTAAACAAATGGTCGACTACGCAACACCTTTCCACAAGTTTCGATTTCCAAAACACAATTCCGTCTTTCATTTACTTGCAATCCTGTTTCCATTCACGCAATACTCTACATTCGGAGCAACACAAAGTAACGAAAATACGGATGATGGTCCCTAAGGGATTTCACAATTTACACACATGTTAATCGATCAACCATCTGAGCTAATCGATTAACTCCTCAAAATCCATTGCAAAACACCACCCTTGCACGTGTTAATCGGTTGACACTGCTGTAGAATAAAAAAACAGTTTTCCTCCTAATTCAAAGCCATCCGTACATAACCATCCATCCGATTTGTTCTAAGCTGAAATATCATTCTCAACTCGTGGCTCCTTAACTTGTGTAACATTCACTAACCATGATTCACTTAAGATAAAACCGACAAAGTCGACGACACACTCCACCAAGTGACAAGGAAAATTTCCAAATTCTGTCGCAGTCACCCTACAATTTCAGCAGAACAGTTCACTCTCCGTTGATACAACAACACTAGCAGAAAGTCAATAATGACGACATTCTAGGGTTTTAGCCACAACTCTTACTCGATTCGTCCATAAGCAAAACCCAACACACAACCATTGTACGATACCACAAAAGCGATGGACATCTCATATCAAGCACACCACCTTGTCCCCTCACTTGTAATTCCTTGGAGAAATTAAAACAACACAGTTCTTAGTTCAACAAAAGGTAGATTCCGAATATTCCGATTATTCACAACTACAGAAGTTCTCTATACTTGAAAATAGATCGGGGCAATGCATCCTCTTGAAGAACCTTCCATCACCTTGCACACATTAACAGGGATTTCTTACCCTTCACTATCCATTATACATCCCACATACACCAAATTACTTATTGGAAGATCCACAACCGATAATTCCAATCAACTATTTACAAAAACCTTCCGGTATAAATCGTTCCATGATTTACACTTAGTCCCTAATAAATCTTGGTTTGCTTCTCGTTGTTTACCGCACACTTACTTCCTAAAATACAATACTCCTGCTTCACAAGGTACGTCCCTTCACACTTGTCTCAAGAATAAGAATCCCGCACGTACTCTTGTGATCAAGGTGCTACCACTACGCTCGTTCTTAATACCAAGGTGTAACTTTCTCATAACCATACTGTTAATACTGTTTATTCCACATAATCGAATAAAATCCACCTCATAAATAATATTTTCACTTTCCACAGCATAGAACACTTTCATAGCTTCATATCGATATAAAGAACGCTTAAATCGGACACCCGAGCCAAAAGATATGAAGTTCTGAAGAAAGGAAAAATTATTCAAAAACTGCCAGATTCGCCTGGCGGTTAAGAATTTCGCCTGGCGAATCCCCCTTCGCCAGCACTTCGCCCGGCGAACATGCGGCGAATCCTCATTCCATAAAATCCCAAAAGTTCCAGTAGCTACACAAGTTCTGTTTCTTCATTTTCGCCTGGCGACCAAGTAATTCGCCTGGCGAATTCCTCTTCGCCAGCTCTTCGCCTGGCGAACCAATGGCGAGACCCCATTCGCCTGGCAATTTCCTAATTCGCCTGGCGAATCACACCAGAAGCAGAATTTTCTGCTGCGTTTTCATGTTTCCCAAGCCTCTAAAGTCCAATTTTTTTCCAAACCAACACATTTTCAAATTCCAAATTGGTCTCTCATCGAATCCAGAAAAATCCCGATGTAATATCTCGAACTTAATCTCTCTACGTAACTGAATATACCCAATTTATCTCCTACTCTTCATCCGGCGTATACTTATTCCACTTGAAGCATGTAAACACATCCGGGTGTTCCTCCTCACACTTCTCTACTACTTTAGGTTCCCATAAAAGCCGAACTTTCTTAACTCTCAACTTTTTAACCCGTCGAAAGATATTGTTCCAACACATTCCTCGAGGTACTCTCGCCCATTAAAGATACCATAGCGACCTTAGAAACTGAAGCACCAAAACTTATCTCACTTCCCGACCTTACGCCACGCGTTCCATAAGACAACTTTCTTTTCCACTGAATGAGATTACTTGAAATCCTTATCCATATCAGTGGTCAATCCAGCTCCACTAGTAACTTTACATATTCCTTGATACCTTAACCAATCGTCCAATAGAGATCCTTAACTTTCAGACTCCATCCGTTCCAAAGGATTACTTAAACCACATATTACTCTTTAAGTCCATGCTACCCAAGCACAACTTCTACTAAAACCTCCACTGAGCTGACCAAAACTCCTCACTAATAACTCTTGGCTTGAACTTGCTCTCACAGCATAAGTTCTGACAACACTACAGAGTCCTCGTGGTCGCTCAACCATGATTCTACCTATCACATACATAGTATTAGGTTGATCAGGCCCAACACTACATAGTATGATATTAAGTTTCATGATGGCAAGACACACTTAAGAGGCAGGAATAGATTTACTTATGATGTTTCAAGGCTAGGTCGAGGACACGACCTGCTTTGATACCAACTGTGATGCCCTGTATAATATATATCTAGAATAATACAATACAAGCATTTTATTTGGTACTGACACCATCATAAGTGCCTAATGGCGTAATTCACATACTTGACCATTTAAAAACATAATACAACTATGGTACAAGCTATGGAAATTAGCCAAACAATAAAATAAAACTAAGATCAATATACAATATTCCTCATTGTACAAGAACAATAAAATACACAGCGGAATAAGCTTAACTAAGCTTCTCTTGAAACATCTCAGCATCGCTCCACTTGTAAATCAAACCTGCAATCCGAACCTGAAATATAGCAACTATAGTGGGGTGAGATACATCAAATCTCAGTGAGTTCCCTATCTTAAAGTCCTCTCGGCTTTACAAGGTTCTAAATAACCCTAACTCATGTCAAAGGGGAAAGGGGAGTGACCATGAGTACACACACACAAGTAACCACAATGCGAGCTTGTAAACTCACACTAGTACCGAAGTACGTTCTGAGCCCGTACACTCAAGAACTCACCGAGTACCGAAGTACCTCTTGAGCCTGTAAACTTAAGGATTCACATATCAATAACCAATACCAAGGTATCCCCTTTTCCCGTACCCTTCTACGTCTAGAAGGCGATCCGAGTCATGGATCCTTGTAGCTACTTGGCATACGAATGGATTCGGGATCACCGGTCCGTACACCGTGATCCGTCACTTCACACGGCCAGTGCACCGTCACAAGTCTCTACCCATAGGTTCCATCGTACTATCATGGGACTCAAACCTGCCAAGTAGTTGTGTATAATGTTCAGAGGAGGTGCTCGAGTCTCATGAACTACACCGCACAACAGTGGTTATTGATAAACAAAATGCACACGCCTCGGCCTTTCATGCACGAGCGTTGCCACACAGATTCTCTACCACAATTCTAGTTACAACCTAGAATTAAACCATTTTGTTTTGGGGTAAAGTTTCCTCACTCTTCCTAATTCATATTTTAGCATGCATATTCTTTCAACCAAGTTTAACATCAATTAGGCAAAGCATATTACAATTTCACATTTGAAATACATATAATAATTTCATCACAAAATATACAAAAGCATATTACAATTGAATAATGGAGTCACATATAATGATTCATCACATAAAAACCTCACTCTCATCCCGTAGGATATTTACACGGCCTTCCAACGACTATACTTTTGCCTCGATCGAATTCACGATCCAAAAGATATGGATTCACCATATCACATACTATTGTTTTCACACATACATAAATTTTCCATAGCATATAACTATGTTTTTACCTCACCATCTCATAGAGCATAAAATTATCTTTTCAACGCTTCCGACCGTGCGTCAATCCGAGTTACGGATCTCAAGTTATGGCAAAAATACGAAAAATAATGTTTTGCTGTCCCAGGCAAATTCGCCTGGAGAATCAGACTCGCCACCCACTCGCCTGGCGAATCTGGACGGACCAGAATTCTCCAAAAATGGGTTTGGGATCCAAAAATGATCCAAACCTTCAACCCACATGATATTAATGCATCCAAATACCCAAAACAACATGTTAGAACATATTTAGACATGCATTTCATCAATCTATCCGTTAGATTTCATCGATTTATCGAAATTACTCGTTTTATCAAAATCTAACCTAACTCTAAAACCTCCAGAAATTTACTCTAAAGTCTCTATCTAGAACCCACCTGATAACCGAAGAGGAGTTTGGAGAAGATGATGATGATCCATGAGCTTTTTTTCCAAGCTTTTCCCTCTTTCTCTTCTTCTCTCTCTCTTCCTTCTCTTTTTCCTCTTTTCTTCTTCTTCTTCTTCTTTTCTTTCTACTATCTTTCTTTTTCCTTTTCTTTTCTTAACATATATATATATATATATATATATAATACTATAATATATAATATAAATCCAACCGGGCAAAATATCTCCAATTGATATTTTGTCGTCTCAACCCAATTGATCAATTATCAAAGTTACCAAAATTACTTTCTTGAATTACCAATTATTAATCCGTCTCTTTAATAAAATAATTGATCTCTTCAGAATTTATTAGTTGCTCTATTGATCCCCATTGATAATACTTAAAGTACTTAGAGGATTCCATTAATCCAATTATCCAAAGATAGAGCACGTAGATACTCATCTGATATCCAATTGAGCATTTAAATAATACGGGGTATTACACTCAAACATTCACAATGGATCAATAGGACTCCCACTTGAAGGATTAAGCACAAGGTTGCTCCCTTCTAGGTGGATCAAGCTTCAAGATCGTCAGTGTCACCAAATTAGGGTTTTGGTCGACCAGGGCCTCCAGATGGAAATTTTCATCTGGGCATGAGCCAATGATTCAAAACATATCCTAATACGCTCCAAGGGACATCATAAACCCAATCATCAAGTCAATTTTGCCTCAGGGGCTGCATTCATAAAAAATCAGGAATTAGGGTTTCTTGACCTAATTCACCCCTAAGTAGACTTTTAGGGCAAATCATGAGCCAAGACCTCAAGAGAGGGTTTGAGGGTCTCCAATGAACTATATTGATCCATTTGGAGCAATGGATCAATCCAAGAAGCTTGAGCAACAAGTCTCAATTTCATCTGCACCACAATTAGGGTTTTAAGGAAAAAGTCAACTGTAACTTTGACTTTTGACCAGGACATGCTCCCAAGCCCTATGACATGCATCAATATACCCTATGACACCCATGGAACATGTCCATCAAGTTTGATTTAGGTCAAGCACATGATTTCCTGAAGAATTGCACAGTTTGGAATTCATCTGATAAAAAGTCAACTGTGCACAAAAGTCAACTTTGACTTTTTGAGATTTTTCACCAAAATGGATTTTTAACCCTAAAATGATGTTAATGTAAGATTTGAATCATCATTCATCAAGAAAAATCAAGAAAAGTTGGATAACTTGTAAAAGGGGTAACCATAAAACTTAGAAATTTTTCTAAGTCATGAAAAAGTGCCACTAATGCACCAACTTTGGAGGATCATAACTCCTAAACCACAAGGCCATTGTGCCCCATTCAAAGCTTGATTTGTAGATCTCATTGCCCTCTACAAAAGCTTCATACTGACCTATGTCCAAATTCCTCATGGATTTTGAGTTATGGAGTGATCAAAATCAAGAGAAAACACTTTGTTCCAACACTTAGTGAAAATTTAACTAAGTCATATTTTGCCTTACTTTTTGCCAAATGTAGGGGGATTTTTCACTTGGATTCAAAAGAGATCAAAACCAAACATGTTCAAACAGTTGTTGTATCATGTAAGGGCTTTCCAAAATGGTCAAGAACATTACCAAATTCAACTTACACCATGAGATATGACATTGGCAAGTTGCCTTGTTGAAATCTGTCAAAGGCAAGGCAGAATTTGCAATTTTGCTCGATTTGCCAAAATTAGCCAAATCCAAATGCTCCTATCCACTTGGACACCTCTGAGGATTGAATCTAAAAGGGACAATCACTGAGCCAAGCCTCCAAAGTCCATGGAACAAGAAATAGCATGTTGAACCTAGAATGGCCAAAATAGGGACAAGACTCCAAATTTGGATTGAAGCATTCAATGGAAGCATCAAGGTGGCATGGACTGAGCCATTCTCTTCTGAAATCAGTCAAGACTTATCCAAGACCAAGGTAACCAAAGCTCTATGCCCTAACCTCTAGTCAATGGCTAGAGGAGACTTGGATTTTCATTTGCCAACATTGGCCAAACCTACTTAGCAGTTGCCATTCACTATTCCTTGCAAAACAAACTTGCTCTACTATAAATAGAGCTCAATTTTGTTCAGTTTAAGTACACCAAAGGCCTACAACACTTGCCTTTCTCAAAATCTCTTTCTCTTGGCAAAAATGCCTTTCTTAGCAAGGTAACTATCGGGTTTTGAGCTAGAGGGCAATTCCACTCAAACCAATCACACACACACACCTCATATACATCACATATGAGCTGATCAAACACTTAAACAACAACTGGAACATTGATTTCTCAGAATCACCAGTCAATTGCTCAAGGTTTTAACCAAAGTGCAGTTGAGATGCCATGAAGTGATCCAGCCAATTTCCATCAAGTCCAAGCATTCAAACACACTCCATAGCACCTAGGGAAGCTGTTCAGATCATCACAACATAACTGTAACACCTCCTACACAAATCACGATCACCAGCTGCAAGTTGTAAGCATGAGCTCTTCTAACTCTATGATCCATGCAATTTTTGCTGCACAATAATTTGGCCATATGTTCATGATCATGCATGGAATGTTTTCCCTCAATTAATTGCTTTATTTGAATCGTGTATCAAAAATCCTAGCCTTCATGCAGAAATTAGGGTTCTTGAGGTTTCTTCGTGATTTCATGTTTTATGTTTAATTTAAATGAAATTAAGTGTTATAGACATGATCGTGAGGTTGAAACGAGTTGATTGGTATGTGGATTACATGATATGATTAAGTATTCAGTGAGATTAGAGAGAAAATGCAAATCTGGGAATCTCAGAACACGCGCGTGTTCTTCAGCTTGTTCTTGGCGCCATTTTTTCCAAATTTGAATATTTGAATTTTGTGATTTTATTTAATTGATTCAAAAATTAATTTCTCTCTGAGTTTTAATGATTTTGAGTTGATTCTTTTTTTAATAATTCACAAAAATGTTAAAATATTTTATTTTATCAAAAAATCCCAAAAATATTATTTATTTCATATAATTGATATTTTTGCAAAGAATTAATATTTTAATTGTTTTTGACATTTTAAATTTTTTTCCACATTGATTTTGCAACTTTTAATGCTTTCTAATTATTTTGTAGGTCAATACTTAATTTTTGAAGCATTAATCCAAGATCACAATTTGTTTTTCATATGTTAAACAATTTTGATCATTTTAATTGAATTTTTATTCAATTAAATACATTTTTGAAAACAAATTAGGGTTTTTGGATTAATTTAACCCTTATAAATCATTTTCAAAACACTTCGGGCCTCTAATAGAGTGTAAGACCCAATCCTTTTTTGACCAAATCATTTTTGGGCCTCAGTGTATTGTATAAGTCCCGATACCGTCAAAAACAAACGGCGCGATCGTCGCCTTTTAAAAATAACCATGGGCCTCTCCTTGAGCTATAAGACCTATTCAAAACTTTTGGGCCTCTAGAGAGAGTGTAAGACCCATCCCTCTGTACAGAAAACCTTTTTGGGCCTCAGTCACTTGTATAAGTCCCTCTGTACAAATTCAAACAGTGCGCTCACTGATAAAACCTTGGGCCTCTCCTTGAGCTGTAAGCCCCAAATCTTTCTTTTTCATAGCACTTTCTCCTTTGATTTTGAATATACTGTTGTTTCAATCTGTCTTTGTTAAACAACTAACCAAACAGCATGGAAGCTCTACAACCGAGTAAGTGGTTATTGCTTTCATTTACCGCTTTCATATACATATAACTGTATTGTGGGGCTGTTTCACTGTAAGTCTTCTTTCATAAACTCATATCAACTGTGTAATAATAGTATAGATATTTAGAGTTTCCCCGGCAACTACGTCTAGAACTAGGTGACGCCGTTTCATTTATTAGTAGAAATAGACAACTAGATCCCCAATAGGATCACCAGATACTGTCTTCTCTTCGGCTGTCCTCATTAGGAATTGTCAAGAAACTCTATTCCCAGAGATGAATGTATTCTCCGTGAATGGCATCTTTGAGTTTCTTCCAAATTCTCGAACTTTCCTGACTTGATCTATTCCTTGTGAATAGCTTGCCTTGAATTTCTCGGGGTTTGGTGTAACACCCCAATTCCCATCGCGAAATAAATAACACATAATAAATATCAGAGTAACTAAAATTTTATTTTTCCGACAGAAACAGGGATGCCACATTTAAAGAAATAAAATACAATCCCTGTTCAACATCTTTGATACATAACACAAAGGGAAACTTTTCCTTACAAAAGGATGGTCAATTATGGAATAAAGCGGAAAGATCCATAACTGACTTGTTTTACAAATAAATGGTTTTAGAACATCAAAATATAAATACAAAATATATTCAACAATTATATACATATAACAAAACGTTCCCCGACTCCCGTGCTACGTATCAGAGCAGACACCACGAACGACAACGGAACGGAGGACTAATCTCCACAAAAGCCTCCAAGCCTCTAAAGCTGACAATCTGCACTATGCCATAAAAAGCATATTCCAGCAGAAGGGTGAGAAATAACAACTATAACAAGTTTGCATAATAATATGCCACAACACAGATAATTCACATATGTAATATTTCTCACCGCATACATCACATACTAACACATATAGCATGGCACCAATACATAATATATCACACATAATAAATCGAATCATGATTTTCCACACATAACACATCCCTTCACAATTCACACCACCATTCATCACAACTCACTCATATACATCACAATGTATATATCTATACGAAACCAAGCATATAATCATGCATATTCCATTAATTCCATACTTCCACAAAGCATACTTTTCCATATTCATTCATCAATGCAAATATACAAAAGATGATCAATGCATACCATAGAGATCGACCAACGACTCTATATAGATGCAAATGCGGTACCGACTCAATTGGTGATACATTAGTCCCCCAGGAACTCTTGGAATCATCGCTCGTTACATAGAGTAACTCCCCGTCGGGCCTACGATGTTCCCCGTCGCTTCCTCTTATAAATAAGCACACGACGTTTATGGATTGCTTCCACCTATATGGATCAGGCACACAATCCGATCGCTTCCACTTATCATCAAGCACACGATCAGTTGTAACGTCGCTATCGTCCCATAGTGTGTAAGGCACACGAACGTACAACGGATTCATATAGAATCCAAATAGCAAGAGCGCATGGTATTATGCTTGACACATGCACGACTCATGCTAAATAAATGTTCATGCATATATAATAATCATGCATATCAATCACAACCAAAGTGATATATAACAATGCCCAACGGCCACAAACCATCAACAAAGTATTCCACAACAACCAATTATCATCAAAGAATCATCACACAAGTCATACACATCCATCATGTATATTCACATCATATAAACCACATAAAAGCTCCACGTTACATAACAAAAGCACAACACACGGTAAAACCTCAACCGTGCGCATTTAACGCGATGAAAACCCGACAACTCGACTATTTTTCCAAAAACACGAATTAATTAAATCATCCACTGACCTCCAACCTAATTTTAAAAGAAAGAACATTTCGTTAGCTTTCCAACGGTATAAAGAACGTCCCAATCCGAGTTACGGATCAAAAGATATGAATTTCCGAAGTTTCCCCGAAAAACAGAATTTTCTGTTTCAGCACAGTAGGTATCGATCCCTAACTCGCATGTATCGATCCCTGCTGTAGTAAAAATTCCATTTTTCCCAATTTTCACAGTAGGGATCGATCCCTGGGATTATGTATCGATCCCTAACCCTGTTTTTCACAAAAACCAGATTTTCTCAATTACACCTATGCTGTCCTTTTCCGAAACACCCAAAAACTCGACTAAATCGAACATTTTCACCGAAACAAACATATACTCATAAACACCAAATACATAAGAACAATTTAGAACACTTAAACGAAATTTCTACGACGTTCGATTTTTCGATTAAATTTCTATCGTTCAAAAACCAGAATTTTTAAACTTCACTAAATCGAATAAAAAGCACGACATACGACGACCTAACCTTCCTCGATACAACTACGTAATTTATTTCGAAATTCATCCGTGAAAACATCGATTTCTATCGATTCGACCTAAACGGAAAAATACACGGAACCATACCGAAAACTAACCGAAACATAACCAAACTTCGTGAAACTTTAAACAGCAGCTCACATACATATAATTAACCAACACATGTATTTACACGACTTTCCGACCGTAGAAACATCGGTTTCTATCGATTTCGTCCAATACGGCATAAACGGAAACATATGGAAACCAACCAAAACATCCACATATACATACACAAGCGAGATATAATTGAAACTTCTCACCCTTACCCGATTATTCGCGCTTTAGACGGAGTTTTCTCGACTTTCCTCTCTTTTCCTCTTCTCCCTTCTTTCCTTCTCTTTTCTCTTCTCTTCTCTTTCTATTTTTCTGTTTTCTTTTCTTTTTTTTTCCCTTTCTTTCTATCTTTCTATTCTATTTAAATGAAAAACATAATATCTACCCAAGCAAAAGACCAAAATACCCCTACGCTCAAATATCTCGCAAACGCTCTCAAAACGCGACAAAATATCACAACATTGAAAAATAACATTTTTCTAAATAAAAGTCAAAAATAAAATAATATAATAATAAAATAATCAACTAAACTCGATTAAATAAAACTGACTAAAACTGGGGCGTTACAATTCTCCCCCACTTAGACATTTTCGTCCTCGAAAATATAACCGAGACGAACAACTCCGGACACGACTCTCGCATCCGACGAACGAACCAACATGCCAACAAAAGGCACACCACGAATAACACAACAGACAAACACCTTGCTAACCGTAATTACAACAACACGATACGACGACAACTACAACAACAAGATGCAAAGCCCATACAATGCACTTGACGACCAACTCACAACTCAAGGAAAACCGCGATACCAACACACAGGTTCACTCTAGAACCGAAACACAACAAGATCGTTACCATAACCGTAGGTAACACTCCCCTAATCCCCCACACAGGAATTAGCTACCCGTACTCGAACCAACACAATGGAAACGAGGCAACAACACAAACAAGAACATAAAGTTCCACGACACAGCAAGATCTCAACAACATCAACAAAACCAGAATACCAACATCCTTGTCACACACCCATGCTACCACAATGCTACGATTCACCAATCGAACATATAACCGAAACATCCATCTACATAGTAGCCCATGGATAACATTTAAACCTTTCACCTAACACTTCCATTCTGAAACGTCCAATAGTCTCACCATTCCTACATGTTCCCAATGTTCAACCTATGAACTCTTACCAGTCACACACACGCAAATACAAATTGTGCAACACCACGCATCCGCTGCGCACTCTGATTACTCGCAACCATCAAAACTACCAATTTCACGTCCAAGGTCTAACTCTTTCTCAATTCACCAAAATCATTGTTCACTTTTAATATATCCAACTTCACACTCTACTGTGTTATCTCACACACCAGACACCAGTCTCGAAACTGCTCCAATTATTCTAATTCCCTGACCATCAAAACAATCCGTAATCATTTTCTCAATTCCAAACAATTCATGGCGCACACTATCAAAGCCGGAAAGACACATCTATTCCATCCAACATAATTCCCGTCTGCTATCAACAAGAGATTAAGGGTGATCAGTTCCTCAATTTGTCAATAGACAGCCGACAATCATGATGTGGCATAAACCGTCTTTACCAAACTATAATAGTATTTCTTGCATCTTGTGCACAAAACTACCTAAGGCATAAACCTTACCTCCGCATTCCCTCCGGAACCGGGAACCACACTGTCCAAAGAGCACTTACAATCTTGCAACCAACGGTACACTGAGCCAACGCTCCACACCTGAAACAACATGGAGAAGTACCAGCTTCTCCCCCACTTATCTCAATCTCACACCTGAAGACAAAGGATTAGAAAACCAGAAAGCACTGACAGTGTTCCGCACACCTATCACGTACTAAGGGACAAACAACAACGACAGTATTCAACTGTCACACCAACTAACTCAACAACTTGGCCGGACGGACCGACCTGCTCTGATACCACTAATGTAACACCCCAATTCCCATCGCGAAATAAATAACACATAATAAATATCAGAGTAACTAAAATTTTATTTTTCCGACAGAAACAGGGATGCCACATTTAAAGAAATAAAATACAATCCCTGTTCAACATCTTTGATACATAACACAAAGGGAAACTTTTCCTTACAAAAGGATGGTCAATTATGGAATAAAGCGGAAAGATCCATAACTGACTTGTTTTACAAATAAATGGTTTTAGAACATCAAAATATAAATACAAAATATATTCAACAATTATATACATATAACAAAACGTTCCCCGACTCCCGTGCTACGTATCAGAGCAGACACCACGAACGACAACGGGACGGAGGACTAATCTCCACAAAAGCCTCCAAGCCTCTAAAGCTGACAATCTGCACTATGCCATAAAAAGCATATTCCAGCAGAAGGGTGAGAAATAACAACTATAACAAGTTTGCATAATAATATGCCACAACACAGATAATTCACATATGTAATATTTCTCACCGCATACATCACATACTAACACATATAGCATGGCACCAATACATAATATATCACACATAATAAATCGAATCATGATTTTCCACACATAACACATCCCTTCACAATTCACACCACCATTCATCACAACTCACTCATATACATCACAATGTATATATCTATACGAAACCAAGCATATAATCATGCATATTCCATTAATTCCATACTTCCACAAAGCATACTTTTCCATATTCATTCATCAATGCAAATATACAAAAGATGATCAATGCATACCATAGAGATCGACCAACGACTCTATATAGATGCAAATGCGGTACCGACTCAATTGGTGATACATTAGTCCCCCAGGAACTCTTGGAATCATCGCTCGTTACATAGAGTAACTCCCCGTCGGGCCTACGATGTTCCCCGTCGCTTCCTCTTATAAATAAGCACACGACGTTTATGGATTGCTTCCACCTATATGGATCAGGCACACAATCCGATCGCTTCCACTTATCATCAAGCACACGATCAGTTGTAACGTCGCTATCGTCCCATAGTGTGTAAGGCACACGAACGTACAACGGATTCATATAGAATCCAAATAGCAAGAGCGCATGGTATTATGCTTGACACATGCACGACTCATGCTAAATAAATGTTCATGCATATATAATAATCATGCATATCAATCACAACCAAAGTGATATATAACAATGCCCAACGGCCACAAACCATCAACAAAGTATTCCACAACAACCAATTATCATCAAAGAATCATCACACAAGTCATACACATCCATCATGTATATTCACATCATATAAACCACATAAAAGCTCCACGTTACATAACAAAAGCACAACACACGGTAAAACCTCAACCGTGCGCATTTAACGCGATGAAAACCCGACAACTCGACTATTTTTCCAAAAACACGAATTAATTAAATCATCCACTGACCTCCAACCTAATTTTAAAAGAAAGAACATTTCGTTAGCTTTCCAACGGTATAAAGAACGTCCCAATCCGAGTTACGGATCAAAAGATATGAATTTCCGAAGTTTCCCCGAAAAACAGAATTTTCTGTTTCAGCACAGTAGGTATCGATCCCTAACTCGCATGTATCGATCCCTGCTGTAGTAAAAATTCCATTTTTCCCAATTTTCACAGTAGGGATCGATCCCTGGGATTATGTATCGATCCCTAACCCTGTTTTTCACAAAAACCAGATTTTCTCAATTACACCTATGCTGTCCTTTTCCGAAACACCCAAAAACTCGACTAAATCGAACATTTTCACCGAAACAAACATATACTCATAAACACCAAATACATAAGAACAATTTAGAACACTTAAACGAAATTTCTACGACGTTCGATTTTTCGATTAAATTTCTATCGTTCAAAAACCAGAATTTTTAAACTTCACTAAATCGAATAAAAAGCACGACATACGACGACCTAACCTTCCTCGATACAACTACGTAATTTATTTCGAAATTCATCCGTGAAAACATCGATTTCTATCGATTCGACCTAAACGGAAAAATACACGGAACCATACCGAAAACTAACCGAAACATAACCAAACTTCGTGAAACTTTAAACAGCAGCTCACATACATATAATTAACCAACACATGTATTTACACGACTTTCCGACCGTAGAAACATCGGTTTCTATCGATTTCGTCCAATACGGCATAAACGGAAACATATGGAAACCAACCAAAACATCCACATATACATACACAAGCGAGATATAATTGAAACTTCTCACCCTTACCCGATTATTCGCGCTTTAGACGGAGTTTTCTCGACTTTCCTCTCTTTTCCTCTTCTCCCTTCTTTCCTTCTCTTTTCTCTTCTCTTCTCTTTCTATTTTTCTGTTTTCTTTTCTTTTTTTTTTCCCTTTCTTTCTATCTTTCTATTCTATTTAAATGAAAAACATAATATCTACCCAAGCAAAAGACCAAAATACCCCTACGCTCAAATATCTCGCAAACGCTCTCAAAACGCGACAAAATATCACAACATTGAAAAATAACATTTTTCTAAATAAAAGTCAAAAATAAAATAATATAATAATAAAATAATCAACTAAACTCGATTAAATAAAACTGACTAAAACTGGGGCGTTACAATTCTCCCCCACTTAGACATTTTCGTCCTCGAAAATATAACCGAGACGAACAACTCCGGACACGACTCTCGCATCCGACGAACGAACCAACATGCCAACAAAAGGCACACCACGAATAACACAACAGACAAACACCTTGCTAACCGTAATTACAACAACACGATACGACGACAACTACAACGACAAGATGCAAAGCCCATACAATGCACTTGACGACCAACTCACAACTCAAGGAAAACCGCGATACCAACTCACAGGTTCACTCTAGAACCGAAACACAACAAGATCGTTACCATAACCGTAGGTAACACTCCCCTAATCCCCCACACAGGAATTAGCTACCCGTACTCGAACCAACACAATGGAAACGAGGCAACAACACAAACAAGAACATAAAGTTCCACGACACAGCAAGATCTCAACAACATCAACAAAACCAGAATACCAACATCCTTGTCACACACCCATGCTACCACAATGCTACGATTCACCAATCGAACATATAACCGAAACATCCATCTACATAGTAGCCCATGGATAACATTTAAACCTTTCACCTAACACTTCCATTCTGAAACGTCCAATAGTCTCACCATTCCTACATGTTCCCAATGTTCAACCTATGAACTCTTACCAGTCACACACACGCAAATACAAATTGTGCAACACCACGCATCCGCTGCGCACTCTGATTACTCGCAACCATCAAAACTACCAATTTCACGTCCAAGGTCTAACTCTTTCTCAATTCACCAAAATCATTGTTCACTTTTAATATATCCAACTTCACACTCTACTGTGTTATCTCACACACCAGACACCAGTCTCGGAACTGCTCCAATTATTCTAATTCCCTGACCATCAAAACAATCCGTAATCATTTTCTCAATTCCAAACAATTCATGGCGCACACTATCAAAGCCGGAAAGACACATCTATTCCATCCAACATAATTCCCGTCTGCTATCAACAAGAGATTAAGGGTGATCAGTTCCTCAATTTGTCAATAGACAGCCGACAATCATGATGTGGCATAAACCGTCTTTACCAAACTATAATAGTATTTCTTGCATCTTGTGCACAAAACTACCTAAGGCATAAACCTTACCTCCGCATTCCCTCCGGAACCGGGAACCACACTGTCCAAAGAGCACTTACAATCTTGCAACCAACGGTACACTGAGCCAACGCTCCACACCTGAAACAACATGGAGAAGTACCAGCTTCTCCCCCACTTATCTCAATCTCACACCTGAAGACAAAGGATTAGAAAACCAGAAAGCACTGACAGTGTTCCGCACACCTATCACGTACTAAGGGACAAACAACAACGACAGTATTCAACTGTCACACCAACTAACTCAACAACTTGGCCGGACGGACCGACCTGCTCTGATACCACTAATGTAACACCCCAATTCCCATCGCGAAATAAATAACACATAATAAATATCAGAGTAACTAAAATTTTATTTTTCCGACAGAAACAGGGATGCCACATTTAAAGAAATAAAATACAATCCCTGTTCAACATCTTTGATACATAACACAAAGGGAAACTTTTCCTTACAAAAGGATGGTCAATTATGGAATAAAGCGGAAAGATCCATAACTGACTTGTTTTACAAATAAATGGTTTTAGAACATCAAAATATAAATACAAAATATATTCAACAATTATATACATATAACAAAACGTTCCCCGACTCCCGTGCTACGTATCAGAGCAGACACCACGAACGACAACGGGACGGAGGACTAATCTCCACAAAAGCCTCCAAGCCTCTAAAGCTGACAATCTGCACTATGCCATAAAAAGCATATTCCAGCAGAAGGGTGAGAAATAACAACTATAACAAGTTTGCATAATAATATGCCACAACACAGATAATTCACATATGTAATATTTCTCACCGCATACATCACATACTAACACATATAGCATGGCACCAATACATAATATATCACACATAATAAATCGAATCATGATTTTCCACACATAACACATCCCTTCACAATTCACACCACCATTCATCACAACTCACTCATATACATCACAATGTATATATCTATACGAAACCAAGCATATAATCATGCATATTCCATTAATTCCATACTTCCACAAAGCATACTTTTCCATATTCATTCATCAATGCAAATATACAAAAGATGATCAATGCATACCATAGAGATCGACCAACGACTCTATATAGATGCAAATGCGGTACCGACTCAATTGGTGATACATTAGTCCCCCAGGAACTCTTGGAATCATCGCTCGTTACATAGAGTAACTCCCCGTCGGGCCTACGATGTTCCCCGTCGCTTCCTCTTATAAATAAGCACACGACGTTTATGGATTGCTTCCACCTATATGGATCAGGCACACAATCCGATCGCTTCCACTTATCATCAAGCACACGATCAGTTGTAACGTCGCTATCGTCCCATAGTGTGTAAGGCACACGAACGTACAACGGATTCATATAGAATCCAAATAGCAAGAGCGCATGGTATTATGCTTGACACATGCACGACTCATGCTAAATAAATGTTCATGCATATATAATAATCATGCATATCAATCACAACCAAAGTGATATATAACAATGCCCAACGGCCACAAACCATCAACAAAGTATTCCACAACAACCAATTATCATCAAAGAATCATCACACAAGTCATACACATCCATCATGTATATTCACATCATATAAACCACATAAAAGCTCCACGTTACATAACAAAAGCACAACACACGGTAAAACCTCAACCGTGCGCATTTAACGCGATGAAAACCCGACAACTCGACTATTTTTCCAAAAACACGAATTAATTAAATCATCCACTGACCTCCAACCTAATTTTAAAAGAAAGAACATTTCGTTAGCTTTCCAACGGTATAAAGAACGTCCCAATCCGAGTTACGGATCAAAAGATATGAATTTCCGAAGTTTCCCCGAAAAACAGAATTTTCTGTTTCAGCACAGTAGGTATCGATCCCTAACTCGCATGTATCGATCCCTGCTGTAGTAAAAATTCCATTTTTCCCAATTTTCACAGTAGGGATCGATCCCTGGGATTATGTATCGATCCCTAACCCTGTTTTTCACAAAAACCAGATTTTCTCAATTACACTTATGCTGTCCTTTTCCGAAACACCCAAAAACTCGACTAAATCGAACATTTTCACCGAAACAAACATATACTCATAAACACCAAATACATAAGAACAATTTAGAACACTTAAACGAAATTTCTACGACGTTCGATTTTTCGATTAAATTTCTATCGTTCAAAAACCAGAATTTTTAAACTTCACTAAATCGAATAAAAAGCACGACATACGACGACCTAACCTTCCTCGATACAACTACGTAATTTATTTCGAAATTCATCCGTGAAAACATCGATTTCTATCGATTCGACCTAAACGGAAAAATACACGGAACCATACCGAAAACTAACCGAAACATAACCAAACTTCGTGAAACTTTAAACAGCAGCTCACATACATATAATTAACCAACACATGTATTTACACGACTTTCCGACCGTAGAAACATCGGTTTCTATCGATTTCGTCCAATACGGCATAAACGGAAACATATGGAAACCAACCAAAACATCCACATATACATACACAAGCGAGATATAATTGAAACTTCTCACCCTTACCCGATTATTCGCGCTTTAGACGGAGTTTTCTCGACTTTCCTCTCTTTTCCTCTTCTCCCTTCTTTCCTTCTCTTTTCTCTTCTCTTCTCTTTCTATTTTTCTGTTTTCTTTTCTTTTTTTTTCCCTTTCTTTCTATCTTTCTATTCTATTTAAATGAAAAACATAATATCTACCCAAGCAAAAGACCAAAATACCCCTACGCTCAAATATCTCGCAAACGCTCTCAAAACGCGACAAAATATCACAACATTGAAAAATAACATTTTTCTAAATAAAAGTCAAAAATAAAATAATATAATAATAAAATAATCAACTAAACTCGATTAAATAAAACTGACTAAAACTGGGGCGTTACAATTCTCCCCCACTTAGACATTTTCGTCCTCGAAAATATAACCGAGACGAACAACTCCGGACACGACTCTCGCATCCGACGAACGAACCAACATGCCAACAAAAGGCACACCACGAATAACACAACAGACAAACACCTTGCTAACCGTAATTACAACAACACGATACGACGACAACTACAACGACAAGATGCAAAGCCCATACAATGCACTTGACGACCAACTCACAACTCAAGGAAAACCGCGATACCAACACACAGGTTCACTCTAGAACCGAAACACAACAAGATCGTTACCATAACCGTAGGTAACACTCCCCTAATCCCCCACACAGGAATTAGCTACCCGTACTCGAACCAACACAATGGAAACGAGGCAACAACACAAACAAGAACATAAAGTTCCACGACACAGCAAGATCTCAACAACATCAACAAAACCAGAATACCAACATCCTTGTCACACACCCATGCTACCACAATGCTACGATTCACCAATCGAACATATAACCGAAACATCCATCTACATAGTAGCCCATGGATAACATTTAAACCTTTCACCTAACACTTCCATTCTGAAACGTCCAATAGTCTCACCATTCCTACATGTTCCCAATGTTCAACCTATGAACTCTTACCAGTCACACACACGCAAATACAAATTGTGCAACACCACGCATCCGCTGCGCACTCTGATTACTCGCAACCATCAAAACTACCAATTTCACGTCCAAGGTCTAACTCTTTCTCAATTCACCAAAATCATTGTTCACTTTTAATATATCCAACTTCACACTCTACTGTGTTATCTCACACACCAGACACCAGTCTCGAAACTGCTCCAATTATTCTAATTCCCTGACCATCAAAACAATCCGTAATCATTTTCTCAATTCCAAACAATTCATGGCGCACACTATCAAAGCCGGAAAGACACATCTATTCCATCCAACATAATTCCCGTCTGCTATCAACAAGAGATTAAGGGTGATCAGTTCCTCAATTTGTCAATAGACAGCCGACAATCATGATGTGGCATAAACCGTCTTTACCAAACTATAATAGTATTTCTTGCATCTTGTGCACAAAACTACCTAAGGCATAAACCTTACCTCCGCATTCCCTCCGGAACCGGGAACCACACTGTCCAAAGAGCACTTACAATCTTGCAACCAACGGTACACTGAGCCAACGCTCCACACCTGAAACAACATGGAGAAGTACCAGCTTCTCCCCCACTTATCTCAATCTCACACCTGAAGACAAAGGATTAGAAAACCAGAAAGCACTGACAGTGTTCCGCACACCTATCACGTACTAAGGGACAAACAACAACGACAGTATTCAACTGTCACACCAACTAACTCAACAACTTGGCCGGACGGACCGACCTGCTCTGATACCACTAATGTAACACCCCAATTCCCATCGCGAAATAAATAACACATAATAAATATCAGAGTAACTAAAATTTTATTTTTCCGACAGAAACAGGGATGCCACATTTAAAGAAATAAAATACAATCCCTGTTCAACATCTTTGATACATAACACAAAGGGAAACTTTTCCTTACAAAAGGATGGTCAATTATGGAATAAAGCGGAAAGATCCATAACTGACTTGTTTTACAAATAAATGGTTTTAGAACATCAAAATATAAATACAAAATATATTCAACAATTATATACATATAACAAAACGTTCCCCGACTCCCGTGCTACGTATCAGAGCAGACACCACGAACGACAACGGGACGGAGGACTAATCTCCACAAAAGCCTCCAAGCCTCTAAAGCTGACAATCTGCACTATGCCATAAAAAGCATATTCCAGCAGAAGGGTGAGAAATAACAACTATAACAAGTTTGCATAATAATATGCCACAACACAGATAATTCACATATGTAATATTTCTCACCGCATACATCACATACTAACACATATAGCATGGCACCAATACATAATATATCACACATAATAAATCGAATCATGATTTTCCACACATAACACATCCCTTCACAATTCACACCACCATTCATCACAACTCACTCATATACATCACAATGTATATATCTATACGAAACCAAGCATATAATCATGCATATTCCATTAATTCCATACTTCCACAAAGCATACTTTTCCATATTCATTCATCAATGCAAATATACAAAAGATGATCAATGCATACCATAGAGATCGACCAACGACTCTATATAGATGCAAATGCGGTACCGACTCAATTGGTGATACATTAGTCCCCCAGGAACTCTTGGAATCATCGCTCGTTACATAGAGTAACTCCCCGTCGGGCCTACGATGTTCCCCGTCGCTTCCTCTTATAAATAAGCACACGACGTTTATGGATTGCTTCCACCTATATGGATCAGGCACACAATCCGATCGCTTCCACTTATCATCAAGCACACGATCAGTTGTAACGTCGCTATCGTCCCATAGTGTGTAAGGCACACGAACGTACAACGGATTCATATAGAATCCAAATAGCAAGAGCGCATGGTATTATGCTTGACACATGCACGACTCATGCTAAATAAATGTTCATGCATATATAATAATCATGCATATCAATCACAACCAAAGTGATATATAACAATGCCCAACGGCCACAAACCATCAACAAAGTATTCCACAACAACCAATTATCATCAAAGAATCATCACACAAGTCATACACATCCATCATGTATATTCACATCATATAAACCACATAAAAGCTCCACGTTACATAACAAAAGCACAACACACGGTAAAACCTCAACCGTGCGCATTTAACGCGATGAAAACCCGACAACTCGACTATTTTTCCAAAAACACGAATTAATTAAATCATCCACTGACCTCCAACCTAATTTTAAAAGAAAGAACATTTCGTTAGCTTTCCAACGGTATAAAGAACGTCCCAATCCGAGTTACGGATCAAAAGATATGAATTTCCGAAGTTTCCCCGAAAAACAGAATTTTCTGTTTCAGCACAGTAGGTATCGATCCCTAACTCGCATGTATCGATCCCTGCTGTAGTAAAAATTCCATTTTTCCCAATTTTCACAGTAGGGATCGATCCCTGGGATTATGTATCGATCCCTAACCCTGTTTTTCACAAAAACCAGATTTTCTCAATTACACCTATGCTGTCCTTTTCCGAAACACCCAAAAACTCGACTAAATCGAACATTTTCACCGAAACAAACATATACTCATAAACACCAAATACATAAGAACAATTTAGAACACTTAAACGAAATTTCTACGACGTTCGATTTTTCGATTAAATTTCTATCGTTCAAAAACCAGAATTTTTAAACTTCACTAAATCGAATAAAAAGCACGACATACGACGACCTAACCTTCCTCGATACAACTACGTAATTTATTTCGAAATTCATCCGTGAAAACATCGATTTCTATCGATTCGACCTAAACGGAAAAATACACGGAACCATACCGAAAACTAACCGAAACATAACCAAACTTCGTGAAACTTTAAACAGCAGCTCACATACATATAATTAACCAACACATGTATTTACACGACTTTCCGACCGTAGAAACATCGGTTTCTATCGATTTCGTCCAATACGGCATAAACGGAAACATATGGAAACCAACCAAAACATCCACATATACATACACAAGCGAGATATAATTGAAACTTCTCACCCTTACCCGATTATTCGCGCTTTAGACGGAGTTTTCTCGACTTTCCTCTCTTTTCCTCTTCTCCCTTCTTTCCTTCTCTTTTCTCTTCTCTTCTCTTTCTATTTTTCTGTTTTCTTTTCTTTTTTTTTTCCCTTTCTTTCTATCTTTCTATTCTATTTAAATGAAAAACATAATATCTACCCAAGCAAAAGACCAAAATACCCCTACGCTCAAATATCTCGCAAACGCTCTCAAAACGCGACAAAATATCACAACATTGAAAAATAACATTTTTCTAAATAAAAGTCAAAAATAAAATAATATAATAATAAAATAATCAACTAAACTCGATTAAATAAAACTGACTAAAACTGGGGCGTTACAATTCTCCCCCACTTAGACATTTTCGTCCTCGAAAATATAACCGAGACGAACAACTCCGGACACGACTCTCGCATCCGACGAACGAACCAACATGCCAACAAAAGGCACACCACGAATAACACAACAGACAAACACCTTGCTAACCGTAATTACAACAACACGATACGACGACAACTACAACGACAAGATGCAAAGCCCATACAATGCACTTGACGACCAACTCACAACTCAAGGAAAACCGCGATACCAACTCACAGGTTCACTCTAGAACCGAAACACAACAAGATCGTTACCATAACCGTAGGTAACACTCCCCTAATCCCCCACACAGGAATTAGCTACCCGTACTCGAACCAACACAATGGAAACGAGGCAACAACACAAACAAGAACATAAAGTTCCACGACACAGCAAGATCTCAACAACATCAACAAAACCAGAATACCAACATCCTTGTCACACACCCATGCTACCACAATGCTACGATTCACCAATCGAACATATAACCGAAACATCCATCTACATAGTAGCCCATGGATAACATTTAAACCTTTCACCTAACACTTCCATTCTGAAACGTCCAATAGTCTCACCATTCCTACATGTTCCCAATGTTCAACCTATGAACTCTTACCAGTCACACACACGCAAATACAAATTGTGCAACACCACGCATCCGCTGCGCACTCTGATTACTCGCAACCATCAAAACTACCAATTTCACGTCCAAGGTCTAACTCTTTCTCAATTCACCAAAATCATTGTTCACTTTTAATATATCCAACTTCACACTCTACTGTGTTATCTCACACACCAGACACCAGTCTCGGAACTGCTCCAATTATTCTAATTCCCTGACCATCAAAACAATCCGTAATCATTTTCTCAATTCCAAACAATTCATGGCGCACACTATCAAAGCCGGAAAGACACATCTATTCCATCCAACATAATTCCCGTCTGCTATCAACAAGAGATTAAGGGTGATCAGTTCCTCAATTTGTCAATAGACAGCCGACAATCATGATGTGGCATAAACCGTCTTTACCAAACTATAATAGTATTTCTTGCATCTTGTGCACAAAACTACCTAAGGCATAAACCTTACCTCCGCATTCCCTCCGGAACCGGGAACCACACTGTCCAAAGAGCACTTACAATCTTGCAACCAACGGTACACTGAGCCAACGCTCCACACCTGAAACAACATGGAGAAGTACCAGCTTCTCCCCCACTTATCTCAATCTCACACCTGAAGACAAAGGATTAGAAAACCAGAAAGCACTGACAGTGTTCCGCACACCTATCACGTACTAAGGGACAAACAACAACGACAGTATTCAACTGTCACACCAACTAACTCAACAACTTGGCCGGACGGACCGACCTGCTCTGATACCACTAATGTAACACCCCAATTCCCATCGCGAAATAAATAACACATAATAAATATCAGAGTAACTAAAATTTTATTTTTCCGACAGAAACAGGGATGCCACATTTAAAGAAATAAAATACAATCCCTGTTCAACATCTTTGATACATAACACAAAGGGAAACTTTTCCTTACAAAAGGATGGTCAATTATGGAATAAAGCGGAAAGATCCATAACTGACTTGTTTTACAAATAAATGGTTTTAGAACATCAAAATATAAATACAAAATATATTCAACAATTATATACATATAACAAAACGTTCCCCGACTCCCGTGCTACGTATCAGAGCAGACACCACGAACGACAACGGAACGGAGGACTAATCTCCACAAAAGCCTCCAAGCCTCTAAAGCTGACAATCTGCACTATGCCATAAAAAGCATATTCCAGCAGAAGGGTGAGAAATAACAACTATAACAAGTTTGCATAATAATATGCCACAACACAGATAATTCACATATGTAATATTTCTCACCGCATACATCACATACTAACACATATAGCATGGCACCAATACATAATATATCACACATAATAAATCGAATCATGATTTTCCACACATAACACATCCCTTCACAATTCACACCACCATTCATCACAACTCACTCATATACATCACAATGTATATATCTATACGAAACCAAGCATATAATCATGCATATTCCATTAATTCCATACTTCCACAAAGCATACTTTTCCATATTCATTCATCAATGCAAATATACAAAAGATGATCAATGCATACCATAGAGATCGACCAACGACTCTATATAGATGCAAATGCGGGTACCGACTCAATTGGTGATACATTAGTCCCCCAGGAACTCTTGGAATCATCGCTCGTTACATAGAGTAACTCCCCGTCGGGCCTACGATGTTCCCCGTCGCTTCCTCTTATAAATAAGCACACGACGTTTATGGATTGCTTCCACCTATATGGATCAGGCACACAATCCGATCGCTTCCACTTATCATCAAGCACACGATCAGTTGTAACGTCGCTATCGTCCCATAGTGTGTAAGGCACACGAACGTACAACGGATTCATATAGAATCCAAATAGCAAGAGCGCATGGTATTATGCTTGACACATGCACGACTCATGCTAAATAAATGTTCATGCATATATAATAATCATGCATATCAATCACAACCAAAGTGATATATAACAATGCCCAACGGCCACAAACCATCAACAAAGTATTCCACAACAACCAATTATCATCAAAGAATCATCACACAAGTCATACACATCCATCATGTATATTCACATCATATAAACCACATAAAAGCTCCACGTTACATAACAAAAGCACAACACACGGTAAAACCTCAACCGTGCGCATTTAACGCGATGAAAACCCGACAACTCGACTATTTTTCCAAAAACACGAATTAATTAAATCATCCACTGACCTCCAACCTAATTTTAAAAGAAAGAACATTTCGTTAGCTTTCCAACGGTATAAAGAACGTCCCAATCCGAGTTACGGATCAAAAGATATGAATTTCCGAAGTTTCCCCGAAAAACAGAATTTTCTGTTTCAGCACAGTAGGTATCGATCCCTAACTCGCATGTATCGATCCCTGCTGTAGTAAAAATTCCATTTTTCCCAATTTTCACAGTAGGGATCGATCCCTGGGATTATGTATCGATCCCTAACCCTGTTTTTCACAAAAACCAGATTTTCTTAATTACACCTATGCTGTCCTTTTCCGAAACACCCAAAAACTCGACTAAATCGAACATTTTCACCGAAACAAACATATACTCATAAACACCAAATACATAAGAACAATTTAGAACACTTAAACGAAATTTCTACGACGTTCGATTTTTCGATTAAATTTCTATCGTTCAAAAACCAGAATTTTTAAACTTCACTAAATCGAATAAAAAGCACGACATACGACGACCTAACCTTCCTCGATACAACTACGTAATTTATTTCGAAATTCATCCGTGAAAACATCGATTTCTATCGATTCGACCTAAACGGAAAAATACACGGAACCATACCGAAAACTAACCGAAACATAACCAAACTTCGTGAAACTTTAAACAGCAACTCACATACATATAATTAACCAACACATGTATTTACACGACTTTCCGACCGTAGAAACATCGGTTTCTATCGATTTCGTCCAATACGGCATAAACGGAAACATATGGAAACCAACCAAAACATCCACATATACATACACAAGCGAGATATAATTGAAACTTCTCACCCTTACCCGATTATTCGCGCTTTAGACGGAGTTTTCTCGACTTTCCTCTCTTTTCCTCTTCTCCCTTCTTTCCTTCTCTTTTCTCTTCTCTTCTCTTTCTATTTTTCTGTTTTCTTTTCTTTTTTTTCCCTTTCTTTCTATCTTTCTATTCTATTTAAATGAAAAACATAATATCTACCCAAGCAAAAGACCAAAATACCCCTACGCTCAAATATCTCGCAAACGCTCTCAAAACGCGACAAAATATCACAACATTGAAAAATAACATTTTTCTAAATAAAAGTCAAAAATAAAATAATATAATAATAAAATAATCAACTAAACTCGATTAAATAAAACTGACTAAAACTGGGGCGTTACATTTGGCGACCCACGAGCTTCTTAAAAGCATCGGCCTCCTCTTGGGCATCATACAAGGACCCACAGGCTTCCTAAAAGCAACCCCGCCTCTTCTTGGGCTTAGTAAAAGGACCCTACGACTTCTTAGAAGTATTCACAACCTCCTCTTAGGCTTCGTATAATGATCTCTTCCTCCGGGAATGATAGCCTTCTCTTAGGCTTCGTACAAATTGTCCTGACGACCTCCTAGAGGTATAGGAACAGAAATTAGTCATCTGCATAGAACAGTCCTTTCAAAGAGTCTACTACTGTTTCTCAAAGCATAGTACAAAAGATGAAACTCTAGACTTGGACAGTCTAATTTCCTTGAGTCTCAAAGACATTCTCAAGTGACCCCTTCGTTAAAATAGGAAGGAAACTCGTAGACTCGGACAGTCTCAATACCCTTCGGATTTCCCGCTTCCTTAAAGAACAAGAATAACCCGGATCCTTGAATCAAATCCTCGAGTACAGTGTTGCTCATATAAGAACTGATTTTCTCTTTAAAAATCAGTATACTGGACCTGTCACTCAACTGAGACAGTAACCATAGCCTCCTCTTGGGCTTTGTACAATGATTCTCCCCATCGGAGCCAAACATCGTTTAGCCTCTCTCTCGGGCTTTGTACGAGACACATAAGAGACTCCCTCGTTGAGTCAATCACCCCTTTCATCTCCATCTCGGGCTTCGTACGAGATACAAAAAACTCTCTTGTTGAGTCAAACAGCCTCCATCTCGGGTTTTATACGAGATACCAAAAGATTCCCTCGTTGAGTCAAAACCTTTTAGCCTCTCTCTTGGGCTTTGTACGAGACACATAATAGCCTCCTCTTAGGCTTTATATAAGAAAACCACTGGTTGATCCAATTAACCTTTTAGCATCAAAGATGTGCCTCGTTCACAGTACACAAACATCAACAGCCCCTTCATCTAATCGCTGTAAGTGGCAAGCCTCTGGATCATCTACATCCATGCCACTGTCCCTCTTTTAGCATGAGGAATTCCTAAGGAAAGATAGCATTGCTCTACACTGAGTTAAAGTCTTCTCCTTCAGGTTGGAAATCCCCTTTTTAAGGAAATTATGGCATTGCCGAATTCACAAATCCCGGTTAAAGTAATCCTCCTTTACAATCAGTCACCTAACAGTTGTGACAAACAAACCTCTTTAGAGATGACAAATTCTCTCTAAAGTCAACACACTTTCAGCTTCACATCTTGGGCTTTGAACAAGATACAAACTACCTTTCGCTTCACGTCTTGGGCTTTGAACAAGACACCAAAACAACCATTTCCTCCCATAGAATAGGAGGAACTACGAACGCTCTGATTTCCCTGTTTCGGTAAATGGGAATACGTAGGCATAAGATTGAAAGAAAAATCTTAGCGAGCACACTAAACAAAAACCCAAAATCCCATACTCTCATGTATCTATCAAAAGCATCAGTCCTAATATCCTAAATCCTTGTTCCCCGCTATAAAGTCCTAGAAAGAGAAAAAGAAAACCGTATTGGCGAAAATACAAATAACCAGTACAAAGGCCCCCTACATTGATAGCATTCGTAACCTAATAGACCGCTGTTTAAACTCAGTATGCAAAGCAGGGTTAATTGGAGACATATATTTCCCTTCCTTCATCAGCTCATAATAGGATAAAAAATGAATCGACCTGTAGTAAACTCAACCGCAGAGAGCGACCAGAGCTTAAGAACCGCGTCCAAAATCGCTCGCTACAGAAAAATGGCGCCCACCGTGGGGCCGATTTCTCTTTCTTTTCATCTCTTGTGTGAATACCACAGAATGGGGCTTCCGCCGGGGAACCCATTTTCTGTCAGGAACTTAGGATTCATAGCTTTAAAGGTCTAGGATGTTTAGGACAAATATATATATATACCGCTTTTCCTAATTGCTATACATGTTTATTTTTCTGCTAATGGGAATGAGTGTGATGCCGCATGTGGAAAGATTGAGTATAAACTTAAGATAAGTGATGGCGACGAGGTCGACCATCAACCTCAATGGAAGCTGACCAATGCAACCCATTCTCTCACCTAGACAATGGGCCGATTGTTAAGTCTGAGAAGCTGAGGAGCCAAACCCTTTCGTAGTGCGAAAACTATCGGGAATAGTTGTTACGCGATACTACCCTCATTTGAGGCTGGTAATCTATTCTCGGTGAATGGCACTTACTCTAAGATTGCTCTACAGCTCGCTGGCGATCCGCTTGTTGTTTTACTTTCCTGGGAGGAGCTGATGATAATGAGTACAGGTACAAAAATCACCCTAGTATAAACTTTTGGGGATGGGTAGAGCCTTGACTTCATGACAACGACCCTTTGACCCCATGTTTTTTCTATGTTTTTGTGTGCTGCATTCATGCATTAATTTAAAAAACATTAAAACATTCAAAAAAAAATTCTTCTCTTCTAGTCTCTCTGTTTTTCAAATTAAACTAAGGCTGTGATTGCAAATATCAGAGAAAAGGATTATGCTAATGGATTTCGGTAGAAGGAGAACTCATAGTTACACCTTCAAGGTTCCAAAGTTGGAGGATTTTAGGAGGTTAGCAAGGATGATCACTAACCCTGAGGCTTTCAGAGCCAAGCACGAAGGTTTGCTACCACTGTTAAGAGTCCATGTGATTGAGGGAATCATGGATGCGCTCATTCAGTTTTATGATCCGGTTTATCACTGTTTCACATTCCCGGATTACCAGCTCGCACCAACGCTGGAGGAGTATTCTCATCTGATTGATCTACACATTACAGATCGAGCTCCATTTTCTGGACTGGAAGAAATTCCAAAGAATCAGACTATTACAAGAGCAATTCATTTGGACGAGTCTGAGGTTAGGACTCACCTAACTACCAAGGGTGACATCCAAGGTTTGCCAGCCCAGTTCTTGACAAAGAAGGCCCTGTATTTTGCTAGTATAGGAAACATCACTGCTTTTGAAAGCATCTTTGTCTTGCTCACCTACGGGTTATTTTTGTTTCCCAACATTAATAACTTCGTCGATATCAACTCCATTAAGGTTTTTCTCATTAGAAATCCTGTGCCGACTTTGCTCGTAGATGCGTATCATTCTGTACACTTGGGAAATTTGTACAGCGGAGGGGAGATCACATGCTGTGTACCTCTGCTTTACAAATGGTTTATCTCTCACTTGCCCAAGTCTGCTGCTTTTTGGGATTGTAAGAGTGCCTTACGTTGGTCGCAGAAAATCATGTCCCTCACCAACTCTGATATAGATTGGTGTAATAGGATCTATGATGGAATCAGAATCATTGACCGTTGTTGAAACTTCCCCAACATACCCCTTATAGGAACTAAGGGAGGAATCAACTATCATCCAGTTCTCGTTCATCGTCAATTTGGATACCCGATGAGACACGTCCCACGGGGTGTTCATCTGGAAGGTCTTTTCTTCAAGGAAGGAGAAAATGACAGAGCACTAAAGATGGAAATAGTGCATGCTTGGAAGCACGTTCATAAGAAAGGACGAGAGTCTCTCGGAAAACCGGACTGTGTCTCGGTGGAGCCTTATCTCCATTGGGTACAAACTAGAGCTCTCAAGATAAAAATTGCCTTATCCTCGTTACGAAATTCTTCCGCCAAAGGAATATGTCATGTACTTCATGACGGAAACTGAAAAGCTTCAGGTTACCCTCAACAAAGTTCAAAGGGAGAGAAGGTCTTGGAAGAACAAGTACCGCACCCTCGATGTAGAGTGCATCAAAATACAGCAATTACTGAAAGAGAAAGATGCTCTGATTGAAATTTTGGAGCAACATGCTGTAGAGAATCAAGATGACCAAAGGAATTTGCTCGCTCCTTTCACCTGGCAAAGGAATGACAACCCGACAACGGCCCAAGAGCCCCGGTCAAAGAAAAGAAAGATACCAGAATCAGCACCCGAGTCCTCTCGGGATCCATTAGCTTAGGTTTTTGTTTCGGCACTTTGTAATCTACTGTATTTCCATTTCTGTAATCCTTTGAATTCAATAAAAAGGGGTTCCCCCACTGTTTGATATTTGCAATCTAATTGTCGAAGTTTATTTTGATTAAACCAAAAAACAATTAATATAATCATTGCATTCATCATTCTCACATCGCGTATTCTTCTTACCTACGAATCTCACGTTTGTGTCTCGGTTCTAGAGTCAAACTGTCTCATTCCTATAATACTCGGGCCAATCGTCAGAAAAAGATGGATGATCTTGAGGAAGAAAACAGAGAGTTGAAAGAAGAGATCGGCGCTCTGAGAGAGGATATGAGAAAGCTTCGTAGCGACATGCAAGCCATGGCAGAAGCTCAGCTACAAAGGACTGTGATCTCAGAGATCACCTCAACGCCCATAGTAGAGAAGTATGATCCTAGGTACCAAATACCGAAAGATCGTCCTTGGGGCATGCCTGTTAATTATATCCCGGAAGGATATGTTCCGCCGATCACTGAAGATCAGGGAATCACAACAGGAGCCGCTGGGCCTGAAGGTTACAAACTTCGGGAAGGCGAAGATGCCAGGGGCATACTAAAGACTCCTGAAGGTTACAAACTTCGGGAGACGCCAAGATTCACTGCCGTAGTCACGGTACCACCCCCTGTGGTGCACACTGTCCCGGAAGGACAGATTCCACAGACACCTTCTGGTAAGAAAGAAACTATGTTTGATAGAATGGAGGAATTACAGGAGCAGTTCTTGGAAATGTAGAAGGAACTGCAAGCCATTCGCGGTCAGGATCTATTTGGAAAGGACGCCGTAGATCTCTGCTTGGTCCCAAATGTGAAAGTCCCGCACAAATTTCAAGTGCCCGACTTTGAAAAGTACAAGGGTAACTCTTGCCCTCAAAGCCATCTGGTGATGTACGCTCGCCGGATGTCAGCTCAGACGGAGAATCAGGACCTACTGATTCACTACTTTCAGGATAGTTTAACTGGTGCCGCACTCAAATGGTACATTGGTTTAAACCGTTCCACGATCAGCACATTCAGAGATCTTGGCACTGCCTTCGTCTAACAATACAAATACAATTTGGACATGGCACCCGACAGAGATCAACTAAGATCAATGTCGCAAAAGGACAAGGAAACCTTTAAGGAGTACGCTCAAAGTTGGCATGAGATTGCCGCTCAAATTTGTCCACCTCTTGAGGAAAAAAAGATGACAAAGATCTTCTTAAAGACCTTAAGCTCATTTTACTATGACCGAATGGTTGCCAGTGCGCCCAGTGATTTCACCGAGATGGTGGGCATGGGCGTACGTCTTGAGGAAGCCGTCCGAGAAGGACGTTTGGTAAAAGACACTGGATCGACGAGCGGTACTAAAAAATACGGTCGTGCTCTCCATAAGAAAAAAGAGCAAGATATTAGGAATATCTCTCTCGGAAAGCAAAGACGACGTTATCAACCGGTAGCAGCTGTGACTCCTGCTATCAACCCTGCGTCTATTCCTACGTATCAACCACAGGTTGCGCAGAGCCAACCTGACCAACAAAGGACACAACAGCCTCTTCAGCAGGCTCGTCCTCCATATAACAACAACCGTACAACAAGGCCACCAGGATTTGATCCTATACCCGTAACGTACGCAGAGCTGTTTCCATTACTGCTGGCTAAGGGGCATATTCAGACTAAATCTCCTCTTACAGTATCGGAAAATCCGCCTTTTTGGTTTAAGGTGGATCAAACTTGCCCTTATCATCAAGGAGGTCCAGGGCATAACATAGAGACTTGTCTCAATTTCAAGTCCGACGTGCAAAAACTTGTTAGGAGCGGGGTCTTATCTTTCAAGGATACGAATCCTAATGTTCTCACGAATCCGTTGCCTCAACACGAGAAGGCTGCAGTCAATTTGATAGAAGGAGAGACTAACGATGTCTATCAAATTCATAATGTACTCTTGTTGAAAACCAATTTGGTCAAGATGCATTGTAGACAGAGTGGATATGGCCATGTGCCACCTCATAACTATCATCAGTGTGATATCTGCTCTAAAAACAACCAAGGATGTTCGGTAGTGCAAGCAACTCTACAGGAACAAATGGATCTCGGATGGATCCAAGAGCACCGAGTTCGTGGAGTTAACATGATTTACACGAATTCCAATGTCATTCAGAACCACGATATCCGTGCGATGAATGTCAACTTGGTGGCGATGCACTCAAGGCAAAGCCAATATCATAATCTGCCGCGGCACGATTACAGTTCCTGTCTGATTTGCTCGGTAAACAAACAGGGATGCTCTTTCGTACAAGAAGCCCTCCAGCGTCAGATGGATCTTGGATGGATCCAAGACTACCATGATAGGAACTCCTATCAAATCAACATGGTTCAGATCTTCGATATTCGCGTGATGAATACCAACCTGGTAGAGTTACATGCTGAGCAGGTCCGACTCGGATTCTTAATATCACATAACTATCCAAGCTGTAAGACAGGTTGCGAAAACGATTGAGTTTGTACCCTTGTCCAGGAGGCACTTCAGCACTTGTTAAATCACTGGTGGATGCCAATCTATATGGATGAAGATACTCAGCAGATTAGTATCAGTAACAGGAATCCTACTCGGCGTCAGAGTCAGGATGTCCGATCTGTGGAAGCTAACCTAGTGAGGTTACATTGTATTCAAAGTGGGTGTGGCCAGGTGCCACCACACAATTACGACCGTTGTAGCGTCTGTTCGGAAAGTAACCAAGGGTGTTACCTTGTGAGAGCAGCTCTTCAGGGTCAGGTGGATCGTGGAGAGATTCGTCCATATCCAGGTTCTGGACCCATCATCTGGACGCCGAACTACCTTGCCGATCAAGTTGAGGATGTTGTCACGATCGCTGGTCATCACAGGACCAGGGATGTTTTTGCCATTATCCCTTTACTTGACGAATCTAAAGTTCCCAACCGAGAACGGATCGAGATTAATTATGATGGTCAGAAAAATCAGAAGGTTCCCATAGTCATCTATCTGCCGGGACCAACACTGTATGAATCAACTAAGGCTATCCCTTACAAATACGGTGCAACGACAGTTGAAAATGGAAAGGAAATTCCATTACCCTCCGTCGTGAATTGCAGACATCAGTCGTGTAACGCGGAGTGGTAGAATCTTCAACCGAGGGGTTGGGGAACTTAACAAGGAAAAGGAACTTCAGACAGAAACTCCCGATCCATCAGTCGGTCAATCCAGTAATCCCGACCTTTCGAAAAACAATGATGAGATGCTGAAGCTCATCCAAAGGAGTGAATACAACATTATGGATCAACTGTTACAAACTCCTTCAAAGATCTCGGTATTATCACTGTTACTCAGTTCAGAAGCCCACAGGGAGGCTCTATAGAAAGTCTTGGAGCAAGCCTTTGTGGAACAGGATGTAACAATCAGACAGTTTTATAGTATTGTCTCTAACATCACTTCCTGCAATAATTTGGGATTTAGTGATGAGGAATTACCCGAAGAGGGTCGCCGTCATAACATGGCGCTCAACATTACAATTAACTGCCAGGACGATGCTTTAGCCAGCGTGCTGGTAGACACAGGGTCAGCCCTGAATGTTATGCCGAAGTCCACTTTGATGCAATTATCATTCAAAGGCCCTCCGATGAGAATAAGCGAGGTCGTCGTCAAAGCGTTCGACGGATCCAGAAAAACAGTTATCGGCAAAGTTGATCTTCCCATAACTATTGGTCCTCATACTTTCCAAGTCACTTTCCAGGTCATGGATATCCGGGCAACGTACAGTTGTTTATTAGGAAGACCTTGGATACATCAGGCTGGAGCGGTCACTTCGACCCTCCACCAAAAGCTAAAGTTCGTCAAGAACGACCAACTTATCACAGTTTGTGGGGAACAAGCCTTGCTTGTAAGTAACTTGTCATCATCTACTGGTATAGAACCCGAGGAGGTTATTGGAACTCAGTTCCAAGCACTGTCGGTGAGCAAGGACGATCAGTTCAGAGGAGGAACCTCGCTTTCCTCATACAATGATGCTATCAAAGCGGTCGAGAGTACCAATACAACCGGATGGGGACAACTTGTTATTCCGATTGACAATAAAACAAAGAAGGGTCTTGATTTTTCTACAACCTGTACCCAGACAGCTGCCAACGATGAAAGTCTTTATCCCCTTCAAAGCTTCTTCCACAGTGGAGGTTTTCTTCACCCAGTGTCTCAAGCAGTACATGCTATCAATGAGGAAGATCCCTCCGACATGGATGAAGAATGGAAGTCCTATCTTAACGAGGACGGTTATATGTCTCAGGAAGAGGTGCCTACGCCATTTTGCTATCCCGCACAGAGTCCTAGATTTATACCAAGGTCAGATGTCGAAATGATATATGGAGATTGTGATCCAGAAGGATGCCGTGCTCCGCCAAATTCATTAGAGGAAGACACTCTGATGAAAGACAACTTTGACCATAATTACTATGGCCCGATGGATGGTCTGCCAATGTGGCAGCCCTACCCAGGAAACTTGGGGCAAGAAAGTCAGCCGAACAATGAAAATCAGCTGACCATCATTGAACAGAATACCTGTGTCCCCACCATGTCATGGGATCAACACTCAGGTCATTCAGAAACTACTCAACATGAAGATGAATTTGCAATGTTTGCAGGACTTGAATTCATCAACTATGCTTTTCCTGAGGTTAACATCATCGAGAGAGATGACTCCTCCAGTTCCAAAGAAGTTTGGGACACCTTGGGACAACCGAGTGGAAAATACGACTATATGGTCAAGTACACTGCTCCCTAAAGCTCTCGTATCAGGCTCGAAGATATCCAGCCTACTGGATGGGGAGATACAGCTGAGAGCACAACTACTCTGCAAAATGCAACAGAGGAATCCTCCTACGACAATTCTGTCTGGGAGACAGATTCCAATGATCCTGCTCCACCAGAAATCAGCGTCATTTCTGAAGACAAATCAAGGAAGGTGCCAAACTTTGTGATTCACCGAGGAGTTCACCGCCAATGGGTTACCGTCGAGGTTCCGAAGGCCGTTCAACAGTCAAAGTAATTGCCATCTTTTAACCTTTCACCCTGCCCAGGTGAAACGGATGTTTTGATAGGGCTCGCTTTCTGTAAATTTTCCCTCTTCGCTTCGCCCAAAGCGACAGAGTTTTGTTTTATAGGGCTGTAGTTTTAAGAATCGACTTGTTCATTAATAAAATAACGTCGTTCTGTAATTTCCGCATTAATTATTGTTTTCTCTTTTTGCTTTTTCAGAAAATGGTAATCCTAAAAAAACAATTCAAATAAAAACAAGCAGTAAAATAAATACACTGCACACACTTGCATTTTCTCTATCTCTTCTAAACACAAATCATCACATCATGCAGATTGCTTGTTTTGAACCCCGTTGAAACATACGATCCGATGCCTTCTCCCAACTTTGAGTTCCCGGTATTCGAGGCTGAAGAAGAAAATGACGACGAAATTCCAGAAGAGATCTCCTGACTACTCAGACAAGAGGAAAGGTCCATTGAACCTCACAAAGAACCGTTGGAAACGGTAAACTTGGGTTCAGAGCAAGAGAGAAAAGAAATCAGGATTGGGGCACTTCTTAGTCCAACTGCCAAAGAGAGTTTGATAAAGCTTCTCAAAGAATTCCCTGATGTATTCGCTTGGTCCTATCAGGATATTCCAGGGTTGGATACCAGCATCGTGGAACATCACTTACCATTGAGATCGGAATGCCCGCCAGTAAAGCAAAGGTTGAGACGCACTCACCCGGACATGGCCATCAAAATCAAAGAGGAGGTACAGAAACAGATTGACGCGGGTTTCCTCGCCACGTCTGAATATCCTCAATGGTTAGCCAACATCGTACCCGTTCCCAAAAAGGACGGAAAGGTCAGAATGTGTGTCGACTACAGGGATCTAAACAAGGCTAGTCCAAAGGACGACTTTCCTTTACCACACATTGACATGCTGGTAGACAGCACAGCAAAGTTCAAAATTTTCTCCTTCATGGATGGATTCTCGGGCTATAACCAGATCAAAATGGCGCCGAAAGACATGGAGAAAACTTCGTTCATTACCCCATGGGGCACCTTTTGTTACAAGGTAATGCCGTTCGGTTTGAAGAATGCCGGGGCAACCTATCAAAGGGCCATGACTACTCTATTTCATGACATGATACACAAAGAAATCGAAGTGTATGTTGATGATATGATTGCAAAATCAAAAATAGAGGGTGAGCACGTTGAACATCTGTCAAAATTGTTCGAACGTCTAAGGAAATTCAAGCTCCGCTTGAATCCCAACAAGTGCACCTTCGGTGTCCGTTCAGGGAAATTACTAGGGTTCATCGTCAGCCAGAAAGGAATTGAGGTTGATCCTGACAAGGTCAAGGTCATTCAAGAAATGCCTTCTCCGAAAACTGAAAAACAAGTCAGAGGATTCCTGGGACGTTTGAACTACATCTCCAGATTCATATTCCTCATGACCGCCACGTGTGCGCCGATTTTCAAATTACTCAAAAAGAACCAGGATTGCGTTTAGACAGAAGATTGTTAAACCGCCTTCGACAGTATCAAGGAATATCTGTTGAATCCTCCGATTCTATCACCTCCAGTGGAAGGAAGGCCACTGATCATTTACCTCACAGTCTTAGAGGACTCAATGGGATGTGTACTTGGCCAACAAGACGAAACCCAAAGGAAAGAGTCTGCCATTTACTATTTGAGCAAGAAGTTCACCGGCTGCGAGACTCGGTACACGATGCTTGAAAAAACTTGCTGTGCTTTGGCTTGGGCAGCCAAACGTCTTCGCCAATACATGATTCGTCATACTACTTGGTTAATCTCAGAAATGGATCCAATCAAGTACGTCTTCGAAAAACCTGCTCTCACGGGAAGAATTGCCCGTTGGCAGATGCTGTTATCAGAATATGACATAGAGTACCACGCTCAGAAAGCCGTTAAGGGAAGTATTTTAGCCGATTATTTGGCTCATCAACTGATTGACGATCAGGAATCAATCGGGTTTGACTTCCCAGACGAAGATGTCATGTATCTAAAAATGAAAGATTGCGATGAACCGTTACCCAGTGAAGGGCCAGAACCAGGTTCCCAATGGGGACTAATCTTTGACGGAGCAGTTAATCATTACGGAAACGGAATTGGGGCAATCATTGTTACCCCTCAGGGTACCCACATTCCTTTCACCGCCAGACTTACGTTCAAATGTACGAACAACGAGGCCGAATACGAAGCATGTATCATGGGTTTCGAGGAAGCAATTGATTTAAGGGTCAAAAACTTGGACGTATACGGCGATTCAGCCTTGGTTATCAATCAAATAAAAGGAGATTGGAACACATACCAATCGGGACTGATTCCTTACAAAGACTACGCAAGAAGGTTGTTACCTTTCTCCGACAGAGTTGAGTTTCAACATATCCCTCGTGATGAGAATCACATGGCTGATGCATTAGCCAATATCTCTTCCATGATTAGTGTAGGTCAATGGAACGACTTACCTAATATCGACATAATGCGCCTTGAAAGGCCCGCTTACATCTTCACAATCGAAGCAGTCATAGACGACAAACCTTGGTATCATGATATCAAATGCTTCCTTCAGAAACAAGAGTACCCACCTGGGGCATCCAGGAAAGATAGGAAAACCCTCAGAAGATTGGCTGAAAGCTTCTTCCTGAGCTGTGACACTCTCTATAAGAGAAATTTTGACATGGTCTTGCTCCGATGCGTAGACAGACCAGAAGCAGACATGCTTATGAAAGAAATTCATGAAGGATCCTTTGGCACTCATGCCAACGGACATACAATGACGAGAAAAATTCTGAGAGCAGGGTACTACTGGTTGACCATGGAATCCGACTGCTACAAGTACATGAGGAGGTGTCACAAGTGTCAGATATACTCCGACAAAATTCATGTACCGCCATCACATCTCAAAGCTCTTTCTTCCCCGTGGCCTTTTTCCATATGGGGAATCGACATGATTGGCATGATTGAACCTAACGCTTCAAACGGGCATCGGTTTATCCTGGTAGCCATTGATTACTTCACCAAGTGGGTCGAAGCAGCGTCGTACGCCAATGTAACCCGACAAGTGGTGGTCCGATTTATCAAAAACAATATCATCTGCCGTTATGGTGTTCCAAGCGAGATCATTACTAATAATGGATCTAACTTGAACAATAAGATGATGAAGGAGTTGTGCGCAGAGTTCAAGATCGAACACCATAACTCATCTCCCTACCGACCCAAGATGAACGGAGCGGTAGAAACGGCTAACAAGAACATCAAGAAGATCGTTCAAAAGATGTTTGTAACCTACAAAGATTGGCACGAAATGCTACCCTTTGCTCTTCACGGTTATCGTACATCTGTCCGCACTTCAACAGGGGCAACCCCTTTCTCTCTAGTGTATGGCATGGAGGCAGTTCTCCCCATAGAAGTAGAGATCCCGTCAATCCGAGTATTGATGGAAGCTAAGCTCACCGAAGCTGAATGGTGTCAAAGCCGACACGACGAACTGAACCTGATCGAAGAGAAGCGAATCACGGCACTATGTCACGGTCAGTTGTATCAACAGAGAATGAAGAGGGCATTTGACAAAAAGGTCCGACCTCGTGTCTTCAGAAAAGGAGACCTCGTGCTCAAGAAGATACAGTCATTTCTCACTGATTCGCGAGGTAAATGGACTCCGAATTATGATGGCCTCTATGTGGTCACGAAAGCTTTCTCAGGCGGCGCCTTGAGACTTGCAACCATGGACGGAGAGGAATTTGCCTACCCCACAAATGTTGATGTAGTCAAGAAATACTTCGCCTAAACTAAAAAAAAAAACGTCTCGGTGGATTGAAAACCCGAAAGGGCGGTCCAGGCAAAAGTTAGAGACATGAAAAAAAATCATCTCGATGGATTGGAAATCTCATAGTACAATCCAGGCAAAAGTTAGGGATAATGGCAAGTAACTATATTCAACAGAGGCAGGTCCCTCAGCAGCAGTTACACCATCCATCGGAGGAAAACTCCAGTCAAGTTCATCTTCGGCAGAAGCTCAGGATGTCCCGAATTCAAAATTGGTAGAAGGATAGTGATCGTTATGTTTCAACGTAGCCCTTTTCCCTGTAAATTGCCATTTTCAAACTTTGTATATACTCTTTGGAATCACGCGTTTGGCTGATCTCCATCTCATCAATAAAATTTGAGCCCTTGTGCTTTTGTTTGTAATTCTTATTTGTTTTAGCTTTACAGAACGACGTTGTTAACATGATTAACGATTCTTGAAATAAAACAAAAATGAATTTACTTGTTAAAACTTTTTCTGCTTTTAAAATAAAGTCGGCAATTTCTTTTGACTGTTGAACATCAAAGGAACATCAATCGCTTCTTCAGAAGTAAGCGAACTTCAAAGTGCAGAATCAAAGTACTCCTTCTATCTCAGTACGCCTGAATGAAGGGATCACCTGTGTCAGAGACCTTGTTTCGTCTGACACGCCTCGACCGAGTTCTTATCTCCTAAGCCCGACCAACATAGCTACCAACAGGGACTATCTCTCCTAAGCAAGGTGGAATTGCTATTCTGAAATAACGGTACTTCTTCGCCCCGCGATGGCCGAGTATTCAGTCGTGTTCACCTGTCAGTTTGTATGTCGCGTCAGTTTTGTCAGCATAAATATACACACATCATGCATTATTGATTTGCATTCACATTTCATATTGCATCACTATCACTCTAGTCGGTCTTGTCCCCTAGTGATAGAAGTTCTCTCAATCGAGTCGTCAGTTCTTGCTTCGTCAGGAAATGCTGCGTTCGAGCATTCTCTCTCCTCCAGTTTTATTTCTGGATTGAAGTTGGGTCCTCGTCCACTTTGATAACTTGAACCTCTGAAAAACCAGAGAAGCCCTCAGTTAACATCACTCTTCGCCATTGAAGATGATATCCTTGCTTTCCCGAATTAAGGAAAATCCACAGAGAAAGCCTCCTAATCGAAGATTCGGCAGTACGGCAGTTTTTCTCTGAAAAACCCACTGATGAAAAGGTCATCGGCACCTCAAAATTGGATCACATCATATGGCATTTCTCCGAGAAGATCTCCAAGAAAAGTATGATGTAAAGACCCCGAGCGAATGCAATCTCTCAAGGGACTCGCATTCCCAGGGTAGAGTCAACAAATGGCGTCTCCAAATAGAGAAGTTTGTACACCTCTACAACTCAGACAACTGGGTTCCCCAGCGAGTCTGACATCAAAGTTTTTCGATCAAATGGCATCTCCCCAGGAAAATTCGGCGAGAAGTTTGAGGAAAACCGCTACGCATAGCGTCCCCTGTCAATTAAGTTTATTGACAAAAGAAACTAAGACCAGTTCCTGTGTAGGAAACCATGATCGAGGGGAAGTTTACATTAGGAAACTAAGACCAGTTCCTTGGTAGGAAACCAGAATCGAGGGGAAGTTTATTTCAGAAACTAAGACCAGTTCCCGGGTAGGAAACTAGGATCGAGGGGAAGTTTACATCAGAAACTAAGACCAGTTCCTGGGTAGGAAACCAGGATAGAGGGGAAGCTTACATCAGAAACTAAGACCAGTTCCATGGTAGGAAACCAGGATCGAGGGGAAGTTTAATTTAGAAACTGAGACCAGCTCCTTGGCTGAAGACCAGGATCTAGGGGAAGTTTACCTTTTCTAAGCATCATTGCTTAGCAAAAGAAGAGGAATGCGTAAGCTATCATTCCTAACCGCCATCAAAATTTCGGCTATTCCGATATTTAATCCTCTTGCACCCCGAATGCCCGAATACCTTCGTCATTCACACCTTCGGGTCCAAGAAGATTAAATAGGGGCATCTGTCATACCCCAAATTTTGACCACTAAGATTTCCCATCATTGTGCAAGTCATCATCACAATATGGATGTACCTTTGTGCCTCATCAATCCCCTCAAGGAATTGTTGAACATTCACAACAATCAAAATTAGGGTTTCAAGCCCTCTCTGAGTGCTTAGACAAAGGATCAATCAAGGAATGACATGATCTTCAACTTGTCTAACCTCTCAAACATTCACAATGGATCAAGAGGACTCCCACTTCAAGGATTAAGCACAAGGTTGCTCCCTTCTAGGTGGACCAAGCTTCAAGATCGCCAGTGTCACCAAATTAGGGTTTTGGTCGACCACGGCCTCCAGATGGAAATTTTCATCTGGGCATGAGCCAATGATTCAAAACATATCCTAATATGCTCCAAGGGACATCATAAACCCAATCATCAAGTCAATTTTGCCTCAGGGGTTGCATTCATCAAAAATCAGGAATTAGGGTTTCTTGACCTAATTTACCCCTAAGTTGACTTTTAGGGCAAATCATGAGCCAAGACCTCAAAAGAGGGTTTGAGGGTCTCTAATGAACTATAATGATCCATTTGGAACAATGGATCAATCCAAGAAGCTTGAGCAACAAGTCTCAATTTCATCTGCACCACAATTAGGGTTTTAAGGAAAAAGTCAACTGTAACTTTAACTTTTGACCAGGACATGCTCCCAAGCCCTATGACATGCATCAATATACCCTATGAAACCCATGGAACATGTCCATCAAGTTTGATTTAGGTCAAGGACATGATTTCCTGAAGAATTGCACAGTTTGGAATTCATCTGATAAAAAGTCAATTGTGCACAAAAGTCAACTTTGACTTTTTGAGATTTTTCACCAAAATGGATTTTTAACCCTAAAATGATGTTAATGTATGATTTGAATCATCATTCATCAAGAAAAATCAAGAAAAGTTGGATAACTTGTAAAAGGGGTAACCATAAAACTTAAATTTTTCTAAGTCATGAAAAAGTGCCACTAATGCACCAACTTTGGAGGACCATAACTCCTAAACCACAAGGCCATTGTGCCCCATTTAAAGCTTGATTTGTAGATCTCATTTCCCTCTACAAAAGCTTCATACTGACCTATGTCCAAATTCCTCATGGATTTTGAGTTATGGAGTGATCAAAATCAAGAGAAAACACTTTGTTCCAACACTTAGTGAAAATTTCACTAAGTCAGATTTTGCCTTACTTTTTGCCAAATGTAGGGGGATTTTTCACTTGGATTCAAAAGAGATCAAAACCAAACATGTTCAAACAGTTTTTGTATCATGTAAGGGCTTTCAAAAATGGTCAAGAACATTACCAAATTCAACTTACACCATGAGATATGACATTGGCAAGTTGCCTTGCTGAAATCTGTCAAAGGCAAGGCAGAATTTGCAATTTTGCTCGATTTGCCAAAATCAGCCAAATCCAAATGCTCCTATCCACTTGGACACCTCTGAGGATTGAATCTAAAGGGGACAATCACTGAGCCAAGCCTCCAAAGTCCATGGAACAAGAAATAGCATGTTGAACCTAGAATGGCCAAAATAGGGACAAGACTCCAAATTTGGATTGAAGCATTCAATGGAAGCATCAAGGTGGCATGGACTGAGCCATTCTCATCTGAAATCAGTCAAGACTTATCCAAGACCAAGGGAACCAAAGCTCTGTGCCCTAACCTCTAGTCAATGGCTAGAGGAGACTTGGATTTTCATTTGCCAACATTGGCCAAACCTACATAGCAGTTGCCATTCACTATTCCTTGCAAAACAAACTTACTCTACTATAAATAGAGCTCAATTGTGTTCAGTTTAAGTACACCAAAGGCCTACAACACTTGCCTTTCTCAAAATCTCTTTCTCTTGGCAAAAATGCCTTTCTTAGCAAGGTAATTATCGGGTTTTGAGCTAGAGGGCAATTCCACTCAAACCAATCACACACACACCTCATATACATCACATATGAGCTGATCAAACACTTAAACAACAATTGGAACATTGATTTCTCAGAATCACCAGTCAATTGCTCAAGGTTTTAACCAAAGTGTAGTTGAGATGCCATGAAGTGATCCAGCCAATTTCCATCAAGTCCAAGCATTCAAACACACTCCATAGCACCTAGGGAAGCTGTTCAGATCATCACAACATAACTGTAACACCTCCTACACAAATCACGATCACCAGCTGCAAGTTGTAAGCATGAGCTCTTCTAACTCTATGATCCATGCAATTTTTGCTGCACAATAATTTGGCCATATGTTCATGATCATGCATGGAATGTTTTCCCTCAATTAATTGCTTTGTTTGAATCGTGTATCAAAAATCCTAGCCTTCATGCAGAAATTAGGGTTCTTGAGGTTTCTTCGTGATTTCATGTTTTATGTTTAATTTAAATGAAATTAAGTGTTATAGACATGATCGTGAGGTTGAAACGAGTTGATTGGTATGTGGATTACATGATATGATTAAGTATTCAGTGAGATTAGAGAGAAAATGCAAATCTGGGAATCTCAGAACACGCGCGTGTTCTTCAGCTTGTTCTTGGCGCCATTTTTTCCAAATTTGAATATTTGAATTTTGTGATTTTATTTAATTGATTCAAAAATTAATTTCTCTCTGAGTTTTAATGATTTTGAGTTGATTCTTTTTTTAATAATTCACAAAAATGTTAAAATATTTTATTTTATCAAAAAATCCCAAAAATATTATTTATTTCATATAATTGATATTTTTGCAAAGAATTAATATTTTAATTGTTTTTGACATTTTAAATATTTTTTCCACATTGATTTTGCAACTTTTAATGCTTTCTAATTATTTTGTAGGTCAATACTTAATTTTTGAAGCATTAATCCAAGATCACAATTTGTTTTTCATATGTTAAACAATTTTGATCATTTTAATTGAATTTTTATTCAATTAAATACATTTTTGAAAATAAATTAGGGTTTTTGGATTAATTCAACCCTTATAAATCATTTTCAAAACACTTTGGGCCTCTAATAGAGTGTAAGACCCAATCCTTTTTTGACCAAATCATTTTTGGGCCTCAGTGTATTGTATAAGTCCCGATACCGTAAAAAACAAACGGCGCGATCGTCGCCTTTTAAAAATAACCATGGGGCTCTCCTTGAGCTATAAGACCCATTCAAAACTTTTGGGCCTCTTGAGAGAGTGTAAGACCCATCCCTCTATACAGAAAACCTTTTTGGGCCTCAGTCACTTGTATAAGTCCCTCTGTACAAATTTAAATAGTGCGCTCACTAATAAAACCCTGAGCCTCTCCTTGAGCTGTAAGCCCCAAATCTTTCTTTTTCAAAGCACTTTATCCTTTGATTTTGAATGTACTGTTGTTTCAATCTGTCTTTGTTGAACAACTAACCAAAAAGCATGGAAGCTCTACAACCGAATAAGTGGTTATTACTTTCATTTACCGCTTTCATATACATATAACTGTATTGTGGGGTTGTTTCACTGTAAGTCTTCTTTCATAAACTCATATCAACTGTGTAATAATAGTATAGATATTAAGAGTTTCCCCGGCAACTACGTCTAGAACTAGGTGACGCCGTTTCGTTTATTCGTAGAAATAGACAACTAGATCCCCAATAGGATCACCAGATACAGTCTTCTCTTCGGCTGTCCTCATTAGGAATTGTCAAGAAACTCTATTCCCAGAGATGAATGTATTCTCCGTGAATGGCATCTTTGAGTTTCTTCCAAATTCTCGAACTTTCCTGACTTTATCTATTCCTTGTGAATAGTTTGCCTTGAATTTCTCGGGGTTTGGGGGCCCACGGCTTCTTAAAAGCATCGGCCTCCTCTTGGGCATCATACAAGGACCCACAGGCTTCCTAAAAGCAACCCCGCCTCCTCTTGGGCTTAGTACAAGGACCCTACGGCTTCTTAGAAGTATTCACAGCCTCCTCTTAGGCTTCGTATAATGATCTCTTCCTTCGGGAATGATAGCCTTCTCTTGGGCTTCGTACAAATTATCCCGACGACCTCCTAGAGGTATAGGAACAGAAATTAGTCATCTGCATAGAACAGTCCTTTCAAAGAGTCTACTACTGTTTCTCAAAGCATAGTACAAAAGATGAAACTCTAGACTTGGACAGTCTAATTTCCTTGAGTCTCAAAGACATTCTCAAGTGACCCCTTCGTTAAAATAGGAAGGAAACCCGTAGACTCGGACAGTCTCAATACCCTTCAGATTTCCCGCTTCCTTAAAGAACAGGAATAACCCGGATCCTTGAATCAAATCCTCGAGTACAGTGTTGCTCATAGAAGAACTGATTTTCTCTTTAAAAATCAGTATACTGGACCTGTCACTCAACTAGACAGTAACCATAGCCTCCTATTGGGCTTTGTACAATGATTCTCCCCATCGGAGCCAAACATCATTTAGCCTCTCTCTTGGCTTTGTACGAGACACATAAGAGACTCCCTCGTTGAGTCAATCACCCCTTTCGCCTCCATCTCGGGCTTCGTACGAGATATAAAAAACTCTCTTGTTGAGTCAAACAGCCTCCATCTCGGGTTTTATACGAGATACCAAAAGATTCACTCGTTGAATCAAAACCTTTTAGCCTCTCTCTCGGGCTTTGTACGAGACACATAATAGCCTCCTCTTAGGCTTTATATAAGAAAATCACTGGTTGATCCAATTAACCTTTTAGCATCAAAGCTGTGCCTCGTTCACAGTACACAAACATCAACATCCCCTTCATCTAATCGCTGTAAGTGGCAAGCCTCTGGATCATCTATATCCATGCCACTGTCCCTCTTTTAGCATGAGGAATTCCTAAGGAAAGATAGCATTGCTCTACACTGAGTTAAAGTCTTCTCCTTCAGGTTGGAAATCCTCTTTTTAAGGAAATTATGGCATTGCCGGATTCACAAATCCCGGTTAAAGTAATCCTCCTTTACAGTCAGTCACCCAACAGTTGTGACAAACAAACCTCTTTAGAGATGACAAATTCTCTCTAAAGTCAACACACTTTCAGCTTCACATCTTGGGCTTTGAACAAGATACAAACTACCTTTCGCTTCACGTCTTAGGCTTTGAACAAGACACCAAAACAACCATTTCCTCCCATAGAATAGGAGGAACTACGAACACTCTGATTTCCCTATTTCGGTAAACGGGAATACATAGGCATAAGATTGAAAGAAAAATCTTAGCGAGCACACTAAACAAAAACCCAAAATCCCATACTCTCATGTATCTATCAAAAGCATCAGTCCTAACATCCTAAATCCTTGTTCCCCGCTATAAAGTCCTAGAAAGAGAAAAAGAAAACTGTATTGGCGAAAATATAAATAACCAGTACAAAGGCCCCCCACATTGATAGCATTCGTAACCTAACAGACTGCTGTTTAAACTCAGTATGCAAAGAAGGGTTAATTGGAGACATCTATTTCCCTTCCTTCATCAGCTCACAATAGGATAAAAAATGAATCGACCTGTAGTAAACTCAACAGCAGAGAGCGACCAGCACTTAAGAACCGCGTCCAAAATCGCTCGCTACACGCATACACAAATTCAGCAACCTCCTTTTTCATTCCAGGCCACCAAAAGATCTTCTTCAAATCTTGATACATCTTTGTAGCACCAGGATGAATACTCAGACCACTTCGGTGTCCTTCCTTAAGAATACTCTTCTTAACTCCAGGAACATAAAGAACACAAACTCTATCTCGGAATCTGATCACACCATTCTCATTGATTTCGTATTCACTACCTTGGTATTGGTTTATTAGAGCTAATCGATCAACGAATCTTAAATCAGTCCTTTGACCTACCTTAATCTCTTCAAGAACGCTATTAGTGAGTTTCAGCATACCTAGCTTCACACTCTATGACGTGACTTCGCAAACCAAACTCAAATCTCTGAATTCTTTGATCAGCTCTAACCCTTTAGCCAACTGTGTCAAGATATGTAATGTCTTTCTGTTCAACGCATCAGCTACGACTTTGGCTTTACCAGGATGGTGATTCAAACCAAAATCATAGTCCTTCAACAACTCTAGCCATTTCCTTTGTCTCATATTTAATTCATTCCGATCGAACAAGTACTTCTGACTCTTATGATCATTGAACACTTCAAATCTAGAGCCAAACAAATAATGTCTCCAAATCTTAAGTGCGAACACAAGGAAATCCAACTCCAAATCATGCGTAGGATAATTCTTTTCATGAAATCTAAGTTGCCTTGAAGCATTAGCCATAACTTGTTCATTTTGCATCAATGCAACACTAAGGCTCATCTTAGATGCATCACAATACACGACAAAAGATTCACTTGGACTCGACAGAATCAACACTGGAGCCGACGTCAACCTCTTCTTAAGCTCTTGGAAACTCTCTTCACATTTCACATCCCACACATACGTTTGAACTTTCCTAGTTAGTTGATTTAAGGGCAATGCCAACTTAGAAAAGCCCTCGATGAAATTTCAATAAAGACCAGCTAATCCAAGAGAAATTCGAATTTTGGTGACTGACTTCAGAGTCTCCCACTGCAACACAACCTCGACCTTCGAAGAATCAATGAAAATACCTCCACTAGAAATCACATTACCGAGGAAACTCAATTCTCTTAACGAAAACTCACACTTGGACAACTTAGCATATAATTGCTTCTCTTTCAACAATTTCAATACAAGTCTCAGATGCTAGGCATGCTCTTCATCAGTCTTTCAATAAATCAGAATATCATTGATAAACACTACCTCAAAACTATCCAGATACAAATGAAATACTATGCTCATATACTCCACGAACACACCAGGAGCATTACACACACCAAGCGGCATCACCGAATGCTCATAATAACCATACCTTATTTTGAATGCAATATTTGGAATATCCCTAACCTTCAAATGAATTTAATGATATCCCGATATCAAATCAATCTTACTGAAGACACAAGCACCTATTAATTGATCCATCAAATCATCAATCCTTGGAAGTGGGTACTTGTTCTTGATAGTGACTTTATTCAGCTGTTAGTAGTTAACACAGAAACATATACTACCATCCTTCTTCACCAACAACATTGGTGTACCCCACATCGAGACACTAGGCCAAATAACTTCTTCTCGAGTAAATCCTCTAGTTACTTTTTCAATTCACTCAACTTTGCAGGAGACATCCGATATGGAGCCATTGACATCAGACTCGTACCTGGTACTAAGTTGATCGGAAACTACACCTCCCGCTCTGGCAGTAAATCATTGATGTCTTCAGGAAACACCTCTGGGAATTTACAAACAACAGGAAGTTCACTAATTATTCCTTTACCTTTAGAATTCAACGAAGTCAACACCATAAACACTATCGCACCATATTTCACCGACTCATCTACTTGCTTAGCAGATACAAACAAATCATGCTCTTCCATGATTTTTGGAAATGACACTATCTTGTTGAAACAGTTAATATGGACATGATTAAACTCCAAACAGTTCATACCAAGGATAACATCAATTTTTCTTAATGGTAGACAAACTAAGACCATCCCAAAATTCTTAACAAAGATAGACAATAGACAATTCAAGCAAACCCACAACGTCATTACCAGACCTAGAGCTAAAGTGTCGGAGCTCTTAGCAAAATCCTCATATATAAATGAATGTGCCACACTCGTGTCAATAATAACAATCAAAGGTATACTATTAATAAAAAAGTATCTCTAATCAATCTGTCTTCACTGGTGGTCTCTGAACAACACAATGCAAAGACTTTTCCCCCAGACTGGACCTTTTTTGGATTTTGACAATTAGTACTGATATGTCTCTGTTCTCCACAGTTATAGCAAGTTATCCCATTATTCTTACAATCAGCAGCTTTATGACTTGTCTTTCCCCATTTGAGAGACTTTGTATCAGAATTCTGACACTCATTAGCACGATGTCCCATGAAACTACACCTGTAGCATTTGACAGGAGCAGGAATCCCTCCCCCACTTGGCGTATTCCCATCTGAAGTCTTCTTTTTCCCTCTGTAAGCAGGAGTCACATACGGCTTTCCTCTAAATTGTCAATTCCCTTTCTTTACACTAATTCTTAAAATAAAAAGATTTGGCTCTACTATCTTCATAAAAAATTCTACACTTGTTCGCTAGCACAGGAAACTGGCGAACTTCCTGATACCCAATACCCTCCTTAATATTCAGACACAATCTATTTTCAAACTTGATGCACTTAGACACTTCAGCTGCCGGATTATTTTAATGAGGACAAAACTTCATTAGTTCCTCAAACTTGACAGCATACTCAACAACAGTTGAATTCCCTTGTTTCGGCTCAAGGAATTCAATCTCCTTCTTACCATGCACATCTTTAGCAAAGTACTTCTCCTGAAATGCAGCTCTGAACACCGCCCATGTGATCTCTGTACCCATAATTTCCATCCTCTATCGTGCATTATCCCACCAGTCTTCAGCCTCTTCTTCCATCATATGAGTACCAAATTATATCTTTTGTTCCTCTGAGCAAGCTATCTCCCAAAATATCTTATCAATCCCTTAGAGCCACGTCTGTGCACCATCAGGATTATGTCTGCCCTTGAAGATCGGTGGGTTGTTTCGCTGAAACCTCCATAAAGCACAAAACTCAGCATTCTCTCCAGCATTCTGATGGTTCAGAGGGTTATGCGCCATTGCTTGAGCCAATGACTCTAAAGCTTCACCAATAGCATTGTCGTTTCTTCCTCCAGCCATAAATCTGCATATAGGCAACCAACATTAGAAGAAATAAAACATCGATAGTGTTCGTACACCAATCGACTAACAAGGAACAAACATCATATAAAAACCTGGCCGGACAGATCGACCTGCTTTGAGACCACTAATGTAACACCCTAAACCCCACATATAAATTATCATGAAATTTGATTAAACATAATACAACCACTCAGGGTGCCACACACAACAAACACATAACCTGCTCCGCAACACGAGTTACTACAGAATATTTTAACACACATATTTGTACTTGGGATGTATACACTACATCCAACTCATCTGATCTATTCTTGGGATGTTTACACGACATCCAACTCATCTGATCTGAATCATGTACTCATATAAAATTCATTCAAAACCTATCATTGCATACTCATTCAAATGTTTAAGGTGTCATCGTAGTAGAACTATTAATAAAACATTTGACAACAATATTGCAACTCACAACATTTAGTCTCATAAACGTTGACTTCATAACATAAGCAAAAGGAGTTCATAACAATAAAATCAAAACAACTTAAAAGACTCAACGACACATATTGTATTTAATTCAAACATAAACGACATAAGAATCAATTCAAGCGTTTATCCTTAACCCGTGTTACATGATCAGAGCAAGGTACCACTAGTCAAAGCGATGAGCTAAATAAGTAACTCCAAGAGATATTCTTCTACTTACTTGAGCAATGCTACTCCTGATTACCTGCACGATGCCCATGTAAAGGCAACATTAAAATAGAAAGGGTGAGAAATGAAATTCAATAATAATAGGCACATACTGCAAGGTAGGATAATCAATACATAACATACTCTTACACAATCTCAATTATAGTAGAGTAAATGTACTCTCACACCAACTCATCGGTCACACCACATTCACATACCAATCACACACAACATCAATATCATATGAATTTATCTCATTATGCAGCACATACTAAAAATGTAACTCTATAAAATTCGATGCATCTCATCAAATCAAGGCGTTAAGACCCCTCTTTGATCCTAACATAAATGCATTGATAACTTCGCGTAATCCCCTCTCTGGATTACCACAATAACTCAACACAATACTCAACATAGCAACACAACTCAAGCACATATAATAATTCAACTCAATAAAACTATTAACTCACATATATGCAACTCACCTTTAACTCAACAATACACATCTCAACATGTATAATTTATCGATTCATACTCACAACTCGTAATCAAATTCACCATAGCATTCATCGTCAACATAACATCAACAATACATATAAGCCTCATCAATTAATCATATTAATACAACATATTCAGTCTCTAATTACATTATCACTTGATATGACATCACGTTATCTTTCCAAAGCTTCAAATGGAATCTCGTTTGGACTTACGAATTAAAAGATACGACCAAAATCGTCGGACAACGCAACAAAAACAAAATCAAAATTTTCACTATTTGGCCTATGACAGTCGATTGTCACTGAAACAAATTTCGCTACTGACTTTATAAAAAATCACTCTTCTAGGATAGGAAATCGATTGTTTTTTGGTGCAATCGATTGCACTATTATATCTTTAAAGAATTTCAACCAATGTAATTGATTGTCACTATAGTTTTTTTTTCAAAAATTCCAGTTTTCTCTGTTACGTGATTTTCTTCCAATTTCCACCTTCAACCATCAAACCAATTCCAATTTTGTGCATTCAAAAACATACCCATATATTTTCTAACAAGATCAATACATATATCATAATGATTATCATCAATCTATCCATTTTTCTCAGGAATTAAACACCTAGATTCATACCCTAAATCGTTCAATCTCAAATAAATTTTCATGGATTCCATTGATTTCAAGAACACAACAACAACATGTTAACACACCCAACTACAATTCACATCATGACATGTAAAAACACAAATATCATCAAATTTTCATCAAGATCGATCATAACTCAAAGGAAGAACAAACCATATAGGAGGTTAAGGGTCCCTCCACTCTACCATTCATACATATACCTATTATTGAAAACAATTCCCCATCCCCTCTTGCCTCAATTCTTAGCAGAAAATTCCAGTCTTGTTGGTATGTTCCCCCCTCTTGATTATATTGATTGAATCAATGTTCCTATTATAATAAGGAAACATATAATTTTTTGAATCCATATGCTACATTTTAGCTTCCGCTTATTGCATTTTTCTTCCTTGCTTTTAACTCTGATTTTGTAAAAAGAATCTTTTTTTAATTTGGTTTGAAAGGGACAAGTCTATTACCTCTCCCCCCATCTTTTAGACCTTCTTATCTTCATATGCTCGCCTAACACATAAGTATTGGTCATGCATCATTAGATTGTAAAAAGTTTCATGAAAAACCAAGTTATGACATTCGAGATTAGGCATGTCAGTGAAATATGTTTGGTGGAGATAACAAAACAAGGTTTTTATACTAAGTGAGATATGGAACAAAATAGAATTTTGGGAGCATTGTATACTAGGCAATCAACATCAGATAAAATTTGGGAGTGGTATGGATAATTATAGTGTGTAACTTGAGTATGTTCACTTGGATCTATGAGGTTCAACAAGGGTGGAAACTCATAGGGGTGGTTTTATTTTTCCTCCTATTATTGATATTTTTTCTAGAAAAGTATGGGTCTATATTTTAAAGAACAAACGTTACACAATTGAAAATTTAAAGGATTACTGGCATTGTCTTATAGGAAATCTTTTTTGGAACTAAACCGAATGTTTTAAGAATTCACAATGGCTTGGAGTTTATTTCAAAAAATATAATGATTTTTGTATGAAAAAAGGTATTAAGAGGCATATAGTCGTTGTTGGAATATCTCAACAAAATGACCTATCTGAACGCATGAATATAACTATTTTGGAGAGGATGAGGTGGATATTACTGAAGCAAGGTTACCAAAGAGTTTAGGGAATGAAGTTCTTGCTACAGTAGCTTACCTAATGAACAGGTTCATAAGAATAAACTTAGGTTTGGAGTGGGAAACCGATAGAATACTAAAACTTGAAGTTTTTTGGAGCCTTGTTGTTTTCTCATATTAAGAAAGACAATTTTGATTCTAGGGTTGTGAAGTGTATATTCATTGCTTATATTGAAATTTTGAATGGTTACAAGTAGTGGAAGATGGATCCTGGAGGATCAAAATTTATCACAAGCAAGGATGTTACTTTTGATTATACTCGGGGATGAAGTGGAAAAGCTTAGAAATGAAAGAATCTGAAACTAAGGTGGAGAAGGCTTAATTTAATTAAGGTGGAGAAGGCTTAATTTAATTAAGGTGGAGGTTTTTACTAGTGAGACTAGAGATGATGTGGAAGATGAAACTCTAGTTTCCAATTCTATTACGGGGAAACCTATGGTATCTCCTAATTATTTATTCGCTCGTGAGAGAGTTAGGAGGGAGATTGTACCACCTCAGAGGTATAAATATATTGGCCTTATTTTTTATGTTTTGAATGTGGTTGAAAAGTTGAAATACTTAGAACTAGAGACCTTTAATAAACCATTTGAAATCAAAGATGTTAAAACTGGTTTCATGAGAGTTTGTTATGACAATAGTGTATATTTATTGAAGAGGAATGAGACATTTGTCTACCTTATTTTGTATGTTGACGATATTTTAATGAAAATCTCTAACAAAGTTAAGATCGGTAAACTCAAGGAGACTTTAAATGATGAATTTTATATTGATGATATTGGTGAAGCTAAGAATATCATAGAGATGACTATCATGAGAAACCACACAATTAGTGAGTTGTTTTTATCTCAATCTGATTACTTGAAGAAAGTAATAGAGCGGTTTAGAATGCAAGATGCTAAAGCTGTAAACACTACTTTTAGTCATAACAAAAAACTTTCGGTTATGCAATAACCTCGAAACGAGGAAAAAAAGAATATGATGGAGAGTGCTACCTATGTAAGTGGAGTTGGAAAAGTATAGTATAGTTTGCAGCAAACCAGACTTAACATATGAAACTAACATAGTAAGTGGGGTTGAAAAAATATAGTATAGTTTGTAGCAAATGAGACTTAACGTATGCAACTAACCAAGTAAGTTAGCTTATAGTAATCCTATCATTGTCAAAATCAAGAGGAAGCTGCATTCTTGGTACGCAAGATCTCTCTCAATGGCTGGTAGACTGGTGCTCATCAATTCGGTATTGTATAGTTTTCTGAGTTACTGGTTTTCGTTTTACAAGGCTCCTAAGGCGGTTCTTAGGAGAATTGATACTGTTAGGTGCAATTTTCTTTGGGGAGGTAGTGAGGATAATCATAAAATACATTGGTTAAATTGAGAGGTTTGCTATTCTTCGAAGGAAAAGGGAGGTCTCGGGATTAGGCGTATGGAAGAGTTTAATATAGCTCTGCTACCTAAATGGAAATGGCGGATTTTAGTAGATAAACAAACTTTGTGGCTGGATTTTCTGAAAGCTAGATACGGAGTGGTTCACCATCTCATTCTAGCAAACAACTTTCAATCCACCAAGACGTCTTCGCAATGGTGGAAAGATCTCATCAGCAGCAGGAAATTTTTAACTAACAACGGATTTTGTTTTGCAGATTTTGTCAGCTATCAAATGGGAGACGGAAAATCAATTCCGTTTTGGATGGCAAACTGGGCGAAAGGTCCGATTTTAGCAAGGCATTTCGAGGACCTTTGCAACCTCAGCTCGAAAAAAGAATCTCTGGTTTGTGAACTCGGTCAGTTTACTTCTGAAGGATGGAACTGGAACTCCTTGGGGCTGTCTTATTTAATTCAGCAACAATTCACCGGAAGAATTTCTGAACTGAAGGTTTTAATAGGTGATTGTTTACCAGTCAGCGGTACGAAGGATGTGGTTCGTTGGAAGGATCAAGCTGACAGCAATTACAGTGTGAAGGAAGTCTACTTTGAACTTCTGAAATCCAATGTGATCCAACTCGGTCTCTCTTCGTCTTTATTTTCTTATCATCCAGTGTCAACAGTGTTTGGAACTTTGTGGAACTTAAAAGCTACCCCTAAATTGAAATGTTTTGGTTGGAGGGTTCTATGGGGGAGAGTGACGGCTAAAACGGAGCTGATCAAGAGAGGTATTGTTTTGGATCCATCTTGTGGGATTTGCAATATGGAAGCTGAAGATGTTCAACACTTGTGTTTCTCTTGTGGGCCAGTCACGGTAGTTTGGGAGAGAATCGGCGACTGGTACGGTTTCGGTAGCTTTTATGCAGGTAATAGAATTGATTTTTTCATAGATTGGTGCAGATTCGGCAATTCTAAAGAAGGTAACAAGAAGTTGGGAATTGTTTGGTTAATAACAGTCTGGAGTATTTGGCTTAGTAGGAATTCTATAGTTTTTGAAAACAAAAGATTTAACCTTGATAATCTTTGTTGGGATATTAAGATAAGGGTGTGGAGGAGTTTTAGAGTGGGTGAAATTTGTAATTTCAACTCTGACTTTTTGGCTTTTTGTATGGACCCGTTAGGAGGTTAGTAGTTAGAGTTGGTTGGAAATTTTTCCTTGTATTCTTTCTATTTGTACTTTCCTGAACTGAACACTGAGTTGTGTTCAGCTTTTATATAATTTAATTGGCTTTAAGAAAAAAAAAAAGCTTATGGTAAATCTTAGTCAAATTCATTTAAAAGTTTTAAAGTAGGTGATGAGGTATTTGAATTTTTTCTTAAATGGTGGTTTAAAATACACACAAACATCTTAAGAGAAAAACACTTTGAAGGGTTTTGTGTAAGCACAATATATAGATAATGTGAACACTAAAAAAATCTCTATCATATTTTTGTTTCTTGAAGTATAGCGGATCTAGTTGCTCTTTAACTTCTCATCTATTAAAAATAAAATCTTAAGATTTTTCAAAGTTATAAAATCTTAATAAGTATGACTGAGGAAATTAAAAGATTAGTATAAGAAAATAAAATTAATTAATATTAAGTTTGTTTAAAATTCCCTCCAATTGAAAAACTCTTTAAATTTTTTTCCCAACACTCCTAGATTTTTATACATGCCCTGCAAGGAAAAGAAATAGACACATCATAATATCATCTCATATCATTCACACCCCAATATGATGACTTTTGGATGACAACAGTACTGTTAAAAGCCATTATGTTTGAATTGCACACAAGAAAACATCGTATCTTACCTGACATATGGCCTGTTGATTGTGGTAACATTAGAATAATTCATTGCCGCACGGCAATTAATTCCGGCATGCTCATGACCAACATTTAAATTTTGATAACTATGACTCTATGACTCTTGACTTAGCCATATCAGATTGTTGATGAGCATGAGATTGTTGAAAATGCACAGCAAACTATTTGTATCATGGCCACATCAATAATTATAGTAACTTGTATTATATTAATAGTGTCATTGCTTTTTCCTTTCAAACTAAAAAAAAAAGTTATTTTTTCTTTCCAAAATGTTGATAGAATTAGTGAATCAGGTAACCCCAAATAATAAAATTTGATTTTGTCGACAAACTTTTATATATTTAGAGATGACAATTGATAGAGTTTGAGCAGGATATTATAGTATCTATCTCCATATTTATGATTTAAAAAAAAAATCGTGTTCGAATTTATATCTGATTGGGTGCCAAAGTTAGCACTAATATGCGTGCCCTATGGCTATCTAAGTATCCATACCCATACTCGTGACCCGGATTCTTTTTAAAACTAAATATATCAATTATAAAACATCATATAAATTTAAGTTTTTAAAAACATAAAAAAAATTTCAACATTGATATACGTAATGGTTTAACATTGATATACGTTTTATAATTGATAGACATACATTTTTATATAATAATATAAATTAAAATATATAAATATAAACGAAAAATACATAAATATATATTGTGTAGGTATGGGGCGGAGTGGGTACCAAAGTACCCATACCCGCACTCACACCTGTTTATTTTTGTGGGTAATTACTCGAATGCATGCCCATACTCATTTTTGTAGATTTTTACCCTTTTCGTTATGGATAAATTTGCGAGTGTCTATTGAGAATGAGTCAAATTGTCATCCCTATATTTGTTTAAATCGAGTATAAATTTGTTTCATTTTTATCTATATTTATTGTTCACTTATAAGAAAGATAAACATAAAATATAGATTATTGAGTCATATTTTGATAAATTGACTTCACTATCATTTATACTTGACTTAATTTGCAATTTTGGTCTCTCTATTTTAATTTTTCTTGAGTTTTAATTTCCATTATAAAAACCACAATTTTAGTTTCTTTTTAAGTTTTGTGATGAATTTTAGTCTACTTCAAATTTGAGATTTATTTTTAATGATGTGGCGTTCAGTTTACTAACGTGTCAATGTCAAATCATTTTAAAATTAATTCAATTCCTTTTTCTTAATTTAATATATATGTAAATGTTTTTTTTTTATTTTTCAAAAATATTAATCTAATATCATTTTATAAAACATAGAATGATATTACACCCTAACCATTCCCCATATATTACTCATGTGCATTTTTGTTCACAAACCCAATGCCTCCTTCACAAACCCAACGCAACGCCTCTTTCACAAACCCAGTGCCTCCTGCACTTTTGTTCTTGGCGTTCTTCACAAACCCATTTATTTTTTACCAAAATGAATGTTGTAGCAACAGCTGAAGGAGGTGGGTTAGGTTTGAAAGTTGACGGTGAGACTGGGTGATTTTCGGCGAGGAATGTGGACTTTATAGTGGTTGATGAAGGTTGTTTGTTGTGTGGTTGTTGCTGAGGGAGTGGAGGTTGGTCGGAAAGTGGTATGGAAAGGAGAAACAGTGAAAAGGGCGACAACCAGAAGTTGAGAGAGAGAGGTTTGGTTTTTTTTGTCTTTTATATTTTCCAAAATGCGTGAGAATAAGGGAGTGTTGTGGGTGGCGGTGTTCCACATGGTTGTTGCTAAGGGAGATGAAGATTGAGAGTGAAGGTTTTGGTTGGGATAGGAAGAAGATTGTCAAGTTTTTTTGGTGGTTCACACGCTGGTAGGTTGATGAAGTGGAAGAGAGGTTCGTCAGAGAATAGGATGGAGTTTTCAAGTGGTGGGGATGGTCGAATCTAAAGGACCACCGTCGAAAATGCAGCAGTGGTCTCGTTTATGATTATTTCGTGAAAGAGAGAAGAAAGATGGTTTTTCTCTCTTTTCTAATTCGTGAGCGAGAAAAAGTGGGAAAGAGGATTTTCTTTTTAGTTTTTGATTTGTGAGAGAGATAGAGGAAGTTAGCTTGTGAGAGAAGAAGATATTGGATTTCAGAATAAGAGATTGGATTTCATAAATGTGATTTTTAATTAGTTGATTTATTAAAATAAAATAGTTAATTGAATTAATATTTAATTTAATGAAATAATTTAATTTTAAATGGACCAATATGACATGGAAATATATTTGGGCAAAGAGAAAATGACACGTCATCAGTAAACGCGCCACATCATTAAAAATAAATTCCAAGTTAAAAAGTATGTTTTATATTTTGTTTAAATAGGAGAACCAAAGTTGCAATTAAGGCTATATATTTTGTTTACATAAATAGATAATAAATTAAGATATATGATTTGAACAAACTCGATGATTGGAAGATAACCATAGAATAAACATATGCATATTCATTATAATGTTTATGTTATAAGTGGCATGATTATGAATGTCCATAAATGAGTTGGTTCTATATTGATTTTTCATCCATTACATATATTTTATAAATAAGACCCATATTACATTTGAAATTAAGGTGAATCTTGTTGTGAATTACGACAAAATTCAATGTCAATTTGTGAGGAAAAGAACAATAGAAATCAAAATAAATGGTCTTCAGCAATAATAATCCGTACACAGATAATATAACAGAATAAGACAAGGAAAAACTGAAGGTTTGTTTACCCAGTTCGATCAAACGATCTACTCTGGAGGAGAGATCAACTCTCCAATTCACTATACTCTGAACGTTGTTATAAGTGATTACAGATGAGTTACAAGAAAATAGCCTTCGCCTTCAGGTTCCCAAGAACAACCCTATTTTCTACCCAAGTGTTTCCCAACCTCTCCAACTCTCAATATATGAATCACTTAAACCAAATGTGTAACAGTGTTTCATAATCACAATAACCTTAAACAACTCCAAAGATTTCCCTAAACCTTTGCTTTTCTAAGGTTTTCCTTGTGAATAGCTGAAACCCTATGTTATGCCTTTAAACCCTTGCTCTCCCTTATTGGTGTAAACTCTAAGATTGTCACATACCAAGCATATAAGAGATACATATTTATAATGGCAAATACCCAACAAATAAAGCCCAAAATCACATGGATCCATGGACTGAATCAAAAAAGCCCGCAAACATGAAATACTATTCACCGTACGGGCAACTCTATTCACAGTACGAACAACACTATTTACCGTACAGATGTCACTATTCATCCGTACGTACGTCACTATTCATCTGTACGATTTTTTCCTCGACTTTTCGTCCGACTTTCTAAACGTTCCGATTTTCGCGGTAAATGCAATCTCTAAAATATGTTTTCTTTCTCTTCATCAACAAAGATTTTAAGGCACATTTACAACAATCTCCACCTTGACTTTAAACCGTGTTGATACCAATTTAACAATCAACAACATTGTTGCTCTCTACCAAGTTGAAACTTTAATCAATAACTTTTATCAAATTCAAGCAACCCTTGAATTTTGATCTCGCAACTTGCATCCACTTGTTCCCAATTACCCTTTTCTGTCTAGGTAATTTAACAAGCCTACAAGTATGATTTTTCAACCACCCTTGACTCTACCTATTTTCAAATGCCTCCCTGAAGGTTTTTCTTCTTTTATTTTGCAGTCCTTCAGCCACATTAAAAACATAATATCCAAGGCTATCATAACCGTCCCTTTGAGATGCTACAATAACCCTCCTTACTTTATCATGAATCAAATGATAATCAGAGATCTCTGTAACTGTTCCCTCACTACTGCTAGCATCCATAGTAGGAAACTCCACCTCAAACTGAGTTTTCTCCGTTATAGTTTCTCCCAGGTTTCTCCCTTGGTTTTCACTATTCTTCTTCTGAAGAAATTCTCTACCAACCAAGTATCTTGTTTTAACCTCAGCTCTTCCCCAAAAACTCAATAACAACTCAGCGGTAACATGCATTTTTATCCCTTGACTCCTGCAAAATTCATTGTACTCCTCTGAAACTTTCTCAAGGCATTCATAACGCCTAAAACTCAAATCACATAGCTCTTCCTTGTCATGAAAGCCTCCACTAGTTAACGATGAATGAATAATAACATTTGAACCTTCTAAAATATATAGACCACATATTTTAGATCCTTTAGCAATAATCAATTCATCACACGAAATCTTCAGCACTCCACGTTCAACTCTAGTACAATAGGCTAGATCATCAAACATACTTATAGATAACAAATTTCGCTTGAGTTCTGGAACATACCTCACATTGTGAATAAGAAGTTCACGATCATTAAACATTTTAAATCTGAACGTACTAATACCATGAACCTTGCATGCCTTATTATTACCAAGGCGAACTACTCCACCTTGCACCATCTTTAAAGTTTCAAAGTATTCTATTCTTGGACACATGTGATAAGAGCAACCTGAGTCAATGACCCAACTATCTTCAGTTTCCAAACTCGATACTACTAGTGCTTCGACATCCTCATAACTTTCCTCACCCAATGCAACTACAGCTTGAACATAATCTTCATTGACCTTTCTTTCAGAACAATCCCTTTTAAAGTGACCGATTTTCTGACAATTAAAACATTTTACCTTTGACTTGTCAGACCTCTTTGATTTTGGACATCCTTTTACGCTGACCTCCTCCTCTTGACACATTTAAGCCTTCACCACCATCTTCAATCTTCAAATCTTTCGACTTTGAAAGTTCTTTGGATTTCACCGCCGTCTAGACTTCATCCAAAGTAATAGTACCTTCCTTACCATAAAGAAGGGCATCCTTAAAGTGTTCAAAGGATCTGGGTAATGAACTCAACAGGAGCAAAACCTTGTCCTCATCATCAATCTTCACTTCAATATTCTCAAGATCATCGATAATCTTGTGAAATTCTATGAGCTGCTCAACTATGGATTTGTTCTCCACCATTCGGAATGAATAGAGTTGTTGTTTCAGATACAACCTGTGAGCCAAAGACTTTGTCATATACAATGATTCAAGTTTTGCCCACATAGCAACCGCAGTTTTCTCCCTGGCGACTTCTCTTAGAAATTTATCCCCGAGGCACAAGATAATGGCACTCTTAGCCTTATCCACCATCTCGGTCTTCTGTATCTGTGTAAGCCCTGCAGGCATCAATGCTTCACTCTTCAAAGCATCGATACACTTCTCTTGAATTAAAATTGCTTGCATCTTAATTTTCCACAACCCAAAGTCGTTGTTACCGGAGAATTTCTCGATCTGCCATCTACTAACCATGGTGCTTACTTGTCAATAATATCTCTTTGCTCCATGCTCACCGCACCATTTGTTGTGAATCTTGTTGTGAATTACGACAAAATTCAATATCAATTTGTGAGGAAAAGAACAATAGAAATCAAAATAAATGGTCTTCAGCAATAATAATCCGTACACAGATAATATAACAGAATAAGACAAGGAAAAACTGAAGGTTTGTTTACCCAGTTCGATCAAACGATCTACTCTAGGGGATAGATCAGCTCTCCAATTCACTATACTCTGAAAGTTGTTACAAGTGATTACAGATTAGTTACAAGAAAATAGCATTCGCCTTCAGGTTCCCAAGAACAACCCTATTTTCTACCCAAGTGTTTCCCAACCTCTCCAACTCTCAATATATGAATCACTCAAACCCAAGGTGTAACAGTGTTTCACAATCACAATTATCTTAAACAACTCCAAAGGTTTTCTTAAACCTTTGCTTTTCTAAGGTTTTCCTTGTGAATAGCTGAAACCCTATGATATGCCTTTAAACCCTTGCTCTCCCTTGTTGGTGTAAACTCTAAGATTGTCACACACCAAGAATATAAGAGATAGATATTTATAATAGCAAGTACTCAACAAACAAAGCCCAAAATCACATGGATCCATGGACCGAATCAAAAAAGCCCGAAAACTCGAAAACACTATTCACCGATGGGCAAAACTATTCATCCGTACGGACGGCACTATTCGCCGACCGATTTTTTTCCTCGAATTTTCGTCCGACTTTCTAAAACTTCTGATTTTTGCGGTAAATGCAATCTCCAAAATATGTTTTCTTTCTCTTCATCAACAAAGGTTTTAAGGCAAATTTACAACATAAATATACAATGATAATATTGAGAATAATACTATACATTTTATTCATCTTCTTTCTCTCTTCTGTTATTTTGTTTAATTTTATAACATGTTATCATCTGCACGAAACTCTATCAAAGTTGAAGACACAAATTGAAGTTCTAACTCTCGAAGGTAGTGTTGGTCCTTTCTTTTATTATTTTATTTTACATTATTCGTTTTGAATTTTGAAATTATATTGTATCGTATTAAATTATCAAGTATCCCTGAAGGATATCAAAATAATAAGTTTCTTTGTTCTTGAAGAAGATATGAAAGCATCCCTGAAGGATAGAAAAATAATAGTTTATTATATAGTTTCTGAAGAACTTATCAAGAATCCCTGAAGAACATATATAAGGGTTTTCAAATGTTTAAGGAACTTTTCCCAACCTTTAAGAATTAGTTTCTGTTTGTGAGCACATATCCTCCTTATTTTTCCAGAGTATTTCCTAGTGTGCTTGCCTTTTTTGAACAAAGCTTCCATTTTCCCACCCAAATTTCACTTTTCACATCATATTCTACTTTATCAAGTATCCTTCTTACCTTAAGTTTCCCTTATCTTTTGCATTTCCTTTATTATAGCCACTATGAGAGATAACCCCATTAGTTTGTCCAGTAATTCTGGGAGTGATGACTCTTCCTCAATTAGGGTGGAAGTGTCCTCTAATTTGAATCCTTCCCATTTGATCATTGATCAATCATCCCTCGAGGTCATACCTATAATCAATAATTCTAATTCAGAGAGATTCTTTGGATGTTGTCATGATGTATCTGTTTCCAATGATACTTCTCTTGAAGCTCTTTTCTCTAATAACGATGCAGAAGGTAAGCATGCAGTCGTTTCCATGCCCACCTCATCCCAAGCTACGGGAATTTTACTTCACCTACTTTGCTTACTCCAGAAATGCAGGCTACCATTACGAACAAGGAGGATTCTAAAGACTATCTTTAGGCTTATCGAAAAGCCTACAATCGAGACCCCAACAATGTTGACATTAAGAACTATCTGGAATGTGGAGCCCGACTAGATGAAGTTTTCTTGCTTAAACCCTTCGAAACCTTTAAGTTCGATGAACTATCCCTGAAAGGGGTTACGTTAGTGGAGTCAGATGATGCAAGCAGATACAAATGGGTGGGTGTTAAGATGGTGGGGAACCCCTCTATTTTAAGTACCAAAGCAACAGTAAGTGCGACAAACATCACGGTGGGTCATCCTTCTAATAGGTTTATCCTTTTGGTAGATCCTAAAAAAAAGGATACATATCACCTTTGAAGGGTTTTCAATCCCCTGTTATGAGTGTCTATTCACCAGGGTAAATCTACCCTTGCCGCTGTCTAAATTTGAGGTAGAGATGTTGAAGTACCTGAAGGTTACCCCATCTCAACTTCAACCAGGTTCCTAGGCTTATATAAATATGTTCCAATTTTAGGCCGAGTACAGGTTTTGAAAACCTTTTTACCGACTATTTTTTAATTTGTTCCAAGTTATACACACTTCCCAGAATGATATCCGAGATCAAGAGCTTATTGAACTTCGTCATCATATTCCCTTGTTCAGCCTTTTCACTAAGGATTGAGGTGACTTTCTAGGGTGCTTCATGCGAGTGAGGCCCCACACTCAGAAGGCTGACTTTTCCTTATTTTCGCAGCGCGAAAAATACCACGGGCTTTCGCACACTCGAAATGATAACAGGGTAGCCACCAAAGTTTATTTATTCCACAATGAAAGGAAAAATATCGATAAAACCCTTAAAGAAAAAAGAAAATGGTCATCGCAACCAAATTCGGGTTCGAGAATCAGTTATGCGAGGGGAAGGTATTAGCACCCTTTATATTCGTTGTATTCAATGGGAACCATTTAGTTAGTTTTACGAATAGAATGTTAGCTTTTGTTATTTGTATTCTTCTAGTTATTAAGAGTTTGAAAGGAAAAAGCAAAAAGACTAAAAATGAGTTTTTTTTATTAGGGTGCTTGACAATATTGTAAGTCTTGCTCCTATGTATCCTTAGGTGTGATGAGGAATTCAAAGCTACATAGTTATAAGCAAGACAAATGTATTTTTATTTTTTGTTATAGTGTTTGACAAGACATTGAATCTCGCTCATATGTATCCCCATGTGCGATGGAGAACTCAAAACTATGTAGTTCTTGGTAGAAAAACCATGTATTTGTTGGTTGATTTTAGTGAAAAAATATTTAGGTCGCATTCTAGCAGTTAAACACTGATTGTATGCTCGCATGTGGGAGGCTTAAGCATTCGTTTGTATCATGGTAGAATGGATAAAAAATTGTTTATGTGTGAAAAGGTTTTTGATCGCACGAGGGCGAGAAAAGATAAGTTTGATTGGTTGACTATGTTTTTTAGTCGAAGGCGAATACTTGAAAGGTAGGCTAAATACAACCATTATCCGAATAGTCGTGACTAGGAAGGATAATTACGTCCAACTAAACTTATACATTCAAGTTATTTATGAAATTTGTGAGGCGAATTAAGTCATATTTCCTTTACGTAAGACAAGTATTTGAATGGGAGGCTAAGTACCACAATCATCTAAATACTCGGGACGAGGATGGATAATTACGTCCAACTATTCTTTTTTGTCCACTAAAGAATGAACTAGATTCAATTATTTAATGTGTTTTGAACGGAAGATGAGTACTCGAACGATAAGCTAAGTATGGCCATAATCCAAATACTCGGGGACTAGGAAGGATAATTACGTCCATCTAAGCCTTTTTCATCTGATTATTTATTGCGAAAAAGCTTTCAAAATGCTTAAGTTTGAAAAGGACTTGATATCGATCAAGTGTTTTGATTCGCTTTTTTTTTTTTAAATTGTTTGATTTTGATAGGGAAAAGTTTTTCATTTTGATTTTAAAAAAGGCTTGATGTCGATCAAGGGTTTTTATTTTGAAAATGTTTGATTTTATTTATTAAATGATCTTAATTAATCAATTAATAAAAATAAAATAACATGATAAAAATAAAATAATAAAAGGGAAAGGGGTGCATTCAATGGTAAGGGAGTGATAGATAAAGTAAAAAGAAACATGGGCTAAAGGCCCACAAAAAACAATAACACAATAAATAAACTCAGCAAAATAAGAAGAAAAAAAGTGGGGGCATGGATAGTAGTAGGCCCAGGGTGCTTAGCCCATTCCACAAGGCAATGAGTCAATGTATTGACTTGATCTGGCTCATTGATCAAAATTCCTAGGAGATTAGCCTCAATCCAATGGCATACAATTAAAAGCACATGGTATAATGGTGAGGGTCCCTGCATGGGGCCCCTAGTCAATGGTCAAGGTTCAACATATCCAATGGCTCACAAGGCGCCATGTGTCTCTGATGGATGGATATGAGAGAGGTCACAAAAGAGAGGTGGAGCACGTGATCACTGTCATGTTCAACTCTTCTCTCTCTCTCTCTCTCTCCACTAACACTAAACCACTTTTGTTTTAGACTATTTTTGGGTCAAAAGTAAAAAAAAATGAACATTAGATGAACCATGAAGAACAAGTTCATCCATTTTCTTGGTTTTGTCAAAAACGTCCCAAAATCAAAATTTATCAATACCAACCTCCCTCTGTTTTCAACCCTGATCATGAATCTGAGTTCAAAATAAACATAAAAAGAGCCAATCGAACCCTTACCCCCAACAAAACCCTAAAACCCCTTTCATTATTCTTCACAGTTTACAACAATTTTACGACAATTGGATGCAGGAAATTAAAAAATATGCAAAGAGATGCATAAATAGACGTGAAAAGTTAAAGGAAACAATAGAAAAATACCCATGAATTGCTAATAGGTGGCCCATGAATGTTTTAGCCCAAAGGGCATGTGCAAATAGTAGAAATTTAACTCATGTGTCATGAAGGACATTTTCTAGGCATCCTACGGTTCATCGCGATCTATTTGTAACCAAAATATGAATCCATAAAACAAAGGGTTTTTAACCCTCCAACATTCCATCTACCAACATGTTTATGTTTGGTAATGAATATAGGTCTCTGGGACATGATTTCATTAGGTATGTATAGTATGTGTACATCTTATCTTCTATTATTCATTACTATTTTTTACCATCATAATGATGGGCAACTATAATGGTATTTCTTGAATAAAACTTATCTTTTCCACCTCTTGAGTTTTTCTAGAACTACCTTACTTTTCTCCAACCATCTTTATTTTCTTTTACACTATTGTCTGTATAGTGTGGTTAATGGCTACATGATGGGATACTAAATTTATATATATGTCACACATGTTGATTAGGCTCCATGTATTCAGGTTTAATTTATTCTTTAATCTCATAACCAAAATGGATTCATCTTCGACCGTTAGTTGAGTTCTAATCTTTGTGATTTTACTCCAGGTCGGTATCTCAACTTCCTTCAAATTCTCCATAGGATGATGCATGTGTTCACTTGGTCTTTTCTTCAATCCTCTTGTCCTCCACCTTGGTTACGATCATTATGGGGATACCACATGTAATGATTGAGTTCCTAGATCATTCTATTGTGTTCCTTTTAAATGATTGAGAAAGTTCAAAGGTGTGACTTTTTTCTGCATCTACACGCCTCTAGGATGGTGAGTTCTTGGCTCTAGGTGAAAATTTTCAAAATTAATATTTTATGAATTTTATTAATCAAGTTATTTTGATGTTATAAAATATATAAAACACTTAAGTAGTATTATAAATAAAGTAACTTAAACTTTTTTAAAATGATAGAAATATATTGAAGCGACTTATGCCTTAACAAAACAAAAAACAAGTACATTTAACTAAAAAAAATCACATTTCAACAATACATAGTATCGCTTTAAACATATTAATTATCTAATGTGTGTTTGGTTATGAGAAGAAAATGTGAAGAAAGAAAATTGTGAAAAATATATGAAAAGAAAAAAAATTGTAAAAAATATATGAGATTTAATATATTGTTTGATATAAAAAAAAGAAGAAAAAAGAGTATGTTGAATTTTTAAAAAAAACCATAATAGCCTTATGCTAAAAACATATAATTTTATTATATTTAGATTTAATTTTTATAATAACGAGAATGTAGACTTTATTTTAATTTAATTAAGAAATTGAATTATTATTTTTACTCATGAATTAAATTGTTTATTTCCTTTATTAACTAATCGTTTCAATAGTTTTTAAATTTAATAAACTAAATTAATTTATTACTATAATTTATTATTATTATATTAATTATTAATAATTAATTGTCACTTTATTGTTATTAAATTTTTACAAGTCTATCAATGTGATTATCATTCTTCCTAATAAAATAACAGAATTTGCTTTACATTGATATTTCATTAGGTGGGGTAGGGATGAGAATATGTCAGACTAACTAATAAGAATTTACGATATAGCCTACACAAATTCATATCAAATTCGACACTTCTAAATTAGAAACGGTCTAGACTCTTTTTTTTTTTTTGACAGAAACAAACTTAATAACTTTCATTACTTAAAAAAGGTTCAATACATGGAGGTATCACACTAATAAAACTACGCCTAGTCCAAGAATTGGTCGTCTTAGCTAATGTATGGGCAACTGAATTCGCTTGGCGCTTAATGAACTTAAGCTCAATGTTCGGGAAAATATGCAATATACTCTTAATGGATAATGTGGTATTTAGATCGAACTCTAGTGTCGACAAGGGTAGCTTCATGGTTCGACAGGAGTTATGTATGATGTAGTCGAAGTCTGTTCGAGCATAAAGTCAAAATATATTAGCTTGTAACTTAAGTTAGTATGTAAAATTGGGCCTTTCTTCTAAGATCAATTGTTAAGTTAGCTTGTAGTCTAAGTTAGCTTAGTAGTCTATAAATAGACTAGTTCTCTCAGGTTGTTGAGAGAGGTTAATTGGTGGTATTCACTTGTAATCTTTGAACCCTTATGAGAAAGTGAATAGTAAAACAGGTTTAACCAACTCTTATTCTTCTTCTTCTTTCTTCTCTCTTTTGTAAAAACCTAATTGGGTTTCTTGTGTTTGTTCAAGAAACTCAATCTTTATCTCATAACTTTGTTCTGTTATTGACCACATCGTTTCACAACAGACCGGTGCGGTGAGCGTGGAGATGAAGATTTCGTCAACAAAGTATGAGATTGAGAAATTCACCGGTGTGAATGATTTTGGTTTGTGACGCTTGAAGATGCAAGCGCTTCTTGTTTAACAGGGTTTGTTAGAAGCGTTGAAAGGATCAGAGAAGATGGATGATGCCCTAACGGAGAAGGAGAAGATAACGATGGTCGAAAAAGCCCACAGTGTCATTGTATTGAGCCTTGGTGATAAGGTTTTCCGACAAGTTTCAAAGGAGAAAACTGCAGCTGGTGTGTGGACAAAACTTGAAGGTTTGTACATGACGAAATTGTTGGTTAAATGTCTCTACCTAAAGCAAGATTTGTATTCATTCAAGATGAGTGAAGACAAAGCCTTGGTTGAGCAGTTGGATATGTTCAACAGTTTGATTCTTGATCTTGAGAATATCGATGTCAAGATTGATGATAAAGATCAAGCATTGTTGTTGTTGCGCTCTTTACCTAAGTCTCATGCTCACTTCAAAGAAACTCTCTTATGGAAGAGATTCGTTGACCTTTGAAGATGTTAAATTTTCCTTGTACTCTAAGGATTTGAATGAACGAAAGGAGCACAAGCCATCTTCTATTGGTGAAGTTTTATCCGTTAAGGGGAAATTCTTATAGAAAGATAGTAGGTTTGAGAAGAAGAAGGGTAAAGTTCTACAGAGTTCTTATGGTGGTAATGCTCTTACTATTAAGTGTTATCATTGTAAGAATGAGGGTCATACAAGAAAGGTATGCCATGATCGACTGAACAATCATGGTGGAAAGGATAGTGGTAATGCAACCATTGTGCAAAATGGTTATGAATCAATCATCTTATGTCCTGGTCGTTTCAAGCAGTGACTCTAGAAAAGAGTGGATTATGGATTCAAGGTGTACTTAGCACATCACTCCAAACAAAGACATGTTTGAGGAATTGTGTGATCAAGATGGTGGATCAGTGCTGTTGGGAAATAACAAAGCTTGTAAAATTGCAAGTATTGGATCTGTGAGATTCAAGCTCTATGATGAGTCAATAAGGCTATTGACCGATGTTATGTATGTACCTGATTTTAAGAGGAATTTGATTTCTCTTGGTGAATTCGACATGAAAGGATATATTTTCAAAGGAGAGAAAAGAATCCTAAAGGTAATGAAGGGGTCGAAGGAAGTCTTGAGAGGCGTGAAAAAATAAGGCTTGTATACCCTTGAAGATGAGGTTGTAAGTAGTTCAGCAGATGTGACATCCACGAAACATGTGTCAAAGACTAAGCTATGGCATAAGAGACTTAGCCATGTCAGTGAAAGAGGCCTGGTTGAATTAATGAAACAAAATTTATTGGATGGTGACAAGGTCGAAAAATTGGAGTTTTGTGAATCTTGTGCATTTGGTAAATCCTGTAGAATGAAGTTTAACAAAGGTAAACAAAGAACAAATGGATACCTTGATTACATTCATGCTGATCTTTGGGGACCTGCAAGGAATCTTTCACACTCAGGTGCAAAGTATTTCCTATCCACAGTTGATGATTATTCCAGAAAGTTATGACTATTCATCCAGAAGACTAAGGATGAAACTTTTGAAAATTTCAAAAGTTGAAAGACTCTGGTCGAAAATCAAACTAGCATGAAGGTCAACAGGTTGAGGACCGACAATGGTCTTGAATTTTGCAATGAGGTTTTCGACAGCTTTTGTGCCGAGTCTGGTATTGCAAGGCACATAACTACTACAGGAACTCCCCAATAAAATGGTTTGGCTGAAAGGTTTAATCAAACCATTTTGGAATGAGTAAGGTGTATGTTAGTTAGTACATGATTGAGGAAGGTGTTTTAGGCAGAAGTTGTTGCGACTGCAACATACTTGATAAATAGGTGTCCCTCGACAACTTTGGAAGTGAAGACACCCGAAGAAGTCTGGTCATGACATCCACCTAGTCTCGACATACTTAGAGTATTTGGTTAGTATGTCGAATTTGGTCTATTCGAGCATAATGTCAAAATATATTAGCTTGTAATTTAAGTTAGTATGTCGAATTGGGTCTTGCTTCTAAGCCCAATTTTTAAGTTAGCTTGTAGCCTAAGTTAGCTTAGTAGTATATAAATAGACTAGTTCTCTCAGGTTGTTGAGAGAGGTCAATTGTTGGTATTCACTTGTAATCTTTGAACCCTTATGAGAAAGTAAATAGTAAAACAGGTTTAACCAATTCTTATTCTTCTTCTTTCTTCTCCTGTCTTTCGTAAAAACCTAATAGGGTTTCTTGTGTTTGTTTAATAAACTAAATCTTTATCTCATAACTTTGTTCTGTTATTGACGACATCGTTTCACAACTGATAAGATAATAATACTAAATTCAAACCTACATAACTGCTTAGAAAGAATAACTTGAACTACTAGTTGGGAATCACTTTCAAAGGTTACATTATTCAATTGTAGGGAAATAACACCTAGCAAAGCTTCTCTCAAGGCCATGGCTTGTGCTTCAACAGTGGAAAAAAGGCCAATGTCCTAAGCCACACATGCGGTAATAAATATACCCAAACTATCTCTCACACACAAACTTCTATTTGGTGTGCCTCTTTCACTATTAAAACCATTGTCTAAATTACACTTCAATCTTACTTCGTTAGGAGGGCTCCAAACTGATGGGTGATGAGGGACAATATCTGACTCACTATCTTTTTGTGCAGAAAACCAAACTTGCCAATTGAAAAACGCATGCAAACCAATTTTTGATACCTCATCTTGAGCATTATTCTAAACAACATTATTTGTATTCTTCCAAAGAACATCCATCATCATAGCAAATATACTAACACCCCTCTTATCCTCTCTATTTCAAATATCAAGAATAAGGGATTTAACACCATTAAAACCATGATCGCAGAGGTCAATTATAGAAGACAAACCAGCTGCCCGCCAACATTGAAATATAGTAGTACATCCAAAAAACCCATGCCAATCATTCTCATCTTCAATCTCGTAAAACTAACAAATAGGAGGACATTTGACTTATTGATGACGGAGTTTAGATCGAGACGGCAGGCAGCCCCTACAAATTCTCCATAACAAGTGTTTGGCTCTAACGGGTGCAGAAATATTCTAAAGATTTCCCCAATTCTCCTCCACCATTTTTTTATTCAAATAATTCGTTTGAGAGTTTCTTCACAGTCTATACCTAAAATTTGACACTATAAACTTCATTTTGTTCCTCTTGCCAAATCATACAATCGTCTACCACATCTTCCACCAACGGGACCTTAAATATCTCTTCAGCTACAGTGTGATCAAACAAAGAATTTATTGCTTGCACATTCCATTGTTTAACATTAGGCAACATGAGGTTTTTAACATAAAGATCGTACACACATTGTCCTTGAGGGCCACCCAAATACAGGTCTCCTTTCCTTTTTACCCAAGGTTCGTTCATCACCTTAATATGACTTCTATCACCTATGCGCCACCTGCAATCAATCGATAAAACTTCTCTAACTTTCCAAAGGCTACTCCACACAAAACTGAGATTATTTCCAAAAGATGAAATAAGAAAAGAGGATCTAGGAAAATACCTTGCTTTGAAGACTCTGGCAACTTGAAATTGGGGTTTTGTCAACATGTACCAACCTTGCTTAGCCACCATACCCAAATTAAAGGACTTGAAGTCTATGAATCCCATAGCCAAAAATAATATTATTAATAGTAAATAGGTGTTATATTATTACTATTATCTTTTATTATAGTAAATAAAAGAATATTTTATAAAGAATATTTTTTATAGTAAATATTATTTATAAATCTTTTATAGTAAATATTATTTATAAATATTCTCTCTTTTATTTTATCACTCCAAATTCTCTAATTTATTTACTAATAATACCTATTTACTTGAAGTCTATGCAATAGCCAAAAATAAAAAATCTAAATACAATAAAATATATAAGTCTCATAAAAAATATAAATAAATTTATAATAGAGAAGAAATAAAAAAAATCTAAATACAATTTAAATATATATTTATCATTTCTAAAATATAAGTTAAAAAAATCTTTGTCTTCTAAATTTTGGATGTAAATTTAAATAATAAGTTAAAAATTTAAAATTCAAATTATAAGTTAAATGTTAAAATTGAATATTATATATTTTTAAAATATAACTCAAATAACATAATAATATAAATTTTTGTAACACAATAATTTTAATGTTACTTTTGGTAAAAATTAATTGTAATGTAATGTACTATGACCTATTATTTTTCACTCAAAATAAAAGATAATTTTAAAAAATTAAGTAATATAAATATTATATAAAATATGAGTATCTAAAATTGAATATTATATATATTATTATGTAATGACTTATGACCTATCATTTTTCACACAAAAGATAATTTATTTATAAATAATATTAAAAATATAAATAATATAAAAATTATATAAAATAAGAGTAAATGAAATTGAGCATTATATATATCATTATAATGTAACTCATCTAAAAATACCAATACTTTTAAAAAAAATTAAGCAAAAAAATATTTATTCTTTTCTGATATTTTATGATAATAATATAAATTTTTTAAGAAAATTTTAATAAAATCATTAAATTTTAGGAGTGAATGTAAATAGGTGTTATTAGTAAATAAATTAGAGAATTTGGAGTGATAAAATAAAAGAGAGAATATTAAATTTAATAGTTTGTGTTTAGAACTTGATGCATAATCTGAAAGAGTATGGGATGAAATGGTGAACTATTCAACACCAATTCAAAAAGAGAATTTTTTTTTCTATTTTTATATAATCCAAAAACTTTTGGAAGATTTCATTTTTTTACATCTATTCAAATAAGTTTTATACCTATATTTTTCTGTATAAATTTTAATTTTATTATTTTGATATTTTGATCATATTTAAATTCATTTCATAAATACTATTCTAATTATATTCAAATTCATTTCATACTCTATCATATTGTGTACTATAATTTCTAATTATTATTTTGCAATTTTTGCAATTTGAATGAGAGTAGTCTAATCAGTTCAGCTCCAACAAACAACAATCTTAGAATGAAGATTAAAATATATGTCTCTTACAATCATTTGGAGCATCACAATTTTAGAATGGTAGTACTTAATTCTATTTTCTTTCATATATAAATTATTATTTCTTTCTGTAGTATAAATTTTAATTATTATTTTAATCATATTTTATACTCATAATTATTTAGATATATGTTGTTTATTGTTGTTGTAATAAAGATTCACATAAAAGCTTATCTTCTCTACAAATAACAACATTAAAATGAAGATTGAAATATACAACTCTTGCAATCGTTTAGATCGTCAAATATCTAGAACTATAATATACATACTTTCGTCCAGATATAACCATACCAATTAGATTTTTTTTTTTTGTTGAATTTCCTATTACCATTTATGATTTCTTTCGAATATAGTCATACCAATAATGTTTATTTTCTATTTAATTGTTATGAATTTTTTCTTTGGTTTAATTTACTTCGTCTCAATTTCAAATTGTTTTTGTGGTTTAGCTACATGGAATAATTGATGTTGTTATTCTTTATAAAAAAATATTTTATTTTTTTAGACAAAATATTTTATTATAGTTGATGTTTTTATTCTTACACTATAATTAGTGCATATTGACAACTTTAATTTTTATTTTAATTGTTATGAAGTTTTATTTTCTTATCTTTTTTTAAATGTGACCAATAATAATTTAAGAATCTACATTCATATTCAACGATTAATGACTTATGAAAAAATTAAAATTCATTTTTTACTATTTATGATTATTTATCAATTCAAGTTGTAACTTTGAAAAAAATCAAAACTACATTTTATAATATTAGTGACAGTATCTGCCAATCAAAATTTTAATTTTGCAGTTAGTATCATATTAAAAAAAATCAAATTGAATACCAATTTCTCACTATTTATTAATTATCTATCAAAATCAATAACTATTAGAAATTTTGAAATTATATTTCTTACTTATATTTCTTACTTATTATTGATAATATCTATCTACCATTCCAATTTATAAATCAACGATAAATATAATATTAAAAAATTTGAAACTCTTTTTTTCATTATATTTAGTACAATTATTATTGGATTGTAACCGACAACCAATCAATTATTCTTTTGAATAAAAATAAATTAAACTAAATTATAAATTGAGCCATGAAATTATTGTTTTAGATATTATTCATTCATTAAAATCATTAAATTTTTAAGATACATACTAGTTAAGGCAAGACCATTTTTTAATACACCATCCATGTTTCTTAGACACCACGTGAAATTCCGTTTTTGCCCCCAGTTTCCGGATATGCACATCCGGACGCACCATTTTTTTTAAAAACGTTGCTTTGTTCTGGATGTGCAAATCCGGAATGACAAGTTACGCGTCTTCCGGATGTGTAAATCAATACATATTGAGCGTAAACTTGTCCGAATGTGCACATCCGGAAAAATGGCTGAAACTCAGCATATTAAGAAGTAATATTTATTTTAAAAAATAATAATAACGTGTATTTTAACAGAAGGTTAGAGCAACGAATATGGCAGACATCTTTTGATGATAACTTCAAAATATTTATCAAAACGCATGGTGGCCACTTGTTCTGTATCCAAAAGTTGTCTAGTAGTTCTAAACCATATTTAAACAAAATAACGGTATCCACCTATGATGACAAACATGACCTGTAACCATAAGTTATATATCCAAAAAAGACATTGTGAATATCCGAACTCCCAAATCTTTCCTCGAAGATTGTAGGACAAATAAAGATCAACAGTAAAATATTACTTCTTTGACGTTATCCAAGATAAATGACAGCAGAGTCGACACAAAGTTAGTGGTACTCCTATTACCACTTGCAGAACTAGAATCAGAATTTTCGACTTCACTTATGTAATGCATGTTTACTTCATTGACTGAAGATTAATGGCTACACTGAAACAACACATTGAAGAGATACGAAGAACAAAGTTTTCTATTGGCGGGAAACCTAATCCCTTGACTCAAGATCTTCATCATGCTGTCAAGACCTTCTCCCTCCCCTCATTCGAAAATATATTAAGTTGCGACGATATATTAACATATGCGACTAACCAACAAAACCGAATTTTTATAAAAAAATAAAGTTCTGCTATTTTTCCGGATCTGCAGATCAGGAATTTTTCCTGATGTGCACATCCGGAACAAATCAACGATTTTTTTAAAAAACGGTGCGTCCGGATGGCACATCCGGAATCCGGGGGCAAAAAAGAAATTCCGCGTGGTGCCTAATAAACTTGGGTGGTGTATTAAGAAATCATCTAAGGCAATGGTTCAGAGACGTTAGGCCATGGAAACCATCAAATGTCGATGTTGAAATACTCACCTGGATAATATGTTATGGTATATTGGTGCAATCATGGAATCATGAGTTTTTTCTATCCCTATTTGGAGGTATGGGTGAATACCTATGTGCAAATGACAACACAAGAGCCTGCACCAAGATGGGTATGGCACAACTGCTGATGACAACAAAAAATCCAAGGTTTTAATAGAATATGTTGAAGCAATCATCAATGTATGTTATTTCAATATTAATATTTTAGAGGACTCTCAAGGGCCAATCATTATTCAAACACAGGTTGTTTCCTCATTTGATACATCAAGTGATGAGTTTGAAGAGTTTGAAGATCGACTAAGCAAGTGGTATGAAGATGAATTTGTTGAAAAGGAAGCAAAAGAGTTGAAGGTTAGAGGTGATGATGGTTCCCCAGGTGAAAACAAAAAAGATGTCGAGTTGTCAAAAGCAAAGCAGCAAAAGGTTAATCTGAAGATGGTGGCTAGAAAAAATCGTGATGGTGATTGCTCAAAATGTAAGAATGTTGCATGTACTAGGTTACATTATGGTCAAGAAAAATTGCAAAAAAGAATATGTTTGTATAGAGACATGTGACCTGGTTTCCTCCAAAGTTGGAGCTGCTATGTAAACCATGTTGCAAACACTCCCCTAAATCAACCAACACTATCAAACTTGATGAATCCAAGGAAAGTGGGCTAATAGAAAGATATTGGGCTTCGATCAATGTCGTATGAAAATTTTACCCTATACCCCCACACTTATCCCCCTACCCCAATAATTTTGAAAATATTCCAAATTTACCCTTGTTAATTTCACTTTAATTTTGTTACTTTTTACTATTCATTCAAGTCAGTCAAAATTAACTGTTGAGAACCCCAACCATGTGAACCAGATAACTTGAGTTTAAGAAATCCGGTATGTTTATTTTTCAAACTGGAAAACTTAAAGCAACGTTTTCCAGTGTTTATTGTTCAATTATCCGGTTCAAAATATTAATTCGGATAACTTCAACAAGTGATTTCCGATTCATGTTTTTTAATAACCAAATAACTTATAAGTAAGAGTTCTGGTGATTTATTTTTTAGTAACCAAATTTCTTATGTATAAGTGTTTTGGAATGAATTTTTTTTTAATTTTTTTTAAATTTATTAATTTTTATTACATTCATATTTAGCAGGTATGGATATTCCTTTGATGATATGTGATAAAAAACCAGACATGTGTAGATACGGCTGAGATATTCTCAACTACAGAAAAATTTGATACACAAGAAGAGGCGACTAGGTGGATTAGGGAGGTTGGAATCAAGAATAGATTGATTGTTATAATAACCCGTTCAGACACAAAAATTGGAAGGAGAGGAAGAAGTGACAAAGTTATATTCGGTTGTCATAGAGATGGAAAATACAAAGAAGGAGATAGTGAAACACAAAGTGCTACCAATAAATGTGGTTGTTCATTCAAAATTAGGTCAACGCCGTCAAAAGATGGTTCTGGTTGGAAGATTGATGTAAAATATGGACTTCACAACCATGGTTTACCGGATAGACTTCAAGTTCATTTGTATGTAGGCCAACTTAATGCTGATGAACAACAACATATTATTGATTTGATAAAACGTCATGTTCCACCATGACACATATTGTTATCATTGTAAGAACGAGATCCAAAGAACGTTACTCAAATAACCCAAATATATAAACATAAGAGTAAGATTCAGAAAGATATCAGGGGTCCTAGAACGAAAATGCAACATTTATTTAAGCTGATAGAGGATTCAGATTATGTTTATTGGAGTAGGAAAAAAGATGACTCAGAAGTTGTGAGAGATATCTTATGTTCCCACCCAAGATTAGTGAATTTGTTGAATATGTTTCCTAATGTGTTGATTATAGACATTACATACAAGACAAATAAGTTTAGGCAACCTTTGTTTGAAGTAGTTGGTATGACATCAACTGAGTTAACATTTGTTGTTGCATTTGCCTATATAGAATCTGAGAAAACAAAGAATTTTTGTTGGGTATTGGATAAGTTGAAACAGTTGTTTACTAAGCAAGGGTTATGGCCACAAGTGATTTTAACTGATAGAGATCTTGATTTGATGAAAGTAATTGAAACAATATTTCTAAGGACGGTTAATTTGCTTTGTCGATTTCACATCAACAAAAATGTGAAAGCAAAGTGCAAGAGGAATGTTGTGAATGATATATGAGAGCCGATAGAGAAGTTATGGTATGAACTTATAAGGGCTAATGATAAGGTGGAGTACCAACAACAATTGCAACAAGTTGAACACGTATGAATGGATTTTAGACCTTTTTTTGATAATGTGAAAGACACATGATTGACTCCTCACATGCATAGATTTATTGGAGCTTGGATCAATCAAGTGTTACATTTGAGCAACACCACGACTAATGGGCCAGGTGTTTGATTAGGGAGATACACATTGAGTGGTGAACCAATACCAATTTATGCTTTTCATATCCATTAGAGGAAGCTACGTATGAAAGGTGAACAAGAGGTAGATACAGAGGATGGATCAAAGGTGGACATGACGAATGCAATTGATGCACTGTGGAAAAGGTTCAAGTCACTAGATGTTGCAGGAAAAAAAGCACTAAAAAGAAGGGTGTGTGAAATTGCTTACCCCGCTACAACAAGGATGTGTCCACCGCCTGTAAAACTAAAAACCAAAGGAGGGGAGAAGATGAAAGGGAAGAAACCTATGGGATATGATGTTTATCGTGATCCTTCATATCATGAGTATGTTGATCGAGCAGACTGTAGTTCTTAAAAATCTTCAAAGAGGTCATTGTCATACCCCAAATTTTGACCATTAAGATTTCCCATCATTGCGCAAATCATCATCACAATATGGGTGTATCATTATACCTCATTAGTCTCCCCAAAGATGGGTGAGCATTCACTACAATCAAACTTAGGGTTTCAAACCCTCTCAGAGCTCTTAGACAAAGGATCAATCAAGGAATGACATGATCTTCAACTTGTCTAGCCTCTCAAACATCCACAATGGATCAAGAGGACTCCCACAGCAAGAATCAAGCACAAGTTTGCAGCATTCTAAGTGGATCAAGCCTCAGGATCGCTAGTGTCACCAAATTAGGGTTTTGGTCGACCAGGGCCTCTAGATGGAAACTTTCCTCTGGGCATGAGCCAATGCTTCAAAGCATAACCTAAGATGCTCTAAGGGACATCATGAACCCAATCATCAAGTCAATTTTGCCTCAGGGGATGCATTCATCAAAAATCAGGAATTAGGGTTTCTTGACCTAATTCACCCCTAAGTTGACTTTTGGGACATAACATGGGCCAAGACCTCAAGACATGATTTGAGCGTCCCTAACACACCACATTGATCCATTTACAACAATGGATTGATCAAAGAAGCTTGAGCAACAAGTTTCAAGTTCATCAGAACCACAGTTAGGGTTTTGCAGAAAAAGTCAACTGTGCCTTTGACTTTTGACCCAGGCATGCTCCCAAACCTTGGGACATGATTCAATACACCCTATAACACCTATGAAATCAATCCATTAAGTTTGATTTAGTTCAAGGACTTGATTTCATAGAGGATCACACAGTTTGGAATTCATTTAACAAAAAGTCAACTGTGCACAAAAGTCAACTTTGACTTTTTGAGATTTTTCACAATTATGGTTCTTTGACCCTAAAATGATGTTAATGTATGATTGGAATCATCATTCATCAAGAAAAATCAAGAAAAGTTGGATAACTTGTAAAAGGGGTAACCATAAAAACTTAGAAATTTTTCTAAGTTATGGAATAAAGTGGCAAGGGTACCAACTTTGGAGGATCATAACTCCTAAACCACAAGGCCATTTTTCCCCATCCAAAGCTGGATTTGTAGCTCTCATGGTCCTCTACAAAAGCTTCAAACACAACTCATTCCAATTCCTCATGGATTTTAAGTTATGGAATGATCAAAATCACAAAAAAGTGAAAATGTCACCTTTTTCCAACACTTAGTGAAATTTTCACTAAGTCAGAATCTGTCTTCACTTTTTTCCAAATGTAGGGGTATTTTTCACTTAGATCCAAAAGGTATCAAAACCAACTATGATCAAACAGTTGTTTTATCATATGAGGGCTTTCCAAAATGGCCAAGAACTCCATCAAAGTCCACTTGAGCCATGAGATATGACAATGCCAATATGCCTTGCTGCAAACTGTCATGGCAAGGCAGATTTGGGAGTTTTGCTCAATTTGCTCAAATTTTGCAAAGGGCAAGCAACTCTATCCATCTGAACACCTCAAGGGGGGACCAAGGAGGGACAAACCCTGATCCATCAGCCTCCCAAGTCTTTGGAACCAAAAGTAGCATGCTAAACCTAGAAATGCCTAAAAGAGGGACAAGACTCCAATTTTGGATTGGAGCATTTAATAGATGCACCAAGGTGCCATGGACTGAGCCATTCCCAACTGAATTCAGTTAAGACTTATCCAAGACCAAGGGAACCAGCAGCCTGTGCCCTAACCTCTAGTCAATGGCTAGAGGAGACTTGGATTCTCATTGCTCAACATTGGCCAAACCTCTGCTACAGTTGCCATTCACTATTGCATCCAATACAAACTTTCTCTACTATAAATAGAGCTCAATTATGTTCAGTTTGAGTACACCAAAGCACTACAACACTTGTTTTCCTCAAAATCTCTTTCTCTAGGCAAAAATACCTTCTTTAGCAAGGTAACTCTGAGTTTTTGAGTTAGAGTGCAATTCCACCACAGCTCATGATCCAAACACATCCAATATGTCATATCTAAGTTGTCCAAACTCTCACAAGTGACCTGTAACACCAAAATCACAAAGTCACCTCTCAAAACCTCAAAATAGGATTTTTGTGCATTTTTCAAGCCATGTCTTAATTCAGTCACTTTCCAAACCAGATAAAACCTCAAACATACTCCAAATATCATCCTTGAACTGTCCCAAATGGTTCCACACATCTGGAACACCATTTGAGGGAGTTGCTATTTTGGCCACTTTTGCCCCTTTTGCAAGAAAGAGCTCAAACTTGTTCCTGAGGTTTCCAGCTGATTCCAACCATCCTAAAAGCTTCTAAGAGATCATTTGAGGGTGTCCAAAGCATCAAATCATTTCTAGAATAAGGTGCTTGGCAGATTGCACAAAAGCTCCAAAAAGAGGTAAGCATCACAACTTGGATTCTTTGAATCATGCATTCTTTTGATGTCCACTGATCATGCATCTCTTATAAATGTTATATGTGTTGTGTTTGCACAAATTTATCATGTAATTCATGCTTGTACCAAGATAAGGCACAGAAAATGCAAATCATGGCCTATTTCAAAACCACTATCGGGTTTTTCAATAGGAGCATGATCTGAAAAAAAAAACACCACCACCATTGGATTCCTTGTGAAATTCTAGGCGGGATAGACCTAAATTTTGTCCCAATCCATGGAGAAATGAGAAAGTTATGGCCTTCACATTTTCAACCAAAATCTTGTCTTGCCTTGCCTTGGGCCAGGCCAAAAACAAGGCAAGCCTTGTATATTTGTGGTTGTGTTTTAATCAACGGATGTATCACCACCCCAGTGGTAAGGCGCGCGCCCTATACACAAGAGGTCTGGGGTTCGAATCCCCCTCGCCCTAGATCCTCTTTTTTTACCACTTTTTCATATTTTATATTTTTCATATTATTTTTAATGATTTGAAAAATTAATAACTCCCACAATTTTAATTATTTTTTATTGGTTCTTTTTGCAAAAAAATCACAAAAATGTTGAAATATTTTATTTAACAAAAAAATCAAATTTATATTAGTTCTTTAATATAATTAGTATTTTTGTGAATAAATTCATTTTTAATTGTTTTTAAACATTTAAAAGTGAATATTTACTTTGAAAATCAAAACAAAATGAGTTCTAAATCATCTTGTGATTAAAACCTCATTTTTCAAACCTTAAACAAAAATCACAAGTGGTTTATTCAAACTTATTTTATATTTTTATCATTTTTATTTGATTTTTCTTTAAATATTTACTTTTAAAGGAAAACAAAATTAGGGTTCTTTGATTTTCACCCTCACAAATCATTTTCAAACACTCACGGGCCTCTATTAGAGTGTAAGACCCAATCCCTTTGTAAGTACCCCCACCTTTTTGGGCCCCAGTCATTGTATAAGTCCTACTGTATTTTCAAAAACAACAGCGCGATCGTCGCCTTTTTAAACAAATCATCTGGCCTCTCCTTGAGCTGTAAGCCCCATCACTCGTACAAAAACACCTTTGGGCCTCTAATAGAGTGTAAGACCCAATCCCCTTTTAACCAAAACCTTTTTGGGCCTCAGATATTGTATAAGTCCCTCTGCATTAAAAGAAAATCTAGGCACGATCGCCATTTCAAAAATCAAATTACCTGGGCCTACCCTCGTGTTATAAGCTCCATTTCTTTTCTTTAAAACTCTTTGGGCCTCTTGAGAGAGTGTAAGACCCATCCCTTTGTACAGAAAACCTTTTTGGGCCTCAGTCACTTGTATAAGCCCCTCTGTGCAATTTCAAAACAACAGTGCAATCACTGATAAAACCTTGGGCCTCTCCTTGAGCTGTATGCCCCAACAATCTTTTCAAAGCACTTTCTCCTTTGATTTAGAGTATAATATTGTTATCAAATCTTTCTTTGTTAAACAACTAACAAAACAACATGGAAGCTCTACAACCGAGTAAGTGTTTACCCGCTTTCTTTATCCGCTTCCATATACATAAATCTGTATTGTGGGGCTGCTCACTGTAAGTCTTCTTTCACAAACTTTTATATACTTGTCAAATATCAACTGTGTAATACTAGTATAGTTATTTAGAGTTTTCCCCGGCAACTACGTCTAGCACTAGGTAAAGTCCTATTGGTCACTCTTAAATACAAACAAAACTAGATCCCCATAGGATTATCAGACACAGTCTTCCCTCCTCTTGGGGTTAAACAATATGGAGACGTGAAAGGCAGCATTCTCTATGAACCCTTTCTCAGACTGTCACCCTTAGACATTGTCAAAGAAGCTCTACTCCCCAGAGGTGATCTTTTCTCCGTGAATGGCATCTCTTGAGTTTCTTCCAAATTCTCGTAATTTCCTGGCTTGATCTATTCTCGGTGAATGGTATGTCTTGAACTTCTCAGGATTTGGGGACCCACAGGCTTCTTAAAAGCATCCCCGCCTCCTCTTGAACGTTGTACAAGGACCCTTCGGCTTCTTAAAAGCTCTCATGCCTTCTCTTGGGCTTAGTACAAGGACCCAGAGACCTCTACAGGTATAGGAACAAAACCTAGTCATCAATTTGCTAGAGCTGTCTTTCTGAGTCAAGTGTCAAACCAGTTAATGGGTTGACCTTCATCCTTTAGCATACCAGCCTTCTCTTGGGCATCATACAAAGATCATTCACTATCTGAGAATCAATTTCTCAAACACCAGTAGACTTGGACAATCTCGATACTCTTTGGATTTCCCATTTCCTTAAAGAACAGGAAATAACCCTGATCTTCTGATCAGTACCAAAGCACAGCCTTACCTTTAATCAGTCCCTTTATAAGAACTGGTTTTCTCTTTTATCCAACACACTGGACCTGTCACTCAATTGAAACAGTCACCAGCACAGCTAGCCTCCTCTTGGGCTTTGTACAATGACTCTCTCCAGCAGAGCTAACCTTTTAGCCTCCATCTCGGGCTTCGTACGAGATACAAATCACTCTCTTGTTGAGTATAAAAGACTCTCTTGTTGAGTCAATCACCTGTCAAACTGACTCTCTTGTTGAGTCACTTCCCTTTTAGCCTCCATCTCGGGCTTCGTACGAGATAAAAAACACTCTCTTGTTGAGTATAAAAGACTTTCTTATTGAGTCAAACCCTTTCAGCCTCCATCTCGGGCTTCGTACGAGATAAAAAACACTCTTTTGTTGAGTATAAAAGATCCTCTTGTTGGGTCACAAACACCTTTAGCCTCCGCCTTGGGCTTCATACAAGGCAAATATAAAACACTATCTTGTTGAGTATAAAAGACCTTCTTGTTGGGTCACAAACACCTTTAGCCTCCGCCTTGGGCTTCATACAAGGCAAATATAAAACACTCTCTTGTTGAGTATAAAAGACCTTCTTGTTGGGTCACAAACCTTTTAGCCTCTGTCTTGGGCTTCATACAAGACACATATAAAAACACCCTCTTGTCGGATCAATAGCCTCCTCTTAGGCTTTGTATAAAGAAAACCCCGGTTGAGTCAATCAACCTTTTAGCATCAAATTTGTGCCTTGCTCACAATATACAAATATCAACAACTCCTCTTTAGAGATGACAAATTCTCTCTCATCCAGAACCCTTTAGCTTCACATCTTGGGCTTTGAACAATATACAAATAGACCCTTCAGCTTCACATCTTGGGCTTTGAACAAGATACATATACTCCCTTTAGCTTCACGTCTTGGGCTTTGAACAAGACACCAAAACAACTTTTTCCTCCCATAGAATAGGAGGAACTACGATCGCTCTGATTTCCCTGTTTCGTCAAACGGGAATACGTAGGCATAAGATTGAAAAATCTTAGCGAGCATACTAATCCCATACCTCCACCAAATCAACCCCAAAAGCACCAAGTCCTAAACATCCTACCAAAGACCTCACAAATAGTCCAGAAACTCTATTCTTAACAAAATAACCGAAGAGAGACCCACATCTTAATAGCATCTGTAACCTAACAGACCGCTGTTCAAACTCAGTATGCAAGCAAGGTTAATTAGAGACATCTATTTCCCTTCCTTCATCAGCTTAATAGGATAAAAAATGAATCGAACTGTAGTACCCAAGCGATAGTGATTCGAAACCACAAAAATTCGCGCTACAGAAAAATGGTGACTTCACTGGGGATTTCCGAGATCGTGTTCTCTTCCCATCTCTTAGGTAGAAACCTTAAAAAATGCAACAGAAGAATGGTGACCACAGTGGAAGGCATTCTTTCTTTCTTTCCCAAGGGATGAAACCCTAAATTCAATTCACAGAAATGACGACTCTGATGGGGGGGTCATTGTCTGTATAGTATCATAAGACTAGAGGTCTAGGATAATTAAGACAAATATGTATACTGCTTTTCCTAATTGATATCTGTGTTTATTTTTCTGCTAATGGGAATGTGTGTGATGCCGCATGTGGAAAGATTGAGTATACACCTAAGATAGGTGATGGCAATGTGGGTAATCTTACGGGGAGTGAATCCCAGTTAAGAGCCCCCGATCGACCATCAAACTCAGTGGAGACTCCCTTTACAGATACATTGTCTATACGACTCCGGTTGTTGAAAGTAGTGTGGTCGACTGGGTTATCTGAGAAGCTGAGGTTTTTAGTAGGCTGAAACCATTTTGTAGTGCGGAAGCTATCGAAAATAGTTGTTACGCGATACTACCCTCATCTGAGATCACTCTAGGATACATCAGCTCGCTGGCGATCCGCTTGCTGTTGTCATCCCAAGAGGGATCAATGATTTTGCGGACAGGTACAAAAAATCACCAGTATAAACCTTTAGGGGGGTAGAGCCTTGACTTCATGACACCGACCCTTTGACCCCATGTTTTTTCTATGTTTTTGTGTGCTGTATTCATACATTCATTTAAAAAACATTAAAACAAAAAAAAATCTTCTCTTCTAGTCTCTCTCTTTCAAATTAAACTAAGACAATGATTGCAAATGTCATAAGTACACCTTCAAGGTTCCAAAGTTGGAGGATTTAAGAGGTTTGGCGAGAATGATCACCAACCACGAGGCTTTCAGAGCCAAGTATGGAGGACTACTGTCTCTGTTAAGGGTTCATGTAATTGAAGGAATCCTGTCCACATTAATCCAGTTCTACGATCTGGTCTATCACTGTTTCACATTCCCAGATTATCAGCTAGCACCAATGCTGGAGGAGTATTCTCACTTGACTGATCTGCATATCACTGATCAAGATCCCTTTTCTGGACTGGAAGAAATTCCAAAGGATCAAACCATTGCAAGAGCAATTTATTTGGACGAGTCAGAAGTCAGGACTCACATGACCACTAAGGGTGGCATCCAGGGTTTCCCAGCCCAATTCTTGACAAAGAAATCCCTGTACTTTGCCAGTATAGGGAACGTGGCCGCTTTCAAGAGCATCTTTGTTTTGCTCACCTACGGGTTATTTTTGTTTCCCAACATTGATAACTTCGTAGATATCAACGCCATTAAGATATTTCTGATTGGAAACCTGTACCAACCTTACTCGCAGATGCGTATCATTCGGTACACTTAAGGAATCTATACAGCGGAGGAATGATCACGTGCTGTGTACCTTTGCTTTACAAATGGTTCACTTCCCATTTGCCCAAGTCTGCTGCATTTTGGGATCAAAAGAACACTTTACGTTGGTCGCAGAGAATCATGTCTCTTACCAACTCCGACATCGATTGGTACAATCGAATCTACGACGGGATCAGGATCATTGACCGTTGTGGAAATTTCCCAAATGTACCCCTTATAGGAACTAAGGGAGGAATCAATTATCATCCAATTTTAGTTCGTCGTCAATTTGGATACCCGATGAGGCATGTCCCACGTAATGCTCATCTAAAAGGTCTTTTCTTCAAGGAAGGAGAAAATGACAGAGCACTAAAGACAGAAATAGTGCATGCCTGGAAACACGTTCATAGGAAAGGACGAGAGTCTCTAGGAAAACCAGACTGTGTCTCGGTGGAGCCTTATCTCCACTGGGTACAAACTAGAGCTCTCAAGCTGAGGATGCCTTACCCTCGTCAGGAAGTTCTTCCATTAAGGGACTCTGCCCTTTATTTTATGTCTGAGACGGAAAAACTTCAGGTTACTCTCAGCAAAGTTCAGCAGGAGAAGAGGTCTTGGAGGAACAAGTACCGTATTCTCAATGTGGAGTGTAAGAAAATACAGCAGCTATTAAGAGAAAAGGATGCTCTGATTGAGATTTTAGAGCAACATGCTGTAGAAAATCAGGATGACCAAAGGAATTTCCTCACTCCTTTCACTTGGCAAAGGAATGACAACCCGGCAACGGCTGAAGAGCCCCGGTCAAAGAAAAGGAAAGTACCAGAACCAGCACCTGACCTCTCCTCAGAGAGGACTCAGGATCCATTAGTTTAGATTTCCTTTTTCAGTACTTTGTAATCTATTGTATTTCCGTTTCTGCAATCCTTTGAATTCAATAAAACGGGGTTTCCCCACTGTTTGATATTTGTAATCTAATTGTCGAAGTTTACTTTGAATAAACAAAAACATATAATTAATATACTCATTGCATATCATTCATTATTCTCGCGTAAACGCATTCTTCTTACCTATAAATCTTATATTTGTGTCTCGATTCTATAGTCAAACTGTCTCATTCGTACAATACTCGGGCCAATCGTCAGAAAAAGATGGATGATCTCGAGGAAGAGAACAGGGAGTTGAGAGAAGAGATCGACACTCTGAAAGAGGATCTGAGAAAGCTTCATAACGACATGCAAGCTCTAGCAGAAGCTCAGATGTAGCGACAAAGGACTATGATCTCAGAGATCACATCGACGTCCATAGTGGAAAAGTATAATCCTAGGTACAAAATACCGAAAGATCGTCCCTGGGGCATACCACTTAACTATATCCCGGAAGGATATGTTCCGCCGATCATGGAAGATCCGGAAAACGCAGTAGGAACCACTGGGCCTGAAGGTTACAAACTTTGGGAAAGCGAAGATGCCAGGGGCATGGCAGCAATTCCTGAAGGTTACAAACTTCGGGAGACACCGAGAGTCTCGGCCATGATGACTATACCACCGCCCGTGGTACACACTGTCCCGAAAGGGCAGATTCCACAGATACCTTCTGGTGAAAACGACAGCATGTTCGATAGAATGAATGAATTCCAGGAACAGTTCCTGGAAATGCAGAAAGAACTGCAAGCCATTCGCGGTCAGGATTTATTTGGGAAGGACACCGCGGACCTCTGCTTGGTCCCCAATGTGAAATTTCCACACAAGTTCCAGGTACCCGACTTTGAAAAGTACAAGGGTAACTCTTGCCCTCAAAGCCATTTAGTGATGTACGCTCGGTGAATGTCAGCTCAGACAAAGAACCAGGAGCTACTAATTCATTACTTTCAGGATAGTTTAACCGGTGCCGCATTAAAATGGTACATGGGTTTAAACTGCGCTACGATCGACACGTTCAGAGATCTTGGCACCTCTTTCGTTCAACAATATAAATACAATCTGGACATGGCACCGGACAGAGATCAGCTCAGATCGATGTCACAAAAGGACAAGAAAACCTTTAAAGAATACGCTCAGAGATGGCGTGAAATCGCCGCTCAGATTTCTCCACCTCTGGAAGAAAAAGAGATGACAAAGATCTTCTTAAAAACCTTGAGCTCATTTTACTACGACAGAATGGTCGCCAGTGCGCCCAGTGACTTCACCAAGATGGTGGGCATGGGAGTTCGTCTTGAGGAAGCAATCCGAGAAGGACGATTAGTTAAAGACGATGGACCATCAAGTAGTACAAAATGATACGGTAGTGCTCTCCCTAAGAAATAAGAGCAAGATATTGGGAATATCTCTCACGGAAAGCAGAGGCGACGTTACCAGCCAGTAGCAGCTGTAACTCCTGCTATTAACCCTGCGCCTGTTCCTACGTATCAACCTCAGGTTGCGCAGAGCCAACCTAATCAACAACAATATCAGCAAAGGACACAACCGCCTCTTCAGCAGGCTCGTCCTCCGTACAGCAACAACCGTACAACACGATCATCAGGGTTTGATCCTATACCCATGTTGTACGCAGAACTGTTTCCATTATTACTGGTCAAGGGGCATGTCCAAACCAAGTCCCCTCTTACAGTACCGGAAAATCCGCCTTTCTGGTTCAAAACGGATCAGACTTGTCCTTACCATCAAGGGGGACCAGGGCAAAACATAGAGAATTGTCTCAGTTTCAAATTCGACGTACAAAAGCTTGTTAGGAGCGGGGTCTTATCTTTCAAAGATACAAATCCGAATGTTCTCACGAACCCGTTGCCTCAACACGAGAAAGTTGCAGTCAATTTGATAGAGGAAGAGTCTAACGTTAACTATCAAATTCATGATGTGCTCCTATTAAGGGCCAACTTGGTCAAGATACGTTGTAGACAGAGTGGATATGGCCATGTGCCACCTCATAATTATCACCAGTGTGATATCTTCTCTAAAAACAATCAAGGATGTTCTGTGGTGCAATCAGCTCTACAGGAACAATTGGATCTCGAGTGGATCCAAGAACATCGAGTTCGTGGAGTCAACATGACCTATACGAATTCCAACATCATTCAGAACCACGACATCCGTGCAATGAATGTCAACTTGGTGGCGATGCACTCCAGGAAAATCCAGTATCATAATCTGCCACGACATGATTACAATTCCTGTCTGACTTGCTCGGTAAACAAACAGGGATGCTCTTTCATACAAGAGGCCCTCCAGCGTCAGATGGATCTTGGGTGGATCCAGGGCTACCATGATAGAAATCCTTATTAGATCAACATGATCCAAATCTTCGATATTCGTTTGATGAATACCAGCTTGGTGGATTTACACGCCAGGCAAGTCCAACTCGGTTTTCTCACTTTTCACGATTATCTAAGCTGTAAAGGATATTGTGAGAGTAACCAAGGGTGCGCTCTCGTTCAAAGAACTTTACAACACTTGTTAAACCACTGGTGGCTTCCAATCTATATGGATGAAGACACGCAACAAATCAGTGTGCTTAATGGAAACCCTAGTCGGCGTCAAAGTCAGGATGTCCGATATATGGAAACCGACCTAGTGAGGTTGCATTGTATTCAAAGCGAGCGTAGCCAGGTGCCACCATATAACTACGAGCGCTGTAGAGTCTGCTTGGAAGATAACCAAGGATGTTACCTTGTGCGGGCAGCTCTTCAAGGTCAGTTGGATCGTAAAGAGATTCACCCATGTCCGGGTTCCGAGCCAATTAACTGGACGCCGGACTACTTCGCAGATCAAATTAGAGACGTTGTTATAATCTCTGATCATCAACAGAACAAGGATGTTTGTACCATCATCCCTCTACTGGACGAATCAAAGGTTCCTAGCCAGGAACTGATTGAAGTTACTTACGACAGTCAGAAAAATCAGAAGGCTCCTGTAGTTATCTATCTACCAGGACCATTACCGTATGAATCAGCTAAGGCGATCCCTTACGAATATGGTGCAACAATAATCAAGAATGGAAAGGAAATTCCATTACCCTCCATCGTGAATATCACAGACATCAGTCGAGTAACACGAAGCGTTCGAATCTTCAACCGAGGAGTTGGAGAACCTAACAAAGAAAAGGAACTTCAGACAGAAGCTCCTGATCCACCAGTTGGTCAATCCAGTAATCCCGACCTTTCAAAGAACGATGATGAGATGCTGAAGCTCATCCAAAGGAGCGAATACAACATTGTTGATCAGCTATTACAAACTCCTTCAAAGATCTCGGTGCTATCGCTTTTACTCAGCTCCGAAGCCCACAGAGAGGCTCTACAAAAAGTCTTAGAGTAGGCCTTTGTGGAACAGGATGTGTCAATACGACAGTTCGATAGCATCATCTCTAACATCACTTCCTGCAACAACTTAGGGTTCAGTGATGAGGATTTGCCAGAGGAGGGCAAGCACCACAACATGGCGCTCAATATCACAGTTAACTGCCAGGACTATGCTTTAGCCAGCGTACTGGTAGACACAGGATCGACCATCAACGTTATGCCGAAGTCCACTTTATTGCGACTATCATTCAAAGGATCCCCGGTGAGGGGTAGTGAGGTCATCGTCAAAGCGTTTGATGGATCTCGAAAAGCAGTTATCGGCGAAGTCGACCTTCCCATAACTGTCAGTCCTTACACTTTCCAAATCACTTTCCAGGTCATGGACATCCGAGCACCATACAGTTGCTTATTAGGAAGACCTTGGATACACCAGGTTGGGGCAGTCACTTCGACGCTGCACCAAAAACTGAAGTTCGTCAAGAACGATCAATTAGTCACGGTCTGTGGAGAACAAGCCTTGATTGTGAGTAACCTGCCATTATCCACTTGTATAGAACCCGAGGAGGTTGTTGGAACTCAGTTCTAAGCACTTTCGGTGAGCAATGAGAATCAATCAGAGAAAGAAACCTCTATTTTCTCATAAAAAGATGCTCTCGAAGCGATTGAAAGTAACAATACAAAAGGATGGGGACAACTTGTCATGCCCACTGATAATAAAACAAAGAAGGGTCTTGGTTTTTCTGCGACCTGCACCCAGACAGCTGCTAACGATGAAAGTTTTCATCCCATTCAGGACTTCTTCCACAGTGGAGGTTTCCTTCACCCAGTGTCCCAAGAAGTACACACTACCAACGAGGAAGATTCCTCCGACACAGATGCGGAATGGAAGTCCTATCTTAACGAGGACGGTTATATGTCTCAGGAAGAGGTGCCTACGCCATTTTGTTACCTCGCACAGAGTCCGAGATTTATACCGAGGTCAGACGTCGAAATGATATACGGAGATTGTGATCCGGAAGGATGTCGTGCTCCATTGAATTCATTAGAGGAAGACACTCTAATGAAGGACAACTTTGACCACGAATATTATGGCCCGACGGATGGCATGCCTATCTGGCAGCCATATCCAGGAAACTCGGAGCAAGAAAATCAGCCGAACAATGAAAATCAGCTGAGCATCATTGAACACAATACCTGCGTCCCCACCATGTCATGGGATCATTACTCAGGGTATTCAAAAAATATCCAGTATGACGATGAATTGGCAACGCTTATCGGACTAGAATTCATCAACTATGCTTTTCCTGAGGTCAACTTCATCGAAAGAGATGACTCCTCCAGTTCCAAAGAAGTGTGGGACACCTTGGGACAACCAAGTGGAAAATACGACTATATGGTCAAGTACACTGCTCCTGAAAGCTCTCGTATCAGGCTCGAAGACATCCAGCTAACTGGATGGGGAGGTTTGCCTGAGAGCACAAATGCTATGCAAAATAAAACTGAGGAATCCTCCTACGACAACTCTGCCAGGGAGACAGATTCCAATGATCCTGTTCCACCAGAAATCAGCGTTATTTCTGAAGACAAATCAAGGAAGGTACCAGACTTTGTGATTCACCGAGGAGTTCGCCGCCAATGGGTTGCTGTCGGTGTTCCGAAGATTGTTCATAAGTCAAAGTGATTGTCGTCTTTAACCTTTCACCTTGCCCAGGTGAAACGGATGTTTTGATAGGGCTCACTTTCTGTAAATATCCCTCTTTGCTTTGCCCAAAGCGACAAAGTTTTGTTTTTTAGGGCTGTAGTTTCAAGAACCGACTTGTTCATAAATAAAATAACGCCGTTCTGTAATTTTTGCATTAATTGTTGTTTTATCTTTTCGTTTTTTCAGAAAATGGTAATCCTAAAAAACTCAATAATAAAAACAAGCAGTTTTTAAAAAAAATACACTGCACACACTCTTGCATTTCTCTCTATCTCTTCTAAAAACAATCATAACGTTATGCAGATTGCTTATTTTAAACCCCGTTGAAACATACGATCCAATGCCTTCTCCCAACTTTGAATTCCTGGTATTTGGGGCTGAAGAAGAAATTGACGACTGAATTCCAGAAGAGATCTCCCGACTACTCAGACAAGAGGAAAGGTCCATTGAACCTCACAAAGAGCCGTTGGAAATGGTAAACTTGGGTTCGGAAAAAGAGAGAAAGGAAATCAGGATTGGGGCACTGCTCAGTCCAACTGCCAAAGAAAGTTTGATAAAGCTTCTCAAAGAGTTTCCCGATGTATTCGCTTGGTCCTACCAGGACATGCCAGGGTTGGATACCAGCATCATGGAACATCATCTACCATTAAGATCGGAATATCCACCAGTAAAACAAAGGTTGAGAAGGACTCACCCGGACATGGCCATCAAAATCAAAGAGGAAGTACAGGAACAGATTGACGCGGGTTTCCTCGCCACATCAGAATATCCTCAATGGTTAGCCAACATCGTACCCGTTCCAAAAAAGGACGGAAAGGTCAGAATGTGTGTTGACTACAAGGATCTAAACAGGGCTAGTCCAAAGGACGACTTTCCTTTACCACACATTGACATGCTGGTTGACAGTACAGCGAAATTCAAAGTTTTCTCCTTCATGGATGGATTCTTGGGCTATAATCAAATCAAAATGGCACCGAAAGACATGGAGAAAACTTCCTTCATTACCCCATGGGGTACCTTTTGTTACAAGGTAATGTCGTTCGGTTTGAAGAACGCCGGGGCAACCTATCAAAGGGCCATGACTACTCTGTTTCATGACATGATACACAAAGAAATCGAGGTATATGTCGATGACATGATTGCCAAATCTAAAACAGAGGAGGAGCATGTGACCCACCTATCAAAACTATTTGAGCGGTTGAGAAAGTATAAACTCCGTTTAAATCCCAACAGGTGCACCTTCGGTGTCCGTTCGGGGAAACTCTTAGGGTTCATCGTTAGCCAGAAAGGAATTGAGGTTGATCCTGACAAGGTCAAGGCCATTCAAGAAATGCCTTCTCCGAAAACTGAAAAACAAGTCAGAGGATTCCTGGGACGTTTGAACTATATTTCCAGATTCATATTCCTCATGACCGCAACATGTGCGCCGATCTTCAGATTACTTAAAAAGAACCAGGACTGCATTTAGACAGAAGATTGCCAAACCGCCTTCGACAGTATTAAAGAAAACCTGTTGAACCCACCGATTCTATCACCTCCAGTGGAAGGAAGACCACTTATCATTTACTTAACAGTCTTGGAAGACTCAATGGGTTGTGTACTTGGCCAACAAGACGAAACCAAAAGGAAAGAGTCTTCCATCTACTATTTGAGCAAGAAATTCACCGACTGCGAGACTCGGTACACTATGCTCGAGAAAACTTGCTGTGCTCTGGCTTGGGCAGCCAAACGTCTTCGCCCGTATATGATTCACCACACTACTTGGTTGGTCTCCGAAATGGATCCTATCAAGTATGTCTTTGAAAAACCTGCTCTCACGGGAAGGATTGCCCGTTGGCAGATGCTGTTATCGGAATATGACATCGAATACCACGCTCAAAAAGCTGTCAAGGGAGGTATTTTAGCCGATCATTTGGCTCATCAACCGATTTACGATCAAGAATCAATCGGGTTTGACTTCCCAGACGAAGATGTCATGTATCTAAAAATGAAAGACTGCGATGAATCGCTGCCCAGTGAAGGGCCAGAACCAGGTCCCCAAAGGGGACTTATCTTTGACAGAGCTGTCAATCATTACGGAAAGGAGATTGGGGCAATCATTGTTACCCCTTAGGGTACCCACATTCCTTTCACCGCTAGACTTACGTTCAAGTGCACAAACAACGAGGCCGAATACGAAGCTTGTATCATGGGTCTCGAGGAAGCGATCGACTTAAGGATCAAGAACTTGGATGTATATGGCGACTCAGCCCTGGTTATCAATCAGATCAAAGTATATTGGAACACATACCAATCAGGATTGATTCCTTACAAAGATTATGCAAGAAGGTTGTTACCCTTCTTCAACATAATCGAGTTTCATCATATCCCTCGTGAAGAGAATCACATGGCTGATGCTTTAGCCACCATCTCTTCCATGATTAGCGTAGGTCAATGGAATGACCTACCTAAGATCGACATAATGCGCCTTGAAAGGCCCGCTTACATCTTCACGATTGAAGCAGACATAGACGACAAACCTTGGTATCATGATATCAAATGCTTCCTTCAGAAACAAGAGTACCCACCTGGGCACTAAGGAAGGATAGGAAAACCCTCAGAAGACTAGCAGGCAGCTTCTTTCTGAGCGGTGATATACTCTATAAGAGAAACTTTGACATGGTCTTGCTCCAATGCGTAGACAGACCAGAAGCGGACATGCTGATGAAAGAAATTCATGGAGGATCCTTTGGCACTCATGCCAATGGACACACAATGGCGAGAAAAATTCTAAGAGCAGGGTACTATTGGTTGACAATGGAATCCGATTGCTACAAGTACATGAGGAAGTTTCACAAGTGTCAGGTATACTCAGACAAAATCCATGTACCGCCAACGCATCTCAAAGTTCTCTCTTCCCCATGGCCTTTTTCCATATGGGGAATCGACATGATTGGCATGATTGAACCCAAAGCTTCAAACGGACATCGGTTCATTCTGGTAGCCATTGATTACTTCACCAAGTCGGTCGAAGCAGCGTCGTACGCGAATGTAACCCGACAAGTGGTGGTCCGATTTATCAAAAACAATCTCATATGCCGTTTTGGTGTTCCAAGCCAGATCATTACTGATAATGGATCTAACTTGAACAATAAGATGATGAAAGAGTTGTGCGCTAAGTTCAAGATCGAACACCATAACTCATCTCCCTACCTGCCCAAGATGAACGGAGCGGTAGAAGCGGCTAACAAGAACATTAAGAAGATTGTTCAAAAGATGGTTGTAACCTACAAAGATTGGCACGGGATGTTACCCTTTGCTCTTCACGGTTATCGCACATCTGTCCGCACTTCAATAGGGGTAACCCCTTTTTCTCTAGTATATGGCATGGAAGCAGTGCTTCCCATAGAAGTAGAGGTCCCATCAATCCGGGTATTGATGGAAGCTAAGCTTACAGAAGCTGAGTGGTGTCAAAGTCGACACGGTGAACTAAATCTGATCGAAGAAAAACGAATAATGGCACTATGCCATGGTCAGTTGTATCAACAGAGAATGAAGAAGGCGTTCGACAAAAAGGTCCGACCTCGCGTCTTCAGGAAAGGAGACCTTGTGCTCAAAAAGATACTATCATTTCTCACTGATTCTCAGGGTAAATGGACTCCGAATTATGACGGCCCCTATGTGGTCAAGAAAGCTCTCTCAGGCGGTGCCTTGAGACTTGCAACCATGGATGGAGAGGAATTTTCCTACCCCACAAATGTTAATGTAGTCAAGAAATACTTCGCCTAAACTAAAAAAAAAACGTCTCGGTGGATTGAAAACCCGAAAGGGCGGTTTAGGCAAAAATTAGACAAAATAAAAAAAATCATCATCCCGGTGGATTGGAATCATCACAGTATAATCCAGGCAAAAATTAGGGATAATGGCAAGTAACTATGTTCAACAGGGGCAGATCCCTCAGTAGCAGTCATGCCGTTCATCAGAAAACTCCAGTCAAGGTCATCTTCGACGGAAGCTCAGGATGCCCAGAATTCAAAGTTGGTAGAAGGATAGTGGGTGTTATGTTTCAATGTAGCCCTTTTCCCTTAAATTACCATTTTCTATACTTTGTAAATACTCTATGGAATCACGCGCTTGGCTGATTTCCATCCTATCAATAAAATTTGAGCCCTTGTGCTTTTGTTTGCAATTCTTATTTGTTTTAGCTTTACAGAACGACATTTTAACATGATTAACAATTCTTGAAATAAAACAAAAAAAATGAATTTACTTAATTTTCTGCTTTTAAAATAAATATGGCAATTCTTTTGACTGTTGAACATCGAAAGAACATCGATTGCGTCTCCAAAGGCGATCGAGTTTCAAAGTGTAGAATCAAAGTACTCCTTCTAAACCAGCACGCCTGAATGAAGGATCAATTGTGTCAGAGACCATGTTTTATCTGACACCCCCGGCAGAGCTCTTACCTCCTAAGCCCGACCAACGGTTGTTCCCCGCAGGGACTATTTATCCGAAGCAAGGCAGAATCGCTATCGTGAACCAGTGATACTTTTCATCCCCCACTGTGGCCGAGTATCCAGTCGTGTTTATCTAATAGTCTGTATGTCGCGTCAGTTTTGTCAACATAAACATACATACATCATGCATTATTGATTTACATTCGCATTCATATTGCATCACTATCACTCTAGTCGATCTTATCCCCTAGTGATAAAAGTCCTCTTATTCGAGCTGTCAGTTCTTTCCTCGTCAGGAAATGTTACGTCTGAACAATCTCTCTCCTCTAGTTTATTTCTGGATTAGAATTGGCCCTTGACCACTTTGATAACTTGAACCTCTGAAAAACCAGAGAACCTTCGACCAACGTCACTCTTCGCCATTGAAGATGATGTCTTCGCTTTCCCGGATTAAGGAAAATCCCCAGAGAAAGCCTCTTAATCAGAGACTCGGCAATGCAACCGTTTTTCTCCGAAAAATTTCACTAACGAAAAGGTTGTCAGTACCTCAAAGTTGGATCACATCATATGGCATTTCTTTGAGAAGATCCCGAGAAAAGTATGATGTAATATCCCCAAGCTGGAAGCATTCTCTCAAGAGACTCGTTTTCCCCAGTAGAATCGACAAATGGCGTCTCCAACAGAGAAGTTTGTACACCTCTACAACTCACACGACTGGGTTCCCCAACAACTCTGACATCAGATCTTTTTCCATCAAATGACATCTCCCCAGGAAAATTCGGCGAGAAGTCTGAGGAAAACTGCTACGAACAGCGTCCCTTGTTAAGAAGTTTATTGACAAAAGAAACTAAGACCAGTTCCTTGGCAGGAAATCAGGATCAAGGGGAAGTTTGTATCAGAAACTGAGACCCGTTCCTTGGTAGGAAACCAGGATCGAGGGGAAGTTTATATCAGAAACTGAGACCAGTTCCTTGGTAAGAAACCAGAATCGAGGGGAAGTTTGTAGTAGAAACTAAGACCAGTTCCTTGGTAGGAAACCAGGATCGAGGGGAAGTTTGTATCAGAAACTGAGACCAGTTCCTTGGTAGGAAACCAGGATCGAGAGGAAGTTTATATCAGAAACTGAGACCAGTTCCTTGGTAGGAAACCAGGATCGAGGGGAAGTTTTATTTCAGAAACTGAGACCAGTTCCTTGGCTGAAGGCCAGGATCGAGGGGAAGTTTACATTTTCTAAGTATCATTGCTTAGCAAAAGAAGATGAACGCGTAAGCTACCATTCATAACCGCCATCAAAATATCAGGTATTCCGATATTTAATCCTCTTGCACCCCGAATGCCCAAATACCTTCGCCATTCACCCCTTCGGGTCCAAGAAGATTAAATAGGGGCATCTGTCATACCCCAAATTTTGACCATTAAGATTTCCCATCATTTTGCAAATCATCATCACAATATGGGTGTATCATTATACCTCATTAGTCTCCCCAAAGATGGGTGAGCATTCACTACAATTAAACTTAGGGTTTCAAACCCTCTCAAAGCTCTTAGACAAAGGATCAATCAAGGAATGACATGATCTTCAACTTTACTAGCCTCTCAAACATCCACAATGGATCAAGAGGACTCCCACAGCAAAAACCAAGCACAAGGTTGCAGCATTCTAAGTGGATCAAGCCTCAGGATTGCCAGTGTCACCAAATTAGGGTTTTGGTCGACCAGGGCCTCCAGATGGAAATTTTCCTCTGGGCTTGAGCCAATGATTCAGATCATAACCTAAGATGCTCCAAGGGACATCATGAACCCAATAATCAAGTCAATTTTGCCTCAGGGGATGCATTCATAAAAAATTAGGAATTAGGGTTTCTTGACCTAATTCACCCCTAAGTTGACTTTTGGGACATAACATGGGCCAAGACCTCAAGACATGATTTGAGGGTCCCTAACACACCATATTGATCCATTTTCAACAATGGATTGATCCAAGAAGCTTGAGCAATAAGTTTCAAGTTCATCAGAACCACAGTTAGGGTTTTGCGGAAAAGGTCAATTGTGCCTTTGACTTTTGACCCAGGCATGCTCCCAAACCTTGGGACATGATTCAATACACCCTATAACACCTATGAAATCAATCCATCAAGTTTGATTTAGGTCAAGGACTTGATTTCATAGAGGATCACACAGTTTGGAATTCATCTAACAAAAAGTCAACTGTGCACAAAAGTCAACTTTGGCTTTTTGATATTTTTCACAATTATGGTTCTTTGACCCTAAAATGATGTTAATGTATGATTGGAATCATCATTCATTAAGAAAAATCAAGAAAAGTTGGATAACTTGTAAAAGGGGTAACCATAAAAACTTAGAAATTTTTCTAAGTTATGGAATAAAGTGGCAAGGGTACCAACTTTGGAGGATCATAACTCCTAAACCACAAGGCCATTTTTCCCCATCCAAAGCTGGATTTGTAGCTATCATGGCCCTCTACAAAATCTTCAAACACAACTCATTCCAATTCCTCATGGATTTTAAGTTATGGAATGATCAAAATCACAAAAAAGTGAAAATGTCACCTTTTTCCAACACTTAGTGAAATTTTCACTAAGTCAGAATCTGCCTTCACTTTTTTCCAAATGTAGGGGCATTTTTCACTTGGATCCAAAAGGTATCAAAACCAACTATGATCAAACAGTTGTTCTATGATATGAGGGCTTTCCAAAATGGCCAAGAACTCCATCAAAGTCCACTTGAGCCATGAGATATGACAATGCCAATATGTCTTGCTGCAAACTGTCATGGCAAGGCAGATTTGAGAGTTTTGCTCGATTTGCTTAAATTTTGAAAAGAGCAAGCAACTCTATCCATCTGAACACCTCAAGGGGGGACCAAGGAGGGACAAACCCTGATCCATCAGCCTCCCAAGTCTTTGGAACCAAAAGCAGCATGTTAAACCTAGAAATGCCTAAAAGAGGGACAAGACTCCAATTTTCGATTGAAGCATTTAATGGATGTACCAAGGTGGCATGGACTGAGCCATTCCCAACTGAATTCAGTCAAGACTTATCCAAGACCAAGGGAACCAGCAGCCTATGCCCTAACCTCTAGTCAATGGCTAGAGGAGACTTGGATTCTCATTGCTCAACATTGGCCAAACCTCTGCTGCAGTTGCCATTCACTATTGCAGCCAAAACAAACTTGCTCTACTATAAGTAGAGCTCAATTGTGTTCAGTTTGAGTACACCAAAGCACTACAACACTTGCTTTCCTCAAAATCTCTTTCTCTAGGCAAAAATACCTTCTTTAGCAAGGTAACTCTGAGTTTTTGAGTTAGAGAGCAATTCCACCACAGCTCATGATCCAAACACATCCAATATGTCATATATATGCTGTCCAAACTCTCACAAGTGACCTGTAACACCAAAATCACAAAGTCACCTCTCAAAACCTCAAAATAGGACTTTTGTGCATTTTTCAAGCCATGTCTTGATTCAGTCACTTTCCAAACCAGATAAAACCTCAAACACACTCCAAATATCATCCTTAAACTGTCCCAAATGGTTCCACACATCTGGAACACCATTTGAGGGAGTTGCTATTTTGGCCACTTTTACCCCTTTTGCAAGAAAGAGCTCAAACTTGTTCCTGAGGTTTCCAGATGATTCCAACCATCTTAAAAGCTTCTAAGAGATCATTTGAGGGTGTCCAAAGCATCAAATCATTTCTGGAACAAGGTGCTCGGCAGATTGCACAAAAGCTCCAAAAAGAGGTAAGCATCACAACTTGGATTCTTTGAATCATGCTTTCTTTTAATGTCCACTGATCATGCATCTCGTATACATGTTATATGTGTTGTGTTTGCACCAATTTATCATGTAATTCATGCTTGTACCAAGAGATGGCACAGAAAATGCAAATCATGGCCTATTTCAAAACCACTATCGGGTTTTTCAATAGGAGCATAATCTTAAAAAACACCACCACCATTGGATTCCTTGTGAAATTCTAGGCGGCATAGACCTAAATTTTATCCCAATCCATGTAGAAATGAGAAAGTTATGGCCTTCACGTTTTCAACCAAAATCTTGTCTTGCCTTGCCTTGGGCCAGGCCAAAAACAAGGCAAGCCTTGTATATTTGTGGTTGTGTTTTAATCAATGGATGTATCACCACCCCAGTGGTAAGGCGCGCTCCCTATGCACAAGAGGTTTGGGGTTCGAATCCCCCTCGCACTAGATCCTCTTTTTTACCACTTTTTCATATTTTATATTTTTCATATTATTTTTAATGATTTGAAAAATTAATAACTCCCTCAATTCTAATTATTTTTTATTGGTTCTTTTTGCAAAAAATCACAAAAATGTTGAAATATTTTATTCCACAAAAAAATCAAATTTATATTAGTTCTTTAATATAATTAGTATTTTGTGAATAAATTCATTTTTAATTATTTTTAAACATTTAAAAGTGAATATTTACTTTGAAAATCAAAACAAAATGAGTTCTAAATCATCTTGTGATTAAAACCTCATTTTTCAAACCTTAAACAAAAATCACAAGTGGTTTATTCAAACTTATTTGGTATTTTTATCATTTTTATTTGATTTTTCTTTAAATATTTAATTTTAAAGGAAAACAAAATTAGGGTTCTTTGATTTTCACCCTCACAAATCATTTTCAAACACTCATGGGCCTCTATTAGAGTGTAAGACCCAATCCCTTTGTAAGTACACCACCTTTTTGGGCCTCAGTCATTGTATAAGTCCCACTGTATTTTCAAAAACAACGGCGTGATCGGCGCCTTTTTAAACAAATCATCTCGGCCTCTCCTTGAGCTGTAAGCCCCATCACTCGTACAAAAACACCTTTGGGCCTCTAATAGAGTGTAAGACCCAATCCCCTTTTAACCAAAACCTTTTTGGGCCTCAGATATTGTATAAGTCCCTCTGCGTTAAAAGAAAATCTCGGCACGATCGCCAGTTCAAAAATCAAATTACCAGGGCCTACCCTCGTGTTATAAGCCCCATTTCTTTTCTTTAAAACACTTTGGGCCTCTTGAGAGAGTGTAAGACCCATCCCTTTGTACAGAAAACCTTTTTGGGCCTCAGTCACTTGTATAAGCCCCTCTGTACAATTTCAAAACAACGGTGCAATCACTGATAAAACCTTGGGCCTCTCCTTGAGCTGTAAACCCCAACAATCTTTTCAAAGCACTTTCTCCTTTGATTTAGAGTATAATATTGTTATCAAAGCTTTCTTTGTTAAATAACTAACAAAATAACATGGAAGCTCTACAACAGAGTAAGTGTTTACCCGCTTTCTTTATCCGCTTTCATATACATATATCTGTATTATGGGGCTGCTTACTGTAAGTCTTCTTTCACAAAATTTTATGTACTTGTCAAATATCAACTGTGTAATACTAGTATAGTTATTTAGAGTTTTCCCCAGCAACTACGTCTAGCACTAGGTAAAGCCCTGTTGGTCACTCTTAAATACAAACAAAACTAGATCCCCATAGGATTACCAGACACAGTCTTCCCTCCTCTTGGGGTTAAAGTTAAACAATATAGAGACGTGAAAGGCAGCACTCTCTGTGAACCCTTTCTCAGACTGTCACCCTTAGACATTGTCAAAGAAGCTCTACTCCCCAGAGATGATCTTTTCTCCATGAATGGCATCTCTTGAGTTTCTTCCAAATTCTAGGACTTTCCTGGCTTGATCTATTTTCGGTGAATGGCATGTCTTGAACTTCTCGGGATTTGGGGACCCACATGCTTCCTAAAAGCATCCCCGCCTCCTCTTGGGCGTTGTACAAGGACCCTTCGGCCTCTTAAAAGCTCTCATGCCTTCTCTTGGGCTTAGTACAAGGACCCAGAGACCTCTACAGGTATAGGAATAGAACCTAGTCATCAATTTGCTAGAGCTGTCTTTTTGAGTCAAGTGTCAAACCAGTTAATGGGTTGACCTTCATCCTTTAGCATACCAGCCTTCTCTTGGGCATCATACAAAGATCATTCCCTATCTGAGGATTAATTTCTCAAAACACCAGTAGACTTGGACAGTCTCGATACCCTTTGGATTTCCCATTTCCTTAAAGAACAGGAAATAACCCTGATCTTCTGATCAGTACCAAAGCACAACCTTACCTTTAATCAATCCCTTTATAAGAACTGATTTTCTCTTTTATCCAACACACTGAACATGTCACTCAACTGAAACAATCACCAGCACAGCTAGCCTCCTCTTGGGCTTTGTACAATGATGCTCAGAGTGTCTTGAAACTGATTCTTCTTCCTCGTGCTCAAAAATAATTGGTTCTGAACCTGACGCTGCCAGCTTTTCAAGTTTAGCTTGACGACGTCTCACGTGCAAAAATATCTCTAGTTCTGCGTCAAAAGAAAATTCAGCTGAGGTCTTACCTCGCATACACAGGTTAGAAAATTTATTATTAATAAAAAAAATAATAACAGAAAAATAAAAATTTTGGTCACAGAGTGACAAAATTTCAATTGAATTAACACAACACTTAGAATTTGGCAGTCCCCGGCAGCGGCGCCAAAAACTTGACCGGTAAATAGCAAGTGTACTATTTAGCAGTGTAGTAATAGTTGGGTTTTCCCCAGAGTCGGTCTCTCGAGGACTGCTCAGAATATGTAGTGCAGATGTTATTTCAATTAAACAAAAGTTCTTTTGTTTGGTTTTATAATGGTTCTATAACTATGTTCTATGAATAAAAGCACTTAAAAGATAAATAAGCTGTTTTGACAAATATGAGAATAATACTAGGGAGAGGTGTATGAAATCCCTTATAATGACATCTTCTCTAACATTTAGCAAAATCACTACTAGACCAAAATTATTACCGTCTTTTAAGATTAGTTTTCAAAAATTCCTTTAAGAAAACCCTTTGGTATTCCCTCTACACCCCAATTCCTTGGTTGTATAGATAGAATCCCAAGCTTTACTTTTTATCAAAAGTGATACGGTTAAACTATGACATCCCAATTCCTCGGCAATGTCTAATAGAATATTGTTGTATGAAAAGCGTTAATCAAAGTTTTTCAGACCTAAACCAACCATAAATCAAAATCGTATTTTCCAATATCGATTTGCATTAAGAACAATCATACAACAAAATGATAATGAGAAAGCAGTGAAATTAGTATAAAATAGATCCGATTGTCATTATAAAAAGAAATCAGGGACACCCCCTAGCATTGAGGGGTTTAGCCTCTCATGTTCATAATAGAAACAATAACTGAATAAAAATAAAGAAAAGCCATTACACTAATAATCGAATTCCTTCGATCTTCAATTGCTTCCGCGGTTGAGAGATCTCCGTTCTCCAAGAACTCGTGAAAACATCAAAATAATACGTAATTCAAAAGTGTTTTTCTTTCGTGCCTTCCTCAGCTTAAAAAGTGTCAGATCACTAAACAACATGTGACATTCCCAAAATACCCTCAAAGGACACTTAATTGGAATAATTATAAAAATCACAAAATTCCCCTCCAGTGGTCTTGACACGGGCCGTGTCCTGTGACACGGGCAGCCGTGTCAGGCTGCTGACTCTTCATGCGCCAAGGCAGTTTCTCAGGGGCCCTGACACGGGCAGCCGTGTCAGGCTTCTGTTTGATCTTTTCCTTGTCCTATTTTAGTGCTCAAACTTCCATCTCCCAGGTCTCCTGACACAGGCCGTGTCCTGTGACACGGGCAGCCGTGTCCTGTGACACGGGCAGCCATGTCAGACTTCTGATTGGTCTTTTCCTTGAACTTTTGGCACTCCAGCTTTCACACGCGCATCTGATTAATGACTTTATACAAACCTGAGAAACACAAAGAAAACACTACCACATCAAAGCACAAACGGTCTAAAAACGGAATAATATTAAAACAAAAACTTGCTTAAATAAAACACAAACACTAAGTAGAAATGCAATACTATGAATTCAAATACCGAAAACATAACGGAAAAGATAGACACAAACGCCTGAAAAACTACGAGTGAAAACCACTGATCAAACTCCCCCAAACTTAAACTTTTGCTTGACCTTAAGCAATAAGCTTGCATAAAGAATTGAAGTGCAAATGAACTGTCATAAGAAAGATTTGATCGAGCGGATGTGACGATACTCGTACGTGAGCTTTTCATTCCAAGTCACTCAACAAGTTATCTTGGTACTTCTCCGTCAAGAAAGATATCACACAAACACTATACCGCGGTGAGACCACAGACCTAAATCCCCTTTTCGGCTACCTCTCCAACTATGCTTTGGGCTTAAGTCTTCTTTTTGATTTTCTACCCCTTTCATTCGGACAATCATATTAAGGCACTTCTGATGATTTTTCCTCACATGCACAAAATTGATCAAAAATTGTTTTTTTTCTAGGCAGCATTATTTTTCTCGCACATTGGCATATATTTGTCCCCTTTGGTACGGCTTTTTAGATTCAACCGTCGTTAGGCTAAATAACCGGGTGAGGGTTACCCAACTTAGAATGACTAGTCGTCTAATTGCCTTTATTCACACTTTTTTTCGGTGCCTTTACTCTCTTTTTTTTCAATCAAATTAGTACACGTAATTCTTATTAATGATGCCAGACTGTCATTATAAACTACTTGGGGGATACTTCTCAGATTAAAGCACTATGGCACAAATCTACACGTTGGACTCGTCTCCTTACTCAGAGAATTCGGGGTGTTTGTGGTATACCTAAGTTTTCAGATTTTTCCATTTCCTCTTTAAGCTCCTTTTCACTCAAACTCTATATACTTTCTCCACCTCACTCACGATCTCTCGCAATAACAGAACAAACAATATTATTATTATTTTTTAGATTCGGGAAGAATTCAGAGAGGTTTTCATCAAACAACACACAAAATAGACATGACCCGTACAAAAAGGAAAAACTAAAAACAGTAAATCCTCCCCCAAACTTGAACTACACATTGGCCCCAATGTGTTGGAATAAGAGCGAGAGAGGTCACTCACAGAGATCCTTCTCGGGATGCTGACAGTAATGCAACACCACTGCTACATCATTGTTTGCACATGTAGGATCCATCTTACTTCCTGCAAACACAACAAAACAAACAGCAAAAAAGAAAGAAATTAATTAAAAAAGCGTGGGTTGCCTCCCACGTAGCGCTTCTTTAACGTCGCATGGCTCGACGGGTTACACCCCAATGCTATGGAGGATACTTCAGCTTACGTGTTTTGTTGCTTGGCCTTTCCGCAACAGGGCACCGGTCCGATTCAGAAATTTGAACTACTTCTTGCCTCAAGTCAACTCCAACTTCCTTATCCTTCCTTCGATGTTTCTTTTTCTTTCTTTTCTTGATTTCACGAATGGATGTTACCGTGTTTACATGTGCACTATATGCCCGAGAGACTTCAACCTTAGATATTATGCTTTTTTCCACCATTTGGATCATTCCAAATGAAACTTGCTTACCCTTACCTTCATTTCGCTTCTTGATATCCAACACTTTTAAAGTGATTTCCTCATCAAAAGATTTAAAAGTCACCGTGCCTTTTTCAATATCGAAATTGCACCGACTAGTCATCAAGAATGGTCGACCCAGTATTATAGTCGACTCCTCATCCTTAGGTAGATCAATGATCTCAAAGTGTACTGGATAGGTGAAGTTATCAATGGTCACAAGCACATCTTCTGCCAGCCCGTAAGACTGCTTGGTAGTGTGGTCGGCAAACTTCAGATTTGTTCCCGTTTCACTTATTTTTCCTATAACCAGCTTTTTGAAAATCGAGAGGGGCATGAGACTCACGCTAGCACCCGAATCAATCAAGACTCTCTTAAAATTTTGCCTTTTATGGTACAGGGGATTGATACAGACCTAGGATCTCTTCGTTTCATCGGAATTCTCCTACCTTGTGATCCCCCACTGCTTTCCTCAATTACACTCTTTAGTTCTTCTCCACTAGGTTTCTTTTTCCCAATGACCTCCTTCATGAATTTCTTATAAAGAGGCATTTGTTCAAGGGCTTCAAAGAAGGGCATATTAATCTCTAATTTTTTTTAACAATGAGCTGAATCTCTCAAAATCTTTTTCTTGTGTCTCCTTCTTTGTCACTCTTGATGGGTACGGTAACTTTATCTTTGGTTTAACCACCTCTTTCCTTTTTTCTTCGATTGGCTTTATTGGTGGCCTGACTTCTTCTGGCTCTCTTTGATTTTCTCTCACTTCCAGATCCACCTCTATACATTGAGACTCATTGGCTGCCCCCTCTTCTTCTTCTGCAACTTTCAGTATTCTTGTGGTAACAACGTTGACATTCTCATGACTCTTCGGATTAGGAATGGTGGCGCTCGGGAGGGCGCCTGGAGTTTGAGAACTTGCTAATTGTTGTGCTATTTGGCTCATCTGAACTTCAAGATTTTTAATGGAAGCACCGGTGTTCCTTAGATTACTTCTTGTCTCTTCTTGAAATTGGAAGCTTTGAGCGGCCATCTTCTTAATGGCAATCTCCCATTGTGCTTTTTGGGGAGCTTGCTGCTGCTGTGGATATTGTTGCTGATTTTGATCTTTCCGGGAGAAGTTAGGATGATTTTTCCACCCTGGATTATAAGTTTGAGCGTAGGGATTATTCTGCTTCAAGAATTTTATCTCTTCAATTTGTTGCGGAGTCACAACATAATGTGCAGTAGAATGAGGTCCACTACAAATCTCACACTTTACCGCTTGAACCAGTTGAACCTGTGCCACAGTTTGAGTCCCAAGATTCATCTTCTTAAGTCTTCTCTCTACCTTAACTGCAATCTGGTCTTCCATCTTTACTACTTGCTCCGTAAGCTTCATATCAATAATCCTTTCAGGTTCGCTTACATTGCGATCATACAGCTCCAAGTGCTCATTTGCTGCAATAGCCTCAATTATTTTTTTAATGCCAGTGGCTGTTGCAAAGTTGGTTGAGCCACCGACAGCTGTATCAATAAGCTGCTTAGTCTTCATCTTGAGACCATTCACAAAATTCTGCATTTGTTCGGTTGCGTCCATGTTATGAGTGGGGCATGCAACCAAACATCTCTTAAACCTCTTATATGCATCTCCAAGTGACTCTCCCTCTTTCTGCTTGAAGTTAACGATGTTGTACCGCTTGCGGATGTACACAGAAGCAGGGAAATATTCATTTAGAAATGTAGTTTCCATCTCTTGCCAAGTAGTAATACTCCCAGCAGGTAGTGAGTAAAACCACTCTTCGGCTTCATCGGATAGAGTAAACGGGAACATCACCAGCTTCTTTGCTTCTTCAGAGTGTCCCTCAATTTTTAAGGACGTACTCATGGTAAGGAACCTTTGTAGGTGCTTATTGGCATCTTCATTGATCTTTCCTGAAAATGGCCTACTCTGAAGCTGTCTGATAGTGGACGGATGCAGCTGGAATTGCGCTACAGTGACTGGTTGATTAACGATTGTCAACCGCATTGTTGGAGCATTCGCCCTTCCATAGTCACCGAGAAGTCTTTCTGCTGGTGGATCGTCCGCCATAGTAAGATTCTCCGGCTCTGAGTCTGTGCCAGAGTCTGTGTGCTTGGAGTGTCCTGAAACTGATTCTTCTTCCTCGTGCTCAGAAATAATTGCTTCTGAACCTGACGCTGCCAGCTTTTCAAGTTTAGCTTGACGACGTCTCGCGTGCAAAAATATCTCTGGTTCTGCGTCAAAAGAAAATTCAGCTAAGGTCTTACCTCGCATACACAGGTTAGAAAATTTATTATTAATAAAAATAATAATAACAGAAAAATAAAAAATTTTGTCACAGAGTGACAAAATTTCAATTGAATTAACACAACACTTAGAATTTGGCAGTCCCCGACAACGGCGCCAAAAACTTGACCGGTAAATAGCAAGTGTACTATTTAGCAGTGTAGTAATAGTTGGGTTTTCCCCAGAGTCGGTCTCTCGAGGACTGCTCAGAATATGTAGTGCAGATGTTATTTCAATTAAACAAAAGTTCTTTTGTTTGGTTTTATAATGGTTCTATAACTATGTTCTATGAATAAAAGCACTTAAAAGATAAATAAGCTGTTTTGACAAATATGAGAATAATACTAGGGAGAGCTGTATGAAATCCTTTATAATGACATCTTCTCTAACATTTAGCAAAATCACTACTAGACCAAAATCATTACCGTCTTTTAAGATTAGTTTTCAAAAATTCCTTTAAAGAAAACCCTTTGGTATTCCCTCTACACCCCAATTCCTTGGTTGTATAGAGAGAATCCCAAGCTTTACTTTTTATCAAAAGTGATACAGTTAAACTATGACATCCCAATTCCTCGGCAATGTCTAATAGAATATTGTTGTATGAAAAGCGTTAATCAAAGTTTTTTAGACCTAAATCAACCATAAATCAAAATCGTATTTTCCAATATCGATTTGCATTAAGAACAATCATACAACAAAATGATAATGAGAAAGCAGTGAAATTAGTATAAAATAGATCTGATTGTCATTACAAAAAAAAATCAGGGACACCCCCTAGCATTGGGGGGTTTAGCCTCTCATGTTCATAACAGAAACAATGGGGGGTTTAGCCTCTCATGTTCATAACAGAAACAATAACTGAATAAAAATAAAGAAAAGCCATTACACTAATAATCGGATTCCTTCGATCTTCAATTGCTTCCGCGGTTGAGAGATCTCTGTTCTCCAAGATCTCGTGAAAACATCAAAATAATACGTAATTCAAAAGTGTTTTTCTTTCGTGCCTTCCTCAGCTTAAAAAGTGTCAGACTAAACAACATGTGACATTCCCAAATTACCCTCAAAGGACACTTAATTGGAATAATTAAAAAAATCACAAAATTCTCCTCCAGTGGCCCTGACACGGGCCGTGTCCTGTGACACGGGCAGCCGTGTCAGGCTGCTGGCTCTTCATGCGCCAAGGCAGTTTCTCATGGGCCCTGACACGGGCCGTGTCCTGTGACACGGGCAGCCGTGTCAGCTTCTGTTTAATCTTTTCCTTGTCCTATTTCAGTGCTCAAACTTCCATCTCCCAGGCCTCCTGACACGGGCCGTGTCCTGTGACACGGGCAGCCGTGTCAGGCTTCTGATTGGTCTTTTCCTTGAACTTTTGGCACTCAAGCTTTCACACGTGCATCTGATTAATGACTTTATACAAACCTGAGAAACACAAAGAAAACACTACCACATCAAAGCACAAACGGTCTAAAAACGGAATAATATTAAAACAAAAACTTGCTTAAATAAAACACAAACACTAAGTAGAAATGCAATACTATGAATTCAAATACCGAAAACATAACGGAAAAGATAGGCACAAACACTAATCAGTAACCTAACAGACCGCTATTCAAACTTAGTATGCAAGCAGGGTTAATTGGAGACGTCTATTTCCCTTCCTTCATCAGCTTAATAGGATAAAAAATGAATCGAATTGTAGTACCCAAGCGATAGTGATTCGAAACCACAAAAATTCGCGCTACAGTCATGTTCATAGTTATCCCAAACCTCAAAGAAGAAACCATCTAATAAGTTTATTGTACAATTTCTAGATCATATCAAACCATTTATTGATGACATTGTTGATGTTAAGAGTGATGGAAATTGTGGGTTTAAAGTCATTACATCTTCATCCTCTTTCGCCTCGTGACGATGTAAATAACGACGAAGCTCATGTGAAATATATAATAACCTCGACGGTCCTTCATCATAGACAAGAACCGGGACCTGTCTCACCTCTCCCCGAGGTGGTGGTACCAAATGAGGATATGAGACCTTATAGTTCCAATCCAAGTAATCGGCCACCACATCATATAGGGGTAGCGAAAATGGCCAGACAGATCACTTCCATCACGCTTGCATGATATGCAATCCACTTAAAATACATATGTATGTACTTTCTATACCCAAATTGACACATACATATGTCAGATAAGTATAGTACAACTGTACCATACCATTTCAGGTAACCCATGTACAAACATGTATCATTAATTTGATGGTGCTATCTAAGATCCTCAAAAGGGCGCCAATTGAAATCAATATGTGTCAATCCATCCAACACAGGCTTGAGCTCATCAACCTTTTGTGCACCTTGCATGTACATCCATTTCATTGCCCTAAGAAGTGGACTACCTATACCAACAATTTTAGAAAATCTTCTATTGCCAATAGTTGGAAAATACTCATGAATCCAACACTGTTAAACAACACAAATATTATTAATTAAAATTATTATAAATAAGTTAATATAAGTCAAAATAAAATTAAAATAAAATATTTGTACCTGTAGCAGAGAGGCATATCCCCAAGCTACTTGCAAGTATAAAATGAAACAACTCATAGATATCTGTAGAGTGTGACAAGTGCAGTTGCCAAAAATATCTACCACATTCAGGCAAGTCCTGAAATAGTGATAAATACTTTGACTCTACAAGAGTAAAAGTCTTGTCTGAAAAAATGGCGCGGCCTACCATCAACAGCATATAGGCTCTAGCTGCACAGTCAAATCTACTCTCAGCTCGTTGAGGCGTAAAAATCACCTTCAACCAATCCAACCTATAATAAGCACCTCAACAAATAGGAACCTCTTCAGTTGCCTCCTCCAGCGAAACACCCAATAGATCAATACCCTTAGTAATAGCATCAGAATCAATAAAACCTTCTGTAGGGTTACATAACTCCCTCTACACGGTAAATGAAAAAGACAAGAAACATCGTCCAATGTAATGATCATCTCGCCAAATGGCATATGAAAGGACGACGTTTCTGAATGTTATCTCTCCACAATTGCTGATACTAAATTCTGATCTATCCTCGACAAACTGGTTCTCTGTAGAAAGGATAGACCAGAATCAGAGAGCCATCTCTCTATCATTGGTGAGAGACTGTGTGGAACCCATCCGATCAGTTTACTGCCATGTGCAACAACCTTCAATTCTTTCTTCGGAACTCTCTCCTAAAACTAATTCATAATATATGTTATAAAATCTAAATAATTAACATTAAATTTGACTCAACACAAAATGAAATAGATTAACTTACTTCGCCGAACCACAAATGGTGAGCAACGAGATTCTGATACCTGACTAGAAGAGATGTATCAAACAACCCTCTAGGGAACCATATATGAAGTAGACGAGACTCAGGTGCACTTATCTGATCTTTCTCTCGATCCGTAGACTCTTGAGGTTGTCGTCCTTCACCATATCGTCAATAAATGCTCCTGCTGTAACGCCCCATTTTGTCTTATTTATTTAATCGAGTCGATTTAATTAGTTTCGTTTTATATTATTTTATTCTTGACTTTTATTTGACAATATATTATTTTCCATCGTTGTTTATGTTTTATCGCGTTTTGAGAGCGTTTGCGAGATATTTGAGCTGAGGGGTAAAATAGTCTTTTAGGGGTTTAGATATTTTATATAAATAGAGATTAGAGAGAAATAGAGAGAAATGATAGAAAAAGGAAAGAAAGAGAAGGGAAGGAAAGGAAGAGGAGAGAAAAAGGGAGAAAGAGCAAAATCGACATAACTCCGTTTCGAGCGCGATTAATTGGGTAAGGGTGAGAAGTTTCAATTATATCTTGCTTGTGTATGTATATGTGTTGTTTGTTGTAATTGTTTTGGTCGTTTCGCAACTTTTCGTATCGATTGGAATTAGGAGCAATTGATAGAAATCGATGTTTTCACGGATGAAATTTGATATAAACTGAGTAGCATACTTGTTGTTAGGTTTGGATCATGTTTTGGTTGTTATAGTATGTTTTGGAAGTGTTTGGGTGGAAGAAATGATGTATTTTGACCCCCAAATGACCTATGTTATCGCTGCTGGAAATTCTGGGTTTCGCAGGTTCGTATTGCGAGCCAAAGCGAAGGAAACAACGAAAGTTCGCTAGCTGTTCGCATTGCGAACTGTAGGTCTTTTTTGTTTCTGCCACGGTTCGCTGGGAGCTTCGCATTGCGAACGTGACAGATTTTTCCATTTTGTTTCCTTCATAACTTTTGATCCGTAAATCGAATTAAGGCACGGTCAGATGCGTTAGAAAGCTCTTTCAATGCTCGTTTTGATAGTGGAATAGGATCATATGTTTAAGCCATGGATTGATAAGAAAAATATGGAAAATTAATGTATGTGTGAAAAGTGTGGTTTATGTTTCCATCATAACTCCCGAATCGAGAGTCCGATTGACGTGGGACTTGAGGCATTAGATAGATAACCTAAGATGCTATTAAATGGTGATGTGATACCATGTGTTAACTAAGAATATTTGGTAGAGGATGAGTTATGGTTTGTAGGTTTTGTTGTGTTTATTGGTGTTCTATGCGATATGTTATCGTCATATAAATGTGGGGCTTTTGTGCTATCTATATGATGTTGATGCATGTGATAATGATGTTGTTGTGTGGTAAAATACATTATTTGATTGAATATCAATGTATGTTGTTATGATGTGTTGTGGGTAGCATTTGATATGGAAATCCCTTGTGTAAGGAATTGTGATGATATGATTGTGGTGGTTTATGATGAAATGCATTGTTTATGTGAAATTCAATGTATGTTGTTTGGTGGCCTTTATGGTTTGAAATGCATTGTTGAATTGATTTGCAATGCATGAATGTGATGACGTTGATTAATTCATATGGTTGAATTGTGAAGATGCATTTGATTGTCATGAGTTCTTTTATGTCAAGCATCATGATATGCATCTTGTGATGTCGTGTGCCCTAGTGGGTGTGAGCGACGAAACGATTCCAGAGGGAATATGCTATAACATCGTGAGCCTTATACAAAGAGGACTGAAAGCGATGATTATAGACGATCGTGAGCCTTATACAAAGAGGACCGAAAGCGATCAGATCCTGCGCCTTATACAAAGAGGAGTGAAAGCGATCCATAAACATCGTGTGTCTTATACCAAGAGGACCGAAAGCGACTGGGAACATCGTTTGCCCGACGGGGAGTTACACTAAGTAACAAGCGATGTTTCCAATAGTTCCTGAGTGAACTAGTGATGAGATTGATGGATGGATGGTACCGCATATGCATTGCATAGAGTCGTTGTGTCGGTCTCTGTGCATTTGCATAAATCATGAATGGATTGATTATGTGATTATGTGTGGAAAATTACGAACGGATTGATTATGTGATTATGTGTGGAATTGTGAATTGATTGAGTATGTGTTGAGATTTATGATTGGATTGGTGAATTGATGTGCATATGTGATAAATGCATTGGTTGTGGATAATATGTTTTATGTATAGGCATATGCTATGTGATGTGGTGATGTGTTTCCATATGTCATAACTTTGGTGTGCATTATGTGTGAATGTGTTATTATGTTGGTATAATTGATATATGTTATATGTATTGTATGTGATGCTTGTGGTGAGAATAACTATGTATGTGAATTTATATGTGTTTGCATATTATTATGCAATCTTGATTTAGTTGTTATTTCTCACCCTTCTGCAGTGGTTTATTGCTCTATGAGGCAATTGCAGATTTGTAGTCTTGGAGGCTTTTGTGAAGATTAGCCCTCCGTTCTTTTGTCGGTCTTGGTGTCTGCTCTGATACGTAGCACGGGAGTCGGGGAACGATTATGTTATATATGTATACCTTTGTTAGATTTATTGTGTATTATCTTTGTATGTATATTTTGATGTTATAAAACAATTTATGTTGTAAAACAATTCAGTTATGGATCTTCCGCTTTATTCCATAATTGACCTTTCCTTTTGTACGAAAAAAGTTTCCCTTTGAGGTTATTCCATTTTGTGTTATGTATCAAATAAATGAGCAGGGATTGTGTTTTCTTTCTTTAATTGTGACATCCCTGTTTTCTGTCGGAAAAATAAATTTTTATTTACTCTGATTTATATATGTATTATTTATTCGCGATGGGAATTGGGGTGTTACATTAGTGGTATCAGAGCAGGTCGGTCCGTCCGGCCAAGTTGTTGAGTCAGTAGGTGTGACAGTTGAATACTGTCGTTGTTGTTTGTCCCTTAGTACGTGATATGTGTGTGAAACACTGTCAGTACTTTCTGGTTTTTCTATTTCATTGTCTGCAGGAGTTAGAATGAGATAAGTGGGGGGGAAGCTGGTACTTCTCCAAGTTGCTTCAGGTGTGGAGTGTTGGCTCAGTGTGTTGTGAATTGCAAGATTGTAAGTGCTCTTTGGACAATGTTATTCCCGGTTCCGGAGGGAATGCGGAGGTAAGGTTTGTGTCAACTAAGGAATTGTGCCTTAGGTAGTTGTGTGCACAAGATGCAAGAAATGCTATTATAGTTTGGTAAAGACGGTTTATGCCCCATCATGATTGTCGGCTGTCTATTGACAAATTGAGGAACTGATCACCCTTAATCTCTTGTTGATAGTAGACGGAATTATGTTGGATGGAATAGACGTGTCTTTCCGGCCTGATAGTGTGTGCAATGAATTGTTTGGAATTAAGAAAGTGCTTACGGGTCGTTTGGTTAAATCGATGAAGATTCTAATACCAGAAGATGAAATGGATTAGAGGTTTTGGTATGTTGGTCCAGTTGGGAACTCATTGAGAGAAAACGATTGGATATCGTTAATGGTTGTTCTCCGAGAGTAGAGTGTGAACTCAAATTGGACGAAGGTGAGGATTTGAGGTTTGGATCTGCTAAGTAAGTAGAAGAAATTTTAGGAAGTGAAACTCAGATGTTGTCTTGTTTGTGATGATAGTGTTCTGGAAATTGGCAGAAAGGCCATAGTGATGGGCCGTCAGTTGTGTATGGTTTTCAGATGTGTTTCTGGATGGAATTTGGATGTTAGTGTTAGAATTACTCAGATTGAAAGAGCGGTTGGAAGATTTACTAGGAAGGAGAATTGTGAGGCCAAGTGTGTTGTCTTCTTGGAGAACTCCAGTATTGTTAGTAACAAAAAGGATGAATGATTGAACGGAATAATAAGCATGATGTGTATAATGGTATTGAGACTATGGGAAGAAAGACTTAGAGTTCTGGTGAGGTTTGAAGTCTTTGGAGTTTTAAGGCATTAATGGAAATTGTGAGGAAACCCTTTTGGGTGGATGTAACATTGCGTTTGAGAGTTCTTTTTGTTGGTTGTTGATACAGGTTGGAATTTGTGGAATTGGACGGTCAGGAGAAGAAATTGTGTATGGATTACTAACAGTTGAATAAGGTAATGATTGAGAACAAGTGTCCACTTTCAGGAATAGATGACTGGAATGATTTGGTTGAGTTTGCGTGAAATTACAATTGTTTGGAATGTTTGATAAGAATGGTGAATTGTGTGAGTTGAGGCTTTGATCGATTTAATGTGACTGGTTAGGTTTGTTATCCTCGGAATAGGTTGTTATTTACTTGGTTAAGCTTGTATGTGAGTAACCAGTTACCCAGTGGGAAGTTTTGCAAAAACTTTAAGAATTTATATCTTTTGGAATTTGGTTGGGCATTACAATGCACAGTGATGTTGTTTGGTGTTAGTAAGGTGTCTGGAAGGTTTGTGGAGTGGATGAAATCGTATCTTCCATATTTAATGGGATAAGTTCGTAGTGGTTTTGATTGAGGATATTCAGATCTGTTATAAACTCAGAGGAAGAACGGGTAGAGTGTTTGAGATTTGAATTACAAGTGTCAAAAAGAGACGAAGTTTTATGCTAAGTTATTCAAGAGAGAATTTTGGTTGAAAAGGGGTAGTCTTCTTGGATATGTTATTTTGGAAGATAGTATTGGGATGGATCCATCGGAAGTAGATGTAGTTCTACAATGAGAGGCTCCGAAGTTGGTTAAGGAGATTAGAAACTTGTGGGCTCAGTTGGTTATTATTACAGGTTATGGAAGACTTTGTTAAGTTCGTACTTCTGGTATCTCAGTTGACTTACAAAAGGTAAGTCATTTTCTTTGGATGTTTGTTGTGAGTAAGTTTGGTGAGCTGAAGTAGAATTTGTCTATGGCTCCAGTTTTGATTCTGCGTGATCCTAATAAACCGTTTGTGACGTATTGGGATGCGTCTTTGATGAGTTTAGTCAGTGTGTTAATGCACGAGAGTAAATTCGTGGCTTATGCTTTACGACAATTGAGGATTTATAAAAGGATCTATACTATTTTGGATTTGGAATGGGTTGCGGTTGTAATGTGTTGGAATATTTGGAAGTATTATCTTTATGGTTCTAGGTTCGAAGTGGTTGGTAATCGCAAGAGTTTAGAGTACTTGTTTGGTCTGAAGGAATAGAGTATGAGACAGCAAGGATGGCTAGAATTTGTGATGAGTTATGACTTTAGTTGGAATTATCCTGTTGGAAAAAGCTAATGTTGTGCCTGATGAGTTAAGTCGAAAGTTTTTATGTAAGTGTGTTTTGATGGTCAGAGAATTAGAATTGTTTGAGCAGTTTAGAGACTTGTGTCTGGTGTATGAGATAACACCGTAGAGTGTGAGGTTGGTTATATTAGAAATGAACTATGGTTTTTTTGGTGATTATTAGAGAGAGTCAGAAGTTGGATATGAAATGGATAGATTTGATAGTTTTGGGTCATCAGAGTGCGCAGCAAAAGTGTGATGTGGCACAGTTCGTATATGCGTGTGTGACTTGATAGAGTTCAAAGGTTGAACAGTGGAAAATGATAGGAATGATGAGACCATTGGACGTTTCATAATGGAAGTGTTAGGCGAAAGGTTTAAATATTATTCATGGGTTACTATGTAGATGGAGGTTTTGGTTGTATGTTCGATTGGTGAATCGTAGCATTGTTGTAATATTGTTGTGTGACAAAGAGGTTGGTATTGTGGTTATGTAGAGGTTGTTGGAACGAAATTGGGTCGTGGAACTTTATGTTCTTGTTGTGTTTCGGTTCAAGAGTGAACCTGTGTGTGTTTGTAACTTGGGTATTCCTTGAGTCGTGAGTTGGTCGTCAAGGGCATTGTATGGGCTTTGCATCTTGTCATTGTAGTTGTCGTCGTTGTCGTGTCTGGAGTTGTTCGTCTTAGTATATTTTCGAGGACGAAAATGTCTAAGTGGGGGAGAATTGTAACGCCCCGTTTTGTCTTATTTATTTAATCGAGTCGATTTAATTAGTTTTGTTTTATATTATTTTATTCTTGACTTTTATTTGACAATATATTATTTTCCATTGTTGTTTATGTTTTATCACGTTTTGAGAGCGTTTGCGAGATATTTGAGCTGAGGGGTAAAATAGTCTTTTAGGGATTTAGATATTTTATATAAATAGAGATTAGAGAGAAATAGAGAGAAAGGAAAGAAAAAGGAAAGAAAGAGAAGGGAAGGAAAGGAAGAGGAGAGAAAAAGGGAGAAAGAGCAAAATCGACATAACTCCGTTTCGAGCGCGATTAATCGGGTAAGGGTGAGAAGTTTCAATTATATATTGCTTGTGTATGTATATATGTTGTTTGTTGTAATTGTTTTGGTTGTTTCGCAACTTTTCATATCGATTGGAATTAGGAGCAATTGATAGAAATCGATGTTTTCACGGATGAAATTCGATATAAACTAAGTAGAATACTTATTGTTAGGTTTGGATCATGTTTTGGTTGTTATAGTATGTTTTGGAAGTGTTTGGGTGGAAGAAATGATGTATTTTGACCCCAAATGACCTATGTTATCGTTGCTGGAAATTCTGGGTTTTGTAGGTTTGCATTGCGAACCAAAGCGAAGGAAACAATGAAAGTTCACTAGCTGTTCGCATTGCGAACTGTAGGTCTTTTTTGTTTCTGCCACGGTTCGCTGGGATCTTCGCATTGCGAACGTGACAGATTTTTCCATTTTGTTTCCTTCATAACTTTTGATCCGTAAATCGGATTGAGGCACGGTCGGATGCGTTAGAAATCTCTTTCAATGCTCTTTTTGATAGTGGAATAGGTACATATGTTTAAGCCATGGATTGATAAGAAAAATATGGAAAAGTAATGTATGTGTGAAAAGTGTGGTTTATGTTTCCACCATAACTCCCGAATCGAGAGTCCGATTGACGTGGGACTTAAGGCATTAGATAGATAACCTAAGATGCTATTAAATGGTGATGTGATACCATGTGTTAACTAAGAATATTTGGAAGAGGATGATTTGTGGTTTGTAGGTTTTGTTGTGTTTGTTGGTGTTCGATACGATATGTTATCGTCATATAAATGTGAGGCTTTTGTGCTATCTATATGATGTTGATGCATGTGATAATGATGTTATTGTGTGGTAAAATACATTGTTTGATTGAATATCAATGTATGTTGTTATGATGTGTTGTGGGTAGCATTTGATATGGAAATCCCTTGCGTAAGGAATTGTGATGATATGATTGTGGTGGGTTATGATGAAATGCATTGTTTATGTGAAATTCAATGTATGTTGTTTGGTGGCCTTTATGGTTTGAAATGCATTGTTGAATTGGTTTGCAATGCATGAATGTGATGATGTTGATTAATTCATATGGTTGAATTGTGAAGATGCATTTGATTGTCAAGAGTTCTTGTATGTCAAGCATCATGATATGCATCTTGTGATGTCGTGTGCCCTAGTGGGTGTGAGCGACGAAACGATTCCAGAGGGAATTCGCTATAACATCGTGAGCCTTATACAAAGAGGAATGAAAGCGATGATTATAGATGATCGTGCGCCTTATACAAAGAGGACCGAAAGCGATCGGATTGTGCGCCTTATACAAAGATGATTGAAAGCAATCCATAAACGTCGTGCGCCTTATACCAAGGGGACCGAAAGCGACGGGGAACATCGTTTGCCCAACGGGGAGTTACACTAAGTAACAAGCGATGGTTCCAATAGTTCCTGAGTGAACTAGTGATGAGATTGATGGATGGATGGTACCCCATATGCATTGCATAGAGTCGTTGTGTCAGTCTCTGTGCGTTTTCATAAATCATGAATGGATTGATTATGTGATTATGTGTGGAAAATCACGAACGGATTGATGATGTGATTATGTGTAGAATTGTGAATTGATTGAGTATGTGTTGAGATTTATGATTGGATTGGTGCATTGATGTGTATATGTGATAAATGCATTGGTTGTGGATAATATGTTTTATGTATAGGCATGTGCTATGTGATGTGGTGATGTGTTTCCATATGTCATAACTTTGGTGTGCATTATGTGCGAATGTGTTATTATGTTGGTATAATTGATATATGTTATATGTATTGTTTGTGATGCTTGTGATGAGAATAACTATGTATGTGAATTTATATGTGTTTGCATATTATTATGCAATCTTGATTTAGTTGTTATTTCTCACCATTCTGCTGTGGTTTATTGCTCTATGAGGCAATTGTAGATTTGTAGTCTTGGAGACTTTTGTGAAGATTAGCCCTCTGTTCTTTTGTCGGTCTTGGTGTCTGCTCTGATACGTAGCACGGGAGTCGGGGAACGATTATGTTATATATGTATACCTTTGTTAGATTTATTGTGTATTACCTTTGTATGTATATTTTGATGTTATAAAACAATTTATGTTGTAAAACAATTCAGTTATGGATCTTCTGCTTTATTCCATAATTGACCTTTCCTTTTGTATGGAAAAAGTTTCCCTTTGAGGTTATTCCATTTTGTGTTATGTATCAAATAAATGAGCAGGGATTGTGTTTTCTTTCTTTAATTATGACATCCCTATTTTCTGTCGGAAAAATAAATTTTTATTTACTCTGATTTATATATGTATTATTTATTCGCGATGGGAATTGGGGTGTTACACCTGCCCCAACCTCTAATGTGGGCCACTTAAAATAACAAAAAAAAGTTTAGAAATAAAAAAACACGAACCGAAAAACTGAGAACTAAGTTTTTCGGAAAATTTTCAAAACCTAAAAACCTCAGGGCTAGTTTTCCGGTGTAGAATATATCTGAACCAAAATACTATGACTCAAGTTCTCTGGCTTGTAACTTTTTCCTGTAATAAACCGAATAAATTACTCTTAAGTTCTCCGGTGTTGAAAACAAAAGAAACGGAAAATTGAGAACTAAGTTCTCTGGAAAATTTTCAAAACCAGAAAACCTCAGGGCTATTTTTTCGGTGTAGAATATATCATAACCAGAATACTATGACCCAAGTTATTTGGCGTTTAACTTTTACCTGCAACAAACCGAATAACTTACTCTTAAGTTCTCTGGTGTTGAAAACAAAAGAACCGAAAATCTTCTGTCTAAGTTCTCCGATTTTGAAACACAAAAGAACTGGATATTTTCTATCTTGGTTCTCCGATTTGTAATGGAAACGAATATGTTTTCACGTGCTCTCGTTCTCTCTGAAATGAAATGAGGAAGAAAGTGAAAATTTTGAAAACCTAGGTATTTATACAAGGATATTTTGTTCCAAAATTTTAATTTGTAGGGGTAGAGGGATAAATGCAGGGTATGTGGTATAATTTACTTGTCGTATGTGCCAACTTGCTCCCCTAGTCTTGTGGCCCAACCCAAGAGGAAAGTAAAAAACCTTAGAGAAATTGGGGATGCTTCAGAAACGGTTCCTAAGAGTATCTCCAGCGATAGTTTTCAACCCGGATCGCCAGAATGATGCAACAATGTGGGCAGTTCTTTCACAGTTGAATGGTTGGAGTTCGCCAACATGACAATGTTGTTGCTTCAGCATGCAACGATGCTTCACTAACATAGGTATACATAAATGATAATTGGTTACTATCAAATAAACATGTCATGTTTTATTTATTTTGACAAATTATTTATTATTAATTGTGCTATAAAATGATATTACATTTAATTTACTTTTCACAATTAAATTTAAATACAAAATATTTTAAATTCTCCATTACAATTTCATCTTTTCATTTTCAATTTCTATTTAAAATTTCATCTTTTTATTTTTAAATAATATTAGATTCATCTCATAATTTGAATTTATATATATTTTGACGACCTCTTAATTAATTAATTAATCAATTTATGTTAATATTAATTTAAATAACTTAAATTAATATTTAAGTTAAAATAAAATTTAATATGAATTCAATATTAATATAAGAGATAAAGTTGTGGGACCGGATATGAGTTCGCACTATTGAAATTAAAATTAGATAAGTTGCTTCAAGATGATATGGCTTATTGGATCCCATAAAAAATCCAAAAAAGAATTTGACCATTGGAAATGCTCTAAGAGTCAAATTCCAAAGGTTTCCAGAACATTTTCTATCATTGAAACCTCATACTTTGTATCGCTAATAACACCTAAATCTAAACCACCAAAAAGAATAATGCAATCTTACGAAAGATTCTATGGCGGATAGCCCTCTATTGTGAATCATTTTTAGACAAAGATGATACGCAAGGGAACACTAGGTTCTGGAAAAAGGAAGAAGAAATTGTGGGATCAAAAATTTGGAAGAACTCTTCAGATTTGGATATCCGAGAGCAAATGATGGCAGTGAATGTGTGTCACAGACACCTCTAAAATATGGCGTGTCTGTGTCCGTGTCGGACACTGACACTTCCACCAACACATATAATATCTTTTATTTATTTATTTTTTAAAATTATTATCAATGTCAGTGTCGGTGTCATATTTGGGCTGTCCATGCTTCATAGGTGGCTGAGATCATGCAACTTGAACCAACATATAAAGAATTTCAAGACCTATGAAGCACAGACTCTGATACGGACACTAGGACACGACACACACACTCCGGCACCAATAATGTAATATAGGACAAATATATTAATCAAAATTAACATCTTTAACTCTTCATTGATAACATTTCTTTATTATTAGTTTAACCCTTTTTTATCAGCGGAAGATTTGTTCAGAAAATGTATAAGACGCGTTTAAAAAAAGAAAAAACACTTTTTTTTTATAAAACACTTTTATGAATTGTTAGACAGGTGTTATATGAGTGCCAGACACCGATTTAAAGAGTGTCAAATCAAAGAAAATAACTATTTTTCTGGAGGACACTTGTCTGACTTTTCTGATACTTCTTTGAATTTTCCAACGTATCGTACGAGTGTCATACAAGTGTTAGACACCGACGCATGTTGGACACCACAACACGCCTACTCCTAGAGAAGTCCTTACTTCATAGTTCAAGACAAAGCTCTTAAGAAGGATGCATCCAAACATGGGTTTTGATGAATCTTTTATCTTACAACATAAGAGTGTTGTGAATTGATGTCGTCAAGAACAAACCAAAATATGAGAAAAAGATTGAGTTTCTTGAACAAACACAAGAACCCCTATTAGGTTTTAGAAAAGGGAGAGAAGAAGGAATAAGAAGAATATGAATTGGTTAAAATTATTTTACTATTCACTTTCTCAATAACGGTTCAAAAATTACAAGTGAATACTAACAATTAACCTCTCTCAACAACCAGAGAGAACTAGTCTATTTATAGACTACTAAGCTAACTTAGGCTATAAGCTAACTTAACAATTGGGCTTATAAGCAATGCCCAATTTGATATACTAACTTAAATTACAAGTTAATATATTTCGACATTATGCTCAAACATACTTCGACTACAACATACAAAACTCCTATCGAACCATGAAGCTACCCTTGTCGACACTAGAGTTCAATCCAAATACCACAAATCTCCATCTTGAAACAAACTCTATAACAAGGGAAAAACTAGCTTTCATCTTCATAACATCTTCTACATTATTGTTTTCTATAAGGATGTCATCCACATAAAGCAACAAAATAACAATTGAATTTCCAGGTCGAAATCTGAAGTAAACACAATGGTCGAACTGGCTCCTAGTGAAGCCAATGTGTTCCATGAACTTGTCAAATCTCATATTCCATTGTCGAGGAGATTGTTTCAAGACATACAAAGACCTATTCAGCTTGCACACATAATTTTCCTTTCCCTTTTCTGCATACCCTTCATGTTGCCTCATCAAGATTGTTTCATCTAGATCACCATACATGAAGGTTGTCTTCACATCCATCTATTCAAGTTCTAGGTCAAACTTTGCCACCATGGCTAACAACATTCTAATGGATCTATGTTTTACAACAGGTGAGAACACATCATTGAAGCCGACACCTTCTTTCTAAGTGAACCCCCTAACAACCAACCTTTCCTTAAAACTCATCGACTTCACTCCATCAATTCCTTCCTTTATCTTGAAAATCCACTTACAATTGAATAACCTGGCTCCTGCAAGTTTCTCGATCAGCTCCCAAGTGTTATTATCATGAAGATATTTCACCTGATCATCCATGGCTTTCACCCATTCAGTCTTGTCCCGACTCCTCATAACTTCCTTTTATTCTTTAGGTTCTTCGTCCAGAACATCACTTGCATAGATTAAGGAATAAACTATAAGATATGCATAACGAAGTCTCTGAGGTGGCATGATGACTCTTCTCGACCTGTCGCTTGCTAGCAGGTAGTCATGATCAGTTTCCTCAACTTCAATAGTAGCTTCTGCATCTTCTTCTACTTCATATGGGTCATGTAATTCAACATTACTATGCTCCACCTCAACATGAATCTCTTCCTATTCTAGCTCTTCTTCAGAGATCTTCAAACTTTGACCAATGTCATCAGTTTTCTTAAAAACCATCTCAGCTTCATTGAAAACTACATCTTGACTTGTGATACACCTCCTGTGTCCTGGATCTAGACACCACAACCTATAAGCTTTGACTCCTTCAGGGTATCCAAGGAACATACATCTCCGAGCTCTAGGTTCGATGTTGTCTTTTGTAATATGAGCATAGGCTAAACAACCAGATACTCTAAATCTGTTGAGACTAGGTGGATGTCCCGACCAGACTTTTTTAGGTGTTTTCATTCCCAAATCTTTTAAGGGATACCTATTTATCAAGTATGTTGCAGTCACACCAGCTTCTGCCCAAAACACCTTCTTCAATCCCGCACTTACCAACATGCACCTCACCCTTTCCAGAATGGTTCGATTAAACCTTTCAGCCAAACCATTTTGCTGGGGAGTCCCTGCAGTAGTTATGTGCCTTACAATACCATACGCAACACAATAGTTGTCGAAAGCCTCATTGTAAAATTCAAGATCATTGTCGGTCCTCAACCTCTTGACCTTCCTACCAGTTTGATTTTCGACCAAAGTCTTCCAACTTTTGAAATTTTCAAAAGTTTCATCCTTAGTCTTCTTGATGAATACCCATAACTTTATGGAGAAATCATCAACTATGGATAGAATATACTTTGCACCTGAGTGTGAAGGATTCCTTGTAGGCCTCCAAAGATCAGCATGAATGTAATCAATGGATTCATATGTTCTTTGTTTACCTTTGTTAAACTACATTCTACAGGATTTACCAAATATAAAGATTCACAAAACTCCAGTTTTTCAATCTTGTCACCACACAACCGATTTTGTTTTGATTCTTTTAACGCTTCTAACAAACCCTGTTGAATAATAAGGGATTGCATCTTCAAGCGCCACAAACCAAAATCATTCACGCCGGTGAATTTCTCAATCTCATACTTTGTTGATGACATCTTCTCCTCCACGCTCACCACACTAGTTTGTTGCGAATTGTTGCCATCAAGAACAAACCAAAATATGAGAAAAAGATTAATTTTTTGAACAAACACAAGAAACCCTATTAGATTTTACAAAAGGGAGAGAAGAAGGAAGAAGAAGAATAAGAATTGGTTGAACCTGTTTTACTATTCACTTTCTCATAAGGGTTCAAAGATTACAAGTGAATACCAACAATTAACCGCTCTCAACAACCTGAGAGAAGTAGTCTATTTATAGACTACTAAGCTAACTTAGGCTACAAGCTAACTTAACAATTGGGCTTAGAAGCAATTCCCAATTCAACATACTAACTTAAATTACAAGTCAATATATTTCGACATTATGCTCGAACAGACTACGACTATAGCATGCACAACTCATGTCGAACTATGAAGCTATCCTTGTCGACACTAGAGTTCGATCCAAATAACACAAAGGGAGTGAGAATTTGGCTAAATTTAATTCAATTAAGAAACTAGAAGATTGACATATGCATGTTACAAGAAACACAAGTTCAAGACGATGAAGATTCCCTTGTCAAAACTCTTTGGGTATTAAAGGGATGCATTAGTCGATAAAAAGGCTAATGGTAGATTTGGAGGTTTGTTAAGGATGTGGAATCTAAAATTGGTTCAAGCTTATCATGACTTCGAGGGTGACGACTTTGTTGGGGTTCATTTTATTTGGAAAGGTTCTTTAATTTTCTTGGTGAATATATACTCTTCATGCTGCAGAACTAACAAAACGAGAATGTCTGCAGATCTTCTGAAGATTAAAAATAATTCAACTGGTGGGGATTGGTTTTTTGGGGGCGATTACAACACCATTAAAATAAAGAGTAAAACAAAAGGTCAAAAAAATTAAATTAACAACCTGGAATTAGCGGAATTGGAAAATTTATTGCTAAAATGAATTTGATTAATCTTCTAGCAATGGGAAATAAACTCATCTGGTTTAATGCAGCAGGGAATTCAATGAGCAGGCATAACCGCTTCCTAATCTTTGAAGGGCTCATAGAGAAATGGAAGATGAAAGGTCAACTGATAGGTAAAGATAATTTTTGGATCACTATCCCATCTTGATCAAAGCAAGCAACCTGAATTAGGGGCTTTAGCCCTTCAAGTTTTTCTTGGCATGGCATGATCATCCAGAGTTTCTAAATTTTGTAGAAAGAACTTGGACCTCTGCAAACTTCTAACGGAATAAGATGTTTATTTTTAAAGAAAACCTCAACCTGTTAATAAGCATAGGATATAGAATGTGAATGTTTTATGGAAGATTGGTTTAGGTCTAGAAGAATCAATTGAGGACCTAAACAAGTTAGATCATTTAGTAGCATAGGAAGACTTAACTTGGAGTTCTGAGTTGGTGGGAAAAATTCCGGAGGCACATAACTAGGTTTGGTGAAATCTCAGGCATAAAAATTCAATGATTAAACAAAAATCCAGAGGTAGATGGTTGTGTGATGAAAAGAGAAGTTATAGATTCTTTCATTCCTGTCTGAAGTCTCGTTTTAGGAGAAATGGCATAACTTCTCTCGATTGTGGAAATGCCCTTATTAAGGATCCCTCTGATATAAAGGCTTTAGCTTCGAAGCATTTCCAGGACCGATTTACAAAACATAATAATTCGCGCCCAACTTTGAATGGAGTGGATTTTGGTATGCTAACTCAGGAGGAAAGTTCAAATTTATAAAAACCATTCTTGCTACAAGACTTGAAAGAAGTTGTTTGGAACTCAAAAGGAGGGGAAAGTGTAACACCCCCCAATCTATACCCCCAAGCTATTAAAGCAATAAATAAAATTAAAAATTTCATCAGAGTATATTTAAAACATGCACGACATATACTGGAGACGCCACATCAATTTAAAACAAACATACAACACCTGCTCATAAAGATATGCAACCATTCAGGTAGTATTACACCCACAATACAATTACAGAATAAAAGCGGAAAATCCGTAACTGAATCTCATATATATATATATATATATATATATATATATATATATATATATATATATATATATATATATATCATAGAAGTGTATGTGTCATAGACAACCATACATGTACAATTCAAAAGATACATATACATAACACAAATAATCACACTCGATCACCCCGACTACCCGGTGTCACATATCAGAGCCGACCGACAAAAGAATGAAGACCCTAGCTTCACAAAAAGACCTCCAGCAACTCTAATCTGCAATGCCTCATAGAGCATTATAAAACAACAGAAGGGTGAGAAACACAATCATATTACAGTTGAATATAATTATATATTAACACAGAAATGCACACGTAAAATATTCTCACCACAAATGCACCACAATCAAATACAACACAACACCGTACAATTCTCAAGTATCAATTACCACTACACTTCAATCATACGCAATACACTCATCATCAATACAATTCCACATATTTCATCTCATCAATCAGATTCACAAATCCATACTCAATTAATCCATGATTTATGCAAATGCACAGAGGCCGACACAACGACTCTTATGCAATGCACATGCGGTACCGACTTCCAATATTTCTCATCACTAGTTCACTCAGGAACTCTACTGGAACCATCGCTCGTTACTTAGTGTAACTCCCCGTCGGGCATACGATGTTCCCCGTCGCTCACACCTCTTGGTATAAGGCACGCAATGTTTATGGATCGCTCACACCTCTTTGTATAAGGCACACGACCCGATCGCTCACGCCTCTTTGTATAAGGCACACGATCGTCTATAATCATCGCTCACACCTCTTATTTTTAAGGCACACGATCCATCCGATCGTTCACACCTCTTATTTTTAAGGCACACGATGTTATAGCGGATTCCCTCTAGAATCAATCCGTCACTCAGGACGTTACCAAAATGCATATCATGATGCTCAGCATACAATGACTCATGACATTCAAATGCACACATATACACATTCCATAATCATGCATATATCAACAATTACCACACATTTCATTTTCTTGCTCTAAGGCCACCAATCATTATCACCATATGTATTTCATGCAATTACATCACACCACAGTACGCAAGTCATAAAATATCCACACCAATAGCATATTGCACATACACATCAAGTTCACCCAATTAAACGGCAAAAGTCGACAACAAAACAACACATATCCTAATTCCCGACATAATTTAATCGTCCAACAGCCTCAAAACCATCATCATAAGAAAGTACATGCTACAAGCTTTCTAATGCATCAAACCACGCCTCAAACCGACTCACGGATCAAAAGTTACAGAGAAAACATATTGGAATAAACTGTCACGTTCGCAGTGCGAAGCTCCTAGCGAGTCCTTCGCTCCCTCATTCGCAGTGCGAATGTCCTAGCAAACAGTTGCAGAAGCAAAATAGCCTAGAAAATTCCCAACGTTCGCAGTGCGAACCATTCAGCGAATGCTCGCTGTCCCATTCGCAATGTGAATCCTCCAGCGAACAGTGGCAGAATGAAAAATAATACAACGTTCGCAGTGCGAACCTCAATCGAACGCTCGCCACCCATTCGCTGGCCATTCGCAGTGCGAACCTGCGATTTCAGCAAAACCCAGCAGCGCACCAGATCACCCAAAAATGATATTTTCTCAAACAAAACATTTCCAAACCAGCATATGACAATCAGAACCTAGTCTAATCATAGTAACAAGTATTCTACTACGTTTACACCGATTTTCAACTGCGAAAACATCGATCTCTCACAAAATTCTCATTTCCAACCTAGAACTCAAAGCTATGGAAAACAAGAAAACATCCAAGCAAACACATACATAATCATACACAAACATAGTATAATCGAGTTTCACACCCTTACCCGATTTAATCGCGTTCTAGAAAGTCGGTTGATCGATTTCCAAGTTTTCCAAGTTTTCCAAATTCTCTCTTTTTCTTCTCTTCTCCTTGTCTTTTCTTCTTCTCTTCTTTTTCTTTCTCTTACTATTTTTCTCTCTTTATATTTCTATTCTAACTTAACAAAATAAATCAAAATGCCTAAAATACCCCTACACTCAAATATCTCGCAAATGTTCCCAAAACGCGACAAAATATATTCACGATGAAAAATAACATATTTTCACATAAAAGTCAGAAATAAAACAATATAATAATAAAATACTCAAAAACGACTCAATTAATTAAAAAGACAAAACTGACCGGGGCGTTACAGAAAGCCCTGGTCCGGACGGAGTTGGGTTTGTACTCTACAAATCCTGTTGGGGTCATCAAAGAGGATCTTTTCGAACCCGTCAGTGAATTTTTCAACCACATTCAGATGCCCAAAGCTAGTACATCCTCCTTCTTGTTGAGAATTTAATTCCTCGTGTCAAAGCAGGTAGTGCTTGACAGAAACAAGGATGTGTCGAAATTATCCTAGTGTGTGTGTCGAAATGTCGAAGCAGGTTACTCGATAGGATTTTGACTTAGGCCTATTTTAGTAGGGTTAGCTAATTTTGATATTTTTGGGCTTTTGTGTTTTGGGCTTTGTCTTAGGGAGCAAGCTAACCTAAAACTATAAATAGAGGGAGTAACCCCTATTCTTGTAATTACTTGAATTCACAGAATTTTGCAGTTGCAAAGTGAATAATTTTTTCACAGTTTGTGGGCAGAGAGTTACTCTGCAAAAATCACCACCTTCTTCTATATTTTGTCAAACCCTAATTTTCTTTCTTCTACAATTTTTTTCTTTTCATTGTTATTGTGTATCGATAATAATCTTGTTCATCAAGATTGATAGAAATTCTCCATAGGTTGTGGGGGATTTCCAACATCTAGTATCTAGAGCACTGGCTGAGCGATTCGTGGGAAGAATATGACCATGGCAATGAATCATCCAAACGGGCATTTTCCGACGAGTCTTCCGATTCACAAGAACAATAATTATGATAATTGGTGCAAGTAGATGAAGGTTGTTTTCTGTTATTAAGATCTTTGGGATCTTGTGAAGGAAGGAGTAACACCACTTGGAGAAAATGCGTCGGATCAAGAAAAGGATGGATGCAAATAATTGAAGAAGAAAGACTATAAAGCTCTCTTTATAATTCATCAATGTGTTGATCCAGACAATTTCAAAAAGGTCAGTGATGTAGAATTAGCAAAAGAAGCATGGGAAATCTTGGAGAAATCGTTTGGAGGCACAGAGAAGGTGAAAGAGGTGACGTTATAAACTCACAAAGGGACGTATGAATTGCTTCATATTGAAGAAAGTGAAAGCATAACTGATTTTTTTCACTAGGGTTACAAAGCTGGTGAATCAAATTAAGGTATGTGGAGAAGTGTTAACATCAAGATCAGTTGTTGCAAAGATCTTGAGGTAATTGGGTCCAAAGTTCGACCACGTGGTAGTAGCCATAAAAGAGTCGAAAGACTTATGAACATTGACAAAGAAAAATCTTCAAGGAACGCTTGAATCTCATGAACAAAGGATGGATGAAAGAGTTACAGGCAAATCGAAGAGTGATATGGCTTTGCAAGTGCAATCAACAGAAGAAAAGAATGGAAAAGGAAGTTGGAATGACAACAAAGGTAGAGGAGACTACACCAATTCGACTGGTCGAAATCAGTAAGAAGGAAACTGGTCGAATCAGAGAAAACCCTAGAACCAAAGCAACCAAAGAGGTGGTACGGCAGGTAGAGGAAGAGGTGGTGGTCTAAAATCTGACAAAAGTCACATTTAGTGTTACAATTGTCAGAATTATTGTCACTATTCTAGTAATTGTCCTAAAAAGTAGAAGAATCAAGAAACTGATGCAAAGCTTGTGAAACATGAAGAATAAGAGATGTTGCTAATGGTCACAACAAGAGATGAAGAAAGTTTCCAGGACCAATGGTACTTGGACTCAGGATGCTCATCACACATGACTGGTAGGAAAAATTTGTTTGTCAACATAAATCCCTCAATAAGAACATGGTGAAATTTGCAAATGACAATACTCTAACAGCTGAAGGTATCGGTGATGTTCTGATTATGAGGAAAGATGGCAAAAAGTCAGTAATTTCCAATTTGTTTTACATACCAGGCATGAAGAGAAATTTGCTCATCATAGGGCAATTGGTTGAAAATAATTATAAGGTGTCGATTGAAGACATAATGATGAGAGTTCTCGACTCAAATGGAAGATTGATCTTGAAGGCTCTAATGTCTCATAATAGAACCTTTAAGATTGAGCTTAATGTGATGGAGCATAAGTGGCTTGCAACTGCAGCTAGCAGGAATGAATGGATATGGCACTATAGACTTGGCCATCTCAACTTTAAAGACATCAAAGATCTGATGAGAAGAAATATGGTTTCAGGATTACCAGAAATCAACATTCCAAATGAATTGTGTGAAGAATGCGTGCAGGAAAAGCAACACAAGAATAGCTTCAGCAAGGATGTAGGAAGCAATTCGAAGGCAATTCTTGAAGTCATATACTCTGATGTATGTGGTCCTATCCAGGTGGATTCAGTTGGAGGTAACAAATACTTTGTCACTTTCATAGATGATGTCAGTCGAAAACTATGGACTTACCTATGCAAGAAGAAAAGTGAAGTGATCGAGGTATTTACCAAATTTAAATCTATGTTCGAAAGGCAAAGTGGTCGAAAGCTAAAGGTTCTGAGGACTGATGGTGATAGAGAGTATGTTTCGAAAGATTTCGATGCATTATGTTAGAAAGAAGGGATTGTGCATGAGGTGGTGCGACCCTACCCTCCACATCAGAAGGGAACTGTAGAAAGGAAGAATATAACCATAATGAATATGGTGATAAGTATGTTGAAAGGAAAGCATCTACCCAAAGAATTATGGGGAGAACCTGTGTCGAATGCAACATACATCTTGAATAGGTGTCCGATGAAGAAGCTAGAAGGAATCACGCCAGAAGAATGTTGGTCTGGTGTCAAGTTTAGCCTATGTCATCTGAAGGTGTTTGGATCTATAGCACATAGACATGTGCCAGATCAGTTGAGAAGAAAACTTGATGACAACTCGAGTCAAATGATCCTAATAGGATATCATTCGACTGGAGGATACAAGTTGTTCGATCCAATGAACAAGCAAGTTGTGATAAGCAGGGACGTGATCATAGATGAGCTTAAGGAATGGGATTGGCCTGAGAAAGTTAAGAAGGATTCAGTGAGAATCTTATGTGAAGAAACAGCTAGTGAAGTCGAAAAAGAAGTTCGACAAGAAGAAGTCAGAGGTGAAGCAGGTCCAAACAGACCTCAACAAACAAGACACATGCTTACAAGGTTGCAAGAATGTATGATTACATCAGATGATGTGGTCAATAAAGAAGGTGAGCTGGTACATTATGCTTTCTATGCAGATGTCGAACCAGTCAATGCAGCTGAGGCATTAAAAGATTCAAAGTGGGTGAAAGCAATGAATGAGGAGCTAAAGTCCATTGAAGTCGGCAACACTTGGTCACTTGTCGAATTGCCTCAAGAAAAGAAGGAAATTGATGTGAACTGGGTATACAAGGTGAAGTTGAATCCTCTAGGAGAAGTAACTCGACACAAGGCAAAACTTGTGGCGAAAGGATTTCTTTAGAAAGAAGGAATCGACTTCGTCGAAGTTTTTGCACCTGTTGCTAGGATCGAAACAATCGGGTTGGTTGTTGTTCTAGCAAACATGAACAAATTGGCACATATGTCAAATGGATGTGAAATGTGAATTCCTGAATGGTCCCTTAGGTGAAGAAGTTTATGTTGCACAACCAGCTGGGTTTGTGAAACAAGGCGAAGAAAGCAGGGTATACAGGCTGAATAAAGCCATGTATGGACTTAAGCAAGCTCCAAGAGCTTGGAATAAGAAGATAGATAGCTTTCTAAGGGAGAAGGAATTTGTGAAGTGCACAACTGAGCATGGAGTATATGTAAGAAGAAGCAAGAGTGAATTGTTAATGCTATGTCTCTATGTCGATGACTTGTTGATAACAGGTAGCTGCAAGAAAGAGATTGAAGACTTCAAAGCTGATCTTAGCTAGGAATTTGAAATGTTGGATCTGGCTGACATTTCATATTTCGTTTGCATCGAATTCTACAAGATTAGTAGAGGTTTGATGTTGCATCAAAGAAGATATGCAAGTGAAATTCTCAAGAGATTTGATATGGAAGAATGCAACTTGACTTCGATACCTCCTGAACCAAGACTACAACTATCAAAAGATTCAGATAAAGATGATGTCGACCCAACCCAATATAGAAGACTTATTGGGTCACTAAGATACCTTTGTCACATAAGGCCTAATATAGCATATAATATAGGTATCTTGAGTATATTCATGCAAAAGCCAAAGGCATCACACCTAGCAGCGACAAAAAGAATACTAAGGTATCTAAAAGGAACTCTCGACTATGACATTTTGTTTCCTGCAGCTGATGAAGGAAAAGAATGCAAGTTAGTAGGATACACCGACTTAAATTGGTGTAGTGATGACGAGGATAGAAAATCTATAGCTGAATATGTGTTTATGCTAGGTGGTGCACCAATTACTTGGAGTTCGAGAAAGGAGCCAGTAGTGGCACTGTCTTCGTGTGAAGCAGAGTACGTAGCTGCTTCTCTCGGTGCATTTCAAGCAAAGTGGATAGTAAACCTGGTCGAAGAGATTACAGTGAAGAGTCATGGAGTAATTACCATGAAGATTGACAACATGTCTGCTATCAATCTGGAAAAGAATCTGATAGCACATGGACAATGCAAGCACATCGAAATGAGGTTCCACTATCTTCGTGAGCAGGTAGCAGAAGGGAAGATGAACTTGGATCACTGTAGAACTGAGAATCAAATTGTAGATATCATGACTAAGGGAGTGGAGGTCGAAGTGTTCAGAAGACTAAGAGCTATGATGAATACAGATAGCTTAGATACAATAAATTAGGTAGTGTGTTGTGAATGTAATTCCTTGTGTCGAAGCAGGTAGTGCTCAAGAGAAATAAAGATATGTCGAAATTAGCCTTGTGTGTGTATGTGTCGAAATGTCAAAGTAGGTTGTTCGACAGGATTTCGACTTGAGCCTATTTTAGTAGTGTTAGCTAAATTGGAAATTTTTGGGCTTTGGCTTAGAGAGCAAGCTAACCTAAAACTATAAATATAAGGAGTAACCCCTATTCTTGTAACAACTTGAATTCACAGAATTTTGCAATTGCAAAGTGAATAAGTTTTTCACAGTTTATGGGCAGAGAGTTACTCTGCAGAAATCACCATCTTCTTCTATATTTTGTCAAACCCTAATATTATTTCTTCTACAATTTTTATTTCTTTTCATTGTTATTGTGTATCGATAATAATCTTGTTCATAAAGATTGATAGAAATTCTCCATAGGTTGTGGTGGATTTCCAACACTTCTTAGCTTTGATTTTAAAGAAAGAAAACCCTCAAAACTTCAATGACTTTCGACCAATTTGTTTAATTGTCAGTGTGTACAAAATCATCACCAAGTTGTTGACATGTAGATTGAAGAAAGTTATTAGTAAGCTAACATCACATAAACAATATGCTTTTCTTGAAAACAGGAACATGTTTGATGGTGTTTTGCTAGTCAATGTGTTGGTTGACTACGCAAGAAGGTACAAAAAGTACATGTTCTTATTCAAAGTAGATCTGGAGAAGGCTTCTGATTTAGTGTCTTGAGATTACCTGTTGTATCTTTTAATTCGTATGAAGTTTGGCTCCAAATTGATTAGATGGGTTCATGTCTGCATCAGTAATAATTTTGTTTCTGTTTTGATTAATGGAAGCCCCTCAAGTGAGTTTAAGACTGAAAGGGAACTACGCCAAGGCGATCCGTTGTCACCATTCCTCTTCATCATTGTAGTAGAGGGAATTGCAAGGCTATTGAGGAACGCTAGATCATCTTCCTTCTTCTCCCCGTTCTGAATTGAGGAAAACTTGGAATTTGATTTGGTTCAATATGCGGATGATACAATCATTATGGGCAATGCTTGTTGGGAAATCATCTGGACTATTAAGTTGGTACTTCAAGGGTTTGAATTAGTATCGGGCTTACACATTAACTTCAACAAAATTAAGATATTAGGTGTCAATGTCAATCCTAATTTTTCTACAGTCTGCTTCTGATTTTTTTTTCATGTGTCATATCTCCTCTTCCTTTCTCCTACCTTGGTAATCCCATAGGCGCTAATCCTCGAAGGTGTTCGACATGGGCTCTAATCCTTTTAAAATTCCTAATAAATTGACTGTGTGGAAAGGTAACAATGTATCTTTAGGCGGAAGAGTAACGCTTATTAATGTAGTTTTGAACTCATTACCCCTATTCTTCTTCTCATTCTATAAAACCCCAAAGCGTATCATTCATAATATCATCAGAATCTAATATGAGTTTCTCTGGAGCGGGGTGAAGAACAAGAAGCATATAAATTGGGTTTTTGGGCCTCCATTTGTAAACCAAAACTTGAAGGTGGACTTGGAATAAAAAATTATGAACTCTTTAATTTGGCGTTACTTAATAAATGGGTCTGGAGAATACTTTATGAATCAAACATAATTTGGTTCCCTTTGTTACAACACAGATACAAGGACATTAAAGTTTTGGTTTTGGATCATTCGTGGAAGGTAATTTGTAAAAAATAGTCCTTCTGGTGGCACAATCACACACTTTCTATTGGCTTTATTGAGAGGACATTGGTTGGTTTGGAAACAATATTTCTTGCAAATTAGGAAAGGGGTCATAAATTGACTTTTGGACTAACAGGTGGTGTGGATATGTAACTCTTAAGCACTTTTTCTCGGTCATTTTCAAAACAGCTCAAACTTCTAAATACAAAATAAATGATGTAGGATGCTGGTTAAATGGTATGTGGGTTTGGAACATAGTGATAACACTATTTTAGTGTGTTACTTTAACCCAATGTATGTGACATTTCTAGTTCATGATTTCACTTATGTAGCATGAGTTTAAGGTGTTTTAGCATGATTTAAGCTTTAAGCACTTTATGTGCTTCTTTTACGTTTTCTTTGTGTTTATGCTCTAAAAGGAAGTTAGATGATGATGAGAAGAGGCATGACCCCAGTTGCCAGATTCTGGAGCAGAATGAGGAGCTAGTTGGAGAGCTGATAATTTAATCAACCATTTCACCAAGGGAGTTGGAGATTGATAATGAAAAGTCAAGAATGACTAGGGCTCACGTGGCAACATTATGAAGAGTAATGAAGCAAAAGACATGGATAAGATCAAGAAAGCTAGAGGACAAAAGGTAGTACGGTGGGGACCACTCAGCAAAGAGCGCCCAGCACCAACACCACCACCTGTCTGCTCTACTCCACCAGCCTGCTACAGCCGCCTGTAAAAAGCAAATTTGTCTCCCACCAACATCTGTACCAGATTGCTTGTAAAGGAAGGATTGATGGACAGTTGTCCCACATGAAGGATTTGATTTGGGCCTAACTTTATTTTCCTCAAGAGACCCACGATCCAAGAAAGGAGTAACTACCACTTCCACTCATCACTATAAAAAGAGAGCTTGTGCATTGAATACGGAGAGACAAGAGATTCCACACACAACAATATTTTATTTTCAATTTTTAAGTTATGTTCAGTTCTAAGAGTTAGAATATTATTAGAGAGTATTCTTTTCTTCTCCAGACCTGTACGCTCTGCTGAGAACTGTCGTGACTGAAGAGAGCTGTTGCTGTTTATCCAACGCAAGAGATCTCCAAGTTATTATTAGGTTACATTTCTTTACTACACCGTGTAAGATGATGTTTCCTATTAATCTCATTCCAGTAGTTTGTACTCAGCTCGCTATGAGCTAAACCTTTGTTTGATGAGACTAATGAAGTTAGTATAAAAGTTATTTTTATGTTAATATGATGTGTTAGCTAGTGTCTTATTTTGTTATGTGTTTTTATGCTATAAACTTGGTTCTTAGAGTGATCAACTAGGAAAAAAGTAAAAGCTTGTTGTTGAGAGAGGTCCAATAAACAAGTGGATTTCATAACAAAAGTGGTTAATAAAGTAGGATAGAGATATTCACTTAATTCAACTTGCTTAGAGATAAGAAGTTGAGACCATAAAGATTTTTCAGAATTAAAACCAGACGTATTTTAGGGTTACAAGTGAGACTTAGAGATTTGTTCCCTTGCCCTAGTTATACATGTTTTGATGCTGTAGAGATACACCACTAGATCACGTTCTGACCTTTTGAGGCACGACACTTTACATCATAAAGGCATATTAAACAACAACTATACTAATGGATTTAGCTCATTAATTACTCTCTCTGATATTTTAACTCCTCTTTAGCTTTAAATTATTTTAGATAATTGTGTGTGCTCTTGATCTTTATTCTCATATTTCTGTTACCTTGCTCATACTTTTCTTAAACAAAGAAAACTAATATTAGTAGTTCAAATACTTTACACTTCCCTGTGGATTCGACCTTTACTTTATCACTTGCTACATTATCAAGCATGTATACTTGCATGTGACATCATTGCTCTAAACCATTTAAAAGAAAAGCATTATATAAATTAGAGTATATTGTAAGTAACAAGTTTTTGGCGCCGTTGTTGGGGAAGTGAAATTTTTTTTGAAAAACTATATTTATTTTTTCTTTTTGTTTAAGATTGTATTTGAGCTTTTAGCGTTTGCTTTTATTTGGTGATACGACATGCTTAAGCTATTGCATGCGCAGGTCGTTACAACCAGTTTATAGTGGTTATCCTGAACCTGAAAGAATTCTCAAAGCACGAAGAAGATTTGTAGCAGAAGGTGCCCCATGGTGTGATAAATGTGGTCTTCTCCATATCCTCTGGATCCATATTAATTTCATTATATCCAGAAAATTCGTCCATAAAAGAGAATACGGAGAATTGAGCTGTGTTGCCAACCAATACATCGATGTGAGGTAATGGGAAGTCGTCCTTAGGACTAGCTCTGTTCAAATCTCTGTAATCCACACACATGCGAACCTTTCCATCTTTTTTCGGTACCGGCACAATGTTGGCAACCCATTGTGGGTACTTTGCTACTGCCAAGAATCCGGCGTCAAACTGCTTTCGGACTTCTTCACGAATTTTGAGAGCCATATCCGGATGGGTCCTTCTTAACTTCTGCTTGACAGCATGGCATTCCTCATTGAGTGGTAACTTGTGTACAACCATATTAGTATCCAACCCAGGCATGTCTTGATAAGACCAGGGGAATACATCAGCGTACTCACGGAGGAGCTCTATCAACTTGGTCTTGACTTAAATTTGAAGAGATGCACCTATCTTTACCTCTCTTCTGTCTTCCTCAGTACTCAGGTTGATAACTTCAATGTTTTCTTGGTGCAGCAGGATGACTTTCTCTTCTTGCTTGAGTTGCCTTGCCAACTCGTCGGGGAGTTCACAATCTTTCACGCCTTCCTCTTCAGCTTGGTAGATTGGGCAATCAAAGTCATATAGGCCCGTAGCAGCGTCTATGTCAAGGATCTCGGTGGTGTTTCTGCATGTTTATGATTTATGCAGTTTATTTAGGAAAGTGTGTGCATGAAAATATTGCCATTTATTGCAAAGTAAAAAAATGGAAAGAAAGTGAGCGAAAATTGAATGCAAACTAAAATTTATTAATGATAATCAATGTTTGAAAACATCAGGTGGCCCATACAATGCTCCACTACGCCTTGGGCAGGGCGTAGGGTTTTTGATAAACAGTAAAATTACGTTTGGTGTGTGCAGAACTGAGGGACTTCAATGGTTTTCCAATTCTGGAGCTCTTCACCAGGCTTTGCTTGTCGGATCCAGCTTGCAGAGGCTTGCTCATCACCATCATGGTCTTCAATGATCATTTCTACTGGATAACCAAAGATATGCCCAGCACTTGTAAAAATCTTCTCAACAAGAAGGATCTGATTTCCGTTGTATGGAACAAATGCTGAATTGCGGGATGGCCGATAACCTAGCCCAAACTTATCAAGATTTTTAGTGACCTCAACCACCTTGCCCCAGCCTTGGGCATTTCCTTCTTCGACCACAGCTTTAGCTTCCTCGTATGAGGTCATTGATGATCTTAACTCTTGGAGCTCTGGTACTCGTTGCACAGCCAGCATACTCACCACCTCAAAGGACTGAAAAGGTGTCTCAACCATTTCACCTTCAACATCAATGTAGTGGAACGATGTCAGATGACTTACCAAAATATCCTCTTCACCGCCTATCATAACCATTTTGTCATTGGTAATAAACTTCAGCTTCTGATGAAGAGTGGACGTAACTGCCCCTGCTGAGTGAATCCAGGGCCTTCCTAGCAAGCAACTATAACTAGGATAAATGTCCATTACTTGAAAAGTAATGATAAAGATAGTAGGTCCAATCTTAATTGGCAAGTCCACCTCACCCATAACCGCGTGCCTAGACCCATCAAACGCCTTCACTATGAGAGTACTTGGCTTCATGCTTACTCCACTTATAGGCATTTTTTCTAGAGTAGTCTTCGGGAGCACATTCAAAGAGGATCCAGTATCCACTAAGACCCTGGATAACAAAGTATCTTTGCATCTAATGGAAATGTGAAGAGCCCTGTTATGGTTCTTCTTTTCAGCAGTCAGATCATCATCATTAAACCCAAGAAAATTTCCAGTAGTGACGCTGGCTATCACATCATCAAATTGAGCTATAGTGATATCTCTGGTAATATGTGAGACACTCAATACTTTCAACAGAGAAGATCTATGTGCCTCAGAACTGAGCAGTAAAGAGAGCATATATATCTTGGCGGGGGTTTTATTCAACTGATCGACTACCTTGTAGTCGCTTTTCTTTATAATCTTCAAAAACTCTTCAGCCTCTTCCTGTGTGAATGCTCCTGTTGGAGATGGCAACCCTTCTTGTAATTTAGCACTCGGAGTTTCAGCTGGTATAGCAATCGCCTTACCTTTATCATTGTTTGGCATATCTACTTGCTTTGCTGCAAAGATTCGACCGCCACGAGTCATTCTGCTTGGTCCTACCACAGCGTCACACTTGGCACCGCCATATTCAACGACTACCTTTTCTGGCCCTTGTTTAGAAACCTCAGGCTCAGGAACACTAACAGAATACTCAATAATTATCGGAGCAGGGCGCACTTACCTTAGTTTACTAACATCCGCCTCATCAAACTGAATAACCACTGGTGCAGGACGAACTGGTCTTTGTTGGAAAACATTAGCTTCATCATATTCAATGATTACCGGACCAGGACGAACTGGTCTTTGTTGACGACCTTCAGGTGCATCATACAGAATGTTAATAGCAGCCACACTTTGTTCCCTTCTATTACGGTGCTCTACTTAAATTACACCTTGATCTAAGAACTTCTGCAAATGTTTCTTAACCACCTCATCAGTCAAATCCTCAATCTCATCTTGAGGGATCATCCCACATTTCTTCAAATTTTCTCCTATAACTGCCATAGGAGTACGAATATCTTCAACCCTTGTAATCAATCTCTGTCTGTTGCTTTCTTCCACAGCATTAACAGACGGTCCTCCATGCGGGGGCATAGGATTGTTTTTAACATTAGCGCCTCGCTGAGTGAAAGTAAGATCTTTGGACTCAACCAAATCTTGAACTCTGTTCTGAAATGCATAACAGTTTTCTATGGTATGCCCGGGAGCACCCTTATGAAACTCACAATGGGCGTTGGCATCGTATCCGGGAGGATATGGGAAGACTGCTGGCCTCAAATCTTTGAGTTTCAAATGCCCACTCTGATACAGTTGAGAAAAAATCTGGCTATACGGCATTGGCACAGGATCGATATGTCTTCTTGGTCTTGGTTGCCTCTGTGGTGGGGCATTTTGATATTGCGACGGAGAAACATTCTGATGATTCGGCTGCTGAGCAGGTTGTTGAAGTAGGGCTTGTGCAACTGCAGCCACTTGCTGATACGGTATATTCACTGGGGCTCTATCCCCTCGTCCTCTCATGACAGCATTGGTCTCTTCATCCTTTCTCTTTACAAATGGCCTCTTTCCTCCACTTGTAGTAGCAACGGCAGCTTTGTTCTTCTTCAGCAGACTCTCAATCCTTTCTCCTACAGACACAATCTCAGCAAAGTTAGGGAAGCTTGATCCCGGCATACGGTCCAAATATTGAGGCTGTAAAGTTCCCATAAACATATCCATTAACTCTTTGTCCAAAAAAGGTGGTTGGACACAAGCACCCAACTCCCGCCAACGTTGAGCATATTCTTTAAATGACTCATTGTTGCGCTGAGCCATGTCTTGCAGTTGAGCGCGGTTTGGTGCCAGATCAGTGTTGTACTGATAATGTTTAAGGAACGCCTCGGAAAGATCTCTCCAAGTACTGATCTGCCCCTTCTCCAGCTGCATATACCATTCCAACGATGCCCCACTGAGGCTATCTTGGAAATAGTGAATCAGGAGTAGGTCATTTTTAATATGAGCAGCCATCTTGCGACAGTACGCTAGTAGGTGAGTTTTGGGACAGCTGATTCCCTTGTACTTGTCAAAATCTGGCACTTTAAACTTTTCGGGGATCACAAGTCCGGGAACCAAGCACATATCCACAGCATCCAATCCGGGAGTAGTCTGAACCTCCAAGGCCTTGAATTTTTCTTCCAATGTGCGTAATTTGTCAGCAGATGGATCAGGTCCAACATGTTAAGGAGGTGGAGGTGGTATGTAGAAGGCATCAAACTGCTCATCCGCATCACTCACAGATCCATGATGAGCCGAGTGTTTTGACAAATCTATGTGAATGGGAGGAGGGATTCCCCTAGTTACTCCAGAAGTTCCTATCTTTTCAGCGAGCTTTTTGGTATCGGCCACAGTTTCAGCATTGTTCTCTTTCTGAGCTAGTACCATCATGGTCTCCAGCAGTTGATCCATTTTGGCCTTCAGCGAGTCAATGTCATTCCTCATCGTGTTCTGATTCTCTTCAATTTACTCCAGCATCATCTTGAAGCTACAGCGGGTCTCGTACCGGTGTCGAGTAGTCAGCTTTTCTGTCGGAGAAGTGGTAAAGTGTATGAGTTTATGGTGTTCAAACGCACATGGGATGTGAATGCAAAATGCTTTTATGCTTATGTTTTATGTTTTTATTTTTTATTTTTAGGGAATCATTCGTAAAGTTGTTGTTAACAAGCATTCAAAATAACATGAAGACAAGAACATAGAGGAAAGTTAAATTCTCATTCATCCATTAAGTCATTACATAATTACGAGGTACCAAAGTTTCCACTAATATAAGCTAAATACAAATAACAAGAAAATAAGATGATGTTTTTCAAGCTGCAGGCCTTCGTGCCTCACGCTCCTTAAGTTCTTCCTTAAACCTCTTCAGCATTGTCTTACAAAGGCAAACAAACTCAACAATGGCCTGAGGGGTAGAGTCTTCTAGTGCTTCGTACGCATCTCTGTGTTTCCAAATCAGATCCCTAGCTAGCCAGTTACAAAACTCAATCAAACCGTTGAGTTTGTTGCGGTACATGTCTCGGTTGTCTCTCAGGATAATCATAGATCGCTCATGACTATCATAATCATGGAACACTTTTTCTCTTTCTGCCAACCATATGGCTTTGTCTTCGAGAATGGCCCTCATCTGATTTTGCTGATTTTCAACGATCCTTTTGACACCATCCAACTTCCTTCGTAACTTATCCCAATCAGCAGGTCTGACCCAGGCCGTCCTCATAGAGTCTTCCTTAAGTTGGTGTTCTCTTGCTTCAGAAGCTCTTGACAAGCGTAGGTCGGTACTTAGTTGTCGGATTCTCGCTCCCAGTTCTTCTCTGAGTTCTTTGTTCTTCCTAGTGGCAAAGAGCCAAGCATTTTCATTTTCCGCACTTTTCAGGTAAGCTTTATCCAAGTCCTCTTTAAGCCTACCTATCCAGCTGTCAGCTTGGTTAAGACACACCTTAACCCTTTTTTTCTGGTGCTCTTCTTCATTGGCTTTCTTTCCCACTTCCCCAAGCTTATTCTTTTTCTGCTCTAGCTCATACCTCAGGTCATTTTTCTCATTTGTCACTGTTTGTAGCTTCGATTGCAACTCTTCGTTCTCTTTCCCAAGTTAAGCTATTTTGGCTCTAAGACCTTCCATCTCTTCCAAAGAGATGGGCACAGGCTGTGGGCGAGCAGGCCTAGGAGGAGCTTCAATGGAGAAAGGAAGTTTGAGCATCTTGATCCTCTCCAGAACCCATGGCTGATACCGTACCCTAGGTGTTCCATCCCTTTTCCTCAACTCGGACCCCTTAGTATGAATCTTCTGCCAGGAGCGTACAATCTTACAAAGGAGTGATGGATCTTTAGTACCCCTGTCATGAAGAATCATTTCTTCCAACTCTTTGTCTTCAGGCTTTCTCAATATAGGATATTCAAACTGTCGTATAGCCGGTATGGGATTGTAGCTTATACAACCTTTTGACCCAATCAGCGGCACATTGCCAAAGCTCCCACAACTCATAATGATCTCATCGACATCCAGCTTGTTGGGATACCATGTGATATTTATTTCAGAGAGGGACACTAGCAACTGAGCCCATTCTTCACTATCCAAATCAGGGACGATGGTATGGCGCTTGAACACGTGTGAAGTGAGCCATTTATATAGGAGAGGAATACAGAATGTCAGCACTGAACCTTCCTTTCATGGCGGAGATGTAGGTTATAGAAGATGTCAGCTAAGAGTGGATGAATCGGGCTTTGTCCTTTCTTCCAAATAGCCCAAAACACGCTGATGGCAGCAGAGTCAATGAATTCTTCAAAAGTGGGGAAGAGTACAAGCTCATATATGAGGAGAGCCAATACGTTCACCAGAGCATCCCATTGCTTATTCTTCAAAAACTTTATTGCTTCTTTTCCAGAAAAGTGCTTCGGAAACCAAAGATATCTTCTCTCTTTTTCCAACCAGTCTTGACTGTTGAAATAGGAGTTTGGAGGGCCTCAGCTAATTCTTCTTTCTCAGCTAATTTTTCCAAGACTCGGGTACAGAGCCTTACTTGTGATATCATCCCAAGATCCAACAAACAAGTATGATAAACAGCATATAATAATAAGAGAGAAAGAAATAAAAGCAAATAAATAAGCAACAGGAGAAAACAAACAAGAAGAAAATAACTAAGCGAGGCTAAGACTCTCGAATCGAGTCAAGTTAGGCTTGACTCTCTCTAGCATTGGGCAATGTTATTCCCCAGCAGAGTTGTCATCTGTCGTACCTCAAAAAATACGATCCTCGCGATGGACGCGGAAAAAACGTTCGAACAGAGTCGCCACCGAACTTTATTCATTCCAAGGAAGGAATAGGAAAATATCGATAAAACCTTTAAAGGATAATAAAATGGTCATCGCAACCAAATTCTAGGTTCAGGAGTCGATTACGCAAGAGGGAAGGTATTAGCACCCTTTACGTCCGTTGTACTCAACGGGAACCTCTTGATTCGATTTGAGAGAAAAAGTTAGCTAGGTTTGTTTGTTTTCTTCTAAGGTAGTATGATTTGTTTTCTAAGGGGAAAATGGATGGTTTTTTATTAGGGTGCTCGACAAGGATTGGGGCCCTTGTGCCTATGTATTCCCTCGTGTAATGGGAAAGTCAGAGCATTCGTAGTTCGTGGGACTACGGTTGGTTGGTGCTTTTTAGACGAACGAGTGTTTAATTCACATTCTAACTGCTAAACGCTGGCTTGTCTGCTCGCTATGGGAGGCTGAAGCACGAGTTTATATGCGCGGAAGAATGGACTAAACAATGTTCTTTATGAAAAGTTGTCTGAATAAGGATTAAGTGTGTTAAAGATTTGTTTGAGAAAAAGAGTTTTATTTATGTAGGTCTTAGGGTTTCGATTGCGTAGGAAGCGTTTAGTTTGTTAAGTATTTTAGAGGAAGAACGACGATTATTCGATAAACGAGACGTCGGCCTCGCAACCAATTAATCGGGGCATTACTGAGATGCTAGATCTCAACGACACCTTTTTAATTCTATTAATTGTGAAATCATGTTTGTTGGACAATGGGCTTTTTATCCATATAATTACGGCAGGTGTTTTAGGGACGAAAGATCAGAACGAACACAACCCAAAGCGTGCGCCTCAAGAGCGTTCGTTCAAGGGCCCAAGAAGTGCTAGACCTCAAGAGTCCACTACTTTCGTAGTTTGATTAAGAAAAAGATTTGAATTTTATTATAGTATCCTAATTAGACGTGTTAATCGAATTGGGGTTTGATCAAGTTAAGAGTTTTAAGGAGGATTAAATGTTTTAATAGGATTGAGATTTAAGTGTTTTTAGAAATGAAAGACGGAACGAACACAACCCAAGGCGTGCGCCTCAAGAGCGTTTGTTCAAGGACCCAAGGAGTGCTAGACTCCAAAAGCCCACTACTTCCATAATTTAATTAAGAAAAGAATTTGTGTTCTAACCTAAGTAAAATATGATTTTTAGTTTAATTTGATTTAAGAAAAATATTTTGAGGATTAAACAAAGGATTAGGACCTTAATTAGTTTTGAGAAAATTGTTTTTTTTTAAGAATTAAGAACTTAATTAGATTAAGCATTATAATTTGAGAAATATTGTATTTTAAGGGTTAAGTGTTTTGATTAAAATTGGAAGTTTTTAAGTATTTTAGAAATGGAAGATTGAAACGAACACAACCCAAGGCGTGCGCCCCAAGAGCGGTCGTTCAACGACCCAAGGAGTGCTAGACTCCAAAAGCCCACTACTTCCATAATTAATTAAGAAAATAGTTTTAGAAATATTAACCTAAATGTTTTATGATTTTAGTTTAGTTAGGAAAATAATTTGGATTATATTAAATTGACTATAATCAAATGAACATTATTAGTTGTTAATATTAGGATTAATAAAAATCATTTTAATTAAGTTCACTAAGGAATTAAACTCCATTAGAATTTAATAAACAATAACGAACCCACTAAGCCTAAAGGGTGTACTAATAGGATGTGGGTTTACTAAGAGAATTCCCCCAATTAGGCCCTAAAACGGCCCAACTCTTATGCTGATCTGTCTATGTCATAACACTCTATGACATAACTAGAAAGTGGAAAGCCAAAGATATATAGGGTGCACATGCGGCTACCCCTTCATCACGCTGGACCCTTCATAAATGACATGCATGCCGACTAATTTATTAGCATTATTGCCTATACTGTCCCCTCATGTGCTTTACCAAAGGGAAATGGAAAGGTACCAAGAAATGAATATAGGCGGCATTTTATAAGGTTTACTGGATAATCATGAATTAATGGATATAACTCCCATTCAGCCTTGCTAAAACCAATAAAATATATTATAGGAAACAGATAAAAAAAATCATGGACGAATTAAATGTCCTCACACACGTACACTTATATTCTTGCCTCTTCTGATTCTCTATTATTACTACATTTATTATTATATATTTTTTAAGAAAAAAATAAAGGCTTTTTAATTGAAATAACAAGACTCCAACTACCCACACGTTTATTTCTCCTCTCTCTGTTAACATTCAACCGAGTCCTTCTACTCTACTTACTCTCTCTCATCAATTCACGCAGAGAAAAACAAACATAACCCACCTTCTCAGTTTCCATGGATCTCAGACGAAACCTAAACCACATTTTATCGCCTAATTGATACCCAAAATCAAACCGCTGATAATACATCGCGTTCAACAAAAGAGATCAACAAAAGGTCAAGTTTCTACAAATCTTACAACAACAACAACAGATCTAATAGTCTACATCGCGTTCAAACTCAAAGATTAATAACAAAAAAAACAACAACAATGTTATGATGCTATGAGGAAAGGAGAAAGGGAATAATACCAATCCGAATGTTATTGGAGTGAAGATCCACGGGGTAAGATTTTAGCACTTGTTCTCTTCTACTTCAACCTTTCACCATCTCTTCTATTTATGTGCCTTCCGTTGCTTTTTCTTGTGATTGTGTCGTTGTGTTGTATAGTTAAGCTCAAAGCTTACTCAGATTCTGATGATGAATCTGAGAGCCTTTGTTGGCAAGAGCTCTGGAGTGAGGGTTTAGGGTATAAAATTAGCAGAGCTTCGCTGAGTTTTTCTTCTGATCGTTTTCTTCCCCTCGTTGTTTTCTTGTGGCTGTTTATACATTGCAGAAATTAGGGTTTGATTTTCTTGAAATATGCTGTTGAATCCTTGTTGTGGTATTGCTTGCAATTCTTTCTTGTCGTTTAAAAGGAATTCCAATTTGGTGAAACTTTGGTCTCTGTTACCTATGCTATGCTCTGCATCCTTTGTCTGCTTATTCAGACTGTATCCCCTCTTGTCATTTTCTCACTGCTGCAGACTTTGACTTGGTTTGCCCTTTTTTTAAAAATGGATTAGAATGACAAACTGAATCTTAGAACTGGTTAAGAATGAACTGAATTTTGAATGCTGGAAATTGGTTTGGTTTTGTTGTTGATACTCTTGCTATTGCATCCTTACTAACTTTAATTTCCTTATTTTCTTGCCATGTACATATTGCACTTGTTATGAGGGTGATCTTAATTTGGAGAATTGATGAAGATAATTGGCCTTGGCATGAAGTGGAATTAAAGGTGACGGAAGCTTGCGCGTGAAGTTCTTTTTTACGAATGGCAGCGACATCAACTACGGCCGTCGGAACCTCATACGAAGCACAAAGTTGACCTCTTAAGCAAAAAAGCTTGTAATTTTTGAATCAATTAATCTTGTAATTTCTTTGTAACCATTACCTACATATGCGTATATCTTCCACGTAAATGGCTGTGATTTGTATAAGCACTACTTCTTGAACCAACACATAGAAATCTTAGAATGATACTGCTACAAATTGTATGTGAACATTATTTTTATTCTATTATTGTAGTTTGTATAGTGAACTTTATCTTTATAGCCTCCATGGCTTATTATATTTTAATATGCTTGACTCCAAAAGGCAATAGCATTGTCCGGGCCTAGTATACTAACTTACAGATGGTCCATGATGGCAAAAAAAATCCATAGCACCACGTGACCAGAAGGAATAATGCACACCCTTGACCTGAAAAATAATCTCCCCATGACTTGCATAAATCCAAATGAAATTGTGAACTTCCAATTACACATAATAAGCTTCTCTCATGATTTTGCATTCAAAGTAGCCTTGCCTTTTCAAAGAAAGTGTGAAAGTTCATTGAATTGTCTTAAAAATAATAGGTTTGGAACAAATTAGAAGCAGATCTAGCCGAGGTTTAATGACATGTTTTTCTCACGGCCCATGTCTTGAGGTAGGTTGTATCTAGCTTGCAAATTTTTGATATGGCTCAAATTGAACATAGCATGGGATTTGAGCCAAAATTTCCTTGTTTAATAAGTCTTGAATAACTTGCAACAAATTAAGTCCAAACTTGACACAAATTGATATTGAAACTTAAAACACCCTTAAGCATGGATTAAGAAAATAAATTCTAATTGTGGCACCAAATAAACTTGAAATAAATTAATCACGTCTTGACTAACTAGCCATGATAATGAGGGCCAGTCTCTCCTTGTTTCCACTTGAATCCAACACACTTGTAAAAGCCTGTTATTACAATGAGCACAAACTAGACCTCCATAACCTAAATTTTAGAGAATCATGGCCAAAGGCCAAATGATTACTTTGAGAAAGGTCGTGAAGCAACACAAATGCTTGGAATAAGAAAAATGAGAGGGTAGGACAAATTTGGGGTATGACAGATGCCCATATCTAATTGTCTTGAACCCGAGAGAATGAACTACTGCATGGCGTTCATTTTTTGGGTAGAAGTCAATTAGATATAAGAAGACCCCAAAATTTGTCTATCAAAAGGAACATGTACTTATGGAGTAAGAACCGACAGAATGAGGTAGCGGGGTACAAAATTAACAGAATAACTTGAGGTTCTTTGGGTGGTCGAAGCAGTCCCTTATATAAGGTTCTTCGTGATACCAAAGCAGTATCTCTGAAGGCAGACGATTCTCTGGGTCTTCGAAGCAGTCCCTTATCCATAAAGGTTCTCCGATGATATCAAAGCAGTATCTCTAAAAGGCAGACGATTCTCTGGGTCGTCGAAGCAGTCCCTTATACATTGAGGTTCCTCGATGATACCAAAGCAGTATCTCTGAAGGCATGCGATTCTCTGGGTCGTCGAAGCAGTGCCTTATCCATTAAGGTTCCTCGATGATACCAAAATAGTATCTTTGAAAGGCATACGATTCTCTGGGTCGTCGAAGCAGTCCCTTATACTTTAAGGCTCCTCGATGATACCAAAGCAATATCTCTGGAAGCAAAAGATTCTCTAGGTCGTCAAAGCAGTCCCTTATCTAATAAGGTTCCTCGATGATACCAAAGCAGTATCTCTGAAGGCAGAAGATTCTCTGGGTCCTCGAAGTAGTCCCTTATCTATTAAGGTTCCTCGATGATACCAAAGCAGTATCTCTGGAGGCAGAAGATTCTATGGGTCGTCGAAGCAGTCCCTTATCCATTAAGGTTCCTCGATGATACCAAAGCAGCATCTCTGAAAGGCAGATGATTCTCTGGGTCGTCGAAGCAGTCCCTTATACATTAAGGTTCCTCGATGATACCAAAGCAGTATCTCTGGAGGCAGAAGATTCTCTGGGTCGTCGAAGCAGTCCCTTATCTATTAAGGTTCCTCGATGATACCAAAGCAGTATCTCTGAAGGCAGAAGATTCTCTGGGTCGTCGAAGCAATCCCTTATCCATTAAGGTTCCTCGATGATACCAAAGCAGTATCTCTGGCGGCAGAAGATTCTCTGGGTCGTCGAAGCAGTCCCTTATACATTAAGGTTCCTCGATGATACCAAAGTAGTATCTCTGGAGGCAGAAGATTCTTTGGGTCGTCAAAGCAGTCCCTTATCCATTAAGGTTCCTCAATGATACCAAAGCAGCATCTCTGAAAGGCAGACAATTCTCTGGGTCTTCAAAGCAGTCCCTTATACATTAAGGTTCCTCGATGATACCAAAGCAGTATCTCTGGAGGCAAAAGATTCTCTGGGTTGTCGAAGCAGTCCCTTATCTATTAAGGTTCCTCGATGATACCAAAGTAGTATCTCTGAAGGCAGAAGATTCTCTGGGTCCTCGAAGCAGTCCCTTATCTATTAAGGTTCCTCGATGATACCAAAGCAGTATCTCTGGAGGCAGAAGATTCTCCGGGTCATCAAAGTAGTCCCTTATCCATTAAGATTCCTCGATGATACCAAAGCAGTATCTCTGAAGGCAGAAGATTCTCTGGGTCGTCGAAGCAGTCCCTTATCCATTAAGGTTCCTCGATGATACCAAAGCAGTATCTCTGAAGGCAGAAGATTATCTAGGTCTTCGAAGCAGTCCCTTATCCACTAAGGTTCTCCGATGATACCAAAGCAGTATCTCTGAAGGTGGAAGATTCTCTGGGTCCTCGAAGCAGTCCCTTATCCATTAAGGTTCCTCGATGATACCAAAGCAGTATTTCTAAAAATTTGCTGAGGAATAGTTGAGCAAGATTCTTGTTGGAGGAAATGTGCTGGCTCTGCAGGGGAAAGCTCACAAGAAACTTTCTAGGGTAACCTCTGCTTGGGGACAATTGACAACAACTGTTGAGGGTTGTCATTATCAATTGCATGGTTGAAGAATGACTTGCTGGGGAATAGAATTCCTTGTGCACATGCGGGGTATCAACTTCTCTTAAGAAGAATACTACTGTCTTTGAAGGAGGACCGGCCCAGATGTTTGCGAACTGATCCTGGATCTTGTTATGATATGTTGCTGGGGATGGATATGCCATGCATTGCGTGATGCACTGAAACACATACTAAGATGCAACTGCTATGGAATCTAATGCACGTATGAATGCAAAAGACTAATATGCTAATGATCGATATGATTGAATATGATGTTATGCTTGCATGCCATGCATATGACGATCAAATGATCGGGCGCACTGGGGATAAGTTTCCTTGTCGATGGTATCACCAGGGATTGAATTTGGTAATTGCCAAATGAAATTGGACTTTGGTAATTTGGTGTTTGCCAATAAATTGGACTTTCAGGTGTTATGAGGATGCCAACAACGGTGGACTTTTAGCGGTTGCCAATGAAGACTGGACTTTAAAGGGTAGATTTGAAGGTGCCAACGAGTGTGGACTTTTGAGTAGTTGCCAATAAAGGATTGGACTTTGGGTTTTATGGGGATGGTGAGAGTGTTTGACTACTCGACCCCTTTTGAACAAGCTAAAGATGACTAGGGATCATGACTGCCCCTGTTGGGCTTTGAAAGATTCACTGTTGGGGATTACATTAGGTACATCCCTGAAAAGTTATACTGCTTATGGTGAAGAGCCAAGCCGACTGACAGCTAATTTGATGCTTTCATGTGGCGAAATTTCTCTGGAGACTATCTATTTCCCTTTTAGGTCTCCCAAAACCAAAACAAATTTTATTGTTTTCAAATATCGTCTTTATTAACCGAAGCATCAAAACACAGTTTATCAAAAACAAAATTAGTTTGCAAACAATCAGATAAAGTAAAAAGTGAGCACAATTTGGTGAGAAATCTCTCTTTGTATTGATTTGACCCTTAAATGGGTAAGTATGTACAAGGATGCAATTCCTTAATGAGGTAATTGCGGTGCAAGAAAAAAATAATAATGGTAATACAAATAAATGAGGTTCCATTGAGTTTAAACACTGCTAAGGCCCCTATGACTTTGATAACTTCAACACCTTGCTTCGTAGGAAGACGGCTGGATTGATTCCTCTCTTCAATGGCACATCAGGATCAAGTGGACATGCAGGATGACTACTTTGCCTTGGAATTTGTCCCTAACTTTTTTCTGGATCGCCCTTTAGGGTTTTCAATCCACCGGGACGCCCTTTTTTGTCTGAACCGCCCTTTCGGGTTTTCAATTCAGCGGGCTTATATTTTTATTTTATCCCTAATTTTTGCCTGGACTGATTTTGTTTTTTTTTTCAGGTCCACCGGGATTTCTATTTTTTCCTAAGTCACCTTTTCAGGTTTTCGACTTAGCAGCTTTATTATTCCACTTTTCTAGGCGTAGTATCACTTAACGTACTCTGTATTCACCGGGTATGGTAATTCATCTCCGTCCACAGTTGTGAGCTTCAAGGCACCACCAGAGAATGCCTCTTTTACAACATATGGGCCTTCGTAGTTTGGCGTCCACTTGCCCCTGGATTCATTATACATAGTCAAGATCCTCTTGAGCACCAAGTCACCTTCCAGGAATGTCCGACGATGCACTTTCTTGTAAAAAGCTTTCTTCATGCGTTTTTGATAGAGCTGGCCATGACATATGGCTGCCAAGCGCTTTTCCTCAAGAAGATGGAGCTCATCGTACCTTGTCTTCACCCATTCTACTTCGTCAAGCTGAGCTTCCATCAACACTCTCAATGAGGGGATTTCGACTTCTATCGGAAGGACCGCTTCCATGCCATAAACCAATGAGTAAGGAGTTGCCCCTGTTGAAGTTCGTACTGAGGTACGATAGCCGTACAGCGCAAAAGGTAGCATCTCATGCCAATCCTTGTAAGTGACCACCATTTTCTGAATGATCTTTTTGATGTTTTTGTTGGCTGCCTCAACGGCTCCATTCATCTTGGGTCTGTATGGTGTTGAATTATGGTGCTCGATCTTGAAACTAGCACACAACTCATCTATCATTTTGTTGTTGAGATTAGACCCGTTGTCAGTGATGATACGGTTAGGCACTCCATATCTGCATATAATGTTGTGTTTCAAGAAGCGGGCGACCACCTGCTTGGTAACATTCGTATACGATGCAGCCTCAACCCACTTGGTAAAGTAGTCTATGGCAACCAAGATGAAACGGTGTCCATTTGAGGCTTTTGGCTCGATCATCCCAATCATATTTATTCCCCACATGGAAAATGGCGATGGTGAAGTCAAGACATTCAAGGGAGTGGGAGGTACACGAATCTTATCAGAGTAGATCTGGTATTTATGGAAAGTTCAGGCATGATGGTAGCAATCAGCCTCCATGGTGAGCCAATAATAGCCTGCTCTCAATATCTTCTTTGCCATAGTATGCCCATTTGCATGGGTACCAAAACAACCTTCATGAATGTCTTTCGGAATCTGCCCAGCCTCATGCTTTTCCACACATCTGAGTAAGACAGTATCATGATTACGCTTGTATAACACATTCCCGTTAAGGAAGAAATTTGATGCCAATCTGCGTAAAGTTCTCTTATCAACAGCCAAAGCACCCTCCGGATACTCTTGTTTTTCCAGATAACGTTTAATGTCGTAGAACCATGGTTTTTCATCTGACTCTTCATCGGCGGCTAAACAGTGAGCGGGCTCTTCAAACCGCTGGAGATCAATATGCGGCCGATGGTTGGGCCATATCAGTTTATACATAGAAGCCAAGGTTGCGAGAGCGTCTGCCATTTGATTTTCCTCTCTAGGCACATAGGTAAAGGTGATATCATCAAATATGGGAAGTAGCTTTGCCACATAATCCCGATATGGAACTAAATTGGCATGTTTGGCATCCCAGTCACCTCGAATCTGATGTATTACTAGAGCAGAATCTCCAAACATATTAAGAGTCTTGATTCTTAAATTGATGGCTTCTTCCAATCCAAGTATACAAGCTTCATACTCAGCCATGTTATTGGTGCATGGAAAGCAGAGCTTAGCTGTGAACGGTAAGTGGAAATTCTTGGGTGATGTAATCACTGCCCCAATTCCACTTCCATGAGCATTTGAGGCACCGTCGAACATGAGAGTCCATCGCTCCCTGGTTCGGGCCCTTCATCTGGATTTGGCTCTTCATAATCTTTTAGTACCATTATGTCTTCGTCTGGAAAATCGAACTTCAAAGGCTGATAATCATCCATCGGTTAATGGGCAAGATGGTCCGCCAGTATGCTACCCTTGATGGCTTTTTGAGTGACGTATTGAATGTCGTACCCAGAAAGAAGCATTTGCCATCGGGCTATTCTGTCGGTGAGAGCAGGTTTCTCAAAGATGTATTTAATGGGATCCATCTTAGAAATCAAATAAGTAGTGTGGGTCAACATATACTGCCTGAGACGTCTGGCGGCCCAGGCTAATGTGTAACAAGTCTTCTCGAGTAAGGAATATCTTGTCTCGCAGTCATTGAACTTCCTGCCGAGGTAATAGATGGCATGTTCTTTATTTCCCGTCTCATCTTGTTGCCCCAACACACAGCCCATAGATTCGTCAAGTACAGTCAGGTACATAATAAGTGGCCTTTCAGGAATAGGCGGTATCAGGATCAGTGGTTCTTGCAGATACTCTTTGATTTTATCAAATGCCCCTTGGCAATCATCATCCCATGCAATTGACGGATCCTTTCTTAGCAACTTAAAAATAGGTTTGCAGGTAGCAGTGAGATGTGAAATAAATCTGACAATGTAGTTTAATATTCCCAGGAAGCCACGAACCTCTTTCACTGTCCTAGGTGCAGGCATATTTTGAATTGCCCTTACCTTATCAGGGTCCACTTCGATCCCTTTCTGACTTACGATGAAGCCCAACAATTTTCCAGATCGTACCCCAAATGTGAACTTGTTGGGGTTGAGTCTCAGTCTAAACTTCCTCAATCGAACAAACAGCTTTTGCAGATTGATCAAATGCTCTTCTTCGGTTTGAGACTTGGCAATCATATCATCAACGTACACTTCAATCTCTTTATGGATCATGTCATGAAAAAGCATTACCATTGCACGTTGATACGTTGCCCCAGCATTCTTAAGTCCGAATGGCATCACCTTATAGCAGAAGGTGCCCCATGGTGTGATAAATGTGGTCTTCTCCATATCCTCTAGATCCATCTTAATTTGATTATATCCAGAAAATTCGTCCATAAAAGAGAATACGGAGAATTGAGTTGTGTTTTCAACCAATACATCGATGTGAGGTAATGGGAAGTCTTCCTTAGGACTAGCTCTGTTCAAATTTCTGTAATCCACACACATGCGAACCTTTCCATCTTTTTTAGGTACCGACACAATGTTGGCAACCCATTGTGGGTACTTTGCTACTGCCAAGAATCCAGCGTCAAACTGCTTTCGAACTTCTTCACGAATTTTGAGAGCCATATCCAGATGGGTCCTTCTTAACTTCTGCTTGACAGCATGGCATTCCTCCTTGAGTGGTAACTTGTGTACAACCCAGGCATGTCTTGATAAGACCAGGCGAATACATCAGCGTACTCACGGAGGAGCACTATCAACTTGGTCTTGACTTCAATTTGAAGAGATGCACCTATCTTTACCTCTCTTCTGTCTTCCTCGGTACCCAGGTTGATAACTTCAATGTCTTCTTGGTGCGGCAGGATGACTTTCTCTTCTTGCTTAAGCAGCCTTGCCAACTCGTCGGGGAGTTCACAATCTTTCACGCCTTCCTCTTTAGCCTGGTAGATTGGGCAATCAAAGTCATATAGGCCCGTAGCAGCGTCTATGTCAAGGACCTCGGTGGTGTTTCTGCATGTTTATGATTTATGCAATTTATTTAGGAAAGTGTGTGCATGAAAATATTGCCATTTATTGCAAAGTAAAAAAAATGAAAGAAAGTGAGCGAAAATTGAATGCAAACTAAAATTTATTAATGATAATCAATGTTTGAAAACATCAGGTGGCCCATACAATGCTCCACTACGCCTTGGGCAGAGCGTAGGGTTTTTGATAAACAGTAAAATTACGTTTGGTGTGTGTAGAACTGAGGGACTTCAATGGTCTTCCAATTCTGGAGCTCTTCACCAGGCTTTGCTTGTCGGATCCAGCTTGCAGAGGCTTTCTCATCTCCATCATGGTCTTCAATGATCATTGCTACTGGAGAACCAAAGATATGCCCAGCACTTGTAAAAATCTTCTCAACAGGAAGGGTCTGATTTCTGTTGTATGGAACAAATGCTGAATTGCGGGATGGCCGATAACCTAGCCCAAACTTATCAAGCTTTTCAGTGACCTCAACCACCTTGCCCCAGCCTTGGGCATTTCCTTCTTCGACCACAGCTTTAACTTCCTCGTATGAGGTCATTGATGATCTTAACTCTTGGAGCTCTGGTACTCGTTGCACAGCCAGTGTACTCACCACCTCAAAGGACTGAAAAGGTGTCTCAACCATTTCACCTTTAACATCAATGTAGCGGAAAGATGTCAGATGACTTATGTAACACCCCCAATCTATACCCCCAAATAGATAAAGCGAAAAAAAATCATCAGAGTATAATTAAACATTCATGGCATAGACTGAGGCGTCACATCAATTGAGACAAAACACAATAAACCTGCTCATAAAGATATGCAACAATCAGGTAGCAATTAACAGAGGAACTTAGTTCCTACTACCCACTAATCAGATACAGAATAAAAGCGGAAAATCTGCAACAGAATCTCATATATATATATCACATAAAAAGTTTGTCTGTCATACACAGATTCATACATGTACAATCCAAAAGATATATATACATATACACATAAATCACAACGATCTCCCCGACTACTCGGTGCTACATATCAGAGCCGACCGACAAAAGAATGAAGACCTAAGCTTCACAAAAAGACCTCCAGCATCTAATCTGCAATGCCTCATAGAGCATTTAAAACGGCAGAAGGGTGAGAAACACAATCATAATATAATTGCATACAGTTATATAATAACACCAAAAATACACATGTAAAATATTCTCACCACAACTTACATCAGAATTCAAATACAAAGCAACACACTGCATATCTCATATATCCATCACAAATGCATATCAATCATGCACAATACATTTATCAACAACATATATATATATATATATATATATATATATATATATATATATATATATCTCAACTCATCAATTCCATTCATAATTCCACACAAAATCAATCCATTCATGATTTATGCAAATGCAAAGAGACCGACACAACGACTCTATGCAAATGCGGTACCATCCATCCGTCAATCTCATCACTAGTTCACTCAGGAACTATTGGAATCATCGCTTGTTACTTAGTGTAACTCCCCGTCGGGTAAATGATGTTCCCCGTCGCTTTCGGTCCTCTTGGTATAAGGCTCACGACGTTTATGGATCGCTTTCAGTCCTCTTTGTATAAGACTCACGATTCGATCGCTTTCGGTCCTCTTTGTATAAGGCTCACGATCGTCTATAATCATCACTTTAGGTCCTCTTTGTATAAGGCACACGATGTTATAGCGGACTCCCTCTGGAATCAATTCTTCGCTCATACCCCACAAGGGCACACGACATCACAAGAATGCATATCATGATGCTTGGCATACAATGACTCATGACATTCAAATGCACACATATACACATCCATAATCATGCATATATCATCAAATACAACACATTGCATTTTCTTGCCCTTAGGCCACAAACCATCATCACAACATTTTATCACATGCATTTTCATCACACACAGCACACAAGTCATATGATATCCATATCCACAGCACATTGTATGATACACATCAATTACATACAATTACAACGGTAAAAGTCGACAAAACCACACTATTTCAAATTCCCGACATAATTAAATCGGCCAACAATCTCAAAACTATTATAATAAGAAAGTACAGCTTAATAGCTTTCCAACAATACTAAGAATGTTCAAAACGGATAATCGGAACACAAGTTATGGACGTACAAAGAAAAGGAATCGCGAAAACACAACATTCTGCACCCCTGCTGGCCATACGCGTATTGCCCTGAGCCATACGCGTATTGCCCAAACTCATACGCGTACCATTATGCGTTTCAGCAGATGGCCGAGAAAAATGGTTTTCATTACGCGTATTGCCTCACTTTGCACCTCCCATACGCGTATTGCCCAAGCCAATACACGTATGGACATGCCTGATACGCGTAACGGCAGAGGAAACCCATAATTTTTCTGCAGAATTTTTTCTGCGAAATTCACCCAAAAACCACTCCAAGTTTCACCTAAACACCAGAAAATTGCCAATAGATTGCACAACAACATATATCTAACATGTATCAACAATAAGGAACCTGAAAACATGATTTCCGACACAATTTAATCGAATTCTAACAATTTCAACATATTATGGTTTTTGTTCTACAACCAATTTCAACTCAACAACAAAAAATACAAACATACATAATCATACACAAGTATAGAATAATCGAGATTCGCACCCTTACCCGATTTAATCGTGTTTGAAAAGTTGGTTGATTGATTTTCTTAAATCCCAAGTTTTCTCTCTTTTTCTTCTCTTCTTTTCCTTCTTTATCTTTTTCTTCTTCTCTTTTTCTTTCTCTCTAATTTTCTCTCTTTCTATTTTCTATTTTTACTAACTTAAGAAAATTAAAGTGAAATGACCAAAATACCCCTACACTCAAATATCTCTCCAACGCTCTCAAAACGCGATAAAACATAAAAATAATATATTATCAAATAAAAGTAAAAAATAAAATAATATAATAATAGAAATAATTAAATCGACTCGATTAAATAAATCTAACAAAACTGGGGCGTTACAACTTACCAGAATATCCTCTTCACCGCCTATCATAACCATTTTGTCATTGGTAATAAACTTCAGCTTCTGATGAAGAGTGGACGTAACTGCCCCTGCTGAGTGAATCCAGGGCCTTCCTAGCAAGCAACTATAACCAGGATAAATGCCCATTACTTGAAAAGTAATGATAAAGATAGTAGGTCCAAGCTTAATTGGCAAGTCCACCTCACCCATAACCGCGCGCCTAGTGTAACGCCCCAGTTTTTGTTAGATTTATTTAATCGAGTCGATTTAATTATTTTTGTTTTTTTATTATTTTATTTTTTACTTTTATTTGGCAATATATTATTTTTCATCGTGATTATGTTTTATCGCGTTTTGGGAGCGTTTGCGAGATATTTGAGTGTAGGGGTATTTTGGTCATTTTACTTATTTTTCTTAAAATAGAACTTAGAGGTTAGAAAGAGAGAAAATAGAGAGAAAGAAAAACAGAAGTAGGAGAAGAGAAAGAAAAGAAGAAAAGGGGAAAAACTTGGAGAGTAAGGAAACGATCCAACCGACTTTTGAAAACACGATTAATCGGGTAAGGGTGTGAAACTCGATTATCCTATACTTGTGTATGATTATGTATGTATGTATTTGTGTGATATTTGGTTGAAATTGGATATAGAACCAAAACCATTAATATGTTGAGATTGTTAGAATTTGGTTCAAATTGTGTCTGAAATCATGTTTTAATGTTCCTAATTGCTGAGACATGTTAGATAGATGTTGTTGTGCATTCAATTGGTAATTTGCTGGTGTTTAGATGAGATTTAGAGATGATTTTGGTTGATTTTCGTAGCAGAAATTCTGCAGGAAAAATTCTGGGTTTCGCTGCCCATACGCGTATCAGGCTTGGCATTACGCGTATTGGTTTGAGCAATACGCGTACGGCTAGGGGGAAATGGGGCATTATGCGTATGGAAGCTCATTTTTTACGGCCTTCTGCTGATTTGCGTAAGGGTACGCGTAGGTGGCATGGCATTACATGTATCAAGTGAGGCATTACGCGTATGGAAGCTCATTTTTCACGGCCTTCTGTTGATTTGCGTAAGGGTACACGTAAGTGGCATGGCATTACGCGTAACAAGTGAGGCATTACGCGTATGGTGTTTTAGTGGAGTTTTGGGGGAAATTCAGTCTTTGCCCATACGCGTAGCACTTTCGGCATTACGCGTATGGAATGGGCGAGCGAGCTGGGCAGTACGCGTATGGCCTAAGGCAATATGCGTATGACCAGAGAGGGTGTAGAATGGTTCCCGTTTTTGCGTCCGATGCCGTAACTTTTGATCCGTAACTCAGATCGAGGCGTTCTTGGTACCGTTAGAAAGCTATTGAAATGTTCTTTCTTATTAAAATAGTTTTGAGATTGTTGGCCAATTTAATTATGTCGAGAATTTGGAAATGTGTCGTTTTGCCGACTTTTGCCGTCTTAACGGTATGTGATTGTTGTTTTATCATGCAATATGCTTCATATATATATCGTAGGACTTGTGTGATGTTATATGATGTGAATGCATGTGATGAAATGTTGTGATGATGGTTTGTGGCCTAAGGGCAAGAAAATGCATTGTGTTGGGTTTGATTGTATATGCATGATTATGGATGTGTATATGTGTGCATTTGAATGTCATGAGTCATTGTATGCCAAGCATCATGATATGCATTCTTGTGATGTCGTGTGCCCTAGTGGGTGTGAGTGACAAAATGATTCCAGAGGGAATCCGCTATAACATTGTGTGCCTTATACAAAGAGGTGTGAGCGATGATTATAGACGATCGTGTGCCTTATACAAAGAGGTGTGAGCGATTGGGTCGTGTGCCTTATGCAAAGAGGTGTGAGCGATCCATAAACGTCGTGTGCCTTATACAAACAGGTGTGAGCGACGGGGAACATCGTTTGCCCGACGGGGAGTTACACTAAGTAACAAGCGATGATTCCAATAGTTCCTGAGTGAACTAATGATGAGAATGATGGATGGAACGGTACCGCATTGCATTGCATAGATTCGTTGTGTCAGTCTCTGTGCATTTGTATAAATCATGAATGGATTGATTTTGTGTGGAATTGTGAATGAAATTGATGAGTTGAGATATATATATATATATATATATATATATATATATATATATGTTGGTGATAAATGTATTGTGCATGATTGATATGCCTTTGTGATGGATGCATGAGATATGATTTGTGTTGGTTTGCATTCGAATTATGGTGTAAATTGTGGTGAGAATGTTTTATATGTGTATTTTTGTGTTATTATATAATTGTATGCAATTATATTATAATTGTGTTTCTCACCCTTCTGCTGTTTTAAATGCTCTATGAGGCATTGCAGATTAGATGCTGGAGGTCTTTTGTGAAGCTTAGGTCTTCATTCTTTTGTCGGTCGGCTCTGATATGTAGCACCGGGTAGTCGGGGAGATCGTTTGTGATTATGTGTATATGTATGTGTCATTTTTAGGATTGTACATGTATGACTCTGTGTATGGCAGACAAACTTTTATGTTATATATATATATATATATATATATATATGAGATTTCAGTTGCAGATTTTCCGCTTTTATTCTGTATCTAAATTGTGGGTGTTAGGAACTGAGTTCCTCTGTTATGTGCTACCTAGTTGTTGCATATCTATATGAGCAGGTTGTTGTATTTTGTTTCAATTGATGTGACACCTCCGTCTATGCCATGAATGTTTTAATTATACTCTGATTATTTGTTATCGCTTTATTTGCTCGGGGGATAGATTGGGGGTGTTACAGCTAGACCCATCAAACGCCTTCACTATGAGAGTACTTGGCTTCATACTTACTCCACTTATAGGCATTTTTTCTAGAGTAGTCTTCGGGAGCACATTCAAAGAGGATCCAGTATCCACCAAGACCCTGGACAATAAAGTATCTTCGCATCTAATGGAAATGTGAAGAGCCCTGTTATGGTTCTTCTTTTCAGTAGTCAGATCATTATCATTAAACCCAAGAAAATTGCCAGTAGTGACGCTGGCTATCACATCATCAAATTGAGCTACAGTGATATCTCTAGTAATATGTGTGGCACTCAATACTTTCAAGAGAAAAGATCAATGCACCTCAGAACTGAGCAGTAATGAGAGCATAGATATCTTGGCGGGGGTTTGATTCAACTGATCGACTACCTTGTAGTCGCTTTTCTTTATAATCTTCAAAAACTCTTCAGCCTCTTTCTGTGTGAATGCTCCTGTTGGAGATGGCAACCCTTCTTGTAATTTAGCACTCGGAGTTTTAGCTGGTATAGCAATCGCCTTACCTTTATCATTGTTTGGCATATCTACTTGCTTTGTTGCAAAGATTCGACCGCTACGAGTCATTCCGCTTGGTCCTACCACAGCGTCACACTTGGCACCGCCATATTCAACGACTACCTTTTCTGGACCTTGTTTAGAAACCTCAGGCTCAGGAACACTAACAGAATACTCAACAATTATCGGATCAGGGCGCACTTGCCTTAGTTTACTAACATCCGCCTCATCAAACTGAATAACCACGGGTGCAGGACGAACTGGTCTTTGTTAGAAAACATTAGCTCCATCATATTTAATGATTACCGGAGCAGGACGAACTGGTCTTTGTTGACGACCTTCAGGTGCTTCATACTGAATGTTAATAGCAGCCACACTTTGTTCCCTTCTATTACGGTGCTTTACTTGAATTACACCCTGATCTAAGAACTTCTGCAAATGTTTCTTAACCACCTCATCAGTCAAATTCTCAATCTCATCTTGAGGGATCATCCCACATTTCTTCAATTTTTCTCCTATAACTACCATAGGAGTACGAATATCTTCAACCCTTGTAATCAATCTCTGTCCGTTGCTTTCTTCCACAGCATTAACAGACGGTCCTCCATGCGGGGGCATGGGATTGTTTTTAACATTAGCGCCTCGCTGAGTGAAAGTAAGATCTTTGGACTCAACCAAATCTTGAACTCTGTTCTGAAATGCATAACAGTTTTCTATGGTATGCCCGGGAGCACCCTTGTGAAACTCACAATGGGCGTTGGCATCGTATCCGGGAGGATATGGGAAGACTGTTGGCCTCAAATATCTGAGTTTCAAATGCCCACTCTGATACAGTTGAGAGAAAATCTGGCTATACGGCATTGGCACAGGATCGAAATACCTTCTTGGTCTTGGTTACCTCTGTGGTGGGGCATTTTGATATTGCGGCGGAGGAACATTCTGATAATTCGGCTTCTGAGCAGGTTGTTGAAGTGGGGCTTGTGCAACTGCAGCCACTTACTGATACGGTATATTCACTGGGGCTCTACCCCCTCGTCCTCTCATGACAGCATTGGTCTCTTCATCCTTTCTCTTTACAAATGGCCTCTATCCTCCACTTGTAGTAGCAACGGCAACTTTGTTCTTCTTTAGCCGACTCTCAATCCTTTCTCCTACAGACACAATCTCAGCAAAGTTAGGGAAGCTTGATCTCAGCATACGGTCCAAATATTGAGGCTGTAAAGTTCCCATAAACATATCCATTAACTCTTTGTCCAACAAAGGTGGTTGGACACAAGCACCTAACTCCCGCCAACGTTGAGCATATTCTTTAAATGACTCATTGTTGCGCTGAGCCATGTCTTGCAGTTGAGCGCAGTTTGGTGCCAGATCAGTGTTGTACTGATAATGTTTAAGGAACGCCTCAGAAAGATCTCTCCAAGTACTGATCTGCCCCTTCTCCAGCTGCATGTACCATTCCAACGATGCCCCACTGAGGCTATCTTGGAAATAGTGAATCAGGAGTAGGTCATTTCTAATATGAGCAGCCATCTTGCGATAGTACGCTCGCAGGTGAGTTTTGGGACATCCGATTCCCTTGTACTTGTCAAAATCTGGCACTTTAAACTTTTTGGGGATCACAAGTCCAGGAACCAAGCACATATCCACAGCATCCAAGCCGGGAGTAGTCTGAACCTCCAAGGCCTTGAATTTTTCTTCCATTGTGCGCAATCTGTCAGCAGATGGATTAGGTCCAACATGTTGAGGAGGTGGAGGTGGTATGTAGAAGGTATCAAACTGCTCATCCGCATCACTCACAGATCCATGATGAGCCGAGTGTTCTGGAAAATCTATGTGAACGGGAGGAGGGATTCCCCTAGTTACTCCAGAAGTTCCTATCTTTTCAGCGAGCTTTTTGGTATCAGCCACAGTTTCAGCATTGCTCTCTTTCTGAGCTAGTACCATCATGGTCTCCAGAAGTTGATCCATTTTGGCCTTCAGCGAGTCAATGTCATTCCTCATCGTGTTCTGATTCTCTTCAATTTGCTCCAGTGCCATCTTGAAGCTACAGCGGGTCTCGTACCGGTGTCGAGTAGTCAGCTTTTCTGTTGGAGAAGTGGTAAAGTGTATGAGTTTATGGTGTTCAAACATGGGATGTGAATGCAAAATGCTTTTATGCTTATGTTTTATGTTTTTATGTTTTATTTTTAGGGAATCATTCGTAAAGTTGTTGTTAACAAGCATTCAAAATAACATGAAGACAAGAACATAGAAGAAAGCTAAATTCTCATTCATCCATTAAGTCATTACATAATTCCGAGGTACCAAAGTTTCAACTAATACAAGCCAAATACAAATAACAAGAAAATAAGATAATGTTCTTCAAGCTGCAGGCCTTTGTGCCTCACGCTCCTCAAGTTCTTCCTTAAACCTCTTCAGTATTGTCTTACAAAGGAAACAAACTCAACAATGGCCTGAGGGGTAGAGTCTTCTAGTGCTTCGTACGCATCTCTGTGTTTCCAAATCAGATCCATAGCTAGCCAGTTACAAAACTCAATCAAACCGTTGAGTTTGTTGCGGTACATGTCTCGGCTATCTCTCAGGATAATCATAGATCACTCATGACTATCATAATCATGGAACACTTTTTCTCTTTCTACCGACCATATGGCTTTGTCTTCGAGAATGGCCCTCATCTGATTTTGCTGATTTTCAACGATCCTTTTGACACCATCCAACTCCCTTCATAACTTATCCCAATCAGCAGGTCTGACCCAGGCCGTCCTCATAGAGTCTTCCTTAAGCTGACGCTCTCTTGCTTCAGAAGCTCTTGACAAGCGTAGGTCGGTACTTAGTTGTCGGATTCTCACTCCCAGTTCTTCTCTGAGTTCTTTGTTCTTCCTAGTGGCAAAGAGCCAAGCATTTTCATTTTCCGCACTTTTCAGGTAAGCTTTATCCAAGTCCTCTTTAAGCCTACCTATCCGGCTGTCAGCTTGGTTAAGACACACCTTAACCCTTTTTTTCTGGTGCTCTTCTTCATTGGCTTTCTTTCCCACTTCCCCAAGCTGATTCTTTTTCTGCTCTAGCTCATACCTCAGGTCATTTTTCTCATTTGTCACTGTTTACAGCTTCGATTGCAACTCTTCGTTCTCTTTCCCAAGAGATGGGCACAGGCTGTGGGCTAGCGGGCCTAGGAGGAGCTTCAATAGAGAAAGGAAGTTTGACCATCTTAATCCTCTCCAGAACCCATGGCTGATACGGCACCCAAGGTGTTCCATCCCTTTTCCTCAACTCGGACCCCTTAGTATGAATCTTCTGCCAGGAGTGTACAATCTTACAAAGGAGTGAAGGATCTTTAGTACCCCTGTCATGAAGAATCATTTCTTCCAACTCTTTGTCTTCAGGCTTTCTCAACATAGAGTATTCAAACTGTCGTATAGCCAGTATGGGATTGTAGCTTATACAACCTTTTGACCCAATCAGCGGCACATTGCCAAAGCTCCCACAACTCATAATGGTCTCATCGACATCCAGCTTGTGGGATACCATGTGATATTCATTTCAGAGAGGGACACTAGTAACTGAGCCCATTCCCTACTATCCAAATCAGGGACGATGGTATGGCGCTTGAACACGTGTGAAGTGAGCCATTTATATAGGAGAGGAATACAGAATGTTAGCACTGAACCCTTCCTTTCATGGCGGAGATGTAGGTTATAGAAGATGTCAGCTAAGAGTGGATGAACCGGGCTTTGTCATTTCTTTTAGACAGCCCAAAACACGCTGATGGCAGCAGAGTCAATGAATTCTTCAAAAGTGGGGAAGAGTATAAGCCCATATATGAGGAGAGCCAATACGTTCACCAGAGCATCCCATTTCTTATTCTTCAAAAACTTTATTGCTTCTTTTTCCAGAAAAGTGCTTCGGATACCAAAGAAATCTTCTTTCTTTTTCCAACTAATCTTGACCGTTGAAATAGGAGTTTGGAGGGCCTCAGCTAATTCTTCTTTCTCAGGTGTCTGACCAATCATAGTGTAGGGTGCCCTCCCCTTCATGGAAAAACCCAAAAATCCTTCAAACTCTTCAATGGCAGAAGTCAAGTAGAAGTCTCGGAACAGAAAGCTTCTCATCGGCGAGTCATAAAACTGTGCTAGAGCCGTAATGGCAGGAACTTGCACATTGACAGTAAGGAGATCAAGAACCTGGCCAAATCTTCCTACTAGAGTTTTCTTGAAGAGAGGAGGCATTTCTTTCAAACAGTTCATCACAACGGTAGTATCTGGCATGGTAGCTTTCAGCTACAGAGTTTTCCTTTTTCCTGAATCCATGGTTACTTTGAATGCAAGATAAACAGTAGATACAAATGATTCCCTGAAAATAAAAAGTTTTCTTTTGTAAGTCATGATGTATATGTGAATGATTATGAATGCGTGATGTTAGATCCAGGTTATCACAAGTAGCTTCCCAACCTCCCTAACAGGTAGGTTTTATAAGGATAGTTCTAGATTCTTTACCCATAAAGCCACTCACAGGATAGCTCCTACGTTGATGGATAAGGTTCCCAGGATCATGGACACTAATCGCATCAACATCACGCAACAGGCTAGCTGCATTGTGGCGGGGATACGAAAAGGTCTATCCTGAGTGTAGTCTTCATGCTAGGCCCACGAGAAGCGAGTCCTCGGAGACTAACACTAACGACCACAAAGATGGAAACTGGTGCTAAGAGTGGTTCCCAGAGTCACGGACACTTCATGAATCAAGTCGTGCGACAAGCTAGCTGTATTACAACAAGATCTACGAAAAGGTCTACTATAGGGGAAGCTTTCATGCTAGGCACACAAGGAGCGAGTCCTTGGGGACTAACACTAATTACTTCCAGAATCTAAACTATGTGTTCTCTCTTCTTTTTCCAAGACTCGGGTATAGAGCCTTACTTGTGATATCATCCCAAGATCCAACAAACAAGTATGATAAACAGCATATAATAATAAGAGAGAAAGAAATAAAAGCAAATAAATAAGCAATAGGAGAAAACAAACAAGAAGAAAACAACCAAGCAAGGCTAACACTCTCGAATCGAGTCAAGTTAGGCTTGACTCTCTCTAGCATAGGGCAATGTTATTCCCCAGCAGATTCGCCATCTGTCGTACCTCGAAAAATACAATCCTCGCGATGGACGCGGAAAAAACGTTCGAACAGAGTCGCCACTGAACTTTATTCATTTCAAGGAAGGAATAGGAAAATATCGATAAAACCTTTAAGGAATAAAAAAATGGTCATCGCAACCAAATTCTAGGTTCGGGAGTCGATTACGCAAGAGGGAAGGTATTATCACCCTCTACGTCCGTTGTACTCAACGGGAACCTCTTGATTCGCTTTGAGAGAAAATGTTAGCTAGGTTTGTTTGTTTTCTTCTAAGGTAGTATGATTTGTTTTCTAAGGGGAAAATTGATGGTTTTTTATTAGGGTGCTCGCCAAGGATTGGGGTCCTTGTGCCTACGTATTCCCTCGTGCAATGGGAAACTCAGAGCATTCGTAGTTCGTGGGACTACGGTTGGTTGGTGCTTTTTAAACGAACGAGTGTTTAATTCTCATTCTAACTGCTAAACACTGGCTTGTCTGCTCGCTATGGGAGGCTGAAGCACGAGTTTATATGCGCGGAAGAATGGACTAAACAATGTTCTTTATCAAAAGTTGTTTGAATAAGGATTAAGTGTGTTAAAGATTTGTTTGAGAAAAAGAGTTTTATTTATGTAGGTCTTAGGGTTTCGGTTGCGTAGGAAGCGTTTAGTTTGTTAAGTATTTTAGAGGAAGAATGACGATTATTCGATAAATGAGACGTCGGCCTCGCAACCAATTAATCGGGGCATTATTGAGATGCTAGATCTCAACGACACCTTTTTCATTCTATTAATTGTGAAATCGTGTTTGTTGTACAATGGCCTTTTTATCCATATAATTACGACAGGTGTTTTAGGGACGAATGATCGGAACGAACACAACCCAAAGCGTGCGCCTCAAGAGCGTTCGTTCAAGGGCCCGAGAAGTGCTAGACCTTAAGAGTCCACTACTTTCGTAGTTTGATTAAGAAAAAGATTTGAATTTTATTATAGTATCCTAATTAGGCGTGTTAATCGGATTGGGGTTTGATCAAGTTAAGAGTTTTAAGGAGGATTAAGTGTTTTAATAGGATTGAGATTTAAGTGTTTTTAGAAATGAAAGACGGAACGAACACAACCCAAGGTGTGCGCCTCAAGAGCGTTTGTTCAAGGACCCAAGGAGTGCTAGACTCCAAAAGCCCACTACTTCCATAATTTAATTAAGAAAAGAATTTGTGTTCTAACCTAAGTAAAATATGATTTTTAGTTTAATTTGATTTAAGAAAAATATTTTGAGGATTAAACAAAGGATTAGGACCTTAATTAGTTTTAAGAAAATTGTTTTTTTTAAGAATTAAGAACTTAATTAGATTAAGCATTATAATTTGAGAAATATTGTATTTTAAGGGTTAAGTGTTTTGATTAAAATTGGAAGTTTTTAAGTATTTTAGAAATGGAAGATTGAAACTAACACAACCCAAGGCGTGCGCCCCAAGAGCGGTCGTTCAAGGACCCAAGGAGTGCTGGACTCCAAAAGCCCACTACTTCCATAATTAATTAAGAAAATAGTTTTATAAATATTAACCTAAATGTTTTATGATTTTAGTTTAGTTAGGAAAATAATTTGGATTATATTAAATTGACTATAATCAAATGAACATTATTAGTTGTTAATATTAGGATTAATAAACATCATTTTAATTAAGTTCACTAAGGAATTAAACTCCATTAGAATTTAATAAACAATAACTAACCCACTAAGCCTAAGGGGTGTACTAATAGGATGTGGGTTTACTAAGAGAATTCCCCCAATTAGGCCCTAAAACGGCCCAACTCTTATGCTGATCTATCTATGTCATAACACTCTATGTCATAACTAGAAAGTGGAAAGCCAAAGATATATATGGTGCACATGCGGCTACCCCTTCATCATGCTGGACCCTTCATAAATGACATGCATGCCGACTAATTTATTAGCATTATTGCCTATACTGTCCCCTCATGTGCTTTACCAAAGGGAAATGGAAAGGTACCAAGAAATGAATATAGGCGGCATTTTATAAGGTTTACTGGATAATCATTAATTAATGAATATAACTCTCATTCAACCTTGCTAAAACCAATAAAATATATTATAGGAAACAGATAAAAAAAATCAAGGACGAATTAAATGTCCTCACACACGTACACTTATATTTTTGCCCCTTCTGATTCTCTATTATTACTACATTTATTATTATATATTTTTTAAGAAAAAAATAAAGGCTTTTTAATTGAAATAACAAGACTCCAACTACCCACACGTTTATTTCTCCTCTCTCTGTTAACATTCAACCGAGTCCTTCTACTCTACTTGCTCTCTCTCTTTAATTCACGCAGAGAAAAACAAACATAACCCCACCTTCTCAGTTTCCATGGATTTCAGACGAAACCTAAACCACATTTTATCGCCTGATTGATACCCAAAATCAAACCGCGGATAATATATCGCGTTCAATAAAAGAGATCAACAAAAGGTCAAGTTTCTACAAATATTACAACAACAACAGATCTAATAGTCTACATCGCGTTCAAACTCAAAGATTAATAACAAAAAAAACAACAACAATGCTATGATGCTATGAGGAAAGGAGAAAGGGAATAATACCAATCCGAATGTTATCGGAGTGAAGATCCACGGGGTAAGATTTTAGCACTTGTTCTCTTCTACTTCAACCTTTCACCATCTCTTCTATGTATGCGCCTTCCGTTGCTTTTTCTTGTGATTGTGTCGTTGTGTTGTGTGGTTAAGCTCAAAGCTTACTCAGATTATGATGATGAATCTGAGAGCCTTTGTTGGCTAGAGCTCTGGAGTGAGGGTTTAGGGTATAAAATTAGCAGAGCTTCGCTGAGGTTTTTCTTCTGACCGTTTTCTTCCCCTCGTTGTTCTCTTGTGGCTGTTTATATATTGCAGAAATTAGGGTTTGATTTTCTTGAAAGATGTTGTTGAATCCTTGTTATAGTATTGCTTGCAATGCTTTCTTGACGTTCAAAAGGAATTCCAATTTGGTGAAACTTTGGTCTCTGTTACCTCTGCTATGCTCTGCATCCTTTGTCTGCTTGTTCAGACTGTATCCCCTCTTGTCCTTTTCTCACTGCTGCAGACTTTGACTTGGTTTGCCCTTTTTTTTTAAATGGATTAGAATGACAAACTGAATCTTAGAACTGGTTAGGAATGAACTGAATTTTGAATGCTGGAAATTGGTTTGGTTTTGTTGTTGATACTCTTGTTATTGCATCCTTACTAACTTTCATTTCCTTATTTTCTTGCCATGTACATATTGCACTTGTTATGAGGGTGATCTTAATTTGAAGAATTGATGAAGATAATTGGCCTTGGCATGGAGTGGAATTAAAGGTGACGGCAGCTTGCAAGTGAAGTTCTTTTTGACGAATGGCAGTGACATCAACTACGGCCGTCGGAACCTCATACGAAGCACAAAGTTGATCTCTTAAGCAAAAAAGCTTGTAATTTTTGAATCAATTAATCTTGTAATTTCTTTGTAACCATTACCTATAGATGCGTATATCTTCCACGTAAATGGCTGTGATTTGTATAAGCACTACTGCTTGAACTAACACATAGAAATCTTAGAATGATACTGCTACAAATTGTATGTGAACATTATTTTAATTCTATTGTTGTAGTTTGTATAGTGAACTTCATCTTGATAGCCTCCATGGCTTATTATATTTTAATATGCTTGACTCCAAAAGGCAATAGCATTGTCCAGGCCTAGTATACTAACTTACAGATGGTCCATGATGGCAAAACAAATCCATAGCACCACGTGACCAGAAGGAATAATGCACACCCTTGACCTGAAAAATAATCTCCCCATGACTTGCATAAATCCAAATGAAATTGCGAACTTCCAATTACACATAATAAGCTTCTCTCATGATTTTGCATTCAAAGTAGCCTTGCCTTTTCGAAGAAAGTGTGAAAGTTCATTGAATTGTCTTAAAAATAATGGGTTTGAAACAAATTAGAAGCAGATCTAGCCGAGGTTTAATGACATGTTTTTCTCACAGCCCAGGTCTTGAGGTAGGTTGTATCTAGCTTGCAAATTTTTGATATGGCTCAAATTGAACATAGCATGGGATTTGAGCCAAAATTTCCTTGTTTAATAAGTCTTGAATAACTTGCAACAAATTAAGTCCAAACTTGACACAAATTGATATTGAAACTTAAAACACCCTTAAGCATGGATTAAGAAAATAACTTCTAATTGTGGCACCAAATAAACTTGAAATAGATTAATCACGTCTTGACTAACTAGCCATAATAACGAGGACCAATCTCTCCTTGTTTCCACTTGAATCCAACACACTTGTAAAACCCTGTTATTACAATGAGCACAAACTAGACCTCCATAACCTAAATTTTAGAGAATCATGGCCAAAGGCCAAATGATTACTTTGAGAAAGGTCGTGAAGCAACACAAATGCTTGGTATAAGAAAAATGAGAGGGTAGGACAAATTTGGGGTATGACAATGATGTCGAACAAGATGTTTAAGATGTCACGCCTTCTGCTAAGAAAAAAGGTGTTGATGTGGATCAAAATTTATACGGGAGTATGATTGGCAGTCTACTGTATCTTACAACTAGCAGATCAGATATCACTTGTGCTGTAGGAGTTTGTGCTAGACATCAGGCTGACCCTAAAATGACCCATATTACTCAAGTGAAGAGGATCTTGAAATACATCAATGGTACTAGTGATTATGCAATGTTGTATTCTCATAGTCCAAATTCCATGCTTGTAGGGTACTATGATGCAGACTAGGGAGGTAGTGTTGGTGATAGAAAAGTACTTCTTGAGGATGTTTCTTCTTGGGAAACAATCTTATTTCTTTGTTCAGTAAGAAGCAAAATTGTGTGTCTTTGTCTGAATATATTGCTGCAGGAAGAAATTGCTCTCAGTTAATTTGGATGAAACAAAATCTAAAGGAATATAATGTCGAACATGATGTCATGACATTATATTATAACAGTCTGAGTGCAATCAATATATCCAAGAATCCCATCCAACATAGTAGGACAAAGTATATTGACATTCATCATCATTTTATTAGGGATCTTGTTGAGGAAAAAATTTTGACTCTTGAGCACATGGCCATTGAGAAGCAACTGATAGATATATTTACTAAGGCTTTGGATGCAAATCAGTTTGAGAAGTTAAGAGGCGAATTGGGAATTTGCATGTTTGAGGAGTTATAGCAATTATATGTGTGGAGGAGTGAAAATAATAATTTCTCTTCCCTTAATTCGGTGGTGAATCTTTGGTGAAGAGTTTTTCTGGTGTTGGTGAGTGTTATGGGATGCTGGTGAAGAAATTCATTGTACAGATTTCTAAGGACTGTTACAGTAAGATGAGCAAGGCGTATAGGAAGGTTTATGACAGAGGTAAATGTGTGGAGTTTTCTCCTGAAATTATCAACAGGTTTATGGGTAGAGAGAGGAGGAGCAAGTTGAGGTGGAAGTGACTGATAATGGTGTTATTCTCAGTCAGCACCCTAGTATTTTGGCCAGCTATGATGTTTCATGTAAAAGGAAATCTTCGCTTTCTTTGAACTATATGTTATTTTCAGGGACAAATGTCTCAGACAATGTTGTGGCTTCTGGTGAGGTGGTGATATAGACGAGGAAGCAGATAGCAGTGCTAACATCTGTTGTGCCCTGTTTTTTTGTGTCTGTATCTGCTACAAAGGTTGTTTTTTTCTCCTGGTGAATGTATGGTTGTTTTGACTAATTTATGGATAAAAAGAGGGAGTAATTAGTAGTTTTAGTATGTTTGTTTGGTAGATATTTGTTGCCCTGAGTACTACTCGAGGGGGAGTAGTAGTTACTTTGGGCTCCTGATTTGGTGTTTAGGGGGAACATGATGTTTTTAATGCTGACATGACTAGAGATGATTATGTGCTTGATGTTATTCCTGGTGTCTTGACATCTTGTCTTGGAGAATTTATTTTTCTCTGCAGATTTTTTTTGTGTAGCACCTGTGTGTGTATGCCTGTTCTTTTTATTTAAGTGGGAAATGTGTTGGTTGCTCTTTTGAAGGGGAGTAGATGTGGTTTTATGTGATAGGGGGAATGTTTCCTGTGTCTAAATTATTGATCATGCAATTCAGAGGGAGTTTGGTAGTGTGGTATTTTGTGTGCATAGGTTTGTTGTTGTTATGTCATACAGGATGCCTTAACATGTGCATAGATTTGCTGGTTTGTTGATGTGATGTCAGACAGGATGTCTTGACATGTGCATAAGTTTGGAGGTTCTTGGTGTGTGAGAGTTTATTTCTCTCTGGGTGTTGTTTTCTGTGAGGTTGGGGTTCTACCTTATTTCTGATGCGTGTGCCTCTATTTTTTTGTTGTTCTGGTGTTTCTGTTTACGTGTGGTTCTTGGTTCTTTTGGGTTGTTGTTGTGTTTGTTTCTGTTTCTCCAGTATTTCATGCAAAGGTTGTTTTAGCCAAAATTTGCCAAAGGGGGAGATTGTAAGTTCTGTGATTTTAGGATTGGAAGAAATTTTGATAAACCAAGTATCACAGAAGGATGTTGAGCAAGATGTTGAGACAGATGTCTTGACATGTTGGTCAAACATCACTGTTGGTCAACACGATGTCGTGACATGTTATACCAGAAGTTTAGGGTTTTGCGTTTTGGAAGATTTGGTTTTATTTGTGAAGATTCTTTGAATACTTGATTCTAATATATTACAGTCCAATAAGGGTATTTTAGGATCTACTGTTATGCTCCAGATGTCCATTTGTTTCATAAAAATGGACTTTGAGACATTTAAGGAAACATGAGATTTGATTTGATTTGTTCATGCAGAAGATTTGATATGGACCTGATCTTTAGGAAATAATATATTATGGATCTGTATTTAATAATATATTATTTTCAAAATATTATGGAATTTAATAATATATTATTTTCCAAAATATTATGCATGTGCTATTTATTTTAGCTTGATTTGCTCATCAAGTCCAAATTTTTAAAAGGCTATTTAAGCGCGTTTCTAAACCTAAAATAAGCAACAAAGTCATGTGAGTGCAAGGATATTTTAGGGTTTAGTGTGTTCTTTGTTATTTGTGATCCACTCTTATGTCACGTTGATATTAGAGTTGGATTGTGTTATTTGTGAGCCATTCATGTATCTCTTAGATGCTTGAATTGGGCTGTGTTTGAGTTGTAATTGTAAATCACTCATAAGCTTTTAAGCAAGAGTGGATTTTGTGTCATTGGAAGTGTGTCTTCTATTGTTCATTGTTCTTGGCCTTTATCACTGTTGTGTGATTTAGGGAAGTGAGAGGGGTCTCATATCTAGGAGTTCCTAGGTAGAAATAGCACGGGTAGTGATTAGGTGAGAAGTTGCAAACCAGAGGTTGTTTGCTGAGGCTTCAAACTAATACTATTATAGTGGATTTCCTTCCTGGCTTGGATGCCTCCATATGTAGGTGAGGTAGCATTGAACAGGGTTAACAACTTCCTTGTGTTATTTATTTCCTGCAATTTTGTTTAAATTAATCATTGTTAATTCTGCTATTATGATGTCTTGGCATTGCATTCGACATCCTGATTTCTTGACATTGTATACGACATCTGTCCACTGAGTGCTAGAATTTCAAATACATTTTGATGTTTGGAAAAAAATTTGTTCATTTGCCCAAAAAACACACAGGTTATGTTTTCAGTCTGGTTCAGAAGAGATTTCTGAGATGCATCTCCGAAATAAGACAATAGGATGGTACCAGAAATGTATCTCCAAAGCCACCACTGATACATGATAGAATTTTTTAGGTCCATATTTTTCTATAACTTCTATAAATTTAGGCTCTTGTTTTTTATTTCATACAAACAGAAAAAGTCGCGAATGTCACAAATAAACATCATCTGGTATGTGGTAAATTTCTCATTTTCTAGCACGACACCCGGACGAAAGTTTAAGAACAAGGAGTACACCGCTTTTACAGATCTACAATACGAAGTGCAGAACCTACTACCTTTTGGAGATAATTGAAAAATAATGAAGGTTGAGTAACGTTCACCATCAATTAACAACGAAGACAAGATTGAGTTCAGCAACAATGAGCTTAAGACACATGCAGATGTAAGAGCTATGTGGAATACATTTTTCCGTTTCGAAACAAAAGTTTTGATCGAGGTGGAAGCGACGATTTCATGATCGGTCGAAGATATTGTGAAGATGTTGAAGCTTCCACATGGATATTGAAATGTAATATTTGATTTTATGTTAACATCACCTATGGGATGTTGATTTATGTTATGAATGGTAATTTTATTTTGGCAAAATATAACTTTCTGATTTCTTGCTTATGTTTCCGTTTCAGTATGCTATGGAAATGCATCTATGGATAGATTCCTGAGATGTATCTCTGGATCTTAAAAAGCTACACTCCTAAGGTGTGACTCAAAACTGACTTAGGATGTGTGTTTAGGATGCGTCCAAAAATGCTTCTCTAAAATCTAGAACATTTTAATATTTTTACGTGATGCCATAGTAATATATAGGATGCATTAAAAAAATCCCCTAAATTAGTAGGTGTCAAGACTAAAACCCAAATTAAAAAAAAAAACATCAAAAACACAACAACCCAAAAAAAAACGTATCAAATTGCATAAGCAAGAAAAAAATCAACTCACACCACCACATAATTAATAGTCTAGGGAGACAATTTGATAACCTAACTAAAAAAATCGGAATCCTCCCATTTTCCTTTCATTTCCACATCAAACCAATATATATATATATATCAAATCAAATTGAATTTAATTATCAGATTTTATTTTATTATGTTTGATCCGCAAGGAAAGTTTAGAATCTTTTACCCAAATACTCCACTTTTTCAAAAAAAAATTCTAAAATAACTCACTTTTCAATTTATTTCCTAAAGTACTCTACTTGGGGGAGTCATAGAGTGCTAGCGCCATATGAATTGCAGACTACTTTGTAGGCTAAAGAGGTGTCGGCATTTGGATTGGAGACACTATATGGTGTTGCCAATCCAATTGGCGACAAGATGTTAAAATTTGAATGATGTCGCCAATTCATTTGGAGACAGGGTTCAATGTGTAGTTTTACTATAAATAGAGGTGGTGTGATCAACTATTTTCACATTTATTCTCATATTCTTGTATTAGTGATAACATGTATCATCGCCGCTACAGGAAAGTGATTTATTCGAGAGAGAAGCATCCGATGAAGATGCTCTTCTGGAACATCCAAAGTTTCAAGCAACTACAGAGGGAATTAAATTATTGGTTATACAGAGACATACCTGAAGGGGAAAAATTAGAAGTATTGAGAGGCACGATGCTCTGCGTGGGTGGGTGCGATTTAAGACTGACAAGGATGCGAGAGAAGTGATGTTTGAACCAAATGATATCAGTTTGATTATTGTAATCAATTAGAATTGTTGTGTTTATCTGTTCTGATATCTATTGTATGTGTTGTATGTGTTGTTTATTGTTAACTTTGTTGTAACAAAAATTTATTAATATCTCATAATCTAAGGTTACAACAATTGAAAGGAGAAACTAAATTATGATGCAGAGGTTGCTCCGACATTGGGACAGTTTTTCCGATTGTGTCCGAGCTAATGACGTATACTACATAATCTTATCATTTTATCAGCCGTATCCATTTTTGTTCTTATACACGTGCTGTTTGGGCGACCTTTTTTCTTTCTTAGCACTTCATCGTTGTGCCAAACTATGTCCCATTGGTATAAAGGCCAATATTCCTCCATTGCTAGCACTGTGAAGCCTTCATTGTAGACATTCATAACGTTAATGGCCTTGTAAACATCAGATAGATGGCTGTAAGCGTCCTGACGAGCATGTGCGCATGCCTCAATGACATGGGAGCAAGGTACGAAAGGCCTAGTACTTGCCACAATCACACCAACATCTGTTTAGTTTGACAACATAGGATAAATTTGTCCTCCCTTCATTTTGGTCCATTGTTTCCTGTACACTGAAAGTTTTCCTATGACGGTCAAAGACTGTAACTGCATGTGTGATAGCTTTGATAGTTTCCTCTTTCATCACTTTCATTATGCATTCACTGAATAATTGACCCGACATTAACATTGCACTCCATCTTTCGCCTCTTATTGCGAAAAGTGATGCCAACCTATAATAAGTTGATCTCACCAATGCGGTTATTGGAAGGTTTCTAATTCCTTTGAAGACGCCGTTCATGGATTCCACAAGGTTTGTTGTCATGTGGCCCTAACGACATCCACTGTCAAATTCCCTTTTTCACTTGTCCAATGGAATCCACAAGGTTTTTTTATTTAGATGGTTGGTGTCGTACCTCGAAAAATACGATCCTTGCGATGGACGAGGAAAAAATGTTCGAACAGAGTCGCCACCGAACTTTATTCATTCCAAGGAAGGAATAGGAAAATATCGATAAAACCTCTTAGAGATAAGAAAATGGTCATCGCAACCAAATTCTAGGTTCGGGAGTCGATTACGCAAGAGGGAAGTGAAGGTGTGAGAAAAACACAAGAAAGGGGGGTTTGAATTGGGTTTTCAAAATGAAAGCTTTTTGTGAAACTCAAACAAAGATCACAAATAAACTAGCAATAGTGAAAGACACACGATATATCCTGGTTCACTTGAAAACTATCAAGCTAATCCAGTCCACCCGCCAAGGTGATTTCACCTTATACACAAGGACTTAATCCACTATAATTAAACTGATTACACTGCACTAGCAACTGTTGGTGACTGACATACAAAGACTTACCGTCTCTTCTTAAGGATTCTGACCCAACTGGTCCCATAAGGAATACAAACAACTGTTTGAACAAATTTAATGTTTACAATGAATTTCTTCTACACAAGCTGATATAAACACTATGAATAGCTCAAATAAAATTTATACAGTATGAACAATGTATTTTTCTTTGTATTGTAGTGCTTTACTGTTCACGCATGTGTCTCTCTCGTATGTATCAGTGTCACATATTTCTTCAAGTGACCAAGTCCTTATATAGCCAGAAAAAGATCCATTGGAGGGCAGATTAGGAATATCATTAAGATTGCTGACGACTTGAAATAATGTCGTTATGCAGGGATGAAAATGGTACACAAAAGTTGTCCTTCGTACCACCAAATCAAGGTAGTGGAATGGTAGTGGAAAATAACATGTTTGATATGTACTATGTACTATTTTCCCTCGCAAACATTTCATTTTCTTCTGTTCATTAGAGGCTTTTGAATAGATATGGTTGAAGCATGATCAGAAGAATTGATTACTGGGTCTTCAGAGTCTTGAGTCATCAGAGTCTTCAGAACTTGTTCACCAGAACCTTGTCTTCAGATTCTTTAGCACTTAGTCTTCAGATCCCTTGGTTATCAGAAACTTAAGTCTTCAGAACTTTATTCAGCAGAACCTTGTCTTTAAAGTCTTCAGCACTTAGTCTTATGAAACTTAAGTCTTCAGAGTCTTCAGGACGATGTTCATCAGAACCTTGTCTTTAGAGTCTTTAGCTCTTAGTCTTCAGAAGATAATTATCAGAGTCATATTCAGAGCCAGAATCCAAGAGAACATTGCAGCAGCAACATATTGTCTTCTTAGAATCTTTTTGAAGTTGAGCAGATCAGAAGCAAACTTGCTTCCTTGACGCAGAAACGACTTTTGGTCAATTGAGAGTGACATTCCACATGATCTCTTACAGAGTCAGAGCTTTCTTTATCAGAGTCAGATCCTGTTTGTCAATTCTTCAGCAAACAAATGTTAGAGTACCAAAATTGTTCTCACACAAATACTACTTTGTTATTATCAAAACTTAGAGATATCTTGCAGAACCAAATCTTGTTCTAACAATCTCCCCCTTTTTGATAATGACAAAACAATGTATTTTGATAGCACAATTTTGTACGAAGATAATTAATAAGAATTGACTCAGATAAGTTCAGGTTAAACTTCCCTTTATCAAGCTCCCCCTGAATCTAAGACTTAAAAAAATCTTATCAGATTAGGGATACCAGAGCCTGATTACAAGGATCTAGTCAGATCTAGAATATCAGAGCTTGATTATAGTGGTAATGGAGTCTAATAACAGAGCTTGGTTGGTTAGATCAGAGCCTGATTAAATCAGAGTCAGATTGCTAATATAAATATTGTTCCTGAAAAGCATTATAAGAAAAAAATTTGCAATTAAAGTGTTAGAATGTTAGAGCTATGATTCAGAGACAAGATATTTATCAAAATAACTTTCTATTAAAATACTCCCCTTTTTTGTCATAATCAAAAAGGGTAATCAATGGTTAACGCAAGCATTTGGATTTAATTCAGGAGAAATTATATATGTTAAATTCAGTACTTCTCCCCTTTGATGGCAATCATAAAGAAATGCAATAAGACAAGATAGATGCAATAAAGATACTTTTTATTGATTAAACAAAACGCCAGAGACGCGGTACAAAGGCGAGACACAAAACAAGACAACCACAAAACAAAAGACAGAAGCAACAATGATTAATCAAAGTCATGAAAAGAGAGACCAACAAACTGAGAGACCAATAGAAACACCCGCCAACCAACTATCTGAAATCCTCCACCTCATCAACCTTTTCACACCTTTCTTTATCCGTATCATTCTCTGGTCCAAGTATTCTAGCTAGACTGATGATTTCAGCCTTGAAGAATAACTCAGACAGAATTCTTCCATAGGGTATAAAGGACTTGTATTGATTTCTGGAGATTTCAACACAGTTCTTCAGATGATTGAAGATGGTTTGAGGAAGGTTCACCCGGACATTGTACATGATGAAGTAGATAAATAATTTATCATTATGAATCAAGGTATTTTTGGCCACTCCTCTGGGTCGAATGTTGGTAAGCAAAAGTTGAAACCACTTTTTACCGGTGGGAAGGAGTCCTTCAGGATTATAGGGTTCATATCTGTTACGAGACACATCGTGAATTCCAATGAGATTCTCAACAAAAGAGTAGGACAGATGGAAATCTTCAACAGTGACTCCAGATTGAAGACAATTGATGGCTTGGGTGATGGAGGTAGGTGTTATGATGACCGAAACACCAAAAACAGAAGACCATACCAAATTGTTGTCTTCTCCAATCCGTGCATATTTCTAGAATTCCTTCAACAGGACAGGATAAATGGGTCCATGCAGGATTGCATAGTATCCTGACCACCCTTGAATTTGCATGTTGGTAGATATGTATAAGCCTGAGTCTCTTAGTCTTGGTAGGTTTTGCGTTTTCTCATTGATGACTTCCATAACTTTGTCATTACCAACAAAAGTTTTGATAGACATAGTGAATGAAAAGCAAGTTGAGGAACAGATGAAGAGTTATGAAGAGAGGTATGGTATATAAAGAGAAGAAAAAATGCATAAGTAATAAATGGCAATAAAGATTAGATGAACTGAAACGAAAATTCAACATTTCCAATACAAGAGATACAAACAAAAACAAAGAATGGTAAAGGAGTGTATCAGTCTCCAAAAGATCACAGATCAGGTATACGTTACTCAATTCTTGACATCAGTCAATAAATACGAATAAATGTATACTTGAAAGTGGGAGGGTAGAATCTGACAAGGAATAAAGGTTGAGAAGAGAAGTGTTTAGTTTCAAGAAATCTTTGTCTTACGCACAACTTAATGAATGCATAATAAAGGGGGGAAGACGTAAAGATTTAATCTATTCTCAAGTAAATCCTCAAACCCAATGCGTTAAAACATGATTACAACGATAATAAGGAATATTAAGGAGTAATTACTTGAAACCTAGTCTCACGAAACCACAACGCTCGAGGTGTCTCTTCAACAGTAGGTATGATTTGATTTTGGACAAGTGTCACAAATAATCATAGTCGTTTGTTGTCAAGAGAGCACGTTTGATATTCCCAAGGTTAAGAATACCAAGAGGTATCTGACTGGACAAGTTTATGATCAGGACATCTTTTAACATGTAGAAGCATCGTTAATCAGAAGGTCATAAAATAAATAATAAAACACTTTGCTTAACATCAGAATCTTATATCAGAAGTTCTGGTGACTTGACACATCAAGATATCATCTTCTCATTCTGAACAAGGTTTAATAAATAGATTTTCCAGAATGAATACGAATCTATCCTCAACAAGGGGTTTTGTGAAAATATCAGCCCATTAGTGATTTATATCCACAAATTTTAACTGAAAAGTGCCCTTCTGAACATAGTCACGTAAAAAGTGATGTTTTATTTCAATATGTTTTTCCCTAGAATGCAGAAAAGGATTCTTAGATAAACAAATGGCAGAAGTATTATCACAGAAGATAGGAATGTTACTCTCGTGTATCTTATAATCTTCAAGTCGATTCTTCATCTAGAGTATCTGAGTACTGCTGATGCTGAGATATATTATGCTTCTGCAGTTGAAAGTGCTATAATTGATTGTCTTTTGCTTGCCCAAGAGACGAGGTTGTTCCCCAGAAAGTGACAGTTTTCAGAAGTACTTTTCCTTCCCAATCTGTCTCCGGCATAATCTGCATCACAATAACCAGAAAGCTTGCACTCTGATGTTTTCTTATACATCAAGCCAAGGTTAGTTGTTCCTTTTAGATACCTTAGGATTCTCTTAACATTAATTAAGTGAGTTTCCCTTGGACCTGATTGGAAACAAGCACAAAGACATACGCTGAACAGAATATCTGGACGAGAAGCAGCCAAATACAGAAGAGAGCCTATCATACCACGATAAAGCTTCTGACAACCCTTTTTACTTACTTCTTCTTTCTCCAAAATGCATGTCTGATGCATAGGAGTCTTAGTAGGTTTACTTTCTGACATATTGAACTTCTTCAGAGGTTCTCTTGCATACTTGCTCTGATGAATGTACGTTCCTTCTGGACGTTGATTAATCTGAATTCCCAAAAAGAATCTGAGTTCTCCCATCATACTCTTTTCAAATTCAGCCTGCATTAGCATAGAAAATTCCTTGCACAAGTAAGTATTAGCAGAACCAAATATAATATCATCAACGTAGATTTGAATGACCAGAATGTCGCTTTTAAAGGTTTTACAAAAGAGTGTTGTATCAACTTTTCCTCTGGTCAAGTCATTTTCCAAAAGAAAGTTACTTAGCCTTTCATACCAAGCTCTGGGAGCCTGTTTCAGACCATATAACGATTTTTTAAGTTTGAAAACAAAATCTGGGTTTTCAGAACTTTCAAAACCAGGAGGTTGGTGCACATACACTTCTTCAGAAATATACCCATTTAAAAATGCAATATTTACATCCATCTGATATAAAGTAATGTCATGATTTACAACAAATGAAATTAAAATACAAATAGATTCTAACCTGGCAATTGGTGCAAAGGTTTCTGTATAGTCTATCCCTTCTTGCTGTCTATAACCTTGTGCTACCAGCCGTGCTTTGTTTCTTACGACCTCACCTTTCTCATCTAACTTGTTTTTGAATACCCACTTAGTTCCAATGACATGGACACCTTTGGGTTTCTGAACAAGATCCCAAACATCATTTCTGCTGATTTGATTCAACTCTTCTTGAATGACCAGAAACCACTCATTTTCCCGAAGAGCTTCATCAACTGATGTTGGCTCTATCAGAGACACCAAACCCAGAAGAGTTTCTTCAGAAGGTTTGAATGATGAACGAGTTCTGTCTGGATCAGCTTTGTATCCCAGAATCAATTCTTCAGAATGAGAAGTCTTTAGTCTATTCTTCTTCTGATGAGATGGACTATTTGCTATTTCTGGTAAGGTTGTATTTGATTATGGAGAATCTGCATCTTTGTCTCATTCTTTTGAATCTTCTTCCTTGGATTCTGATAAGGTGATCTTTAGATCTGCAAACTTTTCAACTTGCTTTGACTTTTCAGGGTCAAGCTTATCATCGAATCTGACATGAATTGATTCCTCAATAATTCGTGTTTCTGTGTTATAGATTCTGTTTCCTTTAGAGTGTTCGGAGTATCCTAACAGTAAACACTTTTGAGCATTGGAGTCAAACTTGTCAAGATTCTCTTTAGTGTTCAACATAAAATAAATACAACCAAAAGGATGAAAATATGAAATGTTGGGTTTTCTATTCTTCCACAATTCATAAGGAGTCTTACCCAGAATATCTCTTATAGAAATCCTATTCTGAATATAACATGATGTATTTACTGCCTCTGCCCATAAGTGCTTAGCCATGTCTGTTTCTTGGATCATGGTACGAGCCATTTCTTACAAAGTCTTATTCTTCCTTTCCACTACTCCATTTTGTTGAGAAGTTATGGGACAAGAGAAATCATGGGTAATGCCATGGGAATCAAAAAGATTCTCAAAGTATCTGTTCTCAAATTCTCCGCCATGATCACTTCTGACTCTGACTATTTTGCAATCCTTCTCTATTTGCACTTGAGAGCAAAAGGCAAAGAACACAGAATGTGACTCATCCTTGTGTTTCAAGAATTTTACCCATGTCCAAAGAATATAATCATCAACGATAACTAATCCATACTTCTTTCCACTGATTGAGGCAATTTTCACCGGTCTAAACAAGTCAATGTGTAGAAGTTCTAACAGTTTTGAGGTGGACACAACATTTTTTGCTTTGAAGGAAGTTTTAGAATAATTTCCTTTCTGGCATGCTTCACAAAGAGCATCTGAAGACTACTTTAGATTTGGTAAGCCTCTGACCAGTTCAAGCTTATTTAGCTGAGAAATCATCCTCATGCTAATATGGCCTAAACGCCTATGCCATACCCATTGCTCCTCATTAACAGACATTAAGCATTTGACATTCTGTTCACAGATATCAGAAAGTCTAATCTTATAAATGTTGTTTTTCCTCTTTCCAATAAAAAGGTTTGAGCCATCTTTCTGATTGACAACCTTACAGGACTTTTGATTAAAGATGATATCATAACCATTATCACTAAGTTGACTAATTGACAACAAGTTATGCATTAAACCATCGACCAGAATAACATCAGTAATAGAAGAAAGGTTACCATTACCAACAGTTCTAGAGCCAATGATTCTTCCTTTCTGGTTTCCTCCGAAACCAACGAAGCCTCCAGGCTTAAGTTCCAGACTTTGGAACATATGCCTTCTTCCCGTCATGTGTTGCGAGCAACCACTATCCAGGTACCATGATTGGTGTTTCAACTGAGCTGCTAAGGATATCTGCAACATAGATTATCTTATCCTTAGGTACCCACTTTCTGGGTCCTCTTTTGTTAGTTTTCCCAAAGTTTTTGACAACTTTGGGATTATGTGCAACATGATAATCAAGTGGAATTTGTGCATGATATTTGACTTTAGAAATAGATTTCTGTGTCGGTGGGGTTTTTGTGCAAGCTCAGAGAAAACAAGCTCAGTGCCAGAAGGCACAAAATGGTCATAGAGAGGTTTTGGTTTAACAGGATGACTTTCATCAATTTCAAATGTTTATGTATATCCTAAACCTTTCTTGCCATTTCTGCTAACTCCATAGATCATGGAAGCTATTCTGCTTCTATATATGCTTTTAGCCATAAAGTACTGGAATGCTCTATCATACTTGTTGATACAGCTTGTGTCAGAGACATTGGAGATTAATTCTTCTTCTAATTTAGAAATTTTGCTTTTCAAAGCATAATTACTATTTTTTAAGGAAAAAATGTTTTCATTTAGAGAAGAATTATTCTGCTCAAGCTTATCTTTTGCTTCATAAGCAATTACATGGGATTTTTTAAGATCCTTGTATTTACTTTGAAGAGTTTGATATTTTTCCAGTATTTCTGAAAGACACGACTCTAATTCACAACGAGAGAGTTTAGACAATGCCTCTGAGTCAGAGTCTGAGTATGATTCTGGTTCTGATGGCGTTTTGTCTTCTGGTTCTCCAGAGACTTCAACGTTAATTTTTGTTGCCACCAATGCAACGTTTGCTTGTTCTTCATCAGAATCTTCTTCTTCAGAATCAGAGTCATCCCAAGTTGCCATGAGTCTTTTCTTTGCTTTGGAGAAGTTCTTCTTAGGCTTCTTGTCTTTCTTTAGCTTTGGACATTCGTTCTTGTAATGACCTAGCTCATTACACTCATAGCAGATGACTTCTTTTCCAGGACTCTACTTCTTTTGTCCAGATAATGACTCAGAATGACCCTTGTTTCTTCTTGATCCTTTGAAGTTTCCTTGCCTATGTTTCTAGACTTTATTGATCCTTCTGGAGATAAGTGACAGCTTATCTTCTGATTTTTCATCAGAATCTTCTGATACTTCCTCAGCTTGATAAGCCTTTTCCTTTTCAGGTTTAGACCTAAGAGCAATAGATTTACTTTTCTTCTGAGGTTCATTTTCTTCCAGCTCTATCTCATGACTTCTTAAAGAACTAACAAGTTCTTCAAGACTTATACTATTCAGATCCTTGGATAGCTTAAGAGCTGTTACCATAGGTCTCCATTTCTCAGGAAGACTTCTGATGATCTTTTTAACATGATCAGCAGTTGAGTATCCTTTGTCCATAACTTTAAGTCCCGCGACTAGCATTTGAAACCTTAAAAACATAGTCTCAACTGTTTCATCATCCTCCATTCTGAATGCCTCATATTTCTGGATTAGGGCAAGCACCTTTGTCTCCTTAACTTGAGCATTTCCTTCATGAGTCATTCTTAGAGAATAAAAAATGGACTTGGCAGCTCCTCTATTTTTTATCTTCTCATACTCAATATAAGAGATAACATTTAGCAATATGGTTCTTGCCTTATGATGATTCTTGTAATCTTTCTTTTGTTGGTTGGTCATAGCACTTCTAGACACTTTAACTCATGTATCATCAACTGGGAGAGTGTAGCCATCGACTTCAAGATCCCAAAGATCTACATCATAACCAAGAAAGAAACTTTCAATTTTATCTTTCTAGTAGCCAAACTTTTCACCATCAAAGACTGGTGGCTTGGCACTGTAATGATCTTTCTCTTCTAGAATAGGATTAGTATTGGATGCATCCATACTATCTCACACAAATACTGGATCGGTACTGAACACGGTGAAGTGTTGATAAATCTTTTTATCACAATCAGAACCTGAGCTCTGATGCCAATTGAAGATGTGAGAAAAACACAAGAAATGGGGATTTGAATTGGGTTTTCAAAATGAAAGCTTTTTTTGAAATTCAAACAAAGATCACAAATAAACTAGCAATAAAGAAAGACACACGATATATCCTGGTTCACTTGAAAACTATCAAGTTAATTTAGTCCATCTACCAAGGTGATTTCGCCTTATACACAAGGACTTAATCCACTATAATCAAACTGATTACACTACACTAGCAACTGCTGGTGACTAACATACAAAGACTAACCGTCTCTTCTTAAGGATTCTGATCCAACTGGTCCCTTAAGGAATACAAACAACTGTTTGAACAAATTTAATGTTTACAATGAATTGCTTCTACATAAGCTGATATAAACACTATGAATAGCTCAAATAAAATCTATACAGTATGAACAATGTATTTTTCTTTGTATTGTAGTGTTTTACTGTTCACGCATGTGTCTCTCTCATATGTATCAGTGTCACACATTTCTTCAAGTGATCAAGTCCTTATATAGCCAGAAAAAGATTCGTTGGAGGGCAAATCAAGAATATCATTAAGATTGCTGGAGAGTTGAAATAATGTCGTTATGCAGGGATAAAAATCGTACACAAAAGTTGTCCTTCATACCATCAAATCAGGGTAGTGGAAAAGAACGTGTTTAATATGTACTATGTACTATTTTCCCTCGCAAACATTTCATCTTCTTCTGTTCATCAGAGGCTTCTGATAAGTGCAAATTTTGACTTAAAATGAACCATCTTTCTTGGCACTTTTTAACTCAATTCTCATGTTTTCTTAGATTTTATTCTTGAATTGTTGTGATTCTTCAATTATATTGCAAATGCCTTTGGATTCTTTGATTTGTGTGTTATTGTGCAGAAAATAGGCATAAAACATCAATGAGTAAGACACTTAAGTTTGGACAAGGATTGCCAAAGGAAGAGAAGAACTTCAGTAAGTTCGCTTTGCGAACTTGCTAGCGAAGGTTCACTTTGCGAACGTCTGGCGATGCTCCAGCGAAAGCTCCCAGGAATTTGGCAGAAGAAAAAGGCACCTAAGTTCGCTTTTCGAACTTGCAGGCAAGTGTTCGCTTTGCGAATAATCCTTCACATTGCGAACTTATGCAGAAATTTTGTGGCGGTTTAGCTTATCAGAGGCACCTCAGGTGCCTAATTTTGGTGTTCACTGGGCGAATGAAAAGATCGCAGTGCGAACTGGGAAATTTCTGAATGTAGTATATAAGTAATTTTCATCATTTTTTAGATATGATTCATTATAACTTGTAAATTTAAGATCAGAACTTGATCTCTCTTCATTTCAAGAGTATTTTAGAGATAGAAACTCAAACCCCAAGGGGGAGAAGCTAAGATCTTCAATCTCTTGTTGGGTTTGGATGTAATCTTTTGATACCTTATGTATTTCTTCTAATCTATGTTTGTGAACTAGTTTTGATTCTCTATTGTTGATTGTCTTTGATTACTTTTTTGTGGGTCTTGACAAAACCTATTTCAAATCCTTGATCTTAGATTTTCATCTATCAATGAGTAAACTTTTGACATGGTTTTGTGAGTTGATATTCATTTGCATCTTAGCTTTTTAGCATTGTGTTGATTGTTAGTTTAAATAGCTTCTAGTAATTAATGCAATAAAGGCCGTGATGGCGCTTGATGAACGGTATCGTGAGGGTGCGTGAGAATATTGATGAATAACTTTGTTTACATCCATGGGGTAAATTAGTTGAATACATGTAAAAAGGATTAATCATATGTACGTATTCTGATCATGGCTTTGTATATGAACTACTCATTAGTTTGATACGGATGTTATAGTAATATATGTTGGGTATAGATGCCAGAAATGGATGTAGGCCTAACATTCATGTAGGTTTTAAATACTTTGTATTGATTGATAATGTGCGAGAGCAATTATTAATCGGTACAAAATCACTCACAACATGCGGGGACCGTGAGGATATGTATGTCGTGAGTGATACATGATGGTATTAGACGAACAAGTGATTTATGTATAAAATGATCTGAAGAATGCATGTGTTATCAATTGATGAGATCCAATCCCAATAAGGCTCCGTTTATAATTCAGTATTTACTTTATATATTCAATCTTTATATTTTCTGCATTTAATTTTGGTTCTTTAAATCTTTTAAACCAAAACTTATGCACCATAAGCTTAAAAATGTAGAGACCGTTGAACGGCTTTTTTTATCGCACTGATCCCTGTGGAGACGATAAAACTGGGTACTCAATTAATTTTTGCTTGCTGCTATTTCTGCACCAATAGCTTCTGAATAGATATGGTTGAAGCATGATCAGAATAATTGATTACTGGGCCTTCAGCGTCTTGAGTCATCAGAGTCTTCAGAAGTTGTTCACCAGAACCTTGTCTTCAGAGTCTTCATCACCCCGTCTTCAGAACCCTTGGTCATCAGAAACTTAAGTCTTCAGAACGTTATTCAACAGAACCTTGTCTTCAAAGTCTTCAGCACTTAATCTTCATATCCCTTGGTTATCAGAAACTTAAGTCTTCAGAGTCTTCAGAACTTTGCTCAGCAGAACCTTGTCTTCAGAGTCTTCAGCACTTAGTCTTCAGAAACTTAAGTCTTCAGAGTCTTCAGGACGATGTTCATCAAAACCTTGTCTTCAGAGTCTTTAGCACTTAGTCTTCAGAAGATAATTATAAGAGTCATATTCAGAGCCAGAATCCAAGAGAACATTGCAGCAACAACATATTGTCTTCTTAAAATCTTTCTGAAGTTGAGCAGATCAGAAGCAAACTTGCTTCCTTGACGGAGAAGCGACTTTTGGTCAATTGAGAGTGACGTTCCACATGATCTCTTACAGAGTCAGAGCTTTCTTTATCAGAGACAGATCCTGTTTGTCAATTCTTCAGCAAACAAACATTAGAGTACCAAAATTGTTCTCACACAAATACTACTTTGTTATTATCAAAACTTAGAGATATCTTGCAGAACCAAATCTTGTTCTAACAGGAAGGTATTAGCACCCTCTACGTCCGTTGTACTAAACGAGAACCTCTTGATTCGATTCGTGAGAAATGTTAGCTAAGTTTGTTTGTTTTCTTCTAAGGTAAAAGGATTAAGAAAGGCTCCTCGAGCCCAAACAATTGAGGAGAGAAATCGAAGGCTCCATTCCAACTCCCTTTTCATATTTTATTGAAATATGATCTAAGTATAATTAAGTTCATTAAGTTGACTTTGATAAAATGCTCGATGTTGATCGAGGTTTAAAGTTGCGTACGAAACGGTTAAATATTGACCCTTGATCCATCATACATGGTTAAAGGTTTCAAATATTGACTCATATCGAGGGCCAACATACTTCCTTTCAAATATTGACCCTTGATCCATCATACACGTTCTTTCCTTGATCCTGCACGTGTCCATGTATCCTTTACCATACATACACGGTTAAAGGTTTCAAATATTGACTCATATCGGAGGGCCAACAATGCGTGTATGTATGGTAAAGGATACATGGACACGTGCGGGATCAAGGAAAGCACTAAGAACCGATGACACTTGTCACCGGTGGGGGGCTGCCACAACAAATCAATAACAAAACAAGGCTACTATGAAAAAGAACAATTTATTCACTCACTCTTTTTCAACGCCAATCTCTCTCTCTTTCATCTAAATTTCTCTGCAACTGGAACCCACCAGAAACACATCCTCTCGCCAGAGAAGGAGGTGGTTGGCGGCGGCGCCACCACTCCTCTCCAACTACACACCCCAAATCACTTCTAACCCTACACAAAAAACCCACTGAGTCCGAATCCGGACTCAGTTTCCACTAAAACTTCCTCAAAAACCCCAAATCTAAAGCGATCGCAACCCTAGATCTATAAAACACAGCTAATATTAAGCAATTGAAAGAAGGATTCAAGGAAAAAAAAAAGCAATGCGAACAAGAATCAAGTTTTAGAAAGCGCAAAAGAGGAAAATACTCACAAAATTGGAGCAAGTCCGAGTTCAATCTCCGGTGAAGGTAATGCTTTGAGCTCTCCTAGTTCATTTTCCTTCTTCTACTTCTGCTGTGTGGTGTTGTTAAGTGTTTGATCGTTTGTAGAATATTGATGAGGTTAAGCTCTGACCTTAAGTTAGAGCTTCAATTTAAAGCTCTAATGGTCACTGAAAATGAGCTATGAGTGAGGTTAGGAATTCCTTGTTGTGAGTGCTTTTTAGGGTTTTTATTCAGGTGTCTCCTCTGTGTGTATGAAATGATCACTGTAGATTATATATGGTATTTGATACGTGTGACAAAATGAGGTCTGTATGAATTTTGGTGGAAGAAACGTGTGAGTCAGTGAGGTGGAATTCTTCTGAGCATCAAACTGTTAGGGAACCTTTTGCAAACCCCTAATTTCATGGGATTGTTTATGCATGACGATATTTTGCTCTACTGCAATTTGATTTGCTTTTGTCTCTTCTGCCTTCTAGAAACTCATGTGGTCCCTACTTGAATTTGTGCCTTGTTATAGAATACTTGCACCTCTTGTGAATTGAAAATGATGTCATTTGTGGCATTGGTGTTATGACTGCTATTTGTTGTTGTTGAAATTAGCTTTAATTTTGACATTGTGCATATTGCCCTTCCATTTCATGTGTGCCAGAATTCATGTCTGCTAGTACCATGTACTGACTTGGTTGACATCATTTGTTTGGATGGCCTGCATTTGACTTGTTTTCTGCATTGCATATGAAATTTGTTGTGGTTTAGCGTTGTGTACCCAATGATTGTTCCCACACTGTACTAACCATCCTTGTTCCCTTTTCCTTTCATGTGTATTGCGCTTGGGGATTTGGATGAGAGGCCTTGGCATGGTGAGGCATAGAGGTGTTTGGTGTGACATGAATATGCTTGGTGAAAAGGATAAAGAGGTTGTATTGATGAAGACTTGATGCAAAGCTTGATGTGAGCTTAATAATGGAATTGGCATGAAACTTGGCACAAATTGGATCCTTGAAGTTTTGGAATGAATTATTGAAATCTAGCTCTTTAGGAATTGTAAAACTTTGTACATTTTAAGCCTTGTATGAAGCACAACATTTATGTTTTGTAATCTCTTAGGCTTAGAAGTTGTAGAAATAAGACTTGTAATCCTTATTCATCATGCAATTTCAAATACTTTGTATGTAATCAATCACTTTGAAATGCTTGTACTTGTCTTGCAAGCAATAATGTAACTTGTGAATTGGAGTTCCCATTGACATGGTGACTTGGTTTTAGAACAAGTTAGGTTACCTGAAATCTTTGTACCTATAATTGCCTTGATTCACATTTTGTAAAGTTGAATTAGCGTGACGCTTTAGGAAGAACTTAGGATAAATTAGAATGTGACTTCTAAATCAAACAGAGACTTTGTGAATCTTATAGGACATGTAACTTCAAATATAATCCATCACTTTGTACTTGTCTTGTAAATTTTCAATTCAATTCACTTGTTTTCTAATCTTGAGTCCAAATAGTGTAATGGTTTTGAGATTGATTTAGAACCAAATGGGCTTCGTGTCTATCTTGTAATAATGTTTAAGTTTTGTAACTTTAACTTCAAATTATAACTAATGACTTGTAAACTTCCAATTCTAATCTCTTGTAAAACTCACTTGGAACTTTTGAGTTTTTTTTTTTAATATTTTAGACTTGTTGCCTTCAAATGAAGTTTGGCTCCTTAATTTCAAATCTTGTAACAATTTGGCACTTGAAACCAATTTGAACATGTCTTGGTATAGCTTGGCTCAAAACACACTTGGACACAATTTAACCATGTCTTAAAAAAATATTGATCGTGGCTTGAAAATTTGGAAACAAATTGAAACAAAACTTGGCTTCCCATTCATGACATGAAATAAAGGATAACCATAGCTTGGAATTATTTGCAATAAATTATCTCAAGGTTTGGCTTCTTGCAATTGTAACTTGAAAATTTGGATCACACCTTAATACACTCATGACTTGAAAATGAATGACCATGTGGCTTAAAACCAATCTTAAAGCAACTTAAATCATGGCTTGTGAATAGAACTTTGAAACCAATCAAGATGATGCTTGAAACAAATCCTTTAACCATGATTTGAACCACTTGAAACATTGAAAATGACCTTGGAACATGGCCTGAAATCCTCTTGAGACATGACCATAGCCTAGAACTTGAAATAATCATCCTTCCTTTGTCTCCATTTGAAATTAAATCACCATAGCAAGGGTTTGCACACCATAAGCACACACAAGATTATCATGATCTAAATCTTAGAAGATCATGGCCAAAGGCCAAGTGATCATCTAAAGAAAGATCATGAAACAACACAAAATATTGGTATAAGGAAAAGAAATAGGTAGGACAAATCTGGGGTATGACAGATGCCCCTATCTAATTGTCTTGAACCCAAGAGAATGAATTGTTGCATAGCGTTCATTTTTAGTGTAGAAGGCAATTAGATACAAGAAGACCCTGAAATTTGTCTGACCGAAAAAGTAAAGTGCAATGCAAGAATATTAGAATGGGATAGAGGGATGCACAATGAATATGACAACTTGAGATTCTTTGGATTGAATAAAGCAGGATCTCAGTGTTAGAAATAAAATATCCAAGTCGCACGAAGCAGTACCTTATGGCCTAAGGCTCTTTAGGGACCTAATCATATCAGTATCTCTGCAAAGAGGAAATGAGGTTCTCTGAATCAATAAATCGGTATCTTATTGATTGAGATACTCCAGCTATGGGGAACTACATCTCAACTGCATCTAAGAGTCTCCAAGGAAACGAGAGCATGAGACTTTCTAAATCATATGAAGCAGTATCTTATTAATTAAGGCTCTCCATGGGTGCTGGAACAATATCTTTACCAAGACATGAGATTCTTTGAGTGATCGAAGCAACACCTTATGGACTAAGGCTCTCCGATGATACCAAAGCAGTATCAAACGAGATTCTTCGGGTGGTCGAAGCAGCACATTATCAACTAAGTCTCTCCGGTGATACCAAAGCAGTATCTCAACGAACGAGATTCTTCGGGTGGTTGAAGCAGCACCTTATCAACTAAGGCTCTCCGATGATACCAAAGCAGTATCTCTACAAACGAGATTCTTCAGGTGGTCGAAGCAGCGCCTTATCAACTAAGGCTCTCTGATGATACCAAAGCAGTATCTCTGAACACATGAGATTCTTCGGGTGGTCGAAGCAGTCCCTTGTCCATTAAGGTTCACCAATGATACCAAAGCAGTATCTCTGAACACATGAGATTCTTCGGGAGGTCGAAGCAGTCCCTTATCCACTAAGGTTCTCCGATGATACCAAAGCAGTATCTCTGAACACATGAGATTCTTCGGGTGGTCGAAGTAGTCCCTTATCCACTAAGGTTCTCCGATGATACCAAAGGAGTATCTCTGAACACATGAGATTCTTCGGGTGGTCGAAGCAGTCCCTTATCCACTAAGGTTCTCCGATGATACCAAAGCAGTATCTCTGAACACATGAGATTCTTCAGGTGGTCGAAGCAGTCCCTTATCCACTAAGGTTCTCCGATGATACCAAAGTAGTATCTCTGAACACATGAGATTCTTCGGGTGGTCGAAGCAGTCCCTTATCCACTAAGGTTCTCCGATGATACCATATTCTTTGGGTGGTCGAAGTAGTCCTTTATCCACTAAGGTTCTCCGATGATACCAAAGCAGTATCTCTGAACACATGAGATTCTTCGGGTGGTCGAAGCAGTCCCTTATCCACTAAGGTTCTCCGATGATACCAAAGTGTTATACCCTAATTTTTTACTCTAAGATTCCGTTTTTCGTTTCGCATCATCTGTATAACATATCACGCATTTCGTTTCGCATAATACCCAAATTATCAGACAGAATAAACTTGTTGGTATTACAGTCGAATCGGTCAAACCAAAAATCAATTATGCGTAAATCAGTGGACGGGAAATATCAAAAACGAGCCTGCAGACGTCGGTTATATTAATCTACATTTCGCGTAGTTTAACCCGACGTGCTCGTTTAAATTTTTCGACCACTTTTTGGTCGCATTCTGGACAGTTTAAGCCTTTTTAGCGGGTAAAATTTATTTCAAAATTTGACCAAACGCTATATTTTTACAATACGTATATTTTGCGCTGATCGTTTTGGTGTATTCGTTTCATTTTTCTGAGCACTTCAATGCCAGGTTCGATTATTCGTTTTTTAGCCAAATTTATTCTTATTTTTAATTTATAATATTTTTTATCAATTAGTTTCATTTTAATTTAGTTTTTTTATTATTATTTAATTTATTGTTTTTTTATAATAATATTAATTTTTGTTTGTTTCCATTTTTAACAAAACTTAACCAAGAAGTTTGTTAAAGTTTATTTTATTTTTTCTCTTATCTTGGTGAGACACTGCACTACAGCCATCCCACCGTACCATACTTCTCTCTCCCATGTGTTGTACGTAAAAAAACCATTCATCCCCACTTCCTATAATAAAAACAAAATAAACTCACCTACTCTTAAACCTTCTTCCCTCCGATCTGCAACAGACTCCCTCACTAATATATAACACGGACCATGTTTCATCTTCAGGGACTCAACCGAAAACATACTGGACCCACATCGTAGCTCTCTACAACTCAGATTCCACCCACCATCTTCAAAACCTCATAAACCCACCGCTATCAACACTCCCCACCACCTTCAGGTAGAAACTAAAAAAAACACACAAGCATCTTCCTATCAACAGGCATTTTTCTGCTGAAAACAATGAGTTTCTCTCCATCAAATATTCCATACACCCTTCTACTATCACCCGTCGGCAACACAGTCTCCATCATCGACCTCCGCAAATCCGAAACAATTCACGTTCCCTCCAAACTAATACCACCGTCCCGACTCAGCTTCTCTTCAACCTCCCTTGATCTTCTTTGATCCACCATCAAACGATCAAAACTCATCACCATATTAAAACAACAACCTTCTCACGCACTGCTCACTCTTCCTCTCTCCCTGACTCACTTCAAAACCACCCTTAAACTCTCATCATTTTCCAACTCAAATCGCCAGTATGTAACTGCACCATAACACGCCGGCAGTGGCTCCGTCGAAGATCTATTTCGGTCATCCACCCTATTCTTCAGTCGATGCACTTTCCTATTGCCTTGGTATCTTTCTCGTTCTCTTTTTTCCGTCGTTGCTATTACCTTGGTATCGTTGTGTTGTTGTGAGTTTTATGATTTATTGTGTACATTTAAGAGAAGAAAAGTGTCATTTTATGGCTTGTTGTTTGAAAGTAGCATGAGGAAGTTGTTTGTCCTGTTACCAAAGGGTGTTGTTTCTTTTTAATGATATAGCAGAAATGTGAGAGAGAAAGGTTCTTGGTTACTGTTCATGCGTTTATTGGTTTTACTGAATTGTGAGTCATGAACATCATTGTCTTGTTTCTCTTGAAACTGTTTGAAGTAGTTTTTTTTTTGTGTGAATATCATGCATATATTTGGTGCAGTTTTGCATATAATATTTGAAATAAGAAAATTGGTTCCACCCATTTGTGTCACTTGTGCATTTTCTTTTTAAATAAGCTTTGTTTTGCCTTTTCAAAATTGTTATGAGCTATAGCATGCATGGGTACATTTGGTAGAAATTAGTGTGGGAGAACTACATGCCACCAGTATTTTGTATATATAAATAGGTGTGTGTTTGTTCTTAGTAAAAGAGAAATGTTTTTCTTATACCACCCCTCTACATCTGCACCGTATTTTACTGTTTATTAATACGGTAAACAGTGAAATATTATAATATATATATATATATATATATATATATATATATATATATATTTTTTTTTTTTTTTTTTTTTTTTTTTTTTTAATTTTAAAAAAAAATTTCACAACTAAAAATTATTTTTTACATCTGGACGTTTATTAACCAAGTTCATCACTCCATTAACCAACTTTTTACATTGCATTAACCAACTTTATTTTACTACTAAAAATTATTTTTACATCTGGACGTTTATTAACCAAGTTCATAACTTCATTAACCAACTTTTTACATTGTATTAACCAACTTTATTTTACTAGTAAAAATTATTTTTAATATCTGGACCTTTATTAACCAACTTCATTACTATATTAACCAAGTTTTTACATTTCATTAACCAAGTTTGATTTACTATTAAAAGTCACTGTTCACAGATATTGTTCACGGTACTGTTCACGACACTATTCATGTACGGTTTTACTGTTCACGGTCACTGTACATATACGAATTTACTGTTCACGGGCACTGTTCATGTACGGATGAACAGTGCATACAGTGTAGTGTAGGAAATAGTGTCAAGATAGCATCCTTGTTACTAAAAACAAGTTTTTTTGAGATGTGGTAAGAGAGGGCGGTGCGCTACACTGCATTGTTCTCATTTATTGGTTTTTTTATTTTATTTTATATTATTCTTTTTTTTCTCTTTAGTTATGTATATACCATTTTGTTAATTATGTGTTTTTATTTTAGTTATTTATTTAAATTTCTAAATTACTTGTTTTAACTATTTAAAGTTTTTTTAATAATATTAAAAAATGGAAATATTTTATTATTAATTGATTTAACTATTTTATTTAATATGCATTGATTAAACTATTAGTTAATCTTATTGAATACTTATATTTAAATTAATTAATAATTCCCTTGTTGCCCGATTTTATTTTACGGTTACTCGCTTCCTTGTTTTGGGCCTAATTTTCCTCGGTTAATTTTTTATACTTTGTCTTGATTAATTGATGATATTTATTCTTTATGTTTTACTTTGTGAGTTGATCCCATGTCTTGTACATATGCTATTATTTGTCCACGATTTTCATTTTTATGTTTGAGGCTTTGCTTTGCCCTATCTTGATATTGTCTTCATGATGCATGTCTTGTTTGATATTCACTTATCGCTTTTGAGTTTTTATGATTGCTTATGTTTAAATCCAATGGGAAGGTTTGCGGTTGGCTTTACAGTCATGTGCATTGCATTTTGTTCATTTGCATCTTTTACCCTTTTGTATGATCCCTGTTTCCCTTTAGGTTGATCACCTTCGGTTGTATATACTTAGATTGTTTACCCTCTTAGATAGTTTCCCCTAGGACATTTCAACTTTAGATAACTTACAGTTAGTTCCCTTTTCTAAGAGATTAGACATTAGTCATCCTTAGTTGAGATGTAATTCTCCTACCCCATGACATAGTTGAGAAAGATGTTGATTTTTTTCCACTTGGGAGAGGTATGTGACATACTCATTGATTCTATATCCGAGTTGGAGCCCTTATCTCAATGTGAAGCAAAGATCCATCTTCTGCATGTTTATGGTGGTTTAGTTGAGTATTCTCCTTAAGATGACAACTTGTCTCTTCTCCTAAGACCAACCAACAAACATTGCTTTATCCGTAGTGTTCCGAACTACAGACACTCTGATTTCTCAAAGTTCCTTTTGAGAATACATAGGCACAAGGTCAATCCTTGGCGAGCACACTTTTCTTTTTACACCTTTTTCTTTGTTTACCCTTAGTGAGGGGAATTACGAATACTCTGATTCTTTTAGTAAAGATACGTAGGCACAAGATGCGATGTCTTGGCGAGCATACTTAGGAATAACACCTTAGGTCTTCCTTTTCTCTTCACCCTTAGCAAACAAATTACAAATAACGCAATAAGACAAGAGGTTCCTGTAGAGTACTATAGATACTTAGGATGCTAGCACCTTCCCAAATTATAACCAACCCCCGAACCTTAGATTCTTTTTTGCTTAGCATTGCATTGCATACTCATGGATTATTCGTTCTTTTTCCCTTCCCTTGGATAAATTAAATATTGGTGGTGAATTAAGATTTGTGATTCGAGATAATCAATAGCTTGATATCCAATTCTCACCGCGACACAAAGCAGTATCTCTGAGCACATGAGATTCTTCAGGAGGTCGAAACAGTCCCTTATCCACTAAGGTTCTCCGATGATACCAAAGCAATATCTCTGAACACATGAGATTCTTCAGGTGGTCGAAGCAGTCCCTTATCCACTAAGGTTCTCCGATGATACCAAAGTAGTATCTCGAGCAATAAATTTGCTGGGGAAATAGATTAAGCGATAATTCCGTTTAGGGGAAATGCGCTAGCCAAGTTCTGTAGGGGAAAAGCTCACAAGAAAATTTTTAGGATAACCTATGCTTGGGGAGCAACAAAAGCGAAGATGCTGGGGACTATCATTGTCAACTGCATGGTTGAAGAATGACTTGTTGGGGAATAGAATTCCATGAGCATGTGCGGGGTATTAACTCTTTTCAGAGGAATACTGCCGACTTTGAAGGAGGACTGACCAATATACTCGTTAATTGATCCCGGATCCTGGTACGCTATGCTTAATATGATGTTCCACTTGGGATAGAAATTCCATGCATGGATATGCATACGAAGATGCAACTATTGGGGACTCTATGCATGTATGAATGCACAAGATATGCTAATGTTTGATATGATTGAGTATGATGCTATTCCTGCATGTCATGCATGTAACAATGCAAATGATAGGGTACGCTGGGGACATGATTCCCTTGTCGAGGGTGAGAGTCTTTTGGGCACCACTAGGGATTGGATTTGGGAATTGCCAAATGAAATTGGACTTTGGTTATTTTGTGTTTGCCAATAAATTGGACTTTCAGGTTTTATGAGGATGCCAACAAGGGTGGACTTTTAATGGTTGCCAATGAAAACTGGACTTTAGAAGGGTAAACTTGAAGGTGCCAACAAGATTGGACTTTTGGGGTAGTAGCCAATAAAAGATTGGACTTTTTGGTTGATGAGAGGGTTTGACTACTCGACCTCCTAAACTTGGAAAATCCGTGGGTAAATAGGGAACATGATTGCCCCTGCTGGGCTTAAAAGATTCACAACTAGGGACTACATTGAGCAGATCCCCGAAAATCTATGTTGCTTATGATGAAGAGCCAAGACGGCTGACAACTGATTTGATGCTTTCATGCGGTGAAGTTTCTTTGGAGACTATCTAATTCCATTCAAGTTCTCTTAACACCAAAACAAATTTTATTGTTTTTCAAATATTGCTTTTAATAACCGAAGTTTTAAAACACAGTTTATCAAGAATAAAATTAATTTGCGAACAAGCAGATAAGGTAAAAAGTGATCACAATTTGGTGAGAAATCTCTCTTTTTATTGATTTGACCCTTAAATGGGTAAATATGTACAAGGATGCAATTCCTTAATGAGGTAATTGCGGTGCAAGAAAAACATAATGGCAATACAAATTATTGAGGTTCCATTGAGTTTCGACACTGCTATGGTCCCTATGACTTCGAAGACTTCAACACCTTGCTTTGTAGGAAGACGACTGGCTGGATTGATTCCTCTCTTCAGTAGCACATCAGGATCAAGTGGACGTACAGACTGGATACTTTGCCTTGGAATTTGTCCCTAACTTTTGCCTGGATCGCCCTTTCGGGTTTTCAATCCACCGGGACGCCCTTTTTTGCCTGAGCCGTCCTTTCGGGTTTTCAACTCAGCGGGCCTATTTTTTTATTTTATCCCTAATTTTTGTCTGGACCGCCCTTTCGGGTTTTCAGTCCACTGGGATAGCCAGTTTTGTCCTAAGTCGCCTTTTCAAGTCTTCAACTTAGCGGCTTTATTAATCCATTTTTTTAGGCGTAGTACCGCTTGACGGAATCTGCATTCACCGGATATGGTAAGTCATCACTGTCCATAGTTGTGAGTTTCAAGGCACCACTAGAGAATGCCTCTACTACAACATATGGGCCTTCGTAATTCGGTGTCCACTCGCCCCTGGATCCGTTATACATGGATATGATCCTTTTAAGCACCAAGTTACCTTCCTGGAATGTCCGAGGGTTCACCTTTTTGTCAAAAGCTCTCTTCATGCGTCTCTGATAGAGCTGACCGTGACATATGGCTGTCAAGCAATTTTCTTCAATAAGATTGAGCTCATCAAATCTTTTCTTCACCCATTCTGCTTCATCAAGCTAGGCCTCTATTAAAACTCTCAATGAGGGAATTTTGAACTCCATCGGAAGAACCACTTCCATACTATAGACCAATGAGTAGGGAGTTTCCCCTGTTGAAGTTCGCACTGAGGTACGGTAGCCGTGTAGCGCAAAAGGTAGCATTTCATGCCAATCCTTGTAAGTGACCACCATTTTCTAAATGATCTTTTTGATATTTTTATTGGCTGCTTCAACAGCTCCGTTCATCTTAGGTCTTTTTGGTGTCGAATTGTGGTGTTCAATCCTGAAATTGGCACACAACACATCCATCATTTTTTTGTTGAGATTAGACCCATTGTCCGTGATGATGCGGTTAGGCACCCCATATCTGCATATAATGCTGTGGTTTAGGAAGCGAGCAACCACCTGCTTGGTAACATTGGTATACGATGCAGCCTCGACCCATTTGGTAAAGTAGTCTATGGAAACCAATATGAAGCGGTGTCCATTTGAGGATTTTGGATCGATCATCCCAATTATATCTATCCCCCACATGGAGAAGGGTCATGGTGATGTCAAGACGTTCAAAGGAGTGGGAGGTACATGGATCTTGTCAGAGTGTATCTGGAACTTATGGCAAGTTCGTGCGTGATGATAACAATCAGCCTCTAAGGTAAGCCAATAATAGCATGCTCTCAATATCTTTTTTGCCACCGTTTATCCATTTGCGTGGGTACCAAAACATCCCTCGTGAATTTCCTTCAGAATTTGTTTAGCTTCATGCTTTTCCACACATCTGAGTATGATGGTGTCATGATTACGCTTGTATAACACATTCCCATTGAGGAAGAAATTTGATGCCAACCTGCGCAAAGTTCTCTTATCGACACCCAAAGCACCCTCTATATATTCTTGTTTTTCCATATATCATTTGATGTCATATAACCATGGCTTTTCATCTGACCCTTCAACGACAGTCAAACAGTGAGCGGGCTCTTCAAAGCGTCGAAGATCAATAGATGGCCCATGGTTGGGCCATATCAGTTTATACATGGAAGCCAGGGTTGCCAGTACATCCGCCATTTGATTTTCCTCTCTAGGCACATGGGTGAAAGTGATATCATCGAATCTGGGAAGTAGCTTTGCCACATAATCCCGATATGGAACTAAGTTGGCATGTTTGGCCTCCCAATTACCCCTAATTTGGTGTATTACTAGGGTAGAATCTCGAAACACATTGAAATTCTGGCAATGCAGACAACAGATGTCCTAACACATGTCACGACATTGTTCTGCATAAACATTTAAATGCAGAGGAACAAAACAGCAGACTGATACCTTGAATATCAGAACTGCAAAATCACAGATGTTACGACATTTGTTCCAACATGTTTATCATGAACCCTAACAGAAAAGTAAATCTGTAGAATGATAAGAGAACACAGTAATTATTAACCCAGTTTGGTGTAACTCACCTACATCTAGGGGATACCAATCCAGGAAGAAGACTTCACTATCTTGTAGTATTACCCTAAAGCTAAACTCCCCCGTTTACAACTTTATCCTGATCACTACCCTTAATGAACATCTTTACCAAAGTTAAACTCCATCGTTTACAACTCTGATATGAGAGACCTACTCACTTCCTTAATCACAATCTGTGATATCGACATCATCCTTGTCAATACAGAATTCTATCAGGGTTTCTTGACCAACAAGGTATCTCGAATTTGCTTAAAAGCTTCATCCAAGAACAATACTCAACTCTTGCTTAAAAGCTTCGAGTGAGAATAATTTACAATAACCTATGTCGACCACATAGTATCAAAAGATACATGGGTGACTTACAAACTACACAAGAGACTCTCAAAACCCTAATCCCTTATGTTGCACCGACGGCTTGTTGTTGTGTGAATGCTTGCTATTTTAGGTCTAACAAGTCCTTATTTATAGACTCTTGCAGTATGGGCTTGGACTCTTCAATCAGGTCCAATCTTCACATTTTAATTCAGCTGCAAGATCTTCTCCACAAAAATAGGAACAAATCTCCAAATAGTATCCTAAAAAGTCTCCAAGATCCTCTTTATGAAATCCAATTAAATCTGCACTTTGTTCCTAATAAATCTCCTTGACCTGCGTATAATGATGAAACATATCCAAATCAAAAATATTCTCATCAAAACAAAACAAATCTGTCAAGAGATATACAACAGCATCACCTGCTGTACCACACAAAGATGTCGTGACATCTCCTTCGACATCTTGATTAAAAATCACACGACATCAAAACTACAACACCTGCTGTACCAGACTAAGATGTCATGACATCTGTCTGAAACACATAACAGCAGCACCTGTCATGATAGTTGATGAAGATGCTTCAACATCTTACTCAACATCTTGCTGTAAACTTGTTTTTAGCCAAAATGTAGCCAATCAAAGACCTAACAATCTCCCCCTTTGGCAAATTTTAGCTAAAACAACCTTTGAATAACACATCTAGCTCCCCCTTATGGAAACAACCAAAGAACACTACTACTACTTACTTCTCCCCCTTTTTAGCCATAATATGCCAAACCAAGCAACTATGCATTTAAGGGCAATCAACTAAAAGAAAGCAAGTCAATAGCATAACACATCCAACTCAGAGGCTTGTACAATCTGGCAGATTACAGTACTCCCCCTGTCATAGATAACCAGTGTTCCTTTGCAAGAAGAACACCCTAAATGAATGGAAAACATAAGACGCATCTTCATGTCTTCAAGAGCGCACCCTCTGTTCAATATACCTGCTGAACACATTCACCTAATGCTTGACCCTCAAGCAATCCATGTACCATACCAGTATACTTAACAGACAAAAGCTCTCCCCCTATCTTTCTCGACTGATGCTTCTTCAGCAAGAACCATCCCAAAACCACTACATGATATCCCATGACAGCTTCATGATCATATAGTGTGTGGATACCCAGAACGCATTTGTGTACCACAACCAACAAACTCTTGGATTGAGATCAAAGCTCCATTGATCCCTCTCGTCTTGGAACTATCCATACACCACACGAACTCCTCCTGAATTCTCATGTATGAATCTCCTTGTTCCCTGAAATACAACCCAATTGAATCAGAATGCTTCACATTCCTCAAAGAGACACACAGGGCCCCTTAGTTTGCAAGCTCACTCAGATATTCTTTGCACTTGAAGAACGTCAAACACTTGCTCCAGAAATCTTCAGCCCATTTGCTCCACAAGCACCAACTGATCAACTTCTAGCATGTCCCATTCACATTAGACTTCCAAGACAATACTTTACCCATCATTCTCCCGTATGATAAGATAAATACTTCTTAGACAAGATGTGAGTGTCAAGTTCTACACTCAGAACTTAGTATCCTACTCCAAGGATAACCAACCCAACAAATGTTCTAACATCAATTAGGACATCCTTCACACATCACAGACATCACACACCATGGTTTTTGATATGCTCCACCATTGGACTTACTATCTGCATAGTAATCCAACTGAAGATCTTCAAACAACACTGCGCCACCAGCTTGAACAAAGAGAACTTCAGAAACCTAGAGAGAAATAAACTCGCATCCACCAAAAGAAGGCAATCTTTCATAAACTGAGAACTTCTGCCACAAGCTCTAAAATGAATTAGATCCTCCTTACGTTTTCAACCAACCACCCTTCTGCACAAGAGCAATCAGTTTCAAGCATCCTGCTTAAATGCACAATATGAAACCAACCAAATGCCACTTTTTAATTGATCTCATTCTTCTTCAGAATTCCCACAAGATACACTGATCCACTAATGAAATATGATCTTCAAGTCACATGAGCTACTTGCTCTATAGCAAGACATCTTGGATTCACCAAGCCTCTATACATGTAACATCTTCTCAAACCACAGCTCCCGCAAACTGCATAAGAAAGACCTTTTTGAAGCATCCATAACTTCCATTCTCTTGTAGATCACCTTATCTTAAGCTGATGTGCCATATCATCAGCTGAGATCCTGATATTAAGCTAGATGTCAGAACATTCTGATACGACATCCAGTTGTTGAATTCAGCTCCTCCTTCTGCCACTTAGAGGAACCTCCTCCCTTTAACAGAACACGAGTTCCATGCTCTCATAGACTTGATTCAACAACCAAGTTTGAGTAGACAACCTCTATCCTGTTTAAACATATCACAAATATTCCCTTCAAGCTCACACCTTGATGAATAACTATCTGCTTTGAAACTCCAAAGACTTCACACCTGCCACGTGTTGTGGTGAGAATCGGATACCAAGCTATTAATTAACTTGAATCACACTTCTTTGAAATTCACCACCGAGCTTTGATTTATCCAAAGGAAAGGGTAAAGATCGAAACCCTAAGTGCGTTATGTAAGAATACAGCTGAGAGATCTAAGGTTCGGGGGTTGGTTATACTAATGAAAGGTATTAGCACCCTAAGTATCTGTAGTACTCTACAGGAACCTCTTGTTAGTATTTGTGTAATATTAAAGTTTGCTTGCTAAGGGAAAAGTGCTAAGGTAAAGTCCTAAGGGTATGTACACTAAGTATGCTCGCCAAGACATCGCATCTCGTGCCTACGTATCCTGACGGGAATGGAATCAGAGCAATCGTAGTTCCCCTCAATGGGGGTGAGGAACTCTTGACTGTGGTCAAGGTTCCAAGGGAAAGTAAGGTGAAAAGCTTGAAAGCAAAGCTTTGTGAGGATTAATTGTTTAGGAGAAGAGATTAATGGTTATCTCTTGTGAAAGGATTTGGATGAAGGGTTAGACCGTCGTGAAGGAGAAGAGATTAATGGCTATCTCTTGTTTAGGTTAAAGAGAGGTTTAAGAGTTATAAGAGATTAATGGCTATCTTTTGGGAATGCTAGGTTAAAAGGGAATGAAGTGTTCACGGGAAAAGTAGGGTCTGACAGCAAGACACCTACGTGGAGTGCGGCGACTCCAAACCTAAGGCTAGGTTAAAAGGGTAATGAGCTATCTATGACCTTGCGGTCAATAGAGAGACTTTCCTTTGGAAGAAGGGAGTATAACATTATCAACAGGAGTTGAAGGGATTGAAAATAAGTGAACGGTATGAGTTCAAAAATTCGAAGACATTAACCAAAATGAAATTTCAGTATGAACATGGCAAGCATGGATAAGTGAACATTTCAATGTTTTGAAACCAGAGGCATATTAAAGCAAACAAAAACCAGACATACAAACAACAGAGATGGCATTATCCAAGTCAGGAACAAATAAACACACCAATGAAAAATTCTCAAAAGTCCTCGAGAAACAGCTGATGATTCTCCATGAAAAATCCAAAATATAAAGTTAATGCATATTTTTGATATTTTGTTGTTTTAAAATTCTTTTAGAAAGAAAATAACAAAATTGTAATTGCAATAAAACAAATAAAATATAAAAAACAAGGTCGAAATGGAAGTCGCCACTAAAAGTGTCACAATGCATGGCAAGTGCCATAACATTGTGGCACTCGCCGCCTTTTCCTCTTTATGATAGTGGCAAGCACCACTAGTGGATGTGTATAGTGGCAGGCGCCACTTTAAGTAATGGTGGCAGGCGCCACCTTACTTCTTTCCTTTTTTTTTTTTTTTTTTATTTAAGTAATATTCATAAAACAATTTCATACCAAAAAACACACACAGTATTAGCATGAATATAATGGTAACATGAAACAAAACATTATGATATTATGAACACAAAATACTTTTTAGAATCAAAATATTAACATGCTAATGAACCTGATAACAACGAACAATGATCATGGCACTTTGAAATCGGAAACAAGAAAGAGGTGAATGTTACCTAGTGGAGACGGTTCACTGTCTCTTCACAGTACGTACTCTAAAAAGAAAACCGGACGATCCTCTTCTTCCTCAAAATGCTAGTTAGTGAAGGTGGACGGTGGAAAAATCGAACCGAAAAACTTTCGTAACAATATTTAGAATATCAGTAACTGGGGGAGAAATATGAGGAGAGCATTCACTATTTTTTCAGTGAATCTGGTGTGAAAATTACTGAAGATGAATGTCCTATTTATAGGAGAAAGTGAGGAGAGTGCATTGCCAAGATTGCCCTTTTTTAAAATCCTCGTGCAAGCTAGCGTGGTTGAAAAGTCTTGATTAATCAGAATAACATCAGAGAGTAGGTTGTGCTGAAGAGACGTAATGCCATGCCTTTCTGAAAAGGTTCTTTTTATTTCATGATGAACTGAAACCCACTTGCATGACTTTAATTAAAACAAAATATATATAAAAAGTGGTGGCAGGTGCCACCAAAATCCTATGGCAGGCGCCATGGATTTGGAAAGGAGGTGGTGGGCGTCACACTAACTTGTGGCAGGCGCCACACTAACTTGTGGCAGGCGCCACCATTTTGTTTCTTTTCTTTTCTTTTTCTCTTTTCTTTTTCTTTTCTTTTTTTCTTTCTTTTCTTTTTTTTTCAAACAAAATTCACAAAGGCCTTGTGATTTCTCAGTCAATGGTCGAGCATACTTGCATACTTCATTTTGGTCCAATAACATTAAAGTCGGAAGCTCGACTTTTTCGGTCAAAACCCTAATTTCCTCAGGAGTTCCAATGGATGATCTTTGAGGATTTTGCTCTATCAATCTCTTCCAAGGTCCATAGATGGCCTCCAGGGATGTCCAGTATCATATAGAATCAAGTTCCAAAGCTTGGGAATATGTCCTGATCAAAATCAAAGGTAATTATTAATTGTCGCTAAGAAACCCCTAGTTTGAGGCATGGTGAGTCCTGTGGCTCATGGCACTTGTAATAAGAACCGAACACACTTGATTTCTTGTTGAATAAAACCTCTTGAATGTAGGTGAGCTTAAATGGTTGCCTTTGGAGCCACAAACCTTGAAACATGGGAGAGTCTGGCTTATTGACTTTTGTTCTTTTTCCTGTGTAAACATGGCTTTCACAAAAGAAACAAACTAGCAAGATATTGTGGTTAGTTAACAATGCAAAGACGAATGAAACCTAAATGTAAGTGTAAAATGTTATGACATCTAAGGGGTAAAATTTGGGGTACAACACCACGTCTGAATCTTTAAAGGATAAAGTAGTCCTAGACTACACCATAGTTATACTAAAGAATGCCACTTTCCTTAGTAGAGCAGTCTGTAGAAAGTCAAAGGTAACTACCACTTAACCTTGACCTTCAAACTGAGCAAGATCACCTGATCCTAAGTACCTAGATCAGAAATAAATTGATCCAAGTTGTGCCATCACCAGCACTCCATTCCTCCTAGATCAGAAATAAACTGATCCAAGAAGTAACCATCAAGATTATGATGTCTTCATCTTCATCTTCAACAACACCAAAGTCCAGACCAGTTTCTTTTTAGGAAACTCTCCAGGGATCACATGCTTCTGTCATACCAGACTAAAGCCAATTCTTAGATCAACACCCAAGACCAAAACAGATGCTAAAGCGTATGCAGTACCCCTCCCATGATTCTGCACAAACTCTGATGATGAGATGTTCCAACATCTTGTTGAACGTCAACAATATTGACTTTCAAGGATAATCAATTAAATACTTGTGAATTCCATAAATAGCAATTGATCTTAAATCCTTGTCTAATAACCCTTCTTCACTGTTGAAATTCTGGTATCAGACGTGTGATGTTAAGGTGTGATGTTACAACAACACACTCTGCACAATGGACAACAATAACAGTAAAATAACACCAAGAATTGTTGACCCAGTTCGGTTACAACCAACCTATTCTGGGGGCTACCAAGCCAGGGATGGAATTCACTACTTGTAGATATAATTTACAGACTCAACAACCCGTTGACAATCTCCTAAACTTATACTCTACTAATGACTTCCTACCTAAGAAACCACTTAGGTATGAGAACACCACTCAATCCCTTACAAACACTCAAAGAACCCACTTTGAGTACCCTTGATCTTACTTCCTAGCTTTGATCAAGTTACACAACTCTCTTTGCTTCACAACTTTAGAGAGGACAGAAACTCAACACCTATTCAAACCCTAGAATAGTGTAAATACAAGCACTTTAAACAAACTCTAGACACTAAGCCTCCTGCTCTTGATCTTCAGAATGTTTTATGTACCTTTTCCTTTGGTCTTGTGCGCTTTATATAGCTCCTTGAATTGGGCTTGGACTTGTCACAATATTTGATCAGATTTGTTAATTAAACCTGAATCTTCAAAATAGATTTTATCCCCAAAATCTTTTTAAATCTTCAACCTTTTAATTCTCCAACAGACCTGCAATCAAATCTCCCATGTAACAGAAAATATCTATCCCAAGATATTCTCATCCAATGAGTCAACCACTCTCCACAATTCCAGCTAACACGCGTGCCCTAATAACCACACAACCTGCTGTTGTTAATACTGCAGATCTGATGTTACAACATCACCTGTGTGACATCAGACATCCAACTTCAGCAATTAATTACTTAACACAACCCAGTGTTAAGACTTCAATGTTACAACATCAGCACCTTGACATCAACATTGAATAAACTTTGTTTTACCAAAATTCCAGCCAATCCAGGAACTAACAATCTCCCCCTTTGGCTAATTTTGGCTAAAACAATCTCTGCACTCTGCAATCAACTTCTGCACTCTGCACCTTCAGAGATTTCAGCAGCAGCAGCGGAATAATCTTCAAAACATTAAACCTCAATCAGCAGCAGTTTGACAATACTCATAGTCTTCATTACTTGATCTGCTGCAGCACCATCTTCATTATTGACAATAGCCAATTGGTGCTCCCCCTCTAAAACATGAACCAGCATCACAGCTGTTCAATAGCTCACAATGTGCAGCACTTTTCTCCCCCTTGATATCTGCTTGGCTGCACTCTTCAAATGTCATGATATCTTCACTAGTTCAGTCAAAACTCCCCCTTTATAACTGCATTACCACTTTTCAACTAAACACCTTTTAGCAGCATCAATTTATCTCCCCCTTAATATCTGCATCACATACTCTTGACTATCTTGGCTATTTTCTCCCCCTTTTTAGCCACAATTAGGAAAACTTCAGTTAGAAGCCCTATTAACTATAGTCAGTATACCCTAGCTCTCATTGTTAGCCTCACAGTTAGCAACCAGGCACAATAAATCATAGAAGGAAACTAAAAACATAACCAGTGCATAAAACAACACGATATTCAAATTACAAAACCAACAAAAAAAAAAACTGAAAAACTGAAACTACTATCTAGAAAAAAACAACAGATGGAGATTAGTCTTCATCCGAACTTGCTTCATCTGCACTATTTTGTCCTTCATCTTCAGAGTCAGCATGATCATCTTGTTCCAAACTTTGGATCATCTTCTCAATCTTTTCTTTTCTAGTCAGACTGGTATTAATCACAACATCCAAGTCTTTGCGGGTTGCCTTCAGCTCTGCTAGCAAATCAGCCTTGGAGGTTTTCTTCTTGATACCTGCATTTGATGTTGACACAATGTCTGGAACATGACTCCCAACAAGTAACTTTGGATGTATGGATAAGGTAGATTCCCTCTTGCAGGCTGTGTCTGAACTTGTTAAGATGCCTGGATGTTGTTTCATCATAACTCCACAGATGAGCGAAGGAAATTCTATAGGCAGTTTGATAGCATTAGTGGTGGCATGTCTCGCAGTCTGCTCAAACACATATGCTCCATAGTCAAATTTCTTCTTAGTACCCACAGCATAAATAAACCTCCCTAGTCCCACAGCTGTTGTGGTTTTATGATTGGTAGGCACCCAATTTGCGGTTCCAATTCTGTGTAAGATAGTATACTTAACACTAAGTTTGCTAGTTGGCAGTTTCCCTTTCAAGGGCCACACCTTAACTTGACCAGCAGTTATTTCCTTGCAGACATCATTCTCAGTGGCTTCTAGCTCAGCAAATTCTTCATCTTTTCTTCCTAGATACTTGTTTATAACCTCAGGAGAGAATTTAACACATTTTCCTCTCACAAACACTTTCATGTAGTCGACACTGCTTTTGTCTGAAATCTTCACAGGAATATTGACCACAAATTCCTTAACCAGGCTGTCATAGCACTCGGAGAACCCATGAACCGTCTTCATCAGACCAGCAGCCTTAATCACCTCTATGATTTCTTTAATCTCCATAATTTCTTTCCCAATCTCTCTTTCAAGAGCAAGTCTTCTTTGACAGATGAACTTCCACATCGACGCACTGCTTGCATAATGGAATGAAATGTTATCAACCAGAACCTCAGGTATCTTGTCAGCAATTCTCTTCAAGATTGTCTTTCTGACAGGAGTGATGTCTTGAACATCATCCTCAACATCATACTCTGATTCAGATTCTTCCATTAGCTTCCTTTTTCTGGGATTCACACCAACCTTACTCCATGCTTTTGTTGGCCCAACAACAGTCTTTTTCCTCTTCTCATCAGAAGCTTTCTTTGACGATGATTCAACCATCTTTCCTTTTCTTGTTCTTAGTCTCTTGGACAGACTAGGCACTGCTCTTCCAATGACTTCATCATCAGATAAGTCATCAACATCAATTACATCAGTAGTCTCAGCATCCCTACTAAGCGATGTTCTAACCTCCTCTTCAACATCTGCTTCACCATGAATATCATCTTTTCCACCAACAGAAGTGGGTTCAGCAGATGTCCTAACATTCTCCTCAACATTTGTTTCTTCATGCATGTCTTCACTCTGATCAGCATCTTCAATAGCTGTCATTGCAAGTTGTTGAAGACTTGACTTACCTTCCTGCATGTTGTCTTTCTCAGCTGGCATCCGATTCAGTGGGATTGAAATTCCTTTGACAGGGATGCCTTTGTCCAGAATCTTTGAGGTAAGATTACCCATCCTATTGTCTACATCAAACTTCTCTTCAGTAGTCTGAGACGTGTATGATTTCGGCACAGTTTTGTCCCCAAATAACACACTAGTAACAGCCTTCTTTGTTTCAGGATTCTTGAAGATAGTAGCAGGTCTCTTAGGAGTTAGTTTAGTGGGTCTCAAAGTACCTGATTCTGGGAGCATCATTGAGATAGGTTCTATATTCAAAGCTTCTTCTGCAAATCCCTCTTCTGAAGAAACCCTAGCCTTATCTCGCGAAGAGCTTTGAGCGACAGATTTCTTTGATGGAGACGACGTCTGGTTTGACATGGTTCCCTTGAGGAAGTATGAGTTCAGATGATTCTTCTTGTTGAAGAAGACGAACGGACAGAAGATATGCTCTTTGATGAACCGTGATCTTGCTACACTAGAGAATGATGGTCTAAGGTATGGTGCCGGCTTTTCAGTATTTTTTAAAGACCACTTACTAATTTTCTCCCTCCATAAAGACTTTCCTTTTAAACATTTAAAAGAATTCACATCAGGACTCACTAACTCTGAGTGATCTTTCAGCATCCTGATGTCATAGTCTAATGTTGTAACATCAACTTGAGCATCAATAGTTGAATTTCCTTCAAGAGAAATCCACTGATAGCAGTTATCCTTGGTTCTGGCACCCTTCATAACAATCTGATTATGCTCATCAGAAACCACACACTCATTCTTAGTGTAGTTTACCTTGTAACCTTCACACAACTGGCTTATGCTGATCAAATTTGCACTTAAGCCACTGACAAACAGAACATTGTCAAGTTCAGGTCTACCATCACCTTGCACTTTCCCAACTCCTGCAACAACACCTTTTCCTCCATTGCCAAATATAACCTCATGAGAGGGGCAAGGTTTAAGTTCAGCAAACATGGATCTATTTCCAGACATGTGTTTGGAACACCCACTGTCAAAATACCATGTTCCTTCTTCAAACTCTTTGTCAGCCAAGTGAGCCAACAAGCACTTCACCTTCTCCTTAGGTACCCATTGTTTAACAACTTTGGGCCTGTGCTCTCTCCATCTGTTTTGAGGTTGAGGGTATCCATGCAGCTTGTAGCAAGAGTACTGCATATGTCCAAACCTTCCACAGTAATAGCATCTCACCCTTTCATCTCTGAATCTTCTGCCATGATGAGATTGCTTATGCTGCCATCCATAATGTGATCTCCCATAACTGCCCTGCCATCTATTATGTTGATATCTTCTCCCATAAGACGGCTGAGAATGCTGTTTCCTGGATTGTCTCCCATGATGGTGTGGCTTTCTTCTTCCATATCTATAAGGAACATCATTGGTGTATCCATATCCATAACCATACCAGTTGTCCTGATGTTGAGACACCTGATGAGACATGTGCTGTTTGAACTGAGCAGCTTGCATGCTCTCGTGGTATCATGGGGGCATATACTGACTAGCTCCCTGTGGCTGCTTTCTCTTCTGATAGGGACCAGTCTTCTTCTCAATCTTCTTAGGTTGTGAAACATCAACTTTCTTAGGGGTAGGATCCTGCTTCTTTGGCTGATGTTGAGATAAAAGTTGTGATACTTCCTTCTTTGAACCTGAAGTGCTTCCTTCTGAAGTTCCCTTATCCTCAACCACATAACCTATCCCAGCTTTGTCTCCAGCAACTTTTTCTGACTGAAGGATCTTGTCAAGTGTGTCTGTACCACAACTCAGCATCATAACAGACTTGGTCATTTGATCAAGGTGAGCTCTAACTCGCACCACTTCATTTTCAAGATCAGTCTTTTCATTCTCTAGCTGAGTAATCTGTTGCTTGTGGCACTTGTTTTCTTGACAAATCTCAGCACTTTTTAAACACAGCTCTTGATAAGTAGATGCTAACTCCTCATAAGTTACTTCTCCATCACTAGAATCATCATCAGAAACCACAGCTCCTGTAAAAGCTCTCACATGCTTTGCTGACTCGCCTTCACTTTCACTATCAGAGTCAGACCAGGAAACTGTCATGCCCTTCTTCTGCTTTTTCAAGAAGGTGGGACATTCTTTCTTGACATGTCCATACCCTTCACACTCAAAGCACTGCACTCCTTTATCTTGGGCAGTTTTCTCTTCATCCTTCTTGCTGGTGTCAGAAGTCATGTTCTTGACATTAGGCCTGGAGTTATTATTCATTCTCTTGAATACTTTGGTGAACTGTCTTCCCAACATCACTATGGCCTGAGATAGATCCTCCTGGGATTCAAATTTCTTCCCTTTCTCTTCTTCACCATTTGTCACCAGGGCTATACTCTTTGGCTTCTTTTCTGGTTCTTCCTCATTCAACCCAAGCTCAAAGGTTTGAAGAGATCCAATGAGCTCATCAACTCTCATCTTGCTGATGTCTTGTGATTCTTCAATGGCAGTAACCTTCATCTTATACTTCTTAGGTAAGGACCTAAGGATCTTCCTCACAAGCTTTTCATCTGACATCTTCTCACCAAGAGCACTAGATGCATTGGCCAACTCAAGAACTCTCATGTGGAAATCATGAATAGTCTCATCTTCCTTCATCTTCAGGCTTTCAAATTTTGATGTTAAAATCCGAAGTCTTGACATCTTAACTCTAGATGTTCCTTCATGAGTAGCTTGCAAGATATCCCATGCTTGCTTAGCAACTTCACAGGTATTGATTAACCTGAAGATATTCTTATCCACTCCATTGAATATGGCATTTAGAGCTTTGGAATTTCCAAGGGCAAGCTCGTCTTCCTCCTTGGTCCACTCTTCTTCAGACTTTGGCTTAGAGGTGCCTTCTTTATCTTTACCAGCATCATCCTTCTCACATATAACAGGTGCTTTCCACTCTTTAATAACAGCCTTCCAAGCCCTACTGTCCAAGGATTTTAAGAAGGTGGTCATCCTTGGCTTCCAATAGTCATAATTGGATCCATCCAAAATAGGGGGTCTGTTGACGAATCCTCCAACTTCTTTGTCCATCTATACACCAGAAAGTAACTTCCCTAGATCTCACCCAGAGACAGACAGGATGCTTGCTCTGATACCAATTGAAATTCTGGTATCAGACGTGTGATGTTAAGGTGTGATGTCACAACAACACACTCTGCACAATGGACAACAATAACAGTAAAATAACACCAAGAATTGTTGACCCAGTTCGGTTACAACCAACCTATTCTGGGGGCTACCAAGCCAGGGATGGAATTCACTACTTGTAGATATAATTTACAGACTCAACAACCCGTTGACAATCTCCTAAACTTATACTCTACTAATGACTTCCTACCTAAGAAACCACTTAGGTATGAGAACACCACTCAATCCCTTACAAACACTCAAAGAACCCACTTTGAGTACCCTTGATCTTACTTCCTAGCTTCGATCAAGTCACACAACTCTCTTTGCTTCACAGCTTTAGAGAGGACAGAAACTCAACACCTATTCAAACCCTAGATTAGTGTAAATACAAGCACTTTAAACAAACTCTAGATACTAAGCCTCCTGCTCTTGATCTTCAGAATGTTTTCTGTACCTTTTCCTTTGGTCTTGTGCGCTTTATATAGCTCCTTGAATTGGGCTTGGACTTGTCACAATATTTGATCAGATTTGTTAATTAAAACTGAATCTTCAAAACAGATTTTATCCCCAAAATCTTTTTAAATCTTCAAGCTTTTAATTCTCCAACAGACCTGCAATCAAATCTCCCATGTAACAGAAAATATCTATCCCAAGATATTCTCATCCAATGAGTCAACCACTCTCCACAATTCCAGCTAACACGCGTGCCCTAATAACCACACAACCTGCTATTGTTAATACTGCAGATCTGATGTTACAACATCACCTGTGTGACATCAGACATCCAACTTCAGCAATTAATTACTTAACACAGCCCAGTGTTAAGACTTCAATGTTACAACATCAGCACCTTGACATCAACATTGAATAAACTTTGTTTTACCAAAATTCCAGCCAATCCAGGAACTAACAACTATTGTAGCTAAGCTTCACCAGATCACTTCATGAACACTTATCAAGTATTCAATCTTTGCAAGTATCTTCTTTGACACTCAGTGTTGAGATACCAAGGCTGCCACCCTTGACTCAAGTAACTTAGATTCTCTCTGAACGAATCCTATTTACCTTAACAATTCTAAGAACTCCAATCAAATTGGATCCACCCTTAGGGTTAAGAGAGATGAATCCTTCCTTGCTATTTTTGGAGAGTGAAAATAAATCACCTCCACTTTCTTCAGGTTGTGTTTCATAGAAACACCTTCTAGTCAGAAGAATAACTACAAGACTCCGGATGCACGACTAAGACGCCTTTATGAGTGGACTTGAGAGAATTCTCAAGTATCTTTGACAACCTAGTCGATCAATAATTTATCAAAATCCGAGAGCAAGAACTTGATAAACCTAAACTCAACTCCTCTCCTTTTCAACTGACTTCACACTGTACCATGAAACCAAGCTTCCAAGTACCAAGTCACCATAACAGACATCTTCCAACAACTCCCTTTATTCCATTGCTCCCGACTTTGGAATAAAAGAATGCAGATATCTTCATATATAGAGGCCGAGGATTGAGATCTTCCACCATCTGTCTTCAGCAACAACTCCAGAATCCCATAATTCTAGAGCTCTTCCATCAGAAACACATGCAGCGGAACCACCAAGGAACAAATTCAACTTGCCCTACTAAGATGTCAAAACATCCTATATGACACCCCAACAAGAGAACTAGCCACTTCTCATGCAGTTGTTGTAAAACCTCCTCAGCAACATGAACGACCACCGGGTTGTTACCTTCGATCCAGAACATCCATCCCATCCATTAATACCCTTGAGTATGTCTGAGTTGATTGATCTGATCTTCAAAAATCCTCCTTGTTTAAACACCAGAAAGTATCTCCCAAAGATCTCATCTAGAAACAGACAGGATGCCTGCTCTGATACCAATTGAAACTCAGGCAATGCAGACAGCAGATGTCCTAACACATGTCACGACATTATTCTGCATAAACATTTAAACGCAGAGGAACAATATCGCAGACTGATACCTTGAATATCAGAACTGCAAAATCACAGATGTTATGACATCTGTTCCAACATGTTTATCATGAACCCTAACAGAAAAGTAAATCTGCAGAATGATAAAAGAACACAGTAATTGTTAACCCAGTTCGGTGCAACTCACCTACATCTAGGGGATACCAATCCAAGAAGAAGACTTCACTATCTTGTAGTATTACCCTAAAGCTAAACTCCCCCGTTTACAACTTTATCCTGATCACTACCCTTAATGAACATCTTTACCAAAGTTAAACTCCATCGTTTACAACTCTGATATGAGAGACTTACTCACCTCCTTAATCACAATCTGTGATATCGATATCATCCTTGTCAATACAGAATTCTGTCAAGCTTTCTTGACCAACAAGGTATCTCGTATTTGCTTAAAAGTTTCATCCAAGAATAATACTTAACTCTTGCTTAAAAGCTTTGAGTAAGAATAATTTACAATAACCTATGTCGACCACATAGTATCAAAAGATACATGGGTGACTTACAAACTACACAAGAGACTCTCAAAACCCTAATCCCTTATGTTGCACCGACGGCTTGTTGTTGTGTGAATCCTTGCTATTTTAGGTCTAGCAAGTCCTTATTTATAGACTCTTGCAGTATGGGCTTGAACTCTTCAATCAGGTCTAATCTTCACGTTTTAATTCTGCTGCAAGATCTTCTCCACAAAAATAGGAACAAATCTCCAAATAGTTTCCTAAAAAGTCTCCAAGATCCTTTTTATGAAATCCAATTAAATCTGCACTTTGTTCCTAATAAATCTCCTTGACCTGCGTATAATGATGAGGCATATCCAAATCCAAAATATTCTCATCAAAACAAAACAAATATGTCAAGAGATATACAACAACAACACCTATTGTACCAGACAAAGATGTCGTGTCATCTCCTTTGACATCTTGATTAAAAATCACATGATAGCAAAATAGCAACACATGCTGTACCAGACTAAGATGTCATGACATCTGTCTGAAACACATAACAGCAGCACCTGTCATGATAGTTGATGAAGATGCTTCAACATCTTACTCAACATCTTGCTGTAAACTTGTTTTAGCCAAAATGTATCCAATCAAAGACCTACCATACATCGAGGGTTTTGATCCTCAATTTGATGGCCTTTTCCAACCCAAGTATACAAGCTTCGTACTCAGCCATGTTATTAGTACATGGAAAGTAAAGCTTAGCTATAAACGGCAAGTGGAAGTTCTTGGGAGATGTAATCACTGCCCCAATTCTATGCCCATAAATATTTGAGCCACCATCAAACATGAGAGTCCATCGCTCCCCTGGTTCGGGCCCTTCATCTGGTTCCAGCTCTTCATAGTCTTTCAGTACCATGATATCTTCGTCTGGAATATCGAACTTCAAGGGCTGATAATCATCCACCGGTTGATGGGCCAGATGGTCCGCCAGTATGCTACCCTTGATGGCTTTTTGAGTAAAATATTGAATGTCGTACTCAAATAGATGCATTTTCCATCGGGCTATTATGCCGGTGAGAGCAATTTTCTCAAAGATATATTTAATGGGATCCATCTTGGAAATCAGATAAGTAGTGTGGGTTAAGATATTTTGCCTAAGACTTTTGGAAGCCCATGCAAGTGCACATCATGTCTTCTCGAGTAAGGAATACCTTATCTCGCAGTCATTGAACTTCTTGGTGAGGTAATAGATGACATGTTCTTTCTTGCCCGTCTCATCTTGTTGTCCCAACACATAACCCATAGATTCTTTGAGCGCAATCAAGTACATAATAAGCGGCCTTTCAGGGATAGGCGGTATCAGGATTGGTGGTTCTTGTAGATATTCCTTAATTTTATCGAATGCCTCTTGGCAATCATCATTCCACTCAATCGATTAATCTTTTCTTAGTAGCTTGAAAATTGGTTTGCAAGTGGCGGTGAGATGTGAAATAAATCTGGCAATATAGTTCAATCTCCCCAGGAAGCCATGAACCTCTTTCTCTGTCCTAGGTGCAGGCATACTCTGAATTGCCCTTACCTTATCAAGGTCCACTTCAATCCCTTTTTGACTTACTATGAAGCCCAACAAATTTCCAGATCGTACCCCAAATGTGCACTTGTTAGGGTTGAGTCTCAGTCTAAACTTTCTGAATCAGGCAAACAACTTTTGTAGATTGATCTGGTGTTCTTACTCCGTTTGAGATTTGGAAATCATATCATCGATGTACACTTCAATCTCTTTATGGATCATGTCATGAAAGAGCATTACCATCGCACGTTGATATGTTGCCCCAATGTTTTTTAGTCCGAAAGGCATCACCTTGTAGCAGAAGGTGCCCCATGGTGTGATGAAGGTGGTCTTCTCCATGTCATTTGGATCTATTTTAATTTGATTGTATCCAGAAAATCCATCCATGAAGGAGAATACAGAGAATTGATCTGTGTTATCAACCAATACATCGATGTGAGGTAATGGGAATCATCCTTAGGACTAGCTTTGTTCAAATCTCGGTAATCCACACACATGCGGACCTTTCCATCCTTTTTCGGTACTGACACAATATTGGCAACCCATTGTGGGTACTTTTCTACTGCCAGGAACCCAGCATCGAAATGCTTTCAGACTTCTTCACGAATTTTGAGAGCCATATCAGGATGAGTCCTCCTTAATTTCTGCTTAACAGCATGGCATTCCTCCTTGAGTGGTAACTTGTATACAACAAGGTCAGTATCCAACCCAGGCATGTCTTGATATGACTAGGCGAATACGTCAGCATACTCGCGGAGGAGCTCTATCATCTTGGTCTTGACTGCAACTTGAAGAGATGCTCCTATCTTCACCTCTCTTCTATCTTCCTCGGTGCCCAGGTTGATGACTTCAACATCTTCCTTGTGCGGTTGTATGACTTTCTCTTCTTGCTTGAGCAACCTTTCCAACTAGTCGGGAAGTTCACAATTTTCCTCTCCTTCCTTTTCAGCTTGGTAGATTGGGCAATCAAAATCATACAGGCCCATAGAAGCGTCATCGTCAAGGACCTCGGTAGTGTTTCTGCATGTTATGATTTGTGCAGTTTATTTAGGAAGTGCGTGCATGAAAATATTGCCATTTATTGTAAAGTAAAAGAAAATGTAAAAGAAAATGAGCGAAAATTGAATGCAAACTAATATTTATTAATGATAATCAATGTTTAAAAACATCAGGTGGCCCATACAATGCTCCATTACGCCTTGGGTAGAGCGTAGGTTTTTTGATAAACAATACAATTAGGTTTAGTGTGGGAAGAACTGGGGGACTTCAATGGTCTTCCAATTTTGGAGCTCTTCACCAGGCCTTGCTTGTCGAATCCATCTTGCAAAAGCTTCCTCATCACCACCATGGTCTTCAATGATCATCGCCACTGGATGGCTGAAGATATGTCCATCACTTGTAAAAGTCTTCTCCACAGGAGGAATCTGATTTTCTTTGTATGGGATCAATGTTGTACTTGAAGATGGCTGATACCCCAGCACAAACTTGTCAAACTTCTCAGCAACCTCAACCAACTTTGTAACACCCCAATTCTACCCATCGAATATTTAATAAAATCAGAGTAATAAAATTTCAACATAAACAGGATGTCACATTTTCAACTTTAAACATCAACCTCAATCACATAATACACAGATACATAACACTTTAAAATAATCGGAGACACCATCAACATCAACTTTTTGTCTTTAAAATCAAATAACTTCATTAATCAAACAGCAGAATTCTTACTTCAATTTAAAAGAGCAACATCTTTGTCCAACTCAAATTAACTTCAACATAACAAAGGTTTAATAAAATCAACATAACATTCAGCAATGGAACAAAACAATAACAATTGCAAATAGCGTTCATTCCCCCCGAGTGTTACGTATCAGAGCGACGACACAGACTCGAACTAATGAAGGTAGAAAGCCTTCACTCTGGATTACCTGCAGTATGGCGTATAAACCATCACCATACACAGAAGGGGTGAGATATCGAACAATATAATCGAATATATGATTAATAATATAATAGTTCAGATTATAGAAAAATCACCACTGCATAACTCACAATCAACATCAACCAACATGATAACAACACAACAACATAATTATGCAACTTTGAAATGCGACTCGTAATATGCATGTGGTACCATTGGAGCAGAACTCTCAACTTAGAAATCTGCCAATTAATATTGACGTCAACAAGGCATAAGCCTTCAACTTAAATTTTGCCAGTCCATGTAACACCCCCTTTCTATACCCCCAAATAATCATTTAGGCACATATTAAAAATTTCGTCAGAGTATAATTACAAACATGGTATAAAAGAGGTATGTCACATCAATTATAAAATTAAAACATACAACACCTGCTCAACAAAATGATATGCAACAGTGGGGTAACTTGCAACAGAGGAACTTAGTCCTTACACCCACATTTCAATATTTAGAATAAAAGCGGAAAATCTAAACATTGAATAACACCCAACATATATACATACACATATATACATCGTCAAGTATTATCCACCAACATAATTCATGTTTACATAAACATTTATCAACAAGATACATATACAATGTATCACAAAAGAATCATAGCCCTCCTAGCTACCCGGTGCTACATATCAGAGCCAACTGACCAAAAGAATGAAGACACGCTTCACAAAAAGACCACCAGCATACCTACTCTGCAATGCCTCATAGAGCATCATAAAACAGCAGAAGGGTGAGAAATATTATCATAATAACAATGCATATAATTATATATAATAGCATAAAATTACACATATTTCACATTCTCACCACAATTCATCACATCTCACTCATATACATCGCAATGTATCTATATATATAAAACCAAGCATACACATCAGGCATACTTTCACAATTCTTATCATTCCACATAAACATACACAAATGTTTGTTCACCAATGCATCATTTAAAGATGAGAAATGCAAATCATAGAGACCGACTCACGACTCTATGCAATTGCAATGCGGTACCGACTCAATCATCTCAAGTTCACTCAGGAACTTCTGCTGGAACCATCGCTCGTTACCAAAGTAACTCCCCGTCGGGCCTACGATGTTCACCCACCGCTCACACCTCCACCAAGAGAGGCTCACGATGTTTATGGATCGCTCACACCTCCACCGAGAGAGGCTCACGACCCGATCGCTCACACCTCCACCAAGAGAGGCTCACGATCGTCCATAACCATCGCTCACACCTCCACCGAGAGAGGCTCACGATGTTATAGCGGATTCTCATTAGAATCCCTCAACACAAGAATGCACATCATTATGCTACACATGATAATGACTCAAGACATTCTTGAAATGCATACATATTCACAATATATACATGCATTCATCTCATACAATCACATATAATCCTTATACATTCACATCAATGCACTATTGTATGATTCACAGTCAAGCACACATGCAAAACGGCAAAAGTCGCTAAATAGCACTATTCCCGACTTTTCCGACTTATTTAATCGGCTAACAATTTCCAAATCATCATAATCATATAGTACAGCTCAATAGCTTCACAACGATACCAAGAACACAAAAATCGGATAATCGGAACAAAAGTTACGGACGGAAACGAAAAACACATTTTGAAAAATCTCATTTTTACCATTCCTCTGGCCATACGCGTACGGGCACATGTCATACGCGTATGGGCAGAAGCCCATTTTTCCCAAATTCCACGTTGAAAACCCCATACGCGTAATGACCTCCTTCATACGCGTAATGACCTAAAGTTCTACGCGTATCATACGCAAATGGGCAGATGGCCGAGTGAAAAGAAAAACCATACGCGTATTGGCCCATGGCTCTCCCACCATACGCGTATTGCCAAGGTCCATACGCGTATGAACATGCCCCATACGCGTATGACCTGGAAAAACCAGAAAAAATTTTCTGCAGAATTATGTTCTGCGTTTTCCACTCCTAATCCACCAATTCATCACCTAAAACTCAGAAAAACAACATTTGGAAGTGTAACAATACATATTCACCATGTATAGACCAACAAGAACACAATCAACACCAATTTGAACATATTTGGATCAATTTCCAATCAATTTCTCAAAAAGGGTTTATACCCAAAACTCATAAAATCAATCAACAACTACAACAACTCATACATAATCACATACATTGATAAGATAACAATGTTTCACACCCTTACCCGGATTCCAAATGATCTAGCTCTTGTTCTTGATGATTTCCACTCTTTTTCCTCTTTTCTTTTCCTTTTCCCTCTTCCTCTTTCTTTCTCTTCTTTTTCTTTCTATCTTTCTCTATTTCTCTCTATTTCTCTTTTCTATCTATTTTTCCTTCCCTTTTCCTTTCTATCTCTTTTCTTTCTATTTCTTTCTTTTCTATTTTTTTTCTCTCATTTTCCAAACAATCAATTAATTCATTTTTTTCACAAATTCTAATTCCACTACTTTTCTAGCAATTTTACTAAATTTCTAACTTATCATTAATTGAGAAATGTCTAAAATACCCTCCATTATAATTTCCCCGAAAACTCTCAAAAACGGCAAAATAACACAACATGTCAATATAGCATATTAACACACCAATTTCACAAATAAAATAATCATCACTCAATTTAAATAAAAGATTCAACAAAATGGGAATAATTGGAATCGGGGCGTTACAACTCTCCCCCACTTTAGAAATTTTCGTCCTCGAAAATATTACCTGATTCAAACAACTCTGGATACGACTCTCACATCCTACTCTCTAGTTCCCAAGTCATATCACCTTCCGCAGCGCCTCCCCACGCTACCTTCACAAGTGCAATGTCCTTGCCTCTTAACTTCTTAACTTCATGGTCCAAAATCCTAATCGGTAAAGTTTCAACCGTAAGGTTATCTCTCACCTCAACCCCGTCCATAGGAATAACATGTGACGGATCCGAAACATACTTCTGAAGTTGTGAAACATGGAATACGTCATGCAAATTCGAAAAGTTCGGAGGTAACGCCACACGGTAAGCCACAACACCAACTCGTGCAGAAATCTGATACGGACCAATAAAACGAGAAGTCAATTTCTTCGACTTCAAAGCACGACCCACACCTGTAACCGGCGTAACTCTCAAAAACACATGGTCACCTTCCTGAAACTCAAGATCTTTTCTTCTCTTGTCATGATAGCTCTTTTGTCTACTTTGAGAAGCTTTCATCTTCTCACGGATAAACTTCACTTTCTCCGTCGTTTGTTGTACCATTTCCGGTCCAACTATCGTCCTCTCGCCGGTTTCATGCCAACACAAAGGTGTTCGACATCTCCGACCATACAAAGCCTTAAACGGTGCCATACTTATACTCGAGTGGAAACTATTATTGTAAGTGAACTCAATCAATGCCAAATAACTATCCCAAGCACCACCTTGCTCGAGCACACAAGCACGCAATAAATCCTCCAACGATTGAATGTTCCTCTCGGTTTGACCATCCGTTTGTGGATGATAAGCCGAACTCAATCTTAGCTTAGAACCCAAAGCCTTTTGTAAACTCTCCCAAAACCTCGATGTGAATCTAGGATCTCTATCTGATACAATACTCTTAGGAACTCCATGTAACTTCACAACCGCAAGAATATAAATCTCGGCTAACCTCTCCAAAGGATAACTAATATCAATTGGAATGAAGTGAGCAGATTTAGTAAGCCTATCCACAATTACCCAAATAGCATTATGACCTCTTTGCGTATTCGGCAATCCCGTAACAAAATCCATCGATATACTATCCCATTTCCACTCCGGAATGTCCAACGGTTGCATCAATCCACTAGGCTTTTGATGTTCCACCTTAGACTTTTGACAAGTTAAGCACGCATACACAAATTGCGCCACGTCTCTCTTTAACCCGGACCACCAAAAGATTTTCTTCAAATCCTGATACATTTTATTCGCTCCCGGATGAATACTTAAGTTACTTCGGTGTCCCTCTTCCAATATCATCTTTTTCAACTCCGCATCATCGGGAATACAAATACGACCACGGAATCTCAAAACTCCAAAATTATCAACCTTGAAATCCTAATTCTCATTCATCATCAAATCAACGAATTTCAAATCCAACTTTTGCTTTTCACACACGGTTGCAAGAAAGGCATTCGTAACTTGTAGCATACCAAGTATCACACTTCTTGGCGTCATTTCACAAACCAAACTCAAATCTCTAAAATTCTCCAAAAGTTCCCATTCTCTCATCATCAATGCGGACATATGTAACGACTTCCAACTCAAAGCATCGGCCACTACATTTGCCTTACCCGGATGGTAATTCAAACCAAAATCATAATCCTTCAAAAGCTCTAGCCACCTTCTTTGCCTCATGTTCAATTCTTTTTGATCAAATAGATATTTCAAGCTCTTGTGATCACTAAAAACTTCAAATCTCGCACCATAAAGATAATGCCTCCAAATTTTCAAAACAAACACCACGGCCGCTAACTCCAAGTCATGCGTAGGATAATTCTTTTCATGCACTCTCAATTGTCTTGAAGCATAAGCCACAACTTTTCCATCTTGCATCAAGACACCACCTAAACCTGTCAATGAAGCATCACAATACACAACAAATGGTTCATTAGGATTAGGCAAAATCAAGATCGGAGCCGTTGTCAACCTTCTTTTTAGCTCGTTGAAACTCTCTTCACAATGAATATCCCAAATGAAAGCCTTTCCTTTACAAGTCAATTGCGTTAACGGAAGTGCCAACTTCGAAAATCCCTCAATAAACCTCCGATAATACCCCGCCAAGCCTAAAAAGCTTCGAATCTCCGTAACCGATCTAGGAGTCTCCCATTGCATCACCGCATCAATCTTGGATGGATCAACGCTAATACCACTACCGGAAATAATATGTCCCAGAAAACTTACTTTCGACAACCAAAATTCACATTTTGACAACTTAGCATACAATTGTTTCTCTTTCAAAATTTGTAACACAATCCTCAAATGCTCTTCATGCTCCTCCTGGGACGTAGAGTAAATCAAAATATCGTCGATGAACACAACCACAAAACGATCCAACTGTTCATGAAAAATACGATTCATGTATTCCATAAACACACCCGGCGCATTAGAAACCCCGAATGGCATCACAGAATATTCGTAATGGCCATACCGTGTCCTAAAGGCCGTCTTTTGAATATCCTCTTCTTTCACACGAATCTGGTGATATCCCGATCTCAAATCAATCTTGCTAAAAACACGCGCACCAACCAATTGGTCCAACAAATCATCGATCCTTGGAAGCGGATACTTGTTCTTAATTGTCACCTTGTTCAGTTGTCGATAATCTATGCATAACCGCATACTCCCATCCTTCTTTTTAACCAACAATACCGGAGCACCCCAAGGAGAAACACTTGGTCTTACAAATTTCTTGTCCAACAAGTCATTCAATTGCTTCTTCAATTCTACCAACTCTGATGCTGACATACGATACGGCGCCATCGAAATCGGTCTAGTACCCGGAACTAGATCAATAGAAAACTCAACTTCTCTTTCCGGCGGTACATCCTTAATATCCTCAGGAAACACTTCAGGAAAATCACACACAACAGGACACACATCAATTGACACCTGATTATCCACATACAAAGATGCAAACAAACCGAACAATTGAGCTTCGTCCGCTAAAAGTTTCTTCAACTCTTTAGTGGATAAGAAACTCTCATCTTCATCCTCTTCCAGAGAAGGAAACTTCGCTAACTTATGATAACAATCTATATGAACTCGGTTAAATTGCAACCAATTCATACCCAAGACCACATCCAATCCTTCCAACGGCAAGCACACTAGATCCATCTCAAAGTCTTTACCATAAATGGTCAAAGGACACATCAAACAAACCAAAGAAGTAGTTACTGACCCCATTGCTGGAGTATCAATAACCATCTTACCATCCATCAGAGACAACACAAGATTTAAACGCTTCGCGCACTCAGACGAAATAAACGAATGAGTCGCTCCAGTATCAATAATAGCAACTAAAGGTGTACTATTAATAAAGCAAGTACCTTTAATCAGACGATCGTCACTGGAAGTCTGAGTTCCTGCCAGAGAAAATACCTTCCCACCGGATGGAGCTTTCTTCGGATTCAGACACTTTGGGCTAATGTGACCAATTTCCCCACAATTATAGCACTTCACCACATTCCTTCTACAATATGTAGTAGCATGCCCAAGGCCTCCACAGTTAGAACATTTCACCACTGTCTTCCCACACTCAAATGATTTATGACCCATTTCACCACACTTGTAACACTTAATGGGACCAGAACCTCCTCCTCCAGATCTCTTCTCGAAGTTTCCCCTATGCTTGCCCTTATCAGCGGGTGTCACATAAGGTCCACTTCTAGCTTGTTGCTTTCCCTTCCTCTCATTCAAACTTTTATAATGTGTAGAACGAGCCTTGCTATCTTCCTCGAAGATTCTACAACATTCTGTCAAATCCGAAAACCTTCTTATCCGTTGATATCCCACAGCTTGTTTAATTTCAGGACGTAAACCATTCTCATACTTAATGCACTTGGAGAGCTCAGCAGTAATCGCAACATAGTGAGGATGGTATTGAACCAACTCCACAAACTTAGCAGTATAGTCCACCACGGATATACTACCTTGTTTCAATTCAAGGAACTCCATCTCCTTCTTCCCTTTCACACTTTCAGGGTAATACTTCCTCAAGAACTCAGTACGAAATAAATCCCAAGTTACCTCTTCATCATCCACCTCAAGAACTTCACGCATCCCGACCCACCAATCGTCGGCTTCTTCCTTCAGCATGTGAGACCCAAGCCTCACTTTATTCTCCTCCGCACAGTCTATGACTCTGAAGATCCGTTCAATCTCTTTTAACCAAAGTTGAGCACCATCGGGATCAAATCTTCCTTTGAAGACCGGTGGTTGATTCTTCCTGAACTCGTCATTAGCATTCACGTTCAGCGCACCTTGCACCGCCCTAGCCATTGCTTCCAAAGCAGCAGCCATCGCATTGTCGTTCCTACCAGCCATATTCTGATTATTCCCAAAAACGACAACAAAGTTAAACAACAGTTCAACCAACACAACAACAAGACAGACACAACTGACTCAACTCTGGCTCTGATACCACTTAATGTAACACCCCCTTTCTATACCCCCAAATAATCATTTAGGCACATATTAAAAATTTCGTCAGAGTATAATTACAAACATGGTATAAAAGAGGTATGTCACATTAATTATGAAATTAAAACATACAACACCTGCTCAACAAAATGATATGCAACAGTGGGGTAACTTGCAACAGAGGAACTTAGTCCTTACACCCACATTTCAATATTTAGAATAAAAGCGGAAAATCTAAACATTGAATAACACCCAACATATATACATCGTCAAGATTTATCCACCAACATAATTCATGTTTACATAAACATTTATCAACAAGATACATATACAATGTATCACAAAAGAATCATAGCCCTCCTAGCTACCCGGTGCTACATATCAGAGCCAACCGACCAAAAGAATGAAGACACGCTTCACAAAAAGACCACCAGCATACCTACTCTGCAATGCCTCATAGAGCATCATAAAACAGCAGAAGGGTGAGAAATATTATCATAATAACAATGCATATAATTATATATAATAGCATAAAATTACACATATTTCACATTCTCACCACAATTCATCACATCTCACTCATATACATCGCAATGTATCTATATATATAAAACCAAGCATACACATCAGGCATACTTTCACAATTCTTATCATTCCACATAAACATACACAAATGTTTGTTCACCAATGCATCATTTAAAGATGAGAAATGCAAATCATAGAGACCGACTCACGACTCTATGCAATTGCAATGCGGTACCGACTCAATCATCTCAAGTTCACTCAGGAACTTCTGCTGGAACCATCGCTCGTTACCAAAGTAACTCCCCGCCGGGCCTACGATGTTCACCCACCGCTCACACCTCCACCAAGAGAGGCTCACGATGTTTATGGATCGCTCACACCTCCACCGAAAGAGGCTCACGACCCGATCGCTCGCACCTCCACCAAGAGAGGCTCACGATCGTCCATAACCATCGCTCACACCTCCACCGAGAGAGGCTCACGATGTTATAGCGGATTCTCATTAGAATCCCTCAACACAAGAATGCACATCATTATGCTACACATGATAATGACTCAAGACATTCTTGAAATGCATACATATTCACAATATATGCATGCATTCATCTCATACAATCACATACAATCCTTATACATTCACATCAATGCACTATTGTATGATTCACAGTCAAGCACACATGCAAAACGGCAAAAGTCGCTAAATAGCACTATTCCCAACTTTTCTGACTTATTTAATCGGCTAACAATTTCCAAATCATCATAATCATATAGTACAGCTCAATAGCTTCACAACGATACCAAGAACACAAAAATCGGATAATCGGAACAAAAGTTACGGACGGAAACGAAAAACACATTTTGAAAAATCTCATTTTTACCATTCCTCTGGCCATACGCGTACGGGCACATGTCATACGCGTATGGGCAGAAGCCCATTTTTCCCAAATTCCACGTTGAAAACCCCATACTCGTAATGAGCTCCTTCATACGCGTAATGACCTAAAGTTCTACGCGTATCATACGCAAATGGGCAAATGGCCGAGTGAAAAGAAAAACCATACGCGTATTGGCCCATGGCTCGCCCACCATACGCGTATTGCCAAGGTCCATACGCGTATGAACATGCCCCATACGCGTATGACCTGGAAAAACCAGAAAAAATTTTCTGCAGAATTATGTTCTGCGTTTTCCACTCCTAATCCACCAATTCATCACCTAAAACTCAGAAAAACAACATTTGGAAGTGTAACAATACATATTCACCATGTATAGACCAACAAGAACACAATCAACACCAATTTGAACATATTTGGATCAATTTCCAATCAATTTCTCAAAAAGGGTTTATACCCAAAACTCATAAAATCAATCAACAACTACAACAACTCATACATAATCACATACATTAATAAGATAACAATGTTTCACACCCTTACCCGGATTCCAAATGATCTAGCTCTTGTTCTTGATGATTTCCACTCTTTTTCCTCTTTTCTTTTCTTTTTCCCTCTTCCTCTTTCTTTCTCTTCTTTTTCTTTCTATCTTTCTCTATTTCTCTCTATTTCTCTTTTCTATCTATTTTTCCTTCCCTTTTCCTTTCTATCTCTTTTCTTTCTATTTCTTTCTTTTCTATTTCTTTTCTCTCATTTTCCAAACAATCAATTAATTCATTTTTTTCACAAATTCTAATTCCACTACTTTTCTAGCAATTTTACTAAATTTCTAACTTATCATTAATTGAGAAATGTCTAAAATACCCTCCATTATAATTTCCCCGAAAACTCTCAAAAACGGCAAAATAACACAACATGTCAATATAGCATATTAACACACCAATTTCACAAATAAAATAATCATCACTCAATTTAAATAAAAGACTCAACAAAATGGGAATAATTGGAATCGGGGCGTTACAGTCCAGGCCAACTTAGTAATTTTGCCAATCCAGGCCAACTTGGTATGCTATGCTATGCATGCAACAACAACTACAACATCAACTTATTCAACAACAACACAACAACAACATAACTGCAACTTAACAACAATTTCAACGTTGGCCACCGGCCTACAACTTAATATTTGCCAAGTAATAGAGGCAATTCAACATGACATAACATCACCTGCAACTCAAAATTCAGCACCAAGGCACAACACAACAAGGCTATTGTTTACTTACTGATTATCCTACTATTTTATCACTACTACTGTCATATTATTATCCTTCTAGTTTCATATTATTAATACTATTACTTATACACTTACAGTGATTCTCACTCAATAATTATGCAAAACTATTTACTACTGCTACTTATACTGAGTTCAATTATGCAAAATTGTCTACTATTAATTATACAGATTATCAAATTAATTATGTTTTTTGCAAACACATTTGCTAAGTTCAATTATACTATGCCTACAGACATACAACAACCAGAAATCTTAATTTAATTTTTTTTGTTCTGCGTGACGGTCGTAACCAATCCGTGGCGGTCGTAACCCGCGTGATGGTTGTAACAAGGCCAAGACGGTCGTCATGCCTCCCAGACGGGCGTCCCACCTGTTAGCCTTCGTTCTCTCTGTTTCTCCCATTCTTCCAATTTTCTATTTCTGATCGGTCACAAATCAACCTTTCAACCATCTCATTACACATAATTTAGGGCCATGATTATACTCACACTAACTTACATCCATTATTCACGACTAAATTCAACAGCATCAACCAATTATCGATTTTCGATATCAATTACTAAATCAACATACACAGACAACATACACAAGGCAATCCTACAAATCTAATCCCACATATCATTCATCATTAACCCAATTATAGAGTCAGAACCCCACCCTTACCTTGGATTGAAGGTCGCTCTAAATTTCTTGTCGGAATCTTGCTCTAGCAGCCTCTCCAAAGTCTCTCTCTCAAAACCCTTGCTCTACTTTCTGTAACTTCTACATTCCTCTTTGTATTTCCAACTGCCCCTACTTCTTTCAATCCTTATTCTGACAACTAACAACCATTCAAATAATACTATAATCTTATTGGGCTTAAGTTCTTACACCTCCTTTTCTACTACTTCCAACCAATTAAATAGGCCCAATTAATATAGTTTAGTATTATTCTAATTTCTACCACTTAATTCAACTAAACAATTCCACACAGCTCCAACAATTAAAACGAAAAATATTCAAAACTATTTAATTAAATAAATAATTAAATAATCGGGCGTTACAACTCTCCCCCACTTAGAATATTTTCGTCCTCGAAAATTTACCTGATTCGAATAACTCAGGATAGGCTTCCTTCATCTTGCTTTCCAGCTCCCAAGTCATGCTTTCTCCGGCAGCTCCTAACCAGACAACTTTCACCAACGCAATCTCCTTGCCTCTTAAGTTCTTCATTTCACGATCTGCAATCCGTACAGGCATCGTCTCAATAGTATGATTATCCCGTACTTGCACATCATCCATATGAATCACATGAGATGGATCTGAAATGTACTTCCGAAGTTGTGACACATGAAACACATCGGGTAAATTCGAAAGATTAGGTGGTAAAGCCACTCTATAAGCAACATTTCCGACTTTGTCCGAAATCTGATACGGACCAATAAAACGAGGAGTGAGCTTCTTAGACTTCAAGGCACGCCCAACACCGGTCACAGGTGTAACTCTCAAAAATACATGGTCACCCGCTTGAAATTCTAAATCCTTCATTCGCTTGTCATGATAACTCTTCTGTCTACTCTGAGAAGTTTTCATCTTTTCTCGAATTAACTTCACCTTCTCAGTAGTCTCTCGAACAATTTCAGGTCCAAGTACTACACTTTCTCCAGATTCATGCCAACATAAAGGAGTCTGTCGCGGTGAAAATTGGATACCATAGTTATTTGTTAACTAGGATCGCATTTTTAATGTCACCACCGGTCTTTGATTTTATCCAAGGGAAGGGAGAAAAACCGAATTCCCACAATGCAATGCAAATGCACTAAGATTCTAAGTTCGGGGTTTGGTTATACCTAGGGAAGGTGTTAGCATCCTAGATATCTGTAGTACTCTACAGGAACCTCTTGATTTTATTTTATGTTATTTGTTATCTGTTTTGCTAAGGGTTTAAGGGTAGGTGATTTATTATTTTTATTTCTAAGTGTGCTCGACAAGATATCGCATCTTGTGCCTACATATCCTGTCGAGAAGGAATCAGAGCACATGTAGTTCCTCTCGAAGGATACTAAAGGTTTGAAAGGTTTAGGAGAAAAGATGAGTCTTTATCTTAAGAAACCACCACAGTTTTTTGAAACTTGTTTGTATTTTGTGGGGTATGGGATTGTATGTCCCTTCTTTGAGATGATTAACATCTAATTCTCTTATGTGGAGAATTTGGTAGGCTAAAGTTTGATTGATTTTAAGGGGGACTAACTTAGGAAGTCTATCCTAAAGTTGTCTATGAACTTATCCTAAAGGGTGTGAACATATGGAGGTATGAAATGCAAATGGTTATGCACCATGCACGATAATTGATTACCATGCATGGGGTTTTCCCTTGGATATTACGCGATTAATTGTAAGATTTAACGAGAGTGCTAGCAAAGTGGTGCTAGTCTTGTGTCTAGTGACCGAAAGGTTGAATGCGATGCCTAAAGGCAATCGACTTACATGGGTAGAAAATGGGCTCGACGTTGGATCGAGAATTTTAATTATTTTTGAAAAGGTTTAGAATACAAGAGGCATGCATACATCATAAGCATAAGCAAATCATAATACCAAATAAGACTTAAACTATTCACACACAGACAAACTAATATGCGCGAGGGATTCTAACGGGGAATGACTTATTAAGAAAAGAGTTTGCTAAATTTAAAGGGAGAATTAATATATAAAAGGTTTATATTTCATTTTTATTTTTATTTTTTTTTTATTTTTTTCAAAAGCTAATATATTAAAAGGTTAATATTAATTTTTTTTAAGAAAAAGAAAAAGAGTTAAAGGCTTATCTTAAAAAAAAGTTAACTTTAATGTTTTAATAAAAAAAGTTTTATTTTTATTTTTATTTTTTTTTGCAAAAGAAGTTTATGTTTATTAAGAAAAACAAAAAGTTATTTTAATTATTTAAACAATTATCTAAAAAAAAAGATTATAATTATATACAAAAGTTCCTTTTACTTTATTTTTTAGTTATATAAACAAATTTAGTTAATATAAGAAAGGAGTGAAATAAGAAAGGTTAAAAAAAAAATAAATAAATAAATGAAACGAAGGGATCCCATGCGCAAGAGGGAAGAGGGTCCATCGCGGACCCTTAGATCATAGCTCTAAATGTGTGTGAATTGTGATCTGACGGGTACGATGGAGGGTGCACCGGACGTGATGTGTGCATGCGTGTACAAGATTACACGCTTAAATAAACAAAAAGAAAAAGAGAGCAAGAACTCTCGCGTCTCTCACACTCTCTCGAAGCAAAATTGGGTTTTGGAAACCCTAATCCTCGCCATCACTCTCGTCTTTCCTCCAATTTCTCTCTCGATCGAACAAACAAATAACCCTAACCCCATACAATCCCGCACCCCAATTCATTAATTTCGATGGTTACATGTACATCAGATTATGAATGACGCGAAAAAAGGAAAGAAAGAGGAGGTCGGCGAAGGTTGATGGCGGATCTGGATACGATCGGCGGCGCGAACGGATGCCGGAGCTGCGCGAGAGGGGTCGCGTGGGCTGTCGCGGTTGACAAATGACTCCGAGGATGGTTTCGACAACGTCGGCGAATTCAAAGATAAGTTCTTCTACTTCCCTTCTTCTTTCGACCCTGTGTTTTTCTGTATGAATGCTGAACTGTACGAATTGTGACTTTCTCTGCGAAAATTGCCTCTGCAATGCGTGTGTATTATTTGAGCAAAAATTATTTCATAATTGCTTTTGTTATTTTTTTCTCTTCCCTGTTCTCTCTGTCTTTTTTCGTCTCTCTTAGGATAGGTTTTCTGGTGTCTTTTTCAAGTGTCACAAGTGTTTCTTATATACCTCTTAGGATGCTATTGATTTGATTGTGCATTGATTGGTGTTTCCGTTTTTGTTGTGGGCCTGTCTTGAATCTGATTTGAAATTGCTTACTGAATCCGCTTTTGCATATTGCCTTGAAAACTTACCTCTTTGGTTTGATTGTGTTGGAACTATTTTGGAAAGTTTGGATAATTTACTTCCTTTTGTGATTTATGGTGAATGACTGATTGTGATTGTTTTTGCTTTGAACTTGTAATTGTGATGATGATTTTGTGCCGTTTCCATTTTGCTCATGATTGGCATTTGTGACTGTGATTTCTTGCCCTTTTTCGAATGATTTGCTGAACAAAGTAATATTGCCTTGATCATATGGCCTTAGATTGATTGGCCTTTCCAATTTCATCTCATCATGTTTAATTGTGTTCTTGGAAATTAATGCCTGCCTTTATGCTTATGATTCTGGCCATTTTTTATTTACTCACGTTTGGAAACTAATAACTTTTTGACTGATTTGTTCCGGTTTGTTCTGCAGTTGTTGTTTGATCCAAATACTGTTGTTGGAACGTATTGCTCTGTTGTCAACATTGGCTCATGTTCAAGAGGCTTTTCCAACACGCGAAGAACTCGGTGGGTCAATTTCTAGTGGAGGATGGGGCCTGCGAATTGATGGAAGTGGAACTCATCTCTAGAGCATCATCCTGAAGAAAACACACGGCTCGTTAGCAAAAGCTTGCAGTGAATTGATCAGATCAATGCTCTCACGTCCTTCAGGTAAATTAGCTTCTACAGAAGGTGAATTAATGAATAGTCTGAATATGAACATTATTGGAATGGTTTTTCAATGGCTTTAGAAATGGTATGTTATTGAGAGGTATGGTGACAATGGTGACTTTAACATCCTTCGAAACTCTTTTTGAATCTCCTGATAGTTGCATATCTTCTTTTGACTTCCTCCCCACAATTGTATGGCTACTGGAGCTTTATCTTTTCATGTTTCTTTCAAATTTTTTTTTGTCGACAACGATGAAGAAATTCTTGAAGCTGATGGTGCTAGAGTTTACGGGTCGACAAGTGAATCAAGAAGGACCATGTATTGATCTTCAAGGAGCAAGGACGCTTTCTTCAAACAATTTTGACTTTTAACTTCAAATTTGGCATCGGTACTGATAGAGGCGGTGGACCGGTAGAGTTTTGGAGGATCATACTTTCTGCTATATTTCTTGCAGACGTCACTGCGGTTTCGATTTTCAAGCTTTTGTGAGAAGTATTCTGAGATGTTAGCATAGCTCACATAATTCATGCATGTAATAGCACAACTAGGATTTTATTTTTGATTTTGGATTCAAGATTTTTTGTAACTTTGAAGCAGTGCATTTTATGTTTGGTAATACACTGCCAGGTCCCTTTTTACTTAATATGCTCTGACCTGCGAGATGTTTCTGCACTCAAGTTAAAACCTTGCATCAATGTAGTAGTAATCTGAATAACCGATCTTTCATTCGTTCTCGATTTCCTTTTCTTGCTGGAAATCATCTAAGCTTGGTTTTAACATCAGATACTATTAATCTCACACGCCAACTCCTTTCAGCATCCCAAATACAGATTCAAAGAACCCCGTCAAAGAGTAAAGAATTCAAGGATAATGTAGGTTCAAGACACACCACATTGGAAAAAACCAACAAAACACTCAAAGCCTTGTAGTTCCTCATGAGTACTCTTATCCAGTTAGCATGTCCATGGCAATGAGTAAGGATTGTTCTAAGCACGTAGGCATCTTGTATTAATCTTGGACTTTGAATCCAATGTGTCAATGACATCAAAGGACTCTTGTGACAAAGGATATTCATGCTTTTGCATTTCAAATAAAATCTGATTCTATTTTTGCCCTGGCTTTGAATTTAGAACAAATGAAACTCTTGAATCTTATGAATCTAATTCATGAACCATGATGGAATCTTAAATTTAAACTTTGGAATTAACTCGGATTTTGTAACCTTGGCTTTCATGTAACTCAATGAAACTTGCACCACATTCTTTGTCACTCATTTTTCTTGAACTTCACCTTGAAAAAAATTCTTACATAAACTTAATTTAAGATTTTTTTATCCAAACTTACCACTTCAAACCATCAACAAGAAAATCCAAACTTCATTCTCTTAAGTTTAAAAGAGTATAAATGATGAACTTTGTTACCCTCACAATTGAAAATGAATTCGGTGCAAGAGTCATGCCCTGAGAAATCCGTTGGAAATAATGACACAACTTGCAACTTGCCACACAAAAAAAAATCCAATTATATTTCCAAATGACCATGCTCCACAAAATGGTAAGAAACCCATGACCCGAGTCCTATTAGAAATACTGAAGAGGATGACCTTGATCTTGAATGAGGATATGGTCAAACCCGTAAAGTATTAACTGTGAGGACGACTGCCAGCTCTACTTGAAATCCATGTCCCCTGTACAAACTTGTTAGTAATAAAGCATGCAGACAAGGCCCTATGACCTAAAGATGTTATGCAAGATGACAGACAAGGAAATGGGATCTTAGGGTTAAAAATTAGGGTATGACAGATGCCCCTATTTAAGTTTCTTCTATCCGGAGACATGGAGATTGAAATCTTCGTCGCGACGTGATAGGAGAGACTTAAATACAAACATGCACAATTTTTGGCCCTAAGATGCCACAAATGCATATGATATGATATGATATGATATGATATGAATGCAAGACAGAGATCCTGTGGAGAATGATGTCACAGGGGATAATAGCATACCGTTAACGCCGAAACATAGTTAAAGAATGGAAGACCCGACGAGGAACAACTTAGCAAAGCAAGACTCCACAGGGAAAGATCCAACTCCGTTGGGGATGAAACTCAACTCTACTGGGGAAAAGACTACCAACTGACAATCACACATGGTATCTCCAAATAGAACAAAGATGTGTATTGCTTACTACCAAACATATGGTAGCCTAAGCAAAGGTATCTGACCAAAAAGATATGGTATATTACCTACTATCAAACATATGATAGCCTAAGCAGAGGTAATAACCTGAAAGAAGGATCACCTACTGCCAACTTGTGGCAGCTTAAGCAAAGGTGTCCAACCGAAAATAATGTGTATTACCTACTATCAAACATGGTAGCCTAAGCAAAGGTATCTGACCAAAAAGATATGATATATTACCTACTATCAAACATATGATAGCCTAAGCAGAGGTAATAACCTGAAAGAAGGATCACCTACTGCCAACTTGTGGCAGCTTAAGAAAAGGTGTCCGACCGAAAATAATGTGTATTACCTACTATCAAATATGATAGCCTAAGCAAAGGAAAACACAAGAGGAAAGATTATCTACTACCAAACATGGTAGCCTAAGCAAAGGTATCTGACCAAAAAGATATGGTATATTACCTACTATCAAACATATGATAGCCTAAGCAGTGGTAATAACCTGAAAGAAGGATCACCTACTGCCAACTTGTGGTAGCTTAATCAAAGGTGTCCGACCGAAAATAATGAGTATTACCTACTATCAAACATGATAGCCTAAGCACAGGAAAACACAAGAGGAAAGATGGCCTACTACCAAACATGGTAGCCTAAGCAAAGGTATCTGACCAAAACGATATGATATATTACCTACTATCAAACATATGATAGCCTAAGCAGAGATAATAGACTTAGAAAGAAGAATCGCCTATTGCCCACTGGTGGCAGCCTAAGCACAGGTGTTCGACCTAAAAGCAAGATGTGTTACCTACTATCAAACATGATAGCCTAAGCAAAGGTAAATACAAAAGGAAAGATGACCTACTACTGAACAAATGGTAGCCTAAGCAAAGGTATCAAACCAAAAGATATGGTATATTACCTACTATCAAACATATGATAGCCTAAGCAAAAGTAATAACCTGAAAGGAGAGATCACCTACTACCAAACTCAGTAGCCTAAGCAAAGGTGAACAAAAGGGAAAAATGACCTACTACCAAACCTGGTAGCCTAAGCAAAGACATCTGACCCAAAAGAATAGACACATTACGTACTATCAAACGTATGATAGCCTAAGCAAAGGTAATAGACTTGAAAGGAGAGACCACCTACTGCCAAACACGGTAGCCTAAGCAAAGGTGTCTGACCAAAATGATACGGTATATTACCTATTATCAAGCATATGATAGACTAAGCAAAGGTAATAACCAAAATAAGCTTCCAATGATCAAAATATGATTCAGCTTCTTCTTTAACTAAATGTTCCATTTAGAAAGGGTAAATAAACTTCCTCAACGCTTCAAGGTTGTGTGCCATGAATGGGTTTTCGAATAAAATCCTGCGAGGTTGTATGCTGTGACACCCCCAATCTATACCCCCAAGCTATATTAAAGCGATAAATAAAATTCAAAATTTCATCAGAGTATAATTAAAACATGCACGGCATAGACCGAGGGGTCACATCAATTTGAGACAAACATACAACACCTGCTCATACAGATATGCAACAACTCAGGTAGTAATACACCCACAATCCAATTACAGAATAAAAGCGAAAAATCCGTAACTGAATATCAACATATATATATATATATATATATATATATATCATGAAAGTTTGACATACATCAAGTCATACATGTACAGTCCAAAAGATACATATACATAATACAAAATAATCACAAACGGCCTCCCTAACTACCCGGTGTCACACATCAGAGCCGACCGACAAAAGAATGAAGACCCTAGCTTCACAAAAAGACTTCCAGCAACTCTAATCTGCAATGCCTCATAGAGCATTATAGAACAGCAGAAGGGTGAGAAAAACAATCATATTACAGTTGCATATAATTATATATTAACACGGAAATGTACAAGTAAAATATTCTCACCACAATTGCACCACAATCAAATACAACACAACACAGTACAATTCTCAAGTATCAAATACCACTACACATCAATCATACACAATACACTCATCATCAATACAATTACACATATTCCATCTCATCAATCACATTCACAATTCCATGCACAATTAATCCATGATTTATGCAAATGCACAGAGACCGACACAACGACTCTATGCACATGCCATACGGTACCGACTTCCAAAATTTCTCATCACTAGTTCACTCAGGAACTCTGCTGGAATCATCGCTTGTTACTGAGGAACACTCAAGTAACACCCCGTCGGGCCTACGATGTTCCTCGTCGCTTTAGGTCCTCTTGGTATAAGGCGCACGACGTTTATGGATTGCTTTAGGTCCTCTCGGTATAAGGCGCACAATCCGATCGCTCACACCCCACATGGGCACACGATCGTCTATAACCATCGCTTTAGGTCCTCTTATTTTTAAGGCGCACGATATATCAAATCGCTTTAGGTCCTCTTATTTTTAAGGCGTACGATGTTATAGCAGATTCCCTCTGGAATCAATCCGTCACTCAGGACGTCACAACAATGCATATCATGATGCTTGGCATACAATGACTCATGACATTTAATATGCACACATATACACATCCATAATCATGCATATATCAACAATTACCATACATCGCATTTTCTTGCCGTAAGGCCACCAATCATCATCACAATATGTATTTCATGCAATTTCATCACTCAACAGTACACAAGTCATACAATATCCACACCAACGGCATATTGCACATACACATCAAGTTCACACAATTAAACGACAAAAGTCGACAACAAAACAACACATTTTCTAATTCCCGACATAATTTAATCGGCCAACAATTCTCAAAACCATCATCATAATAAAGTACATTTTATAAGCTTTCTAACGCATCAACCCACGCCTAAAACCGAACCACAGATCAAAAGTTATGAATTTTCAAAGAAAAGAATTTATTGAGATACAGCCAAATTCGCCTGGCGACTTAGAAATTCGCCTGGCGGATTCCCATTCGCCATGGATTTCGCCTAGCGAACCCCATTCGCCAGCACTTCGCCTGGAGAGCTAGTGGCGAATCACAAGTGTGGCAAAAACCCAAGAGTTACAGAAGCTACCCCCTTTCTGTCTCTCCAAATTCGCCTGGCGACTTACAAATTCGCCTGGCGAATCTCCCTTCGCCAGCACTTCGCCTGCCGAGCTAGTGGCGAGACTCAATTCGCCTGGCGAATCCCAAATTCGCCTGGCGAATCACACTAGAACCAGAAAAATTTGGTTACGGGTTACACTATTCCAAAACTCCCAAAAACCTCATTTTTCATTCCAAATCAATTCCAACAACAAAACAATTATCAACAATGACTCATAAACACATGGTGATCATACAACGCAAATTATATCGATTTCCGACCGTGAAAACATCGATTCCTCAACATATTTTCTCATTTCAACCTAGAACTCAAAAGTCATGGAAAGACAAGAAACATCCAAGCAAACACATACATAATCATACACAAACATAGTATAATCGAGTTTCGCACCCTTACCCGATTTAATCGTGTTCTAGAAAGTCGGTTGATTGATTTCCAAGTTTTCCCAAATTCTCTCTTTTCTTCTCTTCTCTTTTTCTTTTCTTCTTCTCTTCTTTTTCTTTCTCTTTCTATTTTTCTCTCTTTCTATTATATTATATTCTAACTTAACAAAATAAATCAAAATGCCCAAAATACCCCTACACTCAAATATCTCGCAATTGTTCCCAAAACGCGATAAAATATATTCACGACGAAAAATAACATATTTTCACATAAAAGTCAGAAATAAAGTAATATAATAATAAATTACTCAAAACGACTCAATTAATTTAAAGACAAAACTGACAAAACTGACAGGGGCGTTACAACTCTCTCCCACTTAGAAATTCTCGTCCTCGAAAATCTTACCTGAGACGAACAACTCTGGATACGACTCCCGCATCCGACTCTCCAACTCCCAAGTCAAATTGCCCTCAGCAGCGCCTCCCCACGCTACCTTCACAAGTGCAATATCCATGCCCCGCAACCTCTTCAACTCGCGATCCAAAATACTCACCGGCAAAGCCTCAACCGTAAGGTTCTCCCTTACCTCTACCTCATCCATCGGAATCACATGCGACGGATCCGGAATATACTTTCGAAGCTGTGAAACATGGAACACATCATGCAAATTCGACAGATTCGGCGGCAACGCCACCCGATAAGCCACAGCACCCACTCTCGCAGATATCTGGTAAGGACCAATAAACCGAGAAGTAAGTTTCTTCGATTTCAATGCACGACCTACACCCGTTACCGGCGTAACCCTCAGTAATACATGATCGCCCTCTTGAAACTCAAGATCCTTCCGTCTCCGATCATGATAACTCTTTTGTCTGCTCTGAGAAGCCTTCATTTTCTCACGAATAAACTTCACTTTTTCTGTAGTCTGCTGCACCAACTCCGGTCCAACCACCGTTCTCTCACCAGATTCGTGCCAACACAATGGTGTTCGACATCTTCATCCATATAATGCTTCAAACGGTGCCATTCCAATACTCGAATGGAAACTGTTATTATACGTGAATTCAACCAATGCAAGATAACTATCCCACGCACCACCTTGTTCCAAAACACAAGCCCTCAACAAATCTTCCAAAGACTGAATCGTTCTCTCCGACTGCCCATCCGTCTGCGGATGATAAGCCGAACTCAACCTCAATTTAGAACCCAAAGCCTTCTGTAAACTTTCCCAAAATCTCGAGGTAAACCTTGGATCTCGATCCGAAACAATACTTAACGGAACTCCATGCAACTTCACAATCACACTGATATAAATCTCAGCTAACCGTTCCAAAGAAAAACTGATGTCAATCGGAATGAAATGAGCCGATTTAGTCAATCTGTCCACAACCACCCAAATAGCATTATGCCCTCTCTGAGTATTCGGCAACCCCGTTACAAAATCCATAAAAATGCTATCCCATTTCCATTCCGGAATCTCCAACGGTTGCAACAAACCACTCGGCCTCTGATGTTCCACTTTTGACTTCTGGCACGTCAAACAAGCATACACAAACTGAGCCACATCTCTTTTCAATCCAGACCACCAGAAAATCTTTTTCAAATCTTGGTACATCTTGTTCGCTCCCGGATGTATACTAAAATTACTCCGGTGTCCTTCTTCCAAAATCATTCGTTTCAAATCCGAATCGTCCGGAATACAAATTCGCCCACGGAACCTCAACACACCATTAATATCCACTTGAAAATCACCACTCGCATATTTTCCGTCAACCAACATCAAATCCACTAATTTCACGTCCAACTTCTGCTTCTCACTTACCGTCATCAGAAAATCACTAGTAACCTTCAACATACCCAGCCTCACACTATCCGACGACACTTCACATACCAAACTCAAATCTCTAAACGATTCCAAAAGCTCCCACTCCTTAACCATTAAAGCAGACATATGCAACGATTTCCGGCTCAATGCATCGGCTACCACATTAGCTTTACCAGGATGGTAATTCAAGCCAAAGTCGTAGTCCTTCAAAAATTCCAACCATCTTCGTTGCCTCATATTCAATTCCTTCTGATCAAACATATATTTCAAAATCTTGTGATCACTAAAGACTTCAAACCTTGCACCAAAAAGATAATGCCTCCAAATTTTCAACACAAAAACCACAGCCGCTAACTCCAAGTCATGCGTAGGGTAATTCTTCTCATGCACTCTCAACTGCCTCGAAGCATACGCCACGACCTTACCGTCTTGCATTAGCACACCACCTAGACCAATCAAAGATGCATCATAATACACCACAAACGGTTCATTAGGATTCGACAAAATCAAAATCGGAACTGTCGTCAATCTTCTCTTCAGCTCATTAAAACTTTCCTCACACCGAATATCCCAAATGAACGCTTGCCCTTTACAAGTTAACTGGGTCAAAGGAAGTGCTAGCTTAGAAAAACCTTCAATAAACCTTCGATAATAACCGGCCAAACCCAAAAAGCTTCGAATTTCAGTAACAGATCTCGGAGCCTCCCATTGTAGAACTGCTTCTACTTTAGATGGATCCACAACAATACCATTACCTGAAATTACGTGTCCAAGAAAACTCACTTCCGACAACCAAAATTCACACTTAGACAATTTGGCAAAAAGCTTCTTTTCCTTCAAAACCTGCAAAACAATACGCAAATGCTCCGCGTGCTCCTCCCGAGACTTAGAATAAATCAAAATGTCATTAATAAACACAACAACAAATCGATCCAAATGCTCGTGGAAAATACGATTCATGTACTCCATAAACACACCTGGCGCATTAGAAACCCCGAACGGCATCACAGAATATTCATAATGACCGTAACGTGTCCTAAAAGCTGTCTTCTGAATATCTTCCTCTTTCACCCTAATCTGATGATACCCCGACCTCAAGTCAATCTTACTGAACACACAAGCACCAACCAACTGATCCATCAAATCATCAATTCTTGGAAGAGGATACTTATTCTTAATCGTCACCTTATTCAACTGGCGATAATCAATACACAATCGCATACTTCCGTCTTTCTTTTTCACCAATAAAACTGGAGCACCCCAAGGAGAAACACTTGGTCTCACAAACCTCTTCTCCAACAACTCATTTAATTGCTTCTTCAACTCTACCAACTCAGATGCCGACATACAATAAGGTGCCATAGAAACAGGTCTAGTACCAGGAACTAGATCTATTGAAAACTCCACCTCTCTCTCTGGCGGCAAGTCCGAAATATCCTTTGGAAACACATCTGGAAAATCACACACAACCGGAAACACATCAAGTGAAACTTGGCTATCCACAGTCAACGACGCAAACAACCCAAACAACTGAGCTTCCTTCGCCAAAAGTCTCTTCAACTCTTTGGTAGATAAGAAACTCGAGTCTTCGTCTTCCTCAAGAGAAGGAAACCTTACTAGCTTATGATAACAATCAATATGAACCCGATTGAATTGTAACCAATTCATTCCCAGAACCACATCTAACCCCTCCAACGGCAAACACACTAAATCCATTTCAAAGTCTTTACCATAAATGGTCATAGGACAACTTAAACAAACCAAAGAAGTAGTTACTGACCCCATTGCTGGAGTATCAATAACCATCTCACCATCCATCAAAAACAACACAAGATTCAAACCCTTCGCGCACTCAGACGTAATAAACAAATGAGTCGCTCCAGTATCAATAATAGCAACTAAAGGCGTACTATTAATAAAATAAGTACCTCTGATCAGACGATCTGCACTTGAAGTCTGAGTCCCCACCAATGAAAATACCTTCCCACTAGTTGGAGCTTGCTTCGGTTTCTGACACTTTGTGCTAATATGACCAGGTTCACCACAGTTAAAACACTTCACCACATTCTTCCGTTTACAATCAGCTACGACATGTCTGACACCTCCACAATTAGAACACTTTCTCACATCTTTTCTACACTCAAACTGACGATGTCCCAACTCACCACACTTAAAACATCTCGGAGAATTAGACATACCTCCTCCACCTGACCTTCGATCAAAAGTACCCCTTTGCTTACCTTTATCAGCTGGTGTTACATACGGACCACTACGAAACTGTTGCTTCCCTTTTCTGTCACTCACACTCTTGTAGTGAGTAGAACGAGCCTTACTATCCTCTTCATAAATCCTACAACATTCCACCAAATCAAAAAACCTTCTTATCCTCTGATAACCGATTGCCTGCTTAATCTCAGGCGCAATCCACTCTCATACTTCACACACTTAGAAAACTCTGCAGTCGCTTCAGCATAATGAGGATAAAACTGCACAAGCTCCACAAACTTAGCAGTATAATCAACAACAGACATACTACCTTGTTTCAGTTCCAAGAACTCAATTTCCTTCTTTCCTCTAACATCCCCGGGAAAATACTTCCTCAGAAACTCCTGGCTAAATAATTCCCAAGTAACTTCTTCATCCCCAGCTTCCAATACCGGACGAGTACTAACCCACCAGTCATTCGCTTCTTCCTGTAACATGTGAGTTCCCAGTCTCACCTTACTGTCCTCAGCACAATCCATAACTCGAAAAATCCTTTCAATCTCTTTCAACCAAATCTGTGCACCATCAGGATCATGTCTCCCTTTGAAGATAGGCGGTCTGTTCTTCCTGAACTCATCATTACCCGCAGCATTAGGTGCACCCTGCACAGCACGAGCCATAGCTTGCATCGCAACAGCCAAAGCAGCATCATTCCTACCAGCCATATTCTGTTCATTTCCAATAACAGAAACTATGGTTAAACAAATAGCTCACTCCAAACGCCACACAGACCAGGACTGACACAACCAGACACGAACTAGCTCTGATACCACTTAATGTGACACCCCCAATCTATAACCCAAGCTATATTAAAGCGATAAATAAAATTCAAATTTTCATCAGAGTATAATTAAAACATGCACGACATAGAGCGAGGGGTCACATCAATTTGAGACAAACATACAACACCTGCTCATACAGATATGCAACAACTCAGGTAGTAATACACCCACAATCCAATTACAAAATAAAAGCGGAAAATCCGTAACTGAATATCAACATATATATATATATATATATATATATATATATATATATATATATATATATATATATCATGAAAGTTTGTCATACATCAAGTCATACATGTATAATCCAAAAGATACATATACATAATACAAAATAATCACAAACGGCCTCCCTAACTACCCGGTGTCACACATCAGAGCCGACCGACAAAAGAATGAAGACCCTAGCTTCACAAAAAGACTTCCAGCAACTCTAATCTGCAATGCCTCATAGAGCATTATAGAACAGCAGAAGGGTGAGAAAAACAATCATATTACAGTTGCATATAATTATATATTAACACGGAAATGCACAAGTAAAATATTCTCACCACAATTGCACCACAATCAAATACAACACAACACAGTACAATTCTCAAGTATCAAATACCACTACACATCAATCATACACAATACACTCATCATCAATACAATTACACATATTCCATCTCATCAATCACATTCACAATTCCATGCACAATTAATCCATGATTTATGCAAATGCATAGAGACCGACACAACGACTCTATGCACATGCCATGCGGTACCGACTTCCAATATTTCTCATCACTAGTTCACTCAAGAACTCTGCTGGAATCATCGCTCGTTACTGAGGAACACTCAAGTAACACCCCGTCGGGCCTACGATGTTCCCCGTCGGTTTAGGTCCTCTTGGTATAAGGCGCACGACGTTTATGGATTGCTTTAGGTCCTCTCGGTATAAGGCGCACAATCCGATCGCTCACACCCCACATGGGCACACGATCGTCTATAACCATCGCTTTAGTTCCTCTTATTTTTAAGGTGCACGATATATCAAATCGCTTTAGGTCCTCTTATTTTTAAGGCGCATGATGTTATAGCAGATTCCCTCTGGAATCAATCCGTCACTCAGGACGTCACAACAATGCATATCATGATGCTTGGCATACAATGACTCATGACATTTAATATGCACACATATACACATCCATAATCATGCATATATCAACAATTACCATACATCGCATTTTCTTGCCGTAGGCCACCAATCATCATCACAATATGTATTTCATGCAATTTCATCACTCAACAGTACACAAGTCATACAATATCCACACCAACAGCATATTGCACATACACATCAAGCTCACACAATTAAACGGCAAAAGTCGACAACAAAACAACACATTTTCTAATTCCCGACATAATTTAATCAGCCAACAATTCTCAAAACCATCATCATAATAAAATACATTTTATAGGCTTTCTAACGCATCAAACCACGCCTCAAACCGAACCACGGATCAAAAGTTATGAATTTTCAAAGAAAAGAATTTATTGAGATACAGCCAAATTCGCCTGGCGACTTGGAAATTCGCCTGGAGGATTTCCATTCGCCAGCCATTCGCCATGGATTTCGCCTAGCGAATCCCATTCGCCAGCACTTCGCCTGGCGAGCTAGTGGCGAATCACAAGTGTGGCAAAAACCCAAGAGTTACAGAAGCTACCCCCTTTCTGTCTCTCCAAATTCGCCTGGCGACTTACGAATTCACCTGGCGAATCTCCCTTCGCCAGCACTTCGCCTGGCGAGCTAGTGGCGAGACTCAATTCGCCTGGCGAATCACACCAGAACCAGAAAAATTCTGTTACGGGTTACACTATTCCAAAACTCCCAAAAACCTTATTTTTCATTCCAAAACAATTCCAACAACAAAACAATTATCAACAATGACTCATAAACACATGGTGATCATACAACGCAAATTATATCGATTTCCGACCGCGAAAACATCGATTCCTCAACATATTTTCTCATTTCAACCTAGAACTCAAAATCCATGGAAAGACAAGAAACATCCAAGCAAACACATACATAATCATACACAAACATAGTATAATCGAGTTTCGCACCCTTACCCGATTTAATCGTGTTTTAGAAAGTCGGTTGATTGATTTCCAAGTTTTCCCAAATTCTCTCTTTTCTTATCTTCTCCTTTTCTTTTCTTCTTCTCTTCTTTTTCTTTCTCTTCCTATTTTTCTCTCTTTCTATTCTATTATATTCTAACTTAACAAAATAAATCAAAATGCCCAAAATACCCCTACACTCAAATATCTCGCAATTGTTCCCAAAACGCGATAAAATATATTCACGACGAAAAATAACATATTTTCACATAAAAGTCAGAAATAAAGTAATATAATAATAAAATACTCAAAACGACTCAATTAATTAAAAGACAAAACTGACAAAATTGACCGGGGCGTTACATATGCCACGAGCGGGTCTTGAAATAAACGCTTCGAGGTTGTATGCCACGAGCAAAGTTTGAAAATAAATGCCTCTAGGTTGTATGCCACGAGCAAAGTCTTGAAATAAAAGGCTACGAGGTTGTTTGCCTCGAGCAAAAGTGTTGAATTCCTCATAGAAAGATGAATACTTATTGGAAAGTAACTTCACAAGGGATTGGAATTTCACGGGAGATTGAAGACGTCAGCGGGAATCCATAATTCATTGGAAAATTCCCCGGGGATCTTCAAAAGGGATGCAGGTCGGCTGACTCGTAAAATAATGTCTTCTCAAATAAAGGGAAAGATCATCTGAATCTTCACCAAACTTCTCGGAGAGATGCCATTTGATGGAACTAAATTGAATAGTGAGATCACTGGGAGAATATCACTGAGGAGCAGTATTGCTGTAGTTTGAAATAAAATCATTGTAACAGGAATTCTCAAATAAAGAGAAAACCTGTAAAGTCTTCAACAATCTTCTCTGACGGATTTTCGGAGAGATGCCATTTGATGGAGAACGGGTTGATAATCTTGATAACTTCTCGGGATAGACAAACTGTCTTGAAAAGAGACTGCCATTTGCCATCCAAATAGAAAATCTGAAAACCAAAACAAGCTGCTCAAATAAAGAGGCTGCCACTTGTCGTCTGGGTAAAAATCCAAGATGTTATAACAACACTGCCGAAGAAATATTTGTCTTCAATGGTGATCTTTAACTAAATTCATCCTGGGGAGCCATAATGCAAAATAAATGCACACTCCATCTAGGTTCAACAGCCTAGAGAGATTCAAATTGTGATTGTCAGGGACCAAAGTTCAATCCAGGAAATAACTGGAAAGAAACGGTCAAACAAGACTCCATCTAGTGAGGAATGAACTCAACTTTATCCAAAAATGGAAAAGAAAACTAAAGCAACCATCTTCCACGAGGATCGAACTCAGTGGGGAATTGGAAAGGATGTGCTATTTTTGCTTAGGGCTGACAACTCTACTTGGAGGGAAAAGGCAAACCCTGTCACTTGGGAATAAACACGGCCAAAGTGAAAGAATAAACGAACAACACAAAATGCAATATGCACCAATGCCATGTGTCTATATGAATGAATGTATGCCATATTATGCTTATGCTGACAAAATAAACAGAGAGAAGTAAACTGGAGATGAACTAAACATCTCGACACGGATACTTGGCCAATCTTCGCAGGATAGATTATCACGGGGATGAATGGAAAACCACATATGGGACCACAATCCTGTTTCAAAGCTTCAAACTTCTCTGGGAAAAGAAAGCACCCCACTTGAGGATGAACATCATGACTTCTCTTAGGGGATTGTCAAGATGAATCTTACTACTCTGTTGGGGATGAGGAAGGATCCACTGGGATGCCAGAGTTGAGGTCTCATGGAGGATAAAATAAATATCCACTTCATTAGGGAAGCTCAGATCAAAGTTGCAAACTGAAGATATTAGAGTTGAGACTTCATGGGGATGAAATAAACATCCACTTCTCTGGGGAAGGTTGGAGCCATAGAGATTTAATGGGAATTCTTAGGTCACCAACTGGGGAAATCTTGTATCAAACCTACCATAACTTCTTGAAGTAGAGATTCATCGGGGAATAGTTATGACCGCTGAAAAAAGAGCTTACTGGAGACTCGTCACATCACTTGAGATAGAAGCTCTTTGTGAGAATAACGTAATTCTGTATTGATGAACTATGTGGTAGTCGCCATTTCGAACAACAGTTGTTGTGAATGGATAAAATAATCTTCAATTCTCAAATGCCCCAGATCACATGGTTTATGGGAGGAAGTCATTCCAAGAGGATTTTACAGAAAAAATTGACATCCAACTGTCCCAATATTTTCAAACTCTCAGAGAGATTTGTAGAATCTCGACGTAACTGCCCCAGACTGATGGTGTTCTGTACAACTAAGCCATAAAATTTGGAGAGATTTATCTAATCTCGACGTAATTGCCCCAGATCGACTGTATCATATGGAAGTCATTCCAAGAGGATTTTACAGAAAAATTGGCATCCCAAAATGTTCCAATGTCTTCCAACTCTTGAGAGATTTGTAGAATCTCGACATAACTGTCCCAGATTGATTGTATTCTGTGCAACCGAGTCTTCAAACTTGCCCCTTGGGGTCAGATTATGGACGCAGCAACTGAGAATGACTTGCCCCTGTTCAGCGGAGTCTTCAGGAGACATGCCCCTGGATACGATCATCTTTCTGAAGTAATTTTCCATTTACTCGTCAGAGTTTCAAATCTAAAAAGACCGGGCTCATTACTGATGCTCATATGCAAGCTTCTATGATGTCGAGCGACGTTAGCATGTAGAAAATGTTAATTCTGAAGTGGGTAATGCAACACACACGTTTGTCTTGAAGTTTTTTGAAAAAAATATCGCAATAACCTATGACCGAATCACTAGTTGGGATATGGAATTGATTAATTTTACAAAGCCAACACAAATTTTGAGCATAGCTCATAGGAGTCAGGACACGTTATCTCAATTAGTATGCTTTCAAAATAAACCCTGCTTCAATTAGGTCTTTTGAGGGTTGTATCGTGGCTTGGTTCACGGTTTAAGAAACAAAGGATAAAGGCTCAAAGTTTATTTGTACCCACCCCTTCTTCGTGATGTTCTTCGGTCCTACATTCAGTTAACCTGACACGAGCACTCATCTCTCAAAAGGAGTTGTTTTTTATACGGTTGAGAAACCACTGAGGCTTTGGACATGACAGTCACTCACCTATTTTCTTTTGGCGTTCGATCACACGACTTTGTTATTGATTGAGGATTTTTCTTTATAATCCTTTGTTTTTGTTTTTTGTTTTTCGTTCCCTAACTTTTGCCTAGACTGAGTCTCTTGGATTTGAATTTGAAGTCCAGCGGGATGCCCCAATTTTCCTAAGTCTCCTTCATAGGTTTTGACTTAGCAGGCTTTTTCTTTTTTCTTTTTGACTTAGGAGCAAGTCGTGTGACTCTAAGCCGTTTTGACCTTTTTAAAAGGATTGTGACTGCCTCACTCTTTAGATAGTCGAAGGATAATCATTGTGAATTTTACTGCTAGCCTCTTAATGTGTGAGGGATAGATAAAGTGGATTCTCGGATGTTCACTCCTCTTTTCTCTTTTTGGAAAGTCGGGGCACTCGATCAACTTAACTGAACACTACCCTGCCCCAGGTTAAAATCGAGGGTTTTTTTTATTTAGAAAAGAAAACTCCTACTTCAAGGCTCAAAGGGGTTAAAGAGGGTTTATCTCCCTTATATCTTCGGTGTTTGGGATTTGAAACAATGCCTTACATCCTCAGCAGAGTCTTATTCAAAAGCATACAACAAGAGATCTTGTGTTTTTGATTCGTCATCCTCCCTCCAATTCTCTGCCTAAACAAGAGATCGGGTAGCATTGGCATTTTAATAGAATAAAGCATTTAAAATGAGTGAAACGAATGGATTTCTTCAAGATAAACATTATTCATTGCATTAATTATTCAAAATAACAAGTCCTCACACGCAAAACAAGTGCATTAATGAACGCAGAAAATTACATATGAAAACAGCAAATAAGCTTAAAATATGGCGAGACATAGCCTAGAGAAAACCGTCTTCTGTATCAATCCACCATGTGAAAGGAGGGGATTACTTCTTGTTCAAGTAAGAGATGTATCTCAACTTGGGGTTCGCATAATTCGAAAGACAAAACTCCCTTCTGAACCATCTCTTTCACTTTCTTCTTCAAAACATGACATTCCTCGATGTCATGGCCGGGTGCCCCTTGATGGAAGGCACAGAAGGCATCAGCTTTGAAATAACTCCCATGGGTCATCGGGACGGATAGTGGAGTCTCCTTCTTGATTAAACCATATTGTAAGAGGGTAGGGAACAGATTAGCATAGAGCACAGGGATATCCAAAAATTCACCACTTCGTTCAACTGGCTGGTTGGCTGAGGAGGCAGAAAATCCATCCTGGCGTTGGGATATGGCTAACTCTTTGACCAAATCCATCAGGCTCCTCTTGGTAATCTTTAAGTCTGCAACCTCGTCGCAAAGTTCTTGCTTTTCATGCTCTTGAGTGTCTATCAGATTCTTCATAGTAGTAGAAAAGTTTCCATGTTGGCCTTTAGAGTGGAGATCTCCGCTCGGAGTGCTTGGGTTTCCTGTTCCAAATGATCCATCCTTTTCTTGCGATCGACTAGAGTATCATATCGATGATTCAGGGTCTGAGAAGAGAAACACGAATGAGAACTTGGAATGCAAAGGAATGCAAATGCGAATGCAAATTATGTGTATGATGCAACAAGATTCATGGAACTCGGCTATTTATAATCATCAAGGAATATCAAAAGGCTTGTCTTAATAATCATAAAAAAATGGTTACAGTCATTAGTACCGGAATACTAAATGATTGGTTTAATACAAAAATTAAAACGCGTATGTACACCTTACAACAGTCATAACGTAAAGCTAAATAAAAGCTAATAATGATGGATCTAAGGAGACTCTTCCAACGGTCTTCTTTGAGTCCTTTGGGCTTCTTCTAATTGAGCTTCTTCTAGAAGTGTTGACTGAAGATTAGAATGGAATAAGGCGTCTTTGAGCTTTCCGTTTATGCAAGAAGTAACCTCTTTCCAACAAATCCTCTTTTTGTAGTTATCTTAGCTCGAATATCAATCGAAATTGAGAGATAGATACTTGTCCTAAATTAGTAACTCCATTAGTGGAGAAAGATTCTCCAGGGTTAGGTATCGACTGATAATGATAGATGTCAGTAGAACAAAGATGATAACTTCCTATATCTGGTCTTGAACCTTTCTTCATATGCCCGCAATGTCTTCAGTCTCCTTAGATCGTCCAAGTTAAGACTATTGTAAGTGTACTTCAATGTTTTTTTTAGAGTCCATGATATCCTTACGATGTTTACAAACAAGACTAAGTTCCACGAATCTTTATGATATGATGCTAATGGATGCATGGATGCAAACACAAAGACAAAGCACAGAGCACACATAAGCAAACAAACAAGGGTCCTAGGTTCAAAGGAGTGTGAACGGAGTCACGGTCTACCCATCCCATAAGGTAGTATGGTTTCAAATGTACCTGCCGAACGGGTTCTAAAAGTTCCCAGAGTCTACGACCCATTTTCGGATATTATCGACTTCCCAAATCACTTGGTATTCAATAATATTCTCAAGAGGATCTCGTCCAAGTGTAGTATCGCGTGACAACTATTTGGAAATAGACTCCCGCATAGTCACCGTACTACATTCTAAAAGGCCAAGTGGGTTTAAAGGTGCTACGGTCCTCAGTCTTAAGGGTTCTTGGTCGAAGTTAATACCATTTTCACGAATGAACTCGTTCAAACAATATTAAGTTCAAAAGAACCTAAACTGAGCGATGATTTTCTCAATTCGACTTTTCAGGAATTGACTCCGTCAAAGTACCCTTGACCATATCATCTCCTATAATAATTGCACTCAAGTCCGGGTATAGGACTCCTCGCCACTCAAGAATCCCTCCAAACAGCAAAACAAATATATATAACAAATAAATAAAAAAAGATTCAAGTTAGGGGGAACCCTCTTGAGTTTCGTCCCCAGTGAAGTCGCCATTTCTGTTGCGGTGAAAATTGGATACCATAGTTATTTGTTAACTAGGATCGCATTTTTAATGTCACCACCGGTCTTTGATTTTATCCAAGGGAAGGGAGAAAAACCGAATTCCCACAATGCAATGCAAATGCACTAAGATTCTAAGATCGGGGGTTGGTTATACCTAGGGAAGGTGTTAGCATCCTAGATATCTGTAGTATTCTACAGGAACCTCTTAATTTTATTTTATGTTATTTGTTATCTGTTTTGCTAAGGGTTTAAGGGTAGGTGATTTATTATTTTTATTCCTAAGTGTGCTCGACAAGATATCGCATCTTGTGCCTACATATCCTGTCGGGAAGAAATCAGAGCACATGTAGTTCCTCTCGAAGGATACTAAAGGTTTGAAAGGTTTAGGAGAAAAGATGAGTCATCATCTTAAGAAACCACCACAGTTTTTTGAAACTTGTTTGTATTTTTTGGGGTATGGGGTTGTATGTCCCTTCTTTGAGATGATTAACATCTAATTCTCTTGTGTGGAGAATTTGGTAGGCTAAAGTTTGATTGATTTTAAGGGGGACTAACTTAGGAAGTCTATCCTAAAGTTGTCTATGAACTTATCCTAAAGGGTGTGAACATCTGGAGGTATGAAATGCAAATGGTTATGCACCATGCACGATAATTGATTACCATGCATGGGGTTTTCCCTTGGATATTACGTGATTAATTGTAAGATTTAACGAGAGTGCTAGCAAAGTGGTGCTAGTCTTGTGTCTAGTGACCGAAAGGTTGAATGCGATGCCTAAAGGCAATCGACTTACATGGGTAGAAAATGGGCTCGACGTTGGATCGAGAATTTTAATTATTTTTGAAAAGGTTTAGAATACAAGAGGCATGCATACATCATAAGCATAAGCAAAGCATAATACCAAACAAGACTTAAACTATTCACACACAGGCGTACTAATATGCGCGGGGGATTCTAACGGGGAATGACTTATTAAGAAAAGAGTTTGCTAAATTTAAAGGGCGAATTAATATATAAAAGGTTTATATTTCATTTTTATTTTTATTTTTTTATTTATTTTTTTCAAGAGCTAATATATTAAAAGGTTAATATTAATTTTTTTTTAAGAAAAAGAAAAAGAGTTAAAGGCTTATCTTAAAAAAAAGTTAACTTTAATGTTTTAATAAAAAAAGTTTTATTTTTATTATTTTTTTTTTTTGCAAAAGAAGTTTATGTTTATTAAGAAAAACAAAAAGATATTTTAATTATTTAAACAATTATCTAAAAAAAAGATTATAATTATATACAAAAGTTCCTTTTACTTTATTTTTTAGTTATATAAACAAATTTAGTTAATATAAGAAAGGAGTGAAATCAGAAAGGTTAAAAATAAAAAAGACAAATAAATGAAACGAAGGGATCCCATGCGCAAGAGGGAAGAGGGTCCATCGCGGACCCTTAGATCATAGCTCTAGATATGTGTGAATTGTGATCTGACGGGTACGATGGAGGGTGCACCGGACGTGATGTGTGCATGCGTGTACAAGATTACGCGCTTAAATAAACAAAAAGAAAAAGAGAGCAAGAACTCTCTCGTCTCTCATACTCTCTCGAAGCAAAATTGGGTTTTGGAAACCCTAATCCTCGCCATCACTCTCGTCTTTCCTCCATTTTCTCTATCGATCGAACAAACAAATAACCCTAACCCCATACAATCCCGCACCCTAATTCATTAATTTCGATGGTTACATGTACATCAGATTATGAATAACGCAAAAAAAGGAAAGAAAGAGGAGGTCGGCGAAGGTTGATGGCGGATCCGGATACGATCGGCGGCGCGAATGGATGACGGAGCTGCGCGAGAGGGGTCGCGTGGGCTGTCGCGGTTGACAAATGACTCTGAGGATGGTTTCGACAACGTCGGTGAATTCAAAGATAAGCTCTTCTACTTCCCTTCTTTTTTCGACCCTGTGTTTTTCTGTATGAATGCTGAACTGTACGAATTGTCACTTTCTCTGCGAAAATTGCCTCTGTAATGCGTGTGTATTATTTGAGCGAAAATTATTTCGTAATTGCTTTTGCTATTTTTTTCTCTTCCCTGTTCTCTCTGTCTTTTTTCGTCTCTCTTAGGATAGGTTTTCTGGTGTCTTTTTCAAGTGTCACAAGTGCTTCTTATATACCTCTGAGGATGCTATTGATTTGATTGTGCATTGATTGGTGTTTCCATTTTTGTTGTGGGCCTGTCTTGAATCTGATTTGAAATTGCTTACTGAATCCGCTTTTGCATATTACCTTGAAAACTTACCTCTTTGGTTTGATTGTGTTGGAACTATTTTGGAAAGTTTGGATAATTTACTTCCTTTTGTGATTTATGGTGAATGACTGATTGTGATTGTTTTTGCTTTGAACTTGTAATTGTGATGATGATTTTGTGCCGTTTCCATTTTGCTCATGATTGGCATTTGTGACTGTGATTTCTTGCCCTTTTCGAATGATTTGCTGGACAAAGTAATATTGCCTTGATCATATGGCCTTGGATTGATTGGCCGTTCCAATTTCATCTCATCGTGTTTAATTGTGTTCTTGGAAATTAATGCCTACCTTTATGCTTATGACTCTGGCCATTTTTTATTTACTCACGTTTGGAAACTAATAACTTTTTGACTGATTTGTTCCGGTTCGTTCTGCAGTTGTTGTTTGATCCAAATACTGTTGTTGGAACGTATTGCTCTGTTGCCAACATTGGCTCATGTTTAAGAGGCTTTTCCAGCACGCGAAGAACTCGGTGGGTCAATTTCTAGTGGAGGATGGGGCCTGCGAATTGATGGAAGTGGAACTCATCTCTAGAGCATCATCCTGAAGAAAACACACGGCTCGTTAGCAAAAGCTTGCAGTGAATTGATCAGATCAATGCTCTCACGTCCTTCAGGTAAATTAGCTTCTACAGAAGGTGAATTAATGAATGGTCTGAATATGAACATTATTGGAATGGTTTTTCAATGGCTTTAGAAATGGTATGTTATTGAGAGGTGTGGTGACAATGGTGACTTTAACATCCTTCGAAACTCTTTTTGAATCTCCTGATAGTTGCATATCTTCTTTTGACTTCCTCCCCACAATTGTATGGCTACGGGAGCTTTATCTCTTCATGTTTCTTTCAGATTTTGTTTTGTCGACAACGATGAATAATTCTTGAAGCTGATGGTGCTAGAGTTTACGGGTCGACAAGTGAATCAAGAAGGACCATGTATTGATCTTCAAGGAGCAAGGACGTTTTCTTCAAACAATTTTGACTTTTAACTTCAAATTTGGCGTCGGTACTGATAGAGGCGGTGGACCGGCAGAGTTTCGGATGATCATACTTTCTGCTATATTTCCTGCAGACGTCACTGCGGTTTCGATTTTCAAGCTTTTGTGAGAAGTATTCTGAGATGTCAGCATAGCTCACATAATTCATGCATGTAATAGCACAACTAGGATTTTATTTTTTATTTTGGATTCAAGATTTTTTGTAACTTTGAAGTAGTGCATTTTATGTTTGGTAATACACTGCCAGGTCCTTTTTTACTTAATATGCCTGACCTGCGAGATGTTTCTGCACTCAAGTTAAAACCTTGCATCAATGTAGTAGTAATCTGAATAACTGATCTTTCATTCGTTCTCGATTTCCTTTTCTTGCTGGAAATCATCTAAGCTTGGTTTTAACATCAGATACTATTAATCTCACACGCCAACTCCTTTCAGCATCCCAAATACAGATTCAAAGAACCCCGTCAAAGAGTAAAGAATTCAAGGATAATGTAGGTTCAAGACACACCACATTGGAAAAAACCAACAAAACACTCAAAGCCTTGTAGTTCCTCATGAGTACTCTTATCCAGTTAGCATGTCCATGGCAATGAGTAAGGATTGTTCGAAGCACGTAGGCATCTTGTATTAATCTTGGACTTTGAATCCAATGTGTCAATGACATCAAAGGACTCTTATGACAAAGGATATTCATGCTTTTGCATTTCAAATAAAAATCCTATTCTATTTTTGCCTTGGCTTTGAATTTAGAACAAATGAAACTCTTGAATCTTATGAATCTAATTCATGAACCATGATGGAATCTTGAATTTAAACTTTGGAATTAACTCGGATTTTGTAACCTTGGCTTTCATGTAACTCAATGAAACTTGCACCACATTCTTTGTCACTCATTTTTCTTGAACTTCACCTTGAAAAAAATTCTTACATAAACTTAATTTAAGATTTTTTTATCCAAACTTACCACTTCAAACCATCAACAAGAAAATCCAAACTTCATTCTCTTAAGTTTAAAAGAGTATAAATGATGAACTTTGTTACCCTCACAATTGAAAATGAATTCGGTGCAAGAGCCATGCCCTGAGAAATCCGTTGGAAATAATGACACAACTTGCAACTTGCCACAAAAAAAAAACTCCAATTATATTTCCAAATGACCATGCTCCACAAAATGGTAAGAAACCCATGACTCGAGTCCTATTAGAAATACTGAAGAGGATGACCTTGATCTTGAATGAGGATATGCTCAAACCCGTAAAGTATTAACTATGAGGACGACTGCCAGCTGTACTTGAAATCCATGTCCCCTGTACAAACTTGCTAGTAATAAAGCATGCAGACAAGGCCCTATGACCTAAAGATGTTATGCAAGATGACAGACAAGGAAATGGGATCTTAGGGTTAAAAATTAGGGTATGACAGACGCCCCTATTTAAGTTTCTTCTATCCGGAGACATGGAGATTGAAATCTTCGTCGCGACGTGATAGGAGAGACTTAAATACAAACATGCACAATTTTTGGCCCTAAGATGCCACAAATGCATATGATATGATATGATATGAATGCAAGACAGAGATCATATGGCGAATGATGTCACAGGGGATAATAGCATACCGCTAACGCCGAAACATAGTTAAAGAATGGAAGACCCGACGAGGAACAACTTAGCAAAGCAAGACTCCACAGGGAAAGATCCAACTCCGTTGGGGATGAAACTCAACTCTACTGGGGAAAAGACTACCAACTGACAATCACACATGGTATCTCCGACCGAAAATAATGTGTATTACCTACTATCAAACATGATAGCCTAAGCAAAGGAAAACACAAGAGGAAAGATGGCCTACTACCAAACATGGTAGCCTAAGCAAAGGTATCTGACCAAAAAGATATGATATATTACCTACTATCAAACATATGATAGCCTAAGCAGAGATAATAGACTTGGAAAGAAGGATCGCCTACTGCCCACTGGTGGCAGCCTAAGCACAGGTGCTCGACTTAAAAGTAAGATGTGTTACCTACTATCAAACATGATAGCCTAAGCAAAGGTAAATACAAAAGGAAAGATGACCTACTACCGAACAAATGGTAGCCTAAGCAAAGGTATCAAACCAAAAGATATGGTATATTACCTACTATCAAACATATGATAGCCTAAGCAAAAGTAATAACCTGAAAGGAGAGATCACCTACTACCAAACTCGGTAGCCTAAGCAAAGGTGAACAAAAGGGAAAAATGACCTACTACCAAACCCGGTAGCCTAAGCAAAGACATCTGACCCAAAAGAATAGACACATTACCTACTATCAAACGTATGATAGCCTAAGCAAAGGTAATAGACTTGAAAGGAGAGATCACCTACTACCAAACACGGTAGCCTAAGCAAAGGTGTCTGACCAAAATGATACGGTATATTACCTACTATCAAGCATATGATAGCCTAAGCAAAGGTAATAACCAAAATAAGCTTCCAATGATCAAAATATGATTCAGCTTCTTCTTTAACTAAATGTTCCATTTAGAAAGGGTAAATAAACTTCCTCAATGCTTCAAGGTTGTGTGCCATGAATGGGTTTTCGAATAAAATCTTGCGAGGTTGTATGCCACGAGCGGGTCTTGAAATAAACGCTTCGAGGTTGTATGCCACGAGCAAAGTCTGAAAATAAACGCCTCGAGGTTGTACGCCACGAGCAAAGTCTTGAAATAAAAGGCTACGAGGTTGTTTGCCTCGAGCAAAAGTGTTGAATTCCTCATAGAAAGATGAATACTTATTGGAAAGTAACTTCACAGGGGATTGGAATTTTACGGGAGATTGAAGACTTTAGCAGGAATCCATAATTCATTGGAAAATTCCTCGGGGATCTTCAAAAGGGATGCAGGCCGGCTGACTCGCAAAATAATGTCTTCTCAAATAAAGAGAAAGATCATCTGAATCTTCACCAAACTTCTCTGAGAGATGCCATTCGATGGAACTAAATTGAATAGTGAGATCACTGGGAGAATATCACTGAGGAGCAGTATTGCTGTGGTTTGAAATAAAATCATTGTAACAGGAATTCTCAAATAAAGAGAAAACCTGTAAAGTCTTTAACAATCTTCTCTGACGGATTTCCGGAGAGATTCCATTTGATGGAGAACGGGTTGATAATCTTGATAACTTCTGGGGATAGACAAACTGTCTTGAAAAGAGACTGCCATTTGCCATCCAAATAGAAAATCCGAAAACCAAAACAAGCTGCTCAAATAAAGAGGCTGCCACTTGTCGTCTGGGTAAAAATTCCAAGATGTTATGACAACACTGCCGAAGAAATATTTGTCTTCAATGGTGATCTTTAACTAGATTCATCCTGGGGAGCCATAATGCAAAATAAATGCACACTCGATCTAGGTTCAACAGCCTAGAGAGATTCAAATTGTGATTGTCAGGGACCAAAGTTCAATCCAGGAAATAACTGGAAAGAAACGGTCAAACAAGACTCCATCCAGTGAGGAATGAACTCAACTGGGGTTTATCTTTATCCAAAAATGGAAAAGAAAACTAAAGCAACCATCTTCCACGAGGATCGAACTCAGTGGGGAATTAGAAAGGATGTGCTATTTTTGCTTAGGGCTGACAACTCTACTTGGAGGGAAAAGGCAAACCCTGTCACTTGGGGATAAACACGGCCAAAGTGAAAGAATAAACGAACAACACAAAATGCAATATGCACCAATGCCATGTGTCTATATGAATGAATGTATGCCATATTATGCTTATGCTGACAAAACAAACAGAGAGCAGTAAACTGGAGATGAACTAAACATCTCGACACGGATACTTGGCCAATCTTCGCAGGATAGATTATCACGGGGATGAATGGAAAACCACATATGGGACCACAATCCTGTTTCAAAGCTTCAAACTTCTCTGGGAAAAGAGAGCACTCCACTTGAGGATGAACATCATGACTTCTCTTAGAATGAGCCGACTTCGTAAGCCTATCAACAATCACCCAAATAGAATCATGTCCCCTTGAAGTATTAGGTAATCCCGTCACAAAGTCCATTGAAATGCTATCCCATTTCCATTCTGGAACTTCTAACGGTTGCATCAACCCCGCAGACTTCTGATTTTCAACTTTCGACTTCTGACAAGTTAAACATGCATACACAAACTGCGCTACATCACGCTTCATCCCAGGCCACCAAAACAAATTCTTCTAATCTTGATACATCTTTGTAGCCCCCAGATGAATACTCAATTTACTTTTATAACTTTCCTTAAGAATCGCTTTCTTCATTTCCGCATCATCAGGAATACAAATTCGATCATGGAATCTTAACACACCATGCACGTCCATCTTAAAATCGCTATTCTCAGGCTGATCGATTCCAACCATCGAATCTACCAGTTTCACATCTAACTTCTGAGCTTCTCTGATACTATCCAGAAAACCATTGTTAATCTTCAACATTCCTAACATAACACTCTGCGGTGTCACTTCGCAAACTAAACTCATATCTCTGAACTATTCAATTAATTACAACTCTTTAACCATCATCGGTGACATATGCAAAGTCTTTCAGCTTAAAGCATCAGCCACAACATTAGCTTTACCTGGATGATAATTCAAACTAAAATCATAATCTTTTAATAACTCCAACCACCTTCGCTGTCTCATATTCAACTCCTTCTACTCAAATAAATACTTTAAACTTTTATGGTCACTAAATACTTCAAATCTAGAACCATAAAGATAATGCCTCCAAATCTTCAGCACAAAAACAATTGCGGCAAGTTCTAAATCATGCATAGGATAATTCTTTTCATGAGGCCTCAACTGTCTCGACGCATAAGCAACTACCTTATCATTCTGCATAAGTACACCTCCTAAACCCATTTTAGAAGCATCACAATATACCATAAAAGGTTCTCCTGGGTTAGATAATGTCAAAATCGGAGCCGACGTCAATCTCTTCTTCAATTCCGTGAAAGTTTCTTCACATAGAACGTCCCACACAAATGCTTTACCTTTACACGTCAACTTAGTTAACGGAAGTGCCAACTTAGAAAAACCTTCGATAAACCTTCTATAGTAACCAGCTAGTCCTAAAAACCTTCTTATCTCGGTAGCCGACCTTGGAGTTTCCCATTGCAACACATCGTCTACTTTAGATGGATCCACAGCAATGCCACTACTTGAAATGACATGTCCAAGATAACTAACCTCCTTTAACCAAAAGTCACATTTAGACAGCTTTACATATAACTTATTCTCTTTCAAAACTTGCAACACTAGTCTTAAGTGTTTCGCATGCACTTCTTCCGATTTAGAGTAAATTAATATATCATCAATAAACACCACCACAAACTAATCCAAATAAGTATGAAAGATACGGTTCATGTACTCCATGAATACTCCCGACGTATTAGTAACACCGAAAGGCATCACCGAATACTCATAATGTCCATATCGCGTTCTGAAGGCGGTCTTCTGAATATCTTCATCTCTTACTTTAATCTGATGATAGCCCGACCTCAAATCAATCTTGCTAAACACACTAGCACCTACTAATTGATCCATCAAATCGTCTATTCTCGGAAGCGGATACTTGTTCTTAATTGTTACTTTATTCAATTATCTATAATCAACCCATAACCTCATACTTCCATCTTTCTTCTTTACTAGCAGCACTGGAGCTCCCCACGGTGATACACTTGGTCTTATAAACTTCTTTTCAAGTAAGTCCTCCAATTGCTTATTTAATTCTGACAACTCAGATGCAGACATCATGTACGGTGCCATAGAAACAGGTCTGGTACCAGGTACAAGGTCAATTGCAAATTCAACTTCTCTTTCTGGCGGTACTTCAGGAATTTCATCAGGGAAAACTTTAGGAAATTCACGCACCACCTACAACTCATCAATTATAGCTTGGTTCTCAATAGATAACATTGCCATCAACGAGAACACCTGAGCTTCTTCTTGCATCAACTGTTGCAACTGTCTAGCAGACAACAAACCAGCTTCCTCTTCAGGAGTAGAAAACCTCAAAGTCTTGTTATAACAATTTATATGAACATATTTATATTCTAACCAGTTCATACCCAGGATTACATCCATTCCATTTAACGGCAAACATACTAAATCAACAGCAAATTCTCTGTCAAAGATCGACAGAGGACACTTCAAACACACAAGAGAAGTAGTCACTGATCCCTTAGCTGGAATTTCAACGACCATTTCTCCATTCATAGAAGACAACATAAGACCCAATCTATTAACACAATCAGCAGCAATGAAACAATGAGTAGCACCAGTATCAATAATAGTAATTAAAGGAGTACTATTAATAAAGCATGTACCTCTGACGAGTCTGTCCTCACTAGCTGTCTGAGTCCCAGCTAAAGTGAACACTTTCCCACCGGTTTGCGCCTTCTTTGGTTTCTGACACTGACTACCAATGTGTCCTTCTTCACCACAGTTGAAACAAATCACCTTTTTAGGCTTGCACTCAGATATGGCATGCCCAGTCTTACCACAACGGAAACACTTCTTCACCTCAGCAGTACACACATTACTCTTATGACCAGGTTTCCCACATTTGAAACAAGTTATGCCAGCAGGAGCATCTCCCCCACTAGTTCTCTTCAAAAATCCTGCAACTATCAATCAAATCCGCAAAAACACGAATCTTCTGATATCCAACTGCCTTCTTAATCTCTGGGCGCAACTCACTCTCAAACTTGATGCATTTTGAAAACTCAGCATCATCCCCGTTGTAGTGCGGATAAAACTTAGCCAACTGAACAAATTTTGCAGCATAATCAGTAACCGACATATTTCCTTGCTTTAGCTCAAGAAACTCGATTTGCTTCTTACCACGAACATCCTTTGGGTAATACTTCCTCAGGAACTCCCTTCGGAACACAGCCCAAGTGATACCTTCACCTACAACTTCCAACCTCTGACGAGTCTCTAGCCACCAGTCATCAGCTTCGATTACTAGCATGTGAGTCCCATACCGAACCTTCTACGCTGGAGTGCAGTCCATCACACAGAATATTCTCTCCATCTTTTTCAACCAATCCAACGCTCCATCAAGATCATACTTGCCCTTGAAGGTAGGCGGATTCTCCCTCTGAAAAGTTTCCAAACTACGAGATCCAGCATTCTCGTCAGCGTTCGGCTAATTCTGCAAAGCTTGAGCCATTACTTGCATTGCAGCAGCAATTGCAGCATCGTTCCTTCCAACCATCTCAACTTATCACTTCAACATAAACAAATGTTAGAACTAGTTCACAATACTCGATTGTCAAACAAACTACGACTCGGCAACTTGGCCGGACGAACCGACCTTCTCTGATAGCACTAATGTAACACCCCAATTCTACCCATCGAATATTTAATAAAATCAGAGTAATAAAATTTCAACATAAACAGGATGTCACATTTTCAACTTTAAACATCAACCTTAATCACATATACACAGATACATAACACTTTAAAATAATCGTAGACACCGTCAACATCAACTTTTTGTCTTTAAAATCAAATGACTTCATTAATCAAACAGCGGAATTCTTACTTCAATTTAAAAGAGCAACGTCTTTGTCCAACTCAAATTAACTTCAACATAACAAAGGTTTAATAAAATCAACATAACATTCAGCAACGGAACAAAATAATAACAATTGCAAATAGCGTTCATTCCCCCCGAGTGTTACGTATCAGAGCGACGACACCGACTCGAACTAATGAAGGTAGAAAGCCTTCACTCCAGATTACCTGCAGGATGGCGTATAAACCATCACCATACACAAAAGGGGTGAGATATCGAACAATATAATCGAATATATGATTAATAATATAATAGTTCAGATTATAGAAAAATCACCACTGCACAACTCACAATCAACATCAACCAACATGATAACAACACAACAACATAATTATGCAACTTTGAAATGTGACTCGTAATATGTATGTGGTACCATTGGAGCAGAACTCCCAACTTAGAAATCTGCCAATTAATATTGACGTCAACAAGGCATAAGCCTTCAACTTAAATTTTGCCAGTCCAGGCCAACATAGTAATTTTGCCAATCCAGGCCAACTTGGTATGCTATGCTATGCATGCGACAACAACTACAACATCAACTTATTCAACAACAACACAACAACAACACAACTGCAACTTAACAACAATTTCAACGTTGGCCACCGGCCTACAACTTAATATTTGCCAAGTAATAGAGGCAATTCAACACGACACAACATCACTTGCAACTCAAAATTCAGCACCAAGGCACAACACAACAAGGCTATTGTTTACTTACTGATTATCCTACTATTTTATCACTACTACTGTCATATTATTATCCTTCTAGTTTCATATTATTAATACTATTACTTATACACTTACAGTGATTCTCACTCAATAATTATGCAAAATTATTTACTACTGCTACTTATACTAAGTTCAATTGTGCAAAATTGTCTACTGTTAATTATACGGATTATCAAATTAATTATGTTTTCTGCAAACACATTTGCTAAGTTCAATTATACTATGCCTACAGACATACAACAACCAGAAATCTCAATTTAATTTTTTTTGTTCTACGTGACGGTCGTAACCAATCTGTGGCGGTCGTAACCCGCGTGACGGTCGTAACAAGGCCAAGACGGTCCTCATGCCTCCCAGACGGGCGTCCCACATGTTAGCCATCGCTCTCTCTGTTTCTCCCATTCTTCCAATTTTCTCTTTCTGATCGGTCACAAATCAACCTTTCAACCATCTCATTACACATAATTTAGGGCCATGATTATACTCACACTAACTTACATCCATTATTCACGACTAAATTCAACAGCATCAACCAATTATCGATTTCCAATATCAATTACTAAATCAACATACACAGACAACATACACAAGGCAATCCTACAAATCTAATCCCACATATCATTCATCATTAACCCAATTATAGAGTCAGAACCCCACCCTTACCTTGGATTGAAGGTCGCTCTAAATTTCCGGTCGGAATCTTGCTCTAGCAGCCTCTACGAAGTCTCTCTCTCAAAACCCTTGCTCTACTTTCTGTAACTTCTACGTTCCTCTTTGTATTTCCAACTGCCCCTACTTCTTTCAATCCCTATTCTGACAACTAACACCCATTCAAATAATACTATAATCTTATTGGGCTTAAGTTCTTACACCTCCTTTTCTACTACTTCCAACCAATTAAATAGGCCCAATTAATATAGTTTAGTATTATTCTAATTTCTACCACTTAATTCAACTAAACAATTCCACACAGCTTCAACAATTAAAATGGAAAATATTCAAAACTATTTAATTAAATAAATAATTAAATAATCGGGCGTTACAAACTTGCCCCAGCCTTGGGCTCTTCCTCCTTCAATCATGGTTCTAGCTTCCTCATATGAGGCCATTAATGATCTTGACTCTTGACATTCTGGCACTCGTTGCACAGCTAGCGTACTCACCACTTCAAAGGACTAGAAGGGTGTTTCAACCGTTTCGCCTTCGACATCAATGTAGCGGAATGAGGTCAGGTGACTTACTAGAATATCCTCCTCACCACCTATCACAACCATTTTATCATTGGTGATAAATTTCAGCTTTTGGTGGAGAGTGGATGTGACTGCCCCTGCCGAATGGATCCAAGGCCTTCCCAGCAAGCAACTGTATCCAGGATAAATGTTCATCACTTGGAAAGTAATGGTAAAAATAGTAGGCCCAATCTTAATTGGTAAGTCCACCTCACTTATAACCGCTCGTCTCGACTCATCGAACACCTTCATTATTAGAGTACTTGGTTTCATGTTCACCCCACTTATAGGCATCTTTTCTAGGGTCGTCTTCGGGAGCACATTCAGGGAGGATCTAGTATCTACCAAGACTCTAGACAATAAAGTGTCTTCACACCTAATGGAGATGTGAATAGCATTGTTATGATTTTTCTTTTCAGCAGTCAGATCATCATCATTAAACCCAAGAAAATTTCCAGTAATGACATTGGCTATCACATCAATAAACTGGGCTACAGTGATATCTTTGGTAATATACGTAACACTCAACACTTTTAGCAGAGAAGATCTAAGCGCCTTAGAACTGAGCAATAATGCGAGCATAGTTATCTTGGCGGAAGTTTGATTCAATTGGTCGACCACCTTATAGTCACTCTTCTTTATAATCTTCAGAAACTCTTCGGCCTCTTTCTGCGTAAATGCTGCTTTTGGATATGACAACCCTTCTTGTGGTTCGGTACATGGAATTTCAACTAGTGTAGCAACCGTCTTCCCTTTATCATTGGTTAGCACAACCACTGGTTTTGATGCAAAGATTCAACCACTACGGGTCATTTCGCTTGGTCCTACCATAACAACACATTTAGCTCCATCATATTCAAGAACTACCTTCCCTGGCCCTTGTTTACAAACTTCAGGCTCAGTAACATCAACAGGATACTCAATGGCTATTGGAGCAGGACATACTTGTCTTTGTTTGCTAACATTAGTCTCATCATACTGAATAACCATTGGAGTTGGGCGAGCCTGTTGTTGTGGGCAAACTCTGGGCTCATCACACTGAATAACCATAGGCGCAGGACGAACTGTTCTTTGTTGGAAAACTTTAGATTCATCATATTGGATAACTATTGGAGCAGAACAAACTGGTCTCTGTTGATGAACTTTGGTCTCATCATATTGAAGGTTAATGACAACCACACTTTGATCTTTTCTATCACAACGTTTTACCTGAATCACACCTTTATCTAAGAACTTCTGCTTATGCTTCTTAACCACTTCATCAGTCAAATCAGCAATTTCAGCTTGAGGTATCATTCCATATTTCTTCAGGTGTTCTCCTATAACTGCCATAGGTGTCCGGATATCCTTAAATCTTTTAATCAGTCTTTGCTCATTACTTTCTTCCACAACATTAACAAATGGACCTCCATGCATGGGCATGGGGTTGGTCTTATCATTTGCGCCTCGAGGGGTGAAAGTAAGATCCTTGGAATCGACCAAGTCTTGGACTCGATTCTGGAATGCATAACAATTATCTATTGAATGTCTAGGAGCCCCCTTTTGAAACTCGCAATAAGTGTTGGCATCATATCCTGGAGGATATGGGAAAGTCGCTGGCCTCAAATCTCTGAGTGTCAAATGTCCACTCTGATACGATTGAGAGAAAATTTGGCTATATGGCATAGGCACAGGATCGATATGTCTCCCTAGAGCTCTTTGTCTTTGCTACCACTTGTCATACCCTTAATTTTGACCACAAGATTTCCCATCATTATGCAAATCATCACACAATATAGATGTACCTTCATGCCTCATCAATCCTCTCAAAGATTGTTGAGCAATCACCTCAATCAAGAATTAAGGTTTTTAGCCCTCTCAGAGCACACAGGCAAAGGATCAATCAAGAGTTGACATGATTTTCAACTTGTCAAACCTCTCAAACATCCATGAAGGATCAAGAGGTCTCCCACATCAAGAATCAAGCATAAGAATGCAACATTTCAAGTTGATCAGACCTTAAGATCACTAGTGTCACCAAATTAGGGTTTTTGGTCGGCCAAGGCCTCCAGAGACAAATTGTCATCTGGGCATGAGCCATTACTTCAAAACATGATTCAAGAAGCTCAAAGGGACCTCATGGATCCAATCATGAATTCAAAATAGCCTCAGGGGATGCATTCATAAAAAATCAGGAATTAGAGTTTTTAACCTAATTCACTCCTAAGTTGATTTTTGGAACAAGACATGAGCCAAGACCTCAAGAAATATTTTGAAGACCTCAAATACCTTATATTGATCTTACAAGTTTAAATTGACACTAAGAACTTGGTTCATGAACAATATAAGGATTCAAATTCATCTGGACCACAAACTAGGGTTTCTGAAAGAAAGTCAACCATGCCTTTAACTTTTGACCAAGACATGGTCTCAAACCTTGGGAAATGATTCAAGACACTCTAAAAACACCTATGGAATCCATCCATTAGGTTTAAGTTAGGCCAAGAACTTGATTTCATCAAAGATCACAAAGTTTGAAATTCATTTGATAAAAAGTCAACTGTGCCCCAAAACCAAGTTTGACTTTTGAGATTTTTTGGCAAACATGGCTTCTTTAAATCAAAAACAATGTTAACTCATTGTTAGGATCATTATCCATCAAGAAAATTGAGGTTACTTGCAAAAGGGGCACCCTTAAGAAACTTGAATTTTCACTAAGTCATGAAAAAAAGTGATTTTTACCCAACTTTGCAGGACCATAACTTGTGATCCAAACAACCTTTTTCTTCCATCCAAAGCTCAAATGAAAGCTCTCATGACATACTATAAGATTGTCAACTACACCATATTCCAAATCTTTATGGATTTTGAGTTATGGATTGATCAAAATAAAATAAAAAAATTAAGAAATGGACATTTTTCAAACACTTAGAAACAATTTGAGACAAAATCTGTCTCATGTTTTGTCCAACTTTGGAGGCATTTTCCATCATGATCCAAGATGAATCAAGACCAAAGTTAAACATCAAAGTTGAAGTATGATATATGGGCTTTCCAAAAAGTACAAGAACTCATCCTAATTCAACTTGAGCAAGAAGTTACAAGCCTTGCAACATGACCTAAAAATCTGGTTTTTCAAGACAACATGGATGCATGACTTGTGCCACACGATTTTGTCATTCAAGTTTTGTCACTTTGCCAACTTTGTCATCTTCCAAAAACACAAAACTTCTGATGACTCACTTGTTACTCGATCAAGGAGTCAAGAATTCCACTTAGCATGTGCAAAACCATCATGGCATGAACTTTGAAATTCAATATTTGCAAGGTTACATTAATGCAATGCATTGAGGTGTCATGAACCAAGCCTTACCAATCCAAACCAGTCAAGATTCAGTTCAATGCTCTGAGTGTTCAAACCTGCAAAATTGAATTGAGTCAAGCTAGAAGAGACTTAGCACTTTGAAACATCCAAGTCAATGGCTACATAGCTACACATAGTGATCAACCTCCATTCACTATTCCTTGCAAAACAAACCTCATCTACTATAAATAAAGGTTACTTGTGACTGATTAAGACATACCAAAACATCAGAATCCATGTTTTCCACCATTTCCTTCTTGAACCTCAAAAATCCATTTTCAAAGAAGTGAGAATCGTGTTTTGAAATAGAGATCAATTCAGCTCAAACCAATGGTTCTAACACCTCACATACATCATATATGAATGATCTAAACACTTGAACAACATCTGTAACACCAGATTCATCAAGTTCATACCCCACCCCAAAGCCATCTGCAGTTGGAGTCGTGCCCACCAATCCGAAGGTTTTCAATCCATTCCAAGCTTCTCAACACACTCACTAGGGTCCATTAAAGTTGTCCAGATCATTCAAACACATCTACAACACCTACAACTGAGGATTCGAATTCCTCTTGCAGAGGTAAGCCTAAACCTCTCAAACTCTATGATTCATGCATCATGAATATGTTTTCAAGTTACAAACATGTTTCTGCACTTATGTAGAGTGTTTCACCTCAATTAATTGCTTTGTAGCTATCGTGTATGGAATTTCATAGTGTTCTTACAAAAATTAGGGTTCACCTCTTCTTCACATGATTTCTCACTACACACTTAAAAGAAATGCAATTAATTGATATCATTGGAATCCTTGTTAAAAAACGAGCAACTTTCATGTTTACAAAAGTCATTTTAATTGCGTATTGGATGAGATATGTGAGCTTTTGTAAATCATCCATGACGGGCACACACGAGGAAGAAGGAGTCGTTGGCGCCCTTTTTCAAATTTTTGTATTTTTAAATATTTTTTAATACTTTCAATTAATTTCAAAAATAATATCTCTCTCATTTTTAATCTTTTTCAAATGATTTTTTAAACATAAATCATTTATACATTTTAATATTTAATTACACAAAAAAATAAAAAAAAAATATTTTTTATTTGATATATTTTTGAATTTTTCAAAGAATTTATTTTTTAATTGTTTTAAACATTTTAAATAATTTCTTTTTCTTGATTTTTCAAAATCAATTGAGTTTAAATCATCTTGTGAATTAAAACATCTATTTTCAAACATTTTTCAAATTTTAAAACATATTTTTAAATATATTTGATATTTTATATCATTTTTTATTTAATTTTCTTTGAACAAATTGTATTTCTAATTAAATTAGGGTTTTTTCCTTGATTTTAAATTTTAAATCTTCATTTGAAACACTTTTGGGCCTCTAATAGAGTGTAAGACCCAACCTCTTTTGTAAATAAATAATTCCTGGGCCTCTATCATAGTATAAGTCCCAGTGCGTTTTTCAAAACAACGACGCGTTCATTATTTTTCATCTGGGCTTCTCCTTGAGTATAAGACCCGTTTTTCTTCTTTACAAACACTTTTGGGCCTCTAATAGAGTGTAAGACACAAACCTCTTTGTACATAAATAAATTTTGGGCCTCTGCTATAGTATAAGTCCCACAACGTCTTTCGGTATCACAGTGCGATCACTGTTTTCAAAACAAGTCATCTGGGCCTCTCCTTGAGTATAAGCCCCAACCTTTTGTACAAAAACTGTGTTTTAAACAATAAACAACCTCCATGGGCCTCTCCTTGAGTTGTAAACCGCATACCTCTGTTTTCAAAATCATCTGTCTGTTTTAAACTGGTACTAAGAGGAGCATTATTCCCGGTGAAACTGCTCTTAGACCACTTGGGCCTCTCTTTGAGGTATAAGCCCCATACATTCTTTTCTTTTAAAACAACTTTCTCTTAATTCAAATTCAAACTCAAAGTTTTCTCAAAACTTTCTTCAATTTCTTAAAACCCTAATCATACAATCAATCACAATACACTTGGGCCTCTTTTCAGAGTGTAAGACCCAACCTTTTTTCAATTCAATGCATACTTGTTTATATACCTGTTAATTCACTTATCTATATATACTTGTACATATCTGTCTAGAGTTTACCCAACAGTTAGGTCTACACTTAGGTCAAACCAGAGGTTACTTCTGACTTAGTCAAAACTAGTTCCCTCATAGGAAACTTCCATCAATATAGTCTGCCTCCTCTTGGGCTTTATTCAATATGGAACAAAGAAAGGCATTATTCCCGGTGAAACTTTTCTCAAGACTGTCAAAACTTAGAAATATATATAAAAGAAATTCATTTCCCCAGACAGGATTAATTCCCAGTGAAACCTCTTTTGAATTTCTTCAAACCTTAGAATTGTTCAACAAAGAAAGGATTAATTCCAGGTGAAACCTTTCTTGAACTTTTCTTAGGCTTAGACCCACAGGCTTCCTAAAAGCATCCTCAACCTCCTCTTGAGCTTAGTACAAGTACCACCAGGCTTCTTAAAAGATCCCCAGCCTCCTTTTGGGCTTAGTACAAGGACCTAAAGGCTTCCTATAAGCACATGATAGAATTTAGTCATCTCTACTAGTTCAATCCCCAGAAGAGATAAAATTCCAGAACATCCTATCTGATCTGAGGTGATCAGACTGGATCGTCGTGGCCTTTACGTAGGACAGGTGATGATGCTTGTAGGGGAGAAAAAGGGGTGGAGGTACTTGCAAGGTACTCCGATGCCAAAGTAAATGTTTGGTCAAAAAGAGGGAAAGCAAGTAAGAGATTTCAAGTATTGGATATTTGATACCTGCCCCTCTCAAGCGAGGGGGTATTTATAGGTGGATCCTTAGCGAGCGAAGCGCCTGGTCCGCCAATGAGGGATTGCCAAATGGAGGGCAATGCGCATGGTCATTTGACTCGGGCCAACTGTTTCCGTGATATCCGGGTAGGCAGTTGGTCGCGTGAACTACTTTGCGCATGAAAGGGACGTGCCCAATGGCTAGTTTCTGCCAAACGGCTAGTTTCTGGCTATTGGGCCTGTCCAAAGGCTGGAGTGGATTGGGCCTTGCCCCTCCGGGGGGACAGCACCTGCCCAGTCCAGAACAGGAGCCCCCAAGTCCTTGCTCTGGAAGAGAGTGAGGACTTAAGGTAGCCGTGTGAGCAGTCGTCTTTGGATGGCCCCCGGGGGAGAACCTCTTCCTCGTCTACGCGAGCAGGTGTTGTTGCTCGGAGGACATCTTTTGAAGGCGTGTTTTCCGTCGAGCATGCTCTTGTAAAGGGTGCCTGTTGCAATGGCGTTTTTGTGTCGGGGACGCTTGACGTGTGTGTCAGTGAGGTGATGTGCTCGCGGAATACCAAGAGTCTGGTGCATGTGACGTTCATACTTGGTAATGTTAGACGCAGGAACCTTTTGACACATGCTGAACATGCAGCCCCCTTGTCAGACCTAGAGCCGCCTAGGCAATGATGGCCTTTGTGATTCCCCACGAGCAAATGCTTATAAAAGGAGGGAGGAGGGACTCATTTGTTCACTTCTCACAAATTTCCTCTCTTCTCTTTTTTCTCTGCACTTTGTTCTCTCGCCGGAGCCACCGTAGATCTTCACCGTATCCGTTCACACCTTCACCTCCACCTCCATATTCAAGTAAGTTGTTCATCTCTTCTGCATTTTTCTTAAGTGTTCTTCATTTTCTGCGTTCTTCATGAATTTTCTGGTTGAAGATTCATGTGTTCTTTGATGAACACATGAATTTTTGGGGTTTTCATGAAGAATGTGATGAACATGGAATAGATGTTGTGTTTTTGCGTAGATTCTCCTATGTTTTGGTTAGGATTAGTTTTAGGTTTGTAGTTAGGCACTAGACCTGTTCGGCATAACGCTCTGGCTTTCCGCGATGAGCTCGCCTTGTTTTGAGCTCAAAGTAACGTAATTAAGTCATGGAGACTCGTCCCCGCCTCAGGGGGCAATGTCGTCATCGTATTAGGTCGCGGTCAAAATGGGCTCGGGGTTGTCCTCGACTTCTTCCTCGCCCTTTCACTTGACTAGTGGTGGAAGGGTGGATTTGGACTTAGTTGTCGAATTCACTTTTTCTTCCTCTACTTTTTAGGTGAAAATGGCTGATCCTCGCGATGAGGTCGCACCCGACGCCCAGGCCGCGTAAGAGGAGGCGGAGCAGGCCATTGAGTATGCAAATGTTCAGGTCGCAAGAGGCGGCCTTCAATGGATTGCACACGAGCCGTTGTCGACCAAGTCGTTGTTTACTAAGGAGGAAGTTCGCGAGTTCCCCTATCTGGAGGATCGGGCCGAGGATACGCCCGCGCAATGGAGGGCCATTCGTCCGACCAAAAATGACAAGACCTGTTCGGTTTACCCGGGGATGTGGTTCCCCATGTATGAGTTTGCCTTTGTGGAGGCTAGGTTTCGGCTGCCTTTCACCGACTTTCAGGAGGCCCTTTTTCGTCACCTAGAATTGTTCTTGGCCCAGCTTCATCCGAACGCGTTGGCCTTCATACATGCCTTCGAGCTGGTGTGTCGCTTTCTCCGTGTCGGGGCGACGGTGGACCTTTTCTTCTGAATCTTCCAGCTCCAGCGAAGTACTACGGGCACGAAGAAAAGCTGGGTGTCATTCAAACAGCAGAGCAGGATCTTCTGGTCGTACTCCGAGTTTGTCCGTCATTTTAAGGATAGATTCATAGTCATGAAGCCTATTTCTGAGGCGGCCAAGAGATCCATCTCGATGATTGAAATGGTGACTGTCGATGGTCGGCAGGGTAAAAGCCTGTGTCTAAGTTCCCTTTGGAATGGGTGTTCGCCCACTTCAGATACAGGACTGACTAGTTCCTGGTGAAGCACGATCAACTCTATAAGGCCGACAAGGAATCCTATCGTGTGCTCCATGCCTATGTGGAGAGCTTTACGTCGGCCTTCGTGGTGGACAGGGACGGTAAGGAACTGATCGGGGATGATGGGGTGCCTATCAGAGCAGGCCGTTATATTAACATCAAGGCCCTCCTCGAATGTGAAAACGATGATGTGGCGTTCCAGCTTCTTGGTATAACTTGTTCTTGTGTCCGTACTTGTTAAGCTTTTTCTGTCTGCTAACTTTTGTTTTTTTGTGTCCGCAGAGAAAATGGCTGACATGAGGGAGCGCTTAATGAAGTCGTAGGCAGCCAAGGTCCAGAAGAAAGTGCCTTCGGTGCCCAAAGCCGGAGCGGCCAAGCAGCAGGCGATGATAGAGAAGTTTGTGTCTGGTGCTGGTCCTACCCCGGGGATGACTTATGTCCCACCGACTCCTGATTCATCCCACAAGAGTAAACGGGATGACATTGGGGCCTCTCCTGCGGGTTAGTCGGGTGGCTCTCCTAGAGGGAAGTTCATCCTGCCTACCTGCTATCAACAGGGGTAGATGTTCGACGAGGGGAGCTCCGTCGTCGTCCCGGATATGGATGTATCGGCGATTATGTCCGCCGACCCACAAGTGCGGGGGAAGCTCCTCTGCCAGGATGCAGCCGGAATGCTCAGAATATTGGAAGCGGCTCTGGCCCTTGGAGATGCAGAGGTGGCTTATCGCTCTGACCTTAAAGAAGCCAAGATTAGGATTAATGACTTGGAGTTCGAGAACGTGGGGATATACAATGAGTTAAAGAAGCTGCAGGGTCACCAGGAGGCCAAGATCCTGCTTCAAAAGGAGGTGACCCAAATGAAGGAGGAGGTGAAGAATGTCAATGATGAGAATGCCCGCTTGAAGGTGAGGATTACGGAGCTGGAGGGATTGTCGTTAGTGGGCGAGGATGAGACTGAGGATGAGAAGGCCTTGAGGACGAGGAGGGACCTGATCGAAAGGATCCACATCCTCGGGGAGGACAACCTAGGGGCAGCAAAGTTTGGCTTCAATGCTGCTTTGGAGCAGGTGAAGGCCCTCAATTCTGACGTATAGCTACTGACCGAGGGAATGGGTCTACTCAACATGGTCGTCGATGGCAAGGTGGTTCCCCCAGAGGGTGTCAACGAGGTCGTTTAGTTTGACTAGGGCTTTTCGAATGTATATGTATTTTGTGGGCCTGCGTGCCTTTTTGATGTAATGTTTGTCGGGCACAGCCCTTCTAATGTATACCTGACTTATTCTTGCCTTTGTAGCCAATGTTATTAACTTTTTGTTATAGATTATTGTCGCACTTGTTTATGCATGCTTGTTTGGATGGATGTTTGCTCGACTTGTTTTCATTATGCCCGACAGTTTGGAACTTGTTGGGGAGGGCAAAGGAGTTTTGCCGGGGATGAGACTAGGATCTCGGTTGAGGTACTAATACCATAGGCTTGGACTGTTCCCATCGCGAGCTGGGTGTCCTGCCTTTTCGGTGAAGCAATGATGGAGCTTGATTGAGGTGTCTCCGTTGGGCGCAGGATCTGTTCGTCCTATGAGCAGAGGCTGACCGACGTGTAAAGGAGGGTCATGCTTCACCAGGGCATGATCCCGTGGCCGCGCCGTCTCCTCGTTCGGGGAGATCTCGTCGGCAGTTAGTCCGGCCTTGTGGCTGGGCTTAACTGTAGTATTGTTTGAGCTTTTCAGCATTCCATGGTCGAGAAAATGGTTCTCCGTCCAGAGCTTCCAAGTAGTAGGCTCCGGTGTCTGTTTTGGACTTGACCCTGTAGGGTCCTTCCCAGTTTGCGGCCAGCTTTCCCTCACGCGAATCTTTCTGGTTTCTACGTAGGACCAGGGTGCCAAATGGGAAGTCGCGCTTTATGACCTTAGGTCGTGGCGTAAAGTTATTTGTTGTTTCAGCGAGGCCTCGCGGAGAGCTGCTCCTGGTCGTATTTCTTCGACCAGATCGAGTTCTTCTCTTAAAGCCTCGTCATTCATATCCTCGTCGAGGGGAGCTTCCGTTCGTCTGGAGGGCTCTCTAATTTCTACCGGTATCACCACCTCAGTTCTGTAGGCTAGTTAGAAAGGGGTTTCCCCGGTGGTGGACTATGGCATTGTCCTGTAAGCCTAGAGCACGCTATGTAGCTCCTCGACCCATCTCTTTTTGGATTCGCCCAGCCTTCATTTCAGACCATGCAGGATCACCCTGTTCGCTGCTTCTGCTTGCCCGTTGGTCTGGGGATGCTCGACGGAAGTAAAGTACTGCTTCGTGCCTAATTTGGAGATGAAGTTTTTGAACTTTTCGTCCGTGAACTGGGTCCTGTTGTTGGTTACGAGGGCCTGAGGCACCCCAAACCGTGCGAGGACGTTTCTTTTGTAGAAACGAAGTATGTTGAATGCTGTGATCTTGGCGACGGCTTCGGCTTCGATCCACTTCGTAAAGTAGTCGACGGCCATGATTAGAAATTTGTTTTGATAAGACCCCATTGTAAAGGGTCCGAGTATGTCCATTCCCCACCAGGCGAAGGGCCTCAGCGAGGATAGAGTCTTCAACTCGTTTGGGGGTGCCAAGTGCATGTCCTCGTGACGTTGACACTGGTCGCACTTTTGGACGTGTTCCTTGGCGTCCTGCTGCATGGTTGGCCAGTAGTATCCTGCTCGCAAGGCTTTTCTTGCCAGGGATCTCCCCCCCAAGTGTTGCGCGTTGATGCCCTCATGGATTTCTTGTAAAATCTCGGGGACTTACTCTCCTTGACGCATTTTAAGAGGGGGATGGAAAATCCTCTTCAGTAGAGCTTGCCCTCAACCAGCACATAAGAACAGGCTCGTCGTTTAGTTATGCTGGCTTCTTTACTATCCTCGGGTAGTTCCCCTCTGGTGAGGTAGTCGTATACGGGAGTTATCCAGTCATGGGTGTCCCCGATGATGTTGACGTCGAGCAGCTCGGATGGTTTCTCAATACTAGGTTGGGCCAACACTTCTTGTACGACGGACTTATTTCCGCCTTTTTTACCAGTGCTGGCTAGTTTAGACAGGATGTCTGCTCGCGTGTTTCATTCGCGGGGGATGTGTTGGACTTCCCATGCATCGAACTTTGCGATTCTTTCCTTCACTAGCACCAGGTATTCGGCTAGCTGATCGTTCTTTGCTTGAAACTCTCCCCGTACTTGTGACGCTATGAGCTGGGAATCGGTGTAGATTTTTATTTCCTTGGCGCCCACGTCCTTGGCCATGCGTAGTCCTGCGAGGAAGGCTTCGTACTCGGCTTGGTTGTTGGACGTAAGGAAGGATAGGACCAGCGATACTTCTATCAATATTCCTTCCTCCTTTTCGAGGATGATACCTGCTCCGCTCCCTAAGGGGCTGGATGCCCCATCTATATACACGGTCCATTTATGTGCCCCACATGATGGGCATGGTAGCGGGGTCATTTCTGCCACGAAGTCGGCCAGCGCTTGTGCCTTGAGGGCCTTTCTACCCTCGTATTGAATGTCGAATTCTGATAACTCCAGGGACCATTTAAGCATCCTGTCCACCATATCTGGTCGGAATAGCAATTGTCTGATGGGTTGGTCCATGCGGACAATTACAGTGTGGGCTAGGAAGTAGTGTCTAAGCCTCCTCGCGGCGGTGATGAGAGCAAGCGCGACTTTCTCTATCTGCGCGTACCTGACTTCTGGCCCTTGTAGGGCCTTGCTAGTGAAATAGATGGGCTTCTGCCCATCTGTTGTTTCACGGACAAGGGCAGCACTAATGGCTTCACTGGCGACATAGAGGTATAAGTATAAGGTTTCCCCGCATTCTGGTCGGGAAAGCACAGGTGGCTCGTACAAAGCCGGCTTAAGGTGGGCCAGGGCTTGCTCGCATTCTTCTGTCCATTCGAAACTGGTCTCTTTCCTGAGCAGTTTAAAGAAGGGCAGGGAGTGCTGAGCGGATTTGGCCACAAATCTAGAAAGGGAGGCGAGCATCCCATTTAGGGATTGGATGGACTTCTTTGACTTGGGCGTGGGGAACTCCGCGAATGCTCAGCATTTATCTGGGTTCGCTTCTATCCCCCTTTCGGTGAGATAGAATCTGAGGAACTTCCCTGCTCACACGCCGAAGGTGCACTTTTCTGGGTTAAACCACATTTTACATTTCCTGGCCTGGTCGAAGACCTTTTGCAAGTGAGTCGTGTGATCGGATTCCTCTTGGGACTTCACGATCATGTCGTCCATGTATACTTCGAGCATGTCCCCGATGTGTGATCAGAAGACTTTGTTCATCATGCGCTGGTACGTAGCCCCAGCATTTTTTAGACCGAAGGGCATTACGTTGTAGTAATAGTTCCCCGAGGAGGTCATGAATGCGGAATACCTCTTGTCCTCTTCGGCCATAGGGATTTAATTGTATTCTGAATAGGCTCCCATGAAGGACAAGAGTTTGAAACTGGCAGAGTTATCTATAAGTTTATCTATGCTCGGTAAAGGGTAAGCATCTTTCGAGCATGCCCGATTGAGATCGGTGTAGTCAATGCATATGCGCCATTTTCCACTATGTTTTTCAACGAGTACAATGTTGGACAACCAGGTTGTATACCTGGCCTCCGATATGAATTTCACCTCTAAGAGGTCTTGTACAAGTTTTTCGGCAGCCCGTGCCTTCTCATCAGATTGCTTTCTTCTCCGTTGTGCGACGGCGTGGGCAGCTGGATCAATGGTCAAATGGTGGCACGCGGTCTCGGGGTCTAGTCCGGGCATGTCTGCTGCGCTCCAGGCAAATAGGCCAGCGTTGTCGTATAGGCATTTCTTTAGTTGTAGCTTGACCTCATCGGGCAATCCTGCGCATATCTTCATCCCTCTGTCGGGGTTATTGCTGAAGGTGATAACTTCGAATTCCCCGTCTGGAACTGGCCACATGCGGGTTAAAGTGAGGGAGCTGGTCGTCTCTGTTGGCGCGACCTCACCATTATCTTCCTTGCAGTCCTCTGAAATTCGGCTGTCAAGGTCGATGATGTGTACTGGAAGTGCAGGTTTCTTGTCCATTTGGTCATCTTCGGTTGGACGACCTTCATCCCTTGGCCGTTTGGCTGCTTTCGGTGCTGCTCCGATCTGGTTTTGTCCTCTGTTCGCTGCCTCGAAGCATCTGCGGGCGGCTTCTATGTCCCCATGTAAAGTTGCGACGTGACCCTTCTCAGTATAATACTTTATCTTGAGGTGGACGGTTGACAGAACAGTGATCAGTTCTGCGAGTGCTGGCCTGCCCAAAATACATTGATACAGAGATGAGCAGTCGATCACCAAAAACTGGGTCTTGATCGACCTGGACGCTTCCTCCTCCCCAAATGTAACTGTCATCTCCACGTATCCCCAAGGTCTGGTTGTGGCTCCGTTGAACCCTTGCAGGTCGGATCCCACATACGACGAGAGGTTCCTCTGGTCTAGCTTTAGGGCGCGGAACAGGCCCGTGTACATAATGTCCACCGAACTGTCCTGGTCGACTAGGATCCTCCGGACGTCGGTGTTTGCTAGTCTGGCCCTGATGAGTAGAGGAATGTGAGAATTCGGAGAGCCCCCGAGCATCTCCTCATGGTAGAACGTGATCGGTTGGGAGTGTCACTTGATTTTCTCGAGCGTAGACAACCGATCAGGACTGCAATCTATAAGATGTTCGAACTTCCTCTTGATGGATCCTACTGTCAGCTCATTGTACCCCCGCATGAGATAACCATGGTTGCAGGGAAAGCTTCCCAAGTGTTGTGAGCGAACGTCCGGGAAGGCTCTTCAAGGTAATTAGGAATGACGAAGTCCTCTGGTCGCGTGATGGACATGGTGACCTGCGGGGGAGGACTGGATTGAGATGATTTTGTCTCCGTCTTTGGATCTGAAGCCTCTCGTCGGGAGGACTCGCGTTTCTTTACATACTGTTTCAAATGACCCTCCTTGATGAGGATTTCTATTGCGTCTTTAAGGTGCACGCAGTCCTCGGTTGTGTGGCCGTGGCTGCGGTGGAAGCGACAGTACTTGCTCTTATCGACATTGCCCTTGGACGTTGTTGGTTTGGGGAATCTGACGCCCCCTGCTTGAATTCCGTATTGACGCATTCGGAGAGAATGCGTTCACGGGGAGCCGTGAGTAGGGTATATTCCGTGAAATGGCCAGCAGGCCCTTTGCCTTCTCGAGGACGATCATCTCATCGCCTTTCTCTTCCTTGCCGGGATGACTCCGACTCGTCTTTTTTTGGTGCCCGGGTGCTGTCCCGATCTCTCGTGTCCCAGGCATGATATGCAGCCTCCTTCTCCTCGTATTGTATGTCCCAGGCTTGATATTCTGTCAATGTTTGAGGAGTCTCGATCCCGACATCTTTGCGAAACTCACTCTTTGGTTTCAGGCCTTTTTCGAGAAGATACTTCTTCATATGGTCCGTCGTATGGACCTCCACGGCTTCTTTGTTGAACCGTTCGATGTATGCCCGCAGGGATTTGTCCTTTCCTTGTATAATAGATTCCAAGGTGGCCTCCGACTTGGGATGTCGTCGGGAAGCTGTAAAGTGTCGGGCAAATTGAGTCTTCAAGTTTTTCCATGATGTGATCGACCCTCGAGGAAGGCGCTTGAACCAAGCCATTGCCCCCTTTCTTAGTGTGATCGGAAATAATCTGCACTTTATGGCCTCGGTCACGTTGTGGTAATGGAGCATCGCTTCTATGTTCTCTATGTGTTCGCCGGGATCGGTGGTCCCGTCGTAGGTTGCTAGAAAAGGGGGCTTCTCTAACCAGCGAGGAATTCTCGTGTCCATGATCTCCTGTGAAAGGGGGTTGTGCACATTGTCGTCGCTGCTTGAGCTTGGAGAGCGGGAGAAAGAATGGCTACGATGATGGCTTCTGCTGCGTCGCCGAGAATGCCTGCGCGTATGGCGGCGCTCAAGCCTATCTGGCTGACGGGGCTTTTTGGACGCCGGGGAGCGTCTTGACTTTCGCGGAGGAGATCTGCGGTGCCTTTGGGCGAGGTCGGATGCAGGTTCTTCTGATCTTGATCGTCTTCTCTCCGGGGAGAGACTTCTGGACCTATCGCGTCTCTGTTTCTGAAGGGGAGACCGAGGAGGTAAAGACAGGCTAGGTTGTTTCTCAGGAGCAAGCCGCTCTTGGAGGACATGCTCGAGAGCATTAATCTTCTCTCCTTGCTGGAAGATCAAAAGGTTTGATCTGTTGAGAGAGGCGATGAGAGCAGCTATACTTAAATTAGCGTTCTGCGGGACAAGAATGGGTTCGAAAACCCGTTCGGCAGCTGGTGCCCTAGGTTTCACTTCCTCGGGGGTCGGGGACGCAGTCTTTCTGTCCCATTGATCGGTTTCTTGAAGCACATGTCCGCCGAAGATGTGGTTGGTGTTGTTAGTCACGACGGCAGCAGCAGAGTCTTCGCGGGCATCATTTTTTGTGGAGGCCATGATGATCTTTAGAAGATGAAGCTTTGGTCTTTGAAGTGAAAAGGAGAGGATTTTGAGAAAGACGGGGAAGCTAGTTTCCCACAGACGGCGCCACTTATCTGAGGTGATCAGACTGGATCGTCGTGACCTTCACGTAGGATAGCTGATGAAGCTTGTAGGGGAGAAAAAGGGGTGGAGGTACCTGCAAGGTACTCCGATGCCAAAGTAAGTGTTTGGTCAAAAAGAGGGAAAACAAGTAAGAGATTTCAAGTATTGGATATTTGATACCTGCCCCTCTCAAGCGAGGGGGTATTTATAGGTGGATCCTTAGCGAGCGAAGCGCCTGGTCCACTAATGAGGGATTGCCAAGTGGAGGGCAAGGCGCGTGGTCATTTGACTTGAGCCAACTGTTTCTGTGATATCCGGGTAGGAAGTTGGTCGCGCGAACTACTTTGCGCGTGAAGGGGACGTGCCCAACGGCTAGTTTCTGTCCAACGGCTAGTTCCTGCCCAACGGCTAGTTTCTGGCTATTGGGCCTGTCCAAAGGATGGAGTGGATTGGGCCTTGCCCCTCTGGGGGCACAGCGCCTGCCCAGTCCAGAACACTATCATTCAAGGGTTGATCTACATCTCTAATACCCTCAGTCTCCTCTTGGGCATCATACAAAGATCTCTCTCTCCCTCGAGAGTTTACCTCTTCTCAAGAGACTTGGGTAGTCTCAGCCTCCTCTTGGACTTCAATCAAGTAGACTTGGAAAGTCTCACCTTCATAATATTCCATCAAAACTCACCTCTAAACTCCTCAGACCCCCAACAAGGCTTAGCTTTCACCTTGAAAATCCCATTAAAAGGTCAGATTGATCTCAACAAAACCCTAACAAAATCAGAGCCTCATGGCATCTGGCACTTCAACTCTTCCCTAATTCCCCAGCAAGAGTGAGTTCCCTTTTGGATTCCCATACAGTTTAGACTTCTCCTAGATTTTAAGATTCCTCGGCAAGAGTCAGCTTCCTCTTTGGCTACATATAAGAATTTCCCCAGACAGCCTCAATCTTGGACTTTGTACAAGACAGATATAAAACTCCCCAAATGAGTCATTTTCTTACAGCCTCAATATTGGGCTTTGTACAAGACAGATAAACCCCCCAATGGAGTTAGTTTCCTTTAGCTTCGACCTTGGGCTTTGATCAAGGCACACAAAAGTCAACATCCCCTCTGATGAGACCATGAGTCCACTCTGTAGGAAGACACTCTTCTATACATCACATATCAAAATAAACAATCAAAACCTTTTTCCAGATAATTGTTGTAAGTGGCACACTTGTTGATTCAAAATCCAAGCTGGTGTCCTTCCCTTATCTTGGCTAAAATTTGTCTTTCATCTAATTGCCGTAAGTCCAAGCCTCTGGATTCCATACATCCAAGCCAATGTCCCTCTCTTAGCATGAAAGATCCATAAAGGAAAAAGTGACATTGCTCTACACTGAGTTAAAGCTTTTTCCTTCATGACATCTCTCTTATAAAGGAAATTATGGAATTCCTGGATTCCACACATCCCAGTTAAAGTAATTTCCCTTATAACCAATTACCCAACATTTTGTGATGAATATGTGAGTTATCTCCCTTTAGAGATGACAAATTCTCTCTCTCAGTCAACTTTAGCTTCAATATCGGGCTTTGAACAAGACACAAACACTCTGATAGCTTCAATCTTGGCCTTTGAACAAGACACCAAATATATTTCTTCCCATAGCATAGGAGGAACTACGATTGCTCTGATTTCCCAAATCTCTTTACGGGAATACATAGGCATAATATTGCGAAATCTTAGCGAGCACACAAATAAAAAATCTTAGGTCCAGTACCTTTCCAAAAATAATAGAAAACCTGAAAACAACAAAAACATTCTCTTAACTCTCCCAAAAGAGAAACTTTCCCAATCAATAGCAGAAAAACACAAGAAAGCATTTCAGAAAAAGCAGAAATACATGCAAAAGAATGTTCCTATAGATTACTATAGATACTCTGGGAGTTAATAGCTCCTCTTTGTATAACCAGACCCCGATCCCCGATCTCTTAGCATTTGTTAAAGAAAACACTTGCGTGCAGGGTTAGTTTAAGATATTTTCCCCTTTCTTTCAAGCTTCATAGGATAAATAATGAAATCAGAAAGTAGCACCAAACATGCGGTAGGTGGTCGCGTCACCAAAAAACCGACGCTACAGAAAAATGGCGACTCTGTTGGGGATAGTTAGGATTAGATTTCCTAAGAGGTCTAGGCATTGTTTTGCATTTATTTTTCTTTTTTTACTTGCTTTCACATTTATATATCATCTGTTGTCATATTACTTGATATACTTGTTTAAATTACTATTATCTGGTAATGCGATTAATACGCATGTGGTGAGTCCGAGAGAACATTGAAATAAGTGGTGGCATATTCAGGAAGGTTTATAGGGAGTGAGTCCCGACCTAGCTGACCTGAGAGTCCGCCGAATCAGTGGAGGTGCCCTCATGGAATTACCAATGTTGAACGAGAAAGTCGTGAAAGCATTATTTTTTCCCATTGGGTTACCATTGAAACTGAGGATTAGTAAACATTTAACCATTTGACCATTAGGTAGTGCGGTAACTATCGAGAATAATTGATACACGATAATACACTCAAAGGAGATTCATCTTGGGATATTACAGCTCTCATGAGTCAGTCGGTTTGCTGTTAATATCCTTAAGAGGGGTCAATGATTTTGGGAACCTTTGTTAGAACCCGTTCTACAGGTACAAAATTTAACCTCCAGTACACACCTTGGGGATGGGTAGATCCATGGCTCCATGCTCATGACGATGAACCCTTAAACACATGTTTTCAAATGTTTTTGTTTGTTGCATTAATGCATCCATGCATTCATTAAAAAACCTTTTTTTAACAAGAAAAAATCTTTTTCTAAAATGAATTAATACAATAATTGCAAATATCAGAAGTTGCGTTATGGATTTCGGTAGAAGAAAAATGCACAAGTACACCTTCAAGGTTCCAAAACTGGAAGACCCGAGGAAATTGGGAAGGATGATTACTAATCCCGAAGCTTTCAGAGCTAAGCACGGAGGACTGTTGTCTCTTTTGAAGGTCAACATGGTTGAAGGGGTCCTGTCTACACTGGTTCAGTTCTATGATCCGGTATACCACTGCTTCACATTCACGAATTATGAACTTACACCCACATTGGAGGAGTACTCTCACCTGATTGATTTACATATCACTAATCAAGATCCATTTTTTGGGCTGGAAGAAATTCCAAAAGATCAACCCATTGCAAGAGCAACCTCATTGTAAGAGTCAGATATCAGGACTCACATGACCACCAAGGGAGGAATCCAGGGTTTACCAGCTAAATTCTTGATGGAGAAAGCTCTATACTTTGCCAGTATAGGAAGTGTAACTGCTTTTGAGGATGTCTTTGTTCTTCTCATATATGGGTTATTCCTTTTTCCCAACATTGACAACTTCGTCGACACCAATGCTTTTAAGATTTTCTTAATTGGGAACTCAGTCCCAACCTTTCTCACGGATGCTTATCCTTCTGTACACTTAAGGAATTTATACAGTGGGGGATGATCACATGCTGTGTACCATTACTCTACAAATGGTTTATTTCCCACTTACCCAAGTCTGCTAATTTTTGGGATCACAAGAGTGGTCTGCGATGGTCGCAGGAGATTATGTCTCTTACCAACTCTAACATAGATTGGCACAACCGGATATATGAAGGAATAAAAATCATTGACAAATGTGGAAGTTTCCCCTATGTACCCCTTATTGGTACTAAGGGGGGAATCAACCACATCCAATTTTAGCTCGCCGTCCACTCGGATACCCGATGAAGAATGTCCCACATAATGTTCATCTGGAAGATCTTTTCTTCAAGGAAGGAGAAAATGACAGGGCACTAAAGAAAGAAATAGGGTATGCCTGGTAGCATGTTCACAAGAAGGGGAGAGAGTCCTTAGGAAGGCCAAATTGTGTCTCTGCAGAACCTTACCTCCACTGGGTTCAAACTAGGGCCATCAAACTGAAGATGCCTCACCCTCGTCAAGAAGTTTTTCCCTTAAAGGAATTTGTCCTTTATTTCACGTCTGATGCGGAAAAACTCCAGGTCGCTCATAACAAAGTCCAACGTGAGAAAAACTCTTGGAAGAATAAGTACCAGATTCTTAACTTGGAATGTACCAAGATTCAAGAGCTACTGAAGGAAAAGGATGCTCTAATTAAGATATTAGAGCATCATGCTATAGAAAGTTAGGAGGAACGAAGAAATTTGCTCTCTCCTTTCACTTAACAAAGGATCATCGACCCGATAACGGTTGAAAGGGCCCGATCAAAGAAAAGAAAAATCCAGGAACCAGCATCTGAGCTTTCCTCAGAGAAAACTCAGGATCCATTGACCTAATTTTCCTTCTCGCACTTTGTAAAATACTGTACTTTTCCCTGTAAAATACTGCAATCTTTCGAGTTCAATAAAAAGGCCCCCCCGGTTGTATGATATTTGCAATATAATTGTTAAAAGTTCTTTTGAAAGCAAAAACTAAAAAATATATATATCATTTTCATTCTTTGCATATCATTCATCATTCTCACATAACACATCTCTATCATTGAGTCTCACACATGTGTCACACTCTAGAGTCAAATTGTCTCATTCGTACAATACTCAGGCCAATCGACAAAAGAAAATGGACGATCTCGAAGAAGAGAATAGAGAGCTGAGAGAAGAAATCAATGCTCTAAAGGAGAGTTTGGAGAAGCTCCACAACACCATAGAATCCCTGGCAGCAGCCCAGGAACAACAACATCAAAGGACTATGAACTCGGAGATTACGTCTACACCAGCATTTGAGACACCTGGCAGGCATCCTCAGTACAACATACCTAAAGGTTTTCCCTGGGGCATGCCTCTCAACTTTATACCTGAAGGATATATACCTCCGGTCACTGGAGACCCAGAAGATATAGCGGGAACCGCCAGACCTGAAGGTTACAAACTTCAAGTAAATGAATATGCAAGGATTACGACAGAAACTCCTGAAGGTTACAAACTTCAGGTCACTGAAACGCCAGTAGTTACAGCCGTAATGTTTATACCCCAACCGGTGGTACACACTACCCCTGAAGAATAGATTCTGGAGGATGCCTCTGGCAGAAACGAAGAAGTATATGAAAGGATGAATGAATTCCAGGAACAGTTCTTAGAAATGCAGAAGGAATTACATGCCATTCGCGGGCAGGACTTGTTTGGTAAGGACGCCACTGACCTCTGTTTAGTCCCTAATGTAGAGATACCACAAAAATTCAAGGTGCCTGACTTTGAAAAATACAAAGGTAACTCTTGCCCTCAAAGTCATTTGGTAATGTACGCTCGGAAAATGTCTACCTAGACAGAAAATTAACAGCTGCTAACCCATTACTTCTAAGACAGTTTAACCGGTGCCGCACTCAAATGGTACATGGGTTTAAACTGCACCAAGACCAATACTTTCAGAGATCTCAGGGCAGCCTTCATTCAGCGGTATAAATACAATTTGGACATGGCACCAGATAGGGACCCGCTCAGAGCAATGTCCCATAAGGATAAAGAAACCTTCAAAGAATATGCTCAGAGATGGCGTGAAATCGCCGCCCAGATCTGTCCTCCTCTCGAGGAGAAGGAAATGACAAAGATCTTCCTAAAAATGTTGAGCTCGTTTTATTATGACCGAATGGTCGCCAGTGCACCTAGTGACTTCACTGAAATGGTGAACATAGGGGTACGCCTCGAGGAAGCAATCCGAGAAGGACGATTGGTCAAAGATGCAGAGCCATCCAGCAGTACTAAAAGATACGGTAGTGCTTTCCAAAAGAAGAAAGAGCAAGATATCAGTAATATCTCTCTGGGAAAGAAAAGGCGAAGGTATCAACCGGTAGCGGAAATAACTCCAGCTATTAACCCAGCGCCAACTCCGACATATCAACCTCAGGTTGCTCAGAACCAACCAAATCAACAACAGTATCAGCAAAGGCAGCAACAGCCTGTTTCGCAGGCTCGCCCGCAGTACAATAACAACAATCGTACTACACGATCACCAGGGTTTGACCCTATACCAATGTTATATGCAGAATTATTTCCACTTCTGCTGACCAAGAGGCACGTTCAAACTAGGACTCCTCTTACAGTACCAGAAAATCCACCTTTTTGGTTCAAGGCAGATCAAACTTGCCCTTACCATCAAGGAGGGTCAGGACATAACATTGAGAACTGCCTCAGCTTTAAATCTGATGTACAAAAGCTTGTCAGAAACAGGGTTTTATCATTCAAATATACAAACCCAAATGTTCTGACGAATCCATTACCGCAACATGAAAAGACTACTGTGAATTTGATAGAAGGAGAACCTGGAAGCAGCTATCAAATTCGCGATGTATGCTTACTGGGAACCAGTCTGGTAAAAATACATTGCAGAGAGAGCGGGTACGACCATGTGCCGTCTCACAACTATCATCAGTGTGATATCTGTTCCAAGAACAATCAAGGATGTGGCATTGTACAAGCAGCTCATCAAGAGCAAATGGATCTAGGCTGATGTTTGGATGTGCATTGATTGTGATGAAATGCATTGTTTGAAGTGTTTTCAATGCATGAATAATGATGATGAGATAATTCATATTGTTGAATTGTGGTGATGCATTTGATTGTCATGAGTTCTTGTGTGTCAAGCATCATGATATGCATCTTGCTATGTCGTGTGCCCTAGTGGGTGTGAGTGACGAAACGGTTCCAGAGGGAATCCGCTATAACATCGTGTGCCTTATACAAAGAGGTGTGAGCAATGATTATAGACGATTGTGTGCCTTATACAAAGAGGTGTGAGCGATTGGGTCGTGTGCCTTATACAAAGAAGTGTGAGCGATCCATAAACGTCGTGTGCCTTAAAAAAATAAGAGGTGTGAGCGACGGGGAACATCGTTTGCCCGACGGGGAGTTACACTATGTAACAAGAGATGATTCCAATAGTTCCTGAGTGAACTGGTGATGAGACTAATGGATGGATGGTACCGCATATGCATTGCGTAGAGTCGTTGTGTCGGTCTCTGTGCATTTACATAAATCATGAATGGATTAATTATGTATGAGAATTGTGAATGGATGCATTATATGTGGAAAATCATAAATGGATTGATTATGTGTGGAAATTCATGAATTGATTGATTATGTGTTGAGATTTATGTTTGAATTGGTGAATTGATGTGCATATGTGATAATTGCATTGGTTGTGGATAATATGTTTTATGTATAGGCATATGTTATGTGATGTGGTGATGTGTTTCCATATGTCATAACTTTGGTGTGCATTATGTGTGAATGTGTTATTATGTTGGTATAATTGGTATATGTTATGTGTATTAAATGTGATGCTTGTGGTGAGAATAACTATGTATGTGAATTATATGTGTTTGCATATTATTATGCAATCTTGATTTAGTTGTTATTTCTCACCCTTCTGCTGTGGTTTGTTGCTCTATGAGGCAATTGCAGATTTGTAGTCTTGGAGGCTTTTGTGAAGATTAGTTCTCCATTCTTTTGTCGGTCTTGGTGTCTGCTCTAATATGTAGCACGGGAGTCGGGGAACGATTATGTTGTATATGGTTACCTTCGTTAGATTTATTTTGTATTACCTTTGTATGTATATTTTGATGTTAAAAAATAATTTATTTGTAAAACAAGTCAGTTATGGATCTTTCCGCTTTATTCCATAATTGAACTTCATTTTGTTGGAAAAAGTTGCCCTTTGAGATTTACTCCATTTTGTGTTATGTATCAAATAATTGAGCAGGGTTTGTGTTTTCTTTCTTTAAAATGTGGCATCCTTGTTTCTGTCAGAAAAAATAAATTTTTAGTTACTCTGATTTATTTATGTATTATTTATTCGCGATGGGAATTGGGGTGTTACAATAGTGGTATCAGAGCAGGTCGGTCCGTCCGGCCAAGTTGTTGAGTCAGTTGGTGTGACAGTTGAATACTGTCATTGTTGGTTCTTCCTTAGTACGTGATATGTGTGTGAAACACTGTCAGTACTTTCTGGTTTTTCTATTCCGTTGTCTGCAGGAGTTAGAATGAGATAAGTGGGGGAGAAGTTGGTACTTCTCCAAGTTGCTTCAGGTGTGGAGCGTTGGCTCAGTGTGTTGTGGATTGCAAGATTGTAAGTGTTGTTTGGACAATGTTGTTTCCGGTTTCGGAGTGAATGCGAAGGTAAGGTTTGTGTCAACTAAGGAATTGTGCCTTAGGTAGTGGGGTGCACGAGATGCATGAAAGGCTATTATAGTTTGGTAAGGAAGGTTTATGCCCCATCATGATTGTCGGCTGTCTATTGACAAATTGAGGAACTGATCACCCTTAATCTCTTGTTGATAGCAGAAGGGAATTGTGTTGGATTGAATAGACGTGTCTTTTCGGCTTTGATAGTGTGTGCAATAAATTGTTTGGCATTAAGAAAATGATTACGGATTGTTTTGATGAGTCGATGAAGCTTCTTATACTGGAAGATGAGGCGGATTAGAGGTTTTGTATATTGGCCGAGTTGGAATGTCTCTGAGGGAGAATGTTTGGGTGTCGTTAATGGTTGTTCTCAGAGAGTAGAGTATGAACTCAAATTTGGCAAAGGTGAAGATTTGAGGTTTGGATCTGCTAAGTAAGTAGAAGAACTTTTTGGAAGTGAAACTCAGATGGAAAGAGCGGTTGAAAGATTTACTGGAAAAGGGATTTGTGAGACCAAGTGTATCGTCTTAGAGAGCTCCAGGATTGTTAGTAACAAAAAGTATGGATGATTGAATGGAATAACAAGCATGATGTGTATAATGGTATTGAGACTATGGGAAGCAAGACTTAGAGTTCTGGTGAGGTTTGAATTCTTTGGAGTTTTAAGGCATTAATGGAAATTGTGAGGAAACCCTTGTGGGTGGATGTAACATTGCGTTTGAGAGTTCTTTTTGGTTGGTTGTTGATACAGGTTGGGATTTGTGGAATTTGGACTGTCAAGATAAGAAGTTGTGTATGGATTACTAACAGTTGAATAAGGTAACGATTGAGAATAAGTGTCCGTTTTCGGGAATAGATGATTGGAATGGTTTGGTTGAGTTTGATTGAAATTACAATTGTTTGGAACGTTTGATAAGAGTGGTGAATTGTGTGAGTTGAGGCTTTGATCAATTTAATGTGACGGGTCGGGTTTGTTATCATCGGATTAGGCTATTATTTACTCGGTTAAGCTTGTATGTGAGTAACCAGTTACCCAGTGGGGAGTTTTGCAAAAGCTTTAAGAATTTATATCTTTTGGAATTTGGTTGGACATTACAATGCACAGTGATGTTGTTTGGTGTTAGTAAGGTGTCTGGAATGTGTGTGGAGTGGATGAATCGTATCTTCCATATTTAATTGGATAAGTTCGTAGTGGTTTTGATTAAGGATATTCAGATTTGTTATAAACTGAGAGGAAGAACAGGTAGAGTGTTTGAGATGTGAATTACCAGTGTTGAAAGAGACGAAGTTTTATGCTAAGTTATTCAAGTGAGAATTTGGGTTGAAAAAGGTTATTTTTCTTGGATATGTTATTTCAGATGAGAGTATTGTTATGGATCCATCGAAAGTAGATGCAATTCTACAATGAGAGGCTCCGAAGTTGGTTGAGGAGATTAGAATCTTTTTGGACTTTAGTTGGTTATTACTGGAGGTTATGGAAGGCTTTTCCAAGTTAGTGTTTTCGTTACTTCGATTGACTTGCAAAAGGTAAGTTGCTTGTTTGGGATGTTCGTTGTAAGGAAAGTTTTAGAGAGCTGAAGTAGAAGTTGTCTACGGCTCCAGTTTGGATTCTGTGTGATCCTGATAAACCATTTGTGGGGTAATGGGATGCGTCTTTGATGAGTTTGGTCAGTGTGTTAATGCAAGAGGGTAAAGTCGTGGCTTATGCTTTACGACAATTGAGGATTCATAAGAGGATCTATACTATTATGGATTTCAAATTGGTTGCGGTAGATCTGAAGATCAAAAATCGTGATATGAAGAGACGTGTCGTGATTATGTGTTTGTGTACAGATAACTGCCAAAGGAATATTTCTGAATAAACTGCTTGTTTCAATTAAAAAGAAACCAGACATATGCACAACGTTCAACAATGAGTTCAAACATCATGCATCAAAATAGTGGATTCATCAATAAGCTTGATGATATCCATCAACAAAAACTACATTAGTAGAATGAAAGAAAAAACTGTCAATCTGACAACCCCAAATCCTTCAACTTTTCACTTGAATACTTGACTTCCTCGAAGAGTATGCGAGTGCGCTGGTGATTTGGTCTTTCGATTAACTCCTTAATCAGAACATCTCTTTTTGTGAGAGCTTCAGTCAGCGAACCCATATGCATCAGGAGAGCTTCATCATCACAGACCCCTTTATGCCTTTTCACACCGGCTTGCATTTTGAGTTTCCCCATATCTACCATAGCCTCTTCAAGCTCCTTCTTGGAAGTCTTTAGCTCCTCTCTGGCGCTTTCCAATTGCTCTTGACTTTTGCCAAGGTTCTCCCGATACTTCCTCCGTTGTTCATTTGCTTTTTTAAGCTCGTCATCCTTGATCTGTAGCTGTTCCTACAACTCTGCATTTTCGATTCTAACCTCATCCCAGGCTTGCTGAAACTTGGCTAGCGTCTCTTTAGTCTGGGCTAAGGCCTGTTTGGTCTTCTTATGAGCTTGAGTTGAAGCATTGGCACCCTTACTAATTTTCTCGAAATGTTGAGCACTTTCGGCAAAATCCTTTTCTTTTGCCGCTAAGATTTTTTTGGCGTCTTGGGCTTTCTGCTCCAACTCTTTGTTGGCATGTAGAGCGTTTTGAAGAAGACTACTCAAATCGGAATTCTCCACCCGAAGCTCCTTCATCAACTTCTGCAGCTTGTCAAATTCCTCGATGGCTACCGTGGTAGGCTGCTCTGGCATTACGGGATATGGAGGGGGTTCCCTTGAAAAAGGTAAGAGTAATTCGTTTACCTTCATTTCAATCCATCTTTCATAATCAGAATAAGATCTGCAATCCCTTTTTCCAAAAACTGTTTTTCCTGTTTTACGCAGGTGCCCCCAAGCATTCACAGCTTCTCTCAGCATTTCCTCATCTTCAGTCCCTGTGGGAGGGTACCTGGAAGCATATCCAAACTGTCTAATGGCCAGGATTGGGTTATAATTGACTCCCCCTTTCCTGCCAATTAGAGGCACATTGGGAAAATTCCCACAACTGGTGATAATCTCTATTCCCAGCAACTGACGATCACACCAGACAATGTTATTAGCAGTTAATCCCATTATCCGCTTGGACCATTTTAAAGAATCGTTTGTGTCTACAAAGGCACTTGTCTGAGGTAAATGCTTCAAAAACCAATGAGATAAAAGTGGAGTGCAACAGTTGACAGATCCTCCCCTTCTTTTTTCATTCTTGAAGTGCACAGAGTAGTAAAAATATCCTAACAAAGTAGGAACCGGATTTTTGAGAACAAAAACTCTTATAGCCTGCATATCCACAAAATCCTATTGATTAGGAAAAAGAACAATGCCATATATGCACAAAGCCAGGATGGAATTGTAAACTGCCCAATCTTTTGCGCCAGCAGCCTCTTGAGCTTGATCGGTAAGAAATTCTAAGTGAAAACCTTTGACCCCATTTTTGCTAGCCACCTTTCTTTTTAGCACTGAATCTTTCACCTGTACCGCAACTGCAATCTCCTCTATGCTAGGGTGGCTACCAGAAAAGAATGGTAATGCTGATTTGACCAAAATTTCCAAAATAAATGAGAATTCTTCCAACGTAAGCATCAAAATATAATCAGGAAAGAGAAAACATCTCAACGAAGGCTCATAAAACTGTAGCAAAGTGTGAAGAGCATCATGTTCATACTGTGTGATACTGCGAACCATCTCCACCAATTTCCCATATCTCTTCTGGAAGTTGATAAGAACACCCGGGTCAGCCATAGCTATCACCTTATACAGTAAATCCAAAGTAGGTTCTGGGAATTTGTAGGCAACATTATTCTTTCTCTTGGCAACTGTCTCTGTCGAGCCCATTGATTGGAATCAGAAGTGTAATAAGCACCTGTAAATGACAAACATGAATGTTATGACACGATAATGCAATGCAAAAGGGCATGGAATCAGCGTGCTCTGTATCTGTGCTGGACTGTGTGCACGGTGTCTGTACAAATCTGGGAATATTACTGTAGATAGAAACCAACTGACTGTAATAAGTTACATCATCTGTCTGTGAAAATACCAGAATATCAGGGTATGTGGGAGGCATGGTCACCTGCAAACCTGTAAACACCCGCCCATCTCACATGTGGGTACTAAGATCCTCAGTATCCCGGGCTCTCAGGCCGAGAAATGATGATACGTTCACCATTTCTGGTTTGGCATCATCATCAATCGAGGAGGCCTCAACTGATTCTCCAAAACAAAAGGTCCTCAGCTTCTGGCACTGAGGTCGAGAAGCAATAGTACATTCATCCCTTGGGGTACAGTACTATCGCCAATCGAGGAGTGCCTCCAGTGATTCACTTTCAAAAAGGACATCCTATAGCGAATTCCCAGCATTGGGTCCTCGGATCAAGGAGTGTAATGGGTTTGCCATTTCTGGTCTGCCATTATCACATCTTGGGAGGAGTGCCGTTACTGAGTCCTCGGGAATGGTCACCAGAGTCGATAGCTTTCTAGGTTAACACTCCGAAATGCACAAAACGCGCAAATCAGAATATCTTCTAAGAAAACCTCGTCTGGGCGTGGATTTCATGTAAACCATACGTACCAAGACGCTACGTAGGCCACACTACTATCCACTCTAGTCCTATGTGTGTACTCAAGCCTGTGTAATGGGCTTATCTCTCAGAATACCCATCCTGCCAAACAGAAAACCAGCACAACACAGTCCAGTATAATAATGAAATATGATGCAGTAAATGCGGTAAATACAGTAATGTACAGTAAAGTCGTAAAACGGTAAATTAGCAAAAACAGCATCAAAGTAAACACCCAATGAAAGAAAAACAAACAAGCGCTAGGATTGAGTCGCAAAAGGGGATAGACCAGCAAGAGGTCAACCTGTCCCCAGCAGAGTCGCCAGCTGTCGCTCCCGGGATTTTCATCCAAGTACAAACGCAAAAGTGGCGCGGAAGAAAGAAAGAGAGTCGCCAACCAGGAATTTTTATCCCAAAGAAAGGGAAGGGTAATGCTGCACAAACCCGGGAGAAAGGAAAGAACGAGGTCACGTGAACCAAAGAGAATGGGTAAGGGAGTCAGTTACGTGAAGGGAAGGTTATCGCACCCTTTCACGTCCGTCGTACTCGACGGGATCCACGCTTGTTGTTTCGATCAAAGGGTGTAGGAAACTGGATATCAACTGCTAACTGGAGAACTGGAAGTGAAAGGCAGAAAAGAAAAGGGAGGGGAGAAAGAAGTGGCTCGATAGGACATTATCGTTGTCCTAGGCCTACGTATTCCCTCAGTGCAATGGGAAAGTCAGAGTCAACGTAGTTCGACGGACTACAGGGAAGGTTGCTCATCGAGATATCGCATCTCGTGCCTACGTATCTTCAATCAGACGAGAAAGATGAATCAGAGAAAACGTAGTTCGGCTCAACAAGGGTTGTTTTGTTTGTGTTTTTTAATGGAAACGTCAGAGTGTGTGTCCCAGCAGTTAGGTGTTACAGCTCGCTGTATGGAGACTTAGGCGTTACCTGTTTGCGGTAGAACGGACATGACAAATCCTTAAGGAATAGAATGAAGGAGATGAGAAGAGAATTTGTTTGTTTTTGTATTTTAGAAAGCAGTATTTTGATTATTGGTGTTTACAAAGCATATTGTATTTAAGTCTTTCACGTAGGATCGAATGCCTCGCATATCGACCCAAGACGGGACGTATGCTAAACATTCTAAGAAAGGGAAAGAAGACCCCTCACTATCTTATTCTCACATGAAAGACTCAAATGCAATATATGTTATGCCTTTATTAAGTGTTTTTGCTTTTTGTTTTGAGGTGAGGAAAAGAGAGACTCAAAGGTTAAGAAAGGTAAAAGTCTAAAGGGAGACTAATACTCACCCTAATGTTATCATGCTTTGAGATCCTAAGAGTTAAGCATGGTTTAGAAACCTAAGTCTAAAAGAAAAGAGAAGAATAGGAGGTAACATAACTCACTTCTAAGATAGAAGATGAGTTATGAACCAAGAGGGAGAAGAAAGAAGTTGAACAAAGGAAGCATTGAAATGCTTTGCACAAACACAAAAGAGAAAGCATTAAAAAGATGAGGGAAGAAAGTATGTGTGGAAGCATATCCACGCACTCAACTTACCATTAGCCCCTACAAGCAAAGGTTAGCTAAACAATTGGATACGAAAGCATAAGTAAAAGAAGGAAGACAATTAAGCATCAAACTACTTATGAAATGAACGTATGAATCAAACAAAGCCTAAACCTAAAAGGAAAGGACTCTAAGTGTTCAAGGACTTCTAAAGTCAGTAGCTATGCCTAATGAAGTTCAATTAGGGTTAGGGTACCTAATGGTATCAAACTATGTCAAGAAAGGTGCCAAAGATTCACACAAGTTCAAGTTATGAATTAAAGATGAAGTATGAATGTGTATGGCATACAAACATGAATGAATGCATGAAGAAATGTTAAAGTCAGAAGTGAATGACATATTATAATGCATATGGAAGTCAATGAATGAACATACAAAGCATGAGTGAAATGATTCAAGAAGAAAGGACAATATGAAAAGAAGTTCAAACAATGTTCAAGTTCACATAAGATGGCATACTTGTAATGCAAGTTATGAATGAAGGATGAAACATGAACATGAATAAGAATGGATGCAAGTCAGTAATGTATGATATGCTTGATCATATTAAAATGCAATAATGGCGTCACAAATATGCACACAAAACATGTTAAGGCACATAGAAGAAGATGCACACAATTAGGTCAAACTTAGTTCACATAAGCACCAAACATTTATGAACCAAAATATGAAGACAAATGACCTATAATCTAACATGGATGACCTATAATATCTAAGAAATGACCTATAAAATGACCACACAAGTCCTAATGCAATGGTACAAGTGCCTCATAACCAATTAAGATTGACAAGTTAAGAGAACATTCACAAATGTGGCCTATAATAATCAAGCAATGCAAAAATAGAAATGAATATCCATTATTTTGTTATTCAATCACAATTCACCTTAATCATCTGAATATCCATTATTTCATCCTTCTCAGGTTAACAGATGATTGAATAGGGGCAGCTGTAACACCCCAAAATTTGCCCTCTTGTTGTTGCCTAGCTTATGTTTCATTGCATTGCATTTACAGCTCATCTCATCACATATATCTCATACATGTTGCATAAGGGCATGTGATCAGTTGATTTCAGAGCATTGACTATTCAAAGTAGGAGAGATAAAGCCTAAGGTCTTCAAGCAAGCCTCAAGAGTCTCTTATGTCTCATATGACCTCAATTGATCTCACAAGTTATTGGAAGAAGGGAATTCACCAAGAAGTTGGACAGTTCATCATCTCCTAGCAAAAACAGTCCAAATTAGGGTTTGTGATTCAAGTAGTCTCCTGATGAATTTTTGGTTCAAACTTGATCTCAATGTTTTCTACATGATGTCAAGTATATAAGGATGGATGATGGCCCATTGGGCCATTTCAGAAGGTTTTCAATTGGTCAGTTACTTGAGAATCAAGAAATTTGGGGAAAAGTCAAATGTGCAGTGAAAAAGTCAACTCCTGACTTTTTAAGGTTAAATTCATGGTCCTCAAGTTAAACATGTCAAATGGTGAAGATTTGATCAAGAAATGTCAAGAGATTCATCATAAATCAAGAATTGTACAAAGTTGCCAAATTTAGAAACTTAGGATTTCTAAAAATGGAAAGTCTGTAAAATTCTTGATTTATGATGAATCTCTTGACATTTCTTGATCAAATATTCACCATTGGACATGTTTGACTTGAGGACCATGAATTTGACCTTAAAAAGTCAGGAGTTGACTTTTTCACTGCACAGTTGACTTTCCCCAAATTACTTAATTCTCAAGCAACTGACCAATTGAAAACCTTCTGAAATGGCCCAATGGGCCATCATCCATCCTTAGATACTTGACATCATGTAGAAAACATTGAGATCAAGTTTGAACCAAAAATTCATCAGGAGACTGCTTGAATCACAAACCCTAATTTGGACTGTTTTTGCTAGGAGATGATGAACTGTCCAACTTCTTGGTGAATTCCCTTCTTCCAATAACTTGTGAGATCAATTGAGGTCATATGAGACATAAGAGACTCTTGAGGCTTGCTTTAAGACCTTAGGCTTTAGCTCTCCTACTTTGAATAGTCAATGCTATGAAATCAACTGATCACATGCCCTTATGCAACATGTATGAGATATATGTGATGAGATGAGCTGTAAATGCAATGCAATGAAACATAAGCTAGGCAACAACAAGAGGGAAAATTTTGGGGTGTTACAGGATTCTTGTCTCTGTATTAATTTCTGATTCAGATGAGGAAGAGGAAAGTTCAATAACATATGGATCTTTATTAAAGAATAATTCTCTTTCAATAGAGGAATCCTTTGATAAGGATAAGCCTTCAAAAATAGGGTCAGGAATAGGTGTATCAATTTTATTAGATGGCAAGGTGAGATTTTCATGGGTGTGGCCTTATAAATGGTTGGATGTTCAGAAATGGTGTGTTCAGATGAAGGTGGTGATTGAGGTTATTGTTGGGTTAATTCAATTGCAGTTGTTATTCCAGGCTGGCTGGTTGAGGTTGTTGTTTGTTGAATTGATGATTCTTGTTGAGGTGAAGATATAGTTGTGATAGATATGGATATGAAAGTTGCTATTCTAGTTTAATTAGTCTTTCTTCCATTTTGTCTTTGTCTTTCAAGGATATTTCAGCAAACCTATCAATCATAGCTCTAGGAATAGAGCTATATTGGCTGATATTAGGTCTTCTATTGGGATTGCTGCTGAACATTTTAACTTTCTGTTGAACTTGTTTTCTACATGATTGGTTGGTCTTTAGCCATGTACCTAGGGGATCATTCCATTCATTCCATGTTTAGGGATTTCAGGGTTATTGCAATGTTCTTCATTGTGCATATTTAGGTCACATTTGAAGTAAAACATGGGTAGTTTTTCATACCTGAAATCTATGTGACACTATTTTCTCTGCTCCCTATGTACATCCCATAGTTTATAGGCTCAGTGATGTGGATTTTTACTTTCACCTTAACAATTAAGGTTCTACCAGGCATCTCATACACCCCTGCTTCATAACTTTCTCCAAGTCTATCTCCCAGTTTCATACCCATTTGTGGGGTTTTCCTGTTCATAAGAAGACACAAAATCTATACCCAAATAGGGGCTCTATCAAATTCCATCTAAATTAATGAGGTTATCACACTCCAATCATGTAGAATAAACCAAGACTTTCTGAAGATCCAGAGACTCCCTTTTAAAATACGAGTGTGATCTTCCTTCTTCTCTATAGTGATTTTGAACACCGCTGGTTGAAGCTAAGAGACAATCAAATTGGGAGGATTACACCATATATTAGACAATGATAGAATAGATCCACGATAGATAGGTCTTTCTGTAATCAGTTTGCCCAAGATATATAAACAGTTTAAATCTTGGTGTTCTTGAATTTATTCCTCTTCATAAACAAAAATATCATTCTTAGGAGAATGGTTTTTTTGACTGGAGGATCTTTTGGAATTTTCATGTTGATTCTGGAGTGTAGGGTGTGATGATTTTGTAAGGATTTCAATGGCCAAAGAATTTCTGTTGTTTCTGGTTGATTTGGTGCGATCATTATTTCGTCATTTTTGTGCAGTTTTTTTGGTAGAAATCTATTTTCAGTTTGGTAGAATGAACGCCCCATTTAAGGTCATTTCTAGAGTCAATGTGTTCGTTTGAATCAATGTGTTGGTGGTTAATTGATGGGGTGAGTTTGGGTGAGAGTTTTTCAGTGCATCAATGTATAATACCCAAGAAACGGAAAAAGGGGAAAGAGAAGAAAAAACAAGATGAATACCTATAAAAGAGAGGACCACCCAACCAGAGACCTAACTAGAGGAAGGACCGCCTATAAAAGGGACTCATGCAAAGGTGGATGAGAGAGGCAAAAACGATTCCAGATCAGAGGGAAGATCGATCTTAGCAGCTAGGAAGAAAGAACACTGATGCAGGGAGGGCGATAGAGGAGATGGTGAGAACCTTAACATTTTTCACACTAAAGAGGATAATTCTGGAGAAAAGATCTTGAATATCTTGAAGAAATCTTATCACACCATAGAATTCCAACATTAGTTTTTCTTACTTTGCTACTCTTAAATCAATCTTATTAATATATATTTTGAATACTCTATTCCTCATGAATTTTTTCCCTTTAATTTATTATTTCTTCAACTGCTTACATTGATATATGCCAATTTTTAAAATATAAAGACTGACAGTTCAATCACTAAAGGTGAAATTTCAAGTAGTGTTTATTGAATGTTTCGTGAGAATCTACTCCTTTGATTATATATATATATAAAGAATTTGTGTGATTGTAGATATAATTATCTGCAACCGTCAAATATTCACGATGATTTTGATAATGACAACACTATTTTAAAATATTATGATGTGAATTCTTCATATGTCAAAGATAAGTAGTGATCAAGATGTTCTATCATGATGCTTCTATGAGATCTAGATGTAAATTTAAATTCATTAAGCTCAACATCTAAAGTCAATGGTGCTTGGTGAAGAACTTGAAGACCTTATGCTCAATAAACCCTAATGAGGGTGTCTATCAAAGGAGTTATATCAAGCAGCATCAGTTTGAAGAATCAAGTCTCAAATAAAGTGTTGAATCAAGCAAGGAATATTGAAGCTTCAAAGAATATGAAAGAGAGAGGAAGTGTGAAAGCTCGTCTGGTCCGTGTCTAAGTGACTAGTGAATTGTAAAGATATAAGATTAATTCTCAAATTACTAAGGAAACTCAAACACTCACCTCAAATTGGATATAAACCTCTTTGAATTTTTCATAATACCTTAAAATATATGTAAGAAGTATCAAAGTGCATGTGGAGTTGACCAAAAGTGTTCCTAATCATTTAGTAAGCATTTGTACACTGCCTATTCTATCACAAACTTTATCCAATTGATTAGTGCAAGGAAAAATGCTCCTTATTCGATTAGAAACACTTCTAGTCGATGAAAACCCATAATAATCGAAGGATTTCCATTTTACGATCAAGATTGTCGTCATTTGAAGCACTTAGTTGATTATCATTATTTATCACTTTTCACTCTCTCTATTTTTTTAAGTTGTCGTAGTGCTTTGAGATTAAAAAAATATCTGTCAGTTTTTCTTGTTTTACTAGTGTTGTGATAATGTTGTAAATTACTTAATTGAGGTTTGTCTCTTATGTAATATCTTCGTAATAAGTTGTCGTTTGGTTTCTGAGTTTAATTAGTTAAAATCTCTAATGGGTTCTTGATATTAGTTAGGTAAAATATTTGTTTGGTTCGTGAGCTCATTTTGTTAAAAGCTCTTGTGTGATTTTTGAGTTTATTAGTGAAAAACTCTATTTGGTTCTTGAGCTCAGTTTTGTGTGAAAGCTCTATTCGATTGTGAGATTAGTATGGTGAAAAATCTCTCACTTGGTTTAGGGATTAATCAGTATATAATCTCATATTTAGTTGTAAGAAGGTTTGTATGCATAACCTGTGAAAAACATACATCTCATATAGAAGAAATTCTTAAATTGCATCGATAATTTCTATGGGAGCTACAAATACATAAAAACTTGAATTAGGGTCTGTTTGTTTCATCTTTTTTATAAATTATTTTTTTAGTCTTACATATTTTTGTCTAAACAAATTTATAAATTTTTATAAAAAAAACTTCAAATAAAAAATTGGTTTAAATAGTTATTCTTAAAATGTTATTTTAGATTAACAATTTTTAAATATCAAAATTTCAAACAAAAAATCACTTAAATTTTAAGTTGTCTCAAATAGTTTTTCATAAAAATAATATTTAAGATGCATATATTTGAAAAATTGTGATTTTGACTATATTTTGATCTTCAATAATGTATATTCATGTTATACAATGTTAAAATTAGCCTTTCAATGTTTAAAAGACAAATTTAAAAAACTTTTAATATTTTGAATAACATTTTTATAAAAATTATATTTAAAAATTTAAAAAAAAAAATAAAACTAAAAAAATCGGATCTTAAATTATGTGTTTTGTTCATTTTAATTAATAATACAAAACAATTAATTTTAACTAGTTTCCAGTCAAAATAAAATATAACCTAGTATAATTTACTATAATATGGGGACTTCTCATATGTTTAAATTTGATTTGATTTAATAACATGTTTGTTCAATGTTAATTTTTTAAGTTGACAATATGTTTAAATTCTAAAATTTAAAAACTCAAAATCTTGCTCTAGATTTTAAAATTCAAAAAACATTTTTGAGTTTTGGAGAGATTAAAAAAAGAATGGGTGGGTAGAGAAGATAGCTTCATATAAATGTTTTGAAATTTTGAAGGACTACAAAGAAGAATAGATGGGTGGAGAAGATAGCTTCATATAAATATAATATGAAAAATATATTGAGGCAGGACATGACCTTATAATTTACACAACCTTATTTAATTGTGCACAAGTATTCCTAAATCAAAAACTTTAGATCTCCTCAACAATATATTATTTTTATGTATTAAAACACATACAAAAAATATTATGTATTAAAACACTTAAAGATTTCAAAATATTTATATTCCAGTTAAGAATATTTCATATGAAAAAATAGAAGAATTGACAAATCTAATTAAAATGTTTAACATCTCAAAAATAAGAATGGATAAATAAAATTATAAGCATAAAATACATTAATAAGTATAAAGAGTATTTCAACCCCATTACATCGAAATCAATTCAAGTTCAAAATAACAAGAGAAAACTTCCATTCACCTTCTATAAAAAAATTGTCGAGACAGTTAGGGATGACAAAGTGCAGAGTTTGGATAAAGTATTATATTATTCATCCTCATATCTACAATTTGAAAAAATCTCCATATGTGCGCTTATATCAGCTTGGCTATCAACATTAATATTCGTCCCCATACCATATAAATATATAAGTGCACGTACTCGTATCCGTTACTTGCATTTCTAATAAAAATAAATATATCAAATATAAAATATTATAATATTTTAAATTTTTAAAAACATTAAAAAAAATTTAAAATTTTATTATTGAATTATAAAATAAATGATCACTTATAATAATTATGTAGTAGTTTAAATTTGATATTTTCTTTAAAAATTTATAAATATTTATTTTTATATAATAATATAAATTAAAATATATAAATATATATTGTGCGGATATGATGCGGTATAAATATTAAGGTGTTTATACCCACACACATTCCCGCTTATTTAAGTGGATAATTATCTTGTGTCCATATCTATTTTTGCGAATTTTTCCACTAATTATTGTGGGTAATTGTGATACCCAGGCTAACTTGTCATCTCTAGAGACTGCGCTTAACATTGATAATAAAAAAGTATTATTGATATTAGATTCAAAACAATACATCATTAATTACAACAACTAAGAATGATTAAATTTTAAAATAATTACAATAATAGTATTTTATTAATGATTTTTCTTAGAGTTCGATTTACTTTTAGGTCTCAATAAATATTGAATAGCCCTAATTACTTTGAGTTATTTTGGCGTGATGCCTCGAAGTTGTTAATATTATATATTTCGATAATTCCATTTCTATAGATTATAATTAATTTCTTTTTAACTAATGTATTTATTCATTGTAGAATTTAATTCTCATTCATACGATATCAATAATAGAGTTTAAATGATAACCCAAAAAACTAAAATATCAAACTACATTTGTTGCATACTGATAAATATTTTAATTACATAAGAGATTTATGAAAGAAAAACAAATACTTATAATTTTAAAATAAAAGTAAGTGATAATATTACTTATTCATTAAACTAGTGTTTATTTTAAAAGAGATTAATTGCTATGCACTGACAGTGTAAAAAGTTTTACACTGTCAATTCATCAACATCATCCGTTTGTATGACTTTATAAGTTTTTAAAATAAAAGTCAAATTTTTTTTAACATCCAACGGCTATGATTCGCTGTCAGTGTAAAACTTCTTTACACTGTCAGTGTATTTCAATTAAATTCATTTTAAAAAGAAATAGTTAAAGTTTTAGTCAAAAAAAAAAAAAGTTTAAATATCTAATTTATACTTGGGTGTAAAATGTAAATTAACAACCATCAATATCAGTGGCATGTGTTAAAAATCGTAGATTGCTTAATATATATATATATATATATATATATATATATATATATTTTTTTTTTTTTTTGTCTTTCAAAAGAAGAAGATACAAAAGGAGGGGGAGTAAGTTAATCCCAAAATCAAAAGAATCTAAAGAAAGGTAAGTCTAATCTATTCTTTACAAAGTTATTTCTAATTTCTAAAGGAATAGAATAAAAAAAAGTTAAAGTGTTGGTGTAGACACTACTACGTAAAACCCCTTTAATAACGGTTGAAATATATATATAATAACGCAGATCAAGGTGTTGTTATGTAGAGTGTTGTGGTCAATGCACTACTTATAATCACGGCCCTGAGACCGTTGTTGTATTCTGTAAAGCGTGCGGTATATTACAACGGTTATGCTTAACACACTACAAGAAAATTGGCAAATTATGACCGTTAATTTTTGCGAGCCACGGCGGTTCCTCTTCTATCGTAGAAACATGTGTCGCGAGGGTGTTTTACGACGGTTTGTAAAACTGTCGCTCTAACTGCCGTAACATTTTGCGACGGTTTTGAAAGGGCCTCAAAATGGGCCTAAATAAATTAGCTATACTTTGACAAGCCTAGAACATGAAATAGATTACACCAGGATAAGTCGACAACATATCTGAATATCACCACTCTCCTGCAATGAATGACATAAAAAATAGGCTAATGTTTGAAAATTTTGTCCATAAACCAAAAATAATATCACTTTTAGACAAATACTTTACCTATCAAGTTTAGACATGAACAAAAAAAAACCCACAAAAACTCTAATTTGATATCTATATTCACATCATTGATACACATCAAACTCATTAATTTCAAAATGAAAAATACCTGCAAATGACTCTTGAATTAATACAGAGTGAGTCCAGGAATTCCCATCATCCTCATCAAACTCTTTGGAGTTGCCTATGCCACATAAATCAGTGCCCCTGCCACATCAAATGACTCTAATTTGATATCTATATTCACGTCCAGGAAAAGACGTCATAACATCATGCCCCTTCCACCTCTATGCCTCCATCTAACTTTACCACATCCATATAAAGTAGCATCAAATAGCTTTCTTACAAAAGCATATCACAATAACAGATTGATCCAATGTTTAGTATTATACACAAGGAAATATTTAAGCATACAATCACATAAACATCCTCCTCCAGCAAACCTCTTTGGGGACTCTGGAATGCGTGTGGATTTTAAGACTGAAGAATCTTCCATACGCATCACCCGGAAATAGAAGCAGATAAAGTAAGCAAAACATCACATTAACGACATAGTTCCAAATTCATAAAAAAAAGGGTTACCAATCTTCATACACATTACAAATTGAAAAGGGTTACATCCCCTGTCAAAAATATTCATACACATTACAAATTGAAAAAATAAAAGACAGACAATATATTACCTTGTCATTATTAATTATCCCATTCACATGATCCCAGTATATCTTACCATCCTCCCAAGCTCATGGTTTGTATCTTGTCAACGATGTTCAGCCCTGCCATACATCTGTTTCCCCTCTGTTGTAGATTGGGAATCACAATTCTAATAAAAATCTCAATCTTGTGAAACACAATTAAAATGACACAATTGTAAAACCATTCCATAAAATAAAGAATTAATATGAATTAGTAAAGTTTTTCACAAATTACCTATTTTTGGATAGCCTTTGCAATCCTCCTAAACTCTTCTTCATCATAGATTTGTCAAGCAAGGCTTCAAGCTTGTTCTACTTCCTTGGCTTGGTGGTAGCCAACAACACAGACTAATCATTCCAATATGGCTGAATAGTAATGATTTTCTTGTTATCGAAACCTATTATATAATCATAAACATAAAATAAGCTCTGCGTATAGAAATCAATAGAAATGAAGATACATCACACACAAAATGTTCACATTATAAAAATCAAAATCTTAACACTATTTTCACTAATTCAAAATAAAATAACATTTAACCTATAACTAATCTGTAAGAAAATAACTTTTACAATTTCAAAAAACCGTTATTATAAGTACCGATTTCTAACCTACATATTCAACAATAGAATCAAACAAAACAACAAAAGAAGATGACATATTGATAAAATAGGGTACTTTTTTTTACTAACCAGAGTACTTGAAGGGGTTGAGGTTGTGGAGATCGTTTAGGTCTCTGATAAATTGAACACTCTGAGTGTTGTTACCAAACTTTCTAAACCAAAAAGAGTTGCCCCTCTTCACAATCCCCCTAACAAGTGGTCTAGGTAATGTTGCGGTCTTCTTCTTCTTCTTCTATGTGCAAACCTAAAATTCCAGAAATACATATCAAAATTAATACCAAATTGGTAATTAAAGAGAACCCTAATAAAACATACACTACAAAAACTTAATAGAACCTGTTATGAAAAATGATACCTTGAAACAAAATATTAACGGTTTCTTTATGGGCAAAAAACACGAAAGGGTTAGGGTTAACAAAGGAAAAACAATTGAAACCCTTTTAGGGTTCACAAAGGAAGGGAAAAAAGAGGAAGAAGAATAGAGAATTGGTTAAATCTGTTTTACTATTCACTTTCTCAATCGGGTTCAAAGATTACAAGTGAATACCAACAATTAACCTCTCTCAACCTAATAAGGTTTTGTCACACTTAGGAAGAGAGACTAGTATGCTATTTATAATAAACCTAACATACTAAACTAATGGGCTTTTTAACAATTACCCATTACAAGATAACTTAGGGTACAAGCTAACTTAAATAATTGGATCCATAACACAAGGCCCAATTTGATCTCCTACATACTAGAACACAATTCGACTACAACATGTAGGTCTTCGACAACAGCATGTGAGCGGACTTCGACGGCATGCTAAAACTAGAGTTCGATCCAATATCTCATAAATCTCCACCTTGGATCTAACTCTATATCCTCAAGAAATAAACTAGCTTTCTTCATGCAGCTTTATCAACTGCATACAGTGGAAAAACTTGCAACTGGGCAACGTCTTGGTGATCATATCAGCAGCATTATGATCTGTCGAAACCTTCAGCACTTGGACTTTTCCATACTCGATTACCCCTTTGACGAAATGCAGCCTCACATCAATGTGTTTGGTTCGCTCATGATAGGCTGAATTCTTCGACAGGTGTATTGCACTTTGACTATCACATTTAACAGTGATAACTGGACCTTGAAGTTCCAGCTCCTTTGCAAAACCTTCAAGCCACAATGCTTCCATTACAGCTTTAGTTAGGGCGATATATTCCACTTCAGTATTTGATAAGGAAACAACCTTCTGAAGTGTTGCTTTCCAACTGATTGTTGTCCCAAACATAGTGAATACATATCCAGAAATAGATTTTCTGGAATCCATACAACCTGCATAATCAGAGTCGACATATCCTTCGATTGCTGCTTTACTATCTTCACCCAAGGCTCCACCATAAATTAGGACTCTATTCAGAGACCCATTTATGTACCTTAAAATCCACTTCAATGCTTGCCAGTGAGCCTTTCCAGGATTCACCATGTACCTGCTTACAAGACTTACTGCATATGCTATGTCAGGTCTAGTACAGACCATAGCATACATCAAAGAACCCACTATATTAGCATATGGAATGTTATTCATATAAGCTCTTTCGACATCAATACTGGGACACTGATCTATACTCAGCTTAAATTGAGGGTTTGTCGGAGTCACATTAGGCTTTGAATTCGACATACCATACTTTTCAAGAATCTTTCGTAGGTATGCCTCTTGAGATAAGCATAATTCCGACTGCTTTCTATCTCTTCGGATGTCAATCTCAAGAATCCTGGATGCAGCTCCCAGATCCTTCATTTTGAACTCCTTATTGAGTTCAGCCTTCACCCTCATTACCTCTTCGACATTGTTGCTTGCTATTAGAATATCATCCACGTAAAGCAACAAAATAACAAATGAATTATCAGGTCAAAATCTAAAGTAAACACAGTGGTCGAACTGACTTCTGATGAAATTTATGCGTGCCATGAACTTGTCGAGTCTCCTATTCCACTGTCGAGGAGATTGTTTTAGTCTATATAAAGATCTCTTCAGCTTGCACACATAATCTTCCTTCCCTTTTTCGACATACCCTTCAGGTTGCCTCATCAGAATTGTTTCATCTAGATCACCATACAATAACACAGTCTTCACATCCATCTGTTCCAGTTCAAGGTCAAAATGTGCCACAGTGGCAAGCAATATTCGAATAGACCTGTGCTTCACAACAGGCGAGAACACATCATTAAAGTCGACACCTTCTTTCTGAGTGAACCCCCTAGCAACCAACCTTGCCTTGTATCTCTTCGACGCCACTTCTTTGATTCCTTCCTTGACTTTGAAAATCCATTTACAGCTGACTAACTTGGCTATAGCAGGTTTCTTGATCAGTTCCCATGTGTTGTTGTCATGAAGAGATTTCATCTCATCATCCATAGCCTTCAGCCATTCAGTCTTCTTTCGACTCCTCATAACTTCCTTATAGTCTCTAGGTTCTTCGTCGAGAACCTCACTTGCAGAGATTAAGGAATAAGATATAAGATCTGCATACCCAAGCCTCTGAGGTGGCTTGATGACTCTCCTCGACCTGTCTCTTGCTAGCAGGTAGTCATTATAAGTCTCCTCATCTTCGACAACATCTTCTGCTTCTTCTTTGACTTCATCAGGGGTACGCAATTCAGCATCAACATGCTCCACCTCAACAGGAATCTCTCCCAGTTCTAGCTCTTCGTCAGCATCATCAGTTTTCTTGAAAGCCATCTCAGCTTCATTGAAAACTACATCTCGACTGGTGATACACCTCCTGTGACCTGGCTCTAGGCACCATAGCCTATAAGCTTTGACTCCTTCAGGGTATCCCATAAACATGCATTTCAGAGCTCTAAGTTCGACCTTGTCTTGCCTAATATGAGCATAGGATACACAGCCAAATACTCTCAGTCTGTCGAGACTAGGTGGATGTCCCGACCAAACTTCTTCAGGTGTCTTCATTCCCAAGGCAGTCGAGGGACATCTATTTATCAAATAAGTTGCTGTCGAAACAACCTTTGCCCAAAATACCTTCTCCAATCCAGCACTAACCAACATGCATCTAACCCTTTCAAGAATTGTTCGATTGAATCTCTCAGCTAAGCCATTTTATTGAGGAGTACCTGCTACAGTCTTATGCCTTGCAATCCCAGACTCAACACAGTAACTATCGAACGCTTCGTTGCAGAACTCAAGGCCATTGTCGGTTCTCAACCTCTTAACCTTTCTACCAAATTGAGTATCGACCAGAACCTTCCAACTTTTGAAATTCTCAAAAGTTTCATCCTTCGTCTTATGAATGAATACCCATAACTTTCTGGAATAGTCATCAACGATGGATAGAAAATACCTTGAACCTGAGTGTGAAGGATTCCTTGCAAGCCCCCAAAGATCAGCATAAATGTAATCCAGGGATCCATGTGTTCTTTTCTTGCCTTTGTTAAACTTCGCCTTACAGGATTTACCAAATACACAAGATTCACAAAATTCCAACTTTTCGAATTTGTCACCACCTAGCAGGTTCTGCTTCCCCAATTAGACCAGGCCTCTTTCGCTGACATGGCCCAATCTCATGTGCCATAATTCTATCTTTGACACAGGTTTCGTGGATGCAATATTTGTCGAACCACTTACAACCTCAGCCTCAAGGGTATACAAGCCTTGTTTCTTCACGCCTCTCAAGACTTCCTTCGACCCCTTCATGACTCTTAGGATACTTTTCACTCCTTGGAAAGCATATCCCTTCCTGTCGAATTCACCAAGCGAAATTAAATTTCTCTTCAAATCAGGTACATACCTGACTTCAGTCAATAACCTTATTGACTCATTATGGAGCTTGAATCTCACAGATCCAATACCTGCAATTTTGCAGGATTTGTTGTTTCCCAGCAGCACCGATCCACCATCTTGATCACATAGCTCCTCGAACAATTATCTGTTTGGAGTCATGTGCCAAGTGCAACCTGAATTCATAATCCACTATTTTCTTGAGTCGCCGCTTGAAACTACAAGGACATTAGATGAGTCGAAGTCATCTTGAACAATGGTTGCGTTGCCATTATCCTTACCTCCGTGATCTTTTAGGCGTTCAGGGCACACCTTTCTTGTGTGACCCTCCTTCTTACAGTGATAACATCGAATACCAGATGTTTCTCCACTATAAGACTTCTGCTGACTTTTACCTTTCTTCTTGTCGAACTTACCATCCTTTCGCAAGAATTTTCCCTTAACGGCCAAACCTTCACCAACCGTTGAAGGTTTATGCTCCTTTCGTTTGTTCAGGTCCTTAGAATACAAGGTTAATTGAACTTCTTCAAAGCTCAGGGACTCCCTTTCATACAAGAGAGTTTCTTTGAAGTGAGCATGTGTTCTGGGCAAAGCACACAACAACAACAGTGCTTGATCTTCGTCATCGATCTTCACATCAATATTTTCAAGATCAAAAATCAGCTTGTTTAACATATCCAACTGCTCATCCAAAACTTTGTCTTCACTCATCTTGAATGAATATAAATCTTGCTTCAGGTAGAGTCGATTCACAAGAGATTTGGCCATGTACAAACTTTCAAGTTTCAACCATAACCCCGTTGTCGTACTCTCCTTTGATACCTGTTGAAGAACCTTATCACCAAGGCTCAACAATATTGCGATGTGGGTTTTCTCTATCATGGCCGTCTTTTCTTTTACCGTTAACGCAGCATCCATGGTCGCCTCTCCCTTTAACGCTTCCAAACAACCCTGCTGAACCAGTAGGGCTTTCATCTTCAAGCGCCACAGACTGAAATCGTTCACTCCGGTGAACTTTTCAATCTCATACTTTGTTAAAGGCATCATCTCCACGCTCACCGCACCAATTTGTTATGAAAAACGATACCTTGAAACAAAATATTAATGGTTTCTTTATAGGCAAGAAACACGCAAGGGTTAGGGTTAACAAAGGAAAAACGACTGAAACCCTTTTAGGGTTCACAAAGGAAGGGAAAAAAGAGGAAGAAGAATAGAGAATTGGTTAAATCTGTTTTACTATTCACTTTCTCAATAGGGTTCAAAGATTACAAGTGAATACCAACAATTAACCTCTCTCAACCTAATAAGGTTTTGTCACACTTAGGAAAAGAGACTAGTATTCTATTTATAATAAACCTAACATACTAAACTAATGGGCTTTTTAACAATTAACCATTACAAGCTAACTTAGTGTACAAGCTAACTTAAACAATTGGATCCATAACACAAGGCTCAATTCGATCTCCTACATACTAGAACACAATTCGACTACAGCATGTAGGTCTTTGACAACTGCATGTGAGCGGACTTCGACGACATGCTAAAACTAGAGTTCGATCCAATATCTCACAGAACCTTTGTTTGTTGTTGAGAAAATGATATTTGAGAAGAAAAGTATGTAGAAAGAAATGGGAACCAAAACTGTAATTAAGATTTGAATTATATTTTAGATGTTAAATTCAAATATCTATAGACCAGACATCACCCAACCCAAGGGAAAGACGGGCCAAGCTATTGTGCGATTGGTTGTTTCTCGACCCCTTTTTCCTCATCATATGGACTACAATTTTTTGTAGATTTAGAAAAAATGACTGAGTTTGTGTTCTGTGTTTTGGGAAAGAAGATGTATTCAAAGGGTTATGGGACAGAAGCGGCGGCTGGAGGTGGTGGGAGGCGAGAGAGCTTCTTGTGGGAGATTAAGATTTGTTGAGTTCGTGAACGAGACAATGAGTCATGAAGTAGATACAAAGCAATAAATGTAAATAAAAATATAAATGATGCTATTTATTATATACAATACTCCCATGTTTAAAATTTCTTTGTTATAATGTAACGACATAAATAAAAAAGGTCGCGACAAGTGTCGCAATTTACTATTAAGGACAGTTATTATAAAACTGTCGTGGTTTTTGTGTCGCAAATCTAATAATTTATTGTAGTGACAACCGTTGTGATAGATAAGGTACTGGGTTTGAAACCCAGCAACAACAAATTAATTACATTTGATGACGGTTAATATAGACAACTGTCATGGAAAGTACCCATAGTTTATTATATACAAATGTATATTGCTTGGTTTACCATACGACTATTTAAAGAAATACAACCATTCAAATTGGCAAAGAAATATATAATCTGAAAATTAAACTATTCTTGAAAACCAACTTAAACACATCAATTTTTTTCGAATTGAATCCGTCTTATTCAGCATATTTTATGTTCTTTAACACATAATATACGATTCAATGGTCTGATTCCTTCAATGCATCGAAATCTTTTATTATAGTTTACCTCATCATCGTCGCTTATCAACACGATTGTAAATTATATCGATGAATTGAAGCAAATAGACCATTGAACCATATATAATGTGTTAAGGAACATAAAATGTGCTAAATGAGACGGATGTGATTCAAAAAACATTGATTGATATAGGTTGATTTTCAAATACATCTTAATTTTCAGAAAATAAGTTTCTATGTCAATATAAATGATTGCATTTTCATTAAAAGGTAAGTGAAACAAACAATATAAATAGTACATAATAAACTAAACTTGTCAAACTGTATAAGAATTTAAAGAACAAAATATTGCTAAGTCACAAGAAGCCTCTATCTTGTGACTTAACAATGTTTTGTTCTTGTTTTGAGAACATTTGTCAACAACAACAACATACAACAAATCCATGCAACACAATAAAAAACATATATTATTTAAGCAACAAAACCCCAAGTGGGACTGTAACAAATCAAGATACATTGAGTCAATACCGCACCTCTTATTGAAAATAATCGTGGAACTGTAACAAATCAAGATATATCAAGTTCATCTAGTTTGTGAAGCAATGAAGAAGAAATATAAGGTGGATGAAGTTTATACAATAACTTCATACTTCTTACATTGAGCCAATACCGCACCTCTTATTAAAAATAATCGTGGAACTGTAACAAATCAAGATATATCAAGTTCATCTAGTTTGTGAAGCAATGGAGAAGAAATATAAGGTGGATGAAGTTTATACAATAACTTCATACTTCTTACATTTTCTTCATTGCTTCAAAAACCATATGAAATTCCACCATAGTATACGCTTGCTACCACCATCATCACCATGTATCTACAAGGAAACACAACAAATATCAAACTTAACCCTAAAACATCAATAACATAATGTTTTCTATAGCATCCTAAAATCAAACCCTAAAACAATAATCCTAGAAAGAAGAGAGCAAGAGAACATGCCATCTTCGCCGCCGTAGGAGTTTGCGTCAGACGTTGTTCCCGTCAGATATCCTTTAAGCTTCTTTTCTCCATTCACTTGTAACAGTATTGGTTGAGATTCATGAGAGGAGAGGGTTGTGTTAGGGTTTTCTTTAGAGAGAAACGACAGTTATGAACTGGGCAACAGATAGTTTCGTTTATATATTAAAAACTATCACTTTTCGTTACGGTTTAAAACTATAACTGTAATTATATTTTATATTTTAAAATAATAGCAAACTATATCACGATGGTTACTCATAATAACCATAGTGATATCCCTTATTTAATAATAAATAAAAAAGAAAGGAGCGCCTTAACCTTAAATGAAAAACATTTTTGCTACAAATGAGGTTCGAACCCATGAAATATGGATTCTATCATATCGGTTATACTTACAACCATTATTATACCCTATAAATTTTTAATTAAAAAATATAATATAAAGTTAGCGCCTGATTTTAGAGATATCACCACAAATTTTGGAACCAAGTTAGAGAAATTGTCGGGGAATAAACAGAAATTACAACGGTTTCTATATTTCCAAGGAACCAAGTTGCAATTGTAAAAAACTTTGGCCACCACTCGTTGCTTCAAATTCAACATGAGAATGAGAGTCACAGTAAAAAAATTTCGCAAAAGCTAACATGAAATTCCCAATGTGGTTTATAAAAATTCCTCCACCACCAGACGAAGTAGACTCATGCAAGAATGATCAATCGCTATTACATTTTATCCAACCTATGGAGGGGGCTCCCAAAGAACCTCTTTAATGGAAGGAGCTTTGGGAGGTTTAATGAGGACAGCAAACGCTTTTATGATAGAGAAGTCTCGCATGTTGATAAGGGAAGCTTTATAGCAGGAGTTTCCCGAAAGCAAAACTTGTTGAGAAATCCAGTTTACAAATAACTTCAATGGAGCAATGTTCTTACCATGTTTTGAATCATTACGAGAACGCCAAATCAGGACAAGAAAATTGATGACAATAGCATGATAAACCAAACTTGCCTAAGGTGAGGAAAAATTATTCCCAAGCAGCAGACAGTCGAAAATAGAAGTCGGAAAAGTGTGAATGTTGAGCTTCGAACGCAACCAATTCCAAATTTGAGAGACAAAACAACATTAAAAAAAAGTGTGAGAGAAAGATTCAGCAGCAACATGGCATAAAAGACATCTCAAGACTAAGGAAATATCTCTCCTAATTAAGAGATCATTCGTGGAAAGATTATGATCAAGCATGCTCTAAATTAGACAAGCACGACTGGGAGTAATCGAAGCATTCCATAAAATTTTAGCCCAAGAAACCTTAAGGGGTGGGGCTGATTTAAACAAGTAAACATCTTTCAAGTTCATAATTTCATTAATGAAAAACAATTTAAACAAGATTCATATTAGAAAGATTTGTATCATAAAGAATAGAGCTAAAATGGATTGGTCTAGATATAGAATATATCATGCGATTATTAGAGAACTCAATAATTTAAAAGTAAGATCATACAAGCAAAAATAAATCGAACATCTAATCGTGGAATTTTGGAGAGTCCTTAAGAATATGAGTCCTTACAGATATCAAAATTTTCTTTCTTTTTATTTAGGTTTTGATTGGTTGAGAGGAGAAGTTATAAAAAGAAAAAGACGTGAGAAAGAGAGAATATGGTGAGAAATATAATTGATTTGTTGTATTGTTTGTTATAAGAGAAAAATAGAAGAAATAGAAAAGTGTGTCATTTTTTAAAAAAGATAAATATACCTTTAAATTGATCTATTTATAAAATTATTATTATTATATTTTAATTATACATTTTAATATTTTAATATGTGTAAATAATTAATACACTCTAATCAAATTTATTTTATAAATTAGTTTAATTTTATAGTTTAATTTCTATTAATGAGTATTATTATTATATGTTAAAAAATGCATTTACTTGAGTATAATTAATTGTGAACGTTGACTCGTTCATAATGAGATAAAGGGTATACTTGAAAAATAAAATAAAACAATGGCTATAGTTGCATTTCTTCTCATATATGAAGAGAAAACAAAAAAAAAAGACATGGGACCCACCAAATTTTATCTCTCGCCTCTATTTCTTCAATCAACCAAGCAGGAGAACTAATGTATTTTTCATCTTTTCGCATGCAAATCACATAAAACAAACACACTATTAGAGAATTTATACACATGTGAAGTAGCATGTAATAGTGTAAGGAATTTGTGGTTGCACTTATCAATATAAAACAAAATTCTTGACCTTGGAGAGGTGGGAGATTTAAAGTTGCAGTCTCCGTGTAGTAAACAAAATGCTTAATCTCTTCTTTTAATGACTTTATGCAACATAGTTAAAGATAAAAAAAAATGAATACATTCTCCCATTTTCATTCATTCTTTAGTTGGGGCGATCTAGTTGTATTCCCTTGATCTTAGTTTTTGCTTTTCTACGGGCTTCTTCTCTTTGTATTGGTGTTTTCGCTTATTTATCATGTTATTTGGTTGGTTTTGTTTTCAGTTTTTTGTTGTTGTTGTTGTTTCTTTTTTTTGTTGATTGTTTAGTTCGTATTATGGTGTCCTTTAGCCTCTTGCTTTGTACTCTTGACCTTCAGTGCTTTGTTTTATATATAATTTTATTTGCTTATAAAAAAACATGTTAATAGTATTAAAAGTGGTACTCTACATTGTAAATATGATGTGAAAATTTTGCATTGTGAAATTATGTTGTATATATAGATACTGATATGTGTATCAGTCTGCACACAAAAAAATTATGATGTATTAATGTTAATGTGTATATAAAATTTTCTTTCTTGAAGGGATTAAATTTAAGATATCTGTGTTGCACGTTTAACTAGTATCTTTTTATAGTTTTTTATAAGCAAAATTATATTTATAGAACATAAAGGGGTACTTGACCCGATTACAAAAAATCACACATTAAACATTACAAACCCATCAAAATATATAATCAACCACTTAGAAGACATATCATTGGGGTTAAACACCAAACAAAAAAATCTAATTCGCAAATTTCTACTCGCCTAGCAATGAACTAGGACTATGCTACTAGTTTAATGATGTCAACCACTTTCTCCTCTTCCCTCATGGGCCCTTTAAACGCGATCTCATTCCTTCTTAGCCAAATACACCCACATGTAGATTCCCACACCAAAATCTTCAAACTATATGGTATATCATCCTTCATTAATTTTGGTTGTTCTAGAAATGATGCTTGCCTGAGTAAGCTTTTGCTACATTCACCCCGATCCAGGATGAAATTCTCTTCCAAATATGTATTGCAAACTTACACTAAATGAAATTCTCTTCCAAATATGTATTGCAAACCTACACTAAAAAAATAGATGCCATACAGATTCATCCACCTAAAAGCATGTTGCACACACAGTGTTGTGATTTCCCTCAATGAATCCTTTTTTGCATAACTCAGATCTGGTAGGAATTCTTTTCAACAACATTCTCCATAAAAAATATGGATTTGAAAGGGATATTTCACTTCCAAAAGCTACAAAAAGTCTTCAAAAATACAATGCCATGCTGGTCTTCTAAGTTAGACCTTTTAATGTTGGTTTGATAACTTGTTTTCATAGTGAATTCTCCTACATTGTTAAGCTTCCAAATGAATATGTTAAGAGATGAAGGGGCTGGTGAAGATTCGGCTAGCAGAATTTTCAGATCCTCAAATTAGACACTGATATTGTCACATACCCAATGCTCTAGAATGCCGAAATTCCATCTCCATTGATTTTCGACCCAGCAAACCATCTCAACAATGCTGCATAAAGGATTTTCTTACCATTCGAATAATTTTGGGAACAAATTACGAATTTCACAACTTCCAATCTAGTTACAGCCCCAAAAACTAATAGAATTCCCATCTCTCACTTTGTATGCAATTTTATTTCTGAACGTGTTGCTACCTACAACAGAGTTTTTGCACATTGATAATACATCCCTCCACCAAAGAGAATCCTTCTGACTGCACCTAGAATCTTCACCGTTAATAATTGTCAACTTGATATTTTCATGGATGTGTGTTAATAAATCTGCCCCGGTCAACTTGTGTTTAATTAAGATTCTCCACTTCCATTTCCATAGTAATGCATTGTTGAAGCTTTCGATATTTTTGACCATTAATCCTTCTTCTATTTTTGGTTTGTATATCATATCCCAGCTGTTGCGGTGAAAATCGGATAACAAGCTATTAATTAACTTGCATCATATTTCTTTTACAACCGACTTTGATTTATCCAAAGGAAAGGTTCAAGATCGAAGAAAACCTAAAAGCGGGGAGAATCTAAGGTTCGGGGGTTGGTTATACAAAGGGAAGGTATTAGCACCCTAAGTATCCGTAGTACTCTACGGGAACCTCTTGTTAATGTTTGTGTTATGTTATGTTTGCTTGCTAAGATACGAAATAGAATTAGTCTCGTCCTAATCATGATTTAATCGAGGAATCGATAATCAATGATTCTTGACTTTCATCGACTAAAAAGTGAATGAAACTGAAATAAAGAGAAAGCGGTCTCATATTGATCAAAGTTTTGTTGATTCAATGAAATCAACCAAACCATGAAATTTGTTATGTCATCGACCAAAATAAAGATAATGAAACCGGAATGAAAAAAAAGTTAGTCTCGTCTTAATCAAGATTTAAATCGATAAGTCGATAATCTTAGATTTTTGACTTTCATCGACCAATAAAAATAAGTAAAAAGTGGCCTCATATTTATCAAGACTTTATTGATTTGAAATAATCAAAGTCAAGATTTGTGCAATGTCATCGGCCTAAAGTAAAGAAAATGGACTCGAAATGAAGAATAAAGTTAGTCTCGTCTTGATCAAGATTTAATCGGGGGATCGATAATCTTTTGATATTCGACTTTCATTGACCAACAAAAATAAAGAAATGAGCCTCATACATATCAAGACGTTTTAGTCATTTTGCATAAATCAACTAAGTCATGATTTTGTAATATCATTGGCCCTAAAAATCGAAATAAAGATCGTAAGCGAAAAATAAAAATCAAAACAAAATTCGAAAGAAAAAGTTATGAATTCAAGAAATAACATGATAAATTGAAACTAAAAATTCAAAGTGCTCCTAAAATAAAAACTAGAGAAACAAAATTAAGAAATAAATGGAAAATAAAATAAAAATAGTATGAAATAATAAAAGGGTGGTGATGAAGCATGTTTTTTGTCTTTTTGAATTTTTATCTTATCTTTTAAACATCATTCATAATAAAACCAAACAAAAATTATAGGATATTACAATACTTTTTTCAGAAAAATATTAACATGCTAATGAACTTGATAACTGCATAGATAAATGATCATGGTACTTTGAAAACGGAGAAATAAAAGAGGTGAACGTTACCTAGTGGAGACGGTCCACTGCCTCTTCAATGACACGAGTTATGGAAAAATGAAGACGAGCCTTCTCTCCAGAAAATTTGCAAGAATAATTGAGGGAGAAAATTAAGAGAGTATTCAGCCTTTGTGTGGGGTGAATCTGGTGTGAAATGAGAGAAAGAGAGATCTTATTTATAGTGTGAATAAAGTGGGAGTGTTGATGTGGCAATCCATGTGACTTTATGAGAATGATTCTTGGCCATTGATAAGTGAAGTGTAAGAATGCTTTTTGGCCATTGATAAATCCAAATTGACAATCCATGTGAAGTGTTAGAATGATTGAGTGGTCCCCACTTACCATGAAGATAAACAAAATAAAAGTAATAATAATAATAATAATAATAAAGCTTAGTAATAACAAAACTAATAATAATAAAACTAATAATGATAATAAAACTAATAATAATAAAACTAATAATAATAATAAAACTAATAATAATAAAATTAATAATAATAATAAAACTAATAATAATAAAATTAATAATAATAAAAAAACAGAAATAATAATAATAAAACTAAAAATAATAAAAAAGATAATTGAAAATAGTTAGTGAAAAAAAGAAATAAAACAAATTAAATTCTAACGAAAAATGCATGATTAATGATCAATGAAATGTTTAACTAAAAATGCAAAAATGGCTGATTTAAGATGATATGAAATTATCTGATGATCTGAGGAATCTGAGGGTAAAATTTGGGGTACAACAGTTGCCCCTATTTAAATAGCTTTACCGGATGGCACGAGGGATAGAAATCCTCGAGAGATCAAGGTGAAAGGTATTTAAATATAGCAAACAGAAAATTTTGCCCTTAGATGGAATGCAAGTGCTAAGGACAGCTAACAGACATGCAAATGCAGACATGCCATGAACTCTAATATGATGAAAATGGTGGGATGATAAATGCAAAGGTGCAGACAAACAAATCACCAAGGATGAAGGGCAATCCACCACAGGTGAGCTTACTAGGGAAGGATAAGGTTAGCATTCACGAGAAAGACTCACTGGGGATACAAACTGTCCAACGATAGACTCACTGGGGAGACTCTAAGGATGCACCGGGGATAGAAAAATAAAGAGGAAATCCTACAGGCCCTCACTGGGGATGGGAGCCAGAGAGGGGCTCTCCACTAGGGGAAAGTCCAAGGAGATGGACGACAGGTTTATAGGTGACCGGACGACACAGGGGAAATGAAAGTACACTCTTTACTGGGCATGGAACCAGAAAGAAGACATGAACTCCCCTGGGGATCAATTTGGGATAAAAGGATAGACACCAACAAAAGATTTTCTGGGATTTTCTTATACTGAAGAGTTCAAACGGGATCTTCAAGAAAAACCAGAAAAGACAGAGAAAGACACATCCGAAAAAACATCAGATGGCAAAAAAAACCAGTCATCCAATAATGGCTGTGAATGAAGGGTACAAATCATAATATCTAATAATGGCTTTAGATGAATGTGAACAGAGACTACATTCAAGAATTGCTTTGAATGCAAAGAAGCCAGTCATCCAATAATGGCTTTGAACAAAAGGTATAAATCACAATATCTAATAACGACTTTAGATAAAGTGAACAAAGACTCTATCTAAAAAATATCAGAAAGAGAGACACATCCGGATAGGCATCAGATGGTAGAGAAACTGGACATCCAATACTGGCTTTGAATGAAAGGTATAGATCACAATATCTAATAACGGCTTTAGATAAAGTGAACAAAGACCCGACTTGAAAAAAAACATCAGAAAGAGAGACACATCCGGAAAGGCATCGGATGGTAAAGAAGCCAGACATCCAATAACGGCTTTGAATGAAAGGTATAACTCACAATATCTAATAATGGCTTTAGATGAGTGTGAACAAAGACTACATTCAAGAATGGTATTGAATGCAAAGGAACCAATCACCCAACAATGGCTTTGGATTAAAGGTATAAATCATAATATCTAATAATAGCTTTAGATAAAAGTGGACAAAGATTACATTCAAGAATGGCATTGAATGCAAAGAAACCAGCCACCCAATAATGGCTTTGAATGAAAGGTGTAAATCATAATATCTAATAATGGCTTTAGATGAGTGAACAAAGATTACATTCAAGAATGACATTGAATGTAAAAAAAAACACCAGTCATCCAATAATGGCTTTAGATGAAAGGTATAACTCATAATATCTGAGAAGGCATCAGATGAAAGTGAACAAGATAGAAATCCAAGAAAGCATTGGACAAAAGGAACCACGGTATTCAAGACAGCATTGAATGAATGTGAACAAAGGTGAAATCCAAGAAAGCATTGGATGACTATGAACTTTCAGGAATGGCACTGAAAGTAAAGGTAGATCACTATATTCAGGAATGGTATCGAATGATAGTGAGAAAGACATCCAGGAATGACACTGAATGCAAAGGAGAAAACTCATCCAGGAATGGCACTGAATGGACAAAAAAGACTTTCAGGAATGGCACTGAAAGATATCCAAGCAAATTTGATGAGGATTACAAAAGAGAGGCAAAACTTCCAGGAATAGCACTGGGAGAAACAAGGGGAACAAGATATCCAGGAATGTCACTGGAGATCGCAAGAGACAGACATCCAGGAATGGCACTGGAGATCACAAGAGACAGACATCCAGGAATGGCACTGGAGTTGAGAGAATATAAAGATCCAGGAATAGCATTGGAATGAGAGAAGACCAACATCTATCAACAAAATTAGATGCGCAAGAGAATTACAACATTCAGGAATGACACTGAATGAAAAGGACAGGTAACGTTTTGGTAAGACGTGGATAACAACACGACCTCGGGAGAAATGCAAATAAGGATAAAACACTCATGCTATGCATATGGTATAAATTATGCAGATGATATATGATCAAATGCAAATGCAGATGTCGACGACATGGCTCGACTCTCTGGGAAGACAAGACTGGAAGACTGATTCCTCTACACGGAGATCACTGCCATTCTGTTTGGGACTAGGGATGCCACCGCTGAACACATCATTGCCACACTGGTAAACTGTATCCAAATTGATGATCCTTGTAGGAAGGATAAAGAGTTTCTTGGGGATTATTCAAGTAAACTGCCCCAGATTAGCTAATTATTGTAGATGAGCTGATCATTGCTTTGACTTGATTGATTCTGGAAATGACTGTTTCATGGTGCTCTTGGAAAGCTTGCCGCAGTCTGGGTCTTGAAAATGATTGTTTTACTGTACACTGGGAAAACTTGCCCCAGTATGAGTCTTGAAAATAATTGTTTTACTGTACACTGGGAAAGCTTGCCCCAATATGAGTCTTGAAAATAATTGTTTTATTGTACACTGGGAAAGCTTACCCCAATATGAGTCTTGAAAAATCTTATGTATAAACCGATTTTGAGAAGTCGCCATTAAACCTCAAATCTTGAACTGATTCTCAACAGAATATGGAAGGAACTTGCCCCTGATTGGATCACCGACCAAGTTTCTCAATTGTTTGAAAATTCCTTAAGAAGAAAGCTAGTTTGCAAACAAAAGTATTTGTACAAACATGGTAAATGCAAAGTTCATGCAACTTTTGAAATCAAAATCATTTTGAAAGAGGTGCAAAGCAAAATGGGTCACTGGTCTGAACACGGCGGTTCAAGACATTAAAGTGAAAAGTTTAAGCAAAGGGTGTAATACCCAAAATAGGTAATCTGCAAAGATCTTTAGGAGTCAGGTTACGCAACCTTGCTGTAGTATGCTTTCAAAATAACCTCGCTTCAATTAGGTCTTTTGAGGGTTATAACGTGGCCTGGTTCACGGTTTAAGAAACAAAGGATAAAGGCTCAAAGTTTATTTGTGCCCACCCAATCTACATGATGAACTCCAGTCCTATGCTCAGTTAACTCAAACTATGCACTCAAGTTCCCATAGGCTAGGAATTGCACTGATGATAGCGATGATGATGGTTCAAAATTCAATGGACTTGAGATGGCAGTCACTGCTTTCTTACTAAACTGTTTGCCATTGAGGACTTTCAGGATAAAGGATTTAAAGATTTCCTCCTTTGGTTGTCATACAAACTTTTCTTTCTTATTTTTTTCCTCTTTTTTTTTTTTTTAGTGACTGCCTGGCTTAAGGATTACAGTGAATCATCATTGGCGTTTGACTTGAAAGACATCTTCGACACTTGCTTGCTGTATGCGAAGGAACATTTGTGAACTTTGTTGAAAGGCGTCTTGAATGCTATTCTTGTATTTGAATGCACAATCAAGCTAACTGAGAACTACCCTGCCCCAGGTTAAGATTGCGGGTTATTATTTGTAAAGAAAAGAAACTCCTACTTCAAGGCTCGAAGGGGTTAAAGAGGGGCTATCTTCCTTATGTATCCAGTGTTTGGGGATTGAAACAATGCCTTACATCGTCAGCAAAGTCTTGATCTGAAAGCATACTAACAGCAATTATGGGTATAACGTTTTCATCATCCTCCGTCCAATCTTTGCATAATCAACAGAAAGTGGACGAAAAAATTTTTATTTTATTTTTCATGAAAGAGGAAGCAATAAGAAGTAAATAGCAAACACAAATGAATTGAATCAAAAGTTGTAGTGCTCATTTCATTAATTGTGAAAGTACAAACATAATTTGAAAGCAAACAGCTAGTACAAAACAAAGGAAAATGCAAACAATAAGAAACAAGGTCTAATGACTATTCAACTACAAGTATGAGTTGTCCTGTCTTTGGAAAGTAGCTGTGCTGAAGTCGACTGAAGCTTCACTTGCTCTGACAGAGGGTTGTTCTTGACATTCTGCATCTGATGTTAGCTCTAGTCCTGTATCGATGTCGAGGAATCAGTCTGACGACTCATAGGTGACACTAGAGGATGGAGACAGCTGGAAATGAGCCACTAGACAAACAGACATATGCAATGAAACATGCAAAGATGCAAATGAAATGCAATGCAATGCAAACAGGATGCAAAACACATGCAACAGGACCAAGGGTTCAAGATCACGACATGGAGTCTGGGTAAAGAACCAACCAGGGGGTGTGTACTAGGATTCTTGTATCCGTAGAGCAAGGTTCTAAAGAGTTCCCAGAGTCGACAACCCATCTTTCAGATTTTATCGACTTCCCAATTGCTCGGTAATCAATAAAATTCTCAAGAGAGTCTCGTCTGAGCATAGTATCGCTTAGCAATCATTTAGGATTACTCCCTCATAATCATCGCACTACATCCTAAATAGGCCAGGTGGGGAAAAGGGATAACTAAAGGTCATCAGTATCTCTGGCTCCTAGGTCGAAAGTAGTAACGCATTCACGATTGCTCGATCAACATTTACCACCTCCAAGAGGGCCTCAACTGATTGTGGACTTCAAGTTCCCTCCTTTGGGATTTCTCCCTCGAAGTTCCCTTGACTATGTCCACGGTTCCTAAACATATGTGTTCTCTCAAGTCCGGGTTAGGACTTATCTCACTCATAGATACCATGATAACCCAAAATAAACAGGATAATAAAGCAAGAACAAAGATACAAGTATATAAGCAAATATGACATACATAAGCATATACAAGTAAATAAGCAAACATGAATAACATAAAAACAAGATTGGCTTAACCCTCTTAGGAAAGGACCAGCAATAAGTCTAACTGAAGAATCCCCAGTGAAGTCGTCATTTCTGTTGCGGTGAAAATCGGATAACAAGCTATTAATTAACTTGCATCATATTTCTTTTACAACCGACTTTGATTTATCCAAAGGAAAGGTTCAAGATCGAAGAAAACCTAAAAGGGGGGAGAATCTAAGGTTCGGGGTTGGTTATACAAAGGGAAGGTATTAGCACCCTAAGTATCTGTAGTACTCTACGGGAACCTCTTGTTAATGTTTATGTTATGTTATGTTTGCTTGCTAAGATACGAAATTGAATTAGTCTCGTCCTAATCATGATTTAATCGAGGAATCGATAATCAATGATTCTTGACTTTCATCGACTAAAAAGTGAATGACACTGAAATAAAGAGAAAGCGGTCTCATATTGATCAAAGTTTTGTTGATTCAATGAAGTCAACCAAACCATGAAATTTGTTATGTCATCGACCAAAATAAAGATAATGAAACCGGAATGAAAAAAAAGGTTAGTCTCGTCTTAATCAAGATTTAAATCGATAAGTCGATAATCTTAGATTTTTGACTTTCATCGACCAATAAAAATAAGTAAAAAGTGGCCTCATATTTATCAAGACTTTATTGATTTGAAATAATCAAAGTCAAGATTTGTGCAATGTCATCGGCCTAAAGTAAAGAAAATGGACTCGAAATGAAGAATAAAGTTAGTCTCGTCTTGATCAAGATTTAATCGGGGGATCGATAATCTTTTGATATTCGACTTTCATTGACCAACAAAAATAAAGAAATGAGCCTCATACATATCAAGACTTTTTAGTCATTTTGCATAAATCAACTAAGTCATGATTTTGTAATATCATTGGCCCTAAAAATCGAAATAAAGATCGTAAGCGAAAAATAAAAATCAAAACAAAATTCGAAAGAAAAAGTTATGAATTCAAGAAATAACATGATAAATTGAAACTAAAAATTCAAAGTGCTCCTAAAATAAAAACTAGAGAAACAAAATTAAGAAATAAATGGAAAATAAAATAAAAATAGTATGAAATAATAAAAGGGTGGTGATGAAGCATGTTTTTTGTCTTTTTGAATTTTTATCTTATCTTTTAAACATCATTCATAATAAAACCAAACAAAAATTATAGGATATTACAATACTTTTTCCAGAAAAATATTAACATGCTAATGAACTTGATAACTGCATAGATAAATGATCATGGTACTTTGAAAACGGAGAAATAAAAGAGGTGAACGTTACCTAGTGGAGACGGTCCACTGCCTCTTCAATGACACGAGTTATGGAAAAATGAAGACGAGCCTTCTCTCCAGAAAATTTGCAAGAATAATTGAGGGAGAAAATTAAGAGAGTATTCAGCCTTTGTGTGGGGTGAATCTGGTGTGAAATGAGAGAAAGAGAGATCTTATTTATAGTGTGAATAAAGTGGGAGTGTTGATGTGGCAATCCATGTGACTTTATGAGAATGATTCTTGGCCATTGATAAGTGAAGTGTAAGAATGCTTTTTGGCCATTGATAAATCCAAGTTGACAATCCATGTGAAGTGTTAGAATGATTGAGTGGTCCCCACTTACCATGAAGATAAACAAAATAAAAGTAATAATAATAATAATAATAATAAAGCTTAGTAATAACAAAACTAATAATAATAAAACTAATAATGATAATAAAACTAATAATAATAAAACTAATAATAATAATAAAACTAATAATAATAAAATTAATAATAATAATAAAACTAATAATAATAAAATTAATAATAATAAAAAAACAGAAATAATAATAATAAAACTAAAAATAATAAAAAAGATAATTGAAAATAGTTAGTGAAAAAAAGAAATAAAACAAATTAAATTCTAACGAAAAATGCATGATTAATGATCAATGAAATGTTTAACTAAAAATGCAAAAATGGCTGATTTAAGATGATATGAAATTATCTGATGATCTGAGGAATCTGAGGGTAAAATTTGGGGTACAACAGTTGCCCCTATTTAAATAGCTTTACCGGATGACACGAGGGATAGAAATCCTCGAGAGATCAAGGTGAAAGGTATTTAAATATAGCAAACAGAAAATTTTGCCCTTAGATGGAATGCAAGTGCTAAGGACAGCTAACAGACATGCAAATGCAGACATGCCATGAACTCTAATATGATGAAAATGGTGGGATGATAAATGCAAAGGTGCAGACAAACAAATCACCAAGGATGAAGGGCAATCCACCACAAGTGAGCTTACTAGGGAAGGATAAGGTTAGCATTCACGAGAAAGACTCACTGGGGATACAGACTGTCCAACGATAGACTCACTGGGGAGACTCTAAGGATGCACCGGGGATAGAAAAATAAAGAGGAAATCCTACAGGCCCTCACTGGGGATGGGAGCCAGAGAGGGGCTCTCCACTAGGGGAAAGTCCAAGGAGATGGACGACAGGTTTATAGGTGACCGGACGACACAGGGGAAATGAAAGTACACTCTTTACTGGGCATGGAACCAGAAAGAAGACATGAACTCCCCTGGGGATCAATTTGGGATAAAAGGATAGACACCAACAAAAGATTTTCTGGGATTTTCTTATACTGAAGAGTTCAAACGGGATCTTCAAGAAAAACCAGAAAAGACAGAGAAAGACACATCCGAAAAAACATCAGATGGCAAAAAAAACCAGTCATCCAATAATGGCTGTGAATGAAGGGTACAAATCATAATATCTAATAATGGCTTTAGATGAATGTGAACAGAGACTACATTCAAGAATTGCTTTGAATGCAAAGAAGCCAGTCATCCAATAATGGCTTTGAACAAAAGGTATAAATCACAATATTTAATAACGGCTTTAGATAAAGTGAACAAAGACTCTATCTAAAAAATATCAGAAAGAGAGACACATCCGGATAGGCATCAGATGGTAGAGAAACTGGACATCCAATACTGGCTTTGAATGAAAGGTATAGATCACAATATCTAATAACGGCTTTAGATAAAGTGAACAAAGACCCGACTTGAAAAAAAACATCAGAAAGAGAGACACATCCGGAAAGGCATCGGATGGTAAAGAAGCCAGACATCCAATAACGGCTTTGAATGAAAGGTATAACTCACAATATCTAATAATGGCTTTAGATGAGTGTGAACAAAGACTACATTCAAGAATGGTATTGAATGCAAAGGAACCAATCACCCAATAATGGCTTTGGATTAAAGGTATAAATCATAATATCTAATAATAGCTTTAGATAAAAGTGGACAAAGATTACATTCAAGAATGGCATTGAATGCAAAGAAACCAGCCACCCAATAATGGCTTTGAATGAAAGGTGTAAATCATAATATCTAATAATGGCTTTAGATGAGTGAACAAAGATTACATTCAAGAATGACATTGAATGTAAAAAAAACACCAGTCATCCAATAATGGCTTTAGATGAAAGGTATAACTCATAATATCTGAGAAGGCATCAGATGAAAGTGAACAAGATAGAAATCCAAGAAAGCATTGGACAAAAGGAACCACGGTATTCAAGACAGCATTGAATGAATGTGAACAAAGGTGAAATCCAAGAAAGCATTGGATGACTATGAACTTTCAGGAATGGCACTGAAAGTAAAGGTAGATCACTATATTCAGGAATGGTATCGAATGATAGTGAGAAAGACATTCAGGAATGACACTGAATGCAAAGGAGAAAACTCATCCAGGAATGGCACTGAATGGACAAAAAAGACTTTCAGGAATGGCACTGAAAGATATCCAAGCAAATTTGATGAGGATTACAAAAGAGAGGCAAAACTTCCAGGAATAGCACTGGGAGAAACAAGGGGAACAAGATATCCAGGAATGTCACTGGAGATCGCAAGAGACAGACATCCAGGAATGGCACTGGAGATCACAAGAGACAGACATCCAGGAATGGCACTGGAGTTGAGAGAATATAAAGATCCAGGAATAGCATTGGAATGAGAGAAGACCAACATCTATCAACAAAATTAGATGCGCAAGAGAATTACAACATTCAGGAATGACACTGAATGAAAAGGACAGGTAACGTTTTGGTAAGACATGGATAACAACACGACCTCGGGAGAAATGCAAATAAGGATGAAACACTCATGCTATGCATATGGTATAAATTATGCAGATGATATATGATCAAATGCAAATGCAGATGTCGACGACATGGCTCGACTCTCTGGGAAGACAAGACTGGAAAACTGATTCCTCTACACGGAGATCACTGCCATTCTGTTTGGGACTAGGGATGCCACCGCTGAACACATCATTGCCACACTGGTAAACTGTATCCAAATTGATGATCCTTGTATGAAGGATAAAGAGTTTCTTGGGGATTATTCAAGTAAACTGCCCCAGATTAGCTAATTATTGTAGATGAGCTGATCATTGCTTTGACTTGATTGATTCTGGAAATGACTGTTTCATGGTGCTCTTGGAAAGCTTGCCGCAGTCTGGGTCTTGAAAATGATTGTTTTACTATACACTGGGAAAGCTTGCCCCAGTATGAGTCTTGAAAATAATTGTTTTACTGTACACTGGGAAAGCTTGCCCCAGTATGAGTCTTGAAAATAATTGTTTTATTGTACACTGGGAAAGCTTGCCCCAATATGAGTCTTGAAAAATCTTATGTATAAACCGATTTTGAGAAGTCGCCATTAAACCTCAAATCTTGAACTGATTCTCAACAGAATATGGAAGGAACTTCCCCTGATTGGATCACCGACCAAGTTTCTCAATTGTTTGAAAATTCCTTAAGAAGAAAGCTAGTTTGCAAACAAAAGTATTTGTACAAACATGGTAAATGCAAAGTTCATGCAACTTTTGAAATCAAAATCATTTTGAAAGAGGTGCAAAGCAAAATGGGTCACTGGTCTGAACACGGCGGTTCAAGACATTAAAGTGAAAAGTTTAAGCAAAGGGTGTAATACCCAAAATAGGTAATCTGTAAAGATCTTTAGGAGTCAGGTTACGCAACCTTGCTGTAGTATGCTTTCAAAATAACCTCGCTTCAATTAGGTCTTTTGAGGGTTATAACGTGGCCTGGTTCACGGTTTAAGAAACAAAGGATAAAGGCTCAAAGTTTATTTGTGCCCACCCAATCTACATGATGAACTCCAGTCCTATGCTCAGTTAACTCAAACTATGCACTCAAGTTCCCATAGGTTAGGAATTGCACTGATGATAGCGATGATGATGGTTCAAAATTCAATGGACTTGAGATGGCAGTCACTGCTTTCTTACTAAACTGTTTGCCATTGAGGACTTTCAGGATAAAGGATTTAAAGATTTCCTCCTTTGGTTGTCATACAAACTTTTCTTTCTTATTTTTTTCCTCTTTTTTTTTTTTAGTGACTGCCTGGCTTAAGGATTACAGTGAATCATCATTGGCGTTTGACTTGAAAGACATCTTCGACACTTGCTTGCTGTATGCGAAGGAACATTTGTGAACTTTGTTGAAAGGCGTCTTGAATGCTATTCTTGTATTTGAATGCACAATCAAGCTAACTGAGAACTACCCTGCCCCAGGTTAAGATTGCGGGTTATTATTTGTAAAGAAAAGAAACTCCTACTTCAAGGCTCGAAGGGGTTAAAGAGGGGTTATCTTCCTTATGTATCCAGTGTTTGGGGATTGAAACAATGCCTTACATCGTCAGCAAAGTCTTGATCTGAAAGCATACTAACAGCAATTATGGGTATAACGTTTTCATCATCCTCCGTCCAATCTTTGCATAATCAACAGAAAGTGGACGAAAAAATTTTTATTTTATTTTTCATGAAAGAGGAAGCAATAAGAAGTAAATAGCAAACACAAATGAATTGAATCAAAAGTTGTAGTGCTCATTTCATTAATTGTGAAAGTACAAACATAATTTGAAAGAAAACAGCTAGTACAAAACAAAGGAAAATGCAAACAATAAGAAACAAGGTCTAATGACTATTCAACTACAAGTATGAGTTGTCCTGTCTTTGGAAAGTAGCTGTGCTGAAGTCGACTGAAGCTTCACTTGCTCTGACAGAGGGTTGTTCTTGACATTCTGCATCTGATGTTAGCTCTAGTCCTGTATCGATGTCGAGGAATCAGTCTGACGACTCATAGGTGACACTAGAGGATGGAGACAGCTGGAAATGAGCCACTAGACAAACAGACATATGCAATGAAACATGCAAAGACGCAAATGAAATGCAATGCAATGCAAACAGGATGCAAAACACATGCAACAGGACCAAGGGTTCAAGATCACGACATGGAGTCTGGGTAAAGAACCAACCAGGGGGTGTGTACTAGGATTCTTGTATCCGCAGAGCAAGGTTCTAAAGAGTTCCCAGAGTCGACAACCCATCTTTCGGATTTTATCGACTTCCCAATTGCTCGGTAATCAATAAAATTCTCAAGAGAGTCTCGTCTGAGCGTAGTATCGCTTAGCAATCATTTAGGATTACTCCCTCATAATCATCGCACTACATCCTAAATAGGCCAGGTGGGGAAAAGGGATAACTTAAGGTCATCAGTATGTCTGGCTCCTAGGTCGAAAGTAGTAACGCATTCACGATTGCTCGTTCAACATTTACCACCTCCAAGAGGGCCTCAACTGATTGTGGACTTCAAGTTCCCTCCTTTGGGATTTCTCCCTTGAAGTTCCCTTGACTATGTCCACGGTTCCTAAACATATATGTTCTCTCAAGTCCGGGTTAGGACTTATCTCACTCATAGATACCATGATAACCCAAAATAAACAGGATAATAAAGCAAGAACAAAGATACAAGTATATAAGCAAATATGACATACATAAGCATATACAAGTAAATAAGCAAACATGAATAACATAAAAACAAGATTGGCTTAACCCTCTTAGGAAAGGACCAGCAATAAGTCTAACTGAAGAATCCCCAGTGAAGTCGCCATTTCTGTTGCGGTGAAAATCGGATAACAAGCTATTAATTAACTTGCATCATATTTCTTTTACAACCGACTTTGATTTATCCAAAGGAAAGGTTCAAGATCGAAGAAAACCTAAAAGGGGGGAGAATCTAAGGTTCGGGGTTGGTTATACAAAGGGAAGGTATTAGCACCCTAAGTATCTGTAGTACTCTACGGGAACCTCTTGTTAATGTTTGTGTTATGTTATGTTTGCTTGCTAAGATACGAAATTGAATTAGTCTCGTCCTAATCATGATTTAATCGAGGAATCGATAATCAATGATTCTTGACTTTCATCGACTAAAAAGTGAATGACACTGAAATAAAGAGAAAACGGTCTCATATTGATCAAAGTTTTGTTGATTCAATGAAGTCAACCAAACCATGAAATTTGTTATGTCATCGACCAAAATAAAGATAATGAAACCGGAATGAAAAAAAAGGTTAGTCTCGTCTTAATCAAGATTTAAATCGATAAGTCGATAATCTTAGATTTTTGACTTTCATCGACCAATAAAAATAAGTAAAAAGTGGCCTCATATTTATCAAGACTTTATTGATTTGAAATAATCAAAGTCAAGATTTGTGCAATGTCATCGGCCTAAAGTAAAGAAAATGGACTCGAAATGAAGAATAAAGTTAGTCTCGTCTTGATCAAGATTTAATCGGGGGATCGATAATCTTTTGATATTCGACTTTCATTGACCAACAAAAATAAAGAAATGAGCCTCATACATATCAAGACTTTTTAGTCATTTTGCATAAATCAACTAAGTCATGATTTTGTAATATCATTGGCCCTAAAAATCGAAATAAAGATCGTAAGCGAAAAATAAAAATCAAAACAAAATTCGAAAGGAAAAGTTATGAATTCAAGAAATAACATGATAAATTGAAACTAAAAATTCAAAGTGCTCCTAAAATAAAAACTAGAGAAACAAAATTAAGAAATAAATGGAAAATAAAATAAAAATAGTATGAAATAATAAAAGGGTGGTGATGAAGCATGTTTTTTGTCTTTTTGAATTTTTATCTTATCTTTTAAACATCATTCATAATAAAACCAAACAAAAATTATAGGATATTACAATACTTTTTCCAGAAAAATATTAACATGCTAATGAACTTGATAACTGCATAGATAAATGATCATGGTACTTTGAAAACGGAGAAATAAATGAGGTGAACGTTACCTAGTGGAGACGGTCCACTGCCTCTTCAATGACACGAGTTATGGAAAAATGAAGACGAGCCTTCTCTCCAGAAAATTTGCAAGAATAATTGAGGGAGAAAATTAAGAGAGTATTCAGCCTTTGTGTGGGGTGAATCTGGTGTGAAATGAGAGAAAGAGAGATCTTATTTATAGTGTGAATAAAGTGGGAGTGTTGATGTGGCAATCCATGTGACTTTATGAGAATGATTCTTGGTCATTGATAAGTGAAGTGTAAGAATGCTTTTTGGCCATTGATAAATCCAAGTTGACAATCCATGTGAAGTGTTAGAATGATTGAGTGGTCCCCACTTACCATGAAGATAAACAAAATAAAAGTAATAATAATAATAATAATAAAGCTTAGTAATAATAAAACTAATAATAATAAAACTAATAATAATAATAAAACTAATAATAATAAAATTAATAATAATAATAAAACTAATAATAATAAAATTAACAATAATAATAAAACAGAAATAATAATAATAAAACTAAAAATAATAAAAAAGATAATTGAAAATTGTTAGTGAAAAAAAGAAATAAAACAAATTAAATTCTAACGAAAAATGCATGATTAATGATCAATGAAATGTTTAACTAAAAATGCAAAAATGGCCGATTTAAGATGATATGAAATGATTTGATGATCTGAGGGTAAAATTTGGGGTACAACACCAGCTGGCCCAACGAATCTTTTTCTTGTCTTCTGATTCACCCCATAAAAAAGTACATTGAATCTGGATCATATTTTGGATCACCTACTTGGGTGCCTTGTAAAATTACAACATGTAGATTGGAATACTAATAATCATAAAGTTGATCAACAATACTCTACCCCCTTCTACAAGTACCTCCCCTTTTAAACGGATAATCTTTTACGCAACTTCTCAATAATAGGCTTCTAAGATTACTCTCGCCTTGGATTAACTCCCACATGTATTCCCAAAAATTTGAAAGAGGGTCCTGATGCCAGTTTGAATCCCCTTAAAATTACCTTTAAGCTCCAATTTTTTTCCCATGTACCCTCACCTACTAGAATGGTGTCATCAACGAACTACAAAATTCCAAATTCTGCTTCTTAACCAAATTTACACACCTTGTAAGAACCATTAGAGATAACATTCCTAACCATCCCGACAATACCTTCTACAACAATTATAAATAGAAACGGAAAAAGTGGATCCCCATGGCGTAATCCACGCCTAACTTGAAAACAATTCATAGGGCTCCCATTAATCAATGCAAGCATACTATTGTTAAAAACACATGCTTCCATCCATGTCATCCAATTTATCCCGAATCCCTCTCTACGAATAACATATATGAGATAATTCCAATTGAAATAGTTGTACACTTTTTCAAAATCGACCTTGAGCATTACACGCTTCCTCTTACTTCTTTTTGCTACATCTATCAATTCATTTACATCCAAAACTCCATCTAACATCTGTCTACTTGCCACAAAAGCAGACTGCCATTTAGAGATCAAATTACCAATCACCCTCTTAATTCTAGCACCCAACTGTTTTGTAACTATTTTGTACAGACACCCTAAGTTAAAAATTCCATTGTGATTTTCTTTAGGATAGACGCATTCATGTGAAGTTCATCGATAAAATTTACCATTTCATCCCTAGTAACATTTCAACAACATTTGAGAAATTTGAAATTAAACTCGTATAGTCCCTGACACTTGTTACCATCACTTGACCACATCATTGCTTTAATTTCATCGAATAGGAATGGTTCTTCCGACTTTTCTTTCTCTGTTTCTGACAACATAGTGAGTTCAACTCTTTAAAGGTTCAGCCTGTTATGGTTCTCTTCTTTAACCTCATTTGAAAAAATATTTTTGCCTCTTTCTTTACATCATCCACAGGTTCAAGCAACTCACTATCATTCTTGATTGATGCTATGTTATTCCTTCTCAACCTAGATCTCAACAAAGCTTGGAAGAATCTCTAATTTTAGTCACCCTCCTAAATCTTATTATGTCTAGATTTCTACCAAAGTAGGCTTTCTTTGGACTGCAGCCATGATTGTCAATATCTCAATCTAGATGTTAATATCTTAAGATTTTACGATCCCATTCACCTCCAACAATCCGGATCTTAAGTAGAATCCTATGTTGTAGCCAAATTGCAAAAAAATCATAAAATCATTGACTTTGTGGGATCTTTTCCAGTTTTGACTATGATTGGTGTAACGCCCCAGTTTTGGTCAGTTTTATTTAATCGAGTCTATTTGATTATTTTACTATTATATTATTTTATTCTTGACTTTTATTTGGCAATATAATATTTTTCATCGATGTTTATGTTTTATCGCATTTTGAGAGCGTTTGGGAGATATTTGAGCTGAGGGGTAAAATGGTCATTTTGAGGGATTAAATATTTTAGAAAAATTAGATATTTTTATAAATAGAGATTTGAGAGAAAAGAGAGTATTTTAAGGTAACTCTAATAATTGATCAATTGGTATTAGAAGGCAAAATATCAATTGGAGATATTTAACCCTATTGGATTTATATTATATAATAAGTATTATATATATATATTTGGTTAGAAAGAGAGTTAGAAAAGAAAGAAGAAAAAACAGAAAACAGGAAGAGAAGGAAAACGTGGGGAGAAGAGAGAAAAGAGGAAAATCGCGGGAACTCCGTTTCGAGCGCGAATAATCGGGTAAGGGTGAGAAGTTTCAATTATATCTTGCTTGCGTATGTATATGTGTTGTTTGTTGTGAATGTTTTGGTTGTTTTACAATGTTTTCTCTTTTGATAAATTGGGATCAAATCGATAGAAATCGATGTTTTCACGGATGAATTTCGAAATAAATTGCGTCGATTAGTCGTATGAGGTTAGGCCGAGATTATAGAAACTCGTTTGGTTGAAATCGGTTGATATTGTGAGTTTTGACATTTTTGGGTTTTGAGAATGTGAGATTTTGGTGGAAAATAAAAGTCGTGGAATCGGGTTTTTCTTGATCCCAATATGTTGGTATGTATTTATGTGATATTACCATGTATTTATTCGGAAGAAAGTAATTGAATCGGTCGGGTTTCGGGCGATTACGCAGCTGTACCAGAATGTAGCAGAATTTCTGGTTTTGTGCGCAGTCGTACGGACGCGTGCTGTAGGTGGAAAATTCTGTTTTGGAAAAACTTCGGAAATTCATATCTCTTGAACCGTAAGTCGGTTTTGATCCCCGTTCGAAGCGTTGGGAAGCTAACGAGATGTTCTTTCTAGGAAAAATAGTTTTGAGGTCTGAACCTAGTCCAATCGGTACAGTTTTTTCAAACCGTTTCGTAGTGTCGGGCGTCCGGTTTATGTTTTTGCGTTATTTTGAAATATTCATATCTTCTTCGTTGTTTATCCGATTTAAGTGTTCTTTATATGGATGTGAAGCTAAAAATATGTTCTATGATTTGGTGAGGAAAAATATTATTTTTAGCCGACTTTTGGCCGACTTTACCGATTAATCGTGAATAGTTGTTTTTGATGAAATGTTGTGATGATGGTTTGTGGCTTTATGTCAATAATTGTGTTGATGTGAATATATATGATAAGTATTGGTGATGATGGTTTGTGGTGTTATGGAGGAATAAATGTGTGTTTTGGGTTTTGATTTCAATGTGCGATAATGATGTGTTGTGAGTAGCATTTGATATGTGAATTCCTTGTGGAAGTGATTGTGATTGCATAATTGTTGTGGTTTGTAGTTTGTAATGAAAATGCATGTGGTGACATGTTGTGAAATGAATATGCACGTGATATTGTTGTGATGATGATTTGTGTCCTTACGGGAAGAAAATGCGATACGTGGTAATTGTTGATTTATGCATGATTATGGACGTGTATGTGGGTGCAATGTGAATGTCATGAGTCATTGTATGCCAAACATCATAATATGCATTGTTGAAACGTCCTGAGTGGCGGTTTGATTCTCGAGGGAATCTGTTATAACATCGTGTGCCTCGAAAATATGAGGCGATGCCTGAGGACTGAAAGTGATGAATCCGCTATAACATCGTGTGCCTTGAAAATATGAGGCGATGCCTGAGGACTTAAAGCGGTGGTTATAGACGATTGTGGGCTCCTTTGGAGACTTAAAGCAATCCTTAACGTCGTGTGCCTCGAAAATATGAGGCGCTGCCTGAGGACCTAAAGCGACGGGTGAACATCGTAGGCCCGACGGGGTGTTACTTGAGATTCTCAGTAACGAGCGATGGTTCCAATAGTTCCTGAGTGAACTGGTTTTGAAAAATGTTGGAAGTCGGTACCGCATGGCATTTGCATAGAGTCGTTGTGTCGGTCTCTGTGCATTTGCATAAATCATGGATGCATTATGTGTGGAAAATCATGATTTGATTGATTATGTGTGAGAATTGTGAATGGATGCATTATGTGTGGAAAATCATGATTTGATTGATTATGTGATTATGTTGGAATAATTGATATATGCTATGTTGTTGGAAATGTTAGAAATATGTTAAGTATACGTGGCGTGCTATATGTATCGATATGTGATGCTTGTGGTGAGAATAACTGTGTATGTGAGTTTTATGTGTTTTTGCATATTATTATGCAATCTTGGTTTAGTTGTTATTTCTCACCCTTCTGCTGGAATATGCTTTTTATGGCATAGTGCAGATTGTCAGCTTTAGAGGCTTGGAGGCTTTTGTGGAGATTAGTCCTCCGTTCCGTTGTCGGTCGTGGTGTCTGCTCTGATACGTAGCACGGGAGTTGGGGAACGATTATGTTATATGTATATAATTGTTGAATATATTTTGTATTTATATTTTGATGTTCTAAAACCATTTATTTGTAAAACAAGTCGGTTATGGATCTTTCCGCTTTATTCCATAATTGACATTTCCTTTATTGTGGAAAAAGTTTCCCCTTTGAGGGTACTCTATTTTATGCTATGTATCAAATTTATGAGCAGGGATTGTATTTTGTTCATTTAAGTGTGACATCCCTGTTTCCTGTCGGAAAGATAAATTTTTAGTTACTCTGATTTTATTTATGTATTATGTATTCGCGATGGGATTTAGGGTGTTACATTAGTGGTATCAGAGCAGGTCGGTCCGTCCGGCCAAGTTGTTGAGTCAGTTGGTGTGACAGTTGAATACTGTCGTTGTTGTTTGTCCCTTAGTACGTGATAGGTGTGTGGAAGACTGTCAGTACTTTCTGGTTTTCTATTCCGTTGTCTGCAGGAGTTAGAATGAGATAAGTGGGGGAGAAGTTGGAACTTCTCCAAGTTGCTTCAGGTGGAGCGTTGGCTCAGTGTGTTGTGAATTGCAAGAGTGTAAGTGTTGTTTGGACAGTGTTGTTTCTGATTCTGGAGGGAATGCGGAGGTAAGGTTTATGTCAACTAAGGATTTGTGCCTTAGGTAGTTTTGTGTACAGGATGTAAGAAATGCTATTATAAGTTTGGTAAAGACGGTTTATGCCCCATCGTGATTGTCGGCTGTCTATTGACAAATTAAGGAACTGATCACCCTTAATCTCTTGTTGATAGCAGACGGGAATTATGTTGGATGGAATATACGGGTCTTTTCGGTTTTGATAGTATGTGCAATGAATTGTTTGGAATTAAGAAAACGATTACGGATTGTTTTGATGAGTCGATGAAGAGGCTAATATCGGAAGATGAGACGGATTAGAGGCTTTGGTATGTTGGTTCAGTATGAAGTTTTGAGAGTGAATGATTGGGCATCGTTAATGGTGGTTCTCAGAGAGAAGAGTGTGAACTCAAATTGGACGAAGGTGATGAGTTGAGGTTTGGCTCTGCTAAGTAAGTAGAAGAACTTTTAGGAAGTGAAACTCAGATGGAAAGAGTGGTTGGAAGATTTACTGGAAAAGGGATTTGTGAGACCAAGTGTGTTGTCTTAGAGAGCCCCAGTATTGATAGTAATACAAGGAACTGATGATTGAATGGAATAACAAGCATGATGTGTATGAAGGAATTGAGACTATGGAAAGCAAAACTTCGAGTTCCGGAGAGGTTTGGAGTTTTTGGAATTTTAGAGCATTAATGAAAATTTTGAGAAAACCTTAAGTGTGGATGTACTATTTGAGAGTTCTTTTGGATTGGTTGTTGCTACACGTTGGGATTTATGGAATTTGGATTGTTAAGAGGAGAAATTGTGTATGGATTACGGACAGTTGAATAAGGTAACGATTGAGAATAAGTGTTCACTTTCGGGAATAGATGATTGGAATGGTTTGGTTGAGTTGGAGTGAACTTGCAATTGTTTGGCCCGTTTGATAAGGATAGTGAATTGTGTGAGTTGAGGCTTGATCGATTTAATGTGACTGGTTATGGTTGTTATCATCGGAATAGGTTGTTATTTGCTCGGTGAAGCTTGTATGTGAGTCTGGACAAGTTTGGATGAGGTTTGGTTTGTTTGGACATTACAACGTGCAGTGATGTTGTTCGGTGATAGTAATGCGTCTGTAATGTCTGTGGAGTATATGAATCGTATCTTCCATATTTAATTGGATAAGTTGTAGTGGTTTTGATTGAGGATATTCGAATCTGTTATAAACTCAGAAGAAGAACCGGTAGAGTGTTTGAGATTTGAATCACAAGTGTTGGAAAGAGACGAAGTTTTATGCTAAGTTATTCAAGTGAGAATTTTGGTTGAAAATGTTAGTTTTCTTGGATATGTTATTTCTGGTGATGGTATTTTTACGGATCCATCGGAAGTAGATGTAGTTCTTTATGAGAGGCTCCGAAGTTGGTTAAGGAGAGTAGAAACTTTTGGGCTCAGTTGGTTGTTACAGAAGGCTATGGAAGACTTTGCTAAGTTCGTACTTCTGTTATCTCAGTTGACTTGCAAAGGGTGAGTCATTTGTTTTGGATGTTCACTGTGAGTAAGTTTTGGTGAGCTGAAGTAGAAGTTGTTTACGACTCCAGTTTTGATTCTGTGGGATCCTAATAAACCGTTTGTGAGGTATTGTGAAGTGTCTCTGAAGAGGGTAGTCATTGTGTTAATGCAAGAGAGTAAAGTCGTGGCTTATGCTTTACGACAATTGAGGATTTATAAAAGGATCTATACTATTCTGGATTTGGAATTGGTTGCGGTCGTATTGTGTTGGAAATTTGGAGGTATTATTTTTATGGTTCTCAGCTCGAAGTGTTTGGTAATCGCAAGAGTTTAAAGTACTTGGTTCGTTTGAAGGAATCGAGTATGAGACAATGAGGATGGTTAGAATTTGTGACGAGTTATGAATGTGGTTTGGACTATCCTTCGGGAAAGGCTAATGTTGTGCCCGAAGAGTTAAGTTGGAAGTTTTTACACATGGTTGTTTTGATGGTCAGATGATTAGAATTATTTGAGCAGTTCAGAGACTTGTGTCTGGTGTGTGAGATAACACAGTAGAGTGTGAGGTTGGGTATATTAAAGTGAACAGTGATTTTTGGTGAATATGAGAAAGAGTTAGATTTCGGACATAAGACTGGTAGTTTTGATTGTTACGAGTGATTAGAATGCGCAGCGGAAGAGTGATGTGACACGTTTTGTAATTGCGTGTGGGATTTGTAAGAGTTCATAAGTTGCATATTGGAAATATGTAGAAATGATGAGACCTTTGGACGTTTCAGAATGGAAGTGTTAGGTGAAAGGTTTAAATGTTATCCATGGGCTACTATGTAAATGGATGTTTTGATTTTATGTTCGATTGGTGAATCGTAGCATTGTTGTAGTATGGTTGTGTGACAAGGATGTTGGTGTTCTGGTTTTGTTGATGTTGTTGAGACCTTGTGGTGTCGTGGAACTTTATGTTCTTGTTTGTGTTGATTGCCTCGTTTCCATGGTGATGGTTCGAGTGTGTGTAGCTAATTCCTGTGTGGGGAATTAGGGGAGTGTTACCTAGGGTAGGGTAACGATCTTGTTGTGTTTCGGTTCTAGAGTGAACCTGTGTGTTGGTATCTTGGCTTTTCTTTGAGTTGTGAGTTCGTCGTCAAGTGCATTGTATGGGCTTTGCATCTTGTCGTTGTAGTTGTCGTCGTTGTTGTATCTGCTGTTTGCAAGGTGGTTTGTCAGTTGTGTTATTCGTGGTGTGCCTTTGGTTGGCATGTTGGTTTGTTAGTCGGATGCGAGAGTCGCGTCCGGAGTTGTTCGTCTCGTTATATTTTCGAGGACGAAAATGTCTAAGTGGGGAGAGTTGTAACGCCCCAGTTTTGGTCAGTTTTATTTAATCGAGTCTATTTGATTATTTTATTATTATATTATTTTATTCTTGACTTTTATTTGGCAATATAGTATTTTTCATCGATGTTTATGTTTTATCGCATTTTGAGAGCGTTTGGGAGATATTTGAGCTGAGGGGTAAAATGGTCATTTTGAGGGATTAAATATTTTAGAAAAATTAGATATTTTTATAAATAGAGATTTGAGAGAAAAGAGAGTATTTTAAGGTAACTCTAATAATTGATCAATTGGTATTAGAAGGCAAAATATCAATTGGAGATATTTAACCCTATTGGATTTATATTATATAATAAGTATTATATATATATATTTGGTTAGAAAGAGAGTTAGAAAAGAAAGAAGAAAAAACAGAAAACAGGAAGAGAAGGAAAACGTGGGGAGAAGAGAGAAAAGAGGAAAATTGCGGGAACTCCGTTTCGAGCGCGAATAATCGGGTAAGGGTGAGAAGTTTCAATTATATCTTGCTTGTGTATGTATATGTGTTGTTTGTTGTGAATGTTTTGGTTGTTTTACAATGTTTTCTCTTTTGATAAATTGGGATCAAATCGATAGAAATCGATGTTTTCACGGATGAATTTCGAAATAAATTGCGTAGATTAGTCGTATGAGGTTAGGCCGAGATTATAGAAACTCGTTTGGTTGAAATCGGTTGATATTGTGAGTTTTGACATTTTGGGTTTTGAGAATGTGAGATTTTGGTGGAAAATAAAAGTCGTGGAATCGGGTTTTTCTTGATCCTAATATGTTAGTATGTATTTATGTGATATTACCATGTATTTATTCAGAAGAAAGTAATTGAATCGATCGGGTTTCGGGCGATTACGCAGCTGTACCAGAATGTAGCAGAATTTCTGGTTTTGTGCGCAGTCGTACGGCCGCGGGCTGTAGGTGGAAAATTCTGTTTTGGAAAAACTTCGGAAATTCATATCTCTTGAACCGTAAGTCGGTTTTAATCCCCGTTCGAAGCGTTGGGAAGCTAACGAGATTTTCTTTCTAGGAAAAATAGTTTTGAGGTCTGAACCTTGTCCAATCGGTACAGTTTTTTCGAACCGTTTCGTAGTGTCGGGCGTCCGGTTTATGTTTTTGCGTTATTTTGAAATATTCATATCTTCTTCGTTGTTTATCCGATTTAAGTGTTCTTTATATGGATGTGAAGCTAAAAATATGTTCTATGATTTGGTGAGGAAAAATATTATTTTTAGCCGACTTTTGGCCGACTTTACCGATTAATCGTGAATAGTTGTTTTTGATGAAATGTTGTGATGATGGTTTGTGGCTTTATGGCAATAATTGTGTTGATGTGAATATATATGATAAGTATTGGTGATGATGGTTTGTGGTGTTATGGAGGAATAAATGTGTGTTTTGGGTTTTGATTTCAATGTGCGATAATGATGTGTTGTGAGTAGCATTTGATATGTGAATTCCTTGTGGAAGTGATTGTGATTGCATAATTGTTGTGGTTTGTGGTTTGTAATGAAAATGCATGTGGTGACATGTTGTGAAATGAATATGCACGTGATATTGTTGTGATGATGATTTGTGTCCTTACGGCAAGAAAATGCGATACGTGGTAATTGTTGATTTATGCATGATTATGGACGTGTATGTGGGTGCAATGTGAATGTCATGAGTCATTGTATGCCAAACATCATAATATGCATTGTTGAAACGTCCTGAGTGGCAGTTTGATTCTCGAGGGAATCTGTTATAACATCGTGTGCCTCGAAAATATGAGGCGATGCCTGAGGACTGAAAGCGATGAATCTGCTATAACACCGTGTGCCTTGAAAATATGAGGCGATGCCTGAGGACTTAAAGCGGTGGTTATAGACGATTGTGAGCTCCTTTGGAGACTTAAAGCAATCCTTAACGTCGTGTGCCTCGAAAATATGAGGCGCTGCCTGAGGACCTAAAGCGACGGGTGAACATCGTAGGCCCGACGGGGTGTTACTTGAGATTCTCAGTAACGAGCGATGGTTCTAATAGTTCCTGAGTGAACTGGTTTTGAAAAATGTTGGAAGTCGGTACCGCATGGCATTTGCATAGAGTCGTTGTGTCGGTCTCTGTGCATTTGCATAAATCATGGATGCATTATGTGTGGAAAATCATGATTTGATTGATTATGTGTGAGAATTGTGAATGGATGCATTATGTGTGGAAAATCATGATTTGATTGATTATGTGATTATGTTGGAATAATTGATATATGCTATGTTGTTGGAAATGTTAGAAATATGTTAAGTATACGTGGCGTGCTATATGTATCGATATGTGATGCTTGTGGTGAGAATACCTGTGTATGTGAGTTTTATGTGTTTTTGCATATTATTATGCAATCTTGGTTTAGTTGTTATTTCTCACCCTTCTGCTGGAATATGCTTTTTATGGCATAGTGCAGATTGTCAGCTTTAGAGGCTTGGAGGCTTTTTTGGAGATTAGTCCTCCGTTCCATTGTCAGTCGTGGTGTCTGCTCTGATACGTAGCACGGGAGTTGGGGAACGATTATGTTATATGTATATAATTGTTGAATATATTTTGTATTTATATTTTGATGTTCTAAAACCATTTATTTGTAAAACAAGTCGGTTATGGATCTTTCCGCTTTATTCCATAATTGACATTTCCTTTATTGTGGAAAAAGTTTCCCCTTTGAGGGTACTCTATTTTATGCTATGTATCAAATTTATGAGCAGGGATTGTATTTTGTTCATTTAAGTGTGACATCCCTGTTTCCTGTCGGAAAGATAAATTTTTAGTTACTCTGATTTTATTTATGTATTATGTATTCGCGATGGGATTTGGGGTGTTACAATTGGCCTTTTTTCAACCACTATCATTAAAAGGTAAGAAGGATGACAAGATGCAGAGACACAACAAATTTGATTTGATGGGAACAAATGAGTGTTTTTTGAAATTATGAAATTTTAGATTTAGGGTTTTTAGAATAAACATTTCACTTATAGGGTTTATTTTAACTAATTGATTAATGATAATCCTAGTAATTGATCAAATATGTCCTTAATGTTTAACACATGTTCCATGTGGTATTAATAAAGTATAAAAACTCAACCATACATGTATAAAGAATATGAAAAAGAGTCACTTTCTCACAAATACACTTGCCTACTAACACATATTAAGTAAGAATACTTTAAATATATACTATTATTTTTTCATTTTAGTATGATCTTATGATTTTTGTTGAGATTTTATGCTTTACGATCTTGTTACCCCCTCTCGATCTTACAAAAATAATTGGGTAGAATCTTCCGATCTTAGGTACGATTTCATATTTGACGATCTTGATAATCTCTTCCGATCTTATGTAAGATCTCGATTTTGACAACCTTGACTGCAACATTTTCCAATCCCAGCACACTATGCATCTAGATCTTCTACGTAGGACCTACATACATTTAGGATACATATATCATCACTACTTCGGGAATCCACAATGTTGCTTTTACTAGGTGCATGGATCATCTTTCCCTAGCTTCAAAACTTTCTGCAGACATAGAAACTGTAGCACCTATTGTCAAATTTATTAATGTCAATGAGATTACTTCTTTAATTTATGTACCATTTAATGTTGGAGAAAGGGGTTTTGTTTTCGGCGCCTTTGAGTGAACCATCCCATCTTTTTCTAGCTTTTCCGTAGATCCCAATTTTGTATTACTAGGGATGTGCAACCCTTCATCTCCACCACCATCATCATCTATTTTTGAGCTATCATCGTCCACCCCCACTCACCAAAATTAGATTATGATTGTGACTCATCCACCCCCTCATTTTTTTAATTTGGAATTACAATACGTAATTGGACTTCAAAGTCTTCATCAACCTTGAAGGTTTCATTTGTAACCATGGTATACTTCATCCTCACTAGGATATTCTTCGAATGTTTACTGTTTTATCATCATAACACATATATACACCTGTGAAGCATGAGTACTCTATTTTAACTAAAGTACAGGTATCGAATACGTACCGGGTATTAGTAGGCGTACGGTACGCACCAAAGCAGTCTCAAAGTTTTTTATTTTTTTTAAAGCTGGTACACCAACCGGTACACATTTGGTACTATGTATCCAATTTTTTAAACTTTTTTCAGATGACATGATTTGCGTTTTTTTACAGAGTAAAGATTAGGTTAATTATTCTATTTATTCACTTATTGAAAATGAATAGGCTCAATTTAAAGAGGGCTGATGATTTAGTTTTTGTTCATACAAATCTCTGTCTTCTCTCAAGAAAGAGAAAGGTTTATAATGAAGGAGCAACAAAAATGTGGGATATTGTTAGAAATGAATGAGATTTATTTGATGCAACTGATATTCTTAAAGTTGCTAGTCTTTCTCTTAATGAACTTGAACTAGAAGCCACTCTTTTTAATGATATTGGAAAGGAAAATATAGATATTCAACCATGACTTCATGATTTATTGATACATTTTAAGTATGATTTATTTATGTCATTGCGAAGATATTAACTATTTTTAAGTAAATTGTTTTTTAATTTTAATGTTATGATGTTATTTAAACAATATAATTCCTTTATTATTTTTATAATTGTATTTTAAAAAAATTATACTAACGTACCCGTACTATAGTTTTTCTAAAAATGTCGTACTTCCTACCAGTACCCGTATCGGGTACTGAGTACGTACCCGTACTTATGCAACGCAGGTATACACTAAGTGGGAAAGTGTGAACTCAAAGAACTTTGGCGTCCATAAATGACAAGAGACCTCATATCATCTGATACACGTAACCCTCTCGTTATCAACAACATTCGAACTCCATTCTCTGATTTCACTAAACCATTATCCAAGCCAATCCCTTTTGTCTGCTACTAGTGCTAAGATCTCCCTTTCCTCCAAAAGACCTAGATTTACACCAAGGGCAATGACTTTAAGTATAGAAGGCATCTTGTATGTTGTAAGTCATCCCCGAGTTCTCAACTTTACTTATGAAAGCTTTCTTAAATCTATCTAACTCTCTTTTAATCATTTTAAACTTTAGATGAGAAAACACAAATTTGGACTCCTTAACGTGTTTGCATCTTGGTTGATGAACGTTGTTTTTCACAACCTGAACATATGATTTTTCCCCCTGACATCCATCTTGTGCTTCTTCACCTGCCTTTTTTATCTGTCGTGGCCATTGGGACCAGTTATTCAATCTGATTTCATCCACTGATCTATTAATGTTACAATGTGCATAAGAACAATTTCCTCTATATTTTTTTATGTGTTGTTGGTTGGGGAACCTTGTTGTTCATACTCTGTCTCTGGAATCTAGTCACGTTTACATGGTTCTTTCTCTTTCCAATGAAAATATTGTCACGTTTAGTTGCTAGTTATTTTTCATCTTTCACATTGAAAAACCTTGCAAAGTCAGGCCTTCTTCCTTGTTTATCTTTAATGGACAGGAACACAACTGCATCAATATCACCATACTTCATGAACACTTTGTACATTTCTTCAGCACTGAAGTTTTCTGGATCACTGTGAAGAAGGAAGACTTGTTCCTTTCATTTTTTAATTTCAAGCATTTCCTTTCCATGGTGTCCTAACGAGTTTTCCTTCTTGACACAACTATAAATAATACATTCTATAATAAATTTTTTAACTCAACCAATGAACAACCGAGGGAAAAAATATTCAGGAGACACGCCTTTGAATCTCATCAATTACATTTTAAAAACTTTTTTTTTTTTTTTTATATTTTCGCTTGTGACCTATTACCTCGGTTGAGTTGGAAATCGTGAGTAAAGTATTCAAGAGGCATGTCTTAGAATCCTAACAACTGTATTTTAGCACCTTTTATTTTTTATTTTATTTTTGTTTATGACCTAGTACCTCAATTGAGGGGAAAAGTATTGATGAACCCTTCTTTCAAACACTAACAAGTGCATTTTAGAGTATCTTATTTTTATTTTTTTATTTATGACATATTATCTCGATTGTGCTAGCAATCGAGAGAAAATCTTTTATCTAATTTGACGAAAAATTAAGTAACGAATTTTTGTCATCCATTTATATAGTAACAACGGTCAAGATATTGTCAAATCCTCAATCCACATTAAACATCATTGACCCGCGTGAAACCCTAACTAACCAATAAAAAATGTGAATGCCTTAATAATCTATCTTGAACTCAAAGTACTGAAATGCAAATTTAATACAATTGCACACTTTTTATGTTTATGAAATTCTACTCGTATATAATTATGTTTTTGAATAAACTTGTAATCTTAAAGACACTTGTGCATCACTTATAGATAATTTTTTAAATAGGTAATTATCTAATTTTCATATTTTGGTTATTTGAAACATAAATTCAAAAAGAATATTTTTGGGTTAGCTAAAATTCATTGTACTAGAGATGTTGTTAAGAAAAACATAGTATAGAAAAAAAACACAATAACAATATAAGAGATTAACGTGGAAACTCTATAATCGGAGAAAAAACCACAGTCGTTGTCAAATGACAACCAGTGAATAATACTATGTGAAAATTGTTACAACACATATACTACCCTCAACTATCCCAAGGTCCCAATACACCCGCACTCTCCAAAGCAAATATCTAACTACCCCTCAAAACACACTAAACCAAGAGTATAAGAGAAAATATAAAAAGTCAAATACAAGTTTAAAGTGCTTTTGACTGATGCATCTTGGAATGAAGAACTTGAATCCTATATATAACCTTGGACTCACTCTTCATTCAAAAAACTAATCGATGTGGGACTTCTTCAACATGTACATTTTAAACCAACTCCAACAATCTCCACCTTGATTGAAAATAATACATAAGCTTTCATTGTCTTCTCCGACAATCATACTCCACCATAAATAGTATAGTCCCTTGAAGCTATACCACTCCAAGAATTTTCACATTTTCTTCATTGACAATCATAATTTTAAAAAGCTATCACACTTCACCTAAAGAAGAGTATACTTCACTTAAAGCTAAACCACTTCAAGAATTTTCACATTGACTTCATCGACAATCATAGTTTTAAAAACTATCATACTCCACCTAAAGAAGATTATACTTCACTTGAAGTTAAACCACTTCAAGAATTTTTCCATGTCAAAAACCAGGTTGAAACTTTATGGTGGAACTTCCATGTTGATCGAAAGCTCTTAAACCATTGACATAATCTCACAACACACTTTGCATTAATGCCTGTGTGTTAATCCGCTAGCAATAACTCGTCCTTATCCATGACAGCGGAAATGTCATGAGGACACACTTCTCAATTTTCAGAGAAGATCATCCTCTCTCAGATATTGCTAGCATTTGACTCAAATCCCTTCTCTGACACTACCCCATCACGACATTTATACTTTATATGTCCAAGTTTTCCATATTTCCAACATCTCACACTCATTTCAGTGTTTTTCTTCACATACGACCTTCCTCTAGCATCCAACAGTGAGTTTGATGAAGTATTATCCTCATCCTTCAATCTTCTTTCTTCAGAAATAACCTTACTAGCAACTTCTTCAAAGCTCAAATCTTTCTTTCCATATATTAAAACAAGTTTAATATGCTCATAGGAAGATGGAAAAGACCATATGAGTCTCAAAGCTTTTTCTTCATTGTCAATCTTGACTCCAATAGTTTCTAATTCAGAAACAATATCATTTAGAACACTTGGATGATCAGATACTTTCGTATGTTCATCCATACACAAGCTATGAAACTTCTCCTTCAACAATAAATGATTTGGTATACCCTTTCTTTGATATAACCCTTCAAGTTTCTCCCAAGGCTCTTTGGATGACAACGTGCCAAGAACATTCGCAAGAATATTCTTAGCCAAAGACACGCGGATTGTACTTGAAGCTCTGAAATCTAGTTCTTCCCACTTCTCTTTGTCCATGTTGGAAATGTTTCTTTTCAACGCCTTGTGTAATCCTAATTGTATCAAAATATCTTTGACTTGAATTTTCCACAAGCCAAAATTAATTCTTCCATCAAATTTCTCTAAGTCAATCTCCATTGCACTTGAAAAACTTGAAATTTAACCAAAGCCTTTCCTGCAACAAAACAAAATTTTCCCAACCAACATAGAGTATAAAATATCTTTTCTGATGTGGAAGATTAGCCAAAACTACAGCCAAAGAGCATGCTAAAAAAATATATACCCCACCAAACCAAGGCTCTTGATACTAGTTGTTAAGAAAAACAAAGCATGGATAAAAAAAGGAAGCTAAATGATGCATGTATGAACATGGCTTTTGTTTCACAAATAGAACCCTCCAAGATCATTGATGCTCTACAAGATGATCAATAGATTCTTGCCATGCAAGAAGAATTGGACCAGTTTCAAAGAAATCAAGTTTGGGAACTTGTTCCTAGACCTAATGACAAGCACATCATTGGGACAAAATTGGTGTTCAAGAACAATCTTGATGGAAATGGGATAATTGTTTGTAACAAGGCAAGGATAGTGGCACAAGGATACAACCAAGAAGAAGGAATTGATTTTAATGAAACATTCGATCTCGTAGCAAGGTAAGAATCCATTTGTGTTTTACTTGTTTATTCTTGCTCACTAAACTTTTAGTTGTATCAAATGGACGTCAAAAACGCTTTCTTGAATGGATACATAAATGAAGAGGTTTATGTCAAACAACCTCTGGGCCTTGAAGATATCAAACATCCGTCGCATGTATACAAATTAAGGAAAGAACAATATGGACTAAAACAAGCACTAAGGGCTTGGTATGATCAAATAAGCAATTTCCTAATTGAAAGAGGCTTTATCAAAGGAAAGGTCGATACAACATTGTTCATCAAGAAGAATGATGATCACACTTTATTAGTACAAGTCTATGTTGATGATGTTATTTTTGGTTCAACAAATGAAGCCCTACGTGAAGAATTCTCAAGGATGATGCAAGGCTAATTCAAAATGTCAATGATGGTAAATTGAATTACTTTCTTGGACTTCAAATTAAACAACAAATGAATGGAATCTTCGTCAACCAATCAAAGTATTGTAAGGAGTTATTGAAAAGGTTTAACATGGATACTTGCAATGAAATGTCTACTTTAATGGGCTCTGGAACATATGTACATCAAGATGAATTTGGTACTTCCATAGACATTACAAAATATCGAGGTATGATCGGATTATTACTTTATTTGACGGCAAGCCGTCTTGACATTATGTTTAGTGTTTGTTTGTGTGCACGCTTTCAAGAAAATCCAAAGGAATCGCACCTCACCATCATGAAACGAATCAAGAAGTATCTAAAGGGAACTACAAATGTCAGCCTATGGTATCCAAAAGGTAGTAAATGTACTTTAATTTGTTATTCTAATTTCGATTATGCAATATGTAAAAGTGGTCGTAAAAGCACTAGTGGTACATGCCATATATTGGGAAATGCATTACTGTCATGGTCTTGTAAGAAACAAGTATGTGTTGCACTTAGCACAGTAGAAGTCGAATACATAGCAGTAGAATGTTGTTGTGCTTAGGTTCTACGACTTAAGAAAATCCTTTGTGATTATGGACACAACCTTGGATGCATTCCACTTAGACGCGACAACACTAGTGCCATCAACATTACAAAAAATCTTGTCATGCACTCTCGGACAAAACACACAGATATTCTACATCACTTTTTTGTGATCATATACTTAAAAGAGATGTGGAAGTAACTTTTGTGGATATTCATAATTAACTAGCGGACATTTTCAAGAAACTACTTGCTAAAGAACCTTTAATTTCTTCAATATTCAGAGAGAACTTGGAATTTTAACGAACATGACATCTAAAAGATCCATTTATACTGCTTACATGAAGTATTCAAAGGTATAAAAAGTGTTTATCATGATTTATTTAATCATGTCACTGTATAAAAATTACGTGTTTTGTTTTATTTGTTATTACTATATTCTTGTTGATTTCTATGGTGACATCCATTAAAAATATTTTTTTTTTAATTCTCAGCATGCAATTGATTGTCATAAAATGCAATCAGTTGTCATGCGTAGAAAATACACTTTTTCGCTTGGCAGAGTGTCTGATAATCGATTATTGCTTCACGCAACCGATTGTCACTGAACCAATTTTTTTTCTCTTTTACGACAATCTATTGTTGCATGCTGCAACAGATTGTCATAGACACGGTTTCCAAACTTTTATGCTTTAATGTATTTTAATTCATTGCCAACTCTTGGTTTAATCATTTTCTTTCACTCTCATCCACATAAAAACAAATTTTACCCTTTTGCAACCCTAGCCACTCAAAACTTTCAGCATATTCTCTCTCTCTCTCTCTCTCTCTCTAAATTGGAAGACGCACACCCACCTTCTCAAAAATTCATCTTCATCTCAAAACCCCATTTGCACTACTCAACTATGTCTCAATCAAGGAAAGGCAAGGATAAATCTTCCTCATCCAAGCAATCTGATGAAATAAAAATGCTTGTTCTGTCCAAGAAACAAAGGGGAATATTTGAAGAATTCTATCAAACAAAATTTCTTCTTCCTCCAAGGTTTGGTAGTCTTGATAACTTTCATTCTAAATGCTTTAGTTTTACTACTTTGTTAAGAGCACAAGAAATTGATGACTTAGTTGGAAGTTATGGAACTTATTATCCTGATTCGGTTAGAGTTTTTTATTGCATTATGTCTTTGAATAATTATGTTATTAGTTCAAATTTGAGAGAGACCCAATTTCTTTTACTATTAAAGAATTAGGGGAAGCACTTATAATATCTTATACAGGGGCTGAGATTAGCTTGAATTATAATGCTAATTTACCTAGTTATGATAAAAGAGAATTTTATTTTGGAATAGTAAGAATCTCTAAGTACGAGTTTCTTCATAAAAGGAAGAAAATTGTTGGAGGTAATCCTAAGAAAAACTCATGGTCTGCTGGAATTTTCACTATAGATGATAAGTTAATTCACTATTATCTTGCTTAAGTGATTGTGCCAAAATTTTCCAATTTTTCAACTTTTAATGACTGTGAGATGCAGCTGCTTTATGCCATCAAGAACAATGTTAAGATGAGCTTGGCATATGTGATAAAGCATCACATGGCAATTCATGATGAATTTTGTTCTGGTCTTCCATATGCATATTGGTTATCATTTGTCTTCAGGAAGAATAACATTAATCTGACATCTGAAACGAAAGTGGAGATGGCACCTCTAGAAAATGAGATCACTCCAAGGAAAGTTTGCAACACCAAAATAGGAGTTAAGTATGATCCGGTTTCTAGAACTATCACATATATTACACCTCTACAAGAAACAAAACAACAAGAAGTTTCCAACCATAAAGTGCTTGATTATATGCACTGCATGAACATAAGCATAAACAACCAATTTCTCATCTTTGTACACACATGAACATGCCTCCATATAAAGTTCAAACTTTTCACTACCCTTTTATCCAATAAGATGAACACCAAGACAACAACAATGATGATATGAATAAAGATTAGCATTTCATGTTATTTTTCTGCTTGTTTTTCTTCATGTTGTAAGAACTATGTTTGTCTTGTTATGTATATGTTTCTAGACTATGAATCTGGTTATATATGTTTCATTCTTATAGACTATGAATTTGGTTATATACTATGTTTCATTCTTATAGACTATGAATTATGTTATATGTTACGTTCTATGTTTACCATAAATTATGGTCTATAATTTTTGTTCCGTGATTTATATATCTTTACCTTTATTTTCATGATATGTCATACATCTTTTCCGCTCTTTTTGGTAATGTCAGAGGGGGAGAGATATGAAATGCATGTATGATTTTTTGTATATGCTTGTATGCTTTGTTCTTTGTTCAAAGGAAGAGATATCAAGTTTAGGGGGAGATATTCAAGCATATGGTTATGAGAGTAAGGGGGAGTTTTTGTGAACACTAAGCAAATGGCTTTAAATATATCAACACTATACTTCTCGATTTTTATGGTTGTCATCATCAAAAAGGGGGAGAATTTGAAGACAAACTTCCAACATATTTTGATGAAGACAAGCTCAACATTACCTTATCAAAGAAGGAGAAAAATATATATGAAGATATGATTTTGTTCACAATATTCTAATCATTTGGCTGTATCATATACTCCCTCCGTCCTATATTATAAGCAAATTTCATCTTTTTAGATTAATTAAATAATTGATATATCTGATTTATATAAACTAGATACATCAATTATTTAATGAATCTAAATATGTGAAATATGCTTATAATATGGGACAGAGGGAGTACATCTTTTAGTGCTCAAAGTTTTTATCATGCATTGGAAAAGTTAATTTAATATTGAACTATGTTAAATCATTTTCAAAATCAATATATTTGACATGGATAAATCAATAGATGTTGCATAAATTTAATTCAAGTACATAGATTTTTTTCAATTTTTAAGGCATGATAATCGGTTACACAAAAGCACAATCGATTGCATTCCTCTCTGCCAAACTTGAAAAAGCACTTTCCATGCATGACAATCGATTTTCATTTACTACAATCGATTGTCACAAGGCAAAGCTTGAATTATTTTTTTGAACGTTGCACATATGACATTCAATTTTCATTTGGTGCAATCAATAGTCCTTGGGAATTTTCTGAAAAGTTCTTTTGTTCATAACACCTTTTCACCAAACCTTTTCATGGCATCTTTCCAGATCAATGCATTAACTTTTTCAGAAAATCTTTCAACCATTGTCATATTTTTTGAATTGTTGTTTTATCATTATAAATTCAATTCAAAATTTCAATTTACAACTACCTCTTTTCAAATATCAAACAAAAACTCTCTGCATGATTTTTCATCAATTTTCATACTTAGATGCTTTTGAGAAAAACTTCTATTTTATTCAACAAGCATCATTGAGCACTTAGAGAGTATATGCTATTGAAGTTTCATATTTGAAAAAGAATAAGACTTTGTTCTTTTGAACATTTTTCAGAATTAGTATTAATCCTTCCAATTCTTTTTCATCCATATTCTACTACTTGTGATTGTAAAAATCCTAAGTATCAAGGAGTGTTTGATACTAGGTGTGGTTAATAAGAAGGTGGGGTGTATCTTATTATTGTTTTGCTTTAGAAGATTGTAGGAGAAGTCTTGTGATTAGGCTTGTACAAAGATCTAAAACATAGTAGAAAATATTTCACTGGGTGTGAGGGGACTAGATGTACCCTTGATCAGTAAGGGGAACTACTATCTATCTTGGTGTTATTTATTTTCAGCAATTTATCTTACTGCACTTTGCCATTTCAAGTACATCATAAAAGTCAATAAAAATAATAACCTTGAAAAGAATTGTGTAAAACCAACAAAATACCAAATACTCTTGAAATTCTGGCATAGAAGATAGCAGATTCCCTAACACATGTCAAGACATTGTTTTCTGCATAACTTTAAAACAAGAGCAGAACAAACAAACTAATATTCATAATATCAGTAACAACAGCAAGACATATGTTTCGACATCTGTTACAACATGTTAATCAAAACTGAACTATAAATTGCAGAATGATAAACAACACAGAATATGATAACCCAGTTCGGTGCAAATCACCTACATCTGGGGGCATACCAATCCAGGAAGAAGAATCCACTATCAGTAGTACAGTTTTATGTAAACAACTGCTGGTTTACAGTAAACAACCTCTGGTTTACCTATCACTGCCTAATGGAGACTTTATCATTAGAAGTCACATCTAAATGATAAGAGAAACTCATCTCACTCCCTAAATCACAACCTGTGATTATCTAACAGTTATGGTCACAATAACTGTATCGTCCTACTTGAAAGACACCCCTTTCAATACAAGGTTCAGTCAAGCATTCTTGACTAACAAGCTAACTCGGATTTTCTTAAAAGCTTCATCCAAGAACAATACATGATTCATTACCTACTGGTTTCTGAATCTGTACAAGTATATATGTCTTCCATAATGTAGCAAATCGATATAGAGGGAGACTTACAATAAATCCTACGACTCTCAAAACCCTAAACCTTAGTTTACAAAAGTTTACAAAATAGGATTCCTAAGTCTATGTCGTTCTCTTTTTCTTTTCTTCCTAGGACTAGGTTTTATTTTATAGTCTTCTGTTGTCTTGGGCTTCAAATCTTCTTTCCTTGATCCACTGCCAATCGCGCCTTGAATCTTGGAACTGATCTGCAAATATCCTGCTGTTAGTAACAGACGCGGTGTCCTAACATCGTGTTGGGACATCTTGTCCAACATGTCTTCTTTCAGCAGAATTCTTCTTGTTGGAACATCTTGTTCAGCATCCTGTTTGACCAAAATTTGCTCAAATCTTTAGAGCCTTCAATCTCCCCCTTTTGACAGATTTTAGCTAAAACTCCTTTTGCACAATAAACCCAGGATGCTCCATAACCAGAGTAGAAAGTCCCGAAGTCATTTCATCCGGAAGCTTACACTCTTCTCATGTACCCATTACCCGTTGTCCTGGTGTACACGAGGAAGAAAATGCACACCAGTCCCCCTCAAATCCAAGACCAATACTAGTTACCGGAGCAACTAAACACCAACCTGACTTATCCCGTCAAGGACTCAGGGAAGCAGACTACTACTCCAGGTAACTCAAAACACAGGACACTGTTGTGTTCATAACTCAAATCACAAGGCACAAAAGAGAAAGCTTCAGAACCAGAGGCTCAGATAAGATGTTAGGACATCTTCTCCAACATCCTTGCAAGACAACTGCAAGAACAAAACCAAATCTCATATAACCTTTCTCCCCTTTTTTAGCCAAAAATTGACAAAAATTTCCAACACAGTTCCAGACCCACATTGTGCTTACCCAAACCCGGACAAAAGCCATGAAGACACAACCTGAGAATCTAGAACCAGCGATCCCCTTTAAATACTGAAGTTGTTTCTTTAGGAATTAACGGTTCAAAGAAGTTACCGCTGAAAAATTCAATGGAGAAATAAATTTGGGTAGGTAACTTCATCATAAATGACTGTGCACCGCCCAACTAGGATTTGACTGTTTCAACTTTAGGATAAACCGTCTAAAGAATGCGCATTCACCAAGACAAATGTTTAACACGCGTTCCCTAGGACACATTCTCTCTACCGTCCAAAACAGGAAATTAGGACGCATCCACATGTCCTAAATAATGTCCTGACGCCTTGTCAGACTTGTTTAGTCTATCTGAAGCACGGTCAACGTCCCTTTTAACGAGCCCTAAGAATAATCCTTTCAATCAGAAGAAAGATAAAACTGACCAAGATGTTAAGACATTTCTTCAAACATCTACCAGACAACAGCAAAGACTCTCAAGATACTTGTCTCAATCTGATTTAATCCATTGACACCCAATGACAGAATCAGAGCAAACTGTTAGGTCCACCTAGAACTTATACCAGTAGCGCAATGCCACGACATCTCGTCTAATTTATCTTCCTCGCCAGAGGCATTCTATCACAAACTGCTTGAAACCACAAACAATCTTAATAAGCAACTGCACTACTGCAACAATATATCCAAACAGAAGTTTAACTCCCCTTGTCTAAGATAACCAGTGTTCCTTTGCAAGAAGAACACCTTAAATGAATGGAAAACATAAGACGCAACTTCATGTCTTCAAGAGCTCATCCTCTGTTCAACACACATGCTGAACGCATTCACCTAATGCTCGATCCTCTAGCAATCCATGTACCACACTAGTACATTTAACAGAAAGAAGTTATCCCCCTATCTTTCACAAATAATGCTCCTTCAACAAGAAACACCCCAATATCACCACATGATATCCCATTACAACTTCATGATCATATAGTGAGTAAGTACCTGGACCACATCCTTGTACCACAACCAACAAACTCTTGGATTGAGACCAAAATCACCATTGATCCCTCTCATCCAGAAACCATCCATACCCTGTACAAATCTACCTTGAATTTTACAACCATAGATATCCTTGTTCCTTGAGATACAATCCAATTGAATCTGGAATGCTTCACATTCCTCAAAGAGACATACTGTAACACCCCAATTCCCATCGCGAATAAATAATACATAAATAAATCAGAGTAAATAAAAATAAATTCTTTTCGACAGAAACAAGGATGCCACATTTAAAGAAAGAAAACACAATCCCTGCTCATAAATTTGATACATAACAGAAAATGGAATAAATATAATTTAGGAAGCTTTTTCCAACAAAAGGAAAGTTCAATTATGGAATAAAGCGGAAAGATCCATAACTGACTTATTTTACAAAATAAATTATTTTATAACATCAAAATATTCATACAAAGGTAATACAAAATAGATCCAACAAATGTATACATATATAACAAAAGCATTTCCCGACTCTCGTGTTACGTATCAGAGCAGACAGACCGACAAAAGGATGGAGAACTAATCTTCACAAAAGCCTCCAAGATACTAATCTGAAATTGCCTCATAGAGCAACAAACCACAGCAGAAGGGTGAGAAATAACAACTAAATCAAGATTGCATAATAATATGCAAACACATATAAATTCACATGCATAATTATTCTCACCACGAGCATCACATACTAATACATATATCATGCCACAGACACATAACATATTTCTAATAATCCAACATAATAACATATTCACACATAATGCATACCAAAGTTATGACATATGGAAACACACCACCACATCACATATATTCATATATAGCATATCATAGATAAGTAATACAATCATTGTGATGTGCAACATCGCCACAAAACATGGCATATGTCTATACATAAAACATATCATCCATAACCAATACATTTATCCCAAATGCATATCAATTCACCAATGCTATCACGAGCTCAACACATAATCAATCAATTCACAATTTTCCACACATAATCAATCCATTCATGATTTATGCAAATGCACAGAGACCGACACAATGCCTCTATGCAATGCAATGCGGTACCATCCATCCATCATTCTCATCATTAATTCACTCAGGAATTATTGGAATCATCGCTTGTTACTTAGTGTAACTCTCCGTCGGGAAAACGATGTTCCCCGTCGCTTTAGGTCCTCTTTGTATAAGGCACATGATGTTTATGGATCGCTTTAGGTCCTCTTTGTATAAGGCACACGATCCGATCGCTTTAGGTCCTCTTTGTATAAGGCACACGATCGTCTATAACGTTGCTTTAGGTCCTCTTTATATAAGGCACACGACCGTTCCAGCAGATTCCCTCTAGAATCATTTCGTCGCTCACATCCACTAGGGCACACGACATCACAAGAATGTATATCATGATGCTTGGCATACAAATGACTCATGACAATCAATGCATCTTCACAATCAACAATATGAATTATCTCATCGTCATTATTCATGAAGTGGAAATCAATTCAAACAATGCATTTACTTGCCATAAGGCCACCAAATAACACACATTGAATTTCACATAAGCAATGCATTTCATCATAATCCACAAACCACAACAATCCCACAAAACATCATAACAACATACATTGATATTCAATCAAACAATGTATTTTACCACACAACAACATCATTATCACATGCATCAACATCATATAAATATCACAAAAGCCCCACATTTATATGACGATAGCGTATCGCATCGAACACCAACAAACACAACAATACCTACAAACCACTAATCATCCTCTACAAAATATTCTTAGTTAACACATGGTATCACATAACCATTTACTAGCCCGTTGGATTCTCTTTCCAAGGCTTCAAGTCCCATATCAATCGGATTCCCGATCCATGAATTTTGGTGGAAACATAAACTATACTTATCATATTCATCACAATATTTAACTCTACCATATCAATCCATGACATAAACATATGTTCCTATTCCACTATCATAAAGAGCATTGAAATAGCTTTATCCGACCGTGCCTCATTCTGAGTTACAGATCAAAAGTTATGAAGGAAACAAAATGGAAAATCTGTCACGTTCGCTTTCCTATTCGCAATGCGAACCCCCAGCGAACCGTGGCAGAGAAAAAATAGCATAAAGTTTGCAATGCGAACTTCTGGACGAACCTTCGCTTTCCCCTTCGCCGGAGTTCGCAAAGCGAACCTGCGAACCCAGAAATTCACATCAGCGTCAATATAGGTCACATGGGACCAAAATTCATCATTTCTTCCACCCAAACACTTCCAAATCACAATATATCAACCAAAACATGTTCCAACATAATCAACAAGTATTCTACGCAGTTTATATCGAGTTTCACCCGTGAAAACATCGATTTCTATCTAATTGATCACAAATTATCAATGAGAAAAAGTTGTGAAACAACCAAAACAATTACAACAAACAACACATATACATACACAAGCAAGATATAATCGAAACTTCTCACCCTTACCCGATTAATCGCGCTTGAAACGGATCTATGTCGATTTCCACCTCTTTTCCTCTTCTCCATTTCTTTCCTCTCCTTTTCCTTCTTTCTCTCTTTCTTTCATTTCCCTTTCTTTTCTCTCTTTTTCTCTCCACTTTCTATTTATTAAAAATATCTAATTTTTCTAAAATATCTAACCTCTCAAAATGACCATTTTACCCCTCAGCTCAAATATCTCGCAAACGTTCTCAAAATGCGATAAAACTTAATAACGATGAAAAATAATATATTGCCAAATAAAAGTCAAGAATAAAATAATATAAAAACTAAAATAATTAAATCGACTCGATTAAATATATCGGACAAAACGGGGCGTTACACATACAGAGCCCCTTAGTTTGCTAGCTCGCCCAGATGTTCTTCACTATTTAAAGACATCAAACACATGCCCCTAAGATCCTCAGCTTACTTGCTTCACAAGCCCAAATTGATCCACTTCTCTCTAGCATGACTTGTAGCAAAAGAAACAACCTCTCTACAAGCATTCTGACCTCAGTAAGAGTCAGTCTTCCAGATAAACACCCCATGATCCAAGACAATCTTCAATTTATCATTCTCCCATATGATAAGATAGAACACTTCTGATTCAACTGGTGAATATCAGTTTCCATAATCTGAACTCTAAGTTTAGAAACCATAAGGATGTTCTAACATCAGTTAGGACATCCTAATCATATCACAGACACCATACACTATGGTTCGTGATACAATTACCAATGGACTTACTATCTGCATAGTAATCCAACTAAAGATCTTCAGAGAATACAACACCACCAGCTTGATCAATAAGAACTCCGAACAACCACAGAGAGAAATAAATTCTCATTCAACTCCCAAAAGAATGTAATCTTCCGTAAGCAACTTAGGGCTTCCACCACATGCTCCAAGATATGAACAGAACCAGAACCTCTTTTGAATCTCAACCAACTATCCTTCTGCAAAAGAGTAATTATTTCCAAGTACCCTGCTTGGATGCACGATAGAGATCAGCCAAATGCCACAGTTTGATTAATCTCAGCATTCTTCAGAGTTCCATAAAATCTTCTGATCCACCAATGAAACCTAATCTTCAAGTTACATAATCCACTTACTCCATAGCAAGCCATCTTAGATACACCAAGATTCATACATGTAACATCTACTCCTTCTTGCATCTCCCGCAAACTGCATGAGATAGACCTTTTTGAAGCATTAATTCCATTTATTTCTGAGAAGATCAACTTATCTTACGATAATGCGCCACAACATCAACTAAGACCCTAAAGTTTCTGCTTGATGTCACAACATCTGATCAGACATCCAGCTGAAGAATTCAGCTCTTCATTCTGCCACTTAGAAGAACCTCCTCCCTATAATAGAACAAAAGTTCCATGTTCTCATAGACTTGATCAATGATATCAAGTTAGAGTAGACAACCTCTATCCTGCTTAGTTGTACTACAACAACCACCTCATCTTCAGAGAAACCAAGCATGCCAAAGCTTGATGCTTCAGAAGAGATCAGTAACACAAGGTCTTTACACAAGGAATGCCACTTTCCTTAAGTAGAGCCTTCTTCAGAAAGTCTGAGATAACTGCCACTTATCTTTGACCTCCAAGATGAGCAAGATCACATGCTCCTACGCACCTAGATCAGAAATAAAATGACCCAAGTAGTGCTATCACCAACACCATATTCTAGATAAGTCTCTTTCCAGGAAACTTTCCAGATAAATATCAAATGCTTCTAGTAAAAACTAGAACACACCTGTTGTACTCCAATACTCCTAGGTTAGAAATAAACTGAACCAAGATAATTATCTTCATCTTCACTTCCAACAGCACTACATTCTAGTCAAGCTTCCTGCCACGAAGCTTCCTAGTCTTAATGCATGCCTTGTAATAAAGACTACTCCTACCACACACATGCGTATGGTACCAAGATCATCAGCTACAACTCCTTTGCTTCAGAGATTCACTCCTTGAATCAATAGGCTTCTGCACATACTCCACTGTCAAGATGTTTCAACATCTGATAGAACACCAGTTCCTTATCTTGACTGTACCCATTCTCTAAAGAACATATCCTTGAGCAGATGCAACAAGAGATGTTGTACTTACTGATGTACCACCTTGTCACCGGTGATCTTGTACTCCAACATACAAGGATAATCAATTAAATATTTGTAAATTCCACAAATAGAAATTGATCTTAAATCCTTGTCCTCAAAACTATACATCCTGTGGGATATACAATCTACCAGATATCAACACAACTGTGTCAACATCTTTCTAGTCAAACAACATGTTGAGACATCAAGTCTGCCACCCTTGACTCAACCTGCCTATGACTTTCTTTTGCTAATAGAATCCTTGTAAATCATGAATGGTGAAAATAAATCACCTCCCATTATCTCCAAGTTGAATAACATCCATCAGCACCAGAGATCTTCAGAAATCCATCTTCAACAAGAGAACAAATTATCTTTCTGAAAGAGCTCTTCAACCATGACCAGAGATGCCTTTATGAGTGGACTTTAGTGAAAACTCAAGTATCTTTGGCAACTTTGTCGAAAAGAACATTTACCAAATTCACAGATCATGAATTTGATAAACACGATCTCAACTCACCTTCTCTTCAAACTGACTTCAAGATACAAGTTGGAACCAAACCTCTAAGTATCAAGTTAACATGACAGAAATCAACCAACAGCTCTCTCCATTTCATTGCTCCTGACTTTGGAACGGATAGAGCTTTCACAGATGTTGATTTCTTCAAGAAAAGAAGCCAACAATCAAGATCTTCCACAATCTTTCTTTAGTCACAACTCTAGAATCCCGTAAATACCAGTGTTCTTCCATCATAAACATATGCAGCGGAACCACCAAGGAACATCTTCAACATTCCCTAATAAGACGTCAGAACATCTTATAAGACACCACACAAGAGAACTAGCCACTCCTCCTACAGTTGCTGTAGAACCTCCTCAGAAAACAAGAACAACCACCAGTAGTTGTTACCTTCGATCCAGAACATCCATCTCATCCATTAATACCCTTGAGTATGTATGAGTGAATGATCTGATCTCCCAAACTCCTCCTTGTTTAAAGCGCCAGAAAGTATCTCCCAAGATCTCATCCAGAAACATACAAGATGCCTGCTCTGATACCAATTGAAATTTTGGCATAGTTGTTGGTGCGGTAAAGCGACAAGCAGCAAAATGGTGCCATTGCAGGGGATTGATTTTTTTTTTGATCGCATTGCAATAGTTTCTTTGTTTTTGAGTTTTGTAGATATCGTACATATTGTATATTTTCACTTGTTTATATTGATACTTATACTTGTGAATTTGTTATATCATTGTTGTTTCTTTTCACGTTTGCTTGCGTGTTGGTTAGGAATAATCGGGTGGAAGCAACTTGGAGGAACGTTCTTAAATAACAAGCGTCAAGCTTATGACGTAAAACAAGCATGTTTTATTGATTTTAGTTTCTAATGTTTTTGTTGTTGTTTGGACGCAAATTTTGGTCGACTAATTTGAGGATGCTTGGTGATTTTCCAAGTATGATTGTTTCAACTTGCGGATGTATGGTAATGATAGTATTTAAAGTTGGTGTCATGCAAGGTGCTTGTTTACCGCTTTCTATAGCATAACATGATTAAGAAACTAGTCATTTGTACAACTACCATGCTAGTTATTCTTTTTGCATTACTTGTTTATGAATTGAATCACTTTAGTTCCTTTTTACCCCAATTATGAGGAAGTTTTCCATTGTTCATATATGCGCAGAGTACCAACATTCTTGTTTTAGCTAGATTTTATTATGTTTAATCTTTTATTTGTGTTCCTTATATGAATGTATGAAAAGGATTGAGGCACTTATTTCATTTTGAGCACAACCACCTTGGCCAAATAGTCAAGTTGGAGAGAAAAATGTTTACTTGTTCATTTGTTGATTGCTATGAGGTTGAAAGAAAAAGAAAGAGAAAAAAATGAAAAAGAAAAGAAAAGAAAAAATAAAGAAAAAGAAAATCCTTGAGAAAGGAAAGAAAAAAAAGTAACAATAATTATGCTAAATAAGTTATGTGTGTTTGGTGTAACACTTGGGATGAAAGAAGAAGTTTGATTGAAATTTTGTGTTTGAACTTTTGTGAGTTTATCACTCCCTTAGGTTTTGGCAAGTTTTTGTTTCGATTAGCTTTAGGAATTACCCCTTGTTTGCTAACCAAGCCACATTACAACCTTGAAAAGCCCTTGTGATTCTTGCCTTTATATGTTGAATGTGAATTTTTGGATGAATGCATAATTTAGTCTTTTGTTTGCAAGCTTGTTGGATGCGTGTCAAATCCTCACATTTGTGTGTTTTTCATCCACTGATGAATTTTTTCTAGGTGTGATTCATGATTGAGCTTGTGTTGTTTAGAATATTTAGCATGATTTTTGTACTTAGGATTTGTTTCGTTTTTATGTTATCATTGTAGTTTAGTGGTAAGCTTTATTTTGCATGTGTTGTGTTGCTTCTTGAACCACACATTGCTTGTTGATTCATGATTCTTTAGTTATTGCTTTTGTGTTTTTAAGTTTGTTTGACTTTGTTTGAAGACAAACAATGTTTCAAGTTGGGGAGAGTTTGATAAGTGCAAATTGTAGCTATTTTTGTATATAAGTTTTGTTGCACTTATCGATACTTTTTGTTAATATCGTACGAATAAACCCCGCTTTGTTTGTAAATACGTTTACTTTACGTTATAGTGTATATATTGCGTTATCGTGTAAATATCACTGAGTTTAATTTTTTTTTCATTTATTTTTGCAGGTATTCAAGCAAGGATATCTTGCCATATTCATAAAGAGCATTGAATAAGCTTTCCAACGCTTTGAACTGGGCGAAAAACAGAGTTACGGTTCGTAAGTTATGGCCGAAACAAGAAAACAGAAAATGATGTCTGTCTGCTCTCGTCTCGGGCTCACCGGGCATAGCAGAAGCGAGCCAGACAGAGATAAACGTATAAAAAAAAGTCCAGAATAGGCCGCCTTAGCTCGTCGGGCAAACAAGAACTTTGTCGGGCGAATCTGGACTGACAAAAACACCATTTAAGGGCTAAAAACACATTTTTTTAGAGGATGGTTGGATAATATTTGTTCCCAATGCATTAACCTTTCACTATTTGGTAGATTTAGCTTGAAAACAGCATTGGAGCTTGCATATGGATGATCCGGAGTGGATTTATCATCGATCGGCACTGACAAATCGGGAGATTTTTGGTTCATTTCTCTTCTTATGTATATTTATCGCTCATGGCGTTGTATAAAATCTGATTTACAAATCTTTAATGGTGATTGTCCTTGATTTTTTGCTTTATGCTTGGGGTTTGGGTTGTGTTAGAGATAAACATCACAAACCTTGATCAGGGATGATTATCTGTTAGTTTCTGGATGCTAGAGATAGATTTAGAGCTAACAATCTTTATGGGTATCGGAGCTTAATGCCTCTGTGTTGTTTAAGTCGGGTGCGAGAGTATCAACGAGAGTAATACGGTTGTCTCTCAGCTCAGTGTGTCAGAGATGGACACTATTGTGAGCGATGCTGGATGATATTGAGGAGTATTGTAGGTTGAGTATAACTGGTCGATAGGTTTAAGTTTGTGAGGAGTGGATTATATGCATACCAGTTAAGTTTCTTCTCTCTGAAGAATGAATTCTTTTTATGTTCATATTTACTTTTCTGCTTTTACTTTAACCAATTTAATCCAAACTCATAAACGCGAGACTTGTCGAACGACAGTTCAATAGCACCGATCTCTGTGGACACGATAAATTCCTAAAAAAATAATTCAAAAAACTTTTGTTGCTTGCTGCTTTACCGCTTGAGAAAAATTGCAATTCAATATCAAAACCAATCCCCAGCAACAGCGCCATTTTGCTGGAGTGGTAAAGCGGTAAGCAACAAACGTTCTTGGAAGTATTTTTCCGGGAATTTATCGTGTCCACAGAGATCGGTGTTATTGAACCGCCATTCGACAAGTCTCGCGTTTATGAGTTTGGATTAAATAGGTTAAAGTAAAAGCAGAAAAGTAAATATGAACATAAAAAGAATTCATTCTTCAGAGAGAAGATACTTATCTGGTATGCATATAATCCACTCCTCACAAACTTAAACCTATCGACCAACTATACTCAACCTACAATACTCCTCAATATCATCCAGTATCACTCACAACAGTGTCCATCTCTGACACACTGAGTTGAGAGAAAACCGTATTACTCTCGTCGACGCTCTCGCACCTGACTCAAATAACATGGAGGCATTAAGCTCTGATACCCATAAAGATTGTTAGCTCTAAATCTATCTCTAGCATCCAGAAACTAACAGATAATCATCCCTAATTAAGGTTTGTGATGTTTATCTCTAACACAACCCAAACCCCGAGCATAAAGCAAAAAATCAAGGACAATCACCATTAAAGATTTGTAAAGCAGATTTTATATTACGCCATGAGCGATAAATATACATAAGATCAAATTAAATATATATACAAAACCCAATAAATGAAGAATACACAAAGAAGAATAGAAATGAACCAAAAATCTCCCGGTTTGTCAGCGTCGATCGATGATCAATCCACTCCAGATCATCCATATGCAAGCTTCAATGTTGTTTTCAAGCTAAATCTACCAAAAATGAAAGTTTGATTCATTGGGAACAAATATTACCCAACCATCCTCTAAAAAATGTGTTATTAGCCCTTAAATGGTGTTTCTGTCCGTCCATATTCGCCCGGCGAAGATCTGGTTCGCCCGACGAGCTAAGGAGGCCTATTCTGGACTTTTTTACACGTTTCTGTCTGTCTGTCTCGCTCCTGCTTCGCCCGGTGAGCCCGGGGCTAGAGCAGACATACATCATTTTAGATTTTCTTGTTTTGGCCCTAACTTTCGAACCGTAACTCCGTTTTTCGCCCGGTTCGAAGTGTTGGAAAGCTTATTCAATGCTCTTTATGAATATGACAAGATATCCTTGCTTGAATACCTACAAAAATAAATGAAAAAAATTAAACTCAATGATATTTACACGATAACGCAATATATACACTATAATGTAAAGTAAACGTATTTACAAACAAAGCGGGGATTATTCGTACGATATTAACAAAAAGTATCGATAATTGAAACAAAACTTATATACAAAAATATCTACAATTTTCACTTATCAATAGCAAATAGTAAATGTTCTAACACATGTCAAGACATTGTTCTCTGCACAACTTTAATACAAGAGCAGAACAAACAAACTGATATTCAGAATATCGGTAACAGCCGCAAGACAGATGTTTCGACATCTGTTACAACATGTTAATCAAAACTGAACTGTAAATTACAGAATGATAAATAACACAGAATATGATAACCCATTTCGGTGCAAATCACCTACATTTAGGGGCATACCAAGCCTAGATGAAGAATCCACTATCACTAGTATAGTTTTATGTAAACAACCGCTGGTTTACAGTAAACAACCTCTGGTTTACCTATCACTACCCAATGGAGACTTTATCATTAGAAGTCACATCTAAATGATAAGAGAAACCCATCTCACTCCCTAAATCACAACCTGTGATTATCTAACAGTTATAATCACAATAACTGTATCATCCTACTTGAAAGACACCCCTTTCAATACAAGGTTCAGTCAAGTATTCTCGACTAACAAGCTAACTTGGATTTGCTTAAAAGCTTCATCCAAGAACAATACACAATTCATTACCTACGGGTTTTTGAATCTGTACAAGTATCTATGTCTTCCACAATGTATCAAATCGATACAGAGGGTGACTTACAAGAAAGCCTACGACTCTCAAAACCCTAAACCCTACTTTACAAAAGTTTGCAAAATAGGATTCCTAAGTCTATGTCGTTCTCTTTTTCTTTTCTGCCTAGGACTAGGTCTTCATTTATAGTCTTCTACTATCTTGGGTTTCAAATATTCTTTCCTTGATCCACTGTCAATCGCGTCTTGAATCTTGGAACTGATCTGCAAATATCCCGATGTTAGTAATAGACACGATGTCTTAACATCGTGTTGGGACATCCTGTCCAACATGTCTTCTTTCAGCAGAATTCTTCTTGTTGGAACATCTTGTTCAGCATCCTGTTTTATCAAAAAATTGCTCAAATCTTTAGAGCCTTCAACTCTAATTCACCCCTTCCCCTTAGAGTGTGCTCTGGTTTTACAGGCATTAGCGCAAAATGGACAAGATCACCATTATCGTTTACTTTATTATTCGGGAACAACTCACAATCTTGCAATCTCGCAGGCATGCCTCTTTTCCTTGTTGATATTCTCACATTTTCTTCCGATTAGAATTCATCGAATGCAGTTTCAGGCCTCTCAAACACTATAGGAACAGTTCCAGCATTATGGTAATCGATTATAATTGGCTGGTAATTAGTTACGACTTGCTACCGGTCCCTTAGTTCATCAAAAATCATGTATCTACTTATTATGATTCTTTTGTTAAGTGTGTCATAAAGTTTGTAACCACCTGTTTAGTTATACCTAACATGTATGATTTATTCTTCCTTGTCATCTAGTTTCTTTCTAAGCTCATCTAGAACATGTCTATATGCCACCAAACCAAACACCTTAAAGTGACCCATACTAGGTTTAAATACAGGCCACGATTATTCGAGTGCGATATTTTTTAGCTTCATTGTTGGGCACCTAGTCAATAAATATGTGGTTATGCACACCGCTTATCCCCATAATTCTTTTGGCAAGTGGTTCCCTTTCAACATGTTTATTACCATGTTCATAATTGATCGATTCTTTCTCTCTGGACTCCATTTTATTGAGGCATATAAAGTGGAACTACCTCATGTACAATGTCCTCTTGATCATAAAATTTCTAAAATCATTTAAGACATATTAGCCTCCACCATTTGTTTTTAGAGTTTTGATTTTGTGGTCACTTTGTCTTTCTACCATAGATTTTAACTTCTTGAACACTTCAAGCACATTTTTTCTTTTGATAAAATAAGTCTATAGCTTTCTACTATAATCTTCAATGAAAGTGACAAAGTACATATTTCCTCCTATTGAGTCCATTTGCATCAGTCCACAAACATTCAAATACACACCCTCAAGATGACACTTGATTCTGCATCCGCATATTTAGTAAAGATGCCTCTGTGTTGCTTGTCCTACACACACTCTTCACATACTTTTGCTAGTATATTGATAAATGGAAGCCTTGTAACCATGTTGTTTTTTTCATAGCATTGATATATCTGAAATTCAAATGCCCATGCCTATTGTGCCAAATCAATTATTCCGTACTAGTTGCAGTTTCCATACATCTATGCTCCATTACTTTTAGTTCAACCTTGAAAGTTTTGTTATGTTCTGAATCAAATGGGCCTTTAGGATCAAACTCCCATTTACATTGGTAACTTTTAGCACTTTGTTTTTCATGTGAATCTTGTAATTCCTTTCAAGCAAATGATTAATGCTTAACATATTACACTGATTCCAAGAATATACAACACATTTTTAATCAAAGAATAATCACCATTCTTCCTCTTGATTGATACATCACCAATCCCCATTGCTTATAGTGTATAATTATTTATAAATTTCACCTTATTCTTCATGGCTTGATTGATTTTTACAAACCAATTCTTTCCTTCCCATCATGTGCATTGAGCACCCAAAGTCAAGATACCATTATTCATTGCATTATGCATCTTCTTTTGTAGTCACCATCATGTTTTCAACTGATCATAATTGATTACTAAATGCTCGTAAAAGGTTACCATTTATTTCTGCCACTTATGGTAATCGGTTACCATTAGAGTGTAATCGGTTACCATTGGATCTTGTGTTGTTTTCTACATCAGTGATCACCGTAATACCCCGATTTTTCGTGTTTTTGTTTAATAATTAAGTTAAAATTAGTTTTATTTAATTATTGGTGTTCTTGGATATTTTTTGGAATCTATTGAGAGTGTTGAGAATTATTTAGAATCTTAGTTAATTTTATATGATTAAAATAATAAGAAAATAGGGAATTCATGAGATTTGGGTGGAAACTAAGAATAATGAAATTATGGGGTAAAGTGGTGAGAAATAAAGGTAAATTAGGGCCAAGGTAAAATAATAAGAAATATGGAATTAGGTTAATACCAATAAGAAGGATTAGTGGAGCCTTTGAACTATCAGTACGTGAAATTGGAGAAATTAAGAGAAAGAGCAAATTGTGAGAAAAGGTAAAATATGGATTTGAGAGAGATTAAGAAGCCATATCCAAAGCTTGTTCTATCTTGAAATAAAGTTAATCGGGGGGATTACTTGAATATAGGTGTCAATTGAATGAAGGGTAGAGAGATCCTTGCCTTCCTCTAGGTTTTTCATCCCTTTTCACTATTAATGATGTTTATGAGTTTTTGATGAAAAAGTATGAATGTTATATGATAATTGCTGCAATTGATGTGTAATTTTGTGCTTTGTGTATTGCTAAAAATTATACATATTGTATTAATATGAATATGAATGTTGTTGTTTTCATTTATTTATTTTTTATCTCATGAACAAAACCTTAAATTCATGATTAATTGATGAATTTGAATGTTAATCAGTGCATATGTGATGTTTTAATCATGGTAAAATATGTATCCGTTGTTTTTTGGTCGATTTGGATGGTTAGGAGTCAAAATCGGAGGTTTGATGGGGCTCCAATGGTGGAACTCGCGTTTCTGGTTTTTATTGTTATAGGCGTCTACGCTTAGCCTACAAAAGTTGAGCTTTGTGGGCATGACAACGCGAAGTTTCTATTTTCGACTCAAATCATCGTCTGTCTCTAATTCCAGCATATGTTTGTTGTTGTTTTGTTGTGTTTGGTGAGGTGTGAATGGAATTGATATTCCTTAAGTTTTATGTGAATACTTTATTCGATGTATGAGTATATGTTGTTGAAATATGTGTTTAATTATATGATGAGTTATAATTATATGTTGTTGTTCCGTGCGGATGATGTTTGGCTGTTGTTTGATGAGATCAAATTATTATGATAAAATATTATGAGTATTTGATTAACATTTGGAATATGGATATAATTGTATGATTATGTAATGTTGAATATAATTCCATATCATTCTTGTTGTATTGAGGTGATGGACTTATTGGCTATGTACATGGTCAGAAGTAGGCCTGGTTGCGGATGATCATAATTGCATGTTGTTGTTGAGTTCATGCATCATGGTGTATAGACTTCGATTTGGAGGTGAGCTCTGGTTCAGAAGTAGGGACCGGGAGTGAGTTGCTGATTTTTGTAACGGGATCAGTGAAGCATTATTGATTCAGTAATGGGGATCAGTGACGATTATGGTGGGCTCTAAATCAGAAGAGGGGACCGGGAGTGAGTATAGATGAAAATCAGTAATATATCTCTGATGTCCAAATCAGTACCACATGTATGTAGAGTTGAGTGATGGGTACATTTATATACATACCTGCATGTGTGATCGAGTAATTGGTATAATTGTTTATTGTTGTGAATAAACGTGCTATTGATGATTCTGATGAATATGTACCCTTTCTATGTTTTGCACCATTAAAATATTTGAGCGTATTCTCAGCTTTGTTTGTTTGTTGTGGTGTCTGTGCTCCTCTGGAGTACAGATAATTAGGTAAAAGAGTACCTGCTTAAGCTAGAGAACGACATTGAGGGCTCTTTAATTATTTATCATTTGGGTCTTTAGTGGAGTCGCTCTAATATGTAACACTACGTATGGGTTGTTCTTTATTTCATTGTTACATGTCTTATTCATTTTGGAGTTGTTGAACCACTTTGTTATTTGTTTGTTGTTGAGACGTTATATGTTAAACTTTATTGTTTCCGCTGCTTAATTCACAGGATTATATTTTATTGGTTTTTATGTCTGGTGAAACTTGTGTGACACTCTAAGTGTTGAGTTAAGAATTGAATTACTTTACTAAATTACGAGTCAGGGAACTAAGGTGTTACAATCACCATCAACAGTGTGCTCTCATCACTCTATTGCCTTGCAAACTTTGTTTCAGCTTCTTGTGAATCATTTTTGTTGGCATAACATTCACGAGCAAAATATTTAGGCTTTTGACATTTATAGCATTGGACATTGTGCTTATCATCTTATCTTCTACCTCATTTTCCTTTATTGTTGTCACCTTTGTAATTGCTTGATCCACCACCTTTGTTGCAGCTGCTTTCACCCTTTTGAAATGTTGAATTGTTGGAATTTTGGGAGTCTATTCCAACATTGTTCTGGTAGTTTCCTCTACTTTTATTCATGGACCACTTTCCCTTCACCTTCTTGTCTTTTCCAATGAAATGGTCTTGTAAATCAATCTCAGCCTCTGCCTTGTAAACATTCCTCTCCTCCATTGTCTGCTCACGAGCCTCAAGAGAACTTTGCAACTCTTCTTTGCTCATGGTTGAAAGATCCTTCGACTCTTCAATTGCAACCACTACGTTATCAAATCTTGATTTTAAAGATCTTAGGATTTTACCAACCACATACTGCTTAGTGATTGTCTCTCCACGCGCCTTTACTTAGTTCACCAATCATGTGATTCTTGTTGTAAATTCACAAATGGATTCCTTCTCTTCCACCTGAATTTATTCCAGATGCCTATTGTGAGTTTGTAACCTCGCCACCTTTTCCTTATTAGCTCCTGCATAAGTTTTCTTTAAAATTTCCCAAGCTTCCTTTGAGGATGTGCAATCACCAACCTTCTCAAAGTTATCAGCATCAACTCATTGATGAATCAGATACAAAGCTTTGAAATCTTTCGTCTTCTTTTCCTTATGTGCAGTCCTTTATGCAGCCTTTGCACCTTCTACAAGAGGATTAACATAATTCTTAACCCCTACAAAAACATCTTGATAACCAGACATCACCTTCATCTATTTGCACCACTTATCAGACTTCTTTGCACCGAGAATTGAGAAATTTATAGGGATACATTCATTGGAAATGGAAAGCATTTTTGCACAATAAGTGTTTGATCAAAGAAGCAGACTCTTGATGCCAAATGTTGGGGAAAATCAATCACAAGATAAAACTAGTGTACAAATGTGGAAAGGGTGAGAGAATTAGAGATAATAAGGTGGAAAATAATGGCATTTCATTAACAACCCAAAATGAAGAATTTATACATCATTACACAACATTACAACTAACCAACTTAAACATAACAACTAACCAACTTAACAAATAAAATAAAAATAGCAGGCGATAACCGATAGCAAGCATGTAACAGGTTACAAAAAGCTATTGACTTAGGTGGTAATCGTTACACATAAATGGTATCTGATTACAAAAAGTTATTGAAACATTTTATTTAATGTGGAATATAACCAGTTATGACCACTTGAATTACACTTTTTCTCAACAATTATATAAAATTATAAATTAACAATATTTTATCTTAATATACAATACTATATGAAGTAGGACCCACAAAATAAGGATCCATCATACCAACATACATGACCCAATTTATCAATGCTATAAAATATTTGTACTTACACCATTGTCTCTTGGTTTCGTGTTCGTATTTGTTAACAAAATTGAAAAATATTGTTGGGGTCGATTCAGGGGGTCAAACACGATAGAGCATTTTTACTTTAGGGACTTTTCATTATGAGCAACACACCTTTGTGAGAGACACACCACATACTCACCCAAAACTTTAAGGTGATAGGTATGTGGGTTCTCCCACTTATAAATGCTTAACTCTCCATATTTCTAGCAAATGTGGGACTTCCCCACACAACTCACACTTGTTTTTCCCAACACCCCCTCAAGTGTGAGTATATCCACAATGTTCCCCCTCAAGAGGAAGCTCTTTTTTTTATCACATACAGTTGTACCACTTTTGCAACTTGTCAATGGGATAAACTACCCACGACCATGTGGGGATACTTTTGATACAAGTGAGTCGGTCCCTTCATTCAAACCAGGCTCATGTACCAACTGTAGGAGCACGAGGTTAAAGATGAATAAGATGGAAGAGAGAGAATTCAAACTAATTTTCTTTCACAACTGAAAATGGTTACAAAAGAAATTCTATCTTAAAACTGAAACTAAGCTTTAGCTTATATACAAAAGCCCAAGATAAATTTAATTCAAATGCAAAACAAATGAAACTTAAAATAAATTTGGATTACACTACAACGCCATCCCTTAATCCACATTCAAGACTAAAATCAACAACACCAATTTCATCCCTAAAATGGATAAAGTGTTCATCCTTGATAGCTTCAGCACATTTGCAAGTTGCTTCAGAGTGCTATAGTGAATAACTTCAAGCACTCCATTCTAAACTTGATTGCACAGAAAATGAAACTTCGTGACAATGTGCATGCTTCTTCCATGTTGCCCTGGATTCTTGGCAAGGATTATAGCTGATTTGTTATCAATCATCAACCTTAGAGGCTTGCTCACCTGGATCTTTAGATCCTTCAATAAGTTCATAATCAAAATAGCTTGACACGCAGACAAAGCACCTGCAATGTACTCAGCTTCACAGGTTGACAATGCAACCACTGGTTGCTTCCTGAAGCACCAAGATATGGGACCTCCCAGATACTTGAAGAAATATCTAGAAGTACTACTTTTGTCAACTATGTCTCCACATCAATTAGAGTCTGAATAACATATCAGTTATGAATCAGATATAACACCAAAAGGGAACAAAATTCCATACCACAGAATCCCCTTAATAAACCTCAGTATCCTAAAAATAGCTTGGTAATGTGACCATTTTTATTTGTTCATAAACATACTCGTCATTCCAACTGCATAACAAATGTCAGGTCTGGTGTTACATAAATATCTCAATGAGCCTACCAATATTTTAAAATAATAGCATCTACATCATCACCCTCAATATCAGAAACCAACTTGTGATTTATTATAGCAGCTGTGATTGTAAAGTTGCAATTTATTATCTCAAATATCTTCAAAAGCTCAAGTTCATAATTCAGCAATGCAAAATTATACCCTTATCAGAGTACGGAATCTCCATCCATAGAAAACATACCATATTTTCTAGATCAGTCATCTCAAACTCATTCAGCATCCCCTTCTTGAACTTGATTATCTCATCTCAACAACTCTTTGATATCAATATGTCATCAACATAGAGACACATCATAATCACCATACTCCATCTCACATTTTCTGGATCCTTAAAGCTTGAAAAATGAATCAATTTTCATATTCCAAGCTCTAAGAGCTTGTTTTAGTCCATACAAAGCTTTTTGTAACTTGTACATCATCCCTTCCTGATTCGTTTTCACAAATTCAGGAGGTTGTGACATATAAAGTTCCTTTAACAAAGGACCATTCAAAAATGCATATTTCACATCTAAATGCATCAGAGGCCAATTTCTATTAGCAGCTATAGAAATCACCAATCTGATTGTTTTATGCCTAGCTACAAGCGCAAACACCTCAAAGTAATCTAACCCAGATTTATGTAGAAATCTTCTAGCTACTAACCTTGCTTTGTGTTTGAAAATTGATCCATTTGGCTTCAGTTTCAATTTGTAAAACCATCTCACGCTGATGGATTTCTTGTTCTTTGGAAGCTCTGTCAACTCCCAAGTCTTGTTACTTTCTATAGCCTTAAACTCTTCTTTCATTGCCTCCAGCCTCACTTTATTTTTGAGAGCTTATTCGGTACTATCTGGTCTACAGCTACCAACATGGCACACTAAATTACTTCCTATTCAGATTCTATCTCAGTATCATGCAATATGTCAAACTCTGCCAATCTTCTTGGTATTTGTATGATTCTTTGTGGCCTCTGAACTTGTTTAAAATCTTCTTTAGATGCTGGAGCAATATTAGATGTTGGACTACTTTCAGAGGCTGGATCACCTTCAGAAGTTAGACCACATTCAGAGGCATGATTACAACCAGAGTTTGAATCATCATTAGAATCTAGATCAGAAGCATATTCACCTTCAAAGTCAGACTCGCCTTCAGACTCAACTTCAGTATCAAAGTTACCTTCAAACCCTGACTCATCTTCAGAGGCAGAATTTCCTTCAGAGGCGGATTCTCCTTCAGAGTCTGAAATGTCTTTAGAAATTAACTCAGGTGTTAACATTGCACCAGAGTTGGATTGATACTTATTCCAATCCCATGTTTATAGTTCCTTCACAGTGACATTTCTGCTGATTTCCACCTTGTAAGTGACTGGACAATAAAGCTTATAAGAACTTGTACTGAGGTACCCAATCGGTAACATTACTTTGCATTGATCATCCATCTTCTTTCTAGTAGCACCTAGAACATGTTTGTAATAAACACAACCAAATACTCTGAAATGACTCACACTTTGCTTATCTCAAGTCCACTTCTCAAAAGGAATTGTTTCCTTCAGTTTCTTAGTTGGACACCTGTTGAGCACATATGCTACAGTAGCAACAACTTCTCCCCACAAGGTGTGAGGGAGCTTCTTCTCCTTCAGCATGCTCATTGTCATATAAAGTAAAGTCATGTTTCTTATTTTTAGCAAGACCATTGTGTTGTGAAGTATATGAAGCAGTCACCCCATGCTTAACTCTATTCTCTTCACATAATCTTTTGAACTCTGATGAGTTGTACTCACCTACACCATTAATTTAAGAACTTTCAACTTTTGACCACACTGTTTTTCAGCCTTCAACTTGAACTTCTGAAACTCAACAAAAACCTCATGCTTAAACTTGATGAGTGTTACCCATGTCATTCTTGTGAACTCATCTACAAATGACACAAATTATTTGTTTCCTCCAAGTGAAGTTACTTCAAATGGTATACATACATCAAAATGCACTACTCCCAAAGCATGTTTTGCTCTTAGATCAATTTCTAATGGAAATGGAAATCTAAGTTGTTTTCCTTTCATGTATATATCACATGAATTCTCAGGCTTCACATTCTTAGGAATACCATATAACAGCTTCTTAGAACTCAGATGCCATAAGCTTCTGAAGTTCAGATGTTCCAATCTCTTGTGCCACAACTCACTATCACCTTCAACACCTTTTGCATTAAGGTATTTAGTTTCAGTTGTTTCCACATTCACTTTGAATGTTCTATTGCTTCCCTGTTTAGATCGCATAATCAATTTCTTATCAAAATCATATAACTTCAAGAGATTGTCCTTCATAGTAATAGATAAAACTTTCTCAATTAGATGACATACACTCATCAGACATTCTTGATCAAAACAATTTTTCCATTCTTAACTCTGAATTTCACATTTCTCATTCTTTCAGCATTAAGGTACTTATCATCAACACACCTGATCTTTCTCCTCTTTCTAGAGTCAAAATCAATCACCCATTGTTTGTTTCCAGTTAGGTGATTTGAGCAGCCAGTGTCCATATACCACCAGTCTACCAAATATCCATCATCAGATTTAGAGGCCATCAATAGCACAAGTTTATCGTCAAAATATCATCTGGTTATGTTTGCTTCTTCGGATTTCCTTTCCTTGTTTGACCAACATTCAGCAGCAAAGTAGCCAAAGTTCTTTCAAAAGTAGCATTGAACCTTATTCTTGCCAAACTTCTCATTTACCTTTTGATGTTTCTTATCATCAGAGTTGGAGGCTTCTGACTTCTGATAACCACTACCATGTCTCTTCTTGACCTCTGACCAAGAGTGCTTCTGATTTTGCTTACCAGAAGACACTTTCAGAGCTTACTCTACCTCTCTTTCAGAGTTTCTCTCAGTTAGACACAACTCTTGTGCCTCTAGACTACTCTGCAACTCTTTAATTCTCATGGTGTTAAGGTCCTTAGAGTGTTCAATTGCTACAACAATGTAATCAAATTGAGGAGGAAGCGATCTTAGTACCTTTTCAATGATTACTTGTTCAGAGAGAGTTTCTCCACAAGATTTCATCTCTTCTTTTTCCATCAAAATCACTCTAGAGATGTAATCAGGTACCTTCTCATTGTTCATCATGTTGAGATTCTCTTACTACTGACGTAGAGACTGAAGCTTCACCATCTTCACCGATGCATCACGGTCGTAGCACCATACCAATGTGTCTCATGCATCCTTTGTCGTCATTGAATTAGTGATATTCTCAAACACATTTGTATCCACAAACTGATGGATATAGAACAACGCCTTTTGATCATTCTTCCTCGCTTCTCTTTGTGCATCTCTCTGCGCTTCTATTGCATTTTCTACAACCGGTGTGTAACCGTCATTGACAAGATCAATAACATATTGAGCACCAAACAACACACGCATCTGAACCATCCACTGATTCCAATTCTTTCCATCAAATACTGAAAGCTTTGTGTTCAAGCTACCGTTTATGCCGTATATCTTCGTTCTTGGGCAAATTCACTCAAATCTCACCAACATTCGTGTTTCCCAATCCCTCATAATCAAGAAATGTGTTTCTGTTTCAATCAGATCTTCAATTCACTGTGGATTGAATGAACAAAATCAATCACACGCGCCTCACGTACACTCGTGTTTTCCGTTCCTGAATCTGAACCGGAACTCTAGATACCATCGTTAGGGTCAATTCGGGGGGTCAAACAGAATAGAGCATTTTTACTTTTAGGACTTTTTCATTATGAGCAACACACTTTTTTTAGAGACACACAACATACTCACCTAAAATCTTAAGATGATAGTTATGTGGATTCTCCTATTTATAAATGCCCAAGTCTCCACAATCTTAACCAATGTGGAACTTCCCCACACTATTCACACTTATATACGATAAGATATTCGTAATTTATAATTTCATAGTGTATTTTAATTAAACTATTTAATAATATACCTCATATCTCTTAACTCAAAATTAATTGCAAATAATATATTATAAGAAGTAATACATCTAAAAATAATATTTTATTGATGCAAGACGTGACCCACAAAATATCTTACGTTATACAATTTGGTTAATAAGAATATATGATGAGAACCACATGGGCTAATAAGAATAAATACATCTTCAACATCATAAAATATCAATAGTATCTTATCTCATCTCATCATAAATCTCATCTCATCATAAATCTCATCTTAAAAATATATGAAGAGGGTCCACAAAATATAGGAAAAGGTGCTTATAAAAGAAAGATCCATTATAGATGGTCGTATTATGTTACGTGATCCAGTTTAATAGTGCTATCAAATATTAGTACTACCTTTGTCTATATATTAATTAAGAAAAAGAACCATTCTTGCTAAACATCATTGTCACTTTCATCAAAACTATAATAAGTAGGGGTGTTCAAATCTAAACAAATTCAAATAAAAATCCTAAATCAGTTTTAAAAAATCGAAAATCACAAAAAATTGAAATTTTTTGGATGTATGTGAATGTCATTTTGTAAAAATCAATCAGTTTAGCTTGAATTTCACATTAATTTTTCAAAATCGATTCAAATCAAACCAAACTGCATGTATATATTATTTATTTTTTATTAGTATATATGTTATGTTAATTTAATATTAAATGATACTTATTTTTTTAAATAATATTTATTAGGTTGATTCAATCTTTTTATTTTTATTATTTTCATCTTGTAATATTAACTTTTGATATATATTATGTCAAACTTATTACTCTTTCTGTCTCAAAATAAGAATCTTTCTTGTAAAAAAAATTTGTCCTAAAATAAAAGTCTTTTTTATGTTTTCAAGACAATAATAATTAATTCATACCAACTTTACTCCTAATAAATATTATCTACACAAATTTTAAGATATTATATCACGTTACACTTTTATTACAACCAATAGTAACTAATGGTAGCTTTATAAAATTGTTATATTTAATTCTTCAATTATTATTTTTCTTAATTTATATTTAACAACCTTAAAAGACTTTCATTTTAAGACAAAAAGAATATTTATTAGTACTTTTAGAATATTAATAAATGATATAATTTATAATTTGGATATCCAAAAATCGAGTAAAAAAGATTCATCACACAAATAGTGTTTTTATTATTCGGGTTAGGGCTGGACAAATTATTTTTAACCGGTCCAAACCGGCCGATCCATGAGGCCCGCACAAGCCCAATTTGGGTTGGGCCAGTTTTCGGGTTAGCGGGTTGGCCATTGTTGGGTTTACCTGGGTTCAAGCGGTCGGTTTCGGATGGCTCAATTGAGCCCATCGAAAACCCAAACCAACCAGCCCAATTATTTATTTAATCTGAGTTATTGGTATATAGAGGACTGAACTTGGTCACTTGGCTTGGCCCAAAACAGAAATGCTTACACTTGTTTTTCTAGGGTTTTCATATGTTCAATTCTCTATTCTCTTCACATCAAAAAAGCCTTTAGTTATTGTCTCTTCTCTTCTCTCTTTATCGTTTCTTCAATCTTCTTCCTCGAGCTCATAACCGCCGACACGCACCGTTGCGCCACCGCAGATCATGTAGGTTTCATTCTCTCGTCCTTATGCTCTGTCTGTTTCTCTTTTTCTCTCTCAGACAACTTAAAGCTTCCATTTTTATGCTATTCATTTCAAACCGACAAAACTCAAATGGCCAAATCTTGTTTTTGAACATTCTAGAATTTTTGTTCTAGATGGTTGAGGTAGAACAACAAAGCTTGTTGAATGAACTAGAATGTAAAGAAGATTTGACCAGTTTTATGATAACCTGTGTGTTTGTTGAATAAACCTGCGTGTTTTCATATTTTATCACTTGGCTCTCATTTATTTTTCATATTTAGTATATACCAAAACTACCAAACTAGTTACTAATTTAATAAGTTTTGTTACTAATTTAAAATGAATGGGTTGTGTTTTGTTGGGTGTGTTTCTGTATTAGAGCAAAATTTAGTGTTTTGTTGCAAGAGTGTTTGGTTATGGAAGAAATTACAAATTTATTTTTTTAAGGGTTAAATAAGTATTAGGTCCCTGAAAATAACCCAACTTTGAGGTTTAGTCCCTAAAAAAATTTCCTTCAAACTTTGGTCCTTCCAAAGTTTTCCGTCCCTAACTCTAGTCCCTCCCGTTAGTTTCCACTAACAGATGTGGCATGCCATGTGTGTATCATTTCTTTACCACGTCAGAAATATTGTAAAATATTTTGTTTTCTTTATAAAACATTTCATACGTGTAAATTAAATGTCAACTTTCTTTAATTCCTCATCATCTCCCTAAATCGAACCAAACGAACTATGAACCCTAAATGTCAACTTTTCGATTTATTATACGAATCGTGCTCTGTGCCATCTCAAGCGCAAGTATGTTTTTTTTTCTTCGTTTGGGTGTTATTTTGTGTTTAGGGTTTTGAATTTTCGTCTTGGATTGGTATTGTGGTTTTTTATTAGGGTTTTAAATTTGGTCTGCAATTGAAATTGTGGTTAAAACATTGTGATTCAACCACATGAAAGAGGAAGATGAAGGCTCCTCTGGATATCCAGACTTGCTTCTCTGGAGGCAGAGCTTGAATGCATAGTGCATCTTGCTCATAACATTCTATTCCTAATGCTCGCAGTTTGCCTCTTGCTGTGGTTAATTGACACGGGTTTTGCTCTGTTTCTATGCTGCCTTTTAATTTAGTTTAATCTTAACTCTTTCGTTTTAAAAATTTGAGCTTTTTCTCACTTTGACAGTTAAAGCCCCAAAATCACTTTGTTTCCCTGTCACTAATAAGTGTATGAACATTGTTAATGTGTTAAATCTCAAATTGGTGTTTGGGGTTAATTGATTGTGCAGTGTGAGAAATTTAGATTATAATGAAATTTTCCTATGGTCTTATTCTATGAAATTAAATACCTTTATCTGAAAATTTAGGTTATTATTCTATGAAATTAAATAGCTTTTATCTGAAAAAATGTGTAGGAACAAATTATCAAACTGTGGTTTTCTGAGGCAACATATTACTGCTTGAAGAGTTGAAGTAAATTACTTACTTATATAGATACTCCAAGGCTGAAATAAATGATCTAAGTAAATTACTTATAAAAATGTGTAGCCTTTTGATTTGATTATTTTGCGCTTTTCGGAACTTGTGTGTCTTGCTTTCGGATGATATACAACTTCCAGATTCTCATTAGTTAGATAATGTATTACTAATGAAGCACTATAACCAACACTTGTTCTTTTTTATTGTTATACAAATGTTGGCATCATTTTCATGTGGCAAAGATTACTTAAGTTTATAGATGCTGATAAATTTTACCAAACAATTGTTGGTTGTTGCTTCTCTAGAATTCATCCTTGTATTACGAATTTGATGCTTTAGAACTAATAAAATAGAACTCCTCTTAAATCACTATGTGCATTTGCTGACTCTAAATTGCAGACCATGATAGACCTAAAAATGATAAGTGATTGTTAGGATGAATTGTTTCTTGATAGATTGTTAATAGGTGAGAAAGGATGTATAAACTTTTTGTTAATAAGTGATGGCAAATTCTGTTTTCGTCAAATTCTGTTTTAAACTATCAGTTATACTTAATGGATAGATTGCATGTATATCTCTGCACCATTAGCTTATTAAATTAGTGTATGCTCTATTTTTTTATATATATTGTTACTTGTGAGTAGTATATGAAATTGCCTTATTATGATGAATTGTACATGTTAGAATATGAGAATGCTTCCTCAGTAAACTTATTATTGACAAGTATGTTACCCTTACGGCACATTGATTTAGGTAGAATTGTTACTCCATCATTTAGCTTACACAACCCACATATTTCTGCAGATAAATCTTGGAGTTACCTCAGCCATAAAAGCTGCTGAAAACCCAGAGACGTTTTCCTTGCAGACGCTGCAGAGTGCTCTAGATGAGGGTGTTCGCAATTTTATGACGTCTTTGAAAATCAACAAGTGTAAAGCTTTCATCCTCAACAAAAGTCCTTCTCACTTCCATGGTGAGAGCAAAGAATGATGAAAGGTGCAGAATTTGCTTCCTGTGAACTGTCTGTGTTTTACTGTTCAGGAATGCTTAACTTATTTTCCGTTATAACAGTTAGGCAGTTAGTATTTAGTTACACAGCTAACAGTTTAGAATCCTATGCATTAGTGTGCTTTGTTCTTAGTATGAACATTAGATGCCTGTATAAATATATGATTAATATTAACCATTAATGCAAGTGATCAATTCTGCACTTGTTTTCTATTCTGTTTTAGAATTTTGTTATGGATTGTTCTTGTTTTCATAACTCTTAACATGGTTATAACCAAGTAGAGAGATTAGATTTCTTTAATACTTTTTCATCTGTTTCTAAACTATCCACTGTCAAAGTTCTTCTTGCAATTGCTTCGTTCAAAAATTGGAACTTGCATAGAAATAAATATTATATTTCTCAGTTTCTTGACAGGATAATGGTGTGTGCACCACCTATCAAAGTGATTCACTTTAGAATTTTTGCTTTGAACATTTTTGTTCACGAGTATAACATTTATATATCTATTGGTTTTCTCTATCAGGACTTTGTCAGTTCTGAAGTTGATGGTAGAAATGATGTTTTAGCTTCATACCATAGCATTAAGTTGGAAATTGACCCAAGGAATTCTATATACCAACCATGGATATTCTCAGCCTCCAACAGCATTCACACTGTATCTGATTGGATGGATAGTTTTATGCTACAAAGTTTACATTCATAGCTTTTTGAACTAAAAGCAATGATTTGTGAATTGGGCTGTTGTGGGTAGCTAGCCAGTTCACTGCCATATAATTGGTTTATTATCATTCATAGCTTCTTTAGCAAGTTTGGTTGAGTGTATGAGATTCAAACTAAGAAGTTTCTATTTAGAAATCCATTCGTTATTGAAAGCTTAATTTGAGAAGCTTTGTAGCTTAATATAATTTCACATTGTTTAAATTAGCTAGAGATTAGCTATGAATTAGCTACAAAAATGTTGTGTTTAAATTAGCTAGAGATTAGCTAGGAATTAGCTAGAAAGTAGCTACAAATTAGCTACCATTTCTGGATTCAAATATGATATAAATATTAAAAAAATTAAAATTGAAACAATTGCCATGTGGCATACAGGTCAACAATTTTTGCCACGTTGGCATTGCCACATGTAAGCCACGTCATCAAAAAATTTCCACATGGCATGCTACATAAGCCACCGTTAGTGAAAACTAACGGGAGGGACTACAGTTACAAACGAAAAACTTTAGGAGGACCAAACCTTAAAGAAAATATTTATAGGGACCAAACTTGAATGTTGGGTTATTTTCAAGGACCTAATACTTATTTAACTATTTTTTTAATCATTTTAGGGAACTCCTTAGGGAATTAAATAAAGTGCATGAATATTGACAAATTGATTTACAAGCATTCGCCATTTTCATTGTATTAGTTGATAGCAAGATGCCCTGTGAGCTTTCTAGATCAAGAAACTTGCAAACCGAGAAACTAAATGCTTGTGATAAATTAGAGGATATTCCACCAAGTTATGTTTCTAATCCACTAGTTTCTCCTGTTGGTAGAGTCTAAAAGTAATATGTGGTATAGACATATCTTCACAAGCTAGTGTAAAAGATTATAGCAGGATCTTAGTATTTTTTATGTTTAATTTTCCTCAACAGAAGCAAGTGTTTCTATTAAAAATGCACAATATGATAAATAACCAATCTCATATATTAATTAATTTAACTATTAATAGTATGAGTAAATTGTTTTCTATTACTGTGCATTTTTTCTATTACTTGTTTCTATTATTGTAATGCATTGATGTTATTGATTTTGTAACTCACTTTTCTCTAAAGAAATCACAAAAAATTACAAATTCAATTTTTTTTATCATTTCAGGGAACTCCTACAAGGAATGAGATAAAGTGCATGAATCCAAATTATACTGAATTTAAGTTTCTGATGATAAAACCTCATCCTAGCACAAGGTTTACTCTTCTGTGCTTTGCTTGGATTTTGATGATTATTCTTTTTTGGAAAGCTAGAGTCTAATATATATTTTTTCATCAGGTTCTAATGGCAGTTGTATTCATTGTCACCAAATATAAGATAGATTTGAATACATTGTGAGTTCTTCAATGTGTCGAATCAATTTGGAGTGCTACGAAGAGGTATTTTCTAATCTAATTAGTTTTGTGGTCAGACCCACAAGCTAGAAAATTTAGTTGAAATTCTAATTAGAACTTATTCACAACTTAGAAATTCTGTTTTGAAAATTATGCTTAGAAATTCTGATATCATTTCTGCTTAAAAAATCTTATTGCATTGTAGATTATAAATTTTGATACCGTTGCAGCTTAGAAATTCTTATTGCATTGCAGCTTAGAAATTATGATATCATTGTAGATTATAAATTCTGATATTCCACTTATTTTAAAATTGTTTCTTAAGAATTTTGAAGTAGATAAAAATATAAGTTCATAACTCTTATTGGGCATTAATGTGATATCATTGCAGCATTAATGTGATATCATTGAAATTAGCTTCTTTTGTTTGTAATTTAAAATGTGCTAATGAGAATTAATGTGATAACATTACAGCATCAAACACGGTGCAACATCAAACAGGCTGTGCTAATGAGCATTAATTGATTTGAAGAACTTTTGACTGTGTAGGAAAATATTTGAAGTTTTAAATTTGTATATATTTGTTGGATGTGAAAGTGTTGAATTGTGTCATTAGTTATATTTGAAGACCCAAAATTTTTAGTTGTTTTATTTAAAAAAATGATAATGTGGTTGAAAATTTGTATGACAAAATTAAAAATCGGTTAACCGAACAAACCGATCAATTTTAACCGATTAACCGATTCAACCGAATCCGATCAAACTGATTAAAGTTTCAGTCGAAATTGGATCTACCAAATCCACCCATGGTTTTGGCCGGTTTGACATATTGGGCCCGAATCCAACCCAAACCGACCGGTTTCGGCCAGTTTGAAATGGTGCTTTGACATAAAGAATTACACTTTTAACAAACCAACCCAAACCGACCGACAATGAACATTTCTACATTCATCATAGATCTTAATTTCTTGAACACTTCTACCTGCACACCTTTCATCATGATATCTGCAATCCAATTCTCAGTTCTGCAGTGTTCCAAGTTCATCTTTCCATTTGCTACTTGCTCTCGGAGATAATGGAACCTCATTTCGATGTTCTTGCTTCTTCCACGTACTATCAAATTCTTCGTCAGATTGATGGCAGTCATGTTATTGATCTTCATGGTAATTACTCTATGATTCTTCGCTGTAATTTCTCTGACCAAATTGGCCATCCACATTGCTTGACATGCGTAGAGGGAAACAACTATGTACTCTGCTTCACACGAAGATAGTGTTACTACTGGTTCTTTTCTTGAACTCCAAGCAATCAGTGCACCACCTAGCATAAATAAGTAGCCAGCTGTGGATTTTCTATCTTCAGAATTACTACACCAACTTGAGTCAGTGTAACTTGTAAGTTTTGTGGTTTTGGATTGGCCGAAATTTTGTTAAAACAATTTTCAGCAAGATGTTGAGACACTTGACAGGCTGGTCAAACATCAGGATCAACACGATGTTAAGACATGTGGTCAGGACATGTTATACCAGAAGATTAGGGTTTGGGAGATTTGTTATTTAAAGTGTGAGATTCTCTCTTGCTTTAGTGCATTCACTGTCGCAATCCAAGGAGGGCAATTTTGGAACTTCTGTCCATGCCAGAAGTGCATGTATTTCATAAAAAGGAACTTTGAGACATTTAAGAAAACATGAGATTTTATTTGATTTGTTCTTGCAGAAGATTTGATTTGGATCTGATATTTAGAAAATAATATTTTATGGATTTGCATTTAATAATATATTATTTTCAGAACATTATGGAATTTAATAATATATTATTTTCCAAAATATTATGGATATGCTATTTAATTTAGCATGATTTTGCTCATCAAGTCCAAATTTTTAGAAGGCTATTTAAGGGTGTTTCTAAACCTAAAATAGGCAACTAAATCGTGTGTGTGCAAGGAGATTTTAGGGTTTAGTGTGTTCTTTGTTATTTGTATTCCTATCTTATGCCTTTTGACATCTGAGTTGGACTGTGTTGTTTGTACATTTGTGAGCCATTCATGTACTCCTTAGGTACTTGAATTGGACTGAGTTTTGAGTTGTAATCACTCCTAAGCTTTTAAGCAAAGAGTGGATTTTTGTGTCTTTGGAAGTTTAACTTCTAGTATTCTTTATTGTTGAGTTTGTAACTGTTGTGTGACTGGTGAGAAGTGAGAGGGGTCTCATATCTAGGAGTTCCTCAGTAGAAATAACATGGGAAGTGATTAGGTGAGAGGCTTGTAAACCGGAGGTTGTTTCCTGTGGCTTCAAACTAATACTATTATAGTGGATTTCCTTCCAGACTTGGATGCCCCCAAATGTATGTGAGTTGCACCGAACTGGGTTAACAACTTCCTTGTGTTATTTACTTCCTACAATTTTGTTTAAATTGTTCATTGTCAATTCATCTATTATGATGTCTTGACACTGCATTCAACATCCTACTTTCCTGACATCGTATATGACACATGTCCACTTAGTAATAGAATTTCATAACCCACTAGTTTGCATTTTTTTCCTTCATCAGCTGCAGGAAACAAAATGCCATAATCGATAGTTCCTTTCAGATATCTTAGTATCCATTTTGTCGCTACTAGGTGTGATACCTTTGCCATCTGCATGAATCTACTCACCATACCTACATTGTATGGTAGAACATTCCTTGTGTTACAAAGGTATCTTAACGACCCAATAAGTATTCTTTTCTATGTTAGGTCGACATCATCTTCCTCCGAGTCTTTCAACAGTTGCAATCTTAGTTCAGCAGATGTCAAAGTCGAATTACAGTCTTTCATCTCAAATCTCTTGATTATGTCGCTTGCATATCTTCTTTGAGGCATCTTCAAGCCTCTACTACTCTTGTAGAATTCGATTCCAATGAAGTATGAAATGTCGCCCAAATCAAACATTTAGAATTCTTTGTTAAGGCTGCCTTTGAAGTCTTCAATCTCTTTCTTGTTGCTACCTATTATCAACAAGTCATCGACATAGAGACATAGTATAAGCAATTTACTCTTGCTTCTTCTTACATATACTCCATGCTCAGTTGTTCACTTCACAAATTCCTTCTCCATTAGAAACCTATCTATCTTCTTATTCCAAGCTCTTTGAGCTTGCTTAAGTCTATACATGGCTTTATGTAGCCTGTATACCCTGTTTTCTTCGCCTTGTTTCATAAACCCAACTGGTTGTGCAACATAAACTTTTTCATCTAAGGGGTCATTCAAGAATTCATATTTCACATCCATCTGACACATATGCCAGTTGTTCAGGTTTTCCAGACCAACAACCAGCTTGATTGTTTCGATCTTAGTAACAAGTGCAAAAACCTCGTCGAAGTCGATTTCTTCTTTCAGAAGAAATCCTTTAGCCACAAGTATTGTCTTGTGTCGATTTACTTCTCCTTTGGGATTCAACTTCACTTTGTATACCCACTTTACATCGATTTCCTTCTTGCCTTGAGGCAATTCGACAGGTGACTAAGTGTTGTTGACTTCGATACACTTCAGTTCCTCATTCATTGCTTTCATCCACTTCGAATCCTTCAATGCCTCAAATTCCATGATTGGTTCAACATATACACATAAAGCATAGTGTACTAGCTCACCTTTATCATCGATCACGTCATTTGATGTAATCACACATTATTTTAACTTTGTAGGCATGTGCATTATTCTTTGAGTTTTGCTTGTGCTTGCTTGACCTCTGACTTCTTTTTATTGAACTTCTATTTCGACTTCCCTTGCTGGCTCTTCACATATGGTTCTCACTAAATCCTTCTTGACATTTTCACTCTAATCCTATTGCTTAAGCTCATCTATAATCACGTCCTTGTTCATCACTACTTTCATGTTCACTGGGTTGAATAATTTGTATCCTCCAGTCAAATGATATCCTATTAGGATCATTTGACTCGACATGTCATTAAGGTTTCTTCTCAACTGATTAGGCGCATGTCTATGTACCATCGATCCAAATACTTTACAATGACTTAAGCTAGGCTTGACACCAGACCAACATTTTGCTGGCATAATTCCTTCTAGCTTTTTCCTCGGGCATCTGTTCAAAATGTATGTTGAAGTCAACACAGCTTCTCCTCATAATTCTTTAGGTAGATGCTTGCCTTTCAACATACTTCTCGCCATATTCATGATGGTTTTATTCTTCCTTTATGTAGTTCCATTCTGCTGTGGAGTGTAGGGTGGCACCACCTCATGCATAATACCTTCTTTTCTCACATAATATGTCAAAGTCTTCCAACACATATTCTCCACCACCATCATTCCTCAAAACCTTGAGCTTTAGACCATTTTGTCTTTCGACCTTAGATTTAAACTTGACAAATACCTCAATCACTTCACTTTTATTCTTGATCGGGTAAGCCCACAGTTTTTGACTTAAATCATTTATGAATGTGACAAAGTATTTGTAACCTCCAATTAAATCCACTTGGATATGACCACACACATTAGAGTATACGACTTCAAGAATTTCCTTCGACTCGCTTCCTGCATCCTTGCTGAAGTTGTTTTTATGTTACTTTGCCTGCACACATTCCTCACATACTTCATTTGGAATGTCAATTTCTGGTAACCCTGAAACCATATTTCTTCTTTTCAGATCTCTGATGTCTTTGAAATTTAGATGGCCAGGTCTATAATGACATATCCATTCATCCCTGCTAAATGCAGTTGCAAGGCACTTGTGCTCCATCACATTAAGTTAAATCTTAAAGGTTCTATTTTGAGACATATGAGCCTTCGGGGTTAACCTTTCAGTTGAGTCGAGAGTTCACATCATCTTGTCTTTGATCGCCACTCTGTAATTCTTTTCTACCAACTGCCCTATGCTCAGCAAATTAATCTTCATACGTGGTATATACAATACATTGGAAATTACTGACCTTTTATCATCTTTCCTCATAATCAGAATATCACCAATACCTTCAGCTGCTAGAGATTTGTCATTTGCGAATTCCACCATGTTCTTCATCGAGGTTTTTATGTTGACAAATCAATATTTCCTTTTAGACATATGTGATATGAAGGTGGAAAGAAACACAAGAAAGGGGGGGGGGGGGGGGGGGGGGGTTTGAATTAGGTTTTCAAAATAAAAACTTTTTGCACCCAAATACACAAAGTTGAACCAAGATTAAAAATAAATTAACACAATTATTTTTATACTGGTTCACTGTTAACGAAGCTAATCCAGTCCACCCGCCAAGGTGATTTTTCCTTTTCAATAAGGACTTAATCCACTATAATCACCATATTATAGACACACAAAGACTACTCATCTCTTATTAGATGATAGGCTTCGATCTAGAGGGGGTGAATAGATCACAAATTTAAAACCAAAAACTCTTGGCAAAAATTTGTTTTAAAAAATATATGGCACAACGGAAATAACCCGAATTGAATCGTCTAACCGAACGTACTATCGAAAAGATAGGATATGCGTAACAAAAACCGATGGAATGATAATGAACACAAATTATTCAACAACGATTAATTCACAAATCAATCAAATGCAAAGCTATTCGTAATGCTTATTTCCAATGGACACAAAGCGATAAAAATACTCAAAGACAATTTAACAAACACTTTGTGTGCGATTGATCATGTTTGGAAATTTTATTTGTTTTGTTGACGTTAAAAGCCAATCACAATCAAAGTGATTATAATTATATCGACAATAAAACTTTAAAAGATAGTTGAAAACAATTTCCAATCAAATTAATTGAAACAACAATGAAATCGATAATTTTCAAGAACAACAATTAAAGAAAGAGAGAAATAAAGAGATAAAACGACACAAAGATTTGTTTTGGAAATTCCCCAGTCGGCCTAACTATGGGTACATCAGCCCTCAATCTGAAATCGAATTGAGATACTTACAGTTAACCTTATATATATATTTGCAAAAATGTTTATATAAGAGGTGAAGAACTCTAACCCTACAAACCCTAAGGTTTGTTTTTGATTTAATCACCTCCAAACCCTTGATAAAAGCTTGATCAAGTCACCAAAAATGCAACTATAATCCACCGATTATCCCGAGCACGCACTTGTTAAACCCAAGATTCCCGAACACAATTCACCGTCTTGAGCTACTCCCTTGCAAGGAAACCACCTTATCCCAAGGCCTTCACTCGATCGAATCCATGTTGACGTGATCTTGTCCAAAACCTTCAAATCCCAATGATCTTGAAGGAAAACCTCACCTTGGTTTTCTTATTTGAAACACACAAAGATCCCAACCCAATATTCTTGATTACACCAACCTAATTGGGCGTTATCAACCCTAATTTAGATGGTCACCTAATCGAAAAATGATTATTTGTAGTTCAATTGTGTGTATGCATAGATGAAAGGTTGAAGATGATGTGAATGCTTTGTAATCTGATTTCGTTTAGGTAATTCACTAGTACTTTACTAGAAGAAGGCGCATGTATGAGTATATATATGTGTGTGTGGAAATAGGCAATAGAGGATGCAAGAAAAAATAAGATGCACAACAAAAATTTTAAGTTTTAAAGTCTACAGGTCGGCCTATGAAAGCAAAAGGCGGCCTGTCAAGGTGTTCAGGTCAGCCTGAGTGGGGCGACCTGTGGGCAGAGCCTACATGCTTTAATATTGATGTGTGGGAGGCGATCTGTAATTCTATGTGTCGGCCTATATTGAAGCAAAAGCTTCTATAGGTTGGCTTGAGCTCGTATAGGTCAACCTATGCAACTGTGATTACACATATAACTTGGTTTTTGATGTGTATGGCATGGATAACGCTTTTCAAAAACATTTGTATGCATCTTAAGACTAAAATGATCAATGCACATCTAAACTTAGGTTGATACCGCCCAATATACAAAAAGCGCTAAGTCATACTCCTAATTTTGACATTATCCAAAACATGGCTAGATTGAAGAATGCACTTACATACTCCCCCTTTTTTATGATGGAAAAACTTGAATCACATAGACATGTAGACATTTGCATTGTTCTTCGGTACACTGAATAACTCCCCCTTAATGTGTGCATAGCTCCCCCTTAATATGTCCATAGCTCTTCATAAATCTTCTCCTCCTTTGACAACATCAAAAAGAGACAAGTAATCTATTAGAAGCATCACGTAGATGCAAAATTCACATATATCAGACACTACACAGAGGTAATTACAAAGAATAAGTGGTGCACTCACATACAAATACATATGTAAAGAACACAAGCATAATAAAACACAACAACATGCATAAGAGTTATATAAGTCACCCACATAGGTCAACCATTAAATATCTTAGACCATTGTTCATACAACTCAAAAAATAAGTAGCAAACCGTAATAAGCTAAAAATGAAAAAGACCAAAATCAAAAGACATAAGCTGGAAAGAAAATGCAACATAAACGAACACAATATGATAATAACACATCATCAGTAAAACCTTCCACGTCCTTATGGCATTGGCCTTGGTCTTCCATCCACGACAACAGCTTCACATACTTCGCGATAAAAACCATCATAGTGAGCAGAATCCTCCTCTTAAGCCTTGATCATGTAGTTCATCCTTTCCATCCCAGCAATATGGTTTTTATTAACCGTGTTCCATATGGACATGAGGCTCTCAGTCGTATATGCTGCAAAAGACTAAAAATCAGCATCCTGAGTAGTCATATACTTCTACATTAGGCGAAACGGCCCCGTATGTATAGTATACCTCACATCTTATCGCATCTGCATGTTTTGCAGCTTGGTTATTATAGTAACAGAATCACCAGAATTAGCATGAAAACCACCGTGACCAACTCCCTGATCCGCATCTTGCAGAGTAGCATCACCTTCTGGAACACCATGAGGAACCTCAGCAGGCTGCTCATCATCCATATGATTCTCTTCCGCCTCTTCATCAATAGCATTTGGATCATCAAAGTTGAAAACCTTCCTTTCGTTCTAACCCAAGCTAAGATAATATGCGCGATGATTAATATCCCAAAAGTAATTAATGTTTGAAAGAGTACGTTGTGAGAACTCTTGAGATAAGCTAGATGAATTGTAGAGAAGATTTGCTAGACCAAAGTTAAAATGATTCAAAATCTTTGCAATCATAGAGGGATAACATAAGGATGTACCTTTGTTGCACGACCTGGCAGTGAACATGCGATGCACAAAATAATGTGGCCAACTTAACTTGACTTTGTGCAGCAGAACATAAACCAGATGAATTTAATGAGCATCGACCCTTGAGAAGCCGCCATTCTTAGGGCGAAGTATGTGAGACATAATCCACAACAAGATCCTAAACAACATCTTTAATTGTCCCATGGAGATTGGATCATAACAGTCCGTCGGACGAGGAGCCTTGAGAATTTCATTCAAGTGGATGTTCCAATCAAAATCCTTATGCGTGTATGAGTCGGTTACCACTTCATCGATTACCTCCTCATCAAATTCCTCATTAATATTCGGACCACTAATAGTAATTCCAAACAAGGTATTCCATAAATCATTCGTAAAATGATAAATTTTGTTACCCATGGAGAATTTGAAGCTAGCATCATCCTGTTCATGTAGACCAGAGTAGAACATACAAACAAGATCCTCATTTTATTCTTGAGCTAACTGCAAGAAGTAATCAATGTTTTGATTCTCAACTCTCTTCACATCCTCGGGTAGACATAGGCCATCAATCGTATCCTTCTTCCACATGTATTGCTTAACAAGAAGACGAGTCATGTGCTTAAGCATAAAATCTTTCGCATAATTATTTGAAACCAAGGTAAATGGATTCTCTGAGGTAGTAGTAGATGAGGAAGCCTTGTTCTTTCCTTTAGCCAAACTTTTGGACTTGGAAGCTATGAAATTGTTGAAATAGGATGTGCACACCAAGTGTTTGTCAAAAGGTTTGAATGAAGAGTGTGAGAGAATGAGAGAACTATGAGTACCCACACACTCCAACACAAGGAATAACAAGAACACAATACTAAGAAACACTTACAAGTAGCAAACAATAAGAAATTTCGAATTTAGAAGAGATGGGATGTGTTTGGGGTTTAAAGAATCAAATGGAGATAAGAGATGAAATTGTGAAGGATATGGTGGAAGATTTTGAGAACAAATGATGAGGTAGTGATGATAAGATGAAAAACAAACACAAATTTTGGTGAATTTGACTTGTTAGGCTCGATTTGAGACGTTTGGGATAGGTGTGCATGCAAGGAAAAAGAACAAATAGGGTGAAATGTCCCAAAACTGAACTTATGAGTCGACCTTAGAACGTATGTGTCGACCTGTCCAAATTATAGGTTGGCACATATTGAAACGAAATATCAAGAAATTCAGAATATTTAATTATGTGTCGACCAGAAATATTTCGTGTCGACATGTACTGTAACATTTTTCAAAAATACAAAATTAATTTGCATAGGTCGACCTATACGAAAGTGTGTCGACCTGGAGACTTCACAACTTCAAAAATATGACTCAATGAACATTTAGTGACTTTGAGAGACTCATAATGACTCATGAACAGTAAGTTGATGAAAGACACATGCATTTGATAGATCTTTATGGTTTTTTTTGCTTGAATCATGCAATTATGTAACATTCATGCACGAGTTGGTTCAAGATATAGATGAAATGCGATAACACTTATGTGTAGTTACTATAAACATGTAAGATGTAACATACAACAGTCACATTTAAATTTTTGGAAGTAAACACACATCACAAATATCACACACATAATTCATTACTTACCTTTAAAAATAAACATGTAAAAGAAATACTTACGTACATAACAAGAAAAAGGATTGAAACGATATTACATCACCGTACACATGACGGAGGATGCACTTGAATTCCACGAAGAACTTTCGAACAAAAGTTGAAGCGAATAAAAATTGTGCCATAAAGCACAATTGAGACTAAGCGCTCCTACCACTTTTCTTCTTGTACAAGTATTTAAAAGTGTGACCAATAATGTATCCAATAGGTGGTTGACTTGATGATTATCCTTGATGTTGGACTCTCAATCCTATTTAATCATGATGGTTACCTTACTCATCCTTGTGTTTCATCATCTTAGGTTGATCACTCCTAATTTGATGTACTTGAGAATGTCTTCTTGAAGATAAACCTACATTACTGAACATAATACCTTTCTGACACTTCTCGGATAGAACATTAGTAATCATTCACACACTTTTACCATTTAAATAAAACACAAAAAGTTAACCTGATTGGTAACATAATCCACCTTGTTAGTCACATAGATCAAAACAATAAGGACATGTCATCGTGTTGTGCCTTGATGCTCCACAAATGAGATTCCATACTCTTTTCATAGAGTCAAGACATTTTTCCTACATGATTAACAACTAGTGATAGATACCCAATCTTCATTGGGTCCTTGGGGATTAGTAAAACTTTGGTTTCATCTAGGCATCCATTGAAAGGCACCATTAGGAACAAAAAGTTTCCTAAAGTTGCACTTAGCAATAGTGTGACCCTTTTTGCCACAACAGTGACAATACAAGTTAAGAGAATATAATCTTTTGCTATTTGGTTCCTTTTTAATATAACTATATTTTCTATAAGGATTATAAGATGGTAACTCATATTTTGAAGTATCTATAGCAAAAGTAACCTTAGGATGCAAAGCCTTATCTAATTTAGCTTTAAGAGTCTTTGAATCCTTTCGCCAAATGTGACAAGTTTCACAACCAAACCAAAAAGATTTAGGATCCTCATCTTGATCCTTTAGAATATATAACATATATTTCCTTAGTGTTTCCATATTCTTTTCATTTTCTAAAAATTTTAGCTTCTAAATGTGAAATAATTCATTTATTTGGATCTAATCTTTCGAAAGAATCTATGGATTGTCTTTGTAGATTTTCAAAAGATTATTGAAGTTGAGAAAAAGCTAAATAATGAGAATCTTGAAGTTTAGAGTGACTTACAACCTTTTTCTTTCCGTTGTTTTCCATATAGCAAAGCTTGGCCGATTTATCACTTGAAGTAGAGCTATCATCACTTGATGAATCACTTTCTCTCTCCCAAGCGACATAAGCTCTTATAGATTTTCTAGACGATTTGTGACAGCCTCTTTCCTTTTCTTTCTTGATTTTGGGACACTCCGGCTAAAAATGACCGAGTTTACCATAGTTGTAACAAGTACTTCGAGACTTTCCCTTTTTGTTCCCATCTTCTTTTCAGGAACTTGATAACCTTCTTGATTTATCATGGTATTTGTCAGAATATTTGTTACCATGTTACAACCTGTATTTATTGACTCTCTTTATACATAGTCACCTATCTTCTTCATTGGATTCATTTTCATCTTTAGATTCACAATCCCTTTGCTCATTTTGAGAGGGCCTTGAACTAGAAGTCTTTAGAGCTACAGACTTCACCCCTTCTTCTTTGCCTATCCCTTTATCCTTCTTCACTTTCTTTTCACATTTTTTTTCGTATTTTGTTAAGCAAGTAAGCTCTTGCTCATGCTCTTCCAACTTACCCAACAAAGTCGTGAGACAAGCAACTTAAGATCATTTGCCTCCTTGATGGCGGTGACCTTGGGCTGCCATTCCCTACTTAAAAACCTCAACACTTTGTTAGTATCAAGTTCATTGGAAACAGGATCACCTAGCGCATTTAATCGATTAATGAAATGTGTGAACTATTTTCGCATATCCGCAATGGTTTCACCATGCTCAATACGGAGAAGCTCAAACTCTTGATTTAATGTATTGATCCTAGCTTGTTTGACATCATTAGTTCCCTCATGGGCAATCCCTAATGCGTCCCACATAGCCTTGGCGGTCTCAAAATGAGAAACACGATAAAACTCATCAACACCCAAAGCAGATGTGTGAATGTTTTTCTCTTTCCAATCATGTGACTACAATTTCCAATTATTAGCATCTCATTATGCTTCCGATTTAGGTATGGTAACACCTTCATTGGTCATTGAAAGTGGAAGATGCGGAAAAAGAGGGAGAGGGTGGCCTCGACATTGAAGTAGTCGGACACGATCTCGAATGCCTGCATGAAGGCGAGCGCATTGGGATGGAGCTGAGACGGCGCCAGGTGCAACCGGTTGAACACCCCCAACTGGAAGTTGTTGAAGGGGAGACGAATACCGGCCTCTTTGAAGGAAAACTCGTACATGGGGAACCTTAGCCCACGGTAATTCGAGCAGATACGGTGGTGTTCCCGAGGCTGGAAAACCATCCACTTCGCCTGCTCGCCCACAGCGACGTCCTCGACGATGGAAAAAGCGTTAGTGTCATCAAGGGCAAATCGCGAACGAATGCATAACAGCTCATCGCCGGCCCAGTCGACGGCCGGACGCAGGGGCTCCATCCCGGGGAGCTGCGCGGGGCCGTCCACGTCGGGTTCATTGTCTATCTGGATGATGCCCGCAAGCCTCACAACCATTTTTATCTGAAAAGCAGAGGAAATAGGTGAATTCGTTGGCCACGACCAAATCCACCCTTCCACCGCCGATCAAGTGAAAGGGCAGCGAGAGCGTAGGGGCCGCTCGGAACTACAGGGGAGCTACCCAATACCTCTACCCCGACCAAGGACCTTCTTCAGGTCCCTTGTCCTGTCTCATCTCACCTCCCCGGGACATCATCGTGTGTCCTCGGGATATTCATCGGTTCCTCTGGATATTCATCCCAAACCTCCGTCAAATTGAACGGAACCCTAGAAACGTCCCGCCATTTTGGCTGGAAATTTCACCGGCTTACCAAAAAACCACCAAAGGAAAATAAACAGAAAAGTAAAGGATTAGAGGCTTACTTGGGACGGTGGGGGAGGGCGGACCGGTACAGTGGAAGATGCGGCGCACGGTGGTACACGACGGTTGAGCGACGGTGGAGAAGAGAAGAGAAAGCTGGAGCAGAAAAGGTGGGAACGTGCAAATGACACGAAATCAAACCCCTTTTATAGGCCCCTCATGGAACTCGAGGAGTCCCTAGGCCTTTTGAGTACCCTATGCCTAGCCGCCCTTAGGCATTAATGGCAGACGATACGTGGCACACATGTTCCCGCGTTAACCTTTTCATTTGCCTCGGTCCTCGGACTCACAACCCCTAATCTCCCTGTCATACCCCAAATTTTGACCACTAAGATTTCCCATCATTGTGCAAATCATCATCACAATATGGATGAACCATTAGTCTCCCCAAAGATGGGTGAGCATCCACTACAATCAGACTTAGGGTTTCAATCCCTCTCAGAGCTCTTAGACAAAGGATCAATCAAGAAATGACATGATCTTCAACTTGTCTAGCCTCTCAAACATCCACAAAGGATCAAGAGGACTCCCACTTCAAGGATTAAGCACAAGGCTTCTCCCTTCTAGGTGGATCAAACCTTAAGATCGCCAGTGTCACCAAATTAGGGTTTGGTCGACCAGGGCCTCCAGATGGAAATTTTCCTCTGGGCATGATGGAAATTTTCCTCCAGATGGAAATTTTCATAAAAAAAAATCAAGAATTAGGGTTTCTTGACCTAATTCACCCCTAAGTTGACTTTTGGGACAAAACATGAGCCAAGACCTCAAAAGGGGATTTGAGGGTCTCAAATACATCACATTGATCCATTTGCAACAATGGATTAATCCAAGAAGCTTGAGCAACAAGTTTCAATTTTATCAGAACCACAATTAGGGTTTCGCGGAAAAAGTCAATTGTATCTTTGACTTTTGACCAAGACATGCTCCCAAACCCTAAGACATGATTCAATACACCCTATAACGCCTGTGAAATCAATCCATCAAGTTTGATTTAGGTCAAGGACTTGATTTCATAGAGGATCGCACAGTTTGGAATTCATCTGACAAAAAGTCAACTGTGCACAAAAGTCAAACTTTGACTTTTTGAGATTTTTCACAATTATGGTTCTTTGACCCCAAAATGATGTTAATGTATGATTGAAATCATCATTCATCAAGAAAAATCAAGAAAAGTGGGATAACTTGAAAAAGGGGTCACTATAAAAAACTTAGAAAATTTTCTAAGTTATGAAACAAAGTGGCTAGGGTACCAAATTTGGAGGATCATAACTCCTAAACCACAAGGCCATTTTTTCCCATCCAAAACTGGATTTGTAGCTCTTATTACCCTCTACAAAAGCTTCAACTACCACTCATTCCAATTCCCTGTGGATTTTAAATTATGGAATGATCAAAATCACAAAAAGTGAAAATGTCACTTTTTTCCAACACTTAGTGAAATTTTCACTAAGTCAGAATCTGCCTTCACTTTTTTCCAAATGTAGGGGGATTTTTCACTTGGATCCAAAAGGTATCAAAACCAATTATGATCAAACAGTTATTGTATCATATGAGGGCTTTCCAAAATGACCAAGAACTCCATCAAATTCCACTTGAGCCATGAGATATGACAATGACAATATGCCTTGCTGAAAACTGCCAAGGCTAGGAAGAATTTTGCACTTTTGCTCGATTTGGCAAAATCAGATAATTCCAAGCCTTGTCATCACTTTGGACACATCTGAGGATCAAATCTAAAAGGAACAAACACTGATCCAAGCCTCCAAAGTCTTTGGAACAAGAAGTAGCATGCCAAATCTAGAAATCCCTAAAAGAGGGGCAAGACTCCAATTTTGGATTAGAGCATTTAATGGATGCTTAGAGGTGGCATGAACTGAGCTTTCTCCAACTGAATTCAGTCAATATTCATCCAACAACTAGGGAACCACAATTCTGTGCTCTAACCTCTAGTCAATGGCTAGAGGAGACTTGGATTCCTATTGATCAACAATGGCCAAACCTCTGCTGCAGTTATCATTCACTATTGATCCCAAAACAAACTTGATCTATTATAAATAGAGCACATTTATGCTCAGTTTGAGTACACCAAAGCCATCAAACATATGCTTTCCTCAAAATCACTTTCTTTAGGCAAAAATACATTCTTTAGCAAGGTAACTCTGAGTTTTTGAGTTAGAGAGCATATCTAAGCTGTCCAAACTCATCCAATATGTCATATCTAAGCTGTCCAAACTCACATAAGTGACCTGTAATCCTTAAATCTCAAAGTCACCTCTCAAAACCTCAAAATAGGCTTTTTGTGCATTTTTCAAGCCATGTCTTAATTCAGTCACTTTCCAAACCAGATAAAGCCTCAAACACACTCCAAATATCATCCTTGAACTCTCCCAAATGGTTCCCCCCATCTGGAACACCATTTAAGAGAGTTGCTATTTTGGCCATTTTAACCCCTTTTGCAAGAAAGGGCCAGTTTTTATTTTTGCAGGTTCCAGCTGATTCCAATCATCCTAAAAGCTTTTAAGGGATCATTTGAGAGTGTCCAAAGCATCAAACCATTTCTGGAACAAGAAACTTGGCAGATTGCACAAAAAACTCCAAAAGCTCAAAAAGAGGTAAGCATCATGACTTGAACTTTCCAAAATATGCATTACTTTGAAGTCCACTGATCATGCATCTCTTCTACATGTCATATGTGTTGTGTTTACATCAATTTATCATGTAATTCATACCTGTACCAAGATGTAGCACAGAAAATACAAAATATGGTCTACTTCAAAACCACTATCGGATTTTGAGGAGGGATCATGATCTGAAAAAAATACCACCACCATTGGATTCCTTGTGAAATTCTAGGCCAGATGCATATAAATTTTGTCCCCAACCATGGAGAAATGAGAAAGTTATGGACCTTCCCGTTTCTTGTCAAAACTTGCCTTGCCTTTCCTTGGGCCAGGCCAAAAGCACGGCAAGCCTTGTATATTTATGGTTGTGTTTCAATCAATGGATGTATCACCACCCCAGTGGTAAGTGTAGCGAGCGATTTTGGACGCAGTTCTTAAGCGCTGGTCGCTCTCTGCGGTTGAGTTTACTACAGGTCGATTCATTTTTTATCCTATTGTGAGCTGAATAAGGAAGGGAAATAGATGTCTCCAATTAGCCCTGCTTTGCATACTGAGTTTAAACAGCGGTCTGTTAGGTTACGAATGCTATCAATGTGGGGGGCCTTTGTACTGGTTATTTGTATTTTCGCCAATACGGTTTTCTTTTCTTTCTAGTATTTTCTGGCGGGGAACAAGGATTAGGATGTTAGGACTGATGCTTTTGATAGATACATGAAAGTATGGGATTTTGGGTTTTTGTTTAGTGTGCTCGCTAAGATTTTTCTTTCAATCTTATGCCTACGTATTCCCGTTTACCGAAACAGGGAAATCAGAGCGTTCGTAGTTCCTCCTATTCTATGGGAGGAAATGGTCGTTTTTGGTGTCTTGTTCAAAGCCCAAGACGTGAAGCGAAAGGTGATTTGTATCTTGTTCAAAGCCCAAGATGTGAAGCTGAAAGTGTTCACTTTAGAGAGAATTTGTCATCTCTAAACAGGGGGTTGTATGTCACAACTGTTTATAAAGGGGAATTACTTTAACCGGGATGTGTGAATCCGGCAATGCCATAATTTCCTTTATAGGGGATTTTAACCTGAAGGAGAAGACTTTAACTCAGTGTAGAGTAATGCCATCTTTCCTTAGGAATTTCTCATGCTAAAAGAGGGACAGTGGCATGGATGTAGATGATCCAGAGGCTTGCCACTTACAGCGATTAGATGCAAGGGAAAGAGTTGTTGATGTTTGTATACTATGAACGAGGCACAGCTTTGATGCTAAAAGGTTAATTGGATTAACTAGTGGTTTTCTTATACAAAGCCTAAGAGGAGGCTATTATGTGTCTCGTACAAAGCCCGAGAGAGAGGCTAAAAAGTTTTGACTCGACGATGGAGTCTTTTGGTATCTCGTATAAAGCCCGAGATTGAGGCTAACATTTGTTTGGCTCAATATGAACCTTTTTGTATCTCGTATAAAGCGCGAGATGGAGGTGAAAGGGGTTATTGACTCAACGAGGGAGTCTCTTATGTGTCTCGTACAAAGCCCGAGAGAGAGGCTAACTTCAATGGAGAAGGATCATTATACAAAGCCTAAGAGGAGGCTATGGTAACTGTTTCAGTTAAGTGACAGGTCCAGTATACTGATTTTGAAAGAGAAAATCAGTTCTTATATGAGCAACACTGTACTCGTGGATTTGATTCAAGGATCCGGGTTATTCCTGTTCTTTAAGGAAGTGGGAAATCCGAAGGGTATTGAGACTGTCTGAGTCTGCGGGTTTCCTTCCTATTTTTGAAGGGTGCTTGAGAATGTCTTTGAGACTCAAGGATATTAGACTGTCCAATTCTAGAGTTTCATCTTTTGTACTGTGCTTTGAGAAATAGTAGTAGACTCTATAAAAGGACTGTTCTATGCAGATGACTAATTTCTGTTCCTATACCTCTAGGAGGTCGTCGGGACAATTTCTACGAAGCCCAAGAGGAGGATGGAAGCTTTTAAGAAGCCGACGGGTCCTTGTACGATGCCCAAGAGGAGGTTATCATTCCCAGAGGAAGAGATCATTATACGAAGCCTAAGAGGAGGCTGTGAATACTTCTAAGAAGCCGGCGGGTCCTTGTACTAAGCCCAAGAGGAGGCGGGGTTGCTTTTAGGAAGCCCGTGGGTCCTTGTATAATGCCCAAGAGGAGGCCGATGCTTTTAAGAAGCCGATGGGTCCCCAAACCCCGAGAAATTCAAGGCAAGCTATCCACAAGGAATAGATCAAGTCAGAAAAGTTCGAGAATTTGGAAGAAACTCAAGAGATGCCATTCACGGAGAAAAGATCATCTCTGGGGAGTAGAGTTTCTTGACAAATGCTTTTAAGAAGCCTGTGGGTCCCCAAACCCCGAGAAGTTCAAGACATGCCATTCACTGAGAATAGATCAAGCCAGGAAAGTTCGAGAATTTGGAAGAAACTCAAGAGATGCCATTCACGGAGAAAAGATCATCTCTGGGGAGTAGAGTTTCTTTGACAACTTCTATGAGTGACAGTCTATGAAAGGGTTCACAGAGAATGCTGCCTTTCATATCTCCATATTGTTTAACCCCAAGAGGAGGGAAGACTGTGTCTGGTAATCCTATGGGGATCTAGTTTAGACTATTTCTAAGAGGAATCAACAGGGCTTAGTGCTAGACGTAGTTGCCGGGGAAACTCTGAATATCTATACTATTATTACACAGTTGATATGAGTTTATAAAAGAAGACTTACAGTGAAACAGCCCCACAATACAGTTATATGTATATGAAAGCGGTAAATGAAAGCAATAACCACTTACTCGGTTGTAGAGCTTCCATGCTGTTTGGTTAGTTGTTCAACAAAGAAAGATTGAAAACAACATTATATTCAAAATCAAAGGAGAAAGTGCTTTGAAAAGGAGAGATTTGGGGCTTACAGCTCAAGGAGAGGCCCGGGGTTTTTATCAGTGATCGCACTGTCGAATTTGTACAGAGGGACTTATACAAGTGACTGTGGCCCAAAAATTATTTTCTGTACAAAGGGATGGGTCTTACACTCTAATAGAGGCCCAAGTGTTTTAAAGAAAAAGAGTGGGGCTTATAACACGAGGGTAGGCCCATTTGATTTTTCCGTTTAAAATGGCGATCGCGTCGAGGTTTTCTTTTAACGCAAAGGGACTTATACAATAAGTGAGGCCCAAAAGGTTTTGGTTAAAAGGGGATTGGGTCTTACACTCTAATATAGGCCCAAAGGTTTTGAATGGGTCTTATAGCTCAAGGAGAGGCCCAAGGTTATTTTAAAAAGGCGATGATCGCGCCGTTTGTTTTTGACGGTATCGAGACTTATACAATATACTGAGGCCCAAAAATGGTTTAGTCAAAAAAAGGATTGGGTCTTACACTCTATTAGAGGCCCAAAAGTTTTGAAAATGATTTATGAGGGTTGAATTAATCCAAAAACCCTAATTTGTTTCCAAAAATGTATTTAATTGAATAAAAATTCAATTAAAATGATCAAAATTGTTTAACATATGAAAAACAAATTGTGATCTTGGATTAATGCTTCAAAAATTAAGTATTGACCTACAAAATAATTAGAAAGCATTAAAAGTTGCAAAATCAATGTGGAAAAAATATTTTAAATGTTAAAAACAATTAAAATATTAATTCTTTGCAAAAATATCAATTATACAAAATAAATAATATTTTTGGGATTTTTCGGTAAAATAAAATATTTTAATATTTTTGTGAATTATTAAAAAAAGAATCAACTCAAAATCATTAAAACTCAGAGAGAAATTAATTTTTGAATCAATTAAATAAAATCACAAAATTCAAATATTTGAATTTGAAAGAAATGGCGCCAAGAACACACCAAGAACACGCGCGTGTTCTGGGTTTGGCCAGATTTGCATTTTTTATCCAATCTCACTGAATACTTGATTATATCATGCAACCCACATATCATTATGCTCGTCTCAACCTCACGATCATGTCTATGTCAATTAATTTCATTTAAATTAAACATATAACAAGAAATCACGAAAAATCCTCAAGAACCCTAATTTCTGAATGAAGGCTAGGATTTTTTATACACGATTCAAACAATGCAATTAATTGAGGGGAAACATTCCATGCATGATTATGAACATATGGCCAAATTATTGTGCGAGGAAATATGCATAGATTGAAAGATGACCAAGTATATGCTTACCTCTAGGCCGTGACAACAAGTGCAATGTGATTTTTGATTTGGAGGTGTTACAGATGAGTGGTAATGATCTGAACAGCTTCCCTACACCCTATGGAGTGTGTTTGAATGCTTGGACTTGATTGAAATTGGCTGGAACGATTTGTGGTACCTCAGCTGCAACTTGATTGAAAGTTTGAACAACCAGCTGGTGATTTTGTGAAATTGGTGTTCCAGAAGTGATCTAAGTGTTTGATCAGCTCATATGTGATGTATATGAGGTGTGCGAGTGATTGGTTTGAGTGGAATTGCCCTCTAGCTCAAAACCTGATAACTACCTTGCTAAGAAAGGTATTTTTGCCAAGAGAAAGAGATTTTGAGAAAGGCAAGTGTTGTAGGCCTTTGGTGTACTTAAACTTATCACAATTGAGCTCTATTTACAATAGAGCAAGTTTGTTTTGGGATTCACAATGAATGGCAACTGCAGCAGGTGTTTGTTCAATGTTGGCCAATGGAAATCCAAGTCTCCTCTAGCCATTGACTAGAGGTTAGGGCACAGGGTTGTGGTTCCCTTGGTCTTGGATAAGTCTTGACTGAATTCAAATGAAAATGGCTCAGTCCATGCCACCTTGATGCTTCCATTGAATGCTCCAATCCAAAATTGGAGTCTTGTCCCTATTTTGGCCATTCTAGGTTCAACATGCTATTTCTTGTTCCAAAGACTTTGGAGGCTTGGCTCAGTGATTGTCCCCTTTAGATTCAATCCTATGATGTGTCCAAGTGGATAAGAGCATTTGGATTTGGCTGATTTTGGCAAATCGAGCAAAAATGCAAATTCTGCCTTGCCTTGACAGATTTCAACAAGGCAATTTGACAATGTCATATCTCATGACTCAAATGGAATTTGGCAATGTTCTTGGCCATTTTGGAAAGCCCTTACATGATACAACAACTGTTTAAACATGTTTGGTTTTGATCTCTTTTGAATCCAAGTGAAAAATCCCCCTACATTTGGAAAAAAATGAAGACAGATTTGGACTTAGTGAAAATTTCACTAAGTGTTGGAAAAAGTGACATTTTCATTTTTCAGTCATTTTGATCACTCCATAACTCAAAATCCTTAATGAATTGGACTTAGGTCTAGTTGAAGTTTTTGTAGAGGGCAATGAGATCTACAAATCAAGCTTTGGATGGAAAAAATTGGCCTTGTGGTTTAGGAGTTATGATCCTCCAAAGTTGGTACCCTTGTCACTTTATTTTTAACTTAGAAAATTTTCTAAGTTTTTATGGTTACCCCTTTTACAAGTTATCCAACTTTTCTTGATTTTTCTTGATGAATGATGATTCAAATCATACATTAACATCATTTTAGGGTTAAAAATCCATTTTGGTGAAAAATCTCAAAAAGTCAAAGTTGACTTTTGTGCACAGTTGACTTTTTATCAGATGAATTCCAAACTGCGCAATTCTTCATGAAATCATGTCCTTGACCTAAATCAAACTTGATGGACATGTTCCATGGGTGTTTTAGGGTATATTGGTGCATGTCATAGGGCTTGGGAGCATGTCCTGATCAAAAGTCAAAGTTACAGTTGACTTTTCCTTAAAACCCTAACTGTGGTGCAGATGAAATTGAGACTTGTTGCTCAAGCTTCTTGGATCAATCCATTGTTGCAAATGGATCAATGTAGTGTATTAGAGACCCTCAAATCCTACTTTGAGGTCTTGGCTCATGATTTGCCCTAAAAGTCAACTTAGGGGTGAATTAGGTCAAGAAACCCTAATTCCTGATTTTTTATGAATGCATCCCCTGAGGCAAAATTGTCTGGATGATTTGGTCCATGAGGTTCCATGGAGTATATTAGGTTATGTTTTGGATTATTGGCTTGTGCCCAGAGGAAAATTTCCATCTGGAGGCCCTGGTCGACCAAAACCCTAATTTGGTGATACTGGCGATCTTGAGACTTGATCCACCTAGAAGGGAGCATCCTTGTGCTTAATCCTTGAAGTGGGAGCCCTTTTGATCCATTGTGGATGTTTGAGAGGTTATACAAGTTGAAGATCATGTCATTCCTTGATTGATCCTTTGTCTAAGGCTCTGAGGGGGCTTGAAACCCTAATTTTGATAGTAGTGAATGCTCAACAATTCCTTGAGGAGATTGATGAGGCACAAAGGTACATCCATATTGTGATGATGATTTCCATAATGATGGGAATCTTAGTGGTCAAAATTTGGGGTATGACAGTAAGGTGCGCGCCCTATACACAAGAGGTCTGGGGTTCGAATTCCCCTCGCCCCAGATCCTCTTTTTGCTATTTTTCCCACTTTTTGTTATTTTCCATATTATTTTTAATAGTTTGAAAAAATTAATAACTCCCTCAATTTTAATTATTTTTTATTGGTTCTTTTTGCAAAAAATCACAAAAATGTTGAAATATTTTATTCCCCAAAAAAATTAGATTTATATTATTTATTTAATATAATTAGTATTTTTGTGAATAAATGTCTTTTATTTGTCTTTAAATCTTTTAAAAATAAATATCCATTTGGGAAAATCAAAACCAAGTAGATTTTAATTCATCTTGTGATGAAAGCCTCATTTTTAAAACCTAAAACCAAAATCACAAGTTGTTTATTCAAACTTATTTGGAATTTTTATCATTTGTATTAATTTTCTTTGAATAATTATATTAAAAAATGATGAAATTAGGGTTTTATTGATTTTCACCCTAACAAACTTTTCCGGACACTCATGGGCCTCTAATAGAGTGTAAGACCCAATCCTTTGTAAATACAAACCTATTTTGGGCCTCAAATGTTGTATAAGTCCCGTTGTATTTCAAAAGTTCAACGCGATCATCGCCCGTTTAAAACAAACCATCTGGGCCTCTCCTCGAGCTATAAGATCCATTCAAAATCATTTTGGGCCTCTAATAGAGTGTAAGACCCAATCCCCTTTTGAAACCAAAAACTTATGGGCCTCAGTCGTTGTATAAGACCCACGGTGTTTTCAAAACCTCGGCGCGATCGTCACCCTTTTCAAAATTAACCATTGGGATTCTCCTTGAGCTATAAGACCCATCTTTGTTCACTTTCAATCATTTGTTGGGCCTCTTGAGAGAGTGTAAGACCCATACCCTTGTACAGAAAACCTTTCTTGGGCCTTAGTCACTTGTATAAGTCCCTGTACAAAACGACAGTGCGATCACTGATAAAACCCTGGGCCACTCCTTGAGCTGTAAGCCCCAATTTTCCTTTCAAAAGCACTTTCTCCTTTGATTTTGTAACATACTGTTATTTTCAATTTCTTTGTTGAACGACTAACAATACAGTATGGAAGCTCTACAATCGAGTAAGTGTTTACCCGCTTTCATTTACCGTTTTCATATGTATATAACTGTATTGTGGGGTTGTTTCACTGTAAGTCTTCTTTCATAAACTCATATCGACTGTGTAATACTAGTATAGATATTTAGAGTTTCCCCGGCAACTATGTCTAGAACTAGACAAAACCTCGTCTCCTTACCTCCGACGTTCTCCCGGATATTTCAACATAACCTAAACCATGAGAATTTTCTTTTACAACAATTTTAGATAACTAGATCTAAGAAATCTCCCCCTTGAATAGTTCATATACAGAAGGCCAATGTTCCAAGTGAAACCCCTTCTGGAACTGTTCATCAGCCTCCTCTTGGGCTTAGTGCAAGGACCCACAAGCTTCCTAAAAGCATCCCCGCCTCCTCTTGGGCGTTGTACAAGGACCCGTCGGCTTCTTAGAAGTTTTCACAGCTTCCTCTTAGGCTTCGTATAATGATTCTTCCTCCGGGAAGATAGCCTCCTCTTGGGCTTCGTACAAATTGTCCCTTCGGATTCTTAAAAGTTTTTCTCGCCTCCTCTTGGGCTTCGTACAAATTGTCCCGACGACCTCTTAAATGTATAGGAATAAAAATTAGTCATCTGAATAGAACAGTCTTTCAAAGAGTATAGATCTTCCTACGACAAACATACTGTCTCTTGATCTCTCTTAAGCATAGTACAAAAGATAAAACTCTAGACTTGGACAGTCTAATCTCCTTGAGTCTCTAAGACATTCTCAAGTTCCTTTCAAAAATAGGAAAAAACACCCGTAGACTTGGGCAGTCTCAATACCCTTCGGATTCCCCATTTCCTTAAAGAACAGGAAATAATTCCGGTCCTCAGATCAAATCCATGAGTACAACATTACCCATATAAGAACTGATTTTTTCTTTTAACCAACATACTGGACCTGTCACTCAACTGAAATAGTAACCCTAGCCTACTCTTGCGCTTTGTACAATGATTCTCCCCAGCAGAGTTAACCTTTGCAGGCTTCATCTCGGGCTTTGTACGAGATACAAAACACTCTCTTATTAAATATAAAAGACTCTTTTGTTGAGTCAAACCTTTGCAGCCTCCATCTCGGGCTTCGTACGAGATACAAAATCACTCTCTTGTTGAGTATAAAAGACTCTCTAATCGAGTCAAACATTTTTAGCCTTCATCTCGGGCTTCGTACGAGATACAAAACACTCTCTTATTGAGTATAAAAAGACTCTCTTGCTGAGTCGATCACCTTTAGCCTCTATCTCGGGCTTCGTACGAGATACAAATCACTCTCTTGGTGAGTATAAAAGACTCTCTTGTTGAGTCAAACCCTTTTAGCCTCCGTCTTGGGCTTCGTACAAGACACATATGAAAACACCCTCTTGTTGAGTCAACCCTTTTAGCCTTTATCTCGGGCTTCGTACGAGACACAAAAGCATCCTCTTGTTGGGTCAATAGCCTCCTCTTAGGCTTTGTATAAAAAAAATCCCCGTTTGATTCAATCAACCTTTTAGCATCAAATCATACTTTGGTCACAACATGCAAACATCAACAACTCCTTTTCCCCCGTCTAATTGTTGTAAGCGGCAAGCCTCTGGATTATTTACATCCACGCCACTGTCCCTCTTTTAGCATGAGAAATTCCTAAGGAAAGATGGCGTTGCTCTAAACTGAGTTAAAGTCTTCTCCTTCAGGTCGAAAATCCCCTATAAAGGAAATTATGGCATTGATGGATTCGCGTATCCCAGTTAAAGTAATTCTCCTTTATAATCAGTCACCCAACAATTGTGACAAACAGACCCCTTTAGAGATGACAAATTCTCTCTAAAGTCAACACCCTTTTAGCTTCACATCTTGGGCTTCGAACAAGATACAAACCCTTCAGCTTCATGTATTAGGCTTTGAACAAGACACCAAAACACCATTTCCTCCCATAGAATAGGAGGAACTACGATCGCTCTGATTTCCCTATCTCGGGAATACGTAGGCATAAGATTGAAAAATAATCTTAGCGAACACACTAATCAAAAAACCCCAAAGTCCCCTACCTCCATCCAATCTGGCGCAAGATCCCAATAAATTCCCCATGAACAGTCCCGGTATTTCGTTCTGAACAAAATAAGCAGAGAGAGGCCCACGAACTAAAACCGCATCTGTAAACCAAAAATTTTGACTGTTTAACCTCAGTTTGCAAGCAGGGTTAGTTGGAGACATATATTTCCCTTCCTTCATCAGCTTCAATAGGATAAAAAATGAATCGACCTGTAGTACCCAGAGCGACAGCGCTTAAGAACCACGTCCAAAATCGCTCGCTACACTCCCCGTGGTGCCGACCACCAACGACATCACTATTCGAACAGAGTTCAAGAGTCCTGCCCGTCTACATCCCGTGTAGGTGGCATTCGTATTGCATTATGCACGACTTGGAGAACATTGCCCCCGGGCGACACGGGGACATCTCCTCGCAGAGTCTGGCCCTTAAGTCATTACTCCGACACCTCGGAGAAACGACTTAGGGGGCTCCTGTTCCGGACTGGGCCAACGCCTACCCCACAGTTGGGCAGGCCCAGCCCAAGCACTGTGTAGCGAGCGATTTTGGACGCGGTTCTTAAGCGCTGGTCGCTCTCTGCGGTTTGAGCTTAAACTACAGGTCGATTCATTTTTTATCCTATTGTGAGCTGAATAAGGAAGGGAAATAGATGTCTCCAATTAACCCTGCTTTGCATACTGAGTTTAAACAGCGGTCTGTTAGGTTACGAATGGTATCAATGTGGGGGGCCTTTGTACTGGTTATTTGTATTTTCGCCAATACGGTTTCTTTCTTTTAACTAGACAGAAGGTTTCTGGCGGGGAACAAGGATTAGGATGTTAGGACTGATGTTTTTTGATGTGAGAGTATGAGATTTGGGTTTTTTGTTTAGTGTGCTCGCTAATATTTTTCTTTCAATCTTATGCCTACGTATTCCCGTTTACCGAAACAGGGAAATCAGAGCGTTCGTAGTTCCTCCTATTCTATGGGAGGAAATGAGTGTTTTTGGTGTCTTGTTCAAAGCCCAAGACATGAAGCGAAAGGTGATTTGTATCTTGTTCAAAGCCCAAGATATGAAGCTAAAAGTCTATTTGTATCTTGTTCAAAGCCCAAGATATGAAGCTAAAAGGTCTCAACTTTAGAGAGAATTTGTCATCTCTAAAGAAGGGTTAGTCTGTCACAACTGTTGGGTGACTGGTTATAAAGGAGAATTACTTTAACCGGGATTTGTGAATCCGGTAATGCCATAATTTCCTTTATAGGGATTTTAACCTGAAGGAGAAGAATTTAACTCAGTGTAGAGCAATGCTATCTTTCCTTAGGAATTTCTCATGCTAAAAGAGGGACAGTGGCATGGATATAGATGATCCAGAGGCTTGCCGCTTACAGCGATTAGATGAAAGGGAATAAGTTGTTGATGTTTGTATACTATGAACGAGGCACAACTTTGATGCTAAAAGGTTAATTGGATTAACCAGTGGTTTTCTTATATAAAGCCTAAGAGGAGGCTATTATGTGTCTCGTACAAAGCCCGAGAGAGAGGCTAAAAAGTTTTGACTCAACGAGGGAATCTTTTGGTATCTCGTATGAAGCCCGAGATGGAGGCAAACATTCGTTTGGCTCAATAGGAACCTTTTTGTATCTCGTATAAAGCCCGAGATGGAGGCGAAAATTCGTTTGGCTCAATAAGAACCTTTTTGTATCTCGTATAAAGCCCGAGATGGAGACGAAAGGGTGATTGACTCAACGAGAGAGTCCCTTATGTGTCTCGTACAAAGCCCGAGAGAGAGGCTAAACGTTGTTTGACTCTGCTGGGGAGGATCATTGTACAAAGCCCAAGAGGGAGGCTATGGTTACTGTTTCAGTTAAGTGACAGGTCCAGTATACTGATTTTGAAAGAGAAAATCAGTTCTTATATGAGCAACACTGTACTCATGGATTTGATTCAAGGATCCGGGTTATTCCTGTTCTTTAAGGAAGCGGGAAATCCAAAGGGTATTGAGACTGTCCGAGTCTGCGGGTTTCCTTCCTATTTAACGAAGGGGTCACTTGAGAATGTCTTTGAGACTCAAGGAGATTAGACTGTCCAAGTCTAGAGTGTCATCTTTTGTACGGTGCTTTGAGAAACAGTAGTAGACTCTATGAAAGGACTTTTCTATGAAGATGACTAAGTTCTGTTCCTATACCTCTAGGAGGTCTTCGGGACAATTTGTACGAAGCCCAAGAGGAGGCTAGAAACTTTTAAGAAGTCAATCGGTCCTTGTACTAAGCCCAAGAGAAGGCTATCATTCCCAGAGGTAGAGATCATTATACGAAGCCTAAGAGGAGGCTGTGAATACTTCTAAGAAGCCGTAAGGTCCTTGTACTAAGCCCAAGAGGAGGCGGGGTTACTTTTAGGAAGCCTGTGGGTCCTTGTACGATCCCCAAGAGGAGGCCGATGCTTTTAAGAAGCCCGTGGGTCCCCAAACCCCGAGAAATTCAAGGCAAGCTATTCACAAGGAATAGATCAAGTCAGGAAAGTTCGAGAATTTGGAAGAAACTCAAAGATGCCATTCACGAAGAATACATTCATCTCTGGGAATAGAGTTTCTTGACAATTCCTAATGAGGACAGCCGAAGAGAAGACTATATCTGGTGCTCCTATTGGGGATCTAGCTGTCTATTTATACGAACTAAACGAAACGGCGTCACCTAGTTCTAGACGTAGTTGCCGGGGAAACCTGAAAAATCTATACTATTATTACACAGTTGATATGAGTTTATGAAAGAAGACTTACAGTGAAACAGCCCCACAATACAGTTATATGTATATGAAAGCGGTAAATGAAAGCAATAAACACTTACTCGGTTGTAGAGCTTCCATGCTGTTTGGTTAGTTGTTCAACAAAGAAAGATTGAAAACAACAGTATATTCAAAATCAAAGGAGAAAGTGCTTTGAAAAAGAAAGATTTGGCGCTTACAGCTCAAGGAGAGGACCAAGGTTTTATCAGTGAGCGCACTGTTTGAATTTGTACAGAGGGACTTATACAAGTGACTGAGGCCCAAAAATTTTTTTCGGTACAAAGGGATGGGTCTTACACTCTCTCAAGAGGCCCAAAAAGTTTAAAGAAAAAGAGATGGGTCTTACTACTCGAGGGTAGGCCCAGTTGACTTTTCGTTTTCAATGGCGATCGCGCCGAGATTTTCTTTTAACGCAGAGGGGCTTATACAATATCTGAGGCCCAATTGATTTTGGTTAAAAAGGGGGTTGGGTCTTACACTCTAATAGAGGCCCATGAGTGTTTGACAATGATTTGTTTTGAGTGAAAATCAAAGAAACCCTAATTTTATTCTTTAAAAGTAAATATTTAAAGAAAATCAATGAAAAATACCAAATAGGTTTGAATAAACCACTTGTGATTTTTGTTTAAGGTTTGAAAAATGAGGTATAAATCACAAGAGATATTAAAACTCATTTGGTCTTGATTTTTCAAGATGAATATTCATTTTAAAATGCTTAAAAACAAATAAAAATGAATTTATTCACAAAAATACTAATTATATTAAATAAATAATACAAACTTAATTTTTTCGTGGAATAAAATATTTCAACATTTTTGTGATTTTTTGCAAAAAGAACCAATCAAAAATAATTAAAATTGAAAGAGTTATTAATTTTCCAAATAATTAACAAAACATGAAAATAATTGGAAAAATAGCAAAAATGTGAAAAATCACAAAATGGCATGGGTGGGGTTTGAACCCATGACCTCAAGCATACAAGGCGCGCGCCTTACCACTGGGGTGGTGATACATCCATTGTTTGAAACAAACCAACAAATACACAAGTCATGCCTTGGTTTTGGCTTGCCCAAGGCAAGTTTTGGCTCAAAAACGTGAAGGTCATAACTTTCTCAATTCTTAATGGTTTGAGACAAAATTTATATGCATCTGGGCTAGAATTTCATAAAGAATCCAATAGTGGTGGTGGTTTTTTCAGATCACACTACCTCCTCAAAACCCGATAGTGGTTTTGAAAATGACCTATAAATGCATTTCCTATGCTACAACTTGATACAAACATGGATTACATGGTGAATTAGCTCAAACACAACATATATAACATGTATAAGATGTTTATGATCAATGGACTTCAAATGCACATATGTTTTGGTGAGTGCAAGTTGAGAGGCTTACCCTTCTTTGGGATCTTGGAGGTTTCTCTGCAATCTGCCAACCCTCTTACTCCAGATATGATTTTATGCTTTGAACCACCTCAAATGATCCCTTGGATGCTTTTAGAATAATTGGAATCAGCTGGTACCTGCAAAAACACAAACTGTCCCTTTCTTGCAAAAGGGGTTAAAAGTGACCAAAATAGCAATTCTCTCAAATGGTGTTCCAGATGGTGGGAACTATTTGGGACAGTTCAAGGATGATATTTGGAGTGTGTTTGAGGTTTTATCTGGTTTGGAAAGTGACTGAATCAAGACATGGCTTGAAAAATGCAAAAAAGTGTTATTTTGAGGTTTTGAGAGGTGACTTTGTGATGTTGTGATTACATGTCACTTTTGATGGTTTGCATAGCTTACATATGATATATATGAGGTGTGTGAGTGATTGGTTTGATTGGAAAAGCTCTCAAACTCAAAACCCGATAGCTACCTTGCTAAGAAAGGCATTTTTGCCAAGAGAAAGAGATTTTGAGGAAAGCATCTGTTAGATGGCTTTGGTGTACTCAAACTGATCACAATTGAGCTCTATTTATAGTAGAGCAAGTTTGTTTTGCAAGGAATAGTGAATGGCAGCTGGTAAGTAGGTTTGGCCAATGTTGGCAAATGAAAATCCAAGTCTCCTCTAGCCATTGACTAGAGGTTAGGGCACAGAGCTTTGGTTCTCTTGGTCTTGGATAAGTCTTGACTGATTTCAGATGAGAATGGCTCAGTCCATGCCACCTTGATGCTTCCATTGAATGCTTCAATCCAAATTTCGAGTGTTGTCCCTATTTTGGCCATTCTAGGTTCAGCATGTTATTTCTTGTTCCATGGACTTTGGAGGCTTGGCTCAGTGATTGTCCCCTTTAGATTGAATCCTCAGATGTGTCCAAGTGGATAGGAGCATTTGAATTTGGGTGATTTTGGCAAATCGAGCAAAATTGCAAATTCTGCCTTGCCTTTGACAGATTTCAGCAAGGCAACTTGCCAATGTCATATCTCACGGTGTAAGTTGAATTTGGTAATGTTCTTGACCATTTTGGAAAGCCCTTACATGATACAACAACTGTTTGAACATGTTTGATTTTGATCTCTTTTGAATCCAAGGGAAAAATCCCCCTACATTTGGCAAAAAGTGAAGGCAGATTCTGACTTAGTGAAAATTTCACTAAGTGTTGGAAAAAGTGACATTTTCACTTTTCAGCCATTTTGATCACTCCATAACTCCAAATCCTTAATGAATTGGACTTAGGTCTAGTTGAAGTTTTTGTAGAGGGTAATGAGGGCTACAAATCCATCTTTGGATGAGAAAAAATGGCTTTGTGGTTTTGGAGTTATGATCCTCCAAAGTTGGTACCCTTGTCACTTTATTTTTAACTTAGAAAATTTTCTAAGTTTTTATGGTTACCCCTTTTACAAGTTATCCAACTTTTCTGATTTTTCTTGATGAATGATGATTCAAATCATACATTAACATCATTTTAGGGTTAAAAATCCATTTTTGTGAAAAATCTCAAAAAGTCAAAGTTGACTTTTGTTCACAATTGACTTTTTATCAAATGAATTCCAAACTGTGCAATTCTTCAGGAAATCATGTCCTTGACCTAAATCAAACTTGATGGACATGTTCCATGGGTGTCATAGGGTATATTGATGCATGTCATAGGGCTTGGGAGCATGTCCTGGTCAAAAGTCAAAGTTACAGTTGACTTTTCCCTCGAAACCCTAATTGTGGTGCAGATGAAATTGAGACTTGTTGCTCAAGCTTCTTGGATTAATCCATTGTTCCAAATGGATCAATATAGTTCATTAAAGACCCTCAAATCATGTCTTGAGGTCTTGGCTCATGATTTGTCCCAAAAGTCAACTTAGGGGTGAATTAGGTCAAGAAACCCTAATTCCTGATTTTTTATGAATGCATCCCCTGAGGCAAAATTGACTTGATGATTGGGTCCATGAGGTTCCATGGAGTATATTAGGTTATGTTTTGGATCATTGGCTCATGCCCAGATGAAATTTTTCATCTGGAGGCCCTGGTCGACCAAAACCCTAATTTGGAGACACTGGCGATCTTGAAGCTTGATCCACCTAGAAGGGAGCAGCCTTGTGCTTAATCCTTGAAGTGGGAGTCCTTTTGATCCATTGTGGATATTTGAGAGGCTAGACAAGTTGAAGATCATGTCATTCCTTGATTGATCCTTTGTCTAAGGCTCTGAGAGGGCTTGAAACCCTAATTTTGATGGTAGTGGATGCTCACCCATCTTTGGGGAGACTGATGAGGTATGATGGTTCCTCCATATTGTGATGATGAGTGACACAATGATGGGACATCTTAGTGGTCAAAATTTGGGGTATGACAGATGCCCCTATTTAATCTTCTTGAACCCGAAGGTGTGAATGACGAAGGTATTCGGGCATTCGGGGTGCAAGAGGATTAAATATCGGAATACCCGAAATTTTGATGGTGGTTATGAATGGTAGCTTGCATATTCATATTCTTTAGCTAAGCAATGATGCTTAGAAAAGGTAAACTTCCCCCCGATCCTGGTCTTCAGCCAAGGAACTGGTCTTAGTTTCTGAAATAAACTTCCCCTCGATCCTGGTTTCCTACCAAGGAACTGGTATTAGTATCTGAAATAAACTTCCCCTCGATCCTGGTTTCCTACCAAGGAACTGGTCTTAGTTTCTGAAATAAACTTCCCCTCGATCCTGTTTTCCTACCAAGGAACTGGTCTTAGTATCTGAAATAAACTTCCCCTCGATCCTGGTTTCCTACCAAGGAACTGGTCTTAGTTTCCTTTGTAAACTTCCAATCGATCCTGGTTTCCTACACAGGAACTGGTCTTAGTTTCTTTTGTCAATAAACTTAATTGACAAGGGACGCTATTTGTAGCGGATTTCCCTCAAACTTCTCGCCGAATTTTCCTGGGGAGATGCCATTTGACGGAAAAAGTTTTGATGCCAGACTTGCTGGGGAACCCAGTCGTCTGAGTTGTAGAGGTGTACAAACTTCTCTGTTGGAGATGCCATTTGTCGATTTTACTGGGGAAAGCGAGTCTCTTGAGAGACTGTTTTCGTTTGGGGGCTTACATCATACTTTTCTCGGGATCTTTCCGGAGAAATGCCATATGATGGGATCCAATTTTGAGGTGCCGATGACCTTTTCATCGGTGGGTTTTTCGGAGAATGGCAGCTGTACTGCCAAATCTCTGCTTAGGAGGCTTTCTCTGGGGATTTTCTTTAATCCGGGAAAGCAAGGATATCATCTTCAATGGCGAAGAGTGACATCGGTCGAAGGTTCTCTGGTCTTGCAGAGGTTCAAGTTATCAAAGTGGTCAAGGGCCAATTCTGATCCAGAAATAAACTGGAGGAGAGATAATGTTCAGACGCAGCGTTTCCTGACGAGGCAAGAACTGACGACTCGATTGAGAGAACTTCTATCACTAGGGGACAAGACCGACTAGAGTGATAGTGATGCAATATGAAATGTGAATGCAAATCAATAATGCATGATGTGTGTATGTTTATGCTGACAAAACTGACGCGACATACAAACTGACAGGTGAACACGACTGGATACTCGGCCATCGCGGGGCGAAGAAGTACCGTTGGTTCAGAATAGCAATTCCACCTTGCTTAGGAGAGATAGTCCCTATTGGGAGCACCGTTGATCGGGCTTAGGAGATAAGAACTCGGCCGAGGCGTGTCAGACGAAACAAGGTCTCTGACACAGTTGATCCCTTCATTCAGGCGCACTGGGCCTAGAAGGAGTACTTTGATTCTGCACTTTGAAGTTCAAACGCCTTTGGAGACGCAATCGATGCTCTTTCGATGTTCAACAGTCAAAAGAAATTGCCATCTTTATTAAAAAGCAGAAAAAGTTTTAACAAGTAAATTCGTTTTTGTTTTATTTCAAGAATCGTTAATCATGTTAACAACGGCGTTCCGTAAAGCTAAAACAAATAAGAATTACAAACAAAAGCACAAAGGCTCAAATTTCATTGATAAAATGGAGATCAGCCAAACGCGTGATTCCAAAGAGTATTTACAAAGTTAGAAAATGGTAATTTACAGGGAAAAGGGCTACGTTGAAACATAACGACCGCTATCCTTCTACCAACTTTGAATTCGGGACATCCTGAGCTTCTGTCGAAGATGACCTTGACTGGAGTTTTCCTCTGATGGATGGTGTAACTGCTGCTGCTGAGAGACTTGCCTCTGTTGAACATAGTTACTTGTCATTATCCCTAATTTTTGCCTGGATTGTACTATGATGTTTCCAATCCATCGGGATGATTTTTTTCTGTCTCTAACTTTTGCCTGGACCGCCCTTTCGGGTTTTAAATCCACCGAGACTTTTTTTTTTTTAGTATAGGCGAAGTATTTCATGGCTACATCAACATTTGTGGGGTAGGCAAATTCCTCTCCGTCCATGGTTGCAAGTCTCAAGGCGCCGCCTGAGAAAGCTTTCGTGACCACATAGGGGCCATCATAATTCGGAGTCCATTTACCTCGCGGATCAGTGAGAAACTGTTGTATCTTCTTGAGCACGAGGTCTCCTTTTCTGAAAACACGAGGTCGAACCTTTTTGTCGAACGCCCTCTTCATTCTCTGTTGATACAACTGACCGTGGCATAGTGCCGTTATTCTCTTTTCTTCGATCAGATTCAGTTCGTCGTGTCGGCTTTGACACCATTCAGCTTCGGTGAGCTTAGCTTCCATCAATACTCGGATTGACGGGATCTCTACTTCTATGGGGAGCACTGCTTCCATGCCATACACTAGAGAGAAAGGGGTAGCCCCTGTTGAAGTACGGACAGATGTGCGATAACCGTGAAGAGCAAAGGGTAGCATTTCGTGCCAGTCTTTGTAGGTTACGCCCATCTTTTGAACGATCTTCTTGATGTTCTAATTGGCCGCTTCTACCGCTTCGTTCATCTTGGGTCGGTAGGGAGATGAGTTATGATGTTCGATCTTGAACTCTGAGCACAACTCTTTCATCATCTTATTGTTCAAGTTAGATCCATTATCAGTAATGATCTGGCTTGGAACACCATAACGGCAGATGATATTGTTTTTGATAAATCGGACCACCACTTGTCGGGTTACATTGGCGAATGACGCTGCTTCGACCCACTTGGTGAAGTAGTCAATGGCTACCAGGATGAACCGATGTCCATTTGAAGCCTTGGGCTCAATCATGCCGATCGTGTCGATTCCCCATATCGAGAATGGCCATGGGGAAGAGAGAACTTTGAGATGTGATGGTGGTACATGAATTTTGTCGAAGTATATCTGACACTTGTGACACCTCCTCATGTACTTGTAGCAGTCGAATTCCATTGTCAACCAGTAGTACCCTGCTCTCAGAATTTTTCTCGCCATTGTGTGTCCGTTGGCATGAGTGCCAAAGGACCCTTCATGAATTTCTTTCATCAGCATTTCTGCTTCTGGTCTGTCTACGCATCGGAGCAAGACCGAGTCGAAATTACTCTTATAAAGAGTGTCACCACTCAGGAAGAAGTTTCCAGCCAATCTTCTGAGGGTTTTTCTGTCTTTCCTGGATGCCCCAGATGGGTATCCTTGTCTCTGAAGGAAGCATTTGATATCGTGATACCAAGGTTTGTCGTCTAGGACTGCTTCAATCGTGAAGATGTAAGCGGGCCGTTCAAGGCGCATGATGTCGATCTTAGGTATGTCATTCCATTGACCTACACTAATCATGGAAGAGAGAGTGGCCAATGCATCAGCCATGTGATTCTCCTCACGAGGGATATGATGAAATTCGACTCTGTTGAAGAAAGGTAGCAACCTTCTTGCGTAGTCTTTATAAGGAATCAATCCTGATTGGTATGTGTTCCAATCTCCTTTTATCTGATTGATAACCAAGGCTGAGTCGCCATATACGTCCAAGTTTTTGATCCTTAAATTAATTGCTTCTTCGAGACCCATAATACAAGCTTCGTATTTGGCCTCGTTGTTCGTACATTTGAACGTAAGTCTAGCAGTGAAAGGAATGTGGGTACCCTGAGGGGTAACAATGATTGCCCCAATTCCGTTTCCGTAATGATTAACTGCTCCGTCAAACATAAGTCCCCATTGGGAACCTGGTTCTGGCCCTTCACTGGGTAACGGTTCATCGCAATCTTTCATTTTTAGATACATGACATCTTCGTCTGGGAAGTCAAACCAGATTGGTTCTTGATCGTCAATCGGTTGATGAGCCAAATGATCGGCTAAAATACTCCCTTTAACGGCTTTCTGAGCGTGGTACTCTATGTCATATTCTGATAACAACATCTGCCAACGGGCAATTCTTCCCGTGAGAGAAGGCCTTTCGAAAACGTACTTGATTGGATCCATTTCGGAGACCAACCAAGTAGTATGACGAATCATGTACTGGCGAAGACGTTTGGCTGCCCAAGCCAAAGCGCAGCAAGTTTTCTCGAGCATTGTGTACCAAGTCTCGCAGTCTGTGAATTTCTTGCTTAGATAGTAAATGGCAGACTCTTTCCTTTTGGTTTCGTCTTGTTGGCCAAGTACACATCTCATTGAGTCCTCTAAGACTGTGAGGTAAATGATCAGTGGTCTTCCTTCCACTGGAGGTGATAGAATTAGAGGATTCAACAGATATTCCTTAATATTGTCGAAGGCGGTTTGGCAATCTTCTGACCAAACGCAATCCTGGTTCTTTTTCAGTAATTTGAAAATCGGCGCACACGTGGCGGTCATAAGGAATATGAATCTGGAGATGTAGTTCAAACGTCCCAAGAATCCTCTGACTTGTTTTTCAGTTTTCGGAGAAGGCATTTCTCGAATGGCCTTGACCTTGTCAGGATCAACCTCAATACCTTTCTGGCTGACGATGAACCCTAAGAGTTTCCCTGAACGGACACCGAAGGTGCACTTGTTGGGATTCAAGCAGAGCTTGAATTTTCTTAGACGTTCGAACAATTTTGACAGATGTTCAACGTGCTCACTCTCTATTTTTGATTTTGCAATCATATCATCGACATACACTTCGATTTCTTTGTGTATCATGTCATGAAATAGAGTAGTCATGGCCCTTTGATAGGTTGCCCCGGCATTCTTCAAACCGAACGACATTACTTTGTAACAAAAGGTACCCCATGGGGTAATGAACGAAGTTTTCTCCATGTCTTTCGGCGCCATTTTGATCTGGTTATAGCCCGAGAATCCATCCATGAAGGAGAAAATTTTGAACTTTGTTGTGCTGTCCACCAGCATGTCAATGTGTGGAAAAGGAAAGTCGTCCTTTGGACTTGCCTTGTTCAGATCTCGGTAGTCAACACACATTCTGATCTTTCCGTCCTTTTTGGGAACGGGTACAATGTTGGCTAACCATTGAGGATATTCAGATGTGGCGAGGAAACCCGCATCAATCTGTTTCTATACCTCCTCTTTGATTTTGATGGCCATGTTCGGGTGAGTGCGTCTCAACCTTTGCTTCACTGGCGGACATTCCGATCTCAATGGTAAGTGATGTTCCACGATGCTGGTATCTAACCCTGGCATATCCTGATAGGACCAAGCGAATACATCGGGGAATTCTTTGAGAAGTTTTATCAAACTCTCTTTGGCAGTTGGACTGAGCAGTGCCCCAATCCTGATTTCTTTTCTCTCTTTTTCTGAACCCAAGTTTACCGTTTCCAACGGCTCTTTGTGAGGTTCAATGGACCTTTCCTCTTGTCTGAGTAGTCGGGAGATCTCTTCTAGAATTTCGTTGTCATTTTCTACTTCAGCCTCGAATACCGGGAACTCAAAGTTGGGAGAAGGCATCGGATCGTATGTTTCAACTGGGTTTAAAATAAGCAATCTGCATGACGTGATGATTCGTGTTTAGAAGAGATAGAGGAAAATGCAAGTGTGTGCAGTATATATTTTTTTTACTGCTTGTTTTTATTTTTAATTGTTTTTTAGGATTACCATTTTCTGAAAAACAAAAAGAGAAAACAGCAATAAATGCGGAAATTGCAGAACGACGTTATTTTATTAATGAACAAGTCGATTCTTGAAACTACAGCCCCATAAAACAAAACTCTGTCGCTTTGGGCGAAGCGAAGAGGGAAAATTTACAGAAAGCGAGCCCTATTAAAACATTCGTTTCACCTGGGCAGGGTGAAAGGCTAAAGATGACAATTACTTAGACTGGTGAACGATCTTCGGAACCTCGACGACAACCCATTGGCGGCGAACTCCTCGGTGAATCACAAAGTCTGGCACCTTCCTTGATTTGTCTTCAGAAATGATGCTGATTTCTGGTGGAGCGGGATCACTGGAATCTGTCTCCCAGGCAGAATTGTCGTAGGAGAATTCCTCTGTTACATTTTGCATAGCATTTGTGCTCTCAGCTGTATCTCCTCATCCAGTAGGCTGAATATCTTCAAGCCTGATACGAGAGCTTTCGGGAGCGGTGTACCTTACAAGGTAACACCCTCGATTACTTTCCGAACAGACGCCGCAACATTCATAATTGTGCGGTGGCACCTGGCCACGCCCACTTTGAATACAATGTAACCTCACTAGGTTAGCTTCCACAGATCGGACATCCTGACTCTGACGCCGAGTGGGGTTTCTGTTATTGATACTAATCTGTTGAGTATCTTCATCCATATAAATTGGCATCCACCAGTGATTTAACAAGTGCTGAAGTGCCTCCTGGACAAGGGTACAACCTCGATCGTTTTCGCAACCCGCTTTACAGCTTTGATAGTTATGTGACATTAAGAATCTGAGTCGGACCTGTTCAGCATGTAACTCTACCAGGTTGGTATTCATCACGCGAATATCAAAGATCTGAACCATGTTGATCTGATAAGGGTTCCTATCATGGTAGTCTTGGATCCATCCAAGATCCATCTGACGCTGGAGGGCCTCCTGTATGAAAGAGCATCCCTGTTTGTTTACCGAGCAAGTCAGACAGGAACTGTAATCGTGTCGCGGCAGATTATGATACTGGCTTTGCCTTGAGTGCATTGCCACCATGTTGACATTCATTGCACAGATATCGTGGTTCTGAATGATGTTAGAGTTTGTGTATACCATGTTAACTCCACGAACTCGCTGCTCTTGGATCCATCCGAGATCCATTTGTTCCTGAAGAGGTGCTTGCACTACAGAACATCCTTGATTGTCTTTAGAGCAGATATCACACTGATGATAGTTATGAGGTTGCACATGGCCATATCCACTCTGTCTACAATGCATCTTGACCAAATTGGTCTTCAACAAAAGTACATCGTGAATTTGATAGACATCGTTAGTCTCTCTTTCTATCAAATTGACTGCAGCCTTCTCGTGTTGAGGCAGCGGATTTGTGAGAACATTAGGATTCGTATCCTTGAAGGATAAGACCCCGCTCCTAACAAGTTTTTGCACGTCGGACTTGAAATTGAGACAAGTCTCTATGTTATGCCCTGGACCTCCTTGATGATAAGGGCATGTCTGATCCACCTTAAACCAAAAAGGCGGATTTTCCGGTACTGTAAGAGGAGATTTAGTCTGAATGTGCCCCTTAGCCAGTAGTAATGGAAACAGCTCTGCGTACGACACAGGTATAGGATCAAATCTTGGTGGCCGTGTTGTATGGTTGTTGTTGTATGGAGGACGAGCCTGCTGAAGAGGCTGTTGTGTCCTTTGTTGGTCAGGTTGGCTTTGCGCAACCTGAGGTTGATACGTAGGAATAGACGCAGGGTTGATAGTAGGAGTTACAGCTGCTACCGGTTGATAACGTTGCCTTTGCTTTTCGAGAGAGATATTCCCAATATCTTGCTCTTTTTTCTTAGAGAGAGCACTACCGTATTTTTTAGTACCGCTCGTCGATCCAGTGTCTTTTGGCAAACGCCCTTCTCGGACGGCTTCCTCAAGACGTACGCCCATGCCCACCATCTCGGTGAAATCACTGGGCGCACTGGCAACCAATCGGTCATAGTAAAATGAGCTTAAGGTCTTTAAGAAGATCTTTGTCATCTCTTTTTCCTCCAGAGGTGGACAAATTTGAGCGGCAATCTCACGCCACCTTTGAGCGTACTCCTTAAAGGTTTCCTTGTCCTTTTGCGACATCGATCTGAGTTGATCTCTGTCAGGTGCCATGTCCAAATTGTATTTGTATTGTTGGACGAAGACAGTGCCAAGATCTCTGAAAGTGTTGATCGTGGCACGGTTTAAACCCATGTACCATTTGAGTGCGACACCGGTTAAACTATCCTGGAAGTAGTGAATCAGTAGGTCCTGATTCTCCGTCTGGGCTGACATTCGCCGAGCGTACATCACCAGATGGCTCTGAGGGCAAGAGTTACCCTTGTACTTTTCAAAGTCGGGCACTTGAAATTTGTGCGGGACTTTCACATTCGGGACCAAACAGAGATCTGCGGCGTCCTTTCCAAAAAGATCCTGACCGCGAATGGCTTGCAGTTCCTTCTGCATTTCCAAGAACTGCTCCTGGAATTCCCCATTCTGTCAAACATAGTTTCCTTCTTACCAGAAGGTGTCTGTGGAATCTGCCCTTCCGGGACAGTGTACACCACAGGGGGTGGTACCGTAACTACGGTAGTGAGTCTTGGCATCTCCCAAAGTTTGTAACCTTCAGGAGTCTTCAGTATGCCCCTGGCATCTTCGCTTTCCCGAAGTTTGTAACCTTCAGGCCCAGCGGCTTCTGTTGTGATTCCCTGATCCTCAGTGATCGGCGGAACATATCCTTCCGGGATATAGTTAACAGGCATGCCCCAGGGACGATCTTTCGGTATCTGATACCTAGGATCATACTTCTCCACTATGGGCGTTGAGGTGATCTCTGAGATCACAGTTCGTTGTAGCTGAGCTTCCGCCATGGCTTACATTTCGTTACGAAGCTTTCTCATATCCTCTCTCAGAGCGTTGATCTCTTCCTTCAACTCTCTATTTTCTTCCTCAAGATCATCCATCTTTTTCTGACGATTGGCCCGAGTATTATACGAATGAGACAGTTTGACTCTAGAACCGAGACACAAACGTGAGATTCGTAGGTAAGAAGAATACGCGATGTGAGAATGATGAATGCAATGATTATATTAATTGTTTTTTGGTTTAAAGATAAACTTCGACAATTAGATTGCAAATATCAAACGGTGGGGAAACCCCTTTTTATTGAATTCAAAGGATTACAAAAATGGAAATACAGTGGATTACAAGGTGCGGAAATAGAAACCTAAACTAATGGGTCCCGAGTCCTCTCTGAAGAGAGATCGGGTGTTGATTCTGGTATCTTCCTTTTCTTTGACCGGGGCTCTTGGGCCGTTATCGGGTTGTCATCCCTTTGCCAGGTGAAAGAAGCGAGCAAATTCCTTTGGTCATCTTCATTCTCTACAACATGCTGCTCCAAAATTTCAATTAGAGCATCTTTTTCTTTCAGTAATTGTTGTATTTTGATGCACTCTACGTCGAGGGTACGGTACTTGTTCTTCCAAAACCTTCTCTCCCGTTGAACTTTGTTGAGAGTAACCTGAAGCTTTTCAGTTTCTGTCATGAAGTACATAACAAATTCCTTTGGCGGAAGAATTCCGTAACGAGGATAAGGCATTTTAGCTTGAGAGCTCTAGTTTGTACCCAATGGAGATAAGGCTCCACCGAGACACATTCCGGTTTTCCTATAGACTCTCGTCCTTTCTTATGAATCTGTTTCCAAGCGTGCACTATTTCCATCTTTAGTGCTCTGTCATTTTCTCCTTCTTTAAAGAAAAGACCTTCCAGATGAACACCCCGTTGGACGTGTCTCATCGGGTATCCAAATTGACGGCGAACCAATACCGGATGGCAGTTGATTCCTCTTTTAGTTCCTATGAGGGGTACGTTGGGGAAGTTTCCACAACGGTCAATGATTTCGATTCCCTCATAAATCCTATTGCACCAATCTATATCAGAGTTGGTAAGAGACATGATCTTCTGCGACCAACGTAAGGCACTCTTGCAATCCCAAAAAGCAGCAGACTTGGGCAAGTGAGAGATAAACCATTTGTAAAGCAGAGGTACACAGCATGTGATCTCCCCTCCGCTGTACAAATTTCCCAAGTGTACAGAATGATACGCATCTACGAGCAAAGTCGGCACAGGGTTTCCAATGAGAAAAACCTTAATGGAGTTGATATCGACGAAATTATTAATGTTAGGAAACAAAAATAATATGTAGGTGAGCAAGACAAAGATGCTTTCAAAAGCAGTCACGTTTCCTATACTGGCAAAATACAGGGCTTTCTTTGTCAAGAACTGGGCTGGCAAACCTTGGATGCCACCCTTAGCGGTCATGTGAGTCCTGACCTCAGACTCGTCCAAATGAATTGCCTTTGCAATAGTCTGATTCTTTGGAATTTCTTCCAGTCCAGAAAATGGAGCTCGATCTGTGATGTGTAAATCGATCAGATGAGAATACTCCTCCAGCGTTGGTGCTAGCTGGTAATCCGGGAATGTGAAACAGTGATAAACTGGATCATAAAACTGAATGAGCGCATCCATGATTCCCTCAATCACATGGACTCTTAATAGTGGTAGCAAACCTCCATGCTTGGCTCTGAAAGCCTCTGGGTTAGTGATCATCCGCGCTAACCTTCTCAAATCCTCTAGTTTTGGAACCTTGAAGGTGTACGTATGAGTTCTCCTTCTACCGAAATCCATTAGTGCAATCCCTTTTCTCTGATATTTGCAATCACAGTCTTAGTTTAATTTGAAAAACAGAGAGACTAGAAGAGAAGATTTTTTTGAATGTTTTAATGTTTTTTTTAGATGAATGCATGAATGCAGCACACAAAAACATAGAAAAAACATGGGGTCAAAGGGTCGTTGTCATGAAGTCAAGGCTCTACCCATCCCCCAAAGGTTTATACTAGGGTGATTTTTGTACCTGTACTCATTATCATCAACTCCTCCCAGGAAAGCAAAACAACAAGCGGATCACCAACGAGTTGTAGAGCGATCTTAGAGTAAGTGTCATTCACCGAGAATAGATCACCAGCCTCAAATGAGGGTAGTATCGCGTAACAACTATTTCCGATAGTTTTCGCACTACGAAAGGGTTTGGCTCCTCAGCTTCTCAGACTTAACAACTGGCCCATTGTCTAGGTGAGAGAATGGGTTGCGTTGGTCAGCCTCCACTGAGGTTGATGGTCGACCTCGTCGCCATCACTTATCTTAAGTGTATACTTAATCTTTCCACATACGGCATCACCCGCATTCTCATTAGCAGAAAAATAAACATGTATAGCAATTAGGAAAAGCAGTATATATATTTGTCTTAAACATCCTAGACCTTTAAAGCTATGAATCTTAAGTTCCTGACAGAAAATGGGTTCCCCGGCGGAAGCCCCAATCTGTGGTATTCACACAAGAGGTAAAAAGGAAGAAAAAAATAGAGACCGGCCCCACGGTGGGCGCCATTTTTCTGTAGCGAGCGATTTTGGACGCGGTTCTTAAGCGCTGGTCGCTCTCTGCGGTTTGAGCTTAAACTACAGGTCGATTCATTTTTTATCCTATTGTGAGCTGAATAAGGAAGGGAAATAGATGTCTCCAATTAACCCTGCTTTGCATACTGAGTTTAAACAGCGGTCTGTTAGGTTACGAATGCTATCAATGTGGGGGGGCCTTTGTACTGGTTATTTGTATTTTCGCCAATACGGTTTCTTTCTTTTTATCTAGACAGAAGGTTTCTGGCGGGGAACAAGGATTAGGATGTTAGGACTGATGTTTTTTGATGTGAGAGTATGGGATTTGGGTTTTTTGTTTAGTGTGCTCGCTAAGATTTTTCTTTCAATCTTATGCCTACGTATTCCCGTTTACCGAAATAGGGAAATCAGAGCGTTCGTAGTTCCTCCTATTCTATGGGAGGAAATGGGTGTTTTTGGTATCTTGTTCAAAGCCCAAGACATGAAGCGAAAGGTGATTTGTATCTTGTTCAAAGCCCAAGATATGAAGCTAAAAGTCTATTTGTATCTTGTTCAAAGCCCAAGATATGAAGCTAAAAGGTCTCAACTTTAGAGAGAATTTGTCATCTCTAAAGAAGGGTTTGTCTGTCACAACTATTGGGTGACTGGTTATAAAGGAGAATTACTTTAACCGGGATTTGTGAATCCGGTAATGCCATAATTTCCTTTATAGGGATTTTAACCTGAAGGAGAAGACTTTAACTCAGTGTAGAGCAATGCTATCTTTCCTTAGGAATTTCTCATGCTAAAAGAGGGACAGTGGCATGGATATAGATGATCCAGAGGCTTGCCGCTTACAGCGATTAGATGAAAGGGAAGGAGTTGTTGATGTTTGTATACTGTGAACGAGGCAAAACTTTGATGCTAAAAGGTTAATTGGATTAACCAGTGGTTTTCTTATATAAAGCCTAAGAGGAGGCTATTATGTGTCTCGTACAAAGCCCAAGAGAGAGGCTAAAAAGTTTTGACTCGACGAGGGAATCTTTTGGTATCTCGTATGAAGCCCGAGATGGAGGCGAAAATTCGTTTGGCTCAATAGGAACCTTTTTGTATCTCGTATAAAGTTCGAGATGGAGGCAAAAATTCGTTTGGCTCAATAAGAACCTTTTTGTATCTCGTATAAAGCCCGAGATGGAGACGAAAGGGTGATTGAATCAACGAGGGAGTCCCTTATGTGTCTCGTACAAAGCCCCAGAGAGAGGCTAAACGTTGTTTGACTCTGCTGGGGAGGATCATTGTACAAAGCCCAAGAGGGAGGCTATGGTTACTGTTTCAGTTAAGTGACAGGTCCAGTATACTGATTTTGAAAGAGAAAATCAGTTCTTATATGAGCAACACTGTACTCATGGATTTGATTCAAGGATCCGGGTTATTCCTGTTCTTTAAGGAAGCGGGAAATCCAAAGGGTATTGAGACTGTCCGAGTCTGCGGGTTTCCTTCCTATTTAACGAAGGGGTCACTTGAGAATGTCTTTGAGACTCGAGGAGATTAGACTGTCCAAGTCTAGAGTGTCATCTTTTGTACTGTGCTTTGAGAAACAGTAGTAGACTCTATGAAAGGATTTTTCTATGAAGATGACTAAGATCTATTCCTATACCTCTAGGAGGTCGTCGGGACAATTTGTACGAAGCCCAAGAGGAGGCTGGAAACTTTTAAGAAGTCGATCGGTCCTTGTACTAAGCCCAAGAGAAGGTTATCATTCCCGGAGGAAGAGATCATTATACGAAGCCTAAGAGGAGGCTGTGAATACTTCTAGGAAGCCGTAGGGTCCTTGTACTAAGCCCAAGAGGAGGCGGGGTTGCTTTTAGGAAGCCTGTGGGTCCTTGTACGATGCCCAAGAGGAGGTCGATGCTTTTAAGAAGCCTGTGGGTCCCCAAACCCCGAGAAATTCAAGGCAAGCTATTCATAAGGAATAGATCAAGTCAGGAAAGTTTGAGAATTTGGAAGAAACTCAAAGATGCCATTCACGGAGAATACATTCATCTCTGGGAATAGAGTTTCTTGACAATTCCTAATGAGGACAGCCGAAGAGAAGACTGTATCTGGTGCTCCTATTGGGGATCTAGCTGTCTATTTCTACGAACTAAACGAAACGGCATCACCTAGTTCTAGACGTAGTTGCCGGGGAAACCCGAAATATCTATACTATTATTACACAGTTGATATGAGTTTATGAAAGAAGACTTACAGTGAAACAGCCCCACAATACAGTTATATGTATATGAAAGCGGTAAATGAAAGCAATAAACACTTACTCGGTTGTAGAGCTTCCATGCTGTTTGGTTAGTTGTTCAATAAAGAAAGATTGAAAACAACAGTATATTCAAAATCAAAGGAGAAAGTGCTTTGAAAAAGAAAGATTTGGGGCCTACAGCTCAAGGAGAGGCCCAAGGTTTTATCAGTGAGCGCACTGTTTGAATTTGTACAGAGGGACTTATACAAGTGACTGAGGCCTAAAAATTGTTTTCTGTACAAAGGGATGGGTCTTACACTCTCTCAAGAGGCCCAAAAAGTTTAAAGAAAAAGAGATGGGTCTTACTACTCGAGGGTATGCCCAGTTGACTTTTCGTTTTAAATGGCGATCGCGCCGAGATTTTCTTTTAACGCAGACGGGCTTATACAATATCTGAGGCCCAATTGATTTTGGTTAAAAAGGGGGTTGGGTCTTACACTCTAATATAGGCCCATGAGTGTTTGACAATGATTTGTTTTGAGTGAAAATCAAAGAAACCCTAATTTTATTCTTTAAAAGTAAATATTTAAAGAAAATCAATTAAAAATACCAAATAGGTTTGAATAAACCACTTGTGATTTTTGTTAAAGGTTTGAAAAATGAGGTATAAATCACAAGAGATATTAAAACTCATTTGGTCTTGATTTTTCAAGATGAATATTCATTTTAAAATGCTTAAAAACAAATAAAAATGAATTTATTCACAAAAATACTAATTATATTAAATAAATAATACAAACTTAATTTTTTTGTGGAATAAAATATTTCAACATTTTTGTGATTTTTTGCAAAAAGAACCAATCAAAAATAATTAAAATTGAAAGAGTTATTAATTTTCCAAATAATTAACAAAACATGAAAATAATTGGAAAAATAGCAAAAATGTGAAAAATCACAAAATGGCATGGGTGGGGTTTGAACCCATGACCTCAAGCATACAAGGCGCACGCCTTACCACTGGGGTGGTGATACATCCATTGTTTGAAACAAACCAACAAATACACAAGTCATGCCTTGGTTTTGGCTTGCCCAAGGCAAGTTTTGGCTCAAAAACGTGAAGGTCATAACTTTCTCAATTCTTAATGGTTTGAGACAAAATTTATATGCATCTGGGCCAGAATTTCATAAGGAATCCAATGGTGGTGGTGGTTTTTTCAGATCACACTCCCTCCTCAAAACCCGATAGTGGTTTTGAAAATGACCTATAAATGTATTTTCTATGCTACAACTTGATACAAGCATGGATTACATGGTGAATTAGCTTAAACACAACATATATGACATGTATAAGATGTTTATGATCAATGAACTTCAAATGCACACATGTTTTGGTGAGTGCAAGCTGAGAGGCTTACCCTTCTTTGGGATCTTGGAGGTTTCTCTGCAATCTGCCAACCCCCTTACTCCAGATATGATTTTATGCTTTGAACCACCTCAAATGATCCCTTGGATGCTTTTAGGATGATTGGAATCAGCTGGTACCTGCAAAAACACAAACAGTCCCTTTCTTGCAAAAGGGGTTAAAAGTGACCAAAATAGCAACTCTCTCAAATGGTGTTCCAGATGGTGGGAACCATTTGGGACAGTTCAAGGATGATATTTGGAGTGTGTTTGAGGTTTTATCTGGTTTGGAAAGTGACTGAATCAAGACTTGGCTTGAAAAATGCAAAAAAGTGCTATTTTGAGGTTTTGAGAGGTGACTTTGTGATGTGATTACAGGTCACTTTTGATGGTTTGCACAGCTTACATATGATATATATGAGGTGTGTGAGTGATTGGTTTGATTGGAAAAGCTCTCAAACTCAAAACCCGATAGCTACCTTGCTAAGAAAGGCATTTTTGCCAAGAGAAAGAGATTTTGAGAAAAGCATCTGTTAGATGGCTTTGGTGTACTCAACCTGATCACAATTGAGCTCTATTTATAGTAGAGCAAGTTTGTTTTGCAAGGAATAGTGAATGGCAGCTGGTAAGTAGGTTTGGCCAATGTTGGCAAATGAAAATCCAAGTCTCCTCTAGCCATTGACTAGAGGTTAGGGCACAGAGCTTTGGTTCCCTTGGTCTTGGATAAGTCTTGACTGATTTCAGATGAGAGTGGCTCAGTCCATGCCACCTTGATGCTTCCATTGAATGCTTCAATCCAAATTTGGAGTCTTGTCCCTATTTTGGCCATTATAGGTTCAACATGCTATTTCTTGTTCCATGGACTTTGGAGGATTGGCTCAGTGATTGTCCCCTTTAGATTCAATCCTCAGATGTTTCCAAGTGGATAGGAGTATTTGAATTTGGCTGATTTTGGCAAATCGAGCAAAATTGCAAATTTTGCCTTGCCTTTGACAGATTTCAACAAGGCAACTTGCCAATGTCATATCTCATGGTGTAAGTTGAATTTGGTAATGTTCTTGACCATTTTGGAAAGCCCTTACATGATACAACAACTGTTTGAACATGTTTGGTTTTGATCTCTTTTGAATCCAAGTGAAAAATCCCCCTACATTTGGCAAAAAGTGAAGGCAAATTCTGACTTAGTGAAAATTTCACTAAGTGTTGGAAAAAGTGACATTTTCACTTTTCAGCCATTTTGATCACTCCATAACTCCAAATCCTTAATGAATTGGACTTAGGTCTAGTTGAAGTTTTTGTAGAGGGTAATGAGGGCTACAAATCCATCTTTGGATGAGAAAAAATGGCTTTGTGGTTTAGGAGTTATGATCCTCCAAAGTTGGTACCCTTGTCACTTTATTTTTAACTTAGAAAATTTTCTAAGTTTTTATGGTTACCCCTTTTACAAGTTATCCAACTTTTCTTGATTTTTCTTGATGAATGATGATTCAAATCATACATTAACATCATTTTAGGGTTAAAAATCCATTTTGGTGAAAAATCTCAAAAAGTCAAAGTTGACTTTTGTGCACAATTGACTTTTTATCAGATGAATTCCAAACTGTGCAATTCTTCAGGAAATCATGTCCTTGACCTAAATCAAACTTGATGGACATGTTCCATGGGTGTCATAGGGTATATTGATGCATGTCATAGGTCTTGGGAGCATGTCCTGGTCAAAAGTCAAAGTTACAGTTGACTTTTCCCTCGAAACCCTAATTGTGGTGCAGATGAAATTGAGACTTGTTGCTCAAGCTTCTTGGATTAATCCATTGTTCCAAATGGATCAATATAGTTCATTAAAGACCCTCAAATCATGTCTTGAGGTCTTGGCTCATGATTTGTCCCAAAAGTCAACTTAGGGTTGAATTAGGTCAAGAAACCCTAATTCCTGATTTTTTATGAATGCATCCCCTGAGGCAAAATTGACTTGATGATTGGGTCCATGAGGTTCCATGGAGTATATTAGGTTATGTTTTGGATCATTGGCTCATGCCCAGATGAAATTTTTCATCTGGAGGCCCTGGTCGACCAAAACCCTAATTTGGTGACACTGGCGATCTTGAAGCTTGATCCACCTAGAAGGGAGCAGCCTTGTGCTTAATCCTTGAAGTGGAAGTCCTTTTGATCCATTGTGGATATTTGAGAGGCTAGACAAGTTGAAGATCATGTCATTCCTTGATTGATCCTTTGTCTAAGGCTCTGAGAGGGCTTGAAACCCTAATTTTGATGGTAGTGGATGCTCACCCATCTTTGGGGAGACTGATGAGGTTGATGGTTCCTCCATATTTTGATGATGAGTGACACAATGATGGGACATCTTAGTGGTCAAAATTTGGGGTATGACACACTGGTACGGCCCAATATGGTCCATGAGTATCCAGCGTCGAGCACGTCCCTTGTCCGTGCCGAGCATGCCTATAGCACCCCTCATCGAGCACACAATAGCTAGATGATGTCAAGCAGAGTCTCTACGTCTAGGCGAGCACAACTCTCCTCGACCTCAGCGAGCTCCTACCCGCGAGGACACGTTCTCTTGTAAGCTCCCGCTCCCGAAGGAATCAGTCTGTCCTACTTTCGGAGATCTCGGGACCGTTACCCCAGGGAGAATACCACGTGCTGGTCTTCACTACGCCACGTAAGCCCTGGCAGTTACTTGGATTGGGCCTTGCAATCCAGCCCAGTGCAGGTAACCGTTGGCCCCGTGCTGGGGGCTCTCTATAAATACCCTCTTACTTGTGTGTTGGATCACGAAGGATCTTGGGATAGCCATTTACCATTGATTGAGTTCACGTACAATAATAGTTTTCATGCTAGTATTGGAATGGCGCCCTATGAAACTTTGTATGGGAGAAGGTGTAGGACTCCTTTGTGTTGGTATGAGTCGGGCGAGAGTGTTGTACTCGGACCTGAGATTGTGCAAGAGACGACTGAGAAGATTAAAATGATCCAAGAAAGGATGAGAGCTTCGCAGAGTCGCCAGAAGAGCTACCATGATAAGGGGAGGAAGACACTTGAATTCCAAGAGGGAGATCACGTGTTTTTTTTAGGGTGACGCCAGGGACTGGTGTGGGTCAAGCTTTAAAGTCTAGGAAGCTCACTCCACGTTTTATTGACCCATATCAAATCTTGCAAAGGATAGGAGGAGTAGCCTATCGAATTGCTTTACCGCCGTCACTTGCGAATTTTCATGACGTGTTCCATGTGTCTCAGTTGAGGAAGTACATTCTGGATCCGTCGCATATGATTAAGATGGATGATGTATAAGTGAGGGATAACCTGACAATGGAAGCATTACCTGTGCAGATTGATGGTCGAGAGATGAAGCAACTGCGGGGTAAAGACATAGCTTTGGTGAAGGTGTTGTGGGGTGGACCAGCTGACGAAAGTTGAACTTGGAAACGTGAAGATTAGATGAGGGAGTCGTGTCCGACTTTATTTCCTTAAGGTAATTTTCGAGGGCGAAAATTATTTAAGTGGGAGAGAGTTGTAACACCCCAAATTTGTAAGAATATTTATTTAATTTATTTAAATATAATATAGTGAATTTTAGTGAATTTTGGTGGTTTGCGTTGACGTCAGTATTTTGTGGAGGTTTTGGCTATTTATTTAAATAATATTATATAATATAGAATATATTGTATTATTATTTATTTAAATAGTATTTGAATGATTAAGGGAAAATTGGACTTTTAAGGAGGAGTTAGTGAGGGTAATATTGGGAAAGCCCATTTTAGAAGCCCAAAGGTTATGTTTAACAAAAAGGAGAATTTGAGAGGAATATGATTCATTTTGTTTGACCGTGAAAAGAAAGGAAAAGGCCAGAGCTCTGAGGAAATAGGGAAAAGCCTAGGATTCGAGAAGGTTTCCAAGAACTAAAGAAAGAAAGCTTGGAATCGACAATCTAAGGTATGGGGAGTATTACCTTTCATTGTTTTTAATATAGGAATTCGATGTGTTTAAAGTTGATTTTGAGGTTTATATGGGTTTGTGGGTTTTTGAGTAAATTGGTGCTTTAGGGCATTTTTGTGGATTGATTATTAAGGGTTGAATTGAATTGGATAAAAGTAGGCCTTCGAGGCTAAACCTTCTGTTGATGATATGTGGGATCTTGTAGAGAAAGGGATTTATGGGGTTTATGAGAATCTTTGGGGTTGTGAAGGTTTAGGTGATTTTTAGGTCAAGATAGTATAATTAATCGACCTAATAGTCGTAGGTTTTGTGCCTTTGATTGTCGTAATGCCTTAGGAATGTTTTGGGGATGTTTTTGGGGTAAATGAGGCTGAAATCGTAAGAGTTTTTGGGACTGATATGCTACTGATGCGTAGCAGTGATTACAGGAAATCGCAGGTTCGCAAAGCGAATGGGTTCTTCGCAAAGCGAACACTCGCCCCAGACTCGCACGGCGAGCTTCCCAGCGAGTGACTTTGCAAGGCGAGCAGAACGGGCTGAAGCGAGAGAGAGAGAGACAGAATGGGGGTTTTTCTGGTTTTGTTTGGGATTCTGGGATTCGCTGGAAGCTCGCAAAACGAACATCCCAGCGAATGAGTTCGCACGGCGAACATGGTAGCGAACGACTGTTATTCGCGAATTGTTTTATGGTTCTTGTGATGTCTTGATGTTTTGATGCTGTGATTTTTCTGATGATTTACCATGATGTTATTGATGACTATGAGATGATGATTTCGTGATGTTTTGATGAATAATTGATGACATGATTAACATGAGATTTTGATGGATGATGATGCACGTAATGACTTTTATTGATGATGATGATTATGACATTGTGTATCATGCATTCATAGCATTTCAGTGAGTTAGTCTTCGGTCTATTGAGGCTTCCATCCCATTGTGTGGATGTGAGGTGGTTTTTAACGTGCTCCGGTTCTTGTGTGGAATTGATCCTAATGACGGGGATCTTTGGAGGGTGATGGCCTAAATGTCCATCGACTGTGACGATTGGTACCACATGCATGAGTCTTGTTGTGCATTGCATTTATTTGGCATTTATGTGATTTATGATAATGTGATTTTGATGTTTTCCTTGTGATGATCCTAAAGATGTTGTATATGATGATGACGCTATTTATGCGTATCCTGTTTTTATATTGATTATAATGAATTGTGATTACTCACCCTTCCTGTTTGAATGTTGCCTCCACGTGGGTAACGTGCAGGTGATCAGGCTTAGCTGTGGATTCCTTCGAGGACTTTTGGAGTTTATTTACTTTTGGTCGATGTAGAGGGTCTTGCTCTGATATTGTAACATCGGGTTGGGTCGTTGAGTCGAACCATGTTGAGTTGTTATTTTTGTTGTTATTTGATTATTATGGCTTTTAATGAAAACCCTTTTGATTTTGGATTATTGTGGTTATGGTGGTTCCGCTGCTATTTGATAGCTTTTTGATTATTTTGAGGAAAACCTGTTGTTTACGGAGCAAATGTTTTATTTTGAGTTTATTGAGAAATGTGCACCCTTCTGAGGCGATTTTTACTCTGATAATTTGTGTATTGTGCCGTGTATATTCGTGGGGTAGAAAAGGGTGTTACAACCTATGGGCAGAGCCTACATGCTTTAATATTGATGTGTGGCAGCCGACCTGTAATTCTCTGCTCCGGCTTGTACTGAAGCAAAAGCTTGTATAGGTCGGCCTAAGCTTGTATAGGTCGTCTTATGCAACTGTTTTTACAAATATAACCTGGTTTTTGATGTGTATGGCGTGCCTAAGGCTTTTCAAAAAAATTTGTATGCATCCTAAGGATAAAATGATCAATGCACATCTAAACTTAGGTTGATACCGCCCAATATACAAAAAATTCTAAGTCATACTCCTAGCTTTGACATCATTCAAAACATGGCTAGATTGAAGAATGCACTCATATCTCTGTCTTCTCGAGTTTCCTGACTAAACCCTAGTCACTCAAGGAAACAACCTCATACAGTGAGATACAAGTGTTTGTGTTTACAAAGATGCTTCAAGAAAGCAGATTACACAAAGTTTAAGTACAATGAAATAATCACACAATAACGAAAAAAGCTCTATGTGTGTTTTCTATCTATATTCACAATAATAGTACGTTCAACAAAAGTGCTATAACATGAATAGAGTAGCGGAATTAGCAGTTTCATTCATTTTTCCAAGTCTCCTTTATATAGGCATGAAAAAATCCGTTGGAGGGTAGAATTGACATCTTCATAAATGAGCTTTCACCTTGCATAATGGTATGCCAAGGTAGGAGACAAAATGGTACAAATAGTACAGTCCTACTCCACAAAACCAGCATAGTGGAAGGAATATATGATTTTGTACTATGTACTATTTTTCTCTTATAAAACCTTTTGATCTTATCTTCTAATCTTCAGAGGCTTCTGAGTAAATGTTGTTGAAGCATGTTTAGAAGGATCAAGAGACTCGTTGAAAGAAGCCTCACAACCTTGTCTTCAGCGTCTTCACACAGTTGCTCAGAACCTAGTCTTCAGAGCTTTTTTTTAGAATCTTTAGAGCTTGATAAATCTTCTGAAGCTCTTCTATCAGAGTCACAGTCAGAAGCTTTAGCACAAACATTCATCAGAACCATTGTCTAAGAGCATTTCAGATCTTGACGTAATCTGTGAAGCGCACTTTTGTATCTCTTCAGAGTCAAAGTGTGTTGAGTCCAGAGTTTGATGACTTAAAACGCCAATTCTTCAGAGTCAGAACCTGTTAGCAAAAGCTGCACACCAGACAAAACCATTAGGGTACAAAATTATTCTTTAAGAAACAATGTATTGTTATCATCAAAACTAAAGGCCATATGTAGAAACAAATCTTATTCTTACATGATGAGCATCATGAGTCCAAGTACCATTGTGTAGCGCAGTTTTCGTGACCACCCACATCCGCTTGCGGATGGGATTGGGTGCTACTTTCTGATTTCTTATTTATCCTATGAAGCTTGAAAGGAAAGGGAAGTTATCTCAAACTAACCTTGCACGCAAATGTTTTCTTTAACAAATGCTAAGAGATAGGGGAGTTCAGAGTCAGGTTATACAATGGGGAGTTGTCAACTACCCATCCTATACATGGTTATCCATGGGTTGATAGCAATTTTCTACTGTTCTACTATTTTCTACTTACTGGTGTTTTTTCTGTAAATTGGGAAAGTTTCTCCTTTGGGAAGGTTGAGAGATGTTGAAAAGATATTTTTGTTGTTTTCGGGTTTTTCGATGATTTTGGTAAGGTACTGGACCTAAGGTTTTTGTTTAGTGTGCTCGCTAAGATTTCACAATCTTATGCCTACGTATTCCCGTAATGATAACAGGGAAATCAGAGCAATCGTAGTTCCTCCTATTCTATGGGAGGAAAAAATGTTTTGGTGTCTTGTTCAAAGCCCAAGACGGAGGCTAAAAGGATGTTTGTGGGAATTGATTTGAATGAGTGAAGAGATTAAAGATTGAGATATGAATATCTGGGAAAAACGTCGGATGAAAATAGAAGGAATATCCGGAAAAGCGTCGGATGTAAAGAAAAGGAATATCCGGGAAAGCGTTGGATGTTAAAAAAGAGGAAAGGGTTGCATTGGTGTCTTGTTCAAAGCTCAAGACATGAAGCTAAAGGGTATGTTTGTATCTGGTTCAAAGCTCAAGATGTGAAGTTAAAGGTGATTTGTATATTGTTTAAAGCCCAAGATGTGAAGCTAAAGGGGTCCTAATTGAGAGGGATTTTGTCATCTCTAAAGAGGAGATGTTGATGTTTGTATGTTGTGAGCAAAGCATGTTTTGATGCTAAAAGGTTGATTGACTCAACCGGGGATTTCTTTATACAAAGCCTATGAGGAGGCTAACTTACTTAACAAGAGAGTGTTTATATGTGTATCTTGTACAACGCCCAAGATAGAGGCTAAAAGGGTTTGACTCAACAAGAGAGTGTTTTTGTATGTATCTCGTACGAGGCTCGAGACGGAGGCTAAAGGTGTTTGAGAATGTCTTTGAGACTCAAGGGTATTTAGACTGTCCAAGTCTACGGGGTGTGTCCTTGTACAATGCCCAAGAGGAAGCAAATGAAGATCTAGACTCAATTGAAAAACTGCTCTATCAAGATGACTAGTTTCTGTTCCTATACCTTTAAGAGGTCGTCAGGACAATTTGTACAAAGCCTAAGAGGAGGATGCGAAAACTTCTAAGAAGCCGAAGGGTCCTTTTACAACGACCAAGAGGAGGCGGGGATGCTTTTAAAAAGCACGTGGGTCCCAAGCCGGGAAAGTTCAAGAAATGCTATTCACAGAGAATAGATCATTTAGTGAGAGTTCCGGGTTTGAGGAACTCAAGAGATGCCATTCACCGAGAATAGATCAACTCGGGGGAGTAGAATTCCTTTGACAAGTTCTAAGGGTGACAGCCGAAGAGAAGACTGTATTTGGTGCTCCTATGGGGGATCTAGCTTTGACTATATTAAAGAGTGACCAATAAGGCTTTACTTAGGTCTAGACCTAATTGTCGGAGAAACTCTAAATAACTATATTAGTATATATACAATTAATATATGACTGGTATGTAAAAGTTTATGAAAGGAGACTTACAGTGAGCAGCCCCACAATACAGTTATATATGAGTTTGTGAAAGGAGATTTACAGTGAGTAGCCCCACAATACAGTTATATATATGAAAGCAGTAAAGAAAGTCAGTAAACACTTACTCGGTTGTAGAGCTTCCATGCTGTTTGGTTTGTTGTTCAACAAAGAAAATTTGGATAACAACAGTATATTCAAAATCAAAGGAGAAAGTATTTTTAAAAAGGCGACGATCGCGTCATTGTTTTGAATTTGTACAGAGGGACTTATACAAGTGACTGAGGCCCAAAAAGGTTTTCTGTACAAAGGGGTTGGGTCTTACACTCTAATAGAGTCCCAAGGTGATTTTAAGAAAAAGAGTGGGGCTTACAACTCAAGGAGAGGCCCAAAATTATTTATTTACAAAGAGATGGGACTTACACTCTATCAAGAGGCCCAAAAGTGTTTGAAAAAGATTTGTTAGGGTGAAAATCAAAGAAACCCCAATTTCACTTTTTAAAGGCATTTTTCAAGGAAAAATCAAATAAAAAATGATAAAAATATCAAATAAAATCATTAATCACGTTATAAACAATGATTAAGGTTTATAAAAAAGTATTTTATCCACATGAATATTTAAAATCATTTTGGTTTTAAAAATCAAGAAAAATAAATCATTTTAAAAGCATTTAAAACAATTTAAAACAATATTTTTTAATATATTAAAAATATATCAAATAATAATATTTTTTTGTATTTTTTGGTGGATTAAAATATTATGGAGTATGAATAAGAAGTGTGTAAAACAAAATTGGAAAATGATGATTTTTGCTATGTAAAAGAATTGGTTGAGTTTTGGAAAATAAAATAAGAAAAAGAAGAAAGATGTCATAACATCACATTCGACATCTCTTTTAGTTTTCAACATCTTTTTTATCAAACTTCCAACACTCATAACTCTCTCAATTTTTAACGAAATTAAAATCCGTAAGAACCTATCTTGACCGATTTTTCGCAAGGAATCCAATGGTATCACTCATACATACTGAAACTTAATGTATAGAACACACAATGCAAAAAACTAGAACTGCACATGTAGTTTTCGACATCTTTTCTCATCAAACTTCCAACACGCATAACTCTCTCAATTTTTAACAAAATTAAAATACGTAAGAACCTATCTTGACCAATTTTTCGCAAGGAATCCAATGGTACCACTCATACATACTGAAACTTAATGTACAGAATGCACGAAGCAAAAAACCAGAACTGGACACGAATTTTAAAACAACATAAACTCCACATATAAACATGTTAAAGTGCAAACAGTAGGAGGATCACAACATACACATTAAGGACTACATTTTTCCTTCAAGAATTATTCATTATGATGCATGTATATGGACATCAAAGGAAAGCATGATTCAAAGAATTCAAGTTGTGAAGCATACCTCTTTTTTGGAGATCTTGTGCAACCTACCAAGTGCTTTGTTCCAGAAATGATTTGATGCTTTGGACACCTTCAAATGGCCTCTTAGAAGCTTTTAGGATGGTTGGAATCAGCTGGAAACCTTTGGAGCAAGTTTGAGCTCTTTCTTGCAAAAATGGGCAAAAGTGGCCAAAATGCCAACTCTCTCAAATGGTGTTCCAGATGTGTGGAACCATTTGGGACAGTTCAAGGATGATATTTGGAGTGTGTTTGAGATCTTATCTGGTTTGGAAAGTGACTGAATCAAGACATGGCTTGAAAAATGCAAAAAAAGTCCAATTTTGAGGTTTTGAGAGGTGACTTTGTGATTTTGGTGTTATAGGTCACTTGTGAGAGTTTGGACAGCTTAGATATGACATATTGGATGTGTTTGGATCATGAGTTATGATGGAAATGCTCTCTAACTCAAAAACTCAGAATTACCTTGCTAAAGAAGGCATTTTGGAGTGAAAGAAGAGATTTTGAGGAAAGCATCAGTTTGATGGCTTTGGTGTACTCAAACTGAGCACAAATGAGCTCTATTTATAGTAGAGCAAGTTTGTTTTGGCAGCAATAGTGAATGGCAACTGCTGCAGAAGTTTGGCAAATGTTGAGCAATAGAAATCCAAGTCTCCTCTAGCCATTGACTAGAGGTTAGGGCACAGGCTGCTGGTCCCCTTGTTGTTGGATGAATCTTGACTGAAGTCAGTTGGAGGAAGCTCAGTTCATGCCACCTCTAAGCATCCATTAAATGCTCCAAACCAAAATTGGAGTCTTGTTCCTCTTTTAGGGTTTTCTAGGTTTGGCATGCTATTTGTGGAATCTTGGACTTGGGAGGCTTATGGATCAGATCACCCCCCTTGGATTTGATCCTCAGATGTGTCCAAAATGATGACAAGGCTTCAAAATTCGTGTGGCACAAGAAATGTGCAAATCTGTCCTGAAACTTGTCTTAAAAATCAGCTGCAGCAAGCCTTGTTGTAAAATCCATAACTTCTTGCTCAAGAATGATAAATGGTTGTTCCAGGACTCTATGAAAAGCTGAGATGACATACTTCAACTTTGATGTTTGACCCTAGACTTGGTTCAACTTGGATCATGGAGAAAAACATCCTTGAAGTTGGGACTTTCTTGCTGGAAAAATAATTAATGATGTCATATGAAATGTCGGAACATTTGACATTAAGAATTCCCAACTTTGATCACTTATATCTTTCAATCCTTATGATATTTTGAGTTGATTCCTTCTACAATGTTGAAGTATCAAATACCCTCTTTAAAAGTAGCTCTTACGCAAAATCAATGGATGCTTGGGTCAATAGTTACAACCTTGAAAAGTTGTGCACTTGGACATGATTTTAACTTAGAAAAAATTTCTAAGTTTCCTTCAATTTGATCAATTTTGCAATTTTGCATGATTTCTTAATTTAAATTCGATCAAATTAAATCATCCATCATATTTTCTTGAGTAATGGCTTGTGAAGCTCAAAGTTGACCAAAAGTCAAATTTGACTTTCTGCATCAGTTGACTTTGTATTAGATGAACTTGAGGCTTGATCCACTTGAAATGTTGCACTCTTGTGCTTAATTCTTGATATGGGAGTCCTCTTGATCCTTTTTGGGTGTTTAAGAGGTTAGACAAGTTGAAGATCATGTCATTTCTTTATTGATCCTTTGTCTAAAGGCTCTGAGAGGGCTTGAAACCCTAAGCTTGATTGTAGTGAATGTTCAACAATTTCTTGAGGAGATTGATGAGGCACAAAGGTACATCCATATTGTGATAATGATTTGCACAATGATGGGAAATCTTAGTGGTCAAAATTTGGGGTATGACACATTGGTCCTTGAAACTTTCTTCATCTCTTGTTGTGACTATCAACAATATCTCTTCTTCTTCTTCATGTTTTGCAAACTTTGCATCATTTTCTTGATTCTTTTGTTTTTTTGGATAATAACTAGAATAGTGGTCATACCTCTGACAATTGAAACACTGAATGTGACTTTTCTCAGGTTTTTTTCTACCACCGCTTCCTCTACCAGCACCACCACCTATGTGGTTACTTTGGTATGACAGACTTCTCTGGTTTGATGTATTTCCTTCGTATTAGTTTCCTCTACCAGTCTAATTGTTATAGCCTCATTTACCTTTGTTTTCGAAGCATTTTCCTTTTCCTTTCTTTTCTCTTGTTGATTCTCCTGTAAAGCCACATAATTCTTTGACTTGCTTATATCTCTTTCAGTCATTCTTTGTTCATGATATTCAAATGTTCCTTGAAGCTCTTCCTTTTTCATTGTCTACAAGTCTTTCGACTCTTCTATGGCTACTACCACATGGTCGAACTTTGGAGCCAATGACCTCAAGATCTTTGCGATAACTGATCTTGATGTCAACGCTTCTCCATGTATCTTGATTTAATTCACTAGTTTAGTGAAGAAATCAGTTATGCTTTCACTTTCTTCCATCTAAAGTAATTCATACATTCTTTTGTGAGTTTATAACCTCACCTCTTTCACCTTTTCAGCGCCTCCAAACGATTTCTCCAAGATTTCCCATGTTTTTTTCGCCAATTCTACATCATTGACCTTTTTGACATTATCTAGATCAACACATTGTTGAATCATAAAGAGATCTTTATAATCTTTCTTCTTCAATTCTTTGTGTGTAACCTTTTCTTCATCCGTCGCATTTTCTTTAAGCGGTGTTACTCCCTCCTTCACAAGATCCCAAAGATCTTGATAGCAGAAAACATTATTTATCAGCTTGCACCGATTCTCGTAATTCTCATTCTTCAGAATTGGGAGACTCTACGGAAAATTCTCATTCGGATGATTCATTATGCTATGCTTCCCAAGAATCACACAGCTAGTGCTCTACATACCAGATGTTGGAATTACGGCGAATTCCTGATGTGGAATTTTTTCAACAAATCTTGGATAATTTCAAATCAATATTGATGACGATGAACTAATTATTCTGATTAATTACTTCTCTTGTTATTCACTCTTCACTTGAGTGAATCAACCACACCTTGGTTTTAATATGATTTTGCTGCACAACGATTATTGAAGAAGAAATGAAAAGATGAATTGGAGAAGAAAAGTGAAATTAGGGTTTTTGAGGAAAGATGAAGAAGAAGAAGAAGAATATTTCCGCAGAGTTTTTTTTCTCTGCTTTCAAACTAAAATTTTTATTCAACTTGCAACCACATTATTACAATGATATGGTACCTCTCTATTTATAGGCTAAGATTGCTTGCACACCAAGCAATCTCTAACTAACCTAACTCAGCTAAAAACAAAAAATAAAGCTAAGTCTTAAATTTTGTCGACTACACACTTCTTCGACATTTCAACATCTATGCAAATTCTACCCAAAGCATTTCGCCGACAATAGACTTTGTTGAAATCGTGCTTTGACATTAAGAATTACACTTTCTACAGGTAACAACTGTTTATCTTTAGACATTATATATATATATATTTACACCATTTAAATCTTATAGGAAATGTGTTCACTTGGTCACGCCTAGATGGAACGTGCACAAGCAAATTAGATCAATTTCTTGTTAGATTAACTATTTAATTAATCAAATATGGATTGACATAATTAATTATTAATTAATTATATTATGGTCTATTGAAATTAAACACTAAATAGATAAATTGTTTGATTGGGTTTTGTGTCTGAATGTACCGTGATGGGTTGGATTATTCAGTTAAGCCCAATTAGAGGTCCCTGCCCTCAGCCGTTTACCTATTTAAGTGTCTCCCCATTAGACAATTAACATACTCTGAAAACCCTAGACAGCAATGAGGGTAGTAATTCTCTCATAATCATTCTTACCGTCGACAACTTCTCCAATTCTATAAGGTACACCGTTCCTATCAGTGTTTTAAAAACCGGACCGGTCATTAAACCGGTGCGGGTACTGGGTCACTGGTTTATCGGTCGAACCACTGGGTCATTGGTCGAACCGCATGACCAAACCGGATTAAACCGAATTAAACCGGATAACTCGGTTGAATAAACCTGTCATTATAATAGGTATAAAACCGATAAAACCGGTCGAACCGGATGATTCAGTCTCTAAAAAATATAACTAGCACTTAAATTTTTTGAAAATATCATATCATAAATTCACAGGTTCATAATTTAAATTCAAATTTTAAACAGAGTTTAAATTAAATAGAGTTTAATTTAAATTCATAGTTTTAATGTTAATAGAAAATCAGTTTTAATGTTAATAATTAAAACAATACAAATATTAACATTATTATAAATAATAAATTTTTCAAGTCTATATATAAAATCAATTAAGTTTAAAATTATATTATATTTAGTTTTTTAATCTGTGTTCTTAAATTTCTATACAAATATTTGTATGATGGTTTTTCAATCAATATAAATACAAAATAGTTTTGTGGATATTACGAAACTTAATTTGTGTATCACTTGAATCAAATGAGTGATCATTATTATTCTTGGAGAAAAGTTCATATGTATTTGAGTAAAAAAAATTTTAAAAAAAAAAATTTAAAATTAAAAAAAAAAATTAATTTTTTTTTTTAAAATAAGCAGTTGAACCACCGGTTTGCGAAAACCGACGGTTTTCCCGGTTTTTCCGGTTCGCACCGGTTCACACCAGTTCCCACCGGTTCGAAGACATGGCCGATCGAGCAAGTGAACCCGACCGGTTACCTGGCCGGTTCCCGGTCCAACCGGTCCGACCGGCCGGTCCGGTTCGGTTTTTAAAACACTGGTTCCTATGATATTTGATTATTCTATAATATAGTAATATGCTATAATATTGTGTCTATCAATTGGTATCAGAGCCTGGTTAGATGCATATTATGGCTATTATAAGTTTTTGTGAATCCATTTATAGTGATTTGCGGCATGAATAAGATTATTTTGAATGTTTAATTGTTATTTTACACTATTTGTAATTATCATTAGATTCGATTGAGATGTTTTTTTTCGTTAATTGACTAATAGTATTTACAAGATAATAATTTAATACACATTCAGATTAATCATTGTTTAAAAAAATACACATTCAGATATAAAATTAATCTTTGTTTATAAAAATACACATGCAAATTTGAATGATTTGTAAATTGTATTATATTCTTGAATTTATAATAATTTTAGTATTAAATTATATTGCCTAATTATTCATGTGCTTGTTGGTAGAATATTATAATTATCTTAGCTATTCTTAAGAAAATTTAAATTGTATTATTTTTATATTATGTTATTAGAGAAAATTAAAATTATATTTGACATTGTTGATTTATGAGTTTTTGAGATGATACGGTAATATTCTAAAATTTATCAAAGTCCATTGACTCTATTTGCAAGGATAAATGTTAGGTTAGTCATAATTTTTTTTAAAATCTCTTCTGACTTATTATATAATTACATTTAAGGATAAATTTGTTTGTAATATTATTTACTCCTTTAAAACTATAAAATATGTATTTATATAAATTATTATTTTTCTAGAATATTCTGAAATTCAAACTCTCTATTTATTTTTATAAATTGATATCATTTTATATGCTCAAATAAATATAAAAACAAAATGAGCATACTCTATCGATGTGACGTTACTTGACATGATCATTTTGTGATAGAGAAAATAATTGAATAATTATTTAAAATATTTATAAACTCTTGAATTAATAATTCAACTATTATTATCTATCAAGTGGGAGAATTTAATATGTCAATTATATTAGAAATGAGAAACAAATATTACTTATTTAATATAATGTTATTTTATGAAGACTTATATTGAGAATATTATAGTCTTCTGTTAGTAATAAAGTTTATGACTATTTATGTTATATCCTCAATAAAAGTTAAAAGTCTCGTATTTTTCCGCTGCGTATAACATAATATAATTCTCAAATGTGTGTAGTTATCATTGTAGAATTTGAGATTTGAGTGTATTATTAAGATGTTATATATAATCCTATATTTTATTTAAAGTTATATGGATTTGATCTCACTCAAATGATGATAAACCTTTTTATATGACCATCATACTCTTTCATGTGAAATGATATAAATAATGATACATTCTATTTACGTGCAAAATATGTCGTTCAGTTTGTAAAACTCTAATGATGATATATTTTAGAACCATTTCTCTGTATAGTTTTGTACTAAAAATAAAATTAGTATCCCATTGTATAATCAGATTATTTTAATATTAGTGGGCTCTGATAAATTCTTATCTTATTGGATTAGTGGGAGTACATGTGTACACAATCATATAATCTAAAAAAATTTAGATTATTATTCTCATAGTTTCATATATTCTTGCGCGCACTGTAAATATGACATATTCTAAAAGGACTTCAAAATATGAAATAATTATAAGTCTTATTATGTTATATTGAGATATATATTATTCTCTTAATCTCAGGAAACGACATAATTTGATGTTTAGGTCGATATTGAAAAGGCACAATAATTCTTTAGCATGCAATAATATTGTGTTATTCTATCTTCAATAGTCCACATTTGTCATGTCATAATATGAAAGTACAAGTAAATATCAATACTCCTATCGAGTATGATATTGTGTTATGAAGGTACTTATGATTAAATGTAATTACTCTCGTAATAGGTTATCCCTATATGTAATTACTATTCTTAGACCTATGTGGATATTTTATGACCTATAATTAAAACTCATTAGTATAATCACTAATCATAGACTTATACACATGAGTAAGTCTTATGATACTTTGGGTTAGTGGGAGTTTATTAATAGCATTTTCATATGCTTGGGCCATTCTTTATAACATATTACTCTGAAGTTAAATATGTTACTCTAAAGTCATCATTCTTTATATAAAATTGTGAGTTTTAACACGTATGATTTGTCTTCCCTATCGGATACAATTTCTACAGCGTTGAAATTTACTTCTTTTTGATTGATTAGTGGTTTAACCATTATTGATATTATAATATTAAAATCAATATTTTTAATAATTAATTAATGTCATCCAAGTGGGAGATTGTTAGATTAATTATTTAATTAATCAAATATGGATTGACATAATTAATTATTAATTAGTTATATTATGGTCTATTGTTATTAAACACTAAATAGATGAATTGTTTGATTGGGTTTTGTGTCTGGATGTACTGTGATGGGTTGGATCATTCAGTTAAGCCCAATGAGAGGTCCCTGTCTTTAGCCGTTTAGTTATTTAAGTGTCTCCCCATTAGACAATTAACATACTCTGAAAACCCTAGACGACAATGAGGGTAGTAATTCTCTCATAATCACTCTTACCGTCGACAACTTCTCCAATTCTATAAGGTACACCGTTCCTATGATATTTGATTATTCTATAATATAATAATATGCTATAATATTGTGTCTATCAATTATTTAAATTCTATCATTTCTTCCATTAGAAAAGTGGTGTGAGAATTGGATTTCGTTTCGTAGTTGTGCTTGAACATACATATATAGATACACACACACACACACACACACACACACACACACACACACATATATATATATATATATATATATATATATATATATATATGCTCTTTGTGAATTTTTATGAAAAAAGAATTATTGATGCAAGAAGTGATTTATGTTAACTCCTAAATGAAGAAAAATATGAATTGTTTCAATGACCTCATATCCAACACAAATTTGTAATATATTTAAATCTTATAGGAAGGGTGTTCACTTGGTCACGCCTAGATGGAACGTGCACGAGAAAACTAGATCAATTTCTTTCATTAGAAAAGTGGTGTGAGAAATGGATTTCGTGTTCGTAGTTGTGCTTGAACATATGCCCTTAAAATTCATTGTGATATGATAAAAATGATAATTGATGATTAGCGCCAAAACCATTAAGAATGTTGAAATGTTGACCTGGTTTTGAAGGGTACTAGGAATATGTCAAAAGAGAGTGGTCCAAGTACCCTATCGAAGGGGTGTGGGAGTTTTGTGCTTGAAAAAATTGAAAGTAATTAAGGTTTAACTAGAGCATTGGTATCAAAATCATAAAAACAACATTGTGAATAAAATTCAAAAGGTTATGGAAGATCTCAATAAGCTAGATTTGAAAGGGAAAGCAAGTACCTTTGACGACAAAGAAGTAGATGATATGTGTTCTCTATTTGGTTAACTATTTTCTTTGTCTAGAATCAATTGGGGTGTCCATTGGGAACAATTTAGAATCTTAGGCTTAAGGAGAGGGATGTTAATTCAAAATACTTTCATGGTATGATTTCAAGTAAGCGAATAAATAATTATATCTTAAGCATGAAAGCAAGTTGTAATAGAGTGGAAGGTGTAGCACCCCAAAATTTGCCTTTTCTTTTTCTAACATCTAACTGGCTTGTGTTTCATTTAATTTTTGCATTATCATCTTTGCATGTCATTTGGTTCATAGCATGGGATCAAGGTATATGAGATATCTCATGTGAATCACATTCTCCTAACCAGTGCAAAATTAGGGTTTTGGTGAAAAGTCAGTGCAAGTGAATTTTTGAGCCAAAGCTTAATTTCAAGGTTTTCCATAGGGTTTCAATTATTCAAGGATGAAGTATTGCCCATTGGTTCATTTCAGAAGAGCTTTAATTGATCAATTGCTTGAGAATCAGTCAGATTGGGGAAAAGTCAACTGTGCAGAGGAAAAAGTCAACTCCTGACTTTTTGAGGTCAAATTCATGTTCCTCAAGTTCATTATGATCATTGGTGAAGATTTGATCAAGGAATGCCTAGGGTTTCATCAAAAATCAAGAAAGATTCAAAGTTGCCAAATTTAGAAACTTAGGGTTTCCATTTATGGCAAGTTTTGTCAAGTTGAAGGGTCACTTTTGAGGCATTCTTTCTCCATGTTCCAAGCTCCAAACTGAAAGTTTATGGAGGCCTATCAAAAGTTCACATTCCAAGTTTTAAAACCATACCAAGAACATCTGCATTGGATCAAAATCAAGGGAGATATGATGGATTAAAGTTTAGAGAAATCAAGGCAAAATTGACCAGCCAGGCAAGTCATGGGCGAGCCAGCACGCAATCATTTTTACAAACACCTTGTGTGCATGACATGTCCAAGTTTAAGGTCAATTATCTCCATGATGGAGGCTCCAAATTAAAAAGTGTTCAACATGGTTTTTGTTCCTCTTGATCTCCTCTTCAACTTTGATGTTGAAGGTTTTTTCATTTGACCAACCATTTGAGAGTTATAGTGGGCTAAAAGTACTGAACTCAAGCTGATCATTTCATAGGCCATGAGCCAGGCACGAACCAAGGCAAGCAGCCAGGCTAACTCAGTCATGACTACACACCTTCATGGACATTTTTAAGCATTTTAAGGGATTCAATTGTGGTTGCTTTGAACATCAATGTTGTTCTCCCTTATTCCCTCTTTCCAAAGACCCCAAGATCAGTCATTTTCATCCCATGATCAATGAGATAATTCCTTTTAAAGTCAACAACATACCATCTGATTTTCTTCCATGCCAAGCAACCAAATGCAATACAAAATCAGGTGTATTGTTGTGATTATGTCTTCATGTGCATGCTTCATCCCATGTCATCAAACATTACCTTAATAAACCAAACAAACCTCCTGCATACCATGCTACTCATGTACCATCATTACCCAAAGTGTTCAAACAAGGGGAAGAAGGGGAAACTTGTATGACAAGTTGCATTGTACCTTGCCAATTCAGTACATCATCATCACCACTCATCATAAGCACCACCATAACATTTCATGTTGCTCTCCTCACCATAGCAAACAACCATAACTCGAGCCATAACTAACTCCACTCACTATCAACTCAGTTAACCACACTACTAACTATTAACCAAGGTGGTTAACAGTTAACCCAAGATATAAATAGAATCCTCTAACAGAATTTGGAAGGGGGGGATTCATTCTTCACATTTCCAAAAATTTTCACTCTCTCTCTCTCTGAGTTTTCTCTCTCACGAAGCTTCATCTTCTTCCATCTCTCTGCAAGCTTCTCTTCCATTCTTCTTCAAGAAGCATCAATGGAATCATGGCATTGAAGCTCGGCATTGCACTTCAATTTTCTCCATTTTTCTGCAACTGAACTTCTCAGTAACAACAAGCATTCCCATAGCCTTTATTTGGCTAGTTTGAAGCTCAAGGAAGCTAGGAATCTCCTCTCTGGTTTTCTCTTGCATCAAAGGAAGCTTCATCTCAGGTTTTCTTCAATTTTTTCCTCTTACATTTCATGCTGATTTAACTTGTTTTTGCATGATTTGAAGCTCAATATGAGCAATGTGATTGCTGGCTAGTTGATAGGCACATAGGTGCGTAGTTTAAGTTTTCTAGGGCAAACTTCATCGCTTCGATTTGCTTTATTCATGAATTGTTTGTAGATTCTAAGACTGGATCTATAATCTACGCAGCAAGAGGAACGTTTTGGTATGCGTTATGTAAATTTCTGGACACCTGAAACTTGAACCACGGTGGTGAGTGGCCGGAGAAGATGACCGGAGTCTTCTCCGGCCAGTGGTGTTCTTCATATGTTAAACCTTAGGGTTTTAAGTCCAGATTAAAACACAGCCATTAGATCTTGTTGATCCAACGAACGTAAGTGTGCCAGCAAATAAATGAGGGAGGGTGTGAGACACGTGCACGTTTTTTGAATATTGTTGACTCTGATGATCACGTGTGTGCATTGCATCATTACATAACATGTTCTTGCATCGCATCCATGCATCTAGCATACTTTGACTGATCATTTCATCTTGACTAGATCCAATGGCTCTGATGGAGTCAAGTTTATTGACTAAAGTCCATCACATGAACCTTATATGAACACGCTATTGGGCTGGGTTCCCTGGTGCTATCCACGCCCCTCCTTTTTCTGAGCCCAATGATTTGAATTGGATAATTGCTCTTGTTGCACCCCCTGGCCTATTTCTTTGTTTTTTTATTTTCTTTTCATAATTGTTTGCTATTTGATTTTTAAAAATGCCTCCAAGCATGATAAAATCCTAAATAAACTCATGAAGCATCATAATGCATTTAAATAATTTTTTCATATTTTTATTTCTGATTTTGGCACATTTTTCTATTTTTCCATGAATTTCCATTTAATTTCTTTTGTATGAACCTCCATTCATGATACTTGCCTCATTCTTGATTTGTTTGACCTAGTTTTGAATTGAATCTGTCCATGAGCATTGATCCATGTTTGCATGACATATTAAGGCATCTCATACCTATTTTTGTAGATTTTTTAGGTCTTTTCTTATTGTCTTCTGAATGATGTCTTTGAGCCATTTATTTGTGTGACTTGTATGAGATTGTGAAGCGTATTTGTGCATGATTCTTAATGAATGTTGAGCCATCCTTTTGAGACATGTTTTCACACTGTTTTCACTTCAAATGAATTGCATCTTCCAATTTTATTGAGCTTCTAACACCTCTTTTGTTTCATTTTAATTGCATTAATGCATGTGTGTTTGTTAGAAGACTTGTGCTAGGGTTTTGGATGTGTATGGTATGCAATCCTTTTTTACAATCGTTGAGACCTCTCAATCCATGTTGTGTGAACATTATAGGTCATTTTTCTCATGTTATAGGTCATTTCTTGTCCATCTTGAATTGAATTATGTGCACTTGTTTAAACTTGGAATGTTTTGCGCACTTGTGTTTCTTGTCTTGCATGACTTTGTTGACTTGTTCTCATCAATGCTTGTATGATCTTAAACATCCATCAAAACATGATTTCACTTCTGTTTGTGATCATTCTCAACCATATGACATGACCTCTAATTGCATCTTGCATGTTTCTAAGTTCATAAACCTTTGCATGCTTGTTTGAACTTGTTTGGACCTAGTTTGTTCTTCTTCTTCAATGTGCTTCAACATAAGGCTTATGTGGACTTTGTATTTCCATTCTTGCATCTTAAATGTCATTTAAAATGTCATATGATACTGACTTGCACTCATTTCCAAGTATGTTCATCTTTTCATCTTCATTCTTTACTTGTGTTACAAGTATGCTTCATTGTTGAACTTAAGTGATGTTTGTTTTCACTTCTTGTTGCATAATCATCGTCAATGCTTGCATTCATGAATCACATGCCATCTTTATGACATCTCCATGCCTTAATAAATGTCATTCACTTCTGAATTTAATGCTTTCACGTGCATTTATTCATGTTTATAAACCATATGCATTCATCTTGCATAGTTAATGTACAACTTGCATTTGTGTGAACATTTGATGCATAGTTTGACATTGTTTGATATCTTTTGGCATGTTAACTTTAGTAGGATACATTGACCTGTACCTACTGACCTTGGATGTTCCTTAACCCTTAGGACCCTTCCTTTTGGTTTAACCCTTGTTTGCTTCTTAAGTTGTCTTCTTAAGACAATGATCTTTGTTTGGTTTACTTTCTAGCACTTGTATGCAATACTTGTATTCATGTGGTACTAACCTTTTGTGTAGGGGCAGAGGTAAGGCATTTGAACATGTGGATTCTTATCCATGTTCATCCCTTCTTTCATCTCTCATCTATCTTACTTCTCTTTCTCTTTTATGGATTACATGATATAATGCTTTGTGTACAACTCTCTCACACCCCTTTGGGATCATAGCTCATCCTTAATTTTTTATTAAGGTGAGGTAGGATAAGCATTAGGTAGTTTTATCCCTCTCTCTTCTTTTGATTTAGGTTGTTCTTAAACCTCCCTTTAGGGCCACCTTTGCATGACAACTTTAGGAGAGAATCCTCTTAGTGTTTTCTTTTTCCTTGAGTATTCTCTTCTCATCTCATAACCATTCTATAACACTTAATAAAGGTTAACGTGTATTACGCATGAGCCTTATATGTGGGAAGTGAAGAATGGGGGGTCTCCCTTCATTCTTCTAGGGCGGTTAGTGTACGTCCTGTTGGGGACGATATGCGACATATTCGTTCCTATGTTGTAGACTTGGGTGCAATGCAAGTTACAAACTAACTCCAAAACACTTCTATCTAAAAAACACAAAACGAACTCAAACCTTTTTCATCCTTCGGGATTGTTAAGTTTCAAACCTTTTTCAGAAAAGGGCACGTTACTTCCGTCTCGTCGCAAACAGGCATCGACCCTAACTGCCGGACGCGAACTTAACGTCGCTCGTAAAAAACATTAAGACCTCGTTAGGTCAAACTATGACTGCTCTGATTTCCTCCTTCTGGTTAGATTGAGGATACGTAGGCACAAGACGCCGATGTCTTGGAGAGCAACCTCCCCCTTTAGTTCGTGTCCGAACTACGTTGACTCTGGCTTTCCCATTACACGAGGGAATACGTGGGCATAAGACGATGATGTCCTATCGAGTCACTTCTTTTTCTTTTCTCCCCCATTTCTTCATTCTTTTCTGTTCCCGTTCCTTTTCCTTTCCAGTAGCAGTGGAGCTCCAGATGACGACACCCTTTGATTAGACAACAAGCATGGATCCCATCGAGTACGATGGACGCGTGGGGGTGCTAATACCTTCCCCTCGCGTAACCGACTCCCTTACCCGTTTCTCTTGGTCGCGATGACCATGCTTTTTCCTTCCCTTCAGGTTTATGCAGTGTTTCCTTTCCCTCTCTTGGGATAAATACACATTGCTGGCGACTCTGTTTTCGCGCCACTTTCGTGTTTGTACTTGGATGAAAATCCTGGGAGCGACAGGTTGCGACCCTGTTGGGGATTGGTTGACCTCTTGCTGGTCAATTCCCTATGCGAGTCAATCCTAGCGCTTGGTTGTTTATTTTCATTGGGTGTTTACTGTGGTGCTTTATTTTGCTGTATATTACTGTATTACTGTTTTACTGTATTTACTGCATTTATGGCATTGTATTTCATTATTATGCTGGACTGTGTTGTGCTGTACTGGATTTTCTGTTTGGCAGGTTGGGATTTCTGAGAGATAAGCCCACTAACCAGGCTTGAGCATAGACATAGGTATTAGCGTGGGCAGGCGTGACACTCCCGTGGTGTTAGCCACGTGCGGGTGTTCATGAGACCTACAGCCAGACGAGGTTCTATCGGGAGATATCTGCTACTATATGTTGATACAGGCCAGTCGTTATTCTCTTGAGGAACTGTCGACTCTGGTGACCATTCCTGAGGACTCAGTTGCGGCACTCCTCCCGAGATGTGATGATGGCAGACCAGAAATGGCAAACCCATTACGCATTCTTGATCTGAGGACCCAATGCTGGGAACTTGCTATAGGATATCCTTTTTTAGGGGAATCAGTTGAGGCCTCCTCGATTGATGATGATGCCAAACCAGAAATGGTGAACGTATCATCATTTCTCGACCTGAGAGTCTGTGATATTGAGGATCCTCGGTTTTCTAGAACCCACATGTGAGAGGGGATGGGTGTTTGCAGGACTGCAGGTAACCATAACCTTCAACCTACCTGGTATTCTGGATTTCTTATCAGTGCAAGCTTATCATCCTGGTATTCTGGGATTTTGAATGAGCTGTTACTTCGGATTTCTGGGTTTCTGATATTCTGGGTCTTATCTATTCAGTAGCACAACAGTACAGAGCTTTATGGAAGCCTTGATCCCATGTTTGTTGCATCTGTATCATCAATTTTTGCATACATATTCTTGTATTTCCAAGGGGTATTAACTTTGAGACTCGCTGTTGAGCGTTTCCATCTATTTCTTGTGGTTCTTTTGTCAAAAACTTGAATCAAAGCAGAATGATTCCTTGGAAATATTCGAACATGGCATTTGCATTGCATTTCCATACTCATTTGTATAACAGGTGTCCGAGGCTGGTTATTCTTGTCATGATCTGGTCATCTCTGAATTACAGTGCTTAACTGCTCAAGCCATTCAGAAGTTGATCATGGAGCAAATTCAAGCGGAATTGAGGGAAGTGTGAAGCCAGATGGGACAGTTTATGGGGAGCATGCAAGCGTTGATTCAAGACCAGAGAATGCTGAAGGAAGAGGTCAATCAACTGAAGAAACAGATGAGCCTGGTTATGGAGGTCGTGAGAGGTGTGCTAAACAAAGGTAATACTCCCATGCATGAAACTGCGGCTGGAATTTCCTCTCCTCCATTGTTTAAGGGGTCCCTCCCAAAGAGTGAGCAGATTTCCATTGTGACCATCCCGACTGTATCTCCACAACAGGGAAGTGTTCCTCGTCGACGTCAAGATAGACCAAAGATGAACCGACACTTTGAGACTCCACCAGTGCCATATTCTCAGCTATTACAGCATCTTCTTCAATTGCAACTAATACAGAAAAGGACTCTGGCTCCTCTTACTGGTATTCCCCCGCCGGGTTATGACGCAAGAGCCCACTGTGGTTTTCACTCTGGTGCGTCGGGGCATAATATGGAAGATTGTAGGGCCTTTCAGTATGCTGTCCAGGATCTGATCGATTTGAAGGTAATTGAATTCATGCCGGGCAGCGTAGGCATATAAGGTGGTCCTACTCTAGCTGTTGAAAAAAAAGTGGATATCCCTGTTGCCTCTCCCAAAGCTACATCAAGTCAGGAGCATTTCTTGCAGTCCTTGGCCTTAGAATCCCCACGTCCGCAACTGCTGCCTACTCCTCGATTAAGTCTGAGGGGAAAAGCGCCTGAGTGAGAGGAAGGCACAAGTCGGTATCAGCAACAGAGTTATCCTCCGAGGAGTCAACAAAGGTCCAGAAGGTATGAGAGAAGGTTTGATCTCATTACTGTTCCTCACAGTCATGTTCTTGCCCGGCTACTTGAGAGTTCTTTGGTTCAACTAAGGGATGCCAAGCCTGTTCCCGACCCCATTCCTCCTGATTATGATTTGGATGATAGATGTGAGTATCACTCGGACACATCGGGCCATTCAATTGAAGATTGCAACGTGTTCAAGCACAAGGTGCAAGATCTGGTCGATTCAGGAGTCATAACTTTCACTGCAGATGGTATGCATTTCAACTTAAGCTTCCCAAGTGGGCACTTGGGACTGCAAGAGAGTCATCAGAAGCAATAAGTCCAGACGGAGTCAAGCCTCCTCAATGGCAATCATCAGCTTCCTTTACTGCATTTTCATATATTTAGCTTTCATTTGTTTGTTTAAACAGTGTTTGCATGAAAAAACTTGTTTGTGTTTTGAATGTTGATATTAATGTAATGAATGTGTTGCTCTTGAAGTACTTTACTTTTATGCACTCATATTATGTTTATATGCACTGCAATACCAACTTTCTTGCCTTAAACTCTTGAGGAAGGATGATGAAGTGAAAAACGCAAAATCTTTGGTTGTGTGCTTTTGGATAAAACCCTGTTGAGGATGTACAGGCATTGTTGCAAATCCCTAAACACTGGAGATATAAGGGAGATAGACCCTTATCAACCCCTTTGAGCCTTGAAGTAGGAGTTTCTTTCATACGAAAAAACCCTCACACTTAACCCAGGGGCAGGGTAGGCGTCAGTTAATTTGACCGAACGTTCAAATTTCAAAAGGAGTGTGCATCTGAGGATCCATTACCTTCTATTCCACACCATCAAGAGGTCAAAAGATGTGAGACCACAATGGTTATCCATCAATGATCAAGGAGTGAGGCAGTCACAACCCTTTCAAACAAGTCAGACAAGCCAGTGTCACACGATTTGTTCAAAAAAAAAAGTGAAAAAGAAAAAAGCCCGCTAAGTCGAAACTTGAAAACAAGCGACTTAGGCAAAAGTTAGGGCATCCCGCTGAACTTCAAAATCGAAAGATTAAAAAAGAATCAGTCCAAGAAAAAATCAGGGAAACGAAAAAACAAAAGAACGGAAAAAGCGAAAAGCAAAAGGATTACAAAAGAAAATCGTTGAGCAAGAACAAAGTCGTGTGACTACGAACAAAAGACAAAAAGGGGTGACTGTTGCTCCAAAACCTCATATGGTCTCAAACCATCAATTGCATGGGTTCCTTAAGGATCATAAAAACTTTTGAGAGATGAGCGCTTATGTTAAATTAGCTGAACGTAGGACTGGAGAACATCACGAAGAGTGGGTCAGCAGAGCCCTGGGGCTTTTTCAGCAAATGTTTTGGCTGGATTTTCGAGCAAAGTCTATGAACATAGAAACGGTTCGTTTTACCGTATGTTTGCAGAGTAAAAAGCTTGTTTCTCCCTAGTAGAGCTACTATCCTCAGCATTGAAATTTCATCCTCCTCATCAGGTTGTTACATTCCCCAGCCAGAATACAAAGGATTATTTCCCCGGCTAGAGTTGTGATTGATTTATTACTCTCTTAGCAAGCAGCCAGAAGTTGATACTTCTGCATCCCCAGCAAGAGACTGATGGAATAACTTCTTTGGACAAAGATGTTATTTCCCCACAGAGTTTGAACACCCATTTTCCTCAGCTAGTCAGGAAATGTTTTTCTCATCAGTAACGGTATGAGCTGATCCCCAACGGACGAGTAAGGTTGATGTTATCCTCTAGCAGAGTTGATGTCGTCAACCCCCGTTCCCCAAGAAGGTGCTAATAGTGGTTGATATTCCCCAGTAGGATGAGGGTAAAGATGTCTCCCAACAGCAGGTTAAGTTCAGTAATATCCCCAAGCAGGTTCGATATTATGGATTTGTCCCCCAAGCAGAGTTTGGTGGTGATCTTTGCAGTGGTTTGTTCAACAGCGGTTGATATCCCCAGCAGGTTTTAAATCCAATTGTTATTGGCATTTTTCAGATCTGGGTTCCGAGTTCTGTAGAAATCATTAGTAATCCCCAGTGGAGAGAATTTCTCTTTGGGTTTCATCTCCAATATTCATTTTTATCCATCTCCAACAGAGTGGAATTTCTCTCGGAGTTTTCATCTCCAGCAGAGTTGGTGATCAGGAAGTCGTTCAGTAAAATCTTCCTCAGCAGGGTCTTTTAATTCAGGAGACAATTGTCATTCCCGGTGGAGTTGCCTTCGTCTTCAGCATTTATTTTGCTGGAGCGCCTCTTTTGCATTGCATAAGCATTCTTGCATGGCATCCTCTCAAACGCGTAGCATTTCCATTTTGTATGGAGCATTATGCCATAGAAAAATTCAAACATATGCATTTGAAGCATAAGCCAGGTTTGATATTTGTTACCAGTTTCTGTCCCCAGCAGAAAGAGATGTAATTCAGGAGATGTTGTTTGACATTACACTGCAACCAGTGAATTCGTCCTTCTTACTGTTGTTCCTTCCTATACTCCCCTATAGAGTTGTCTGTGTAGATTTCTCTTCCCCAGCAGAGTCATCTTCTTTTCAGGCCGTAAGTCTGTTGATTCTACTTCCTGTGCATTTTCGGCCGTTATCCCAACTCTTGGTTGGTCTCTTTTGTTGTGAGTACGCCTTTGGTCGGCGTCCTCATTATCCTAACTTTTGGTTAGTGTATTTCATTCCAACTCTTGGTTGGTATCCTTCGTTACGAGTTCGCCTTTGGTCGGCTTTCTTGGTTATCCTAACTTTTGGTTAGTACCTTTTATCCCAACTATTGGTTGGTCCCCTCTTGGTTATTCCAACTATTGGTTGGTAACCTTTGTTGAGTTCGCCTTTGGTCGGCATTCTCGGTTATCCTAACTTTTGGTTAGTATATTTCATTCCAACTCTTGGTTGGTATTCTTCGTTATGAGTTCGCCTTTGGTCGGCATTCTCGGTTATCCTAACTTTTGGTTGGTACCTTTTATCCCAACTTTTGGCTGGTATTCTCTTTTTTATCCCAACTTTTGGTTGGTATTCTCTTTGTTATCCCCACTTTTGGTTGGTATTCTCTTTGTTATCCCAACCATTGGTTGGTATCCTTCCTTTATCCCAACTTTTGGTTGGTCTTTTTGATTGTGAGTACGCCTTTGGTCGGCGTCTTCGTTATTCCAACTATTGGTTGATATCCTTCCTTTATCCCAACCTTTGGTTGGTCTCTTTTATTGTGAGCACGCCTTTGGTCGGCGTCCTCATTATCCCAACTTGTGGTTGGTACCCCTTTCTGTCCCAACTATTGGTTGGTATCCACTGTTTCTAAGTCCACCTTCGGTTGGAAAACACTTTATTTTCATTATACCCACAGGTTGCAAATTTCAGGGTTCTTTTGGTATTCAATCTCCGTGTATCCTTGAATGTCTGAAAGCCGTTGCTATCATACCTTCAGGACCAAGTTGATTGAATAGGGGCAGCTGTAGCACCCCAAAATTAGCCCTTTCTTTTTCTAACATCTAACTGGCTTGTGTTTCATTTCATTTTTGCATTATCATCTTTGCATGATATTTGGTTCATAGCATGGGATCAAGGTATATGAGAAATCTCAAGTGAATCACATTCTCCTAACTAGTGCAAAATTAGGGTTTTGGTGAAAAGTCAGTGCAAGTGAATTTTTGAGCCAACGCTTGACTTCAAGGTTTTCCATAGGGTTTCAATTGTCCAAGGATAAATTATTTCCCATTGGTTCATTTCAGAAGAGCTTCAATTGATCAATTGCTTGAGAATCAGTCAGATTGGGGAAAAGTCAACTGTGCAGAGGAAAAAGTCAACTCTTGACTTTTTGAGGTCAAATTCATGTTCCTCAAGTTCATTATGATCATTGGTGAAGATTTGATCAAGGAATGTCTAGGGTTTCATCAAAAATCAAGAAAGATTCAAAGTTGCCAAATTTAGAAACTTAGGGTTTCCATTTATGGCAAGTTTTGTCAAGTTGAAGGGTCACTTTTGAGGCATTCTTTCTCCATGTTCCAAGCTCCAAACTGAAATTTTATGGAGGCCTATCAAAAGTTCACATTCCAAGTTTTAAAACCATACCAAGAACATCTCCATTGGATCAAAATCAAGGGAGATATGATGGATTAAAGTTGAGAGAAATCAAGGCAAAATTGACCAGCCAGGCAAGTCATGGGCGAGTCAGCACGCAGTCATTTTTACAAACACCTTGTGTGCATGACATGTCCAAGTTCAAGGTCAATTATCTCCATGATGGAGGCTCCAAATCAAAAAGTGTTCAACATGGTTTTTGTTCCTCTTGATCTCCTCTTCAACTTTGATGTTGAAGGTTTTTTCATTTGACCAACCATTTGAGAGTTATAGTGGGCTAAAAGTGATGAACTCAAGCTGGTCATTTCATAAACCATGACCCAAGCACGAACCAAGGCAAGCAGGCAGGCTAACTCAGTCATGACTACACACCTTCATGGACATTTTTAAGCATTTTAAGGGATTCAATTGTGGTTACTTTGAACATCAATGATGTTCTCCCCCATTCCCTCTTTCCAAAGACCCCAAGATCAGTCATTTTCATCCCATGATCAATGAGGTATTTCCTTTTAAAGTCAACAACATACCATCTGATTTTCTTCCATGCCAAGCAACCAAATGCAATACAAAATTAGGTGTATTTTTGTGATTATGTCTTCATGCGCATGCTTCATCCCATGTCATCAAACATTGCCTTAATAAACCAAACAAACCTCTTGCATACCATGCTGCTCATGTACCATCATTGCCCAAAGTGTTCAAACAAGGGGAAGAAGTGGAAACTTGTATGACAAGCTGCATTGTACGTTGCCAATTCAATACATCATCATCACCACTCGTCATAAGCACCACCATAACATTTCATGTTGCTCTCCTCACCATAGCAAACAACCATAACTCGAGCCATAACTAACTCCACTCACTATCAACTCAGTTAACCACACTTCTAACTGTTAACCAAGGTGGTTAATAGTTAACCCAAGATATAAATAGAATCCTCTAACAGAATTTGGAAGGGGGGATTCATTCCTCACATTTCCAAAAATTTTCACTCTCTCTCACGAAGCTTCATCCTCTTCCATCTCACTGCAAGCTTCTCTTTCATTCTTCTTCAAGAAGCATCAATGGAATCAAGGCATTGAAGCTCGACATTGCACTTCAATTTTCTCCATTTTTCTGCAACTGAACTTCTCAGCAACAACAAGCATTCCCATAGCCTTTATTTGGCTAGTTTGAAGCTCAAGGAAGCTAGGAATCTCCTGTCTTGTTTTCTCTTGTATAAAAGGAAGCTTCATCTCAGGTTTTCTTCAATTTTTTCCTCTTACATTTCATGCTGATTTAACTTGTTTTTGCATGATTTGAAGCTCAATAGTGTAATACCCCAAAATTTGCTCTCCCCTTTTGTCATCATAGCATGGCATTATCATTTATCATATCATATCCACCTCATTAACATTACATTGCATTTAACATAGAAAAATGAAGCATGGCATCCTTCTTACCATTAGGGCATGTGATCAAGTGGAATGTGGACAATCAAGAGATCATTCAAAGCACAAAAAGGTCAGTCAAGTTGCCTCAAGGCAAGCCAAGAAGCCTTTCATGTCTCATACTATCTCAATTGATCATCCACAACCTCAAGGATAAGAGATACAATAGGAGATTGAAGCATTACATCCTACACTATGCAAGAAGTCCAAAAATTGAAGGAAAATCCTCAAAAGAGATAGCTCATTGATTCAAAATCATCCTCAAGTGGCATTTCTCATCATCCTTTAAGAGGATACACAACATACTCTGAGGAATTTGGATTTGGAAGATGTGCAATTTCCTCCTAACCAGAGAGGGTCAAAATTAGGGTTTCTAATAAAATCAGGATATCTCTGATTTTTTGGACAAAGCTTGTTGTCATGGTATTCCATATGTCCCTAAGTGTATGTATGTGGAAAATTGCACCTCAATTGGTTTTGGAGGTGGTTCAATTGGAAGAAAGATCAAAAATCAGGAAATTTGGGGCCAAGTCAAATAATCAGGGGAAAAAGTCAACTCTTGACTTTTTGAGGCCAAATTCATGAAATTCATGTTATATGTGACCAATGTACAAAATTTGATCAAGAAACTCCAAAGGAATCATAAAAAAATCAAGATTTGGAAAGTTGCCATTTTTGGATGAAGAAGGGTTACTAAAAATAGCAAGTTTTGGCCATTTTGCATCAGAGTTTGAACCAAGGCCATTTAAAATGGAAGCATCAAATGAAAATTCCACTCTGCCTCAATGAAAGATCTTGCTTTAAGCTTCAAATCCATGGGTATAACATCTCCATTGGACAAAAAATGAGGGAGATATGATTGATCAAAGTTTGAGCAAAGTAGGTTCAAAACTAGGTCATGACCAAGATTTTCAGGGCACGCGCGCAGTCATTTTAACAAGCATGTGGTGGGCCAAATGTCCATTTGTCTTTCTCATGGTTAGAGGCCTCAAATGAAAAATCTTTCAACATGAAAGTTGTTCCTCTATGTGAGATCTTCAAAATTGATGTTCATGTTTTTTTTATGTGATCAAAGGATAAGGAGTTGAGATAGCTCAAAGTTTGGTCAACACAACTGAAAGTCACTAGGCCAACTTGTCATGCCATGCCACAAACTGCTCGACCATACATCAGTTTGTTTTTCCATCTGGTTATGGTCATTTTTAGGCATGTTTGAGGCATCCTTTCACTTTCATTTTCAAACCAAACTTGTTGTATTGTGATCATTCTTTCCAACAACATCAAAAGTTCCTCAAACCATCCACTAACATGAGAGAAATCCACCCTCAAACCTACATTGTTACATTGGTTACAAACTGTCACAAAATTGAAAAAACAGAAGGTTGTTGTTGTTATCATGTTTTAAGTCACACGCATACATTCTCAACACACTCCCAACCTTTGCCTCATTTGAACAAACACCACCTTACACATACATAGCCTTACATCAAAGAGGAAATAAGAAAACTTATGGTACAAGCCAGGCTGCTGCACTGATAGTAACATCACCACCACTGGTTCACTCTCATCCTCACCATATCATCTCATAATCACTCCACACTCTAACCAAACCTCCCAACTCGTGGCATAACAACCTCACTCAGTTAGTTAACTCAAACTCAGTTAACTAACTCACTCTAACTAGAGTTCTAACCATCAACCACCAGAGTTAAACCATAACCACACCTATATAAACAATTCTAACAGATTTGGAAAGGAGGATTCTCATTTTTCACTCTCACTTCAAATCATTCTCACTCTTTCTCTCAAAATTCTCTCTATTCTCTCTCTCTGATCTCATACGAATTCATCATTTCCATCACTCATCTTCATCAATCATCATCATTATTTGGTATTGCTGGATCAAGAAGAGACTGAATCAACCATAATCCTCCAAGTGCAGCAACATTATATTCTCAAATCTCCAACTATCTTCTTCAAGATCTAAAGATTCTGAGCATTTATTTTGCTCTGAGGAAGCTCAAGGTTAATTGCATCTCTCTGGTTTTCTGTTGATCCAAGAGTTCTCCAACTTCAGGTTCCATTCTTCTCAAACTTTCTTCACTGAATTTAGCTTGTTTTCATGGTATTTGTGGCTTACTAGAAGCAGTGTGAGTTCTGGCTAGTGATAGGCACTATAGGTGTTTAGAATATTTTCTAGGGCAAAAATGTTTGTGCTCGATTCTCTTTATACATGATTGATCTGTGAAATTAAATGGTAGATTAGTGATGTGCGTGAGTTCAGCTTTCTTTTGATATATGGCTTGTGAATTTCTGGAGAGTTTGAAGGTTGCAGACGGTGGTGAGTGACCGGAGAAGGTGACCGGAGGTCCCTCTCCGGCCGGTGACTTTAACTGTTAGGGTTTATCATGTTTTAATCCTATCCGTTCATGTTTTCTGATCGTGTGGCCTACAATGTACCAGCACATTAAATTTCACGTGCAAATCATGTGCATATTTTCTGATTTCACTTAAGCACTATGTGGTGCAGTGCATGGTAGTGAGTGTGTGTCCTCACGCACGTGCATTGATTCTGTGTACTTTGACTTTGACTTGACTTTGAATTGATCTAATGGTTGTGAGTGAGTCAAGATTGTTGACTGCAGGTGCATTTTTGTTATTGTGTTTGGCGCGCAATTGGACTTAGTCAGGCTGCTATTTGCACCCCCTTGTTTTGAGGCCCATTTAGATTGAACTGTTATATTGCTATGTTCATACCCCCTTGCATATTGCATTTTATTTTATTTTTTCATTTTTTATACACGTTTGCTTTCCAATTTTTAAAAATACCAAACCTCATCATTAAATTCCACAAAAATTCATGTGTATTCTTAAAACATTTAGGAAATTTTTCATGATTTTATTTTCTGATTTTATGACCATTTTGCCCCTGTTCCATTATTTCTTTTGAATTTCCATTTGTATGCATACTTAATGTGACATATGATTTTGTGCATTTTTGTTCTTGATCATAAAAAATGATTTTGATGCCTTTCTTTTTGCATTGTGGTCACAATATGTTGAGGTATGTTTGAGATTTATGAGATGATTTTTAAGTCTTTTTTGGATGACTTTTGATGTGTTGCTTTGAGCATGAATACATGAAACTTCCATGAGACTTTGACCTAATTGTTGAGTGACTTTGGTTCTGATTCATTGCTTGTGGACTTGATATGTTAATGGCATGTGTTTAAGGTGTTTGATTGGTGAAAGTCATAATTTTTGAAGCATGTTTGCTATTTGTTTGAAGCATGAAGTTTAACTTGTTCATTTTGTGAATGCATGCCTCATGTTTGGTTTGCTTGATCATGAAGGCACTTGGGCCATGAGTTGTGGTTTTGTTTGAGGATGTATAGCATGTTAATTGACTTCTGATTGTGACATTTGGGTTTCATCTTTGCATGTTTGATGTTTATCTTGCACCTTAAGTCACTTGTTTCACAAGTATGAACCACATTCACATCACTTCACCTTTTCTTCTTTGCTTCTTGTTGGATTGAGATTTTGTTTGCATGATTTGGTATGCTCATTTAGGATAACATTAGGTTGTGTAAATATGAGTTACATTCTGACTTGGAAGCATGTATAGCATTCAATCTCATTTTACTTTGTTTGTCAACTTGTTTGAATTTGATTTGTTCATTATATTTTCTTACTTTACTTGTAAGTGATTGTGCTAACCATGTAGGGGCTTCGGTAAGTTTCAATTGAGTGTGGATAAGGAATCCACATTCAACTTCTATCCTTTCTCTTTTACAATTCCATTTTGTGTTTTGCTAAGCACTTATGTGCTTTCTTTTAACAACTCATTACTTTCCCTTTTTGAATTACAATTCATCTTCTACTTTGGAAGTGAATTGTTTAATTCTTTCTTTCTTTAGACTTTAGGTTGAAACCTCACAAACCTTTAGGATCACTCTCTTTAATCTTCAATTAGGATTGAGCCTTAGTCCATATAGGTTTTACCTTTTCTCCTCCCTTGAGTCTCTTTTCTCATCTTCAAAGAAAATTCAAAATATCTAATAAAGGTAGGCATTTATTGCATTTAGGCCTTTCATATAAAGAAAAGATTATAAGGGGTCTTCTCTTGTAATCTTAGAATGTGTAGCATATAGCCCATCTTGGGTCAATGTGTTACATATTTGATCTTGTATGAGGGACTTAAATGCAATACTTGTTGAAGGTGCAAATAATAAAAAATACTTCTTCATTTCTTAATCAACAAAACACTTAATAAACACAAGTATGCTAGTGTGTTTGAACCTTGATAATTGGAACTAAGTGTGAGGGTCTTCTTCACTCTTAGTGTGCTTTCTTACCCATTCCATCTTGGAATGTGAGAAGGTACACATTCCAATGACTAAGATCCAGATACACTGACGTATGCAAACAAATCCAAAACACTTCCTTCTAAAAGACAAAAACAAACAATAACGTCTTTCCTTCGGGAATTCTTTTCTCACCTCATTCACTCTCAACGTACGAACGCGCTTCTACTCGTTCTCTTGCAAGACGGTAACGCACTCGGACCAGCGAGCCTGCAACACCTGAGCTAGAACGTAAGCCGTTCTCTAAAAAACACAAACAATCCATCCCTAGTGAGGGGAACTACGTCGCTCTGATTCTCATGCTCCCGATGAGATACGTAGGCAGTGGGGTAGGGCCCATGCGAGCACTCCTTTTATTTTCCCTACATTTGTTTCTCTCTCTCCTTCCTTTCCTTTACCTTCCTTTTCCAGTATTCATTTCTACACCCTTTGATCGAGACAAGCAAGCGTGGATCCCATCGGGTACGATGGACGCGAGGGGGTGCTAATACCTTCCTCTCGCGTAACCGACTCCCGAACCCATTTCTCGTGGTCGCAAGACCATGCTTTTCCTTTCTCTCAGGTTTACGCGGTGTTTCCTTTCCCTCTCTTGGGATAAATATACATTGCTGGCGACTCTGTTTCGGTGCCACTTTCGCGTTTGTACTTGGATGAAAATCCCGGGAGCGACAGCTGGCGACTCTGCTGGGGACCGAACCCAGAATCTCTGGTTTCCTTAGCGAGTCAATCCTAGCGCTTGTCTGTTTTTCTTTCATTGGGTGTTTACTGTTGTGCTATATTTACCATTTTATTGTATGGTTATTTACTGCTTTACTGTACATTACTGTATTTACTGCTTTTTAGCATTACATATCATAGTACTACTGTTGTGTTGGACTGTGCTATTTTCTGTTTGGCGGGATGGGATTTCTGAGAGATAAGCCCATTACACAGGCTTGAGTATACACTTAGAATTAGAGTGGAGAGTAGTGGGACCTACGTGCCGTTTGGAGTGCGTTGGGTGTTCACGAAATTCACAGCTAGACGAGGCTATCTTGGGACACGTCGTGGCATACGCATCTTGCGTATTCCAGGATGTAGATCTAGAGAGCTGTCGACTCTAGTGACCGATCATGAGGACCTTAGTGGAAATATCCCTCTTTAGTGGTGACAATGGCAGACCACATTCTGTGGCAAACCCATTCGCACCCGAGGGCCCACTTTGGAACTTGCATAGGATGACCTTTATTTTCTAAGGGGAGTCAGTGGACGACCTCTTTGATTGGCATAGCATTGTATCCTACGGGCTGAATGTGCTATTGCTTCTCAAACCTCCGAAGCTGACAAGCCTTATTTTCTAAGAACCACATGTGAGCATGGGCGGGATGTTTACAGGTTTGCAGGAAACCCAGCCTCCTACCTACCTTACTCGTGATTCTATGATGGTTTCAGACATTGTATCCTATGACAGTGATTTAAGTGTTCATCTCAGATATTGCCAGACTCAGTACAGAGACACAGTGCACACAGTTCAATACAGACACCGACACTTGATTACCTGATCACATGCCCTTTTGCATTGCATTATCATATCATAACAGTTATGTTTGTCATTTTCAGGTGCATAATACATTTCTGATTCCAATCCATGGGTTCAACAGAGATTGTTGCCGAGAGAAAGAACAATGTGTCTTACAAGTTTCCAGATCCTGTCTTGGATTCATTGCTCAAAGTTATAGATATGGCTGGTCCGGGTATTCTTGATAGGTTTCAGAAGAGCTACGGGAATTTGGTTGGGATGGTCCGTACAATCACCAAGTATGAACATGATGCCTTGCACACTCTGCTGCAGTTCTACGAGCCTTCGTTGAGGTGCTTTCTTTTTTCAGATTACATTTTGATGCCAACACTGGAAGAATTCTCATTTATTTTGGGAATTCCGATCACGTCGGCAATACCATTCTTCTCTGGTAGTTCTCCCAGCGTAAAAGAAATTGCTGCTGCTTTACAAATGGATCAGGCAGTGATAAAGAGTGGGGTGAGCAGTAAAAATGGAGTTAGCGGATTTCATTTAGAATTTCTGTCTGGACAGGCCCAGGAGGCTGCAAGTGCTAAAAATTGGATGGTTTACAATTCCATTCTGGCTCTCTGCATATATGGCCTAGTTTTCTTTCCCAATCAGCAAGACTTTGTGGATATGCAAGCGACAAGAGTTTTCGTTCTTAAAAATCCAGTCCCTACTTTGTTAGGAGATTTTTATCATTCCGTGCACTATAAGAATGAGAAAAGGAGGGGAGGATCTGTTAGTTGTTGTACTCCACTGCTGAGTCATTGGTTTTTCAAGCATTTGCCTCAGACAGGTGCCTTTGTGGAAACCAAAGATGTGGCGAAATGGTCTAAACGATTGATGAGTTTAACTGCTGATAACATTGTATGGTTTGATCACCGGTTATTGAGAATAGAGCTTGTCACAAGATGCGGAAATTTTCCAAATGTGCCTTTGATTGGCAGAAAAGGAGGGATCAATTATAATCCAGTTTTGGCCATCCGACAGTTTGGGTATGCTTCCAGGGATCCTCCTACAGAGCAAGATGTGGAAGAATCTTTATTCTTTACAGGAACTAAAGATGTGAAGGTGGTAGAAGTAGTGAATGCTTGGAAAGATAAGCACAAAATTGGAAAAGCAGTTTTTGGAAAAGGAGATTGTAGATCTTATCCTGAATATGACAGGTGGATTGAGACGAAAGTAAAGGAATTGCTTTTACCCTTTTCAAGGGGACCTCTTTTATGTTCAGTACAGCCAGAACAACCCACTATGGTGGCTATTGAAGAATGTGAGAAGTGGAAGAAAATGGTCAGAGAGTTGCAGATAGAGAATTCTGGAATGAGCAGATGTCTTCAGAAAGCTCTAGCTGACAACAAAGAGTTGGAAAAGAGAGCCTTGAAAGCGGAAAAAACCTTGGCTGACAAAGAGGAAGATTTTGATGACCGAGCTCGGTACTTTCGGAAACTTACTTTGGGAGCAGATGACACTAGTCAGGCTCACAAGATTACAAAACAGGCTTTAGCCCGAAGCAAGGATTCATTAGCTCAACTTCGTCAAGCTTGGGATGAAGTCAGAATTGAAAATGCCGAGTTAAAGGATCAGTCGAAGACTAAAGACGAGGAGCTTAAAAAGGCGCATGAGCAGAGGAGAAAGTATCGGGAAAGCCTCGGTAAGAGTCAAGAACAGTTAGAAGAAGTTAGAAGCCAGTTGAAGAATACCAAGAAAGAGCTTGAAGAAGTCATGATAGAAAGGGAGATACTCAAGACGCAAGCCGGCATAAAGAGACACAAAGGAGTGTGTGATGACGAGGCTCTGATGCTGCATATGGGTTCTTTAAATGAAGCTCTTGAGAAAAGGGATGTCTTGATCAAAGAAATGATTGAAAAGCCGAATCACCAGCGTACCCGTATACTTTTTGAGGAGATCAAATACTCAAGTGATAAGCTGAAGGATGTGGAATTGTCAGACTGATGTTCTTTTCCTTATATTTTGTTATTAATGGTTACCATCAGGCTTGTTGATGGATCCATTTTTCCTTGTATTGCATTTGCGGTTGAATCTTTCTTAAATGTACTTGAATACTTTGTTGAATGAGTATGAGCAGTTTTATTCAGAATTATTCCTTATCAGATAGCTGCACACAAGCACATGACCACGACACGTCTCTTTATATCACGATTTCTGGTCTTCAGATTTCTGTGGATTGGATTGGAATCAGGGTATAAAGGCACCTAGGAAATGACAAACATAGCATTGCATGGCATTGCATATCATTTTGCATTTTGTTACTTGCTTTTCAGGTACTCGTTGCAGGGTCTCTAACCTTTATTTGGTTTCAGGCAGTATAGCGGAGAGTCATATTCACCGATATTCGACGCGAAGGAATCAAGTAAGAATCATGGATCAAGTGCAAAGTGATTTGGCGGAAATGAGGGCGCGTATGGACCAGTTCATGACCCTCATGACTGGCATGGCGCAAAATCAGGAGAGACTGAGGCTTCTGGTAGAGCGTCCCGACAATGGGCCCGAAGGTGATCATCATGACAATTCACAGGGACATGGCATTCCTCCTCCCGGTGGCAACCCTCCTCCTGGTGGTAACAATCGGGGTAATGGAAATGGTAGGCAGGCTGGTGTTACTCTTGAAGATACTCTGGAAGACCAATTTACTCTGCTGGATGCTGATGTGGGTAATCAAGGGGATCGAAGGTATGATGAGTTAGCAGAGAAGACCAGGGCCATAGAATGCAAGAACTCTATGGGTATTGATGTTACTAGCTTGGGGCTGGTCCCAGGAGTCAGAATTCCCCCTAAATTCAAACCTCCCACTTTTGATAAGTATCACGGCAATGCGTGTCCCCAAACGCATCTTCAAGCTTACTTTGGGAAGATTTCAGCCCATACGGATGACGAGAAGCTATGGATGCACTATTTTCAGGACAGTCTGGCTGGGGCGTCCTTGACCTGGTACATGAAGTTGAATAGAGCTGCTGTGAAGAATTGGAAAGATCTGGCAGAAGCGTTCCTGAAGCAATACCAGTATAATATCGACATGGCGCCCAACCGCACCCAATTGCAGGGATTGTCCCAGAATGCCAAGGAGAGTTTCAAAGAATATGCACAGAGGTGGAGGGAAATGGCTGCCCAGGTCCAACCTCCCTTGTCAGACAGAGAAATGGCAGATATGTTCATGGGCACCTTGCAAGGGGCCTATCTTGACAGATTAGCTGCTTGTCCGTCAACTGGATTTGCTGATATTGTGATTGCGGGAGAAAGAATAGAAAGTCTGCTAAAGCTTGGAAAGATCCAGGATGTGAGTGGGGCTGGCTCTTCGGGGACGAAGAAACCGTTTGCTAGTAACCAGAAAAGAAGAGAAGGTGATACGAATGCTGTGTTTAGAGGACGAGGCAGAGGGCGTTCTCGAGCTTATTATCAGGTAGATGCTGTGACAATCCCCACACCGTCTGTTCAGAAACAACAACCCCAACAACAAGTTCAACAGCAACAACCTTTTTTCCAGCAAAGGTCTAGACAGAGGGATCGTAAGATGGATCCTCTCCCTATGACTTATGTCGCGCTGTTGCCCCGGCTACTCGAGTTAAAGTTGGTAGAACTCCGTACTATGAAAGCTCCGGTTGCTGGAAACCTGCCACCTAACTTCGATGCTAATGCTCGTTGTGAGTTCCACTCAGGTGCTCAGGGGCACTCCATTGAAAAATGCTGGGCTTTCCATCATAAAGTACAAGATTTGATTGATGCTAAGGCCATCAATTTCTCTCCCGCTCCTAATATTACTCAGCATCCCATGCCTGATCATAGTGCAGCAAATGTGTACGCTGTTGAAGATGGGAGGAGGTTGAATTTGGTGTTAGACGTTCATCAAGTGAAAACTTCTTTGTTGGTTGTAAAAGATCGTTTATTGAAGGGACAGGTGTTCCCGGGCTGTAATCAAGATTGCTCTGAGTGTATAAATCAGGAGAACGGCTGTGATAAGTTGAAGATGGGTTTACAGAATTTGATCGATGAAGGATGTCTACAGTTCGACAGAGTTGTGAAAGACACTGATGAGATATCGACCGTGACCATCTATTACACTCCCGCTGAGATTCAAATGCCGGTCAATGCAGTTCCCGTGGCGAGTGTTGCGCCAGAAAGGCCCAGTCCTGTCACTATCACGGTGCCAGGACCAATTCCGTTCACATCTACGAAAGCTATCCCATGGCACTATGGGGCAGATGTATATTACGAAGGTAAAAAGCAGGAAGTTGAGCCGTCAGTCAGCCCAAATATTGATAATGTAGGGGGTGTAGGGGGCTTTACAAGGAGTGGAAGGTTGTTCGCTCCCCAAACCTTGAGAAGTGATAAGGAGGTAGAAGCTGCAGCAAAGGCTAAGGGTAAACAGGTGGTTGAAAGTGCGCCTACACCTGAAGCAGAGACAAAGATTACTTTTGATAAGGAAATGGAAGAATTTATGAAGATAATCAAGAAAAGCGATTATAAGATTGTGGACCAACTGAATCAGACCCCTTCAAAGATTTCAATCTTGTCACTATTGATGTGCTCTGATGCGCACCGGCAGGCGTTGTTGAAAGTGTTGAAGAGTGCATACGTGCCACAAGAAATTACTGTTAATCAGCTCGAGGGCGTAATCTCCAATGTTAATGTTAGCCATGGCTTGGGCTTTACAAGTAGAGATTTGACTGTTGAAGGAAGAAACCATAATAAGGCTTTGCATATCACGATGGAGTGTAAGGGCGCAGTGTTATCTCATGTACTGGTAGACACTGGTTCATCACTTAATGTCTTGCCCAAGAAGGCATTGATGAAGCTGGAGGTTGATGGTTTGATCTTAAGGCCTAGTGAATTGGTGGTCAGAGCATTCGATGGGACCAGACGATCTGTGTTTGGTGAGGTGGAATTGCCTGTACAAATTGGGCCACAGGTATTCAAATCCACGTTCCATGTGATGGACATACAACCTGCATATAGCTGCCTATTGGGACGCCCTTGGATTCACGGAGCCGGGGCTGTTACTTCTACTCTACATCAAAAGCTGAAGTATGAGTTTGAAGGGCAGGTTGTGACAGTGTGTGGGGAGGAAGACATCTTTGTGAGTCACTTGTCTACGTTCAAGTACATTGAAATGGATGGGGAAATTCACGAGATGCTGTGCCAATCATTTGAAGCAGTCAATATTGACGATGCACCTGAGTCTTCTTCTGTACCAGTTGAGGCTGGTACCTCCATTTCATCTTACAAACAAGCTGTCGAAGTCGTCAGGGCAGGCAACGCCCAAGGTTGGGGCAGGTTGATAGAGACCCCAATGAAGGAAGACAAATTTGGTATTGGTTATCATCCCTCTACAACTTCAGATGCGGGGAGCAGGGGACCCATTACTTTCAATAGTGGGGGAATTATCTACACGGACCAGTCTTGTGCAGCCACAGAGGATAGTGTTGACAGTAATTGTGACCTGGACAACTGGGTACGCCCTCGTGCTCCGGGACAACAAGTGCAAAACTGGTTCGTTGAAGAAGTCATCCGGGTTACTCTTCAGACAGAGTAATTTTTCTTTGTTTTTTCTAACCATAATGCATGACAAAATCTTGCGCTCTGCCCAAGGCGTATAGATTCATTTGTAGGGCCACCATGGTTGCATTTGCAATGTTTAATCATTAATAAAGGACGTTTTGCAATCAAATTTTGTTCTCTGTCTTTCAGTTTTTATTTTTGCACAAAATATAAAATGGCAATGTTTCATTTTCTTTTGTTTTGCTTAAAAATAAATTCTAAAATAAGGCATGAACCCGTTCATGCAGACTTGATCCTCCGGATACCACTGATAACGATTTTGATATGGCCATGTATGACTTTGACAATCCGATTTATCAAGCCGAAGAAGGGGATGAGAAAGATTGTGAACTTTCTGAAGAACTGGCCAGATTGTTGAAACAAGAGGAAAGGGTCATCCAGCCTCATCAGGAGACTGTAGAAATCATCAATATTGGTACCAAGGACGCCAAGAAAGAGATCAGGATTGGTGCCAGCTTGCAAGCAGATGTGAAGCAAACTTTGACGGAAATGTTGCGCGAGTATGTTGACGTCTTCGCCTGGTCGTATCAAGACATGCCGGGGTTGGATACGGATATTGTCGTGCACAGGCTACCATTGAGAGAAGAATGTCCGCCGGTCAAGCAGAAACTTCGTCGGACTCACCCCGACATGGCCTTAAAGATTAAGGAGGAAGTCCAGAAGCAGTGGGATGCTGGTTTTCTTGCTGTGACAAAGTATCCTCCATGGGTAGCCAACATCGTGCCAGTACCGAAGAAAGATGGAAAAGTGAGAATGTGTGTGGATTATCGAGATCTTAATAAAGCTAGCCCGAAAGATGATTTTCCACTACCTCATATTGATGTGCTGGTCGATAATACAGCTCAGTTTTCAGTGTTCTCATTTATGGACGGTTTCTCCGGGTACAACCAGATCAAGATGGCACCTGAAGATATGGAAAAGACCACGTTCATTACTCCGTGGGGTACTTATTGTTATAAAGTAATGCCTTTTGGGTTGAAAAACGCAGGGGCAACGTACCAGCGGGCGATGGTGACATTGTTTCATGACTTGATTCATAAGGAGATCGAATGTTATGTAGATGATATGATTGCCAAGTCGAGAACAGAAGAGGAACATCTGGTTAACCTGAAAAAGCTGTTTGAAAGGTTGAGAAAGTTCCGTCTGAGATTAAACCCAAACAAGTGCACGTTTGGGGTGCGTTCTGGAAAGTTGCTGGGTTTCATTGTGAGCGAAAGAGGAATCGAGGTTGATCCTGCCAAGGTGAAAGCAATACAAGAAATGCCTGAACCGAGAACAGAAAAAGAGGTTCGTGGTTTCTTGGGTAGATTGAACTACATTGCAAGGTTCATATCTCACCTAACAGCCACATGTGAACCAATATTTAAATTGTTAAGGAAAGATCAAACGGTCAGGTGGAATGACGATTGCCAATTGGCATTCGATAAGATAAAAGAATACTTGCAGGAACCTCCGATTCTAATGCCTCCAGTTGAAGGGAGACCACTGATAATGTATCTGACAGTGCTTGAAGGTTCCATGGGTTGTGTTCTCGGTCAACATGACGAGACAGGTAGGAAGGAGCATGCTATTTACTACCTGAGCAAAAAGTTTAATGATTGTGAGTCCCGATACTCAATGCTTGAAAAGACATGCTGTGCACTGGCATGGGCCGCTAAGCGATTGAGGCAATATATGGTTAGGCACACGACCTTGTTAATTTCAAAAATGGATCCTATCAAGTACATTTTCGAGAAACCAGCATTGACAGGCAGAGTTGCACGGTGGCAAATGGTCTTGACAGAGTATGACATTCAGTACACTTCACAAAAGGCCATCAAAGGAAGTATCTTGTCTGACTATCTTGCGCAACAGCCGATTGATGATTACCAACCCATGAAATTTGACTTCCCTGATGAAGACATCATGTTTCTCAAAGCTAAAGACTGTGAGGAACCACTTCCGGAGGAGGGGCCAGACCCTGAATCCAAATGGAGTCTGATGTTTGATGGGGCTGTCAATATGAATGGGTGCGGAGTTGGAGCGGTTCTTATCACGCCGGAAGGTGTTCATATGCCTTTCACTGCCCGAATAACTTTCGGGTGCACCAACAATGAAGCAGAGTACGAAGCTTGTATAATGGGGATCGAGGAGGCGATTAATCTGCGGATTAAAACCCTTGATATATTCGGTGATTCAGCTTTGGTAATCAATCAAGTGAAAGGGAGTTGGTACACGCACCAAGCAAATCTAGTGCCGTATAGAGATTATACGAGGAGATTGCTGACATTTTTCACAACAGTGAAACTGTACCATATTCCTCGAGATGAGAATAGGTTCGCTGATGCCTTGGCCACTTTGTCTTCCATGATTAAAGTGCAAGGATGGAACCATGTACCTAAGATTGAGGTATCCCGCCTTGACAGACCAGCATTTGTGTTTGCGGTCGATGCAACGTCTGATGACAAGCCATGGTTTCATGACATTAAGTGTTTCTTGAAAAGTCAAGAGTACCCGTCCGGGGCATCGTCCAAAGACAGGAAGACGTTGAGAAGGTTAGCTGGTAGTTTCTTCCTGAACAAAGATGGCGTGCTGTATAAAAGAAATTTTGACACGGTCCTGCTTAGATGTGTGGATAGACATGAAGCAGACTTGTTGATGATTGAAGTACACGAAGGCTCTTTCGGTACCCATGCCGGAGGGCAGGCAATGGCTAAAAAGTTGTTAAGGTCGGGATATTATTGGTTGACTATGGAGTCAGATTGTTGCAAATATGCCCGCAAATGCCATAAATGCCAGATCTATGCAGACAAGGTGCATGTGCCTCCAAATCCGTTGAGTATCATGTCGTCGCCATGGCCGTTTGCCATGTGGGGCATTGATATGATCGGAAAGATTGAGCCTACAGCTTCCAATGGTCATCGTTTCATACTGGTGGCAATTGATTACTTCACCAAATGGGTTGAAGCCTCATCCTATGCCAATGTTACAAAACAAGTGGTCGCTCGTTTCTTAAAACGGGATATCATTTGCCGATATGGAGTTCCCGAAAGAATCATTACTGATAATGGTTCTAATTTGAACAATAAGATGATGGCTGAGTTATGCCGGGACTTCAAAATCGAACATCACAATTCTTCTCCGTACCGCCCAAAGATGAATGGCGCGGTCGAAGCGGCCAACAAAAATATCAAGAAGATTGTACAGAAGATGGTTGTCACGTACAAAGATTGGCATGAGATGTTACCATTTGCTTTGCATGGGTATCGAACGTCGGTACGCACGTCCACTGGGGCAACCCCATTCTCACTTGTATATGGTACGGAGGCAGTGCTACCAGTTGAAGTAGAGATTCCGTCCCTCAGAGTCATGATGGATGTTAAGCTATATGAAGCTGAATGGGTACGAGCCAGATTTGATCAGCTGAGCCTTATTGAGGAAAAGCGATTGGCGGCTGTATGTCATGGGCAACTATATCAGCGCAGAATGAAACAGGCATTTGACCAGAAGGTGCGTCCTCGGGTTTATAAAGTCGGAGATGTGGTACTCAAAAGGATCCTTCCTCCCAATACAGATCACAGGGGCAAATGGACTCCCAACTATGAAGGTCCATTCGTGGTTAAAAAGGTCTTTTCAGGCGGAGCCTTATTGCTTACAACCATGGATGGCGAAGACTTTTCATCCCCTGTCAACTCGGACGTAGTCAAAAAATACTTCGCATGAATAGACCCGCTGGATAATAAAAATAAAAAAATCCAGGCAAAAAAGGGCATCCCGGCGAACCAAAAACAGAACAAGGTTCGGGCAAAAATTAGGGATATAATTGAAAAAAATTGTACACCCGGTAAGTTGAAAACCCGAAAGGGCAACTTAGGCAAAAAAGGGTATCCTGGTGGATCGAAAACCTGAAAGGGCGGTCCATACAAAAGAGGGATTTAAGCGAATGACTATGGTCTGAGTTATTTGTACCCATTACCGTTTGAACAACTGACGTTCTGAAGAATAGGAATCGGTCTGATCATTCCTCAGAAGGCAAGGTCGGGGAGTTTTGAAGACATACTGGTCATAACAGAATGGAAACTCAGTGGAATTCCGTTTTCACATTGCCATTAGGATAGTTTCTTTTCTCAATTTTCAGCGATCACCTCTTTCCAGGGATTGCTTCCAGATGTAATTGCCTATTCTGGGCTCTCAGTCAATAAATTGAATTTCAATAAAAAGCCTCCTATTTTTGTTTTATTGCTTTGTTTGCAAAAACGTCCTAATTTTGATAAAACATTGCATTTGAAAACATGGCAGCCTTACAATAACATGCGCAGAAAAAACATTTGAAATTACTTCGAATGTTGAATACTCCCGGATGGTGGATTCTAGCCACGCAATATTCGGGGCATGTGGGTATATTCTTTTGTTGCAGGTAGCAGGTGCAGATGATTTTAAGCACAAGACCAGCAATAAATCACCCCACACAAAAGACTGGGGCAATTATGGGTAGGGAGATCAGCGTTCATCGTTCGGTCGACGATTGTTCATAACGGGTCGATATCAGTGAATTAAGTTCAACTGGGTACCGTTGCATCTTATTAAGTCGATTCTCTTATTCAGTCCTTCCAACAGCTACAAGCTTTTCTATGTCGATAACAGTCACAGGTTCCCCAAAAGAGTGGTCTCGTCGACACCGAAACTGATGGTCATTATCCCCAGCGAAGTCACAAGAGTTTGAAGAGGCTAGATCTTCTGTAAAATCCTCTTATGACATCCTCTTCGGGGACGAATTGTTGTTTTGTCCAAGCATGGGGCATGTTTGTTTCCCCAGCATGAAGTGTTGAACATCCCCAGTAGAGTTTGAGGACAGTTGGTCTTCTGTAAAATCCTCTCAAAAGGCATTCCCCAGCACGAGACGTTTTAAAGCAGTTTCCTCCAGCAGAGTTTGTTATAAACTCGTCATCCCCAACGGAATTGTCTAAAGGAAAGCTCGCCTAACATGGGGCATTGTGGTACTTATCCTAAGCTTGACAGTCATATTCTGCGGCAGACTACTGTGGATTGGCTTTGAGTTTCCCCAAAGGACTCTTTCCTAGCAAGTTGCAGGGGAATGTTCTAACCAGGATTTGCATATCCCTGGCAGAGTAGCCCTGATATCCAGCAAGATCGTATCTCTGGTCATGGTATCCCCACAAAGGTCAGCATCGAATCTTGTCAGCAATACTCCCCAGCTGAGTTGTCGTTCTCCCCGCAGAGGTTTATCAGATCGACAGAATCTATTCCTCAACAAGGATGGTACAGCCTTTCCCCAGCCGGGTCAGAAGGTTGATAATCCCTATAAAGGATCTTGGGTTGAATAAATCCCCAAGCAGAGTTTTAATGGCTCATTTCCCCAGCAGGACGTCATTAAGAATTCTCATCCCCAGCGGAGTTGCTGTGACCAGAATCCAGCCCCAAACAGATGGAATAATTCATGGCAGAGTCATCATTCCCTCATATCTTAAAGTCCAATTTATTGTTGGCAAGCTTGACAATGCGAAGCAGACGGATTGTTCATTCATTCGCCGGCAGAGATATTATCCTCTCAGGAACCTCTAAAAGTCAAGTCATTGATCATTATTCCTCAGCAGAGTCAGCAGAGATGTCTGGCGCAGAGGCAGAGAGTAATTCAATTTTGAAATTCTAAAAGTCCAACAGTGGATTGGCAAAAGTCCGTCTTCGGGTGGCAAAAGTCCAACAGTGGATTGGCAAAAGTCCGTCTTCGGGTGGCAAAAGTCCAACAGTGGATTGGCAAAAGTCCGTCTTCGGGTGGCAAAAGTCCAACAGTGGATTGGCAAAAGTCCGTCTTCGGGTGGCAAAAGTCCAACAGGGGATTGGCGAAAGGTCCATCTAAGGGTGGCATATTCTCAAAGTCCAACAGTGGATTGGCAAAAGTCCGTCTTCGGGTGGCAAAAGTCCAACAGTGGATTGGCAAAAGTCCGTCTTCGGGTGGCAAAAGTCCAACAGTGGATTGGCAAAAGTCCGTCTTCGGGTGGCAAAAGTCCAACAGTGGATTGGCAAAAGTCCGTCTTCGGGTGGCAAAAGTCCAACAGTGGATTGGCAAAAGTCCGTCTTCGGGTGGCAAAAGTCCAACAGTGGATTGGCAAAAGTCCATCTTCGGGTGGCAAAGCAGCTAAAAGTCCAACAGTGGATTGGCGAAAGGTCCATCTAAGGGTGGCATATTCTCAAAGTCCAACAGTGGATTGGCAAAAGTCCGTCTTCGGGTGGCGAAAGTCCAACAGTGGATTGGCAAAAGTCCATCTTCGGGTGGCACGAAGCTGCAAAGTCCACCAGTAGCGTGGCAGGCCAGTAGTCGTCTGGAATTGCATAAAAGACATTTCTAAAGTCCACCAGTAGCGTGGCAGGCCAGTAGTCGTCTGGAATTGCATAAAAGACATTATTAAAGTCCACCAGCAGTGTGGCAAGCCAGTAGTCGTCTGGCGTCGTTCAAAAGACAGATCTCTCCGACGTTTCGTCGAAGATTCAATCCAGCAGTCTCGTTGGGTTTATATCCCTTTTCTTCTTCATCACCCAGAGCAAATTTTTGGTTATTTTTGGTATTCAATCACTATATACCTTGAAAGTCCGAAAGCAATTGCTTTCAGGCATTCAGGTCTACAGCGCTTGAATAGGGGCAGCTGTAATACCCCAAAATTTGCTCTCCCCTTTTGTCATCATAGCATGGCATTATCATTTATCATATCATATCCACCTCATTAACATTACATTGCATTTAACATAGAAAAATGAAGCATGGCATCCTTCTTACCATTAGGGCATGTGATCAAGTGGAATGTGGACAATCAAGAGATCATTCAAAGCACAAAAAGGTCAGTCAAGTTGCCTCAAGGCAAGCCAAGAAGCCTTTCATGTCTCATACTATCTCAATTGATCATCCACAACCTCAAGGATAAGAGATACAATAGGAGATTGAAGCATTACATCCTACACTATGCAAGAAGTCCAAAAATTGAAGGAAAATCCTCAAAAGAGATAGCTCATTGATTCAAAATCATCCTCAAGTGGCATTTCTCATCATCCTTTAAGAGGATACACAACATACTCTGAGGAATTTGGATTTGGAAGATGTGCAATTTCCTCCTAACCAGAGAGGGTCAAAATTAGGGTTTCTAATAAAATCAGGATATCTCTGATTTTTTGGACAAAGCTTGTTGTCATGGTATTCCATATGTCCCTAAGTGTATGTATGTGGAAAATTGCACCTCAATTGGTTTTGGAGGTGGTTCAATTGGAAGAAAGATAAAAAATCAGGAAATTTGGGGCCAAGTCAAATAATCAGGGGAAAAAGTCAACTCTTGACTTTTTGAGGCCAAATTCATGAAATTCATGTTATATGTGACCAATGTACAAAATTTGATCAAGAAACTCCAAAGGAATCATAAAAAAAATCAAGATTTGGAAAGTTGCCATTTTTGGATGAAGAAGGGTTACTAAAAATAGCAAGTTTTGGCCATTTTGCATCAGAGTTTGAACCAAGGCCATTTAAAATGGAAGCATCAAATGAAAATTCCACTCTGCCTCAATGAAAGATCTTGCTTTAAGCTTCAAATCCATGGGTATAACATCTCCATTGGACAAAAAATGAGGGAGATATGATTGATCAAAGTTTGAGCAAAGTAGGTTCAAAACTAGGTCATGACCAAGATTTTCAGGGCACGCGCGCAGTCATTTTAACAAGCATGTGGTGGGCCAAATGTCCATTTGTCTTTCTCATGGTTAGAGGCCTCAAATGAAAAATCTTTCAACATGAAAGTTGTTCCTCTATGTGAGATCTTCAAAATTGATGTTCATGTTTTTTTTATGTGATCAAAGGATAAGGAGTTGAGATAGCTCAAAGTTTGGTCAACACAACTGAAAGTCACTAGGCCAACTTGTCATGCCATGCCACAAACTGCTCGACCATACATCAGTTTGTTTTTCCATCTGGTTATGGTCATTTTTAGGCATGTTTGAGGCATCCTTTCACTTTCATTTTCAAACCAAACTTGTTGTATTGTGATCATTCTTTCCAACAACATCAAAAGTTCCTCAAACCATCCACTAACATGAGAGAAATCCACCCTCAAACCTACATTGTTACATTGGTTACAAACTGTCACAAAATTGAAAAAACAGAAGGTTGTTGTTGTTATCATGTTTTAAGTCACACGCATACATTCTCAACACACTCCCAACCTTTGCCTCATTTGAACAAACACCACCTTACACATACATAGCCTTACATCAAAGAGGAAATAAGAAAACTTATGGTACAAGCCAGGCTGCTGCACTGATAGTAACATCACCACCACTGGTTCACTCTCATCCTCACCATATCATCTCATAATCACTCCACACTCTAACCAAACCTCCCAACTCGTGGCATAACAACCTCACTCAGTTAGTTAACTCAAACTCAGTTAACTAACTCACTCTAACTAGAGTTCTAACCATCAACCACCAGAGTTAAACCATAACCACACCTATATAAACAATTCTAACAGATTTGGAAAGGAGGATTCTCATTTTTCACTCTCACTTCAAATCATTCTCACTCTTTCTCTCAAAATTCTCTCTATTCTCTCTCTCTGATCTCATACGAATTCATCATTTCCATCACTCATCTTCATCAATCATCATCATTATTTGGTATTGCTGGATCAAGAAGAGACTGAATCAACCATAATCCTCCAAGTGCAGCAACATTATATTCTCAAATCTCCAACTATCTTCTTCAAGATCTAAAGATTCTGAGCATTTATTTTGCTCTGAGGAAGCTCAAGGTTAATTGCATCTCTCTGGTTTTCTGTTGATCCAAGAGTTCTCCAACTTCAGGTTCCATTTTTCTCAAACTTTCTTCACTGAATTTAGCTTGTTTTCATGGTATTTGTGGCTTACTAGAAGCAGTGTGAGTTCTGGCTAGTGATAGGCACTATAGGTGTTTAGAATATTTTCTAGGGCAAAAATGTTTGTGCTCGATTCTCTTTATACATGATTGATCTGTGAAATTAAATGGTAGATTAGTGATGTGCGTGAGTTCAGCTTTCTTTTGATATATGGCTTGTGAATTTCTGGAGAGTTTGAAGGTTGCAGACGGTGGTGAGTGACCGGAGAAGGTGACCGGAGGTCCCTCTCCGGCCGGTGACTTTAACTGTTAGGGTTTATCATGTTTTAATCCTATCCGTTCATGTTTTCTGATCGTGTGGCCTACAATGTACCAGCACATTAAATTTCACGTGCAAATCATGTGCATATTTTCTGATTTCACTTAAGCACTATGTGGTGCAGTGCATGGTAGTGAGTGTGTGTCCTCACGCACGTGCATTGATTCTGTGTACTTTGACTTTGACTTGACTTTGAATTGATCTAATGGTTGTGAGTGAGTCAAGATTGTTGACTGCAGGTGCATTTTTGTTATTGTGTTTGGCGCGCAATTGGACTTAGTCAGGCTGCTATTTGCACCCCCTTGTTTTGAGGCCCATTTAGATTGAACTGTTATATTGCTATGTTCATACCCCCTTGCATATTGCATTTTATTTTATTTTTTCATTTTTTATACACGTTTGCTTTCCAATTTTTAAAAATACCAAACCTCATCATTAAATTCCACAAAAATTCATGTGTATTCTTAAAACATTTAGGAAATTTTTCATGATTTTATTTTCTGATTTTATGACCATTTTGCCCCTGTTCCATTATTTCTTTTGAATTTCCATTTGTATGCATACTTAATGTGACATATGATTTTGTGCATTTTTGTTCTTGATCATAAAAAATGATTTTGATGCCTTTCTTTTTGCATTGTGGTCACAATATGTTGAGGTATGTTTGAGATTTATGAGATGATTTTTAAGTCTTTTTTGGATGACTTTTGATGTGTTGCTTTGAGCATGAATACATGAAACTTCCATGAGACTTTGACCTAATTGTTGAGTGACTTTGGTTCTGATTCATTGCTTGTGGACTTGATATGTTAATGGCATGTGTTTAAGGTGTTTGATTGGTGAAAGTCATAATTTTTGAAGCATGTTTGCTATTTGTTTGAAGCATGAAGTTTAACTTGTTCATTTTGTGAATGCATGCCTCATGTTTGGTTTGCTTGATCATGAAGGCACTTGGGCCATGAGTTGTGGTTTTGTTTGAGGATGTATAGCATGTTAATTGACTTCTGATTGTGACATTTGGGTTTCATCTTTGCATGTTTGATGTTTATCTTGCACCTTAAGTCACTTGTTTCACAAGTATGAACCACATTCACATCACTTCACCTTTTCTTCTTTGCTTCTTGTTGGATTGAGATTTTGTTTGCATGATTTGGTATGCTCATTTAGGATAACATTAGGTTGTGTAAATATGAGTTACATTCTGACTTGGAAGCATGTATAGCATTCAATCTCATTTTACTTTGTTTGTCAACTTGTTTGAATTTGATTTGTTCATTATATTTTCTTACTTTACTTGTAAGTGATTGTGCTAACCATGTAGGGGCTTCGGTAAGTTTCAATTGAGTGTGGATAAGGAATCCACATTCAACTTCTATCCTTTCTCTTTTACAATTCCATTTTGTGTTTTGCTAAGCACTTATGTGCTTTCTTTTAACAACTCATTACTTTCCCTTTTTGAATTACAATTCATCTTCTACTTTGGAAGTGAATTGTTTAATTCTTTCTTTCTTTAGACTTTAGGTTGAAACCTCACAAACCTTTAGGATCACTCTCTTTAATCTTCAATTAGGATTGAGCCTTAGTCCATATAGGTTTTACCTTTTCTCCTCCCTTGAGTCTCTTTTCTCATCTTCAAAGAAAATTCAAAATATCTAATAAAGGTAGGCATTTATTGCATTTAGGCCTTTCATATAAAGAAAAGATTATAAGGGGTCTTCTCTTGTAATCTTAGAATGTGTAGCATATAGCCCATCTTGGGTCAATGTGTTACATATTTGATCTTGTATGAGGGACTTAAATGCAATACTTGTTGAAGGTGCAAATAATAAAAAACACTTCTTCATTTCTTAATCAACAAAACACTTAATAAACACAAGTATGCTAGTGTGTTTGAACCTTGATAATTGGAACTAAGTGTGAGGGTCTTCTTCACTCTTAGTGTGCTTTCTTACCCATTCCATCTTGGAATGTGAGAAGGTACACATTCCAATGACTAAGATCCAGATACACTGACGTATGCAAACAAATCCAAAACACTTCCTTCTAAAAGACAAAAACAAACAATAACGTCTTTCCTTCGGGAATTCTTTTCTCACCTCATTCACTCTCAACGTACGAACGCGCTTCTACTCGTTCTCTTGCAAGACGGTAACGCACTCGGACCAGCGAGCCTGCAACACCTGAGCTAGAACGTAAGCCGTTCTCTAAAAAACACAAACAATCCATCCCTAGTGAGGGGAACTACGTCGCTCTGATTCTCATGCTCCCGATGAGATACGTAGGCAGTGGGGTAGGGCCCATGCGAGCACTCCTTTTATTTTCCCTACATTTGTTTCTCTCTCTCCTTCCTTTCCTTTACCTTCCTTTTCCAGTATTCTTTTCTACACCCTTTGATCGAGACAAGCAAGCGTGGATCCCATCGGGTACGATGGACGCGAGGGGGTGCTAATACCTTCCTCTCGCGTAACCGACTCCCGAACCCATTTCTCGTGGTCGCAAGACCATGCTTTTCCTTTCTCTCAGGTTTACGCGGTGTTTCCTTTCCCTCTCTTGGGATAAATATACATTGCTGGCGACTCTGTTTCGGTGCCACTTTCGCGTTTGTACTTGGATGAAAATCCCGGGAGCGACAAATAGGAGCAATGTGATTGCTGGCTAGTTGATAGGCACTTAGGTGCGTAGTTTCAGTTTTCTAGGGCAAACTTCATCACTTCGATTTGCTTTATTCATGAATTATTTGTAGATTCTAAGACTGGATCTATAATCTACGCAGCAAGAGGAACGTTTTGGTATGCGTTATGTAAATTTCTAGACACCTGAAACTTGAACCACGGTGGTGAGTGGCCGAAGAAGATGACCGGAGTCTTCTACGGCCGGTGGTGTTCTTCATATGTTAAACCCTATGGTTTTAAGTCCAGGTTAAAACACATCCATTAGATCTTGTTGATCCAACGAACGTAAGTGTGCCAGCGAATAAATGAGGGAGGGTGTGAGGCACGTACGTGTTTTTTGAATATTGTTGACTCTGATGATCACGTGTGTGCATTGCATCATTACATAACATGTTCTTGCATCGCATCCACGCATCTAGCATACTTTGACTGATCATTTCATCTTGACTAGATCCAATGGCTCTGATGGAGTCAAGTTTGTTGACTAAAGTCCATCACATGAACCTCATCTGAACATGCTATTGGGCTGGGTTCCGTAGTGCTATCCACACCCCTCTTTTTTCTGAGCCCAGTAATTTGAATTGGATAACTGCTCTCGTTGCACCCCCTTGGCCTATTTCTTTGTTTTTTTATTTTCTTTTCATAGTTGTTTGTTATTTGATTTTTAAAAATGCCTCCAAGCATGATAAAATCCTAAATAAATTCATGAAGCATCATAATGCATTTAAATAATTTTTACATATTTTTATTTCTGATTTTGGCACATTTTTTCTATTTTTCCATGAATTTCCATTTAATTTCTTTTGTATGAACCTCCATTCAGGATACTTGCCTCATTCTTGATTTGTTTGACCTAGTTTTGAATTGAATCTATCCATGAGCATTGATCCATGTTTGTATTACATATTAAGGCATCTCATACCTATTTTTGTAGATCTTTTAGGTCATTTCTTATTGTCTTTTGAATGATGTCTTTGAGCCATTTGTTTGTGTGACTTGTATGAGATTGTGAAGCATGTTTGTGCATTATTCTTAATGAATGTTGAGCCATCCTTTTGAGACATGTTTGCACACTATTTTAACTTCAAATGACCTGCATCTTCCAATTTTCTTGAGCTTCTAACACCTCCTTTGTTTCATTTTAATTGCATTAATGCATGTGTGTTTGTTAGAAGACTAGTGCTAGGGTTTTGGATGTGTATGGTATGCAATCCTTTTTGACAATTGTTGAGACCTCTCAATCCATGTTGTGTGAATATTATAGGTCATTTTTCTCATGTTATAGGTCATTGCTTGTCCATCTTGAATTGAATTATGTGCACTTGTTTAAACTTGGAATGTTTTGTGCACTTGTGTTTCTTGTCTTGCATGACTTTGTTGACTTGTTCTCATCAATGCTTGTATGATCTTAAACATCCATCAAAACATGATTTCACTTCTGTTTGTGATCATTCTCAACCATATTACATGACCTCTAATTGCATCTTGCATGTTTCTAAGTTCATAAACCTTTGCATGCTTGTTTGAACTTGTTTGGACCTAGTTTGTTCTTCTTCTTCAATGTGGTTCAACATAAGGCTTATGTGGACTTTGTAGGCCCATTATTGCATCTTAAATGTCATTTCAAATGTCATATGCTACTGACTTGCACTCATTTCCAAGTATGTTCATCTTTTCATCTTCATTATTTTCTTGTGTTACAAGTATGCTTCATTGTTGAACTTAAGTGATGTTTGTTTTCACTTCTTGTTGCATAATCATCATCAATGCTTGCATTCATGAATCACATGCCATCTTGATGACATCTCCATGCCTTAATAAATGTCATTCACTTCTGACTTTAATGCTTGCACGTGCATTTATTCATGTTTATAAACCATATGCATCATCTTGCATAGTTAATGTACAACTTGCATTTGTGTGAACATTTGATGCATAGTTTGACATTATTTGATTTCTTTTGGCATGTTAACCTTAGTAGGATACATTTACATGTAACTACTGACCTTGTATGTTCCTTAACCCTTAGGACCTTTCCCTTTTGGTTTAACCCTTGTTTGCTTCTTAAGTTGTCTTCTTAAGACAATGATCTTTGTTTGGTTTACTTTTTAGCACTTGTATGCAATACTTGTGTTCATGTGGTACTAACCTTTTGTGTAGGGACAGAGGTAAGGAATTTGAACATGTGGATGCTTATCCATGTTCATCCCTTCTTTCATCTCTCATCTATCTTACTTCTGTTTCTCTTTTATGGATTACATGATATAATACTTTGTGTACAACTCTCTCACACCCCTTTGGGATCCTAGCTCATCCTTAATTTTTGATTAAGGTGAGGTAGGATAAGCATTAGGTAGTGTTATCCCTCTATCTTCTTTAGATTTAGGTTGTTCTTAAACCTCCCCTTAGGGCCACCTTTGCATGACAACTTTAGGAGAGAATCCCCTTAGTGTTTTCTTTTTCCTTGAGTCTTCTCTTCTCATCTCATAATCATTCTAAAACACTTAATAAAGGTTAACGTGTATTGCGCATGAGCCTTATATATGGGAAGTGAAGAATGGGGGGTCTCCCTTCATTCTTCTAGGGTACTTAGTGTACGTGGGCATAAGACGATGGGCATAAGACGATGGGGGGTCTCCCTTCATTCTTCTAGGGTACTTAGGCTTTCCCATTACACGAGGGAATACGTGGGCATAAGACGATGATGTCCTATCGAGTCACTTCTTTTTCTTTTCTCCCCCATTTCTTCATTCTTTTCTGTTCCCGTTCCTTTTCCTTTCCAGTAGCAGTGGAGCTCCAGATGACGACACCCTTTGATTAGACAACAAGCGTGGATCCCATCGAGTACGATGGACGCGTGGGGGTGCTAATACCTTCCCCTCGCGTAACCGACTCCCTTAGCCGTTTCTCTTGGTCATGATGACCATGCTTTTTCCTTCTCTTCAGGTTTACGCAGTGTTTCCTTTCCCTCTCTTGGGATAAATACACATTGCTGGCGACTCTGTTTCCGCGCCACTTTCGCGTTTGTACTTGGGTGAAAATCCCGGGAGCGACAGAAGGGGCCAAGAATGTGAAGGAGGCGATGTTTAAGCATTTTGAATTGAATTCTAAATCTTCCAATGTGGGGAGGATGAGTTTGATCAATCTAAGTTTCAAGAAAATTAAAAGTTGAGATGTTAATCATTTGATCAAGGAGTTTAAAGAAATTGAGATTAAGAATGTAGTTAGGAATATGATAGTTTTTAATAGTTTGAGACTAGAAGATGTTAATTTTGGCTTCTTAAAAGAGTTGTTGGATGTAGTGAAAAATTACTTCATGAAAAGTTTGCAAGAACTCTAGGTAAATTGTAAAGTACACTACTACGGAAATGACATTTAATAACGGTTGGGAAAAGGATATTACCACAGGTGGAGGTCCTTGGTAAAGTATGGTGTGGTAGTAAGTACGCTATTTACCACCACGTACTAGAACCCGTGGTAAAAACATAGCAACGCTTTACGTATCACCACGGTTCTCAGACCAGCATTTTGGTTATGTTTTCAACTTTTCACCACAGTTGTTCTTTCCAACCATATTGAAAGACTCAGGACACAACTTTTCACTACAGTTATATCTTTCAACTGCGGTGATATATTCATTTGAGTTTATTATAACATATATGGAATTCTTATTTCACCAACTACTCACTAAACATAAAACCTTTCAATCTGACATAGAAATTAATAATTTGACAAATTAAGTTATATTAGAATAACAAGTTACAATGATCAATGTTTTCCTAGCTTTCTTCCTTTAATTCTCTGTATCTCGCTTTTTTAGTGTTAGAATTAGATTCGATGCTTGTGACTCTTCAACCAATACTTCATTCTCTACTAGTTCATTGAACTAATAAAGAAAGAAATGTTACCTGAAGAACTACAAGTGTTAAACTAAATTATAAATCTCAAAGAGAGAGATAAGTAGAATGGAAGGAAGAAAACTCGAAAAACATTGTTCAGTGTAAGTTGTTTTCTAACATAACTTAATTTTTTATATTATAACTTTCTAATTAAATTAGAAAGGTTATTTGGTTAGTGACGGGTTGGTAAAACACTCAAACAACATATAACATAATAAACTCATCATATAGGACATGTTGGTTTAAAGTAGTGAAAACTAAAATGTACAAGATATATCATTAAAAATCAACAACATACAACATATAAATCATCATCAACAACATCAACAACATACCTTAAACAAAATACAACATATATCAACAAATACTAAATCATCAACAACATACAACTTTTATCAATAACAACATTCCTTAAGCAAAATACAACTTATATCAACAAAAGTTAACTCATCAACAACATACAACTTTTATCAATAACAAAATACCTTAAACAAAATACAACATATATAAACAAAAACCAAATTATCACCAACATACAACTTTTATCAACAACAACATAACTTAAACAACATAAAAAATATACACTACTACAAATATACCCATTTTATCTCGAACGTGACAGATATTTTACCTCGGTTAGGCAAGTGAGGTAACGAAGAGCGACATGAAAACCTGTCACCTTAGCCCTTGGTTTCTGAATAACCGAGGGGATAGTTAAAAAGGTCATTGGTTTGATCCCCGACAACAACACTTTTTTTCAAAACTATGTAGCGCACGTCATATACCTCTCGGTTTTTGTTAATAATCAATGGGAAAAGGCCCATTTTTATGTCGGTTTTTGTTAATAACTGAGGGGTATAACATTTTTTTTCTATTTATGGTTTGTTTTAAATCTCATTTTAACTTACATGTATCATTTTTTTACACAAAACATACAAATTATGTGACAGAATCAAAGCATTTGTATTTTATACAAAACATAACACAAAATACCAAATTTACATTGTTTACAAAATCAAATGTACAATGCTTACAATACTTACAATGACATTTGCGATACACAAAACCTCTGCCAAGAGAACTTATACATATTTAAACATATAATGACAAAACCCTATACAATGCTTACAACAACCATGAAATATGAGAATCGTGATAAGATAGAAAGGCACCGACCCAGCGTGATCGGATGTCATCTACATCTTCTTGTGGTAATGATGTTTCGTCGCTAAACCCCTATAATTTGAACAAAATTTAAATTATGATAAGCTAAAAACATCAACATTAACTTAACAAATATACTTAAATTACGTGTAGATGGATAGATTCAATACATTAAATCATCCATTAATAATGCCTCCGGAGACAATATTAAACGTATGTCTCATAACATAGTATCCACATTCAAAATTTTCGGGCTATTTTCGCAACTACAAATAAATACACAGAAAGTAATACATACAAAGCACAAATAATACATTAGCAAAAATAAAAGAATGTAAAAAAAACACAAGTAATATGTACCTGTGATTCTATGAACTTTGGCTTTTTGCTTTGTAGATTACGTTTCACAAAATTGTACACCTCCATAGCTCTATATGTCGGTAAAAATTAAATATGAATAAAAACTATTCAAAAGTTATAGGTAAAATTTTAGTATTATAAATAATATCACTTACTCACTCAAAACCTTTTGCATATCTTCATCAAGTTTATAGTGTAACGAGTATAACATAATTACAATATTTTTCATCAGACATAAAATAATTAATTGCCAATGGTTCCTACATAAAAACTCAGTATAATTAAAAATGTGTAGAAAATTGAATTATAAATGAAAAAACAAATTAAATCATACACTTACTTATGGATAAAAGGCGCCAGGTAACAATCTTTATTCTCACTAACCAACTTATTTTGCATGTATATCTTTGATAGTGTTTGTTGCATTACATCGAAATTGAATGTTCAATGGATCTAAGAAACAATATTTTTTTTTCAATTTTCTTTCAACACACATTTCATGCAATACCCAAATTAAAAGTTAATGCAAAATTCAAATCATTATGTTAAAGTATGAGAACAATATAAACTGAAATCACTGTAAAAAATATACTTACGAGCACCACAATTGTATTTTGGGTATGACCAACCAATAATCTGCCTTCAAAAATTTTACAAGACAACTCTTATGAAGTATAAAAGGTTGTTGTGGTTCATGTTTTAATTTAAACTCTGAGTTTTGGAATCTCGTCTATCATCCTTGATAGTCTCTGAATGTTATCTACTTGAGGTGGTGTGCTCTCAATATTGTGATGTGAGGTAGAACAACTATCTTTCGTACTTGCACCACCTATAACAAGTATCTTTCGTACTTGCACCACCTATAACAACTTTCTCAACTACTTTCTCATGTATGTCCAAGTGATTTAAAATTGGGTGGTTGAGTACACCCATTGATTTCAATTTCTTCGTCATAAAAACAACCGAAATACAATACAAAAATTAAAATACACAAACAATAACAGCATACAACACAAATATTTTAAATTATACTTATACCTCAATCACATCGCTGATACAATTCTCTCGTTCAACCTTAGCCAACCTCTCTCACTCCTCCCGCACCTCCTGCAACATCGTCTCTCACTCCTCCTGCAACATCCTCTCTCGCTCCTCCCACACCTCCTACAACATCCTCTCACGTTTCTCCCACACCTCGTGCGCACTATTTTACTACAATTTTGTCAAAGATAATATAATTATTGTCGAAAACGGAGAGGTGCCGAATCAAATTTTGGAAGTGACCGAATAAATTTTCAAGAGTACTATGAGACAAAGTCCACAATCCTAGTAACAAAATCTTCCTAAAATACTCATGAAAATATGAAAAAAGAAAAAATATATTTACTAATAGGTGTGACAAACAGGATATTTTTCAGAACATTATTCTTTTATAAAAAAATATTGCACCTATCAAAACCATCAACATCCATAAAACCGCGTATAAAAAACGAACTAAACTATGGACAATGTAGATAAAGCCTAAAACTAAATTGCCAATCCTATAATTGAAAACAACTTGGTTCACGTGAATCAATATCTTAAAACTAAAAACAATTTTTAATGAGATAGGGCCTAATGCTACAAGTCTACAATAATCTAATTCCTTAATGTAAGACACTGCTTGTCAATTCAGTTGCCCTGTTGTTGAACTTTGAACTTCATTATACTATTATCTTAATATCTATGTGCTATATTATATACGGTTTACCATTTTTTCCTTTTTTTTTAAACACCTTATTTAGACTTTTAAAAATTCTATACTCTATCTATTCTATTTTACTCCTTATTTTTATATATTTTCCATTTTTTAAAATTTAATTAAACATTAACGGTTGCTTTTTTATAATACCCTTTTGTATATTTATCGAGAGAAAAAAAATATAAAATTTGATGATAAAGAGTTAAGTATATTATAGATAAAAAAATACATTATTATTTAAAAACTAACATGATTTATTAAGTATTTAATTGATGTTGAATGAAATAACTTTTTTATTTTTTTGAAATTTATATAGTAAAAAAATGTAATATTATTGGAAATAACTATCTATAATAAATTTTGAATCCCTCTACATTTAGACAATATATAATTTTCCGTATTTACAATTTTTAAATAATTATTTTTTATTTTCATTTTTACTTTTCGTCAAAAAGTATTATTTTTATTTAATTGAATGTTAAGTTTAATTAATTTTTGTTAGAATTTTAATGATTCTAAAAAAAAAGGCTTTACGGATGCCATGTTATCAAATTGATAAGGATGATTGTGATACTGTAGATTCGTTGACAATTATCTTTGAAAAAAAAAAAGTGAATTCAATTTTATTTTTATATGATATTTATTATGATTAAATATGTTGGTCGACATTTTAAATATTTAAAATTTTGTTTTTAATTTCTCAAATAGTATTTTTAGAAGAATTATACTTTTAAAATTTTGTATTCATATTTTTTAAAATTAATATTAAAATTGTTGTTAATTTAATCATTAAGTAATAATTTATCATTAAAATTATCGTTAATTTTATCGTTAAATTATAAAAATCGTCGATAAATTAAGGGTCCGTTTGTTTTGGTTTTTTTTTTAAATGATTTTTATAGTGTAATATAATTTTGTAGAAAATAATTTTATAAAGAAACTTTTCATAAAAGTTTCAAATGAAAATTTGGTTTGAATAGTTATTCTTAAAATGTTATTTTAGGTATTTTATTATTTTATCGAAACTTTTTTTGGATATCAAAATTTTAAAAAATCACTTAATTTTGAAGCTATTTCAAATAGTTTTTCATGAAAATCATTTTTGAAATATAACTTTTTAAAAAAATTGTGATTTTGATTATGTTTTGGTCTTCAATAATATATATTAATGTTATAGAATGTCAAAATTAATCTTTTAATTTATAAAAAAACAAATTTAAATAAATTTTTAATATTTTAAAAAATGTTTTTATAAAATTCAATTTCAAAAATAAAAATATATATATTTTTTTAAAGCCGAAACAAATTTAGTACAAACAACGTGATAAAACTTTTTAAGTAACCAAACTTTTCACTCCAATGAAACAATATTAGATTTGACCAATGAAACAAGGTTGACGTGTCAACCATATCTTTAGTCAAGGAAATATCGTCCCTCCTATACTATAAAGCCAAAGCATAGCCAAGAAAATAATCAGAATTAAAAATGGCAGCATTTTATTTCAACGTGTATATGTTATTCTCTCTTTTAACCATCACCATTGTCACTCCTATTAATGGTTTTAAACCTCTTGGTCTTCATCAAGTTTCTGATTTCAATAGGAGCAGTTTCCCCAAAGGCTTTGTTTTTGGAACAGCCTCTTCTGCATATCAGGCACTAACTCTATGTCTTTCATTTTCTTTTATTATGCCTTTCAATTAGTGATATTATTAGATTATTCTCTATGTAATGTTTATTATTGTAATTATTGACTTATCAACTTTATGTTATTTAATTTTTTTAGTATGAAGGTGCAGCATTTGAAGGTGGAAAAGGACCTAGTATTTGGGATAGCTTCACTCATAAATATCCAGGTTGTTTTCTTTTTTCATGTTTGAAAATATATGAATATATCATCTATTTTATTCTGTCAACAAATAAAAAAATGTTATGTGTTTCAATTTAATGTGTTTTACATTTTAAATTAAAATTGTAAATCAATCAAAAATTAGATATTTAATAAATTTTAATCAGAATTTTTGATTAATTTTTCAAAATCAAATTAAATCACCCATAAATTTTAATATATTTTTTAATACTTACATCCCATTAACAACGTAATTATTAAGATATTTTGAAAATAATGGTATGATATGGGATAGTGAGATGTAGGCACGGACGGATTGAGAGTTTTTAAGTGGAGTTTAACTCAATTTTTGTATTCAAATATCAAAATCAAATAATATAAATATTCATAAAAAAATTATATAAATATCATGCTCTAATTTTATTAGAAGAAGATATACAACTTTGTGTTTTTTTAATTCTATTTACTTAAAAAATATAAAATAACAAAATAAAATTAATAATCAAATTTATATTTCCTAAAATTTAAATTAAATGAGTGGTATGGAAACAATAACTAATTCTATGTGGGGTCAATATATTAAAACTAATTATTATTTTTTTTTTAAAATTAAGTAGGGTCTTTTACCAAAAAAAATTAAGTGGGGTCACTTACCCCTATTTTCCTCTATTTAGATCCGTGCCTACGTGTAGGTTTATTGAACTTAATAATACACTGTATTAATATTTATTTTTGATAGAGTATATTATATTTTAATTCAATTAGTTATATCATATATTCCAAACGTAATCAATAATTTTAATTTTTTAATATTAATTTTCTAACATATTATATGTTATATTTTATACTAAATACCCATATTTTAATATATCTTTGTTATATTAATAAAAAATTAATTCTAATTTAAATATACAAAAATAGATATCTTAAATGGATTTTTGTATTGGACAAATTTTAATGGACTTTGGAATTCGAATAAATACCCGAACTTATATGCATAAAATAGTTAAATAATAGATACATACCTAATTAATCTCAAAGAAATTATAGAGTTGACTTTTTCTTCTTTAACGGATATGCACGGCAAACAATCCTTCAAATAATAGTCCACATCCTATTAATTCTTTAAATTTATAATTAATGTATTTCGGTGTTAATAATTTATAATTTTTTTTTAATTCAACTTAATGTAATTTGCTATAAGTTATTTTTGTTTTATTTATAAAGGAATTGGATTTTCTAGTTATATAGGTTGTATAAAGGTTACTTATAGTTATTAATGAAATGGCTTGCAGAAAAAATAAGAGATAGAAGTAACGGTGATGTAGCTGACGACTCCTATCATAAGTACAAAGAAGATATTGGATTGATAAAGGATTTGAATATGGATGCTTATAGATTCTCGATTTCTTGGTCTAGAGTGCTACCAAGTATGTCATTTTTTTTAAAATATTTTTTTTTATAGATGGTTGATTTATAGTATCTAATCAAAATTTCGTATTAATTATTTATAGATGGAAAGCTTAGTGGAGGAGTAAATCCAGAAGGAATAAAATATTACAACAACCTCATCAACGAACTATTGGCTAAGGGTAAAGACTCGTCAATGTTTATTTCATATTTTGTTTGAATTATACGCATGTGGTTATTAATAATTGAGAATAATGCAGGTTTGAAACCATATGTCACACTTTTTCATTGGGATGTTCCCCAAGCTTTAGAGGATGAGTATGGCGGTTTTTTAAGTCGTCGCATTGTGTGAGTGACATCAATTTACCGTTTAGAACTATTTTTTTATGACTATAGTTTATTGATTAACATATGTAATTCGCAATCTTGCAGAGATGATTTTAGAGACTACGCTGAACTTTGCTTTAAGGAATTTGGTGATAGGGTGAAACATTGGATTACAATAAATGAACCATGGAGTGTGAGCATGAATGCTTATGCATATGGAAAGTTCGCACCAGGTCGATGTTCGGCTTGGTTAAAATTAAATTGTACGGGAGGTGATTCAGGGACAGAACCATATTTGACTGCACACTACCAACTTCTTGCCCATTCTGCTGCTGCAAATTTGTATCAGATCAAATATAAGGTTCTCTATAATTAAAAGCAAATTACTTTTTAGTGGTAGATCATGCTTTTTTTAGTACAAACTTATTGGAACTGTTACTAACAAAATAACCAAAATGTAGTCATCTCAACAAGGTTTAATAGGGATTACCTTAGTCTCACACTGGTATGAGCCAGCCACTACAGCGAAGGCAGATGTTGATGCTTCAAAACGAGGTCTCGACTTCATGTTTGGATGGTAAATATTAACTCAACTATTAGTTAATTTCGGTTCACTTTATGTTTTGAATTTTAAAGAAATATAATTATGTATGATTTGCTAAAATCTCCGAAGTAAAAGGAATTCGGAGACAAGTATTTCATGATTTTGATTGCATCTGCATTTTGTTATAGGTATATGAATCCGCTTACAAGAGGAAAATATCCAAAAAGCATGAGAACTTTGGCGGGAAAAAGGTTACCAAAATTCTCAGAAGAAGAATCAAGGGAACTTAAGGGGTCCTTTGATTTTCTAGGCCTAAACTATTATTCATCCTACTATGCTGCTGATGCACCTCACCTCCGCAATGCTGCGCAACCAGCCATCATAACTGATTCTCTTATTAATGCTACATGTAAGTTTCAATGAATCGCCAAACAGAATTAAAATAAATGTAACTTTATATACTCAAATTTTTATCTAAGCATGGTCTATTATTTCTTAATGACAGTTGAACATAATGGCAAACCTCTTGGTCCAATGGTATGTATTTCATCATTTCATTGGAAGATAATTTTGTATTCAAAAAGATTCTTTCTAATATATAAAGATAACTTTATAATTTTATGCAGGCTGCTTCCAGTTGGTTGTGTATTTATCCAAAAGGATTTCACAAACTTTTGCTTTACACAAAGAAAACATACAAGGACCCCGTAATTTACATTACTGAAAATGGTAATACTTATTTTTTTATAATACATATTGTATGTATAATATTGTAATATTAACAAAGCTAATGAAAGTATGTCAAAAAAAAAAACTTATAGGTCGTGACGAGTTCAATGATCCAACATTATCTCTTGAAGAATCTCTCTTAGATACTTATAGGATTGATTACTACTATCGTCATCTTTATTATCTTCAAACTGCAATAAGGTAAGTTATATTTTATCAAAAGAACGCTTTAAGCCTCTAGTTATTGTGGGGAACATTTTTTTTGGGGTTAACTCTTTTGTTTTATTGACCTTTATGCATGACAGGGATGGTGTGAATGTAAAGGGATATTTTGCATGGTCATTGTTGGATAACTTTGAATGGGAATCTGGCTTGAGCTTGAGATTTGGACTCGTCTTCGTTGATTTTAAAAACGGCCAAAAAAGACACCCAAAACTTTCTGCCGAATGGTTCAAGAATTTCCTTGTTAAATCTTAGACATATATATTACACATGATTCCAAGACAATGATTTTGTTTTGATGAACTTAGGATTTTCCGGCCCATTTAATGGGATATGAGTTTTTCGTTGATGTTGTTGAAGTTAGGATTACAGAAAAGTGAAATGAAACTCACTCACATGTAGATATCTGTGAAATAAAAAGAATTGCCAATAAATGAATTCAAAGTTTGTAAAATAACTTCTTACTCACACTCTTTTAATACAATAAAATTATATATATTGCGACTATTGAACATGTATAAAAATGTATGAATCGTAAACTTTAAAATGCCTTGATATGGTAATTATTGGTCAACGATAGAAACACTTGTAATAGATTGAAGAAAGGATTGAGAAAAAATGTGAGACAATTGGAAGAGAATTTTATTCATTTATTCTATATAAGTACTATGTATTTATATAAAGAGAATTAGCAACTAACTTCTCAAAATAAACAACATACACTTAGTTACTTGTCATACGTATATGTTTTCTAAACATATTTTATTTCTTTTTGATTTCTCCTTGTCAATTTAAATGATTACATTTTGTGTTTTCCCAGACCCTCAAGAACTCTAACACGACTTGTATGCGGCTTCTTTACCGTGATTCCTTCATTTTCAAGTTCAATTATTCAATCCTTGTGTTTTATCTAAAATATCTCTCTCTCTCTCTCTCTCTCTCTCTCTCTCTCTCTCTCTCTCTCTCTCTCTCTCTCTCTCTCTCTCTCTCTCTCTCTCTCTCTCTCTCTCTCTCTCTCTCTCTCTCTCTCTCTCTCTCCTCTCAATTTTATATGCATAAATGGCCTAGCCTTGTTTTATTGCCCCACATCTACCAAAAAATGGCCTTTCTTCATTTCCTAGAAACATTGATCTCATAAGATTCTACCTCCTACACAAAAATTCATCTTCAAAACAATCGCAAAAATCAGATCAACTACCTCAATCAACTATTCTTCTTGGTTATCACCTGATGAGTTATACATTACTTATTTGGATTTGATTCCACTGCACAAGTCATTTAGTTTAACAACCACATCCTAGATTTGTGTAGTTCAAAAGTTCTTCTTCTAAGGGTAAGGCTTTTTTCAGAGTTTACCATATGGTGACCTTCCTTCCTAGTGTTGAAATAAGTTTTGGTTGAATTTAAGTAATTTTATTTTGTTTCTTATAGTTGCAATTTGCTTACATATATGGGTTGTTGAGGCCTTTGGAATAAGGAAATCTTCAATCCATATTAAGATTTTTCTACCATTTAGTTTTGATCAACAAAATACATGAGGTATAATGTGTTAAGTGTTAATCTATAAACCATTAGTGTCTTAGGATGTTAATTAAGTGTGTCTAGTGTCTTTAAAACTAATTGTATTGTCTAAAAAAGTACAGGGTGTGTGTGCGTGTTCCCCCTACAAGGGCAGGGAGACTAAGAGGCCCTTAGTAGGTATATTACACAAATGGATGAGGCCTAGCTCACGGCGGCGAGTAGCCTTGAGTGGTAGTTTTTTAGGCTGTTAAAGAGACCAGCTCACATGAGGTGAAATGCCCTGTCTGTGGCTAGCATTGTTAGGTTGTAAGCGGGCGGTTTAAGTTACCAGTGTTAGGGATGCTAGGAGCGAAATGCCCTATGAGCAGTATTTGGTGGTATTGAGTGAATATGACGTAATCCCTCCTATTGAGGGATGGGGTATTTATAGGGATTCTTGATGTTCAGGGCCTTCTTGGAAAAGGTCGTCGCCTACCCAGTCAAAGAATAGGTTGTTGTATTCTTATTTCCAAGAAACATGTGGGTCAGTAACTATCCTGTTATCCAAGACACTTATTATTCCACATTTCTTCTTCCTAGAGGTGAGGAAAACTTATGGGCGAGGCGGTACCACCCTTTGGGCGACCTTGCGTCAATGCCATTTTCCTAGGGTGGCCCTAAGCTTCCACCCTAGGCAGGGATATTTGCAAATATAACACTACACAATCCCTCAGAAATGATTCCTTAGGCACATGGCGAAGTGTGTTTTACTCTCGATTAATGGGAGTATTCTGAGGACTGATGTTTCCCTTGTGAGGCCTTTGTCGACCCTTAGAATTTCATGTTGCTACTGACCTAAGTCCATACGGCTTAGCTACTGAGGCACTAAACTTCTTATATATTATATCATGTATCTCGGTTGGGGGGACGCTAAGTTCCTCAAGGGGTCATTTTAACCTTTCAGGCGGGACTTCTATCGAGCCCTCTAGCAATACTTGACAATAAGTCTTCAGGGCTTGATACAAGTTGTGCATATTTGGCATGACTTCGGAAGCTATCTTGCCCAAAGAGATATTTAGTACCTCGGGCGAAAGCTTTTTCTGCTCTAGGAGATCTAAGTCCCTCAGATATTATATCACGTAGCTCGACTAGGGAGATGCCGAGTCCCTAAGGCTGGTCGTTTTAACTTTTCAGAATGGACTTTTATCGATCCCTCTATCAAGACTTGACACTAAGTCTTTATGGCTTGATATAGGTCGCGCCTCTTTGGCATGACTTCAGAAGCTATCTTGCCCGAGGATATACTTAGTCCCTCGGGTGAAAGCTTTTTCTGCTCTAGGAATTCTAAGTCCCTCAGATATTATATCACGTAGCCCAGCTGGGGGGACGCCGAGTTCCTCAGATGGGTCATTTTAACCTTTCAGGCAGGACTTCTATCGATCATTCTAGCAAGACTTGTAACTAAGTCTTCGGGGTTTGATACAGGTTGCGCCTCTTAGGAATGACTTTAGAAACTATCTTTCCCGAGGAAATAGTGAGTCCCTCAGGCAAAGGCATTTTCTGCTCTGGGAGTTCCAAGTCCCTTAAATATTATATCATGTACTCGGTTTAGGGGAAGTCGAGTCCCTCATGCGGGTCGTTATAACCTTTCAGGAAGGACTTCTATCGAGCCATATAGAAATTGTCATGCCCTAATTTTTACCCCTAAGATCCCACTTCATTTCCATCATTTACATAACATCAAGCATTTCATGTGTGTGTCAATTAGGCATTACTAACTCCATGGAAATACTAAAAAATATGTCTTGTTTGCTTTGTTTACAAGTTAGGGCTTTGCATCAAGAAGTTCAAGCAAATTATCAATCAAGGATTTGTGTGATCCTCGACTTCCCAAGTTCTCCCACTCATTCACGGTGATCAAGTGATTCCCTTTATCAATAATCAAGTTTGAGTTCACATCAATTCAAGTTCATCAAGCTCAGGTTCATCTTGTACTCCAAATTAGGGTTTTGATCAAGGACAGCTTGATGTTGACTTTTTCATCTGAGGACATGATTCAAAGGTATCAAATACACCCTTGTGGTCCATTCATGTGATCCAATTAGCTTAAGAAGTACGATTCATTGATATTTGAAGAATTATAATTTAACTGAGAAAAGTCAACAGATGCTCAAAGTCAAAGTTTGACTTTTGACATTTTTGGTCAACCATGGAATTCTCAAGTCAATAATCATTAAAATATGGAAGATGATTGAATTGGATCAAGATTAACCAAGAAAATCAAGGAAAGATCAAAATCAGGGTTTTGAAATATTTCTAAGTGTTTTTGATGTTACCAAGTGCATGACTTTATGGCCATTTTGTGATCAATTCAAGCAACCACTTTTCATGCCCAAGGGATGTACTTAAAGATGACATTACATACTTCAATATTATGGAAAGATTGAATCAAAAACTCATGAGAATATGAAGTCATGAAGTGCTAAAGTTGAGATCTCAAAGTTGTTAAAATTGCCAAAATACTTAGAATTTTTCTAAGTGTCAAACAGCTTCAAGATTCAATTTTGATGGCTAGTTTTCTCCATGATGCAAGTTGAATTTCTTCAAGTGATGAACATGAAAGTTCTAGTATGTGATGTATTCTTTTTGAAGGGAAATCGCGATTCAAAACGCAGTGGAAATTAAAATTTCCCTTTAGTGATCCTTACGAAAGATCATGATCAGTGATAGAATGGTTACCTCTTGTAGCGATGAAACCATTGATTCTGAATCGAAGGAATGATCACGAGCGATGTAAGAAGTGAGATATAGAGAGAAGGAAAATACGGCTAGGGTTTCACAACTGAATTTTCATCAAGTGTTTATGCTCCTGCACAAGGGTTATATTTATAGAACCACTTGTGTGGGCTGCAAGCTAAAAAACTCACTTAAGTGCACGCACACCACATCTTATGATGTACCGTATATCACTTAAGCGCGCGGTACCTTACCACAATCCGTATTCCACTTAAGTGCACCGTACCTTACGGTGGTACATATTTACTTAAGTACACCGTACCTTACGGTGTGCCTTATTTACTATACCTCTTATCAAACTGTCCTTATGCGTGTGACCCTGTAGGATTTCACGACGTTGGTAATTATATTAAATCATGCATTTAACATAGTAAACAGTGAGCGGTATCTAGCAACACATCACTGCTACCCAAGTCACGATATTGTCATGTGATCTGACAAAACCTTTTGTGATAGTGCTTGTGTGTACAATTACCCTTTTTCCCTTATGTCTATATTGAACACAAGGCATATACTATGTCATCCTTGTTCAGTTCAATATTGGGCCCATAGACATTTATCTTGTTATGCAGGATGGGCAAATCCCATCTAGGTCACTCATGTCCCTCAACATGCTTTATGAAGTACCATCAACTGTCTTTATAGTCATCCAATTATGGACAATGTTTGATCAACAATAAAGTACTTGACTCTACATCTAGGGTCCATAGTGGTTTCGGGTCGAAGGGTGGTATACACCAATATCACCATGAGAGTAACTTATGACACTTTGCATAACATTCTATGTAGTACTCTCATAGTGGGTAAATCCTGTATAAATATTACTCTTAATATTCATACCTATGTTAAGACTTGATAACTCCTTATCCATGATCCATGAGATGTAATCATCAGTCTATCTACATAATAGTCTTAATGCTTTAAGGTTATCCCATTTCACATTAAAGCTTCACTACGGATACTTTAAGAATAATGTCCTTATGTTTAATGGAATCTCATGATTAAGTCACACTTTATATTTCATTAAACAAACTAGCTATTCTAGGGACTTTATCACTTTGGAAAAACAAGCATAATAAAGAAATGCCTTTTATTATTAATAAATAATTCGATACAAGTACCAAAAGTATTGGCCTCTAGGGCTTACACCAACAATCTCCCACTAGCACTAGAGCCAATCAGGCATACCCCTAATACCCATAGATCTAGTATGGCAATCATGCTTCTGGTGCGCAAGAGGCTTTATTAGTGGATCATCAATGTTGTCAAGTGTAGGTACTCTAAATATCTTCACATCTCCCATATCTATTATATCTCGAATGAGATGATAACGCCTACGTATGTGTTTGGATCGTTGGTGAGATCTAGGCTCTTTAGCTTGTGCGATGGAACCATTGTTATCACAATAGCGATCAATGGGATCCACAATGCTAGGGATTATGCCAAGTTCACTAATGAACTTTTTGATCCAAACAGCTTCCTTTGCTGCATTTGAGGCAGCAATGTACTCGGCCTCGGTTGTAGAATCAACAACTATTTCTTGCTTTGAACTTTTCCAGCTCACAGCGCCACCATTTAGGCAGAACACTTAACAAGATTGCGATTTAAAGTCATCCTTATCTGTCTGGAAGCTAGCATTAGTGTATCCAATTACCGCGAGCTCTTCCTGACCTCCATATATCAAGAATGAATCCTTAGTCCTTCTCTAGTACTTAAGGATATTCTTGACAGCTACCCAATGAACATCACCAGGATCAGATTGGTACCTAGTCGTTGCACTTACAGCATACGAGACATATGGTTGAGTACATAACATGGCATATATGATAGATCCTATTGCAGATGCATATGGAATCTTATTCATGTGATCCCTTTCTTCCTTAGTTGAAGGAGATTGTGTTTTTGATAGACACATGCCATTTTGCATAGGTATGAATCCTTTCTTGGAATCATGCATATTAAAGCGTCTCGGCACTTTGTCTATGTATGTACTCTGAATTAGGCCAAGCAGTTTTTGCGATCTATCTCTATAGATCCTGATTCCTAATATATAGGCTACTTCACCAAGGTCCTTCATAGAAAAGCATCTCCCTAACCTAGTTTTTACTTGTTGCAAGGTAGGGACATCGTTTCCAATGATTAACATGTCATCTACATATAATACCAGGAAGACTATCATGCTCCCACTAACCTTCTTGTAGACACAAGGCTCATCTTCATTCTTTATGAATCCATATTGTTTTATAGTTTCATCAAAACGAAGATTCCAACTTCTAGAAGATTGATTCAATCCATAAATTGATCGTTGTAACTTGCATATCTTTTGGGCTTCTTCTGGTATGTTAAATCCTTCAGGTTGTGTCATGTACACTTCCTCAAGAAGATTCCCATTAAGGAAAGCAGTTGACATCCATCTGCCATATTTCATAATCATGATATGCAGCGATAGCAAGTAAAATCTGAACAGATTTAAGCATTGCAACTGGTGAAAAGGTTTCATCATAGTCTACACCATGAATTTGTTTATAACCTTTAGCAACTAGTCTTGCCTTATAGGTATGTACCTTACCATCCATGTCAGTCTTCTTTTTGAAGACCCATTTATATCCTGTAGGATTAACTCCTACAGGAGGCTCTACCAAGGTCCAAACCTGGTTTGTGTACATGGAATACATTTCAGATTTCATGGCTTCTATCCACTTCTCAGACTCAGGACCATTTATGGCCTCTTGATAGGTTACAGGCTCATCTTGATCCATGAGTAATACATCACCTTGATCAGTTATGAGATATCCATATCTCTCTAGTTGGTGACGTATTCTGCCTGATCTACGCTGGTATTGTTCTACTTGAGCAGGTTGCTCTTCCACAACTACTTTTGGTTCCTGCTCTAATTCCTCCATAGGTGTATTAATGCTTTGTGATTCTTGAATTTCTTCAAGCTCTACTTTCCTCCCACTGATTCCTTTGGAAATAAAGTCCCTTTCCAAGAAAACTCCAGTTCGAGCGACAAACATTTTTCCCTCAGAAGGATTGTAGAAGTAATACCCTCTTGTTTCTTTAGGATACCCCACAAATGAGCATTTGTCATATTTGGGCTCAAGCTTAGTTGAAATTTGTCATTTCACATAAACTTCACAACCCTAAATGTTCATGTAAGACATATGTGGTTTCTTTCCACTCCATATTTCACATGGTGTCTTTTCAACCTTTTTGAATGGAACACGGTTAAGTGTGTAAGCTGCTGTCAGTGGTGCATGTCCCCAAAAGGAGTTCGGAAGATCGGCGTGACTCATCATGGATCAAACCATGTCTAACAAGGTTCGATTTCTTCTCTTAGATACACCATTCCATTGTGGTGTTCCAGGAGGAGTGAGTTGGGATAGATTCCCACACTCTTTTAGATGGTCATCAAACTCTAGGCTTAAATATTCACCACCTCGATCTGATCGAAGAGTTTTAATATTCTTACCTAGTTGGTTTTGTACTTCATTCTTGAACTCCTTGAACTTTTCAAAGGATTCTGATTTGTGTTTCATTAAATAGACATAACCATATTTACTTAAATCATCGGTAAATGTGATGAAGTATTGAAAACCTCCTCTGGCTGGTATGTTCAGTGGTCCACATACATCAGTATGTATGAGGGCCAAAAGATCATTAGCCCTTTCACCTTTTCCTGTGAATGGGGGCTTTGTCATCTTTCCAATTAAACAAAATCTGCATGTATCATATGATTCGTAATCAAAAGAGTCCAATAGTCCATCTTTGTGGAGTTTGGAGATGCGTCTCTCATTTATATGGCCTAAGCGACAATGCCAAAGGTAACTTGGATTTAACTCGTTAGGTTTCATCCTTTTAGTACTAATGTTATAAATTGGCATTTCAAGATCAAGGACATACAATACATTGTTCATTTGTGCAGTAGCATAGAATATATCATTCAAATAAATAGAGCAACAATTGTTCTTTATTATAAATGAAAAACCAAACTTATCCAAACAAGAAACAGAAATAATATTCCTGCTAATTACAGGTACATGATAACAATTATCTAACTGAGTTATTAAACCACTAGGTAAAGTCAATACATAAGTTCCTACATCCAAAGCAGCAACCTTTGCTCCATTGCCAACTCGTAGGTCAACTTCACCTTTTGCCAAAACTCTACTCCTTCTTAGCCCCTGCACATTGGTACAAATGTGAGAACCACATCCAGTATCTAATACTCATGATGTAGAAGTAGATAAATTTATTTCTATAACAAAAATACCAAAAGTCGAAGTCTCCACTCCATTCTTCTTATCTTCCAGGTACTTTGGGCAGTTTCTCTTCTAGTGTCCGGTCTTAACGCAATAGAAGCAAGTGCCCTCCTTTGGTATACCTCCACTAGGATTCAAAGTAGGGGCAATATGTTTGGGTTTGGTAACTTCTTTTCCTTTCTATTTACCACTGAAATTCTGGTATGACAGACCCAGAGGTCACATAACATGTCGAGACATCTGGTCTGTTATCAACAACATATACAAGATATAGACAATTAAGGAAGTTGCTGAAAAGTAAAGTGCACACAAGAATTGTTCACCCAGTTTGGTCTAACAACCTACATCTGGGGGCATACCAAGCTAGGAAGGAAGTTCACTATCAGCAGTATCAATTCATAGACCCTACAATCAACACACCCGTTGATGATCTACTCACTTAATCACTATCCAATGACCCTTCTACCTAAGTCCACCCTAGATAAGAGACTCCATCTCATTTCCAATCATCGCAATGATGTCTAGCAGTCAACACCTCAGCCACTGCATCAACAGCTTGATTTCCAATAACTCTTCAGACACACAAAAATAGAAGACACGCTTCTATGCCTATACTCAACCAAGACTCTTGACTGAGAACACCATCTTGGAGTTGCTTAAAAGCTTCCTCCAAGAACAATACATCTCTTACCTACAGGCTTAGAGATAAACACGATGACCATCCCACAAACCGAGTGGTTCATCGACCAACACAGCCCTTATAATTTACATGATGGATGACTTATTTTTCTAGGTTACAATGCTTCTATTTATAACCTAAACCTAACTGGATTTGGGCTTCAAATCACAACATATCAGCTGTTACAAATCTGCAAAAGATTCTCCTACAAATTAGGTCTTCAATCAAATCTTCATGCTTTAAATCAGCTGCAGAATTTTCTCCACATAAATAGGAACAAATCTCCAAGTAGTTTCCTAAAAAGTCTCCAAGATCCTTTTTATGAAATCCAATTAAATCTGCACTTTGTTCCTAATAAATCTCCTTGACCTGCGTATAATGATGAGGTATATCCAAAAAGATCTCATCAAATCAAATCAAATCCGTCAAGAGATATACAATAGCAGCAACTGCTATATCAGACAATGATGTTATGACATCTCCTTTGACATCTTGATTAACCATCACATGACAGCAAAACAACAACACCTTAAAACAACCATGCACTCATATCAGCTTAGTGCAGCACAACATGTCAAGACATCACACTTGACATCTCCACAACCTGCAACTAATCTAATATGGCAGATACTGAACATAACTAGTTAGTGCAGAACAGCATGTCAAGACATCCTCCTTGACATAAAGCTATCATATAGGTTTTAACAAAATTTAGCCAACACAAATACTGCATAGTTGCAGAACTAACAAACTCCCCCTTTGGAAAATTTTGGCTAAAACCATCATATCATATCAAATATATCAGCAGCAGAAGATAGTCACACACATCAGTAACAGATAAAACAATTATCAGCACTGCAACACCTACATAAGCAGATCAGCACTCAATCTTCATATGCACACATACACAACCTCACACAGCCACTCACACTAACTCAGAGAAGTTAGAACATCATATAGAACATCATATGTCAGCAACACACTCATCTCCCCCTGACTCCAGCCAGCTCCCCCTAAAGCCAAGGAACAGAAACAACAACAGCTAAGCTCTCCCCCTTTTTAGCTACAATTGGACAAAGCAAAAACACACCAGAACAATATCCATACACCCTTTGGATAACACAACCAACTCCTCCTCAAGGAAACAACCAAGGACACTGGCTACTACTACTTACTTCTCCCCCTTTTTAGCCATAATATGCCAAACCAAGAAACTATGCATTTAAGGGAAATCAACCAGAAGTAGAAAAAAAAACAGTAGTATTACTCCCCCTGACGTGGATAACTAGTGCTCCTGAATGGAAAACATAAGACGCATCTTCATGTCTTCAAGAGCTCACTCCCAGTCCAGCCACCTGCTGAAGCACATTCATTTTGGCACCACAATCCCTTCTGACAAGAAAAAGTAGTCACTCACACATGAAGTTACATCATGCTATACGTGAGAAACATAAGGATCACCATCCTCCTTCAAACAAGCTAAAGCTCCCCCTCAAGCCAAGGGACCAGAAACATCCAGAGAGCCACAAAAACTTCAAATCCACAAAACTTCAAATCCACAAAAAAACACATCACAGCCCATCACATCACAGAAGATCACAATAACACAAGAACAGTACTCTCTCCCCAAGCCTTTCAACTGGCCTTAGCAAGGCCCCAACTCTCCAAAGGCAGTCATTCCCTATCATTCTCCCGTATGACAATCTGGAATACTCCTGATCAGTTGATGAGTATCTTTATCTTCAGACTTCCAAACAAACAATACCTGATCTACTTCAGTCTTTTCTACATTCTCCATCCAAAGCAGACCTTCTACTTCATCATTCTCCCGTATGACTATGTAGACGCTCCTTAGGCATAATGTAGGCACCACGCTTCTGAACCAGAGCATAATCATCCTTCACCAAGGATATCCAACCAGATAATGTCCCAACACAAGTTAGAACATCTGCCACACACCAAGACATCATCACCATGATTCTTGATATGCTCCACCAACTGGACTTACTATAGCATAGTAATCTAAAGAACTAGAGAAATAAACTCTCATCCACCTTCAAGAAGAATAATCTCTTTGAGTCTTCAACTCATCACCCTTCTGCCCAAGAGTAACTTGTTCCAAGATAATCCTCAATAATAACCAGCTGCCACACTCTGATTATCTTGATTCTTCGAATCCACTTCTGAGATCAACCAAATGCCACAGTTTGATCACCTCATTCATGAATCCTCATATGAAAACACCAAACGCCACATTTTGACCTTTTTCACGTTTGTCAGAACTCTCACAAAGATATCCTGATCCACCAAGGAAACTTGATCTTCAAGTCACATGTTCCAATTGCTCAATAGCAAACACACTTAGACTCCCTAAGCCATGGTCATGTAACATCTTCTCCTTTCTGCAGCTCCCGCAAACTGCCATGAGAACTATCTTTTTGAAACATCCTATTGCTCATTCCTGTATATCACCCTATCATAAGCTGATGTGCCACATCACCAGCTGAGACTTCTGATGTTAAGCTAGATGTCAGAACATTATGACATTCAACTGTTCAGCTCTTCCTTCTGCCACTCAGAAGAACCTCCTCCCTTTGCAAAAACAGATTTCCATGCTCTCATAGACTTGATACAACAATCAAGTTTAAGTAGACAACCTCCATCCTGCTTAGAAACTCTAAAGACTTCAAACCTACCACATCTGAATCTTCAGAAAATAAGTAATCCAAGACTACCCCATAGCAATACTAAAGAATGTCACTTCCCTTAGTAGAGCCGTCAGTAGAAAGCCAGAGATAACTGCCACTTATCCTCGACCTTCACAACCAGAGCAAACACCATGCTCCAAACCACTTAGATCCGAAATAAACTGATCCAAGCTGTAACCATCAAGATTATGATGTCTTCATAGTCTTCCATATTCATCTTCAACAGCACCACCATCTGGACAAGTCATCCACAATACTTTCTAGGAACAGATGCTAAGCAATAATCCCAGGTCAACACCTAGGCAACTTGTGAGCGAATGTAGAACCCCTCCCATGATTCTCCAAACCTCTGATGAAAAGATGTTAAAACAATTGACAGAACATCCTTAATTTTGTCTTTCAAGGATAATCAATTAAATACTTGTGAATTTCACAAATAGCAATTGATCTTAAATCCCTGTGGTTTAACCCTTCTTCAGATTCCAGCATCTTCTGAATCTTCTTCATGACAAACCATCATGACAACCATTCATACCACAAAAACATTCCAGGTTAGGTCAGTGTCTTGACCTTTCACTCCACCCTGAGCAAGGAACCAAAATGATGTTTCAACATCAGTTCCGACATCAACAACCATAGTAAATCACATTAAACATCTACTATGGCTTTGGAGACAACAACCATAGTAATCCACACACATCTCTTGCAAGGGATACAAGAGGATTGACCATCAGTAGTTGATCAACCTTCAAACCCAGAACATACACACAAGCACAAACCTGCATACTCTACATCTCAAGAATCTTTAAACTTCTAATGTTCAGACCTCCTGTCTGTCTTTGAGATGTTGGATGTCATCCTTCTGCACCTAAAGGAGAGAAACCATTGACTGGTCATCACAAACAGCATAGACAAATATGCTTCTCCCAACACTTCAACCTCCAAGGATGCTCTTCAATCCTTACAAAAAGATGTTCCATTATGTGAAGACACCACATAACTCTCCAGCTTCTCATGCAGATACCATAATCTTTTGGTCCCACCAACTCCTCCTTGATCCAAACACAACTACTTATCCTAGATGGTTTGGATGACATTCCAACACCAGTCAACCAGTTAGGTTATTACACCTCCTCTATGCAAGCCAGGAGTAGGTTCCAGATAGATGTGATCAATACACATTTATTTAGCCCCTAAGCAACTGCAATGTCAAATCTTTATCCACAAGATTCTGCACACTCTGCTGGTTTGATGTCCCAACAACTGGTAGAACATCATTCAAGAACAGTACCAAGGGATCCTTCAATATATACCTGTGGATGGTCTTTCAGAGAAGAGAGAAAAAATAAATTGCATCCTTCTGATCTCTCATCAACAAACTTATTGAAAATGCCTTTATGAGTGGACTTGGGTCAAACCTCAAGCATCTTTGGTCACTTTAATAAGTCAGTTAATATTATCCTCAAGTATTACAACACCGTGTGATACACCTTCAGAGTGTTGTGGCCTCAACACATAAAACCACCAGGAGTTTTCTGACAGATACAAATGCAACGGAACACAGATAAAGAAAACCCCTCAATAACCTTCAGGCAAACCTTAATAACTATTGCACAAACACCACACTCCAGGTGCAACAGGTCAGCATAGGTTGAAAATAAATCACCCTACAAAGCAGCTCACCACATGCCTGACAACTTCAAACAGAGCCAATACATACCCTGTCACAAATAGTCCATCCTCCACTTCAAGGGATCATACAAACAACTATATGAACTGACCAAGTCCATAACTCAGCAAAACTATCTTCCTTGCACATGAACCAGAAAGTATCTTCCGTAGATCTCATCCAGAAACAGACAGGATGTCTGCTCTGATACCAATTAAAATTCTGGTATGACAGACCCAGATGTCACATAACATGTCGAGACATCTGGTCTGTTATCAACAACATATACAAGATATAGACAATTAAAGAAGTTGCTGAAAAGTAAAGTGCACACAAGAATTGTTCATCCAGTTCGGTCTAACAACCTACATCTAGGGGCATACCAAGCCAGGAAGGAAGTTCACTATCAGCAGTATCAATTCATAGACCCTACAATCAACACACCCGTTGATGATCTACTTACTTAATCACTACCCAATGACCCTTCTACCTAAGTCCACCCTAGATAAGAGACTCCATCTACTTCCAATCATCGCAATGATGTCTAGCAGTCAACACCTCAGCCACTGCATCAACAGCTTGATTTCCAATAACTCTTCAGACACACAAAAATAGAAGACACATTTATATGCCTACTCAGCCAAGACTCTTGACTGAGAACACCATCTTGGAGTTGCTTAAAAGCTTCCTCCAAGAACAATGCATCTCTTACCTACAAGCTTAGAGATAAACACGATGACCATCCCACAAACCGAGTGGTTCATCGACCAACACAGCCCTTATAATTTACATGATGGATGACTTATTTTTCTAGGTTACAATGCTTCTATTTATAACCTAAATCCAACTGGATTTGGGCTTCAAATCACAACATACCAGCTGCTACAAATCTGCAAAAGATTCTCCTACAAATTAGGTCTTCAATCAAATCTTCATGCTTTAAATCAGCTGCAGAATTTTCTCCACATAAATAGGAACAAATCTCCAAGTAGTTTCCTAAAAAGTATCCAAGATCCTTTTTATGAAATCCAATTAAATCTGCACTTTGTTCCTAATAAATCTCCTTGACTTGCGTATAATGATGAGGTATATCCAAAAAGATCTCATCAAATCCGTCAAGAGATATACAATAGCAGCAACTGCTGTATCAGACAATGATGTTATGGCATCTCCTTTGACATCTTGATTAACCATCACATGACAGCAAAACAGCAACACCTTAAAACAACCATGCACTCATATCAGCTTAGTGCAGCACAACATGTCAAGATATCACACTTGACATCTCCACAACCTGCAACTAATCTAATATGACAGATACTGAACATAACTAGTTAGTGCAGAACAGCATGTCAAGACATCCTCCTTGACATAAAGCTATCATATAGGTTTTAACAAAATTTAGCCAACACAAATACTGCATAGCTACAGAACTAACAACCACCCTACTTGGTGGGCCTTTTGTTCTGTTTCTTTCCATTACTGACCATCAGAATGGATTTCCCTTTTGACTTCAAATTTTGCTCAGCAGTTTTTAACATGCCTAGCAATTCAGGAAGAGTTTTGTCGATATTATTCATGTTAAAATTAAGGACAATTTGACTGAAGCTTTCCGGCAACGATTATAAGATCAAATCAGTCGCAAGCTCCTTTTTTAAGGGAAATCCCAATCTTTCAAGGTTCTCCACATACCCAATCATCTTGAGTACATGGGGACCTACAGGGGCTCCCTAAGATAGCTTGGCTTGAAAAAAGCCTTTTGAAACTTCAAACCTCTCATGCCTTGCCTGCTCTTAATAGAGCATATTCAGGTGTTCGATCATATCGAACGCTGCCATGTTTTCATGTTGCTTTTGCAATTCAGAATTCATGGTAGCCAGCATTAGGCAAGCAGTTTCATTGGCATCATCGACATGCTTCTTATAAACATCTCTTTCAGCCTTATGAGCAAAACTAGGAGGCTCCTCCTCAGGAACATGTGTCTCTAAGACATACAACTTTTTGTCATGTTTGAGGACAATCCTTAGATTTCGGTGCCAATCCAGAAAATTTATCCCAGACAATTTTTCCTTATCAAGGATTGATCGCAAAATGTTGTTAGATGTGTTTGTTGTCATGGTAATCTACAAAATAGAATGGAAAAATATAAGTATCATTAAAACAACATATTCAATTAGGTCTTTAATTAAATATGCTCCCACTATTTTACTCAAACCAAATTACCCTCGCCATTTGATTCGGAAAATCCCGTTGGAAGATTTTCTAGTGGATCGAGATCCATATTTCACTTTGTTTTAATTCAGCGTTAGGCTGATTACACAAAACTCAACTATTTAGGTAGGAACTCCTTCCAATTGTATCCAATACAATTCTCGAATATTTCAGTTGGGTGAATAACTCCTTATTCTAATCCATCATATGGATTATTCCCAACTCTTGCTTCTAGACGTATATAATCTTATTATATTTTGTTTGGTTAAGTTTGACCCATTATTTTAGAAATTGGATATTACATTTATCCCACTGTATCTTACTAATATAGAACATGCACCTCGCGTTAGGCGAAACCTACATTATTCGATACTAGTCTTGATGAGTTTTAAAACTTGGAAAGCATAAACTTAATATTCAATTTGAGGGAATTTTCATTAGTTTGATCTCACCGGCTTATTTATCATATAAATCATCTCTCACATGCATCAACATACATACACATGCATCAACATACATACAAAATGAAATAGTTATGGCCCCTAGCGCAATTGTTCTCCCAAGCCAATGAGAGAACCTAAGCTAAACCTAATAACGATCTACACTTCTCCAAGGAAGATCTCCAAGGTTGTCCTCATTTGATCTTGCAGTCTTTCTTTTTCTTCATAACATTACATTACATTAAAGAATACTCATTTTTACATACGAGGGAGTGAGATAAGAAAAGAAGTTACATCAAGAGATTAAAATAGAGGCACGACACGCAGGTCGTATTTTAAAATCCCAAAACAAAATAAAGGAAAACTAAGGCCATAACTGATCACCACAAGAGAAAAATAATAAACACACTTTTATTATTATAAATTTAAATCCTGTTAATTAAATGAATCAAATTAAATTTCGGCGAATGATCACACTACGCAGACGGGGGTCGAGGGGGCAGCGTCCCGACGAAAAAAGTTTCATGAACAATTTATTTGAAATCGGCGTCGTTTTTTGCATCAACACTTGATACTTTCCATAAAATTAAAGCACAACTTTTTTGCCATCACAAACCTAATCGCAGACCTTTTAGACAACATAACCCTTGTGCCGTCATGAACCATAATGCAATAATTCCATATCGTCAAAACACCATGATCAATAATTCAGTATGATTGATCCATATGCCACTGCTTCACCATACTAAAGTCGGATTTCGAAGCAAATGAACATGGATCGCTCAAAGGAATAATGATCATTACGTGATTTAAATGAACGAAATAGAAACAGTATTCTTGTGGGGATAAAAAATTTAATTCTAAATCGAAGGAATGATCACGAGCGATGTACGATGAACAGAGTCTATACTCACTCCACACGAACAGCTTCCTTCAGTCTCAGTGCTAGCTGCTACGATTGAAGGCTTTGAGTGAGAGATAGAGATAAGGAAAATAAGGCTAGGGTTTCACAACTGAACTTTCATCAAGTGTTTATGCTTCTGCACAAGGGTTATATTTAAAGAACCACTTGTGTGGGCTGCAAGCTAAAAAGCCCACTTAAGTGCATGCACACCATATCTTATGATGTACCGTATATCACTTAAGCACGTGGTACCTTACCACAATCCATACTCCACTTAAGTGCACCGTACCTTACGGTGTTACATATTTACTTAAGTACACCGTACCTTACGGTGTGCCTTATTTACTCTACCTCTTGTCAAACTGTCCTTATGTGTGTGACCCTGTAGGATTTCACGACGTCAATAATTATATTAAATCATGCATTTAACATAATAAATAGTGAGCGGTATCTAGCAACACATCACTGCTACCCAAGTCACGAAATTGTCATGTGATCTGACAAAACCTTTTGTGATAGTGCTTGTGTGTACAATTACCCTTTTGCCCTTATGTATATATTGAACACAAGGCATATACCGTGTCATCCTTGTTTAGTTCAATATTGGGCCCTTAGACATTTATCCTGTTATGCAGGATGGGCAAATCCCATCTAGGTCACTCAGTTCCCTCAGCATGCTTTATGAAGTACCCATCAACTATCTTTATAGTCATCCAATTACGGTCAATGTTTGATCAGCAATAAAGTACTTGACTCTACATCTAGGGTCCATAGTGGTTTCGGGTCGAAGGGTGGTATACACCACTATGACCATGAGAGTAGCTTATGACACTTTGCATAATATTCTATGTAGTACTCTCATAGTAGGGATTACACCAACACTTTCCAAAGGAACCAATAGCATGAATTCCTTTTGCTTGAGCATGAAGTTTCAAAGAGGAGAAGTGGACATGGTAGAGCTGAATTATGGATCAAATTAGAGGTCACATTTTCATGATAAACCAAATCCAACATTGCGATCTTCTTTTGCAAACCAATTGTACAACTAAACCTCAGTAAATGGACATGATTTATAGGCTTAGATGTGCATTACACAAGAGCTTGAAGCTATGTCCAAATTCCATACCATAGATGGCATAAAGTGAACTTGTCCAAACTCCAAAGTGGAACTTTTCTCAACCACTTTGCTTTGAGCCTTGTGAACAGATTTTGTTGAAGATCTTACTCCATCTAAACATCAGATGGAATACATACAAGTTCTAAAAAGCTCCCATTCTCCCTTGATTCACTCCATTACACCTTCTAACCATAATGCAACTTGGATCATTTTTGTAACTTGATGAATAAACCAACATTGAAATGGAACCAAGACCAATTCCATTCACTTCTGAGTACCAAATCCAACCTCTATAAAATCCCCTCAAAGCTCAGAACCAAACACACAGAAAAATCACTCTAAAACTCCATTCAAGAAGAACTTGAAATCCATTGTTCAAATTCTTCAAATCTCTCAAGTTTTATGCATTTTTTTCATTGAATCACCATCAATATATCATAACAAAGCTTATGTATGCATTGATTCCCAACTGTAACAACTCCATCACCATTTCCCAACTTCCATTTTCTTCACTTGCAAGTGGATTTGGGCATAACAACTTTGAAGGTTCCAAGGCAAAATAAAGATATCATTAGACTCTTAGAGGTTCAAGGAAGCTAAAGGGATGAAAACATCTCATCTGGAAGTGCTTTAAAAGGTGCATTGGACACACTCCAATAGGTAAATTTTCTTGATTTCGAACTCCCTCTTTAAGGCTTCATTTCCATTCATTCAAGTTACCATTATGTTTGCTTTGACATGTTGAGTGAAAGCCCCGTGAAAATGGGCATTGGTTGATCATGTATGTCATTTAATTTCATTTTTAAGTTTTAGGTTTCTTCTGGTTTTTATTCAATTTCGTGAGCTACACTTAATATAAATAAAATCTAATGGCATATTTGAAATCCTTGTAAAATTCTAATCAAGATGTTATATCGACATTCCTTGTATGGTTCAAAAATTAAAAGTTGCATTTTTTTTGAAAAATAATAGTTACAGTAACAAATATGAGGAAGAAGATAAAGTCATTTTCATTTTTAAATGTTGTTTTAATAGTTATTTTATTATGTTGGTTGTATGACAAGCGAGCCCCACATGGCGTAGTGGTATGGGTGTGTGCTGGTGAGGGAAGGGTCTTGGGTTCAAACCCTAGTGGCACCCTTTTGCTTTTTTTAGTTCCTTTTTTGTTCTTTTCTCATTTTACTTCCATTTTCTTTCTTTCCTTTTTATTTTATTTTCTTTTTTTGATTATTTCTCTTAAATATTTCAAAATGACAAAATATTTTTTTATATCTATTTAGTATTTATTTATTCATTTTAATTATATTTCTTTTATTCAAAAATCAAAAAAACATTAATTGTCTTATTTATTTATTTTCTTATTTTAACTAAAACCTTAAAAATTAAAAAAAAAACATTTTTACTTCTTTCTTGTTTATTTTATTATTACCATTTTTAAAAAAATCTAAAAAAATATTTATAATCTTTTTATTTGTTTATTTATTAGGGTTTCCTTTTATTTTATTTTAGATGTACCTTTGACTTTATTCTTTAAGAAATCTTTGATTAATTAATTAGTGCTTTTGCTTGATTGATAATCCATGTTGTTTACAAATGTTTGTACACTTTGATGATCTCAATTGTTAACCTAATTTTTAAGTACATGATTATTCCAAATGTTCAATATTTGATGCTTGATACTCTCAATGATGTATCCATGTGAATGTTATCTTGTCTTTATTAGGAGTATGTCTTGATAAAAATATATTAATGCTTCAATGTGTCATGCTTGTGTTTGTTGATTCATGATTAATCTTGTTCTTGTTTGAACCATGTCTTATGTATATCTTTGCCTTGTGATTGTTCCTTGTTTGTTTATGTAAATCATGTTGATGTTGTCTATCATGTTCCTACACTTGACCTAATTGTTGAATGTCATGTATATGTTTGTGTATCCATGTTCATCTTATTCTATTGTTGCCAAAATCCAAGGGAAAGGAATTTCTTATTGACTTCATGTCATATGCATGTGTGTGTTTCATTTGCTCACCCTTTACTCACCCATTGTTTAGACCTAGTTCAAACCTTAGAATTTTTCTTAACTTTGAACCTTGGCCACTTTGGCTTTTCACGCAAAACCTTCCCAAAGAGATTAGACATGAGTCATCTCTATAGAAGAGATGTCTCTTCTATCCCCAAAATATATTTGAAGTGTTGTGATAGTTTTCCATTTAAGAGAGGTATGTGGCATACTTTGTTTATTCTACATCCAAGTTGGAGCCCTTCTTTTAATATGATACAAAGATCTACCTTCTCTATATTTGTGGTGGTATAGTGGAGCATTTCCTCTCAAGATGACAACTTGTCTCTTCTCCTAAAACCAACCAACAAACATGCTTTCACCTGTAGTCATCTGAACTACGAATGTTCTAATTTCCTTATTGCACTATGTGGATACGTAGGCACGAGATTGTGAAGTCTTGGCGAGCATCATGATAATAAAAATCTCTTTAGGTTCCTTTTCTTATTAAATAAAATCTAAAAAACATTTCTTCTTTTCCTATCTCAATAAGTAGAAGATTAGAAAATAACCTTAAGCTAACATTCATTCAACCCTAACTAAATGGTTCCCGTTAAGTACAACGGACGTGAGGAGGTGTTAATACCTTCCCCTTGCGTAATTGACTCCCGAACTCAGATATTGGTTACGATGACCATATCCTTATATTTCTTTTAGGGGTTTTATTCTATATTTTCCCTTTCCCTCCATGGGAATAAATTAAGATTGGTGGCGACATTGTTAAATCCATCCTGCGAGCGTGCGATTGCGCTTTGTGATGTCTTTCTTATTTTTTGAGGTACGACAACAACACTTGACACTCAGTCTTTAGAGCTTGATACAGGTCAAGCCTCTTAGGCATGACATCAGAAGTTATCTTGCCCGAGGAGATACTTAGTCCCTCGGGAAAAAGCTTTTTCTACTTTGGGAATTCTAAGTCCCTCGGATGTTATATCACATAGACCGACTGGGTGGATGTCGAGTCCCTCAGAAGGGTCGTTTTAACCTTTCATGCAGGACTTTTATCGAGCCCTTTAGCAAGACTTGACACTAAGTCTCCGGATCTTAATATAGGTCACTCCTCTTAAGCATGACTTCGGAAGCTATCTTTCCTGAGGAAATATTGATTCCCTCGGGAAAAAACAATTTTTGCTATGGGAATTCTAAGTCCCTCGAATATTATATCATGTAGCTCAGCTAGGGGGTTGCTAAGTCCCTTAGGCGGTTCATTTTAACCTTTCACGCAGGAATTCTGTTGAGCCCACTAGAAGCACTTGACACTAAGTCTCCGGGGCTTGATACAGGTCACGCCTCTTAAGCATGACTTTAGAAGATATCTTACACGAGGAGATACTTAGTACCTCGGGCAAAAAAAAATTTGCTTTGGGAATTCTAAGTCCCTCGGATATTATATCATGTAGCCCAGCTGGGGGGACGCCGAGACCCTCAGGCGGTTCGTTTTAACCTTTCATGAAGGACTTCTATCGAGCCCTTTAGCAAGACTTGACACTAAGTCTCCAAAGCTTGATATAGGTCACACTTCTTAGGCATGACTTCAGAAGCTATCTTTTCCGAGGAAATATTGAGTCCCTTAGGCAAATTTTTTTTTCGCTTTGGGAATACTAAGTCCCTCGAATATTATATCATGTAGCTCGAATGGGGGGTGGCCGAGTCCCTTAGGCGATTCATTTTAACCTTTTAGGCGAGACTTCTATTGAGCCCTCTAGAAAGACTTGACACTAAGTCTCCGAGGCTTGTATAGGCCACCCCTCTTAGGCATGACTTTAGAAGCTATCTTGCCCGAGGATATACCGAGTCCCTCGGAAAAAGATTTTTCTACTCTAGGAATTCCAAGTCCCTTGGATATTATATCACCTAGTCCGGTTGGGGGGACATAGAGTCCCTCAGGTGTATCATTTTAACCTTTCAGGCGGGACTTCTATCGAGCCCTCTAGCAAGACATGACATTCAGTCTCTGGGACTTGATACAGGTTGTGCCTTTTAGGCATGACTTCGGAAGCTATCTTGCCTAAGGATGTACTAAGTCACTCGGGCAAAAGCTTTTTCTTTCGATCAATCAAGTATAGTCTGGGAGGGCTGCCACAATCTCCCACTAGAAGTTCAGTCGCGTGATTGCCTCGAGAGGCGGAAAGGATCTTCACGTGGAAGTCCAATATACAATTTCCTCGAGAGGCGACAAAGATCCTTCCATGAAGGTCCATCATATAATTGCCCCGAGGGGCGGCAAGGATCCTTCCATGATGGTCTAGCATACAATTTCCTCGAGGGGTGGCAAGGTTCCTTCCTTGAAGGTCCAACTTAAAATTTACTTTAGATGGGGTCCATGGAGAAACAAAACTTTGGAATGATTATTCAAGATTACATAGGCATAAAGTTTACTAGAAAGTTATAAACAATTTTAAATATAGTAATATCAGAGGTGGAGTGCATTCCAAGTCTAGGGTAGGAGCGGTCCTTTAAGTTCTTGCAATTTGTATGCTCCGTGAGGAAGCTTTTGGTATTTGTGATGCAACCTTTCTCAGTTAGGTTGTAGCTTCCCCTATTGTGCAGGTATGATCACTTCCTTTAATATCAGGTCGTTCTCCTACATCTCCCTCGGTTTTACCTTGGAGTTGTATCTCCCGACAACTCTATGTTTGGAAGCAAACTCTCAGACGTGGGCGGCCTCTCGTAGCTCATCGACCAGATCCACCACACACTTCAATCCTATCTCGTTTGCTTCTTTGTTAAAATGGGATCTTCGTTGTGAATGTGTCTCGATTTCTACAGGAAGTAGTGTGTCTTCCCCATTAGAGGTGGAAATAGGCTGGGCCGAGGCTTTGCCAAGCCTAAGCTTGGCCTGCCAAAAAAACTGAAGCCTAAGCTTGGCCTGTAGCCTGTCATAGGCTTATTTTTAGGCCTGAGCCTGGCCTTTTCTAAGGTCTGGTTAGCCTGTTAGCCTACATAAAAGCCTATTATTTTAGACATATGTAAATAAACAATTAAAATAATGATTAAATAGACTAACGAACTAAAAAACCAATGAGACTAAAAATTTATTTGCATTGACTTATTTTAACTTACCTATTAGCATAAGTTTTTTGAGACTATTTGTCTTAGATAACTTATGAAAACAACTTATAACATTGTTTATAAGGTTTTTTCATCTTATTTTCATAAGTTCTCCAAGATAACCAATTTTTATTTATGTATTTTAACTCAAAGTACAAAACATAACATAATGATAATAAAAAATTATTCATATTTATTTAAATAGGCCGACCTATTAGGCTTAAAAGGCTTTTTTATGGCATGAGGCCCAGCCTTTTTAACTAAATAGGCTTATAAAAAAGTGTAGGCCATTTCTATTTAAAAAAAATCTTGGCCTGGCCTGAGCCTATGTAGGCTAGCCTGTAGGCCCCTGTTATCGGTCTGGCCTATTTCCACCCCTATTCCCCATAAACCATGGAAAATGGGTTTTCCTTGGTGGTGAACTATGGTGTGATGTGGTATGATCATAGTATCCCATGTAGCTGCTCCGCCCACAGACCCTTACCATCGTCCAAATTTTTCTTGAGTCCTTTGAGGATAATCTTATTTGCAGATTCAGCTTGTCCGTTGGCTTGAGGATGTACCACAGATGCAAACTTTGTCTGCATGCCCTGATCTTTGTAGATGTCACTAACCATGGTATTGGAGAATTTGGTTCCATTGTCCGAAACAATGGCATCAGGAGACAGTACCGACACAGGACCTCTCCAATTTTTTTCTCTCATCTCCTCTCTCATGTGTAATTATGAACCATTGGATTAATCTAACCATTAAAAGACAACAAACAAAAGATAACAAGAGAAAAATATCATTTAAAGAAGAGAGAGAAAAGACAACAAGATTCTCATATAATTTCTTGCTATGTTTTTTTTTTCATTTTAATATTTTCTATTGAATAAATGATTTTATTTGGAAATAATTAAAATATTTTTATTTGGCAATAATTAAAATATTTTATACATATTTAATCAATTTATAAAATTACTTTTTATGCTGAATAAAAATGAGAATAATCAAAATGATAATTATTTATTTTAAAAATCACAGGGTAAATATATGTAAGTAAAAAATAGTTAAATTTAATATTTTATAATATTATCAATATAAAAAAATATTTATTATAAATCAATTATAATTTACCTTAAACATTATTTTTCTGAAAAATGTGTGGCTAAAATAGTTAATTTATATATGGAAAAACTATTTTTTTTCAACAATCAAGGGAATGATTTTTTTTTAATACACATTCTTAGCACAAGTGCAAGTGATGCTATAGAATGTTGTCCAATAACAATGATATATGTTGGAATCGCTTCGGTAGATTACAATTGTGTAGAAATGTTTTGCTGCTTTTGTATGGAAAAATTATCTGTTACTAATACAATTAAATAGTTAATTTAAAATTTTTTATTTTTTAAATAAAAATAAGAATAATTAAAATATTATAAAAATTAAAGAAAATTAAGGTTGTTAGTGTTATTTATTTGAGTTTGTGGTTGGCATTTATTTTGCTAAAACTATTCTAGCAGCAAGATGTTAAAACAAGATGCTCTAATATTCTGCATTAAACATGTCGGATAAAGATGTCTTATCCTGGATCATAGGACATCGCATCTGATTTTGGTTTAAAAGGAAGATTCTGTTGTTGGTATTTGTTACTGAATATTCTGGGAATATTTAGTTATCCTATGTGGCATCCAAAGTATTTTGGGTTGAGTTTTTGTGTGTTGGTTTTCGGATTTTCAACTTTTTCTAAGTATGGAGACATATTAGGAAACTTTAGATTGAAGACCTATTTTCTTGGAGTTTATTTTACAGAATTGTGTGCAGTCTCTTTGCTGCGTTTTGAAGCCCAATCCAGTCCAGATTTAATGCTATATATTGACTGGTGTAAACCTAGTTTAGGGGCGGAACTTACGTGTGTTTTGTTAGGGTTTTCGAGTGTCATTTGTGAGCCTAACTGGTATCATTCTGATAACAGTACAAGGACTGGTTTTGTGTTTTAAGTTCTGTCAGTTACTCATAAGCTTTTAAGCATTGAGTTTCTTGTGTGTCAATTCTCATAAGCTTTGAAGTATTGAGAATTGTGTGTTTTGAAAGTGTGAATTTCGTTTTGTTACTTGTGTTGAAAGGAACCAGTCACGGGTTGTGATTGAAGAAGGATTTGAGGAGGGCCTCATACCTAGTTGAGTCTTAGGTAGAAGTCATAGGAAGAGTAGTGATTAAGTGAGCGGATTGTAACCGGGTGTGGTTGCTGTATGATCTGTGAATTGATATTATCGTATATTGATTTCGTCCCTGGCTTGGTAGCCCCCAGAGTAGGATTGTTGATCCGAACTGGGTAAACATATCACTGTGTTCTTTACTTTATGCACTGTTATTATTATTGTTAACTTGTTCATTATGTTGGATATCAGTGTCTCAACATCTGTGTAGGACATCTGATATCTGTGCCAGAATTTCAGTTAGTTTGAATGTGTAATCATTTTTGTCTCTTAAATATTGGATTAATAAATTAAAATAAAAGAAAATTAAAATTAATAGATATTTCTCTCTCATCTTTAAATAGCATTTGGTTTTGTTTGTTTTTTTGTTAATGGTTAGATTAATCCAATGGCTCATAATTGCACATGAGACAAGGCATGAGAGAAAAAATTAGAGAGGATCCAATTCCTTATTTATCCTATTTTACCATTGGTAATTATAATTTGAATTCTTTTTATGGTATTGTTTAACTGCATAGTGCATATATGAGTTAAGTTATATACTTTGGAGCTACATGATTTGTACTAATCTAGTATTAATGTAACAATGTAACTTATAAATCTTAAAAAATGTTTTACTTTGATCTGTACCTAAGAGATTTGACATGAAAGTGACTGCTATAAAGGAAGCTCAGGACATAGATAAGATGAAACCGGATGAACTTGTGGGATCACTTCAAACATTTGAATTAGGGATCAGTGAAAAGTCTGAAAAGAAGAAGAGTATAGCTTTTGTGTCAAATGCTAGTGATTCAGACGATGAAGGTAACCTGGTCAGAGATGAAGGGGTGTCTAAAGATCTGGTATTGCTTGGAAAAAATTTTAACAAAGTGTTGAAAAGGATGGACTGGAAGTCAAGAGCAAATGTTCTGAACAAGTCACTCGACATCAGTAAAAACCAGGATGGAGGTAGAAGGTCCAGAACTGAAGAAGACTCTAATCAAGGGAAGAGGGTTCAGTGTTTTGAATGTGAGGGATTTGGGCACATAAAAACTGAGTGTCCCACGTATCTCAAAAGGCAGAAGAAGGGCTTATCTGTGTCTTGGTCAGAAGGAGAGTCTGAGAGTGATATTGAAGAAGAATCAGCAAAATTTGTGACAGCCTTGACTGGAATCTGTAAATCTGATGGAGAAACAACTAATGAGTCTGATTCTGACAAAGAATCTTATATTGGAGAACTCACTAAGCAGGAAGTTATCACTGGGTTCTCAGAGTTGTGTATCAAGAATGAAGAGAGGTGCCAGATAATATTAGAACAGAAGGTTCTGATAGCTCAACTAGAAGCTGAGAAGGAAGAACATCTATCTATCATTGCTGATCTTAGAGAGGAGGTTGTATGGCAAAAGTCAAAACTTGACAATATGACCAAATCTATAAGAATGCTGAACAATGGTTCCACGTAGCTGGATGAGATTCTTTAGATTGGGAAAAATGCTGGAAATGTACAAGGTCTTGGTTTTAACAATCAAGCAGAGAACTACAAGAAGTTTGTATCAAAGTTTGTTCCTCAAAAAATAAAGCAAGAGGAGGAGATGTCAAATCACATGTTTCAACATCAGATGAAACATCAGAAAATAGTACGTAGTTCAAAGTATAAACCATGGAGATGTCATTATTGTGGAAAGATTGGTCACTTAAAGTCCTTTTGCTACAATTTGCATGGTTATCCCAAAACTGCTCATCAACAAAATAAAGGACAGAATTGGGCTAAAGTAAAGAAAAGATGGACTCCTAGAAATATGATGGCTGGTTTCATAGCACATACCTCTCTCAGAGCATCTACAAGGGAAGATTGGTACTTTGACAGTGGTTGTTCAAGACACATGACTGGTGTGAAGAAATTTTTGTCAGATATCAAGCCTCACTCTACCAATTATGTCACTTTTGGGGATGGATCAAAAGGTGAAATAAAAGGTGTTGGAAAGCTGGACTACACAGGACAACCAAATCTGGATCGTGTTCTATTTGTTAAAGGGCTGACTGCAAATTTGATCAGTATAAGTCAACTATGTGATCTAGGACTCAAAGTAAATTTCACAAAATCTGAATGCCTAGTAACCAATGAAGAAAATGAAGTTGTCATAAAGGGAACCAGGTCTAAGGATAACTGTTATCTATGGAATCCTCAAGAATCAGAAAGTTTGTCTACCTGTTTGATGTCAAAGGAAGATGAAACCAAACTGTGGCATCAGAAATTGGGTCACTTACATTTGAAAGGGATGAAGAAAGTTTTGTCAAGTGAGGCTGTTAGAGGTATTCCCAAGCTGAAGATTGATGAGGATAGAATATGTGGTGAATGTCAAGTTGGGAAGCAATCAAGGATGTCACACAAAAAGCTTCAACATCTTACCACAACTTCTAGAGTTCTGGAGCTGCTTCACATGGACTTAATGGAACCTATGCAGGTTGAAAGTCTTGGTGGGAAGAAGTATGCCTATGTTGTCATTGATGATTACTCCAGATTCACCTGGATAAGCTTTATCAGAGAGAAGTCTAAAGTATTTGCAACTTTCAAAGAATTGTGTCAAAGGATTCAACGAGAAAAGGATTGTGGTGTTGTACGAATCAGAAGTGACCATGGGCAAGAATTTGAAAATAGCAGGTTTGAAGAGTTTTGTTTATCTGAAGGAATCACTCATGAATTCTCATCACCAATCACTCCTCAGCAAAATGGTGTGGTGGAACGCAAGAATATGATTACTCAAGAGTGTGCAAGGGTCATGATTCATGCCAAAAAGCTTCCATATCATTTTTGGGCTGAAGCCATGAATACAGCTTGCTATATACACAATAGGGTGACTATCAGATCAGGTACTTCTGTTACTCTTTATGAGCTATGGAAAGGTAGAAATCCAAATGTGAAATATTTCCACGTTTTTGGGAGTAAGTGCTATATCTTGGCGGATCGTGAGCAGAGGCGAAAGATGGACCCTAAGAGTGAGGAAGGGATATTTTTGGGATACTCTACAGACAATAAAGCATATAGGGTATTTAATTCCAGAACTAAGGTGATGATGGAATCCATAAATTTGGTGGTTGATGACTCTGGCAAAGACGAAGATGTCCCAGATGATGTTGGAACATGCTTTCCCATGAACAATGAAATCTCACAAGACATTGAGTCCGTAGAAGATAATGCTCAAGAGACCGACACTAAACCTGAGAATGAAGAGGTAGAGGATGCTAACAGTGGACCCTCTATAAGGGCTCAGAAGGATCACCCTAAGGAGTTGATTATTGGAAATCTGAATGAAGGTGTAAGAACCAGATCGAGGGAGGCTGTGTTAAATGTCTGTTTTGTTTCAAAGCTTGAACCAAAAAATGTTAAAGAGGCATTGACAGATGAGTTCTGGATCAGTGCTATGCAGGATGAGCTTTGTCAATTCAAGAGGAATGAAGTCTAGGAACTGGTACCACGACCAGCAGGAACAAATGTGATTGGAACAAAGTAGGTTTATAAGAATAAGTCTGATGAACAAGGAGTTGTTACCAGAAACAAAGCCAGACTAGTTGCTCAAGGATAACACAGATTGAAGGAGTAGATTTTGATGAAACATTTTCTCCTGTGGCTCGATTGGAATCCATCAGATTATTGCTAGGAGTGACATGTTTTTTGAAATTCAAATTGTTTCAAATGGATGTCAAGAGTGCCTTTCTGAATGGCTATCTTAATGAGGAAGTTTATGTTGAGCAACCTAAAGGGTTTGTGGATCCAAATTTTCCTGATCATGTCTACAAGCTAAAGAAGGCTTTGTATGGTTTAAAACAAGCTCCAAGAGCTTGGTATGAAAGGTTGACTGAGTTCTTAGTCAAACATGGATACAGGAAAGGTGGTATTGATAAAACTCTCTTTGTCAAGGAGAAGGATGGGAAACTAATGATTGCTCAGATTTATGTAGATGATATTGTGTTTGGTGGGATGTTGGATGAAATGGTCCAACATTTTGTCAACCAAATGCAATCTGAATTTGAAATGAGCTTGGTAGGTGAATTGACTTACTTCCTTGGATTGCAAGTCAAGCAGATGGAAGATTCCATTTTTATTTGTCAGAGCAAATATGCAAGGAATATTGTGAAGAAGTTTGAATTGGATAATGCCAAGCACAAGAGAACTCCTGCTCCTACTCACTTGAAGTTATCTAAAGATGAAAAGTGAGTGAATGTTGAACAGAGTTTATACAGAAGCATGATTGGCAGTCTGCTGTATCTCACAGCAAGTAGGCCAGACATAACCTTTGCAGTTGGTGTATGTGCAAGATACCAAGCAGAACCCAAGGTCAGTCACATCAATCAAGTTAAGAGAATTCTTAAGTATGTGAGTGGTACATGTGATTATGGGTTGTTGTACTCCCATGACTCAAGTTCCATTTTAGTAGGATACTGTGATGCTGATTGGGCTGGAAGTGCTGATGATAGGAAAAGTACCTCTAGAGGTTGTTTCTTTTTGGGAAATAATCTTATTTCATGGTTAGTAAGAAGCAGAATTCTGTATCTCTTTCTACTGCTGAAGCTGAGTACATAGAAGTTGGAAGTAGTTGTGCTCAACTGGTGTGGATGAAGCAAATGCTATCTGAGTATAATGTCACACAAGATGTCATGACATTATTTTGTGACAACCTGAGTCCTATCAATATTTCTAAAAATCCTATTCAACATAGCAGGACTAAGCACATTGATATCAGGCATCACTTCATCAGAGAACTTGTGGAGGACAAAGTCATAACTCTTGAGCATGTTAGCACAGAAAATCAGCTTGCTGACATATTTACCAAGGCTCTGGATGCAGTTCAGTTTGAAAACCTGAGGAGTAGACTTGGGGTTTGTATTCTTGAAGAACTATAGCAATTAATGTTCTTTCTGGCTGCCAGACTAAAAAGAATAAAGGTAATTCTGGTAGTGCAGCTTGTGCAGGTGTTTATGAAGGGAAAGATGCTGAAGTTTGTGCATGACATTTGGTCATGTGATGTTGTGTGCATCTATTGTCTGATGCTGTTTATTCTGGTTTATGACTTGACCATTTCTCAAAATTAATAACTGTTCTACTTGCCTTTGTCATATTTATGGCTAAAAAGGGGGAGTAGTGCTTGTGGTGTGCTTGTGCTGGTGGTATGCTTGTGGTGTGCTTGTGTTGGTGCTGCAGTTGAGGGGGAGAATATTGAATGTTGTTGTGTTGCTACAGTTGAGGAGGAGTTTTTGTTTGTGAATTTTTGCTGCTGCTGTCTGATATTGATGTTGGTGTTATGGTGTGTTTGTTTCGCTGCTGTCTCTAATATTGTTGTGCTGCTTGTGTTATCTTTGCAAGATTGTTTGGTGTGTAGTTTTAGCCAAAATAAGCCAAAGGGGGAGATTGTTATTTCTTTGAGTTTGTGGTTGGCATTTATTTTGCTAAAACTATTCTAGCAGCAAGATGTTGAAACAAGATACTCTAATATTCTGCATTAAACATGTCGGATAAAGATGTCCCATCCTGGATCATAGGACATCGCGTCTGATTTTGGTTTAAAATGAAGATTCTGTTGTTGGTATTTGTTACTGAATATTCTGGGAATATTTAGTTATCCTATGTGGCATCCAAAGTATTTTGGGTTGAGTTTTTGTGTGTTGGTTTTCGGATTTTCAACTTTTTCTAAGTATGGAGACATATTTGGAAACTTTATGTTGTACCCTAAATTTTACCCTCAGATTTTCTGACCTTTTTCATATCGTTTTATATCGGTCATTTTTACATTTTGTTAAACATCTATTGATTGTGCATTTTCAGTAGTTTTTATCTTTCTATTTTAGAATTTGTTTAGAGTTAATTTGATTAATTTTAATTTAGTTTAGGTTATAATATAGTTTTTAGCTTAATATAATTTCAATTTAGTTTATCTTTTTATTGAGTTTATATTTAATTTAATCCATTTTCAATTATGGTTTTAACTTTAAACTTAATTTAATTTCAACTTTATTTTAGCTTTTTACATTTATTTTTAGTTAATTAGAGTAATTTTAATTTAATTTACTTTTAATTATATTTTTAATTTTGAATTTTAATTGTAAGTTAAGTTTAGTTTTTATTTTAAATCATTAATTTAATTCAATTTAATTTTAATCTATTTAATTCTTGTCTTTGTTTTAATTAATTTTTCTTTTGTCTGGTACCAACACAAATTCAATAAGTCCCTACCCTCCAAAATTTCTTTCCAAGGCATGTACATATCCCTTTGCTGCTCCTTCAACAAAAGAGTACACCAGAAGGCAAAGCCGGTGTGAGTTACAAGAAAACGAAAAAAGAAAAAGCAGTTGTGATACATCAACCAAGACCCTGCCATGAAACCGTACCTCCAGACAACTTTCCACCATCCTACACTCCAAACCAACAGATCCTGCATTGAAAACGACATGTCAACATTACCAGACAAATTGATCTGTACCTAAAACTTAAGGAGCAAGTTTGTTCTTGATCTTTTAAGAGGAAAAAGAGAGCAGTAAAAACGGACTTCATCATAAAACCATCGTAACCATAGGAAACTTTCACACACCATAATCACTCTCAAAAACCACTTAATCACAACAACTATACTTTTTCTTTCCTTCACTGAAGATCATTACTCCATCTTCCACAGGTGAAACCACAAACCCTCACCATCTTCTACACACGATAGCACCTTCATGCTTCATCATCACCTTCATACGTAACATCACTACCACCGTAACCTCCCGCCTGCATTTTACTACTAACCATCAAACAACAACTTCTTCATTTCTTGTTATCTTTTCCACACAACAACAAGAAACCTGGACGGAAAAAGGACGACAACGAACTGCACCACCGCAGCACATGGAACCATAACTATTCATACATCCAACCTTCACTTCACATATCACTATCTTCCATAACCTTAAACACTCACGGCATCTTCTCCGCAAAACCGACATCCCCATAAGTTTCTTTCATTAACAAACCATGACCACAAAAAAAACCTCTCAACCACACTCACACAAACCGCATCCGCACGAGACGGAGGGAGTTACACGTGAGAAGAAATAAGTCACCGAGGAAAAACGCAAGAACGTCGCCGAAACTCCACAACTGCTGTCGGATCCATAAAAGCTATCTCGCAGAGACAAGCCAAGAGAGAAAAGAGCGTAGAAGCAGGGAGACGCGAGAATAAGAGCGTGAAAATCCGGAACGAGAAAGAAGAACCGTGAGAATACGGAGGGAGTTACGTGCACAGTAGGAGAAAGGAAAAGGAAAATTTGTGAATTTCTTTACTGTAAGTATCACATTTATACTTTGTTATTATCCTTTTTTTAATTAATTGATTGTTTTAAATTACTTTTTTTAGTGTGTTTAATAATGTTAGGGAAAACGTGATTTTTGCACATACTGTTAACCAGGACTTGTTTTCTTTTTATTATTTTTGGTTATTGTTTTAATTATTATTATTATTATGTTAAGTTACTTGGTTAGAGTTAATTCTTGTGAAACATGGTGGTTCGAGACTTGATGTTGAGAATGAGGAATAACCTGTTTCATGAGTCTAATTAAGTTAGATTTTTGTTTTTATTTAATTATTTCTTTTTTAAGTTTATTTAGTGTTAAAAACAAACAAAATAAATTTATATTTCAATTTTTTAGTTAGTTAGTATTTTGAAAAATATTTAAAAAAAAATGCAAAAATATTTTAATTTCTTGTTTTAATATTTTATTAAGTTTTGGTGATATTTTTAAAATGTTAAGAGATTTTCGGTTTTAATTATTTTTAATACAAAAAATATGTTATTAATTATTAATTGATTTAAATATTTTTATTTAATATTGGTTAATTAAATTATTAATTAATCTTATTAAATATTAATATTTAATTTGATTAATAATTCTTTTGTTGCTCGACTTTATCTTGCGACTGTTTTGCTTCCATGTTTTGAGTTTACTCTCTCTGATTTAATTCTCACGATGTTATTCCGTGATTGTTTTTTTTTTCTTTGTGTCTCACGATGCTTTGTCGTGACTGTTAATATCTTCTTACGATGTTTTTTCGTGATTGTTGTTGTATGTATATTGTTTTCATTATACACTTGACCGGAGGTTTTCCTCCTTGTCCCTCTGTTGGCTGTATCTCATTCCAAAGGAAAAGTCTCTCTATTGACTTCATGTCATAGATAGCTCAAATACCCTGTTAACCTCAAACCATTTCACAAGAGATAGCCATTAATCTCTTCTCCCTTTTGACCTAGCCTTCCCAAAGAGATAGCTATTAATCTCTTCTCCTTTAAGACGGTCCAACCTTTCACAATCCTTTCAAGAGATAGCCATTAATCTCTCTCTCCTTACCAATCAATCCTCACAAGCTTTGCTTTCAAGCTTTTCAACCCTACCTTTTTCTTTTTCCATCTTTTTACCTTTACATCCGATGCCTTCTCGGATTCTACCCTTTTTTTACCCCGTATTGAGGGGAACTACGAATGCTCTGATTCCATTCCCGTCAGGATACGTAGGCACGAGATGCGATGTCTTGGCGAGCATACTTAGTGTATATACCTAGGTCTTTATCTTTACCATAGTACAGATTCTTAGCATGCAAACATTAGAATAACACAAACAAAACAAGAGGTTCCCGTAGAGTACTACGGATACTTAGGGTGCTAATACCTTCCCTTTGTATAACCAACCCCCGAACCTTAGATCTCCCCCCTTTAGGTTTTTATCGATCTTGAACCTTTCCTTAGGATAAATCAAAGTCGGTTGTAAAAGAAATATGATGCAAGTTAATTAATAGCTTGTTATCCGATTTTCACCGCAACAGAAATGGCGACTTCACTGGGGAGATTCCCTAAGAGGGTTAAGCCTATCTTGTTTGTATTTGCGTTATTTACATGTTTGCTTGCTTGTACATTTGCATATTTATATCTGTATATATACTTGTTGTGCTTGGGTTTTTCTGTGTGCAGGGTGGTTACTATTGAGTGGTGAGATAAGTCCTAACCCGGACTTGAGAGCACTTATGATAGGATCGTGGTGTAATCAATAGTCGGTTGTTGGCAGTAGTACCAACAATTTATGGCATATGATGACCACACTCAGATGAGGCCCTTTGGGATTGTTGATGTCTGATGTGAGCAGTCACATTGATATTACTTTTTCAATTGAGCGCCAGGGATTCTGAGAACCGTAGTTACCTTTACCCCACTTGGCCTTTTAGGATGTAGTGCGGTGACTATGAGGGAGCCAGTCCTGAGTAGTTGTCACGCGATACTACACTCAGACGAGTTTATCTTGAGAATATTATTAACCCGTGTAAGTAGTTACATGGGCCGATAATATCCAAAGGATTTACGTAGACTCTGGGAACCTTTTAGAACCCTATTCTGCAGTTGATAAACCCTAGTACACACCCTGTGGTTGGTTCTCTACCCAGACTCCATGCTGTGATCTCGAACCCTTGATCCTGTTGCATGTGTGTTTTGCATCCTGTTTGCATCGCATTGCATTTCATTTGCATCTTTGCAAGACTCATTGCATACGTCTGTCTGTCCAGTTCTTCATTTCCCGTTATCTTTATCTTCCAGAGATTACCTGTGAGTCGTCAAGCTGATTCCTCGACACTGATACCGGACTAGAGCTAACTACAGACTAAGAATGTCAGAGCAAGAGATACACAATGTTGAGGTCCGAATGGAGATCGATGAACTTAAGTCAAGCATGACTAAACTCACTGAGATGCTCCAAGTTTTGATTGCTAGGGGAAAGCCTCCCCAAAGGACTGTCATCCAGGAAGTTTCAAGTGCTGATCCACCACCCGTTCAGTTACCACCATCAACTTGGCCAGAGTTTGGTTTGCCACACAACTATTCTCCACCTCTTGCATCTACTGCTATGGTTGGTCAGAATGTTATGCCAGTGTTTCAAGCTCCTGTTTTCACCCAGCCCAGACCTGTGGTTCATGCTGTTCCACAGACTGTTCGAGCTTCTTTCGAGAATCCCCTTTATGAGTACAATGCTGCAAGTGCTCAAGGTGAAGACCATGAAGACTTTATTGAACCTGAAGTTGTTCGAGAGCAGTTTCAGAGCATAGAGAAGAGACTCAAAGATGTTGAGGGTAATGACTTCTTTAATGTGGATGCGGATAATATGTGCTTAGTGTCTGACCTTGTTATACCTCCTAAGTTTACAACTCCAGATTTTGTGAAGTACAAGGGTCACTCTTGCCCAAGAGCTCATGTGGTCATGTATCTCCGTAGGATGACTGCTCATGCCAAGGACCAGAAATTGCTAATCCATTGTTTTCAAGACAGCTTGAGCGGAGCATCGCTCAAATGGTACATGGGTCTTGAGAAAAACTCTATCCACAGCTTCCAAGATCTCACCAACGCCTTCATGAAGCAATACAAGTATAACCTTGACATGGCTCCTGATCGCCGTCAGCTACAAAATATGAGTCAACATGAGAAAGAATCCTTTAAGGAGTATGCTCAGCGCTGGAGAGAATTGGCTTCTCAAGTTGAACCTCCTTTGGGTGAGAAAGAATTAACTGGAATGTTTATGGATACCTTGTCCCCGTTCTACTGGGAGAAAATGGTTGGAAGTGTTTCCTCTAATTTCACTGATGTGGTTACTATTGGCCAAAGATTAGAGGAAGGTCTTAGGAAGGGAAAAGTATCCAAGGTTGCTGAATCTTCCAATGCTGTAAAGAAATCCTTTGGGAACTTTCAGAAGAAGAAGGAAGAACAGACTAATGCTATAATGTTTGAAGTAAGAAGGCCTCGTCCTCAACCTCGGTATGCTGTTCACCCTACTATTGCTGCTGTTACTCCCGTGGTTACTGCTCCACAACCAGCTCAAGCTCCTCAACGTTCATTTGTTGGACAAACTCAGTACCGTAATAATCATTTTGACCCTATTCCCATGACATACACTAGGCTTTATCCCGGTCTGGTTGAGCAAGGTTTGATTACCACAAGGCCTTTGCCTCCTCCTCCAAATCCTCTTCCAGCCAGCTACAGGGCTGATCTCCATTGCGAATACCATCAAGGTGGTGCAGGCCATAACTTGGAAAGATGCTTTGCATTGAAGGCTAGAGTACAAGAGCTGATGAGGAACAAAATCCTCTCCTTTAAGGACAATCCCAATGTTTAGAACAATCCTCTACCAGGGCACGCCAAGTGAAGCTTCAGTCGACTTCAGCAGATTATCCCCCTAAAAGCCAGTGTTTCAGACGGGACAACTCATCCTTGTGTTGATTAGTCACTAGGCCTTGTTTCTTATTGTTTGCATTTTCCTTATTTTATAATGGCTGTTTGCTTTCAATTATGTTTGTACTTTCACAATTAATGAAATGAGCATTGCAACTTTTTGAGTCAATTCATTTATGTTTGCTATTCACATCTTTATGCTTTCTTTTTTTAAAATACTTGATCTCTTTTCCACTTTCCTTTTGATTATGCAAAGATTGGAGGGAGGATGATGAAAACGTTATACTCATAATTGTTGTTGGTATGCTTTCAAATCAAAACTTTGCTGACGATGTAAGGCATTGTTTTAACTCCCAAACACCGGAGACATAAGGAAGATAACCCCTCTTTAACCCCTTCGAGCCTTTAAGTAGGAGTTTCTTTTCTTTACAAATAAAAACCCGCAATTTTAACCTGGGGCAGGGTAGTTCTCAGTTAACTTGATTTGTGCATTCAATTACAAGAGCTTCATGCAAGACGCCTTTCAACAAAAGGTTGCATTCACAGTTTTCTTTCGCACACAGCAAGCAAGTGTCGAAGATGTATTTCAAGTCAAACGCCAATGATGATTCATTGTAATCCTTAAGCCAGGCAGTCACTAAAAAAAGAGTGAAAGAAAAAAAAATCAAAATAAAAGCCCGCAAAGTCAAAACCTATGAAGGAGACTTAGGCAAAAAATTGGGGCATCCCGCTGGCTGTAAGCTCAAATGACACAATTTAGGAAAAAGTTAGGGATAACAAAACTAGTTGACTGAATGTTGCAAGAAGCAGTGACTGCCATCTCAAGTCCATTGAATTTTGAACCATCATCATTAATATCATCATGTGCAATTTCCAACCTATGGGAATTTGAGTGCATAGTTTGGGTTAACTGAGCATAGAACTGAAGTTCATCACGTAGATTGGGTGGGTCACAAATAAACTTTGAGCCTTTATCCTTTGTTTCTTAAACCGTGAACCAGACCATGTTATAACCCTCAAAGGACCTAATTGAAGCAAGGTTATTTTGAAAGCATACTACAGCAAGGTTGCGTAAACTGACTCCAAAAGATCTTTGCAGATCATCTATTTTGGGCATCACACCTTTTGCTTAAACTTTTCACTTTAATGTCTTGAACCGCCGTGTTCTGATTAATGACTCATATACTTTGCCTCTTTCAAAATGATTTTGATTTCAAAAGTTGCATGAACTTTGCATTTACCATGTTTTTACAAATACTTTTGTTTGCAAACTAGCTTTCTTCTTAAGGAATTTTCAAACATTTGAGAAACTTGGTCGGTGATCCAATTAGGGGAAAGCAATCCCAGTGTACAACAAAAATAATCATCTTTCATGACTCAGACTGGGGCAAGCTTTCTAATAGCACCATGAAACGGTCATTTCCAGAATCAAGCTGAAGCAATGATCAACTCATCTACAATAATCAGCTAGTTTGGGGCAAGTTACTTGAAGAATCCCCAAGTAGCTCTACATCCTTCCCACAAGGATGATTAATTTGGATACAGTTTACCAGTGTGGCAGATGATGTGTCCAGCTTTAGCATCTCTAGTCCCCAAGCAGAATGACAGTGATCTCCGCGTAGAGGAATCAGCCTTCTAGTCTTGTCTTCTCCACCAGAGTGTCGAGCTGTGCCGTCAGCATCTGCGTCTGCATTTGCATTTGATCATATATCATCTTCATAATTCATATACATATGCATATCATGAGTGTTTCATCCTCATTTGCATTTCTCCCGAGGTCGTGTTGTTATCCACGTCTTACCTTGTGGTCAAAGTCCAACTTACTTGGCGCCTACCAAAACATTACCTGTCCATCCCATTCCAGTGCTATTCCTGGATTTTTTACATTCTTCCACTCTAGTACCATTCTTGGTTGTCTCTTTCTGATATTTTCAGATCGAGTCTTTGTTCACTTTCATCTAAAACCTTGATTAGATATTGTGATTGTGCCTTTCATTCAAAACCTTGATTGGATGTTTGGTTTTCTCTCTTTCTGATAATTTTCAGATCGAGTCTTTACTCACTTTCATCTAAAACCTTGATTAGATGTTGTGATTGTACCTTTCATTCAAAACCTTGATTGGATGTTTGGTTTTCTCTCTTTCTGATAATTTCCAGATCGAGTCTTTATTCACTTTCATCTAAAACCTTGATTAGATGTTGTGATTGTGCCTTTCATTCAAATCCTTGATTGGATGTTTGGTTTTCTCTCTTTCTGATAATTTCCAGATCGAATCTTTGTTCACTTTCATCTAAAACCTTGATTAGATGTTGTGATTGTGCCTTTCATTCAAAACCTTGATTGGATGTTTGGTTTTCTCTCTTTCTGATGCCTTTCCAGATCGAGTCTTTATTCACTTTCATCTAAAACCTTGATTAGATGTTGTGATTGTGCCTTTCATTCAAAACCTTGATTGGATGTTTGGTTTTCTCTCTTTCTGATAATTTCCAGATCGAGTCTTTATTCACTTTCATCTAAAACCTTGATTAGATGTTGTGATTGTGCCTTTCATTCAAAACCTTGATTGGATGTTTGGTTTTCTCTCTTTCTGATAATTTCCAGATCGAATCTTTGTTCACTTTCATCTAAAACCTTGATTAGATGTTGTGATTGTGCCTTTCATTCAAAACCTTGATTGGATGTTTGGTTTTCTCTCTTTCTGATAATTTCCAGATCGAATCTTTGTTCACTTTCATCTAAAACCTTGATTAGATGTTGTGATTGTGCCTTTTATTCAAAACCTTGATTGGATGTTTGTTTTTTCCTCTCTTTCTGATGCTTTTCCAGAATTTCATTGTTTTTACCATCTGATGCTCTTCCGGATGTGTTTCTCCTTCTGATGTTTTTCCAGATTGAGTCTTTTGTTCTGATGTTTTTCCAGAACTTATCTGATGTTTTTCCAGATAATCACTTTGTTTATTCTGATGCTTTTCCGGAATGACATTGCTTTCATCATCTGATGCTTTTCCAGATGTGTTTCTCTTTCTGATGTTTTTTCAGATTGAGTCTTTTGTTCTGATGTTTTTCCAGAACTTATCTGATGTTTTTCCAGAAAATCACTTTGTTTATTCTGATGCTTTTCTGGAATGACGTTTCTTTTACCATCCGATGCCTATCCGGATGTGTCTCTCCTTCTGATGTTTTTTTTCAGATCGAGTCCTTGTTCACTTCATCTAAAGTCGTTATTAGATATTGTGATTTGTACCTTTCATTCAAAGCCGTTATTGGATGACTGGTTTCTTTTTCCATCTGATGTTTTTTCGGATGTTTCTTTCTCTGTCTTTTCTGGTTTTTCTTGAAGATCCCGTTTAAACTCTTCAGTATAAGAAAATTCCAGAAAATCTTTTGTTGATTTCTATATTTTATTTCAAATTAATCCCCAGTGGAGATCATGTCTTCTTTCTGGTTCCATGCCCAGTAAAGAGTGTACTTTCATTTCCCCAGTGTCAGCCGGTCTCGCTTGAACCAGTTGTTCTATCACTTTAGTCTTCCCCAGTTTCGTTTCAGCTTCCCCAGTGTTGTTGTCATCCCCAGTGAGTGATTGCTCATTGTGTGGACTTTGTCCCTGTCTGCTTTCTTTCTTGTTTGCATTGTGCATTTAGCATTCCATCATTTTCATCATATTAGAGTTCATGGCATGTCAGCATTTGCATGACTGTTGTTTGTCCTTAGCATTTGCATTCCATCTAAGGGCAAAATTTTCGGTTTGCTATATTTAAATATCTTTCACCTTGATCTCTCGAGGGTTTTTATCCCTCGCGCTATCCAGTGAAGCTATTTAAATAGGGGCAACTGTTGTACCCTAAATTTTACCCTCATATTTTCTGACCTTTTTCATATCGTTTTATATCGGTCATTTTTACATTTTGTTAAACATCTATTGATTGTGCATTTTCAGTAGTTTTTATCTTTCTATTTTAGAATTTGTTTAGAGTTAATTTGATTAATTTTAATTTAGTTTAGGTTATAATATAGTTTTTAGCTTAATATAATTTCAATTTAGTTTATCTTTTTATTGAGTTTATATTTAATTTAATCCATTTTCAATTATGGTTTTAACTTTAAACTTAATTTAATTTCAACTTTATTTTAGCTTTTTACATTTATTTTTAGTTAATTAGAGTAATTTTAATTTAATTTACTTTTAATTATATTTTTAATTTTGAATTTTAATTGTAAGTTAAGTTTAGTTTTTATTTTAAATCATTAATTTAATTCAATTTAATTTTAATCTATTTAATTCTTGTCTTTGTTTTAATTAATTTTTCTTTTGTCTGGTACCAACACAAATTCAATAAGTCCCTACCCTCCAAAATTTCTTTCCAAGGCATGTACATATCCCTTTGCTGCTCCTTCAACAAAAGAGTACACCAGAAGGCAAAGCCGGTGTGAGTTACAAGAAAACGAAAAAAGAAAAAGCAGTTGTGATACATCAACCAAGACCCTGCCATGAAACCGTACCTCCAGACAACTTTCCACCATCCTACACTCCAAACCAACAGATCCTGCATTGAAAACGACATGTCAACATTACCAGACAAATTGATCTGTACCTAAAACTTAAGGAGCAAGTTTGTTCTTGATCTTTTAAGAGGAAAAAGAGAGCAGTAAAAACGGACTTCATCATAAAACCATCGTAACCATAGGAAACTTTCACACACCATAATCACTCTCAAAAACCACTTAATCACAACAACTATACTTTTTCTTTCCTTCACTGAAGATCATTACTCCATCTTCCACAGGTGAAACCACAAACCCTCACCATCTTCTACACACGATAGCACCTTCATGCTTCATCATCACCTTCATACGTAACATCACTACCACCGTAACCTCCCGCCTGCATTTTACTACTAACCATCAAACAACAACTTCTTCATTTCTTGTTATCTTTTCCACACAACAACAAGAAACCTGGACGGAAAAAGGACGACAACGAACTGCACCACCGCAGCACATGGAACCATAACTATTCATACATCCAACCTTCACTTCACATATCACTATCTTCCATAACCTTAAACACTCACGGCATCTTCTCCGCAAAACCGACATCCCCATAAGTTTCTTTCATTAACACACCATGACCACAAAAAAAACCTCTCAACCACACTCACACAAACCGCATCCGCACGAGACGGAGGGAGTTACACGTGAGAAGAAATAAGTCACCGAGGAAAAACGCAAGAACGTCGCCGAAACTCCACAACTGCTGTCGGATCCACAAAAGCTATCTCGCAGAGACAAGCCAAGAGAGAAAAGAGCGTAGAAGCAGGGAGACGCAAGAATAAGAGCGTGAAAATCCGGAACGAGAAAGAAGAACCGTGAGAATACGGAGGGAGTTACGTGCACAGTAGGAGAAAGGAAAAGGAAAATTTGTGAATTTCTTTACTGTAAGTATCACATTTATACTTTGTTATTATCCTTTTTTTAATTAATTGATTGTTTTAAATTACTTTTTTTAGTGTGTTTAATAATGTTAGGGAAAACGTGATTTTTGCACATACTGTTAACCAGGACTTGTTTTCTTTTTATTATTTTTGGTTATTGTTTTAATTATTATTATTATTATGTTAAGTTACTTGGTTAGAGTTAATTCTTGTGAAACATGGTGGTTCGAGACTTGATGCTGAGAATGAGGAATAACCTGTTTCATGAGTCTAATTAAGTTAGATTTTTGTTTTTATTTAATTATTTCTTTTTTAAGTTTATTTAGTGTTAAAAACAAACAAAATAAATTTATATTTCAATTTTTTAGTTAGTTAGTATTTTGAAAAATATTTTTAAAAAAATGCAAAAATATTTTAATTTCTTGTTTTAATATTTTATTAAGTTTTGGTGATATTTTTAAAATGTTAAGAGATTTTCGGTTTTAATAATTTTTAATACAAAAAATATGTTATTAATTATTAATTGATTTAAATATTTTTATTTAATATTGGTTAATTAAATTATTAATTAATCTTATTAAATATTAATATTTAATTTGATTAATAATTCTTTTGTTGCTCGACTTTATCTTGCGACTGTTTTGCTTCCATGTTTTGAGTTTACTCTCTCTGATTTAATTCTCACGATGTTATTCCGTGATTGTTTTTTTTTCTTTGTGTCTCACGATGCTTTGTCGTGACTGTTAATATCTTCTTACGATGTTTTTTCGTGATTGTTGTTGTATGTATATTGTTTTCATTATACACTTGACCGGAGGTTTTCCTCCTTGTCCCTCTGTTGGCTGTATCTCATTCCAAAGGAAAAGTCTCTCTATTGACTTCATGTCATAGATAGCTCAAATAACCTGTTAACCTCAAACCATTTCACAAGAGATAGCCATTAATCTCTTCTCCCTTCTGACCTAGCCTTCCCAAAGAGATAGCTATTAATCTCTTCTCCTTTAAGACGGTCCAACCTTTCACAATCCTTTCAAGAGATAGCCATTAATCTCTCTCTCCTTACCAATCAATCCTCACAAGCTTTGCTTTCAAGCTTTTCAACCCTACCTTTTTCTTTTTCCATCTTTTTACCTTTACATCCGATGCCTTCTCGGATTCTACCCTTTTTTTACCCCGTATTGAGGGGAACTACGAATGCTCTGATTCCATTCCCGTCAGGATACGTAGGCACGAGATGCGATGTCTTGGCGAGCATACTTAGTGTATATACCTAGGTCTTTATCTTTACCATAGTACAGATTCTTAGCATGCAAACATTAGAATAACACAAACAAAACAAGAGGTTCCCGTAGAGTACTACGGATACTTAGGGTGCTAATACCTTCCCTTTGTATAACCAACCCCCGAACCTTAGATCTCCCCCTTTTAGGTTTTTATCGATCTTGAACCTTTCCTTAGGATAAATCAAAGTCGGTTGTAAAAGAAATATGATGCAAGTTAATTAATAGCTTGTTATCCGATTTTCACCGCAACAGAAATGGCGACTTCACTGGGGAGATTCCCTAAGAGGGTTAAGCCTATCTTGTTTGTATTTGCGTTATTTACATGTTTGCTTGCTTGTACATTTGCATATTTATATCTGTATATATACTTGTTGTGCTTGGGTTTTTCTGTGTGCAGGGTGGTTACTATTGAGTGGTGAGATAAGTCCTAACCCGGACTTGAGAGCACTTATGATAGGATCGTGGTGTAATCAATAGTCGGTTGTTGGCAGTAGTACCAACAATTTATGGCATATGATGACCACACTCAGATGAGGCCCTTTGGGATTGTTGATGTCTGATGTGAGCAGTCACATTGATATTACTTTTTCAATTGAGCGCCAGGGATTCTGAGAACCGTAGTTACCTTTACCCCACTTGGCCTTTTAGGATGTAGTGCGGTGACTATGAGGGAGCCAATCCTGAGTAGTTGTCACGCGATACTACACTCAGACGAGTTTATCTTGAGAATATTATTAACCCGTGTAAGTAGTTACATGGGCCGATAATATCCAAAGGATTTACGTAGACTCTGGGAACCTTTTAGAACCCTATTCTGCAGTTGATAAACCCTAGTACACACCCTGTGGTTGGTTCTCTACCCAGACTCCATGTTGTGATCTCGAACCCTTGATCCTGTTGCATGTGTGTTTTGCATCCTGTTTGCATCGCATTGCATTTCATTTGCATCTTTGCAAGACTCATTGCATACGTCTGTCTGTCCAGTTCTTCATTTCCCGTTATCTTTATCTTCCAGAGATTACCTGTGAGTCGTCAAGCTGATTCCTCGACACTGATACCGGACTAGAGCTAACTACAGACTAAGAATGTCAGAGCAAGAGATACACAATGTTGAGGTCCGAATGGAGATCGATGAACTTAAGTCAAGCATGACTAAACTCACTGAGATGCTCCAAGTTTTGATTGCTAGGGGAAAGCCTCCCCAAAGGACTGTCATCCAGGAAGTTTCAAGTGCTGATCCACCACCCGTTCAGTTACCACCATCAACTTGGCCAGAGTTTGGTTTGCCACACAACTATTCTCCACCTCTTGCATCTACTGCTATGGTTGGTCAGAATGTTATGCCAGTGTTTCAAGCTCCTGTTTTCACCCAGCCCAGACCTGTGGTTCATGCTGTTCCACAGACTGTTCGAGCTTCTTTCGAGAATCCCCTTTATGAGTACAATGCTGCAAGTGCTCAAGGTGAAGACCATGAAGACTTTGTTGAACCTGAAGTTGTTCGAGAGCAGTTTCAGAGCATAGAGAAGAGACTCAAAGCTGTTGAGGGTAATGACTTCTTTAATGTGGATGCGGATAATATGTGCTTAGTGTCTGACCTTGTTATACCTCCTAAGTTTACAACTCCAGATTTTGTGAAGTACAAGGGTCACTCTTGCCCAAGAGCTCATGTGGTCATGTATCTCCGTAGGATGACTGCTCATGCCAAGGACCAGAAATTGCTAATCCATTGTTTTCAAGACAGCTTGAGCGGAGCATCGCTCAAATGGTACATGGGTCTTGAGAAAAACTCTATCCACAGCTTCCAAGATCTCACCAACGCCTTCATGAAGCAATACAAGTATAACCTTGACATGGCTCCTGATCGCCGTCAGCTACAAAATATGAGTCAACATGAGAAAGAATCCTTTAAGGAGTATGCTCAGCGCTGGAGAGAATTGGCTTCTCAAGTTGAACCTCCTTTGGGTGAGAAAGAATTAACTGGAATGTTTATGGATACCTTGTCCCCGTTCTACTGGGAGAAAATGGTTGGAAGTGTTTCCTCTAATTTCACTGATGTGGTTACTATTGGCCAAAGATTAGAGGAAGGTCTTAGGAAGGGAAAAGTATCCAAGGTTGCTGAATCTTCCAATGCTGTAAAGAAATCCTTTGGGAACTTTCAGAAGAAGAAGGAAGAACAGACTAATGCTATAATGTTTGAAGTAAGAAGGCCTCGTCCTCAACCTCGGTATGCTGTTCACCCTACTATTGCTGCTGTTACTCCCGTGGTTACTGCTCCACAACCAGCTCAAGCTCCTCAACGTTCATTTGTTGGACAAACTCAGTACCGTAATAATCATTTTGACCCTATTCCCATGACATACACTAGGCTTTATCCCGGTCTGGTTGAGCAAGGTTTGATTACCACAAGGCCTTTGCCTCCTCCTCCAAATCCTCTTCCAGCCAGCTACAGGGCTGATCTCCATTGCGAATACCATCAAGGTGGTGCAGGCCATAACTTGGAAAGATGCTTTGCATTGAAGGCTAGAGTACAAGAGCTGATGAGGAACAAAATCCTCTCCTTTAAGGACAATCCCAATGTTTAGAACAATCCTCTACCAGGGCACGCCAAGTGAAGCTTCAGTCGACTTCAGCAGATTATCCCCCTAAAAGCCAGTGTTTCAGACGGGACAACTCATCCTTGTGTTGATTAGTCACTAGGCCTTGTTTCTTATTGTTTGCATTTTCCTTATTTTATAATGGCTGTTTGCTTTCAATTATGTTTGTACTTTCACAATTAATGAAATGAGCATTGCAACTTTTTGAGTCAATTCATTTATGTTTGCTATTCACATCTTTATGCTTTCTTTTTTTAAAATACTTGATCTCTTTTCCACTTTCCTTTTGATTATGCAAAGATTGGAGGGAGGATGATGAAAACGTTATACTCATAATTGCTGTTGGTATGCTTTCAAATCAAAACTTTGCTGACGATGTAAGGCATTGTTTTAACTCCCAAACACCGGAGACATAAGGAAGATAACCCCTCTTTAACCCCTTCGAGCCTTTAAGTAGGAGTTTCTTTTCTTTACAAATAAAAACCCGCAATTTTAACCTGGGGCAGGGTAGTTCTCAGTTAACTTGATTTGTGCATTCAATTACAAGAGCTTCATGCAAGACGCCTTTCAACAAAAGGTTGCATTCACAGTTTTCTTTCGCACACAGCAAGCAAGTGTCGAAGATGTATTTCAAGTCAAACGCCAATGATGATTCATTGTAATCCTTAAGCCAGGCAGTCACTAAAAAAAGAGTGAAAGAAAAAAAAAATCAAAATAAAAGCCCGCAAAGCCAAAACCTATGAAGGAGACTTAGGCAAAAAATTGGGGCATCCCGCTGGCTGTAAGCTCAAATGACACAGTTTAGGAAAAAGTTAGGGATAACAAAACTAGTTGACTGAATGTTGCAAGAAGCAGTGACTGCCATCTCAAGTCCATTGAATTTTGAACCATCATCATTAATATCATCATGTGCAATTTCCAACCTATGGGAATTTGAGTGCATAGTTTGGGTTAACTGAGCATAGAACTGAAGTTCATCACGTAGATTGGGTGGGTCACAAATAAACTTTGAGCCTTTATCCTTTGTTTCTTAAACCGTGAACCAGACCATGTTATAACCCTCAAAGGACCTAATTGAAGCAAGGTTATTTTGAAAGCATACTACAGCAAGGTTGCGTAAACTGACTCCAAAAGATCTTTGCAGATCATCTATTTTGGGCATCACACCTTTTGCTTAAACTTTTCACTTTAATGTCTTGAACCGCCGTGTTCTGATTAATGACTCATATACTTTGCCTCTTTCAAAATGATTTTGATTTCAAAAGTTGCATGAACTTTGCATTTACCATGTTTTTACAAATACTTTTGTTTGCAAACTAGCTTTCTTCTTAAGGAATTTTCAAACATTTGAGAAACTTGGTCGGTGATCCAATTAGGGGAAAGCAATCCCAGTGTACAACAAAAATAATCATCTTTCATGACTCAGACTGGGGCAAGCTTTCTAATAGCACCATGAAACGGTCATTTCCAGAATCAAGCTGAAGCAATGATCAACTCATCTACAATAATCAGCTAGTTTGGGGCAAGTTACTTGAAGAATCCCCAAGTAGCTCTCCATCCTTCCCACAAGGATGATTAATTTGGATACAGTTTACCAGTGTGGCAGATGATGTGTCCAGCTTTAGCATCTCTAGTCCCCAAGCAGAATGACAGTGATCTCCGCGTAGAGGAATCAGCCTTCTAGTCTTGTCTTCTCCACCAGAGTGTCGAGCTGTGCCGTCAGCATCTGCGTCTGCATTTGCATTTGATCATATATCATCTTCATAATTCATATACATATGCATATCATGAGTGTTTCATCCTCATTTGCATTTCTCCCGAGGTCGTGTTGTTATCCACGTCTTACCTTGTGGTCAAAGTCCAACTTACTTGGCGCCTACCAAAACATTACCTGTCCATCCCATTCCAGTGCTATTCCTGGATTTTTTACATTCTTCCACTCTAGTACCATTCTTGGTTGTCTCTTTCTGATATTTTCAGATCGAGTCTTTGTTCACTTTCATCTAAAACCTTGATTAGATATTGTGATTGTGCCTTTCATTCAAAACCTTGATTGGATGTTTGGTTTTCTCTCTTTCTGATAATTTTCAGATCGAGTCTTTACTCACTTTCATCTAAAACCTTGATTAGATGTTGTGATTGTACCTTTCATTCAAAACCTTGATTGGATGTTTGGTTTTCTCTCTTTCTGATAATTTCCAGATCGAGTCTTTATTCACTTTCATCTAAAACCTTGATTAGATGTTGTGATTGTGCCTTTCATTCAAATCCTTGATTGGATGTTTGGTTTTCTCTCTTTCTGATAATTTCCAGATCGAATCTTTGTTCACTTTCATCTAAAACCTTGATTAGATGTTGTGATTGTGCCTTTCATTCAAAACCTTGATTGGATGTTTGGTTTTCTCTCTTTCTGATGCCTTTCCAGATCGAGTCTTTATTCACTTTCATCTAAAACCTTGATTAGATGTTGTGATTGTGCCTTTCATTCAAAACCTTGATTGGATGTTTGGTTTTCTCTCTTTCTGATAATTTCCAGATCGAGTCTTTGTTCACTTTCATCTAAAACCTTGATTAGATGTTGTGATTGTGCCTTTCATTCAAAACCTTGATTGGATGTTTGGTTTTCTCTCTTTCTGATAATTTCCAGATCGAATCTTTGTTCACTTTCATCTAAAACCTTGATTAGATGTTGTGATTGTGCCTTTCATTCAAAACCTTGATTGGATGTTTGGTTTTCTCTCTTTATGATAATTTCCAGATCGAATCTTTGTTCACTTTCATCTAAAACCTTGATTAGATGTTGTGATTGTGCCTTTTATTCAAAACCTTGATTGGATGTTTGTTTTTTCCTCTCTTTCTGATGCTTTTCCAGAATTTCATTGTTTTTACCATCTGATGCTCTTCCGGATGTGTTTCTCCTTCTGATGTTTTTCCAGATTGAGTCTTTTGTTCTGATGTTTTTCCAGAACTTATCTAATGTTTTTCCAGATAATCACTTTGTTTATTCTGATGCTTTTTCGGAATGACATTGCTTTCATCATCTGATGCTTTTCCGGATGTGTTTCTCTTTCTGATGTTTTTTCAGATTGAGTCTTTTGTTCTGATGTTTTTCCAGAACTTATCTGATGTTTTTCCAGAAAATCACTTTGTTTATTCTGATGCTTTTCTGGAATGACGTTTCTTTTACCATCCGATGCCTATCCGGATGTGTCTCTCCTTCTGATGTTTTTTTCCAGATCGAGTCCTTGTTCACTTCATCTAAAGTCGTTATTAGATATTGTGATTTGTACCTTTCATTCAAAGCCGTTATTGGATGACTGGTTTCTTTTGCCATCTGATGTTTTTTCGGATGTTTCTTTCTCTGTCTTTTCTAGTTTTTCTTGAAGATCCCGTTTGAACTCTTCAGTATAAGAAAATTCCAGAAAATCTTTTGTTGATTTCTATCTTTTATTTCAAATTAATCCCCAGTGGAGATCATGTCTTCTTTCTAGTTCCATGCCCAGTAAAGAGTGTACTTTCATTTCCCCAGTGTCAGTCGGTCTCGCTTGAACCAGTTGTTCTATCACTTTAGTCTTCCCCAGTTTCGTTTCAGCTTCCCCAGTGTTGTTGTCATCCCCAGTGAGTGATTGCTCATTGTGTGGACTTTGTCCCTGTCTGCTTTCTTTCTTGTTTGCATTGTGCATTTAGCATTCCATCATTTTCATCATATTAGAGTTCATGGCATGTCAGCATTTGCATGACTGTTGTTTGTCCTTAGCATTTGCATTCCATCTAAGGGCAAAATTTTCGGTTTGCTATATTTAAATATCTTTCACCTTGATCTCTCGAGGGTTTTTATCCCTTGCGCTATCCAGTGAAGCTATTTAAATAGGGGCAACTGTTGTACCCTAAATTTTACCCTCAGATTTTCTGACCTTTTTCATATCGTTTTATATCGGTCATTTTTATATTTTGTTAAACATCTATTGATTGTGCATTTTCAGTAGTTTTTATCTTTCTATTTTAGAATTTGTTTAGAGTTAATTTGATTAATTTTAATTTAGTTTAGGTTATAATATAGTTTTTAGCTTAATATAATTTCAATTTAGTTTATCTTTTTATTGAGTTTATATTTAATTTAATCCATTTTCAATTATGGTTTTAACTTTAAACTTAATTTAATTTCAACTTTATTTTAGCTTTTTACATTTATTTTTAGTTAATTAGAGTAATTTTAATTTAATTTACTTTTAATTATATTTTTAATTTTGAATTTTAATTGTAAGTTAAGTTTAGTTTTTATTTTAAATCATTAATTTAATTCAATTTAATTTTAATCTATTTAATTCTTGTCTTTGTTTTAATTAATTTTTCTTTTGTCTGGTACCAACACAAATTCAATAAGTCCCTACCCTCCAAAATTTCTTTCCAAGGCATGTACATATCCCTTTGCTGCTCCTTCAACAAAAGAGTACACCAGAAGGCAAAGCCGGTGTGAGTTACAAGAAAACGAAAAAAGAAAAAGCAGTTGTGATACATCAACCAAGACCCTGCCATGAAACCGTACCTCCAGACAACTTTCCACCATCCTACACTCCAAACCAACAGATCCTGCATTGAAAACGACATGTCAACATTACCAGACAAATTGATCTGTACCTAAAACTTAAGGAGCAAGTTTGTTCTTGATCTTTTAAGAGGAAAAAGAGAGCAGTAAAAACGGACTTCATCATAAAACCATCGTAACCATAGGAAACTTTCACACACCATAATCACTCTCAAAAACCACTTAATCACAACAACTATACTTTTTCTTTCCTTCACTGAAGATCATTACTCCATCTTCCACAGGTGAAACCACAAACCCTCACCATCTTCTACACACGATAGCACCTTCATGCTTCATCATCACCTTCATACGTAACATCACTACCACCGTAACCTCCCGCCTGCATTTTACTACTAACCATCAAACAACAACTTCTTCATTTCTTGTTATCTTTTCCACACAACAACAAGAAACCTGGACGGAAAAAGGACGACAACGAACTGCACCACCGCAGCACATGGAACCATAACTATTCATACATCCAACCTTCACTTCACATATCACTATCTTCCATAACCTTAAACACTCACGGCATCTTCTCCGCAAAACCGACATCCCCATAAGTTTCTTTCATTAACACACCATGACCACAAAAAAAACCTCTCAACCACACTCACACAAACCGCATCCGCACGAGACGGAGGGAGTTACACGTGAGAAGAAATAAGTCACCGAGGAAAAACGCAAGAACGTCGCCGAAACTCCACAACTGCTGTCGGATCCACAAAAGCTATCTCGCAGAGACAAGCCAAGAGAGAAAAGAGCGTAGAAGCAGGGAGACGCGAGAATAAGAGCGTGAAAATCCGGAACGAGAAAGAAGAACCGTGAGAATACGGAGGGAGTTACGTGCACAGTAGGAGAAAGGAAAAGGAAAATTTGTGAATTTCTTTACTGTAAGTATCACATTTATACTTTGTTATTATCCTTTTTTTAATTAATTGATTGTTTTAAATTACTTTTTTTAGTGTGTTTAATAATGTTAGGGAAAACGTGATTTTTGCACATACTGTTAACCAGGACTTGTTTTCTTTTTATTATTTTTGGTTATTGTTTTAATTATTATTATTATTATGTTAAGTTACTTGGTTAGAGTTAATTCTTGTGAAACATGGTGGTTCGAGACTTGATGCTGAGAATGAGGAATAACCTGTTTCATGAGTCTAATTAAGTTAGATTTTTGTTTTTATTTAATTATTTCTTTTTTAAGTTTATTTAGTGTTAAAAACAAACAAAATAAATTTATATTTCAATTTTTTAGTTAGTTAGTATTTTGAAAAATATTTAAAAAAAAATGCAAAAATATTTTAATTTCTTGTTTTAATATTTTATTAAGTTTTGGTGATATTTTTAAAATGTTAAGAGATTTTCGGTTTTAATTATTTTTAATACAAAAAATATGTTATTAATTATTAATTGATTTAAATATTTTTATTTAATATTGGTTAATTAAATTATTAATTAATCTTATTAAATATTAATATTTAATTTGATTAATAATTCTTTTGTTGCTCGACTTTATCTTGCGACTGTTTTGCTTCCATGTTTTGAGTTTACTCTCTCTGATTTAATTCTCACGATATTATTCCGTGATTGTTTTTTTTTTCTTTGTGTCTCACGATGCTTTGTCGTGACTGTTAATATCTTCTTACGATGTTTTTTCGTGATTGTTGTTGTATGTATATTGTTTTCATTATACACTTGACCGGAGGTTTTCCTCCTTGTCCCTCTGTTGGCTGTATCTCATTCCAAAGGAAAAGTCTCTCTATTGACTTCATGTCATAGATAGCTCAAATACCCTGTTAACCTCAAACCATTTCACAAGAGATAGCCATTAATCTCTTCTCCCTTCTGACCTAGCCTTCCCAAAGAGATAGCTATTAATCTCTTCTCCTTTAAGACGGTCCAACCTTTCACAATCCTTTCAAGAGATAGCCATTAATCTCTCTCTCCTTACCAATCAATCCTCACAAGCTTTGCTTTCAAGCTTTTCAACCCTACCTTTTTCTTTTTCCATCTTTTTACCTTTACATCCGATGCCTTCTCGGATTCTACCCTTTTTTTACCCCGTATTAAGGGGAACTACGAATGCTCTGATTCCATTCCCGTCAGGATACGTAGGCACGAGATGCGATGTCTTGGCGAGCATACTTAGTGTATATACCTAGGTCTTTATCTTTACCATAGTACAGATTCTTAGCATGCAAACATTAGAATAACACAAACAAAACAAGAGGTTCCCGTAGAGTACTACGGATACTTAGGGTGCTAATACATTCCCTTTGTATAACCAACCCCCGAACCTTAGATCTCCCCCCTTTAGGTTTTTATCGATCTTGAACCTTTCCTTAGGATAAATCAAAGTCGGTTGTAAAAGAAATATGATGCAAGTTAATTAATAACTTGTTATCCGATTTTCACCGCAACACTTTAGATTGAAGACCTATTTTCTTGGAGTTTATTATTTTGCAGAATTGTGTGCAGTCTCTTTGTTGCGTTTTGAAGCCCAATCCAGTCCATATTTAATGTTATATATTGACTGGTGTAAACCTAGTTTAGGGGTGGAACTTACGTGTGTTTTGTTAGGGATTTCGAGTGTCATTTGTGAGCCTAACTGGTATCATTCTGATAACAGTACAATGACTGGTTTTGTGTTGTAAGTTCTGTCAGTTACTCATAAGCTTTTAAGCATTGAGTTTCTTGTATGTCAATTCTCATAAGCTTTGAAGTATTGAGAATTGTGTGTTTTGAAAGTGTGACTTTCGTTTTGTTACTTGTGTTGAAAGGAACCAGTCACGGGTTGTGATTGAAGAGGGATTTGAGGAGGGCCTCATACCTAGGTGAGTCTTAGGTAGAAGTCATAGGAAGGGTAGTGATTAAGTGAGCGGATTATAACCGGGTGTGGTTGTTGTATGATCTGTGAATTGATACTATCGTATATTGATTTCGTCCCTGGCTTGGTAGCCCCCAGAGTAGGATTGTTGATCCGAACTGGGTAAACATATCACTGTGTTCTTTACTTTATGCATTGTTATTATTATTGTTAACTTGTTCATTGTGTTGGATATCAGTGTCTCAACATCTGTGTAGGACATCTTATATCTGTGCCAGAATTTCAGTTAGTTTGAATGTGTAATCATTTTTGTCTCTTAAATATTGGATTAATAAATTAAAATAAAAGAAAATTAAAATTAATAGATATTTCTCTCTCATCTTTAAATAGCATTTGTTTTTGTTTTTTTTTTTTTGTTAATGGTTAGATTAATCCAATGGCTCATAATTGCACATGAGACAAGGCATGAGAGAAAAAATTAGAGAGGATCCAATTCCTTATTTATCCTATTTTACCATTGGTAATTATAATTTGAATTCTTTTTATGGTATTGTTTAACTGCATAGTGCATATATGACTTAAGTTATATACTTTGGAGCTACATGATTTGTACTAATCTAGTATTAATGTAACAATGTAACTTATAAATCTTAAAAAATGTTTTACTTTGATCTGTTTTATATATACATTATTTAATGCCAAATGTAAACGGTAAATTGCAGTCATGTCTTTCCAAACATATTCTCATTTTCAATTACAATTTTACTTTTAATTTTTTTATTTTCAACGAGACTATAGGAGAATATAGAGGGAATTATATTATTTATAACAATTTGCTCTTGGAGTTTGTAAGAGTGTATCAGTCGGATTTCTACATTATTAGTATTCTAAAATGTTTATCAGGTTTGTCTCCATGTGTGGATTTCGTTATCAATTACAGTACAACCCAATCTTTCTGCATATAGGAACAAACAGATAAAAATATAAATTATTTTAAAATATTTTATTAATCTTACATTTTGTATGTACTAAACATACTCCAAATTAGTGAAGTCTTGGCTTTTACACACAACAATCAATTTCCATATTCATTCTCAGCAACAATTGTAATTGAACAGAATTAGAATTTGATAAGGGCATGGCATTGAATGGTTGTCTAAATCTCTTGAATTTTTTTTTTAAACTAACATAGATTTTCAAAAAAAATTCCAAAAAAACCTATTTTTCAGATTTATTACAGAAATAGTTGGGTTTGAAAAGCAATTATAAGGGTGGCGCCATTTGGAATGGCGTCTCACTTGGAGGCCACAAGTCATTTCAAATGGCGCCTCAGGCCATTTAGTTTTGCCCCAGAAATGTGTCTGAGGTCAAGCCATATGAAATGGCGCCTCAGGCCATTTCCTTTTTTTTTTTTTTTTTTATGTTTAATTTATGTTTTTTTAATATAATAAAAATTATATTATTTTATATGTTATGCTGTGCCTATAAATAAGGGCTCTCCCTCACTTGTTTTTGCACAGCAATTGTCATCTAAACCCTAATTGCCTCCCTTCCCTCACCAATATCCCAAACTCTCCCTTACTCAACACAATGTCTTCATCCTCAAATAGCCGGCCATCGTCGTCAGCAGCAACGGAGGAAAAGTGGCCAGAGTTTCCACTGATGAAACGGAATGCCCTAGTTATATATTCAGCTGTCAAGCCTCCGTTGGAGATGCTACTCTGGAACACCCAGACGTTGGAGCATTTGCACAGGGAACTTCGCCGATGGCTACCAGAAGAATTTCAGGCAGGTTAAAAGATCTGGAAGATAGAGAGGCAGGTTGAGAAGTCTGGTCCAGACGGAGTCACCCAGACTTGGAGGAAAGTGGAAAATGATGTTGGTGTCCTCATGATGATGATTTTACAAGATGAAATTAAGTTGATGGTTGTAATTGCCTAGATCAGCTGCTTTTATGTGTTGTTATTGTTATTGTTATTGTTATTATTATTGTTATTGTTATTTTATGATTTGGTAATAGGTTTCGTTAAGTTATGCTTCGTTTAGGTTTGTTATGTTGTTGTATTGAGTTATGTAGGCCATCAAAAAAATGAAATTTGTTCTTATTATAAATAGACAAAATTACATAAGTAATTATGCCGCTGTGCTAGGACCTAATACATTTGGACACTTAGTGCGATTGTGGCCTGGCTGGCGGCACAAACTACACAACCTCACCATTTTTCACCAGTATCCATCTCCGTTTGAATTCGGCTGCTGATAGGGCGACCCTTTTTATTTCTTCGCATCAAGTCGTTATGCCACACAATTTCGCCTTCGTATATAGGCCAGTAGTCCTCCTTTGCGACTATTTGAAAGCTTTTACGGTACACATTACATAGAGTACTGACTTGGTGAAGAACATGGAGATAGTTGGTTGGGTCCAGTCGGACCTTGGAACAGGCTGCTATGACATGGGAGCAAGGCATACGAAATGCCTGAAACTTTCCACAGTCACACCAACTCCTATCTAGTTCCACTCGGTAAGATCCCCTAGGCAATCCTTCGTTGTGATCAATAGACTCTGCAATACTGAAGTGTCCTGTAAAACGGTCGAAGACCGTGACGACGTGTGTGTTAGCCTTTGCAGCCTCGTCCTTCATGAATGCCATGGAATAGTCACTAAACAGCTGCCCAGATTGTATCACCGAAACCCACTTAGTACGTCTGGTATCAAAGAGCACAGCGAGCTTAAAATAAGTTGATCTCATAAGAGCGGTTATCGGCAGGTTCCGGATGCCTTTGAATACTGAGTTCATAGACTCAACGAGGTTTGTTGTCATATGGCCCCATTGCCGCCCATTGTCATACGCCCTTGTCCACTTCTCGTGTGGTATGTTATCAATCCAACTCAATGCTTCTGGGTTTGTTTGTCTGATCTCGTTCCGGTAGTATCTGAACGTAGGCTCTGTTAATGCATATCCCGCGTTAGTAACCAGCTGCTTTAGGCCCTTGTCTTTGAACGACCGCAAGACATTTTGCCCAATATGTCTAATGCAATACACGTGGGTCGATGGAGGATCCTGCCAGCCGTTATCAGGATTTTTGTAAGCACTATCGATTGAGGGATGCCTATCGGAGATCAGACATACGTAAGGTTGGGGAGCAACATATTGTCGAAGATTTTTTAAGAAAAAACTCCAAGCTCCACCAGTCTCCCCTTCAACTAGAGCGAAGGCGATAGGGAAAATATTGTTGTTGCCATCCTGTGCCACAACCATTAGTAGCGTGCCCTTATATTTTCCATACAACCATGTTCCATCAATTTGAATTATAGGTTTACAAAACGTAAATCCTTTGATGCATGGTTCAAAAGCCCAGAAGAGCCTGTGGAAAATGCCATTTCCACTTACACAATTCCCGTCAGGCGTGTATGCCGGTAACGTCTCTAACAAGACAATAGTACCTGGAGCATATTGTTTTAGGGCCACAAGGTATCTTGGGAGTTCTTTGTAAGAGTCCTCCCAATTTCCAAAAATCCTTTCAACTGCCTTCGTCCTAGCAATCCACGCCTTCCTGTACGAGGGAGTATAGTTGTATCTTTGCACCATATGAGTTATGATGGTACTGACTTTCACAGAAGGGTTGTCGCTCACGATTGATAGAATTTCGGTGCAGATCAGCTGAGAGCCGAGCTTGCGATGATCCTGACTTGGATTGGTTAGTATGCAAGTGTGCTCCGGACCCATTGACCCTATCTTCCAGGAATCGCTTCGCTTCCTGAAAGATGCCATTAGTCTAAAAGGCCAGGCCTCATTGCGGCAGTAGATCTTGTATAGAGTCGGATTTGTTCGATCGACTCTATAATCTGCAGCCAAGGTCATATGGTATTGTTTAATTGCCCGAACACAGTCTTCTTTTGTACGAAAATTGTCTCCAACTTTTAATACTCCATCCGTCTGTTTGTATGGGTCGTAAAAAATATCTGTTGATGGTTGATCGTCGCCTAGGCTTAGTGTTGTAATGTGTTGGGGTGGGCGATAAACATGACTGTCTGGCAATTGGTCTGCCTCGTCGCCGTTTATCATTTCGTCAACAACGTCCTCCGCTTCTTTTTCCTCCTCGTCAACTGCATCCACCTCAGCTTGTTCGTTGTCTGAATCGTTGAAAACCTGCGATACCTCAAGTTGTTGAGACAATGGTTGATTTTGTAACGTAACATATAACTCAACCTCAGTGAAACCGGAATGCTCATGGCTGAGAAACATATTACGCACATCTTCATCATCCCGTATTTTCATCTGAAAAAATTTGCACACATCATGCCCCTCAAAAAGATAGGGTTTTTGTATATAATTTGCCCAACTGGACCGCACTGCAATTTCTTCTCTAACCGGGCTTTCAAATGATAGAAATTTATTCTTCTATCAATTAAAAACCTAGTCACTTCTGTATCCCTAAAATTGAAACCACTCATTGGACAATCAAATATCTCACCAAGGATATGTGTAGTTATCAAGTATTGTGGTCTTTGAGCCATATTTGAAAATTTGGAAGAAAAATAGTTTGCAGATTGTAACTGGTTTGAATGTAAGTGATGATAGGATGTATAATTCATCAGTATTAATAGGCAGAAAAATATTTGATTGTCAATTGCTTCAGAAAAGCATTGCCAAAGAGCCATGTGCTGCTCTGCATGCCTACACACTATCTTTAACATGACCACACAAGACTGCATGCCTACACTAAGCTTGACAAGACCACACAACTCTGCATGGCTATACTATTGACAAGATCACACTCTGCAATGCATGCCTACACTACATGCCTACACTCTTTTCCTACTGTTCCTACCCGTACCTCTGCACAAAATTAAAAACAAACATTAAACATAAAAAAAAATTTAAAAAAAAAAAAAAAAAGGAAATGGCCTGAGGCGCCATTTCATATGGCTTGACCTCAAGCATTTTTTTTTTCTGAAATTCATTTGGCCTGAGGCGCCATATGAAATGGCTTGTGGCCTCCAACTGAGGCGTCATTTCATATGGCGCCACCCTTGTACTGGGTTTCCAAACCCCGTCACTTCTGTAATTAATCTGAAAAATTAGTTTTTTTAGAATTTTTTAAAAAAAAATGTGTTATTTTAAAAAAAAATTCAAATCTCTTCATCCTTGGTGTCTCGACTCTTATTAAAATGGCAGCGGCTGTTACTCCTTAACTGGAGCAGTTTTCCGGCAGGTTTCATTTTTGGTACTGCCTCCTCCTCCTAGGTAAGGAAGGGGTAGAGGACAAAGTACATGGGATAATTAAAAATAAAAAAAAAACTTTACTCATAAATAACCAGGGGTTTTTCTTTTTCTTTATATATTTTTTGACAAAAGATATATTGACACCAGTTTTTGACATCTACACCGTAAAATACTACATAATGCATATTATTTTTGTTGTTTAATAATTTATTCTACATTGGTTTGCGTGCAAAGACAATTTCCTTTGATAATAAATAAGGTGTATCATACAGTGTATTGGATTGGAAAAGGATGTCAAATTAGCAAAACTCATTTTTTTTATGAAGCTACTACTTTCTTTCCGTAGTTATCTTATGAAAATGACACATATTAAAAAATTAAATATAAAAAATATTGTTTTAAAGCATTATAAATTATAAATGTTCAACTTCTTAAAAGTAAAAAAATTGATTTTTCATTATTAATTTATATGTTTATTTTTAAAATCTAAAAAACCTAACACAATCAAACAACTTTATTATCTACTATTAATGTATGTTATGAAATTTAAATAGGTTAGGACACGGGTGACATGAACCCTATTATTATATAGCATAAAAACAATATATCGCCTAATAAATTGTGCTATTAATGAATGCTATTCACTATAGACGAAGTAATTATGTAATTAAAATATTTGGTATACATGAGACAATTATGATAGATAAATACATAAATTTTTTATGAAAAAAAATTATGATGGGTAAATACACAAAAACATATGCTAAAAATACACGAGACAATCACTAAAAAAATACATGAAACAATCAAGAAAAAATGCTACAAATATCTATTTTTATAAATAAAAAACATGAGACAACTATGATTGATAAATACATTAATTTTTTATGAAAAACAAAAATTTGTCATTTTTTGTGAATTAAAAATATCACCAAAAGAATATGTATATATTTATTTATTTTTATTTTTATTTTATTATTATATATTTATTTATTGTTATTTTTATTATTATGTATCCATGTTAATCTAACAATTTTATTAAATACATCACTATTAAATTTCTATGCATTTTACTATAAATGTTTGTTTATTTTTTATCTCAACAATAACATCTTCAATTTTTTTTAAATGTTGTTAAAAAATTTAAATGAATTGATAAATTATAATTGATCCGTCATTTTTTATTAGAAATACGGGTAAACGGATATGGGTACGAGTATGGGCTCGGGTATGAGGATTTTTTAAACTATGAGTTTGAGAATAGATATTATAGTACTCTATTCAAACCCTATCCATTGTCATCCCGGCTAACTGACTATTTAATTATTTCATTTATGTTTTTACTAAAATATATCTTTTTGACATGTCAAAACTATTTAATTTGTATATACATTTCTTAAACATCAATTTAAAGTTTTTTAAATACTTTTTATAATATATATTTCTTAAACACAATTATATAATTTTTATTTTATATTTATTTTATATTTCGTTGACTTTGACTTTGCTTGACCCGTGCGGAAGCACGAGTGAGTCTCTTGGTAGTTATCTTATGAAAATGACAAAGAAATTAAATATGAAAACTGCTGTTTTAAAAGCATTATAAATTATAAATGTTCAACTTCTTAAAAGTAAAATTTTTACAACACAACTCTTTATTTTTTTAAAAGATACCTTTAGGGTCATAAGATACTTTTAGCACAATCATTATCTCAATTTGTTTAATTACCTCAAAGCAGTGTTTTAAAAATCGGATCGGTCATCAAATCGGTGAGGATATTGAGTCACTGGTTTATCGGTCGAATCACTGGGTTATTGGTCGAACCACATGATCAAACCGGATTAAACCAGATTAAACCGGATAACTCGGTTGAATAAACTTGTCATTATAATAGGTATAAAACCGGTAAAACCGATCGAACCGAATGATTCAGTCTCTATAAAATATAACTAGCACTTAAATTTTTTGAAAATATCATATCATAAATTCACAGGTTCATAATTTAAATTCAAATTTTAAACAGAGTCTACTTATAAATTTTAAACAGAGTCTAAATTAAACAGAGTTTAATTTAAATTCATAGTTTTAATGTTAATAGAAAATCAGTTTTAATATTAATAATTAAAACAATACAAATATTAACATTATTCTAAATAATAAATTTTTCAAGTCTATATATATATATAATGGAAATCAGTTAAGTCTAAAATTATATTATATTTAGTTTTTTAATTTGTGTTTTTAAATTTCTATACAAATATTTGTATAATGGTTTTTCAATCAATATAAATACAAAATAGTAAAAATAGTTTTGTGGATATTACGAAACTTAATTTGTGTATCACTTAAATCAAATGAGTGATCACTATTATTTTTGGAGAAAAATTCTTATGTATTTGAGTAAAAAAAATTAAAAAAAAGAAAAAAAAAATTTTAAAATAAGCAGTTGAACCGCCGGTTTGCGAAAACCGCCGATTTTCCCGGTTCGCACCGGTTCCCACCGGTTCGAAGACATGGCCGATCGAGTAAGTGAACCCGGCCGGTTACCTGGCCGGTTCCCGGTCCAACCGGTCCGGTCCGGTTTTTAAAACTATGCCTAAAAGGGTAAACGCCAGATAACGATAAATATTTTCTAATGGAATTCCTCTTTTGTCACTAAAACTGGTCATGCTCTGTTTTTTTTGGTAAATAAACTGTACCATTGGTTTTTTTGGTCTCTCAGTTCCTAATTGTTTATTTGTAGGTCTTTTACATATTAATTCACAGATTCACAGTAGTTTTATTCCTATTAAGCCTTTCTTTTTACATTTATGTGCTACTGACAAAAAGGGAGAGGGAAAATAGGAAGGTGGTTATTTGTCGTCTTAAATGTAAATAGGAATATGTAGAAAATTCGTATGGGGTTACTTACTTTTTTTTTGGTTAATTCTTCTGCTTTATTGGCCTTTATGCATAGAAGGGATGGTGTGAATGTAAAGGAATATTTTACATGGTCATTATTGGATAACATGGAATGGGACTCTTGCTACAAGGTGCGGTTTGGACTCGTCTTTGTGGATTTTAAGAACGGCTTTAAAAGAGATATCCAAAACTCTCGACGCATTGGTTTAAGAATTTCCGCAGGACTTGTATATTTTCAACACAAGGAAAAGTTATCTGTTTTAATGAATTTCAGATTAGAAGAAAGTGATATGAAATTCACACTTATATAGATTATTATTTTTTTAAATAAAAGAGTTGTTAATATATAAAAGAATTCAGATTTAGTAAAACACTTCTTATTTATCCTCTTTTACCATTTGTAATTATAATTTGAATTCTTTTTATGATATTTTGTGACTGCATAGTGCATATCTTAGTTAAGTTATATATTTTGGAGCTACATGATTTGTACTAATCTAGTATTAATGCAACAATGTAAGTTATAAATCTTAAAAAGTGTTATACTTTGTTCTGTTTTATATATACATTATTTAATGCCAAATGTAAACGGATAAATTTTCTAAACATATTCTCATTTTCATATATAATTTTAATTTTAATTTTTTATTTACGACGAGACTATCGGCGAATAGAGAGGAAACTATATTATTTATAACAATTTGCTCTCTGAAATTGTAAGATTGTATCAATGTGATCTTCTACATTCGTAGTATTCTAAAATGTTTATCAGGTTTGTGTCTCCATGTGTGGATTTTGTTATAAATTACATGTACAGTACAACTCAATCTTCCTGCATATAAGAACAACCAGATAAAAATATAAATTACATTTTTTCAATTTTAAAAATCATTTTAAAATATTTTTAATACATTTTGTTAATCTTACATGCTGTATGTACTAAATTGGATAGAACATTTTACTCTTTTGAAAAAGCTAACATACTCCAAATTAGTGGCCATTAGGATACTAAAATTTTCATCTGTTTCCATGTCTTGTCTTTTGTTATATAAAGTCCTGGTTTTCACACACAACAATCAAGTTCCATATTCATTCTCAGCAACAACTGTAATTGAACAGAATCAGAATTTGATAAGGGCATGGCTTTGAATGGCTATCTAAATCTCTTCAACCTTGGTGTCTTGACTCTTATTACAATGGCAGCGGTTGTCACTCCTACTACACTTGTTGACCGAACATCTCTAAATCGGAGCAGTTTTCCGGCAGGTTTCATTTTTGGTACTGCTTCCTCCTCCTATCAGGTACGTTTTGTAAGATCATGATAAAGGCTTATGAAGGTTAAGAATTGGAGGTTATTTATTTTTCAAGGTATGATTTTATGTGTTGAAAATGCAGTATGAAGGTGCTGCAAATGAAGGGGGTAGAGGACAAAGTACATGGGATAACTTTACTCATAAATATCCAGGTATATTCCTTTATTTATTTTTTATATGAAGCATTATATATGTTCAATTTCTTAAAAGTCAAAAAATTGATTTTTACAACATAACTTTTTAATTTGTTTAATAACTCAATGAAAACAAAAATGTACCTCACTCATTGACATGTTCTCTTTTAGTTATTGATTAATGATTTGTGACCTGACATTTTTTGTATTAGTTTTCTTAAAGACATTTGTATTAGTTTTCTTAAAGACATTTGTGTAGTAGTTATTATTTACTAACTCTCTTCTATAAAAAAAACTATTAAATTGTATTACTTTTAACAAAACTATTTATTATGTTTTTATAGTACATTTAACTATATACTATTCATCTCATTTCAGTTATTTATTTATCTTCAATAATTGGTTAGAAATTATTTTTTATTATAAACAATAGTTAATATTATTTTGTACTTTGAATACTAAATTTTTTCTTTTAGAAACAAGGCACTTAGACAAATGAATGGGATATTAAATTTAATTTATACTTACTAGTAGAAAAACGGACACAAAGTCTGCTTGCCCTTGTGTTTGAAAGTAGATTTTGTAAATTTCACTGAAAGGTGAGAGGGTGTTGTTCTAGTCTCCATTTTTTTTTTGTAATCCTTCTTTTTCTTTTAAATATATATTTTATCTTATTTAAAAAAAATGTGCTTATCTGCACTGTTTTAATTTAAAATTAAATAAATAATTGACATATATGATCAAAATAATATTCTCTTATAAAACTTGACATTGTTCCTATTGGTGAAATTGTTGCTATGGAATTGTTCTTAATGTAATTGAATTTAATCGATTTTATTAATTAAATATTAAAATACTATTATAAAAAAAATAAAATAGTAAATACAATTACTTAAATGAAAGTTATAAATCAGGGAAAAACATTATACCAAAATTAAATATTTCATTTATATTTTGAAAGAGTTTTGTTATACCGGCGTTCTCTCAAATTCAAGAGAATAAAAATATATAAAATTAAAAAAAATAAGAATTTATAGATTGCATTCTATTATAACTAAGATTTAATGGAGATACACCGACATGTAAAAAAAATCCAATGAAAATATATTACTCTGTCCTATCAAACAACTTATTTAAAAATTTTGGTCTAACTTAAAAAGATATATAGTCGTTATTGGTTGAGAGGATAAAATTAATTTACGCTAAATACATCTTTCCTTTTCTCTTATTACTATATGATTGGTGGATATAAAAAAAAAACAAAGAAAAAAAGGGTTGGTTACTGAAATGAAATGTGTCTGTCAGTGTGCATCAAAGCAATATATGAAAACCAAAAGGGTAAAAGCCAAACATCAATAAATATTTTTCTAATCTAAACTAAACATACATAATGGAACTTCTTTTTTGTCACTAAAATTGGACATGGTATGTTTTTTTTTGGTAAATAAACTGCACATGTTCTATTTGTCACTTTGTGAATTGGAAAAGTCTTTCTTGAGTTACCTTAAACTGTTTTTCAATCTAGAATATCAAAACAATATTTAATATATTTTAGTTTGAGATTAATTACTATCTAGTGTAAAAAATTTTACACTCTCACTTCATCACCATTATCCGTTTGTATTACCTTTTTATGGTTAAAATAAAAATCAAACCTCTTCTAACATCCAACATTTATAATTAACTGACAGCGTAAAATTCTTTTACATTATTAGTGTATTTCAATTAAATTCTTTTAGTCTATCTACTTATAGTTTTAATTACTACTAATAAAAATATTTTAATAGTAAAATTGATTTTGTCATTAAAATTAACATAACTATTAATTAATTTGATAACAGTATTTCTATTGACAATAGTCTGATTTTGTAATGAAGTAATTGGTGCAATTGCATACAGAAAAAATATTGGATAGAAGCAATGGAGATGTAGCTGTTGATCAGTATCATCGTTATAAGGTACTGTTATAATTTAAAGTTTGTATAATTTAAAGTCGTGTAAATGTCAATCTGTTATAATTCATTATTTGTATAATATTTTAGGGAAAATAAATAAAATGAATTTATTAATAAATATATTTTTAAATCTATAAAGTTACAGATCTTTTAAGTTTAATCTCTATACAAATTTTGACAAGTTTTAGTTTTCAGAGACCAAAAACATAATTTTGTGTCTAGTACATGGGCTTACCATTTTTACATGTTAATAGGAAGATGTTGCAATCATGAAGTATATGAACACAGATGCATACAGATTCTCCATCTCTTGGCCAAGGATATTGCCAAGTAATAGCAAATGTTTGAATTTATTCACATTCTTAAACAGTTTTATATGGTTTAATCTTTCATTTACATTAACAACTCTTAACAAATACGCAGAAGGAAAAGTAAGCGCAGGTATCAACCAAGAAGGAATCAAATATTACAACAACCTGATCAACGAGTTACTCGATAACGGTAATGCATAAACCATAATACTTTAGGATGGAATACTATATTAGTATCTCATATTATTGATTGATGGAGTTATTGGTGTAGGTCTAGTACCATTTGTAACCCTTTTCCATTGGGATCTCCCCCAAGCCTTACAAGACGAGTACGAAGGTTTCTTGAGCCCCAATATCATGTAAGTTTCGCGGAACAAATTTCTATATGCATGATCCATGTTAGAGCATTATGACATCGCTTGATTGATGTAATCCACCTCTCGTAGTGTTTTAAGGTTTGATTGTTCATGTTTTTGTTGTTGAATCTCTTTATGCAGAAATGATTTTCAGGATTATGCAGAGGTATGCTTCAAGGAATTTGGAGATAGAGTGAACCATTGGATTACCCTTAATGAGCCATACTCTTACAGTATGGGTACAGAGCCCTACATGGCCTCACACAACCAACTCCTTGCTCATGCAGCTGCTGTCAAAATTTATAGAACCAATTATCAGGTATACACCCGTAAATAGAAATTTTGTCCATAAAATCATCTAACTCGAAATAATGGAAGCAGGCTTCTCAAAACGGTTCAATAGGCATCACCTTAAACTGTCACTGGTTTTTGCCGTTCTCAAATGACACATTAGATCATCAAGCTGCTCAACGCGCTCTTGATTTCATGTTTGGATGGTAATGGCTATTTCCTATCAAGTTTTCTCTTAACCCTGCAACCGCAATACTGCGTTTGTTCATATTGTCCGCAAAATCACGAATCACAACATAATGGCAGCCGAATGTTTATGTTATGCTTCAAGCTTCTTAAGGGATTTGTTTGTAGGTTTATGCAGCCAATGACAAAAGGAGAGTATCCACCAAGCATGGTGTCTTTTGTGGGAAATCGGTTACCAAAGTTCACTCGAGAGCAATCCAAGATACTTACCGGCTCATTTGATTTTATCGGAATCAATTACTACACCTCAAATTATGTGGCCAATATACCACGTTCAAATAACGACACAAGCAAATCTACCTATTTCAAGGATACTCATGTCAATTTAACAAGTAGGAATACCTTGTTCACAAATTGAATTTTTTTTCTATGAAAAGAAGATAATTCCTTTCTTTGATGTAAAATGTTTCCTGCTATGACATATGACAGCTGAGCGTAAGGGGATACCAATTGGACCACAGGTGAGTATGACTCTATTTCAGTTATATCAGTATATCTCAGATATGAGTGTGTGCGCAAACACTTGCGCATGCACGCATATTGACATTTTTATACAATCAGATACTTCGTTTATATGATTTATTTGTTTTACGAATAACTAAGAAACAACATTTATGTCCAGGCTGCTTCACCTTGGCTATTTGTTTATCCAAGGGGGATTCAAGAGCTACTACTGTACACAAAGACAAAGTATAACAATCCTTTGATATACATAACAGAAAATGGTATGGACGAGTTGAATGATCCAACGCTATCACTTGAAGAGGCGCTTATGGATACTTATAGAATTGATTACTTTTATCGTCATCTTTATTATATTTCATCTGCAATCAAGTAAGTAGTAGAACCATCTCTCTACTCATTTCATATTGAATTACCTTCACAATCTATCCTTTATTTGTTTCCTTGTTTTTTAATCTCTTCTCGACTATAATTCCTTGCTTTTATGTGTGAAGGCATGGTGTGAAAGTACAAGGATATTTCGCATGGTCACTTTTGGACAACTTTGAATGGATTGCCGGATACACCATGCGTTTTGGAATTAACTTTGTTGATTACAAAGATAATCTTAAAAGACACCATAAGCTCTCTGCCCATTGGTTTAGGAATTTTCTTAAGAAACATTAGAGTTACAGCTTGATGTCTTGTTGATCTCCAATAATATGATATGAACTTGATCATTAATCGTAATACAATGTGAAAATTGTAATATTGGATTTGAATAACAATTGAGCTCTAGCTTGATGTCATAGTTTGTTTTTGAATAACAATGTGAAATATTGAGTGAAAATGTGTTATTCCAACGGGCTCTTGAGTTCATATAGAGAGAACTACAGTTATTCACTGCAATTGGAATTACACGCAATCATGCATTTGAAGTATTAATAATTGTTTGATTAAAATCTAACAATTGAAATTTAAACTTACTAATTCAAATGATAGAACAAAAATTAGAAACTATATTTTATTGAACCATCTGAACTGTTGTTGATGACATTTTGATTGCGTGAATGTGTTCTTTTCTCGGCTATTGGGAATCCAGTTTCGAGAATTACAGCAATTGAGCCATCAACATCTATTCTATAAATCATTGAAATGGACAAGGGTGTAGTTGGAGTTTCATTTTAGATCCAATTCACAGTCTTCACCCTATTCTGGTTTTGTATTATTCTAATCATATTCTCTTTATCAAGTTTTTATTTAATTACACCTTAGGGTCGTTATATCTCATGTATTCTGTTTATGTAAACTCAACAGTAGAAAAATCACAATGTGGATTGAAGATTTATTTCAAAGGCTCAACAACACTCGGAAGGAGGCTCACTATGTGGTTAACTCTGAAGCGAACCTTACATTTCATTTCCTTGCAACCATTATTTTTGACAAGCCTCCACTTTGTTGGGGGGAGTTTACCAGGAAATATTGATACATAGTGTAGGACTAGACACCTTTGTGAGAGACACACCACTTGTCCACCTAAAACCTTAAGGTGATAGGTGATTGAGTTCTCTCACTTATAAATGCTCAAGTCACCACATTCCTATTCAATGTGAGACTATTTCATTTCCTCACCTACTCACACTTGCTATATTAAGGTTTTAAGTGGACAAATGGTGTGTCTTTCACAAAGGTGTCTAGTTCTACACTATGTATCAATGTTCCCTAGAATAAACTCCCCCCAACACACTTGGATTCGAGTAACCACCTGACCCAATCTAATTCCCGCTCTTTCAATCAGGCAAATTTTTTTTCAGTATGTCCTCAAACTCTAACAACACTCTTCGACTTTCATCTGCTACGACCAACATCACTACACATATAACTTTTGACATGCTCAAATCAAATCAACTCAGTTTCAATTTACCAAATTTGATCGCAGTCTTCAACATGGCATATTTTTGTCTCCCTTGCCATTTATAGTTAGGTTGAAAAGTCCAAGGTAACACCTATATGACATCAAAATTATGCTATGATTCAACTATTTTATGATGAATGACAAAAATTAAAGAGAGATAAGAAAGGAGGAGAGTACACAGGGATATACGGTGGTTCGACAATCATCCTAACTATGCTACTCCATTATTCAATGGTTTGAATCTATTGTGAAAAATAATCAAGACTTCCATTATTTTCAAGACTTAATATACAAGTATTTTGATATAATGAACTATCATCAATCGAACGCTAATACACATATTGTATTGGCCTACACACGGGTCAAATGACAATTCCTTCTGTTGATGCAAATACTCAAATGATACATACAAGATCCTCAATAATCTTGATCCAATAATCTTGTTATCCATAATAACCATCTCTAAGCTTCCTATCTACAACATTCTTTCATCGAATCTAACAAAGACTTATTTAAGCAATTCACATTAGCCTCGACTAATTGGATAACTCCCAACTTTGTTCTGCGACAACCTTCACATGGTTTCAAAAAAGTCTTCAATGAAGTATATATAGACACTCTTATCTCTTTGTGAACAACACATAACCAAAATCCATATCCAAAAAACTATTCTTCTGCCCAATACACAAAAACATAACTTCAAATAAAAACATTAGAGTCATTAATGTACCCTTTGGTCAACCTCTCATACTCTATCTTTAGAGTTAAAGGTTCAGAATAATGGTTCTTGACAAAGGTTGAAGATGATGAATAATATTTGAATAATCTCTCACACACAGCTAAACTCACAAAATCCACATTCTAGGAGGTTTATCACAAAGTATCAAAAGGAGTTAGGTGTCTGTGCATGAATAACACACACTATGTTCTCTCAAGGTTCTTGAAGAAAATAATGTGTTTCTAGGTTGTTGGTGTTGTTATGAGATTGATCAATTTTTTTATTACTTGATTGAATAGTCTTCTCACTTTCTCTAGGTTTCTTGTTCTTCACTAAGAAGAAATAATAATAATCCAAGAGATGTGTTTTCTCATAATTTTTCTGAGATCTTCTCTCATGGGTGACACACTCTCACTCTATGACAAAAATAAGGAGATAACTGAGTAAAAATGTGCAAGATGTAGATACTCTCTTACAAGATGCTACTCTCTCTGAAAACTATTATGACAAAGGTTGGAAAGAAGAGAAAAAGGCCATGATTCGAATCATGTGTACCTCATTATTCGAGTCAAGAGGAGTTGTGATTCAAATCACACTCTTCTTTGATTGTACTCAAATAAGGCAGAGCTAAATCGCAGTTTTCATGAGACTTCATGATTTGAGTCACACTTTATATGATTCGAATCATTCATCCTTTAATCCTTAATTCAAATGTTATAACTTGTGATTCAAGCAATACTTCATATTATTAGTAATTTGATTTGAAACGATTATTTGAGGTAGTATTGAATGATTCGTAATTCCGGTTTAAATGAACATCACAACATATTAAAAATCACAACATGATGATAGAATACACTTTGAGACTTGAGCAATCATGCTCCCCTTACATTAAACACTTATTGTGCAGAAATATCGATAATAACTCGACAACTTCTCTACCATTGACAAATATCAAAAAGATAGAGAAAATGCAAATGAATAACCATGTTAAACATAAAGCATTAAACCATGCCATAAATTTTAAAAATAGAAACAGACAAAATAAGCATGAGGTGCATGTGATGATATGACATGATATGATGCATGAGTGGTCTAAGGTAAAACAACGGGTGATAGAGCAAAGGTATCATTAGTATCATTAAGGTTGAATACAAGAGTGGACTCCTTAAGATGATTCAAGACACCTTTTACAACAGACAACTCTGCTAGGATCTTTTTTTCTCTTCTCTTTTTTTTGCTTCATTAGCAACATATCAATATGAGCATGAAGGTGAATCTTTCTAACCTGAGAATCAACATAAATATTTTGTTAACCAATCCATTAATTTATGCCTTGGCATTAGTAGATAATAATTTATCAGAAGAGCGAGATGGAGTAGACGAAGATGAACCAATGTAATCAGAGTGTTAGCTACAAAGTTCTTCTTTTTCTTTTTCTTGATTTCTAAACCTTCTGGAATCTCAATCCATACCTCATAAATATATCTACCAACATTATCCAAATAGTAATACACCTACTTGTAATCCTTGAAGTTACACATCAACTTGCTCACAACTGAATCAACAGCAAGCAAAATGACTCTTTTGCGTCCAGCAATCCAAAATCAAATAGAATGATTCAGATATGAAAACAATCTCACATCAATCCCGAAGACTGATGCGAATATTAAGTTAGTGCCTGCGCAGAGGCAAACCTTATATCTAGAAATATGCATATCTCAACAGACCTGAAGCCAATCAGAGAATCAAAAGCTCTGGATACCAACTCTGCACCAGAAACACAAACTTCCAGTAGACTCATCGAAGATGGAGCTTCCACAAATGTCGGAATTGCCACCTAGGAGAGCACTGCAACCGAGTTGCAACATAAAACAACCGTCGACAAACTGATTCACCACCAGAAAACCAAAATTCGGTGAGTACTCAACTAGAATAAGCCAACCGAATGAATGGAAAAAATATCAAGAGTCCGAATCTGACGCTGGCGGTTGTCAATCCGCCTGGAGCGGCCTTCGCGGAACCAAACCAGAGCAGAAGAAACCAAATCCAATAGAACCCAGAGAGGGTGAAAGGTGGAGCGGGTTACATCCTCAGAAGAGGTTGGCGGTGGAGCGGCAAAAGGGACTTCGCACCATCAATTCTATAAGCTATATGGTGGCCTGAAAAGTTTGGATGTGAGGGAAAAAGAAGAATACGATTGATTTTTTTTAGAGAAAGGGCAAGGGATCTGTTTTTTTAGAGAGAGGTAATTCCAAAGGGGACTTCAAATGAATGAATACGTGTAATTCCAATTGCAATGAATAAGTGTAATTCTCTCTATATATGAACTCAAGAGCCCGGTTGGAATCACACATTTTCACTAAACATGTTTCAAAATATCTTTTCTTAATTGATTTTACCTCTGTCCCAAAATAAAATAAATTATTGAGTTTTTTTTTTCCTTTTTTTATAAGACTCTTCATATTTCAAAATGCATTAATTATCTTTTTACCCATATACTCCTAATTAAGTTGATTATGAAGATATCATATGTATTACGATATTACAATACTACAAATTTTCACATTGTTATTCAAAACCAAACTTCGACATCAAGCTAAAGCTCAATTGTTATTCAAATCCAATATTACAATTTTCACATTGTATTACGATTAATGATCAAGTTCATATCATATTATTGGAGATCAACAAGACATCAAGCTGTAACTCTAATGTTTCTTAAGAAAATTCCTAAACCAATGGGCAGAGAGCTTATGATGTCTTTTAAGATTATCTTTGTAATCAACAAAGTTAATTCCAAAACGCCTGGTGTATCCGGCACTCCATTCAAAGTTATCCAAAAGTGACCATGCGAAATATCCTTGTACTTTCACACCATGCCTTCACACATAAAAGCAAGGAATTATAGTCGAGAAGAGATTAAAAAACAAGGAAACAAAGAAAGGATAGATTGCGAAAATAAGGTAACTCAATATGAAATGAATAGAGAGATGGTTCTACTACTTACTTGATTGCAGATGAAATATAATAAAGATGACGATAAAAGTAATCAATTCTATAAGTATCCATAAGCGCCTCTTCAAGTGATAGAGTTGGGTCATTCAACTCGTCCACAGAGCCGGCCCTAGGGGTAGGCCACCAAGGCTACCGCCTAGCGCCTCACATTTTTTAGTTTATATTAAGATGTTTAATTAATTGATTTTAAAAAAAAATTCTTTTAAATTATTTATATATCAGTTAAATAATAACATTTATTAAAAATATATAATATATCAACTATTTACAAGGTGTGTTGTTTGATATCTAAGTATTTTTTTATTTATAATTTTTGCATTGTTTTTCAATTATATTTTTGTTAATAATGAGTAGAGTAATTATATGAGTTAATTTTATTATTAGTAAAAATAAAATATTAAATGAGATTAATTATAATAATTTAAAAAATCATAGTCTAAAACATCTAAAATATATTAATTAAAAAAAATATTTTTAATATATTAAAAATATTTAATTTTAAATTTTGCCTCGGGCCTCAAGATGTGTTGGGCCGGCCCTCGTCCATACCATTTTCTGTTATGTATATCAAAGGATTGTTATACTTTGTCTTTGTGTACAGTAGTAGCTCTTGAATCCCCCTTGGATAAACAAATAGCCAAGATGAAGCAGCCTGGACATATATGTTGTTTCTTAGTTATTCGTAAAACAAACAAATCATATAGACTAAGTATCTGATTGTATAAAAATGTCAATATGCGTGCATGCGCAAGTGTTGGCGCACACACTCATATATGAGATTTAACGATATAACTGAAATAGAATCTTACTCACCTGTGGTCGAATTGGTATCCCATTTCGCTCGGCTGTCATAAGTCATAAAAGGAAACATTTTACATCAAAGATAGGAATTATCTTCTTTTCATTGAAAAAAAATTCAAGTTGTGAACAAGGTATTCCTACTTGTTAAATTGACATGAGTATCCTTGAAATAGGTAGATTTGCTTGTGTCGTTATTTGAACGTGGTATATTGGCCGCATAATTTGAGGTGTAGTAATTGATTCCGATGAAATCAAATGAGCCGGTAAGTATCTTGGATTGCTCTCGAGTGAACTTTGGTAACCGATTTCCCACAAAAGACACCATGCTTAGTGGATACTCTCCTTTTGTCATTGGCTGCATAAACCTGTAACGCAAAACTATTAAGAAGCTTGAAACATAACAGAAACATATATATAAATGTCATGATCCGTGATTTTGCGGACAATTATGAACAAATGCAGTATTATAGTTGCAGGGTTAAGAGAAAACTTGATAGGAAATAGCCATTACCATCCAAACATGAAATCAAGAGCCCGTTGAGCAGCTTGATGATCTAATGTGTCATTTGAGAACGGCAAAAACCAGTGACAATTTAACGTGATGCCTATTGAACCGTTTTGAGAAGCCTGCTTCCATTATTTCGAGTTAGATGACTTTATGGACAATCATAACAAAATTTCGATTTACGGCTGCATACCTGATAATTGGTTCTATAAATTTTGACAGCAGCTGCATGAGCAAGGAGTTGATTGTGTGAGGCCATGTAGGGCTCTGTACCCATACTGTAAGAGTGTGGCTCATTAAGAGTAATCCAATGCTTCACTCTGTCTCCAAATTCCTTGAAGCATATCTCTGCATAGTCTTGAAAATCATTTCTGCATAAAGAGATTCAATAACAAAAATATGAACAATCGAGCCTTAAAATACTACGAGCTATCGATTGCATGGATCAAATGATGTCATAATGCTAACATGGATCATGCATATAGAAATTTGTTTCACGAAACTTACATAATATTAGGGCTCAAGAAACCTTTGTACTCGTCTTGTAAGGCTTGGGGAAGATCCCAATGGAAAAGGGTTACAAATGGTACTAGACCTGGATCAATAACTCCATCAATCAATAATATGCTAAACTAATATAGCATTCCCTCCTAAAGTAGTATGGTTTATGCATTACCGTTATGGAGTAGCTCATTGATGAGGTTGTTGTAATATTTGATTCCTTCTTGGTTGATACCAGCGCTTACTTTTCCTTCTGCATAATTGTTAGAGTATTTAGTGTAAATGAAAGATTCAACCATATGAAACTGTTTAAGGATGTGACTAAATTCAAACATTTGCTATTACTTGGCAATATCCTTGGCCATGAGATGGAGAATCTGTATGCATCTGTGTTCATATACTTCATAATTGCAACATCATCCTATTAACATGTAAAAATGGTAAGCACATGAACTAGACACACAAAATTATGTTTTTGGTATCTGAAGACTAAAAATTGTCAAAAGTTTAATAGAGATTAAACATAAAAGATTCTTAATTTTATAGATTTAAAAATATATTTGACCAAAAAATTTATAGATTTAATTGATATGAATTAATATGTTAGTGCATGAGGCACTTTTAGTGAGGAGAGAAAGAGAGAATCACTAGTACAAAAATGCCTTTTTAAAAAAGGTTATTAAGTCAGTTCACCTGCCAACTGACTTAAGAAGTGACGCGGTGACAATTTCGTAAATATTTGTAACTTACTTAGGTCGGGTGCATTTAAAACTGACTTAACAAAGATTAAATAAAAAAAATATAATTAACATTATATTTCTTAGGTCGTCTGTGTTCATTAACTGACTTAAAAAATCTATTTATTAAATCAAGTGTCTGTCCACCTGACTTAAGAAGTTCATATTCTTCTAACAAATTAAATTTTAATGTCTACCATGAGAGAATCGAACTCAGTACCATTCAAAAATCAATTTTATATCAAATTAAATTGTCCAAAAATTAAATAAATAGTTAAATCATCAATGTATCAAAAAGAAAAAATATAGCAAACCATTTTTCTTCTCAAATTCTTTTCCACACAAAACCATTCTCTCAGTGCCAACTCAATCTTCACTACAAAACTTTCACTCACTAAAAATCCTTCTTCACTACAAATCTCTTCTCAAAATCTTAGCATGAATCCAGAAATCTCTTCGTCAAATCCTTCACATAAAACCCAGACTTCGTACTCTTCTCACGAACCCCTCATTACAAATTTGAAACCCTAAATTTCTGGAAGGTTCTACTCATATTCATATGTATGTAATTTGTAAACTCTAACTTTTAATTTTTTTTTGTGATATTTTAATTTCACAACAAAATTGGTTACTTACTATGATAATATACATTGCCGGTATGTTATCGTACACTTCTTGAATATGATTCGGGAAAATCTATTCTGAAAAAAATTTCACGACCATCGACACAAATTTCATATTTTGTCCCCTTCTCTATGCTTAGAAAAATGAGTATTCTCTGGATCCTGTGTTGGGGACCAGGATAAAATTTGAACAGAATGGGGGTGTATGAGATTTTAGTGTTTCAGGATTTGGTTTATGTGTTGTTGGTTTTAGGTTTTGTTGTGATTCGTCAGGTTTAGAGAAATGTTGAAGTCAAGAAATAAGAGATTATGATGTTGGTACAAGATACTACTATGGCTGAAATGCAAGCTTCTACTACTGTTGCTGCTTTTGCTTCAGATTCAGCTTAAATTATTTCAGTTTTAACTTCTTTTGATTTGAATTCACTTTCCATTTCAGCTTCTCAAGAGTATCAATGTGTTGTTTGTCATTCTCCTACCACTATGAGATCTTCTCACTGCAAAGCCGTTAGATACTGATTTGTTTTTTTATTCTCCATTTTTTGTTTCTTCGATGCATATGTTTGTTTGAAATGGATGAATAGGTATGAGGCCATTAAGTTAGGAACATGGAAATTTCGAAACTTTTCAAGGGGAACAAATTTAGGGTATGTTTAAATTGAGGTTTTTGGAGGTTTTCCATCAATGGCTTTTGTGTATGGAAAAAAGGTTCCTTGGTGGTTAATTTCAATGCAAACTGTGGCTTTCTTAATTTAGAAAAGAACAATAGTCTCTCACTTCCCCTTCAAAATTTTCCATCCAAATATACTTGTGTTTTTGCGTGTTTGTGTGTGTGTGTTATTGGATGACATAGACTTTGGTATTATTTTTATTTTATTTGTAGTGTGTAGTTTTACTACCAATGATTAGACATTGCTGCATACTTGAACATATCTGACAAAAATCATACATTGCCTTCAAAAGTTAGTGTTGCTTCTAATCTTCCACAAAATGTACGTAATGGTTTGAAATCATCAATGCGGAAAGTTGTCCAGCAGTTTTGAATCTCAAAAGAGTCAAGATCAAATCTAATATCTGCTGAAAAATAGGTTGTAAATATATTAGTCTTATTTATTTAAGAATTGACTACTATTGTTATCATTATTATTTTTGTCGCCGCTGATTTAAAATTTGTATGTTCTGGAAGTTGGACTTTCCATATGAACTTTTTGTGGAACTTTATTGTTACGACAAGGTGAAACTATCTCCATTTGGCCTTACAAATCGTGGGAACAAGTACTTTAGAGTTCTTTTTGCTTTATATTGATTGGGTTGAGTTATTTTTGCTTTATATTGATTAGTTTGCTTTGTTTTATGTGATATAGCTCTGGTGAGAAGGATTAGAGACCAGAAAGGAGACAATAAGGAGACAGATACTTTGTTTTAATTAATTTAATCTTCACAATGTTGTCACTAGGTCGAAGGGATGGTGTTTTATCTGTGAGGTTGAATATCTTATTCAGAAGGCAAAAGAAGGGAGTTCTCCACTTTCTGCAATTGGGATATTATCTAAGACACACAAGATCTGAAGTTATCTTAGACATGAGAGAGAGGAAGACACACATGAATTCTTGAGGTGAGCCAAATAATTGTCGATGTTTATGCTTTGCTAATGCTATTTTCTTCCTCAGCTTCCACCTCAAAAAAAAATTTGTCCGTATTCAAGGACTTGTTGTTACACTTACCTATGAGGCATTCAATTCAATCATGTGACATAACTATTCATAATGTATTACTGTTCAAATAAGATTCTCGTTATGTACTTAAGAAATTTCTTTTGATCTGTTTCCAGCGCAACTGTGAAGCCCTAATGATGCTTCATAAAAACGGTTTGCGGAAGAAAAATCCATCAACTTCTGTTATTGTAACTCTATTTGGAAATGGGGAAGATGTTGCATGTGATTAATGTCAACTAGCTCCTGTGGTATTTTCTAGAAAAGTGTTCGAAGGTGGTTTAGGAATATTGTTATTGGAAAGAGATGGAACTTTGCATCAAGGGAAGTTGTTTTTATGAATTCTCTAAAAGAGTCTCATAAGTACTCGTACATGTAGATCGTACATGTAGATATGCTGAATAAGTTAATCCAAACAAGTCCTTGTTCAATCTAGAGGAATTTAGAGATGGAACTCAAAATGGTTCGAGTTGTGTGGCCATACTACATATACTTTCACTATTACTAATTCTTATTACTTGATGTTTTTGCAGCCTTCATAGATAACATAATGCCCTCTGTTATTGCTTGACACTTGAATGTAGCTCGAAAGTCTATCAGTTGGCTGCGAAAAGCATCTTGATCCGGCTGGAACTGGCTATTCATTATATAATGCAGGAGAAGCAGATATAGTTTTGCAACATGTTTTTTTTTTAACTTATGATGGTAATTACGTTTTACTCAATTGATTGTAATTGATATAGAGATTATTGCATCACATTTGATATTGTGGTAGTTTTGTAATGCTAATTACTGTGGTAGTTTTTCAAAGTTTTGAAATCCTGCGACAACTTCTTTATCATTTGTGTTTGCTGACAGTAGATTTTTCTTGTCAATTTGAGTCTGAAAAATTATAGATGTTAGCTCAATAGTTATTGTAGTTCAGCCCCCTTATGTTTTAAACTATTATTCTAAATAAGGTTGGATTTAAAGTACATTTATTAGAAAGAAAAATAGGATCTAGGTAATCCACTGTGCTAGTGCGATTCATTCAAATTTGTAAATGCCAACTTGTTAGGTCGGTTAATTATATCCGATTTAAGAAAGAATCTTCTTAAAACGGGTACAAATGGCTGCAATTTCTGAAAAACATAGACTTATTAAGTTGGATTCTTTTTAACTGACCTAACAACCATTTCTTAAGTTAGGTCCAAATCCGACTTAAGAAGTCAAAACTTCTTATGTCGGCATTTTTTAGGTCAGACTCAGAATTGTCTTAACAAGTCGTTTTTAACTTACTTAACAAGTGTTTTTTATACTAGTGAATAAGGAAATAAGGGTTGATATTATTGAACGAATAAAATTGAATTACAAAGTGTCTATTTATATACACCTAAGTGACTTGACTTATAAGTAAAATAACAAACCCTAAATCCTAATTAGCTTTGGCCTTGAGCCACATAATTCAACTTGGATTATATCTAATATCTCAACACACACCCCTATAATCTGAGTTGTCAAAACACGCTAATCATTGCCGATCTGAACTATTCCTGATTTCTTTCTCAATGTTAAGAATCTATCGATCTTCAATCCTTTGGTAAAAATGTTGGCCAATTGTGCTTCACTTGAGCAATTTCTTACCTCAAGTTCACCTTTATTCACCTTCTCCCTAAGAAGTGAAATTTAGCTTAAATATGCTTACTTCTTCCATGCAAAACTGGATTCTTCGCCAGATTTATGGCTGACTTGTTGTCGATCTGCAATACTAGAGGTTTCTTCACTTCGACCTCGATCTCTTCAAGCACAGATCTGATCCATATTGCTTGGCGCGCAACATAGGATCCTAATATGTATTCAGCCTCACATGATGACAATGCCACCACAGGTTGCTTTCTCGAACACCATGAGATTTGAGGCACCAAATACTTGAAAGAAATATCCAGTAGTGCTTCTTCGATCTTCCTTATCTCCACACCAATCAGCATCTGAATAACAAGTAACCATAATTTTTTTGCTTTCAGAGTCTCGTCGAAATAAAATTCCATAGTTTGTCGTTACTTTTAAGTATCTCAGGATTCTTCTTGCAACCTTCATGTGTGACACCCTTGGTTCACTCATATATCTGCTCACTAATCCGATTGAGAAACATATATCAGGTCGACTGTTGCACACATATCTCAGAGATCTGAGAATTTGTTTGAACAAAGTCGCATCGACTCTGTCTTCCTCTCCATGCTTCTCCAACTTCGAATTTGTCATCCATTCTGAATCTCTTGAACTTCAAATTTCCCAGATCCTACATTTCAAATTCCTTTTTCATCAGCTCTTTGAACTTCAACAAGTTCTCCAAGCTACTTCCAGTTACTAACAAGTCATCGACATATAAGCAGATGATTGTTATATTTTGTGCCACAACCTGAACATAGACACCATACTCAGATTTGCATTTGACGAATCCCAATTCAACCAAGTATGAGTCGATCTTCTTGTTCCAAGCCCTAGGTGACTGCTTGAGACCATATAGCGCTTTGTGCAACTTGTATACTTTACTTGCTTCCTCTTGAATCACAAACCCAGAAGGTTGTGTGACATACACCTCTTCATCTAAAGGTCTATTCAAAAATGCTGATTTCACGTCTAAGTGAAATGTCAACCAACCTTGATTGCTTGCCAAGGCTACCACTAGTCGAATAGTTTCCAATCTTGCGACAGGTGCAAATACTTCAGAGTAGTTAAGTCCTGCTCTCTGAAGAAATCATCGAGCTACCAATCTCGCCTTAAGTCTTGTTATCGACCCATCAGCATTGTGCTTCAACTTGAACACCCACTTCACTTCGATAACTTTTGTATGTGCTGGCAATTCGTCCAACTCGCATGTGTTGTTTCTTTCGATTGCTTGTAACTCTTCGACCATAGCAGACTTACATTATTTATCTTTGAAGACTTTGCTATAGTTGATTGGTTCAGCACCTGCAAGTAAAGCAAAATGAACTAGGTATCCATCTGTGACTTCATCATCACCAACCACTTCATAGTCTTGAAGTCTTGCTGGATGAGCTCTAGTTCTTTGCGGTCTCTGGATTGTTCCAGCCATATCCTCTTCGACTGGTTCAGGTATATCAGCAACAGCTTCGACTTCAACCGAAATATTGACAATATCTTCTACTTCGACATCATTACTTGCTTCGTCGAAACCATAGCTCATTAATGGCTTGTCAATCGCATTACTAGAATTCCAATCCCAGACAGAGTTCTCATCAATCACAATGTCTCAACTCATCACGATCTTATTGTTCATTGGATTGAATAGCCTGTATGCTCTAGTCTTATGATATCCTACCAGAATCATAGGTTCACTCTTGTCATCAAGCTTCCTTCTTCTTGCATCAGGAACATATGTGAGGGCAAGGTGCCTTAGTCTTTATTTTAATGATGTCAAAACTTGTATTAGCTCGTACTTTGTACTTTGAACGGTATCATCGCGTCTTAGCCTGCATTCATGCTTTAAAATGCACAAAATATTCTTAGTTCATGTGTCTATACATATAGGAGCATCTTATATATGTTATGTGTGCACTTGATCATGTTAGAAAACTTAGGTCTACACAAATATGGCTTAGGTGGACCAAAATGTGAGCAAAGAACTCATTTTTAGCTGTTTAGGGTGCTTGCGTCGACTCACAGCCCTGCTTAGGTCGACGCATGAATGTTGGTTTGCACTCCTTTGCTCTCGGGTATGCTCACGTCGATCATTTGGTCAACTCATACTGGGAGCATTTAGATTTGTTGTTTTAAAGCAAGCTTGCGTCGACGCATGGCCCAGTTCCGGTCAACGCATAGCTTAATTTTTTGTGCAGTTTTGCATTCAGGTGTGCTCAGGTCGACCCCCTTGTTGCTTTGGTCGACCGTTCGCTGTCTTGTGTCTATTTTTCTGATCTGTTATGTTTTAAAATGTTGTTATGTTAGTTAGTGGGTCTAGGCATCATATATATTCATTTTGTCTCATCATTTTAACATACAACAAGAAAAGTGAAAGATATACACTGAATTTTTCTCATCATCTTCATCCTCATTCTTGCATTTTCTCAACAATTACACATAACAATTTTTGTTGATCTTTTGCATCTTCGAGGTGATAACGTCCAAACGTAGGATTGTGTATCTAGTTTGGGTTGAGAATTCGGTGGGCTTTCTTAAATAAAACCGTTAGGGTTTTCTCCTCCAAGATCTTGAGGATTTGGGGGTTTTCGCACAGATTTTTGCTTCACAGATTCAGCTGAGCGAAGAGATTGAAGAACAGTGGGTTCGTTCAATCAAGTAGCGGTAACCGGAGGATTGTGTAGAAAGATTTGGGTTCGAACGTTGTGTGATCAAAATCAGCCGAGCGAAAGGTTTGAAGACCGGTGGGGTTGTTCAGACAAGTAGCGGGAATCGGAGGTTTGTTCAACACGTTCGAGGCACTTGATTCGACTTGAATCAAGGGGAGAGAAGGCATAGTATCAACTTCAACCATTAGGCTTGAGTGTGTGGTGACTATTGCTTCTCTTGTATAAACTTTTGCAACAAGATAATACATATCTCAATTCTAGTTTTTAGAATTGGGGGCAGACGTACCCGAAACGAGGACGAAAGGGGAACGGCCTAAACAAATCCGGTGTTGTCCTCTCTTTTTTCTATCTCTTTATTTTGAATTGTTCAAGTTTGTGTAATATGAATTTATCGATAAATTTCTGCCGTCGTGTAGTGCTGAATAATCTGTTTTGAAAACTCATTACAATCACTTGGATTGTAATTGTGAAAAATTCTGCACTACCATTACATAGGAAATAATACTTAGGGTGTTTTGCACACCTAGTGTTCGACGAATTGATCGCACACAAACTGTTTGTGATATTGTCAAATTAAGTTTACATTTCATAAGTCATTGGAAATTAGACAAACTAAAGTGGTATTATTTGTATTGATTAATTCTCAAACTATTGATTCGGTTTCTCATTAGATTTGTTATTCCATTTGTCTTGTCGCATATCCGATCTTTTCAATAACGGTTCGTTTAGACGATTTGGTTTCTCGGCCGCTTCCGCATATTTTTAAAACAATTTTTTAAGCGCCGACTCTGTTTAAAAATTAGTGATCTATTCAACCCCCTTCTAGATCATTGCCATCGTCTAACAAGTGGTATCACGAGCACCGGTTCATCTAGTGTTTCACATATAACTTTTTAGAAAATGGCTAACGAACCAAAAGGGGCGTACAATAGAGCACCGATTTTTAACGGTGAGAACTATAGTTATTGGAAAGATTGTATGCGCGTGCATATCAATTCTATTGATAGAAAGGTATGGAACGTTATACAAAATGGTCATATGGAAATTACCATGACCAATGCAGATAACGTTGTTGTGCCTAAGGCGGAAACACAATGGAACGAAAAAGATGAGAAAAAGTATAACTACGATTGGAAAGGTAGAAATATTATAATCTCCTCTTTAGGAGTTGATGAGTATTATAGAGTTTCACATTGTACTACTGCTAAAGCTATGTGGGACGCATTGCAAGTTTCCCATGAGGGAACTAATGACGTCAAACTAGCTTGAATCAACACTTTGACACAAGAGTTTGATTTCTTTCACATGAAGCAAGGGGAAACCATTGCCAACATGCAAAAGAGATTTACTCATTTAATCAATCGAATAAACTCACTTGGTAGACCGGTTTCCAATGACGTTGCTACTAATAAAATTTTGAGGTGTCTTACTAGGGAGTGGCAACCAAAGGTCACGACCATAAAGGTTGAGCTGTTGTACAATGTGAAACTCTATAATACTCATCAACTCCTAAAGAGGAGATTAGAATATTTCTAGCTTTCCAATCGTAGTTATACTTTTTCTCATCTTTTTTGTTCCATTGTGCTTTCGGCTTAGGCACAACAACGTTATCCGCATTGGTCATGGTAATTTCCATATGACCATTTTGTATAACGTTCCATACCTTTCTATCAATAGAATTGATATGCACGTGCATACAATCTTTCCAATAACTATAGTTCTCACCGTTAAAACCAGTGCTCTATTGTACGCCCCTTTTGGTTCGATAGCCATTTTCTAAAAAGTTATATGGGAAGCACTAGATGAACCGGTGCTCGTGATACCACTTGTTAGACGATGGCAATGATCTAGAAGGGGGTTGAATAGATCACTAATTTTTAAACAGAGTCGGCGCTTAAAAAATTGTTTTAAAAATATGCGGAAGCGGCCGAGAAACCAAATCGTCTAAACGAACCGTTATCGAAAAGATCGGATATGCGACAAGACAAATGGAATAACAAATCTAATGAGAAACCGAATCAATAGTTTGAGAATTAATCAATACAAATAATACCACTTTAGTTTGTCCAATTTCCAATGACTTATGAAATGTAAATTTAATTTGACAATATCACAAACAGTTTGTGTGCGATCAATTTGTCGAACACTTGGTGTACAAAACACCCAAAATATTATTTCCTATGTAACGTTAGTACAAAATTTTTCACAATTACTATCCAAGTGATTGTAATGAGTTTTCAAAACAAATTTTCAGCACTACACGACAGCAGAAATTTATCGATCAATTGATATTGCACAAACGTGAACAATTCAAAATAAAGAGATAGAGAAAGAGAACAACACCAGATTGGTTTAGGCAGTTCCCCTTTCGTCCTCGCTTCGGGTACGTCTGCCCCCAATTCTAAAAACTAGATTTGTGATATGTATTATCTAGTTGCAAAAGTTTATACAAGAGAAGCAATAGCCACCACACACTCAAGCCTAATTGTTGAAGTTGATACTATGCATTCTCTCCCCTTGATTCAAGTCAAATCAAGTGCCTCGAACGTGTTGAACAAACCTCTGATTCCCGCTACTTGTCTGAACAACCCCACCGGTCTTCAAACCATTCGCTCGGCTGATTTCGATCACACAATGTTCGAACCCAAATCTTTCTACACAATCCCCCGGTTACCGCTACTTGATTGAACGAACCCACCGTTCTTCAATCCCTTCGCTCGGCTGAATCTGTGAAGCAAAGATCTATGCAAAAACCCCTAAATCCTCAAGATCAGGACAAAACCCTAACGGTTTTATCCAAGAAAAACCCACCGAATTCTCAACCCAAACTAGATACACAATCCTACTTTTGGACGTTATCACCTCGAAGATGCAAAAGATCAACAAAAATTGTTATATGTAATTGTTGAGAAAATGCAAGAATGAGGGTGAAGATGATGAGAAAAATTCAGTGTATATCTTTCATTTTTCTTGTTCTATGTAATAATGATGAGACAAAATGAATATATTGATGCCTAGACCCACTAACTAATATAACAGCATTTTAAAAAATAACAGATCAGAAAAATAGACACAAGGCAGCAAACGGTCGACCAAAGCAATAGGTGGGTCGACCTGAGCACACCCGAATGCAAAACTACACAAAAATTAAGCGATGCGTCGACTGGAACAAGGCCATGCGTCGACGCAAGCTTGCTTCAAAACAAAAAATTTAAATGCTTCCAGTATGAGTCGACCTAAGGGTCGACGTGAGCAGACCCGAGAGCAAATAAGCTTTCATCAACATGCATGCGTCGACCGGAACAGGACTGTGAGTCGACGCAAACACCCTATAAGTCCAAAAATAGGTTCTTTGCTCACATTTTGGTCCACCCAAGCCATTTTTGTGTAGACCTAAGTTCCCTAGCATGATCAATGCACACATAACATATATGAGATGCTCCTATATGTATAGACACATGAACTTAGAATATTTTGTGCATTTTAAAGCATGAATGCAACATAAGACGCGATGATACCGTCCAAAGTACAAAGTACGAGCTAATACAAGTTTTGACATCATTAAAATAAGGACTAAGGCACCTTGCCCTCACACTTTCCGACTAGACAATCTTTACAAAGTTTGTCAGGCATCTCAAGACTTGGTATACCAGTTACCATATCTTGAGTGATCAAGTTTAGATGACCAAACCTCAGATGCCACAACCAACTATTCTTGTGGTCGACAACTGTTTTCAGACATTGTACCTCAGTCGAACTGATCATGGTCTTAAATGTTCTATTCTTCGACATAGGAGATTTCAAGACTAAGTTATTCTGGATGTCAAAAAGTTCTAAGGTTCCATCTTTCATAACCATTGAGAACCTCTTTTCGACAAGTTGTCCTACACTTAACAGATTGCACTTCATTCCGGGACATAGAGTACATCTTTGATCAAGGCTTTTGCTCCATTACTCCTTTGAATAACTATGTTTCCAGTACCTTCTACTTGCAACGAGCTATTATCAGCAAGTTTGATCTTGCTCTTCTTTGACTCATCGAAATCTACTAACCATACTTTTCAACTAGTCATATGATTCGAGCACCCTGAGTCAAGGAACCAGATCTTGGATTCGACATGGTCATCTGCAACTGCAACCATAGCCACCATATCATCAAAATCATCTAAATCTTGACGTGCAAGGTTCGCACCTTCGTCCTTACCTTTTGTCGATCCCTTGTCTTTCCTGTACCAACAATGTTTGGCCAAGTGACCCCACTTTTCAAAGTTGTAGCACTGCACACTTTTTTCTCTACTTTGTCTTTCTGATAGGAATTTCCTTCTCCTCTTTTTGAGGATTCAGAAGTTCTATCATTGATCTTATTCTTGTGAGGGTTCGACCAAGACTTCTTGCCCTGAGTCTTGTCGATTTTGCCTTTGAACTTGTTGGAACCACCATTCTTCTTCCACGATTGAGCCTGTAGTGCTTATATCGAGTCTTGAACTCCTTTCCTTTCGACAATCCTAATCTCATGTGTAACACCCCGATTTAATTTAATTGTTTTTCCTAATTAAATTGAATATTATTGTATGTGTCGTGTATGGATGTGTTTTGGATTAAGTGTGGGTTACCCTTAAGGTGGGGGTAGTGCCCTTGGAGTTATGGAGGATAAGGTGTTGGAGGATGGGTTAGTTGGTTAATATTATTATTTAAATTATTGAGGAGATTGTTGTTATTATTTATTTTGGGTGAAATAATAATAATAATAATATTAGATAATAATAATATTTGGGATTAACAAGGAAAAGATAAATAGGAAAAAGGGTTAGAAAGAAGGGTGGTCAGTACGTGTTTTGGAGAAGAGAAGAAAGAGCAGAGAAGAGTTAGGTCAAGAAGAGCTCCATTCTTGAGGAAAGATTTCAAGAATCCTAAGGTAAGGGTGGGGCTCTCTATCTCTTAAGGGTTGCATAGTAGTGGTATGAGGGTAGAAAATCGTTAGGATCTCCTTGTTATGTTGCTGGTGAGAATTGGGAATTGGATTGTAGGTTAGAGGGTTTGGTAGGAAGAGAAAATTATGCAATTGATTATAGATTTGTGTTGTATATGTGTATATGTCATTTGCTGCTACCTTATTGGTGTTTTCTGGACTGTATGATACCAAATTCGGGAGAATTATGAGGTCTGAATCGTGCAGAATCGTAATCGCAAGATTGCTGATTCGCCCAGATTCGCCAGGCGAAAATGGAACTCGCCAGGCGAAAGTGGATTCGCCAGACATTCGCCAGGCGAATGTAGAAGCGAAAGGGGAGTGAAAAATCAGAGTTTCTGGATTTTGTATGGGGGAGTTAGATTCGCCACTGTTTCGCCAGACGAGCAATAGGCGAAAGTGGAATTCGCCAGGCGAATGGGGATTTTGCCAGGCGAAAGTGGTTTCACCGGTGCTTTGCCAGGCGAGCATCAGGCGAATTGGGCTGAGACGAACCGAATTTTCTGAAACTTCAGAAATTCATATCTTTTGATCCGTAGGTCTGTTTCCGTCGCCGTTCAAAGTGTTGGAAAGCTAGTTTCGCGTACTATTTATAAAAATTGATTTCAATACCAGAATTCCAATCCTTTAACGTGCTAAATGGAAATTGAGCGTGTTGTTTGTGTGGTGAGTGGAGACGATGGAGTCGTTGATGTGTATGCATGATATATTTGTATATTGCTGTTGTGGCAGGTATAAACTGCGGTTGCATCCTAGTATTATGATGTATTGATGTGTTGGTTGTCGTGTGCATGTGATTACTGTTATATTCGTCGATTGTTGTGCGTCGTCGTTGCATGCATGACAGGTTGCATAGTTGTGGGATGGCGTGCCCATATGGGGCGTTATCGTCTATCCGAATTCCTTGATGGAATCGTTGTTGTTGGTGCGATCATGAAATAGGGGTCGTACGTGACCATGAAATAGGGGCCGTTGGTGCGATCATGAGATAGGGGTCATACTTGACCATGAAACAGCGGTCGAGAGTTCCGACGGGAACTATGATCATGAAACAGGGATCGATTAGTACCACATGCATTGAGTCGAGTCGTGGGTCTCATTGCATTCAACCCTTGTATGTTGATTATCTGTTGTATGGTGAATGTTGTTGTTATGATGTTGTTGTGATAGGGTGGATTCCGTATGTTTTTATGCTTTCATACTTATGCTATGCATTCTTTATATTGATTGAGAATCTCACCCCTTCTGTTTGAATGTTACCTCTATGTGGGTAACGTGCAGATAAGCAGGAGTAGTCGCAGGTGGAGTGGTGAAGGCGAGGTCTTCTGGTGTGAGTTATCGAGTCGCGTCTGCTCTGAGTTTGTAACACCGGGGGTGTCGGAACGCTAGAGTCTTTGGAATTCTGTTATATACTATTACTATTTTAATTAAGAATGTTGTGTGTGACTAAACATGTTTTTACCTGAGTTGACTTTTCCGCTGTGCATGAATGTTAAAATGTCATGTTTAATTATACTATCACCGTATTATTATTGTGTGCATGTTAAGTTGAGTAGTAGAAGTAGCATCCTAAATCCATGTATTTTATTTTTACTCTGATAAATTACGTGTAAATTGTCGCGGGGGTTTAGGGTGTTACAAAGTGGTATCAGAGCAGGTCGGTCCGTCCGACCAAGTTGTCGAGTCGTTGTCGTGTGTTAGTTGTTTAGTGTTAGTGTTAGTGTCGGTTCCTTAACCATGGTGTTCTGTTGTTGGTGTGTGGCAGATTGAGAATGGCTGGAAGGAACGATGCTGCTCTTGCTGCTGCTTTGCAAGCTATGGCTCAAGCAGTACAGAATCCGCCGCGTGCTAGCGAGAATGATGAGTTTCGGAAGAACAACCCGCCTACTTTCAAGGGAATGTATGATCCAGATGGAGCGCAGACTTGGCTAAAGGAGATTGAGAGAATCTTCCGTGTTATGGAGTGTCCTGAAGTACAGAAGGTGCGGTTAGGCGCTCATATGTTGGCTGAGGAGGCTGATGACTGGTGGGTCAGTACTCGTCAAGTGTTGGGTGCATCAGGCGAGGCTATTACTTGGGCTATGTTCAGTAGGGAATTCTTAAGGAAGTATTTCCTTGAAGATGTCCGAGGAAAGAAGGAGATAGAGTTCTTGGAGCTGAAGCAGGGTAGCATGTCAGTGACTGAATATGCTGCTAAGTTTTCGGACTTGGCAAAGTTTTATCCTCATTATAGTGAGGCGACAGCTGAGTTCTCGAATGTGTCAAGTTCGAGAATGGTTTGAGGCCTGAGATCAAGCAGGCAATTGGTTATCAGAGGATCAGACGGTTTCCAGACTTGGTTGATTGCTGCAGGATCTTTGAGGAGGATAGCCAAGCTCGATCGGCTCACTATAAGGGGCTGGCCGAGAGAAGAGGAAAACAACCAGTGAATCATGGGAAGCCTTATGCAGCTCCAGCTGAGAAAGGTAAACAGAAACATGTTGATGGCAAGAAGCCAAGTGGGGGAGGTTCTTCTGCTCCTCTGAAGTGTTTCAGATGTTGCGAGTTGGGACATCGTGTCAGTGAGTGCACGAGCGATGTGAAGAAGTGATTCAAGTGTGGTCAGGCAGGACATCTGATTGCTGACTGCAAAGCTAATGTGGTTACTTGTTACAATTACAGGGCCATATTAGTACTCGTCGTCAGAAACCAAAGCAAGCTTCGACTGGAGGAAAAGTGTTCGCTTTGGCAGGGACTCAGACTTCCAGCGAGGACAGATTGATCAGAGGCACATGTTATATTAATGATACGCCTTTGTTAGCTATTATTGATACTGCTGCAACACACTCTTTTATTGCTGCTGATTATGTAAGAAGACTAGGCCTTGTTGTTTCTCCTATGAAGGGAGAGATGGTTATCGAAACTCCTGCTAAGGGATCGGTGACTACTTCTTTAGTCTATTTGAATTGTCCGTTATCCATCTATGGTAAGGACTTTGGTGTGGACCTGATTTGTTTACTATTGGAAGGTCTCGACGTAATCTTGGGTATGAATTGGTTGGAGTTCAACCATGTTCGTATTAACTGTTTCAACAAGTCGGTTCGATTTCTTGCTCCTGAGAAAGAGGAAGAAGATGGTTTTCTGTCTGCTAGAGAGTTGAAGGAGCTCTTGGAAGAAGAAGCTCAGGTGCTTGCATTGTTTGCATCTCTGTCAGTAGAGAGTAATTTAGTGATTAATGAACTACAAGTGGTGCGTGAATTTTCTGAAGTGTTTCCAGATGACATTGCCGATGTACCACCAGAGAGGGAAGTAGAATTTGCTATTGATCTTGTCCCTGGTACCAGACCTATTTCTATGGCACCATACAGGATGTCGGCATCAGAGTTGTCAGAACTGAAGAAGCAACTGGAGGACTTGTTAGAGAAGAGATTTGTGAGACCAAGTGTATCACCTTGGGGAGCTCCAGTGTTGTTGGTGAAGAAAAATGATGGTAGTATGAGGTTGTGTATCGATTACAGACAGTTGAATAAGGTGACGATTAAAAATAAGTATCCACTTTCGAGAATAGATGACTTGATGGACCAGTTAGTGGGTGCCCGTGTGTTTAGTAAGATTGACTTGAGGTCGGGTTATCATCAGATACGGGTAAAAGACGAAGACATTCAAAAGACGGCTTTCAGAACTCGATATGGACATTATGAGTATGTGGTGATGCCATTCGGAGTTACTAATGCACCCGGTGTATTCATGGAATATATGAATCGTATCTTTCATGAGTACTTGGATCAGTTTGTGGTTGTCTTTATCGACGATATTCTGATCTATTCCAAGTCAGAAGAAGAACACGCTGAAAATTTGCGGATTGTGTTGCAAGTGTTGAAAGAAAAGAAACTCTATGCCAAGTTGTCTAAGTGTGAATTCTGGTTGAGAGAGGTAAGTTCCTTGGTCATGTTATTTCTGGTGATGGTATTGCGGTAGATCCATCCAAGGTAGACGCGGTTCTACAATGGGGGACTCCGAAGTCGGTAATTGAGATTACAAGTTTCTTGGGTTTGGCTGGTTATTACCGAAGGTTTATTGAAGGATTTTCGAAGTTGGTAATTCCGTTAACTCAGTCGACGTTCAAGGGGAAAGCATTCGTGTGGGATGTTCATTGTGAAAAGAGTTTCATTGAGCTGAAGAAGAGGTTGACCACAGCTCCAGTGTTGGTTCTACCTGAACCAAATGAACTGTTTGTAGTGTATTGTGATGCTTCTTTGATGGGGCTAGGAGGTGTGCTGATGCAGGATGGTAAGGTTGTAGCTTATGCTTCACGACAGCTGAGGGTACATGAGAGGAATTATCCGACTCGTGATTTGGAATTAGCCGCAGTGGTTTTTGTATTGAAAATTTGGAGGCATTATCTCTATGGTTCCAGATTTGAAGTGTATAATGATCATAAGAGCTTGAGGTATCTGTTTGATCAGAAGGAATTGAATATGAGGCAGAGGAGATGGTTAGAATTCTTAAAGGATTATGATTTTGGCTTGAACTATCATCCAGGCAAGGCTAACGTCGTGGCTGATGCTCTGAGTCAAAAATCGTTGCATATGTCTGCTATGATGGTTAGAGAGTTAGAATTAATTGAACAGTTCAGAGATATGAGTTTGGTCTGTGATCAGACACCGCATAGTGTTATGTTGGGTATGCTGACAATCAACAATGAATTTCTTAATAACATCCGAGACAGTCAGAAGTTAGATGTGAAACTAGTGGAGTTGATGATTGGGGATAACCAAGCAGCAGGTAATAAGTACATGGTGGATGAGCAAGGTGTGTTGAGATTCTGTGACAGGATTTGCATTCCTAATAATCCTGAGTTGAAAAGAATGATTTTAGAAGAAGGTCATCAGAGTAGTTTGAGTATCCATCCAGGAGCTACGAAGATGTATCAAGACTTGAAGAAGATATTTTGGTGGCCTGGGTTGAAACGTGATGTGGCTCAGTTTGTGTATGCTTGTTTGACTTGTCAGAAGTCGAAAGTGGAACATCAGAAACCTGCTGGTATGATGCAACCGTTAGACATTCCAGAGTGGAAGTGGGACAGTTTTCTATGGATTTTGTGACCGGGTTGCCTAATACGCGGAGGGGACATGATTCCATTTGGGTAGTTGTGGATAGACTGACGAAGTCGGCACATTTCATTCCGATTAATATCAGTTTTCCTTTGCAGAAGTTGGCGGAGATTTATATCCGAGTGATTGTGAAACTGCATGGGATTCCGTTGAGCATTATGTCGGATCGAGATCCAAGGTTCACTTCCAGATTTTGGGAGAGTTTGCAGGGAGCTTTGGGATCGAAGTTGAGGTTGAGTTTGGCTTATCATCCGCAGATGGATGGTCAGACGGAAAGAACTATCCAGTCTTTGGAAGACCTGTTGAGGGCTTGTGTGCTTGAACAAGGAGGTGCTTGGGATAATCATTTGCCGTTGATCGAGTTCACTTATAACAACAGTTATCATTCCAGTATCGGAATGACACCTTTTGAGGCGTTGTATGGTCGTAGGTGTCAGACGCCTTTGTGTTGGCACGAATCTGGTGAGAGTGTAGTGCTTGGACCCGAGATTGTTCGACAAACTACCGAAAAGGTGAAGTTGATTCGAGAAAAGATGAAAACTTCGCAGAGTAGGCAGAAGAGTTACCATGATATGAGAAGGAAAGATCTCGAGTTTCAAGAAGGAGACCATGTGTTTTTGAGAGTCACTCTAGTGACCGGGGTTGGCCGTGTGTTGAAGTCGAGGAAGCTTACTCCTCGATTTATTGGTCCGTATCAGATATCTGCAAGAGTTGGACCTGTTGCCTACAGAGTGGCGTTGCCACCCAATTTGTCGAATTTGCATGAGGTGTTCCATGTGTCGCAGCTTCGGAAGTATGTTCCGGATCCGTCGCATGTGATTCCGATGGATAATGTAGAAGTAAGAGATAACCTTACAGTTGAAGCCTTACCCGTACGGATTGAAGACCGCGAGGTAAAGCAACTGAGGGGCAAGGAAATCGCTCTTGTGAAGGTAGTGTGGGGAGGCGCTGCTGGTGGAAATATGACTTGGGAGTTGGAGAGCAGGATGCGAGAGTCGTATCCAGAGTTGTTCGGATGAGGTAAATTTTCGAGGACGAAAATATTCCAGTTGGAGGAGAGTTGTAACACCCCGATTTAATTTAATTATTTTTCCTAATTAAATTGAATATTATTATATGTGTCGTGTATGGATGTGTTTTGGATTAAGTGTGGGTTACCCTTAGGGTGGGGGTAGTGCCCTTAGAGTTATGGAGGATAAGGTGTTGGAGGATGGGTTAGTTGGTTAATATTATTATTTAAATTATTGAGGAGATTGTTGTTATTATTTATTTTGGGTGAAATAATAATAATAATAATAATATTAGATAATAATAATATTTGGGATTAACAAGGAAAATATAAATAGGAAAAAGGGTTAGAAAGGAAGGGTGGTCAGTACGTGTTTTGGAGAAGAGAAGAAAGAGCAGAGAAGAGTTAGGCCAAGAAGAGCTCCATTGTTGAGGAAAGATTTCAAGAATCCTAAGGTAAAGGTGAGGCTCTCTATCTCTTAAGGGTTGCATAGTAGTGGTATGAGGGTAGAAAATCGTTAGGATCTCCCTGTTATGTTGCTGGTGAGAATTGGGAATTGGGTTGTAAGTTAGAGGGTTTGGTAGGAAGAGAAAATTATGCAATTGATTATATATTTGTGTTGTATATGTGTATATGTCATTTGCTGCTACCTTATTGGTGTTTTCTGGACTGTATGATACCAAATTCGGGGGAATTGTGAGGTCTGAATCGTGCAGAATCGTAATCGCAAGATTGCTGATTCGCCCAGATTCGCCAGGCGAAAATGGAACTCGCCAGGCGAAAGTGGATTCGCCAGGCGAATGTAGAAGCGAATGGGGAGTGAAAAATCAGAGTTTCTGGATTTTGTATGGGGGAGTTGGATTCGCCACTGTTTCGCCAGGCGAGCAGGAGGCGAAAGTGGAATTCGCCAGGCGAATGGGGATTTCGCCAGGCGAAAGTGGTTTCGCTAGTGCTTCGCTAGGTGAGCATCAGGCGAATTGGGCTGAAACGAATCGAATTTTCTGAAACTTCAGAAATTCATATCTTTTGATCCGTAGGTCCGTTTCCGTCGCCGTTCGAAGTGTTAGAAAGCTGGTTTCGCGTACTATTTATAAAAATTGATTTCAATACCAGAATTCCAATCCTTTGACGTGCTAAATGGAAATTGAGCGTGCTGTTTGTGTGGTGAGTGGAGACAATGGAGCCGTCAATGTGTATGCATGATATATTTGTATATTGTTGTTGTGGCAGGTATGAACTGCGGTTGCATCCTATTATTATGATGTATTGATGTATTGGTTGTCGTGTGCATGTGATTACTGTTATATTCGTTGATTGTTGTCGTTGTTGTTGTGCGTTGTCGTTGCATGCATGACAGGTTGCATAGTTGTGGGATGGCGTGCCCAGATGGGGCATTATCGTCTATCCGAATTCCTTGATGGAATCGTTGTTGTTGGTGCAATCATGAAATAAGGGTCGTACGTGACCATGAAATAGGGGTCGTTGGTGTGATCATGAGATAGGGGTCATACTTGACCATGAAACAAGGGTCGAGAGTTCCGACGGGAACTGTGATCATCAAACAGGGATCGATTGGTACCACATGCATTGAGTCGAGTCGTGGGTCTCATTGCATTCAACCCTTGTATGTTGATTATCTGTTGTATGATGAATGATGTTGTGATGATGTTGTTGTGATAGGGTGGATTCCGTATATTTTTATGCTTTCATACTTATGCTATGCATTCTTTATATTGATTGAGAATCTCACCTCTTCTGTTTGAATGTTACCTCTACGTGGGTAACGTGCTGATAAGCAGGAGTAATCGCAGGTGGAGTGGTGAAGACGAGGTCTTCTGGTGTGAGTTATCGAGTCGCGTCTGCTCTGAATTTGTAACACCGGGGGTGTCGGAACGCTAGAGTCTTTGGAATTCTGTTATATACTATTACTATTTTAATTAAAAATGTTGTGTGTGACTAAACATGTTTTTACCTAAGTTGACTTTTCCGCTGTGCATGAATGTTAAAATGTCATGTTTAATTATACTATCACCGTATTATTATTGTGTGCATGTTAAGTTGAGTAGTAGAAGTAGCATCCTAAATCCATGTATTTTATTTTTACTCTGATAAATTACGTTTAAATTGTCGCGGGGGTTTAGGGTGTTACAAAGCGCCTCCAACGAACCAACCAAATCTTCCAATTTTAGGGTTTCAAGATTGTTGGATTCTTCAATAGTTACGATAACGTGATCAAAGTGAGAGGTCAACGTACGCATTACCTTCTCAACTATCATCTTATCAGTTAAGGTATCACCACAACCCTTCATGAGATGGACGAATTTCTGCGCCTCCAACACATAACTTGCAATCTTTTCGTCTTCTCCCATCGACAACAATTCATATTGTCGTTGCAAAGTTTGCAACTTGACAACCTTGACTTTCTCGCCTCTTTCATAGTACTTGACAAGAATATCCCATGCCTCCTTCGCCGATTCAGCATGAGTAATTCTGCCGAAATTAGTTGCATCACCTGTCAATTGGATGTAAAATTCTGCCTTATAATCCTTCTTGTTGGCATCCTTGTGAACGGTTCTCTGTGCGTCGGTTGCATCTTCACCAAGCGCGGGAACACCGTTAGTAACCACTTCTAGGATTTCATGAAAGCCAAATAGAGATTGCATTTGTTTTTTCCATCGAAGTCAATTCTTGCCGTCAAGAGTTGGAAGGGAGTTTGGTCAATTTCCGTTACCATTCATCTTTGCAGCGAATGATCAACAACAACCCACGATCCTAGAAATACGATCTCTAACGTGTGATTCTTGAAAACACGATCAAGAATCTAAACAGAGCTCTAGATATCAGTTTGTTAGTGCGTGAGGAGAGAAAGAGAGAATACGAAAATAATAATTGATATTATTGAATAAATAGAACTGAATTACAAAATATCTATTTATATACACTTAAATGATTAGTTTTGAGCTTGGGCCACATAATTCCTTAGATTATATCTAATATTTTAATATGTAAAGATTTATTACGTTTCCATAAATTAAAACATTTTTATTACCAAATTCATTTTATTTGTTTACCCTAAAAATTTATACAAATAATGAATTATAACATATTGACACTTACACAACTTTAAATTATAACAGTACCTTATAACGATGATACTGATCAACAGCTACATCTCCATTGCTTCTATCCAATATTTTTTCTGTGTGCAATTATACCAATTACTTCGTTACAAAATTAGACTATTGTCAATAGGATTACTGTTATCAAATAAATTAATAGTTAGGTTAATTTTAATGATAAAATAAATTTTATTATTAAAATATTGTTATTATTAGTAGTTAATGAAATAAGTAGATAAATTAAAATATAATAAATATAGTTTTGATATTTTAAATTGAAAAACTGTTTAAGATAAATATGTGCAAAAGGATAATGTATCAAAAGACTTTTCCCTTTCACAAAGTGACAAATAAAATATGCGCAGTTTATTTACCAAAAAAAAACAGGACATGTTCAGTTTTGGTTACAAAAGAGGCGTTCCATCATGTATAATTGGTTCAGACTAAAAAAATATTTATTGTTGTTTGGGTTTTACCCTTTTATTTTTCACATATTGCTTTGATGCACACACTTTTTAGTATCCACCGAATCTATATTATTTTTAAATATAAAATATTTTTCTGTGCAAGAATGAGAGAACTACGATGAATACCACAAAGCTCTTACTTAATTTTGGTATAATATTTTTCCCTTAATTATATCTTTCATTTAAGTAATTGTATTTACTATTTTATTCTTTTATAATATTATTTTAAAATTTTAATTAACAAAATCGGTTAAATTTAATTGCATTAAAAACAATTTCACCAATAGCAACAATATCAAGTTGTATAAAAGAATATTATTTTGATCTTATGTGTCAATTATTTAATTTTAAATCAAAATAGTGCAGATACGCACTGTTTTTTTAAATTATATATATATATATATATATATACGAAAAATTCTAACACATATTCAAAAATAGTAGGTCCCACACAAAAATACACTATATTTTTTTTTCTATTTTTTTTTATCTTTTTAATGTGGGTCCTACTCAAAATTGGAGGACCTACACAAAAAATACACACCCTATATATATATATATATATATATATATATATATATATATAAAAGGATTAAAAGAATGAGGACTAGACCAACACCCTCAATGAAATAAGGATCTAAATAAAGACAAAATCTAATCTATTTTTTATAAAATCTGCTCTCAAACACAAGGTCAAAGAGACACAAGGTCAAGGAGACACGTTTGTGTCCGTTTGTGTCTATTACCCTGTTTTTATAAAAAAGATAATTGCATTTTATTCTAGTATTCAAAGTACAAAATAATATTAACTATTGTTTATAATAAAAAATAATCTCTAACCAATTATAAAAGATAAATAAATAACTGAAATGAGATTAATAGTATATAGTTAAATGTACTATGAAAACATAATAAAATCAGGTCAAAATTCATTAATCAATAACTAAAAGAGAACATGTAAATGAGGTACATTTTATTTTCATTGAGTTATTAAACAAATTGAGATTATGATTGTGCTAACATCTATCTAATGTCCCTATAGACGAGTTTTAAAAAATTAAAAAGTTATGTTGTAAAAATCAATTTTTTTACTTTTAAGAAATTGAACATATATAATGCTTCATATAAAAAAAAAAAAAAGAATATACCTGGATAATTATGAGTAAAGTTATCCCATGTACTTTGTCCTCTACCCCCTTCATTTGCAGCACCTTCATACTACAAAATCATACCTTAAAAAATAAATAACCTCTATTTCTTAACCTTCATTAGCCTTTATGATGACCTTACAAAACGTACCTGATAGGAGGCGGAGGCAGTACCAAAAATGAAACCTGCCGGAAAACTGCTCCGATTTAGAGATGTCCGGTCAACAAGTGTAGTAGGAGTAACAGCCGCTGCCATTGTAATAAGAGTCCAGACACCAAGGTTGAAGAGATTTAGATAGCCATTCAATGCCATGCCCTTATCAAATTCTGATTCTGTTCAATTACTGTTGCTGAGAATGAATATCGAACTTGATTGTTGTGTGTGTGAAAGCCAGGACTTTATATAACAAAAGACAAGACATGTGAGAGAGAGAAAATTTCAAAAGAGTAAATATTCAATTCCAATTTGCTACATGCATTATGTAAGATGCATAAATTATATTAAAAGTGTTTTAAAATGATTTATAAAATTGAAAAAATGTTATTTATATTTATCTGGTTGTTGGTATATGCAAAAAGATTGTAATTGATAACAAAATCCACACATAGAGACAAACCTGATAAACATTTTTAAGAATACTAGTAATGTAGAACATCAGATTGATTCACTCTTACAAATTCAGAGAGCAAATTGTTATAAATAATATAGTTTCCTCAATCTCATTGTAAATAAAAAATTTAAATTTAAATTGTATGTGAAAATAAAAATATGTTTGGAAGGACATGACTTCAATTTACTGTTTATATTTGGCATTAAATAATATATATATATATATATATATATATATATATATATATATATATATATATAACAGATCAAAATTTTTAAGGTGAACGTAGTTTTTGGTGGAATGAAGACATCGAGTATTCTTTTGCTAATTCGGAGGGGATGTCCGGAGGATTACTCATCCTTTGGAAAGTGAATTCGGTGGAGGTTATTTGTAGCTTTAGAGGTCAAGGTTACATTGGTGTTAATGCCTATATGTCTTGTAGGTTGTGTGTACAAAGTACTATCCAAGATTTTGGCGGCAAGACTTAAGATGGTTTTGGATCCGATTATTTCGAATTCTCAAAGTGCTTTTGTTCCGGGTAGACAATTGTTGGATGGGGTTTTGGTGGCTAATGAGGTGGTGGATTATGCCAAAAAGGAGGGAAAAGGCGTTTTGCTATTTAAAGTTGATTTTGAGAAAGCTTATGACAAGGTGAGTTGGAATTTCCTTAGGTTTATGTTAAGGAAAATGGGTTTTGGGGACGTTTGGATGAAGTGGATGGAGGCTTTAATTTTTTCTAGTAAAATGTCGGTGATGTTTAACGGTAGTCCTACAAAGGAGTTTGTGGTGGAGAGAGGTTTTGAGACAAGGTGACCCGTGTAACACCCCCAATCTATACCCCCAAGCTATTAAAGCTATATATAAAATACAAAATTGCATCAGAGTATATTTACACATTCACGACATAGACTGGAGACGCCACATCAATTTGAAACAACATACAACACCTGCTCATAAAGATATGCAACGATTCAGGTAGTAATACACCCACAAATCCAAATACAGAATAAAAGCGGAAAATCTGTACTGGAATCTTATATATATATATATATATATATATATATATATATATATATATATATATATATATATATATATATATCATAGAAGTGTATGCGTCGTATACAACCATACATGTACAATCCAAAATATACATATACATACTACAAATAATCACAAACGGCCTCCCTAACTACCCGGTGTCACACATCAGAGCCGACCGACAAAAGAATGAAGACCTAAGTTTCACAAAAAGACCTCCAGCAACTCTAATCTGCAATGCCTCATAAAGCATTATAAAACAGCAGAAGGGTGAGAAACACAATCATAATACAGTTGCATACAATTATATATTAACACGGAAATGCACAAGTAAAATATTCTCACCACAAATGCACCACAATCACATACAACACATCACAGTACAATTCCCAGGTATCCAATACCCACCCACAACAGTCATACACAATACACTCATCATCAATACAATTATACACATTCCATCTCATCAATCACATTCACAATTCCCTACATAATTAATCCATGATTTATGCAAATGCACAGAGACCGACACAACGACTCTATGCAATGCACATGCGGTACCGACTTCCAATGTTTCTTATCACTAGTTCACTCAGGAACTCTGCTGGAATCATCGCTCGTTACATCACTGTAACTCCCCGTCGGGCATACGATGTTCCCCGTCGCTCACACCCCACACGGGCACACGACGTTTATGGATCGCTCACACCCCACACGGGCACACGACCCGATCGCTCACACCCCACATGGGCACACGATCGTCTATAACCATCGCTTTCGGTCCTCTTATTTTTAAGGCGATTCATTCCTCTTATTTTTAAGGCTCACAATGTTATAGCAGATTCCCTCTGGAATCAATCCGTCACTCAGGACGTCACAAGAATGCATATCATGATGCTTGGCATACAATGACTCATGACATTTAAAATGCACACATATACACATCCATAATCATGCATATATCATCAAATACCACACAATGCATTTTCCTTCCCTTAGGCCACAAATCATCATCACCACATGTGTTTCATGCATTTTCATCACACAACAGCCCACAAGTCATACAATATCCACATCAACAACACCTTATATAATACATATAAAGTTCACACAATTCAACCGTAAAAGTCGACCAAACAACACATTTTCCAAATTCCCGACCCAATTTAATCGGCCAACAATCTCAAAGTCATCATCATACGAAAGAACATTTTATAAGCTTTCTAACGCATCAAACCACGCCTCAAACCGAACCACAGATCAAAAGTTATTAAGAAAACAAAATTGCACAAACAGCCATGTTCGCTAGGCGAACAATCTAGCGAGCATTCGCTACTACTTTCGCTAGGCGAATGTCCAGCGAACCCACTACCAGCTTGAAAACAGATACAAAGTTCGCTAAGCGAACCCCTTGGCGAACCAAGGCAGAACCAACCATCACCAAAAACACCCAAAGTTCGCTAGGCGAACAACTCAGCGAACCTTCGCTGACCTTCGCTAACTGGTTCGCTAGGCGAACCCGCGAAAACTCATTCGCTACCACCTTCGCTCCAGGTTCGCTAGGCGAACCTGCGAAAACACAGAATTTTGCAGTGCTGTTTGAAAACCCAAAATCCATATTTTTCCAACCAAAACATTTCCAAATTAACATATATCAATCAGAACCTATTCTAATCATGGCAACAAGCATTCTAACACGTTTACGTCAATTTCCAACCGCTAAAACTTCGATTTTTATCATTCTATCATTTTCAACCTAGAAGTGAAAAACCATGGAAAGCAAGATAATCATCCAAACACACACATACATAATCATACACAAACATAATATAATCGAGTTTCGCACCCTTACCCGATTTAATCACGTGTAGAAAAGTCGGGAGATTGATTTCTTCTTTCTCAAGTTTTTCCTCTCTTTTTCTTCTCTTCTTCTTTCTCTCTACTTTTCTTCTTCTCTTTTTCTTTCCTTTTCTATTTTTCTCTCTTTCTATTTCTATTATTCTTAACTTAACCAAATAAAGCAAAATGACCCAAAATACCCCTACACTCAAATAACCCGCAAACGCTCCCAAAACGCGACAAAATATAATCACGATGAAAAATAACATATTTTCACATAAAAGTCAGAAATAAAATAATATAATAATAAAATACTCAAAACAACTCAATTAAATAAAAAAAAACTGACTGGACTGACTGGGGCGTTACAACCCGTTTTCTCCGTTTCTCTTTGTTATGGTGACGGAGGGTTTAAGGGGCATGGTAACCAAATCGGTGGAGAATAGAGATTTTGAGGGATTTAATTTTAAGGGTGATTGTTTGGTTGACATTTTACAATTCGCGAATGATACTTTAATGATTGGAGAAGGAAGTTGGAAGCATATTTGGGCCATTAAATCTAGGGGTGTACATGGGTCGGTTTGGGTTAAATTTAGCCAAAATCGTGACCCAGCCCATATAGGGTACATTGGTTTGAGTGAGGTAAAATAACCACCCACAACATCATTGGGTCGGGTTGGGTAAAACCACAAATTTGTGGGTTGGAATGGTTGGGTAGTGGGTTACCCAATTTTTTTTCTTCTTTTTTTTTCCTTCCTTAAATAATTATAAATGATTTGTCACATTTTTACTTAATAAATAATTTAACTTATTATCGTTAATTTTTAAAATATCAAATGTCTAAATGCACAATAAAATTCATCATAAACATATTTATAAAAATCAAAGTTACATTACAGTAATACATAAAATTTATAAAATACTTACAACTAACAAGAATTAGCATCAAAATAATAAAAGTGTGACATCCTAAATAAATTAAAACCATTACTTATAAAATAAAAGATGTTCAAAGGGTTGTAATTGAAGCAACCAAGATTAAATACATCAAAGTCATCACTCATCAAATTATAAAAAAATAGCTAAAAAATAGTCACTCAATAACCCATGGGTTTTGTGGGTTGGGTGTGGGTTTACCCAAAACCCAATTATTTTGAATGGTTTTTCATTTTTTAAAACCATTTTCACCCAATGACCCGACCATATCCATTTTTTTGGGTCGGTTTGGGTGGGCTTTACTGGGTTTGTTGGGTTTACCCAACCCATGTACACCCCTAATTAAATCGGTGTTGAGGGGTTTTGAGATCGTGTCGGGATTGGGTATTAATTTCCATAAAAGCAAACTTATTGGAATTAATATTAGTTCTCGTTTCATGGAGGTGGCCTCTTATTTCCTTTCTTGTAGGAGAGAGGATGATTCTTTTGTTTTTCTTGGAATCCCCATCGGATATAGATCTAACAGTATGTCCATTTGGTCGGATTTGATCTCTAAGATGAATAGGAGGCTTGCTTGTTGGAATAATCGGTTTCTTAGCTTTGGAGGGAGACTTACTCTGTTAAAGTCGGTTCTTTCTAGTCTATCGATTTTCATGCTTTCTTTCTATAAAGCACCGGTGAAAGTTGTGAAACTTATTCCAAAAATTCAAAGCAATTTTCTTTGGGGAGGGAAGGAGGGGAGAAGGAAGATTCATTGGGTGAGTTGGAAGGAAGTGTGCTTCCCAATTGAAAAAGGGGGTTTAGGATTGAGAAGGGTGGATGATTTCAATTTGGCTCTCCTTAATAAGTGGAGATGGAGAATATTAAAGGAGTCAAAGGCTTTATGGTACAAGATTCTAAAAGTTAGGTACGGAGATGTGAATTTGAGAGTTGTGAGCTCCGGGAAGGAGAGCAGGGGGAACTCCTGGCACTATTTTTGGTGGAGGGACATTATCGAATTGGATAGAGGTGTTTCGGATAATTTATTCGCCTCTCATTGTAGATTTTCTATTGGGAATGGTTTTTCCACTTCTTTTTGGTTTGCTTGTTGGGCGGATGCTTTTTGTTTTAAGGACAAATATCCTCGTCTCTATGACATGTCTTGCCTTAAAGATGTGTCGGTTGCTTGTATGGGTAGTTGGAGTTGAGAGAATTGGTTTTGGGGGGATTTTGGAGTCCTAAATGTAATTGACGGTGAGGAGGCCGAAGATATGAGTTTGATGCGCGCCGATTTGATGCATGTTCGGCCATGTTTTTCGGAAAATGATTTGGTTTCTTGGAGGTCTACTTCGTCGGAGGATTTTTCGGTTAGTTCTTTTTACTCTCTTCTTCTCTCTCTCTTCGAATCCCCTTTGGTCCAAGTAATAGTTATGATGATGCTTTTGTGTTGGTTTGGAAGATGCATGTTCCTTTTAATATTAAGGCCTTCGGTTGGAGGAGTTTTATTAATAGGATTCCAACAAAGGCCTCTCTTAATTATAGAGGTTGTCTTGCTCCGGATAGTGATGTGTATTGCGTTTTTTGTTCTTTGGAGGAAGAATCTTTGGATCACTTGTTATTATGTTGTAATGTTTCTACATTGATTTGGAAGGAGGTGGCGGAATGGATTGGTTTTAAGGATTTTGGGGCGAGCAATATTAAAGAGAATTTTATGAAGTGGAGTCGATATTGTAAGAGGAACAAAGTGAAAAGTGGGAGGAAAGGGTGTATTTGGTTGGCTACAACTTGGTATATTTGGTTGATGAGGAACGATATTATCTTTAGGAATGATAGTTAGAACGTCTTTGACGCGGTTTGGAGTATTAAAGTGTTAACTTGGAGACGGTCTTTCATCGGGAAGAATACCGATACCAATTATGGCTTTTATGAGTTTTGTAGGTTTCCATTGTACTACTTTCATTAGATCTTATTGGTTTTGTATTCTTCTTTTGGCGAGCATGATCTCATTTTTTTGTAAGAGGTTTCGAGAACCCATTGTTCTCGCTTTAATGATATTTCTTGCTTACTAAAAAAAAAGTAAAACATTTTTTAAGATTTATAACTTGCCTTGTTACATTAATACTAGATTAGTACAAATCAGGCCAAAGTATATAACTTAACTCAGATATGCACTATGCAGTTACATAATACCATAAAAAGAATTCAAATTATAATTACAAATGGTAAAAGAGGATAAATAAGAAGTGTTTTGCTAAATCTGAATTCTTTTATTAACAACTCATTTATTTAAAAAAAAACTATATAAGAGTGAATTTTATATCAATTCTAATCCGAAGTTCATTAAATCAGATAACTTTTCCTTGTGCTGCTGAAAATATACAAATCCTAAGAGTTTTTGAGGAAATTCTTGAACCAATGTGCCGAGAGTTTTGGATATCTTTTCAAGTCGTTTTTAAAATCGACAAAGACGAGTCCGAATCGCACTGTGTAGCCAGAGTCCCATTCCATGTTATCCAACAATGACCATGCAAAATATCCCTTTACATTCACACCATCCCTTTTATACATAAAGGCCAATAAAGCAGAATAATTAACCAAAAAAAAGAAAAACAAAAGAAAGAAAGAAAGTAACCCTCGTACGAGTTTTCTACATATTCCTTTTTACACTTAAGACGACAAATAACCACCTTCCTATTTCCCCTCTCCCTTTTTGTCAGTAACATATAAATATAAAAAGAAAGGCTTGAAAACATGGATAGGAATAAAACTACTGTGAATAACATGGATAGGATTAAGACTACCGTGAATTAATATGTATAAGACCTACAAAGAAATAACTAGGAGCAAAGAGACTAATCTCATAAGCATTACTTACTTGATTGCGGTTTGAAGATAATAAAGATGACGATAAAAGTAATCAATCCTGTAAGTATCTATAAGGGATTCTTCAAGTGATAGAGTTGGATCGTTGTACTCATCATAACCTATAAATTGATTTTATCAGATTTTCATTGGCTTTATCAGCATTGCAATAGGCATATATTGAAAACAATACTACACTACACATAATATCGAAGAAAATAAGAAGTACAATAGATGTATTACCATTTTCAGTAATGTAAATTACAGGGTTGTTGTACTGTTTCTTTATGAAAAGCAATAGTTCTCGAAACCCTCGTGGATAAATGCACAACCAGCTGGAAGCAGCCTACAAATAATTATAATAAAGCTATCTTTATATTTTAGAAATAATCTTTTGGAGCACAAAACATTAAATAAAAAGAACTGATATGTAACTTAGTTGCCAATGCAATGATGAAATACATACCATTGGACCAAGGGGCTTTCCATCATGCTGATCTGTCATTAAAAAAAAATAAACAATAAAGTTCAAAAGATTAGGTATTATTAGTTTTATTTTAATTCTGTTTGGTGAATTTTTGGAACTAAATTAACTAGTGCAAGCATATAATTAACTGATAATTACTTGTAACATTAACAAGAGAATCAGTTTGTTGGGCTGGTTTAGCCCCGCGTAGGTGAGGTGCATTAGCCGCATAAAAGGATGAGTAATAGTTTAGGCCTAGAAAATCGAAGGACCCCTTAAGTTGCTCAGATTCTTTTTCGGAGAACTTTGGTAGCCGTTTTCCCACCATGGATTGCATGCTTTTTGGATACTCACCTTTGGTGAGTGGCTCCATGTACCTGATGCAAAATGCAAAGTGCAGATAGAATCAAAGAAATACTCTTCTGATTTCCTTATACTTTGCGTAAATGGCACAAAGCTGCATTTGAATTCAGCTGGTCATACACAAGTGTTTCTTTTAAATTAAAAAAACAAAGTAAGTTTGCATGCAACTTTCTACAGGTTCCCAAAAAAATATATAGTTTGTGTAAACAACACAAATAAGTCCACATAAAAATGACTACCAACATACCAATCTCGTGGTATATCCATTAATAGTGACAATATTGGGAAATGGTTTATAGTCATTATTAGATCTTGTAACTTCACATAAATATGTAGTTGGTCCACAATTTTCTTACTGAGTAGTATAAATTATAACACCCCCTAATGATCATATTTTCAAATTTTAATATAATCTCTCTTGTTGAGCAAGGAATAGTCAAGTTTAATCTTTACCATCCAAACATGAAGTCGAGGGCTCGTTGTGCTGCATCACGATCTGATTTCTCTTTAGAAACAGGCACAAACCAATCAGAATTTAAGGTAATCCCTAGTAAACCCTTCTGAGATGCCTGCATATTATAAAAGAAAAGTTTTTTAGTTAGCTACAGCTTCAATATGTTCACACTAAAAAAAGAAGCATGTTCTACCACTATAAAACAACTGTGCATGGTTTTGTAATGCTTCACCCTTCTATTAGAGATGTTCAAGTCTCATGTATTTTAAGACCTAAAGATTCATCACAGATTTCGAAAAAATATTTTTCTAATTTTAAAACAATTCAATAATACAAAAGACCTGATACTTGGTCTTGTACAGTTTTGCAGCAGCAGCATGAGCAAGAAGTTGGTAGTGTGAAGTCAAATATGGTTCTGTCCCGGAATCACCTCCCGTGCAATTCATTTTCAACCAGTCTGAGCATCGCCCTGGTGCAAACCTTCCGTTTGCATAGCCATTCTTACTCACACTTCTTGGTTCATTCAAAGTAATCCAACGTTTCACTCTATCACCGAATTCCTTGAAGCAAAGTTCAGCATAGTCCCTAAAATCATCTCTGCAAGCTCATGAATTGCATATGTTAATCCATTAGTTAGATTTACTGCAAACTTTCCATACATAGTCATACAAAAATAGCTCTAGATGAAAAATGGTGTCACTCACACAATGTGACGGCTTAAAAAACCGCCATACTCATCCTCTAAGGCTTGTGGAACGTCCCAATGGAAAATGGTCACGTATGGTTCCAGACCTGCATTATTCTCCAATGAATATTTATGATTAATAACCATACGGACATGATTACGGACATGATTCTAATCCAATGTGAAAACTTAAAATAAATAAATAAATAACTCTGAATCTTGACCATTAGCCAATAGTTCGTCGATGAGGTTGTTGTAGTAATTTATCCCTTCACGGTTTACACCTCCACTAAGCTTTCCTTCTGCAAATAGTCAATAAAAAATGTATACCGATTACTATAAACCACCAATCTACAAGGAGAAATATTAACAAAAAATAACTTACTTGGTAGAACTCTAGACCATGAAATTGAGAATCTATAAGCATCCATATTCATATATTTCATGATTCTAATATCATCCTAAAATACATAAAGCAGTCTATTAGTATCATGACTCAAATATGTCACATATTTTTATACACCTTTGCGAAACCACAATTTGGACTATATATACCTTGTACCGATTATACGAGTCATCAGCTACATCTCCAGTACTTCTGTCTTTAATTTTTTCTGCACACCATTTCATTATAAACATGAGGAATCCTTTACATGTTGTCACATTGTCAAATAACTAGGCGATTCAATTTAAACCTAAAGCAAGCATGAGGAATCCTCTTACAACACCTATACCGACTGAAATTGTGAAAGCTTTTACGCGACGGCTTTAAAACATTGAATATAATGTTCATATTTTCAAAATTGAAAGAAGAAATAAAGGAACACAAAAGTAATTGATAACAACCTGGATATTTATGAGCGAAAGTATCCCAAATGCTAGGTCCTTTTCCATCTTCAGATGCTGCACCTTCATACTAAAAAAATTCAAATTACACAAAATTGAATCTGTAATAACGCTAATTGAAAGTAATTGAAACAAAATTGAAGGATGGTTGATGGTACTTGAAATGCAGAAGAAGCTGTTCCAAAAATGAAATCTGGCGGGAAACTGCTACGATTGAGATAAGGAACGTCGTGAAGGGGAAAAGGATTAGCAGCATCGATATGTTTAACAATGGTGATGGATAGAATGAAGAATAACGAAAACACGTTGAAATGGAATGGTGGCATGTTAATTGTGATTATTGAAAAAAGTGAAATTGAGTGTAAAAGTGATTATTATTATCATTTCTCTTTATGGGACGAGGATATTTCATTTCCTAAAAATAAATTAACGAGTGTTCGTTTAAATCGGGAAAGTATGCATACACTTTCCAAATTTAATAGTAATAGGATCTCCTCTACTTTTTTTCTAGAGGAAATTGATGTGGCAATGTGGATAAAATCAAAATTTGGAAAAAGAATTTAAATAAGGTATAGAATCATTATTAATATTTGATTTATAACTATATTTTAACACCATTACTAAGGCAAAAAAAAAAAAAAAAGTGTGTAATGTGCCAATAAAGTTCGATATTAAGTCAATAAAGATAAATTTCAGTCTGCTTAAAAAAAATCCATGATTACTTGAAAGTTGTAGATTCTCAAATTTTGGTGAGTCTAATTCCCTAAAAAATTTGTAGAGATTGTTTATAGCTAATGTGAAATTTAAAGTAAAGTTTTTAATATATATATATATATATATATATATATATATATATATATATATATATATATATATATATATATATATATTTGTAAGCAAGGGATTCAAATAACTGAGTATTAAGGGTACTCAAACCTGATTACAAAAAAATTTACAACAAGAATAACAAAGCGATATTAAAGATCAATTGAAACTTAACTAAAAAAATGCAGAGGGTCTTTGCAAAAATCGTAGAAATTACATTTGGAAAAATTAATATCTCCCATTAGCGACCACCTCTAAGAGCATGATTATTGGCATGTTCTTTGAGTTGCTACACACTTACCATAACTATTGTGTAAGTATTGTTTGGATAATTGAGAAAAAATATCACCGTTTAGAAAAAATATCACCTTTTAGTTTGTAACTGTTAGCTAGTTTATGAACGTTTTTTACTGTTGACTGGATAGTTATTGCTACATTTTTACATAAAATGGTTAACATTTAATAAATTTCAATTGCAATAATACAAGAAAAAATTAACGGTAACATTGCTACATACTACGTTTAGTGATACACATTGCTACATTAACGATAACATTACTATTTTTTAATTAATTATTTGTGTGATGTATTGTGTTTTTTAATATATATTTATTGTTATAAAACTAAATAAAACAATATAAAGATCAAAGAAAGGAAGAGAAGAGAGAAAAATATTATTATATTATATTATGAAAAAGTCCTATTTACATTATAATGTAGATCTTATTTATAGTACATGACTAATGAATAACCATTAATTTAAGGAATACACAAAGATTAGAAAATTGACTCATAAGAGTTAAGGAACATAGAAAGTTGGGTAAATGAACATCCACATCTATTTACTATTATTCATAACACTTCCCCTTGGATGTTCATTGAGGATATGCCTCGTTAAAACCTTACTAAAAAAATCTAGTGAAGTACAATATCCTTTAAGTAAATTCATTTCTCCCCCTCAATTGAACGACCATTTCTTCAAAGATGAAGATCAAACTTTTGTACTAGTTGATTAAAAGTTCTACTTGGGAGTGACTTTGTGAAAAAGTTTGCAAGACTATCACACGAACATATTTGTTGGATGTTTATATCACCACTCTTTTAAAGATCATGAGTGAAAAAAACTTTGGAGAAATGTGTTTTGTTCGATCTCCTTTAATGTAACCATCTTTCAATTGAGCGATGCATGCAGTATTATCTTCATATATGGTCGTTGCATTTAATTTTTCAGAAGATAAACCACAAGTATTTTGTATATGCTGCATTAGGATCTCAACTAAACGTATTCTCGACTTGCCAGATGTAATGCTAAAAGTTTTGCATGATTAGATGATGTTGTTGTTATGGTTTGTTTCACTGATCTCCATAAAATAGTTGTACCCCCACATGTAAACAAATAACATATTTATGATCTACCATTATGAGGATCTGACAAGTAACCTGCATTTGCATAACCTGTTAATTCGAATTTGGATACTTTGGTATAAAACAAAACCATGTCTATTGTACCTCTAAGATAACTAAGTATATGTTTAACTCCGTTCCAATGTCTTCGTGTAGGTGAAAAATTGTATCTTTCTAATAGATTGAGAGCAAATGATATATCACGACGTGTATAATTAGCAAGGTACATTAGTGCTCCAATTGCATTGAGATATGGTACTTCAGGACCAAACAACTCTTCATCCTTTTCTCAAGGTCTGAAAGGATCTTTCTCTACATCTAATGATCTAACAACCATTGGAGTAGATAACAGGTGACATTTGTCCATATAGATGCATTATAATACTTTTTCTATATAGCCTTCTTGATGTACAAATATTCCTTTGTCCAAATGTTCAATTTGCAAACCCAGACATTATTTTGTCTTTCCTAGGTCCTTCATCTCAAACTCTTTATTTAAACAATTTATAGCTTTTAGAAGCTCTTCAGCAATTCCAATAATATTTATGTCATCCATATAGACAACTATTATTGTAAATTCCTTTCCTGATCTTTTTATAAAAATACAAGGACAAATAGAATTATTTGTATATCCCTCTCTAAGCAAATATTCACTAAGACGATTATACCACATTCATCCAGATTGTTTCAGCCTATAGAGAGACTTATTCAATCTTATGGAGTAGCTTTCTCGAGATTCAGAGTTGTGTGCATCTGGTATATTGAACCCTTCAGGGAGTTTCATGTAAATTTTACTATCAAGTGAACCATACAGATAAGCTGTTACAACATCCATCATGTGCAAATTAAGCCCTTCATGTGCTACAAACTTAATTAAATATCAAGAATTGAATTGCATCTACTGCAGGTGGATATGTTTCATCAAAATAAATCTTAGGTCTTTGTGAAGATTATTGAACAATAACTCAAGCTTTGTATCTCACAACTTCACCATTCTTATTTTGCTTTTTCACAAAAAAGTCATTTATATCCAATTGCTTTTACACCTTGAGGTGTTTGGAATATTAGTCGAAAAATCGAGTCACTTGTAAAGTGAGTTTAATTTTTCTTTAATTGAATATGTTCCTATTGGTCCATTCTCACTTTGTCTACAATCTTTGATAGACTTTGACTCATGATCCTCATTATTATTTATTATCTTTAGCGCTATATTGTATACAAAGACATTGTCAACATTGACTTTATTTTGGTTCCATCATATTCCATTCATGACATAATTTATCGAGATCTCTTAGTTTTCATAAATTTCAAGTACCTGGTTAATTGAACTCAAAATAAAATTATGTCAAAGTGCTTTTAGATTTTTCATATCCTCACTTGGGGCATTTTTAACTTTAGTTTCTTTTCTTGGTAGAGGACTTTTAACATCGGAACCGACTTTTCTACCACGCTTGAGGCGCGACTATAACTCATTTGCAATATTATATTGCCCAATATAAGAATTCACTTTGAGTGGAATATTAGCAGCTAATAATTTATTTCATAAACTTTGCAAATGAATTTTGTTTTGAACTTTGAGGATCAAAATGATATAATAATATTTTATTTTAAATTGTTCATTTGAACTTCTGGTTCACACTTTGTGCCATTTGTTCTCTCTCCCTAGTATTGAGAAAAATAATTTATAAATTGATAATCAATCTATTGGACTTCAAACAAGTATCCAATTATTGGACCAAGATAAAACCTCAAATACGAGATTCATATAAAATGCATTTTCTCAACATTCTTTCAAAGCTCATCTTAGGGTACTATATTAGAGCAGTTGAATAATCACAACACATCCAAAATTTTACTTAAATGAGAAGTATTAGATTATGAACCTAAAATAATTTGTAAGTTAAAGGGAGAATTATCATGTACTAACTTGTTGGCTTAATGCGAATAAATATCTTAATACCATTGTTGCGGTGAGAATCGGATAACAAGCTATTTATAAACTTGCATCACAAAACTTTGAAATTCACCACCGAGCTTTGATTTATCCAAAGGAAAGGGTAAAGAACGAAAACCCTAATGAGAGAATCTAGGTTCGGGGGTTGGTTATACTAAGGGAAGGTATTAGCACCCTAAGTATCTATAGTATTCTACAGGAACCTCTTGTTTAGTTTGTGTTATGTTATGTTTCTTGCTAAAAGATATCTGCTAAGGGTAAGGTAAAGACCTAAGGGTATATACACTAAGTTTGCTCACCAAGACGTCGCATCTTGTGCCTACGTATCTGACTAAAGAATCAGAGCAACCGTAGTTCACCTAACTAAGGGTGAAGGAGGAACCATTGACTATGGCCAAAGTTCCAAGTAGGACATGAGTATGAGCTCATGTAGAGTTTAAGAAACTCTCTAAGCCTAAGTTGTAGGGGAGAAAGTGAGTAGTCAACATGATGAGTCCCACATAGAGTTTAAAAACTCTAACCTTATTCTAAATTGTAAGATAAATGGCTATGAGGCCAAGGAAAGTACCCTATGACTATGAGGTCAAAGAGAAGGTGGCCATGACTATGAGGTCAAAGCTGGTAGTCTTATGACTATGAGGTCAAAGGGAAGGTGGCCATGACTATAAGGTCAAGGCTGGTAGGTGGCTATGACTATGAGGTCAAAGCTGGTAAGTGGCTATGACTATGAGGTCAAAGCTGGCAGGTGGCTATGACTATGAGGTCAAAGCTGGTAATGAGTTATCTATGACTTTGAGGTCAATAGAAAGACTTTCCTTTGGAAGGATGGGAAGATAATATTTTCTTATGAATAAGAATATTACAAGGGAGTTGAGATTAAATTACCAATATGAGTTCAAGACTTTAAAGAATAATGATCATTAATTAAGTGAGAATAACAATAAAACATGGCATGTACATCCATATATGAGCATGACAAAAGATAATGGGATAGTTCATAACATGAGTAAGTGAACACAAATATGGCAAAATTAGCCTCTTCAAAGTCGAAATAAAAAACAACATGTTAAGGGTATGAACCCTAGAATCGAGGGTCATTATTGCGATTAAAATCCAAGCACGAGACCTCATCAAGGTCAAAAGTCAGACTCAAAACAACCTCTCAAAGTGTCCAAAGGCACCTTAGAAAATCATCTCAAAAGGTAGAGAGAAAAATGTATTTTCAAAAAAGGTTCAAATCTAGGTATAAAACAAAGTTCTTAATTTCACAAAATTAAAATAGATATTAACATGATGTAAAAATAAAAAATAAAAATTGGAAAAATTAAATTAAACCTCGAAATATTGACATGAATTTTCAGAGAATTTTTATTAAAAGGAAACTATTTTTAATAAGACAAAATTGAAATAAAATAAAAATAGAATATTTGAAGTAAACCAAAACAGGGAGGGTGCAAAAGTAAAAGAACAAATGCACTGGTAACAAGCTTCATGCGTGCTGGGCCTGGAACCAGGGGGTGAATAGCGAACACTCAAAGCCCAAAATCCAAATGAAAATAATTCTTCAGTGAATTAATGTTACACGGTTGATGTACACAAAAAACATGTAAAACAATTCATCAACCGGCCACTCTTATTTAAGTGACAAAATGACAAAATTAAGCCCTAACTAATCCCTAACCGCCACGACCCCCTTTTCATCATGCAACGTGAAAATAAAACCTACAGATCGTGAATACGCATAAAAAAACGCCATGGCTAGACCTTCTCCTTCTCAAGCAATAACAACCTCAGATCTCAATCAAATTCTACGAAGTAAAATTTCATCATGTAGTACTCAGAAAATAGAGTAACTCTGAGCCTTATTCTACCCAAAAAAGAACCCTAATCATGGAGCAAAACGACGTGGAAATGGAACAAGCAAAACTAAAATTAACGCATTACATTGATATACAGCTTATACCTCAAACAAGTGAATCATCTTATCATTTCAAGACAACATGGATATACGATATGGAAGACAGGGAAACATTCAGAAGCTACTTGTACATTGAGTCATAAAGGCAAGAAGGTATGAAGGTTAACATAGAATGGCAATACATTACTCAAACTTATCTTTTTATTGATATGAGACATGGTGGAACACCCAGTTTTGGACACTTGAAAATAGCCTCCTCTTGATCAAGTATTTTTGATAACATTCATTTCAAGATTTATGAAGTAGAAAAAAAACTCAAACTATATGGCTCCTATAACAAGTTACCACCAAACTACAAATACCATAAGATAAGCACTAAGACTCATGACAAGGTGGATCTAAAACAAGTAACCAAGACTGACTGGAACTATCAGTGCCAAGATACATCTCTCAAACTCAAACATCTATTCACCAAGCCATCCACAACAGATTGAAATACAAATGTGAGAACATGATAACAGTCTTAGAGTCATATGAAACTCAAGCATAGGCAGAGGAAACAAACTCATAAACACATGTTCAAATAGCCTTAAGACAAAAGCCTTTAATATTCAAACTTATTATGGAACATGGATACTTATTACCAAAACCTGGACAGTATGAAAACCTCTCACGAATTAAGCATCATCATCCATAATATCATCCAACACTAATAAAATGCAAAGCATTTGAAGGATAAATGCATGGAGAATAAAAAATGGTCATGACATGTTGAATATGGAGTGAGAGAAATAGGAACAAAATTTGTCATGACAGCATTAAAACCTTCATGCCACTCAACTTATCATAGGATAATATGAACACCCTTCACACGATCAAACTACATCAAAAGGACATCAATATTACACCCTCAAGACGGGCAGCTTCAAAACACGACATGTAGACCCCAACATTAGCAACATAATCATGTAGGATTCACAGGAACTTGGTGGTGTTAAAAGATAGTGAAGATAACTACTTATTATGCTAACAAAATTTCACATGGAGCTTGGTTTTGCCTTAACTCGCTCCAACATGGTATGGATGAATGGTTCCATGACAGTTTCAAACATACAAATATAAACATGACATGTTTCAAATCTTTTATCAACTGGTGATACTAAATATGTCAAACATTCAGGGCAAGCAAAGTGATAACAACATAGAACTGTTGTGTGCAGAAGGATCTCCTAAGGTTTGTTCATGGCATTGTCATGAACTTAACAGCATAGTAACAAGGTTTGTTATATTAGCATGCTCTCAAACAAACTCTCATGTTATTCAAATTAACTAATAGAGCTTGGCATCAACTACATTATATATTAGTATTCAAACAACAACATGATAACAATGTAGGAACATGGTCATGATGTGAAAAAAAGGAAAAAGGAATACCTGATGAGGTACTGCACTTTAAGAATTCCAATACACCAAGACTTCTCCCTCTTTGCAGCAACCTTGCTCTAACTCTCTCAAAAACTTCCTCACTTACCAAATTAGAATTTCAGAGGTTTTTTAGGGTGTTTTTGAGTGAATTGTTTGTTTTTTTTCCTAAAATGAGTGAGAAACTAGCCTTATTTATAGGAAAAGTGTTGAGACTTGAAGCATGGCCAGAACTCAAAACTTTCCCACCTTGTCCTTTGAAAAAAAAGCTCTCGTGTGAGCTGGATTCTTTGCTGAACCAAAAAGATCTCCAAGTTATTTGATAACTGATAGGGTTAGGTCTGAGAAATAGGAGTGATGGAATTGGACCAAGGCTCCATAAATAAACAATGCCTTTGTCTTGGAAAAGTTTCTCTCACCTCTTTGTCAAGTTGCCTCAAGTTGAATAAACCATGATATTTTAATGTGCCACTTGCAAGGAAACATGGAACAGGTTCTAAACACACTAATCTGGTCTCTAAACATCAGAACAATGGAGTTCTTGGTGATTAGAAGTGGTTTTGTATCATTATACAAAAGTTGGTTACTTGAAAATCAAGAAATGAACCCCAAACTTTGAAGCTTCGTATCTCTCAACTCACTCAATGGATTGAGGAGTTCTAGTACTTTTTGGAATGCCCTCTACAACTTTCATGTTCAAAGATTTTTGATTTGAAGCCTAGAACTAGGTGAAAACGGAGTCAAAGTTGTGAGAAAACCAACGTAAAAAAGCTGAAAATTTCACCAAGTCCAAAGGGTGATTTATCTTCCAAGTCTTGTAAATTAAAAAACATGAATTTTTTGAAAGAGGGTCCTCTAATATGTTTTGAATATCATGGAAAGAGATTCCATTTGAGCTTTAAGTCACTCAATTTAGATGTGTGGTTTGAAAGTTATGACTGTTTCAATATTTGCACAAGTAGTGAAATTTCCACATTTAAAAAGTTTCATGAACCAAACTTTGCTTCCTTTGCAAGAAAATTCTTAAAACTTGATTTCTCATACCCTAACTCCTCAATGAGACATTTCATGATGGGTCGAGGACTTGGATATTTCATTTTGGATCAAAATCTCTAAGGTTAGGGCCTCAGTCAAAACCCTAATTTCAACTGTGAATGCACTTGAATGATCTCTGATGATCTTGCTTCTTTAATCACATCTAAGGCTCATAGATGGTATCCAGGGATGTCTACTATCACATGGAGTCATGTCTCAGGGCTTGAGCACCACTCTTGATCAATATCAAAGGCCATGATTAACTTGTCTTGACAAAACCCTAATTTGGAGGCAGGGTGAAATTGTGGCTCAAGTTAATTGGTGATGAAAGTCAGATGGTCTTGATTTCTTGTTGGGCTAGACCTCTTGAATGTAGGTAAGTTCATTTGGTTGATGAACCAATCAAACCTTGACTGATCATGACAAAACTCTTCAGTGATTCTTCAGGTTAAAACCCTAATTCCACACTTTAGTCTGATGGTTTTTTGTTGACTTGATTTGATTCAATGTCTTGAGATCCTGGTTTCAATCAACTAGTGAATCTTTGTGATGATTGTATGGAGCCAAAGAATGCCTTAGGAGGGCTTTAATCATATGAGAGCTTGACTTAGGAGACCTTGCTTTCTTTCTGTGTAAACCCTAGTTTTCAACACAAAATAAACAAACTTGCAAGATGTGGGTTAGTTAAACAATGCATATATGATTGATCCTAAATGTCAATGCCAGATATTATGACATCTTAGAGGTAAAATTTGGGGTACAACAGTTGCCCCTATTTGAATAGCTTTACCAGAGGGCACGAGGAATGGAAATCCTCGGGACATCAAGGTGAAAGGTATTCAAATATAGCAAACTGAAAATTTCGCCCTTAGATGGAATGCAGATGCTAAGGACAAGAAACAGACATGCAAATGCTGACATGCCATGAACTTCTAGTATGATGATATGATGCCATGATAGTGCAAATATACAGACAACCAATACACCAGAGATAAAGGTCAAATAACCACAGGTGAGCTTCATTGGGGAAGGATGAAGGTTAGTATCCATGAGGCAAACTCACTGGGGATACAGGCTGACTAACAAAAGAGACTCACTGGGGAGACTCGGAGGCAACACTGTGGATGGAAAAATAAAACTGAGGGGAAACCCTACAGGTCCTTACTGGAGATAGGAGCCAGAAGGGTATTCTCCACTGGGGAAAGATCTAGGGGGATGGACGACAGGTTTGTAGGTGACCGGATGCCACTGGGAAATAAGAAACATTCTTACTGGGCATGAAACCAGAAAGAAGCCATGATCTCCATTGGGGATCAATTTGAAATAAAAGGATAGACATCAACTAAAGATTTTCTGGGATTTTCTTATATTGAAGAGTTCAAACGGGATCTTCAAGAAAAACCAGAAAAGACAGAGATAGACTTTAGGTACCAGTATGAGCTGGATTTGAAATGCCATTATGAGTTGGACTTGAATTTAAGTCCATAGCTGACCAAGGTGATGCTTTAGAAGGGAAAGATCCTCACTGGTGGTAAAATTAAGAGATGGTCTCTACTGGGGAATATCCAGAGTAGTGGATCAACAAGTCCATGCATGACTAGCCGACTCTTCTGAAAAGAAACCTTATTGGAAGTAGAACCAAAAGATGGGCTCCAATAAAGGTATCTAGAATGATTGATCATCAAGTCTAAATGTGACTAGATGACATTCTAGAAATAAAGGATCCTCAATGAAGGTTAAACCGGAAAGACGGTCTTCACTGGGAAAATACATCCAAAGTGATGGAACAACAGGTTCAAGTATGACCGATTGGTACTTTAGGAGGAAAAATAACCTCATTGGAGATAGAACCAAAAAATGGGATCCAATAAAGGTATCTAGAATGATTGATCATCAAGTTTAAACGTGACTAGATGACATTCTAGAAATAAAGGATCCTCAATGAAGGTTGAACCGGAAAGACGGTCTTCACTGGGAAAAGCAAAACATCTAAGACATCCAAAGTAATGGAACAACAGGTTCAAGTATGACCGATTGGCACTTTAGAAGGAAAAAGAACATCATTGGAGATAGAACCAAAAGATGGGCTCCAATAAAGGTATCTAGAATGATTGATCATCAAGTCTAAACGTGACTAGATGACATTCTAGAAACAAAGGACCCTCAATGAAGGTTGAACCGGAAATACGATCTTCACTGGGAAAATACATCCAAAGTGATGGAACAACAGGTTCAAGTATGACCGATTGGCACTTTAGAAGGAAAAAGAACATCATTGGAGATAGAACCAAAAGATGGACTCCAATAAAGGTATCTAGAATGATTGATCATCAAGTATAAACATGACTAGATGATATTCTAGAAAGAAATGATCCTCAGTGAAGTTTGAACCGGAAAGACGGTCTTCACTGGGAAAATACATCCAAAGTGATGGAACAACAGGTTCAAGTATGACCGATTGACACTTTAGGAGGAAAAAGAACCTTATTGGAGATAGAACCAAAAGATGGGCTCCAATAAAGGTATCTAGAATGATTGATCATCAAGTCTAAACGTGACTAGATGACATTCTAGAAAGAAAGGATCCTCAATGAAGGTTGAATCGGAAAGAAGGTCTTCACTGGGAAAATACATCCAAAGTGATGGAACAACAGGTTCAAGTATGACCGATTGGCCCTTTAGGAGGAAAAAGAACCTTATTGGAGATAGAACCAAAAGATGGGCTCCAATAAAGGTATCTAGAATGATTGATCATTAAGTCTAAACGTGACTAGATGACATTCTAGAAAGAAAGGATGGGCACTTTATGCCTAGGGCTAACAACTCTATTGGAGAGAACAGACAAACCCAGTCATTTGGGGAGATTAACACCAAAGTGAACAAAGCAGGTAAACACCAAAAAGGGTAGCAAAAATGCTAAGCTGCTATGCATATGAGAGTGTATGTATGCCATACATATGCTTATGCTGACAAAACAGACAAGGAGTGAAACTAGAGATGAAATAAACATCTCGACCAAGATACCCAGCCAAACTTATCAGATTGGACCATTACTGGGGATGACTAAGTAGGATCAGTAGCTCTACTTCAAGATTACAACCTTCTCTGGTGAGAAGAGTACTCCACTTGGTATAGCATCATGACTTCACTAGGATTGCCAACATGAGCTTGATTTCTCTGCTGGAGGGAAATCCATGGAGAATTGGCAATATTAGCTGAAGTAACAGCTTACTGAGGAGCTAGCAAAAGATGTCACAAAAGCTGAGTAGTTCTGCATAACTCATCTGCCCTAGATTATATGGTATATCAGAAGTGAAATTCAGGTATGACATACCCAGATGTCACATAACATGTCGAGACATCTGGTCTATTATCAACAACATATACAAGATATAGAAAATTAAAGAAGTTGCTAAAAAGTAAAGTGCATACAAGAATTGTTCACCCAGTTCGGTCTAACAACCTACATTTGGGGGCATACCAAGCCAGGAAGAAAGTTCACTATCAGCAGTATCAATTCATAGACCCTACAATCAACACACCTGTTGATGATCTACTCACTTAATCACTACCCAATGACCCTTCTACCTAAGTCCACCCTAGATAAGAGACTACATCTCACTTCCAATCATCGCAATAATGTCTAGCAGTCAACACCTCAACCACTGCATCAACAGCTTGATTACCAATAACTCTTCAGTCACATAAAAATAGAAGACACACTTCTATGCCTATACTCAGCCAAGACTCTTGACTGAGAACACCATCTTGGAGTTGCTTAAAAGCTCCCTCCAAGAACAATACATCTCTTACCTACAGGCTTAGAGATAAACACGATGACCATCCCACAAACCGAGTGGTTCATCGACCAACACAACCCTTATAATTTACATGATGGCCGGCTTCTTTTTCTAGGTTACAAGGCTTCTATTTATAACCTATACCCAACTGGATTTGGGCTTCAAATCATAGCATAACAGCTGCTACAAATCAGCAGAAACTTCTGCTACATAATAGGTCTTCAATCAAATCCTTCCTAAATTATCTCCATAATTAGAAAGTCAATATTCTTCAATATTCTTCTTGATTCTGACTTATATCTTCACTATTTAATTCAGCTGCAAGATCTTCTCCATAAAAATAGGAACAAATCTCCAAATAGTTTCCTAAAAAGTCTCCAAGATCCTTTTTATGAAATCCAATTAAATTTGCACTTTGTTCCTAATTAATCTCCTTGACCTGTGTATAATAATGAGGTATATCCAAAAAGATCTTATCAGATCAAATCAAATCTGTCAAGAGATATACAATAGCAGCACCTGCTGTAACAGACAATGATGTTGTGACATCTTCTTTAACATTTTGATTAACCATCATAGAACAGCAGTACCTGTTGTACCAGATCTAGATGTTCTGTCATGACATTCCAAAAACAGCCACGTCACATAACCTTAACCATTCAGGTTTAGTGAAATGCTCATGACATCTCTGTCACACCATTACAACATGCACTCATACTAGGTAGGTGCAGCACAACAAGTCAAGACATCACACTTGACATTTAACTGATATGACAGAAACTGAACATAACCAGTTAGTGCAGAACAACATGTCAAGACATCCTACTTGACATATCACAACCTGCAACTAATCTGTTATGGCAAATACATACATCATGTTAAAATACTTTCAGTGACATAAGAGCTAACATAAAGGTTTTAACAAAATTTAGCCAACATACATACTACATAGCTGCAGAACTAACAAGAAGAAAGTACCAAGAGGATTTTATAGAAGAATTGGCATACAAGGTGTCAATATCTTCAAACTTTTGGAGGGACTCACGAAATTCGGCATAACTGCCCCTGTTTAACTGCATTTACACAACAAGGTCCTTGAACCTGTTCTTCAAACTAGCTGATCTGTGAAAGAGATGCCTCAGACTGATGGGCCTTTTAGAGATTTACTGAATCTCGACCTAACTGCCCTTGATTAACTGATTTGTGAGGGTCAGTCGTCAAAAGGATTTTACAGAAGAATTAGCATACCAGATGCTTCAATATCTTCAAACTTTTGAAAAGAAATTAGCCTCGGTATAACTGCCCCTGATTAATCGTATTCCCAATACAAAGGACTCAGACTGTGGTAGAAACAAGCGGGGAACAAGTTTTCCCCTGTTGGTGGGTTACTGGAGTCCAAACTTGTCATAAGATGACCTTAAGAAGACTTGCCCCAATACCCTGAACTTTTAAGAGTTTCTGCCCCTGATTTAGTAGCTCTTGGGATGCTTGATCTATGGAGGAGATGCCCCAGACTGAGCCCTTCATCATGTCAAATTCCCTGGCTGGCTGCCTTTGTTGGGATTCCTTTGATATTGAATTATTTTGCAAATAAGCATTATTCGTTTAAAATTGGCAATTTTAATGCAACATTAATGCAAATTTTTGAAATCAAGTTTATTGCTGAAACACACACGGTGGAATGATTAAATCGAAAACAAAGGTGGATCTAGTCTTTTACAGAATGACAAGATGAAGTGATCAACACACGCAATTTGCAAAGATCATTAGGAGTCATGTTAATCAACCTTGTTGTAGTATGCTTTCAAAACAACCTTACCTCAATTAGGTATTTTAAAGGTTGTAACGTGGCTTGGTTCACAGTTTATGAAACAAAAGATAAAGGCTCAAAGTTTGTTTGTCCCACCCAATCTTCGTGATGAACTCCGATCCTACGCTCAGTTAACTTAAGCTATACATCCAAGTTCCTAAAGGCTGATGATAGTTGATGATGATTCAGACACCTAGATAGTCATTACTCTCTTGCAGTACTTGGTCATCCTTTATTGCTGAAGTTTTGAGACCTCTTCTTTGTCTTCTGAGGTTTTGAGACCTCCTCTTTTTTGTTGAGGTTTTGAGACCTCTCTTTGTCTTTGTTGAGGTTTTGAGACCCCTTTTGTCTTCATTGAGGTTATGAGACCTCTTCTTTTTTGTTGAGGTTATGAGACCTCTTTTTTTTTTTTTTACAAGTCCTTTTGCATAAGGCAAAGTTTTGGGCTTCCCATCTTTCTTGGCTTTTGCCTTGAGAGGGACTCGGCTCATTCTTCGATTAAGGATTTCTCAATGACCCTTCCTTATTTGTCGTTTCGGGAATAACTTGTACAACATTCACTTGATTAGCGAGAGCTGACTGGTGTCTTGCATGAAGCGCTTGCATTTGAGTGCATAACCAAGTTAAACTGAGAACTACCCTGCCCCAAGGTTGATATTTAAGGGGTTTTTTTTTGTAAGGAAAGAAAACTCCTACTTCTGGGCTCAAAGGGTTAACAAGGGATTATCTTCCTTATTTCTCTAGTGTTTGGGAATTGAAACAATGCCTTACATCCTCGGCAAGATTTAATCAAAAGCATACCACATCAATTATGGATAATATTTTCATCATCCTCCCTAATCTTTGCTTGAACAACAATTTGATAAGTGGAATGAAACAAGATGAATACATTTACTTTTTTGTTTTTATGAACATAAAAGTAGATAAGTGAAACGAATGGACTTAATCAAAAGGTGCACAAACATTTCATTAATCTTGCCAATTTGAAAGTACAACAAAACTTATAAGCAAACACAAATTCAACATTGCAAAGAAAATACAACAAAATTGCTGAAACAGCCAAAAGATTGCTAGTTTTAGGGAACCAAATACAGAAAATCAAAGAGGAGCTCAATCACAGACCATCTTCGTCTTGATATATCCTCCACAGCATTAATCATCCCATGAGCGGGCAAGGATTGTTCTTGATGTTAGGTTGAGAACCATCGAAAGACAAAATACTTCTCTCCAATAAATCCCTCACAATATGTTTCAAAGCAAAACAACATTCTAAATTATGGCCTGGTGCACCTTCATGGAATGCACAATGAGCATTGGGATTGTAAGAAGGTAGAAGTGGATCAGGAGGTAGGCTTGATGACCTTGTAGTTATTAATCCTTGTTGCACCAAAGAAGGATACAATTCTGTATACGTCATAGGAATGGGAGAAATCGGAGGCCTACCACCCTGTCTTTTACCTAGAACGTCCTGACGAGAAGCTTGAGTCCATTGTGGATAAGCAGGAGCGTTGGCCACTCGTTGATAGATTGGTGGTTGAGGAACCGACTGATAGACAGAAGCTCGATTGCTGAATGTTGGCGCGATGGTGGCCACATAAGGTTGCTGAACAGGATAGACAGGATGCTGATCATAGCGCTGCTGTTGCTGCTGACGTTTCTAGGACAGATTTTCCTTCTCTTTGTTTGTCATCACCACACTGGTATCTTCTTCCTTTTTGATGGATTTCTTGGTATCGTTGCTACCAGCTCCCTTGGTCATTTTCACACTCTTCAAACCAAGCTCTACTTTAACCCCCACAGCCACAATATCGAAAAAACTAGCAGACACACTATTGATCATCCTTTCATAGAATTCTGGTCTCACCGTGTCGACAAACCAATCAATTAACACCTTTTCAGATAAAGGTGGCTCTACCTGTGAAGCCAGCTCTCTCCATCTCTGCGCATACTCTTTAAAAGACTCGGAATTATTTTGTGACATACTCAGAAGTTGTCTATGATATGGCGCCAGGTCCATGTTATATTTGTAATGCTTTACAAAAGCATCAGATACGTCTTGAAAACATTGGATCTTAGATTGGTCCAAAGTCAAATACCACTTTACAGCAGCCCCTTTCAAACTATCTTGGAAGCAGTGGATCATCAACTTGTCATTATCCATAAATGCAGCCATTCGTCGGTAATACATGACCAAATGCGACTTAGGACAGGTCGCACCTGAGTATAGGTCAAAATTGAGTAGTTTGAATTTGGGTGGAATCACCAAGCCTGAGACCAAGCACATGTCTTTAGCATCAATGCTGAATACATTACTTCCCTCTATGGCTTTCATTTTTCTCTGCATTGTTTCTACACTTTCCTTCAGCTTTTCATGTCGATCATCCCCCTCTTCAGACATATTAACACAATCATAAACCGGATGTGGGTTCTGAAAAACTGGGTGCACCTGAGTTTGCACTGCTGCTAGAGTGAAGGTAGGAATAGCTTGAAGAGCTTCATTAACCAAATGAACAGTTTGTTGAGTAGAAGTGACGACCGGAGCACGTATAAAATCAAAAGGCATGCCCAAAGTAGGGTCCACAGTAGTAGCAGGAGGTTATACAGTTGTAGTGATAATCTCGGAGACCACCATGGCCTGTGTATCCATCTTTACTTTCATGATGTTAATAGCTTCTAGAATCTGTCCCATTCCTCCTCGGAGCTCACTTAATTCATTGTTAACTCTATCCATTTCACAGTACTATTCAGACATCATTTGATGAGCTTGGGCTCGTGTGTTGTAGCTGTGTCAGGAATTCAGTGTGACGATTCTAAAGAGAATACGGTGACATGAGATAAGACAGAGAAGAAATGCACATGCTATGACATGATGCAAATGAGATGCTAATGCAAGCCAAATGGTTTCAAGGAACTCAAAGGCCAGTTGCAAATATCCTTATCTTTTTTTTTTGAAAGCTGAAAAGTTTTGCTTTAAAACCATGATCTTTATTGATTTCTACAAAGGAAAGAACATCTGAGTTCTTTGAAACCAAAGGGCTATCATGAATGAATGGATGTATGCACAAACGCACATATATAAATAATCACATATATACAGGCAAACAGAATGAGGGCCTAGGTTTGAAGATCACGAGCATGGAGCCATGGTCTACCCATCCCAATGGTATGTGCTATTGGTTTTACAACTGTAGAACAAGGTTCTAAGAAGTTCCCAGAGTTGACAACCCGTTTTTCGGATATTATCGATTTCCCGAATGACTCGGTAGTCAATAATATTCGCAAGAGAATCTCGTCCGAGTGTAGTATCGCGTAGCAACCAATTCAAGAATAGACTCCTTCATAGTCCTCGCACTACATCTTAAAAAGGCAAGTGGGGTTTGGAGATAACTACGGTTCTCAGTATCGATGACACCTATGTCGAGAGTAGCACGTTTTCACGAATGGACTCGTTCAACATGACTAGACTCTCAAAAAGGGCCTAAACTGAGTGATGGTGTCTCAAGTCAACTTTTTCGGGAATCGACACCCTCAAAGCCTCCTTGATTATACCATCGTCCTATAACAAGTGCACTCAAGTCTGGGTTAGGACTTATCTCACCACTCAATAGTAACACCCTGCACACAGAAGAACCCACGCAAGTATACATATATATATAAATATGTATAAATATAGCAAACAAGCATAAGTAACACAAGCAAAAACAAGGTGGGCTTAACCCTCAAAATATTTCCCCAGTGAAGTCGCCATTTCTGTTGCGGTGAGAATCAGATAACAAGCTATTTATAAACTTGCATCACAAAACTTTGAAATTCACCACCGAGCTTTGATTTATCCAAAGGAAGGGGTAAAGAACGAAAACCCTAATGAGAGAATCTAGGTTCCAGGGTTGGTTATACTAAGGGAAGGTATTAGCACCCTAAGTATCTGTAGTATTCTACAGGAACCTCTTGTTTAGTTTGTGTTATGTTATGTTTGCTTGCTAAAAGATATATGCTAAGGGTAAGGTAAAGACCTAAGGGTATATACACTAAGTTTGCTTGCCAAGACGTCGCATCTTGTGCCTACGTATCTGACTAAAGAATCAGAGCAACCATAGTTCACCTAACTAAGGGTGAAGGAGGAACCATCGACTATGGCCAAAGTTCCAAGGGGACATGAGTATGAGCTCATGTAGAGTTTAAGAAACTCTCTAAGTCTAAGTTGTAGGGGCGAAAGTGAGTACTCAACATGATGAGTCCCACATAGAGTTTAAAAACTCTAACCTTATTCTAAATTGTAAGATAAATGGCTATGAGGCCAAGGAAAGTACCCTATGACTATGAGGTCAAAGAGAAGGCGGCCATGACAATGAGGTCAAAGCTCGTAGTCCTATGACTATGAGGTCAAAGGGAAGGTGGCCATGACTATGAGGTTAAGGCTGGTAGGTGGCTATGACTATGACGTCAAAGATGGCAGGTGGCTATGACTATGAAGTCAAAGCTGGTAATGAGTTATCTATGACTTTGAGGTCAATAGAAAGACTTTCCTTTGGAAGGATGGGAAGATAACAGTTTCTTATAAATAAGAATATTACAAGGGAGTTGAGATTAAATGAGCAATATGAGTTCAAGACTTCAAAGAATAATGATCATTAATCAAGTGAGAATAACAATAAAACATGGCATGTACATCTATATATGAGCATGACAAAAGATAATGGGATAGTTCATAACATGAGTGAGTGAACACAAATATGGCAACATTAGCCTCTTCAAAGTCGAAATAAAAAACAACATGTTAAGGGTATGAACCCTAGAATCGAGGGTCATTATTGCGATTAAAATCCAAGCACGAGACCTCATCAAGGTCAAAAGTCAGACTCAAAACAACCTCTCAAAGTGTCCTAAGGCACCTTAGAAAATCATCTCAAAAGGTAGAGAGAAAAAGGTCTTTTCAAAAAAGGTTCAAATCTAGGTATAAAACAAAGTTCTTAATTTCACAAAATTAAAATAGATATTAAAATTTTAAAAATAAAAAATAAAAATTGGAAAAATTAAATTAAACCTTGAAATATTGACATGAATTTTCAGAGAATTTTTATTAAAAGGAAACTATTTTTAATAAGACAAAATTGAAATAAAATAAAAATAGAATATTTGAAGTAAACCAAAACAGGGAGGGTGCAAAAGTAAAAGAACAAATGCACTGGTAACAAGCTTCATGTGTGCTGGGCCTGGAACCAGGGGGTGAATAACGAACACTAAAAGCCCAAAATCCAAATGAAAATAATTCTTCAGTGAATTAATGTTACACGGTTGATGTACACAAAAAACATGTAAAACAATTCATCAACCGGTCACTCTTATTTAAGTGACAAAATGACAAAATTAAGCCCTATCCAATCCCTAACCGCCACGACCCCCTTTTCATCATGCAACGTGAAAATAAAACCTACAGATCGTGAATACGCAGAAAAAACACCATGGTTAGACCTTCTCCTTCTCAAGCAATAACAACCTTAGATCTCAATCAAATTCTACGAAGTAAAATTTCATCATGTAGTACTCAGAACATAGAGTAACTTTGAGCCTTATTCTACCCAAAACAGAACCCTAATCATGGAGCAAAACGATGTGGAAATGGAACATGCAAAACTAAAATTAACGCATTACATTGGTATACAACTTATACCTCAAACCAGCGAATCATCTTATCATTTCAAGACAACATGGATATACGATATGGAAGACATGGAAAGATTCAGAAGCTACTTGTACATTGAGTCATAAAGGCATGAAGGTATGAAGGTTAACACAGAATGACAATGCATTACTCAAACAGATCTTTTTAGTGATATGATGACATGATGGAACACCTAGTTTTGGATACTTGAAAATAGCCTCCTCTTAATCAAGTATTTTTGATAACATTCATTTCAAGATTTATGAAGTAGAAAAAAAACTCAAACTATATGGCTCCTATAACAGGTTACCACCAAACTACAAATACCATAAGATAAGCACTAAGACTCGTGACAAGGTGGATCTAAAACAAGTAACCAAGACTGACTGGAACTATTAGTGCCAAGATACATCTCTCAAACTCAAACATCTATTCACCAAGCCATCCACAACAGATTGAAATACAAATGTGAGAACATGATAACAGTCTTGGAGTCATATGAAACTCAAGCATAGGCAGAGGAAACAAACTCATAAACATATGTTCAAATAGCCTTAAGACAAAAGCCTTTAATATTCAAACTTATTATGGAACATGGATACTTATTACCAAAACCTGGACAGTATGAAAACCTCTCACGAATTAAGCATCATCATCCAACACTAATTAAAGTGCAAAGCATTTGAAGGATAAATGCATGGAGAATAAAAAATGGTCATGACATGTTGAATATGGAGTGAGAGAAATGAGAACAAAGTTTTTCATGACAGCATTAAAACCTTCATGCCACTCAACTTATCCTAGGACAATATGAACACCCTTAACACGATCAAAATACATCAAAAGGACATCAATATTACACCCTCAAGACGGACAGCTTCAAAACACGACATGTAGACCCCAACATTAGCAACATAATCTTGTAGGATTCACAGGAACTTGGTGGTGTTAAAAGAAAGTGAAGATAACTACTTATTATGCTAACAAAATTTCACATGGAGCTTGGTTTTGCCCTAACTCGCTCCAACATGGTATGGATGAATGGTTCCATGACAGTTTCAAACATACAAATATAAACATGACATGTTTCAAATCTTTTATCAACTGGTGATACTAAATATGTCAAACATTCAGGGCAAGCAAAGTGATAACAGCATAAAACTGTTGTGTGCAGAAGGATCTCCTAAGGTTTGTTCATGGCACTGTCATGAACTTAACAGCATAGTAACAAGGTTTGTTATATTAGCATGTTCTCAAACAAACTCTCATGTTATTCAAATTAACTAACAGAGCTTGGCATCAACTACATTATATATTAGTATTCAAACAACAACATGATAACAATGTAGGAACATGGTCATGATGTGAAAAAAAAGGAAAAAGGAATACCTGATGAGGTACTGCGCTTTAAGAATTCCAACAGACCAAGACTTCCCCCTCTTTGCAGCAACCTTGCTCTAACTCTCTCAAAAACTTCCTCACTTACCAAACTAGAATTTCAGAGGTTTCTTAGGGTGTTTTTGAGTGAATTATTTGTTTTTTCCCCAAAATGAGTGAGAAACAAGCCCTATTTATAGGAAAAGTGTTGAGACTTGAAGCATGGCCAGAACTCAAAACTTTCCCACCTTGCCCTTTGAAAAAAAGCTCTCGTGTGAGCTGGATTCTTTGCTGAACCAAAAAGATCTCCAAGTTATTTGATAACTGATAAGGTTAGGTCTGAGAAATAGGAGTGATGGGATTGGACCAAGGCTCCATGAATAAACAATGCCTTTGTCTTGGAAAAGTTTCTCTCACCTCTTTGTCAAGTTGCCTCAAGTTGAATAAACCATGATATTTTAATGTGCCACTTGCAAGGAAACGTGGAACAGGTTCTAAACACACTAATATAGTCTCTAAACATCATAACAATGGAGGTCTTGGTGATTAGAAGTGGTTTTGTATCATTATACAAAAGTTGGTTACTTGAAAATCAAGAAATCAACCCCTAACTTTGAAGCTTCGTATCTCTCAGCTCACTCAATGGATTGAGGAGTTACAATACTTTTTGGAAAGCCCTCAATGCCCTCTACAACTTTCATGTTCAAAGATTTTTTATTTGAAGCCTGGAACTAGGTGAAAAACTGAGTCAAAGTTGTGTGAAAACCAAGGTAAAAAAGCTAAAAATTTCACCAAGTCCCAAGGGTGATTTATCTTCCAAGTCTTGTAACTTAAAAACCATGCATTTTTTGAATAAGGGTCCTCTAATATGTTTTTAATATCATGGAAAGAGCTTCCATTTGGGCTTTGAGTCACTCAATTTGGATGTGTGGTTTGAAAGTTATGACTGTTTCAATTTTTGCACAAGTAGTGAAATTTCCACATTTAAAAAGTTTCATGAACCAAACTTTGCTTCCTTTGCAAGAAACTTCTTAAAACTTGATTTCTCATACCCTAAATCCTCAATGAGACATGTAATGATGGATCGAGGACTTGGATATTTTATTTTGGATCAAAATCTCTAAGGTTAGGGCCTCAGTCAAAACCCTAATTTCAACTGTGAATGCACTTGAATGATCTCTGATGATCTTGCTTCTTTAATCACATCTAAGGCTTATAGATGGTCTCCAGGGATGTCTACTATCACATGGAGTCATGTCCCAGGGCCTGAGCACCACTCTTGGTCAATATCAAAGGCCATGATTAACTTGTCTTGACAAAACCCTAATTTGGAGGCAAGGTGAAATTGTGGCTCAAGTTAATTGGTGATGAAAGTCAGATGGTCTTGATTTCTTGTTGGACTAGACCTCTTGAATGTAGGTAAGTTCATTTGGTTGATGAACCAATCAAACCTTGACGGATCATGACAAAACTCTTCAGTGATTCTTCAGGTTAAAACCCTAATTCCACACTTTGGTCTGATGGTCTTTTGTTGACTTGATTTGATTCAATGTCTTGAGATCCTGGTTTCAATCAACCGGTGAATCTTTGTGATGATTGTATGGAGCCAGAGAATGCCTTAGGAGGCCTTGAATCATATGAGAGCTTGACTTAGGAGACCTTGCCTTCTTTCTGTGTAAACCCCAGTTTTCAACACAAAAGAAACAAGCTTGCAAGATGTGGGTTAGTTAAACAATGCATATATGATTGGTCCTAAATGTCAATGTCATATGTTATGACATCTAAGAGGTAAAATTTGGGGTACAACAACCATACTTTGTGTGTTTCAATTATCTAATTTAGAATTGATGATCTCACAAGTATCAACTATATAACTAACTTTAGACGTCTAAAGAATGGATCTTCAAGTCCATTTTTTTATGAGCATGTCCTTTAAGATGTTCAATATTAATTTTAATAATACATGTGATACTTATCAAGGAATTTCTGAAAAATCCCGAAAACAAGATCTTAATCTAATTAGTTGAGAAAATAATTTCACAAACTTCTGACTGTGAATAGACATATGCGCGATCTTTTAGTCGATGCAACAATTAATGTCATAAAAACTCAATTTCTCAAATTTTCCTTTAGGAACACACAAATTTTATTGGATTGAAGAAACTTCTGGTTTTTCAAAACTAGTTTTTACATCATAATACATCTGAGATGACCCAACCGATTTTGCCAACAACACACTTAAGTGTGATTTGTAAACATCTGGTTTACCATAATACATATTATTCTATTTTTCTAATTTGTTTCAATCTATAGTAAATATAAAATAATTTGTTTCAATCTCTAGTATATATATTTTTCAATCTTAATAAATTTACAATTATTAATATTATTCATGCAATCCTTCTGTGATTGTCAATTTTTCTAAGATCCATGAAAATCGTCGTTGATACTTTTCTGATCAATGGAGACAGAATAATCATTTTCTTATCAATCATCAATGAATAACCCTTCTTTAATGAATGAATAAAAGTAACTCATTTTTTGAACAATCCTCTAGGGATCCTTAATAATATATATATAAGTTTTTTCGAGAGGTAGATCATAGATCTTCAAACAAAGATTAAGATAAATAGTTTTCGTGCAATCCTCCAGGGATGCATTATAAGTTCTTCAAGAACTCTATAAATTATTATTTTTTAATCATTCAGGGATATTGATTAGTTCTTCAAGAACTATATAATAAATTATTATTTTTCTATCCTTCATGTATATTTGTTAAGTTTTTCAAAAACTATATAACAAATACATTATTTTATAGTTTTTCAGAGATATTTTAACATTATTTATCCAATCCTTCTGGGATGCATGAAAATCATCGTTGATTTTTCTCTTCTAATCAATATATCAATACATAATAGGCAGAATTAAAAATATATATTACGAAACAAAAAAAAATAATGTTACCTTCTAAATCTTGGAGCTTCATATAGTTAGACCTTTATTATCAAATTATTTGTATCACTTCTTAGATAGTTAGTTAACATTCATATGGTAGAGTTTCGTGCTGATAATATGATATAAAACTAAATAAAACAATATAGAGATCAAAAAAAGGAAGAGAAGAGAGAAAATAATAGTATATTATATTATCTTATGCAAAAGTCCCATTTACATTATAATGTAAATCTTATTTATAGTACATGACCAATGAATAACCATTAATTTAAGGAATACACAAAGGTTAGAAAATTAACTCATAAGAGTTAAGGAATATAGAAAGTTGGATAAATGAACATCCACATCTATTTACTATTATTCATAACATTTATTTTATTTTAAATGTATACTTTTTTATTGTATTTTGATATATTTGAATTAAATTGTTTTAATTATTTTTTTATAAATATAAATATTGGGTATATTGTGAGATTTGGTGGGACCCATTTTAGAGTTTTTGATGAGTTGTATGAATATTTGAAAAATGTAATTGGGTTGTTTAGAAAATGTAAAAGTGTTATATAATATAAAAAATTGTGTTGGCCCTATTTAAAGAAAAAAAGTATGGTTGATGGGTGTGGATGCTCTAAGACGTGAATTTGATTTTCATATAAGATCCGAAAAATTGAACTTTTCGTCTTTGAAAACCATACCATTTCTCAACAATCATAAGCGCCAAACAACCGCAAACCAAACCGTCTCGGATTTACTCTTCCTCACTTTTATACGCCTAGAATGAAACACCCAAAGTAAGAAATGGACCCGGACATCCGTTATGTTGAAAATACCCACACCTATCCAATCCGAGATCACAAGCCAAACTGATTTGGAAGCAGAACAATAAAGAATGAGATGAGATAAAGTTTTTGTATCAGTATCACAGAAAGTACAAAAAACCTGATTGTCCGGGATGATTCTGCGAAATTGAAGTTGAATTCTTATGGGAAGCCTATCAAAAAAACACCGCCATCCAAAAGCATGAATTCTGAACGAAATTGCTAATCTCTAAAGTGCCACAAAACAATCCAAATTGCCAACGTCGGCAATATTTAAAGACGAATTAGCACAAAGCACAGTGTAACCTGAACTTGTTGAATAACCTACAACAATATTCGGAAGCCAAAACAGAGAATCCGTCGTTGTACGGGAAGGAACATAACTTGTTAACAAATTTCTTGATTCCATGAGCCTACTTTGTAGGAACACGAAAGATAAATCGCTGATCCCGAATCCTCCTCAAATCTAGCTGCTCCCCTCCCAGCAACTGGAATCATCCACATACATATTTTTTATTTACTAATCGAAAACAGGTCCAAAAAAACAATATGAAGGCATTCATATCCTGCCCAAACAGAGGTCCAAAAAAGGACCTGATTACCATCCCCTAAAATGAATCTGCAGCTATCAATGAAAGCATCTGCATTATGCAGTTTTCCTAAAGAAACAATATCCACTACTACGAAAAACCCATTTAACAACGGTTGGAAATGACATATAATGACGGGGGCGAAGGCGTTGTTATGTAGAGTGTTGTTGTATATGAGGTACGTACAATGACGGTCCTGGGACCGTTGCTGTATTCCAGTATGCGCGCACCATTTCACAACGGTTAGTTTACTCAACCATTGTGATATAACTAAAGGTGATCTGGTTCGATTCTCAGCAACAACATTTTTTATTTATATTATTCTGGTCAGCGTTTGACATACAACTATGGTTAGGTTTTATAACTGCTGTAAAAAATAGCCTGTTTTAAATATAAAAATTATCTGCTTATCAAATTCTTCCTATATTTTATCCTGTCAAAACAACTTCTGTTTACATGCAAACACAATATGTGCATCAAACACAATTCTTCCTATATTTTATCCTTATAAATGAATAAGAGAATTTACATCAAAAGAAATTTACATCAAAAGCTAAATGAATCAGAGATTTAAACTGCTAACATTATTTAAATCAAAAGCCAATATTATTGATTTCATTATGTGCATCAAAAGCCAAAACTATTGTTCACATTATGTGCATCAAAAGCCAAAAATATGTGCATAAAAAAATGTTGCTGATATATCAAACAACAGGAGCACCCTAAGCGCATTGTGGATATACACCCAACGTTTACGGAGAATCACAAAGTCCTCAACGGGGAATGGGGTTTCGTCATTAAACATCTACATAAGAGCAAAAAATTGAAGATCATGCATGATAATAATTCAATAGTCAACTTATATATTAATATATGTAAACATTTTATGGCATATATACCATATCCTATGAATCAACAGTGCCGACAAGGACAATGTTTAACATGTGTTTCATGACAAAATACCCACACTCGTAAGTCCCGCGTTGTTTCCTCGTCTACAAATTATATGAATATAAAAACATGAATACAACCACACATGCATGAATGTAAATGAAATAAACAGGTAATCGGGCCACTTACTTTAGGAGCAAGGTATGTGGGCTTTTTCTAACATTATTCATTATATTAACTTGCTCCACAATACTGCACATTAAAAATTGAATTAAACATATTACATGATAAACTAATTACAATTAATGCCAAAGAAAATCATATTAAACAAAGACACTTACGTTAATACAAGATCTTTCATTGGTTTGTGGAGTGGATCATGCAAGGAACACAGTAATGTCACCGTATTTGTCCTAAACGATATTATGATCAATTGCCAATGACCATTGAATAAACACGAATATATATATATATATATATATATATATATATATATATATATATATATATATATATATTAGTTGTTACTAAAACAAAACTAAATATAGAATAGAGAAATAAATTACAACAATACTAACCCACAGAGGAATGATGCAAGGTAACATTCTTTTCCTCCGTCATTTAGCCGGCTTTTCAAGTACTTTTCTCTGATATTTTTATCATTATACGCCCAAGAAATAAAACTTGGATCCAAGATTCCATAGGTACTTGATTTATTCAATTCTATACAAACACGGTGAATGTACCTAAATGGTCAAAAAAATGAATAAATTAAGGGAGAAAATACAAAAAATTATAATGTTCTATAATGACATGTATATTCGACTATATACTTACGTGCACCAAACTTGCAAAATAGCTATGTCAAGCCACTTAAATCCTGCGAGAAAATCCCTCACATCTTCAGGAGTGTAATACACTAAATCCAATTTCGGGCAATGTTCTAGCGACAGAGCTTGCGCAAGGTCTGTTGTTGAAACGAACAAGTATAAACTTGTTATTTCATTTGGACTAGGGTCCAATATCCCATTGCGGTTATCTACAGGAGGGGAGGGGCTGTACAATTACTTCCTTTTGTAGAAGCGTGATTTACGACACTTCTACTTGGAGTTTGATCATCACCAACGCAATGATGATCTTCATTAGTTCGTTGTTCGAGGTTTTCACTTAATCTCTACATCATAACATTCAATTAGAACATAAAACAAAAATAAGCACAATATATTCAATTAGAACATACAATATATATCATACAAAAATAAGCGCGATTTACGACACATACCGAATAAAACTCTTGTAACTTTTCCACTTCTTTCTCCCTTTTTTCCCTCTCCTCTTCAAACAGCCTCCTTTGCTCTGCCAATTTCTTCTCAACATTCTCAATCTTTTGTCGTTGAGCAAGAAATTCAGTGGTTTCGGTGCTTCTTCTTTGAGATCCAAAGTATGACCTCAAGCCGACACCATCTCCAACACCACGGACACGACCTCCATGCTCAGCTGTTCTGATAGCTTCGACTAATATGTCATGTCATGCTTCCAGAACAAATGTGCCTTCACGGGCCGCCACAACCAAATTATCCTACACAACATTAACAACTTACATAAGCAAACGCATTTAAATAACAACTCATGAGCAACTTACATAAGCAAACGCATTTAAACAAAACATATACTTACAATTTTCTCAGCAACTACTCTTGAAGCCTCAGAGGTGTACTCTCCATTAGGTCTTAATCGAGCCCTCTTCCATTTCTCATGTCTTGAAGGTGGAGATGGGATGTCACCATCTCCTCCTTCTTATTGTTTTTCCTGCATGATCCTCTTCTCAAGTTTCCTGTAACCCCCACGAGATAATCTATGGGGGTACATGTTTTTCGCCTTGTTCTGAATTCCTACTTCGCTTTTAGCCTATTATTAACATAGTGAAAAATGTGTATGATTAGTATCTATAACTCATTAGCATAACATTATAGGTTACATAAGACTAGTACTAACATTGAATTCCTCAGAACGGCGTTTCTTCACAAACTTGTGCCACACCTTCTTCGATAAAAAACTGTACCGAATCCATGGAGGTTGAAGACCGCTCTTAGGCTTCGTAATGTAGTCAGCCGTGAGCCATGACTTAAATCCCCTCCAACGAACACCGGCATAAGTTATCCACTTTATTTTCAATTTTGAGTCATCGGTAAACTCAAAATTCAACTACATTAAATCAATATATAAGTATGAATTAGAAACTATAGGTAGTGATATCAAATATATGAAAATTATAGTATGAAATACCTTAACGTCTGTCCATATGTTGTCTTTGACATTAACATCCACTTCTCTCCAATCATCAATTAGTATACTGACTTTGCTACGTGCAAGGAACGCAACATAACTCCTAAAAGTAGCGTATTGTGGACAATCCACTAATCTGTAGTGCGAATCAAACTCGATCGAAATTTTTACACCGATGAGTTGCGGACTGATGTGAATTGGGGCATCATTGTGACACCTCTTTGTGATCTTTTTGATTGAGTATCAATCGTTTGAGTTGTATTCGCAAAACACTCAATTGTTTGAGCATCGTCGCTGCTTCTTGATGTAGAACTCGACAAGGTCGACATCTATGTTCAAAAACAACAACAACAACAACATGAGCAACAATGGCAAATGAGTTTACTGTAGATGCATGGGGAAAATATTTTACGTACCCTAAATGTGATGACTAAGTAAATGATGTTGGTGTTGGTGTTGTTGTTATCTTCCTTCCTTACGACAACGACGGTGTTGTTGTTATCTTCCTTCTCGACGGTGACGATGATGACGACAGTGTTTGTAGGTACGTAATCTTCTATTTTCTTCACGATCATGACGATGATGACAAAAATGACAATAACACGGTGAAGAATGGATACTGATGATGCAAGCTTTGGTTGAAATCGTGTATTGTTTCACAGTATTGAACGTTAGGGTTTAAGGTTGAAATCGTGTAACGTTTCGTCTGGTTTCTATTTTCAATGGAAAAAAAGGATACTGAAGAGACAATGAAACTAGCTAGCTTAGAGAATATTGAAACGCTACTGCGACGGTCAACATTCTAAACCGTTGTGATATATTATTTTCATAATGAAATTTCATATTAAAGCGCTAGAGTTATATTTAGAATTAAAAATTAAAAAAAAACAAACAAAATATATCACAACGGTGTAACCAAACAACCGTAGTCATAACTTTTAATTTTTTAAATTAAAAGTAAATAAAAAAGAAAAGGCACGCTTTAACATGAAAGGAATAATATATATGATGGCACTGAGGTTCGAACACATGAAAGCTTGATGGTATCACCACGGTTGATTTATCAATCGTTGTTATATACAGATAATCACCACGGTTGGTTTATCAACCGTTGTTATATACAAATAATTTTTATTCAATAAACAAATAAAATACAAATGTGCCTTAGTTTAGATATGTCACAATGGTGTAGGGATGAACCGTTGTGAGCATGGCGTCGTTGTTTACGCGTTTTGTAGTAGTGATCTTTCCACCAGGTAGACCAAGAAAGACTAGAATGCTTATGCGAATACGAAACGTGATGAGCAATATCGTCGTATCTAGCTTTGAGGACCTCCCTCCACAAAGAGGCTTTACCCTCCAAGATCCTCCATCTCCACTTCAAAAGCAATGCCAAATAGAATTCCTCAATCCTCTTAAAATGCAAACCATCGGAATCGAGCGGCTTGCACAATTGCTCCTAACCCACCCAATGAATCCTTTTGCCTTCGACAATACCGCCCCACAGAAAAGAATTTTGGATCCTTGTAATTTCTTTATAAACCTTCTTAGGAGCCCTATAAAAAGATAGCATGAAAATTGGCAAACTGATCCAAACAACTTTCAACAGAGTTATGCAACCACCCAAGCTAAGGAATCTGGCCTTCCAGTCATTAAGTCGCGACTTCATCTTGCGAAGCAAAAAATACCAAACCGAGATCCTTCTAGGATTCATACCAATCGGAATACCAAGAAATTTAAACTCAGAATCTTCAGACCTGCATGAAATAAAATTAGTTGCGGCTGCCAAAAAGTGTGGATTGGTATTAATACTAATCAAAGTACTCTTCAAGAAGTTTACGCCAAGACCCAAAATGCATTCAAAACCGCGCAAAACAGATTTCAAAGCCCATATGTGATTCCACTTTCCTTTTGCAAATAACAATGTATCATCTGTGTATTGTAGAATATCCACCACACAGTCCCCTTTAACCTTAAAATCGAAAAACTCTCCCAAAGATAAAGAACTTCTAACCAGCCCCGAAAGAGCCTCCGCAACAATGACGAACAAGAAGGGAGATATAGGATCTTCCTGCCTGAGCCCCCTACTAACTTGAACTCCTTTGTCGGGCTACCATTAACAAGAACCAACATGAAACTGGTGAAGCCCGTCGCCTCCATTCACCTAATCTACAACTCCCCAAAGCCTATTCTCTTCAATAAGTATTTAAGAAAACCCCAGTTCACCTTATCATACGCCTTTTCAAAGTCGACCTTGAAAAGGATGCACTCTTTTTTCTCTTTCTTAGCGAAATCTACCGTTTTGTTAGCAATAAGAACACAATCTAACAATTGTCTACCCGGGACAAAAGTGCTTTGGCATGATGAAACAATATAACCCAACACCGATTTTAATCTCGAAGCAAGCAGTTTGGAAAGAGCCTTGTATAAACAACCAACCAAACATATTGGTCTATAATCGTTAAGACCCAACGGATTAGCAGACTTGGGGATCAAGGCAAGAAAAGAAGAAGATATAGCCTTCGAAAGAGTTACCTTCTCATAAAATTCATGGAAGAACTGGAAAATATCACCTTTGATGAAATACCAACATTTTCTGAGGAAAAGAAAGTTATAACCGTCAGGCCCTGGAATCTTCGATCCTCCACAACTCCAAAAAACTTCTTTAATTTCAAAATCCGAGAATTTAGCTTCCAACCTGCCGTTATCAGCTGCGGATAACTTAACAAAATCAACATCATCAGGGATTGGACGAACCATCTCAGTTTCCTTGAAGCAGTCTGCAAAGAATTTAAAAACCTTTCCTTGATACCAACAATTCCTTCAATCACTCCATGATCAGATGAAAGAGAACCCAAAAAGTTGACACGACGTCTATCTTTCATTGCGTTGTGGAAAAGTTTAGAATTTGAGTCTCCGAGACGATCCCACTGTAATCTGGACTTCTGCAAAAGCATATTCTCCTTGGCCTTCAAATTCTGCCAGAACTTAGCTGTAACATTTTTCCTGCACAAAGCCAAATCTCCAACATCTTCCTCATCCCAGCACGCCAATAAACTGTCAAACCTGTTGATTTCCTTACTACTGTCTTCGATCTCCAAATCAACCTTACCGAAAACTTCAGAATTCCAACAACGAAGGTTGTTTTTCAATAACCGTAATTTTTCTTTAATCAAATAGTCAGCCCTACCTTCAACCTTCAATTTAATCATTCTTTTTCAATGAAAAGCAGAAAGTTTTTGTTATCGAACCAACAATCATTTACCCTGAACGGTTTCGGACCCTAATCCTCTTTATTGGAAATAAGCCATATCGGACAATGATCGAAAATGTCCCTATTACCGATCAATTGACCAACAATCCCCCAACTGTCAATTACGGAATTGGATAAATGGAAACAGTCTAACCTGCTCATGGAATAACCATTCCCGCTGAACCAGCTAAACTTACTACCCTTGCAAGGGAGATCAACCAAGTCAATTTGATCAATAAAGTCCGCGAACTCCGTCATCTCTGAATTTTTTTTCCCTGTAACCCTCCCTCTCTTATTACTATTGTTAGAAACCGAATTGAAGTCCCCGCACAAAATCCATCCACCATATGTGAGTTTCACTCTTAGAGCCAAAAGATCCTTCCAAAGAGCTCTTTAATGAGCCAAAAACACAAGAAGAGTACATGTTTACGATGTAATAAAATTGACCCCTCCAAATCAATTTTAAACCTAAGAAGCCTTCTCCCTTGAAGCTGCAAATTGCTTCAACCGTTCTTTCCTTCCAAAGAATTTAAGACCTCTGGATTGATCCTTAGAACCAGTGAAATACCAACCTATACCAAGCCTGTTCCAGAGATTCCTAACAATACTAACATCCACTTCTTCCAATTTTGATTCCTGAATCAAAAAGATATCAACCCCCCCCCCCTTTGTTAATAATATGGTTAATTCTTTTTCTTTTGATCAAACTACTTCCCCCTATGATGTTGAAAGAGCCAATAATCATCACAACTTCTTGTTTTTCACCAACTGTAATTGTTTTATGGCTAAATCATATATCTCCATATCTTCTATCTTATTTTGATAATCCTTTTTGCAACCTTTAGAACCAACGCCTAATTTCGAAATAGAATTCCATACCTTGCTTCCCACATTTGATTCAATATTTTCTCAAAACCGAATATTGCACCTAACCAAATCTGAATCGGCCGATTTTTCATAACATATGACAGTACCAGCAGAAAATTGTCTCCATCTGTCGAAATCGAGCCTTGTAAAGGAACACCAGAGACAAGCTTGCAGGTGTTGGAAAAAACTAATTGAGTCAACGATAAAGTAGGTCCAATAGAAGTGGAACCTCCTGTTGTCTCTACTTTCTTCAAGGACCTCTTCTTGGGCCTTTTCTTCTTCAAAGACATTGGCCCACTAAAATCATAAATGCTCAGTAATTTCTTTTTAGCAGTAAAAGAATTTTTACCTCTCAAAAGCCTACGGTTAACCAAGGACTTGTTAAAGGAACATAACACCCTCATGTCAGAGAAATTGGGGGATACAAAGGTATTCAAGGTAGGCCCATCTATAGGTAAAAACTGGTTCGAAGCCATCCTAACCATACCTAGATCCTTGTCAAAGCCATCGCATGAAACAACTTTTCCATCACTTTTCAAAAGGTCAGCCCCCTACCTACTTCTACTGTCTTACTGATGACACTAGAAGACTTGTCCTTTTCAGCATCCAGAAGAACAAAAGAGTTTTCCTCGCCAAGAACCTCAACGTTAGCAAGATCATCCGGAACTTCCTCCTCCGCTCAACTTGAACCGGAACTAATCCAATCCTTCTTAGAAAAAGACGATGAAGAAGTGGATAAATTAGTTAGAGCAGACTCACGTTTATCTATGCGCAATGGACCGTAAGTATCCTCAGAACATCTGATCTTAAAATCTACCCCATCAATCTTCACGTCGAAAATCTTATCTGAGATTAAGACACAAGAAGTCCTGACCATGATCTTTGCTATGTCCATAACTTCCGCCTTCAAAGTATTAGAATCTGAACAAAGATAACATCCAACCAGATTAGCCACCTTTTTGAAGAATTTGAAATTCCATGCATGGCAAGGAACTCCATGCACCTTAATCCAAGTGACTCTTTTAGTGTCAACATCATCCTCCTTCCATTCTCTAATATCCGCGAACCATTGGCTCCACCAAGTTCTCCCTTCCTTAATCAAGTATCTAATAACACCTTCTTCAGTCTCCTCCAACAGACATAAGTTAGCTCCGAGAGGAGTAATCTTAATGGAGAAGTAACCTTCCGTCTCAAAATACGTTTGAATGTTATATGCCATACAGGGAACAAGAACAACCCCCACGTATAACCTCTTGAGCCTTCTTCAATCTTCCTCATCAACTGAATAAATCAAGCACGGTTAAAATGAGTTCTCAAGTGAAGCTTGATCTCCAGAATCTACCGCCCGCGCATAAGATTTATTACCAAACTGACCACCTTTCCCGACACCCTTCCTAAAGAGAGTAGCAGAAAGGAAAAGAAGATTCGCAGCAGAACTAACGTTACCTCCAAAATTTACTTCTTGCCCTGAGTTTCTCCTGAAACTCGGAGAGTTCGCGTGAATCTTTTTCCCATCTATAACCACATTGTCCAGTTTCACAGCTAACAATCTGACATCTTCGACCCCTTGAAAATGAGAAAAACCGAACCTCTTACCCAAATTGTTTCTCTTGGACAGAATCACCACCTTAACGACATCTCCGGTGCACCCAAACAACTCAAAAATATCAGATGCACAGATCCTATCCGGGATTTCAGAAAAGAAGATTGAGGAAAGATCCTCAACACCATCCTCCCTAACAATGCTCCTTCTTCCTCTCGGAAATGTGTCCCACCGTGGAACTAAATGCCTAAAACCATGTCGCTTCGGATTTTTCCACTCCATAGTTAATCTCCCTTAGGATCCATTGAGTTGACATTTCCCTTTTGGAAAGACATCAAATAGTATCAAATTCAAATTAAGCACACATTGTTTTGTTAATTTGAAAAATAACAAGTTAGTGTAAAATTTATTGTCTAAGTGTCTCAAGAGTCTTTAAAATATATCTTTAAAGATGTTCTGAGTAGTGATTCAACAAAAAAATTAATTGCTTATTAGTCTTTTTTATATCAATTTACATATTTAGTGTGCACAATTTTAATTATACAATTTTATTTCATTAAGTTTATTTTTTTTGAGTTTGGGTTCCCTTAGTATGTGGAGAAAGGCCCAAATATGATCAATTTAAGGTTGAGATAGATAGGGAAAAAACTAAGAATTCAAAAGAGAGAAAAGATGAGAGAAATTCATTCTCGTTTTTCTGCAACTAGTCTCATTAAATCGACGATCCCCGATTTGTTAACTGTTGGATTGTGCTCAAATTTGGAGGGCAGGTTAATAACACAAATATCTAACTTTTGACAGTTCAGAATTTTAAAACAACGTTTGACGTAAGAGTTATCCGCTTCACACTGAAGCTGTAGATTTTCGAAATTTTTCAAGTTTTTGATTCTTATTTGTAAGCTAGTTTGCTTTGCGATTTGTGGTTGTTAGAATTAGTTTTTGAATCACTTTAAGACTTTCTTGTACCCTTAATTGATTATAGTGGAGTTATTTCTTTGGTCTGGAAGACTTATGCTTTTTAATCTCTTTTTGAGGGATTTTCCACATTAAAAATATCCGTGTTCTTTTGTGCCTTTATTTATTTGATTTACCGTCTTATATTTGTTGTTGATCTTCAAGGTTCCTACAAGTCTGAGGAATTTTATATCCATTGCATATTGGTCTGTTAGCGTGTCTTAATTTCCCATCAGAGTGGCATCAGAGCTCTTGGTTAAGGGCTATTTTACTTGTTTGAGTTATGGAGTCAAATAAAAAGATGAAGATGGTATTGTTGAATGGTTCTAATTACCATTTATGGAAGGACAAGATGAAAGACTTACTATTTGTGAAGAAATTGTATTTACCAGTTTTTAGTTTCGCAAAGCCGGATTCTGTGTCTAATCAATAATAGGAGTTTGAACATCAACATGTATATGGTTTTATTCGATAATACTTAGAAGTTAATGTTTATAATCATATTGCTAATGAGACACATGCAAAAACTTTGTGGGAGAAGATAGAGTCCATGTATGCCTATAAATCAGGGAATAATAAATTGTTCTTATTGAATAACTTCATAAATTTGAAGTATACGGAGGGGACTTCTATTTCAGATCACTTGAGTGAATTTCAAGGGCTCCTTGATCGGATGTCAGGAATGAGTATCAAATTTGATGATGAACTTTTGGGACTATTTCTATTGCTATATTTACCAGAGTCTTAGGAGATGTTTCGGGTTTCTATCCTAAGTTATGCTCATAGAGGCGTTGTTTCTTTGGAAACGGCTAAGGGTGGTATTCTTAATGAGGAGATGAGAAGGAAGGCACGGAGTTCTTCATCTAAACCCGATGTAATTGTCACTGAAAATAGGGGGAGAAGTCATAAAAAGGAACTGAAGGGTGGTAAAGAGAATAATAGAAGCAAGTTCAAGTCGCGATACAAGAATTTGGAGTGTCATTATTGTCACAAAATACGACACGCACATAAGTATTGCTATCAGTTGAAAAGAGATAACAAAGTCAAGAAGGGTAAGTCTAAACAAAGAGACCATGAAGATCATGATGAAAATCGTGTTACTACTGCTACTAGTGATGATCTTGTTATTCTCTTTAATGACGAGTCTATTAATCTTGTATCAGACGAAAGCATATGGATAGTTGACAGTGGTGTTGCATTGTATGTTACACCAAGGAAGGATTTCTTCACATCTTATACTACTGGTGATTTTGGAGTGTTGAAGATGGGTAATGATAGTGTATATAAGGTAATTGGTGTTGGTAATTTTTACCTGCAAACCAACATGGGAATGCAATTGTTGCTTAGAGGTGTCAAACATGCTCCAGATGTCCGGTTTAATTTGATCTATGTGCATATGCTAGATGATTGTAATTATGATAATCACTTTGGTTCTGGAAAGTGTAAACTCAACAAAGGTAAATTGGTTGTGGCTAGAGGGGAAAAGCTTTATGAACTGTATTGGACAAAAAATTTGGTTACTAGGGAGAGTGTGAATGCTATTGACATGGAAGCATCTTTGTGGCACCGAAGACTTAGTCATATTAGTGAAAATGGGATAATTTTTTTGGCTAAAAATGATGTTCTTCCTGGAATAAAGAATGTAGATTTGGAGAAGTGTTCTCATTGCAAGGTTGGTAAATAGATTAAAGTGTCTTTCAAGAGACATCATCCCTCAAGGAAGTCAAAGTTGCTTCAATTGGTACATTCTGATGTTTGTGGTCCGGTAAAGATAAAATCCTTTAGTGGTGCACTTTATTTTGTTGCATTTATTGATGATTGCTCCTGGAAACTATGTGTTTATGTATTGAAGATAAAAGACCAAGTGTTGCAAAATTTCAAAGAATTCCATGCTTTGGTTGAGAGGCAGACAGACAAGAAGTTGAAATGTGTTCATTCAGACAATGGTGGAGAGTATTGTGGACCATTTAATTCCTATTGCAAGCAGCATGGTATTGCACATGAAAAGACTCTTTCTAAAAATCCTCAATTGAATGGTTTAACAGAGAGGATGAATTAAACACTAATTGAAGGAGTAAGGTGTATGCTCTCTGAAGCTAAGTTGCCTAATCATTATTGGGGTGAGGTACTTTACACGACAATGCTTGTTCTCTATATCACTCTTATTGTTGCTTTGAACATTGAAGTTCCATAAAAAAAATTGGTTTGGAAAGAATGTCAAGTATGATCATTTGAGAGTCTTTAGTTGTAAGGCTTTTGTACATATTCCAAAGGATGAAAGATCTAAGTTGGATGCAAAGTCAAAACAATGTATCTTCATCGACTATGGGAAAGATGAGTTTGGTTACAGATTGTATGATCCTGTAGGGAAGAAGCTTATTCAAAGCCACGATGTGGTGTTTATGAAAGACCAAACTATTGAAGACATTGATAAGGTAGAGAAGGCTACACCCAAGAAAGATATTACTTTGTCTAATGTTGATCCATCTCGGTTACCTAGTAATAATCTGAATGTTATTGGTGGTGATGATCATAATGGTGAGCCATATGATTATGTTGATGATCAATAACTTGGAGATGAGGTCAATATTCCAACTAATAATGGTGAAGGGGAGACTGATATGTCACAGGATGAGAATCTTTGTGAAGCTCTAGAATTATCTCAAGTTCAACTTAGGAGGTCTAACAGGCAAAGACAACCTTCTACAAGGTATAATTATGATGAGTATGTGACCTTGATTGATGAGGGTGAACCCTAATGTTTTCAAGAGGCCATGGAAAGTGATGAAAATCAAAAGTGGATGGATGCAATGCATGATGAGATAATATCATTGCATGATAATCACATTTATGATTTAGTGAAACTACCTAAAGGCAAAAGGGCTTTGGAAAACAGGTGGATTTATAGATTTAAACATGAGAGCAACTCTAACTCTCCAAGATATATAACCAGGTTAGTGGTGAATGGTTCCCGTCAAAGAAAGGGTGTTGATTTTAATGATATTTTCTCACCTGTTGTAAAGATGTCATCAATTAGAACCGTGTTGAGTTTGGTTGTTTGTTGAATGCCAAACTTGCTTTAATTTGATCCTTAATTATTGGCATTTTCAACTCTTTTGGTATGTTTTGTTGGATTTACTCCATGATATCATGTTATTCTTCAATATTATTGAAAATACCGTTGGTTGCTTTGATTTGTGTGTTATTGTGCAGAAATTAAGCATAAAAACATCAAAGTATATGACACAAGTAATTGGACAAGGAAGCCAAAGGAAAAGAAGAGATTTAGCATGTTCGTTGGAAGAACAGCCAGCGAGGAGTAGTAGCGAAGGTTTTCTGGGTGAACTCATGGCGAAGCCCCGGCGAACCCTCTCAATTTAGAAACAGTAAGAAAAGGGACTAAGTTCTTTGGGCGAACTGGTAGCGAGTGTTTGCTGTAGCGAGGTATCAGCGAACCATCCCAGATTTGAGGCACTTGCTAAAGGAACATAAGTTCAATGTGCGAACTCGTAGCGAGGTAGTTTGCAGGGCGAAGAATTGCTCGCACAACGAACTTCAGATATTTCTCAGGGGGCGGTTTAACTATTCATAGGCACTTCAGGTGCCTAAAAGTGTGTTTGTTGGGCGAAGAAATAGTTCGCAGGGCGAACATGATAGATTCCAAAAGTACTATATAAGTACTTTTCACATTTTTTGGGGATCATAACCCTATTTTTCACACCAAAACTTCATTTCTCAGTATTTCTTCACCAAAAGGTGATATTTTGCAAATAGAAGCTGGATTTGCATTCGAGTTCAATTCTTCGACGTAGATGCACATGCATCTTCTTCCAAAACTTGTAAAGCAAGCTACCATGATTATTGTTGAGTGCCAAAAAAGAGCATAAAATGTTGTTATTTTTAGTAGTAATTTGTGGCACTCAATAGTTCTTTTTGTTAATAATACCTCATTTTGTTTGTAAATACGTTTACTTTACGTTTTAGTGTATATATTGCGTATCGTGTAAATATCAATGAGTTTAATTGATTTTCATTTATTTTTGCAGGTATCCAATCAAGGATGTCTTGCCATTTTTAGATAGAGCATTGAATAAGCTTTCCAACGCTTCAAACCGGGCGAAAAACGGAGTTACGGTTCAAAAGTTACGAATAAAACAGTGCAGAAAAATTCTGCAGACTGGTGTGCTGCGCCTCTGCGCCGCCGGGCGGTGCAGGGACGGTCCGGACACTCCAGAATTGTGAAAAACTTACAGAATGAAGGCCATTCGCCGCCGGGCGATGCCAGATTTCCGCCGGGCGATTTTTGACGATCAGAAACTCCATTAAAGTCCCAAAAACTCATTTTTTAGGTTATGGGTTGGATTTTTGAGAGTTCCATACCATCCAATAGCATTTTTTGAGTGGAATTAGGCTAGAAAACACATTGGAGCTGTCAAAAGGATGATCCGGGGTTGAATCCTTCATCAATCGGAGCCGATTAATCGGTAGATTTTTGGTAAACCGGGTGATTTTTGGGTTTTTCTCTATTTTCTTCTCTTTGATTCTCTTTTGTGGAGTTTTGTATATGTATAGACTTTGAATCATGTATGTATTTCAACTCATCTATGTATTGTGAATTAGTTTTTGAATTATTATTGATGTTATCTTTGATTTGGTATTTGTGGTATTGACAAAACCTTATCAAATCTTAAATCTTTGATTTTCATCTATCGATGAGCAAGCTTTTGACATAGTTTGTGAGTTGATATTCATTTGCATCACCTATTTTTTATTGTGTTGATTAAGTAGCATGAGTAGCATGAGTAGGATTAACACGGTAAAAGCCGTGATAACGCGTAACGAACGGTATTGCGAGGATGCGTGATAATAGTGATGAAGAACTTTGTTCACGTATGTTTGGCGAATAAGTTGAATGCATATTAATCATTTGTATTTTTGTCTCCATGGTGTATTTAATATGCTTTACAAATCATTATTGTGCTTTCCTTGATCTTTTTGCATTTGTATTGAATTTGTGTTGTGTTAGAGATAAACATCACAAATAACTCTTTTGATTAGGGAAGGAAATCTATTAGGACTAAAGGCTAGAGATAGTTTTAGGCTTAATATTCACTTGAGTATCGGAACTTAATGCTTCCGTGTGTCTGAGTCGTGCGCGAGAGTGACGACGAGAGATGCGGTTGATATCTCAACGATGTGTTCGAGAGAAACTTGTTGTGAGCGATACGTGATGATTTTGATGAGTATTGTATGTTGAGCATACTTGGTCGATAAGTTTACATTTGTGAGAGGTCGATTATAAACAATGCTTGATAGTTTCCTTCTATTTGAAAAATGTATTCTTTTTATGTTAATACTTTTACTTTTCCGCATTTCCTTTTAAACCATTTTAATCCAAACCCAAGAGCGAGAAATTGTTGCACGGCAGTTCAATAGCACTGATCCCTGTGGAGACGATAAAAGATACTTACTCAAGTTTTTGCTTGAGAGCCGCTAACCACAGCTTTCAACAATTATGGGTAGCTAATTTCCTTTGTATCAAAGGTAGAGGTAGTATACCATTAACTTGTATGTATTTCTTTTGATTGGCCTTGTATGTGAACAAGTGATGATTAATATATGATGAATATTTTTGTTCTTAATGATTCATTCTTTTTTTGTAAAACTATAGACGTAGATTTTGTGAAACTTGACCTAAAATATTAATTTATTGATTTATAGATTGGAGAAATCGGTCTATGGTCGATAGTTGCTTTGTGTTGAACTTAAAGCTTACTAAATTAGTTGTTATATGGAGAAATCATGTAGCGATGAATACGGTATTTCTCACGACACGGCTCTAGAGATAGATAGTGTTGAGAGAATGCACGATGATATTAATCGGACCTGACTTCACATGCAAGATTGAAAGAATACGTATAAGTTAGGGTAGATGAAAACTACTTTGATATACTTTGTTAATCAAACTCTTTAGAATTTATAAGCGTTGCTACTAAAAACATGACAATTTTATAAACAAAATTTTGAAAACCATTTTTCTTGAAACAATAAACTGTTGAATGACAAGCATCAAAATATCTGCAATCCCCGTGGAGACGATAACAAAACCCCCTTTAACTACGATTTGAACAAAATAGTGATGTTGCCGGGGATTGTTTGATATTGCAAGAATTGCAATAGTTTATTAATTTAAGAAATTTGTATTGTATTCTTACCTCTGTTTATTTTTCTTGTGCTACTTGATTTGTTTGGTTAAGTGTGTAGATTCTTTTTATGCGAGAGAGAGTGTACCTGCGAACTAACTTCTTTTCGATCCTGAGATTGAAAGAACCGCTCGTAGGCTCAATAGCATAACTAGACGGAGACAAAATATTGCTAAAGAAAGAAAAGAGCATGGAGAAACTACTTCATCTACACCCATTGTTACGCCAATCATGGCAGAAATATCACCACCACCACCACCACCTCCTGCTTCATCCCCATGTGTTAACAGTCCAAGACACAACACTCAGTTTGTGTGCAACGCCCATAACATGAGGCATTCTGAGATGAAAATGGGAATCCTTGCTCTTTTTATCAAAATCGTATTACTGGTATGGACCATGAGGATCCGTTCACACATCCCACCAAATTCTATGAAATTGTGGGTGCAACGAGAGCGTCGGAAGCGGAAGAGGAATCCTTGTTTAAGAGACTATTTCTGCATTCCTTAATCGAGAAGGTGAAAGAATGGTATCTTGATCAATCAACTCTAGTGATGATGGATTAGAATTTATTGGAAGAAAAGTTCCTTGAACGGTTTTTCCCTCATAATAGATTCATGGAAGCGAAGACGGCGATATCGATGTTTGCTCAAGATGGAAATGAATCTCTCAATGAAGCTTGGGAGAGATTCAAATCTATGTTAAGAAAATGAAAAGGCCACAGTTTTGATGAATTAACTCAAGTGAACATCTTTTGGAATGGGCTCCAATCTCTTCACAAGACTTTGTTGGATGCTACTTCGGGTGGATCATTAATGTCCAAAAGCGCTGAAGATGTAATTGCTATTATTGATAGGATGTCACTCAATGATCACTAAGGAAATCACAACCGAGGCACACCTCAAAGAAAATCGGGCATGATAGAGTTGAGAATGAATGATGATATTATTGCTCAAAATAAATTACTCTCACAACAAGTGGAGTTGCTGACAAAGAAAATGTCAAAGCTTCCACAACAAATCAAAGATATTCAAGAAGTTCCCAACCAAAATCAACATGTAACAAGTCGTGAACTTTGCAGAGGTGGTCATCCTATCGGCTATTGTCCACCGGTCATTGAAGAAGCCAACTATGCGGGAAACTAAAATCAAGGCTATCAACCAATACCACCATATCAAAGCAATAGCTAAGGCTACCAACCGAAAGGTAATAGCCAAGGTTACCAACAAGGGTGGAGGCAAGAGTCGAGTTTTCAAACCGTTAACCTTACCAAAATTACAACCAACCGCAGCAAAACCAAGGAGGATGCTCTAAGATTGAGGAAAATTTCAACCAATTTATGCAAATGTCTATCTCCACTCAAAAAAGTACGGATGCGGCAATTAGGAATCTTGAGACTCAAGTTGGACAATTGTCCAAGAAACTCGCCGACCAACATAAAGAAACCTTTCTGGCTAATACTCAAGTGAATCCAAAGGAGCATTGAAGGTCATCTTTACAAGGAGTGGAAGAACAATTGGTGGGGGAGTCTAAAAAAATATTGAAATTGAAAAGGAGGATGAAATTGTGGAGGAAGTTGAAAAAAAAAGATGATAAGAATGTAGTTGAAAAGAAGGATATAGAAAAGAAGTTGAAAGAGGAGAAGTTTAAAAAAAGTAAAAAATGAGAGGAGTATGTGTAACACCCTTTTTCTACCCAAGAAACATCACAAATAAAACGACAAATAAATTAGAGTAAAGTCCCAAAAAGGGCATCACATATCGTCACAAATCATCATAATAACCACCTATCCCATAACACGGGGTTTTCCATCACAATATAGTTAAACACCACGCAGCGGAAATCAAAATTTAAAGAACACTTTTATAATTCAAAACTTCTCAAATAAAACTCATGAAAAACATCATGTTCAAAAAAACAAAAGAACGTAATCGTTCGACTCAAACGTCCCGACTCGATGTTACATATTAGAGCAAGACTCTCTAATCGACGGAGAAAATCAAATACTTCAAAACTAAATCTTCATGCGCCAAGGAAGCTAAGCCTGATCACCTGCACATTACCCACGTGGGGGCAACATTCAAATAGGAAGGGTGAGTAATCACAAAATCAATATATAAGATATAAGTAAAAGATAAAGCACAAGAAACAACATCATCAAGTCATTCACACGTTAGAATACATCAAAATCACATCAATATAATGCAATGCCACAAAATATGCAATGCAACCTCATAGACTCATGCATGTGGTACCAACTCGTCATAATCGATGGACACGGGGCCATCAGCCTCCAAAGATCCCCACCAACAGGATCGATTCTACACAAGAATCGGAGCACATCATAAAAATGCTACAATCCACACATGGTATTGAAGCCACCAAATGGACCGAAGCCCCACTATGCCATGAATGCATGATGCAAATCGCCATAATAAACATCATCATAAAATCGTCATAATTGCACCATCATTCATGAATCACCATCAAACAAACATCATTATATAACACCATTACGCACTCGTCAAAGTTCGTCATTACACCTCATATTTCGTCATATTTTATTCATCACATAAAAATTCCCGATTTTTATCCCGTTCATCATCATTTCTAAATTACTAGTGTCTTATTATCTCCTCATAGCACTACGTCTCAAGGAAACCAAGTCACAAGCGAAATCGGGACAGAAATCGCAAAAATGGGAAAATCTGCCCACATCACTGCCCATACGCGTAAGGACCACCCTGTTACGCGTATGGCTCAACTTCACATTACCCCTTATGCGTACCATACGCGTATCAACAGAGATGGTTTTCCTCTCAATTCTCCCCCAGATTCCCCCTTACGCGTAATGGCTAGTCCATACGCGTAAGGCACTGCCCATACGCGTACTCACCTTCCCTTACGCGTATGCCCTTTTTTCCTTCAGTTCCCATACGCGTAATACCCCTCTTACGTGTATTGACCATAACTCCATATGTGTATGCTACGCGTATCAGCAGAGGGTCGTGCCAGCCCTTGGGGACGGGTGCGTACGCTACGCGTAATACCCTGGGAGTGTCCCTCATTACGCGTAACACCCCCCCTGTTACGCGTATCACCAGAAGCCACCCCAAAACCCAGATCTCGCATCTGAACGAAAACTTCCTCATTCCAGCACCTTCGATCTACCAAAATCAGCCTTAAACTAGCTTCGATTCATCCCAGATCTATGTTTTTCATCCTACTTCATTGTCTACATCAATTTCACCTAATTATTAAGTCTGAAATTGGTTAATATCAAGTTCGATTTTTAGATCTGGTTACCCAAAAGTTCATCACAGCTGTATCAACATCATGCACACAGATTCAACATCGATTAAAGCAACACATAACAGATTCACAATAGAGTTTATACATATACAAAGTTACGAAAAATCGTCACAGATTCGTCACAGATTTTAGCACAAATCATCACAAACGCAAGCACACAACTACCTCTACCTTAAACCCATATCAAACACATTAACCCGGATTACCCCCATACCTCGAATTTCCAGCAGAGATTCTTTGTTTTCCGGGGTTCTACGGTCGATTCCTCGTTCTAGCCTCCTTTCCTCAGCTCTCTAATCACTCCTTAGGGTTGCACAAAACTAATTCTCATTATCCTTATTTCCCTTTTGTTAAACCTATGTTTTGGGCCTTAAATACGATTTACTGTATTATCCTCCATTAATCCCCTCAACATTACCGTCTTACCCTTAATGGTCTCCTAATTATTTTAATTAATAATAATAATAATAATCTAAATAATATTCTAATTACTCAAATTATTCTAATATTATTATTAATAAAATAATATAATTAATTGCTATTTCTAAGAGATCTCCCTGTTCCCTTAATCCAATGCTACCCCACAAAATCATCAAAAAGCACCAAAACACCGAATAATCATAATAATTCAATAAATAAATATTATAATTATTTGGGGCGTTATAACTCTCCCTCACTTAAAGAATTTTCGTCCTAAAAAATTACCTGAAGGGAACAGAGTCGGATACGACTCCTTCATCTGATCTTCACACTCCCAAGTCCAACTTTCGCCAGCTGGTCCACCCCACAACACTTTCACTAAAGTTATGCCTTTACCCCGCAGTTGCTTCATCTCACGACCATCGATCCGTACAGGTAACGCTTCCACAATTAGATTATTCCTCACTTGCACATCATCCATCTGAATCACATTCGACGGATCTGGAATGTACTTCCTCAGCTGAGACACATGGAACACGTCGTGTAAATTCGCAAGCGACGACAGTAAAGCAATCTGATAGGCTACCTCTCCTATCCTCTGCAAGATTTTGTAAGGACCAACAAAACATGGTGTGAGCTTCCTAGACTTCAAAGCTCGACCCACACCAGTCACTGGCGTCACCCTCAAAAACACGTGATCTCCCTCTTGGAATTCAAGTGCCTTCCTCCTCTTATCATGGTAACTCTTCTGATGATTCTGCAAAGCCTTCATCCTTTCTTGAATCATCTTAATCATATTAGTCGTCTCTTTCACAATCTCAGGTCCGAGTACAACACTCTCGCCTGACTCATACCAACACAAAGGAGTCCTACATCTTCTCCCATACAAAGCTTCATAGGGCGCCATCCCAATACTAGCATGAAAACTATTATTGGACGTGAACTAAATCAACGGTAAATGGCTATCCCAAGATCCTCCGTGATCCAACGCACATGCCCTTAACAAATCCTCTAAAGATTGGATAGTCCTTTCTGTCTGAACGTCCGTCTGCGGATGATATGCTGAACTCATCCTCAACTTAGTGCCCAAAGCATCCTACAAACTCTTCCAGAACCTCGATGTAAATCTCGGGTCTCTATCCGACACAATACTCGAAGGTATACCATGCAACTTCATAATTTCCCCATTATATATCTCAGCTAACTTCTGCATAGAATGATTAATCTTCATCGGCAAGAAATGAGCCGATTTAGTTAATCTATCCACATTCACCCAAATCGAATAATTTCCCTTAGCAGTTCTCGGTAATCCCGACACAAAATCCATGGAAATACTATCCCATTTCAACTCTGGAATATTCAACGGTTGCATCATACATAAAGGCTTATGATGCTCAACCTTCAACTTCTGACAAGTCAAACACGCATAAACAAACTTTGCAATATCTTTCTTTATACCTGGCTACCAAAACAACTTCTTCAAATCCTGGTACATCTTTGTAGCACCGGGATGAATACTCAACCTACTTCGATGTCCTTCTTCAAGAATGCTCTTCTTAATATCTGGAACATCTAGGACACACACCCTATCTCTGAACATCATTACACCATTCTCGTAGATCCGAAATCCACCTCCGTTACCTTGATTGATCAATGTTAACTGGTCAACCAACTTTAAGTCAGATTGTTATCCCACTCTGATCTCTTCCAGAATACCACTCGTCAACTTCAACATTCCCAACTTCACACTGTCGGGAGTCGCTTCAAATACCAAACTCAAATCTCGGAATTGTTCAAGTAACTCCAACTCTTTCACCATAAGCATCGACATGTGCAATGACTTTCTGTTCAATGCATCAGCCACTACATTTACTTTACCAGGATGGTAATTCAAATCAAAGTCATAATCCTTCAACAATTCCAACCACCTTCTCTGCCTCATATTCAGCTCTTTCTGATCAAACAGGTACTTCAAACTCTTATGATCGCTGAACACTTCGAATCTAGAGCCAAACAGATAATGTCTCCAAATTTTCAACACAAATACGACAGCTGCCAACTCTAAGTCATGGGTTGGGTAATTCACTTCATGAACCCTCAATTGCCTGGAAGCATAAGCAACAACTTGCCTATTCTGCATTAATAGTCCTCCAAGACCCATCTTCGATGCATCACAGTACACTACAAAAGATTCATTCGGATTAGGAAAAATCAACACTGGAGCGGTCGTCAACCTCTTCTTTAACTCCACAAAACTCTTTTCACAAACTACATCCCACACAAAAGCTTGACCCTTTAGACTCAACTGAGTCAAAGGTAATGCCAACTTAGAAAAGCCTTCGATAAACTTGCGATAATAACCCGCCAATCCCAGAAAACTTCGTATCTCAGTAGCAAACTTCGGAGTCTCCCACTATAATACAACATCAATCTTAGAAGGATCAACAGTAATTCCGCCACTTGAAATCACGTGGCCAAGGAAACTCACTTCCTTCAACCAAAACTCACACTTCGACATCTTTACATACAACTTCTTCTCCTTCAATACTCGCAACACAGTTCTCAAATGCTCAGCATGTTCTTCTTCAGATTTAGAGTATATCTGAACGTCATTAATGAAAACCACAACAAACTGATCCAAATACTTGTGAAAGATCTGGTTCATATACTCCATGAACACACCAGGTGCGATGGATACTCCAAACGGCATCGCAGTGTATTCATAGTGACCATACCTCGTCCTAAAAGCTGTCTTCGGAATGTCGTCAGGTTTAACACGAATCTGATAATAATCCGACCTCAAGTCAATCTTGCTAAACACACAGGCACCTACTAACTAATCCATCAAATTGTCGATTCTCGGGAGTGGATATTTATTCTTGATAGTCACCTTATTCAACTTCCGATAATCAACACACAACCTCATACTCCCATTTTTCTTCTTCACTAGTAGCACAGGAGCACCCCACGGAGAAACACTTGGTCGAACAAACCTCTTCTCGAGCAGCTCTTCCAACTGTTTCTTCAATTCACTTAACTCAGAAGCTGACATCCGGTAAAGAGCCATTGACACCTAACTCGTACCTGGTATTAAGTCCACTGCAAACTTTACTTCACGTTCTGGAGGCAAATCACTGATGTCATCTAGAAACACATCTGAGAATTCATAGACAACAGGTATTTCGACACTCGCCGCTTCACGATCAATCTGCAACGATGCAAACATTGCAAACACCAAGGCTTCATCTTCTAGAAGTTCGCCTACTTGCTTAGCAGACAAGAACATCAACTCCCCACCATCACCAAACTTAGGAAACTCTACAGTCTTGTTATAACAATTGATATGAACACGGTTGAACTCCAACCACTTCATTCCAAAGATTACATCGATTTGGTGCAAGGGTAGGCACACTAAATCCATCACAAAACTCTTCTAAAAAATCGTCACATGACATCTCAAACACACAAAGGTAGTAGTAACAGAACCATTAGCCAGAGTTTCTATTACCATATTACCATTCATATCAGATAACTTCAAACCCAGTCTATTAGCACATTCAAGCGAGATAAAAGAATGAGTAGCACCAGTATCAATAATAGCAACTAACTCGATATTATTAATAAAGCACGTACCTCGAATCAGGTTGTCCTTCTCTGGCGCTTCTGTACCACTCAAAGCAAACACTCTTCCACCGGTCTGAGCAACAGTAGCAGTCTTCTTCGGTTTCTGACACTGGGTGCTGATGTGACCCTTCTCCCCACAATTGAAATAGGTTGGACCATCATCTTTGCAATCAGTAGCTCTATGCCCCTTCTTACCACATCTGTAGCACCTCAACACATTATTGGTGCAACCGTCAGCACGGTGGCCTTGCTCGCCACACTTGTAACACTTCCCAGAAGTGGGAGCTGCTCCCCCACTTGACTTTTTCCCATCTGAAGCCTTCTGCTTCCCTTTGTCGGCTGAAGTCATATAAGGCTTTCCCCTATACTGCCCATTCTTCTCACTCAATTGCTTGTAGTGAGCAAATCGAGCTCGGATATCCTCATCGTAGATCCTACTCTTATCCACCAGCTCAGCAAACCTGCGAATCTGTTGGTATCCAATACCCTGCTTGATTTCTGGTCTCAGCCCATTCTCGAACTTGAGACACTTGGACATCTCAGCATCAACACCGTTGTAGTGAGGACAAAACTTCACCAGCGTCTCAAACTTTGCAGCATACTCTGCCACAATCATGTCTCCTTGCTTCAGCTCAAGGAATTCCACCTCTCTCTTGCCACGAGCATCCTCTAGAAAATACTTGCCCAGAAACTCCTGTTTGAACACAGGCCAGGTTATCACAGTGCCAACATCTGTGAGTCTCTGACAGGTGTTATCCCACCAATCCTCGGCCTCTTCTTCCAGCATATGCGTTCCAAACTGAACTTGTTGCTCATCAGTACACCCCATCACCTGGAAGATCTTCTCAATCGCCTTCAGCCACTTGTGTGCACTTGTCGGATCATGAGTACCCACAAAAGTCGGTGGATTGTTCCTCTGAAACTTCCTCAAAGCACGAAACTCATTTGGAACTCCACCATTCGGATTGAGATTAGCTACTACATTAGCAACTGATTCCAATGCATCAGCGATATCATGATCATTTCTTCCAGCCATCCTGCACACCACCAACAAGGTTAGAAGAAATAAAATATCGATAGTGTACGCATACTTGTCGACTGACAAGGGACTGGCATCACGTAAAAACTTGACCGGACGGACCGACCTGCTCTGATACCACTAATGTAACACCCTTTTTCTACCCAAAAAACATCATGAATAAAACAACAAATAATTCAGAGTAAAGTCCCAAAAAGGGCATCACATATCGTCACAAATCATCATAATAACCACCTGTCCCGTAACACAAGTTTTTCCATCAGAATATAGTTAAACACCACGCAGCGGAAATCAAAATTTAAAGAACACTTTTATAATTCAAAACTTCTCAAATAAAACTCATGAAAAACATCATGTCCAAAAAAACAAAAGAACGTAATCGTTCGACTCAAACGTCCCGACCCGATGTTACATATCAGAGCAAGACTCTCTAATCAACGAAGAAAATCAAATACTTCAAAACTAAATCTTCATGCGCCAAGGAAGCTAAGCTTGATCACCTGCACGTTACCCACGTGGAGGCAACATTCAAATAGGCAGGGTGAGTAATCACGAAATTAATATATACGATATAAGTAAAAGATAAAGCACAAGCAACAACATCATCAAGTCATTCACACGTCAGAATACATCAAAATCACATCAATATAATGCAATGCCAAAAAATATGCAATGCAACCTCATAGACTCATGTATGTGGTACCAACTCATCATAATCAATGGACACTGGGCCATCACCCTCCAAAGATCCCCACCAATAGGATCGATTCTACACAAGAACCAGAGCACGTCATAAAAACGCTACAATCCACACAATGGGATTGAAGCCACCGAATGGACCGAAGTCCTACTATGCCATGAATGCATGATGCAAATCGTCATAATAAACATCATCATAATTGCACCATCAATCATGAATCACCATCAAACAAACATCATTATATAACACCATTACTCACTCATCAAAGTTCGTCATTACACCTCACAATTCATCATATTTTATTCATCACATAAAAATTCCCGATTTTTATCCCGTTCATCATCATTACTAAATGACTAGTGTCTTATTATCTACTCATAACACTACGTCTCAAGGAAACCACGTCACAAGCGAAATCGGGACAAAAATTGCAAAAACGGGAAAATATGCCCACATCACTGCCCATACGCGTAAGGACCACCCTGTTACGCGTATGGCTCAACTTCACGCCACCCCTTACGCGTACCATACGCGTATCAACAGAGAGGGTCTTCCTCTCAATTCTCCCCCAATTTCCCCCTTACGCATAAGGCACTACCCATACACCTACTCACATTCCCTTAGGCGTATGTCCCTTTTTCCTTCAGTTCCCATACGCGTAATACCCCTCTTACGCGTATTGACCACAACTCCATATGCGTATGCTACGTGTATCAGCAGAGAGTCGTGCCAGCCCTTGGGGACGGGTGCGTACGCTACGTGTAATACCCTGTGAGTGTCCCCCATTACGCATAACACCTCCCCTGTTACGCGTATCACCAGAAGCCACCCCAAAACCCAGATCTCGCATCTGAACGAAAACTTCCTCATTCCAGCACTTTCGATCTACCAAAATCAGCCTCAAACTAGCTTCGATTCATCCCAGATCTATGTTTTCATCCTACTTCATTGTCTACATAAATTTCTCCTAATTATTAAGTCTGACATTGGTTAATATCAAGTTCAATATTCAGATCTGGTTACCCACAAGTTCATCACAGCAGTATCAACATCATGCACACAGATTCAACATCGATTAAAGCAACACATAACAAATTCACAATAAAGTTCATACATATACAGTTACGAAAAACCGTCACAGATTCGTCACAGATTTCAGCACAAATCATCAGAAACGCAAACACACAATTACCTCTACCTTAAACCCATATCAAACACATTAACCCGGATTACCCCCATACCTCGAATTTCCAGCAGAGATTCTTTGTTTTCTGGGGTTCTACAGTCGATTCCCGTTCTAGCCTCCTTTCCTCAGCTCTCTAATCACTCCTTAGGGTTGCACACAACTAATTCTCATAATCCTTATTTTCCTTTTGTTAAACCTATGTTTTGGGCCTTAAATAGGATTTACCGTATTATCCTCCATTAATCCCCTCAACATTACCGTCTTACCCTTAATGGTCTCCTAATTATTTTAATTAACAATAATAATAATAATCTAAATAATATTCTAATTACTCAAATTATTCTAATATTATTATTAATAAAATAATCTAATTAATTGCTATTTCTAAGAGATCTCCCTGTTCCCTTAATCCTAGGCTACCCCACAAAATCATCAAAAAGCACCAAAACACCGAATAATCATAATAATTCAACAAATAAATATTATAATTATTTGAGGCGTTACAACTCTCCCCCACTTAAAGAATTTTCGTCCTCGAAAATTACCTGAAGGGAACAGAGTCGGATACGACTCCTTCATCTGATCTTCACGCTCCCAAGTCCAACTTTCGCCAGCTGGTCCACCCCACAACACCTTCACCAAAGCTATACCTTTATCCCGCAGTTGCTTCATCTCACGACCATCGATCCGCACAGGTAACGCTTCGACAGTCAGATTATCCCTCACTTGCACATCATCCATTTGAATCACATGCGACGGATCTGGAATGTACTTCCTCAGCTGAGACACATGGAACACGTCGTGTAAATTCGCAAGCGACGGCAGTAAAGCAATCCAATAGGCTACCTCTCCTATCCTCTACAAGATTTGACAAGCACCAACAAAACGTGGAGTGAGCTTCCTAGACTTCAAAGCTCGACCCACACCAGTCACTAGCGTCACCCTCAAAAACACGTGATCTCCCTCTTGGTATTCTAGTACCTTCCTCCTCTTATCATGGTAACTCTTATGACGATTCTGCGAAGCCTTCATCCTTTCTTTAATCATCTTAATCTTCTTAGTCGTCTCTTGCACAATCTCAGGTCCGAGTACAACACTCTCGCCTGACTCATACCAACACAAAGGAGTCCTACATCTTCTCCCATACAAAGCTTCATAGGACGCCATCCCAATACTAGCATGAAAACTATTATTGGACGCGAACTCAATCAACGACAAATGGCTATCCCAAGATCCTCCGTGATCCAACATACATGCCCTCAACAAATCCTCTAAAGATTGGATAGTCTTTTCTGTCTGACCGTCCGTCTGCGGATGATATGCTGAACTCATCCTCAACTTAATGCCCAAAGCATCCTGTAAACTCTTCCAGAACATCGATGTAAATCTCAGGTCTCTATCCGATATAATACTCGAAGGTATACCATGCAACTTCACAATTTCCTCAATATACATCTCAGCTAACTTCTGCATAGAATGATTAATCTTCATCGGCAAGAAATGAGCCGATTTAGTTAATCTATCCACAATCACCCTGTTGTACCCCAAATTTTACCCCTTAGATGTCATAACATCTTGCACTTGCATTTACGCTTCAATCTTTTATGCATTGTTAACTAACTGTCGCACCCTAATTTTTGACCCTAAGATCCCCACTTTCCTCTTTGCATAACATATTAGGTTAATCATTCGTGCATAACTAACCACTTTATCCGGAGTTTTGTTTGTTTGTTTCATTTGTAAACACAGTTGCTGCTGCAGAAGATTTAAAGGTCATGGAGGTTATGCTATGTGTGCGTTTGTGGAGGTTCTCTGGTCTTTGCAAGTTTGTGTTGGATTCTTGTGAAATTATGCCCTCTTCCCTTTATGGTCCCTGAGCCACCACCAAGCCTTTCCCCCCAGATACTAGGTCCTTATACCCTCTGATATGGAATTTGGTACCCTAAGATTATTCACTGGCTATATTGTAAAGCTAGTACAATACGGCATTTCCCCCCTCTGTAGCATCCTCAAGGGTCAAAAGTTATGTTTGCTCAGTGATGTTGCGTTCTCGAGTATTGGAAGTCGAATTTAGAAGGAATTAGAAGTTTGGAATTCAAGATTGCTTCAAATTATCTCAAGACCATTCAATCAGCTATCCTCCGGAAGTATTTTCAAAGCACCACGGTTTCAAAGAAATATCATTTTTAAAAATGTGCTAAGTTCATCACAAGATTCAAATCCTTTACAAGAATATTGTCGTAATTGATTCAAGTTACAAGCTACCAAATACAGACCAAATTACTACAAGCTTTAAAGCTCAAAGTAAACCAACTATATGTGAAAGATACTAAGGATTTTGTTTCATCGTTTAATGCACAAACGGTATCAAGCATTGTGACCTCATGCGAACGAAGATCGTGCCCTTCCATTTGACCATTTCAATATGCTTTTAGATCCTCTTGGAGAATGTGAAACATCCGTTGTAGGAACAAATAGTACAAGCAGCTCTTATTGCCAATGCATACACGATTTTTTTTCTAAAGAACTTGTACAAGTTGATTTTTAAAAATCAATGTTACAAAGCAATTCTTATTTGTTTTACTAAATTTGGGATTCCCCTAATCATTTCAACCGTTAACACCAAGGCGGATAACATTGCCATCTCGTGAGAAGACCACCTGATAGACGACTCCCTATTTGCTGTAGCAAAATGAAAGAGGAAAGTCAAGCGCAATATCAAGAATTCGAGTACATGTTCAAAAAAAGCAAACTCCAACCGCATCAAAAGCAATTTCGATTTGTTTCTTAAACCATTAAACTCACTTCAAAATCGTAAATTTAAGGCCTCAGATTTTTGGGAATCAGAATCATTTTTTTTCATTTTATTCAAAAAGGAGTGTTATGGGCAATATCCCAAAGGAGATACCACCAGCATAACCTTCCAAAAATAAAACGGACAGGAAATCACATAAGAGAGTCGTATTCAAGACAGCAGAGCAATGGTTCCAAATCTTCTCCAAATCAGAGACAAATCAAACACGTTTCAAAACCTTCCCAAATCAAGCAACAAAATCAGAATTATCAAAGGCGAATCAAGCTCTTAGCACAACAATAAAATCTCAAATCTCCCAATCAAACGGTATTCATATCAACAATATTTTCCTTCCAAAATAATTTCGAGCAACATAATTAGCAATCATCACTGGCCCATTATAAATAGAAGGCACTCCCTTCATCGAGAAACAGAAAAAAGACTTAAAAGAAGAATCACACGAAAAATCAGCAAGAAGAAAAGAATCACAAGCAACCAAACCACCAGAGTCCTATTCCCAAACCCGCAAAGTACAAAGATTCAGAGGAAATCATCATCATCTCACGAAGAAAGCAACCGGCGATGGAGGAGAGCAACAAGAATAATTGCAAATCGTAGAAGGTAAAGAGAGAAAGAACTTATCCTCGATGCCGTTCGCGTCTTAGCCTTCCATCTCCGGCGGCCATTTCCTTTTTTCTTTTCGCTTTACGCTAAATCATTGTAACTGTAATCTCTAAAATCGTAGTGAAAACTGGGGTATCGGGCTGCGAGGGGTGGGGTTCTTGTTGATTTTTATTTGATTGAGAGAGGCGAGAGGAGCCGTTGTGAGTGGTAGTGGCTGCTAGGGTTTTGAGAAACCTAATTTCTTCTGAGAGAGAGAATGAACGAGAAAGATGAGGGTGAGAGGCGAGTCCGTGAGTGTGGCGTCACTTCTTTTTTTTCTTCTTTTGTTGACTGGTTCCTGTACACATGCACACACATATTTATCGTGCACCCTTGGTATGTTTGCGTTGGATCATAGCATAGTTTGATCGTGTGGCTGTGATCTGAGGGTCCGCGATGGACCCTCTGCTCGTTCAGCCCACCTGATCCCTCCGTTTCAATAATCAATCTTTTTATTCTTTTTTTATTAAATAAATTCATCATATTCAATATAACTCTTTTTATAAAATAAGTAAATATAGAACCTTTTGGAAAACCTTTAATAAAAGTTTTTTTTAAAATATTGAAATAAAATGTTATTAACTCTTTTCTTATAATTTTAAAATTAGATGATAATAAAATTTTATTTATAAAAGTATTAAGATTTTTTTTTAACCAATACGCTTTTTTAAAAAAAAAAAGAAGCTATAATAATAAAAACATCAAAATAATTAGAGCCTTTTAATAGGAAATATTTACCCTTTTTTAATCTTTAACATAAAAAATAATCCCTTTTTGTAATTTTAAATAACCTTTTTTTTTCTAAATATAAAAAACAATTTTTTTAATAATTTTAATTTTTTTATAACCTTTTTTTTTTATATTTAAAATATCACCCTTTTATAAAATGTAACAAAAAGCAAAACAATTAATTTTTACTTTTGATAAACCCCTTTAAAATTTAGTAAAAAATAAATCCTTTTTTTCTAAAAAAAAAATATTAGAATAAAAATATTTTTTTAATCATGAGAAAACTCTTTTATTAGCTTTTTAACTTTTATGACTTTAAGGAAATAGGTGATATTGAAACCTTTTCAAAATAATAATTAAAACCTTTTTTTCATAATAATAAAAAAAAACCTTTAACTTTTTTCAATTAATAATAATCTTTAACATAAGTCCTCAAAATAATAAACCTTAATATCAACCAACTCTTTTCTTAATAGCCCCCCCCTACGCTTGAGTGTACGCCTGTGTGTTTAGCATGTTGTTCATGATTGATGCTTGTTGCCATGCCTTTGTATGCTTACCTCTATTTGAATGTTTGCTCTTGTTATATGCTTGCATGCCTAAACCCCTTTCAAAAATATAAAAATTTCTCGATCCAACGTCGAGCCCATTTTCTACCCATATAAGTCGATCGCCTTAGGGCATCACATTCGACCTATCGATCACAAGACACAAGTCTAGCATCACTTTGCTAGCACCCTCGCCTAATATAAACAATAATTAATCGCATTAATATCCAAGGGAAAATCCCATGCATGATAACCATGTTATTGTGCATGGTGCACATCATTTGCATCATAATCGACACCTTAAGATAAGTCTATTAGACAACTTAGGATAGATTACCTAGGTTAGTCCCCCCTTAATTTTGATTTAAAAATCAAACTTTAGCCCACCTAATTCTCCACACAAGAGAATTAGATGTTAATCATCTCAAAGAAAGGGACATACAATCCCATACCCCACAAAATACAAACATTTTCAAAACTGTGGTGGTCTTTCTTAAGATGATGACTCATCTTCTTTTCCTAAACCTTTAAACATTTAGTATCCTTAATAAGGAACTACAAGTGCTCTGATTCCCTCCTGACAGGATATGTAGGCACAAGATGCGATATCTTGTCGAGCACACTTAGGAAAATTATAAATCACCTGCTCTTAAACCCTTAGCAAAACAGATAACAAATAACATAAATAAATCAAGAGGTTCCTGTAGAGTACTACAGATATCTAGGATGCTAACACCTTCCCTAGGTATAACCAACCCCCGAACTTAGAATCTTAGTGCATTTGCATTGCATTGTGGGAATTCGGTTTTTCTCCCTTCCCTTGGATAAATTCAAAGACCGGTGGTGACAAAAAAATGCGATCCTAGTTAACTGTAGCGAGTGATTTTTGGATGTGGTTGCGAAGCACGATCGCTCTGGTACTACAACTTGATTCATTTTTTATCCTATTAAAGCTGATGAAGGAAGGGAAATAGATGTCTCCAATTAACCCTGCTTGCATACTGAGATTAAACAGTCAAAACTGTTGGTTTACAGATGCTACAAAGATTCGGGGTTTCTCCTAGGTTATTTTGTTGACAAGGGGTGCTTTAGGCTATCGGTTAGGATGTTAGGACGAATGTATGAGAGTATGGGATTTTGGGTTTTTGTTTAGTGTGCTCGCTAAGATTTTTCTTTCAATCTTATGCCTACGTATTCCCGTTTACCGAAACAGGGAAATTAGAGCGATCGTAGTTCCTCCTATTCTATGGGAGGAAATGGTTGTTTTGGTGTCTTGTTCAAAGCCCAAGACGTGAAGCGAAAGGTAGTTTGTATCTTGTTCAAAGCCCAAGATGTGAAGCTAAAAGTGTTGACCTTAGAGAGAATTTGTCATCTCTAAAGGGGTCTATTTGTCACAACTGTTGGGTGACTGACTGTAAAGGAGGATTACTTTAACCGGGATTTGTGAATCTGGCAATGCCATAATTTCCTTTATAGGGGATATTAACCTGAAGGAGAAGACTTTAACTCAGTTTAGAGCAATGCCATCTTTCCTTAGGAATTTCTCATACTAAAAGAAGGACATTGGCATGGATGTAGATGATCCAGAGGCTTGCCGCTTACAGCAATTAGATAAAGGGGAAAGAGTTGTTGAGGTTTGTGTACTGTGAACGAGGCACAACTTTGATGCTAAAAGGTTGATTAGACCAACCAGTGGTTTTCTTATACAAAGCCTAAGAGGAGGCTAATATGTGTCTCGTACAAAGCCCGAGAGAGAGGCTAAAAGGTTTTGACTTGACGATGGAGTCTTTTGGTATCTCGTATAAAGCCCGAGATGGAGGCTATTTGACTCAACAAGAGAGTTTTTTGTATCTCGTACGAAGCCCGAGATGGAGGCTAAAATTTGTTTGGATCAATAAGAACCTTTTTGTATCTCGTATAAAGCCCGAGATGGAGGCGAAAGGGTGATTGACTCAACGAGGAAGTCTCTTTATGTGTCTCGTACAAAGCCCGAGAGAAAGGCTAAACATTGTTTGACTCCGCTGGGGAGAATCATTGTATAAAGCCCAAGAGAGAGGCTATTGTAACTGTAGAAGGATCATTATACAAAGCCTAAGAGGAGGCTATGGTTACTGTTTCAGTTGAGTGACAGGTCCCTTATGCTGATTTAAAGAGAAAATCAGTTCTTATATGAGCAACACTGTACTCGAGGATTTGATTCGAGGAGCCGGGCTATTCCAGTTCTTTAAGGAATTAGGAAATCCGAAGGGTATTGAGACTGTCCGAGTCTACGGGTTTTCTTCCTATTTAACGAAGGGGTCACTTGAGAATGTCTAGAAAACTCAAGGAGATTAGACTGTCCGTGTCTAGAGTTTCATCTTTTGTACCATGCTTTGAGAAACAGCAGTAGACTCTTTGAAAGGACTGTTCTATGCAGATGACTAATTTCTGTTCCTATACCTCTAGGAGGTCGTCGGGACAATTTGTACGAAGCCCAAGAGGAGGCTGGAAACTTTTAAGAAGCTGAACGGTCCTTGTACGAAGCCCAAGAGGAGGCTATCATTCCCGGAGGAAGAATCATTATACGAAGCCTAAGAGGAGGATGTGAATACTTCTAAGAAGCCGACGGGTCCTTGTACTAAGCCCAAGATGAGGCGGGGTTGCTTTTAGGAAGCCTGTGGGTCCTTGTATGATGCCCAAGAGGAGGCCGATGCTTTTAAGAAGCCCGTGGGTCCCCAAACCCCGAGAAATTCAAGGCAAGCTATTCACAAGGAATAGATCATGTCAGGAAAGTTCGAGAATTTGGAAGAAACTCAAAGATGCCATTCACGGAGAATACATTCATCTCTGGGGGTAGAGTTTCTTGACAATTCCTAATGAGGACAGCCGAAGAGAAGACTGTATCTGGTGATCTTATTGGGGATCTAGTTGTCTATTTCTACGAATAAACGAAACGGCGTCACCTAGTTCTAGACGTAGTTGCCCGGGAAACTCGAAATATCTATACTATTATTACACAGTTGATATGAGTTTATGAAAGAAGACTTACAGTGAAACAACCCCACAATATAGTTATATGTATATGAAAGCGGTAAATGAAAGCAATAACCACTTACTCGGTTGTAGAGCTTCCATGTTGTTTGATTAGTTGTTCAACAAAGAAAGATTGAAAACAACAGTATATTCAAAATCAAAGGAGAAAGTGCTTTGAAAAAGAAAGATTTGGGGCTTACAGCTCAAGGAGAGGCCCAGGGTTTTATCAGTGAGCGCACTGTTTGAATTTGTATGGAGGGACTTATACAAGTGACTGTGGCCCAAAAAAGATTTTTTGTACAAAGGGATGGGTCTTACACTCTCTCAAGAGGCCCAAAAAGGTTTAAAGAAAAAGAGTGGGGCTTATAACACGAGGGTAGGCCCAGTTGACTTTTCGTTAAAAATGGTGATCGCGCCGAGATTTTCTTTTAACGCGAAGGGGCTTATACAATATCTGAGGCCCAAAAGGTTTTGGTTAAAAGGGGATTGGGTCTTACACTCTATTAGAGGCCCAAAAGTTTTGAATGAGTCTTATAGCTCAAGGAGAGGCCCAAGGTTATTTTTGTTTTGAAAAGGCGACGATCGCGCCGTTTGTTTTTGACGGTATCGGGACTTATACAATATACTGAGGCCCAAAAATGATTTGGTCAAAAAAAGGATTGGGTCTTACACTCTATTAGAGGCCCAAAGTGTTTTGAAAATGATTTATGAGGGTTGAATTAATCCAAAACCCTAATTTGTTTTAAAAAATATGTTTTAATTGAAAAAAAATTTAATTAAAATGATCAAAATTGTTTAACATAGGAAAAACAAATTGTGATCTTGGATTAATGCTTCAAAAATTAAGTATTGACCTACAAAATAATTAGAAAGCATTAAAAGTTGCAAAATCAAGGTGGAAAAAATATTTTAAATGTCAAAAGCAATTAAAACATTAATTCTTTGCAAAAATATCAATTATACAAAATAAATAATATTTTTGGGATTTTTTGGGAAAATAAAATATTTTAACATTTTTGTGAATTATTAAAAAAAGAATCAACTCAAAATCATTAAAACTCAGAGAGAAATTAATTTTTGAATCAATTAAATAAAATCACAAAATTCAAATATTTGAATTTTCAAAAAATGGCGCCAAGAACACACCAAGAACACGCGCGTGTTCTGGGTTTGCCCAGATTTGCATTTTCTCTTCAATCTCACTGAATACTTGATCATATCATGCAATCCACACACCAATCAACTCGTTTCAACCTCACGATCATGTCTATGACAATTAATTTCATTTAAATTAAGCATAAAACAAGAAATCACGAAAAATCCTCAAGAACCCTAATTTCTGCATGAAGGCTAGGATTTTTGATACACGATTCAAACAATGCAATTAATTGAGGGGAAACATTCCATGCATGATTATGAACATATGGCCAAATTATTGTGCAGCAAAAATTGCATGGATCATAGAGTTAGAAGAGCTCATGCTTACCACTTGCAGCTGGTGATCGTGATTTGTGTTGGAGGTGTTACAGCTAGGTTCCAATGATCTGGATAGCTTCCCTAGGTGCCATGGAGTGTGTATGAATGCTTGGAATGGATTGAAATGGTTTGGAGCTGAAGATGGTACCTCAACTGCAAAACTGTCAAGAACTTGAGCAATTGGCTGGTGATTTTGTGAAATCTGTGTTCCAGATGTTATGTGAGTGTTTGGATCACTTCTATATTATGTATGTGAGGTGTGTGTGTGATTGGTTTGATTGGAAAAGCTCCCAAACTCAAAACCCGATAGTGACTTGCCTTAGAAGGCAAAATTGGAGTGAAAGAAGAGATTTTGAGGAAAGCATCTGTTTGATGGCTTTGGTGTACTCAAACTGATCATAATTGAGCTCTATTTATAGTAGAGCAAGTTTGTTTTGCAAGGAATAGTGAATGGCAACTGCTGAGTAGGTTTGGCCAATGTTGGCAAATGAAAATCCAAGTCTCCTCTAGCCATTGACTAGAGGTTAGGGTACAGGCTACTGGTCCCCTTGGTCTTGGATAAGTCTTGACTGAATTCAGTTGAGAATGGCTCAATCCATGCCACCTTGATGCTTCCATTGAATGCTCCAATCCAAAATTGGAGTCTTGTCCCTATTTTGGCAATTCTAGGTTCAACATGCTATTTCTTGTTCCAAAGACTTTGAAGGCTTGGCTCAGTGATTGTCCACTTTAGATTCAATCCTCAGATGTGTCCAAGTGGATAGGAGTATTTAGATTTGGCTGATTTTGGCAAATCGAGCAAAAATACAAAATCTGCCTTGCCTTGACAGATTTCAACAAGGCAACTTGCCAATGTTATATCTCATGACTCAAATTGAATTTGGTAATGTTCTTGGTCATTTTGGAAATCCCTTACATGATACAACAACTGTTTGAACATGTTTGGTTTTGATCTCTTTTGAATCCAAGTGAAAAATCCCCTTACATTTGGCAAAAAGTAGGGTAAAATCTGACTTAGTGAAATTTTCACCAAGTGTTGGAACAAAGTGACTTTTCTTGATTTTGATCACTCCATAACTCAAAATCCATGAGGAATTTGGACATAGGTCAGTATGAAGCTTTTGTAGAGGGCAATGAGATTTACAAATCAAGCTTTGAATGGGGAACAATGGCCTTGTGGTTTAGGAGTTATGGTCCTCCAAAGTTGGCACATTAGTGTCACTTTTTCCATAACTTAGAAATTTTTCTAAGTTTTTTATGGTTACCCCTTTTACAAGTTATCCCGCTTTCTTTAATTTTTCTTGATGAATGATGATTCAAATCATACATTAACATCATTTTAGGGTTAAAAATCCATTTTGGTTAAAAGTATCAAAAAGTCAAAGTTGACTTTTGTGCACAGTTGACTTTTTATCAGATGAATTCCAAACTGTGCAATTCTTCATGAAATCATGTCCTTGACCTAAATCAAACTTGATGGACATGTTCCATGGGTGTCATAGGGTATATTGAATCATGTCTTAGGGCTTGGGAGCATGTCCTGGTCAAAAGTTACAGTTAACTTTCCTCGCGAAGCCCTAATTGTGGTGTTGATGAAATTGAGACTTGTTGCTCAAGCTTCTTGGATTAATCCATTGTCCCAAATGGATAAATATAGTTCATTAGATACCCTCAAACCCTCTCTTGAGGTCTTGGCTCATGATTTGCCCTAAAAGTCTACTTAGGGGTGAATTAGGTCAAGAAACCCTAATTCCTGATTTTTTATGAATGCATCCCCTGAGGCAAAATTGACTTGATGATTGGGTCCATGAGGTCCCATGAAGTATATTAGGTTATGTTTTGGATCATTGGCTTGTGCCCAGATAAAAAATTTCATCTGGAGGCCCTGGTCGACCAAAACCCTAATTTGGTAACACTGTCGATCTTGAGACTTGATCCACCTAGAAGGGAGCAGCCTTGAGCTTGATCCTTGAAGTGGGAGTCCTTTTGATCCATTGTGGATGTTTGAGAGGTTAGACAAGTTAAAGATCATGTCATTCCTTGATTGATCCTTTGTCTAAGGCTCTGAGAGGGCTTGAAACCCTAATTTTAATTGTAGTAGATGCTCACCCATCTTTGGGGAGACTGATGAAGTATGATGGTTCCTCCATATTGTGATGATGATTTTCACAATGTTGGGAAATCTTAGTGGTCAAAATTTAGGGTATGACAGATGCCCCTATTTAATATTCTTGGACACAAAGGTGTGAATGACGAAGGTATTCGGGCATTCGGGGTGCAAGAGGATTAAATATCGGAATACCCGAAATTTTGACGGCGTCTATGAATGGTAATTCACACATTCATCTTCTTTTACTAAGAAATGATGCTTAGAAAAGGTAAACTTCCCCTCGATCCCGGTCTTCTGCCAAGGAACTGGTCTCAGCTTCTGATTTAAACTTCCCCTCGATCCTGGTTTCCTACCGAGGAACTGGTCTTAGTTTCTAATTTTTGAACTTCCCCTCGATCCTGGTTTCCTACCAAGGAACTGGTCTTAGTTTCTGATTTTTGAACTTCCCCTCGATCCTGGTTTCCTACCATGGAACTGGTCTTAGTTTCTTTCGTCAATAAACTTTACTGACAAGGGACGCTATTTGTAGCGACTTTCCTTCAAACTTCTCGCCGAATTTTCTTGGGGAGATGCTATTTGAGTGGAAAAAGTTTTGATGTCAGACTTGCTGGGGAACCCAGTCGTCTGAGTTATATAGGTGCACAAACTTCTCAGTTTGGAGATGCCATTTGTTGAATCTACTGGGGAAAACGAGTCTCTTGAGAGACTTCTTTCGTTTGGGGTCTTTACATCATATTTTTCTCGGAGATCTTCTCGGAGAAATGCCATATGATGTGATCCAATTTTGAGGTGCCGATGACCTTTTCATCAGTGGGGTTTTCAGAGAAAAACTGGCGTACTGCCGAATCTCCGATTTAGGAGGCTTTCTCTCAGGATTTTCTTTAATCCGGGAAAACAAAGATATCATCTTCAATGGCAAAGAGTGATGTTAACTGAGGGCTCTCTGGTCTTTCAGAGGTTCAAGTTATCAAAGTGGTCGAGGACCCAACTTCAATCCAGAAATAAAACTGGAGGAGAGAGATTGTTCAGACGTAACACTTCCTGACGAGGAAAGGGCTGACAACTCGATTGAGAGGACTTTTATCACTAGGGGACAAGACCGACTAGAGTGATAGTGATGCAATATGACTGTGAATGTAAATCAATAATGCATGATGCATGTATGTATATGCTGACAAAACTGACGCAACATACAAACTAAAATATGAACATGACTGGATACTCAGCCATTGCAGGGCGAAGAAGTACCGCTGGTTCAAGATAGCAATTATGCCTTTCTTAGGAGAGATAGTCCCTGTTGGGAACTATGTTGATCGAGCTTAGGAGATGAGGACTTGGCCGAGGCGTGTCAGACGAAACAAGGTCTCTGACACAGTTGATCCCTTCATTCAGGCGTACTGGGTTAGAAGGAGTACTTTGATTCTGCACTTTGAAGTTCGCTTATTTCTGGAGAAGCGACTGATGTTCTTCTGATGTTCAACAGTCAAAAGAAATTGCCGTCTTTATTAAAAAGCAGAAAAAGTTTTAACAAGTAAATTCATTTTTGTTTTATTTCAAGAATCGTTAATCATGTTAAAATGTCATTCAGTAAAGCTAAAACAAATAAGAATTACAAACAAAAGCACAAGGGCTCAAATTTTATTGATAAGATGGAGATCAGCCAAACGCGTGATTCCGAAGAGTATTTACAAAGTTAGAAAATGGTAATTTACAGGGAAAAGGGCTACGTTGAAACATAACTAACGACCGCTATCCTTCTACCAACTTTGAATTCGGGATATCCTGAGCTTCTGTTGAAGATGACCTTGACTGGAGTTTTCTCCGATGGATGGTGTAACTGCTGCTGCTGAGGGACTTGCCTCTGTTGAACATAGTTACTTGCCATTATCCCTAACTTTTGCCTGGATTGTACTGTGATGTTTCCAATCCACCGGGATGATTTTTTTTTATGTCTCTAACTTTTGCCTGGACCGCCCTTTCGGGTTTTCAATCCACCGAGACGTTTTTTTTAGGAGAAGTATTTCTTGACTACATCAACATTTGTGGGGTAGGCAAATTCCTCTCCGTCCATGGTTGCAAGTCTCAAGGCGCCGCCTGAGAAATCTTTCGTGACCACATAGGGGCCATCATAATTCGGAGTCCACTTGCCCCGAGAATCAGTGAGAAATGATTGTATCTTTTTAAGCACGGGGTCTCCTTTCCTGAAGACGCGAGGTCGGACCTTTTTGTCGAACGCCTTTTTCATCCTCTGTTGATACAGCTGACCATGGCATAATGCCGTGATTCCCTTCTCCTCGATCAGATTCAGTTCGTCGTGTCAACTTTGACACCATTCAGCTTTGGTGAGCTTAGCTTCCATCAATACTCGGATTGACGGGATCTCTACTTCTATGGGGAGCACTGCTTCCATGCCATACACTAGAGAGAAAGGGGTTGCCCCTGTTGAAGTACGGACAGATGTTCGATAACCATGAAGAGCAAAGGGTAGCATCTCGAGCCAGTCTTTGTAGGTTACAACCATCTTTTGAACGATCTTCTTGATGTTCTTATTGGCCGCTTCTATCGCTCCGTTCATCTTGGGTCGGTAGGGAGATGAGTTATGATGTTCAATCTTGAACTCTGCGCACAACTCCTTCATCATCTTGTTGTTCAAGTTAGATCCATTGTCAATAATGATCTCGCTTGGAACACCATAACGGCAGATGATATTGTTTTTGATAAATCGGACCACCACTTGTCGGGTTACATTGGCGAATGACGCTGCTTCGACCCACTTGGTGAAATAGTCAATGGCTACCAGGATGAACTGATGTCCGTTTGAAGCCTTAGGTTCAATCAAGCCAATCATGTCGATTCCCCATATGGAAAAAGGCCACGGGGAAGAAAGAACTTTGAGATGTGATGGCGGTACATGAATTTTGTCGGAGTATATCTGACACTTGTGACACCTCCTCATGTACTTATAGCAGTCGGATTCCATGGTCAACCAGTAGTACCCTTCTCTTAGAATTTTTCTCGCCATTGTGTGTCCGTTGGCATGAGTGCCAAAGGATCCTTCATGAATTTCTTTCATCGGTATTTCTGCTTCTGGTCTGTCTACGCATCGGAGCAAGACTATGTCAAAATTTTTCTTATAGAGAGTGTCACCGCTCAGGAAGAAGTTTCCAGCCAATCTTCTGAGGGTTTTCCTGTCTTTTCTTAGTGCCCCAGGTGGGTACTCTTGTTTCTGAAGGAAGCATTTGATATCATGACACCAAGGTTTGTCGTCTATGACTGCTTCAATCGTGAAGATGTAAGCGGGCCTTTCAAGGCGCATTATGTCGATCTTAGGTAAGTCGTTCCATTGGCCTACACTAATCATGGAAGAGAGAGTGGCTAATGCATAAGCCATGTGATTCTCCTCACGAGGGATATGATGAAACTCAAATCTGTTGAAGAAAGGTAGCAACCTTCTTGCGTAGTCTTTGTAAGGAATCAATCCTAATTGGTATGTGTTCCAATCTCCTTTTATCTGATTGATAACCAAGGCTGAATCGCCGTATACGTCCAAGTTTTTGATCCTTAAATCAATTGCTTCTTCGAGACCCATAATACAAGCTTCGTATTCGGCCTCGTTGTTTGTACATTTGAAAGTAAGTCTGGCAATGAAAGGAATGTGGGTACCCTGAGGGGTAACAATGATTGCCCCAATTCCGTTTCCATAATGATTAACTGCTCCGTCAAAGATAAGTCCCCATTGGGAACCTGGTTCTGGCCCTTCACTGGGTAACGATTCATCGCAATCTTTCATTTTTAGATACATGACATCTTTGTCTGGGAAGTCAAACTCGATTGGTTTTTGATCGTCAATCGGTTGATGAGCCAAATGATCGGCTAAAATACTTCCCTTAACGGCTTTTTGAGCGTGGTACTCTATGTCATATTCTGATAACAGTATCTGCCAACGGGCAATCCTTCCCGTGAGAGCAGGTTTTTCGAAGACGTACTTGATTGGATCCATTTCAGAGATTAACCAAGTAGTATGATGAATCATGTATTGGCGAAGACGTTTGGCTACCCAAGCCAAAGCACAACAAGTTTTCTCAAGCATCGTGTACCGAGTTTCGCAGTCGGTGAATTTCTTGCTCAAATAGTAAATGGAAGACTCATTCCGTTTGGTTTCGTCTTGTTGGCTAAGTACACACCCCATTGAGTCTTCCATGACTGTGAGGTAGATGATCAGTGGTCTTCCTTCCACTGGAGGTGATAGAATCGGAGGATTCAACAGATATTCCTTGATACTGTCGAAGGCGGTTTGACAATCTTCTGTCCAAACGCAATCCTGGTTCTTTTTGAGTAACTTGAAAATCGGCGCACATGTCGCGGTCATGAGGAATATGAATCTGGAGATGTAGTTCAAACGTCCCAGGAATCCCCTGACTTATTTTTTAGTTTTCGGAGAAGGCATTTCTTGAATGGCCTTGACCTTGTCAGGATCAACCTCAATTCCTTTCTGGCTGACGATGAACCCTAGTAATTTCCCTGAATGGACACCGAAGGTGTACTTGTTGGGATTCAAGCGGAGTTTGTACTTTCGCAAATGCTCGAATAGTTTTGACAGGTGGGTCACATGCTCCTCTTCTGGCTTAGATTTTGCAATCATATCATCGACATATACCTCGATCTCTTTGTGTATCATGTCATGAAAAAGAGTTGCCATGGCCCTTTGATAGGTTGCCCCGGCGTTCTTTAAACCGAACGGCATCACCTTGTAACAAAAGGTACCCCATGGGGTAATGAACAAAGTTTTCTCCATGTCTTTCGGCGCCATTTTGATCTGATTATAGCCCGAGAATCCATCCATGAAGGAGAAGACTTTGAACTTTACTGTACTGTCTACTAGCATGTCAATGTGTGGTAAAGGAAAGTCGTCCTTTGGACTAGCCTTGTTCAGATCTAGGTAGTCAACACACATTCTGACCTTTCCTTCCTTTTTCGGAATGGGTACGATATTGGCTAACCATTGAGGATATTCTGACGTGGCGAGGAAACCCGCATCAATCTGTTTCTGTACCTCCTCTTTGATTTTGATGGCCATGTCCAGGTGAGTCCGTCTCAACCTCTGTTTTACTGGCGGACATTCCGATCTCAACGATAAGTGATGTTCCACGATGCTGGTATCCAACCCTGGCATGTCCTGATAGGACCAAGCGAATACATCGGGGAATTCTTTGAGAAGCTTTATCAAACTCTCTTTGGCAGTTGAACTGAGAAGTGCCCCAATCCTGATTTCTTTTCTCTCTTGTTCTGAACCCAAGTTTACCGTTTCCAACGGTTCTTTATGAGGTTCAATGGACCTTTCCTCTTGTCTGAGTAGTCGGGAGATCTCTTCTGGAATTTCGTCGTCATTTTCTTCTTCAGCCTCGAATATCAGGAACTCAAAGTTGGGAGAAGGCATCGGATCGTATGTTTCAACGGGGTTTAAAACAAGCAATCTGCATGACGTGATGATTCGTGTTTAGAAGAGATAGAGAAAATGCAAGTGTGTGCAGTGTTTTATTTTACTGCTTGTTTTTATTATTGAATTGTTTTTCTTAGGATTACCATTTTCTGAGAAAAGCGAAAAGAGAAAATAGCAATAAATGCAGAAATTACAGAACGACGTTATTTTATTAATGAACAAGTCGATTCTTGAAACTACAGCCCTATAAAACAAAACTTTGTCGCTTTGGACGAAGCGAAGAGGGAAATTTACAGAAAGTGAGCCCTATCAAAACATCCGTTTCACCTGGGCAGGGTGAAAGGTTAAAGATGGCAATTACTTTGACTGACGAACGACCTTCGGAGCATCAACAGGAACCCATTGGCGGCAAACTCCTCGGTGAATCCAAAGTCTGGCACCTTCCTTGATTTGTCTTCAGAAATGACGCTGATTTCTGGTGGAGCAGGATCATTGGAATCTGTCTCCCAGGCAGAATTGTCGTAGGAGAATTCCTCAGTTGTATTTTGCATAGCATTTGTGCTCTCAGCTGTATCTCCCCATCCAGTAGACTGGATATCTTCGAGCCTGATACGAGAGCTTTCGAGAGCAGTGTACCTGACCATATAGTCGTATTTTCCACTCAGTTGTCCCAATGTGTCCCAAACTTCTTTGGAAATAGAGGAGTCATCTCTCTCGATGACGTTAACCACAGGAAAAGCATAGTTGATGAATTCAAGTCCTGAAAACGTTGCAAATTCATCGTCATGTTGAGTAGTTTCTGAATGACCCGAGTGTTGATCCCATGACATGGTGGGGACACAGGTATTCTGTTCAATGATGGTCAGCTGATTTTCATTGTTCGGCTGACTTTCTTGCCCCAAGTTTCCTTGGTAGGGCTGCCACATTGGCAGACCATCCATTGGGCCATAGTAGGTGTAGTCAAAATTGTCTTTCATTAGAGTGTCCTCCTCTAATGAGTTTGGCGGAGCACGGCATCCTTCCGGATCACAATCTCCATAGATCATTTCGACATCTGACCGTGGTATAAATCTCGGACTCTGTACGGGATAGCAAAATGGTATAGGCACCTCTTCTTGAGACATATAACCGTCCCCGTTAAGGTAGGACTTCCATTCTTCATCCGTGTCAGAGGGATCTTCCTCATTGATAGCATGTACTGCTTGAGACACTGGGTGAAGGAAACCTCCACTGTGGAAGAAGTTTTGAAGGGGATGAAGACTTTCATCGTTGGCAGCTGTCTGGGTACAGGTTGCAGAAAAACCAAGACCCTTCTTTGTTGTATTGCCAGTAGGAATGACAAGCTGTCCCCATCCGGTTGTATTGGTACTCTCGACCGCTTTGATAGCATCGTTGTATGAAGAAATGTAAGTTCCTTCTTTGAACTGATTGTTCTTACTCACCGACAGTGCTTGGAACTGAGTTCCAATAACCTCCTCGGGTTCTATACCAGCAGATGATGACAAATTACTCACCAGCAAGGCCTGCTCCCCACAGACTGTGATGAGTTGGCCGTTCTGGACGAACTTTAGCTTTTGGTGGAGGGTGGAAGTAACCGCCCCAGCCTGATGTATCCAAGGTCTTCCTAATAAACAATTGTACGTTGCCCGGATGTCCATGACCTGGAAAGTGACTTGGAAAGTATGAGGACCGATAGTTATAGGAAGATCAACTTCGCCGATAACTGTTTTTCTGGATCCGTCGAACGCTTTGACGATGACCTCGCTGATTCTCATTGGAGGGCCTTTGAATGATAATTGCATCAAAGTGGACTTCGGCATAACATTCAGAGCTGACCCTGTGTCTACCAGTATGCTGGCTAAAGCATTGTCCTGGCAGTTGACTGTGATATTGAGCGCCATGTTATGACGACGACCCTCTTCAGGTAATTCCTCATCACTAAATCCCAAATTATTGCAGGAAGTGATGTTAGAGACAATACTATCGAACTGTCTAATCGTTACATCCTGTTCCACAAAAGCTTTCTCCAAGAATTTCTGTAGAGCTTCCCTGTGGGCTTCTGAACTGAGTAATAATGATAATACCGAGATCTTTGAAGGAGTTTGTAACAGTTGATCGACAATGTTGTATTCACTCCTTTGGATGAGCTTCAACATCTCATCATTATTTTTCGAAAGGTCGAGATTACTGGATTGACCGACTGGTAGATCAGAAGTTTCCGTCTGAAGTTCCTTTTCTTTGTTAGCTTCCCCAACCCCTCGGTTGAAGATTCTACCACTCCTTGTTACACGACTGATGTCTGCAATATTCACAACGGAGGGTAATTGAATTTCCTTTCCATTTTCAATTGTCGTTGCACCGTATTTGTAAGGGATTGCCTTAGCTGATTCATACGGTAGTGGTCCCGGCAGATAGATGACTACGGGAGCCCTCTGATTTTTCTGACCATCGTAAGTAATCTCGATCCGTTCCCGGTTGGGAACTTTAGATTCGTCAAGTAGAGGGATGATGGCAAAAACATCCCTGGTCCTGTGATGACCAGCGATCGTGACAACATCCTCAACTTGATTAGCAAGGTAGTTCGGCGTCCACTTGATGGGTCCAGAACCCAGATATGGACGAATCTCTCCACGATCCACCTAACCCTGAAGAGCTGCTCTCACAAGGTAACACCCTTGGTTACTTTCCGAACAGACGCTACAACGATCATAATTGTGTGGTGGCACCTGGCCACGCCCACTTTGAATACAATGTAACCTCACTAGGTTAGCTTCCACAGATCGGACATCCTGACTCTGACGCTGAGTGGGGTTTCTGTTATTGATACTAATTTGCTGAGTATCTTCATCCATATAAATTGGCATCCACCAGTGATTTAACAAGTGCTGAAGTGCCTCCTGGATGAGGGTACAACCTTGATCATTTTTGCAATCCGTTTTACAGCTTTGATAGTCGTGTGATATTAAGAATCTGAGTCGGACCTGCTCAGCATGTAACTCTACCAGGTTGGTATTCATCACGCGAATATCGAAGATCTGAACCATGTTGATTTGATAGGAATTCCTATCATGGTAGTCTTGGATCCATCCAAGATCCATCTGACGCTGGAGGGCTTCTTGTACAAAAGAGCAACCCTGTTTGTTTATCGAGCAAGTCAGACAAGAACTGTAATCGTGCCACGGCAGATTATGATACTGGCTTTGCCTTGAGTGCATCGCCACCAGGTTGGCATTCATCGCACGGATGTCGTGGTTTTGAATGATGTTGGAATTCGTGTAAACCATGTTAACTCCACGAACTCGGTGCTCTTGGATCCATCCGAGATCCATTTGTTCCTATAGGGCTGCTTGCACCACAGAACATCCTTGATTGTCTTTAGAGAAGATATCACACTGGTGATAATTATGAGGTGGCATATGGCCATATCCACTCTATCTACAATGCATCTTGACCAGATTGGTTTTCAACAAGAGTACATCGTGAATTTGATAGACATCGTTAGTCTCTCATTCTATCAAATTGACTGCAGCCTTCTCATGTTGAGGAAGCGGGTTCGTGAGAACATTAGGATTTGTATCCTTGAAAGATAAGAGCCCGATCCTAACAAGCTTTTGCACGTCGGACTTGAAATTGAGACAAGTCTCGATGTTATGCCCTGATCCTCCTTGGTGGTAAGGGCAAGTTTGATCCACCTTAAACCAAAAAGGCGGATTTTTCGGTACTGTAAGAGGAGACTTAGTCTGAATGTGCCCCTTAGCTAGTAGTAATAGAAACAGCTCTGCGTACGATTGGGTCTTACACTCTATTAGCGTTCCTTGTCAGTAAAGTTTATTGACGAAAGAAACTAAGACCAGTTCCTTGGTAGGAAACCAGGATCGAGGGGAAGTTCAAAAATTAGAAACTAAGACCAGTTCCTCGGTAGGAAACCAGGATCGAGGGGAAGTTTAAATCAGAAACTGAGACCAGTTCCTTGGCTGAAGACCAGGATCGAGGGGAAGTTTACATTTTCTAAGCATCATTGCTTAGCAAAAGAAGATGAATGCGTGAATTACCATTCATAGACGCCGTCAAAATTTCGGGTATTCCGATATTTAATCCTCTTGCACCCTGAATGCCCGAATACCTTCGTCATGCACACCTTCGTGTCCAAGAAGATTAAATAGGGGCATCTGTCATACCCCAAAATTTGACCACTAAGATTTCCCATCATTGTGAAAATCATCATCACAATATGGAGGAACCATCATACTTCATCAGTCTCCCCAAAGATGGGTGAGCATCCACTACAATCAAAATTAGGGTTTCAAGCCCTCTCAGAGCCTTAGACAAAGGTTCAATCAAGGAATGACATGATCTTCAACTTGTCTAACCTCTCAAACATCAACAATGGATCAAAAGGACTCCCACTTCAAGGATCAAGCACAAGGCTGCTCCCTTGTTGAACATCAGAAGAACATCGGTCGCTTCTCTAGAAGTAAGCGAACTTCAAAGTGCAGAATCAAAGTACTCCTTCTAACCCAGTACGCCTGAATAAAGGGATCAACTGTGTCAGAGACCTTGTTTCGTCTGACACGCCTCGGCCGAGTTCTCATCTCCTAAGCCCGATCAACATAGTTCCCAACAGGGACTATCTCTCCTAAGAAAGGCAGAATTGCTATCTTGAACCAGCAGTACTTCTTCGCCCTGCAATGGCCGAGTATCCAGTCGTGTTCATCTTTTAGTTTGTATGTTGTGTCAGTTTTGTCAGCATATACATACATGCATCATGCATTATTGATTTACATTCACAGTCATATTGCATCACTATCACTCTAGTCGGTCTTGTCCCCTAGTGATAAAAGTCCTCTCAATCGAGTTGTTAGCCCTTTCCTCGTCAGGAAGTGTTACGTCTGAACAATCTCTCTCCTCCAGTTTTATTTCTAGATTGAAGTTGGGTCCTCGACCACTTTGATAACTTGAGCCTCTGAAAAACCAGAGAGCCCTCAGTTAACATCACTCTTCGCCATTGAAGATGATATCCTTGTTTTCCCGGATTAAAGAAAATCCCGAGGGAAAGCCTCCTAAATCGGAGATTCGGCAGTACGGCAATTTTTCTCCGAAAAACCCACTGATGAAAAGGTCATCGGCACCTCAAAATTGGATCACATCATATGGCATTTCTCCGAGAAGATCTTCGAGAAAAGTATGATGTAAAGACCCCGAACGAAAGCAGTCTCTCAAGAGACTCGTTTTCCCCAGTAGATTCGACAAATGGCGTCTCCAAACAGAGAAGTTTGTGCACCTCTACAACTCAGACGATTGGGTTCCCGAGCAAGTCTGACATCAAAACTTTTTCCACTCAAATAGCATCTCCCCAGGAAAATTCGGCGAGAAGTTTGACGAAAACCGCTACAAATAGCGTCCCTTGTCAGTAAAGTTTATTGACAAAAGAAACTAAGACCAGTTCCTTGGTAGGAAACTAGGATCGAGGGGAAGTTCAAAAATCAGAAACTAAGACCAGTTCCTTGGTAGGAAACCAGGATCAATGGGAAGTTCAAAAATCAGAAACTAAGACCAGTTCCTCGGTAGGAAACCAGGATCGAGGGGAAGTTTAAATCAGAAACTGAGACCAGATCCTTGGCTGAAGACCAGGATCGAGGGGAAGTTTACCTTTTCTAAGCATCATTTCTTAGTAAAAGAAGATGAATGTGTGAATTACCATTCATAGACGCCGTCAAAATTTCGGGTATTCCGATATTTAATCCTCTTGCACCCCGAATGCCCGAATACCTTCGTCATTCACACCTTCGTGTCCAAGAAGATTAAATAGGGGCATCTGTCATACCCCTAATTTTGACCACTAAGATTTCCCATCATTGTGAAAATCATCATCACAATATGGAGGAACCATCATACTTCATCAGTCTCCCCAAAGATGGGTGAGCATCCACTACAATCAAAATTAGGGTTTCAAGCCCTCTCAGAGCCTTAGACAAAGGTTCAATCAAGGAATGACATGATCTTCAACTTGTCTAACCTCTCAAACATCAACAATGGATCAAAAGGACTCCCACTTCAAGGATCAAGCACAAGGCTGCTCCCTTGTTGAACATCAGAAGAACATCGGTCGCTTCTCTAGAAGTAAGCGAACTTCAAAGTGCAGAATCAAAGTACTCCTTCTAACCCAGTACGCCTGAATAAAGGGATCAACTGTGTCAGAGACCTTGTTTCGTCTGACACGCCTCGGCCGAGTTCTCATCTCCTAAGCCCGATCAACATAGTTCCCAACAGGGACTATCTCTCCTAAGAAAGGCAGAATTGCTATCTTGAACCAGCAGTACTTCTTCGCCCTGCAATGGCCGAGTATCCAGTCGTGTTCATCTTTTAGTTTGTATGTTGTGTCAGTTTTGTCAGCATATACATACATGCATCATGCATTATTGATTTACATTCACAGTCATATTGCATCACTATCACTCTAGTCGGTCTTGTCCCCTAGTGATAAAAGTCCTCTCAATCGAGTTGTTAGCCCTTTCCTCGTCAGGAAGTGTTACGTCTGAACAATCTCTCTCCTCCAGTTTTATTTCTAGATTGAAGTTGGGTCCTCGACCACTTTGATAACTTGAGCCTCTGAAAAACCAGAGAGCCCTCAGTTAACATCACTCTTCGCCATTGAAGATGATATCCTTGTTTTCCCGGATTAAAGAAAATCCCGAGGGAAAGCCTCCTAAATCGGAGATTCGGCAGTACGGCAATTTTTCTCCGAAAAACCCACTGATGAAAAGGTCATCGGCACCTCAAAATTGGATCACATCATATGGCATTTCTCCGAGAAGATCTTCGAGAAAAGTATGATGTAAAGACCCCGAACGAAAGCAGTCTCTCAAGAGACTCGTTTTCCCCAGTAGATTTGACAAATGGCGTCTCCAAACAGAGAAGTTTGTGCACCTCTACAACTCAGACGATTGGGTTCCCGAGCAAGTCTGACATCAAAACTTTTTCCACTCAAATAGCATCTCCCCAGGAAAATTCGGCGAGAAGTTTGACGAAAACCGCTACAAATAGCGTCCCTTGTCAGTAAAGTTTATTGACAAAAGAAACTAAGACCAGTTCCTTGGTAGGAAACTAGGATCGAGGGGAAGTTCAAAAATCAGAAACTAAGACCAGTTCCTTGGTAGGAAACCAGGATCAATGGGAAGTTCAAAAATCAGAAACTAAGACCAGTTCCTCGGTAGGAAACCAGGATCGAGGGGAAGTTTAAATCAGAAACTGAGACCAGATCCTTGGCTGAAGACCAGGATCGAGGGGAAGTTTACATTTTCTAAGCATCATTGCTTAGCAAAAGAAGATGAATGCATGAATTACCATTCATAGACGCCGTCAAAATTTCGGGTATTCCGATATTTAATCCTCTTGCACCCCGAATGCCCGAATACCTTCGTCATTCACACCTTCGTGTCCAAGAAGATTAAATAGGGGCATCTGTCATACCCCTAATTTTGACCACTAAGATTTCCCATCATTGTGAAAATCATCATCACAATATGGAGGAACCATCATACTTCATCAGTCTCCCTAAAGATGGGTGAGCATCCACTACAATCAAAATTAGGGTTTCAAGCCCTCTCAGAGCCTTAGACAAAGGATCAATCAAGGAATGACATGATCTTTAACTTGTCTAACCTCTCAAGCATCCAAAATGGATTAAAAGGACTCCCACTTCAAGGATCAAGCACAAGGCTGCTCCCTTCTAGGTGGATCAAGCTCAAGATCGACAGTGTTACCAAATTAGGGTTTTGGTTGACCAGGGCCTCCAGATGAAATTTTTTATCTGGGCACAAGCCAATGATCCAAAACATAACCTAATATACTTCATGGGACCTCAGGGACCCAATCATCAAGTCAATTTTGCCTCAGGGGATGCATTCATAAAAAATCAGGAATTAAGGTTTCTTGACCTAATTCACCCCTAAGTAGACTTTTAGGGCAAATCATGAGCCAAGACCTCAAGAGAGGGTTTGAGGGTATCTAATGAACTATATTGATCCATTTGGGACAATGGATTAATCCAAGAAGCTTGAGCAACAAGTCTCAATTTCATCTGCACCACAATTAGGGTTTCGCGAGGAAAGTCAACTGTAACTTTGACTTTTGACCAGGACATGCTCCCAAGCCCTAAGACATGATTCAATATACCCTATGACACCCATGGAACATGTCCATCAAGTTTGATTTAGGTCAAGCACATGATTTCATGAAGAATTGCACAGTTTGGAATTCATCTGATAAAATGTCAACTGTGCACAAAAGTCAACTTTGACTTTTTGATATTTTTAACCAAAATGGATTTTTAACCCTAAAATGATATTAATGTATGATTTGAATCATCATTCATCAAGAAAAATCAAAGAAAGTGGGATAACTTGTAAAAGGGGTAACCATAAAAAACTTAGAAAAATTTCTAAGTTATGGAAAAAGTGACACTAATGTGCCAACTTTGGAGGACCATAACTCCTAAACCACAAGGCCATTGTTCCCCATTCAAAGCTTGATTTGTAGATCTCATTGCCCTCTACAAAAGCTTCATACTGACCTATGTCCAAATTCCTCATGGATTTTGAGTTATGGAGTGATCAAAATCAAGAAAAGTCACTTTGTTCCAACACTTAGTGAAAATTTCACTAAATCAGATTTTACCCTACTTTTTGCCAAATGTAAGGGGATTTTTCACTGGATTCAAAAGAGATCAAACCAAACATGTTCAAACAGTTGTTGTATCATGTAAGGGCTTTCTAAAATGACCAAGAACATTACCAAATTTAATTTGAGTCATGAGATATAACTTTGGCAAGTTGCCTTGTTGAAATCTGTCAAGGCAAGGCAGATTTTGCATTTTTGCTCGATTTTCCAAAATCAGCCAAATCCAAATACTCCTATCCACTTGGACACATCTGAGGATTGAATCTAAAGGGGACAATCACTGAGCCAAGCCTCCAAAGTCTTTGGAACAAGAAATAGCATGTTGAACCTAGAATTGCCAAAATAGGGACAAGACTCCAATTTTGGATTGGAGCATTCAATGGAAGCATCAAGGTGGCATGGACTGAGCCATTCTCAACTGAATTCAGTCAAGACTTATCCAAGACCAAGGGGACCAGCAACCTGTGCCCTAACCTCTAGTCAATGGCTAGAGGAGACTTGGATTTTCATTTGCCAACATTGGCCAAACCTACTCAGCAGTTGCCATTCACTATTCCTTGCAAAACAAACTTGCTCTACTATAAATAGAGCTCAATTGTGATCAGTTTGAGTACACCAAAGCCATCAAACATATGCTTTCCTCAAAATCTCTTCTTTCACTCCAATTTTGCCTTCTAAGGCAAGTCACTATCAGGTTTTTAGTTTGGGAGCTTTTCCAATCAAACCAATCACACACACACCTCACATACATCATATAGAAGTGATCCAAACACTCACATAACATCTGGAACACAGATTTCACAAAATCACCAGCCAATTGCTCAAGTTCTTGACAGTTTTGCAGTTGAGGTACCATCTTCAGCTCCAAACCATTTCAATCCATTCCAAGCATTCATACACACTCCATGGCACCTAGGGAAGCTATCCAGATCATTGGAACCTAGCTGTAACACCTCCAACACAAATCACGATCACCAGCTGCAAGTGGTAAGCATGAGCTCTTCTAACTCTATGATCCATGCAATTTTTGCTGCACAATAATTTGGCCATATGTTCATAATCATGCATGGAATGTTTCCCCTTAATTAATTGCATTGTTTGAATCGTGTATAAAAAATCCTAGCCTTCATGCAGAAATTAGGGTTCTTGAGGATTTTTCGTGATTTCTTGTTTTATGCTTAATTTAAATGAAATTAATTGTCATAGACATGATCGTGAGGTTGAAACGAGTTGATTGGTGTGTGGATTGCATGATATGATCAAGTATTCAGTGAGATTGTAGATAAAATACAAATCTGGGCAAACCCAGAACACGCGCGTGTTCTTGGTGTGTTCTTGGCGCCATTTTTTGAGAATTCAAATATTTGAATTTTGTGATTTTATTTAATTGATTCAAAAATTAATTTCTCTCTGAGTTTTAATGATTTTGAGTTGATTCTTTTTTTAATAATTCACAAAAATGTTAAAATATTTTATTTTCCCAAAAATATTATTTATTTTGTATAATTGATATTTTTGCAAAGAATTAATGTTTTAATTGCTTTTGACATTTAAAATATTTTTTCCACCTTGATTTTGCAACTTTTAATGCTTTCTAATTATTTTTTAGGTCAATACTTAATTTTTGAAGCATTAATCCAAGATCACAATTTGTTTTTCCTATGTTAAACAATTTTGATCATTTCAATTGAATTTTTATTCAATTAAAACACATTTTTGAAAACAAATTAGGGTTTTTGGATTAATTCAACCCTCATAAATCATTTTCAAAACACTTTGGGTCTCTAATAGAGTGTAAGACCCAATCCTTTTTTTGACCAAATCATTTTTGGGCCTCAGTATATCGTATAAGTCCCGATACCGTAAAAAACAAACGACGCGATCGTCGCCTTTTCAAAACAAAAATAACCTTGGGCCTTTCCTTGAGCTATAAAACCCATTCAAAACTTTTGGGCCTCTAATAGAGTGTAAGACCCAATCCCCTTTTAACCAAAACCTTTTGGGCCTCAGATATTGTATAAGCCCCTTCGCGTTAAACAGGAAGAAATTAGGGTTTTTGGATTAATTCAACCCTCATAAATCATTTTCAAAATACTATGGGCCTCTCCTTGAGCTATAAGACCCATTCAAAACTTTTGGGCCTCTAATAGAGTGTAAGACCCAATCCTTTTTTTGACCAAATCGTTTTTGGGCCTCAGTATATTGTATAAGTCCCAATACCGTCAAAAACAAACGGCGCGATCGTCGCCTTTTCAAAACAAAAAAATCTTGGGCCTACCCTCGAGTAGTAAGACCCATTTCTTTTCTTAAAACTCATTTGGGCCTCTATTAGAGTGTAAGACCCAACCCTCTTGTACAGAAAACTTTTTGGGCCTCATTCATTGTATAAGTCCCACTGTACATTTTCGAATAAACGACGCGATCATCGCCAGTTTAAAATTTACCAACTGGGCCTCTAATAGAGTGTAAGACCCAATCCTTTTTTTGACCAAATCATTTTTGGGCCTCAGTATATTGTATAAGTCCTGATACCGTCAAAAACAAATGGCGCGATCGTCGCCTTTTCAAAACAAAAATAACCTTGGGCCTCTCCTTGAGCTATAAGACCCATTCAAAACTTTTGGGCCTCTAATAGAGTGTAAGACCCAACCCAATCCCCTTTTAACCAAAACCTTTTGGGCCTCAGATATTGTATAAGCCCCTTCGCGTTAAAAGAAAATCTCGGTGCGATCGCCATTTTTAACAAAAATTCAACTGGGCCTACCCTCGTGTTATAAGCCCCACTCTTTTTCTTTAAACTTTTTGGGCCTCTTGAGAGAGTGTAAGACCCATTCCTTTGTACAGAAAACCTTTTTGGGCCTCAGTCACTTGTATAAGTCCCTCTGTACAAATTCAAACAGTGCGCTCACTGATAAAACCCTGGGCCTCTCCTTGAGCTGTAAGCCCCAAATCTTTCTTTTTCAAAGCACTTTCTCCTTTGATTTTGAATATACTGTTGTTTTCAATCTTTCTTTGTTGAACAACTAACCAAACAGCATAGAAGCTCTACAACCGAGTAAGTGGTTATTGCTTTCATTTACAGCTTTCATATACATATAACTGTATTGTGGGGCTATTTCACTGTAAGTCTTCTTTCATAAACTCATATCAACTGTGTAATAATAGTATAGATATTTTGAGTTTCCCCGGCAACTACGTCTAGAACTAGGTGACGCCATTTCGTTTATTCATAGAAATAGACAACTAGATCCCCAATAGGATCGCCAGATACAGTATTCTCTTCGGTTGTCCCCATTAGGAATTGTCAAGAAACTCTACTCCCAGAGATGAATGTATTCTCCGTGAATGGCATCTTTGAGTTTCTTCCAAATTCTCGAACTTTCCTGACTTGATCTATTCCTTGTGAATAGCTTGCCTTGAATTTCTCGGGGTTTGGGGACCCACGGGCTTCTTAAAAGCATCGGCCTCCTCTTGGGCATCATACAAGGACCCACGGGCTTCCTAAAAGCAACCCCGCCTCCTCTTAGGCTTAGTACAAGGACCCATCGGCTTCTTAGATGTATTCACAGCCTCCTCTTAGGCTTCGTATAATGATTCTTCCTCCGGGAATGATAGCCTCCTCTTGGGCTTCGTACAAGGACCGACCGGCTTCTTAAAAGTTTCCAGCCTCCTCTTGGGCTTCGTACAAATTGTCACGACGACCTCCTAGAGGTATAGGAACAAAAATTAGTCATCTGCATAGAACAGTCCTTTCAAAGAGTCTACTACTGTTTCTCAAAGCATGGTACAAAAGATGAAACTCTAGACACGGACAGTCTAATCTCCTTGAGTTTTCCAGACATTCTCAAGTGACCCCTTCGTTAAACAGGAAGAAAACCCGTAGACTCGGACAGTCTCAATACTCTTCGGATTTCCCAATTCCTTAAAGAACAGGAATTGCCCGGATCCTCGAATCAAATCCTCGAGTACAGTGTTGCTTATATAAGAACTGATTTTCTCTTTAAATCAGCATACTGGACCTGTCACTCAACTAAAACAGTAACCATAGCCTCATCTTAGGCTTTGCTGGGATAGGAAACCAGGCCCAAAATGTATAGTGGGACAACTCATGCTTACACTCGCCATTTTTCTGTAGCAAGTGATTTTTGGATGTGGTTGCGAAGCACGATCGCTCTGGTACTACAACTTGATTCATTTTTTATCCTATTAAAGATGATGAAGGAAGGGAAATAGATGTCTCCAATTAACCCTGCTTGCATACTGAGATTAAACAGTCAAAACTGTTGGTTTACAGATGCTACAAAGATTCGGGGTTTCTCCTAGGTTATTTTGTTGACAAGGGGTGCTTTAGGCTATCGGTTAGGATGTTAGGACGAATGTATGAGAGTATGGGATTTTGGGTTTTTGTTTAGTGTGCTCGCTAAGATTTTTCTTTCAATCTTATGCCTACGTATTCCCGTTTACCGAAACAGGGAAATCAGAGCGATCGTAGTTCCTCCTATTCTATGGGAGGAAATGGTTGTTTTGGTGTCTTGTTCAAAGCCCAAGACGTGAAGCGAAAGGTAGTTTGTATCTTGTTCAAAGCCCAAGATGTGAAACTAAAAGTGTTGACCTTCGAGAGAATTTTTCATCTCTAAAGGGGTCTGTTTGTCACAACTGTTGGGTGACTGACTGTAAAGGAGGATTACTTTAACCGGGATTTGTGAATCCGGCAATGCCATAATTTCCTTTATAGGGGATTTTAACCTGAAGGAGAAGACTTTAACTCAGTTTAGAGCAATGCCATCTTTCCATAGGAATTTCTCATACTAAAAGAGGGACATTGGCATGGATGTAGATGATCCAGAGGCTTGCCACTTACAGCAATTAGATGAAGGGGAAAGAGTTATTGAAGTTGTTGAAGTTTGTGTACTGTGAACGAGGCACAACTTTGATGCTAAAAGGTTGATTGGACCAACCAATGGTTTTCTTATACAAAGCCTAAGAGGAGGCTAATATGTGTCTCGTACAAAGCCCGAGAGAGAGGCTAAAAGGTTTTGACTTGACGATGGAGTCTTTTGGTATCTCGTATAAAGCCCGAGATGAAGGCTATTTGACTCAGCAAGAGAGTTTTTTGTATCTCGTACGAAGCCCGAGATGGAGGCTAAAATTTGTTTGGCTCAATAAGAACCTTTTTGTATCTCGTATAAAGCCCGAGATGGAGGCGAAAGGGTGATTGACTCAACGAGGGAGTCTTTTTATGTGTCTCGTACAAAGCCCGAGAGAGAGGCTAAACATTGTTTGACTCCGCTGGGGAGAATCATTGTATAAAGCCCAAGAGAGAGGCTATTATAATTGGAGAAGGATCATTATACAAAGCCTAAGATGAGGCTATGGTTACTGTTTCAGTTGAGTGACAGGTCCAGTATGCTGATTTAAAGAGAAAATCAGTTCTTATGTGAGCAACACTGTACTCGAGGATTTGATTCGAGGATCCGGGCAATTCCTGTTCTTTAAGGAATTGGGAAATTCGAAGGGTATTGAGACTGTCCGAGTCTACGGGTTTTCTTCCTATTTAACGAAGGGGTCACTTGAGAATGTCTAGGAAACTCAAGGAGATTAGACTGTCCGTGTCTAGAGTTTCATCTTTTGTACCATGCTTTGAGAAACAGTAGTAGACTCTTTGAAAGGACTGTTCTATGCAGATGACTAATTTCTGTTCCTATACCTCAAGGAGGTCGTCGGGACAATTTGTACGAAGCCTAAGAGGAGGCTGGAAACTTTTAAGAAGCCGATCGGTCCTTGTACGAAGCCCAAGAGGAGGCTATCATTCCCGGAGGAAGAATCATTATACGAAGCCTAAGAGGAGGCTGTGAATACTTCTAAGAAGCCGACGGGTCCTTGTACTAAGCCTAAGAGGAGGCGGGGTTGCTTTTAGGAAGCCTGTGGGTCCTTGTATGATGCCCAAGAGGAGGCCGATGCTTTTAAGAAGCCCGTGGGTCCCCAAACCCCAAGAAATTCAAGGAAAGCTATTCACAAGGAATAGATCAAGTCAGGAAAGTTCGAGAATTTGGAAGAAACTCAAAGATGCCATTCACGGATAATACATTCATCTCTGGGAGTAGAGTTTCTTGACAATTCCTAATGAGGACAGCCGAATAGAAGACTGTATCTGGTGATCCTATTGGGGATCTAGTTGTCTATTTCTACGAATAAACGAAATGACGTCACCTAGTTCTAGACGTAGTTGCCCGGGAAACTCAAAATATCTATACTATTATTACACAGTTGATATGAGTTTATGAAAGAAGACTTACAGTGAAACAACCCCACAATACAGTTATATGTATATGAAAGCGGTAAATGAAAGCAATAACCACTTACTCGGTTGTAGAGCTTCCATGCTTTTTGATTAGTTGTTCAACAAAGAAAGATTGAAAACAACAGTATATTCAAAATCAAAGGAGAAAGTGCTTTGAAAAAGAAAGATTTGGGGCTTACAGCTCAAGGAGAGGCCCAGGGTTTTATCAGTGAGCGCACTGTTAGAATTTGTACGGAGGGACTTATACAAGTGACAGTGGCCCAAAAAAGGTTTTTTGTACAAAGGTATGGGTCTTACACTCTCTTAAGAGGCCCAAAAAGGTTTAAAGAAAAAGAGTGGGGCTTATAACACGAGGGTAGGCCCAGTTAACTTTTCGTTAAAAATGGTGATCGCGCCGAGATTTTCTTTTAACGCGAAGGGGCTTATACAATATCTGAGGCCCAAAAGGTTTTGGTTAAAAGGGGATTGGGTCTTACACTCTATTAGGGGCCCAAAAGTTTTGAATGGGTCTTATAGCTCAAGGAGAGGCCCAAGGTTATTTTTGTTTTGAAATGGCGACGATCGCGCCGTTTGTTTTTGACGGTATCGGGACTTATACAATATACTGAGGCCCAAAAATGATTTGGTCAAAAAAAGGATTGGGTCTTACACTCTATTAGAGACCCAAAGTGTTTTGAAAATGATTTATGAGGGTTGAATTAATCCAAAAACCCTAATTTGTTTTCAAAAATGTGTTTTAATTGAATAAAAATTCAATTAAAATGATCAAAATTGTTTAACATAGGAAAAACAAATTGTGATCTTGGATTAATGCTTCAAAAATTAAGTATTGACCTACAAAATAATTAGAAAGCATTAAAAGTTGCAAAATCAAGGTGGAAAAAATATTTTAACTGTCAAAAGCAATTAAAACATTAATTCTTTGCAAAAATATCAATTATACAAAATAAATAATATTTTTGGGAAAATAAAATATTTTAACATTTTTGTGAATTATTAAAAATAGAATCAACTCAAAATCATTAAAACTCAGAGAGAAATTAATTTTTGAATCAATTAAATAAAATCACAAAATTCAAATATTTGAATTCTCAAAAAATGGCGCCAAGAACACACCAAGAACACGCGCGTGTTCTGGGTTTGCCCAGATTTGCATTTTCTCTTCAATCTCACTGAATACTTGATCATATCATGCAATCCACACACCAATCAACTCGTTCAAACCTCACGATCATGTCTATGACAATTAATTTCATTTAAATTAAGCATAAAACAAGAAATCACGAAAAATCCTCAAGAACCCTAATTTCTGCATGAAGGCTAGGATTTTTGATACACGATTCAAACAATGCAATTAATTAAGGGGAAACATTCCATGCATGATTATAAACATATGGCCAAATTATTGTGCAGCAAAAATTGCATGGATCATAGAGTTAGAAGAGCTCATGCTTACCACTTGCAGCTGGTGATCGTGATTTGTGTTGGAGGTGTTACAGCTAAGTTCCAATGATCTGGATAGCTTCCCTAGGTGCCATGGAGTGTGTATGAATGCTTGGAATGGGTTTGGAGCTGAAGATGGTACCTCAACTGCAAAACTGTCAAGAACTTGAGCAATTGGCTGGTGATTTTGTGAAATCTGTGTTCCAGATGTTATGTGAGTGTTTGGATCACTTCTATATGATGTATGTGAGGTGTGTGTGTGATTGGTTTGATTGGAAAAGCTCCCAAACTCAAAACCCGATAGTGACTTGCCTTAGAAGGCAAAATTGGAGTGAAAGAAGAGATTTTGAGGAAAACATCTGTTTGATGGCTTTGGTGTACTCAAGTTGATCACAATTGAGCTCTATTTATAGTAGAGAAAGTTTGTTTTGCAAGGAATAGTGAATGGCAACTGCTGAGTAGGTTTGGCCAATGTTGGCAAATGAAAATCCAAGTCTCCTCTAGCCATTGACTAGAGGTTAGGGCACATGCTGCTGGTCCCCTTGGTCTTGGATAAGTCTTGACTGAATTCAGTTGAGAATGGCTCAGTCCATGCCACCTTGATGCTTCCATTGAATGCTTCAATCCAAAATTGGAGTCATGTCCCTATTTTGGCAATTCTAGGTTCAACATGCTATTTCTTGTTCCAAAGACTTTGGAGGCTTGGCTCAGTGATTGTCCCCTTTAGATTCAATCCTCAGATGTGTCCAAGTGGATAGGAGTATTTGGATTTGGCTGATTTTGGCAAATTGAGCAAAAATGCAAAATCTGCCTTGCCTTGACAGATTTCAACAAGGCAACTTGCCAATGTTATATCTCATGACTCAAATTTAATTTGGTAATGTTCTTGGTCATTTTGGAAAGCCCTTACATGATACAACAACTGTTTGAACATGTTTGGTTTTGATCTCTTTTGACTCCAAGTGAAAAATCCCCTTACATTTGGCAAAAAGTAGGGTAAAATCTGATTTAGTGAAATTTTCACTAAGTGTTGGAACAAAGTGACTTTTCTTGATTTTGATCACTCCATAACTCAAAATCCATGAGGAATTTGGACATAGGTCAGTATGAAGCTTTTGTAGAGGGCAATGAGATCTACAAATCAAGCTTTGAATGGGGAACAATGGCCTTGTGGTTTAGGAGTTATGGTCCTCCAAAGTTGGCACATTAGTGTCACTTTTTCCATAACTTAGAAATTTTTCTAAGTTTTTTATGGTTACCCCTTTTACAAGTTATCCCACTTTCTTTGATTTTTCTTGATGAATGATGATTCAAATCATACATTAACATCATTTTAGGGTTAAAAATCCATTTTGGTTAAAAATATCAAAAAGTCAAAGTTGACTTTTGTGCACAGTTGACTTTTTATCAGATGAATTCCAAACTGTGCAATTCTTCATGAAATCATGTCCTTGACCTAAATCAAACTTGATGGACATGTTCCATGGGTGTCATAGGGTATATTGAATCATGTCTTAGGGCTTGGGAGCATGTCCTGGTCAAAAGTTACAGTTGACTTTCCTCGCGAAACCCTAATTGTGGTGCAGATGAAATTGAAACTTGTTGCTCAAGCTTCTTGGATTAATCCATTGTCCCAAATGGATCAATATAGTTCATTAGATACCCTCAAACCCTCTCTTGAGGTCTTGGCTCATGATTTTCCCTAAAAGTCTACTTAGGGGTGAATTAGGTCAAGAAACCCTAATTCCTGATTTTTTATGAATGCATCCCCTGAGGCAAAATTGACTTGATGATTGGGTCCATGAGGTCCCATGAAGTATATTAGGTTATGTTTTGGATCATTGGCTTGTGCCCAGATAAAAAATTTCATCTGGAGGCCCTGGTCGACCAAAACCCTAATTTGGTAACACTGTCGATCTTGAGACTTGATCCACCTAGAAGGAAGCAGCCTTGTGCTTGATCCTTGAAGTGGGAGTCCTTTTTATCCATTGTGGATGCTTGAGAGGTTAGACAAGTTGAAGATCATGTCATTCCGTGATTGATCCTTTGTCTAAGGCTCTGAGAGGGCTTGAAACCCTAATTTTGATTGTAGTGGATGCTCACCCATCTTTAGGGAGACTGATGAAGTATGATGGTTCCTCCATATTGTGATGATGATTTTCACAATGGTGGGAAATCTTAGTGGTCAAAATTTGGGGTATGACATTAACAAATAACTATGGTATCCAATTTTCACCGCGACAGAAATGGCGACTTCACTGGGGACTCTCATAAGAGGGTTCCCCCTAACTTGATCTTTTTTTATCTGTTATATATATATATTTGTTTTGTTGTTTAGAGGGATTCTTGAGTGGTGAGGAGTCCTAGACCCGGACATGAGTATAATTATAGGAGATGATATGGTCAAGGGTACTTTGATGGAGTCGATTTTTGAAAAGTCGAATTGAGAAAATCATCGCTTAGTTTAGGTTCTTTTGAACTTAATATTGTTTGAACGAGTTCATTCGTGAAAATGCTATTAACTTCGACCAAGAACCCTTAAGACCGAGGACCGTAGCACCTTTAAACCCACTTGGCCTTTTAGAATGTAGTGCGGTGACTATGCGGGAGTCTATTTCCAAATAGTTGTTACACGATACTACTGTTAACCCTCAATTTCGACGCTAGAAAGAATCAAAGCTATTTTATGTTAAAAAATTATTTTTAATATACAGAAGGCTTCGACCCAGTTTTGGAGAGGCCTGAGTCGAATAGAGGTGTGGGAACCTCAAAAAATGGCTAAGTGCTGGAAGGGTTTCGACCATGAGAAGTGGTAACAAGCGCTGCAGTGGTTATATTAAGGTTTGAGGGAACTTCCAATATTTGAAATTTAAATAAGAGCAGTTGTGAACGTGGGAACAGTTGAGACCAAGGAGAAAGCGCCAAAATCCACACGTTCGAAGCAGTAACCACCACTTAGTAGTTATTTCCTAGCACTATAAATAGGAGTTAGTTCTATGTAAATGGAGTGTTCATATTTTTGTACAAGTTACTCAAAGAAACTCAAAGTACCCGCGTGTAGAGAAACGAGTTCGTGAGAATGTACGTAATGTAACACCTTTTTCTTTATTAATACAATTTATCTTCAGCATGTTTAAGATTCAGCCCTTTACTTTCCATGCCTTTACAGTTTTCTTGAACTTTATCTTCCATGTCAAATTTACTTTCAAAGTCATTTAAACTTTCTGCGTTTACCTTTGACTGCACTTTTACGTTCAAGCATTTAATCTCCAAGCATTTACTTTTCAAAATCTTTTATTTTCAAGAACGTGGAGTTCTCCTTTAATCCATTGCATTTATTTTCAAAGTCTTTTACTTTCCTGCACTTTACTTTCGACAACACTTTTATTATCCCAGCCTTTACTTTCCAAGAACTTGGAGTTCGTTGCATTTTACTTTCAAAGCTTTTTACTCATTGTCATTTCTTTTCGACGCCTTTAATTTCTGCACCCTTTACTTACATCCCTTTAAATTTCAAGTCTTTACTTTACTTTATGGCAGGTAGTCGAACGTGGAGTTCAGTTAGATTTTATTTCAGCATTGTCAAACGTGGAGTTCAATTTACATTTTCTTTAATTTCCACTTTGTCATTTACACTTGTCTCTCAAATTTAGCACATGTCCTAGGATTTGTGTGGTCGATCCTGCAAGTTAATCATTTACACTTGTTTACCAAAATTCACAGTAAACAAATTGGCACACCTGGTGGGACCCAGTGCTAAGTTATACCTTTTTGTCAACCTCATCTCTCTTGGTGAAGAAGTACTTTCGTTGTATGTTATTGAGAAGTGGGAAGTTAGCCACAGCAAACGAAGGAATACCAAAGAGAAGATACACTAAGAAAATGGCAACCAATGCCAACCAACAAGTTGATCCTCAAGGGAGTATTTCAAACACTCAGTCAAGTAGCAGTATGGGGTCTTAAAGCACACCATCACCAGTGTCTTCGACAGGAGGACAGGCGTCACTTCCATTAGTAGTGTCTGAGCCAGGATCAACATATACAAAATCATATACTCAACCTGTGTTGGAGTACATAGGACCACAAAGTCCTAACTCACCAACACCCCCAGGAGGAAATTCAATGTACAGACACGTTCCTCCTCCAGGTTTTCCACATCCAGGGTCAAGGAGTCAACCCTATGGTATGCCTACATCAATGATGCAAAATCTACAGAATGCTCCACCTGTATTTTCAGAAACTGTTGTGTCTTCGCCATTACAAGGGTCATGATCAGGAGGGCGAAACAACCAGAATATAGGTGTTGGTTACTCTGTTCAAACGCCTAGCCTTACAAATACATCCATAAATTGTTTGAGACAACAGATGGATGAAAGTAACATGCAAATGGTACATACGTTGTCTCAGACAAAGGGAGAAGTTTTTCAACCTTTGATTCAAAATACGACCCAAACTAACCAACAATTTGCTGCACAAGTGGCACGCATGGCTGATTTCATGGGAGTACCAGTGGTAGATCGAAGAGCAAGTGTTGTCGAAGATATCCCAAGACGTCATCCACGTCAGATACCTGATGCGAACTTGGAGGATCAAGAGATGATTGATCATTTTAGAGTCGAACCACCAAGAAACCAGATGCCATATCAGATGGAGGAAGAACCAGTAGTGATGGTGAATAGGAACCAAAACGCAGATCAACTACTTAGACAGGTTCGACACCAAAATCAAGCAGAAGAAAATAATCTTGCATCCATGGTTGAAAGGATAATGACTAGAAATGGTATGAATTTTGGCTTCACCAGGCCAAATTATACTTCGCCTATAGTGGATTACATTCTCCAAGCAGAACTACCCCCTAGGATGAAGGTTCCAAAGTTCAGCAAGTTTTCAGGAGATACTACTGAGTCTACTGTCGAACATGTGGCTAGGTATTTGATCGAAGCCGGCGAGATTGCAGCTGACGAAAGCCTTAGGATCAAATACTTCCCAAGTTCCCTTACCAAGAATGCCTTCACATGGTTTACTACTTTGCCTCCAAATTCCATATATAATTGGACCCAACTAGAACGTTTATTTCATGAACAGTTCTACATGGGGAAAACTAAGATTAGTTTGAAAGAATTAGCTAGCATCAAGCGCAAAGTTACTGAGCCAATTGATGACTACCTGAATAGGTTTCGACTTCTTAAAGTCAGGTGCTTTACATAAGTGCCAGAACATGAGTTGGTCGAAATGGCTGCTGGGGGTCTTGATTATTCCATAAGGAAGAAATTAGATACCCAATATCTGAGAGATATGGCCCAGTTGGTTGATAGGGTTTGACAGCTAGAAAGGCTAAAAGAAGAGAAGGCTAAATTCAGCAGGGGTAAAAAAGTAGCCTTTGTCGAATGCAATGAAGATGTGGAGAACCTGTATGGTGAAACGTCTTATTTCGACGGAAATGAGGTTGACGTTGCGGAGTTAAAGCAAGGTCTACCTTATGCCTGCAAATTATTAGCTCCTTCAGAAGGAAAAAATCCTGTCGAATCTAACGACAAATTTCCTAAGAAAACATATACTTTCGACGTCACTAAATGTGACGAAATTTTTGATTTGTTAGTTAAAGATGGGCAAATGATAGTGCCTGCTGGTGCTAAAACGCCACCTTTAGAACAAAGAAAGAAAAGAGGTTTTTGTAAGTACCATAATTTTTTGGGTCATAAAACTTCTCAATGTTTTCTTTTCAGGGATTTGGTGCAAAATGCTATCCAAGAAGGAAGGCTGAAGTTTGGTGACAAAGGCAAAGCCCAGATGAAGATTGACTCTGACCCATTGCAAGTTGCAGAGGCTAACTATACAGAGCCTCACGAGGTTCAGATGGTGGAAGCCACAGAGGGATTCGACGAGTCAGTCAACATGGTGGAGGTTACTGAAGACTTCGCCACCATTTCTGTGATAATTGAATGTCCTAGTAAGGTTGCAAGTTGCCTAAATGTTGATGGTACCAGTCTAATGTTGGTGACCAAAGAAACTGCTGATAAGTTTATTGAAATAGATAATGCTGCTAAGGTTTTGGATATGACCGTGAGTGGGTGGAAGATAAATGCCAATGAAGGCATTAACATGGTCGAGTTGGCTGGAGAATCTGATTCTAGCTCAGATAGTGTCGACACCAATGAGGCTATGGGCAGAAATGCCCCCAAAGTCCAAGTTATTAAGGAATTGGAAGATGACATGCTCTTGGTAGGAGAGATGCTAGACATGGATGGCTGTTTGGTGGAAAATTGGATATGTATGGCTGCTGAAAATTTTTTCAAGACATCTCCTGATGTCGAGAGAGTCAATGCTAAGGAGATGGTTGAAGCTGAAAAAGCTGCTTGGCAAAAAGCTTCCCAAAGAGCTGCAAAAGCAGCAGCAGGTGGTGGTTGCTTGGCAAAGACCACTGAAAGTCTGGAAGCCCATTTCTCCAAGATACACTTAAAGGACAGAATGGATGTCAACATGGTCGAAATTACGGATCGAAAAGCACCACGAGTGAGTGAGGCAGATGAGCAAGAGAAGCGCAACAAAATGGCTTATCCTAAGCAAGAAGAGACAATTGTGGATTTCTTGCATCGTTGCCAGAAGAAAGGCTCTGGGGTAATGCTATGTCCCAGATGCAGCGCCATTTTTGATGAAAAAGCTGCCCACAAGCTAGAAAGTGTCAAGAAGGCTGGTGAAAGCTGGGGGCAGAAGGTGAACAAAGGGCACAGAGGCTTTGACCATAGGCGACTTTTGACAGGGCTAAAAAACCAGGCACCAGGAATTAGGCCAGAAACATTCAAACCAGCTGCGAATGTGCCAACAGGTAGTTGGATCAAGCCTATCGAAGGGAGAGGACAGAAGAAATAGTGGGAGAAATTTGATGTGGAAAGAGGTTCTTCGTTCGAGTATAGAAAAGAGAACCACACCACCAACAAATCAGCCTACATTTCTCAGAATTACAAGGGTAAAAACCCCATGTCTAGATCACAATGGCGAAGAGAGCAGCGCAGGCGAAAGGCTGTCAGGGAGGCTCAGGTACAAGGAGAATCAAGCACCAATGTGGATAATCAAGCTGGGGAAATGGAGAAGATGCCCATACGACGAAAGTTGTTCGCTGTTCAGCCAGAAAGGAAGGTCGAAGAGGATGAGAATATGACCGATAACTTCGACAATGAGTCAGTGGCTTCCCTGGATATTCTGGTAAATGTAGTGTCAGTAATGCCAAGAGAATTTGGTCAAGTCTCAGAGGTCGAAGACTTAGATCAAACTACTGAATTGGAAATATTGGTACACAAGCCTGTGTGCTATTACATCATGAACAATGGGTGCGTTGAAGAACAGAATGCTTTCTTTGAACGTCCCACAGAGGCAATGAAGGGTCATTTGAAGCCTCTTTATATTACTGGAAAAGTAGAAAACGTCCCTGTCAACAAAATTTTGGTAGACTGTGGTGCAACGGTTAATTTGATGCCAAGATTTTTGCTGAGCAAGATTGGGAAATTTGAGACAGATACTAAACCCCACAACATGGTTCTGTCGAACTATGAAGGAAAAGTTGGTTCCACCCTAGGAGTGATTCAGGTGGATCTCACTGTGGGAACTATTACCAGACCAACAGTGTTTATGGTCGTCGAGACAAAAGCTAACTACAATCTACTCCTGGGTAGGGAGTGGATTCATGGGATAAGATGAAAAGATGGTGTCTTTGCTGGGTTTGTGTGAGAGAACTGAAGAGAAGAAGAGTTTTCATAAGAGTATGAAAAGTGTGGAAAGTTCACAAAGTGGCGGAAATGGGTATATATAGACATTTGAAAATCTCAAGAGACTTGGACCCACCGTTGAAGCTGAGGGGTTAGTGGGACGCGTGTCTTTCTCCTGAAGGCGTGATGAAAAGTAGCAGTTATGTGCAGACTGTTAACGTCTATTTTCAAGAAAGGTGTTATGATGAATACGGCTGAGAGGACGTTTTAAGGATTTGCCATGATGGTATGACGTCAGAGACGTGGGTTAAAGAAACTGAACAGTTCAGCCATTATGTAATTAGTGGGATGTTCAGGTAAGGCCATGCAAACAGGCATCGAAATGGTTATTATATCAAGAAATGGCCTTCCTACCAATTCTGGCGAAAGGACATTCCTTGGGGGCAATTTGTTAACCCTCAATTTCGACGCTAGAAAGAATCAAAGCTATTTTATGTTAAAAAATTATTTTAAATATACAGAAGGCTTCGACCCAGTTTTGGAGAGGCCTGAGTCGAATAGAGGTGTGGGAACCTCAAAAAATGGCTAAGTGCTGGAAGGGTTTTGACCATGAGAAGTGGTAACAAGCGCTGTAGTGGTTATATTAAGGTTGGAGGGAACTTCCAATATTTGAAATTTAAATAAGAGCAGTTGTGAACGTGAGAACAGTTGAGACCAAGGAGAAAGCGCCAAAATCCACATGTTCGAAGCAGTAACCACCACTTAGTAGTTATTTCCTAGCACTATAAATAGGAGTTAGTTCTATGTAAATGGGGTGTTCATATTTTTGTACAAGTTACTCAAAGAAACTCAAAGTACCCGCGTGTAGAGAAACGAGTTCGTGAGAATGTATGTAATGTAACACCTTTTTCTTTATTAATACAATTTATCTTCAGCATGTTTAAGATTCAGCCCTTTACTTTCCACGCCTTTACAGTTTTCTTGAACTTTATCTTCCATGTCAAATTTACTTTCAAAGTCATTTAAACTTTCTGCGTTTACCTTTGACTGTACTTTTATGTTCAAGCATTTAATCTCCAAGCATTTACTTTTCAAAATCTTTTATTTTCAAGAACGTGGAGTTCTCCTTTAATCCATTGCATTTATTTTCAAAGTCTTTTACTTTCCTGCACTTTACTTTCGACAGCACTTTTATTATTCCAGCCTTTACTTTCCAAGAACGTGGAGTTCATTGCATTTTACTTTCAAAGCTTTTTACTCATTGTCATTTCTTTTCGACGCCTTTAATTTCTGCACCCTTTACTTACATCCCTTTAAATTTCAAGTCTTTACTTTACTTTATTGCACGTAGTCGAACGTGGAGTTCAGTTAGATTTTATTTCAGCATTGTCGAACGTGGAGTTCAGTTTACATTTTCTTTAATTTCCACTTTGTCATTTACACTTGTCTCTCAAATTTAGCACATGTCCTAGGATTTGTGTGGTCGATCCTGCAAGTTAATCAATTTGCGTTTAGATAGATAGACCATAGGTTGTTTACCAAAATTCACAGTAAACAACTACACTCAGACGAGATCCTCTTGAGAATATTATTGAATACCAAGTGATTTGGGAAGTCGATAATATCTGAAAGATGGGTCGTAGACTCTAGGAACTTTTAGAACCCGTTCGGCAGGTACATTTGAAACCATACTACCTTATGGGATGGGTAGACCTTGACTCCATTCACGCTCCTTCGAACCTAGGACTTTTGTCTGTTTGTTTGCTTATGTGTGCTCTGTGTTTTGTGCTTTTCCTTTGTGTTGCATTAGCATCATATCATGAAGATTCATGGAACTTAGTCTCATTTATAAACATCGTAAGAATATCATAGACTCTTGAAAAAAAACGTTGAAGTACTCTTACAATAGTCATAACTTGGACGATCTAAGGAGATTGGAGACCTTGCGGCCAGACAAAGAAGAATTCAAGACAAGATAAAAAGTTATTCTATTGCCGCCTACCATTATTCCTGAGGACTAGTTGGTGACACCTTATGAAGAATATTCTTAGCTGACCATGTTACTATTTCAGGACAAAAGTTCATTTCCTATCTTAGGTTCATATTCAAGCCAAGATAACTACAAAAGTTCATTTTCTATTTTATAATGCCAATGTTGCCCAATCTCTTGCTTTGGCAGAGAATTGAATGGAGGATGACGAAATCAAACGGAATACCTCTTGTCGTATGCTTTTGAATAAAACTCTGCTGGTGATATAAGGCATTATTTCAAAAATCCTAAACACCGGAGACATAAGGAGATAGACCCTTGTTAACCCTTTTGAGCCTTTGAAGTAGAAGTTTTCTTCTCTAAAAAAAAAAACCTCTTTCTTAACCTGGGGCAGGGTAATCTTCATTTAAAAAAAAATGGAGTAAAATATCACGAAGATTGGGTGGGCACAAACAAACTTTGAGCCTTATATCCTTTGTTTCTTAAACCGTGAACCAATCCATAATATAACCCTTAAAAGTCCTAATTGATGCAAGGTTTATTTCAAAAAGCATACTCATTGAGATATCGTTTCCTGACTCCTACGAGCTATGCTCAAAATTTGCGTTGGCATTATAAAATCAGTAATTCAATCACGAAAATATCTTTTAATAAAATTTTCAAGACAAACATACGTTGCATTATCGGTTTCAGAATTAACATTTTTCTGCTTGCTAACACTGCTTGACATCATAGAAGCTAGCATACGAGCATCAACAATGAGATAACTCTGGCGAGTAAATGGCAAATCATTCCAAAAGGACGACTATACCCAGGGGAACGATACCTGAAGACTTTGGTGAGCAGGGGCAAGTTGTTTCCCAGCTGTTTCCTTCATTGACTCACCCCAAGGGGCAAGTTTGAAGACTCAGAATACCGTCAATCTGGGGCAGTTACGTCGAGATTTGATAAATCTCTCAAAGAGTTTGAAGACTCAGTTATGCATAACACCGTCAGTCTGGGGCAGTTATGTCGAGATTTGATAAATCTCTCCAAGTTCGAAGATTCAGAACACCGTAAGTCTGGGGCAGTTATGTCGAGATTTGATAAATCTCTCCAAGTTTGAAGATTCAGAACACCGTCAGTCTGGGCAGTTACGTCAAGATTTGATAAATCTCTCCAGGTTTGGAAGACTCAGAATATCGTCAATCCGAGCCAGTTATGTCGAGATTCGACGAATCTCTCTAAGAGTTTGAAAACATTGGAACTGTTGAATGCTATGTTTTGTGTAAAATCCTCTTTAGATCACTTTTTCTCACAAACCAAGTGATTTGGGACATTTGAGAACTGAAGATTACTGTTTATCCATTCACAACAACTGTTGTTCAAAATGGCGACTACCATGCGGTCCATCAATACATACTTACACCAGTCTCACAACAGTCTCCGTAATACATGTCTCAAAGAGTTTCTATCCCAAGTAATGTGACGATTCCCCAGTAAGTCTTCGCTCCAGGTAGTCACGATTATTCCCCGGTAAATTTTCACTTCAAGAAGTTACGGTACATTGACGCAAGATTTCTCCAGTCGGCAACCTAAGAACCCTCAGTGGATTTTCTTACAACTTCAACCTTCCCCAGCGGAACGAGTGTTTATTTCACTCCTCAATGGACTTTCTCACTATCTCAATCTTCACCAGTGAAGGCGGATGTTTATTTCATCCCCCCGAAGTTTTTATCTCCAACATTTCCAACTACTATTGATCCAAGCTTCCCCGACGAAGCGGATGTTTATTTTATTCGGTTACAACTTTCATTCAGACTACGTCAGTTCGCAGTGGATATTTATTTTATCCCCCATGAAGTCTTTTCGATCATGAGTTTGATTCGCTCCCAGTGAATCTTTCTCATTCCCAACAGAATCCAAGGTTCATCTTGACAATCCTAAGTGAAGTCACGATGTTCATTCCCAAGTGGAGTGCTCTCTTTTCCCCAGAGAAGTTTGAAGTGGGACATGTTTCCGTATATGGATCTCCTTTCATCCCCAGTGATTCTTCTTATATTGTAAAGATTGGCTGAGTATCCGTATCGAGATGCTTGTTTTTGTCTCCTGTTTGCTTCTTGTCGTTGTTTTGTCAGCATAAGCATAAGCATAGCATGGCATCCTTTCATTTAGATTCATGGCATGTGCGCTTTTTTCTTGCATCTCGAATTTTTGTGTTGCTTGTTTTGTTCTTTCACTTTGGCTGTGTTTATCCCCAAGTGATCTGGGTTTGTATGCTCCCTCCAAGTAGAGTCGTCAACCCTAGGCAGAAAAAGCACATACTTTCTAATTCCCCATTGAGCTCGATCCTCGTGGAAGATGGTTGCTTTAGTTTTCTTTTCCATTTTTGGATAAAGATAAACCCGTGAGTTCAATCCTCAATGGATGGAGTCCTTGTTTGACCGTTTCTCTCCAGTTACTTCCTGGATTGAACTTTGGTCCCTGACAATCACAAATTTCGGATATTTATGGACTGTTGAACCCAGATCGAGCGTGCATTTTATTTTGCACTCTGTCACCCAAAGAAGAGTTCGCTTGAAGATCTCTATGGAAGACATAAATTATTTCTCCAACAATGATTACTACATTTTCAAGGAAGTTACACCCAGACAACAAGTAGCAGCTCTTTATTTGAGCAGTTTGGTTATCAAGATTTCTACGACAAATGGTGGTCTCTCAAGACAGTTTGTCTATCCCCAGCAAATTATCAAGATTTTCCATCGAGTGTTATCTCCCCCGAAAATCCATCAGAGAAACTTATTGAAGACTTTGCAGCATTCTCTTTATTTAAGAACTCTCATTGCAAGAATTCTATTTACTTCACTGAAATTTCAATTACAGCAATATTGCTCTATGGTGGTTATCTCCAGTGAATCCCACTATTTAAGCTACCCCCACCAGATGATATTTCTTCGAAGAGCGTGGGAAATTCAAGACTTTGTTTGAGGCAGACAACCTTGCAACACTTATTTTCAAGACTTTCCCGTGACATACAACCTCGAGGTATGGGAAAGTATTTACTCTTCCTGAGTGGAACATTTAAGGAAGCTGAATCATCATCTTGATCGTTGAAGCTTACTCCAGTCTATTACCTCTGCTTAGGCTATCATGGGATAGTAGGTAATACGTCTGTATTTTGGGTCAGATGCCTCGCTTAGGCTACCGTGGTGGTAGTAGGTCATCTTTCCTTCTTGTGTTTACCTCAACTTAGGCTATCATATGCTTGATAGTAGGTAACACACCCTTTTTTTTGGTCAGATGCCTCGCTTAGGCTACCGTGGTGGTAGTAGGTCATCTTTCCTCTTGTGTTTACCTCGCTTAGGCTATCATATGCTTAATAGTATGTAACACACCTTTTGGTCGGACGTCTTTGCTCAGGCTGCCACAAGTTGGTAGTAGGTGATCCTTCTTCTTCAGTTTATTACCTCTGCTTAGGCTATTGTGGGATAGTAGGTAATAGGTCTGTATTTTGATCAGATGCCTCGCTTAGACTACCGTGGTGGTAGTAGGTCATCTTTTCCTATTGTGTTTACCTCGCTTAGGCTATCATATGCTTGATAGTAGGTAACACACCTTTCTTTGGGTCGGACACCTTTGCTTAGGCTACCGTGTTTGGTAGTAGGTGATATTTCCTCCCCGATTTATTACCTCTGCTTAGGCTATCCTACGTGATAGTAGGTAATATACACCCTTTTATTTCAATTGGATACCTTCGCTTAGGCTACCAGCTGTTGGTAGTAAGTTACCCTTCCAGGTTTCTTGCCTTATGCTTAAGACACCCTGTGATTGTCGGTTGGTAGTCTCTTTCCCCCAGTGGAGTTGGATCTTTCCCCGTGGAGTCTTGTCTCGCTGAGTCGTCCTCGTCGGATCTTTCTTTCTTTGTGTCTTAACCTTAGTTTTCCCCTGTGACATTATTCCTCATAGGATCTTTGTCTTGCTTTCCTTGTATATCATATCATGTGCATTTGGCGGCATCTTAGGGCCAAAAATTTTGTGCATGTTTGTATTTAAGTCTCCCCTATCTCGTCGAGACGAAGATTTCGATCTCCATATCTCCGAATAGGAGGAACTTAAATAGGGGCATCTGTCGCACCCTAATTTTTGACCCTAAGATCCCCGCTTTCCTCTTTGCATAACATATTAGGTCAATCATTCGTGCATAACTAACCACTTTATCTGGAATTTTGTTTGTTTGTTTCATTTGTAAACACAGCTGCTGCTGCAGAAGATTTAAAGGTTATGGAGGTTGTGCTATGTGTGCGTTTGTGGAGGTTCTCTGGTCTTTGCAAGTTTGTGTTGGATTCTTGTGAAATTGTGCCCTCTTCCCTTTATGGTCCCTGAGCCACCACCAAGCCTTTCCCCCCAGATACTAGGTCCTTATACCCTCTGATATGGAATTTGGGACCCCTAAGATTATTCACTGGCTATATTGTAAAGCTAGTACAATACGGCATTTCCCCCCTCTGTAGCGTCCTCAAGGGTCAAAAGTTGTGTTTGCTCAGTGATGTTGCGTTCTCGAGTATTGGAAGTCGAATTTAGAAGGAATTAGAAGTTTGGAATTCAAGATTGCTTCAAATTATCTCAAGACCATTCAATCAGCTATCCTCTGGAAGTATTTTCAAAGCACCACGGTTTCAAAGAAATATCATTTTTAAAAATGTGCTAAGTTCATCACAAGATTCAAATCCTTTACAAGAATATTGTCGTAATTGATTCAAGTTACAAAGCTACCAAATAAATGCCAAATTACTACAAGCTTTAAAGCTCAAAGTAAACCAACTATATGTGAAAGATACTAAGGATTTTGTTTCATCGTTTAATGCACAAACAGTATCAAGCATTGGGCCCTCATACGAACGAAGATCGTGCCCTTCCATTTGACCATTTCAATATGCTTTTAGATCCTCTTGAAGAATGTGAAACATCCGTTGTAGGAACAAATAGTACAGAGCATCTTATTGCCAATGCATACACGGTTTTTTTTCTAAAGAACTTGTACAAGTTGATTTTTTAAAAATCAATGTTACAAAGCAATTCTTATTTGTTTTACTAAATTTTGGATTCCCCTGATCATTTCAACCGTTCACACCAAGGCGGATTAACATTGCCCTCTCGCAAGAAGACCACCTGATAGACGACTCCCCTCTTTGCTGTAGTAAAACGAAAGAGGAAAAGTCAAGCGCAATATCAAGAATTCGAGTACATGTTCAAAAAAAGAAAACTCCAACTGCATCAAAAGCAATTTCGATTTGTTTCCTAAACCATTAAAACTCACTTCAAAATCGTAAATTTAAGGCCTTAGATTTTTGGAATCAAAATCATTTTTTTTTCATTTTATTAAAAAAGGAGTGTTATGGGCAATATCCCAAAGGAGATACCACCAGCATAACCTTCCAAAAATAAAACGGACAGGAAATCACATAAGAGAGTCGTATTCAAGACAGCAGAGCAATTGTTCCAAATCTTTTCCAAATCAGAGACAAATCAAACACGTTTTCAAAACCTTCCCAAATCAAGCAACAAATTCAGAATTATCAAAGGCGAATCAAGCTCTTAGCACAACAATAAAATCTAAAATCTCCCAACCAAACGGTATTCATATCAACAATATTTTCCTTCCAAAATAATTTCGAGCAACATAATTAGCAATCATCATTGGCCCATTATAAAATAGAAGGCAACTCCCCTTCATCGAGAAACAGAAAAAAGACTTAAAAGAAGAATCACACGAAAAATCAGCAAGAAGAAAAGAATCACAAGCAACCAAACCATCAGAGTCCTATTCCCAAACCCGCAAAGTACAAAGATTAAGAGGAAATCATCATCATCTCACGAAGAAGCAACCGGCGACGGAGGAGAACAATAAGAGTTATTACAAATCGTAGAAGGTAAAGAGAGAAAGAACTTATCCTCGATGCCATTCGCGTCTCAGCCTTCCATCTCGACGACCTTTCCTTTTTTCGCTTTACGCTAAATCATTGTAACTGTAATCTCTAAAATCGTAGTGAAAACTGGGGTATCGGGCTGCGAGGGGTGGGGTTCTTGTTGGTTTTTGTTTGATCGAGAGAGGCGAGAGGAGCCGTTGTGAGTGGTGGCGGCTGCTAGGGTTTTGAGAACCCTAATTTCTTCTGAGAGAGAAGGAACGAGAAAGACGAGGGTGAGAGGCGAGTCCGTGAGTGTGGCGTCACTTCTTTTTTTTCTTCTTTTGTTGACTGGTTCCTGTACACATGCACACACATATATTATCGTGCACCCTTGGTATGTTTGCGTTGGATCATAGCATAGTTTGATCGTGTGGCTGTGATATGAGGGTCCGCGATGGACCCTCTGCTCGTTCAGCCCACCTGATCCCTCCGTTTCAATAATCAATCTTTTTATTCTTTTTTTATTAAATAAATTCATCATATTCAATATAACTCTTTTTATAAAAATAAGTAAATATAGAAACCTTTTGGAAAAGCTTTAATAAAAGTTTTTTTAAAATATTGAAATAAAATGTTATTAACTCTTTTCTTATAATTTTAAAATTAGATGATAATAAAATTTTATTTATAAAAGTATTAAGATTTTTTTTAACCAATACACTTAAAAAAAAAAAAAAAGAAGCTATAATAATAAAAACATCAAAATAATTAGAGCCTTTTAATAGGAAATCTTTACCCTTTTTTAATCTTTAACATAAAAAATAATCCCTTTTTGTAATTTTAAATAACCTTTTTTTTTCTAAATATAAAAAGCAATTTTTTTTAATAATTTTAATTTTTTTATAACCTTTTTTTTTATATTTAAAATATCACCCTTTTATAAAATGTAACAAAAAGTAAAACAATTAATTTTTACTTTTGATAAACCCCTTTAAAATTTAGTAACAAATAAAACCTTTTTTTCTAAAAAAAAAAATATTAGAATAAAAATCTTTTTTTAATCATGAGAAAACTCCTTTATTGGCTTTTTAACTTTTATGACTTAAAGGAAATAGGTGATATTGAAACCTTTTCAAAATAATAATTAAAACCTTTTTTTCATAATAATAAAAAAAAACCTTTAACTTTTTTTAATTAATAATAATCTTTAACATAAGTCCTCAAAATAATAAACCTTAATATCAACCAACTCTTTTCTTAATAGCCCCCCCCCCCCCCCCCCCCCCCCCCCTACGCTTGAGCGTACGCCTGTGTGTTTAGCATGTTGTTCATGATTGATGCTTGTTACCATGCCTTTGTATGCTTACCTCTATTGAATGTTTGCTCTTGTTATATGCTTGCATGCCTAAACCCCTTTCAAAAATATAAAAATTTCTCGATACAATGTCGAGCCCATTTTCTACCCATATAAGTCGATCGCCTTAGGGCATCGCATTCGACCTACCGATCACAAGACACAAGTCTAGCATCACTTTGCTAGCACCCTCGCCTAATATAAACAATAATTAATCGCATTAATATCCAAGGGAAAATCCCATGCATGATAACCATGTTATTGTGCATGGTGCACATCATTTGCATCATAATCGACACCTTAAAATAAGTCTATTAGACAACTTAGGATAGATTACCTAGGTTAGTCCCCCCTTAATTTTGATTTAAAAATCAAACTTTAGCCCACCTAATTCTCCACACAAGAGAATTAGATGTTAATCATCTCAAAGAAAGGGACATACAATCCCATACCCCACAAAATACAAACATTTTCAAAACTGTGGTGGTCTTTCTTAAGATGATGACTCATCTTCTTTTCCTAAACCTTTAAACATTTAGTATCCTTAATAAGGAACTACAAGTGCTCTGATTCACTCCTGACAGGATATGTAGGCACAATATGCGATATCTTGTCGAGCACACTTAGGAAAATTATAAATCGCCTGCCCTTAAACCCTTAGCAAAACAGATAACAAATAACATAAATAAATCAAGAGGTTCCTGTAGAGTACTACAGATATCTAGGATGCTAACACCTTCCCTAGGTATAACCAACCCCCGAACTTAGAATCTTAGTGCATTTGCATTGCATTGTGGGAATTCGGTTTTTCTCCATTCCCTTGGATAAAATCAAAGACCGGTGGTGACATAAAAATGCGATCCTAGTTAACAAATAACTGTGGTATCCAATTTCCACCGCGACACTAACCCACATCTTGCAAGTTTGTTCCTTTTGTGTTGAAAACTAGGGTTTACACCGAAAGAGGGCAAGGTCTCCTAAGTTAAGCTCTCACGTGATTCAAGGCCTCCTAATACATTCTCTGGCTCCATACAATCATCACAAAGATTCACCAGTTGATTGGAACCAGGATCTCAAGACATTGGATCAAATCAAGTCAACAGGAGATCATCAGACCAAATTGTAATTAGGGTTTTAACTTGAAGAATCACTGAAGAGTAACCAATTGAACTTACCTACATTCAAGAGGTCTTGTCCAATAAGAAATCAAGATCATCTGGCTTTCATCACTAGTACAAAGAGTCACAAGTTCATCTTGCCCTCAAACTAGGGTTGTGTCAAGACAAGCTAGCCATTACCGTTGGTTCTGACCAAGACATGTTCCCAAGCCCTGGGATATTACTCCATGTGATAATAGACATTCCCAGAGACCATCTATGAGCCTTATATGTGATTGAAGAAGCAAGATAATCAGAGGTCATTCAAGTGCACTCCTAAGGATAATTAGGGTTTTGACTGAGGCTTTAACCTTTGAGATTTTGATCCAAGATGAAGTATCCAAATCCTCAATCCATCATGACATGTCTCATTGATGAGTTAAGGCATGAGAAATCAAGTTTTGAAAGGTTTCTTGCAAAGAGGTCAATGTTTGGTCCTTGAAACCTTCTAAGTGTGGAAAATTCACTTCTTGTACGAAATTGGGAAGGTCATAACTTTCAAACCACACATCCAAATTGAGTGACTCAAAGCTCAAATGGAATCTCTTTCCATGATCTTCAAAGTGTATTAGAGGACCCCGCTTAAAAAAATGCATGGTTTTTAAGTTATGAGACTTGGAAGATAAGTTGCCTTTGGGACTTAGTGAAATTTTCAGCATTTTCACAATAATTTTCATCCAACTTTAACTCAATTTTTCACCTAGTTCCAAGCTTCAAATAAAAAATCTTTGGACATTAAAGTTGTTCCTTGTTCTTCAAGCTTTCCAAGCATGTGTAGAACTCCTTATTTGGATAAACCAATCTCAAGTTATGATGTCCTAAAGATGGTTGTTTCAAGTTGTGAAAATTCCATAACTTAGAAATTTTTCTAAGTCTTTTTGGCAGCTTGGTGTACCTAACTTCATGGATGATTTTCTAATGATTCCAAGCCTCATTTCAAGAATTCTTTCACATGAAACTTGTTCTATCAAATGCCTATTTTGCAAAGGATCAAAAATCTCACAATTTGGATGCATGGTTATTAAGTTATGGTACACTAAAGATAGTATGCTGGCACTTTGTCTTACACTCAAAAAATCAGAATGTCACCAAAGCCTTCACTTTTTCGGATGTTTAGAGGCCAGGCTAACATCATTAGGACCTTTGCCATGATTTTATCAAGTTGCACATTAAAATAATGTAGCTTATGCAAGGGGAAGGCAAGTGGATCAAGAAGTGAGAGAAACTTTTCAAAACAAAGCATTATTTATTCATATTTCCTTGAGCCATGTTCCAATCCCATCAGTCCACCAAATCAAAACCAAACCCTATTCTGATCATCTATCAGAGCTTTTGAAGACTTTTTGGTTCAGCAAAAGAAACAGCTCACACGAGGGATACTTATCAAGAGGGCAAAGTTGGCAAATGTGCCATTCTTACCATACCTCGAGTCCTCAACATTTTCCTATAAATAGGGCTTGGTACTCACTTGTTTTAGACACCAATAATTCACATAATACCACCATACAAACTCTGAGCAATTTGTGAACTTTAGTTTGGCAAGGGAGAAAAAGAAAAGAGTGCATTGCAGGCTGTTGTTGGTTGGAGAGGGAAGTCAGTTCATATTTGAGGGTACAATGGACATATTCCACTAGGTACTTTTTATTCCATTTTCATCAATCATACTCATGCTATTTAAACTAACTACCATGATCATCTCACACTTGAGGTTGTACTGAATGTTGGTGTTATTAGTGTGTTCATCCATATTGTGCACTGATAGTTGTTGGTTTGTAACATCCATGTGTTAGCATTTTCATATTGTGACTATTCCTTTAAGTAGTTTTATCTGAGCAAAGTGTAGTTTGTTGGACTGTCATGATCTATATCCCTTGTTCTCACTGTCTCTTATTTCACAATGTCATGCTTGAGATGCCATGACCATAACTATGCTCAAGTGAGCACTTTGCTGTTTTGTTGTGGAAGCCTTGCTTTTTTGGTGACCTCATGGAAAGTAAGTTTGAATCTATAATATTGTTATATGAAAATGTCAATTGTGGAGGGAGTGGTGAAGTTTGTTGTTAAGTTCATGTGACTTCTTTGTTGTTTAGCACTGCCAGTGCTTGGTGCTATGTAGTTTTATGTTTATAATATCACAATCATGAAATTTGTCTTGTTGCTGTTTGAATGCTAGTGCTTGAATGAGGATATGTGAAGAACTTGTTAAACTTTGCTTATTGCTGTTAACTTGCAATGTTCTGTGTTCATGATGGTGTATTTGAAACAGTTTTGAACCATGTGTCCATTTCATGTTAATATGAACCAAAACAGTAGGCAGTTTGTATGGAATCTTGTTGGCAGTGATAGGTCTTTAGCTTCATGCCATTAGTTGGAGTAGTGAAAACCACTCTCAAGTCAGCTACTGCGTGGCTAAATACAACATGAGTCTTTTTTTGGTTTAGGTCATGTTATTATGACAGGTTCTATCATTCTCTTTTAACTCATATTTCCAAGTTCCATATAGAATGAGTATTCTAATTGTCATAATATGTTTGTTTAAACATTGAAATCAATTGGTAATATGACATAGGAATCCACATGATGCACACAACTAATTGTTTGACTTGGAACACATTTATGTTCATGCTCTCATACCTTGGTTTGTATGTCTAAACTGCTCTTGGAATGATCATGTTATGACTAGATCACTTGACCTGAATGTTTTGAAAAATGCTCATGCATAACTATGTTGACTATATCATGCCATGTAGTTTGGTTTTTTGACATCTTGAGTCAAGTTGACTATGTATGTAGAACTGATGTTTGAAACTGCTACTTTCTTGAGACTATGTCTTATGTTATAGACTGATATCATGCTTGAGTATTAGAGGTCTTTGTCAAGAACTTATATGCGTTGAGATGAGAAGTGCCTTCAATGCCATGCAGGGATACATGTTCACTTGTTTCCAAGTTTTAGTTCACCATGCATGCCTAACACTGTATGAGTTTGGTGTTACAATATTTGCTTTCTCATGATAAAGTGTGTACATTTGAACTACTCATGTATTGTTTAAATTCATGTTTGTAGAATATGCATTTGATGAACTTTTTTTATTGAATACACTTGTTCTGGCACTGTCTTAATGCCTTGTTCATGTACTTGTTTCAAATTCTTTTCCTGCTATGCATCTAAACCATGCCATGACTTGTATATAATGTTTGTCTTCATTTTGAATGTTGAAGTGTGAATCTACTATCAAACTATTTGTTATCAGTCTAGGATTTAACAAAGTAGGAACACTACTTAAGTATGGCTGACATGGTTGTATATTTTAGCTCATTTCTGTCTTGTACCCTTGCCAATCCCTTTTTACCTTGATGATGCTTTTGGCTTGAACCATGAAGAAATGTCTAGATTGGTTTCATACTGCCAGGATAAGTGTAGTGTCATTCTTGCTTCCATTAACTTGAACCATGTACATAGGCTGACATCATTTTGTTTTGACCCTGCCTTGCCAACAGTGCTTGAAAATGATCAGACTGCCCATGTCAGATTAAGATAAATAGCATGCAGGGCTGCATGATAACTTGGTAATGTTTGCTCAAACTCTCTTAACATTTGTTTCCATGTTCATGTCCAAGTGTTAGGTAATCTTCTCATTTGTGCTGTATATTATTTTCATTGAGCATTAGTTTATGAGGAATTGGCTTCTGGCATGATAACATTCTGAATTTTTTTTCCTACTCCTGAACACATCAGTAGCATCTGTTCCTTTTTACCTTTGCCAAGTCTTTTTGCAGTAAACTATTTAAGTTCTGCCATGCCATCATGTTCATGTTCATAGTGCAACCATTTCTGAGGCTTGCCATATGTCCATAGTAAGGATTTAAGTTAGCTTTAAACAATGATGCTTTTGATTATAGGAGCTTGCATTGCATATCATTATTTTGAGAACTTACATCAATTGGACTACTTGATTTTCATGCTTTTAGTCTCCACGTTTGAGCCATTGTTTTGAGTTTCAAGGTTCAATGTTATCCTATGCTGTGAATACTATGGTTTGATGTTTTATGTCTTGAATTTTGTTTGAAACTTAGTGATGAGAATGAGTGGACAAGTGGGGACATTAGTATGTCGTTTTTGGATTCATGATGGGTTCCCAAGTTTCATTTTCGTTGCATGAGAAACATGGCAAGATGATTTGGGGTTACACTGGGTGACATATACAACGAATGTATAGCCACCCCAGTGGTATAACTCATGCGCTGAAACCACAAGGACTGGGGTTCGAATCCCCCTCGCCCTAGTCCCTTTGTTTTTATTTTCTGAAACGCGCTGCTTTCATATATATTTTACCTTGGTCATTCTTTGTTAACACACATGCAGTGGTTGGATTGGTGAACGTTTTAGGCTGTAATCCTAAGGTCACGGGTTCAACACCCTTAGGGACCTTTCCCTATCTTTTTAATACTTGTTTTCTTTCATTATTATTACTTGTCTTCACCATTTTTAAATGGACATAACTTCTTCATAATTCATGATTTTAAAGTCATTGTTTTTGCATCTTTCACCTTTTTTTAATCTATTTTCACATGATATTAAAAAATCACCAAAAATATTTATTTTTATAGGCTTTTGTCTATTGTAATATGTGAAATATTTTAGGGTTATTAAAGAAATTATGTTTCCATTTGGTGATGACACTTGTTCCTTTGCTATTTATGAATCAATATGAACTTGTTCCAACTTGTTTTGACATTTGTTTCATAAATTGTTGTTTGTATATGGTTGTGAGCTTGAGAAAGCATGTCTGAATGTATGTTGTATGAAGTGAGCATGTCGTTTTCTTTCATCACCTCGGTAGGTCTTCGCCTATAATTGCAATCCTTCCCTTCCTTCCAAAGGAAAGTCTCTCTATTGACCTCATAGTCATAACCATCCTCCTTGGCCTCATAGCCATCCAATCACAACTTAAAATTAAGTTAGAGTTCTTGGACTCTATGTGATACTCATCACTTTGAGTATTCACATTTCACCCATCACAACTTACAAACAAGTTAGAGTTCTTGAACTCTATGTGATTCTCATCACTATGAGAATTCACTTCCCTCGCAACTTAGACTTAGAGAGTTCCTAAACTCTATATGAGCTCATACTCATTCCCATTGGAACTTTGACCCCCTAGTCAATGGTTCCTCACCTTTAGTTAGGTGAAATACGGTTGCTCTGATTCTTTAGTCAGATACGTAGGCACAGGATGCGAGGTCTTGGCGATCATACTTAGTGTATATACCCCTAGGTATTTCTTTACCTTAGCACATTTCCCTTTAGCAAGCAACTTTAGCATAACACAAATACTAACAAGAGGTTCTTGTAGTGTACTACATATACTTAGGATGCTAACACCTTCCCTAGGTATAACTAACCCCCGAACCTTAGATCTCTAGCTGTGTTCCTACATAGCGCACTTAGGGTTTTTCGATCTTTACCATTTCCTTTGGATAAATCAAAGCTCGGTGGTGAATTTCAAAGATGTGTGATTCAAGTTAACTAATAGCTTGATATCTGATTCTCACTGCAACACACCCAAATCGAATCATTTCCCTTAGCAGTTCTCGGCAATCCCGACACAAAATCCATGGAAATACTATCCCATTTCCACTCTGGAATATTCAACGGTTGCATCATACTTAAAGGCTTCTAATGCTCAATCTTCGACTTCTGACAAGTCAAACACGCATAAACAAACTCCACAATATCTTTCTTCATACCTGGCCACTAAAACAACTTCTTCAAATCCTGGTACATCTTTGTAGCACCGGGATGAATACTTAACCTACTTCGATGTCCTTCCTCAAGAATGCTCTTCTTAATATCTGGAACATTTGGGACACACACCCTGTCTCTGAACATCATTACACCATTCTCGCCGATCCAGAATTCACCTCCGTTACCTTGATTGATAAATGTCAACTGGTCAACTAACTTCAAGTCAGATTGTTGTCCCACTCTGATCTCTTCCAGAATACCACTCGTCAACTTCAACATTCCCAACTTCACACTGTCGGGAGTCGTTTCACATACCTAACTCAAATCTCGGAATTGTTCAAGTAACTCCAACTCTTTCACCATAAGTATCGACATGTGCAATGACTTTCTGCTCAATGCATCAGCCACTACATTTGCTTTACCAGGATGGTAATTCAAATCAAAGTCATAATCCTTCAACAATTCCAACCACCTTCTCTGCCTCATATTCAGCTCTTTTTGATCAAATAGGTACTTCAAACTCTTATGATCGTTGAACACTTCGAATCTAGAGCCAAACAGATAATGTCTCCAAATTTTCAACACAAATACCACAGCTGCCAACTCTAAGTCATGGGTTGGGTAATTCACTTCATGAACCCTCAATTGCCTGGAAGCATAAGCAACAACTTGCCTATTCTGCATCAATACTCCTCCAAGACCCATCTTGGATGCATCACAGTACACTACAAAAGATTCATTCGGATTAGGAAAAATCAACACTGGAGCGGTCGTCAACCTCTTCTTTAACTCCACAAACCCTTTAGAGTCAACTGAGTCAAAGGTAATACCAACTTAGAAAAGCCTTCGATAAACTTGTGGTAATAACCCGCCAATCCCAGAAAACTTCGTATCTCAGTAACAGACTTCGGAGTCTCCCACTGTAATACAGCATCAATCTTAGAAGGATCAACAACAATTCCGCCACTTGAAATCACGTGGCCAAGGAAACTCACTTCCTTTAACCAAAACTCACACTTCGACAGCTTTGCACACAACTTTTTCTCCTTCAATACTCGTAACACAGTTCTCAAATGATCAACATGTTCTTCTTCAGATTTAGAGTATATATGAATGTCATCAATGAAAGCCACAATAAACTGATCAAAATACTTGTGAAAGATCTGGTTCATATACTCCATGAACACACCAGGTGTGTTGGACACTCCAAACGGCATCACAGTGTATTCATAGTGACCATACCTCGTCCTAAAAGCTGTCTTCGGAATGTCGTCAGGTTTAACACGAATCTGATAATAACCCGACCTCAAGTCAATCTTGCTAAACACACAGGCACCTACTAACTAATCCATCAAATTGTCGATTCTCGGGAGTGGATATTTATTCTTGATAGTCACCTTATTCAACTGCCGATAATCAACACACAACCTCATACTCCCATCTTTCTTCTTCACTAGCAGTACAGGAGCACCCCACAGAGAAACACTTGGTCGAACAAACCTCTTCTCGAGCAGCTCTTCCAACTGTTTCTTCAATTCACTTAACTCAGAAGCGGATATCCGGTAAGGAGCCATTGACACCGGACTCGTACCTGGTATTAAGTCCACTGCAAACTCTACTTTATGTTCTGGAGGCAAATCACTGATGTCATCTGGAAACACATCTGGGAATTCACAGACAACAGGTAATTCAACACTCGCCGCTTCACGATCAATCTACAACGATGAAAACATTGCAAACACCAAGGATTTGTCTTCTAGAAGTTTGCCTACTTGCTTAGCAGACAAGAACATCAACTCCCCACCATCACCAAACTCAGGAAACTCTACAGTCTTGTTATAACAATTGATATGAACACGGTTGAACTCCAACCAGTTCATTCCAAAGATTACATCGATTTGGTGCAAGGGTAGGCACACCAAATCTGTCTTAAAACTCTTCTAAAAAATTGTCACAGAACATCTCAAACACATAAAGGTAGTAGTAACAGAACCATTAGCCGGAGTTTCTATTACCATATTACCATTCATATCAGATAACTTCAAACCCAGTCTATTAGCACATTCAAGTGAGATAAAAGAATGAGTAGCAACAGTATCAATAATAGCAACTAACTTGATATTATTAATAAAGCACGTACCTCGAATCAGGTTGCCCTTCTCTGGCGCTTCTGCACCACTCAAAGCAAACACTCTCCCACTGGTCTGAGCTGCAGTAGCAGTCTTCTTCGGTTTCTGACACTGGGTGCTGATGTGACCCTTCTCCCTACAATTAAAATAGGTTGGACCATCATCTTTGCAATCAGTAGCTCTATGCCCCTTCTTACCACATCTGTAGCACCTCAACACATTATTGGTGCAACCATCAGCACGGTTGCCTAGCTCGCCACACTTGTAACACTTCCCAAAAGTGGGAGCTGCTCCCCCACTTGACTTTTACCCATCTGAAGCCTTCTGCTTCCCTTTGTCGGCTGAAGTCGTATAAGGCTTTCCCCTATACTGCCCCTTCTTCTCACTCAACTGCTTGTAGTGAGCAAATCGAGCTCGGCTATCCTCATCGTAGATCCTACTCTTATCCACCAGCTCAGCAAACCTGTGAATCTGTTGGCATCCAATACCCTGCTTGATTTCTGGTCTCAGCCCATTCTCGAACTTGAGACACTTGGACATCTCAGGATCAACACCGTTGTAGTGAGGACAAAACTTCACCAGCGTCTCAAACTTTGCAGCATACTCTGCCACAATCATGTCTCCTTGCTTCAGCTCAAGGAATTCCACCTCTCTCTTGGCACGAGCATCCTCTGGTAAATACTTGCCCAGAAACTCCTGTTTGAACACAACCCAGGTTATCACAGTGCCAACATCTGTGAGTCTCAGACGGGTGTTATCCCACCAATCCTCGGCCTCTTCTTCCAGCATATGCGTGTTCCAAATTGAACTTGTTGCTCATTAGTACACCCCATCACCCAGAAGATCTTCTCAATCACCTTCAACCACTTGTGTGCACTTGCCGGATCATGAGTACCCACAAAAGTCGGTGGATTTTCCTTTGAAACTTCCCCAAAGCATGAAACTCATCTGGAACTCCACCATTCGGATTGAGATGAGAAACTACATTAGCAACTGATTCCAATGCATCAGCGATATCACGATCATTTCTTCCAGCCATCCTGCACACCACCAACAAGGTTAGAAGAAACAAAACATCGACAATGTACATACACTCGTCGACTGACATCACGTAAAAACCTGGCCAGACGGACCGACCTGCTCTGATACCACTAATGTAACGCCCTTTTTCTACCCAAAAAGCATCACGAATAAAACGAAAAATAAATCAGGGTAAAGTCCCAAAAAGGGCATCACATATCATCACAAATCATCATAATAACCACCTGTCCCGTAACACGGGTTTTTCCATCACAATATAGTTAAACACCACACAGTGGAAATCAAAATTTAAAGAACACTTTTATAATTCAAAACTTCTCAAATAAAACTCATGAAAAACATCATGTCCAAAAAAACAAAAGAACGTAATCGTTCGACTCAAACGTCTCGACCCGATGTTACATATCAGAGCAAGACCCTCTAATCAACGAAGAAAATCAAATACTTCAAAACTAAATCTTCATGCGCCAAGGAAGCTAAGCCTGATCACCTGCACGTTACCCACGTGGAGGCAACATTCAAACAGGCAGGGTGAGTAATCACGAAATCAATATATAAGATATAAGTAAAAGATAAAGCACAAGCAACAACAACATCAAGCCATTCACACGTCAGAATACATCAAAATCACATCAATATAATGCAATGCCACAAAATATGCAATGCAACCTCATAGACTCATGCATGTGGTACCAACTCGTCATAATTGATGGACACTGGGCCATCACCCTCCAAAGATCCCTACCAATAGGATCGATTCTACACAAGAACCGGAGCACGTCATAAAAATGCTACAATCCACACAATGGGATTGAAGCCACCAAATGGACCAAAGTCATACTATGCCATGAATGCATGATGCAAATCGTCATAATAAACATCGTCATAAAATCGTCATAGTTGCACCATCATTCATGAATCACCATCAAACAAACATCATTATATAACACCATTACGCACTCGTCAAAGTTCGTCATTACACCTCACAATTCGTCATATTTTATTCATCATATAAAAATTCTCGATTTTTATCCCGTTCATCATCATTACTAAATTACTAGTGTCTTATTATCTCCTCATAGCACTACGTCTCAAGGAAACCACGTCACAAGTGAAATCGGGACAGAAATCGCAAAAACGGGAAAATCTGCCCACATCACTGCCCATACGCGTAAGGCACTACCCATATGCGTATCAACAGAGAGAGTTTTCCATATGCATACCATACGCGTATCAACAGAGAGAGTTTTCCTCTCAAATCTCCCCCAGATTTCCCCTTACGCGTAATGGCTAGTCCATACGCGTAAGGCACTATCCATATGCGCACTCACCTTCCCTTACGCGTATGCCCCTTTTTCCTTCAGTTCCCATACGCGTAATACCCCTCTTACGCGTATTGACCACAACTCCATACGCGTATGCTACGCGTATCAGCAGAGGGTCGTGCCAGCCCTTGGGGACGGGTGCGTACGCTACGCGTAATACCCTGGGAGTGTCCCCCATTACGCGTAACACCTCCCTTGTTATGCGTATTACCAGAAGCCACCCCAAAACCCAGATCTCGCATCTGAACGAAAACTTCCTCATTCCAGCACCTTCGATCTACCAAAATCAGCCTCAAACTAGCTTCGATTCATCCCAGATCTATATTTTTCATTCTACTTCATTGTCTACATCAATTTCTTCTAATTATTAAGTCTGAAATTGGTTAATATCAAGTTCGATTTTCAGATCTGGTTGCCCACAAGTTCATCACAACAGTATCAACATCGTGCACACAGATTCAACATCGATTAAAGTAACACATAACAGTTTTGCAACCGAGTTCATACATATACAAAGTTACGAAAAATCGTCACAAATTCGTCACAAATTTCAGCACAAATCATCAGAAACGCAAACACACAATTACCTCTACCTTAAACCCATATCAAACACATTAACCCGGATTACCCCCATACCTCGAATTTCCAGCAGAGATTCTTTGTTTTCCGGGGTTCTACGGTCGATTCCTCGTTCTAGCCTCCTTTCCTCAGCTCTATAATCACTCCTTAGGGTTGCACAAAACTAATTCTCATAATCCTTATTTTCCTTTTGTTAAACCTATGTTTTGGGCCTTAAATACGATTTACCGTATTATCCTCCATCAATTCCCTCAACATTACTGTCTTACCCTTAATGGTCTCCTAATTATTTTAATTAACAATAATAATAATAATCTAAATAATATTCTAATTACTCAAATTATTCTAATATTATTATTAATAAAATAATCTAATTAATTGCTATTTCTAAGAGATCTCCCTGTTCCCTTAATCCAAGGCTACCCCACAAAATCATCAAAAAGCACCAAAACACCGAATAATCATAATAATTCAATAAATAAATATTATAATTATTTGGGGCGTTACAGTATGAGGGATAAGTTCTACAGAAAAATTTACCATACCCTATTGCTCATACGAAAAAAGAAAATGAAAAGCATTATGTGAGATTCTTATATATATATTCAGTCGGTTGCAAATAACCATTCCATTCTCCGAGACTCTAGAGCAAATGCACAAGTATGCAAAATTCATGAAGGACATACTTACGAAAAAAAAGAGGTACACGGATAAGGAAACCATTGAGCTCAATGCTAATTGTAGTACTATTGTACAAAGCATTCTTCCACGAAAAGAAGGAGATCCGGGAAGAGTGGCTCTACCTATAACTATAGGTAGTGATTTCAAATGCAAATCTTTGGTCGATATGAGAGCTAGTATTAATTTGATTCCTTTATCTGTGGTCAAAAGACTCGAGAACACGGAGACAAAGTCAACCAACATGACTTTACAACTTGCGAGGAATTTTATTTGATTTGTGTCTTTATTTATTTGATTTGTCGTCTTATATTTGTTGTTGATCCTTGCAGTTCCTATAAATCCGGGAAATTTTATACCCACTCCATATTGCTATATTATTGTATCTTAATTTTCTATCAATTTTAGTTTTTAAAATTAGACTTAACCCTTAAAGGAATGTGGGTATGATAAATTTTAAGTGGATGTAGAAGTTAGTGAATATAGATAATACATAAATATATTAATTTCTTAATTTTAATAATAATGAATAACGTCAAACATTTATTATAACTTGAATAGTTAATATTTATAAAAAATTAATTTAATTAATTTTGTAGTAATATATCTTTGAGAGTCTGCATACTAAAAAGAAACTATTATATGAATCCTAACTAAGTTCATCTTCAACATCGGGTTTTATATACGTTAGAAGAATAGGAATGAACTTTTAGCTCTTCATATGGAGAATGGTGGGGCGAAAGGGTGTTTGAGAGGTTCAAGAAGAGGTGGTTAAAGACTTTGTTGAGCAATCTTTTTAGTCGATAGTTGATAAGCCACTTTTGAATATAGTTGGTTTCAAACAATTTCATTTGAAGATAAGTATTGTTATTACATTTGTATCGCTTTGTTTTTATAAGCATATTGGTTTGTTTTTATAAGCAAAATGCCTCGAATGTTGTTGATAAATAATGTTGATTTATTTCGTTTAAGATTATGCTAATTTGTTTTGAAAAAATTTTGATTGAAAAGGATTTAACCAATATAGTTTGCTTGAGAAGATTTAATTGAATTTTCTTTGAATAAGAGATTGAGTTTGTTGAAGATTATATTTGGTATATGTTTGTACTCTAATGGCTTTTTTGGTTGAATTTTCTTCTCCCTGGCTTCTTTGGCGTCTCTTTTTACCTTCCCCAAGACCTCGTTCAACATCACCTCAAAACGCTTTGGCTTATCACACTACTCAGAGATGGTCTTCAGCAACTCCTGCTCCTAAGCCATTACCTCCTTTGCATTGTTTAACTCGTCCTTCAGTTCATCAACAGATCCATCAACTTAGTTGTGGATGTTGAATAGTACGCGCTTTAGAATTAGGATCCAAAGCATATGGCTCTCCACCATGTTCAATAGATATGTGTTCCCATTCGACTCGCCACTTTGAAGTTGTTGGGAAAATCTTTAGCAAAGGGGATGAGAGTACTAGCATGGCTTTTTCCATTTAATTTTGATAAACTAAGAATTCCTAAAGGTAGTAACACAGACCTCTTAGAACTACTAACACACTAGGACCTAAAAAGATTTGGGTTCCAAAAGTGAAAACCTATTTTTTTGGCAAGTATGTTTTGCCATTTTAAATGAAGCCTTATTACATATTAAACGAAGTTGTGAAAAGCAAGATGTATATCTTAGAGTATACATGGAATGCCTGGTGGTGTTTCATGATATTGAAGCTTGTGGTTTTATAGGCAATAAATGTATCGTGTTTGTAGCTTGTTTTTTCCCTTGATTTCATGCGTGTTTTGATCATTCCTCTTTGATTTTATGTGTTTTTCTTCCCTTTTGGTGTTTTCAGGTAATAAGAGGTCAATGGAGCGAATCGGGACGAAAAATGCCAAACATTTCACAAAAAGAAGCGTTTCTGATACAAATTTCCTGAGACCAACACGGCATGGCTGTGTCCCATGACACGGGTTGTGTTGGGCCCTTTGAAAGCCCTCCTTACAAGGAACCGGGAGCTAACACGGTCAACCTATGTTGCCTAACACAGCCCGTGTCAGCACTCAGACAATTACAAACTTTTGATTTTTAGGCAGTTTTTGTGACCTTTCATCATCCATAACCTCCAACCATTGATGTTAGGTGATTAAACATGAATTAAGGTGACTTTTGGACATCCATAACACCCTAGACTTTGTATTGGTGGATTTTAATGCTTTATCATTAAATAATTGGTGATTATAAGGGTGTTATGATTAGTTTTAGTATAAATAAGACTTAAGCTTCAAGCGAAAAGGGGGAGAGACCTAGGGGTGAAACTTAGGAGACTCATCCATCACTTTTTACTTAGATCACTTTCTACTACTATCACTTAAAACAATTGTTGTTGCTCTTAGTTCTTAGCTTAAGTTCTAACTATTTTTTCTTGTAATTTATGCACTTGTGATATTATAATATTTCCTTTATTTTCATTTCAGTTTATTATTTCTTTACTAATTTTCTGTTATTTACTTTTCTTACAATATTCTTAAACTTCTTTATTGTGGTTGTTCATCTCACCAAGAGTGAGTAGATCCTTTAGGACATGAATTTTGAGATTTCGTCTCATGACAAACCCTTATTAAGTCATTCATTTGTAATTACGATAAATATAGGTTTTCTTTATTTCAGAATTTGAATTCTAATCCACGTCTATATCAATTGCGAATGCAAAGGAAAAATATATGTCGATTATGCATCGAAAGATAATAATTCGGCATCCAAAACCAGATTACTAAACAATTGAGTTTGAGGCACCACTAGCAAAGCGACTTGATCTCGGTTGAGAAACAATCAAGATGATGCGTCGCGTGACAAGGCGCAACGCTCTTGATTGAACTGCTTAGTCGTGCCCATAACACGTCTAGATTCGCATGCCACAAAAGTGGGTTCCGCACACATTTATCTAAAATTTCTATAAAAATAACTTAGAAATTCTCGTGATTCAAACATGGATGGTCATAGGGGTTAGTTTAGATGGATGTTCATAGCTCATAGTCTTGCTTTTTATCATTCGTTAAAATCTATTTCAATCTGCATCAAACACTCTTTTGCAATATTTTTAGCTAAACATAGTTAGAGTAAAATTGGGTACTCATACACCTCTTTGTGAGATTGATATTTTTACTACTTGACACAATCGTGCATTTGCGATACATACGAAATCTGGCGGGAAATTGCTACGATTAAGATTGTTAGAAAAAAAACAAGCATAGAGAAAAAAGAGGAACACAATAACAACACAAGAGATTAAAGTGGAAACTCCAAAATCGGAGAAAAAACCACGACCGTTGTCAAATGGAAACCAGAGAATAGCAATATGTGAAAATTATTACAACACATAAACAACCCTCAACCACCCCAAGGCTCCAATACACCCACACTCTCTAAAGCAAATATTTAACTATCCCTCGCAACACTCTAAAACCAAGAGTTTAAGAGAAAATATATAAAAAAAATTCAAATACAAGCTTAAAGTGATTTTAACTGGTACATCTTGGAATGAAGAACTTGAATATAATATATACATTGGACTCTCACTTCCTTCACAAAACTAAGCAATGTGGGACTTCAAATAACTTGTATCATATATATAGCATTTGATTCTCTATTCATTTACAAAACAAAGTGATGTGAGACTTTTTCAACATGTATATTTTCAACTAATCCCAACAGAGATAAGGAACATCATGAAGGCAAAAAAGTCCAGTAACATGGATATGTTAACAATGGTGATGGATAAAATGAAGAATAACTTTTGTCATGTTAATTGTGATTATTCAAAAAGTGAAATTAAGTTTAAGTAATTATTATTATTATTATTATTATTATTATTATTATTATTATCACTTCTCTCTTTATGGGACGAGGATATTTCCTTTCCTAAGAATAAATTAATGAGTGTTCGTTTATTTCGGGAAAGTATGTATACACTTTCCAAATTTAATAGTAATAGGATCTCGTCTTTTTTTTTTTCAAGAGGAAATTGATGTGGCAATGTGGATACAATCAAAAATTGGAAAAAGAATCTAAATAAGGTATAGAATCATTATTAATATATTATTTATAACAATATATTTTAACATCATTACTAAAGAAATAAAATATGTGTGTGTGATCTGCCAATAAAATCCGATATTAAGTCAATAAAGTTTTGAAAGCGCGATATGGTGGACTAGAATATAGTATGCTGTTGGAAAGGGATTTTTTGGGTTTTTTGCTGCTTCCTTTTGGTGGAAAGATTTGTGTAAAGTTGGAGAATTGGCATATAGCAAAGGTCTTAGTTTTGCTAACTCTATCAAATATTCACTGGGTGACGGTTCTTCAATTCCATTCTGGATAGCTTGCTGGCATGGGGAAGGTTCTTTGAGTGGAATTTTCCCAAGTCTATATGAGGTCAGCAGCAAAAAAGATGATTATGTAGGCAATATAAGTAGGTGGACAAAAGAGGGCTGGACTTGGAATGATTTTTGGATTAGAAGAGATCAATCGATAACAGTTGAAGAGGAATTTATGTATTTGCAAGAGTTGTTGTCAACAATTCAGCCTATACATGAATCAAAGGATTTTATTGAATGAAGGGATGTTTCTTCTGATTCTTATTCCGATAGAGCTGGATATTATCAGATGAGAAATGATTGGTCCCTCGATGGCCCGAATCAGATACAATTAGCACTTTTGGTCTGTTATGGAAGGCGAGAGTTCCAGTTAAAATTATGGTTTTTTGACGGAAAATCTTTCTCAATAGGGTGGCTGCGCGAGATCAGTTGCTAGCTTGAGGAATTTGTTTTTTAGAGGAGGAGAGGAATTGTATTTTGTGTAATCATTCTGTCGAGGATTGAAACAGTTGTTCTTTTCCTATCATTTTTCTTCGGAGGTTTGGTATAGTATGGGATTGTGGCTGAACTGTGATGTTTTGTTCATAGGCAGTATTTCTCAGCATTTTATTCAGTGACAGGGTATTAGGAAGTTCGTTGGAGTTAGAAATAGGAGAACCTCACTTTGGTTTGCCGTAGTGTGGAGTATTGGAAGGTTAGGAATGAAGCTATTTTCGAAAACGGTATATGTAACCTGAATGATGTCATTTGGAACATTAAAATTCTAGCTCGAAAGTGGTCTTGCATAGGAGAAATTAATTATTTCAACTCTGATTTTTACGATTTCTATAAGTTGCCGTACGGTTAGGCCAGTTGGTGTTGGTAGAATTTTTTTCCGCATGTAACTCTTTTGTATTGGATTGAGTACCCCTTGTACTCTATTAATGCCATTTTGCTTTTAGAAAAAAAAAGTCAATAAAGATAAATTTCAGTCTGCTTAAAAAAATCCATGATCACTTGAAAGTTGTAGATTCTCAAATTTTGGTGAGTCTAATTCACTAATTTTTTTGTAGATATTGTTTATAGCTAATGTGAAATTTAAAGTAAAGTTTTTAAAATATATCTTTAAAGATGTTCTGAGTAGTGATTCAAAAAAAAAATTAATTGCTTATTAATTTTTTTTATCAATTTATATATTTAGTTCGCACAATTTTAATTATACAATTTTATTTTATTAAGTTTATTTTTGTTGAGTTTTGGCTCCCTTCGTATGTGGAAAAAGATTCAAATACGATTAATTTAGGGTTCAAAGAGATAGAGAAAAAAGTAAGGATTCAAAAGAGGGAAAAGAGGAGAGAAACTCATTCTCTTTTTTCTGCAACCAGTCACACTAAATCAACGATCCCCGATTCGTTAACCGTCGGATTATGCTCAAATTTGGAGGGCAGGTTCGTAACACACATATCTAACTTTTGATTCTTAAGAATTTTGAAACAACGTATGACGTGAGAGTTATCTACTTCGTACTGAAGCTGTAGATTTGCAAAACTTTTTAGGTTTTTTATTCATATATGTAAGCTAGTTTGCTTTGTGATTTGCGGTTGTTAGCACTAGTTTGTAAATCTCTTTAAGACTCTCTTGTACCCTTAACTGATTATAGTTAGACTAACCACCGGAGTTACTGCGGCAATATGAGGTTGTTGATAATACTTTTGCTGAGATTGGTTTGGACTACTTCCATTTATGGGTCTTCTTTGCCTTCCTCCTTGAGAAATAACATTAACATCCCTTTCTTTGTTTCTTTTGGAAATTATTGTCATACTTCTTCGTCGATGAACTTGTTTCTTTGGTCAAACAACCCTCTCAGAAAACTTATTCCAATCTGACTCTCATACCCACCATTTCAGTGAAATCACTTGGAGCACTAACAACCATCCTCTCATAATAGAACAGACTCAGAGTCCCGAGAAACATCTTCATCATTTCCTTCTCCTTCATCAGAGGGTTAATCTGAGCAGTAACCTCATGACATCTCTGCGCGTGCTCTTTGAATGGTTCCTTATCCTTCTGTGACATGGCACGCAACTAGTCACGATCCGGAGCCATATCCAAATTATACTTGTATTGATGTATAAACGCTTCTACAAGGTCATTGAAAGAACTGATATGAGCATTGTCTAATCCCATATACCACTTCAAAGTTGTACCAATAAAACTATATTAAAAATAATGAATCAATAACTTGTCGTCATCAGTGTGAGTCGCCATCTTCCGACAACACATAGTCAAATGACTCTGAGAACAGGAGTTACCCTTGTACTTTTCAAAGCCAGGGACCTTAAATTTGACATGGATCTTAACATTGGGAACCATGCACAAATCATGAGCGTTCTTACCAAACTGGTCTTTCCCCTTCACAACTTTCAACTCATTCTGCAATTCCTGAAACTGATCTTGGAGTTCATCTATTCTCTCATAAACATCCAGATTCTCACTAGGAGCAGTGTGGAAAATATGGCCATCTACTTATGGCACAACATGCATAACTGGAGGAGCGATGGCCATCACAGATTGAATTGGAGAAACTTGACTCACCACAGGAGTCTCAGTAGCAGGAACATAATTCTCTGGCACTAAGTTGGGAGGCATACCCTAAGAAAAACCAGCAGGCATCTGATTCTGACATGAAAGTCCAGTAGACATAACAGGAGTAGTTGCAATCTCTGAGATAACAGTCACTTGAGGCTGAGAAGCATGTGGAGGCTAATTCTTAGAAGCCACCAAAGATTCCAGTGAAGCAGTCATTTTGTCCATTCTAGCTTTCAATGAATTCACTTCCTCACGAAGTTCACTTTGTTCTTGCTCAATGGTATCCATCTTTCGTCTTGAATTGGCATGATTATAATACGAGTGTGTCAGCTTGTCTTCTACGAAGACAGAGGAAAAATGAACGAGACTCCGACAAACATGCAGAAAGTAAGACCAAATGATGGGAATAATGCTTGAGGTGCATATGCAAATGATTCAGGACGCTTGAAATGAAACTGATGAGTGTTTCTCCTTCAATAGTCCATGATCAAATTACTTATGACATTTGCAAATAGAGATCCTAAGTTCCTTGAAAACCAGAGAAAAAGATGCTTATGAATGCATGAATGCAACAAACACAAACACGGTGGGTTCACAGGTTCAACGTCACGAGCATGGAGCCAGGTGGACAGAGTAACAACCATCCCACATGGTATGTTCTATAGTTTTGGATAACACAAACAATAACCAGGTTCTAAATAGTTCCCAGAGTCATAAATCCATCTTTCAAATATTACCGGTTTAACGAATTTCTCGTAGACTAATAATATTCTCAAAAGAACCTCGTCTAAGTGCAGTATCGTGTGTTAACCATTCCAAGCCTACGTCGGGAAGGTTACCACACTACGTCCTAAAGGCCAAAAGGGGTTAAAAGGTTCTAAAGGTCTCTCAAAATCCCAGACTTCCAGATCGGAAAAAGTAACGTCATTACGACTTGCTCGTAAGACATCAGAAATTCCAAAGGGGCCTCATCTGAGCGGGGTTCTCATGTTAACCTAATAAGGCCTTTCGCCACTTAGGTCGAGCATGACTATACCACCATCCTAACTTAAGTGCAATCAGCCTGGGTAAGGGATTATCCTCACCACACAGAGATCATCAAGCACCCAAAAACAAAACAACAAACAAAAGCAATAATAAACAGATAAATAAACTAGGATTAACCCTTTTAGGGACTACTCCCCGGCGGAGTCTCCATCTGTCGCGGCGGGAAAAATTTCAGGTTAAGTTATTGATTAACTTAACTCAGAAAAGCAAGAGTCGCCACCAAACTTTATTGTTTCCAAAGGAAAAAGGGAAAAAGAGCGAACAAAACCCACAAAAAGGTAAAAACCATAAAAAAAAGAGATCTGGATACCATTTGAACATCTATGAATCGCGTCAAAATACTTTTAAATAACCGAATCAAGTTATTTCTTTCATGGATGAAAAAGGACTAGAGCAGAAGTAAATTTCTCCTCTTTTCTCTGAGTATTTGTGTGATGGCCGCATTTAGCCTACCGTTCAAATACGCGTCGCCCGTTAAAGAAACATGACTTAATTCATCACACAAATTTTATAAATAATCCGATTGAAAAAGGATTGAGGCTGAATTAAATTTCTCCTCCTTTCCTGAATGTTCATGTGATGGCCTCACTTAGCCTACCATTTGAATATTCGTCAATCACTCAAAAATATTAAAACACATCAAACTTATTTTCTTGCCCGTGCGCGACTTCAAAACCTTTTCAGAAACGAGTATGCTTCATCCATATCAAAGTAAAAAACACAAAGGCTTTAGGCTTCAAGAGCGAGCAACAAACAAAGGTTTAACCACTCGATATGTCTAAAGCATTACTCCTTAAAAGAAACTAACAAATAGTTCTTTGCTACAAAGAACTACGTATCCTTGAGTTTTCCATTTCACCTGGAGATACGTAAGAGTGAGATTTTTAAATATTGTCAGGCACATTAATAAAAAACCCTAGAAATATTTTCTTTCCTTTTCTCGCTCAATAAGTTAAAGAAAATAATTGACAATAGCTAACATTCAATCGCAAGTTTAACTAAAAGGTTCTTATTGAGTACAACAAACATAAGGGGTGCTATTATCTTCCCCTTACATAGTCGACTCTCAAACCCAAATTTGATTGTGATGACCATCTTCTTTTTTTAAGAGTTTTATCAATATTTTCCTTTTCCTTCTTTTAGGATTAAATAAAGCTCGGTGGCGACTCTATTCGAATCATCATTTCTGTGAGCATGCGAACGCTTCGCAAATGATCGTATTTTTCGAGATGCGACAGCATGTGATGATTATCAAAATTCAAATTGCCTTAAACTGGTTGTCAAAACAAAAAAGAAAAGAAAATTAAAAAGATACTTAAGTCCAAAACGTAGCTAGAGAGGTGACCAGAGCAGGAAACTTTTGACTGTATATGTTTTATGGTTTTGTGTTCCAGTAACGCTTTTGGTATTGGTGAGTACGGGGGAAATTGAATCTTAGTCGGTCAGAATAACATACCACGTATGAGTATCAATCGATTTTCATTGTTTTGAATTTATGAAGAACCAAAAACCACTTGATCCTAATTCTTTCTAAGCAAGCTTGTTGCTTTAAGACAAGCAACGATTTAAGTTTGAGGGTATTGGGTAGGCGGTTAATGTATCATGTTTTTAGCTTATTTTACAATTATTTCATGCGTGTTTTCATCATTCCTCTTTGATTTTATGTGTTTTTTCTTCCTTTTTGTGTTTTCAGGTAATAAGAAGCCAATGGAACGAATCAGGACAAAAAAGGCCAAAGATCGCACAAGAAGGAGCGTTTATGATACAAATTTTTCTAGACCAACATGGTCTGGACGTTTCTCATGACACGAGTCGTGTTGGCCCCTTTGAAGGCCCTCCATACAAACAACCAGAGGCTGACATGGCCAACCCGTGTTGCCTAACACGACTCGTGTCAGCACTCGGGCAGTTACGAACTTTTGATTTTTGGAAAGTATTTGTGACATTTCATCATCCATAACCTCCAAGCATTTATGTTAATTGATTAAGCATGAATTAAGATGGTTTTGGACATCCGTTCCCTCTAGACTTTATGTTAGTGTGTTTTAATGCATTATCATGAAATCATAGGTGATTATGAGGGAGTTACGATTAGTTTTAGTATAAATATGACTTAAGCTTCAAGATAAAAGGGGAAGAGACCTAAGGGTAGGACTTAGGAGACTCATCCATCACTTTTTAATTAGATCACTTTCTACTACTATCAATTAAAACAATTGTTGTTGCTCTTAACTATTTTCTTGTATTATTATAATCTATAAGAAAACACTTGTGATATTATAATCTTGCCTTTATTTTCATCTCAATTTTCTATTGCTTTACTTATTTTCAATTATTTACTTTTCTTGCAATGTTCTTAAACTTCTTTATTGTTGTTGTTCATCACACTATTAGTGAGTAGATCCTGAGGGACATGGGGTTATGAGAGTCTGTCTCATGACATACCCTTATTAAGTCATTCATTTGCAATTGTGAGAAATATATATTTGCTTTATTTTACAATTTGAATTCTAATCCACGTCCATGTCGGTTATAAAAGAAAAGGCAAATAGATGTCAATCATGTATCGAAAGATAATGATTCGACATCCAAAAGTGGATTACTAAACAACTAAATTCGGGGCGCCACTGAAAGGTGACTCGATCTCAGTTGAGAAACAATTAAGATGCAGTGTCACGTGACAAGACGCAACACTTTTGATTAAACTGCTTAGCCGTGCCCGAAACACGCCTATATGGGCACGCCGTGAAAATGGGTGTCACATACATTTATTTAAAATTTCTATAAAAGTAACTTATAAATTCTTGTGATTCAAACATGGATGATCATATGGGTGAGTCTAGATGGATGCTCATAGCTTATAGTCCTACTTTTTATTATTCATTAAAATCTATTTTAAATCTGTATCAAACACACTTTTGCGATAGTTTTAGCTAAACATAGTTAGAGAAAAATTTGATACTCGTACACCTCTTTGTGGGATCGATCTTTCTACTACTTCAGACAACCGTGCACTTGCGGTACACACAATCATGGTTCAAGTATGTTCATTGATGGTGTTTTTTAACGGACATGTTTAAAGTAATTTTTCGTTGAGGGTGATTCTCAACACTTATGATTTGTGATGATTACTTAACTTCTTAAGTAGGTTGAGATGATAAATTTGTGTTGGATTATCTATATTGTTATTTTAATCAACTCTTGTATCCAACGATTCGTAGAGAATAATTTACGACGTTGGTTTGTCGTTCCCTCAAAAGGGGGAGGTTTTATCAAGGTTACTTGACACATAAGCTAGTCACATTTTAGAGGTTGAATAAAAAAAACTTTGTTTAAACATATAAATAAGTGTTTTATTAGCTGCTCTTCATTTAAAAATTATTACTACTAACAAAATGTTTGAGGTTTTAGAATTTTTGGAGAAATGGGTGTAACTCAAATGAAAAAGAGGTGCCAAAAGAAGTCCATAGAAGCGAAAAATCTCAAACCAAGGCCTGAAAGGACCAAGGAGTTTCGAAATGCACTAAATAATCAATTAAAATTAGTGCCTAGTCGATTATAAGATTTCAAAATTCAAATATGGTGCGCCCTGCACAAACTAATCGATTAGGTTAAAGAAATAATTTATTGGGGCATTATGAAACAACACAACGACTAGTTCTCAACAGTCAACATAACACATTCAATGATCTAATCGATTAGGAAGGTATTCTAATTGATTAGACAATGGATATAAATAGGTACTTGTTTCTCCTTTCTTTTAATCTTATTCTACCTTCTCTTCTTCATCTCTTCTTCATCATCATAATGGAACCAAAGAGAGCATGCACCTCCAAAGCTTCCTCCTCCAACCATTCTGATATTCTCTCAACCTAAGAGCAATAAACCAACTTCAACTATTAAAATGTTGATAGAAAGCTACTTGACTCTCGCTATTTGGAAGATAAAATTTTCTAAGGCTTTGGTTTTGTTCAAGAGTTTGAGGAATCATACTTGAAAAACTTCATATGTGGAGTACCTAAACAAAAGATTTCCAACTTTGCTAAGAATTTGTTATGCCAACCTCAACCACGTAGACGGGGTTCTCATCTCTGAAGTGAAGAAACACCAAATTCGTCTAAGTCTTGAAGAATTCGCACACTTATGTAATCTTTCATACAATTACACTATCGATGATGATAGTGAGGAAGGTAGCCATTTTAACGTTATAGAATGTGCTATTTATTTTCTACTTGATCCAACCTTTATCATTCCTACTCCCTTCATTGTTAGCATAATACGCCCGAATATTCGTCTAATTCACTATATGGTGAATCATGTTCTTTTCCTAAAGAAAAATAACTCAAGCCACATAAATAAATTTGACATAGCTCCGATTTGGTTCTTGCCTAATTGAATTGAGAAAATTTGTACTGGTGCAGTGATCCATCATATTGGGAAGAGCAAAAAGAAGAACATGTTTCTACTATATAGTGGACTAGTCCCGAAAATATTGGAGCAAACTGACTTTGATTTAGAAGAATAGAAATCAGAGATTAGACACTCAAAAATAGGAAAAAGCACTCGAAATTTTATGAGAAAAAAAGTCAAAAATGAAATACTAGTTCAAAATAAATATAATGTGAAATTTAAAATAGTTGAAAATAAAAAATAATAAATTCACTTCAACATAGTTGTCATTAAAAAAAAATTATAAAAAATAAAAAACTTAGTTAACGCACCACATATGTGTTTTTGGTTAGTCACAATTTTATAAAGTTTAAAACAACATAATCTTTGTATGATAAAATTGAAATCTAAAAAAAAAAATGTAGGAAGTCATTTATATGTTAGAAGACAAAAATAATATTAACCCTTTTGATAAAATTATTATTCTATTTTTTTTACTAATTTAACAAGCACTTTTTAACGAAGAAAAGGAGTTGGTTTTATATCCAACAACAATACAGTGAAAACAAAACATCTTAGTTAATTATTTCCTTCTATTGTTTGCAAAATAAAAAATGTAATTACAATATTAACATAGAATCAATGATTAATGATATATTACATATAATTACAAATGTATACTTGTCTTATTCAAACAATGAAATATTTAAATGAAGTAAATCTATGGTGTATATAAAGAAATTTGTAGCACTATTTAAATGGAATATATGTAAAGTTTGGTGTCTGGTGTGAGAAAATTCTTGAACCACGATCCTGAAAGCTTTTGATATCTTTTTAAACCATTTTTGTAATCTACAAATATCATTCCAAATCTCATTGTATAACCCTTATTCCATTCAAAATTGTCCAACAAAGACCATGCAAAATATCCCTTTACATTTACACCAGCCCTGTATTTACATATAAAAGAAAGAAAATAATATAGTTAAATTTCATGCAAGAAATCGAAATTATTTACTTAAATTTATACATAAGAAAATTACCACTTACTTAATTGATTCTTTAAGATAGAAGAGATGACGATAATGATAATCAATTCTATAAACATCGAGAAGAGATTCCTCGAGTGATAATGATGGATCGTCGTACTCATTTATACCTACAAATATTATGAAAAAATTAAATTATTATCCATATTTTCAATAGGTAAAAATAAAATAAAATTTCACGTAGGAAATTAATTATACATAACAAATATATATTTTTTTTACCATTTTCAGTTATATAAATTAAAGGGTTGTTGTATTTTTCTTTAGTGTATATCAGAAAATCTCGAAGTCCTTTTGGATAAACATACAACCAATCTGAAGCAACCTGAAATTAAGTAAACAAAATTAACTTTAATAATAATTCATTTAAAAAATCCAATAACATATAAAAATTGTTGGAATTTTTAATTGTCAAACACTTACATTTACACCAATAGATTTTCCATTACTTGAGACTGCATGCATTCAAACAAATAAAAGACATATAATTATTTAAATTGATAATATCAAATAATTAATTAATAAATACTCAATAAATAACATGCATCTTATTACCTAATTATATTATATATATAAAAGTATAATTAATTCAGATAAAAATATGATTAGTTCAACTCACATTGTACAACATAATTGATTCATATAGTTGAAATAATCATCTGATTAACTGAATTAACCGTATTTTTTCATATAATGAATCAGATATCGCGCGGATGAACGAAACGAAAAATGAGTTCCATCAAACATTTTTTCTAATAAATAATGTGTGCTTACATGAAATTTGAGAAAGAGAATCTGTTAGGTAGCTAGCATTAGCATTGCTTAATTGAGGTGCATCAGAAGCATAACCAGCAGAGTAATAATTTATGCCAATAAAGTCAAATGAGCCATTGACAAGTCTAGATTGTTCTTTAGTAAACTTTGGTAATCTTGATTTAACCAAACCTCTCATGGTTTTTGGATAATCTCCATTTGTTATGGGGTCCATAAACCTATAATCAAATAAAGAAATAAAATAAATTTTCATATATAAGTTATTTTTAATTTGTAATGAAGTTTTTATAATCTTTACCATCCAAACATAAAATCTGTAGCTCTTTCAGCAGCTTTTTGATTAAGTTTGTTATCTGAGAGTGGCACAAACCAGGTAATGAGCAATGTGATACCTATCAAACCATTTTGAGAGGTTTGATATTTGGTTTTGTATACATTAACAGCTGCTGCATGAGCTAGAAGTTGATAATGTGCAGTTAAATAAGGTTCGGTTCCGGAATCGCCACCGGTGCAATTTGGATTCAACCATGAAGAACATCGACCCGGTGCCATTCCGCCGTCCGCGTAACCGCCTTGACTGTAACTCCATGGTTCATTCAATGTTATCCAATGTTTTACTCGATCTCCAAATGTTTTGAAGCAAAGTTCGGCGTAGTCTTGGAAGTCTTTTCTGTAGGTGGAGATGTGTAAAGATGAATGAGAAATTTAGATTAAATATTAAGTGAAAATTTTGAGTTTTGCACTTACATGATGAGAGGGCTTAAGAAGCCTCCATATTCATCTTCTAGAGATTGAGGAAGATCCCAATGAAAAAGAGTCACAAATGGTTGTAAACCTAATATTATTTTGATATAAGATCGATATATTAAAATATGTGCACAAGAGAATGTATATTAGCATATATTTACTTTAATTCAACATCAAAATTGTGGTTAATTCAACCATATGAATTAAATATATTTTGTAATAGAAATTGTATTAACAATCTGTTCAGCTGAATTAACCATATTTTTACACATTATAAATCAGGTGTCGAACAATCAACTTAATTACCATTTGCCAACAATTCATCGATGAGGTTGTTGTAATAATCGATTCCTTCTTGATTAATTCCTCCACTTAGTTTTCCCTCTGCATAAATCAATGAAACTTACTTAATAAAGAGAAACATTTAATTAAGTCTAATTAAGTATAATTAAGAAATTAATTGATTGGTACAATTTGGCTTACTTGGGAGTATTCTAGACCAAGATATAGAAAACCTATAAGCATCCAAGTTCATATCTTTCATAATTCCAACATCTTCTTTATATCGATGATACGAATCAACGGCAACGTCTCCATTGTTTCCATCCATGATTTTTTCTGCATTTCATATCATAATAATAATCTTGAATTATAAGAAATGCACTACAAATTATGGAGAAAAATAGAGAGTTATTAAGAATTTAAGATTAAAAACCTGGATATTGATGAGTGAAAGTATCCCATATACTTGTTCCTCTTCCACCTTCCTTTGCTGCACCTTCATATTGATATGAAGAAGATGCTGTGCCAAATATGAAGCCATTGGGGAAAGCGTTTCTATTTAACGGACCTATTTGTGGTGAAGTGTTAATTATCAAAGAAGAAACTAAAGGCAAGAAGAGAGAAAATAGGAGATATTTCATGTTTGAAATTGTATAAGTGCTTATTCAGATTAATTGCTTTTTGTGGTTATGGAAACAATGCAAGTATGGTTATTTATATAAGAAATAAAAATTTGGGATGAAGGCTTTGGTTTGTAAATTTTTCTAAGTCAAATTAAAATTCAAAACGCGGTTAGTTGTTTTGTATGACACGTTAGTTTCTTATTTGTTGATGATAAAATCAATGACTCATTAGTTAAAGATAATGGTTCAATTTACGCTGCCGAAACGAAAACATGATTAGTGAATACTACCTCCGTCCCTAAATATAAGACCCTAATAAGAAAAACACGGGAATTAAGAAAGTTGATTAGAGTATTAAATTTATTGACTATTTTGTATAATTTTACAAGTTTATCCTTAGCAGAGAGAAATAGTTAATGTGTATGTAATTGTATTTATTACATAGTGCAGAAAAAGGTGTAATATAATTAGGGGTATGTTTGGAAAATAATAATTAATGCACTTTGAAAGTTGAAGAGGGTCTTATAAAAAGGACAAGAAAAAAACTCAACAGAATCTTATAATTAGAGACGGAGGTACTAATTTGTAAACACTTTTGTAAGCACTTTTTGAATTTGGAGGTCTATCTTAACCTTGATGAACTTCAGAATTTAACTCACCTAAACTTTCCCTCGACAAAAAAAAATAACACATAAATTAAATTGATTACATAATTCAAGTTAAGTGCATATGAGTTATCTTTAGTTGTTTTAAAAGACATATATTTTAACTTCTTATCATTAGATTTTAAAATTGTAAATTGTTGAGGATCCATGAGTTTTGACAAAATCCTTTTAAATTTTTATTTTATTTTAAAATAATTATAAAACTTTAATTATTTGCATTTTTGTATAACAAATTTGTTCCGGACTTGACAAATGATTAGGCATAGTCCAATCCACTTCTGCTCCCAGAACGGCTCAATTGCCTATGTCCAGCCAATATGGGGCAGCATTTACCTTTCTGCCCCTCTACCGGGCACATATGGTTAGAGGGCCCACAGGGCCGCCTGCTCCTCCTCGGCATTCCTGCCCGTCATGCACAACTCTACCATCCAGAAACAGCCACGACACCTGTGCCTGGAATTACGCCTTTGTTCGTGGCAACGGCTAGTTTCGGGCACCTCTGCCCGTCCTAAAGGATAGTTTTCGGCAATTACCTATTCTTCGGGAAACAATTATTATGCCCCGAAAGTAGGAATCGTTGGCCACGCGCTAGGGGCACTATAAAACCCTCTCATTTGAGAGAGTCAGGTATTCAAAATCATCCTAAGAAACACATACTTTGTACTTGCCTTTTTCCTCTCCCGATTCTTACTTTAGCATCGGAGTGCCTTGCAGGTACATCCCCCTCCTCTCACACACCCAGCATCACAGATGTCTTTCTTGGCCCACTTCAGGTTCTGATCAGCCTTCAAGATCAGTGGCGCCGTCTGTGGGAACTTGTTATCCCCGTCTTAACATCCACCTCAGATTCAAGACCAAAACAGCTCTCCGTCCGAGACTCTGATCATGGCAAGCCAAGATCACGTTCGTGGCGCTCGCAACCGTGCCTTTCTCTTCGTCAATAAGACCGATACTAACGGAACTGCACCTTTCTTCGGAGGCGACGCCCACCATCTGAGAGATGGGGCCATCGCGTCTCCCCTTCCCACTCACACTAATCATGTTGAAGACCAGCCCTCCCTAGACCTCCAACCCGTTCCAGTTCCGCCTAACGCCGACCCGGCCGTGGCAGCGCTCCTTGAAGCACTCAACAAGACCAACCTCTTGATCCTCCAACAAAATGTGAGGATTGGGGTGTTGGAAGAATCTGCCCAACCAAGATCCTCTAAGTCGAGGAAAGATCGCCGACGATCCAAGAGCCCACCTCCTCCATGCAAAGGTGATTGTCGAGTGTGCTAGGAGCCAGAGTCCCACGCCGTCCGGAAGCGTGATCACATTTCCTTGCGAAACCAGTACTCTCTAGGAAATAAGAGGACCGGGAGAGACCAATGTTCTCCCCCTGTCAGATCGAAGAACCGGTCACGAACACCGTCTTCCCGCCGAAGTCACCTATCTGTCCTTGAGCGGAGCACCCGCTCCCCATCATGGACTAGTTCCAGTAGCGACGACGGGCCTCACGCCCGTTGTCTCAGGAGATCATGGTTATACGCCTTCCCAAGGGCTTGGAGAAATCACCGTCTTTGGGCACCTACGACGGTACGACAGACCCCGACGAGCACATCGAAAATATCGATGCGCTGCTTGACTATCGTGGCGTCCAGGCGTCATCAAATGCCGATTGTTCCCTACCACGCTCCAGAAAAAAGATAAATGACCTAGTATAAACAACTGCCCGACGAGTCCATCACCTCATGGAGACAGCTGGGGAGAATGTTTTCCAGACACTTCACGACATCACGCTGCCACCCGAAGACCGAAGCCTCCCTTGAGGCCATAATTCAAGGGAAAGATGAGCCTCTCCGAGTGTACATCGAGAGGTTCAATAAAGAAGTGGTGCAAGTCCCTACCACCGATGACATGAAGAAGTTCTTGCTCGAGCGAGGGCTTCGTCCCCGCACAGAATTCGCCAAAGTTGTTGGCATTGCTCCTCCCAGAACTCTTGACGCCTTCCTCCTCAAGGCGCAAGTGTATATCCAGTATGAGGAGAAAGAGGCGGCCAGCTCCGCTCGAGTATCACGCCACCAAGAAAATGCTCGGGCCTCCAATAGTGATGAACCCTCGACATCCCGTCGGGGATACAGAAGACGTGAAGATCGTCCCCGGGAATCACGGGACAACAAAGGGCCCTCCGGCCGCTTCCATGATTATACTCCCCTGACAGTCTCCAGGGAGAAAATCCTCTTCGAATGCGCCAGCTCAAAGTTCTAACAAGCAGGGGTTTGATTCCCTAAGCAGATACATGCTAAGTCGAACGCTGATAAATCGAAATACTGTCGTTTCCACAAGAGTCACGGCTACACTACTGACGACTGCATCCACCTAAAAGATGCAATAAAGATACTGATCAGGGATGACCACTTGAAGCAGTTCACGAAGAAGAAGAAAACTCCCCGGCAAGACGCCCAGGAGTCGAAGAAAGTCGAGGAAGAGGTGCCTTCCTCAGAAGAGACAAACCTTCAGGTCGCCATGAGCATTTCGCGACCTGAAAAATTATATGTTCCTGAAGAGCTCAGCGCCCCCTACTTTGCAGCCCATAGCCCATGGTAAACTTTCCCCTCCGCCATGGTTATCTCCAGAGGGGGCTTCAACAAATTCACCGCGGGCTCCGTGAAAAGAAAGTTCGAGAACCTACTCAGCATGAGCTCCAACAAGAGTACAACACTCAACAAGGCCCGGGGAGAATCGGTCCCCATCTCTTTCTACTGAGAAGAACTCCTCAGAGGGGCCCCGAACTCAAGCATCTCGCTGCTCGTAAGAGCCCAGATGGAAAATTTTGATGTTCGCCGAATCTTAGTCGACTAAGGCAGTTCGGTCGACATCATGTACTCGCAGCTGTTCTCGACCCTCCAGCTAGATGAATCGCACCTCACTCCCTACGTGGGCTTTGACCTGTATGGCTTCAACGGGTCGGTCACGAAGCCCTAGGGGTATGTTGAGTTGATCGTGACTTTTGGATCTGCAGAGACGGCTAGAGCTATCAAAGTCCTATTCTTAGTTATCGACGGCCCGTCTCTCTATCAGTGCATATTCGGACGGCCAACCTTGGCCGAATTGGTGGTCGTACCGTTAACCGTTCACCTGAAAATGAAGTATTACACTTTATGGGTATGGTCGCCACCTTACACAGGGACATCGAGGCTGCAAAGACATGCTTCGAAGCGGCCACCAAGGGACTTAACACCATCGCAGTCAAACCGAAGACGTTTAACAAGCCGGCCTTGCCCAGCAGCTCCGAGGAAGCCAAGCCGCTGCCACGCGTCGACTCTATCGACCTTGACAGCCGCTTCTTCGAAGATGATCATAAGAAGACCCAGACTTCCCCGAGCAGCTCATCCACTTCGACCAGCACCAGCAACGACTCCCATCTGATGCGCTCGATCCCGGATGGCTAGTTCGAACTCGTCTTACTCGGAGATGACCCTCAGCAGGGAGTAAAGATAGGGACCGGCCTCCCCGACATAGCGAGGAAATAACTCAAAGCTTGCCTCTGATAAAATGCAGACTTGTTCGCCTGGAGCACCACAGAGATGCTCGGCTTGGATCCTGCTATCGCCTGCCATCATCTCAAAATTGACCCCACCGTCAAAAGCTATAGCACAATGTAGGAGAAAGCAGTCTCCGGAAAAAACGGAGGCTGCAAAACAAGCTGTAAAAGACCTCCGCGAGGCAAACTTTATTTCGGAATCCAAGTACACCACTTGGCTATTCAACGTTGTACTCATCAAAAAATCTTATGGAAAGTGGCGTATGTGTGTTGATTATGCTGATCTCAATAGGGCATGCCCTAATAATGCTTACCCCCTCCCCAATATAGATAAACTTGTTGATAATTCTGTCGGTTTTAAACTACTATCATTCATGGATGCCTATTCGGGCTACAACCAAATACCAATGGCGAAAAGTGACAAAAAATACACGGCCTTCATGACCGAGTCGGGCAATTATTACTATAACGTGATGCCCTTCGACTTGAAAAATTTTGGCGCAAACTATCAAAGGATGATGGACAAGGTCTTCCGGGGAGAAATCGGCGACATGCTCGAAGTCTATATGGACGAGGTGATCGTGAAATCCCACAAGGAAACCGATCACATGGCCCATCTAAGAAAGGTCTTCAAGCAAGCTAGGAAATACCAGATACGTTTCAATTCGGAGAAATACACTTTCGGGGTTCGGGCGGGTAAGTTCCTTGGCTTCTATCTGACAGAACGAGGAATCGAAGCCAACCCCGACAAGTGCAGGGAATTCTCCGAGTTCCCAACGCCCAGCTCAAATAAATCCATCCAATCCCTCAACGGGATGCTCACTTCATTATCTTGTTTCGTGGCCAAGTCTGCCCAGCACGCTCTGCCCTTCTTCAAACTCCTCCGCAAGGAGGCAATGTTTGAATGGACGGAGGAATACGACCAGGATCTCCTCCATCTAAAAGGAGCACTGTCAAAACCGCCAGTTCTCTCTCGACCGGATAATGGCGAAACCTTATACCTTTACCCTGCCGTGGCAACCGAGGCCGCTAGCACCGCCCTCATATGTGAAACGCCCGACGAGCAGAAGCCTATATACTTCACAAGAAAAGCATTGCAGGGACCAGAGCTGAGATACCAGCAAATAGAGAAGGTAGCTCTGGCCCTCATAAACGCTGTGCGAAGAATGAGGCGCTACTTCTTGGCTCACACGATCGTGGTCTGAACAGATCAATCCGTAAAGCAACTATTAGGACGATCAGATATGGTCGGCAGAATGCTTAAGTGGTCGTTGGAACTATCCGAGTTTGACATTCAATATGAGAGCAGAAAGGTCTTCAAGGCACAGACGCTTGCCGACTTCGTCGTCGAAATGACGTTTGCGGTCCCCCCCACTTGCGGGGCGCGTAAATGGGCCATCTTCGTTGACGGGGCATCCATCTAAGCAAGAAGTGGGGCAGGTATCATCTTGGAAAATGACGAGGGAATCATTGTCGAAGTCTCACTTACCTTATCTTTCCCCACTTCAAATAACCAAGCTGAGTATGAAGCCTTCCTAACAGGTCTACGCCTAGCCGAGGACCTGGGGACCGAAGAGATCGTCATCTGCACCGATTCTAAGCTCGTGGCCCTTCAAGTTCGAGGAGAATATCAGGCCAAGAATGATAACCTGTCCGAATACTTGTCCCTGGTCAAAGAAAAAATGACGAAGTTCACTACAGTAGAAGTAAAACATGTTCCCCGGGAACATAACGTCCGAGCAGACATGTTGTATAAACTGGCGAGCATGAAGAAAAAGGGCGGAAACAAATCCGTCATCCAGGAGGTGCTCCCTCGACCCAGCATCGAGAAAACCTCCACGATCCTTGACGTGCAAGTCATCGGCGACAACAACTACTGGATGATCCCCGTTTATAATTACCTCGCTAAGGATGAACTCCCATCCGACCCCAAAGAGGCCAGCGTAGTCAGGCGCAGAGCCTGCTCCTACGTCCTGGTCGAAAACAAGCTCTATAGGCGAGGATTCTCCATCCCCTTACTCAAGTGTGTCAAGGAAGAGATGGTCACCCACGTCTTGCGCAAGATCCACGAAGGGATCAATGCCCAACACCTCAGGGGGAGATCCCTTGTCAGGAAAGCCCTACGAGCAGGATACTACTGGCCGACCATGCAACATGATGCAAAAGAACATGTGTAGAAATGCGACAAATGCCAAAGGCACAGAAGCATGCACTTAACTCCAACTAATGAGCTCAAAGCCATGTCCTCCCCATGGCCATTCGCATGGTGGGGCCTGGACATCCTGGGACCATTCGTCGTAGGGTCAAACCAGAACAAATACTTGATAGTGGGTGTTGACTACTTCACAAAGTGGATAGAAGCAGAGGCTCTGGCCAAAATAACGGGCCAGAACATACTTTGCTTCTATAAGCGAAATATCCTTTCCTGCTTTGGCATCCCACAAGAAATAGTCACCGACAATGGGACACAGTTCACGGACAGAAAGTTTCAGGACTTCGTCACCCAACTAGGCACGAAACAACACTTCGTGTCCGTCGAGCATCCCCAAACTAACAGGCAGGCCGAAGCGGAAAACAGAGTAATTCTATGAGGCCTCAAATGAAGGCTAGATGAAACAAAGAAAACCTGGGTCGAGGAACTGCACATCATACTCTGGGCTTACCGCACTACGCCTCACTCTTCGATCGAGGAAACTCCTTTCCGCCTAGCTTACGGGGCCGAGGCAGTGATCCCCATTGAGATACATGTGCTATCCCGACAGACTGAATCACCTCTGGATGAGGAGATAAATGACGAGGCACTAAGAGAAGAGCTCGACCTCGTCGAAGAGGTCCGATCAGGAGCGGCTCTCTGTGAAGCCTCATTAAAGCAGAAAATTGCAATCAGGCACATTGCCAAGGTTATTCGCAAAAATTCCAAGTGGGCAGCCTTGTCTTAAGAAGGAACCACAAGGATTCTCGAGAAGGTAAACTCCCCAAAAATTGGGAGGGACCCTATCGCGTCCAAGCAAAGATGGAGAATGGGGCCTACTACCTAGAACACCTCAACGGAGAAGAACTTGCTCGACCATGGAACGCCGAAAAGCTAAAACAATATTATAGCTAAGGCCTTGATTGTCGGTTTGTTTCGTCGAAGCGATGAACATAACATCACGTCTATGATGCACGCCCAGGTACAAGCGTCACATACCAACTAAAATAGGATCCTGCTCAAGAGCGAGCAGGACCACTGCCCGACGGCGTTTCCTCAACCGAGCCTGCCATCGTCAAAGTACCATGATAGGCAGAACACCCAGGTCGCGATGGGAGGTTCACGCCGCAAACACAGGCCTCAAACGCGACCTGAGTCCCATTCTCATGCCCGAAAACTACCCTGGACGTTCGTCTAGTTCCCCTCACTGCCGAACACATATATGTCGAGCAAACCCCAAAATAAAAAATCTCTCGAAGTTACCCTTATTATGGGCACGCACACGTATCGAGCAAAGTTACTACACTTAGCAAAAATGAAAACAAACAAAACCATGCACGAGCATGAAACATACAAAACCGACCAGGACGACTGGACACATTCATTTTAAAATAATTAAGTGGTCACGAGGACCACAACTGTGCTTATTACATTATAAAGGGGCCACGCCCCACATTAAATAAAATTACATAAAAACATGGCACGCAGGCCCGAAATATTACAACAACTAAAGGGGAGACATCATTCCTCCACTGCTCGGCTCCTTCAGGGGTAGGCTGCATTGGCTGAGACTCTTCGTTAAAGACACGGGCATGCTCATCACCTATCTGGAGGAAGTCGGGATTCACAATCTTGCCATCCTCAACATGACTCAGGAAGCTGGTCCCCTCCGTGGACAGCTGAGCCCCTGGATTCACCAGCTTGAGTTGAGCCACATCATTGTTGAAGGACTCCTCCCTGATGGTATAAACATCATCCTCCGCCCGCGTAATACGAGCAACCAGCTCGACCCTAGTTTTTAGCACCTTCACCTCGACAGGATCATCTTCATCTGGGGCTGCCACGGACCTCATCTGCTCGACCAGGTCTTCAGCAGCCTTCTTTTCAGCGACCAGGGTCTCATGCTCCCCTTTCAGTTTAGCATCCTCTTCCTGGGACTTCTTCCTCGCGTCGTTAGCAGCCTTGGACTCCTCCTTGGCCTTCTTCACCTTTTCTTCCAGGGCTGATATCGCCACCTGGGCCTTCTTTAGGTCGGATTCGGAGGAGGAGTCTTCCTCGGTGTAGACCGTCGCCATCTCCAGTACCCGGATCAACGTAGAGGCATCTTGCGTCTGCATTGCCCTCGTTCTCGGGCGGTCCATACCCTCGAGCTTTAGGGACATTTCCCGAGGAACCGTCAGAGATGAACCCTCGAAGAACTTTTTATCATGAAGGCATGGAGGAAGCTCAAACTTGCTCTTCTCCGCCGCCCGACTGAGATCCACCTGCTCGTTCTGTCTGGTTCGCTTAAACCTTAAAGCCTCAGGCACAGGAGATCCGTGGGCAGAAGAAGGAAGGGGCGAAGAGCTCCCCGCAGCCAGTTGAGGAGGAGGCACCCGCTGGGTAAGCCGAGGCTTTGGATTGGTCGCGCCCTCCTTGCCCTTCGTCAGAGCATTCTTTACCATCCTTTCATGAGCGGAAGGCATTTCACCTGCAAAAATGTAACGAGCACGTTAGCGAACAAAGAAAACTATAATTCGGACAAGCTAAAAAATTAAAAACTACCAAGCAACTTAAGGGCGTCATCATGGGTCTTGCACTCAAGAAGCTCTTTCGTGTTGATATAGTGGTTTTCCACCCTTTGCCCGTCATCTTCCTCGAAGATCGGGTCCCCCTTTTTGGTCCAGCACTCCGCGAGCTTAAAGTTGTTAACGTAGTCTACCAGCGCTGCATAGCCAGCCTTGTCTCCCCGTTCAGTATTTCTAGTTGGGCAATGTAATGGTCAGTGCCCCGGGAAAAATGGCCTCCGCTCCAACATAAGAGAAACTTAAACACTTTGTCCGCCACCAACTTCCCATTCTCGCCATACAGATCATTACCGTCCTCGTCCGTCGACACTTCCCAAGAATACGTAGTATCCTGGGCTTTTCCGACATAGGTTCAATGATGTAGAACCTCTCCTTAAAGGTCCGAATAGACTCAAAGAAAGGTTTGAACAGTTTCTTTGCTTGCTTCAGTGAAACCCAGCCGTAATTTCTCCCCGAAACCTGCCTCTGGAGGTGAAAGATTATGAAAAACAAAGCCAGGGTAGCTCCTATCTTCAAGAACTCACAAGTCAGCTCAAAAGCACAGATGAACGCCAGTGAGTTAGGGTGTAGCTGTGATGGGGCCAGGTCTAAGTGTACGAAGACGGACCGCTGAAAGTCGGTGAAGGGCAGCCTCAACCCTATGTCTTTAAAAGCATACTCATACATTGGGAACATCTCCCCGTAATCCATACATATACGGTCGTCCTGACTTGGGATGTGCACCTTCCACTCCCCTTCGGGCACCACGTTCATGAAGACGTCCCCGGTATATGAAGCGACGACGGAGGCGTGCTCAGCAGGCTCCATAACTGTCTAGTCCTTTGCGGAGGACCTATCAGGGGGAGTCTCCCCGACATCACTAGGGGCAGTTGAAGCTTCAGTATCACTGCTCTCTGAGGAGCTCTCCTCGAATGAGTCTATAAGAATCTCTTTCTCGGGTTCGCGTACCATCTCGTTCACCTAAAAAGCAGAGGACAAAAGTGAATTCGACTGCAAAATCAAATCCACCCTTCCACCGCTAATCAAGTGAAAGGGCGCGCAAAGGGCCAAGGACGACGTCCCGGACTAAGTCCTAAATCAAATAGTACGAAAGTACCGTGCGAGGAGATGCCCGGGGGCAATCCCTCATGCACCTACGGGGAGATTTTCCTCGGGGCGCTACCCAGTTTTTTGATTGAAGCTTCACCGAAAAACTCATAAACTCACCGGAAAATTCATGAAATTTCCAAAAAAACTCATGAGCTCCGCCAGTTACGCTCACGTTCATCATTGCAACGGCATCGAAAATAGCCTAAATCTATAGTCCCCTAAAGCTCCGGCGACCACGGCATCAGCAGAGAGTGGCCAAGCCACCGTCTACCACCAACAGTCACCGAAAAACGCTTAGGTATCTACCTAAAGTCATCCTAGCCACATGCATTCTAACAAAACGAAAGCAAAAAAGCTGGAAACAAAGGTAGAAATGAGTAACTTACGTGGTCAAGAAAGATTTGAAGAGTCGAAGATACTGCTTTGAGCCTTGTACGGCGGCAGAAACGGATCCTAGCATAGCCTTCATGACGCATTTAATGCTGCACAAGGCTCGAGGCATACGTGGCATCCCGTCTCTTTAGACTACCTCAACTGTTGTTCTCCCCACACGCTGGGTAGACCAAACAACGTTACGCATCCCACAGACACTAAAACCCCCGGGCATCACAGAACGACTCCACCTCGTCGACAAACAACGACCCCTTCAAAGTTCCCCGGGATTGTGAGGCATCCTTAAGTCATCACTCCCGTGCTCAGGAGTAACGACTTGGGGGACTCATGTTCCAGACTGGACCAATGACTAGGCATGACCCAATCCACTTCTGCTCCTAGAACGGCCCAATTGCATATGTCCAGCCAATATGGGGTAGTATTTACCTTTCTGCCCCTCTACCGGGCACATATGGTCAGAGGGCCCACAGGGTCGCCTGCTCCTCCTCGGCATTCCTTCCCATCATGCACAACTCTACCATCCAGAAACAGCCGCGACACTCGTGCCCGGAATTACGCCTTTGTTCGTGGCAACGACTAGTTTTTGGCACCTCTGCCCGTCCTAACGGCTAGTTTCTGGCAGTTACCTATTCTTCAGGAAACGGTTATTACGCCCCAAAAGTAGGAACCGTTGGCCACGCACTGAGGGCACTATAAAAACCCTCTCATTTAAGGGTCGGGTATTCAAAATCATCCTAAGAAACATATACTTTGTACTTGCCTTTTTCCTCTCCCGATTCTTACTTTAGCATCGGAGTGCTTTGCAGGTACACCCCCTCCTCATCTCACACACCCAGCATCACAGACGTCTTTCTTGGCCCACTTCAAATTCTGATCAGCCTTCAAGATCAAAATTAAAGATCAACATTTACATGAATCCTGTCCAGCAGCAAATTATATTATTTTAATAAATTTAATACAAAATTATGTTATTTAAATAATTATATTTGAATCCGTTTGTGATGAGTTTTAGATTTAATTATTTATTCTCATTTGGATTTAGGACGGAGAATGAGTATTTAACTGCAATTTGAGTTTGGGTATGGGAAGACAAAACTCATCCCAACTCCACCCCATTGTCATGCCTAGCACTATAATTGACATAAAATTTATTTTTAAAATATTGTTGTCACATTAAATATTAAATATTACTAGAATGAGTCACGTACTAGATCACTTGTCTCTTGAAGAGTCTGTTTATTCAATTGATAGTAGGGAAAAAGAGAAATTTAATCAAGAAGAATAGAATGGATGAGATGGATTTTAATTCTATATATATCATGGTTCAGATTATAAGAGAATGTTGAACTTTCATAAGAAAATCATTGTTGCCTCTCAAGGTAATATGAACACACTTGACTTCCACAGAAAGATCATTGATGCCCTTAAGAGAAATACAAATGGGTTATACGTTAGCAGGTACCTCATTTCCATATCTCTCCTAAAGGACTTGAAGTGTCATCAGACAGGCGCAACGTGTAATCTCGCCTAAAGAACTTAGAGTCCCATCAAATAGACTCATCTAAACATCTCTCATAAGGGACTTTGAGTATCATCAGACAAGATTCAACCTACGATCTCGTCTAAGGGACTTAACCAAAGTCTAATCTGAGAGACTGAACTTAAAAGTCTTTCCTGAGAGTCTTAATCAAAGTATACCTAAGAGACTTAACTTAAAAGTCTTGCTTGATGGTTTCGACCGAAGTCTTTCCCGAGAAACTGAACGCTTCGCTTGAGAGATTTGGATTCTCATCAAGCATGTGCAACGTATGATCTCGCATGAAGGACTTAGAGCCCCATCAAACAGGATCATCTAAATGCCTCTCCCGAGGAACTTAGAGTCTCCTCAGACAAGGTCCAACCTAAGGTCTCGTCTAAGGGACTCGACCAAAGTCTAGTCCGAGAGACTTAACTTAAAAGTCTTATTTTAGGGTATCGACTAAAGTCTTGCTCAACGCCTTGCCTAAGGGACACGGAGTCTCATCAAATAGACCCAAAGTATGATCTCGCCTTAAGAACTTAGATTCTCATCAAACAGACTCATCTAAATGCATCTCCTGAGGGATTTAAAGATTCCTAAGACAAGGTTAAGCCTAAGGTCTCGTTTAAGGGATTCGACCAAAGTCCGGCCCGGGAGACTTAACTTAAAAGTATCGCCAAAGGGTCTCGACCGAAGTATTTCCTGAGACTCTCATTGCCTCGATTGAGGGATTTGGAGTCTCACTAGATAAGCTCAACATATGATATCGTATGAGGGACTGAGTGTCTCATCAGATAGACTCCCTTAACACATAGTCAATTAAAGCACTTCACCCATTATCAAGCCATTGTGCTTGAGGGATTGTGTAGTGATATATTTGTGAAGGACCCACCAAGGGCGAGGAAATTGTGCCTCCAGCAAGTGGAATCATCCTTTTATTACCCATAATGGGGACAATCTCGCCTTACAACTCCCTAATCGCCTAGTTTGGTGAAACATGAGAAATGACATGTCTTGGTTAGAGAGAATCCTGAGTCAAGAGACTAAATTTCGTCTTCCTAAGAAATAAAGATTCAACGGTCCACTACCATAACTAGGTGGCCGATTGTCACTCCCAAGAAATCCTAACTACAGACCCCTTTGGTCTCTATAAATACCTCAACTCTAGAGTTGAGTTGAACAATTCGAAATACAGACAAAACTATCCAAAAATACAGAGTTTCTCCCCTTACATGAGTTTGTTCTTTCCTCGCTATAATCACCTCAAAGCAGAGTTTCTCACCACCGCGAATTATCCTAAAAACCATCCAATATAAAAGTGTCTCACATTTATACTTTTTGGCAAGTACAATATATATTTACTCTTATCATTAGATTTTAAAAATATACATATTATAAGCAATTATAAATTTTTAATTATTTTTGCCTCTTACTGTTTTTATAACAAATTAAAGACGAACATTTAATATGAATATTGTCCAATAGCAAATTTTATTGTTTTAATAAATTTTAATACTACCTCCGTATTATAAGTCGTTTTGGAAAAATATTTTGTACCATAATATAAGTCGTTTTATAATACAAATTAATCATTAATGTTATTTTTCCTATTATACCCTTAAATATTTATTATTCTCTCTCCTTTCAATTATGTAAATTTGTCTTTCCAATATCATTAATAAAAGATAATTTTGTAAAACCCTTCATAATTTCTCTTTTCCATACCATAATGATTACATTTCTTAATATGTCTGAAAAGTACATAACGACTTTTAATAAAAAACAGAGGGAGTACAAAATTATGTTAATTATTTTCTTATTATTTTATAGTCTAAAATACAGTTTTGGTCCCCCTGTTTGTCAAAATTCACGGTTTTGGTCCCCCATTTTGTTTTTTAACAGTTTTGGTCCCCCACCCCTCACTGTTCATGTACTGTTCATGTACGGACATGTACTGTTCATGTACGGACCAAGTACTGTTCATCATTTTTTTGGGCCAAAATTGGGGTGGGGGACCAAAACTGTTAAAAAAAAATGGGGAATCAAAACCGTGAATTTTGACAAACAGGGAGACCAAAACTGTATTTTAGCCTATTTTATATTTATATTTTATTAGAAATGAAAAGGGCCAATAACATAGATATGATTTGAAGTTGATATTAAACATACTCATTAAATCCATGTTAAGAAATGGGAAGCTTCCTTTTAAATGATCTATTTACCATTAATTATTAATAACTCTGTCCCTAAATTATAAGTAACTTTATCAAAAATGTTTGTCCCAAATTATAAGTCATTTTAGAATTCCAATACAACACTAATGAGTTTTTTTTTTATATATCTTTTATCACTTATTTCTTTTTCTTCTTTCTATTATTTTAATTTTGTTTTCTAATATAATTAATGAAAGGCATTTTTGTAAAGTTATAGATCATTTTACTTTTCCATATAACAATCATTGTATTTCTTAATTTCTGTAAAATACTAAAAACGCCTTATAATTTGAGACAGAGAGAGTATTTCTTAAGTGAGCCATATTTTTATAATACGCTACCTCATGTTAGATGCTTGGAAGTTGGAATAACATGTGCCATCATAAAATCAAATATTGAAGTATTGGGAACGAGCGTCTCTTTAATTTGTAAAGGATGAAGCAAATAGACATTTAAGTTATTGATGCAACATAAAGGAGCAAAGGGAAATAGAATATAATAAATTAAAATGAAATGGAATGGAATAAAATAAGGGTCATGCTAGCGAATGTGTCTGTGACACTCTTTAAGTATTCTAAATAAAGAAAACAGTTTTTTAGAAAAATCAAATATTTCAATTTCTAAGGCATTAAATGCACACATTTTAAAAAAAAAAACTTACTTTTTTAAGCTTTTAAAGAGTGCCTTGGAGCACGAGTTAGCATTTTATTAAAAATGTCTTATTCTATCACTAATAGAAAATATGATGAGTCTTACTCCTATTTCACATTAATAGCCTAGACTTAATTTTTCAGTTATATCTTAGGATATGAAAGGTCAACACTAACTTAGAATAAGTAAGGTCATCCTTAATTTATTAGAATAAGAAAGGTCATCCTTCAATATAAAACTTGAATGTTCAACTCTTCTTGTATAAATAGAGCATCATGATTCATTCCAAATGAATAAAAATCAGATTCACATTATACAAATTTCTGAATCTATTATGGTATTTAGAGGTTTTTTCGCCACCACCGTGGCTTCATAGATCCTACATTTTCGTCTTCTGCTACAAGCTCATTTTGTTTCTCTAACGGTGAGTCCATCATCACCGGTGCTTTCATCTATGGCATCGAGTATTTCTTTCGCTACTTTCAACTACAAATTTATAGAAAAACTAGATGATAAGAACTATATAGTGTGGCTACAACTGGTTGAACCGATGCTTCGAGCGCACCGTCTTCATCCTTATTGTGTTTCGTCGCGAATTCCTGACTAGTACTTATCTGAAGCAGATCATCTTATTGGTAACGTGAATCCTGCATTCACTACATGGGAAGTGCAAGATCAATTGCTCATCTCGTGGCTTCAATCATCACTTTTCGCATTGCTTCTCCCTTGCGTTATTCGTTGTCATCTCTCGTGGCAGCTTTGGGGTTGGATTCACTAGAATTTGCATTCTAAAGTAAAGGCACAAGCACGACACCTAAAACTTGAGTTGCGGACATTCAAGAAAGGTACAAACAGTATTACTGAAGTTCTCAATAAAATCAAGGCAATATCTAATTCTCTAATGTCAACCGGTGAAATAGTTACTATGACTGAGCAATTAGATGTTATTCTCAAAGGATTACCTTCAGAATATGAATCTCTAGTTACACTTTTTAACAATATGGTTGATTAGTTTGATCTTGATGAGATCAAAGCATTATTACTTGCGCATGAACAATGAGTTATCAAATAGAAAATTGTTGAAGAAGTTGATTCACTGAATGTAACTCAAGTAGCATCTTCAAGCAAATTACACTGCTTACACTCAATTAAATGACAACTCTAAGTCTAAAAATGCTAATTCTGGACGTAATTTTTATGGTGGTTGTGGTGGCCGTGCAGTGGTCGTTTCGGTCGTGGTCGTGGCCATGGCTTTGGTCATGGAAATATTCTATGCCAAGCTGCTAAGGTATAGTCATGATACATCCATTTGTTACCATCATTTCAATACTCAATACGCTCCACAAGGTTAGTATCACACTGCTCCTGCTTATGGTAACTATGGTAATTCATATGGCAATCCTTATCAGTTTCAAATCTGTTTCATCTCTGAATAATGTTTCCCCTTCCCAAGTAAATTGCATTATCTCGCCTCACACATTTTTGCATATTCGACTAGGACATCCTAGTTCTGTTACTCTAAATTCTTCACTGAAGATGTGTAATCTCACCACTATTCCACGAAATAATATTGACTTTTGTGATGCTTGTTGCATGGGAAAGTCTCATAGATTACCTTCCCAACCTTCTAAAATTATTTGTACTGAGCCTCTTCAACTTGTATATTGTGATTTGTGGGCTCCAACACCAATGGTGTCTTCTATGGGGTATAAGTACTATGTGTCCTTTATTGATGCTTTAAGTCGTCATACATGGATATATTTTCTAAAAACAAAGGATGAAACATTGTCTAAATTTAAGGAATTTAAGAGTCTAGTTGAACTTCAATTAAACACTAGGTTAAAGGCCATACAAACAGATTGGGGGTGAGTTTAGACCTTTCAAACAGTTCCTAGCTGACCTAGGAATTATCCACATACTTATTTGCCCTCACACTCACCATCAGAATAGGGTTGTTGAAAGGAAACATAGAGATATTGTTGAAAAAGGTTTGTCCTTATTGTCTCAAGCTTCTCTTCCTTATCATTTTTGGGATCATGCATTCCATACTGCATTTTATCTAATTAACAGGTTGCCTTTCTCACACACTAATCTAATCCTTGTCCAAGTTTTGTTTAAAACACCGCCAAACTACGCTTTTCTAAATTGTTTGGATGTGTCTGTTTTCCATTAATCAGACCCTACAACAATCATAAAATACATTCAGGTCCTTAGAGTGTACCTTTCTTGGCTATTCATTATCACATAAAGGCTACAAATGTCTTGATGCATCTGGAAGGCTATTTATCTCTAAAGATGTGTTGTTCAATGAGTCTGTATTTCCCTTTAACTATCTCAAACTACCTTGACAGTCCAACCATGTACCCTCTTCCATACCCTCCACCTTTCCTCTTGGAGTTGTGTCTTTTGTTTCTATATCATCTACCCCCGCCCATTAACCCAAACCTAATCCCAGCTACCATACCTTAACTATACTCACCTGTTCCATCTCACCATAGCCCTATTCACCTCACTGATAGTCACAAATCCACCTCTCTACCATCTACAGCCTCCAGTACAATTGATCCCAATTCCTCTACCCCATGCCCCTCAGCACCCACTCCCATTAATCACCATTCTATGATGACCCATTCTAAAATTGGAAATCCTAGACCCCGTCAGTTTCTTACCCTGCTCTTAATCACCACAAAAACTACCACTGTCAAACAAGCCCTTACCTCACCTTAATGACTTTAGCAACACTTTGACTCTAACTTCTATACCCACTGGAAAGATTGTTGTAGGATGTAGATGGATTTTTTCGTATCAAAGAAAACCCTGATGGCTCTATGAACATATACAAGGAAATACTTATAGCTAAGGGTTACCTTCAAAAGTATGGGTGTGACTACAAAAAAACCTTCTCACCAGTTATCAATCCCATTATTGTTCGAATTATTGTAACCATTGCCCTTACAAATAATTGGCCTTTCAAGCAAGTTTATGTGAACAATGCTTTTCTTAACGGCTTTGTTGATGAGGATGTATACATGAATTAACCTCCTGGTTTTATCTCCAGTGATGCCTCTCTGGTTTGTAAACTTAACAAAGCAATTTATGGGTTAAAACAAGCCCCGAAGGCATGGTATGATCAACTCACAAAAACATTGATTAATTTTGGCTTTCAACAATGCAAGTGTGATTCTTATTTGCTCATATTCAATAAAAAGGGTTGTTGCATCTACATGCTTATCTATGTCGATGATATCATACTCATTGGTTCCTTGCCTACTATGATTCAGCAACTCATTACCAAATTAGACAGTGTTTTCTCTCTCAAACAACTGGGTGATCTAGACTATTTTCTTGGAATTGAGGTTAAGCGCACTTTCAATGGTCATTTACTGATGTCTCAAGGAAAATATGTGAGAGATCTCCTACAGAAAGCAAAGATGAATGGCTATAAAAGTATTACTACATCTCTCCCTGTTGCAGTTAAACTCTCTAAAGATGATACTGATTTCTTTGAAGATTCATCACTTTACAAGAGCATTGTAGGTGCTCTACAATATGTTACAATCACCAAACTTGAGCTCAGTTACTCTGTGAATGAGGTGTGTCAATTTATGTCTCAACCTCTGGTTTCTCATTGGTCTTTGATCAGTGCATTTTGATACACATTCTTCTACTATTGTACTTAGGCATTTTCCTAGTTTGTTTTATTAATTTTACTATTTATTGTGTTTTTAGAATTAAGTTTATTTTTGCCTTTAATTTAAATTTGTATTTTATTTTCAGCATTAACAGTTATATGATACATGTTCACTGTGCATACCATAACTTGAGCTACGAGAATCAGATTGACGCGTTCTGACATGAGTTGGAAAGCTAAGATACAAGTTTTGTGTTGAATTTTCAGACCCTAAGATATATTCAGTTTTGGGCTGGTTTTTTTTGTTTTTCGACCCGGTTGGGTTAGAACCTGAATGCTTTGTTTCCCCCTATACCTAGCAGCCGCGGGACTGTTCAGAGGACTTTCTTTTCACTTTTTACGGTTTTGTTTTTGCTTTGTACGATTTTATATGGAGAGCTAAACCCCTTCGTTGTTGATATGTTGTATTCAGGTTCCGAAACCTTGAGATTATTATAATTTGCAATATAATTTTTGTTTCCTTCAATTCTATTGTATGATTATCGTTTGCTTAATCCGATTTGTCATAGGATAATTTTGTTTGGTTCGATTGATTAATGTTCCCTAAATTTGATTGCATGTTATCGATTGCTTAATTCGTTAATTTGCTAATTTTTCAACCGAGAGCTTAATTTGGCAAATAGGAACCGTAATTCTTATAATTTCATTCATGTTTGTTGATTGATTTTGTGATCGAACAGGAATAGAGAATTCGCTTAGGGATTGCGAGTTTATAATAGTCGATGATAGGTAGGAATCGAATCAGTAGATTAGCTCTTTAATCGTAACTGTAATCACTTATTTTTCTTATTTTTGTAATCGAAACCTAAACCTAAACAACCCCCCCCCCCCAAATCGATTTTAGTAGTTTAATTATAATTCAAGAATCCTTGGGATACGATATTCGGGGTGTCGCTTCCGTTTACTGCATTTTTTCTTTAACTCGTTTTTAACCCACGTGCGACAGCGGATCAAATTGGCGTTGTTATCGGGGACTCTTTTCGTTTTAACCGTTAATTGAGTCATAGGTTTTGATTGTTGCGTTTTGGACGGACGTCTGTCCTGCGTTCGACCTAGTCCGAAAACCCGGTTTTCAGGAAAATTGTGTCCTTTTCGAAATCTGCTTCGCGCCTTCTGAGCAGAAAAATCCTGCGATCATTAGTCCCTTACTCTGGAAAAGTTATGGGGTTCCACCCTCAAAATCCCAAATTCATCTTTTTTTTTCTATTTTCAATGAAATTTTTACTATTTTCATAGTTTCAGAAAATTCTAAAAAAAAAATTCTCAAAATTCTTATTTTACCTAATTAGATTGAATTTAGCATTTTTAGATTTTTATGAATTTATTTTAATTATATTTCTTCTTTATTTTTGTTTCTTCCTATATAGGGACATTGTTGGCATTTTCGCATTTATTGCTTCATCGTTGCATTAGTCCTGGCTACTAGGTCTGCTTGTTCTGATCTTTTTTATTTTGATCCCGAGGTAGAGAGAACCTTGCATGCACGCCTTAGAGATAATAAGGAAAGCACTAGTTCACCACCCCTTAACGATTGTGATTGTGATTGTGATTGTGATTCTAATTCTTTGTTTTTGCATTGCTTGTTTGATTCTGATTCTGAACTTGATTTTGATAATAACATGGCTGAACAAAGAACATTAAGAGAGCTTGTTGTTACTGATGTTAATTACAATGGTTTATGTATTGAATATACTGATATTGTTGTTCCTTTTGAATTGAAATATGGTTTAATACACTTGTTGCCAAGGTTTAGTGGTCTTACATGTGAGGATCTGCATAAGCATCTGAAGGAATTCCAGGTTGTTTTTTCTACACCATTGAGGCCTGAAGGAATAACAAAATATCACATCAAGCTGAGAGCCTTTCCATTTTCACTTCAAGGTGCTTCCAGAGATTGGTTATACTATCTTGAGCCGAATTCTGTCACAACCTGGAATGATTTGAAAAAAGTCTTCCTGGAAAGACACTTTCCTGCCTCCAGAGCTGCATCGATCAGAAAAGATATATATGGTATTAGACAGCTCGACAATGAATCATTGGCTGAATATTCGAGAAGATTCAAATAATTAGTATCTAGTTGTCCTCAGCATCAGATTACTGAACAACTGCTTATCCAGTATTTCAATGAGGGATTGCTACCAATGGATAGAAACATTTTAGATGTTGCTAGTAGTGGAGCACTTGTTGATAAGACTCCAGCTGCTGCCAAAGCCTTGATTGAGAATATGTCACTCAACTCCCAACAATTCACAACTAGAAACAATTTTGTCCAAAACAAAAGGTGTGAATGAGGTTAATGTTTCTTCTTCCAGCAAGGCCTTAGAAAATAGACTTGAAGAGCTAACCTCTTTAGTGAAACAATTGGCATTAGGTAAAGCTCAAAAAACAACAAAGTTATGTGGTATTTGTACATCTCCTGACCATCCATCCAATACATGTCTTATTCTGCAAGATGAAAAGATCACTGAGTTGCCTCAAGAATATGTAGCAACCATTTACAATCAAGGTAATAGTCAGAACAAATACAACACTCCTGACCTGTACACTAACAAATACCATCCCAATTGGAGGAACCATCCAAACCTTCAATATAGAATCCAGCAACCCACCCAAAAATAGTTGCAACACCCTGTATAATATATATCTAGAATAATATCATACAAGTGTTATTATTTGGTACTGACACCATCATAAGCATGGTTGTCAAACTCGCAGGTAGACTCGTAAACTCATATGATTTTACGAGTCTAGGAAGCATAAACGAGTAGACTCATGCATAGAACCATTTTTGATAGACTCGTGTAGACTCGGGTAGACTCGCACAAACTCGTACAGACTCGTGAGTCTATAACGAGTTTACGAGTCTTTGAGTTTTTTTTTTAATTTATTTTTAAAACCAAAAAAAGCCTAAATTCCTTAGAATTTTTTATTTTATTTTACTTTAAAAACCCTTTCTTTTTTGTTTGTACGAGAATTAGAAATTTTATCTCCTAGTCTCTTGTTTTAGCAAAGTTTCTTCTGTCCTTCATCAATGACGTGAGTTTATTGTGTCCCTTACTTTGTTTGTGTTTGTGGCCGTAAATCAATCTTTTGTTGTGTAAGTATTTTATTATATGTTTCACTTGAATGCTTCTCATGTATGATATCTTGTGCAAAGGTGATGCGCCATTGTCCAATCAGGTCCAATGTTTCCAATGCACATGTATCAATTTGCATGTGACAAAATAGTTTAGAAAATTTATGATTTATGACAGAAAATAGTTTAGGAATGATATATTACCTACTGAAGGGTGATATTTCTATGGAGATATGACTCTAGAATTAAAGAGGTTTGCAATTCGTGCTCTAAGCTTAACTTGTAGCTCCTCTGGTTGTGAACGTAATTGGAGTTCCTTTGAAATGGTAATGAATTATTATTTGTTTGTTTATAGACTTGATTTTAATTTTTTTTAGAAACATTAAGTTGAATTATTATTTACTTTTTAGGTTCATACAAAGAGAAGAAATAGGTTGCATATAAAAAGGTGAATAATTTGGTTTAAGTCATGTACAATTTGAAGTTGAAAAGTGGAAAAGAAAAATCAAATAGTGTTGTTCTTTAATTTAAAGATATTCTATCAGATGATGAATGGACAATTGAAGACCCTAATGAAGAAAATGTGCAAATTGAAGTAAATGTTGAGCAAGATGATGTTATTGTTAATAATATTGTGGAAGCTGATGTTGTTGTAACTAATATTGTTCAAAATGGTGGTGGTGGTGGCAATGTTAAATTAGGTGGAAGTTAAACTTTAAGCAATCTAAAATTGATTAATAATGAAGAAGGCGTTTCATCTGTGGCATAGTTTGATGATGATACTCAAGATACCGATAAATATGATGGTGATTATATTGGTGGTGGTGATTTCACTAGAGCTTTGGATGTTTGAAGCTATTAACATATCTATTTTATGTTTTTTTTTTCTTGATGTAGTAGCCAATTAAGAAAAAATTGGTAATTTAAGTCTTTAACTACATACGTTGCAATTTTTTGTTTTATTATCGAGTTTTTTTGTTATATAATTTGTTATGGAGTATGAAATTTAAATTTAAATTTTAATTAGTGTTCTATTATATATTTGTGTTATATACAAGGCATTCTAAGTTTAAAAACTAGGAGTGTGTCATATATGTGTCACTTATAGGTTTTTGAAAGTCATTTTTAATTTTCCATAAACTCGTACAAGTTTGCGAGTCGATTATGCGAGTCGAGTCTATAGACCCTTTACGAGTTTAACTAGAATCGAGTTTGACAACCTTGATCATAAGTTCCTATTGGCAACATTTATATACTTGACCATTTCTAAAACAATGAAATGACCTATGGTACAAAAAATGGAAGGTGCCAAAACAATAAAATCTAAGATCTAAGTATAATATCCTTCATTGTACAATATACACAAAACACAGCGGAATAATCATAATCTAAGCTTCCCTTGAAACATCCATGCATAGCTTCACTTGTAAACTAAATCTGCAAAAATATATCTGAAAAACAACAACAATAATGGGGTGAGATAATAATCTCAGTGAGTTCCTCTATCTTATGGGTTCACTCGGCTTTAAAAGGTTCTAATCTAATCCTAACTCAAGTCAGGGGAAAATGGATAAGACTTGAGCTCACAAACTTGCAATGTATGGAAACATGTCTCTTTTAGTTCATCAACTCAAAGAATCACTAGCTTGGAAACCGTACAATGGCATATTTCCCTGGTTAAACCAACGTCTAGAGTTATCGACACGGGTCACGGATCCTTGTGTCATACTTTCACATGAAAAATGGATTCGGATTCAAGGTGTTTCCCGCATGAATCGTTGCTTCCCATGGGACCACCCCCATATCAAGCCTTTTACTCATAGGCTCCATTGGTACATTGGAACTCAAACCTGTCAAAGTAATGGTGCGTATATCCCATAGGAGCTCTACATAAGCATCAACTATTGGGACGACACAAGTAAGGGGTTATTTGTGATTACGTGATTACGACATAACATGATCGTATTCGACAATCACAAGGTGACAACATTCACTTTAATCATAAAGCAACACACTAACCATACATGTTCCATACAATGCATCTCACTCACAACTATAGTAACCATCCATCCATGACACACACCTAGGTATCATAGCATGAATGTCACCCTCTAGTGTTATCCAAATCAAACTTGCATCCTATTTCTCTTTTTAATCCATTTTCCTAGTTTTAAGTCTAGGTTTCCTCACTTATCTTAATATTGTTTTAAGCATGTTATCACACAATCAAACATATGAACATGCACATATATCACACATAAAACATGTATAATGACATGACAAGTCAAGTATAAATAATGCACACAAGGCATATGATCATCATAACAAATAGGACTTTTGGAGCCAAGCCCCTCACCAAAATAGGACTTTTGGAACAAAGGTTCCTCACTAATTATCAAACCATTTCACATGGTGCTCATCACAATACTAGGTGTTTCTCTTCACCAATTCACATATTATTCCACATCCATTTCAATTCAATACTATTCAATTAAACAAACATCTATATCCATATTACGGTTCAAAATTTAATATTTTTTTTTATCACGTAGAGTATTAGAATATCTTTCCAACGCTTCCAACCACGCCTCAATCCGAATTACGGTTCACAAGATATGAAGAAAACAAGAAACGGGAAAACTACACCCTGTCATAGTCGCACAACAACCGCAAAGCGAGGGACAAGCAGAACTAAAATTATCTTATGGTCACTTAGAGAACTCAAAGAGAGGGCTCGCTTTCCTTTCGTTGGACCTCGCACAATGACTGTGGCTGAAAACTCAGGTCGCCTAGAGCTTTCCTAAGCTCGCACGACGACCCATACGATAACCAGAATCCCAACAGAGCGAAGGGAAGGTCTTCCATGGCCAAAATCCCCATTTCATCAACACCCAACAATCCAAAACACATCAAAACACTGACTTAAGCATGTTATAATATTATCAAGAATGAGTTTCATCATAAATCAAAATTTAATTCACAATTTGACATATTTACACACAAAACCTAAATCCTCAAACATGCATTTCTTCCCTCCCAAAACTACACTATCTAATGGAACTCACCTTAGAGATGAATAAAATGAGATGGAGTAGATGATGATGAATCCAAGCTCTTCTTCTTCTCTTCCAAGAGTTTCTTTTTTCTTCCTCTCTTCTTTCTTTTTTCTCTTCTTACCCATTGTTTTTTTTCCTTTCTATTTTCTTTCCACCAATATATATATATATATTATACAATGGTATAAAATATCTCCGTTTGATATTTTGTAATCTAACACCAAGTGACCAAATATTAGGGTTATCAAATGTCCTCTCTTATACTTATTAATTAGTATTGGTCTATCTCTTCCATTAATAATTGCTCTCTCTTCAAAGTTGAATAATTGCTTTATTGGTCCCAATTGATAACCTTTAGAGCACTTATAAGTTTCAATTATTCCAATTAACAAAATATAGAGTACATAGGAACTCAATTGATCTCAACTGGCACCCAATTGAGCATTTAAGGGAATATGGGATATTACAACAGTTCATGTTACCATTACCACCATCACCACAAAACCCTCCACAGGCTGTAACCACTTCTGCCCCAACAACATCCGGACCTCACTAGAGGAACTTATCAAGCAAATAACTCTCAATAGTCTCCAATTTCAACAGCGAAAAGATTCTAGCATTCACACCTTGCAGACACAGATTGGACAACTTGCCACTTCTATAAATGCCATGCAGCAAGCTCAAGGATCAAACAAACTGCCTTCCCAAACAGTAGTGAATCCAAAGGGTCCTAATAATGTGAGTACAATGTCCTTGAGGTAACACCTGAACCTTGTGTTGTTGTTGAGGATGAAAAAGAGTATGTACCACCAATACCTTTTCCACATAGAGTACTGAAAAATAAGAAGAGTGATGAGGAGGACAAAGTAAGAGAGATTTTGGATGTGTTCGGAAAGGTGGCAGTAAACATTTTGCTTCGTGATGTGATCAAGCAAATTCCAAAATGTGCTAAGTTTCTTAAAGACTTATGTACTCACAATAGGAGATTAAAAGGTAATGAAAGAGTGAATATGGGAAGGAATATTTCTGCCTTCATTCAGCCTAATGATAAAATTGAGCGAAATGTTTCAGCTCTCACTCAGGCCATGCCACAAAAGTGCAAGGATCCATGAATTTTTGCTATCCCTTATACCATTAGGAATAGTAAATTCGAAAATTGCATGCTTGATTTAGGAGCATGCATTAATGTTGTGCCTACTTCTGTTTATAATAATCTTGATCTTGGTCCTTTGTAGCATACATGTTTAATCATTCAACTAGCAAACAGAAGAAATGCTTGCCTCACCAAAGTAGTAGAAGATGTCCTCGTGCAAGTTAATGACTTAATTTTTCCTGCGGATTTTTACATTCTAGATAGGGAAGGAGAAACAAAGTCAAACAGGGCACCCATCATTCTAGGCAGACCGTTCATGAAAACCGCGAAGACAAAAATTGATGTTGATGATGGCACAATGTCCATGTAGTTTGGTGATATCATTGCTAAATTTAACATCTTTGATATTGATGATACTTATCCTGAGTTGTTATCTGATTTTCCATCATTATCAGACTTTGATGATACTTACTCTTGCGATGCATGTACTGACACTAACCTTTGCTCTGTTTGTGCTGAGATTGGTGCTACCTTGCAGGTTGATGTTTTTCATGCAGATGATGTTATAGATGATGTCGTTTATGCAGTTAAAGCTCTTGACATCCCGACTGCCCCAACCATGTCGTCCATTGAACAACCTCCTTCCTTAGAGCTTAAACCACTTCGTGACAATCTGAAATATGCCTATTTAGAGAGGAATGAAAAACTACCAGCTATGAATTCTTCTAACCTTAATTTTGATCAAGAAAATAAGCTTTTGTAGGTTTTTAAGAAGCATAAGAAGGCGATTGGGTGGACCTTGGCCGACATTCTTGGTATTATCCCTTCCATGTGCATGCACCAGATTTTGCTTGAAGAGGGAGCTAAGGTAATGAGGCAACTCTAAAGGAGACTTAACCCTTTAATTCTTGATGTTGTGAAGAAAGACGTAACGAATTTGTTGCAAGCAGGTATCTTATATCCTATCTTTGATAGTAATTGAGTAAGTCCGGTGCTGGTTGTACCTAAGAAATCTGGACTCAGCGTGGTAAAAAATGAAAATAATGAACTTATTCCCACTAAAGTTCAGAATAACTGATGGTTTTTTAGATTATTTTCAGATCCATATTGCACTAGAGGATCAAGAAAAACAACCTTCACGTGCCCATTCAATACATTTGCTTACAGGAGGATGCCCTTGGGACTTTGCAATGTCCTTGGCACATTCCAGCGATGCATGATTAGTATTTTTGCTGAAGTTATTGAAAATTGCATGGAAGTGTTTATGGATGATTTTACTTTTTATGGTTCTTCATTTTATACATTCTTGAATAGTTTGAATATGGTTTTAGAAAGATGCATTGAAACTGACTTTGTTTTGAATTATGAAAAATTCCATTTCATGGTTGAGCAAGGAATGGTTTTGGGTCATATAACTTCTTCAAAAGGAATTTCAATAGATCCTGCTAAGATTGATGTGATTCTACAATGCCTTACCCATATTGCATTCGCAAGATTCGTTCTATTCTTATTCATGCAGGTTTTTACAGGCGCTTTATAAAGGATTCCAGCAAGATATCTCTTCCGCTTTCAAACTTGTTGAAGAATGATATCACCTTCAACTTTGATGACAAATGTAAGCAGTCGTTTGATTTCTTGAACAAAGCATTGACCTTCACCCCCATCATCAGCCTTCACACCAGACCTTCCTTTTTGAGATTATATGTGATGCATCTAACTATGCAGTGGGAACGATTCTTGCACAAAGGGTTGACAAGGATTCCCATGTTATTTATTATGCTTCTAGGACTATAGATTTTGCACAGGCTAATTACACTACCACTGAAAAGGAACTTTTGGCTATTGTTTTTGTTCTTGATAAGTTTAGATCATATTTGCTAGGTGTAGCAAGCGATTTTTGTTGGTGACGCGACCATCTTATCACTGGTTTTTGGGTTTCTTCCCACAATGAGGAGGGGGTGCTACTTTCTGATTTCATATTTATCCCATGAAGCTGGAAGGGAAAGGGAAGCTATCTAAAACAAACCTTGCACGTGAATGTTTAACTGAATAAACGCTTAAAGAGATTGGGGGTCCAGGGTCAGGTTATACAATGGGGAGTTGTCAATTACCCATCCTATATGTGGTTATCCACAGGATATTAGCTTTAGGTTTCGCTTTGTACTTGATGGTGTTTATCCGTTAATGGGTTGGGAAAGTTTCTTGGGAAGTATGAGAGGGAGAGTGAGTTTTTTGTGGAAAATGGGGATGAATGATGACTAAGGTATGAAACCTAAAGTTTTTGGCTGATGTATGAAGGTACTGGACCTAGAGTTTTTTATTAGTATGCTCGCTAAGATTTCGCAATCTTATGCCTACGTATTCCCATTTAAATGAAACAGGGAAATCAGAGCAATCGTAGTTCCTCCTATTCTAAGGGAGGAAAAAGATATTTGGTGTCTTGCTCAAAGCCCAAGATCTAAGCTAAAAGGGTTTATTTATGTCTTGTTCAAAGCCCAAGATTGAAGCTAAAAGGTTTGACTGAGAGAGAATTTGTCATCTCTAAAGGGGAGACATCTGGTCTGTTTATCATAATTGTTAGGTGACTGTTTATAAAGGAGGATTACTTTAACTAGGATATGTGAATCCAACAATGCCATAATTTCCTTTAGAGGGGTGCTATCCGGAAGGAGAAAACTTTAACTCAGTGTAGAGCAATGCCATTTTTCCTTAGGAATTTCTCATGCTAAGAGAAGGACAGTGGCGTGGATGTAAATAATCCGGAGGCTTGCCGCTTACAACAATTAGATGAAAGAGAGGATTTACCAGGATAAAAGATGGACAACAGCTTGGATATTTGAATCAACAAGTGTGCCACTTACAACAGTTATCTGGGATTAGGGTTTGTTTGACTTTTCTGTTTTGACATGGGATAAACAGAGAAACGACTTCCTACAGAGAGATATTGATTTTCTCTGAGGGGATGTTGATTTTTGTGTGCTTTGATCAAATCCCAAGGAGGAAGCTAAGAGGTTGATTGACTCCACTAGGGAAGTCCTTATACAAAGCCTAAGAGGAAGCTGAAAAAAGGCTGACTCAATAAGTGAGTGTTTATCTGTCTTGCACAAAGCCCAAGATTGAGGCTAAAAAGAGACTGACTCTTTGGGGATATCATTATACAAAGCCTAAGAGGAGGCTAAAAGTTTGACTTTTCCGGGGAAAGTGTTCTATCTGTCTTGTACAAAGCCCAAGATTGAGGCTAAAAAAGGTTTTGACTCCGCCGGGGAGGTTTGTATGTGTCTTGTACAAAGCCCAAGATTGAGGCTGAAATGGAAAATTTAACTGACTCGGGTGAGGATATTTTAGGTGTCTTGTACAAAGCCCAAGACAGAGGCTAAAAGGATTTGACTCTGCTGGAGAGTATTATCTATCTTGTACAAAGCCCAAGATGGATGCGGAAAAGAGTTTGACTCTGCTTAGGAATTTATTTTGCAAAGCCTAAAAGGAGGCTGGGAGGAATTGTCTCCGCTGGAGTAGATATTTGTCCCCAAGCTTAAGAGAAGGTTATGAAAATTTGTGTCTTGTACAAAGCCCAAGATTGAGGCTAAAAGGGTTTGACTCAACAAGAGATTGCTTTTATCTGTCCTGTACAAAGCCCAGGATTGTGGCTAAACAAGCTGGAGAAATTATTATACACAGCTTGAGAGGAGACTAACTCCTACTAGGGGAATCATTATACAAAGCCTAAGAGGAGGCTGAAAAAGATGGACTCAACAAGAGAGTGTTCTTATTTGACTCGTACAAAGCCTGAGATTGAGGCTAAAAGGGTTGACTCAACAAGAGAGTGCTAACAGGTGATTGACTCAACAAGAGAGTCTGAAAAGTGGTTGACTCAACAAGAGAGTCTGAAAAGTGATTGACTCAACAAGAGAGCCTGAAAAGGTTAGCTCCGCTGGGGAGAATCATTTGTACAAAGTCCAAGAGGAGGCTGACTGTGCTGAGGAAAGATCCTTATACAAAGCCTAAGAGAAGGATAACTTCTGCTCGGGATTATTAAGATCCCGAGGCAGGTCCAAATGGGGAATCAACTCTTGCTGAGGATTACAGAAGAGTTGAGGTATCAGATGCCTTGAGGTTCTGATTTGGGATAGTGTTATACTGATGATAAACTGACCCTGGTTTGGGGTTTTTAGGAGAGAGACTGGGTTTTAGACTCTACTGGAGATTGATCCAGAAGAACCGGGGTTTCTCCTATGTTTTGTAAGGAACTTGAGAATGTCTTTGAGACTTAAGATGATATTAGACTGTCCAAGTCTACTAGTGTGGAAGAGCTTTATCTTTTGTATGATGCCCAAAAGGAGGCTGGGGTTTTAAGGGATGAGAATCAACCCTAAGTTGGTCTGAGATTTGACACTGGAAAGACTGCTTTAGCAAAGGATGACTAAGAGGAGGCAGGTGTTTTAAGGGATGAGAATCAACCTTTAAGAGGTCTTCAGGGTCCTTGTATTAAGCCCAAGAGAAGGCATGAGAACTTCTAGGAAGCCGGAGGGTCCTTTTACAAAGCCTAAGAGGAGGCGAGGATGCTTTTAGGAAGTCTGTGGGTCTCAAACCAAGAAAAGTTCAAGAAATGCTATTCACCGAGAATAGATCATTTAGTGAAAGTTCTGAGGTTTGAAGAAATTCAAGAAATGCTATTCACCGAGAATAGATCAACTCTGGGGAATAGAACTTCTTTGACAATTTCTAGGGTGCAGTCTAAGAAAAGGTTCACAGGGAATACTGCATTTCTCTTTGTTCCATATTGTTTAAGCCCAAGAGAAGGCAAGACGGTATCTAAAAATCCTATGGGGATCTAGTTTTGACTGTATTTAAGAGTGACCAAACTGGCTTTACCTAGTTCTAGACCTAGTTGTCGGGGAAAACTCTAAATAGCTATACTAGTATATATATACAGTTGATATATGACAAGTATTTAAAAGGATACGAAATAAGGACTTACAGTGCGCAGCTTCCCACAATACAGTTTATATATTAAAGCATGTAAATGAAAGCAGATAAAAACTTACAGGCGAGCAAGCTTCCATGCTGTATTGTTAGTTGTTCAAAGAAATTAATGAAAGTTTTGACAATAACTGTATATTTGAATCTAAATCAAAAGAGAAGTTGTTTTGAAAAAGATTGTTGGGGCTTATACTCAAGGAGAGACCCAAGGTTTAATAGTGATCGCACCGTTGTTTCGAAGGCTGTTCTGGGACTCATACAATGATTGAGGCCCAAAATGGTTTTGGTTAAAAGAGGATTGAGTCTTACACTCTATTAGAGGCCCAAAAGATTTATTTTTGTACAAGTGGTGGGGCTTACAACTCAAGGAGAGGCCCATTTATTTCTGTTTGAAAATGGCGATCGCGCCGAGATTTTTCATTGTATCGGGACTTATACAATATCTGAGACCCAAAAAAGTTTTATGTACAACAAGGGTTGGGTCTTACACTCTATTAGAGGCCTAAAAGTGTTTTAAAAGGTTTGATGAAGATCAAGAACCAAAGAAACCCTAATTTCATTTTCTTTTAAAAGTAATCCTTTTAATAAAATGAATAAAATGAATAAAATGACAAAAATACCAAATAAATCTAAATAAACTACTTGTGATTTTTTATTAAGCTTTGAAATATGAGGTTTTAATCACAAGATGATTTAGGACACATTTGATTTTGATTTTCAAGATGAATATCCATTTTTGAAATGTTTAAAAACAATAAAAAATGAATTTATTTTCAAAAATATCAACTATATTAAATAAATAATATAAATTTGATTTTTTTGTGGAATAAAATATTTTAACATTTTTGTGATATTTTACAAAAAGAACCAATAAAAATAATTAAAATTGAGAGAGAAATTAATTTTCCAAATCATTTAAAATAATATGACAAATATTTAAAAAAATGGAAAAAGTGGCAAAAAAAAAAGGGTCTAGGGCGAGGGGGATTCGTAACCCATACCTCCTAGCCAAACACATGAGCGCGCAACCACTGGGGTGGTGATACATCCGTGTATCAAAACTACCCCATAAATATATAAGGGGTGCCTTGTTTTAGGCCTGGCCAAGGCAAGTTCTTGGGCCAAAAATGTAAAGGTTGTAACTTTCTCATTTCTCCATGGACTGGGACAAAATTTAGGTTTATCCTGCCTAGAATTTCACAAGGAATCCAATGGTGGTCTTGGTTTTTCAGATGAGGTCCCTATTTTAAAACCCGATAGTGGTTTTGAAATAGGCCTATATTTGCATTTTCTATGCTACCTCATGGTACAGGCCATAATTGCATGATGAATTGATTCAAACACAACATATACAACATGTATGAGATGTTTATGAGTAGTGGACTTCAAAGCAATGCATAATTCAAAGAGTTCAAGTTGTGATGGTTACCTCTTTAGGAGCTTTTTGTGCTATCTGCCAAGTTTCTTGTGCCAGAAGTAATTTGATGCTTTAGACACTCTCAATTGATCCCTTGGAAGCTTTTAGAATGATCACCACCAGCTGGAATCCTCAGGAACATGTTTTGGCACTTTCTTGCAAAAGGGGAAAAAGTGACCAATATGGCAACTCTCTCAAATGGTGTTCCAGATGTGGGGAACCATTTGGGACAGTTCAAGGATGATATTTGGAGTGTGTTTGAGGTCTTATCTAGTTTTTAAAGTGACTGAATCAAGACATGGCTTGAAAAATGCAAAAAAGTCCATTTTTGAGGTTTTGGAGGTTGACTTTGTGATTTTGGTGTTACAGGTCACATGTTAGTGTTTGGACAGCTTAGATACAACATATAGAGGTGTTTGGATCATGAGCTGTGATGGAATTGCTCTCTAACTCAAAAACTCATAGATACCTTGCAAAAGAAGGCATTTTGGCCTAAAGAGAGGGATTTTGTGGAAAGCATCAGTTTGGGTGCTTTGGTGTACTCAAACTGAGCACAAATGAGTTTCATTTATAGTAGATCAAGTTTATTTTGCAAGCAATAGTGAATGGCAACTTCAGCTGGCCTTTGGCCAATGTTATGCAAAAGGAATCTCAAGTCTACTCTAGCCATTGACTTGAGATTAGGGCACATGCTTTGTAGCTTTAGTTCAGAGATAAGTTTGGACTGAATGCAGTTTGAATAGGCTTAGTTCATGCCACCTTGATGCATTCATTAAATGCTTGGAGACAAAATGGAAGTCTTGGCACTTTTTAGCTCTTTTAGGTTTGGCATGGCTAATGTAGATTGTTGGACTTTGGAGGCTTGGGGATTAGATCATTACCTTCTTGTTTTATCTTCAGATTTGTCCAAATGGATGACAAGGCTTGGATTTATCATATTTGGACAAATCGAGCAAAATGCACAAATTCTGCCTTGTAAAACCAGTTCATGATGCCATGTTTCAAGGGTGGTACCTTCTTGCTCAAATGGAATTTGGAGATGATCTGGTACTTGTTGGAAAGCCCTCATCACATAATTCAACTTTGATGTCCACCACTAGACCTGATTTGACTTGCATCAAGGTGAAAAATGCCCCTATATTTTGGAAAAAGTAAGGCAGATTCTGACTTAGTGAAAATTTCACTAAGTGTTGGAAAAATGTCATTTTTATGTTTTCAGCCATTTTGATCACTCCATAACTAAAAATCCATGAGGAATTGGATTTTGATGTAGTTGAAGCTTTTGTATAGTGTAGCGAGACCTACAAATCCAGCTTTGGATCACACAAAATGGTTGCTTGGATCTCAAGTTATGGTCCTTGGAAGTTGGTACCCTAGCCACTTTGTTCCATAACTTAGAAAAATTCTAAGTTTTTTATGGTTACCCCTTTTACAAGTTAACTCACTTTATTTGATTTTTCTTGATGAATGATGATTCAAATCACATATTAACATTGTTTTAGGGTTGAGGAACCAAAATTGTGAATAATTCCAAAAATTCAAACTTGATTTTGTGCACAGTTGACTTTTTTTCGAATGAAATCCAAACTGCGCGATCCTTTGTGAAATCAACTCCTTGACCTAAATCAAACCTAATGGATATATTCCATAGGTGTTATAGGGTGTATTGAATCATGTCCCAAAGTTTGGGAGCATGTCTTGGTCAAAAGTCAAAGGTACAGTTGACTTTTTCCTCGAAACCCTAATTGTGCTCCTGGTGAAATTGAAACTTGTGGATCAAGCTTCTTGGATCAATTCATTGCTTCAAATGGATAAATGTAGTGTATTGGAGGCCCTTAAATCATGTCTTGAGGTCTTGGCTCATGTTTTGTCTCAGAAGTCAACTTAGGGGTGAATTAGGTCAAGAAACCCTAATTCCTAATTTTTGGGTAAATGCATCCCCTGAGGTTAAATTGACTTGATGATTGGGTCCATGAGGTCCCTTGGAGTATCTTGGGTTGTGCTTTGAAGCATTGTCTTATGCCCAGAGGAAAATCTTCATCTAGAGGCCTTGGTCGACCAAAACCCTAACTTGGTGACACTGGCGATCTTAAGGCTTGATCCACTTGGAATGTAGCAACCCTGTGCTTGATCCTTGATGTGGGAGTCCTCTTGATCCTTTATGGATGTTTTGAGAGGTTAGACAAGTTGAAGATCATGTCATTTCTTGATGAATCCTCTGTTTAAGTGCCCTGAGAAGGCTCAAAACCCTGATTCTTGTTTGTTGTGGATGCTCAAACATCTCTGAGGATATTGATGAGGCATGATGATTCATCCATATTGTGGTAATGATTTGCACAATGATGGGAAATTTTGGTGGTCAAAATTTGGGGTATGACAGATGCCCCTATTTAATCTTCTTGGACCCGAAGGTGTGAATAGCGAAGGTATTCAGGCATTCGGGGTGCAAGAGGATTAAATATCGGAATACCCGAAATTTTGATGGTGGTTATGAATGGCTGCTTGCTCATCCATCTTCTTTTGCTAAGCAATGATACTTAGAAAAGGTAAAAACTTCCCCTCGATCCTGGTCTTCAGCCATGGAACTAGTCTTAGTTTCTGATATAAACTTCCCCTCGATCCGGGTCTTCATCCAAGGAACTGGTCTCAGTTTCTCAAATAAACTTCCCCTCGATCCTGGTCTTTTGGCAATAAGCCACAGGATATTAGCTTTAGGTTTTGCTTTGTACTTGATGGTGTTTATCCGTTAATGGGTTGGGAAAGTTTCTTGGGAAGTATGAGAGGGAGAGTGAGTTTTTTGTGGAAAATGGGGATGAATGATGACTAAGTATGAAACCTAAAGTTTTTGACTGATGTATGAAGGTACTGGACCTAGAGTTTTTTATTAGTATGCTCGCTAAGATTTCGCAATCTTATGCCTACGTATTCCCGTTTAACGAAACAGGGAAATCAAAGCAATCGTAGTTCCTCCTATTCTAAGGGAGGAAAGAGATATTTGGTGTCTTGTTCAAAGCCCAAGATTGAAGCTAAAAGGGTTTATTTATGTCTTGTTCAAAGCCCAAGATTGAAGCTAAAAGGTTTGACTGAGAGAGAATTTGTCATCTCTAAAGGGGAGACATCTGGTATGTTTATCATAATTGTTGGGTGAATGTTTATAAAAGAGGATTACTTTAACTGGGATATGTGAATCCAGCAATGCCATAATTTCCTTTAGAGGGGTGGTATCCGGAAGGAGAACTCTTTAACTCAGTGTAGAGCAATGCCATTTTTCCTTAGGAATTTCTCATGTTAAGAGAAGGACAGTGGCGTGGATGTAAATAATCCGGAGGCTTGCCGCTTACAGCAATTAGATGAAAGAGAGGATTTACCACGATAAAAGATGGACACCAACTTAGATATTTGAATCAACAAGTGTGCCACTTACAGCAGTTATCTGGGATTAGGGTTTGTTTTATTTTCTGTTTTGACATGAGATAAATAGAGAAACGACTTCCTACAGAGAGATATTGATTTTATCTGAGGGGATGTTGATTTTTGTGTGCTTTGATCAAAGCCCAAGGAGAAAGCTAAGAAGTTGATTGACTCCACTAGGGAAGTCCTTATACAAAGCCTAAGAGGAGGCTAAAAAAAGGCTGACTCAACAAGGGAGTGTTTATCTGTCTTGCACAAAGCCCAAGATTGAGGCTAAAAAAAGACTGGCTCTTTGGGGATATCATTATATACAAAGCCTAAGAGGAGGCTAAAAGTTTGACTTTTCCGAGGAAAGTGTTCTATCTGTCTTGTACAAAGCCCAAGATTGAGGCTAAAAAAGGTTTTGACTCCGCCGGGGAGGTTTGTATGTGTCTTGTACAAAGCCCAAGATTGAGGCTGAAATGGGAAATTTAACTGACTCGGGTGAGGATATTTTAGGTGTCTTGTACAAAGCCCAAGACGGAGACTAAAAGGATTTGACTCTGCTGGAGAGTATTATCTGTCTTGTACAAAGCCCAAGATGGAGGCGAAAAAGAATTTGACTCTACTTAGGAATTTATTTCGTAAAGCCTAAAAGGAGGCTGGGAGGAACTGTCTCCGTTGGCGTAGATATTTGTCCCCAAGCTTAAGAGAAGGTTATGAAAATTTGTGTCTTGTACAAAGCCCAAGATTGAGGATAAAAGGGTTTGACTCAACAAGAGAGTGCTTTTATCTGTCCTGTACAAAGCCCAGGATTGTGGCTGAACAAGCTGGAGAAATCATTATACACAGCCCGAGATTGAGGCTAAAAGGGTTGACTCAACAAGAGAGTTCTAAAAGGTGATTGACTCAACAAGAGAGTCTGAAAAGTGGTTGACTCAACAAGAGAGTCTGAAAAGTGATTGACTCAACAAGAGAGTCTGAAAAGGATAGCTCCGCTGGGGAGAATCATTTGTACAAAACCCAAGAGGAGGCTGACTGTGCCGAGGAAAGATCCTTATACAAAGCCTAAGAGGAGGCTAACTTCTGCTGAGGATTATTAAGATCCCAAGGCAGGTCCAAATGGGGAATCAACTCTTGCTGAGGATTACAGAAGAGTTGAGGTATCAGATGCCTTGTGTAACACCCCCAATCTATACCCCCAAGCTATTAAAGCGGTAACAAAATTCAAAATTTCATCAGAGTATATTTAGAAATTCATAGCATAGATCGAGGGGTCACATCAATTTGAAACAAACATACCCCACCTGCTCATAAAGATATGCAACAATTCAGGTAGTAATACACCCACAATCCAATTACAGAATATAAGCGGAAAATCCATAACTGAATATCAACATATATATATATATATATATATATATATATATATATATATATATATATATATATATATATATATATATATATATATATATATCATAAAAGTATATCTGTCATATACGACCCTATATGTACAATTTAAAAGATACATATACATAACACAAATAATCACAAACGGCCTCCCTAACTACCCGGTGTCACATATCAGAGCCGACCGACAAAAGAATGAAGACCCTAGCTTCACAAAAGACCTCCAGCAACTCTAATCTGCAATGCCTCATAGAGCATTATAAAATAGCAGAAGGGTGAGAAAAACAATCATATTACAGTTGCATATAATTATATATATTAACACAGAAATGCCCAAGTAAAATATTCTCACCGCAAATGCCCCACAATCAATTACCCCACACACAGTACCATTATCAGGTATTTATCACCAATACATATCATTCATGCACAATGCACTCGTCGTCAACACACTTATACATATTCCATCTCATCAATCACATCACAATTCCATACACAATTAATCCATGATTTATGCAAATGCACAGAGACCGACACAACGACTCTATGCAATGCATATGCGGTACTGACTTCCAATATTTCTCATCACTAGTTCACTCAGGAACTCTGCTGGAATCATCGCTCGTTACATCACTGTAACTCCCCGTCGGGCATACGATGTTCCCCGTCGCTCACACCCCACACGGGCACACGACGTTTATGGATCGCTCACACCCCACATTGGCACACAACCCGATCGCTAACACCCCACATGGGCACATGATCGTTTATAACCATCGCTTTCGGTCCTCTTATTTTTAAGGCGATTCATACCTCTTATTTTTAAGGCGCATGATGTTATAGCAGATTCCCTCTGGAATCAATCCGTCACTCAGGACGTCACAAGAATGCATATCATGATGCTTGGCATACAATGACTCATGACATTTAAAATGCACACATATACGCAACCATCTCACTCAACATTAATCATACTTTACATTTAAAGCCCAAAACAATGCATTTGTACCATACAACAGCACGCAAATCATACCATATCCATATCAACAACACATTGCATGATACACACCAATTACACCCAATTATAACAACAAAAGTCGACAAAACAACACTATTCCAAATTCCCGACATAATTAAATTGGCTAACGATTTTAAAACCATCATAAGAAAGTACATTCTACAAGCTTTCTAACGCATCAAACAACGCCCCAAACCGACTCACGGATCAAAAGTTACAGAGAAAACAAATTGGGAAAACTGCCACATTCGCAATGCGAAGCTCCTAGCGAGTAATTCGCTTCCTCATTCGCAGTGCGAATGTACTAGCGAACCAAGGCAGTAGCCAAAATAGCCTAGAAAATTTCCACCGTTCGCAGTGCGAACGTCCCAGCGAAATCTCGCTACCCCATTCGCAATGCGAATACTCCAGCGAACCGTGGCAGAATGAAAAATAATACAACGTTCGCAGTGCGAACCTCACATGAACGCTCGCCACTCATTCGCTGGCCATTCGCAGTGCGAACCTGTGATTTCAGCAAAATCCAGTAGCGCACCAGATCATCCAAAAAAGATATTTTCTCACCCAAAACATTTCCAAACAAACATATAACAATCAGAACCTAGTCTAATCATAATAACAAGTATTCTACTGCATTTACATCGATTTCCAACCGCTAAAACATCAATTTCTCACAAAATTCTCATTTCCAACCTAGAACTCAAAGCTATGGGAAAACAAGAAAACATCCAAACAAACACATACATAATCATACACAAACATAGTATAATCGAGTTTTGCACCCTTACCCGATTTAATCGTGTTCTAGAAAGTCGGTTGATTGATTTACAAGTTTTCCAAGCTCTCTCTTTTTCTTCTCTTCTCCTTTTCTTTTCTTCTTCTCTTCTTTTTTTTTCCCCTTACTATTTTCTCTCTTTCTATTCTATTATATTCTAACTTAACAAAATAAATCAAAATGCCCAAAATACCCCTACACTCAAATATCTCGCAAATGCTCCCAAAACGCGACAAAATATATTCACGATGAAAAATAACATATTTTCACCTAAAAGTCAGAAATAAAATAATATAATAATAAAATACTCAAAACGACTCAAATAAATTAAAAAGACAAAACTGACCGGGGCGTTACAACTCTTCCCCACTTAGAAATTTTCGTCCTCGAAAATCTTACCTGAGACGAACAACTCTGGATACGACTTCCGCATCCTACTCTCCAACTCCCACGTCAAATTGCCCTCAGCAGCGCCTCCACACGCCACTTTCACAAGTGCAATATCCTTGCCTCTCAATCGCTTCACCTCGCGATCCAAAATCCTAACTGGTAGTGCCTCAACCGTAAGGTTCTCTCTTACCTCAACCTCGTCCATCGGAATCACATGCGACGGATCCGAAATATACTTCCGAAGCTGTGAAACATGGAACACATCATGCAAATTCGAAAAATTCGGCGGCAACGCCACCCTATAAGCCACAACACCAACTCCCGCAGATATCTGGTAAGGACCAATAAACCGAGAAGTAAGTTTCTTCGATTTCAATGCTCTACCAACACCCGTTACCGGCATAACTCTCAGAAATACATGATCGCCCTCTTGAAACTCAAGATCTTTTCGTCTCCGATCATGATAACTCTTTTGCCTACTCTGAGAAGCCTTCATTTTCTCACGAATAAGCTTCACCTTTTCCGTAGTCTGTTGCACCAACTCTGGCCCAACCACTGAACTCTCACCAGATTCGTGCCAACACAACGGTGTTCGACATCTTCGTCCATATAACGCTTCAAACGGTGCCATTCCAATACTCGAATGGAAACTGTTATTATACGTGAATTCAATCAACGCAAGATAACTATCCCACGCACCACCTTGTTCAAGAACGCACGCTCGCAACAAATCCTCCAAAGACTGAATCGTTCTCTCCATCTGCCCATCCGTCTGCGGATGATAAGCCGAACTCAATCTCAATTTAGAACCCAACGCCTTCTGTAAACTTTCCCAATATCTCGAGGTAAACCTTGGATCTCGATCCGAAATAATACTTAACGGAACCCCATGCAACTTCACAATCACACTGATGTAAATCTCAGCTAACCGTTCCAAAGAAAAATTAATGTCAATCGGAATGAAATGAGCCGATTTAGTCAGCCTATCAACAACCACCCAAATAGCATTATGCCCTCGCTGTGTATTCGACAACCCCGTTACAAAATCCATCGAAATGTTATCCCATTTCCACTCAGGAATATCCAACGGTTGCAACAAACCACTCAGTCTCTGATGTTCCACTTTCGACTTCTGGCATGTCAAACATGCATAAACAAACTGAGCCACGTCTCTTTTCAAACCCGGCCACCAGAAAAACTTCTTCAAATCTTGGTATATTTATTCGCTCCCGGATGTATACTCAAATTACTCTGGTGTCCTTCTTCCAAAATCATCCGTTTCAACTCCGAATCGTCCGAAATACAAATTCGTCCACGGAACCTCAACACACCATTAACATCCACTTTAAATTCACTATTCACATCATTTTCTCCCACCAATATCAAATCCACTAATTTCACATCCAACTTCTGTTTCTCACTGACCGTCATCAGAAAATCATTCGTAACCTTCAACATACCCAACCTCACACTATCCGACGACACTTCACATACCAAACTCAAATCTCTAAACGATTCCAAAAGCTTCCACTCCTTAACCATTAAAGTGGACATATGCAACGATTTCCAGCTCAAAGCATCGGCTACCACATTAGCTTTACCCGGATGGTAATTCAAGCCAAAGTCGTAGTCCTTCAAAAATTCCAACCATCTTCGTTGCCTCATATTCAATTCCTTCTGATCGAACAAATATTTCAAACTCTTGTGATCACTAAAGACTTCAAACCTCGCACCGTAGAGTTAATGCCTCCAAATTTTCAACACAAAAACCACAGCCGCTAATTCCAAGTCATGCGTAGGGTAATTTTTCTCATGCACTCTTAATTGCCTCGAAGCATACGCCACGACCTTACCGTCTTGCATTAGCACTCCACCTAGACCAATCAAAGACGCATCACAATAAACCACAAACGGTTCAGTAGGATTCGGCAAGATCAAAATCGGAGCTGTCGTCAATCTCCTCTTCAGCTCATTAAAACTTTCCTCACACCGAATATCCCAAATGAACGCTTGCCCTTTACAAGTCAACTGGGTCAAAGGAAGTGCTAGCTTAAAAAAACCTTCAATAAACCTTCAATAATATCCGGCCAAACCCAAAATGCTTCGAATTTCAGTAACAGATCTCGGAGCCTCCCATTGTAGCACTGCTTCTACTTTAGATGGATCCACATCGATACCATTACCTGAAATCACGTGACCAAGAAAACTCACTTCCGACAACCAGAACTCGCACTTGGATAATTAGGCAAAAAGCTTCTTTTCCTTCAAAACCTGCAAAACAATACGCAAATGCTCCGCGTGCTCCTCTCGAGACTTAGAATAAATCAATATGTCGTCAATAAACACAACAACAAATCGATCCAAATGCTCGTGGAAAATACGATTCATGTACTCCATAAACACACCTGGCGCATTAGAAACCCCGAACGGCATCATAGAATATTCATAATGACCGTAACGTGTCCTAAAAGCCGTCTTCTGAATATCTTCCTCCTTCACCCTAATCTGATGATACCCCGACCTCAAGTCAATCTTACTGAACACACGAGCACCAACCAACTGATCCATCAAATCATCAATTCTCAGAAGAGGATACTTATTCTTAATAGTCACCTTATTCAACTGGCGATAATCAATACACAACCGCATACTTCCATCTTTCTTTTTCACCAACAGGACTGGAGCACCCCAAGGAGAAACACTTGGTCTCACAAACCTCTTCTCCAACAATTCATTCAACTGTTTCTTTAACTCAACCAACTCAGATGCCGACATACGATAAGGTTCCATAGATACAGGTCTAGTACCAGGAACTAGATCTATCGAAAACTCCACCTCTCTCTCTGGCGGCAAGTCTGAAATATCCTCAGGAAACACTTCTGGAAAATCACACACAACAGGAAACACGTCAAGTGAAACTTGACTATCCATAGTCAACGACGCAAACAACCCAAACAACTGAGCTTCATCCGCCAAAAGTCTCTTCAACTCTTTGGTAGATAAGAAACTTGAATCTTCATCTTCCTCAAGAGAAGGAAATCTTACCAGCTTATGATAACAATCAATATGAACCCGATTGAACTGCAACCAATTCATTCCCAGAACCACGTCTAAACCCTCCAACGGCAAACACACTAAATCCATCTCAAAGTTTTTACCATAAATGGTAAAAGGACAACATAAACAAACCAAAGAAGTAGTTACTGACCCCATCGCTGGAGTATCAATAACCATCTCACCATCCATCAAAGACAACACAAGATTCAAACGCTTAGCACACTCAGACGAAATAAACGAATGAGTCGCTCCAGTATCAACAATAGCAACTAAAGGCGTACTATTAATAAAACAAGTACCTCTGATCAGACGACCCGCATTAGTAGTCTGAGTTCCTGCCAACGCAAAAACTTTCCCACTAGATGGAGCCTGCATCGGTTTCGGACACTTTGTGCTAATATGACCAGGTTCACCACAGTTGAAACACTTCACCACATCCTTCCTTTTACAATCCGCTACGACATGTCCGACACCTCCACAATTAGTACACTTCCTCATATCCTTCCTGCACTCAAACTAACGATGCCCCAACTCACCACATCTATAACACCTCAGAGGACTAGACACAACTCCACCACTTAACCTTCGATCAAAAGTACCCCTTTGTTTACCCTTATCAGCTGGTGTTACATACGGACCACCACGGAACTGTTGCTTCCCTTTCCTTTTGCTCACACTCTTATAATGAGTAGAACGAGCCTTACTACCCTCTTCATAAATCCTACAACATTCCACCAAATCAGAAAACCTCCGAATCCGTCGATAACCGATTGCCTGCTTAATCTCAGGACGCAATCCGCTCTCATACTTCACACACTTAGAAAATTCTGCAGTCGCTTCGGCATAATGAGGATAAAACTGCACAAGCTCCACAAACTTAGCAGTATAATCAACAACAGACATATTACCTTGTTTTAACTCCAAGAACTCAATTTCCTTCTTTCCTCTAACATCCTCGGGAAAATACTTCCTCAGAAACTCCTGGCTAAACAATTCCCAAGTAACTTCTTCATCCCCAGCTTCCAACACCTGACGAGTACTAACCCACCAGTCATCAGCTTCTTCCTGTAACATATGAGTACCCAGTCTCACCTTACTGTCCTCAGCACAATCCATAACTCGAAAAATCCTTTCAATCTCTTTCAACCAAATCTGTGCATCATCAGGACTATGTCTCCCTTTGAAGACAGGCGGTCTGTTCTTCCTGAACTCATCATTACCTGCAGCATTAGGCGCACCCTGCACAGCCCGAGCCACAGCTTGCATAGCAGCAGCCAAAGCAGCGTCGTTCCTACCAGCCATATTCTGTTCATTTCCAATGACAGAAACTATGGTTAACAAACAGCTCACCCCAAACACCAACACCGACACTGACTGACACAAACTGACACGAACTGGCTCTGATACCACTTAATGTAACACCCCCAATCTATACCCCCAAACTATTAAAGCGGTAACAAAATTCAAAATTTCATCAGAGTATATTTAGAAATTCACAGCATAGACCGAGGGGTCACATCAATTTGAAACAAACATACCACACCTGCTCATAAAGATATGCAACAATTCAGGTAGTAATACACCCACAATCCAATTACAGAATATAAGCGGAAAATCCGTAACTGAATATCAATATATATATATATATATATATATATATATATATATATATATATATCATAAAAGTATATCTGTCATATACGACCCTACATGTACAATTTAAAAGATACATATACATAACACAAATAATCACAAACGGCCTCCCTAACTACCCGGTGTCACATATCAGAGCCGACCGACAAAAGAATGAAGACCCTAGCTTCACAAAAGACCTCCAGCAACTCTAATCTACAATGCCTCATAGAGCATTATAAAACAGCAGAAGGGTGAGAAAAACAATCATATTACAGTTGCATATAATTATATATATTAACACAGAAATGCACAAGTAAAATATTCTCACCGCAAATGCACCACAATCAATTACCACACACACAGTACCATTATCAGGTATTTATCACCAATACATATCATTCATGCACAATGCACTCGTCGTCAACACACTTATACATATTCCATCTCCTCAATCACATCACAATTCCATACACGATTAATCCATGATTTATGCAAATGCACAGAGACCGACACAACGACTCTATGCAATGCATATGCGGTACCGACTTCCAATATTTCTCATCACTAGTTCACTCAGGAACTCTGTTGGAATCATCGCTTGTTACATCACTGTAACTCCCCATCGGGTATACGATGTTCCCCATCGCTCACACCCCACACGGGCACACGACGTTTATGGATCGCTCACACCCCACATGGGCACACGACCCGATCGCTCACACCCCACATGGGCACACGATCGTCTATAACCATCGCTTTCAGTCCTCTTATTTTTAAGGCGATTCATACCTCTTATTTTTAAGGCGCACGATGTTATAGCAGATTCCCTCTGGAATCAATCCGTCACTCAGGACGTCACAAGAATGCATATCATGATGCTTGGCATACAATGACTCATGACATTTAAAATGCACACATATACGCAACCATCTCACTCAACATTAATCATACTTTGCATTTAAAGCCCAAAACAATGCATTTGTACCATACAACAGCACGCAAATCATACCATATCCATATCAACAACACATTGCATGATACACACCAATTACACCCAATTATAGCGACAAAAGTCGACAAAACGACACTATTCCAAATTCCCGACATAATTAAATCGGCTAACAATTTTAAAACCATCATCATAAGAAAGTACATGCTACAAGCTTTCTAACGCATCAAACCACACCTCAAATCGACTCACAGATCAAAAGTTACAGAGAAAACAAATTAGGAAAACTGCCACATTCGCAGTGCGAAGCTCCTAGCGAGTAATTCGCTTCCTCATTCGCAGTGCGAATGTAATAGCGAACCAAGGCAGTAGCCAAAATAGCCTAGAAAATTTCCACCGTTCGCAGTGCGAACGTCCCAGCGAATGCTCGCTACCCCATTCGCAATGCGAATACTCCAGCAAACCGTGGCAGAATGAAAAATAATACAACGTTCGCATTGCGAACCTCACGCGAACGCTCGCCACTCATTCGCTGGCCATTCGCAGTGCGAACCTGCGATTTCAGCAAAACCCAGCAGCGCACCAAATCATCCAAAAATGATATTTTCTCACCCAAAACATTTCCAAACCAACATATAACAATCAGAACCTAGTCTAATCATAGTAACAAGTATTCTACCGCATTTACATCGATTTCCAACCGCGAAAACATCGATTTCTCACAAAATTCTCATTTCCAACCTAGAACTCAAAGCTATGGGAAAATAAGAAAACATCCAAACAAACACATACATAATCATACACAAATATAGTATAATCGAGTTTCGCACCCTTACCCGATTTAATCGTGTTCTAGAAAGTCGGTTGATTGATTTACAAGTTTTTCAAGCTCTCTCTTTTTCTTCTCTTCTCCTTTTCTTTTCTTCTTCTCTTCTTTTTCTTTCCCCTTACTATTTTCTCTCTTTCTATTCTATTATATTCTAACTTAACAAAATAAATCAAAATGCCCAAAATACCACTACACTCAAATATCTCGCAAATGCTCCCAAAACGCGACAAAATATATTCACGATGAAAAATAACATACTTTCACCTAAAAGTCAGAAATAAAATAATATAATAATAAAATACTCAAAATGACTCAAATAAATTAAAAAGAAAAAACTGACCGGAGGCGTTACACCTTGAGGTTCTGATTTGGGATAGTGTTAAACTAATGATAAACTGACCCTAGTTTGGGGTTTTTAGGAGAGAGACTGGGTTTTAGGCTCTACTGAAGATTGATCCAGAAGAACCAAGGTTTCTCCTATGTTTTGTAGGGAACTTGAGAATGTCTTTGAGACTCAAGATGAGATTAGACTGTCCAAGTCTACTGATGTGGAAGAGTTTTATCTTTTGTATGATGCCCAAGAGGAGGCTGGTGTTTTGAGGGATGAGAATTAACCCTAAGTTGGTCTGAGATTTGACACAGGAAAGACTGCTTTAGCAAAAGATGACTAAGTTCTATCTTATACCTTTAAGAGGTCTTCAGGGTCCTTTTATTAAGCCCAAGATAAGGCATGAGAACTTCTAGGAAGCCGGAGGGTCCTTGTACAAATCCCAAGAGGAGGCGGGGATGCTTTTAGGAAGCCCGTGGGTCTCAAACCAAGAAAAGTTTAAGAAATGCTATTCACCGAGAATAGATCATTTAGTGAAAGTTCTGAGGTTTGAAGAAATTCAAGAGATGTTATTCACCGAGAATAGATCAACTCTGGGGAATAGAACTTCTTTGACAATTTCTAGGGTGACAGTCTGAGAAAAGGTTCACATGGAATACTGCCTTTCTCTTTGTTCCATATTGTTTAAGCCCAAGAGAAGGCAAGACTGTATCTGGAAATCCTATGGGGATCTAGTTTTGACTGTATTTAAGAGTGACCAAACTGGCTTTACCTAGTTCTAGACCTAGTTGTCGGGGAAAACTCTAAATAGCTATACTAGTATATATACAGTTGATATATGACAACTATTTAAAAGGATATGGAAGAAGGACTTACAGTGCGCAGCTTCCCACAATACAGTTTATATATTAAAGCATGTAAATGAAAGCAGATAAAAACTTACAGGCGAGCAAGCTTCCATGTTGTATTGTTAGTTGTTCAAAGAAATTAAAGAAATTTTTGACAATAACCATATATTTGAATCTAAATCAAAAGGGAAGTTGTTTTAAAAAAGATTGTTGGGGCTTATACTCAAGGAGAGGCCCAAGGTTTAACAGTGATCGCACCGTTGTTTCGAAGGTTGTTCTGGGACTCATACAATAACTGAGGCCCAAAATGGTTTTGGTTAAAGGAGGATTGGGTCTTACACTCTACTAGAGGCCCAAAAGATTTATTTTTGTACAAGTGGTGGGGCTTACAACTCAAGGAGAGGCCCATTGATTTCTGTTTGAAAATGGCGATCGCGCCGAGATTTTTCATCGTATCGGGACTTATACAATATCTGAGGTCAAAAAAAGGTTTATGTACAACAAGGGTTGGGTCTTACACTCTATTAGAGGCCCAAAAGTGTTTTAAAAGGTTTGATGAAGATCAAGAACCAAAGAAACCCTAATTTCATTTTCTTTTAAAAGTAATCCTTTTAATAAAATGAATAAAATGACAAAAATACCAAATAAGTCTAAATAAACTACTTGTGATTTTTTATTAAGGTTTGAAAAATGAGGTTTTAATCACAAGATGATTTAGGACTCATTTGATTTTGATTTTCAAGATGAATATCCATTTTTGAAATGTTTAAAAACAATAAAAATGAATTTATTTACAAAAATATCAATTATATTAAATAAATAATATAAATTTGGTTTTTTTGTGGAATAAAATATTTTAATATTTTTGTATTTTTTACAAAAAGAACCAATCAATAATAATTAAAATTGAGAGAGAAATTAATTTTCCAAATCATTTAAAATAATATGACAAATATAAAAAAAATGGAAAAAGTGGTAAAAAAGGGTCTGGGGCGAGGGGGATTCGAACCCCAGACCTCCTAGCCAAACACATGAGCGCGCAACCACTGAGGTGGCGATACATCCGTGTATCAAAACCACCCCATAAATATATAAGGGGTGCCTTGTTTTAGGTCTGGCCAAGGCAAGACAAGGCAAGTTCTTGGGCCAAAAATGTAAAGGCTGTAACTTTTTCATTTCTCCATAGATTGGGACAAAATTTAGGTCTATCCTGCCTAGAATTTCACAAGGAATCCAATGGTGGTCTTGGTTTTTTCAGATGAGGTCCCTATTTTAATACCCGATAGTGGTTTTGAAATAGGCCTATATTTGCATTTTCTATGCTACCTCATGGTACAGACCATAATTGCATGATGAATTGATTCAAACATAACATATACAACATGTATGAGATGTTTATGAGTAGTGGACTTCAAAGCAATGCATAATTCAAAGAGTTCAAGTTGTAATGCTTACCTCTTTAGGAGCTTTTTGGGCTATCTGCCAAGTTTCTTGTGCCAGAAGTAATTTGATGCTTTAGACACTCTCAATTGATCCCTTGGAAGCTTTTAGAATGATCACCACCAGCTGGAATCCTCAGGAACATGTTTTGGCACTTTCTTGCAAAAGGGGAAAAAGTGACCAATATGGCAACTCTTTCAAATGGTGTTCCAAATGTGGGGAACCATTTGGGACAGTTCAAGGATGATATTTGGAGTGTGTTTGAGGTCTTATCTAGTTTTGAAAGTGACTGAATCAAGACATGGCTTGAAAAATGCAAAAAAAAAAGTCAATTTTTGAGGTTTTGGAGGTTGACTTTGTGATTTTGGTGTTACGGGTCACATGTTAGTGTTTGGACAGCTTAGATACAACATATTAGAGGTGTTTGGATCATGAGCTGTGATGGAATTTCTCTCTAACTCAAAAACTGAGAGATACCTTGCAAAAGAAGGCATTTTGGCCTAAAGAGAGGGATTTTGAGGAAAGCATAAGTTTGGGTGCTTTGGTGTACTCAAACTGAGCACAAATGAGCTCTATTTATAGTAGAGCAAGTTTGTTTTACAAGCAATAGTGAATGGCAACTGCAGCAGGCCTTTGGCCAATGTTATGCAAAAGGAATCTCAAGTCTCCTCTAGCCATTGACTTGAGATTAGGGCACAGGCTTTGTAGCTTTGGTTTAGAGATAAGTTTGGACTGAATTCAGTTGGAATAGGCTCAGTTCATGCCACCTTGATGCATTCATTAAAGGCTTGGAGACAAAATTAAAGTCTTGGCACTTTTTAGCTCTTTTAGGTTTAGCATGGCTAATGTAGATTCTTGGACTTTGGAGGCTTGGGGATCAGATCATTTCCTTCTTGTTTTATCCTCAGATATGTCCAAATGGATGACAAAGCTTGGATTTATCATGATGCCATGTTTCAAAGGTTGTACCTCCTTGCTCAAATGGAATTTAGAGATGATCTGGTACTTGTTGGAAAGCCCTCGTGGCATACTTCAACTTTGATGTCCACCCCTAGACCTGGTTTGACTTGCATCAAGGTGAAAAATGTCCCTACATTTTTGAAAAAGTAAGGCAGATTCTGACTTAGTGAAAATTTCACTAAGTGTTGGAAAAATGTCATTTTCATATTTTCAGCCATTTTGATCACTCCATAACTAAAAATCCATGAGGAATTGGAGTTTGATGTAGTTGAAGCTTTTGTAGAGTGTAGCAAGACCTACAAATCCAGCTTTGGATCACCCAAAATGGTTGCTTGGATCTCAAGTTATGGTCCTTGGAAGTTGGTACCCTAGCCACTTTGTTCCATAACTTAGAAAAATTCTAAGTTTTTTATGGTTACCCCTTTTACAAGTTAACTCACTTTCTTTGATTTTTCTTGATGAATGTGATTCAAATCACATATTAACATGGTTTTAGGGTTGAGGAACCAAAATTGTGAAAAATTCCATAAAGTCAAACTTGATTTTGTGCATAGTTGACTTTTTATCGGATGAAATCCAAACTGCGCGATCCTTTGTGAAATCAAGTCCTTGACCTAAATCAAACCTAATGGATATATTCCATAGGTGTTGTAGGGTGTATTGAATCATGTCCCAAGGTTTGGGAGCATGTCTTGGTCAAAAGTCAAAGGTACAGTTGACTTTTTCCTCGAAACCCTAATTGTGGTCCTGATGAAATTGAAACTTGTGGATCAAGCTTCTTGGATCAATCCATTGTTGCAAATGGATCAATGTAGTGTATTGGAGGCCCTCAAATCATGTCTTGAGGTCTTGGCTCATATTTTGTCCCAGAAGTCAACTTAGGGGTGAATTAGGTCAAGAAACCCTAATTCTTGATTTTTGGGTAAATGCATCCTCTGAGGTTAAATTGACTTGATGATTGGGTCCATGAGGTCCCTTGGAGTATCTTGTGTTGTGCTTTGAAGCATTGGCTCATGCCCAGAGGAAAATCTTCATCTGGAGGCCTTGGTCGACCAAAACCCTAACTTGGTGACACTGGCGATCTTGAGGCTCGATCTACTTGGAATGTAGCAACCCTGTGCTTGATCCTTGATGTGGGAGTCCTCTTGATCCTTTATGGATGTTTTTAGAGGTTAGACAAGTTGAAGATCATGTCATTTCTTGATGATCCTCTGTCTAAGTGCCCTGAGAGGGCTCAAAACCCTGATTTTTGTTTGTGGTGGATGCTCAAACATCTCTGAGGATATTGATGAGGCATGATGGTTTATCCATATTGTGGTAATGACTTGTACAATGATGGGAAATCTTGGTGGTCAAAATTTGGGGTATGACACTAGGTTCCAAGGTTGTTTTTTTTACTGGCCATGCAGTTTTAAAGTATCTTTTAAAGAAACTAGAAGCAAAGTCGAGATTAATTTGGTGGATGTTGCTACTCCAAGAGTTCAATGAGGATATTAAGGAAAAAATGGAGTTGAGAATCTAGTCGCTGATCACTTGAGCATAATAGAGCAGGAGGAAGATCCCTCTCCCATTCAGGATGATTTTCCTGATGAGCAGTTGTTGCTTTTGCATGGAGTAACTCCTTGGTTTGCTGATATTGTTAATTATCTTGTTGCTGGTTTTTTTTCCTACAGGTGCATCTAAGGTGCAAATTCACAAACTGTGCAAATTCACAAACTCAAAAGTGATGCCAAATATTATGTGTGAGATGATCTATATCTTTGGAAATTGGTAGTAATCGAGTTATTAGGAGGTGTATCCCTAACTATGAGATTGAATCTATCTTTCACTTTTCTCATGCCTCTCAAGTAGGGGGGACAGTTTGGTCCTCAAATGACTGCTCGAAAAGTCTTAGACTCAGGTTTCTATTGGCCCACTATTTTTAAAGATGCTTATGAGACTTACCGCACTTGTAAAGAGTGTCAGATAACAGGTACCACCATCACTCGTAAGAGTGAAATGCCTCAGCAACCTATTCTTTTATGTGAGGTGTTTGATGTATGAGGAATTGACTTCATGGGTCCTTTTCCCGTATCTCTTGGTTTTCTCTAAATTTTACATGTTGTTGATTATTATCAAAGTGGGTGGAAACTATCCCCAGTAGGACTAATGATTCTAGAGTTGTTGCATATTTTGTCAGGTCCAATATTTTTTGCAGGTTTGGAATACCTTAAGCTATCATAAGTGACCAAGGCACTCATTTCTTTAACCTCACCATGGAAGCTTTGCTCAGAAAGTATGGAGTTGTGCACAAGGTCTCTACTGTATGTCACCCATAAACTAATGGGAAAGCTGAGAGCTCAAACAGGGAAATTAAGCAGATCTTGGAAAAATGGTGCAGCCAAATAGAAAGGATTGGAGCCGCCATCTAGAACACACACTTTGAGCTCAAAGAACTGCTTTCAAGACACCAATATGGATGTCTCCCTATAGACTTGTATTTGGTAAGGCATGTCACCTTCCTGTAGAGATAGAACACCGTGCTTATTGGGTGGTAAAAAGTTGTAATTTGGAGATGCAACAAGCAAGTATAAAAAGAAAACTCCAATTATAACAGCTTGAAGAGCTTAGGCTAGAAGCCTATGAAAGCTCTAGGATTTATAAGGAGAAAACTAAGCACTTCCATGATAAGATGATTTTTAGGAAGGAATTCTCCATAGGCCAAAAATTTTTATTGTTTAACTCCCGCCTTAAAATTATAGTTAGAAAACTTCGATCGAAGTGGCTTGGCCCTTTTGTTGTTACTAATATTTTCCCTCATGGTGCAGTAGAGATTAAAAGTACATGTACTGACAAGGTTTTCCTGAAAGCTCGGTGCCTGAAGATGCATCCATTGAAGAGCATTCCTTGGAAATGCCCACTTACTCTACAACTTGACCAGGGAGCACCCTTTCCTTTCTCTCACTCTTATTTTATATTTATGTTCTTTCATTGAGAAAAATGTATGTTTTAAGTGTGAGGGAGGGAACCATTTCTTTTTTTTTTTGTTTTCTTTCAGTTTTCTTCAATTTTGTGTGTTTTTTAATTAAAAAAATAAAAATTGCATGTTGTGTTATTCTTTGGTTTTGTTTTGAGTTGCAATTGTCTGTGAGTAATTCTATTTTCTATTGATTAAAGAATTGTGATGTGATGTAATTGAATTATTTTGGTATATCATTAACCTTGTGAGATTTTGAGCCTTTTAATGGATAACATTCAAAAATCCATCATTTTCTTTCTAGTATGTTTCACTCATGTCTGCTAGTCTCTAGAACTTGAATTAACTCTGTTGAAACTTTTTGTTTACTTGTGCACACTGATATGATAAAGACATGTTATTTTATTTTATTTTTAACCAATTAGCCAAAAAGCTAACCCTGTAAATATTATCCCTTGTTTGGAAACCCTTTGAGCCTATTATCCCATTCTTTTTTTAAATTCATTATAAGCCTGAAAGTGAAAAACAATATTATCACCCACTCATAGGGTTGAAAGAGTCTTGTATGCAGTTGAGTGGGGTTAAAAAACATAGTTGTGATGTTTCAAAGGTTGGTAGGAAAAAATTACTGAAAAAGAAAAAATACAAATAAAAAAGGAAAAATAAAAGAAGGATATTAATACAATTTCCTTCTGAAAAAGAAAAAAAAAAGAATAAAAAGAGAAAAGAGAAGTGAAATAGCAAAAAAGTTGTTTGGAAGTGAATGAAGTATTTTGTAGTTCAACTCCCTCAATTTCCTTTAATTTTCTTTTGAACCTTTGAGTTTTAGCCTAGTAGACCTTAGGATTTATCTTACCCTTACCTTGGCAATGTTACAACCTGAATAAAAGTCTTTTTGATCTTTGTGTGCATGTATTTCAATTGTAGATGTTAGAGTCTTTTCAAACTTATGGTAATACAAACTTTCATGTTGTGCTTTGAGTGTAAACAGTTAATCTAAACACTTGAGAGTTGAGTGAATTTTATCTTGTGAGGATCTTGCTACTTATGAGGTACTCTCTGGTAAATTGTCCTCTTATCTGCTTTGAATGCCACATAATGTTTCTCACTAACACCATTTTTCATTAAGCTTAGACTTAGGATTTTACTTACACTTTTGTCATCTTGAAAAACCTTTGGAAATGCATGTTATGTTTTGTTTTTGTTTTGAATTTTAATTTTGCTCAGAATGCAAAAGTTCAAGTGTGGTGAAATTTGATCAGTACATTTTGAAGCAAATTCTTCTATTATTGTACTTAGGCATTTCCCTAGATTGTTTCATTAATTTTGCTATTTTATTGTGTTTTTAGAATTAAGTTTATTTTTGCGTTTAATTTAAATTCGTATTTTATTTTTAGCATTAATAGTTATTTGATACATGTTCACTGTGCAGGCCATAACTTGAGCTACGAGAATCGGATTGATGCGTTTTGATACGAGTTGGAAAGCTAAGAGAAAGAGATACAAGTTTTGTGTTGAAGCCAAAAGCTGATTTGGAGTGAAGCAGTATCAAATAATTCGTTGAATTTTCAGACCATAAGAAATATTTAGTTTTGGGCCGGGTTTTTTTTTATGTTTTTCGACCCGGTTGGGTTAGGACCCAAATGCTTTGTTTCCCGTTTACCCTAGCAGTTGCGGGACTGTTCAGACGACTTTCTTTTCACTGTTCACGATTTTGTTTTTGCTTTGTACGATTTCATATGGAGAGTTAAATCCCTTCGTAGTTGATATGCTGTATTTAGATTCCGAAACCTTGAGATTATTATAATTTGCAATATAATTTTTGTTTCCTTCAATTCTATTGTATGATTATCATTTTCTTAATCTGATTTGTCATATGATAGTTTTGTTTGGTTCGATTGATTCATGTTCCCTAAATTTGATTGCGTGTTATCGTTTGCTTAATTCGTTAATTCGCTTATTTCTTAACTGATTGCTTAATTTGGCAAGGAACCATAATTCTTATAATTTCATTCACGCTTGTTGATTGATTTTGTGATCGAACGGGAATAGAGAATCTGCTTAGGGATTGCGAGTTTATAATAGTCAATGATAGGTAGGAATCGAATTTGTAGATTAACTCTTTAATCGTAACTCTAGTCACTTATTTTCCTTATTTTTGTAATCGAAACCTAAACCTAAACAACCCCCTCCCCAAATTGATTTTAGTAGGTTAATTATAATTCAAGAATCCATGAGATACGATATTCGAGGTGTCGCTTCCGTTTATTGCATTTTGTCTTTAACTCATTTTTGAACCGCGTGCGACATCGGATCAGTCTGCACTAAAGAGAATCTTAAGGTATCTTAAAGGTATAAGTGATTATGGATTAATGTTCAAACCATCTAGTTTTGTTGCTTCTATTCATCATAGGGCCTATTGTGATGCTGATTAGCCATCAGATATGGATGACAGACGCTCAACTTCTTGTGCTTATAAATTTTTGGGACCTAACTTCATCTCTAGGTGGTCTAAAAAGAAATATCTTGTTGCCAAGTCTTCTGCTGAAGCAGAATATCGCAGCCTTGCTCTTGCTGCCTCTAAAATTCTTTGGGTTCAATTGTTGCTTCAAGAACTGTGTTTTCCTATTCCTACTCCTGTCATCTATTGTGGTAATCAAAGTACGGTTTCTCTTAGCCACAACCTTGTGTTGAATTCAAGGACAAAGCATATGGAGTTAGACATATTCTTTGTCAAGGAAAAAGTACTCAACAAATTGCTGATAGTTGAACATGTTCTTGCCGTTTCAAATTGTAGATATTCTCACAAAATCTTTGGCTCATCCTCAGTTTTGTTTCCTTAGAGACAAACTCAAAGTGTCAAACACCACAGAGTTTGTGGGGGGAATAATAGAGAATATGATGAGTCATACTTCTATTTCACATTAATAGCCTAGACTTAATTTTCAGTTATATCTTAGGATATGAAAGGTCAGCACTAACTTAGAATAAGTAAGGCCAACCTTAATTTAGTAGAATAAGAAAAGTCTTCCTTAAAAGTAGAATTTGAATGTTCAACTCTTCTTGTATAAATAGGGCATCATGCTTCATTCTAAATCAATCAAAAACAAATTCACATTATACAAATTTCTAAATCTATTAATCATATACATCTTAAATTAGATGGACAAAAAGTTAGAGAATTGTATAGAATGAAATAAAATTAATTTCATCATTTACTATTATATTTCATTCATTATTTACATATTCAAATAATAAAATTTCATTAATTACATTATTCTATTTTATTCCAAGCCATACACCAATCCAAACATATACCCTTAAATAATCATCAATAACGAAAGAAGAAGAAAAAACGTGGATACAAGATGTAGCACGTTAAATACATAGCATGTGCTAATCAATATACAATTATAAAAAGAATAGTACCTGGAATTACCTAAATTAATCCTTTGTTTAACAACTAAAACTTTTCTTATTCCAGGGACATATTAGTCTTTTGAAAACTATCTCTATTTTTATGCATCCAACAATAAATGTGGGTGATGTGTCATTTCAAGAATTTTTTTCACGGTAAAAATATTCTCCTTTGGAAAAAAGAATACGTACAGACAGCCTCTTTTTTGCTATCACTATCCACATTGGATATTGAAGAGGAACTTTGAAAGTTGAAATTTCACATTAAGTTGCATTGATACAAACGCATGCCTCTTCAATTTCACCATCTAAACTCTCCCAAATTTATTCTCCCTTCCCTCATTCTTCCCCTTTCAACACCATACATCAATATTGAGTACGATATTTCACATTCATCTGGGTTAATCAAAAAACGTTTTGGATTTTCCCATTGACAAGCGCCGCCACCCGTTTTATTTGATATTCTTCTTTATTTTTATACTTTTCTACTGATTAGTTGTTATTTTTTTTTCAGATTTCACAACAACAATGGTGCGACCCATTGACAAGCGCCGCCACCCATTTTGTTTGATATTCTTCTTTGAAGTTGTAATTGTTATACTTTCCTGCTGATTATTTGTTATTTTTTTCAGATTTCAGAACAACAATGGCGCGACCTATTGCAATGGAGAAAAGGTAATCTTTTTTTTTTTTTCATCTATCAATCTCATACTTCTCATACTTTTTTAGATAATCGAAAATTAAATGGTATATATATTTGGAAGTGGATTTTGATTTAATGTGTTGCTTTCAGTTTCTGTTGATTAAGATATATATGGTTTTTACAAATATAATTTATGTAACATTATAATAAATCAATTTGATTTAAGGTCTCATTCTGTTCTCATCTCTGCATTGAGTCCCATTCAATTTGGTTTCACAGTTTGCTTCAATATGAAATTATGTTTCAATTCTGTTTGAATCACAATAAACAAACAAATCATTATTGATTTTTATTTTTTTGTGTGTTTGCAGGGTTAGTGTGGATATTCTTCTCCAATGCAACAAGGTATAATCAAAGATCTAAATCTGTCAGTTTCAAAGATCTAAATCACTATGTATCCTCTATATCTTCTTAAACGGACCCAGAAAAACCATTTTCATAATCACTATGTATTCTCTATTTCATTTTCAAAATCCATCTTCATAAACACTTTGCATTCTTTGTATCTTCTTAAACAATCTTTCCAATTCATTTGTTTTCAATTTCATTCTTTTCTTTGTAGATCTTTGGGAAGCCAACATCATTCCTTTAATGAATTTTATTATAGTTTTTTTATGGTTTAATTTTGAATTTGCCATCTTCTTCTGCATATATTTCGGTTTTGATTTAGCTATATTTTTCTATGGTTATTAGATTAGTATATAAATTTCAGCGATGGATGCTTACAGAATTAATGGGGGAAAGCTTGATGAAGTTCGTGGATATATATAACTCTGAGAGAGATTTTAAGATCCACAAAGCGATGAAATTCTTATTGAAGGTATCAACCTTAAAGAATTCCAATGTTGTTTACAAAGAGATATTCGAAGCACTATAGTTGTAAGTAAATGATTTCTCATTTTCTCTGATTCTACAATTTCAATGTCCTTTTAAAATTTTCTTTTGCTACTATTTTGTGGCAATTGAAAAGATCATGAAATGTTTAATTTTGAAATGGTTCTATTTGCTTACCTTTAACCTTCTTCTTACATGCTTGCATTGTTCAAGTTGCTTATGTTTCATCTTTAAATAGTTCAACTTGCATTGATTTTATATAATTTATGCATTTTCTATGAGTTGGTTAACGTTATACTAAGCAATTAATTAGATGGAGATGCAATGGAAAAGGTTAGATAGGCCCTAGGAGTATTCATTTAGAATATTTGATATAATGGTCAATTTAAATCTCAACATTCTATTTGAATTTTCAATGCTCCATGGTTATGATCTGGGAAATCGAGTTGTTGAAATTGAAATTGTTGAAATAGAGTTGCAGAAATTCATGTTCCAAATGGTGGCGAGGCTATCTTAGATTTCAATTGTCGATGATCTTTCAAATGTATTACTTTAAAATGTATCAGACATGGCTTATCTTTGGCTTCTTGCATGATATATTGTTTCTACCATTTTCTGAAATGTCTCACATTTTCTGCTTTCTATTTTACAGGAGGTTTTAGTCCTGTTTGGTCCTCCATCAAGATATAAAGTTATAAAGGAGTAGACACAAGATAAATATTTAGAAATTTGTAAAGTATTTAATTATGTAGGTTTGGTCGATTTTTTAACAGTTGAACTTGAAACAAATGTGTGAGATATTGATTAAATATTGTTTTAGGTTTATTTTATATGTTTTTTTAATATAAAAATATTTGCTCATGTAATGCAACAATATTAATTTTTTTATATTATTATTTCCTTATCAGTTTCATATCAAACTTTAGTTCAGTAAATCAACCAAAGGTAACCCGAGTAATAGTAAGGGTATTTTGAACCAAATATCTTCAAATATTCATGGAAAGTCAAAAGTTGTTGTTACTACAAATTGCTGCTAAGCATGTCATTATTGATTATAATTAATGATAAATAAAATATTCAAAATGTGAATTTGAAAAGTTAGTGAATAAATGCAAGGAATAATAATTAATTGTGGTTATTAATTGCGATTTATTACGAGATTAAAACGACTATTAGGATATGAAATTATACTTGATACAATTATTTAAACCATAGGTTCTGAAATATTATTTAAACTTTTATTATTATTTTAATTTCGTAATATAGATTTTAAGCCAATAAATAGTAAAATCAAATAAAAGAAAATATTTTATTACATTTCTTGACATCAAACATAGGTTCGCCCTAGGAAATATGTAAGCAAAACAAATATGTTTGACGGGTTGAGGCAACGTAAAATTTTCGCAGAAAATAAAATATACATCCACATCATTAATTCTTAAAAAGAATACCTTTATTATATTTAATTGATCATTAATTATTTTAAAAAATACGTTTATTATATTTAATTGAAAAAACGGAAGGATAAAATTTCACTTTATTAATAAATTGTACATTTTCATCATTAATTCTTTTAAAAAAATACATTTATTATATTTTTGGCATTCTAAATTTTAGATTACATCAAACATTTTATTTCTTAAATTTGTTTCACTGTTACTATAATAACATATCTTATAAAATTGTGCAACTTTTAGCATACCTAATTATTTCTTTTTAATAAGTGTATCTTCTCTAGCATTTTAAATTCCAAGACCTTGAAAACTCATTTATCGAAATTTGTGTCACCGTCACTACTATACTGTCATACCATATAAATTTGTGCAACTTTTAGCATACCTAATTATTTCTCTTTAATAATTGTATCTTCTCTGACCTTTTATATTCCTTGAAAACACATCTATTGACATGGTTTAAAAATATATTAAATGTTGTACAAACCAAAACCAAAGTATTTTATTTATTTTTTTTCCAAAACCAAATCGATGGATTGATTTTAGACCACGCGAACAAAAATGACATTAAGCCTAAACTCAATTGTAGTTTTATCGTTTTTTGAAAATCAGATGATCCATCATTAATGGTTTTTTTGAAACTGACAAAACGATATTAAGCCTAAACTCAATTGTAGTTTTATCGTTTTTCGACAAAATTGTATTTTATTTATTTTGACATCATCAATTATTATTTGGTTTAAACGTTTGCTATTTTTTAGACTTATTATTTGTGTATTTATATAGAAAAAAGTTTTTCTTTTTTATTTAAATGATTAAATTAAATGATTATATGATACGTGTAAACACATATATAATATTATGACATAATATAATAAAAAAGAAAATTCTTAACTCTTTCGAAATTTAATATAATTTATTTTTATTTCAAATCTAATAAATAAAAGTAAATATTATTTAATATTAAACCTAATTTACCTTTAGGGTTCAAAAAATTAATTTTTTAAATATGATTTTACTTTTAGTATTCAAAATTTACGTGAGTGTTGTTATTAAATGATTTTATTCAAAATTTACCATGGAGTGTAGATATTCACTTAGAACTGAAATTTGACGGGGAGCTGTCATATATTGTAGGTTTGTAAAAATTGTAAATATGATATAATAAGAATGAATTAAAACTGATATTTGACGGTAAGCTATTATAAATTTTAGGTTTGGAAAAATTGACTAATATCTAAAAAGTAATGTTATTTGAATTGGAAAAATGATTTTATTCAAATCTGTTGTTTTAAAATTAACTCATCTGGATTCAACTAAGTTTTATTAACTCATCTGGATTCACGGGTAGATGTAAATGTATCTATGAGAGGTTATGCTGTAGATTATTCATTTTAATGTCCATCTTTTGAAGTTAGAGAATTGGTTGTACGATTTATTGTGAGTACGAATCAATGCTTAAAAGTTGGTGTATATTATTAACATGTATTTGTAACTATGTCAATGTTAACCAATTGAAGAATGAATTCAAACTTTACAAATGATGGTTTGGTAGACATGCGATGTAAATCCAGATAGGACCCGTGCGATAGCACAGGTAACCCGCTAGTATCATATAAAAAGCAAGAAGATTAAAAACACTAACTTTCTAATATTCATTTTTGGAGTCTCATACTTTAAATTAACATGTTTTATGAGTGCTATAATTGAAATTAAATTTATTTCAAAAATAGTTCTCACATTAAATATTATTGAAGTCATGTACTAAATCAATTATCTCTTTAAGGTATGTTTAATTCATTTGATGATAAGGAAGAAGACAAATTTTTTATTTAAGAGAAAAAAAATGAAAGAAAAGATAGTGGGGGAGTGATTTTAATTTCAAATATGTTTGATTGATAAAAGGAGTATAAGTATTTTAAAATTAATTTATATTTTTTATCATTGCAATCTTACCATAAGTTTTATGATATTTACTGCTCATTATTCAAATACATATTATTAACGAGTGTATTGGTAAACTTATGAGAAGATCTTTAGAGGCGTAATGGGGTTTTTAGTCGCCTCTTTATTAGATCAATAATCTATTTATTAGATATCTTGCATTTTTTTAGGAAAAGTCAACCACTGTGGGACTTGGTGACTCAAGTGTCCACATTCTGTAACAAAACGAAAGAAGTCGTGGGGTAGGTAGACCACGCTCCTTTGAATATCTAGAAACAAACTATCTAACAATACTATTTTCAAGGAAGGCTTGGATCTAGGCCCAATGCGACTATAAAGACCCCAACGCCATGGTTAAAGAAAAACCTAACTGGAAGATAGAAATACTCACATATAGAGTTTCTCACTCCTACGCGGGCTAGATATCAACTCCATAATAAATCTTAAAGTCTCTGAAGACCCTCAATCATTAGGGATTATCATGCATTTGTACTTTTAACAAGTACAATGAGATATAAATATTCAATCAGAGAAATATTTAATATAAATTATGTATAAATAATCAAACAAATGAGTTTGATTAGAAAACCATCTAACAATACTAGTTGTAATATGAAGGAGAGAGAGAGAGAGAGAGAGAGAGCTCATGAAGATCATGGTTGGATACTTGCAACAAAGAGAGCGCAACCGACATCAAGCTTAAACTATAACTTTTTATGGGACATATTTTCTAGAGGAAACAAATGAAGAGATACTATGGGGGAAATTCTCTCAGTGGGGATATTAACATATATGTTTATCCCAAATAAGAGGAACAAGCATGGGAAAAAGTTTGAATTTGCGAGGTTTAAGATAAATACAAATACCACTTACCTGGAAACAGATCGTAACAACTGCTGGATTGATCTATATAAGTTGAGAGTCAATTTTCCATGATTCTCAAGAGTTGAAGATTCTAGGCATGACTAGTTTCGTTTAGAAAGCATTGCAGCCAATCCTTAGCGCGACCTGATCAAAGAAAAACCAAGCAAACATAGATTTAAAAAATGAACTTAAGAGGTACCTAGATGATAATTATGCTGATGATTTTAACTTTGACCTTATGTGGTGGAAATAAAACTCTTGTAGATACCCTGTTTTATCAAAAATGGTGAAGGATGTTTTAGCTAGTCTCGTGTACAGTGTCGCTTCTGAAAGCATGTTTAGTAGTGGGGGAAGAGTTCTAGACACATATAGAAGTTCACTAAGCTTTGAAATGGCAGAGGCTTTGATTCGTGTACAGAATTGGTTGAAACCTACATTTAGTCAATTCAAGGACCTGAATATTAATGAAGAATTTGAGTTGTTTGTCACTACTATATTTGGTATATAAATTTTTGCGTCTTTAGTCTATTAATATATTGGCTTTAATTTTGATTTAATTGTTTGGTATTTGTTTAATGTTATGCAGAATTTGGTGGTCCCTCTGCTAGTGGATCAACATCTGGTTGTGGTTCTGATTTTGTTGGAAATGAAAATAAACCAGTTGTTGGTTCATCTCAATCACAATCATGATTGAAAAAACCATGGTTAGTGTATTTTTCATTTGATTTACTTATTTAATTATATCTATGTTTATTAAATGTATTAATATTTTTTGTTTCGTTTGAGTTTGTTTTTTGGAGTCATTTTTTAAAATGATTTTATTTTGGGCTACTGATTATTATGGATAATCATCTTATCAACTATATTTTGGAATGAAGTATTATGTATATCCGGTAATATCCTCAACAGTTCACTTTTCGTGATAATTGATCTTTGACCTTGATGATGTTTCAGATGTGTAATCAGTGAACAATAGAAAACCAAAGGTGTTAACGAGCATAATAGGATAACTTGAGTAAATTTGTGTGCATTCAATTGTTTTAGAAAGAAAAATGTAATGTAATTTATGCTTGCTGTTTGCTGTTTGTTGTTATGTTTGTTGTTTGTTGTTTGCTGATTAGAGATTTATGCTTGCTGTTAAGATTAGAATGTGTGTGTGTGTGTGTGTATATATATATATATATATATATATATATATATATATATATATATATATATATATATATATATATATATATATATTGTTGTTGGATGTTATGTTTGTTGTTTGCTGATTAGAGATCTATGCTTATTATTTACTGCTGTTTGAATGAATTTATGCTTGTAGTTTGTTGTTTGTTGTTATATTTATTGTTTGCTGATTAGAGATATATGCTTCTTGTTTGTTGTTGTCCAAATTAATATATGTAATTTAGGCTTTCTATTTGTTGTTTGCCGTTTGCGGATTAGAGAGTTATGCTTGTTGTTTGCTATTGTCTGAATGAATAATTTTTTCCTAGACCTGTTGATGATGCTCTTTATAATTCTTTAAGAGAACATTTGTTGATATATGAGAAGCATATTTTGTTTGTTTTATTTTATCAAGTACCCGATATGGTACTAGTTTGCAGAAGCATATTAAGAAGATGGAAGTTAGTCAGCACAATAAATTTTTATGTGAATTTTGTGGAAAGGTAGACCTTTTTTTTATTTTTTATGTCTTTGAGTACATATCCTCATCCAACTACCAAGGAATTTACATACAATGCTTCTTGTTGTTTGCTGCAGGAATATGTGGTGTGCAGGAATATGTGGTGAATTTATTGTAGTATGTTATGGAGATAGTAACCTATGGTGATAGGCAAGATCCCTTTAATTTTTTAGCATGAATTTGTTGAAATTTCATTTTTGATATTATTCTTATTTTGGTGATGATAGTTTGTGACTAATAGTAAACATTTAGATGTTTCGTGGAACACCAAGTGTTGTTGCTTCACTTTTCATGGTGATAGTTTGTGACTAATAGTAAATTAGATAGTTTGTTCTTATGGAATGCATGATGTTGTTTCACTTTTCATGACATAAATGTAGTTCACTTTGTGAAGACAAGCTTCCAATGTGTTTTGATGAAGACAAACCCATTGATGAAGACAAGCTCAACAATGATATGATCAAATAAGGCAAAAGAAGAAATGCATATGACTTGACTACACTTGCAAGATTGGATTGATCAAACTTTTAGGTATATGAAATTCTTGACTAAAACATTCTTAGTGCTTAAAATATTTATTATCTTGCATTAGAAAAATTATTTTTCATGTTTGAACCATATTAAATCACTTTCAAATATAATCTATTGACTTGGATAAATCAATAGATGTTGCATAAAATTGGTTCAAATACTTAGACAATTTTTTAATTTTTTCAAACATTCTGTTTTTGGTAAATTGTGGCATTTGAAACCGTCGTAACAACACAAAAAAACCACCACAATTCGCACCAGTTTGAAACAGTATTTGAAATTTAAGATTTGAAAAATGTTGCGAACTTGTTAAGTCAAGTATCCGTTTAACCGACTTAACAAGTACTGTAGCAGAATTTAAAAAATGCTTTGTTTGAATGCACCTTTTCATGGCATCCCTTACACCATTTCTCTTATTAAATTTCAGAATTTCTCTAACCATTGCCATGACTTTTGAAATGTTGCTTTCATCACTATAAATTCATTTCAATTTTTCATTTTTCACTCACCTCTTTCATACAAATATTAAAATCTCTCTACATTTATTTTCTACACAACTTTCATACTTAGATACATTTTTTTGAAATACATTTTCACATTATTATCATAAAAGTATCTTGAGCACTTAGAGAGAATTTGTCTTGAATCTTCATACTTGAAAGAGAAGAAGGCTCTGTTATAAGTCTTAAAGAATTCTACAAACTTCATTTCTTTAAATCTATTGTAATTGTTACAAGTTCCTTAGTATCAAGGATTGTTTGGTACTAGGAGGGATCTATAGGAATGTGGATTATATCTTCTTGTAGAGGCCTTTACTTATTGTCCATAATTGTTGGAAATAAGTGTGTTGTAAATCCAAGAGGATTGTTCTTGGTGTTTTTGTTAGTGTCTGTATAGGAAGACTAGGATAGTCTTGTATATGTAATACCCTATAAATTATTACACCAAATAATATTACATTGTGATCAACTGAGTCCGGTTGCTCTGAGAAATTAATTGATTAAATAATTAGAGTAACTTCGGTACTTAGAATTAATCCAATTAATATTATTTGTTTCAGAGACATTTATTTAATTCGACTCTAGAGACATTTTTGGACATTTAGTAGTATTGTTTTAATAATACTTACTATATATATGTATTTTCTCTCATTTGGATTAAAAAGAAAAAGATAGAAAGAAAGTGAAAGTTGGTAAGAGAAAGAAGAAAAGAGGAGAGAAAAGAGGAAGAAGGGAAAAGAAGAGAAAAACAAGGTTTTGGAAGAAAAGCTTCAAGATCATCACCAATCTTCATCCAAGCTTCACCAAACTTCTTGAGTTTCATCATCTTGATCATCTCTAGAGGTGGGTTTAGCTAGAAACCATTTTCCTTGTGTTTTGGTAGTATGAGTTTTAGGTCGAAATCGTAGAAATCAATGTTTCAACGGATAGAATCGGTTAGAAATTGAAATGAATGTTGAGTATGCTCATAGAATCATGTGGGGATGATTGTTTTCATGTTGCTATATGATATTTGATGATTTTGAAATGTTAGGGTTTTAGAATAATTGGGTTTTTATGAAATAATATGTTTTGATGATAGTGGTGATCAAACCTTGTTATAAATGTGATGTTGAACCTCTGTTGACTTCTAAATGTGCCCTAAAAAGGTTTTGGAGGGTGGATAAAGTTATGTTATCGCAGAAGTATTTTTCCGAGAATCCCGCTGCGCGCTGAGCGCGCAGGTTTCCCGCTGAGCGCAGTGCCAAATCCTTGGAGCCTCTCGAGGCAGGGAGTTACGCGCTGAGTGCGGACCAAGGAGCGCTGAGCGCGGCCTGGGAGTTGAAAATTATTACTTTTGACGGAAAAATTCATAACTTTAGTTTCGCTTATCGGTTTCGATTGTTCTTTATATTGATGTAAAGCCGAGGGAATATTCTACGCAATGGAAGTAAAATATGTCGATTTTACCGACCGATTAAATAATCGGGAAAGTTCGAAATGATGGAAATTATGTTTTAAATCGTGTTAAACTATTCTATTATTATAACATGATGTGTTTTGCCTAAATTAAGGTTGCTTAGCATGATATGATTGGATATACTTTAAATATAAAAAAATGAAATAGGGAGAGTGAGGAAAACATACATCTTAGCTTTTATGAACCTAGCTTGACTAGGAAGTTGATGGAATGAGACACTAGTATGGAGCATGTGGTTGACTTGTGGTTTTGGTAAGGCAAGAGAAGCTTTAAGGCATTATAGCCTTGTGATTGTCGAATACAATTGTGTTATTTGTTGTAATCATGTAATCGTAACCGGTTTGGCTCGAGTGTAGTTTCAAGAGTCTCGGACTCCTCTGAAATGGATGCACAACTACTTGGCAGGTTTGATTCCCCGTGATGTACGAATGGCGCCCATGAAGCGTATGCTTGTGACGGTAAAAGGCCCGTGTGAAGTGACGGTTCATAACGGTTAATGGCCCGTAGAACCCGAATCCATTCGTATGTCAAGTAGATTACAAGGATTTATGACTCGGATTGCCTTCTAGACGTAGAAGCGGGCGGGAATAGGAAATACCTTGGGATGGTTATCGATTAGTGATATTAGTGAGTTGATGAACTCATGGCATGTTTCCATATAGTGTGAAGTTATATCGTGTGAACTCGAGAGTCCTTCCCTTGCCCCGGACTTTGAGTTAGGAATTATTAGAACCAATAATCCGAGAGAACCTATAAGATAGGAACCCACTGAGATTTGATGTATCTCACCCCATGTTGTTGATGTATTTCAGGCGCTTCAGGTACAGAGAAGGGTAAGGACAAGGTCGTTTAATCTTTCCTTGCATGTTGATGGCTAGCTTCCGATATGTTGTTATTTTGAGATCATTATTATGATCTAGTTCTTAGATTTTATCATTTTGGAACATCTTGTATATGTAATGCCTTAGACTTTGGCGTTTTGTATTAGAGGCATTTATGTGTATAATGTGTTATCTAGGAACTTATTGTATTTCAATAGCAAATACTTGGATTCATATATATAATTTATGCTTTGATGTATGGATTTTATATATGGGTGTTACAGTTGGTATCAGAGCAGGTCGTATCCTCGACCTAGCCATGAAATAGTATAAGTATTTCTTTCCGTTTCATATACGTTGTGTCTCCATTGGTCTTAAGTGTTATATTTATGGCATTGAGCCTGATCAACTTAATCCTATTTGTATGACCTTTAGGAACATGGCTGAAGGACGTAGAAACACTCGTGGTAGACCCCGCATCACTCCTCAAGGGACGAACCCGCCGGGCGGCGACGACAATGCTCCTCTGTATCAGTTTATTGTATCGATGCAATGTATGAAGCGACTTGGGTTGCGGTCCGTTCCTTTGTCTCCTCCTATGGTGGTTACTACCGCCATGGATGAAATAGTTGAGACACCGTCGATGTGTGAAAACTGTGTTTTGTCTGTGGACGGTAGAGTTTTTCAGATTGATCTTATTTGCTTACCACTTAAGAAAGTTGATGTTGTTTTGGGAATGGATTGGCTTTCTGCTAATTCGGTGTTTATTGGGTGTGAAGAAAAGCTCATCATCATTCCATCTGTTGATGCTACCCCGAAAGATGTCTTTATAACTATCCTAGAAGGTACGGTTAGTATGATAAATTTCTTGTTCGAAGAAGAGAAACCTGTTCTTTTGGTTCTCACTAAGGAAGGGAGTAGCGACCTTCAAGTTTTGGACATTCCTGTAGTTTGCGAGTTTTCGGAAGTTTTTCCTGAAGATGTCACTTCTCTTCCTCCGGAGAGGGAAGTGGAATTTTCCATTGACCTGGTACCGGGAACGGCTCCTATATCCGTTTCTCCGTATCGGATGGCACCGCTCGAATTGAGAGAACTGAAGGAACAATTGGAGGAGCTTTTGGCTAACCATTTTGTTAGACCTAGCGTATCACCACGGGGAGCCCCAATTTTGTTAGTAAAGAAGAAAGACGGCGGAATGCGTTTGTGTATTAACTATCGTCAGCTGAATAAAGTCACCATTAAGAACAAGTATCCCTTGCCAAGGATAGACGACCTATTAGATCAATTGAAAGGAGCTTGTGTGTTCTCGAAGATTGATTTAAGGTCGGGTTATCACCAAATCCGAGTGAAGAGTTCCGATGTACCTAAGACTGCATTTAGGACCCGTTATGGTCATTACGAATTCTTAGTGATGCCTTTCGGTGTGACTAATGCTCCAGCTGTTTTTATGGATTATATGAATCAGTTATTTCAAGCTTACTTGGATCAATTTGTTGTGATCTTCATTGATGATATTCTTATCTATTCCCGTACTCCGCAAGAACACGAAGGACATTTGAGAATCGTCTTATCGATTTTACAAGAGAAGCAACTTTTTGCCAAGTTAAGCAAGTGCGAGTTCTGGATGTCTGAAGTTAGTTTTCTTGGTCACGTTATATCACAAGGTGGTGTAGCGGTGGATCCGTCAAAGGTTGAAGCTGTGATTAATTGGGAAAGACCGAAGAATGTTTCAGAGATTAGAAGTTTCTTGGGATTAGCAGGTTATTACCGAAGATTTATCAAAGGCTTTTCACAATTGGCGTTGCCAATGACGAAGCTTACTCGAAAGGATTGCTCCTTTGAGTGGGATTCGGCGTGCGAACAAAGTTTTATAAGTTTGAAGGAAAGGTTGACAACGGCTCCGGTTTTGATTATTCCCGATTCTAGCAAATCTTATGAAGTGTTTTGTGATGCGTCCAAGATGGGTGTTACAACGCCTCCTAAACCCATGATTTGGAATTAGCGGCAGTGGTGTTTACCTTGAAAGTGTGGCGTCACTACTTGTATGGTGTGCATTTTGAGTTGTTTAGTGACCACAAGAGTTTGAAATATCTCTTTGACCAAAAGGAGTTAAACATGCGTCAAAGGAGGTGGATGGAGTACTTGAAAGATTATGATCTAGATTTAAAATACCATCCGGGTAAAGCAAACAAGGTGGCCGATGCCTTGAGTAGAAAAGTTTCGAAGAAGGCCGAGTTAATGATGTTAGAGTACTCCTTGTTGGAGAAGTTTAGAGATTTAAACCTCAATTTTATGTGGACTCCAAATGGTGTGATCATGGGGAATTTGAATGTTAATTCTACTTTAAGAGTTGAAATTCAACAAGGACAATTATTGGATGATAAATTGCAAGAGATGTTAGGTCAACCGGGTTTTGTGCATGCTAATGATGGGATGATTATGTTTAATCAAAGAGTTTGTGTTCCGAATGATGCGACTTTGAAAAGGAAGATTTTGGAGGAAGCGCATAAGGGTGCTTTTACTATTCATCCGGGTTCCTCAAAGATGTACCGAGATTTGAAGAAGGACTATTGGTGGTCCGGCATGAAAAGAGACGTTGCGGTCTTTGTGTCGGAATGTGCGGTATGCCAACAAGTTAAGATTGAACACCAAAGACCGGGCAGATTGTTACAACCCTTAGATATTCCAGTGTGGAAATGGGATAGTATTTCCATGGACTTTGCGGTAGGATTACCCCGTACTCATAATGGTTATGATTCGATTTGGGTGATCATTGATCGTTTGACGAAATCGGCGCATTTCTTGGCCGTGAAGACTACCTTCAAGGCAAGTCATCTTGCGAGGTTGTTCATTGCGGAAATTGTAAAATTGCATGGTATTCCCTCTAATATTGTGTCGGATAGAGATCCGAAGTTTACTTCAAGGTTTTGGAAAGTTTTTCAACAAGCTATGGGGACGAAGTTGCGTTTAAGCACGTCTAATCATCCACAGACGGATGGTCAGACTGAACGAACAATACAAACAATGGAGGATATGTTGAGAGCTTGTGTGTTAGAGAGTAAAGGGAATTGGAAAGAACTTCTACCATTAATTGAGTTCTCTTATAACAATAGTTACCATGCGAGCATTGGAATGGCTTCGTATGAAGCGTTGTATGGAAGAAAGTGTAGGACACCTTTGTGTTGGGCGGAAGTTGGGGAAGATAGAATCTTAGGACCCGAAATCATCCAAGAGACTACGAAGAAGATTCGAATGATTCGCGAGAAAATTAAGCAAGCACAAGATCGACAAAAGAGTTATGCGGACAATCGAAGGAGACCTTTGGAATTTGAAGAAGGTGACCATGTGTTTTTGAAAGTTACTCCGAGGTTGAGACTGAAAGGACCTTTTAAGTCACAGAAGTTAAGTCCTAGATACGTGGGACCGTATCAAGTCTTAGATAGGATCGGCGAAGTAGCTTATAGATTAGCCTTACCGCCCTCCCTATCGGAAGTGTATGATGTGTTTCACGTATCTCAGCTACGCAAGTTTGTTCCAGATCCTCTTCAGCCAGTATTACCGGATACCATCGAGTTAGAAGTAGATTTGACATTTGAACCACAACCGACCCGTATTGTAGGAAGAGAAACGAAGGTGTTAAGAAACAAGGATATTCCTCTTGTTAAGGTACAATGGGATGCGACGCATCCGGGAGATGCAACTTGGGAACTTGAATCAGAGATGCGAGATGCTTACCCTCACTTATTCAGGTAATCTTTAAATTCGAGGACGAATTTCTATTTAAGGAGGGGAGGATGTAATACCCTGTAAATTATTACACCGAATAATATTACATTGTGATCAACTGAGTCCGGTTGCTCTGAGAAATTAATTGATTAAATAATTAGAGTAACTTCGGTACTTAGAATTAATCCAATTAATATTATTTGTTTCGGAGACATTTATTTAATTGGACTCTAGAGACATTTTTGGACATTTAGTAGTATTGTTTTAATAATACTTACTATATATATATATGTATTTTCTCTCATTTGGATTAAAAAGAAAAAGATAGAAAGAAAGTGAAAGTTGGTAAGAGAAAGAAGAAAAGAGGAGAGAAAAGAGGAAGAAGAGAAAAGAAGAGAAAAGAAGAGAAAAACAAGGTTTTGGAAGAGAAGCTTCAAGATCATCACCAATCTTCATCCAAGCTTCACCAAACTTCTTGAGTTTCATCATCTTGATCATCTCTAGAGGTGGGTTTAGCTAGAAACCATTTTCCTTGTGTTTTGGTAGTATGAGTTTTAGGTCGAAATCGTAGAAATCAATGTTTCAACGGATAAAATCGGTTAGAAATTGAAATGAATGTTGAGTATGCTCATAGAATCATGTGGGGATGATTGTTTTCATGTTGCTATATGATATTTGATGATTTTGAAATGTTAGGGTTTTAGAATAATTGGGTTTTTATGAAATAATATGTTTTGATGATAGTGGTTATCAAACCTTGTTATAAATGTGATGTTGAACCTCTGTTGACTTCTAAATGTGCCCTAAAAAGGTTTTGGAGGGTGGATAAAGTTCTGTTATTGCAGAAGTATTTTTCTGAGAATCGCGCTGCGCGCTGAGCGCGCAGGTTGCCCGCTGAGCGCGGTGCCAAATCCTTGGAGCCTCTCGAGGCAGGGAGTTACGCGCTGAGCGCGGCCTGGGAGTTGAAAATTATTACTTTTGACGGAAAAATTCATAACTTTAGTTTCGCTTATCGGTTTCGATTGTTCTTTATATCGATGTAAAGTCGAGGGAATATTCTACGCAATGGAAGTAAAATATGTCGATTTTACCGACCGATTAAATAATCGGGAAAGTTCGAAATGATGGAAATTATGTTTTAAATCGTGTTAAACTATTCTATTATTATAACATGATGTGTTTTGCCTAAATTAAGGCTGCTTAGCATGATATGATTGGATATACTTTAAATATAAAAAAATGAAATAGGGAGAGTGAGGAAAACATACATCTTAGCTTTTATGAACCTAGCTTGACTAGGAAGTTGATGGAATGAAACACTATTATGGAGCATGTGGTTGACTTGTGGTTTTGGTAAGGCAAGAGAAGCTTTAAGGCATTATAGCCTTGTGATTGTCGAATACAATTGTGTTATTTGTTGGAATCATGTAATCGTAACCGGTTTGGCTCGAGTGTAGTTTCAAGAGTCTCGAACTCCTCTGAAATGGATGCACAACTATTTGGCAGGTTTGATTCCCCGTGATGTACGAATGGCGCCCATGGAGCGTATGCTTGTGCCGGTAAAAGGCCCGTGTGAAGTGACGGTTCATAACGGTTAATGGCCCGTAGAACCCGAATCCATTCGTATGTCAAGTAGATTACAAGGATTTATGACTCGGATCGCCTTCTAGACGTAGAAGTGGGCGGGAATAGGAAATACCTTGGGATGGTTATCGATTAGTGATATTAGTGAGTTGATGAACTCATGGCATGTTTCCATATAGTGTGAAGTTATATCGTGTGAACTCGAGAGTCCTTCCCTTGCCCCGGACTTTGAGTTAGGAATTATTAGAACCAATAATCCGAGAGAACCTATAAGATAGGAACCCACTGAGATTTGATGTATCTCACCCTACGTTGTTGATGTATTTTAGGTGCTTCAGGTACAGAGAAGGGTAAGGACAAGGTCGTTTGATCTTTCCTTGCATGTTGATGGCTAGCTTCCGCTATGTTGTTATTTTGAGATCATTATTATGATCTAGTTCTTAGATTTTATCATTTTGGAACATCTTGTATATGTAATGCCTTAGACTTTGGCGTTTTGTATTAGAGGCATTTATGTGTATAATGTGTTATCTAGGAACTTATTGTATTTCAATACCAAATACTTGGATTCATATATATAATTTATGCTTTGATGTATGGATTTTATATATGGGTGTTACAGTATAAGTCCTAACAATAGTAAAATCTCTTTCATGTTGAAAGGGAACTGGAGTACTCTCGGAATGTGAGGGAACCAGGATATTTCTCGGTATTCTTTATTTTTCCGCACTTTATCGCTTTCATCACTTAGAATCTAAATCGGAAAAAATAAGAAGACATAAGTTAAAACTGTAAAAATTTTAAAGTACCTAATTCACTCCCCACCCACCCCCCCCCCCCCCCCCCCCACACACACACACACACATCTTAGGTGCAAACTCTAGTTACACACTTTGATGTTGTAATGGTGATGAAATGATGATGCTGGAATGATGATGTTGTGATGGTGATGTAGTTCACTTTTCATGAATCTGTTGTGGATATTGTTGGCTTATAGTGAACTTGTAATATAATGTATTTGTTTATTATTTGAATGATGATGGAATTGTAATATAATGTTAAACATTTTATCACTTGTATGGTGATGGAAATGTAATATAATGATAATAGTTTATGGTTCCTTGTTTCTCTCAATGATATAGAATATGAATGAAGTTTAATGTGATGAGTGTTACATGAATGATAGAATTTGGATAAGAATTTATTGGTCAAAATTTTGATATTTAAAAAAAATAAAAAATTAATCCTAAAGTAAGTCAAATCTATTAAACCCAACCAAATGAACCGCTTAAATCGATAATCCATCAACCGATAAAACCGAACTTGGTTTTGGATAAAATTGGGTTCAACTTTTCCAATCATGGGTTAGTTCGGGTTAGATATTTTGGGCCCGAAGCCACCCATAATCTAACGTTGTCCACCCCTAAGATTAATGTTTTTCTTTGCAATTTGCTTATATGTTATAATTCTGTATAGCTTTCGGTTACCTAATAGTATCATAATAGTGTCGTAACAATTACTTGTATGATATGATATAATTAATTTTCCTGTTTTAAATTTTTTAAATACAACTTGTGTGTCATGTAATTTTTAATTTTTTTAACACCCTTTGAGTACAACTGGTTTATTTTGTCAGTCTGTACATAACATAAAAACTATTATATGTTTAATTTCCCAAATTAAATTATGCAAGTATTTTCTTGCATAACTAGAATAGTTTAATAGTCATTTTACTATTAAGCAACTGTATTTTGGCATCACATTTGCATGTAACTTTTTTTTTTGTGAATTTTAAGATCTTCCCATTTTATTTATTAAATTAAAATTGTGTAGTGATTTTGGTTTAGTTGGTTGAAACAATAAGTTACAAAAGTAACCTCTATTGTGTAAATTTGATTAAATCAGAATCACAAAATATGTAGTGTGTAATTGTTAATGCAAACTATTATGGTAAGCCAAAAGGAAGACACGATTTGGACGAAATAGTTGTATGTCTGTGATGGGAAATATGTAGTAATTATTAATTTTATCCATGTGGTTAATGATTCATGTCATCCATTAACTGACAGGACTTATTACTAATGTTAGATCATAGTGTGAGAGTACTGCTTATAGTTAATTCATACAATCAAAGATTAAGACTTGATTGTGTTTTTTGGTATCTTGTCTAGGTCTGATTTAATTTGCATATAAAGACTATTTTGCATGTCCATATGGTTATTTGACATGCCTACTAAGGTTATATGTTTGTTGTTGTTTTCAATCGTTTTAGTTGTCAGTGCTACCACCCCAAATTTTGTTGCTTAAATTAACTATATCCATATGCTGAGTGGGATGAACTTCAAGTCCTATAATCTGTGGATATCGTTCTTGGATCCACTGACTTGGATTTATCCTTGAGGGAAGAACGTCCCATCGCCACTGATGAGAACCCAAATGAAACTAAATTAGAAAAATGGGACCAATCTAACTAGATGTACCTCATGATGATCATAAGATCCATACCTTAAATGATCGGGGGTTTTATTGCTGAGAGCAAAAGCGCCAAGAGGTTCCTTAAAATTATGGAGTAATTCTTTGCTAAAAATGATAAGGATGCATGAAATTTTTCTCAAAATAAGCAGGCAAAGAAACAACCTAAGGAATCCACTTGCTTCTTTTGCAAGAAGGTTGGACACATAAAGAAGGAATGTTCCAGGTATGCCACATGACGTAAAAAGAAGGGTAATTTTCTCACTTTTGTTTGTTCTAAAATTAATTTAGTTTGTGTACCTAAGAATACATGGTGGGTAAGATTATAGTGCTACTACTCACATAAGTATGTCCATGCATGGTTACAAGTGGAGTCGTCCACTAAGTGATTATGAAAGATTCATCTATCTGGACGATGGCAATAAAGTTGCAGTAGACTGTATAGGAATTTTTAGATTATTATTAAAGATTGCTTTTCATTTGATTTTGGTTTAGACTTTTGTTGCATTGTTTAGTAGGTGGAATATAATTTCTAGTTCTATATTAGACAAATCAGGTTATGCTTGTTCATTTAGAAATAATAAATATAGTCTCTTATATGATTCAAATGTTGTTGGTTTTGGTTCTTCAAGTGATAATCTTTATATGCTTGATATTGAATGTCCTTATAACAAAATAGTGCAAATAAAGTTACATGGTACAAAACAAAAATTAAATGAGAATTCTGCCACTTTATGGCATAAGCGAAAAGGACATATCTCTAAATAGAGAATTCAAAGGCTTATGTAAAAAGGTATTCTTGGATCCCTTAGTTTATCAGACTTTCAAGTCTGCATTCAATGTATTAAGGGTAAGCAGACAAATTATAGGAATTTCCATGCCGAAAGAGTTAAGAATGTCTTAGAAATAATTCATACCGATATATGTGGCTCTTTTCTTACAGGTTCTTGGAATGGAAAACAATATTTTATTACGTTTATTAAAAACTACTTGAGGTATGGCTACCTATATTTGATTACTGAGAAATATATATATCTTTGGATGTGTTTAAGTCATTCAAAGTTGAGGTCGAACTTCAAATTGGAAAAAAAAATTAAGGATGTCAAGTCTGGCCATTGTGGTGAATACTATGGTTAGTACGATGGATCAAGGGGAAAACGTCCAGGGCCCTTCTCCCTTTTTCTCGATGAGTGTAAAATTAATTCATAGGACACAATGCTGGGAAAATCCAACATAAATGGAGTTTCAAAACAATGAAACCAGGCTCTTAAGGATATGGTGAGGAGTATGATTAGTCATTATTCTCTTCCAGAGTCATTTTGAGGAGAGGCATTAAAGATTTCATTTTATATCCTGAATAGAGTACCTGGTAAAGTAGTAGCTAAGTCCCCTTATGAACTATTGACTGGGAAAAAGCCTACCATTATGAGCATGAACATTCGGGGATGTCTATCTGAAACGAGGCCTTATAGGCCACATGAAGGTAAGTTGGACGCAAAGATAATTAACTATTATTTGATTGGATACATTGAACGCTCTTAGGGTACAAGTTTTATAATCTCATCACTAGAATAATTTTTGAAACGAGAAATGCTAGATTCCTTGAGGATGTAGAGTTTGGAGGGGAAGGAAGCATAAGGAGTATTATCTTTGATGAAGAAACTATTTCTCACAATGATCAAGTCTTTGCACATATCTTTGTTCAAAACACAAATCCTGAAATAAACGATGATGTTATTCCCATATGCCTCAAGAATAAGACAATACCCAAGCACCAATTATATTTCAAACTCAACAAACTCAAGCGCCGACATTAAGAAGATCCACTAGAGAGAGGAATAATTCAATTTCATATGATTATGTTGTATTTCTTCAGGAACATGAGGATGACATTGGTTTGACTGAGGAATATTCTATCAACTTTAGTCAAGCTATGTAGAGTTCAAACTCTCTTAAGCGGGTTGATACCATGAAGGATGAGATGAAGTCGATGGGTGAGAACGATGTTTGGGATTTCATTAAATTACCTAAAGGAGAGAAACCCATTGGTTGTGAGTGGATATTTAAAACCAAAAGGAACTTAAAGGGTAACATTGAGAGATATAAAGCTCATCTTGTTGCCAAAGACTTTATTCAAAAGGAATGCATTGATTATAAATAGACTTTATCTCCAGTTTCTTTGAAAGACTCTTTTAGGATCAAGATGTCATTAGCAGCTCATTTTGATTTAGATTTGCATCAAATGGATGTAAATATTGTGTTTCTAAATGGAAATATTGAAGAGACAATTTATATGGTGTAACCATAAAAATTTGTGTCAAGAGACCCAAAGTCGATGGTTTCCAAACTCAAGAAATTCATCTAGGCCTTAAATAGGCTTCTCGTCAATGGTATTACAAATTTGATAAAGTTATATCCTCATTTGGTTTTGAGGCTAATACAATTGATAATTATTGTACCAAAATTTTAGTGGGAGTAAATTTGTTTTCTTTGTACTATATGTAGATGATATCCTTTTGGAAAACAACAATCTATGTTTATTGATCAAAATCAAGATATTTATCACAAATAATTTTGAGATGAAATATCTTGGGGATGCCTTATTTGTCTTAGGAATTCAAATACTTAGAGACCGCTCTTGAGGTATTTTAGGATTGTCATAGTGGAGCTATATTGATACAATTCTTGATGGATTCTCCATGAAAGATAACAAACCAGGAGACACACTCGTTGCTAGAGGAGAAAATTGTTAGTCTCGTGTATGCTCAAGTTTTCCCATGTCCCGACTCAACATTCATTATAAGTGTTCTTGGTGGATATCTAAGCAACCTTGGTATGCAATGCTAGATAACAATAAAACGTGTACTACACTACCTGAAGAGATCTAGAAACTTCGTTCTCACTTATCGGAAGTCAGATAACTTGGATATAATTGGGTATTATGACTCAAACTTTATAGGATACCCAAATAGCAAATTTTCCACATTTGGTTACACTTTCTATTGGATGGAGGATCCGTCTTCTAGAAGTTTTTCAAACAGACTTTAGTGGCTCCTTGCACCATGGCATCAGAGTTTATGGTTTGCTTTTAGGGCATCAAATCATGCAATTTGGCTAAAAAAACCTTTTCACAAGCCTACACATCGTTGGAAGCATCGAAAGGCCATTGAAGTTTTATTGTGACAATAGTACAGTTGTGCTCTACTCCGACAACAATATGAGTTCTATAAAATCAAAATTTATTGATATCAAGTATCTTGTTGTGACAGAAAGAGTTCCTGATAAGTAAAATTTGATAGAACATATAGGGACATACTTACTAATAGCGTATCCACTGACCAAAGATTTGGCACCTAAAGTTTTTCATGGGCATATTCCTAGTATGGGTCTTGCACTACTACAAAACGCGTAAACAACAACACCATGGTCACCACGCTTATTCCCTACACCGTTGTGACATCTCTAAACTAAGGCGCTATCATAATATTATTGTTTTTTGATTAAAAATTATTTTTATATAACAATGGTTAAGGAGCCAATCGTTGTGATAACCTCAAGCTTTCATGGGTTCGAACCTCAGGGCCCTCATATTTGTTATTCCTTTAATGTTAAGTGGCGCCTTTTCTTTTTTAATTATTTTTTAAATAAAAAACTTTAAAGTTTATGATGATGGTTCAAGAGTTCCACCGTTGTTAAGTTGCGCCTTTTCATTTTTATTTATTTTTAAATAAAAAACTTAAAAGTTTAAGACGACGGTTGAAAAGCCAACTATTGTTAAGTCGCGCCTATTCATTTTTAATTATTTTTAAATAAAAAACTTTAAAGTTTATGACTACGGTTGATGTTTACAACCGTTGTGATATATTTTGTTTTTTATTTAAAATTTTTAATTGTTAATACTCTGGCGTTTTTTTATGAAATTTCACCATGAAAGTAAAATATCACCACGGTTGCATGTATTGGCCGTTGTGGTAGCGTGATAATATTATACACTCCTAGTTAGCTTGTCTCTTCAGTATTCTTTTTTCCATTGCAAATAGAAACTAGACAAAACAATACATGATTTCAACCCAAACCCTAACGTTCAATGCTGTGAAATATTACACTATTTAATCCAAAACACCATCGTTCCTACTTCATTGTGTATTTGCCATTATCGTTATCATCGTCAACCAAGTTGACAAGACCATCACGATCAACCAAGTTGTTACTTTCTAGAAGGAAAACAACAACAATACCGTCGTCACCACAAGGAAGGAAGACAACACCATCACCAACACCAACATCATTTACTTAGTCATCACGTTTAGGGTACGCAAAATATTTTTCCCCATGCATCTACAGTAAACTTTATTTGCCATTGTTGTGGTTGTTGTTGTTTTATTTTGTGGTTGATGTTTATGTTCTTGTTGTTTATGTTGTTGTTGTTGTTGTTGTTGTTTTTGAACTTAGATGTCGACCTTGTTGAGTTCTTCATCACAAACCAGCGAAGAAACTCAAACAAATGAGATGTTAGAAAATGATACTCTAACAACTAAAAGTCAAACGAAAAGATCACAAAGAGGTGTCACAATGATGTCCCAATTCACATCTATCTGGAACTCATCAGGTGAAAAAATTCCTATCCAGTTTGATTCGTTGTACTGAGTAGTGGATTGTCAACACTACTCTACTTTTAAGAGTTATGTTTCGTTCCTTGCACGTAGCAAGGTCAGTATATTGAGTGATGATTGGAAACAAGTTGATAATAAGGTCAAAGAAAGCATATAGACTGATATTAAGGTATTACATACTATAATTTTCATATATCGCCAATATCAATATCTATAATTTCTAATACATACTTATATATTGATTTAAATAAAGTTGAATTTTGAGTTTACCGATGACTCAAATTTGAAAGAAAAAAAAAGTGGATATCATATGTTGGTACTCGTTGGAGGGGATTTAAGGCACAACTCACGACTGACTACATTAGGAGGCCTAAGAGCGGTCTTGCTCATCCATGGATTCAATATAGTTTTATATCGAAGAAGCAATGGAAAAGGTTTGCAAAGATACGCCGTTTTGAGGAATTTAAGGTTAGTACTATTCTCATGTAACTGATAATGTTATGTTAATGAGTTATAGATACTAATCATATATTTTTTCAATATGTTCATAACAGGTTAAAAGCGAAGTCGGAATACTCAATAAGACCAAGAACATGTACCCCCATTGATTGTCTCGTGGGGGTTATAAGAATCTTGAGAAAAAATCATGCTTGAAAGACAATCAGAAACAGGAGATGATCGCATACCATCTTCACCTTCAAGACATAAGAAATGGAAGAGGGCTCGATTAAGACCAGATGGAGAGTACACCTCTGAGGCGTCAAGAGTAGTTGCCAAAAAAATTGTAAGTATGATTTGTGGTGCTTATGTTATTTTTTATTTAAATGCATTGGTAACAATATATGTAAGTTTCTCATGTTGTGTAGGATAAGTTGGTTGAGGCAGCCCGTGAAGGCACATTTGTTCCACAAGCACGACATGACATATTAGTAGAAGCTATCGGAACAAATGAGCATGGTGGGCATGTCCGTGCTGTTGGAGAAGGTGTCGGCTTGAGGTCATTGTTTGGGTCTTAAAGAAAAAGTACCGAAAGCCCGAAAATTATTGCACAAAGACAAAAGATTGAAAATTTTAAGAAGCAATTAGAAGAACAACAGAGAATGTTAGAAGAGGAGAAGGAAAAAAGGGAGAAAGATATGGAAAGGTTCCAAGAGTTATATTCGGTATGTACTTTACTTGAGATGTTAGTGTTTTATCGGAAATGTATGATATATATTGTGCTTTTTTTGTTTTCTGTTTTAATTGAATATTATGATGTAGAGATTAAGTGAAAACTTGGAACAACAGACAAATGAAGATCACTGTAATGTTGATGGTGATGATGATGATCTAACTCCTAGTAGAAGTGTTGTACGTCATGCTTCTATAAAATGAAGTAATTGTATTGCCCATCCCCCCTACGGGTAACCGCAATGATATAATGGACCATAATCCAAATGAAATCGCAATGTTATACTTGAAAGTTGCGGTGATAAATGAAACGCAACTTCTCCCTCTAGAAGATTGTCCATGTTTGGATTCATTCTATTATAATCCTGAAGATGTAAGGGATTTTCTTGGTGGGTATAAGTGGTTGGACATCGGGATATTGCAAGTTTGGTGCACGTAAGTATATATAGTTGAATATACATGTCATTATAGAACATTATCATTTATAGAACATCACCCCTAATTTATTCATTTTCTTTAACCATTTAGGTACATTCACCGTC